>OZ024725.1:19231071-21834113 GCA_964016875.1 Fallopia convolvulus | reverse complement strand
GAATGTTTAGTTGATATACCCTCGCTTTTCGTTTTGGGATTGTTTGAATTAATATGGCAATACAATACACGGTCGTTACAGCTACAGAGGCTTTGGCCGTAGTAACACCCCTATTTTGTAACATTGGATATTACCGCCAGTGACCTCGGATTTTACTGTCCAAAGTCACTCAAGTCTTTAGATAATTTAATGAGAATATAAATAAAGAAGAATTAACTAAAAGAGAAATTTTATTCATCGATAAGAACATTCGTTCACTACATTGAGAGTCGTTTTTACAAATGATGTTGTAGCGGAAAATAAATCCCATATTAAAAGGATTAAAAGGCGTAATGAAAATGCAAGTATATTTCCTCAAGACAACTCATATGATGATGATTTGCTTGATTTAAAAATAGAAGAGCTGGTGCACTATTTCTGAATATTTTGCTCTTTGAAAATTCTTTCTTTCCTTCAACGTCGTGTTGCCTTGACCTTCTATCCTTGCATAATTACTCTTCTCGAGCCTTCTAGACCTTATCTTCAAAACTTTGATGTAAATTTCCTAGAGTCTGCCATTTGTCGCAAAGGGCGAGAAATACCAGGCAAAATGCGGAAATAGTGGAATTAGTCTAAGAAGACTAAGCAAATGAGAATGGAAATTCTCAAGGGTAGTATGGTAATTTATGTTATTCGAGAGAGATTGTCGAGATGTGTTTGAGATGTAGAAACTTTAAGTGGAGCTTTAAGGACGGAAATGCGTAAATCTCGAGATGAGATAAATCTTAAATCGATAGGAAGAACTACGCGATTGTAGAACTTCATAGAGTAACAAGTATGTTGGGAACGTTATTAATTCATACAAGTTTTGAAAACCTCTTGCGCCTTTGTCGGACCTCAACCAACCTCATCTTATTCGATGCTCCAGATCGGAGAGGTGGCCCGAAGGCCCTTAAGTACCAAACCCACCTTGACAAGCCCGAATAAGCATTCAGATTGGAAAGACGATCGTTTCAAGAACCGAGAGCCGGTTGGTCTTCCAAGTTGTACTCCGACCCGGTTTTAGTTTCTTTTAAATGTGCTTTAGCACTTATCTTATATCATGATAAAACTTTCACTTACTTTAATGGATTTTAAGAGTGTGGGGGGCTATGAATGGGCCCGGGTCCAGTTACGGGAACGAAGTTCCGGCACCTAGCTAGGGTGCGCACATCCCTCAGCTCCTCCAAACAAGAGCAGACATTAGATCATGATCCGTGCAGTCGCGGAAATTAGTCATGGTGCCTTGTGACATAATATGTTATATAGAGGTGTTCGGGCTAATCCCGGACCCCTTACTATTTAATCCAAACCGATCTCGAAAAGATCTTAAACAAGCAAGGTCACACAAACAAGACTAGCATAATAGTCCTATTGAACATTAATAATCGTAATAACGATAACAAGCGGGTCATTAAATTCTAACAATCGATATTCCTAGATTCGTTTATTTTTATCAAACAATTCGAAATTAATAAAATCGATAATATTAAGCAAGTCGAATTTTTATTCGAAATTAATAAATAAGGAATATCAAGTTGTAATGTGATATTAATAAAATTCGAAATTATTATGACTTCTATTTGTTTGAATTTTTATTTACCATTTTGATAATCCTTTATAAACTTTTTATAACTTATTAAGAACATTATAAAAATATTTAAACTCTTCTTTTTAAGAGAAAAATATTTAAATAAATACCCGAATTGCTTAATATATTTAATGAAATTCTTAGTTGCAATTGTAGTAAACTTTTATAACCTTTTATAATATAATATGAAATCATAAAGATTATTAATTTCTCTATTTCAGGGAAAACAATTATTGGAATAACTACCCGTTTTATTATATTTAAAATTTAGCGGATATTACAATAGTACCCTCTTAAAATTAGTTTCGTCCCCGAAACTAGGAAAGACTTAGGACGGCACAAGGTTAACACGGAAAGTAGCTACTAACACTCAAAAGTGTGAAGAAACAACAAAGGGTCTAGTACCCCCTTAAAGAACATTTCGTTCTTTAGTTAAGACGATTGTACAAGTAGAAGAATTACTATTGCACCTTTTTATTAAGTAACGTTACATTATTATTCCTTGGAAAGATTCCCACATTTGAAGTTATATTGTTTAGCGAAACCAAGGGATAGGAATGAAAATCCAATTGGTCTTGCTAGCGAAGTAGGTAGGAGTCAAGCGGTTTTATCCATTAGCTTGGGTCATACCTACGGAAGTTCTATGTTGACCTTCCCAAACATAAAAGTTGGACTGCTTATAGAATAAGTGTCCTAATTGAAACGAGCACTTAAGTGCTCCAAGGAAGGGAGTAAGAAAATGGCTAATCCATTCTATACTTCTAGAATAGAGTCATTGCGGAAGAACTCTTTTCAGATAGGTATTAATTAAATTCCCGAGATGGAATCAATGTTTGAAAAGTAAGAGCCATGCCTTGGAAGTAGAATTTAGATTTTGAACTTCTAATGAAGTTACTATTGGAATGAGTGATGGGTATATCCGGAGAGAAAGTAATCGTCTTTATGATATCGTGTCCGTATTAACTATCGAGAAGTGGTTTAAGCGTCCCCTTTATATTATACTTTGAAATTTTTATAGGAAAGTAGTTTTTCATAGACAAGGTTGAACTCAAAGGACTAAGTGGTTTCCTTCCAACAATGTGATCAGTATCGGGGAATTATTTCCAACATAGTCGCTTAAAGTGTATATTTTAATGGGAATAAGACATGAAATTTTTACCTCAACCATGTGGCCAAGATGAGAGGTAAAAGTCCATTCTTATTCACCACCTTGAATTTGTATTGAAGACTTTTGATTTTAAACTCTACAATTTCATTCCGGTATAAAAGTAACATTTTGAGGCGAACTTATTAATACGATGAATATGTCATAAAGTTAAACCAGGGGTTGGCTCAAAACTTTCTCTTATATTAAGCTAACAATGGAACACGTTCTTTGGTTCAATACGCAAGGATATAATATGATAACCATAATCTTAATATAGAATTCAAAATGAGACACTCTTATGAGAAGAGTGTCACAGGCATGGTTCAAGATTTCCAACTATTGATGGTATACAAAAGTGCCTTACAAGCAAGACTAACATGATAAGGAATATTAAACTTGGATAGGAAAGAGGATCCATGTATTCTTCTGGAACATCTTAGGCACAAGGTTTGTCACTTCGGTCCATCTCATAGAGTTGTTGACCTTGAATTTGGGATGTCATCGGCCCTTTTCCTTTATTCTACGATGTAGACTGCACATGAACCGATCCAGCCACCCTATTCGAATCTTGGCGGGTTTGAGAGGTTGAGTTTGAACGAAATTGGCCTTTGTTGCTCCCCTTCTGTCTGCAATAGGTACGGAGATGTCCTTCCTTTCCACATGTGAAACAAGTCTTCTTGGGTCTGATGCAGTTTCTATTGATGTGACCCTGTTCGCGACAGTTGTGGCAGGTTATAGAACCTTTTCGGTATTCAAACCCTTTAGCGGCAGCTGTCATGGTTGACTCTAGTTTGCCCTTTTTTGGCCATCCTGACTTTTGTGTGGACATTGGCCTCTTAAATTTGTCATTCTCCTTTTTATGAGATTGTCCCCCATTTTCCATCCTTGGTGTGGGTCCCTCGAGCAAGACTTTTGCCATGTGTGCCGCATCCACGCATTCTTCCAAAGTCGTGCAAGTGCGATAACTCATCAGAGATTTGAATTCTGGGTTCAACAATTCATGGAACCGTTGAATTCTCTCTGCCTTGGTGTAATTGTTAGTTGTGGCATCTTCCAATTGAGGTTTAAGCTTTGCTTTCTCGGGTATGCTTGGCCCACCAATCCTTTGGTAAGGAATCTTATAGAGCTTCTCTTCTCCTCAAGTTGCCCAGAAGCGATCCAACATCTTGGCTTTGAATATTTCCCAATTCAACCTTGGTTGTTCCGACAATTTTGAAAACTCCCACCATTCTCGTGCTTCTCCCCTTAGCTGAAGGGAAGCAAGGTGCATTTTTTCCACTTCATTGCACTCAAGCGTGCTTAGGAGGCGCTCCATTTGTAAGAGCCAAGTGACTATTCCGATGGTTTTTCCTGTACTATCATAAATGTCTGGCTCCATCGAGGAAAAAGTTCCCAGGTTCTTGTCACAATATGAGCAAATTATTGATGAAGAAGTCTGAACAATATTATCCTTTGCATTGGTAGTTTGACCTCCTCCTACTATATTCTTCAAGTTGGACAAAGTAGTTTGAAACATCTCATGATTGAATTGTTCATTGGGGACTCTTGTAGCTTCGATCCTTAAAGGATCACTTCCTTGGTGGACAAGGAACTTGATGATGTGGGTCCTCTTGATTTTTGTTAGAACGCTTAGACCCTCCATCCTTATCCTGAGGCGGATTGCAATCAAAGGTGCTCCTATTGTTGTTCCCCTTATAGCGTTCATGATCTTGGAATAATGTAAGTTTGATGTCCTTCTAACGTCTACAAGGAAGAGATGATTATAACAAGGTGCAAGAGAACTAACCAACCTATTAACAGAAAACAAAGGTTGGAAATAATAACGTCGAATATGGCCCAGGTATCTACTTCAAGTGCGACGAATCGGGACACATGCCCACAAACTGTCTTAATAATGAAGCAACCTTATGGCTTACTGGGCAACTTGGCGAACTTATAATCCATGTCCAAAAAGTCTTCGTTCCAACCACATCCTCTTGATCGTCATCTATCATTGTGTCGACTTATCAAAATGGAGGTGAAACAAAAATTCATGATGTGGCTTTCGCATAGCCTTACTATGGTTGGTTTATTCGGTTTGACAAACATCAGTTAACATGCCAAGATCCCATATGTTGACTGAGCAAGTTACTTCTAATTGTAGGTATTCAAATTAATATATTCGTCATTGGTCAGAATTCTTGACCACTCCTTTATTGCTAGACCATTGTTTGTCCCTCACATACCCCTCGATAATCTGTTTTGAGATCGGATTAAGTGCAAACAAGTTAGAACCTTGGTTGACTAATCCTTCCTCGGTGTCCTCTTTGGAAATTTCTATCTTCCCGTGAGTCACTGGCTCAGTAAGTTTGGCTCAATGGAAACATAAGAACTACCTTTAGCTAGCAGGACTTCTCCTAATTCCAATATAATGAGCATGAACTTTTTTCCGTTACAACCATTTTCCGTTACAACCTTTTTCCATAAATGGCTAACGATCGACATTAATATAGAATATCCGTAATTCTATATTTGAAGAAGGAGATAGTTGAAGAAGGTTTTGAAATTTGAAAAAAAAAATAAAATTTTCATTTTAAACACATTTATATCTAAAAAAAATTATGACGGCTTTAGAGTCTCTATTAAAAGTTCATTTTATAATGACTTTAAATTAAGAGAGGAACTTTTAAAGTATAATTTTTTTCTTTCATATATGACGTGAAATACTTCTAAAGTTCAGAAGGAGAATTTAGAGATTTTTAATAATATAACTTCTATCTTGGGTTTCGGTGAGATAATTCATCCTACTATCGTTAAATTATTATTATTATTCTTTTAATCTTAATTCTTTGATATAGGAAACAAATTTGGTGATCTTATTTTTAAAATAAATTTTATAGCTAAGAAGTCGGTATGATAATTCTTTAGTAGAACCTGGTTTTTAAAACTGTTGACTAGGACTTTGTAAATAAAACGATTCCGACTCTAGGAACTTATTGTCTTAGAATTTCTACTTTTAAATTACTCTTATATGAGTTTTGATTTTAAACTTTCTGTGAAAATGGATAACTTTAGAAATTTATTTAAAGTACTTGGAAGAAATTTCTATTCTCGAAGTAGATCAAGTAAAACTTCAAACCGAGGAAAAGAATTCGTACTTACTCATTTTTGTAAAGATTTTTGTTTTAAAGTTCTTAGAGAAAAAAAAATGTCTAGCCATGAACTTTCTTTTAAAGACTTATTACTAAGTTATGAAAGAGAGAAAGGAATTCTTTAAGAATAGAAGTTTTTTATTTGTAGACAAAGACTTAGGTTTTGAATTTTTTTGTTTTGAAAATAAAACGTTTGGCTTTGATACCATAATTGTAACACCCCTATTTTGTAACACTGGGTATTACCGCCAGTAACATCGGATTTTACCGTCCAAAGTCACCCAAGGCTTTAAGAATAGATGTTTTCGGTATGTAGAGAAAGACTTAGGTTTTGAAACTTTTTGGTTTTGAAAACAAAACGTTCGGCTCTGATACCATTGTAACACGCCTATTTTGTAACACTGGGTATTACCGCAAGTGACCTCCGATTTTAGCGTCCAAAGTCACCCAAGGCTTTAAATAATTTAAAGCGAATATAATTAAAGATGAATTGGCTGAAAGCAGAATTTTTTTCATCGATACGAACATTCGTTCTCTACATTGAGAGTCGTTTTACAAATGATGTTGCAGCGGAAAATAAAGCCCATATTAAAAGGGTTAAAAAGGCTTACTGAAAATACAAATATATTTTCTCAAGACAACTCATATGATGATGATTTGCTTGGTTTAAAAATAGAAGAGCTGGTGTACTATCTTCTGAATGCCTTGCTCTTTGAAAATTCTTTCCTTCCTTCAACGTCGTGTTGCCTTGACCTTCTATCCTTGCATAACTCTTCTCGAGCCTTCTAGACCTTGTCTTCAAAACTCCGATGTGAATTTCCTAGAGTCTCGCATTTTTCGCAAAGGGCGAGAAATACCAGGCAAAAATACAGAAATATTGGAATTAGTCTAAGGAGACTAAGCAAGTGAGAATGGAAATTCTCAAGGGTAATATGGTAATTTACATTATTCGAGAGAGATTATCGGGATGTGTTTGAGATGTAGAGATTTTAAGTGGATTTTTAGGGACGGAAATGCATAAATCTCGAGATGAGATAACTCTCAAACCGAAAGGAAGAACTACGCGATTGATTGTAGAACTTCATAAAGTAACAAGTATGTTGGGAACATTATTAATTCATACAAGTTTTGAAAACCTCTCGCACCCTTGTCGGAACTTAACCAACCTCATCTTATTCGGTGCTCCAGATCGGGGTGGTGGCCCGAAGGCGCTTAAGTACCAAACCCACCTTGAGAAGCCCGAATAAGCATTCAGATTGGAAAGACGATCGTTTCAAGAACCGAGAATCGGGTGGTCTTCTGATACGCTGGTTTTAGTACAACGTAATTCTGTATTTTTATTAGGATTTTCTTAGTGTTTTAGGCTAGATTAGGATGATTATCTGTAATATCACCAGAAGCCTACAATGGAAGATTTGGAAGATAGAAGTCCTAATTCGAAATTGAAGTGCTTAAGGAGTCAAGATCCGCGCCCTCGGATTAGATCCGAGCCCGCGGTGCCGAGAACAAAGCGAAGCATCCGAGGGCGAGGAAGGCTGGATCCGCGACCGCGGATTATTTCTGCGCTCGCGGATCGATGGGATTCCGCGGCCGAGGGTAGAGAGAAGATCCGCGACCGCGGATTATTTCCGCGCTCGCGGATCGAGGGTTTCAGCGCCGCCACTTTGTTTCGTCCTTATTTCATCTTTTAGTATTTTTATATCTTTATATTTTCGGCCTTATTTCTACTATTTAAGTTAGTTTCGAGTTTCACTTTAGGGTTACACAATTAGAGACATTCTAGCATACTTTCAGAATTATTTCAGTTTTTAGTTTAATTATGAAGAACTAATTTCCCTTTGGAGTTTGTTAAATCAAGGAAGCCTTTTTATGTATTTCGTGAGATTCAGGTAACTTTTCTATCCCTTGGTTAATATCAAAACTCTTGTGCTTAATTTTATGATTATCAATTGATTTCTCTTTGTGCGCAACTTGTTGAATTTGATTGATATTCTACTGTTTGGATTAGTTTGATTGTTGTCTGTGCAATCTTATTTATCCTTGAAACAACTCTTTTCTAGGACCGTGGACTAGAATTGAGAAGAGTATTTGATTGTTATTTTATGCATGAGACTCGTAGATTGATTGCATGAATTAATATCCTTCTATCCTTAATATTTTGTATGATTTGAATTAAGCGTTCTTGTTCATATCATCGCTTCGCTTAGACCGTGGACAAGCGGAAATCTTTTATAAGGATTGGAATTAACTAGGGAATTAATAGAAAAGTGGATGAATCAATGATCGAATGATTAAAAAGGTGGAATTGATTGAATGAACTCTGCTGTCTTCCAATTGATTTAAATCCCGAATAATATTTGCTTGCTTGTTTATTTGCCTGAACTTCCAAAAACCCCTGTCTTTGCTTTTGCTGATTGATCAGAATCCCAATTCTCTTGGGTTTGACCCCTGATGTCTCTTTATTTGGTGGTGTTTTTATATATGATTTCCTTTGTAAATATGTTTCTTTTTCCCCTTTTCTTCTGTGTTTTGTTCCTTTTTAGCTTAGTTCCCGTATTTCTATGAGATTCGGAGACTATTCGCGTTTTATGTGTTTTATAGGTATTTTGGCATGGATCAAGGGTCGTTTTGAAGGAGAGTCAGAACATGGAGCAAGGCCCGATCTTAAGAGGGAAAGAGAGGAGCAAGCCATGAAGAAAAACAAGAGAAAAGCCAACAAGAAGAAGGTGGAACGAGGTCCGGACCGAGCTGGAACCAACGCCGGACCCGAGTTGAATTTCTCGACCTCGGACCGACGTGCCCAGTAATCGGGCCCGAGGTTGCTCCGTGTCGGTCCGAGTCGGTCGCTGACTGCTTGGGCTCCAAGGCACGAAATTGTAAACTACCACTTTTGCCCCTCATCTATAAAGGCTCTCTTGTCTTCTAATTTAAGGAGGTTCCCACACTTAGCAAGGGACCAACCCTCAAAAACTCTCAAGAGGATACTTGGAGAGCAAGGAGAAAGGAGAGGAGAAGGAGAAGAGAGAGAATCGGCCAAGGAGAGGGAGATTTGATAGGTTTGGTTGATAGATTAGCTTTGCCTTGTTTTGATTTTGTGGATTTGGAAACCTTTGATTGGAGTTTGTGGATTGCTTTTGATTTGTGAATGAAACTTGGCTTTGGTTTGAGATTGATGATGTTGATTGCTTTGCTTTTTGATTTCTTTGCTTTCTTTGTTTGCCATATGGAGTAGATCTCCTTGATCTTGGGTTATGGGGGAAAACTCTAGCTAGGTTGGGCTAGAAACCCCAATTCCATAGCCTTGAGTGCTTGATCTAGGAACCCACTCTACATAGAGCTACAATTCCTTACGAAAGTAAGGAATCAAGGCTTGTGATTGGCAAAGTAGCGAAAGTGAACATTTGTCCATCTCAAGACCTTGCTTCGAAGGGGATTTTCCCAATGATCGATGTGTAGAAGTGGTTGGAACGAGGGTGAAAGCACTCGATCCTATTCCGATCATCACTTATTGCTTGAATTGGGGTGGAAAAGCCTTAATCTACTAGAGAAGGAACCCAAAAGCCCAAGTTCTACTTTCAATCTTTGAGTTCGATCAAAAGATTGAAAGTAGATCTTGGGCTTTTGGGTTCCTTCTCTAGTAGATTAAGGCTTTTCCACCCCAATTCAAGTAATAAGTGATGATCGGAATAGGATCGAGTGCTTTCACCCTCATTCCAACCACTTCTACACATCGATCATTGGGGAAATCCCCTTCGAAGCAAGGTCTTGAGATGGACAAATGTTCACTTTCGCTACTTTGCCAATCACAAGCCTTGATTCCTTACTTTCGTAAGGAATTGTAGCTCTATGTAGAGTGGGTTCCTAGATCAAGCACTCAAGGCTATGGAATTGGGGTTTCTAGCCCAACCTAGCTAGAGTTTTCCCCCATAACCCAAGATCAAGGAGATCTACTCCATATGGCAAACAAAGAAAGCAAAGAAATCAAAAAGCAAAGCAATCAACATCATCAATCTCAAACCAAAGCCAAGTTTCATTCACAAATCAAAAGCAATCCACAAACTCCAATCAAAGGTTTCCAAATCCACAAAATCAAAACAAGGCAAAGCTAATCTATCAACCAAACCTATCAAATCTCCCTCTCCTTGGCCGATTCTCTCTCTTCTCCTTCTCCTCTCCTTCCTCCTTGCTCTCCAAGTATCCTCTTGAGAGTTTTTGAGGGTTGGTCCCTTGCTAAGTGTGTTAACCTCCTTAAATTAGAAGACAAGAGAGCCTTTATAGATGAGGGACAAAAGTGGTAGTTTACAATTTCGTGCCTTGGAGCCCAAGCATTCAGCGACTGACACGGAGCAACCTCGGGCCCGACTTACTGGGCACGTCGGTCCGAGGTCGAGAAATTCAACTCGGGTCCGGCGTTGGTTCCAGCTCGGTCCGGACCTCGTTCCACCTTCTTTTTGTTGGCTTTTCTCTTGTTCTTCTTCATGGCTTGCTCCTCTCTTTCCCTCTTAAGCTCGGGCCTTGCTCCATGTTCCGACTCTCCTTCAAAACGACCCTTGATCCATGCCAAAACACCTACAAAACACATAAAACGCGCATAGTCTCCGAATCTCATAGAAATACGGGAACTACGCTAAAAAGGAACAAAACACACAAGAAAAGGGGAAAAAGAAACATATTTACAAAGGAAATCATATATAAAAACACCACCAAATAAAGAGACATCAAAATACCCCATACTTAAACTTGCTTGTCCTCAAGCAATAACAATGTAAGCAAGACCGAAACATAATCTTCAAGTAAAGCCTCGTATGAAAATACATTTAAGCACAAGTGATTGATATTCAAGCAAGATTACATCATCACACATGATTAAGTGTTCCAAGGAATAGAGTCAATGCAACTAAGCCTCACTTTAGGGATATGTGAATGTGTATCACTCATCATGTGTATGGGTTTAGCAATGAACACTCAAGCTCAAAAATCATGCAAGTAAGGACTTTACTATTGAAGCTAATATCACCCAATCCTCCACCTAGAGATGCCTAATACAAAGTACACAAAGAATTCGAACTTGGCTCAATGGAGGTCCTCAAAGAGGTTCCATTCGGCCGGGTTGTAATGGGGCTTTTGGTATTTCTCAAGGTGGGAATTATTTGGTCTTGTGGTGCTTACAATGGGGATTGAACAACCTAAACTCTCACCAACTTCACCAAAATTCCACAATCAAATTCACACTCATCCAAAAGACTTAACATTTTTCCTTTCAACCCAAAATTTCACTTAACATTCCACTTCATCTTTGCTCTTAGGCTTTTTGTTGGATTTTCCACACTTTGTACACTGGATCGACTTTCTTATGACATCGGGCCCGATGTGGTGTGTAACTCGGTCGGACCCTTTTTCATCACTTAAGCTCTTTACCTTCATTCCACTTTCCATTTCCAACATTTCTTTCTTTCTTTCTTTCTTTTTTTTCATTTTCTTTTTGCACAACAAAGATGCACTACCCACATGATTCATAACACCATTCTTTTCCCTTAAACCCAAGAGAATCTCAACTCTTCAAATACAATCCAAACCTCTCTTCTAAAGTCCAATCCCATAAGGGTCAAGTCATATAAGGCTAGGAATAATATTTTTGAGGAGTTTCAAACAAAGGTCCAGGCTAAAACGGGGCTACAAACAAAGGATTCACTTCATGGTAGGATATGGAACATTTATGTGACTAGAAGAACAAAGTTCAAAATCAATGTGACAATGCTAGGACAAATCTCATGACGGTCTTGGAAAATAGATAAACACCGCAATAGCAAGTTTTACTAAGCATGCATGAGCTAATCACACAAGAAACATGAGGGATATGCAAATATGAACAAGCATCCCTAAAATGGCCAAAAATCAATCTCACAAGGGTCACTCATACTTAGTTGCATAAGAACTCATCCTAGAACTCACATGTTCAATAAAACAAGCAAGATATCATGATCACATCAAAAGAAACATCTTTTTAGAGGCTAAACCATCCAAAAATATGCAAAGGAATTTACATGCTCACATCATCATTAGCTTTCATTTGGCAATCTAAGATGGGAATTTCTAGTCCAAAAACTACAAAACACAAAATCTTTTTGTTGTTTTCAACACAATTTTTCAATTTTTTATGGATTTAAAACCAAAAACAAAGACTCATCCATTCAAAACCAAATCAATCATCCATGTCATTCCACAAACCAAGAAACAAACATCCCAAACACAAATTAGAAACCGAAAACCAAATATCCTCAAAATAACAAACACACAAGCAAGTGAAATCATGAGCACACTTACCCCCACCCCATACTTAAAATTTTGATGTCCCCATCATACAAGGAAACCAAAACTTAAAAGCAAGAGAGAAGAGTACGAAGAGCTCACAATTTCTTTATTCTTCAATGGCATGTCTAGGTCAATTGGCGAGGACGAGAGCCCATGAGGCTCTAACTTCTTCGCTTGGTTCGGCCTTGTCATAGAACTGCTTCACTCGATGACCATTCACTTTGAAAATATGTCCTCGTTCATCAACCAAGTCCACCGCACCATGAGCATAGATATGGTGGACCACAAATGGTCCACTCCACCTAGTCCTTAACTTCCCCGGGAAAAGTTTCATCCTTGAATTGAAAAGGAGAACCTTGTCACCGGTTTGATAAGTCTTTGGAATTAACTTCCTATCATGCCACTTCTTGGTCTTCTCCTTGTATAACTTGGAGTTCTCATAGGCTTTCAACCTCAATTCTCCCAACTCATGAAGCTCTAGAAACCTTTTCTCACCGGCCAAGTTGATATCCCAATTCATCTCCTTGAGAGCCCATTTTGCCTTGTGCTCAAGCTCTACCGGAAGATGGCATGCCTTGCCATAAACTAGATTGAAGGGTGTAGTTCCCAAAGGTGCCTTGAAGGCGGTTCTATAAGACCAAAGTGCATCATCGAGATTAGAGGCCCAATCTTTCCTTGATCGAGATACGGTCTTCTCCAAGATAGCCTTGATTTGACGGTTTGACACCTCGACTTGCCCGCTTGTTTGAGGATGATAAGGAGTAGCAACTCGATGAGACACCCCATACTTGATCAACACATTCTCGAAGCACCTCTCAATGAAATGAGGTCCGCCATCACTTATGAGAACCCTAGGCACACCAAACCTTGCAAAAATGTTGCTTTTCAAGAACTTCATCACCACCCTAGCATCATTAGTTCTTGTTGGTATGGCCTCCACCCATTTTGAGACATAGTCCACGGCTACCAAGATGTACTTGTAAGGCCCCGATGTGGGAAATGGTCCCATGAAATCGATACCCCATACATCAAATAACTCAACTTCTAGAATGCCAGTTTGAGGAGTCTCATTCCTCCTTGATAGGTTCCCCTCTCTTTGGCACTCCTCACACTTCCTCACATAATCATGCACATCCTTGAACATGGTTGGCCAATAATAACCACATTGAAGAATTTTTGAAGTGGTTTTGGAACTCTTAGCGTGACCCCCCGTAGGCAAGGAATGGCAATGGTGAATTATGCTCTCAACCTCTTCACTTGACACACACCGTCTATAGATTTGATCACTCCCTTCCTTGTAGAGATATGGATCATCCCAAAAATATTGTCTAGCATCATGTAAGAATTTCTTCCTAGCTTGATAAGACAAATTTGGTGGGATCACTCCCCCTACGGCAAAGTTAGCAAAATCTGCAAACCAAGGGGAAACCCCTCGTCTTACGACACTAATAGAAAGAAGGCAAGTGGGAGAGAAAGAATTAATCAATTGAGAACGAGAAGGAATGGAGATCGAGTTAGGAAACTTACTTTCTTTCGCAGACCGACATTGAAGTGTACCGAGCCCGACATGGTTGGACGCCGGTCTAGCTTCGCAGACACACAGGTAACTCGGGCCCGACTCTGAAGACCTCGGTCCCGACTCACTGGTACCTGCTCTGCCTTTGGTCCGATGTTCTGGACCTCGGGCCCGATATACTTGGTTCGTCGATCCACCTTTCCTTTCCTCCTTTCCACTCATGAGAACTTCATTTGCCCTTGAATCATCTATAGTCAAACCATCCTCCATCTCCAACATGTACTTAATGGGCAAACGGGATAGATGATCAGCTACCACATTTTCCGCACCGGTTTTGTCCTTGATCTCATGGTCAAACTCTTGGAGAAGGAGAATCCACCTTAGAAGCCTCGGCTTTGCATCTTTTTTCTTCATGAGGTATTTGATTGCCGCATGGTCCGTGAAGACTACCACCTTTGATCCCACAAGATATGAACGGAATTTCTCAAATGCAAACACTATCGCAAGAAATTCTTTCTCCGTCGTTGTGTAATTGCACTGAGTTTCATCCAAAGTTTTGCTTGCGTAGTAGATGGCATGCAACTTTCCATCCTTCCTTTGCCCAAGGACGGCCCCTACGGCGAAATCACTAGCATCACACATTACCTCGAATGGAAGATTCCAATCGGGTGCCGCCATTATTGGAGCCGAAATCAAGGCATCTCTCAACCTACAAAAAGAACTCATGCAATCCTCGGAAAATTCAAAGGGCACATCCTTCATCAAGAGGTTAGACAATGGTTTTGCAATCTTAGAAAAATCCTTGATGAACCGTCTATAAAATTCCGCATGACCTAAGAAACTCCTAACATCACGAACACAAGAGGGAGGAGGTAGTTTTTCAATTATTTCAACTTTAGCTTTATCTACTTCTATCCCCCTACTAGAAACTAGGTGTCCTAGTACTATGCCCTCCTTCACCATGAAGTGGCATTTTTCCCAATTAAGCACCAAGCTAGTCTCCTCACATCTAGTCAAAACCTTGTCTAAGTTAGCTAAGCAAACATCAAATGAGGAACCATAGACGGAGAAATCATCCATAAACACTTCTACTATATCCTCAACCATATCGGAGAAGATGGACATCATGCATCTTTGAAATGTTGCCGGCGCATTACATAAACCAAAAGGCATGCGTCTATAGGCAAAAGTCCCATAAGGACATGTGAATGTCGTCTTCTCTTGATCATCGGGATGAATAGGGATTTGCCAAAACCCGCTATACCCGTCAAGGTAGCAAAAATATTCATGTTGTGCTAATCTTTCTAGGACTTGGTCTATGAAGGGAAGAGGAAAATGGTCTTTGCGAGTGCCACTATTAAGCTTACGGTAATCAATACACATACGCCATTTTGTTGTGGTTCTCGTAGGTATCATTTCTCCCTTTTCATTTTGCACAACGGTGAGACCTCCTTTCTTAGGAACTACATGCACGGGACTCACATACTTGCTATCGGAAATTGGGAAGATGATTCCCGCATCCAACATCCTAAGTATTTCATTCTTTACCACTTCTTTCATGTTAGGATTTAATCTTCTTTGTGGTTCAATAGTGGGTTTATGGTTATCCTCCATATAAATCCTATGCATGCAAATTGAGGGAGAGATTCCCTTTAGTTCCTCTAGTGAATACCCTAAAGCTCCTCTATGTTGTCTTAGAACCTCTAACAACTTAGACTCCTCCTCATCATTCAAGTTGGCATTTATGATTACGGGCAAAGAAGAGTTGGGACCAAGAAATGCGTACCTCAAATCTTTTAGAAGCTCCTTGAGTTCTTGAGATGGTTCCGGTGGTGCTTGAACTTCTTCCTTCTCGGCCTTGAACACCTCCAAATAAGACATCCCTTCCTCCAAGCTCATACTCAATCATATTGAGGGCTAGACCTTGGAGCTCTATCTCAATTTCTCTAGGTGGTGGGGTGGCTTTCAACCTAAGCTCCCTTGGCCTTGACTTCTTAGAAACGGCTTCCCATTGCAATCCAAGAGGAACTTGGATCATCTTAGCTTCCTTATGTACGACCCCTTTTGAAGTTGGCCTAAAGAAAAACTCAATCTCTCTTCCTCCAATGTCAAGAGACAAGTGGCCCTTTTTTACATCAATGATTGCCCCAACCGTAGCAAGGAAAGGTCTCCCTAGTATAATCGGTTCACCCGGCAATATCATGTCCACCACAACAAAGTCGATTGGGACATAGTGGCCTTCAATGCAAACGGGGTAATCCTCGACGATACCAATTGGCTCGATGGACGACCCATCCGCTATCGTTAACCTCATGTTGACCGGAGCTATGAGACCCATGGATGTGGATTTCCATATGGTGTAAGGAATGATGCTCGTGCTTTCTCCAAGGTCACACAAGGCTCGGAAGTTTTGAGACCCCACACCAATGGTTATAGCAAAGCGACCGTGATCTCCTAGCTTTTGCGGTAACTCCAAAGTCTTGACCTCATCTTGCATTTCAACTATGGACCTCTTCTTGCTCAAAATCTCCTTTAAAAACTTGGCATAGGATGGCATCTCGCTCAATGCATCGGTGAACGGGATGGAGATGTTCAAACCTTGCAAAAGCTTGAGAAACCTCTTGAACTTGTTCTCAACAACATCTTTCGGCTTCTTTGAGGGATATGGAAGAGTTGTTGCACCTTGAATCTTGCTTGGATCAACCTCCTTGGACTTCCCCACTTCACTTGCAACATTTCCTGGTTGGATCGACTTAGGCACCACGTCGGGCCCGATGTCGTGTATCACGGTCCTGGGGCAAAGCTGAGGCAGAGTAGTCGGATCGACATCTGGGTACGTCGGGCCCGACTTATTCTCAACCTCGGTCCGGGGCAGAAGAGTCGATCTTCTTGCTGGATCGACTTCAGGGAACGTCGGACCCGACTTGCTGGGTAAGTCGGTCCGGCTCTCTTCATTCTTTTTAGGCATGTGTGGCTTGGGTAGGTTTCGTCCACTTCTCAATCCAATTGCCCGGACTTCATTTTGATTGTTTTGAGCTCAGGGGTTCTCCTCGGGTCGGTCCGGAAGTCTCCCATTCTCTCTCGGGGCTTGAGTTGCAATTTGGGCAAATTGATTGTCGACTTGCCTCCTCCATGCACCAAACTCATTGAATTGGGTCCTCATCTCCTTGAACCCATTCCTCATCTCTTGAGCAAATGATTGTAGCTCATTGAATCCCAGTGGCCTATTTGGTGGTGGTTGCGGCACCCTTGGCTCGTTTTGGTTGAAGTTGTTGTTGTATCCTTGAGCTTGACCGTTGTTCCACCGGCCATTATCACCATTGTTGAAGTTGCCTCTTCCATCGAAATTTCCTCGAACATAGTTTGCCTCCTCAATTCGCTCGGCCAAGCGCACTTGGCTCTCATTCGGACAAACTTGTGTAGCATGTGCAAAGGATCCACACTCCTCACAAGCTCTAGCATTTTGCTTGTAGTAGTGGACTTGCCTCTTAAGCTTGCTCACTTCACCTTCAAGGAATTGGAGCTTCACATCCTTGTCAATGTCTTCTCCCTTTGGATCATATAACTTCCTTGCACCTTCACCTTGAACTTTCACCTCTTTGCTAGCTTGACTCACCCCATACATGGCCTCATAATCGGAAAGCTTGTCAAGTAGCTCCCAAGCTTGATCCGGTGTCAAGTCTATGAACCCACAATCGGTGTGGAGATTGAGCTTGTCCTTCGTTGTCGGATTGATGCCTTGGAAAAAGATGTCTTGTAGAACATATGGTTGTTGGCCATGAGTAGGACATTGGCGCAACATCTCCTTGAAACGGTCCCATGCTTCGAAGAGAGGCTCATTCGGACCTTGTTGAAAGCTTGCAATTTCCCTTCTTAGCTCGGTTGTCTTTGAGGGCGGGAAGAACTTCATCAAGAAAGCATCATAGAGTGCCTTCCAAGTTGTGATCGACCTAGGGGTTTGGCTCTCGAGCCAATGTGTGGCCTTGCCCCCAAGTGACCACTTGAACGCCTTTAGAAGCACATACTCCAACGTCTCCTCGTCGGTAGAGATCGTCTCACACATGTCCACAAAGCGTTTGACGTGCTCTATAGGACACTCATGTGGACGGCCCTCGAATTGATCACGCTTGATGAGGGAAATGAATTGCGTCTTGATCTCAAAATTCTTGGCAACCTCGGGAAGCACAATAGCCGGTTCGGGTACCCTCAACTCCGGATGCATGTATTGGCGTGCATTCCGGGGTAAAGCGTTGAGTTGAGCCTCGACCCTCATCCGTTGCTCCCGTTCTCTTCTTGCCACCGCCTCTTGATTGTCCTTCTCAAGTTGCAATCTAGCCATTTCGGCCCTAAGTCGAGCCAACTCCTCATCACCATGGAGAGCTTGATTCTCCATCCTTTTCCTTCTTCGGGCTTCCTTGAGAATGCTTTCCGGATCACTCACAAACTCAAGCTCAAGTGTTCCTCGGGAGGAACGAGCTCGCATACACCTACGAAACAAAGACACAAACCAAAACAAATCAAAAACAAAGGGTTTGGGCTATTCCCTCACCCAAATCACTACCAAAACACAAGAAACTCACCAAATTGGCACTCAATGCACTTAGACTTCCCCGGCAACGGCGCCAATCTTTTGATCGCTCGTGTGTGCGAGGGTCTAAAGATACAATTTATAACCCGACCCCATTGTAGCACGTGGTGGGTGTCGAACGCTCGGGAAATCTACTCGATTGAGGTGCCTAGACACTAGAAAGATGGAAAGGAGAACTTAAAACAAAGGAAAACAAAGAGAACAGTCGGGACCGACACAAGCTCTACGTCGGTCCCGACTTCCCTCTTGTCGCCAACATCGGGCCCGACGTGACACTTGTGTCGGTCCCGACCGTTCTCTTTGTTTTCCTTTGTTTTAAGTTCTCCTTTCCAGCTTTCTAGTGTCTAGGCACCTCAATCGAGTAGATTTCCCGAGCGTTCGACACCCACCACGTGCTACAACGGGGTCGGGTTATAAATTGTATCTCTAGACCCTCGCACACACGAGCGATCAACCCCTTGCTTACTTGCTATACTAGTTAGTAGTTTAGGGTTATTTATCTTTGATCTTGGCAACAACGATTTTAGCCGAGTCAAATTTTGGCGCCGTTGCCGGGGAATCGGTTTTTAATTTTCTGTTTAATCGGCGTTTCTGACGAATCCGCGACCTCGGAATTTTTCCGCGCCCACGGAAAATCCGCTCCCACGGAATTTTTCCGCGCCCGCGAAAAATCCGCGCCCTCGGAATTTTTCCGCGCCCGCGGATCGGTTCGTCCAGATCCCCCGAATTGGTAAGAACCTGTCTTAAGGTTCTTACCCGTTCTACTGATAATTCTCTTGTTGTTCCATTTGATCCAGAAATTAACAAGACTCTGAGACAGTTGAGACGTCAAGTTCAAGCTCAAGTGTTAGGCATACAATTTGATCCAGTTTCTTCTTCTTCTTCATCTGATTCAGAGGTTGAAGAGCACCTAGTAACCATGGCAGATCGCACTATTAGGCAACTGACTGCGCCTAATTTAGAGCAGCAACAACTTGGTCTGCAGTTTCCCGCTCTGGGAGAAGGAGTGAAGTTTGAGCTTAAATCTGGTCTTCTCCACTATTTGCCTAAATTTCATGGGCTGAGTGGGGAAGCTCCAAATAAACACCTTGTAGAATTCCATTCTGTCTGCTTGGGAATGAAGCCAGCTGATGTGACTGAAGATCAGCTTATGCTAAGGGCTTTTCAATTTTCTTTGGCTGATTCAGCTAAGGAATGGTATCTTTACATAAAACTTGAGACGATCACTACTTGGGCTCAGATGAAGGGTGCCTTTCTGGAGAAATATTTTCCTACTGCCAAGCAAACGTCCATTAAAAAGTAGATGAGTAGTTTGGAGCAGGGAGATGATGAGAACTTGTATGAGTACTATGAGCGTTATAAGAGACTCATAGCCAGTTGTCCCTACCATGGCTATTCCGATAAGGACCTGATTTGCTATATTATTGAAGGTCTCTGTGATGCTGATAGGCGCCTGATGAATGCGTCTTGTGGAGGTTCCTATGAGAATCTCAGTCCTAGGCAGGCGTTTGAGAAGTTGGAGACTCTAGCAGAGCAAAGCAGAAATCAGTGAAAGAGATCCAACAGTAGGTCTGTTCATTCTATTAATGACTCCCTGAATGCTGAAGTAAGGGAGTTGAAAGCTATGATGAAGCAACTGTTGGCAGACAATGGAGCTTCAAGTTCAAGGGCTTGTGGAATCTGTGGCGAATCTAGCCATCCTTCTGATGCATGCCCTATCATATAAGAGCCAGCAACTGATGTGAATGCTATAGGGAACTATGAATAGAGGCCCCAGAATGATCCATATTCAAATACCTTTAATCCGTGGTGGGCAAACCATCCTAACTTTACGTGGAATCAACAACCTCAACAACCTTTTCCACCACAGGGAGGTCATCCCAACTATGTTCCCAGGCCTAATTATGTGCCAAGGCCCCAGGCTCCTCATGAAAATCCAGCCATTATCAATCAGCTTATGAAGGAAAATCAAGAGACTAAGGCTGCGATGAAGAGTTTGGAAATTCAGTTAAGTCAGATTGCAACCACTCTGAATCGTCTAGAAGCTAAGGACTCGGGAAAACTGCCATCTCAGCCCATTAACCCGAGAGAGAATGTGAGTGCAATGACATTAAGGAGTGAGAAAGAGCTAGATATTCAAATTTCGGCTAGCGGAAACCAGCCGAGTTCACCGGAGGACAGTGCGGATCGCGATGCAGAAATCGAGGAAAATACAGAATCCGCGACCACGGAAAATTTCCGCAACCACGGAAAATTTCCGCGCCCGCGGATCCCAAACCGTGCTCGCGGATCACTCCTCTGACAGAATCAGATGACTACGTCAGGCCTTTGTTTCCCCCATGGCTTCACAAAAGCCCGCTCCACCGTTTCCTGAGGCACTGAAGGACACCAGGAGGCCAACCAATGACAAGGAAATTTTTGAAACCTTCTCCAAGTGTGAGGTAAATGTCCCTTTACTTAAACTTGTTCAAAGCATTCCTCGTTTTGCTAAATTTCTGAAAGAATTATGTACTATAAAGAGGAAGCAAAAAGAAAAGGGACAGGTTAAGAAAATTAATCTTGTGGAAAATACTGTTGGATCGTAAACATTAGCAAAGAGCTTGGGAACTGGCAGTTAAGCTGTTCCCAAGGCAGCGGAAGTAAACAGTTCGCAAGTAATAAAGACAATAAAGAACACAGTTCCCTTATAGAGGAACCCCACTACAACCAACTAGTTGTATGGGTAAACCTCTACCTCCTCTTGGAGGATTTTGAATGACTTACTTATATTAATTGCTTTGTTTCTTAGTTACACAGTCGGATTGACACTTCTATGTTCCTACGAGTTCTTCCTAACTCTAGCAACACTAGTAAATCCTCTCAACTAAGTTCCTAAGCTCACAACAGCAAAACACAAGTAACTCAAACCTTACACCGACTTCTCAGTTCCCTTGCTCCTGGGAACTTCGGCTTCACCGTCGTTGAGATCACACACTCGCCGGCGGGGACTTCTCTTTCTTTTCTTTCTTTTCTCTGGTGTGGGTGTTTGTGAGTTCTGGGAGAAGTACTCAATCCGAGTACTATTCATTTGGCTTTATAGTCCAAGTGAGCTTGGGCAGTCGCATCTTTCGTTTGTGTCCAAAATGCCCTTTGCTTGATGCCCAAGTTGTACTTTCTTCTCATGTGACTTTGGTTTGAACTAGGTCAACTTCTTGGATCAATCGGACCGTTGGATGAAGCGTGACAGTCTGATCCTCAAACTGTTCCTTCGGGTTGTCTGAGACAGAATCCCGCGATCTGTTGTGAACGGTCGTGGTCCTCACATGTGAGTTCCCATGTCATGGGAACTGTCTTCTTCAGAGTTCCCTTGATGGAAACTCTTCATCGTTGTAATCTTGTGTTCTCTTGATTGTTTCTGGGAGTTCCCACTTCATGGGAACTTTCCTCTTCAGAGTTCCCTTGATGGAAACTCTTCATTGTGGCCTGCAGTGGCTTTTGGTCATTCATAGGAGTTCTTGGCTGTACCTGTGTTCCTTAGAAATACTTGAACAAACCACATTAGTTCCCCATGGTGTTTGTCATTATCAAAACTGAAGAGAATTACATCGTTGATCTGTTGTTTAGAACCAGAGGTCCCAACAACGTCCCAACAATTTCCCCCTTTTTGATGATGACAAACCCATCACAAAAATGCAAGTATTTCAATGAATGATATGGTGATGAGTTCCTAAAGGAAGTCACTTTTAGTGAAACACTTAGATTTAGGGAACCACTTCTGATGAGACACATAGTTCTTATTAAGCTTTTTATGCAATTGTTCCCCCTTAGCTTATGCGTGGTCTGTGATAACTTAAACTTTTAACTCATCTCGCATTTTTTGTCTTTCCCCCTTTTGACATCATCGAAAACAAGCAAAGCAATAATAGGAAAGAAGGGAACACGCAATCAAAATAAAGACCATTTCATTACTTAAGATAATATATACAATGGGAACCCAAGTACAATTTGTGGTCATTTTTGGATTAAAGGGGAGAAGAAGGGAGAGATCATGGGTCTTGAGGGAACAGGGCGTCACAGAGGCGCGTAAGGACTTGTGTAAGCTTTTCTTGTCCTCTGGCCAACGCTGCTTGGTCCCTGGCAATCTGGTCGAGGGTGTTGGCAATGCGGAGCAACACTGGAGAGTTCCCCTCTTGTGCACCAGACTCCAGTTGGGCCGCTTCCCCTACGGGCTCAGAGTGCCTCATCTTCTAGACAACTGAGATGTCCGGTTCCCTTCCAAGCTCGATTTCATCTTTAGAGGCGTCGTAGAGACCCTCTTTTTGTAGGAGCTTCTTGATCAACCCAGAATAGGGAAGGGAATGGGACTTGGAGGCCATGCACTTCTCCATGTGCCCAAGGATGATTCTGGGAAGGTTGATGGGCTTCTTGAGGAGGAAGTGATAGAGGAGGATGGCATCAGGGATGTTGACGACCAGACGCTTCTCCTTGCGAGGGATCACCACATTGATGATGAATTGGTGAGCAAGCTTGGCGACCAGGGAGAGATGGTGCGTCGAGGGAACTTTGGAGGGAACCCAACCCTTGAAGATGGTGTTGTACACTTCAGCGCTATTGAAGTCCCCCCAGAGCTTGTTGGGCAATTCATTGAGCCCTTGTCCTGGGACCTGGAGCTGAAGGCGGATTGTCGACGTTGTAAAAATAAACTCGTCGCCTTCATGGGAGAGAGTTCCCTGAGTGCAGTCTTTGGTGATAGTGATGTTGTTGTAAAACTGACGCACTTGTGAGGGATCTACGCTCACAGTTTCTCTGCAGAGTCTCTCCCAACCTTGGGCTTTGATCAGGTCCCACAGTTCCCCTAAGCCGTTGTCAACTAACACGTCTTCAGAGATGATGAGCGGAGGAAGGAGCTTCCGGCGTTCATCCACAGGGTGTTTCGTGGAAGAGGTCCCCTTCCCCTTTCTTGTAGTGCTCTTTGACGTGTTCCCCCTAGAGACCGTGCGAGGTCCTTTCTGTTGAGGGGGTGCAGCCGCTTCAATCATAAGCACGCGGTCCCTTGGCGGTTGGGAGCTCGTGGACACCACCATTTGGTGTCCAGGTGTTGGGATCCGTGCTTGCTCCTTAGCAGCTGGAGCCTCTTCTTCTTGTTCGACCTCATCTTGGGAGGTCCCTTCTTCCTCGGAGGAGCTCGAACTTGAGCCCTCTGCATCATCTTCAGGATGACTTGTTGTTGCCCCAACATCACCAGCTGGTGCGGGGTCCCTGCTCTCCGTGGGCTCTTCAGGAGCCACCTTTTCTGTGGACTTCGTCCCTTGGGAGACTGTGTGCTCAGAGGGGTCCCGGTTGAGCTCTTCCTCTATTGCCTTGAGCTGGGCCTCCTCCTTGGCAGTTCCCAAGAAAATGGGAGGAGGCTCCTTGGCTATTTTCCCAATGACCACGGAGATGGGAAGGTCATCGTCGTCTGAGGAAAGAGCGACGGTACTTTTGGATGGTGAGGGAGAGGGGAGTTTGGTGGTGGTGGGGGATGTGGTGGAGGCAGTAGAGAAGAGGGAAGAGGAGAAGAGAGTTGGGTAGAAGGGGGAGGAATGGATGTGGTGACTTGGGGAGTAGAGATCCCCGAAGTAGAGATGTGGTGTGGGGAGGAAGGAGGAGAAGGAGTTTTGTGAGGTGGAGGTGGAGTTGGAGTTCCCGTAGTTGTGGGAACCGAAGGAAGTGAGGAGGGTGGAGTTCCCTTTGAGGTGGGAACCGAAGGAGGTGGTGGAGGAGGAGTCTGCTGTTTTGTGGGAGGAGGTTTGGGAGGTCCCTCGGTTAGAAGAGGAGGGAGAGAGGAGGAAGAGGGGAGTAGATTTTGGGGTGGAGAGGTCGCATCGTCGGAAGGGTAAGGATAAGGAGGTTTGGGCGCACAGGAACTCTCCTTGGAGCAGTTCAAGTATTCCTCAAATTTGAAGAAGGCTTTCTTTCTGGGCTCCGAAAATTCAAAGACCTCAGAGTGTTTACGCTTTTTGGATTTGGAGGGATCTTTAGAATGTTTGGATTTTTTGGGTTGTGAGGGGTCTTTGGATGAGTGTCGTCGTTTGGATGAATGGCGGTGTTTGGATTTGTGGGGTTTTTCGTTGATGGAAGGACGAGCGTCTCCGAAGTTGTCAACGATGACAACTCCGGAGGAGGTGTTGGTGGTTGAAGGAGGAGGAAGGGATTCAGAAGAGGAAGAAGTCCAGGTGACCGTTTCGTCGGCCGGAGGAGGAGGAGGAGGAGGCAAGAATAGTTGAGAGGTGAAGAGGGTGCGAGGGTTGGCAAGGACCCACGCTTTGATTTGGGCAAAGGTGTGCTGAGGGGCCATTTTGTAAGACTTTGGGAGGTTTCTTGAAAAAGAGAGTGAAAGGGATGTGGAGAATATGAAAGACAAAGGTGAAAGATGGAATAAGGGCCCAAAAATGGAAAAGGAGGGTTTTAAAGGAGAGAGGAGGTAAAGGGTAGAAAGGGAAGTGGAGTAACCTCGATAACCGTTGCCCAATGAACGTGGGGTGTCGTTTCAACTTCTCTAGCACGCCTCTGGACACGCGTCACGATCTCTTGGGAAGTCCTTTTCAAAATTTGAATACTTGGCCCTCAGCGTTTCAGAGCCTCTGACACAAAAGTCCGCTTCCCAAGTGACGGTTTTTCATTGTAGATGAGTCAGCGTTCCCTTTGTAGATGCATCAGTTCCCATGATCTTATCAAGGTCAGGGAGAGTGAAGTGGTTAAGGGAACTTCACACTCATCCTTTTGTGGGGCTATGGAACTCAAAGGGAACCAGACAATTTTCGACTCGATAATGGAGATAGTGTGGCTCATGAGACGCGTTTGTCTGGTCCCTAGCTTAGGGTTGGTTATATGATCAACCGTCATAGTGGCTTGTAAAGTGGGATAAAGGGAACTCTGGTTGATCACTTATGGCCGAAAGAAATAAGGTTCCCTTGTACACATTTTTCTCTAGGCTAGTAATCATGGCATAGTGAAAGCAATAAATCCAAGTTCCCTATCATGCAATCTTAGATAAACTAGTCAGGCATTGAGAGAGAGACAAACAAGAACTTGTTTAGTTTAGAGTTATCATCCTTAGAAGCATTCGAAAACATTGGTAGGGACGTCAGTCTAAAGCTTTGGTAAGAATGTCCGTAATTTGCTCTTCAGTTCTACAGTGTTCCATCGAGATGTTCCCACTTTCAACATTGTCACGTAGAAAGTGATGCCTTATATCAATATGCTTAGTTCTAGAGTGATGCACAGGATTTTTGGAAATGTTTATGGCACTAGTGTTATCACAAAGTATGGGAACTGGGCCAAAAGACATACCGTAATCCTGGAGTTGTGACTTAAGCCATAGAACTTGGGAACAGCACGATGCGGCAGCCACATATTCGGCTTCAGCTGTGGAGAGTGCCACTGAGTTTTGCTTATTAGATCCCCACGAGACTAAGCATGACCCTAGGAACTGGGCCATTCCTGATGTGCTCTTTCTATCAACCAAGTGCCCTGCAAAATCTGCATCTGTGTATGCAATGAGCTCAAGGGAACTGTTCCTTGGATACCATAGGCACAAGTTATCGTTCCCTTTGAGATACCTGAAAATTCTCTTCACCTCTTTCAGGTGTGATTCCTTAGGGTTAGCTTGAAAGCGAGCACAAAGACATACGGAGAACATGATATCAGGTCTACTAGCTGTTAAGTAGAGAAGGGACCCGATCATACCTCGATAGTTCCTTTGGTCCACACTAATACCTGTTTCATCCGCATTGAGCCTTGAATTTGGTGAGATGGGAGTGTCAATGGGCTTGGAGTGTTCCATCCCATACTTCACTAGCATTTCCTTGATGTATTTCTGTTGATGAATCTTTGTTCCCTCCTTGGTTTGGGATATTTGAAGTCCTAGGAAGAACGTGAGTTCCCCAATGAGACTCATCTCAAATTCACTGCTCATGAGGTCCTTAAATTTCTCTACAAGAGTTTCGTTAGTTGCTCCAAAAACAATGTCATCAACATATACTTGCACGATCAAAATGTCTTTAGACTCTTTCTGTAAAAACAAAGTCTTGGCTATGGAACCGCGAAGGTACCCATGGGACAAGAGGAATTGAGCAAACCAGTCGTACCAAGCTCTAGGAGCTTGTTTGAGTCCGTAGAGGGCCCTCTCCAGGAAATAGACATGGTTGGGTAGCTTCTCATCTTCGAATCCTGGAGGTTGGGCCACATACACTTCTTCCTTGAGATGTCCATTGAGGAAGGCTGTTTTCACATCCATTTGATAGAGCTTGAATCCCTTGTGAGTAGCATAGGCAATTAAGAGTCTGATGGCCTCGATCCTGGCAACCGGTGCGAAGGTCTCATCGTAGTCGATTCCTTCTTCTTGCCTGTAGCCTTGTGCCACTAGCCTAGCCTTGTTCCTTGCTACAGCCCCAATATCATCGAGCTTGTTCCTAAAGACCCATCGAGTTCCTATGATGTTCTTGTTCTTGGGCCTAGGAACTAGCTTCCAAACTTTGTTCCTCTCGAATTGGTGGAGTTCCTCTTGCATGGTTTGAATCCAATCTGGGTCCTTTAAGGCCTCTTTGATATTTTTGGGTTCCACCATTGAAACAAACGCGTTAAAAGCACAAAAATTATTGAGAGAGGAACGAGTTTGTACACCTTTATCATAAGGGGAGATGATGTTCTCAATGGGGTGGTCCTTCCTTTGTTGAAAGGTTCTTGTATGAGTGGGTTCCCTTGCATGTGTGTCATCTTCAGTGGCTATTTCTTTGTCATGGGAACACTCATCTTCAGCTTCTTCATTCGATGTTTCTTCAGAGATTTCTGGCAAGTTCCCTCTTTGTTCCCCTTGAATACTTGATTCTGGCAGAGTATTGTCTTGGGGGACAGCAAAGTTGTTCCCTGAAGAGGGAACCTCGAGAGAGTTGGAGGTGTCTTGTAGTTCTTCTGAGGAGGGAGCTTCGAGGGAGATTTGATCAGTGAGAGTTGGATCTCCGTCGTTGTTCCCTGGTTGTGGGATGTTGCTTGCACTTGGATAGTCTTCATCCCTTTTCCTTGGCTCATCATCGTCATCATCATCGTCTTCTTGTCTGACTAGCTTGAACAGAGTTCCCTTCCCTTGGGTCTCTGTTCCCATCTTTACAGACTTTTCGTTGAAGACGACATGAATGATTTCCTCTATCTTTTTGGTCCTTTTATTGTAGACTCTGTAAGCCTTGCTTTGTGATGAGTATCCCAGGAAGATCCCTTCGTCACTTTTGGGGTCGAATTTGCCAAGATTGTCTTTGCCATTATTGTGAATAAAGCATGTGCAACGAAATGTTCTCAAGTGTGAGATGTTTGGTTTTCTCCCTTTGATGAGCTCATAGGACGTCTTGTTGATCAGGGGCCTTTTCATGGCTCGGTTCAGGATGTACGTAGCTGTGGAGATGGCTTCAGTCCAGAAGTACTCAGGAACTCCACTTTCAATCATCATGGTTCTAGCCATGTCCTCCAAAGTTCTGTTCTTTCTCTCGACCACTCCATTTTGCTGAGGAGTACGAGGAGCTGAGAAGTTGTGGGAGATCCCATTTTTCTCACAGAAGTTTAGGAACTCTGAGTTTTGAAACTCAGTTCCGTGATCAGATCTGATTGCTTTCAGTTTTAGCCCCAAGCTTACTTCTGTTCTTTTGATGAAGGGCTCAAATTCTTCAAATGCTTGTGATTTTGCCTTCAAGAAAATAACCTAGGTGAATCTTGAAAAATCGTCAATTAAAACATACATGTACCTTTTTCCACCGTATCTAGTCGTTCTCATGGGACCACAGAGATCCATGTGGATTAGCTCTAGGGACCTGGTTGTGCTCACCACCTTCTTGGGTTTAAAGGAGTTCCTGGTCTGTTTCCCTCGAACACATGCTTCACACATTTTGACTCCTTCGAGATTGATTCGTGGAAGACCAATGACCAGATCCTGTAGATAAAGCTTCAGGATTTGATTTACACCAGCATGTCCCAGTCTTCGATGCCAGAGTTCCGTGTCATCTTGGGAACTCGCAAGGCACAGCTTCATTGGTGGTTCAAAGTTGGTATCCACCACAGATTTACGTTGCTAACTTTGATAGATCTATTGAGCAACACTTCTCCTTTTCCAATAACTTCTCCCTTGTTTTTGTTGCCAAATGAGACGTGGCCTCTTTCGGCATGAGTGTGGAGTGAGATGAGGATATCCTTGTTTCCTGTCATATGGTTCGAGCATCCGCTATCTATGAACCATTAACTGTTCCATCTCACTGCCACCTACAAGGAAAAGTTAGTGTTTTGAGACCCAGGCAAGATGACTCTTGCCCGGTCCCTTGCAAAGGAAAACATTATCCTTCAAGATATAGTCAGAAATGTTGATGTCTTGAGAGTTTTGAGAGTTGGAGTTCCTTTGGTGATTAGCATGACGTTTTTGTTTCTTTGGGAGCTCACGATTTCTAAAGGTTTGGTCTCTCTTCTTGGGACATGCATCCTTGTAGTGCCCATGAGCACCACAGTGCCAACACGTCTTATAGTATTCTCCCAGGTAGTATTTCGGGTGTGGTCTCTGGATTCGGTTCCTATCCATGGTTTCTTTGTTGTACACCCGAGACCCGTTTCCCTTAGCAATTTTGACATAGATTCTATGTCCGGAGTTCCCAGTATAGTAATCTTTCTCACCATTGTTTCCACTCTCTAGGACCCTGATTTTCTCCTCGAGATGAGCATTTTTCGGTTTCTCGCACTGGAGTTCTAAGGCCCTACACTCATGGATTTCATGTTCGCTCAGGGGTGACTTTCCGTTCTTGGAGCACTCACCTTTGTATCCTATGCCATGTCTGGCTGGGACAAACTTAATTTGGGAACTGGAGGCTTCAAGATGTTCGGGAGTCTTACTCAGGTTTTGCAAGAGGGTGTTCTCATCTTTTTCTAGAGTTTTGATTTCTCTTTCTAGATCTACGATGTGAGACACATGGCGCTTGAGTTTTTCAAGAAGGGATATGCAGTTGGGACAGGTCTCAAGACCAACTAATTGAGAATTTATGTGTTCCTGTTTTCCAACTTGTTTTGCAATTTTATGTTATCTTTGACAAGGCTTGAAAGAATTTTCAACAGCTCAGGTTTTTCATAATTATTTAAAGAGTCAAGAACAGTTTCAGTGGTTACCTCACTGGGTTGTTCCCCAGTGGTTTCTCATATGGCCATGCCACACATATCTGGGAGTGCCCATGACTCGGGATCTTCGTCTTCATCATCGCTCCAGGTAGCGATGTAGGCCTTCTTTCCTTGCTTTCGACCATCAGTTCCCTGTGGGCATTCCTTCGCAAAGTGTCCTTTCCTGTTGCACTTGTAGCAGGTCACATCTGAGAGATCCTTCTCTGCGGGTTTTCTTTGGGAACTCTGTCCCTTTCCCCAGTTCCCACTGTTCCGTTGAGACTTCCCTTTGTAGAAATTTCGAAGAGCCTTTGTTACGAGAACTAGTTCCTCATCCTCTTCTTCTTCGGAGTCTTCGTGTTGTTCTTGGGTTGATTTGAGCATTTTCTCGATCTTGAGTGCGATCCCTCGATGAGCTCGAGTTTGTTCCTTACCATCGATCTTTCTCTTCTTGTGTCCCACTAGCTTTCCAAACACTTGATGGAGCATGAGTGTTCGATTTTCTGGATTTTCCTTGAACATTGTTCTCTCGTTTGCCCATTCTCCAGTCAATCAGTTGAAGAGCTGTTGGACCTTCATTTTGTGGGTGATTTCTTCTTTGGTGATCCCCAAGCCCTCCATTTTGGTGCAAAGTCCTTCAAATCGGGATTGGTAGCTATCGACAAACTGTCCCATCTCCATTTGGAAGTTGTAGAACTCCCTTTTTGCATTCATCTGAAGATCTTCTCTGAGATCTGAGTTCCCAACGTGCATTTGTTGGATGGCTTCCCACATTTCCTTAGCTGTGTCAAGGTTTGCCACCCTGTCACAATCTTGTACGCACATGGACCTCTTTAGGTACTGTTTGGCTTTGTAGTTTGCCTCCATACACTTGTACTCGTTGGGTCCCCACTTTGAGAGGTTGTTAACTATAGCTGGATCGATTTCGAAGTTGCCTCTCTCGATGACACACCAGACTTGGTAGTCTTGGCCACGCATCCAATCCTTCATGTCGCGTTGCCAGCTTTCAAATCTTCCTGTAATAAGCCTTGGCGGCTTACTAGTGTTGTTCCCCACCTGAGTAAGTTCCTGAGCCATTTGATACCTGCGATGTTAACACAAATCTAGAGCGCTTGCTCTGATACCAATTGTTGGATCGTAAACGTTAGCAAAGAGCTTAGGAACTGGCAGTTAAGCTGTTCCCAAGGCAGCGGAAGCAAACAGTTCGCAAGTAATAAAGACAGTAAAGAACACAGTTCCCTTATAGAGGAACCCCACTACAACCAACTAGTTGTATGGGTAAACCTCTACCTCCGCTTGGAGGATTTTGAATGACTTGCTTATATTAATTGCTTTGTTTCTTAGTTACACAGTCGGATTCACACTTCTCTGTTCCTACGAGTTCTTCCTAACTCTAGCAACACTAGTAAATCCTCTCAACTGAGTTACTAAGCTCACAACAGCAAAACACAAGTAACTCAAACCTTACACCGACTTCTCAGTTCCCTTGCTCCTGGGAACTTCGGCTTCACCGTCGTCGAGATCACACACTCGCCGACGAGGACTTCTCTTTCTTTTCTCTGGTGTGGGTGTTTTTGAGTTCTGGGAGAAGTACTTAATCCGAGTACTATTCATTTGGCTTTATAGTCCAAGTGAGCTTGGGCAGTCGCATCTTTCGTTTGTGTCCAAAATGCCCTTTGCTTGATGCCGAAGTTGTACTTTCTTCACATGTGACTTTGGTTTGAACTAGGTCAACTTCTTGGATCAATCGGACCGTTGGATGAAGCGTGACAGTCTGATCCTCAGACTGTTCCTTCGGACTGTCTGAGACAGAATCCCGCGATCTGCGCTGAACGGTCGTTGTCCTCACATGTGAGTTCCCATGTCATGGGAACTGTCTTCTTCAGAGTTCCCTTGATGGAAACTCTTCATCGTTGTAATCTTGTGTTCTCTTGATTGTTTCTGGGAGTTCCCACTTCATGGGAACTTTCCTCTTCAGAGTTCCCTTGATGGAAACTCTTCATAGTGGCCTGCAGTGGCTTTTGGTCAGTCATAGGAGTTCTTGGCTGTACCTGTGTTCCTTAGAAATACTTGAACAAACCACATTAGTTCCCTATGGTGTTTGTCATTATCAAAACTGAAGAGAATTACATCGTTGATCCATTGTTTAGAACCAGAGGTCCCAACAACGTCCCAACAAATACTGAAAATGTATCTTCCATGCTTCAAAGGCAATTGCCTAAGAAGTATGGAGATCCAGGGAGGTTTACTGTTCCCGTTACAATTGGTGAGGCTAAAATTGAGCATTCTATGCTTGATTTAGGTGCATCCATTAATGTCATGCCACTTAGCATATATGAGAGGTTAGGTTTAGGGCCATTACAGGATTCTAATATTACTATTGAACTGGCTGACCACTCTAAAGCGCATCCAAAAGGATTTTTGGAAGATGTCTTAGTGCAGGTGGATGGCTTAATCTTTCCGACGGACTTTTATGTCCTAGAGATCGGTAAGGGGAGATACGACGCAGTTTTGATGTTGGGTCGTCCATTTATGAAGACGGCAAGCGCCGTAATTGATGTATCCAAGGGCCTATTATCTATGGCACATGAAGGGAAAAAGGTCCAGTTTCAGATAGATGATGATCCCTTCTGAGCATAAAGGACTTCGGGCCAAACGACGTTAAACAAAGGCGCTGCTCGGGAGGCAACCCGAGGTAAGTTTTTTCTTTTTCTTTTATTTTTATCTTTTTAGTTTAGTTTTAGTTTTAGTTTTTGTTTTGGTTTTGTCGGGCTAACTTGCAGGTACAATTTTTCCTATCTAAATACGGCAGACGGAGAGGTGTCCGCGCCCTCGACACGAACCGCGACCCCAGATTTCTCACCTACCCCACCTACCTATTTTTTTCCCCACATCCATTCTTCACTCCTCACCAAACACTCCCTTAAAACAAAAACTCCGTTATCAACCACCACCAACCCGCGACCACCATCACCATCCGCGACCGGCGAGATCCACGACCCCGGAATCATTCCGCGCCCGCGGAAGCTTGTCTTCAACCATGGAGGTCGGTTTGCTTGGAGTGGAGGTTTGATACAAATCGGACTAGATCTAATCGGTTAGTCTTCAAATCTTACCTTTGGAGTTGAATTTCTGCGTTTGGGGAGTCGTTGTGTTGTTGTTTGAGCCGAGATTGATGAGATTTGGGAGTGTCGGAGTTCGCCATTGACGACGGAAATCAGATCTGGAAAAATCCAAATTCCGCGCCCGAGGAAAACTTCCGCGTCCGCGGAATTGCCGAACCTGTCCGCGCTCGCGGATCCGATTCGAGCTCGCGGATTTCTTTCGTCCAGTCTACGTCTTCTTTGTTGTCCGAGGCCGCGGATCTCAGTTGTCGCTAACTCCTTCTTGCTCAGATCTGTTTTATTTATTCAGCTATGGCATATTACGGTTTACAGCATCTGAGTGAGGGACAGAGGGAGATTCGGGATACGTATGAGGATAGGGAGTTTGTCAGTACAAATTTTTTTGATGTCCCTACACTGATTAATTTGGGACTTAGAAAGTGTACATAGCAGTTACTGGCGACTGGGGGTTTGGGTAATTTCTCTACTCTAGCTATGCCTACTTATAAAGGTCTTACTATGGAGTTTTTGTCCACTTTCCGCTTTGCTGATGGGGTCCTGAGTTTTCATGCTTGTGATAGACTATGTAGTTTGACCCGTGAGGAGGCCTGTCTTACTTTTGGGATCACTTCACCACCTACTAATGGGTGGACGAGTATACTGTCTGATGCCACGATTTATGATTTTTGGTATACGCTTACTGGCTCCCCTTATAACACTCGTTCTGGGGAGATTAACAGTAAGATTCCCCACCCCTGTGTCCGTCTTTGTCACAAGGTCCTGGCCATGGCATTGTTCGCTCAGGGAGAGCCAAACAGGCTTCCTACACGAGATTTGAGGATTATTAGATGCTTGTTTCCTTTTCAGTCTCACTGCCCGGATTGGTTCGGATTATTTATTCAATTTGCTGAGGAGTATCCGGATAAGAGGGGGTCGATTGGATTGGGTGGTATGGTTACTCTTTTAGCCACCAGATTTGTTTCTAGAGAGCAGATTGAGGCACAGTTTGGCCGGCATTTGACTGATGGGTACAGATACACACATCAGTTGATGACGGGTGGACTTGGTTGCATGGGCATCCTGCTACAGCTTATCTACATCTACCTGCACATTTACAGTATGGCGATACTGTGTATTCTTTTCATTTACAGCCAGATATAGACGTTCCCGTAGAGGATGTTGGTGATGATTTTCAGGATGATGGTGTTGGTTGGGATGAGCAGGTTGCGACATTTCGTGCTAGATTTTCTTCTGAGCCTTCTAGATGGGCTCCTGCTCCACAGACTACAGTTGGTTGGGGTGCACCTCTCCCAGCTACTCGTGAATCCACTTCTGCTTCTACTTTTGCTTCCTCTAGTTTGCCATGGACAGATGGTATGAGTTTTGAGGATCGTATGTTGAGTGGGATGCAGCACTTATCTCTTCGTCAGGATGCCATGTCTGCACGTCAGGATGCTATGGATCGTTCATTGGAGGCATTTTATGAGCATCAGAGGCGGGCAGCTGTTTTCTGGAAGACATAGTGGCCAGGTTATCCATCATTCCCTCCACCAGATCAGCAGTGAGTCTTCTGATTCCTTCTTCTGTACTTTGGTCTTTATTTCTTAGCTTCATTGGGGACAATGAAGGGTTTAAGTATTGGGGAAGGGATTCACTGCTATATTTGTATTATATGTACAATTGCATTCTATTTCTGTCCTTTGATTCAGTTAAACTAAAAAAAAATTAAAAAAAAAATTAAAAAAAAGCCATAAAAAATTCAGAAAAAGGCATAAAAAATCCTGGGATGAGTTGAAAATCCGAAAGGGCGGCTCAGGTAATAAGCAGGTAACTCGGACCGGCATTAGGTTGGGGTAATATGAGGTTAATGAGAGATGTGAGTATTTGTGAGCACACCTAAGAAAAATGAAAAGAGTGATTAGGTGAAAACCCGAAAGGGCGCCTAAGTAGAATGAGTGGTAAAATCAGAGTGTTTAGGATCATATTCTACTTTGGGGTCTGGGGATTACACTTTAGATGTTGGGTATATCCTAGGTTGCTCTACACTTTTTGGAGCTTGAGTGCTATATTTTGTATCTGTAAGGTGTGTGATTTGAGCTTTCATGTTTTTGCTCACTATTTTTCTACATGGGTCTGGGTTGTGAGTTTAGAGTTACATTTTTCATATTGCCCTTTACTTCCTGTGGAACTTTGATAGGATTTATTGTTAGATTTATTTTGAGCTTACTCGAGGACGAGCAAGATCTAAGTATGGGGGAATTTGATACGCTGGTTTTAGTACAACGTAATTCTGTATTTTTATTAGGATTTTCTGAGTGTTTTAGGCTAGATTAGGATGATTATCTGTAATATCAGCAGAAGCCTACAGTGGAAGATTTGGAAGATAGAAGTCCTAATTCGAAATTGAAGTGCTTATGGAGTCAAGATCCGCGCCCTCGGATTAGATCCGAGCCCGCGGTGCCGAGAACAAAGCGAAGCACCCGAGGGCGAGGAAGGCTGGATCCGCGACCGCGGATTATTTCCACGCTCGCGGATCGATGGGATTCCGCGGCCGAGGGTAGAGAGAAGATCCGCGACCGCGGATTATTTCCGCGCTCGCGGATCGAGGGTTTCAGCGTCGCCACTTTGTTTCGTCCTTATTTCATCTTTTACTATTTTTATATCTTTATATTTTTGGACTTATTTCTACTATTTAAGTTAGTTTCGAGTTTCACTTTAGGGTTACACAATTAGAGAGACATTCTAGCATACTTTCAGAATTATTTCAGTTTTTAGTTTAATTATGAAGAACTAATTTCCCTTTGGAGTTTGTTTAATCAAGGAAGCCTTTTTATGTATTTCGAGAGATTCTGGTAACTTTTCTATCCCTTGGTTAATATCAAAACTCTTGTGCTTAATTTTATGATTATCAATTGATTTCTCTTGGTGCGCAACTTGTTGAATTTGATTGATATTCTACTGTTTGGATTAGTTTGATTGTTGTTTGTGCAGTCTTATTTATCCTTGAAACAACACTTTTCTAGGACCGTGGACTAGAATTGGGAAGAGTATTTGATTGTTATTTTATGCATGAGACTCGTAGCTTGATTGCATGAATTAATATCCTTCTATCCTTAATATTTTGTATGATTTGAATTAAGCGTTCTTGTTCATATCATCGTTTCGCTTGGACCGTGGACAAGCGGAAATCTTTTATAAGGATTGGAATTAACTAGGGAATTAATAGAAAAGTGGATGAATCAATGATCGAATGATTAAAAAGGTGGAATTGATTGAATGAACTCTGCTTTCTTCCAATTGATTTAAATCCCCAATAATATTTGCTTGCTTGTTTATTTGCCTGAACTTCCAAAAACTCCTGTCTTTGCTTTTGCTGATTGATCAGAATCCCGATTCTCTTGGGTTCGACCCCTTGCTTACTTGCTATACTAGTTAGTAGTTTAGGGTTATTTATCTTTGATCTTGGCAACAACGATTTTAGCCGAGTCATCTTCCAAGTTGTATTATTCCGACCCGATTTTAGTTTCTTTTAAATGTGCTTCAGCACTTATCTTATATCCGGATAAAAATTTCACTTATGTTAATGGATTTTAAGAGTGTGGGGGGCTGTGAATGGGCTCGGGTCAAGTTACAGGAACGAATTAAGTTTCTTTATAAAAATCCAATTAAGCTCTTTTATGCAATATCTTTAGTCTATCATCAATATATCTTTTTATTCTCCACCTTAACCATATAAAAATTATATCTCAAGACAAAAATATCTTATCAAAATATTTTTATGTTTATAATATGATTTTTCAATGACATGCAAACCTTTTTCAAAAATAAATAGTCCTTAAAATAATATTTTCCATCAACTTGTACTATATCTTTTATTTATAAAATAAGCTCCAAGTAAAGTAAATATATTATCTATATTACTCTTTTCATGTATATAAAATTCACAAAATTTAATCCCACAAATTTATTTAACAAACTTCACATGTCTATCATAATTATTTTATACAAAAAGTACATATGCAAGTTATTAAAACTTTTTATTTACTACTAAATAATAATACTCATAAATAAATCTAAGTTTTTTGTCTAACAAACTAGGATCTTTTAAGATATTAGATATGCCAAAAATGTTAATTACTTGTTATAAGTAAAAAGGGATTACAAATCTATAACTATATATTAAAGTTGTTCCTTTTCGAACCACCAGAACGATGCTAGCCCCACCTTATATTTACAAATTAATTTTTATTCCTAATATTTTAACTTCATATTGAATTCTTCTTTAAATATTTAAATCTATCTTTAACATCAAACAAACATCTATTTAGTATAACAATATCTTTTAAAAACTTTCATATAAAAATATTTAAAATTAAAGATAACAAATTTTAAATATTTTAAAATAAGTATAAATATCTTTTATCTTTTAGCATGATATCTTTTCATGAATTTATTTATAGATACATAATTATATATTTTTTCTTTTATAATAAAAAATCTATAACTATATATTAAAGTTGTACTTTTTTGAACCACTAGAACGATTCACGCCCCACCTCATATTTAAAAAATTAATTTTATTTCTATTATTATAACTTCTTTCTATTAAATTCTTTTTAACTATTTAAAATTATCTCTAACATCAAACAAATGTCTATTTAGTATAAAAATATCTTTTGAAAGTTTCCATATACAAGTATTTAAAATTAAAGATAAAATAATAAATATAAATCTTTTAGCATATATCTTTTGACGAATTTATTTATAGGCATATAGTAGAGGTGTCAAACGGGTCGGTCAAGTCGGGTTCGGGTTCGGTTATTTCGGGTTCGGGTTGAGTTGGGTTCGGGTCGTAACGGGTCACCGGTCAAATCGGGTCGGGTCATTGCGGGTTATCGGGCGGGTCGGGTCGACCTAACAGGTCAAGAAAATTGATTTTTTTTAAAATTATTAAAATATTTTTTATTTAAAAAATAATATTTAATAATAAATCTATTATTTTTATATATTTTAATAATAAATCTGTTATTTTATATATTTTAATAATAAAATATATTATAATTTTCAAAATATATTATATATTCTCAAAATATAACAAATTAGGTCAACCCAAAGGTTTTTTCGGGTTTGAACCCAACGGGTTTCGGGTCTATCGGGTTCGGTTTATTTTGGGTTTCGGGTTTAAATTTTCGGGTCTTGACCCTAAATTTTTCAGGCGGTTCGGGTCGGTTTTTCGGGTCGGGTCAACTTTTGACAGCTCTAGTATATAGTGATTTTCTTTTATAAAAAATAATGATAAATTTTTTTAATTTTTAAAATTAATAAAAAATAGATAATAAAATATTTAATAGATATATTGAAATATTTGATAATCTCTAAATTTACGTACATTAAAAGTAATAAAATATGAAGAATAATACTTGATTAAAAAATTATGCATTATATGAGAAATAAATTACTTATATTAAAGTTTATATTATTTTTTTTATTAATATCCTCTTTATAATGTCTATAAATATCGAATCGTAGTCGTACATGGTACGACGGGTAAAACTAGTAAAATTAAAAAAAAAAGATTTTACCCTCTTCTAATGTACAAGGTTACGTACAATTCAATAGAGGAGAAGGCAGAGCTTGAACGACGACCACCAAGGGCGGCAGCAGGGATGGTAGAGCTCCAGGGGAGGGGCGGCGGCGGCATGCGCGGCTGGGGCGGCGCCCTGGCTGGTGGTCCGGCGACCCGGTGGTGCAATTCTAGGGTTTTGAGGATTTTTGTGGTGATTTGTAAAAAAATTCAGCAATGGAATTAAGGGTTTTTTGGCTGAAAATTTTGATTGAAAAGAAGCAATTTCACTAGAGGAAGAGAGGAGAAGCAAAGTGTGATTGAAACAATAGAAATTAGACCCTTTAAATAGGCAAATTTGTGCTTATCTTGATCCACCACCATTGAAATTGACCAACCATGGAGGGGAAGATCAATGGAGATTGGTGGGGGGTTGTGATACGCTGGTTTTAGTACAGCGTAATTTTGTATTTTTATTAGGATTTCTGAGTGTTTTAGGCTAGTTTAGGATGTTTATCTGTAATATCAAAAGAGCCTACATTTGAAGATTTGGAAGACAGAAGTCCTAGTTTGAGTTGAAGAGTTTATGGAAACAAGACTCGCGCCCTCGCGGTTTGTACCCACGCTCGCGGGTGGAGGTTTATCCGAGGCGCCGACTTGGTTTTTATTTTATCTTTTATCTATAATTATATCTTTAGGTATCGGTTATGTTTCTACTATTTAAGCTTAGTTTTGTGTTTCAGTTGAGAGTTCTCAGAATTTAGAGAATACTTTTATATTTTAGGTTTTATTTCAGTTTTATTATTGAGAACTAAAATTTCCTTTGGAGTTTGTTTGATCAAGGAAGCCTTTTTATGTAATTCGTGAGATTCTGGTAACTTTTCTATCCCTTAATTCATATAAAAACTCTTGTGCTAAATTTTATGATTATCAATTGATTTCTCTTGGTGCGCAACTTGTTGAATTTGATTGATATTCTAGTGTTTGGATTAGTTTGATTGTTGTTTGTGCAATCTTATTTATCCTTGAAACAACTCTTTTCTAGGACCGTGGACTAGAATTGAGAAAGAGTGTTTGATTGTTATTTTATGCATGAGACTCGTTGCTTGATTGCATGATTTGATATCCTTCTATCCTTAATACTTTGCATGATTTGAATTAAGTGTTCTTGTTCATATCATAATTTCACTTGGACCGTGGACAAGCGGAAATCTTTTATAAGGATTGAAATTAACTTGGGAATTAATAGAAAAGTGGATGAATCAATGATCGAATGATTAACAAGGTGGAATTGGTTGAATAAACTCTGCTTTCCTTCAATTGATTTAATCCATAATATTATTTGTTAGTTTTCTTGTTTGTCTAAACTTCCAAAACCCCTGTTTTGTCTTTGCTGATTGTTCAGAAACCGATTCTCTTGGGTTTGATCCCTTACTTGCATACTATACTTGGTTTGTAGTTTAGGGTAATTTATTTTTGATCTGGGCAACAACAACTTTAGCCGAGTCAGGTTGTGTTAGTTGTTTGACGACATGGGGTGATGGATGTTTTGGTGGTCAATACAAGCTACCATGGCAATTGGATGGGAATAGAGGCCATGGATTGATTGTACGTTTAATCAGTCAGACAACTGATTTGATCAATTCGGGAAGAAGAAGAAAGGAAGGTTTAAATTAATAAAATTTCTTTAGTAGTTAGTCAAGTTACAATAGGCTAGCGGATATGGGTGTGTGTGAGAGTGGGAATGGTGCAAGAGGTCTCGGGTTCGAGTCCCCCTCTTGACCCTTTTTATTTTGCCATTTTCCCCATTTTAGCTTGCATTGTAATGTGATATTAATAAAATTCGAAATTATTATGACTTCTATTTGTTTGAATTTTTATTTACCGTTTTGGTAATCCTTTATAAACTTATTATAATTTATTAAGAAAATTATGAAAATATTTAAACTCTTCTTTTTAAGAGAAAAATATTTAAATAAATATCCGACTTGCTTAATATATTTATTTAAATTCTTAATTTCCATTATATTAAACTTTTATAACATTTTATATTATATTATGATTAAATTCTCTATTTCAGAGAAAAAAAATTATTGGAATAAATACCCGTTTTAATATATTTAGAATTTAGCGGATATTACAATTATGGCCGTAACGGCCAAAGCCTCTGTAGCCGTAACGGTCGTGTATAATATTGCCTTTGATGATGTCCAAAACAGCACAAGCAAAAAGTGGGCCCAGGAGGACCCCCATAGGCAAGTTGGGTACCCACATCCACGTGGTTATCTAAAAACAAAAACTCCCAACGCGCGCGAGGTCTATCAAACATCCTGGGACGAGGTCTCGACCTCGTCACCGACTCTGCTAAGTACGCCCGCCCGCTCGAACCAATCACCGACGACCTCACTCCTGAACCAATCACCGGCGACCTCACTCCCAAACCAATCACAGGTGACCTCACTCATGGACCAATCAAAAACCCCTATTTCAAGTATCCCACATCGGACATTAGCCTAAACTCAGCCCCCCAATTCTCTATAAATAGAGAAGGACCTCGTAGGAAGAGGGGGTCGAAAAACAACTTGAACTCAAGAACTCTCTTGTTTGTTAAAGATCGACGTGATAGGAATACCGTCAACAGACCTCGTTACAGATAAGAGAAATCCACAAAAAGACTCCAAGTCATACAAAGACCTCGCCTACACTAAAGACCTCGCTACAAAATCTCACAAAGCTCTCTACACCACGTATCCAAATCTACCTCGCCTTAGCGTCGACCTCGCAACATTTAGGTTTGATCTCGGAACCTCGTAGGAGGTCTAGGTGTAATTCTTAAAGTTGTTCATCAATCTCATAGGTGTGTAACCTCGTTATTTGGGAGAAAAGTCATAAATAAAGGAGCAAGTGTTTGCACTCAAATATAATAATCTTATTTCTTGTCTCGTAGCGAACCTCGTTATTTCGAATTTCATCACTGGCGCCGTCTGTGGGAACCTGTTCATCCTAAGCAGCTCCCCATTTTTTAGTGCAAACCTTGATTCCTAAAACCCCCTCAAAATGGCTTGTCCAAACAATTTCTTCCCTCAACATCCCGACAATATGGCCGAGACCCCTCCATGGGCGACGGCAGGTCCGTCAGGGTACCCTTTTGTGGTCCCGCCAGGCTGGACATACAACATCCCACAAAACCCATACTCGTTCCAGGGGTACGAACAGGGTGGCGCCCCTTTCAACCAGTATCCCTATCCGGGGTACGGGCAGTACCAACCGGGCCAAGCTCCCCCATACGTCCCGATTCCTCCCCAGGGGCAGCCTCACTCCGAGTACGTGCCCACATATGTCCCGGGCTACACCCCGGGGCAGGAGGCGCCCACGAACGGATCTACCACGGAGAGGCCCTCCCGATATCCAATGCAGATCTCGCGATCCCGTTCGCGACGTACAAAAAGGCGCGACATGGAGCTGTCCGAGACGGCGACAAGCGCGCCACGCCCTCTGGCGAGGTCAAAGTCGAAGTCTGCTCGCCCATCCGTCGAGAGTGGGTACAGGAATCCCTTCGTACCCGAAATCCAAGTGGCACATATGCCCAAAGGCTTCCATTGGCCACAAATGGGACTTTACGACGGCACGGCCGACCCCGAGGACCACGTAAAACACTACGCCGTCCAGATGAACATCAACTCTTACAATGACGCCATTTTCTGTCGGATCTTTCCGACCACTCTGGACAAGGCGGCAATGACGTGGTTCACCAGCCTTAAGGTCGAGTCGATAGCCTCGTTTTCCCAGCTATGCGAGTCCTTCGTCGGGCACTTCAACGGCTCGAGGAAGCGCAAGAAGAACATGCGCGATCTCCGTGGCATCGAGCAGGGGGAAAACGAGAAGCTGGGTACCTTTTTTACGAGGTTCACCACCGCGGTCGCTGAGATCGCGCAAATCGACGAGACCTCGGTCCGCGACATCCTCATGGGAAACCTTCGCCAGGGGGATTTCAAATGTCGCATTTTCCTCAAAAATCCGACCACGTATGAGAGCCTGTGTGCTCGGATCACGGCACAGGTCTACGCCGAGGACGCTGCCAGCCAGAGCTCGCGACCGAGGACCGACAAGGAAATCGTAACCGAGGCTAAGGGAAAGGATAAAGTGGCTGCGCCGGCCGCGAGGGACGCGTACATGACGCAAACTCACGACCGGCGTGCCGATTACAAAAGCAACAACAACAAAAGAAACAACAATAACAGAGGCTACAACGACAATAGAAACAACAACCGCTACGACAACCGTGGCGGTGGGGGCTGGAGCTGCTTCGGCGGGAAGCCACGAGGTTACAAAGGCAAAGGTGGCCCCGCCTACAACCCAAACAAGAAAAAGCGCGCCAACCCCGCGTCGGGGGCCAACCTCGTGCAGCAGGAACCAACCAGGCCCCGACCAAGCAGCGCAGAACAACAAGCTCCGGCAAGGCAGTCGCGCTCCGGATAAGCCGCGGCGCCCGATGGGTACATCAATACCATCTCGGGCGGACCCTCGCTGGCGGGCTCGAGCCAGGCGGAGAGGAAAAGATACGCAAGGGCGAGTCACCATGAGCCCTCGGTATACAGCGTGACACAAACCTCGCGGTCCCACGTGGGTATGGCCTTCACGACAGAAGACGCCGAAGGGCTTCATATGCCCCACTCCGACCCCCTGGTGATACACGCTCAGTTGGGCTCGAAGATAGTGAAGCGAATACTGGTGGACACGGGTTCCTCCGTGGACATCATGTACTTCGGCGCTTTCGAGCAGCTCAGGATCTCCGCGACATCCTTGAGGCCCTACGCTGGGAAGCTCACCTCCTTCTCAGGGAACGAGGTCGATGTCGCTGGTCTCATAGACCTTTGGATGACCCTCGGTACTGGCCCGGCAACGAGAACCGAGGTAATAGAGTTTACGGTGGTGCACCTGCCCTCGGCCTACAACGCAATCATCGGGAGAGTCTCCTTGATGAAATTCCAGGCGGTGGTCTCCATCTACCACCTGAAAATGAAGTTCCCCACCAACGTGGGCGTCGGAGAGGTGAAAGGCAACCAAGAAGAGGGCCGCGTCTGCTACATGACCTCGGCTATGCAAAAATGCCCTGTGTTCATGGTGGAGACTTCGGGTGAAGAGGACCTCGAGGTCCGGGACTTCATAATACCCACTCCCGAGGTAGAAAGAAGGGTGATTGCCCCCTTCGAGAACAAATCAGAGAAGATCTACCTCGGGGGTTGCCTTACTGGGAATGCGGCAGCGTCACTAGAAGCCCTGCTTGCTGGGTCCCGCGACGTATTCGCCTGGACTGCAAAAGATCTCCGAGGTGTGCCTCGGATCCTGGCCCAGCACTCCCTGAACATCAACGTCGCCGTTCGTCCTGTGGTGCAGCGTCGAAGGAAAATGAACGAAGAAAGGGCAACCGCCGCAAATGAAGAGGTGGCCAAGCTGCCGGCCGCAGATTTCATACGCGAAGTCCAGTATCCGAAATGGCTGTCCAATGTCGTTTTGGTCAAAAAGGCCTGCCGCAAGTGGCGAATGTGTGTAGACTTCAAAGACCTCAACAAGGCATGCCCCAAAGACAGCTACCCCCTGCCCTCGATCGACACACTTGTAGATTCGACCGCTGGGCATGAGGTCTTGAGTTTCCTCGACGCCTACTCGGGGTACAACCAGATCTCGATGAATCCCCGTGACGAGGAAGAAACATCCTTTATCACCCAGCGGGGGACATACTGTTATAAGGTCATGCCGTTTGGCCTCAAGAACGCGGGAGCCACATTCCAACGCCTCGTCGATCGGATTTTTAAAGATCACCTGGACAGGAACGTATCTGCCTACGTCGACGACATCGTGGTGCGAAGCAAGGGCCCCGAGGAGCACCTGGCTGACCTCGCAGAGGTTTTCACCACCCTCGGACACCACCAACTCAGCCTGAATCCCGAGAAGTGCGTTTTTGGCGTGTCCTCGGGAAAGTTTTTGGGATTCATGATCAGCGAGCGCGGGATCGACGTCAACCCCGCCAAAATAGAATCAATCCTCGCAATGAGGTCTCCCCGATCTCGTACCGAGGTACAAAGGCTCAACGGCGCTGTAAACTACTTGGGGAGGTTTTGCTCCCGCCTAGCAGACAAGTCCCTCCTATTCTTCGCCGCCCTAAAAAAGAACGACAAGTTCGTCTGGGACGAAAGACTCGAGACAGCCTTCTCTGAGTTAAAAACCTTCCTCACCAAGCTCCCCACCTTGTCACCTCCACGTGCGGGTGAAGATTTCCAACTGTATGTGGTGGTGAGTCCCGAGACCGTCAGCGCGGTGCTCACAAGAGAGGCCATGCACCCGGTATACTTTGTGAGCCGCGTGCTCCAGCCCGCGGAGCAGAGATACTCCCCGGCAGAGAAGATAGCGCTGGCTGTGGTGACCGCCGCGAGGCGACTACGCCCATACTTCCACGCACATCCCATCTAGGTTCTCTCAGACCTCCCACTCCGCCAAATTCTGCATCAGCCCGCTCTCTCCGGACGTATGACCAAGTGCCTCGAAACTTTCGCGGTGGAATCAATCCCGCGGACCTCAAACACCAAGGCGGATGCCCTCGCCAGGTTAGGCTCCGCACTTCCCTTGGATGTGGGAAACCGCGTCATGGTGGAGAGAAAGCTCTCACGAAGCGTAGATAGCGAGGTCATGTCCATAATAACCGAGGACTGGAGGTTCCCGGTGACGAGGTACATACAAAGCGGCATCCTCCCAAAGGACCCCGCGCTGGCCAGAAAATTAAAAATGCAAGCCGCCCGCTACTGCGTCGTCGGTGACCAGCTTTATCGCCAGGGCTACGCTGAGCCTAACCTGCTGTGCATACCGCCCGAGGCCACGGACCACTCCTCTACGAGGCCCATGAGGGAGTTTGTGGGGGACACCCGGGATGGAGGTCTTTGGCACACAAAATTGTCCATTTGGGGTACTTCTGGCCCACTCTCCGACAAGACGCAAGAGCTTACGTCCAAAAGTGCGTCGGATGCCAGAAACACGGGAACATCCAACACACCCCGACGGCTCCCCTCCGCAGCATTCACGCGCCATGCCCATTCGCAATGTGGGGATGATTTCCACGTCCCGCAGTTCGATTGGGTCGAGATGATTTTGACGTTCGGTGTGCTGAGGTTGACCAGGGAACAACGAGGTTCTCTCCTCTCCAAGACTAACGCCGACAAGTCGTTGAAATTCGGCTCGTCCAGAATCTCGCGACTTCGAATCGTGTAAGCACACAACAACCGCCAGGCGTTCGGGAACAACTGAGCGGGGCAGACACCCATGGCCCACAAGAAATCAACGATGTGCTGGGCCAGGGGCAGCCTAAAGCCCGCTTGAAGGCTGACGAGGTTCACGACCGCACACCCCTCGTAGGACGCCAGGGGCCGCCCCTCCTCCTCTGGCAGTGCCAGCTCGACTCCCTCGGGCCAGGGGAAATCCCTAGCTATGTCCGCGAGGTCACCCAGCTTTAAATCGGAGGCCACCCCCTCGGACAGGTAGGCCTCGGGGGTACTCAGACTCATGGGAATCCGTTCTCTGAGGACGACGGGAACGCCGGATACAGCATCAATAATGTAGGCCTCGGGAAAGCTCGAGGGCACGTATGCGGCCGAAGCTGAGGCAATGGCCGCGTCCAACCTCGCCTCGACCTCAGCGGCAATCACATTAGGAGAAGAAGAGGAAGCCATTTCAACACGAGAGTATACGCGCAGACGAGGGAAATGCGAACTGATCGAAACGGCGGAGTCGCTGGACGAAGGCTCGCTGAAGACCAACGAAGGGGAACTCGGGTTTTGGGAATCACTAGGCTCTACGCTTCCTACGGACTCGGAGACCTCCTGATAGAAACTCTCTTGGAAATTAAAAACAAAGCCAGGCGGTGGGCTCGCAAAGGCTCTCCTAGGCATGAAAAGACAACGTCCAGGCCGCGAAAAGCTAGCACCTGGAAAAGAAGAGGTCAGTAAGGCACTAAAGGCAAGGCAAACAAAGAGAAAAACACGAGATCATGACCCCGGGGAAGAAGGAAAGACGAAGTCAAGCCCGAGAACAAAGCACGAGATCATAACCTCGAAAAGAAAAGAGCACGAGGTCATAACCTCGAAAAGGGAAAGGCACGAGATTATAACCTCGAAAAGAAAAGAGCACGAGATCGCAATCTCGAGGGACAAAGCAACGCGAGGTCATAGAGGGAAAGGCCACGTAGCACCCTACGGGCTATTCTGACAAGATAGGACGGCAAAGAAGAATTTGAAGCGCCAAAAGGAAGGAAAGAGAAAAAAGAAGGCCAACCAGCGGTGGAGGCCAGCGGCGGAAGCCCAAACGTCCCGTCAATCAGACATCATGACGTTTGGGCTCCCGAGGGTTTTCGAAATTTGAAAAATGGTGGGCGGAGAAACGGGAGTTCAACCGTCGCCCCAAGCAAAAAAGAAAGAAAGAAAAACGATAAACCCGGAAAACCCAGCGATACCTTCGCGGCGGCAAACCCCCCACCACCGTCTCACAACACCGCCCCCCGGAGCATAACGCAAAGAAAAAAGAGGGGAGAAAAGCAGGGCAAAAAGAAAGGAGAGAAGACGAAAAACCAAGGGAAGACGAGGGCTCTACAGAACAAAAACCACCAACAACGCCGCCGCACAACCAGCGGAGAAACACCCAGAAATCGTAAGCACTCACCCATGTGAGAAACGGAAGCAAGCGAAGAACGAAGAAACACCTTGAAACCACAAACAACCACCCAGATGCGAAACGAAACGAAGAAAGAACGAAGAAAAATAACAAAAAGCAAACGCAAAAAACGCAACAACCCTGCCACCGCCGCTTCGCCACCGTGACGCCGGCGCGAAACGCCAGGCGACTCACCGTCGCCCTTACGAAACGCGGGGCGAAAGGTGAACAAGGGAAGAATCAAAAGCAAAAAATACCGAAAGACAGGAGGAAGAAGCTCAAGAACTTACTTGTTTAAATGTTGACGAACGGAAGGCGTTGGCGTAACTAGCGAGCGGCGGAAAGCTCGTCGGAAACCGTCTGGAGAAACCGCTCAAAAGAAGACGAAGAGAAAAAGTGAGAGAAAGAGCGAGAATATTGGAGAGAGAAGATGGGAGGGAAGCGTGTGGGATACGCCCTTATATAGAGCAGATCTGAGCCTCCCCCCACTCCCGAAAGGCTTCTTGGGCCTCTTACCTAGACGGCCCACTAAGCAGAAAACGGCGAAAAGGCCCAGGGATCTTTATCCACGCAGAATAGAGCCTCACACCTCGCAAAAACGCCCTCCCAACCTCGAGACCTTCATAACCACTAAAAAACACCCTACATCTCGCAAAATCCAGGGAACTTATGCCCTGCGACCCTCGGGGCGAGGCCCCCAGGCCATGGGGTTGTGATGATGTCCAAAACAGCAAAAGCAAAAAGTGGGCCCAGGAGGACCCCCATAGGCAAGTTGGGTACCCACATCCACGTGGTTATCTAAAAACAAAAACTCCCAACGCGCGCGAGGTCTATCAAACATCCCGGGACGAGGTCTCGACCTCGTCACCGACTCTGCTAAGTACGCCCGCCCGCTCGAACCAATCACCGACGACCTCACTCCTGAACCAATCACCGGCGACCTCACTCCCAAACCATTCACAGGTGACCTCACTCATGGACCAATCAAAAACCCCTATTTCAAGTATCCCACATCGGACATTAGCCTAAACTCAGCCCCCCAATTCTCTATAAATAGAGAAGGACCTCGTAGGAAGAGGGGGTCGAAAAACAACTTGAACTCAAGAACTCTCTTGTTTGTTAAAGATCGACGTGATAGGAATACCGTCAACAGACCTCGTTACAGATAAGAGAAATCCACAAAAAGACTCCAAGTCATACAAAGACCTCGCCTACACTAAAGACCTCGCTACAAAATCTCACAAAGCTCTCTACACCACGTATCCAAATCTACCTCGCCTTAGCGTCGACCTCGCAACATTTAGGTTTGATCTCGGAACCTCGTAGGAGCAAGTGTTTGCACTCAAATATAATAATCTTATTTCTTGTCTCGTAGCGAACCTCGTTATTTCGGATTTCATCAGCCTTAACGACCATTATTTACATCACGTTTTCTCAATATTGCAGGAGAAAATGAGGTTTACATTGGGCTAAATGATAATCAAATAAATGATGAGAGTGCTGACGAGCACTTTTATGTCGCGGTAAAACCACTGTCAAAGAAATACCTAACTTCCTAACCTAAGTATAGTGGAAGCAAGGGTCGAACCCACATGGACTCAGATTATACATATTTAAATATATTACTAAGAAAAAGGGGGTATTTTATGATTGTAAGCTAAAAATCTAAGCAATTAAAACAAAGCAAATAAAACAATTAAAGATTCAAATATAGAGAAAAGCGTCCAACTAGTTTTGTATCCATTGCATACATGAGTTTTGATCCTTGATTATCCTTATTTCAATTTCCCTTGACTAATCTATTGTGAATTTATGAAATTCAAGCTTAAAGTGGTTATTAATATACACCGTCTTTAACAACCTTTTAATCAATTAACCTAGAAGACCTTCTATGTCAAGTTGATCATGCAATTAAGTTCAAAGCATTCAATAGAAACATAGTTCATGAATTCCACCATCTATTCATGAATTTTTGTGATTAAATTCTCCGCCTTTGATTAACCTTATTCCACCGTCTATAAGTTTAATCAAAGGATTCATCCATGAATAATCAAATTCCACCGTCTATTTAATTATAATAGTTCTAATTCAACCTAGAAATAAAATAGGTGATCAAGCTATTATAGTCGTAAGTGAATTTAATCAATTAAGCATGGAGAGATTCAATCTAGTCAAGGCAAATAGAAACAATTCAAATCTAACAAACAATCATGCATACAACATCAACTAACTAGTTGGACGTGAGAAAATTAGATAGAAATCGACATTGAAGAAAAATAAAACTTACATGACTCAAATTTCTCTTCAATTGCAAATCTAGGGTTTTGTCTTCCACAAATCTCCAAATTCTTCAATAGCATAAAAACTAGAATAAACGATAGCATAATCCTTCAAATTAAACCCTAGAGAAAGTATTTATATTATGTCTAAAAATAACCAAAAGCAATACTAGAGTCGGACTATAAGATCACACGAGGCCCAAGTCAGCGTCGCATCAAGGCGCCAAAGCGCGGTCTGGTCCAGTGAGAGCGCGGTCGCGCTATGGGGCTTTTGGCCGCGCTGTCGCCGCAAAAGCTCTGTCTCTCCAGCGCGGTCTTGGAATTCAATCCGCGGTTTGCCACTTCGCTCTTGTCTTGTAATTCTTGCCTCAGATCTTCTCTTCAATGCTCCCTATGCATCCCGAGGTCCGGTCCTAAGCCTTTCATCCACCGTCTTCCACCTTCCGACCTACAATTATGCACAAAGACGCGTAGATTCCGAACTAAATGAAAATAAAACCTAAACTAAAACTTAGAATGAAATCCTAGCTAAAAATGCATAAAACGGGAATAAAAACATGCTCTAAGACCTATACCTATATGCTCTATCAAGTGCGTATCAAAATGTGTAGGACACATCATGTAATATCCTCTCTTTTAATAAAGGGATATTACTCTAATTATTTCGACTTAGTAATAAGTAAAAAAGTTACACTTAATTTAATTCCGCTATAAATAAATAAAACTTGCAAAAATAGGATTTATTCTTCTAAATGAATTTTTGGCAAGTTAAATTGTATTTAGCGGAAAATTTAAATTTGTAAATGTGTAAAAAGATGAATTTTTGGAATGTAATCTTAAGGCAAATCAAAAAGGGAAAAATGGAGAATTGGAATTGTTGTTTTGGCAAAAATAAGAAACAGTATTCTACTTAAAAATTGGGATAGTGAGACTTGAACTCACAATCTATGGTATTAGACAATTAAGATACCCATTACCACTCTTCCAACTTGTTTCTTATAATCTACAAGGAGTGGATTTTTTACACCCTAATGCTCGGGCCCTAGTCTACTTTCCACAAATATGAGCAACTCGATCACCAAAGGCTGCGCCGCCTAGGCGTCACACCGACGTCATGGTTGCCACCTCAGGGAGCCTACATTGTAGCCCGCCATTGGTGGCAAGCTGCGCGAGTGCCACCAACCCTTTGCTTTGCCTTGTCGCTGCTGACTTGCCTTGAGGAGGATTCAACCACGTTCAGGCCTTCTGATGCAAGGCATGGCTAGGAAGAGCTAGGAGAGGACCGTGGTGGCTATAAAATGATGGGAAATCGATCCAAATAGAGGAAGTATGCTCGAATTTGGATCCGAAATCCCCATCTCGGTTTTGACCTAGAATTGTTCAAAACTTCAAAATTCGATTGCGGATTCGTTCCTCAACCAAAAATTGTGATAAAAGTCTCTAATTTTCGATCATGGAGTGATCTACAAAATCCCTCAATCAATTGTGGAGAAAGGATTCAAGAAATGAACCAAAATCCACAAAATCAGTTGTGGTATTGGTTTTCCAGATTTCAAAGGTTGATGACGAGTGGTTTTCGGGGGCTTCGTACATAGCCTTCCGGCCACCTATCCAGCCGACACCGTTGACCGTAGATAGAGGGGGATATGTTATTTCATCTTTTGCCGGTGAACAAGAGTTCAGAGCCAGCCTTGCTGCTTGTTTATTTTGCCTCGAAATTCAGCTTTGGCGAGTGATTTTCGTCGCCTTTGTTCTCTGTATTTTCTCAACCACATATAGATCAATTGCCAACAATAGAAAGAAGTTGATGACGACTTTAAACTGTTGCTTGAATCGTCCAAAACGGATGTCAGACGAAGCCGTGAGACATCGGCGAAGATGGTCTGTCACTCATTGATTTCCGAATGTTTTTGGTTTAAAATGAAAGGAAAAGGTGTTTGGACCCGAGTTTTCCTCGGTATGTGTACCATGGATTCGATGGACCGTCTTGATTCACATGTTATATCATTTTGTGTGTCGCCTCGATTTGCGTGCAAGCAAATCCCGAAATGAGTCGCTAGGTAATTCTCGTGTTTTGAGCTTGACTTATATATTAGAATGATTCTTAAGATAAGATCATTCAAAGTTGGGTTTTTGTATTAAATATCGTAAATATCGTAAAGTGTGATTTATCGAATCTTATAATTGGTTAAGTTATAAAGCCGGATTAATTCAAGCAAGTACTTGACGAATTATTATAAGAACATAATAATTTGAAGTAATTAATCTTGAAAAGGAAATAAATTGATTGTAGTTTATTTCTCTATTCTTTTTCGGTACAACCTGAGCTCGAGTCTTGTGTGCACATCGTTCAAGATGGAACTAATAACCTTAAGACGAGATATCTCGTATAAGACAAGTGGACGGTTCTCTCTTACATTATTGTTATTAAATGAGGAATTGAATCCCATTTAATATTTGTTTTGGGAACAACTTGTGTGCTTAGTAAAATATGATAGGTTGTTATATTTGTTAGAAATAATGACCATGTTGTTCATTCAGTTTTGCGCTAGAACTGGATTTAAGTCCATTATGTGTGACCTTGTAAATTGTCTCATGCTGAGACATTTTTGTGAAATAAAGTAGTTTAGAGATGGGAGCGTAGTTTCCAAAAACATCTATGTAGTTGTCTTATGCTGAGACATTCTTTTGAAGTATGTTAGTTTCAAGGGTAGGAGCCGAGTCTCCAATGACCTCTTTATAATACAGTCTATATTGGGGATGTAGTTCACTAACGTATCCCAATACTCGAGTCATGACTCATGCCTCGCTCTATGCTTGAGGGGGTATTTTGCACTCTAGCTAAGTGCAACTGGGCGCCAGGTGTTGGTCAAGGATCATGGATGAAATAGGCCCTCTCATCTTCATATCACCGGGTGCATGTGGATTTTCGACGACAGTTTAGGCCGATTAAAAGTTACCAAATTGATTGTGAAAAGTTTTGAAATGAAAACAAGATAAGTGCGATAGGCACAAACTTTCTAGGGAACCACTGGGGTCGACGCATGCCTCGACTGGATAGCCAAGACTGAGACCGTTTTTGAATACTATGTCTATGAGGATGAGAAAAGAATAGTAGTCGCCACTGTCCACTTCACCGACTTTGCTTACCATTAGTGGATACAAGACAAGGAGGCTCGGCGACGTGATGGACTCTAACCGATCCGAATTTGGCGAGATTTTAAGCGTGCCCTTGAAGAATGCTTTGTCCCACTAGACACCGCCGAGAGGATCCATTCCAAACCATTGGTACCGAGCTCCAAACCATCAGTGTCAAGCTCCAAACCATGGCACAACTCTTTGGTACCAAGCATCAGCCAAGTGGAACCTATCATCCAAGAAGTGGCGGAGTCATCTTCTCCTAAATTCAAGGTTCACCCTACCATTATTCCTACCTCCATCCATTCTTTGGCTACTCCATGGTTAGATGCTTTCCATATGGTGCCCTCCAGTGTTCCATTTCTATGTCATGAGGAGTATCACACCGAGAAAGAAGAGAAAGAAATCACCATGTTAAGATGCTCTAGGGGAGTATCTCTTAACCCTACTTTTTCTTTCTTCTCTTCTTTGCATAATCTAGATCTTCATGCTTCCATTATACATTTCATTACGAGGAAACTTTCGTAATTAGGGATCATGTGTGTGAATTTGAGCATGTGTGCCTTCTAGTTACTTCATATAGAACATGGTCTTCATGTGTCCAATTTTTCTCTTTTTCACAATTTTTGCAAAATAGGAAAAGTTTTGTGATGTGTGTTTCTTTTGTGCTTAAGTGTATTATGTGTATTTAATGTTCTACACTTAAGCATATCTTTAGGCTCAAGTTGGGAAAAACACGTGCTTGGAAATTTTCACGAGGCTTTTCTATGTGTATACTTGTTTATGATCCTCACCTTCTTCTATGTATAGTTTTGAGTGCATTTCAGATTTTCACATGGAAGTGCACTCGGATTCGAGGACGAATCCATTTTGAAGGGAGGAAGGATGATGTGACTACGCCTCATGAGCCACATCAAGGCTCTGACGCCTTCGGTACCAAGCCATCCAATATCAAACCATCTAACGTCGATACCGAGCCATCCACTCATAGGACTGAGCCATCCAACCCCGGTACTAAGCCACCCAACCTCGGTACCGAGCTGCCCGATGACTCTTTTACCCACGGTACCGAGCTTCCCATCCTCGGTACCGAGCCTCTTGGGCGCGCCAGCCACGCCAGCGATACTTGGCCTTATTTAGGGCGAATAACACGGGCTCGAGCTCGTGTCTTGCAAGAAGAGCTTCGAGATGGTCTCTTGGTTCATGGAGTGCCGATCAAATGTGAAGATGACATGGAGTGCACGTTGCTAGTCACCGGGCGTGCCATGGCCATGTCGGGCGCCTAGCTTGTGCCGAGTTGGCGCCTCTTGTGTGCCATTTCAAGATGCATTTAATGCTGGGCTTCCAAGGGTCTTTGTCTTCACTTTTGTTTAATGGTTGGGAAATGAAAAGGCTGGTGTTGATGGCTGGATTTTAGTTAAAAGGGACACCCCTCTTCCCTTGCTAGACACTTGAAAAATGCTTGAAACTCTTGTCTTGTTTTAGTCATGTTTTTCGACTTTGGTTTGACAATTTGCCTTTTTAATAAAGTTGTTTGATGTTCTTCATTTTCAATCTTGATTCGTGAGTAATATCGGATCACCCTCGAGATCCAAGAGCAAGGTGCGTCACATCCTAGTCCTTGAATCTCATAGTTTGAGTTTCGAGTGTGGTGTGTCATATCCATGCCCTAAACTCATCCATATCCAACAACCTCATTTCCCCTCCTCCATTTCTAGTTTTAAAGCCATTCACACGCCCATCAACCCCCATCTTTGAGGCACATCCATCCAATCCCTCGCCAAGAAGAGAGCGTCCACGTGACCTTGCACTGACTTCATCGATTTGATCCTTATCAGAATCAGAGGTGGACGACAATGAGGAACAATGCTAGTCACCAAGGCCCTTCACAACTTCTACAAGAAAGGGATGTTCAAAGGAAACTCCGGTGGAGAAAGAAGGAATTATGGCTCAAGTAACAAATACCAGGACAAAGACAAAGATCTGGCTGATGCTACATGCTACAAGTGCTACAAGAAGGGGCACTTTGCAAATAACTGTCAACAGGGAACAGAGGAGCGAAGGCCCGACAATGGCAAGAAGAAGGCTTATATAGCAACCTAGAGCGATTCTGAGGATGAGGACACAAAGCCTTGGGTATCTCCAAAAACATGTATCATGGCCATAGGGGAGACCATTGGGGACAACCTAGTGAGGTAAATTCTAAAACCCTCCTTAACTCTCTCTCTCTCTCTCTCTCTCTCTCTCTCTCTCTCTCTCTGAAAAACCTGAGTTGCTTAAGTTGTTGGCTAAATTGTTGAAATACAACATTAAGATACAATGGAAACTGGATGAATTTGAACATATGCTAGCCGATCAACTAGGAAAGGAAACTTGTTCCTACTGTATTGAGCTTGTTGAGAAATTATAGTGCTTTGTGAAGGAAACCCAAATCCTTAGAAGGGAACTCAATGAAATTGAGATTGAAAAAAGGACGAGGTTCTCAAAAAGCTGAGTGAGAACGAGAAAGTTCTCGAGTGTTCTCCTCCTTGGATCAAGCTAGTCAAAGAAAATGAGGCCCTTAGGAAAGAGATAATGGACAATGAAATTCTTTATGCTCAAAAAAATCAAGTCTAAAATTTCTGAAACAAAATTAGGAGTTTGTTCCTTTTGTGATGAGGTTAGACTAAGGGAGTATATAACCAAACCCCCCACCCCCCCCCCCCCCCCCCGTCACCAAAGAGACAATCCCTATGACCAAGTTTGTCTCACCCAAACATGGGATAGGGTATGGGGAAGGGTGCTCAAAATATAGGAACTCTCATCTCACAAAAAAGGAAAGAAATGAGTCTAGGGACGTTGAGCTTCAAAGCCAAAAGCTAAAGAATGCTCAACTAGAGGAGAGAATCCGTGTGCTTGAGAGTGGTAAGAATGGGGACAATGAGTACTACACAAGGAACACAAGCCACAAAATGTACCTTAAGATAGCCAAAGGAAATGGGTATAGAGTCTACAATCAAGAAACCATGGAGAAAAACAGGATCCAAAGACCTCACCTAGAGTACTATCTTAGAGAGTACTAGAAGACATGTTGGCATTGTGGAGCCCATGGGGACTACATTGAAAGCTGTCCCAAAAGGCAAGCTCAACGCTCACGTACACATGGGAACAAGAACTCTCTAAATCAAAGCTTTCAAAGAAAAAATCTAAACAGGCCCAATTTGTGGAAATTCCCCAACAATGGGAACTCGCCTAGGAACTCCTCGCTGAGTCCTAGGAACTCCACACAAGTGCATAACTTAGTTGATTATTTGGTCCATAGAACTTTGTTTCCTTGCATGGAACCGGGCAACAGACATCTTGCATGGGTTGCCAAAACTAACTGATTTTGCATGTTGTAGTGAGGGGAACAACATATGGGTCATTGACAATGGATATTCCAACCACATGACCGAAAATAAAGATAACCTCACCTTACTACACACAAAAGTCGATGGAGGCCACGTCTCTTTCGGACACAAAAACAAGGCGAAATCATTGGAACCAGCACATCAATTATTAACAAGGAAATCAAGATCAAGAATGTGAATCTGGTTAAGGACCTCGGGTACAATCTGTTAAGTGTATCTCAGCTATGTGACCAAGGGAACAATGTGGTCACATTTGATTCAAAGGAGTGCCTTGTAATCAACAAGAAAAACAACAAGATCATCCTCAAGGGAACAAGGTCCAACAACGTCAATCTAGTAGATACCCTGTATGAGCCTCCAAGGATATTGTGTCTTGCAAGTTCCCAGGATGAAACAGAACTCTGGCATAGGAGACTAGGACACGCTGGGTTAAATCAAATTCTGAAGTTGTATCTACAAGATCTTATCATTGGACTTCCCATGATCAATCTAGAAGGCATGAAGATGTGTGAAGCCTGCATCAAGGGAAAGTAAACAAGAAGTTCTTTTAAGCCCAATTGAGTTGTGAGCACTACCCTCCATTGGAACTGATCCACATGGATCTCTATGGTCCCATGTAGTCATGGAGGAAAAAGGTACATGTTCGTTCTTATCGATGATTTTTCTAGATTCACTTGGGTTATTTTCCCTATGTCCAAAGCTGATACTTTCAAGGAATTTGAGCCATTCATGAAAAGAGTTGAAGTAAGCTTAAGACTCAAACTCATTGGTCTAAGATCTGATCATGGAACTGAGTTCAAAAACTCAGAGTTCCTACAATATTGTGACAAAATGGCATCTCCCACAACTTCTCAGCCCCATGTACTCCACAACAAAATGGAGTTGTGGAAAGGAAAAATTGAACTTTGGAGGGCATGGCTAGAACTATGATGCTTGGAAGTGGAGTTCCTCTGAGCTTTTGGGCAGAAGCTATCTTCACAACAACTTACATCCTCATCAAAGCCATGGCCCGTCCTATGATCAAGAAGACTGCCTACGAGCTGATCAAAGGAAGAAAGCCCAACATTTCTCATCTAAGAACCTTCGATGCAAATGCTTTGTGCACAACAATAGGAAAGACAACTTGGGCAAGTTCGATGCTAGAAGCGATGAAGGGATCTTCTTAGGTTACTCAACCCAGAGCAAAGCTTACAAAGTGTATAACAAGAGGACCAAGAGATAGAAGAAAGCATTCACGTGGTTTTTAAGGAGGAATCAGTCAAGATCATAACTGAAGCACAACAGATGGGAACTCTCTTCAAGCTTGATGGAAATGAAGAAGATAACGATGATGATGATGACGATGAACCAAGGAAAGGAACACGTCATTATCCACAAGGGAACAATAACTCTCCAACTAGAGAAGCTCAAGAGTCTACTGAGTTTCCATCGATTGACCAATATCAAGAAACTTAACAAGCTTATACCCTTGTTCCTCCACAAGAAGATATTCCTGAGTCAAGCTCACAGGGGGAACACGCCAGACGTTGAGCACAAAGAAGCTGGGAACGATTAAATTGTTGAAGAGTTCCCTAAGGATAGGGAACTTAATGAAGAGTACAATGACAATGATTATAGAGAACCAAAGGAAGATCCAGATCTCACCAACATCAATCCAAGGAACATCATCTCTCCTCTTGACCAAGGTGTGAAAACTCGTTCCTCTCTTCAAAACTTTTGTGGATTCAACGCCTTTGTTTCCATGGTGGAACCAAAGAACATCAAGGAAGCGCTCAAGGATCCAGACTGGATTGTAGCGAAGCAAGAGGAACTCCACCAGTTTGAAAGGAATTAAGTATGAAAACTTGTTCTCCGTCCCAAAGGAAAGAATGTGATAGGAACTCGGTGGGTGTTTCGCAACAAACTGGATGATACAGGGGCAGTTTCTAGGAACAAGGAAAGGCTAGTTGCCCAAGGATACAACTAGGAAGAAGGAATGAGATCTTCGCTCCAGTGGCAAGGATAGAAGCAATCAAACTTTTGATAGCCTTCGCAGCTCACAAGGGATTCAAACTCTATCAAATGGATGTGAAGACTGCCTTCCTAAATGGGAACTTGAAAGAGGAGGTGTACGTGGCTCAACCACCAGGTTTTGAAGATCAGAACTTACCAAATCACGTCTACTTCCTACTACATGCCTTGTACGGGCTCAAGCAAGCCCCAAGAGCTTGGTATGGCAGGTTTGCACAATTCCTCTTGTCACATGGTTACCTTCGTGGTTCCATTGACAAGACTCTTTTTCTTAAGAAAGATTCCAAGGACATTCTCAAAGGGAACGACAACACATGTCTGTGGTATCCACGAAGAAGTTCCCTTGAAATTATTGCATACTCAGATGCGGATTTTGTAGGTCATTTAGTGGATAGGAAGAGCACATCATAGATGGCTCAGTTCCTAGGCGAGTGCCTTGTCTCATGGTGATCAAAGAAACAAAATTTTGTGGCAATCTCGACGGCTGAAGTAGAATATGTGGCTGCTGCATCATGTTGTTCCCATGTCTTGTGGCTTAAGTACCAACTCAGTGATTACATATTGTCCTATGGCCCTGTTCCTATTAGATGTGATAATACTAGTACCATAAACATATCCAAGAACCCCGTTCATCACTCACGTACTAAGCACATTGACATACATCACCCCTTTCTACGTGACAATGCTGAGCATGGGAACATTATAATGGAACACTGTAGAACTGAAGAGCAGATAGCAAATATTCTCACCAAAGCATTGGATAGACGTCCTTTCGAGCATCTTCGTATGCTCTTAGGGATGATAACTTTTAATTAAACAAGTCCCTGATTATTCTTTCCCCTATCATTGGCTAGTTGAGTTGATTTGCATGATAGGAACTTGATAGGAACTCTGCATTCACTTTATCTGTTTTTACTAGTCTAAGGCAAACAGTTGTACTCATAGAACTCTTTTTCTTGTTGGCCCAAAATGATCAACTTGAGTTCCCTTTAACCTGCATTACAAGCCATAATGATAGTTGATCATAAACTTACCCAAGTTATGGACTAGAAAAACTCACCCCCATGAACCCCTCTTGTTTACCTTTTCAAGTTGAAATTGTCTGAAGTCCTTTGTGTTCCCATCCCACACTATAAAATTTGAACATGAGCTCCCATTACCACTTTGTTCAATTGGAGCTTGCTTGCAAGATCATGAGAACTTCTAGTTGGAGTAACTCGAAACGCCTAATCAGATAGAGTAATCTTGTCTTGGGAAGCTAAAAGGGTGTGTCAGATTGCTTAACAAGGAAGACTAATTGTGAGCCAAGTATTCCAATGATCCATGGAAAAGGAGACACATGTCCAAGTGTACAAAGGACGCAACATGGAAGGAGAAGCGCCATTGGCCGACTACGACTTCCAAGGGCACAAAGAAAAAGATGTCCATGCCCCTCTAATCAAACTCTTTAAATCTTGGTCACTTTCCCAAACAAGCCTTATCCTCAAACACCGCCTCTTTGTCTCCCTGTGCTCCAATGCATTCCTTTTGATGAAAAGCTCCAAAAAAGCCAGATATGGCACCCACACACCCTCTCTATTCTCACATATTCAAACTCAAAATAGCTCAATCTTTTTCAACCTCCATGTGGCGATCATGCTCTTTAGCCCTTACCACTTTGCAGATCCTCAAGAGACGATCCATCGTCAGGTTTGGCCCATCTTTCAACAGGGTGTTCATCATATTGCTAAGGCCTCAAACATGGAAGAAAACACTCGTGGCCACCATCTGCAGAGGAAGAGGATCAAACGTGAGCTTTTGCGCGATTTTCTTGAAGGAGAAGGTCTACTCGGATCACCATCTACAGAGATGGTGGTAGTGAGACTCAGTTCAACCAAATCCTGAATCTTGGGTTGGACCAAATCCATGAGGCTGAGGTTTTCTTGGCTGAGAAGTGGGATCCGAAGTTTGTGGTCATTATTGCACAAAGGGATCATCCCACTGCTCCAACGGAGACCCCTATGATCTTGTTCCGTTTCTCATGTTCTCCCTTCCTGCTCCCTCTCTTAAAAATGTATCTTATTTTGGAGTTCCCTTATGTACAACTATGTTTGCCTAAGTAATGAATCATATCTTTAATTTAAATACGTGTTTCTTTACTTTGTTTCTTTTTCATGCTTGAACTTTTCGATGATGCCAAAGGGGAAAGGTAAAATGTGTGAGATGCGTTACTAATAATTTATCATAGTATGGCCTTATCTAAGTGGGAACTATCTCACAAAAACTTTCTAAGTAGGAACTATATAACCATATAGTGGAACTCCCTCCAAAATGTTGTCACACTCAAGGGGAACTAGCATGCATTGCATTAATGAAATACTTGACTTTTTATCATGGGTTTGTCATCATCAAAAAGGGGGAAATTGTTGAGTCGGTGTTAGGAACTCACGTTCATTAACATTGGAACAGCGTCCTCAGTTTTGATAATGACAAATGCCATAAGAACTAACGCCTTTCCCAAGTATTACATAGTTTATAGGTTGAGCATCGCTAAGCAAAAACACGAAGAAAAAAGTTCCCAATGCATGTGAACTGATGCAACGACGATCAATATGCGACCAACCTCAGAAGTGAACAAGAGTTCCCAAGAAGAAGCGAACTCAGTGAACCAAAGATCCCATAAGATGGGAACCAAATAAGAAGAACATGATTCCCTCAAGCTAAGTGAAGTTCCCAAGACAAGGGAACTGAGAAGACGAGAGTTGCCTTTGGATGGGAACTAGTGCATGCGTGAAAGCGACATCTCAACGCAAATCAAGGGATCCTATTGTATCGGACAAAAGAGCTTTTCAGCTTCCAGGTGGCTTCAGACTTACAACAGGTTGAAGACGACCATCCAACAGTCTGATGTGATCCAAGAGTTAACAATTCAAATTTAAATCAAAATCACATGTCAATGTTAAGGATTAGACTTGGAGAGCAAGGCAAAAAGGGCATTTAGGAAAAATGCCTCAAATGGATAAGGGTTGCATATCACGCCTATTTAAACTCTGCATTAGTGTCCTCGCTGCTCACTTTTCACAACCCAGATATTGCCAAACACAAAGAAAGAAGAGTCAAGAGCAAATCAGGGAAGACCAATGATTTGGTGAAATGTCCCCACCAACGAGATAATTTCGACGACGGCGAAAGAAGGAACAAGGATTTCGGAGGGTGAAGGGAACGACGTGTTAGAGATAGAGGTTAGAAAGGTTTAAGTTTTCCTTTTGATTTTGATTGTGAGCGTTCATCAGTGTTAGGATTGAGAGAATACAATAGTGTTGCATAGGGAGAGAGTCCTTGTAGGAACATAGAAGTTTGTATTAGACCTTGTAACTTGAAGGGAACTAAGTAATAAAAGAAAAGGAACTCATTCGAAAATCCTCCAAGCGGAGGTAGAGGTTTACTCACGCGGTTAGTTGATCGCTGTGGGGTTCCTCTATAAGGAATTGCCTCTTACTGTTTTATTTACTTGCATACTTGTTTATTCCACTGCACTTGGGAACCATTCGATACAGTTCCCATAACTGTTTCAACTAACCTTCGATCCAACAATTTTACTTTGTGTTGTCCTTGCATGCACAAGTGTTAGGAACCTGATTGGGTTTTAAACATCTTACTAGTGCTGTGTAATTTCTAACATGAATTATGATAGTAGCTGACTCCTTGGGGATTATTTTATTTTAGAGTTCTAGGTACAAATTAGGGATCCGTGATGGAGCCTTATCGAAATGGTGGTGCAGCACACTAACGCGCTTGTCGCTAGTTTCGGGTTGGTGACTGGGGGATTTAGTTATTATTTCTTTTTATGTTGAACTTATAGGCACTTTTAAGTTGGTTTTGAATTATTTCTATTGATCTAGGGGTATTTTGGAAAACATTGGACATTACTTACTTTTGTGTGTTCTTGTTTATGCATGTTTTAAAATTTCATTTTACACTTAATAAGTTGGATGGTTTATTATGAGTTTTTATCGTCGTGTTGAGTTGCAAGATCCAAGTGATTTTTTTGTCAGGCTAGAAAAAGTGGACCCATGTGAGGTCTAATACCGAGTAGTTCCCTGGTGTAAAGACGGGGTATTACAATTAACCCCTACCTTGAAAAACAAAACACGACTCCATCCTAGGATACGTCACATCGAGCTGACCCAATAATCTCATGGAAGAGTTTCCTTGAAGCATGGTTCGCATCTAAGTTGAATAATAAAAGAAAAACAACGCCCCGGAGGGTTAGCTAGCAATTCTAACAAGCACCAAATAGTAAACACAATATGCAGTAGCAAAATCAGTTTAACAAAATAGATGGTAAAATCAGTAATAATATAGCACAACATGTATTATATTCATGAAATAGACAAATCACACAATAACACTTATAGTCATACGACGCATAACATAATAGCACATCAGTTCACCTCAATGCCAAATCAACCACATTTCTCAATAGTTTTCATCTACCTATATTAATTTATATAGTAATCGGGGCATCCTCCAACTAGAATGGGTATGGTGAACGACGACATCAACTCGATCAATGTATCCGAACCACCTAGCACCAAAACAAATCACCTTCTTATCCCTAGTCAAGTCTCCTCTTGGGCACTTGCCAAAAAAATTCATTATAATTTTGAAGGGCTCTCATTTCCATACAACTAAGCCAGAGATGTCTCCATCCTTACTAATCACCCCATAGGCATCTTCTTACCCATAGATGCCAAGGTTTCATAAATTGAATAAAATACGAATTATTAATCATCTACTAATATATTTTTTGAACTATTGATTTGTTCGCATGTAGATGTATAATAAGATATGGGAACGAATCCTAAAATAAAGCTCTACACATCATATCTACACATCTATCACACATCAAAACTGATAACTATGTAAGTCTAGGCAACTTACCTCAATGAAGAACTTATACTAGTTAATTTCTTTTAATGTGATACGTTCCCTTCTCGAATAATGTGCAACCAAAGTCGGTACAATTTTGGAGAAACAAGAGTGGAGCAAATGCACACAAATTAACCGAGACATCTTTATTCACTCTCCTCCTTTCCCTTCGTCAATCCGGCTAGCCAAACTATCCCGAGAATTATCTGAGGCATCCAAACCATTAATTTTTTACATCAACGCACAAATGTTCATAACTTTTTGCATACATATCCAAATTCAAATCCATAAATTATACCATACTCAAAGGAGAATTCTTCACCTTAATATGATGTCCACAATTTTTCAAGAGTTGCAGATTTTGCCCAAAATTTCTAGAACTGTACATATATACCCAAACTTAACGGTGACTCGGTAGTGATTCGATGATGACTGGACGATGGCTCGAGAGACCCAAGCTTTTTCGATGGTGAAGTTTGGCAAGGATGCGTTGACAAGCTATGGTGGTGGCCGGTCTCTTCAAACCTAGCCTCTAGCTTTCGTATGTAATGAAAATAATGACGAGATAGAGAGAGAGATAAGATGGTGGGAGTTTAAGGCGATGGCAGTGAGATACGACCGGCACAAATTCCTCCCTAGTGGCGCAAGGTGGTAGAGAGGCGCAAGGTTGGTCGCCTTCTCATGATCAATGTTGTGGAATGATGATGTGAAAATGAAAGTGACAATATATATGTGCGGGAGATAAGGAAAGATAAGCTTGTGGAGAGATGGTCGGCTTATCCATATATCCAAATTCTATTTTGGTGGCTTGAATACGATTACAAAACAAAAATTGTATATAACTATAAGACGGTGATATGGTATATTGATTTAATCAGAACATGGAAAATATAAGGCGGCCCATATGCACAAGCTTAACTTATTTATATCCTGACCTTTATATTTATATAGGTAATATGCTAATCACACAATAGGTTTTATACTTCCATTATTTAATAATCTTTACGAGATCATGCGGAGTATACTCTTATGTACTCGAGTTGTGCTTTGAACATTTGGGTGATATATATAGCGTACCAAAGTTTTTATTAATCGGGGATTGGAATACTATAAATTATTATGATCTAATAATTATTACAACGTAATAATTAAAATAAGTATTATGAACAAATAGTAGAGTCCAATTTACCTCGTTATCTAAGAGAAGGTTATTACAATAGTACCTCTCTAAAAATAGTTGTCCTTGAAACTAAAGAAAACTAGGGTAGTACATAAAGTAACAAAAAGTATACATCACTAGTCTCAATACCAAAGAGAGGATTTACCATTTAAGTACTCCCTTAAAGAATGTTTCGTTCTTTAATTATGATAAAACAACTCAGGAAAACATCTTAGCATTTCTTGCTTGGTTTTCCAAACTTCACACGAAATTTCTTTACTACTGTTTTTGAACCAAAATATCCTTACTAAAGATTCTTCTTCATCACATAACTACTTTACTTGATGTTTCAGAATCCAAACTTGTCTTTTCTCATGTGAATCTTTGGATTGAATCTCAATGTCGTTTTAACTAAGAATGTGAGATTCATCAAACATGAATTGATGAGGCATTTTTACACAAACTAAAGAATCTAACTAACCAAACTTAGTAAAGTTGGTAAGTAAGGGTCGATCCCACAAGGACTTGTATGTTTATACCTTTACTTTTACGCCAAGTAAGAGAATGAAGGTTTTTTTTTATGATGTTGACTGTTTATCTAGAACTAAAATGCTAATTGAAACTAAAAGCATGAATGCAATTATAATTATGAATGAAAAGAACATGTTTAAATAGCTAATTTCCATTATGAATATGATTATCGATCATTGATTCTCTTGATTCTCTTTTCCCTTGAATAATCTACCGTGAAATTCTATTCCAAACTTCAATTCTAGTTATTAGAACTACCAGTCTAACAACCTCAATTACTAAACAACCTAGAAACCATCTAGATTCAATTTAGTAACAACATTACGATTCATGCATCGATAGAACAAACACTTTAGAGCAACCAAACATCAAAGCGTTTGTGAATTTAACTTTTCTATACTTGATCAGTCCGACTGGTCCTAATCAAGTATAGTTCCTACTGTAATCTGACCAATTCTAACCGATAATTAATTAGATTTAGTTTTATATCAATCAAGAGCTTCATTAGGTGGCCAGACCAACAAAACCCTTGGAAAACTCTTATTTAATTAAGCAAAGAGAAAAATCATATTGAAGATATTAGAGAATCAATCAAACCTCACAAAAATACACAATTCATAACATCAATTAAATAATTAAACACAAGAGAATTTAGCTATACATAATAAAGAAAACTTAGGAAATAGAGTATCAAAATTCTCCCTTCAAAAGCTCTCCAAACAAACTTGTCTTCTAAAAGTTATGATGATGATAGATAATAACTTAAGACTCCAAAATCCCATAATTAACCTAGAAAAAGTCTATCTTAAAGCCCAAGGTGAAATATATCCAAAAATACATTAAAGAGATACTCATAAACAAAATAAAGGTGCCGCTCAGCCTTTTCCCGCACACGCTCCAGAACGCGGTCTGGTCCCTTCGAAACCCGACCATGTACTCTCATTTACCAACCCACATACTTCAATATGGCATTCTGTCGGCACTACGGGGTCTTGACTACCTTCACTCGGGCACGTCCTTATTGCCTTGTCCGCGTCTTCCTACGTTTCACCTTCATTACCCGGTTCTGATCCGAGTCCTTCAACTTCTTTTTGCTCCGATGGCTTCAAACATTCTAACTTGTTGGTTCCATCCCACCTACACTTGATCATCCTTGAATCTAAAAAATCAAACAAAACAAGTGAAGACTCTAAAACTTCCAACAAAACTATGAAACTATAAAAATTAACTAAAAACTAATTAAGAACTCGGAAATTAAATTTAAACATGCACTAAAAACACTACCTAAATGCAAGTTATCACGTATCTTTGTAACAATGGCATATGGAAGACATTATGAACTAGATACATTGATAAAGGTAGGACGAAACAACAGTTTCCATATCAACCTACTAATTTGAAAAGTCCAACATATGAGGATTGAACTTATCTCGTTTTCCTAAAACGATAACATACCTTTAAATAGGGCTATTAAATAACAACTTTACCATATATGATGAGTGAAAAACCCCTTCCTTTATTATAGCATAACACCTTTTGTTGTCTTGGTATTGTGAATAGTTATAGCCTAATTAGTACAATACCCAATTGTAATCATCATAATCCACCTTGATCCGAGAGTAAACTCATCAACATCATCCTTTCACATAGTAGGAAATGATATTTTCAATCCAACAAGACTTCCAACAAATCTATCTTGATTGATGGCTACCAGCCATGGTTATAGACGAACTATTTTAAACTCCAACTAACGTTCCCACTTGTTGAGCAATCCAACTCAGATTCAAAATGTATCCTTAAGGGTATGAATTATCTTCCTCTATCAAAACCTCACACCATAATGATAAGCAATTCTAAAATGGTGTTTAGTTTCTCAAGGCATCTTGTCATCAATGTCAGGGTTTCAATGCAGATCGACCTTCTTTATCAACCAACTAATTTTCAACATTCTAAAAACTTATTATACATGTATTCTATTTCTATCTCATCAGCATAACACCTCCATTCTACTAACTACCTATTTCCCTTAATTGGAAAGAAAAGTGTGATTCAAGATCATCTAACTACCACCACTCGTACGATGCCATTACTTCCAACCATTATGAATCCATCATAACATCTTCCTTCATCTACCTATAAAGGAAGTATAATTAGGATTTTTCTACCATTATTTAGTGTCTTATCCTACTTGTTGACTTGTTTATCGGTGTTCATACACTTAGTTACATCAGGCTTTAGATAATATCTTTTAATCACAACATTCTGGACTTTGTATATGAGTATATCCATTACTCATTCTTGAAGGGAAGAATAAAGTCAAGTGTAAGTCTCTTATAAAGTCCCCTACTTCGGATTATGATTTTGAGGTACCAAATCTCAACCTTGTCATCCTAAAAAAATTTCACCTTATGTGACAGTTACATCTCAATTATTCTCCTTAAAGAACTTCCTACTTCATCATTCTCCTTTTCATAAGTCTCCTATTTTTGACAAGTCTTTTCCACTCGAGTGGACTATCCATTCCAAGTACATAGCTAATCTTGATTAGGGATGCACATGGGGGTGGGGCGGGGCGGGGAATGCATTCCCCGTCCCCATCCCCAAATACTATTATGTTCCCTATCCCCGCTCCGTCCCTGTTTAATTCCCGCGGGGATCGGGGCGGGGAATCCCCGTCGGTTGTCGGGTTGTTAACGGAGCCCCGTTTAATATAAATAATAATTTAAACTTTATCCCCGTCCCCATCCCCGAATACTATTATGTTCTCTATCCCCGATCTGTCCCCGTTTAATCCCGGCGGGGATCGGGGCGGGGAATCTCCGTTGGTTATCGGGTTGTTAACGGAGCCCCGTTTAATATAAATAATAATTTAAACTTTAAATTTTTAAAAAAATATCAACTTTAATAACATAAATTTTAAATTTCACTATATAATTTGTAGATATATATATATAAGCTTTTAAATTAAAAACTACAATTATATTTAAAATCTATTTTTATTCCATGTTTTATAAATAAAAAAACATATCAGGTATATATAGCGGGGATTCGGGGCGGATAGTACATTCCCCGTCTCCTTCCCGTTTAAAATTGGGGATACGAAAATGATCTCTGTCCCCGCCCCGTTCTCCATTAAGTCGGGGACCCGGACCCCCTTCCCCACGGATTTTTTGTGCATCCCTAATCTTGATATCCATGAATTCAAATTAGAATTCCATTCCCCATCCAACATTCTAATCTGATACTAAAGAATTTCCAAGTCCTAATTTTTTATTATCTCAATCCATCTTTGCAACCTCATGTCAATTTTAGGCCCTTTATGACCTGACATAGTCCAAAAGTAATGGTGTCATATTACATCAATTAAAGTGGTTAATTCCTTATCTTAGGTCTTCTAGTTTAACTCCTCAATCTTTAGATTTAGAGATGTATAAGTAATCATCCCACCTCTTTACATCAACCACATCCCAGTCTTCATTGAACCATCTTGCTTCCTTTCAATTGGGATCACATACATTTAAAATGCAACAACATCCACTTAAAAGTTGCATTTGGTTCCTTATGATTACTTGCCGCTTTTGTAGGATTTCCCATGAAATCCTCATACGTTTTTAAACTTTATACACCTCCAAGTATAAACCTAGATGGAATTAATCAATCTCCACACACTCGACAAAGATTTGATTCAACAATTACTTGAGTATTTCCATTGCTTTCATCATACTAAGCATTTTCACTACAATCTTATAATATCTCAATCTTATCCCAAATGTACTTTTCAAGTTTTCTTCATCATTAATCTATGGTTAATGATACTTAAATATTAGATCAACTAACACTTTTCTTGAAGAGAATCCAGTAAATTATTGTTGGAAGGAAATAGTTACTTGTTCTGTAGAATGTTCTTAATTCACTCGTAGCAATTGTTACACCATCATTAAACCATTCTTCTTATATGTGGTAAAATCTTGGTTAATTTGTATAGAAATCTTCTCCAATCGTTATACAATTTGAAATTCCAAAAGCTCTAGTCTCTACACGATTTCATGATTGGCATATCCTAACCAACCAAATCCCTTATTTAAAAACTTGATTAAATACCATAGAATTAACATTCCTTCAAATAGGTTACGATTCCCTGAGCTTTTATTGGCTCTCACAATCCATTATCATTGTCATTGTACATCCATGAATATCTTATCGCCTATATAATAACACTTAATTCCATTCATGAAAATCACACCAGAGTTCAACAACATTTTAGTAAAGTTTGCTCTTCATTCCTGGTCCCTTATGCAAGCTAGATACTTTAAACAAATTCTTCCAGTCTTATTGGTCATTACAATACCATGGTGAATATATAACCTAAAAAATGTACTCCTATTGGAGCAAATAAAAGGAAAATATGATTAGTATAGACTAGATCTAACTCGCATCTTTCCTATTTGTGTTAGCTCATCAATCTTCCTACTTCAAACATTCTGGAAAGGTTAGTCCCCAACTATGCCTTTCAAAGTCATAATTCTGCTATTCATTCTTGTATTTCCAATATGAATTGTCTTACCTTTCTCCTCTTAAGTAGTCGCAACCATCGTTATCACTTGACCGTAAATGCCCCCGAAGTGGCCCCAACCTGCTTTTCAACATCTTTGTTGAGAGTAACGTCATTGGTAGTCCGTACCTTGTATTCGTATTGAATCTTCCATCTCATATTTCTTCTCTAAGTGACCTTTAATTTTATTATGAGGGTTGACCCTCACCTTGTATCAAACATGTTTTAATCCTTTATCCATATAGGTCATCGTAGAATGAACCAAAACTGTTAACGTTACAACCTTGTCTGATAACTTACTTTCCCTCCGACCATATTCATGTTGGTTAGGTCAATCGTAGATTCCCATGGAAAACTAAAACTCTAGTTTCTTGATTATTTCCTTAGTTCCATTGATTCACTCTTTAGTTGAGCATTAAATCAAATTTAGTGCTAACACATCTTTATTTCTCACTAGGGGTTAACCCATCCATTGGACGAGATTAGTTTTTTTTAACTTATATAACTTATTTATAATATTTATAATTTGGCTTTTTTTGCTCATGGGCACTACCCGTAGGACTCGAAATGGAAACCTCATGGTACTACCATACAGTTTTAATCGCTTGACTAAATGCCTGAAGGCACTTTTATAATTTGGCTTTTTGATTGCTTCAATTTTAAATAAAACTAGAAGAATTTTATGACCAAATATTTAAAGACAATATTGTTTGTATAAACTTGCAAATAACATTTATGATATAGAAATTAAACATAATTTGAATTTGAACTTGAATTTTTTAAACCATTATAACTTATTTTTAATATTTATAGCCTGGCTTTTTTGCTTGCTTCATTTTAAATAAATAGTAGAAGAAGTTTATGAACAAATATTTAAAGACAATATTGTTTATATAAATTTGCAAATAGCATTTATGAATAGAAATTGGACACTATTAGAATTATAATTTTTTAACCTTAACTTATTTATAATATTTACAACTTGGATTTTTTATTTCTCAATTTTAACTAAATAATAGAAGAGGTTTATTAACAAATTATCCATAGTATATAAATAATCATAATTATATTTGACAAAACAATGAAATTGTATGAGTATATAAAAAGATATCTTTCATGAGATTCAAACCACTAACCTCCCAAATGAATCTAGACTACTCCGTTTTATGCAAGTAATAACAAACCATCATGATTTGCATATAAGAAGATTAAACATTCTGGAGAGAACACATTGAATAAATAACTATAAACGTCCTAAGGTAGCAAAATTCTCACCTCAAATAAAAAATAATTCAATTCAAATAGGAAAAAGAGATACTTTCTTCGATTTAGAAATTTACAATAATAAGGTAAATACCGAAAAAAGAGATGCTCAAGGAGATACATTTGGGTGTTTCTTGTGTGGAAAATGACATACTGATTACCAGATGTTGCAAGGATTCACTCTTTTCATGAAGGCCTCCATGAACCATCCTCTATTTCATGCTTATCTTCTCGATTGTATCATATAATTTGCTTAGATTTCCAAAATCTTATAGATGATCGACTAAATATATCATTTTTGTTTTGATGGCAGTCTGTGCAAAAACTAAGAAGATAAAAAATACCTTAAAGATTAAGATCTTGTTTATCATGTTACATTTACTTCAACCATGGTAGTGAAAGAGGAGTATGGTGTAACACCCCAGAGATTTATAAGGGATTGAGGTGCTACCCATGTCAACAATATCTCTTCCTTTTCTCGGTTCGAGCGCCCACCCTCCGGGCCAAGCCAACTCATAACATAGAGTCGGCTCTGATACCATTTGTAAGACCAGAAGCTTTAGAAGCGCTATCCCATGCCAACTCAAGGAGTTCCTAGGAGGTCACCCATCCTGGTACTACTCTCATCCTTGCACGCTTAACTTTTGAATTCTTTGTCCTCACTCGAACTCAGAAAATGAAGAACTCTTGTTGACATTGGGGAGCACCTCAATTACTTATAAATTATAGGGGAGTTACAATTTCCCCCACTTAAGCACTTGACATCCTCCTCAAGGCCCAAAGACCGCCCTCTAGGTCAAGCGCCCACCCTCCGGGCCAAGCCAACTCGTAACCTAGAGTTGGCTCTGATACCATTTGTAAAACACAAAGCTTTAGAAGCGCTATCCCATGCCAACCCGAGGAATTCCCAGGAGGTCACTCATCCTGGTACTACTCTCGCCCTTGCACGCTTATCTTCTGAGTTCTTTGTCCTTACACGAACCCAGAAAAGGAAGAGCGCTTGTTGACATGGGGAGCACCTCAATTTCTTATAAATTATTGGGGTGTTACAATCTCCCCCAATTAAGCACTTGACATCCTCGTCAATGCCTAAAGACCACCCTCTAGGTCGAGCGCCCACCCTCCGGGCCAAGCCAACTCGTAACCTAGAGACGGCTCTGATACCATTTGTAAAACCCGAAGCTTTAGAAGCGCTATCCCATGCCAACCCGAGGACTTCCCAGGAGGTCACTCATCCAGGTACTACTCTCGCCCTTACACGCTTAACTTTTGAGTTCTTTGTCCTCACTCGAACTCAGAAAAGGAAGAGCTCTTATTGACATGGGGAGCACCTCAATTCCTTATAAATTATCGGGGTGTTACAATCCATTTGTAAAGCCCGAAGCTTTAGAAGCGCTATCTCATGCCAACCCGAGGACTTCCTAGGAGATCATCCATCCTGGTACTACTCTCGCCCTTGCACACTTAACTTCTGAGTTTTTTTTCCTCACTCGAATTTAGAAAAGGAAGAGCTCTTGTTGACATGGGGAGCACCTCAATCCCTTATAAATTATCGGGGTGTTACAATCCCCCCCCCCCCCAACTTAAACACTTGACGTCCTTGTCAAGGCCCAAGCACCGCCCTCTAGGTCGAGTCACCGCCCTCCAAGCCAAGTGCACTCGTAACCTAGAACCTGGCTCTAATACCATTTCTAAGTCCCGAGGACTTCCTTGGAGGTCACCCATCCTGGTACTACTCTCGCCCCTCCATGCTTAACTTCTGAGTTTTGTGTCCTCACACGAACCTAGAAAAGGAAGAGCTCTTGTTGACATGGATAGCACCTCAATCCCTTATAAATCTTCGGGTTGTTACAAGCTCCCCACCTTAAACACTTGACGTCCTCGTCAAGGCCCAAGCACCGTCCTCTAGGTCGAGTCACCGCCATCTGGACCAAGTGCACTCGTAACCTAAAGTCAGCTCTGATACTATATGTAAAGCCTGAAGCTTTAGAAGCGCTATCCCATGCCAACCCGAGGAGTTCCCAGGAGGTCACCCATCCTGGTATTACTCTCTCCCTTGTACACTTAACTTCTGAGTTCTTTGTCCTCACTCGAACTCAGAAAACGAAGAGCTCTTGTTGACATGGGGAACACCTTAATTCCTTGTAAATTATCTGGGTGTTACATATGGCATTATCGACTTCACAATTTGGTCATGGAAAAAGGAGCTCCCATCATAGAAATGGTCACTAGAAAATTGTTGATACACCTAACATGTGTGACAATATATGCATAACCCTGCAATATAGTATTCAATAACATGTAAATACGCACTCCTAATCTCATTGCACATAATAATTTATCACATATATTCTTAGTTTTACTAATTTAAATAAATACATAAATAATAATGCTTGCATGGTATGGTTTGAAAGTTAAGGCCAATGTGCTTGGAACATCAAAATATTAAGGTTACCTACACACTTTCTTGAATTTTAAAATATCTTCATGCATAAAAATAATCAACGAAGGAACGAAAATGCATAATATCATTCAAGTTTATTCTGAAAACAGCCATGTTAGATCAAAGAAAAAAGAATTTTCCTTTCAAATTTTGATCATGCCATATCCAAATATTTGTCATTCTTCCCTCCCCTTCATTTTAATTTTTGATTGCTTGTATTCTAAATTCTTTGAGTTTTTGGAAAATCTCAATCGAAGGCCTTTTCCAATTACCTTTTGAAGGATGTTTACTACTAAATGAGAATTGCAAGGAGTGGATGTAGGCAATTAAAGCATTAAGTTGGACTTCGCATACTTACGTTGGTAAGTTCCTTGTTCCCTTGTTGTCAACCTAGGCTCTGATACCAATTTGTAACACCCCAATTTTAAGTTCCAAAATGCTACATCCGATACCAATTTTTAACACCCCAATTTTAAGTTCCAAAATGCTACTCGGCACTAGACCTCACGTGGACCACTTATGCTAGTTTGACAAAAATTTGATGACAAAGATCTTTTTTTTTGAAGGATAATAAAGATCTTACAACAAAGGCATAACAAGAAAATAAGAAAAATATCCAACTCATATATTATTAAAACTGGAATTAAAAACCATGTATGCAACAACTTTCAAACATTAATAACTCAACCAAAACTTCTAACCATTCAATTATACTCACAAGCCCCTAACTCAACAAATTTTCAAAGAAAATAATAACCCACTCCCCCTTGCAAAATAAAACCCGACTCCATCCTAGGACACATCACGTCGAGCTGAGTCACCATTATCTTGGAGGAGTTTCCTTGAAGAATGGTTCGTAACTGAGTTGAATCCAAAAAGAATAACAACGCCTCAAAGGGTTAGCTAGCTAGCAATTCTAACATGCTTCAAACAGTAAACATGATATACAATAACAAAATATATTTAACAAAATAGATGATAAAATCAGTAATAATATAGTACAACATGTGTTATATTCATGAAATAGACAATGCACACAATAACACTTACCTCATTGCCGAACCAGCTGCATTTCTCAATAGTTTTAATCTACCCAAATCAATTTATATAGTAATCGGAGTGTCCTCCAGCCGGAACGGGTGTGGTGAACGACGACGTCAACTCGAGCATTTATCCGAACTACATAGCACCAAAACAAATCACTTTCTTACCCCTGGTCAGGTCCCCACTAGCTAGAGCACTTGCCAAAATATTTTATTACAATTTTGAAGGACTCTCCTTGCCATACGACTAAGACAGCCCTCCCTCCTTACTAATCACCCCATAGGCATCGTCATGCCGTAGATGCCAAGGTTTCGCAAATTGATTAAAATACAAATTATTAATCGTCTACTAGTATATTTTCAAAATATCAATTTGTTCATTCATAGACATATAATAAGATAGAGGACGAATTCCAAAATAAAGCTCTACACATCATATCTACACTTCCAACACACAATCAAAGTCAGCACCCAATGACGAACTTATACTAAACTAAGTAAGTCTAGGTGACTTACCTCAATGATGAACTTATGTGTTGAGAGGGTTTCTTGACAACAAATAAATTTATAATCAAGACCCCGCTGTGTATAGCGAAGTTAGGTTCGTCCACAGGAGATAGTCAGTATAAAGTTTTGTTCTTACTTGTTGCGCAAACAATCAACTAAATTAGAGTTTTAACAAGCAAGAGAAAGATTCTAAGGTTAGGGTGTCACCACAACAACAATTGTGCATGACAAACACTAATGAAACATAAAAATCATGCTTTTATCACATAAAGGTGTCAACTTTCGTCAACCTAAAGCAAGTAAATCAATCAACTTTCGCTAAATCAATAAACTTACTATCTAATCTCTTCTAATTCAACTAGGATAGATTTGCTTTCGCTTCAAAACCCTAAATTGACTATTTTGATTCAAGGTTTCCGCTTTCGCTTCAACTATGAATGAAAAATTTCCTTCAACTTTCGTCCCAAGGATTAAGAAGAAGAGAATAGATTCATGCAATAAAAATAATCAAGATATGATCGCAAACAAGCGTGCACAACCATTGTTGGGTTAAACCACAACCTTAGAGAGAAAGATTACTCACAGTTCATAATTAAAAGCAAACAACTATATTAATGAAAGGGAAACTTACAAATTGAATTCAAACTCGTCCCACCACGTCTCTCTATCTCTACCCTCTCGCCCCTCTCTTCTCTCCTCCCTTACTTGCCCTCCAAGGCAATTGATTGTGTTTTGTGAAAAACAAAGAGTAGACAAGAGTATTTATAGAGAAACTAATCTGTCTTAAATCTATCTATAAGGAAATAATATCTTGTAATAAGATATATTCCTTCTATCTATCTAATAACATAAAAGGAAATAAAATAAAAGATTTTAATTCACGCCGACTCGGATCTCCGCTGTGATACAGGGTACCTCATTAACGACCTGAGTGCCTCGTTACCGACCTTGTTCAGCACTTCGAACGACCTTGAGTAAAACTTGCGTACCGGATTCGTTACAACTCCGATTGACTCGATTGTTTTTCCTATGTTCTTGTAACGAACTTCTATACCTCTTTCCAAGCTCAAACTTGATCTTAAATGACTTTATAAACTTCATTCCTTGAGCTTTTCCTTAAGCACCTCTCCTCAGTTTTGCTCTTTTCCTCAAAAGTGCTCCAAATAGCTTATAAAAACCTACAAAACACCACCAAAGATTATGTAGACTCCATATCTTAAGAAAATACGAAAACCTACACAAACGACTTAAAATAAAACACAAAACTAAAGAAAAAGACTCAAACACACTAAAAACGCACCCTAAAAACACGACTAAAAAGGCGGACATCATTATGCTAGTTAATTTCTTCTAAAGCAATATGCTCCCTTCTAGAAAAACGTGCAACCAAAGTCAACACACTTTTCGAGATACAAGAGTGGAACCAATGGCACACAAATCGAGATATCTTGATTCACTCTCCTCCCTTCCCTTCTTCAATTCGGCTAGCCCAAACTAGCATGAGAACGAGGCATCCAAACCTTTAAAATTTTAATATCAACGCAGAAATGTTCATAACGCTTCCCATTCATATCCAAATTAAAATCCGTAAATTATCCCATACTCATAGGAGAATTTCTCACCTTAATATGATCTCCATAACTTTCCAGAAGTTACAAATTTCGCCAGAACTTCCAAAACTATACATATATACTCAAACTTCCCTTTTTATCTTACTAGTTAGCTTACAACCTCTCCTCATCCTTCCCTTCTTGGCATATTTAAATCCAACCAAAACACACCTTCCCTTAGCCTATCACACCACAACCCGACAAAACTCGAACAAAGCCAGTGCCTGAGGCTGAGCAACAACTTCAATGAAGCTTGACGGTGACTCAGTGGTGGCTCAATGATGTCTCGACAATGGCTTGAGAGATCCGAGCTTCTCTGATGATGAAGGTGATAGGCTATTTCCTACACCGCAAGTATACGGTTCGGTTGTAGTAATCAAGGTGTCGAACTCAGGGAACTTTGTAGTATTAATTGATATTCGAACTAGTAGATCAAGCCAAATAAGTAAGAAAAGAGTTTATGATTTAATGTAAATGCTAACGAGTAATCAAGAATAACAAAGGAATATCAGTGGAGAAAAACGTCCAAGATTAGGATCCCCACAATAATGTTTCAGTAGATTTTAAATGATGTTTGTTTGGATTTCAACTTGAATGTCGTTTGAAGGAACTCACTATCTAAACCAACACAAATCCCTTTTCAGAAAATATGTGAATGTGCTTAGACTCAACTAACAATCGTTGTCGCGTAAGGTTAATTAGTTTTAGACCCTTTAAGCTCTTTAGAGACTAGAGACAAATAACCTAGCATTCGTTGTCGCGTTCCGCTTGAATTATCCAACCCTAGAACTACTACGATAGTTGAAATTCACACAAGAGAAATTAAGTTGTTGTCGCATAAATAACTCTCTAGTTTAATACCTAGGGATCTCATTCAGAACCAGTTTTTGGTACTTATCAAATCAATATCCTGTTACGATTATCTCGTGTCGGTCTCAAATTATATCAAGATTCCTATATGCAAAGCAAATAGGGCATAAAGCAACCTAGGATTAAATCAAACTACAATCAAATTTCCATTCAACCAAACATCACAATTTAGATCTACCTACTTCATCATTGGGTTCACCCAATCTCAGAATAAGAGAATTAGCTAGACATGAGAAGGGAAGAAAGCAAATCAAATTCAATAAACAACATACCAAATTGTCTTCAAATCGATTCAAACTTCAATCCAACAAATCTAGAAAAATCTCCAATAATCTCCAACTAGGGTTCTATCTGGAGAGAGCAGAAACAATGATACGTCCTCCTCCCTAAAAAACTAGGGTTATAGTATTTTAAAATACAAAATAAATTGCAAAGTCGGCCCAAATCCCGACACGGGGAACTACCCGGTCAAGTACCCGGGCAAGAACCCGGTCGGGTAAGTTACTGCATAAACTCGGTGGTTCTTTTGGAGAACCCGGTCTTGAACCCGGCCGCGTACTTGGTCGGGTAGTTGAGAACCCGGCCACGTACTTGGTCACGTACTCGCTGGGCTGGCTTTTCTTTATTTTTCCACTCTTGCTCCGTCTTGGCCCCCGAGCAACCACTTGTAAGCTCCGTCCTTCATCACTTATGTTCCATGAAACACTCCTCTTAGCTTTGATCCTTGAAATTCTTGAATCTCCATCCAGAATAGACTGAAATCTACACAACAGAAGAGTAGATACCGAACGAAGAAAACAAACGAAACAAACATAAAACTAACTCAAAACTAAGCTAAAAAAAACTCAAAACATGAAAGTAAACATGTCCTAAACTATGTCTAAATGCATGCTATCAAAATCCCCCAAGCTTAAACCTTACTTGTCCTCAAGTAAGAAATCAAATCCGACACCCCACAAGACAAGCAATTCATGGATCCATTTCAACAATAATCTAGACGAGAATTATAGAAGCAAAGAATGAAAACCAAAATCATAGCATGCATTTGTACATCAAAGAGATAAAGCCAACATATCCATTCTAAACCTCACATAGGACAATTGTGTTTTTTCTCTCTCTCAAGTGTTTGAATAGGACGTGTTTCACTCAAGTCTCATCTTTTGAAAGCTTAGCTACCATAAGCTTGCAACAGCGATCTAAATCTCCACCGCATGGGACTTTGTATACAAGCTATAATCATACGGTCTTTTATAAGGTTGTAATGAGGCTAGCATGAGACAATTCTGGTGGGGATAAAAATTTGGCATGTGGTGCTAATCCGAGAAAAGAAATTATTCCTAAATAAAACACCAAAACCAAGCTTAACGCACTTCTTTCCCAAACTTTCTCTTTTATTTTATTCTTCACCTTCTCTTTCACCCATTTTTTTATTTCCCACAACCTTTGCACTTAAACACTTTGCTCAGCTAAAGAATTTTTTCTTTTTATGCTTATGAGCTTTTCTTTCCTCATTTTGTTTATATTTCATTTTTCTCATCACATCAAACTCCATCCACACCATTGATATTTAACATCAACCCTTTTTTTTGAATCCCCCTAGCTTGGCTCAAACTCACACTTATAAATCCACTAAAATTACTATTTCCCGGATGGGTCAGGCTTACATTAGGCTCGGAATTATCTTGTGGAGCTTTCCAAAGAAATAGGCAATAAAGGCTAACACGGGCTATCAAAAAGAGGATCATATATAAGGGTGGATAAGGAATAATAGGCTCATAGAAATAATGCCTCAATCATTTTAAAGTTGCATACAAAAGTCATAGAAGCGATCTTGAAAAAGAGTCTAATGCAAGTTCTAGAGGAAGCAATCAAAAGTGAGAATCACACATGAAAAGAGAGGACTCTTAATAGAAAATAGTCCTAGAAAGGTCAAAAATCTCACATGGCTTTTTGTTTAGAATTTCAATGTCAACTAAAATCTCAAAGAATATACATGCTCATTCAATCATCAAACAAGTTCATAAACATTGCTAGACATCACCAAAACTTCAAACACTTCAAGCAAGTCTAGGGGATAGGATTTCATTCAAAAATTATGAAGAACAAGGGGCTTGTTACTTTAGGGAAAATTAATAGTTCCTAAAATGCAATTTTTTTTTCTTTTTTCATTTTTTTTCATAATTTTTTTTCGTTGTTTTTGACATTTTTCTAATTTTTTTTTCTATATTTAATTTTTTTTTCCAATGCGAATGCAATCTAGCATGCAACTACATGCATCTAACTAACATGAAACATGTTTCCAGGCGGCCATCCTGGAAATTGGAAATTCTGGATGGTCTTCTGAATAGCTGCTAGATTCTCCTCCACAGAATCAAATCGGGAATTCACATTGCTGAATCCGGCATCCATGGAAGTGCGTAGCGCACCAACCTGCTCTCTCTGGCTCTCCAACTCTCCATAGATGTCAGACATGGACGGTGGTTGCGGAGCATACGGATAAATAGGAGGGTCCGGGAAACCAAATCCACCATACAGAGGCGGATCAACTGCATCACCAGAAGAACCCCCAAGCTCAAAACGTGGTCGAGGTTCAACATGCTCTTCTTCCTCATCTTCATCACTCTCATCTTCTTCATCCTCTTCTTCTTCACTCCCTTGCTCATTCCGCCTCTTTTTCTTAGGTCGGGCAGTAGCTTCGTATAAAGCTTGGCTTTCCTTATCGTCTCCATCTCTTGCAGGGAACAACCAGTTCCCTACGCTATTGATATTGCAGCGAGACCGGCAAGGGAGACGGACAATTTTTGGACTCAAGTGAGCAGGGTAATAATAATAGTGATCCCCAATTCTCTTAATAAAGTTCATTTTAGCAAAGAGGGGAAAACTAATGGGAGCCGAGTAGGGTAGATGAGGCAAACCATGCAGCGGGGCCTTAACACACTTAGCAATGTGTGTAATAAGAGAACCAATGACAATCTTCCCACTCCCTCTGTTAGCAACTGACTGAAAGTGGTTGAGCATAAAACCTGCGGAGTTGAGAGGTTGCCTATGTAGAGCGCTCCAAAGAAAAACAAGATCTTTGATTGAAAACCCATTCTCGCCATCTCCTCTACCAAATATGGTATGTCCCATGAATCGCTTCATAACACGAATACTGGGATTAGCAATTGCAGTCGCCTTAGTAGAGGCGGGCTTGTAGCGGCCAGGATCCCTTGCAATCTCATCATAGAATTTAGCGGCCTAGAACCCACTTGCATTGTGCTCATGGCTAGGTGCATCCCCCTCGGGGAAACCGAACATCTTGTTGACATCAGCAAAAGAAAATCTATACTGACAGTTCCTCAATTGGAAGGTGACGACACCGTATCCTGGGCCAGGTGTTGCCTTAGTATCTATAGTGCTCAAGAACTCTAGCGCCAAAATCGGATCAGTATACTCATGGAAAGTCAGAAAGTCAATCCATCCCAATCTCTGAGCCAACTCAACTATATCAGACTTCAAACCCAAGACCTCTAATGCATTCAAATCAAGAGCTCTTGTGCTTTCAAAAGTACGCTTTCTCAAATCCTCAAACCGAGCCTTGTGATGTGGTTTGGCCAACTGAAAGCCCAAATCATCTGGGGTGGCGGTGTGTAGGTCTACTCTAGAACCGTATTGTGAACTAGAAGCTGCGTTTTTCTTGCCTTTGGGAGGCATGTCAAGCTATTGAGTTCCTACACACAAATAGACAACAAAGAAAACACACCAAACACAATTCGTGTTGTCCGGACAAGGACAACCAACAACAGCAGTAATTCAAGTTCTAAGCTAAGTCAAATTTCAAGTAGAGAACTCAACACCCCAAATTTTGTAAGCACCCAAGTCAAGCAAAATTCCCATAGCATAGGAAAATTAATTTAGAACTAGAATCTCCCTAAATTCCCAACAAAAATATGTATGCAATCCAAATCAGCCAATAAATTACTAACATGGAACAATTATTCACATATTAGCTATTTAATTTCCAAATTGCATAAATAATCAAAACCCTAGATCTAAGAATTAAGGGAAAGGGGATTGTAACAAATTAACACCAAAGGGACGTGGGTGGTGTTGTGGGGTGGCGCGCGGGCTCGCTGGTGGTCGGAAAAACGCTGCAGGCGACCGGAGTTGGAAGGACGACCGGACTCGTGCGGCCTGTGCAGGAGGTGAATGCACAGCCTGTGTGGTTCGGTGGTGCGGCCGGCCGGAAGGGCGGACTCGGCCGTCGAGTTCAGTGGTGCGCGGGTTGCGTGGGTTCGGTGGCTCCAGTGTGGACAGGATTCCGGTTGAGGCGAGAAGAAGGAGTCGCGAAAGAGAAAGCTTGGCAGAAGGCTTGGGCGTCTGCGTCTATTTTTTTTTTATTCTCTGATTTTAATTTTCTTTTTCTTTTATATATATATAATGGGAATCAGGTCGGGTGGTTACCCGACCTTTTACCCGGCCATGTACCCGGCCGGGTAAACACTACCCGACCTTATACCCGGTCGGGTTTAAGGTCGGGTTCTCCCTTTTTCACTACCCGATCGAGTACTCGGTCAAGTACTCGGTCGGGTAATTTTCTGTATAAAACCATACGATTTTTCACCCAATTGGGTTTAAAATCGGTCCTCTGAACTAACACTAATTAGCACTATAAATAAAATCTAAAAAAAGGATACAGAGAGCTTGGGTTGCCTCCCAAGAAGCGCTTGTTTATGGTCGTTAGCTTGACCGTTCTTCTTCAATCAAGTGCTCGGATTAAGAAGATAAACAGCAGATATCTTCTCAATCGGATTTCTCGCATTGTACTTATTTAAACGATGCCCATTCACTTTGAATTCTCCCCACTCTTCACTCCATATATCAATCGCTCCATGAGGGTACACTTTTCGGACTTGGAAAGGGCCACTCCATCGAGATTTTAGCTTGCCCGGAAAAAGCTTCAGTCTTGAATTGAATAGCAAAACAAGATCACCTTCTTTGAACTCTCTTGGGATGATGTGCTTGTCATGCCATCTCTTCGTTCTTTCTTTATAGATCCGGGCATTTTCATAGGCATCTAACCTCAATTCGTCGAGCTCTTGTAGTTGAAGCATTCTTTTCTCACCAGCTTCCTTCATGTCATAATTGAACAGTTTGATTGCCCAATATGCTTTGTGCTCAAGTTCCACGGGAAGATGGCAGGACTTCCCATATATCAATCGGAATGGTGTAGTGCCAATGGGAGTCTTAAATGTTGTCCTATAAGCCCAAAGAGCATCGTCTAGCTTCATCGCCCAATCCTTTCGAGATCGGGACACAGTTTTCTCCAATATCGTTTTTATCTCTCGGTTGGAGACCTCTACTTGTCCACTCGTTTGTGGGTGATAAGGGGTGGCAATCCTTTGAGTAACTCCATACTTGCTCAACAAACTCTCAAATTTCTTCTCAATGAAATGAGATCCACCGTCACTGATTACAACTCTTGGAGTCCCAAACCTCGGAAAGATCACTTTATTGAAGAACTTGGACACAACTCTCGAGTCGTTTGTTGGTGATGCAATGGCTTCAACCCATTTAGACACATAATCCACCGCCAAAAGTATGTATTTATTGTTGCAAGACGGTGGGAATGGTCCCATGAAATCAACTCCCCATACATCAAAAATTTCAACCTCTTGAATGTTGTTTAGAGGCATCTCATTCCTCCTCGAGATGTTACCTGTGCGTTGACAAGAATCACAAGAAGAAATATACCGGTGAACATCTTTAAACATGGATGGCCAATACAAAGTAGACTGAAGGATCTTGGCAGTGGTCTTTGAAGAGCTAGCATGGCCACCACAAGGCAATGAATGACAATGAGTAATCACACTCTCAATTTCATCCTCTGGAATACAACGCCTATAGACTCCATCAACACATCTCTTGAATAAGAAGGGTTCATTCCAAAAGTAGTGCTTGACATCAGACAAAAACTTCTTCTTTTGTTGGAATGACAACCCAACAGGCATTTCATTGCACACTAGGTAATTCAGAAAATCAGCATACCATGGCACTGTAGAGGAAGAGAGTTGTAGAAGTTCCTCAGTAATCCTGAAAAGGTGATCATCGGGGAATGAATCATCAATGGGCAAATCACCTCTTGTGCACTCCATTTGCTCTTGTGTCATTCTAGACAAGTGATCAGCCACCAAATTCTCGGTCCCCTTTTTGTCTCTAATTTCCAAGTCAAATTCCTAAAGAAGCAGAATCCAGAGAATCAGCCTTGGCTTAGCATCTTTCTTACTCAGAAGGTACCTCAAAGCGGCATGATCAGTGTAGACAATAACTTTGGCCCCAACAAGGTAGGACCGAAATTTCTCAAAGGCAAAAACCACAGCTAGTAGCTCCTTCTCTGTTGTAGCATAATTGACCTGTGCTTCATCCAAGGTTCTACTAGCATAGTAGATAGCATGAAGTTTCTTATCCTTTCTTTGTCCCAACACAGCTCCCACAACGTAATCGCTTGCATCACACATCACTTCAAATGGGAGACTCCAATCAGGGGCTTGCATTATCGGAGCTGAGATCAATGCCTGTTTCAACCTGTTAAAAGATTCTAGACATTCCTGGGAAAAATTGAACTCAACATCTTTCAAGAGCAGGTTAGTAAGCGGTTTGGCAATTTTAGAGAAATCTTTAATGAAACGCCTATAAAAACCTGCATGACCCAAGAAACTCCTTACCCCTTTTACCGAAGTTGGTTGTGGCATTCCTTCAATGACTTCTACTTTGGCCCTGTCAACCTCAATTCCACGGTTAGAAATCATATGGCCTAAAACAATCCCTTCACTTACCATGAAGTGGCATTTCTCCCAATTTAGTACAAGGTTAGATTCTTCACAACGCTGTAAAACTCTAGACAGGTTAGCTAGACAAACATCAAAAGAAGTACCATATACTGAAAAGTCATCCATAAACACTTCCATGATGTCTTCAATAAAATCAGAGAAAATAGACATCATGCATCGTTGAAAGGTGGCTGGAGCATTACATAACCCAAAGGGCATTCTTCTATAGGCAAAAGTACCATAAGGACAAGTGAAAGTAGTTTTCTCCTGGTCATCTGGGTGTATAGGGATTTGAAAAAATCCACTATAGCCATCCAAGTAGCAGAAGTGGGTATGTTTAGCCAACCTTTCAAGCATTTGGTCAATGAAGGGGAGAGGAAAATGATCTTTTCGGGTTGCTTGATTAAGTTTTCTATAGTTAATACACATTCGCCAACCCGTGACTGTTCTAGTTGGAATTAATTCATTCTTTTCATTTTTCACAACAGTCACCCCCCCTTTTTAGGCACAACATGCACAGGACTCACCCAAGCACTATGAGAAATAGAGTAAATAATGCCTGCATCTAACAATTTCAACACTTCTTTTCTAACTACTTCTTTCATGTTGGGGTTGAGTCGTCTTTGATGCTCAATAGAAGGCTTGTGATCATCTTCTAGAAAAATTCTATGCATGCACAAAGAAGGATTGATCCCTTTCAAGTCATCAATAGTATACCCTATGGCTTTTCGATGCAACTTAAGTTCTTTCAACAATTTGGCAGTTTCGTCATCACTTAAGCTAGCATTTACTATCACAGGGTATGTAGAATTAGAGCTAAGAAATTCATACCTCAATGTAGATGGAAGGGGCTTTAACTCCACTTTAGGTGCAACATGGGATTCTTCTCCAACATCTTGAACATCCACTTCTAGCACATCAACAATGGTGCTCTCCAACTCATTAGTAGACATCTCAGGGTAGTCCAAAATTTCCTCAATAGGGTCTTTTGTGGCCACAGACATCATCATTTCTTGAGTTTCCCTGTCTATAACACCTAATATGCACAACTCATCCTCAAGTCTAGGGTGCTTGATAGCTTTAGTGAAATTATACTCAATTTTCTCCCCCCCCCAATAGAAAAAGAAAGAACACCCTCTTTTACATCAATAAGAGTTCCAGCAGTAGCTAAGAAAGGTCTTCCTAATATAATGGGAATGGGAAAATCAGCTTGCATATCAAGAACAATGAAATCAACAGGTACGTAGAATTTACCGACCTGAATGGGGATATCCTCAAGGATACCTGTAGGTGATGCAGTAGATCTATCATCCATGAAGAGAGTCATATCCACCGGTTGAGGTTCTCCAAGATCCAGCTTCTTGCAAATAGAAAGAGGAATCAAGCTCACACAAGCTCCCAAGTCACACAACGCGTTGTAAGTGCAATTGCCAATCACAATGGGAACACAAAAGCTCCCAGGATCTCCAAGCTTAGGTGGCAACTTATTTTGAACAAGGGCGCTACAATCTTGATTAAGGGACACCTTTTGACAACCCTCAATTTTCCTCTTATTTGATAATATCTCTTTTAGGAACTTCACATAAGCAGGCATTTGTTGAAGAGCATCTGTGAATGGAATATTGATGTAGAGCTTCTTCAACACTTCTAAGAACTTCCCGAATTGCTTCTCAGTCTGAGCTTTGGCTTTTCTTTGTGGGAATGGGAGAGGAGGCTTGTAAGGAGGAGGCGGAATGTATGGAGCCTCTTTCTCCTCCTCTCCATCTTCTTGAAGCTTTTCAAGTTCGCTGCTTTGTTTCTTCTGTTCCTTTGGCTTTGGATCCTCCAATTATCTTCCATTCCTAAGTGTAACAGCATTCTATAATCTTCAAGTTCTTTCCCTGAGTAGGTCTCCCAAGCCGGTTTCTGAGTAGGTTGAGAAGCTTGATTTTGATAAGTAGGAGCTTTGGGTGGAAATCCAGGAGGTGGCCTCTGTTGTGCTTGATTATTCCCATAAGAAAAGTAGGGATGATTCCTCCAACTTGGGTTATAGGAATTAGAGTATGGGTCATTCCTAGGCCCCCTGTTGAAGTTATTCATGTAGTTCGCTTCCTCCTCTTGTGGTTCATCTTTAGAGGCAAACAATTCACAAGATTTGATGGTATGATCACTAGCTCCACAAAACTGACAAACAACACTCGAAACAACTTGAGAAGGACTTCCACTAGTAGAAACGGGAGAACCATTCATCTGTAATTTCAACTGCTTGATCTCCTGAGTCATGGCATCAATCTATGCCTGGTGCAAAGTCTCTTTATCAACTTCATAAAGCCCAGCTAATCTCTTAGAACTTGGAAGAGAATGAGCATCATTATAATAGTGAGTTTGTTGAGCAATGTCCTCAATCTGATCCCAAGCATTATTAACATTCATCTTCATAATAGTACCTCCAGATGAGGCATCAATGAGCAGCCTGGTGGTGTTGTCAACAACATTTTAAAAAGTGTGAAGAAGCACCCACTTGTCTATTCCATGGTGAGGACATAACAATAGAAGCTCCTTGAACCTCTCCCAACCTTCATAAAGAGATTCCCCATCCTTCATCTGAAATGAACTGATCTGATTCCTCATCTCTGCAGTCTTCTTAGGTGAGAAATACTTCGTCAGGAAAGCTTTGGCCAACTCATCCCATGTAGTGATAGTGCCACGAGGTAGGGCCTTGAACCATGCTTTAGCCCGGTCTCTTAGAGAGAATGAGAAGGTGCGAAAATAAAGCGCGTCATCAGAAACATCATGAATCTTCACCGTATCCATAAGCTCCAGAAAAGTGTTGAGATGTTGGTGAGGATTCTCAGAAGGTAGACCTCCAAACTAATTCTGCTGAACCATATTAATCAGAGATGGTTTCAGCTCAAAATTCCTTGCCTGAATTGAAGGTCGGACCACACCAGTTGTGGGTCCTTGATGGCGTGGCAACACATAATCACCCAATGTCATAGGTGGTTGAGCATTCAGTTGTCGTTGTTGTTGCAACAGCAATTGTTGTTGTGCATTTTCCTGATCGCCTTCCATAGCTTGGGTTTCAGCTTCCCTTTGCTTTCTTCTTCTCCTATGAAAAGCACGCTCGGGTTCAGAATTGTAGTTGTTTAGTGCACTAGCGCTCAGAGTTCTTCTCATAAAAAGGAGAACAAACTGAAACCAAAACAAAAAAGAAACAAATTAAAAATAAAACAAGACTTAATCTACCGGTTGTGGAACACAACCAATACTTGAAAAGTTCCCCGGCAACGGCGCCAAAAACTTGATAGGCTATTTTCCTACACCGCAAGTATACGGTTCGGTTGTAGTAATTAAGGTGTCGAACTCAGGGAACTTTGTAGTATTAATTGATATTCGAACTAGTAGATCAAGCCAAATATGTTAGAAAAGTGTTTATGATTTAATGTAAATGCTAACGAGTAATCAAGAATAACAAAGGAATATCAGTGGAGAAAAACTTCCAAAATTAGGATCCCCACAATAATGTTTCAGTAGATTTTAAATGATGTTTATTTGGATTTCAACTTGAATGTCGTTTGAAGGAACTCACTATATAAACCAACACAAATCCCTTTTTAGAAAATATGTGAATGTGCCTAAACTCAACTAACAATCGCTGTCGCGTAAGGTTAATTAGTTTTAGACCCTTTAAGCTCTTTAGAGACTAGAGACAAATAACCTAGCATTCGCTGTCGCGTTCTGCTTGAATTATCCAACCCTAGAACTACTACGATAGTTGAAATTCACACAAGAGAAATTAAGTTGCTGTCGCATAAATAACTCTCTAGTTTAATGCTTAGGGATCTCATTCAGAACCAGTTTTTGGTACTTATCAAATCAATATCCTGTTACGATTATCTCCTGTCGGTCTCAAATTATAACAAGATTCCTATATGCAAAGCAAATAGGGCATAAAACAACCTAGGATTAAATCAAACTACAATCAAATTTCCATTCAACCAAACATCACAATTTAGATCTACCTACTTCATCATTGGATTCACCCAATCTCAGAATAAGAGAATTAGCTAGACATGAGAAGGGAAGAAAGCAAATCAAATTCAATAAACAACATACCAAATTGTCTTCAAATCGATTCAAACTTCAATCCAACAGATCTAGAAAAATCTCCAATAATGTCCAACTAGGGTTCTATCTGGAGAGAGCAGAAACAATGATACGTCCTCCTCCCTAAAAAACTAGGGTTATAGTATTTTAAAATACAAAATAAATTGCAAAGTCGGCCCAAATCCCGACACGGGGAACTACCCGGGCAAGTACCCGGGCAAGAACCCGGTCGGGTAAGTTACTGCATAAACTCGGTGGTTCTTTTGGAGAACCCGGTCTTGAACCCGGCCACGTACTTGGTCACGTACTTGGTCACGTACTCCCTGGGCTGGCTTTTCTTCATTTTTCCGCTCTTGCTCCGTCTTGGCCCCCGAGCAACCACTTGTAAGCTCCGTCCTTCATCACTTATGTTCCATGAAACACTCCTCTTAGCTTTGATCCTTGAAATTCTTGAATCTCCATCCAGAATAGACTGAAATCCACACAACAGAAGAGTAGATACTGAACGAAGAAAAAAAACGAAACAAACATAAAACTAACTCAAAACTAAGCTAAAAAAACTCAAAACATGAAAGTAAACATGTCCTAAACTATGTCTAAATGCATGCTATCAGAAGGTTGGTGAGGAAACAGTGACAAGCTATGGTGATGGCCAGTTTCTTCAAAGCTAGCCTCTAGCTTTCGTATGTAATGGAATGATTGACGAAAGAGAGACAAATAAGACGGTGGGAGTGCAAGGTAATGGTGGTGAGCTACAACTGGAACAAATTCCACCATAGCGACACAAGGTGGTAGAGAGACACAAGGTTGGTCAACTTCTCATAACCATGAACAAAGCTTCTCTTTTCAATGATCAATGCGGTGGAATGATGATGTGAAAGTGAAAGTGTCGATATGTATGTATGGGAGATATGGAAAGACAAGATTGTGGAGAGGTGGTCAACTCAACCAATGCTTCTAAATGAACCAAAAGTGCTCGAGTTGCCTCTTTTATATTCTTGGCTCTAGACCTTGTTATTGAACCATCAAAGGAACCTTCATCTTGTCTTTAATGTCTTTTGGAGTCATGGTGGATGTCTTGCATCATATATAATAAATTTAGTCCAACAAATTATATGAAATCAAGGATGTTAATCGTTTCACTTAAAAATGGAAAAAATAGCACGAGTAAATTTTTGGTGAATTAATCGTATATTTTTTGAAAAAACAGAATATAGGGTGTGTGCGCGCGATGTGCATCAAAACATATAAGTGCATCAAAAAGGGTTGAATGTTCATCAAAATTTACATATTATATATGTGTCTATGCATCAAAATTAGTAGTATGTGCATCAATACTAACTGCCTTATGTGCTTCAAAACGAGTCAAATGTTCTTCAAAACAACTAAAAAGTGCATCTTGTTTGCGTTTGCATCAAAACTGGTTGAATATGCATCAAACTTGGCATCTTAGATATGTGTTTGTGCATCAAAATCACGTGTTGTGCATCAAAATACCAAGAAAAATGTGTGCCTTATTTAGGTATGTGCATCAACTCACCGAACGTGCATCAAAATAACTGAAAAGTCATCTTATTTATGTGTGTGCATCAAAACTAATGCTATGTGCATCAAAATTAACTAAACTACAAGCAAAAGTATTGATCATGTGCATAAACAAGGTAAAAAATATAAGAGAGAAAATTTTCGAAAACAATGTGTATCAAAAAATCGATGCACAAACAATAAGTTTTGATGCACATAGAGTTAGTTTTGATGCATATCAAAGGCAAAACTAATACACAAAAGTGTGTTATATTATTTATGTGCATTAAAACTAACCATATGTGGATCAAAACAACAAAAAAGTGCATGTTATTTTGCATGTGCATCGAAACTAACAATATGTGAATAAAAAACTAGCTAACTATGGTATTCATTACATAACTAAACATTGAAATAATAAAAATCAAAAAAGTCAATGCACAAACAATACGTTTCGATGCATAAAAAATTCAAAGCACAAGTAATAAGTTTTGATACACAAAGAGTTAGTTTTGATGTACATCCAAGACCAAACCAATGAAAAAATGTGTTTTATTATGTATCTGCATTAAAACTGACCATATGTGCATCAAAACAACAAAAAGTGCATGTTATTTTGCATGTGTATCAAAAACTAGTTAACTATAATATTCATTACATAAAAAAAGGTTAAAGTAAAAAAATTAAAAAAAAAAAGTTTGAAATTGATGCAAAATGTGCATCAAAAATTCAATGCATAAACAATAAGTTTTGATGCACATAGAGTTAGTTTTGGTCCACATACAAGGCAAAACTAGTGCACAAAAGTGTGTTTTATTATATATGTGCATTAAAACTAACCATATGTGCATCAAAACAACAAAAAGTGCATGTTATTTTGCTTGTGCATCGAAAGTAACGATATGTGCATAAAAAACTAGCAAACTATAGTAATAATTACATATATAACTAAAGGTTAAAATAATTTAAAAAATGAAAAAAAGATTAAAATCGATGCACAAACAATTTTTATGCACATAGAGTCAGGTTTTATTTACAGTTAAGGCGAAACTGATGCACAAATGTGTCTTATTACGTATGTGCATTAAAACAATTATATGTGCATCAAAACAACAAAAACGATTATGTTGCTTTGCATGTACATCGAAACGAATGATATGTACATAAAAAACTATCTAACTATATAGTATGAGTGTAGCCAGCCGTTGCCCAAATTTTGGGCATCATGAGAGAGAAATATTAAACAAACTAGAGTGTTAACACCGTCTGTTGGACGAGACATAGTTTATATCTTGTGTTTTTTAAAATGTTCAAGCTTTTAAAAATCATAACATGTGATTATGTATATTAAATAATTTTATTATGAAATATTATAATTAAATGCATATAAAAAACAAAAATATTAAATCATACATATATAAATTATTTGATTATTTAATGAGTGCATACTAATTTAAGGTATATGAATTTATTTTCCATCCTAATCTGATAGTCTAAACATTATTTTCACTTTAGAATATACTTAATGTAACACCCCATCTTATAATCCGGGTTATTACCTAGTTGTGGATCATATCTGGGTCCACCAAAACAAGCCTGACAACAAATTCACAAATATTGGACCTCACAACAAAGGCACAGTGAGAAAAGCCAAGAAAACATCCAACTTATATTTACAATTGATTTAACAAAACATTATGCATGCAACCAAGAAGAAAACTAAAACCCCATACTAAACTGACTATACTACCGAGTTTCTATAAAACATTGCCTTAGACCTTCTTGCCACAAGAACCAAATGGCTTAGACAACAAAAAGACTTAAACCAACATCCTTTCCCTATGACACGTTACGTCGAGAACGAGCATCGCCATCCAAAATTTGATCACTTAGCACATCTCCCACACCAGAATCTTTACCTAAAAACATTGGAATATAAACACATTAGCTAACAATCCTGGTATGGGCCAAACGGGCAAATCAAACATGTAGAATAAAACATAGATTATTAAGATAATACAACCAATCATTCATATACATACCAAACTAATGTGTATATCCAATACACATTATATAATTATATAGACTAGCATATCAATTTCCAAACCAACCTTCAATTCCACAATAATCAATAAGCTCAAAGTTAATCAATAATCGCTCATACAATATATACCACAACAACCAGCAACAATTCATCCATAATCCAAGCCATAACATTCTCCAATTCAGGCAACCCGAACCTGCCTTTGAAACATGGTACACGGCTAGCGCGCACGCTAAACTCATGTCCATTTTCTTTCCCATCACCCTTCTTTCCCCGGCAAAGCCTCTACTAGAGCACTTTCCAAAACAATCAAGTTTTGAAGGTGATCTCCACACGCCGCATGACTATGTCCGGGGTCTCTTCTCCACCGACTTGTCCGTGTCCATAATCACACCCGCAGAGATCAAGTTGCACACAATAAAAATTATTGAACTATTCCAATAGCTTTCCAATATGAAAATATAGTATGTAATAATATTTCAAAATAGAATTCCACACATTCAATTTACTAGTTTAACACATAACATGATCGCAAGCTAAGTAAGTCTAGACGACTTACCTTAAAGACGAATTCTCTAGGCCAACAAACAGTAACTAACATGCAAAGTGGTCCTCTGTTGTCAAATATAACAAAAGATTTCTCAAAAAACGAGCTCACGAAAATACATCTTAGTTGTATACTCAAATTCTAGAATTTCCTAATCGATAAACGATTTAGTCTCCGAATATCGATATATAACCAATCCTTAGTTATCATGCTTCAAGGAGCCATTTTGGCGAAATTATAACTAATTATCCACTTCACTTTTGAAACAAATTTCTAAAAATTTTTTTTTCACTAGCAACAGTTCTTAAAGATTTCCAAATCTCGGACAAAACGGATTAACAACGAACCCTGAGTAATTATCCGAAGTCCCTTACCTGCCAATCGATATCCAAAACTTGTATTCACTATAACTGAAGAACCTGACGTCTGTTTCTCGAGCGGTTTGAACCTCTGGAACCGTATCAATGTCAAGATTATAAAAACCATAAATTAATTAGCAAAGCGGAACCGAAAGGTCCTTACGGTGGCTCCGCAATCACCCCACTAATTAATTTCGATCGTATATACTGTTGGATCGTAATCGTATAGCAGTGAGCTTGGGAACTGGAAATTAAGCTGTTCCCAAGGCAGCGGAAGTAAATAATCGCAAGTAATAAAAACAGTGAAAGGCACAGTTCCTTTATAGAGGAACCCCACTACAACCAACTAGTTGTATGGGTAAACCTCTACCTCCGCTTGGAGGATTTTGAATGACTTACTTATATTGATTGCTTTGTTCCTTAGTTACACAGCCGGATTTACACTTCTCTGTTCCTACAAGTTCTTCCTAACTCTAGCAACACTAGTAAATCCTCTCAACTGAGTTCCTAAGCTCACAACAGCAAAACACAAGTAACTCAAACCTTACGCTGACTTCTCAGTTCCCTTGCTCCAGGGAACTTCAGCTTCACCGTCGTCGAGATCACACACTCGCCGGCGAGGACTTCTCTTCCTTTTCTTTCTTTTCTCTGATGTGGGTGTTTGTAAGTTCTGGGAGAAGTACTCAGACCGAGTACTATTCATTTGGCTTTATAGTCCATTTGTCTTGGGCAGTCGCATCTTTCGTTTGTGTCCAAAATGCCCTTTGCTTGATGCCAAAGTTGTACTTTCTTCACATGTGACTTTGGTTTGAACTAGGTCAACTTCTTGAATCAATCGGACCGTTGGATGAAGCGTGACAGTCTGATCCTCAGACTGTTCCCTCTGGCTGTCTGAGACAGAATCCCGCGATCTGCGCTGAACGGTCGTTGTCTTCACATGTGAGTTCCCATTTCATGGGAACTGACTTCTTCAGAGTTCCCTTGATGAAAACTCTTCATCGTTGTAAGCTTGTGTTTTCTTGTTTGTTTCTGGGAGTTCCCACTTCATGGGAATTTTCCTCTTCGGAGTTCCCTTGATGGAAACTCTTCATTGTGGCCAGTAGTGGCTTTGTCATTCATAGGAGTTCTTGGCTGTACCTGTGTTCCTTAGAAATACTTGAACAAACCACATTAGTTCCCTATGGTATTTGTCATTATCAAAACTTAAAGAGAAGTGAATCGTTGATCCGTTGCTTAGAACCAGAGGTCCCAACAACGTCCCAACAATTTCCCCCTTTTTGATGATGACAAACCCATCACAAAAATGCAAGTATTTCAATGAATGATATGTTGATGAGTTCCTAAGTATGATTTTGGGAAGTCACTCTTAGTGAGACATTTAGATTTAGGGAGCCGCCACTTCTGGTGAGACACATAGTTCCTATTAGGCTTTTAATGCAATTGTTCCCCCTTAGCTTATGCGTGGTCTGAGATAACTTAAACTTTTAACTCATCTCACATTTTTTATCTTTCCCCCTTTTGACATCATCGAAAATTAAGCAAAGCAATATTAGGAAAGAATGGAACACGCAATCAAAATAAAGACCATTTCATTACTTAAGAGAATATGTACAATGGGAACCCAAGTACAATTTGTGGTCATTTTTGGATTAAGGGAACAAGAAGGGAGAGATCATGGGCTCTGAGGGAACAAGGCATCACAAAGGCGCGTAAGGACTTGTGTAAGCTTTTCTTGTCCTCTGGCCAACACTGCCTGGTCCCTAGCAATCTGATCGAGGGTGTTGGCAATGCGGAGCAACACTGAAGAGTTCCCCTCTTGTGTACCAGACTCTAGGGGAGCCGCCTCCTCTACAGGCTCCGAGTGCCTCATCTTCTGGGCAACTGTAATGTCCAGTTCCCTTCCAAGCTCGATTTCATCTTTAGAGGCATCGTAGAGACCCTCTTTTTGTAGGAGCTTCTTGATCAGCCCGGAGTAGGGAAGGGAGTGGGACTTGGAGGCCATGCACTTTTCCATGTGCCCAAGGATAATTCGGGGAAGATTTATGGGATTCTTGAGGAGGAAGTGGTAGAGGATGATGGCATCGGGGATGTTGACGACCAAGCGCTTTTCTTGGCGTGGGATCACCACGTTGATGATGAATTGGTGAGCGAGCTTGGCGACCAAGGACAGATGATGCGTCGAGAGGACCTTAGAGGGAACCCGACCCTCAAAAATTGTGTTGTACACCTCGGCGCTATTGAAGTCGCCCCAGAGCTTGCTGGGCACCTCGCTAAGCCCTTGACCAGGGACCTGGAGTTGAAGGCGGATCGTAGACGTTGAAAAAATGAACTCGTCGCCTTCGTGGGAGAGAGTTCCCTGAGTGCCGTCGTTGGTGATAGTGAAGTTGTTGTAGAATTGACGCACTTGTGAGGGATCTACTCTCACAGTTTCTTGGCAGAGTCTCTCCCAGCCCTGGGCCTTGATCAGTTCCCATAGTTCCTCCAGACCATTTTCAGTTAGCACCTCTTTGGAAACAATGAGGTGAGGGAGAAGCTTTCGGCGCTCATTGACATGATGCTTGGTGGTCCCCTTCCCCTTCCTTGACTTGCGTTTGGATTTGTTCCCCCTAGAGACCGTGCGAGGTCCTTTCTGCTGAGGGGGTACAGTCGCTTCGATCATAAGCACGCGGTCCCTTGGTGGTGGGGAACTCGCGGACACCAACATTTGGTGTCCAGGTGTAGGGATACCTGCTGGCTCCTTTGTAGCTGGAGCTTCTTTTTCTTCTTCGACCTCATCATGGGAGGTCCCTTCTTCCTCGGAGGAGCTCGAACCGGAGCCCTCCGCGTCATCTCCAGGATGACTTGTTGTTGCCTCAGCACCTCCAGCTGGTGCGAGGTCCCTTGTCTCTGTGGGCTCTTGAGGAGCAACCTTTTCTGGGGACTTTGTCCCTTGGGAGACTGTGTGCTCAGAGGGACCCCTGTTGAGTTCTTCCTCGATGGCCTTGAGCTGGGCTTCCTCCTCCAAAGTTCCCATGATGATCGGAGGAGGGTCCTTGGTCATTTTGCCGATGACCACAGAAAGAGGAAGATCGTCGTCGTTTGAGGAGAGGGCGACGGTACTTTTGGATGGTGAGGGAGAGGGGAGTTTGGTGGTGGTGGGAGACGTGATGGAAGAGGGGAGAGGAGAAGAAGGAATAGGGGTTGTGAGTTGAGTGGAAGGAGGAGGAAGGGATCTGCGGTCCTGTGGAGGAGAGATCCCCGAAGCGGAGATGGGAGTGGTGGAGATGTGTTTTGGTGAGGAAGGAGAAGGCGTTTTGTGAGGTGAAGGTGGAGTTGGAGATCCCGTAATGATGGGAACGAGAGGAAGTGAAGGAGGTTGGGATGTTGGAGTTCCCATCGTGGCGGGAACTGGAGGAGGTGGCGGAGGAGGTCCCTCGATTTGAAGAGGAGGGATGGAGGAGGAAGAGGGAAGTAGACTCTGGGGTTCGGAGTTCCCATCGTCGGAAGGAAAAGGGTAGGGAGGTTTGGGAGCACAAGAACTCTCCTTGGAGCAGTTCAGGTAGTCCTCAAATCGGAAGAAAGCCTTCTTTCTGGGCTCCGAGAATTCAGAGGCCTCAGAGTGTTTACGCTTTTTGGATTTGGAGGGGTCGTGGGAGTGTTTGGATTTTTTGGATTTTGAGGGATCTTTTGATGAGTGGCGATGTTTGGATGAGTGGCGATGTTTGGATTTATGGGGTTTTTCATTGATGGAGGGGCGAGCATCTCCGAAGTTGTCAACGATGACAACTCCGGAGGAGGTGTTGGTGGTTGGAGGTGGAAGAGGAAGAGATTCGGAGGAGGAAGAGGTCCAGGAGACGGTTTCGTCAACCTGAGGAGGAGGAGGGGGCAAGAAGGGGCTTACTTGATTGTATAGCCCTTGAATGAGGACATCCTTCATGGTTGGGTCTTGTTCTTGCTCGATCTCGTTCAGTTGAGTGATGAAGAGAGTGCGAGGATTGGCAAGTACCCACTCTTTGATTTGTGCGAATGTGTGTTGAGGGGCCATTTTTGTAAGAATTTGGGAGGTTTTGGAGGTTTCTTGAAAAGAGAGTGAAAGGGATTTGGGGAAGACGAATGACAGGGATGAAAGATGGAGTAAAGGGCCTAAAAATGGCAAAGAGGGGTTTTAAAGGAGAGAGGAGGTGAAGGGTAGAAAGGGAAGTGGAATAACCTCGATAACCGTTGCCCAATGAACGTGGGGCGCCGTTTCAACTTCTCAAGCACGCTTCTGGACACGCGTCACAATCTCTTGGGAAGTCCTTTTCAAATTTTGAATACTTGGCCTGTAACGCTTCAGAGCTTCTGACACGAAAGTCCGCTTCCCAAGTGACGGTTTTTCTTTGAAGATTAGTCAGTGTTCCCTTTGTAGATGCAGCAGTTCCCATGATCTTTTCAAGGTCAGGGAGAGTGAAGTGGTTGAGGGAACTTCACACTCATCTTTTTGTGGGGCTAGGGAACTCAAAGGGAACCAGACAATTTGCAACTCGATAAAGGAAATGTTTTGGCTCATGAGAAGCATTTGTCTGGTCCCCAGCTTAAGGTGGGTCATATGATCAACCGTCATGGTGGCTTGTAATGAGGGATAAAGGAAACTCTGGTTGATCATTTTGGGCCAAAAGAAATAGAGTTCCTTTGTACACATTTTTCTCTAGACTAGTAATCATGGCATAGTGAAAGCAATGAATCCAAGTTCCTTATCATGCAATTTTAGATAAACTAGTCAGGCATTGAGAGAGAGATAAACAGGGACTTGTTTAGTTTAGAGTTATCATCTCTAGAAGCATTCGAAAACGCTGGTAGGGACGTCTTTCTAAAGCTTTGGTAAGAATATCCGCAATTTGCTCTTCAGTTCTACAGTGTTCCATCGAAATGTTCCCATTCTCAACATTGTCACGTAGAAAGTGATGCCTTATATCAATATGCTTAGTTCTAGAATGATGCATAGGATTTTTGGAAATGTTTATGGCACTAGTGTTATGACAGAGTATGGGAACTGGGCCAAAAGACATACCGTAATCCTGGAGTTGTGACTTAAGCCATAGAACCTGGGAACAGCATGATGCGGCAGCCACATATTCAGCTTCAGCTGTGGAGAGTGCCACTGAGTTTTGCTTTTTAGATCCCCACGAAACTAAGCAAGACCCTAGGAACTGGGCCATTCCTGAAGTGCTCTTTCTGTCAACCAAGTGCCCTGCAAAATCAGCATCTGTGTATGCAATGAGCTCAAGAGAACTGTTCCTTGGATACCAAAGGCACAAGTTATTGTTCCCTTTGAGATACCTGAAAATTCTCTTCACCTCTTTCAGGTGTGATTCCTTAGGGTTAGCTTGAAAACGAGCACAAAGACATACGGAGAACATGATATCAGGTCTACTAGCTGTTAAGTAGAGAAGGGACCCGATCATACCTCGATAGTTCCTTTGGTCCACACTGATACCTGTTTCATCTGCATTTAGCCTTGAATTTGGTGAGATGGGAGTGTCAATGGGCTTTGAATGTTCCATCCCATACTTCACGAGCATTTCCTTGATGTATTTCTGTTGATGGATCTTTGTTCCCTCCTTTGTTTGGGATATTTGAAGTCCCAATAAGAACGTGAGTTCCCCAATGAGACTCATCTCAAACTCATTGCTCATGAGGTCCTTGAACTTTTCTGTCATACCAAGCTCGGGGAGCTTGTTTGAGTCCGTAAAGGGCCCTTTCCAGGAAATAGACATGGTTGGGCATTTTCTCATCTTCGAATCCTGGAGGTTGGGCCACATACACTTCTTCCTTGAGATGTCCATTTAGGAAGGCTGTTTTCACATCCATTTGATAAAGTTTGAATCCCTTGTGAGCAGCATAGGCGATGAGGAGTCTGATTGCCTCGATCCTGGCAACTGGTGCGAAGGTCTCATCGTAGTCAATCCCTTCCTCTTGCCTGTATCCTTGTGCTACTAACCTAGCCTTGTTCCTTGCTACAGCTCTAGTATCATCGAGCTTGTTCCTAAAAACCCATCGGGTTCCTATGATGTTCTTGTTTTTGGGCCTAGGAACTAGCTTCCAAACTTTGTTTCTCTCGAATTGGTGGAGTTCCTCTTGCATGGCTTGAATCCAATCTGGGTCCTTTAATGCTTCTTTGATATTTTTGGGTTCCACCATTGAAACAAACGCGTTAAAAGCACAAAACTTATTGAGAGAGGAACGAGTTTGAACACCTTTATCAAGAGGGGAGATGATGTTCTCAAGGGGGTGGTCCTTCCTTTGTTGAAAGGTTCTTGTATGAGTGAGTTCCTTTGCATCTGTATTATCCTCAGTTGGTGTTTCTTTGTCATGGGAACTCTCATCTTCAGCTTCTTCATTTGATGTTTCTTCAGAGATTTCTGGCAGGTTCCCTCTTTGTTCCCCTTGAATACTTGATTCTGGCAGTGTATTGTCTTGGGGGACAGCAGAGTTGTTCCCTAAAGAGGGGACCTCGAGAGAGTTGGAGGTTTCTTGTAGTTCTTCTGAGGAGGGAGCCTCAAGGGATGTTTGATCAGTGAGGGTTGGACCTTCGTCGTTGTTCCCTGGTTGTGGGATATGGCTTGCACTTGGATAGTCTTCATCCCTTTTCCTTGGCTCATCCTCGTCATTATCATCGTCTTCATGTCTGACTAGCTTGAACAGAGTTCCCTTCCCGTGGGTCTCGGTTCCCATCTTTGTAGACTTTTCATTGAAGACGACATGAATGCTTTCCTCTATCTTCTTGGTTCTTTTATTGTAGACGCTGTAAGCCTTGCTTTGTGATGAGTATCCCAGGAAGATCCCTTCGTCGCTTCTGGGGTCGAATTTGCCAAGATTGTCTTTTCCGTTGTTGTGAACAAAACATGTGCAACCAAATGTTCTCAAGTGTGAGATGTTTGGTTTTCTCCCTTTGATGAGCTCATAGGAAGTCTTGTTGATCAGGGGCCTTGTCATGGCTCGATTTAGGATGTATGTAGCTGTGGAGATTGCTTCAGTCCAGAAGTACTCAGGAGCTCCACTTTCGATCATCATGGTTCTAGCCATGTCCTCCAGAGTTCTGTTCTTTCTCTCGACCACTCCATTTTGCTGAGGAGTGCGAGGAGCTGAAAAGTTGTGAGAGATCCCATTTTGCTCACAGAAGTTTAGGAACTCCGAGTTTTGAAACTCAGTTCCGTGATCAGATCTGATTGCTTTCAGTTTCAGCCCCAAGCTTACTTCTGTTCTTTTGATGAAGGGCTCAAATTCTTCAAACGCTTGTGATTTTGCCTTCAAGAAAACAACCCAGGTGAATCTTGAAAAATCATCAATTAAAACATACATGTACCTTTTTCCACCGTAGCTAGCTGTTCTCATGGGACCACAGAGATCCATGTGAATCAACTCCAGGGACCTGGTTGTGCTTACCACCTTTTTGGGTTTAAAGGAGGTTCTGGTCTGTTTCCCTCGAACACATGCTTCACACATTTTGACTCCTTTGAGATTAATTCGTGGAAGACCAATGACCAGATCCTGTAGATAAAGCTTCAGGATTTGATTTACACCAGCATGTCCCAATCTTCGATGCCAGAGTTCCGTGTCATCTTGGGAACTCGCAAGGCACAACTTCATTGGTGGTTCAAAGTTGGTGTCCACCACATACACATTGTTGTATCTTCTTCCTCTCAGAATTACTTTGTTGGTCTTCTTGTTGATGACGAGACATTCATCTGAGTCGAAAGTGACGATGTTGTTCCCTTGATCACACATCTGGGAGACACTCAGCAGATTGTATCCCAGATCCTTTACTAGATTTACGTTGCTGACTTTGATGGATTTGTTGAGCAACACTTCTCCTTTTCCAATAACTTCTCCTTTGTTCTTGTTGCCAAATGAGACGTGGCCTCCTTCGGCATGAGTGTGGAGTGAGATGAGGATATCCTTGTTTCCTGTCACATGGTTCGAGCATCCACTATCTATGAACCATGTATTGTTCCCTCTCACAGCCACCTACAAGGAAAAGTTAGTGTTTTGAGACCCAAGCAAGATGACTCTTGCCAGGTCCCTTGCAAGGGAAAACATTTTCATTCAAGATATAGTCAGAAATGTTGATGTCTTTGGAATTTTGAGAGTTGGAGTTCCTTTGGTGATGAGCATGACGTTTTTGTCTGTTTGGGAACTCATGGCTTCTAGGGGTTTGGGCTCTCTTCTTGGGACATGCAACCTTGTAGTGCCCATGAGCACCACAGTGCCAACATGTCTTGTAGTATTCTCCCAGGTAGTATTTTGGGTGTGGTCTCTGGATACGGTTCCTATCCATGGTTTCTTTGTTGTACACTCGAGACCCATTTCCCTTAGCAATTTTGACATAGATTCTATGTCCAGAGTTCCCAGTATAGTAGTCTTTCTCACCATTGTTTCCACTCTCTAGGACCCTGATTTTCTCCTCGAGATGAGCATTTTTCTGTTTCTCGCACTGGAGTTCTAAGGCCCTACACTCATGGATCTCATGTTCGCTCAGGGGTGATTTTCCGTTCTTGAAGCACTCACCTTTGTATCCTATGCCATGTCTGGCTGGGACAAACTTAATTTGGGAACTAGAGGCTTCAAGATGTTCGGGAGTCTTACTCAGGTGTTGCAGGAGGGTGTTCTCATCTTTCTCTAGAGTTTTGATTTCTCTTTCTAGATCTACGATGTGAGACACATGGGACTTGAGTTTTTCTAGAAGGGATATGCAGTTGGGACAGGGCTCAAGACCAACTAATTGAGAATTTATGTGTTCTTGTTTTTCCAACTTGTTTTGCAGTTTTATGTTATCTTTGACAAGACTTGAAAGAATTTTCAACAACTCAGGTTTTTCATAATTACTCAAGGAATCAAGAACAGTTTCAGTGGTTACCTCACTGGGTTGTTCCCCAGTGGTGTCTCCTATGGCCATGCCACACATGTCTGGGAGTGCCCATGACTCGGGATCTTCATCTTCATCATCGCTCCAGGTAGCAATGTAGGCCTTCTTTCCTTGCTTCCTGCCATCAGTTCCTTGTGGACATTCCTTCGCAAAATGTCCTTTCCTGTTGCATTTGTAGCAAGTCACTTCTGAGAGATCCTTCTCTATGGGCTTTCTTTGGGAACTCTGTCCCTTTCCCCAGTTCCCACTGTTCCGTTGAGACTTTCCTTTGTAGAAATTTCGAAGAGCCTTTGTTACAAGAACTAGCTCTTCATCCTCTTCTTCTTCAGAGTCTTCATGTTGTTCTTGGGTTGATTTGAGCATCTTTTCGATCTTGAGTGCGATCCCTCGATGAGCTCGAGTTTGTTCCTTATCATCGATCTTCCTCTTCTCATGTCCTACTAGCTTTCCAAACACTTGATGAAGCATAAGTGTTCGATTTTCTGGGTTTTCCTTGAACATCGTTCTCTCATTTGCCCATTCTCCAGTCAATCCATTGAAGAGCTGTTGGACCTTCATTTTGTGGGTGATTTCTTCTTTTGTGATCCCCAATCCTTCCATCTTGGTGCAAAGTCCTTCAAACCGGGATTGGTAGCTATCGACGGACTCTCCCATTTCCATTTGGAAGTTGTAGAACTCCCTTTTTGCATTCATCTGAAGATCTTCTCTAAGATCTGAGTTCCCAACGTGCATTTGTTGGATGGCTTCCCACATTTCCTTGGCTGTGTCAAGGTTTGCAACCCTGTCACAATCTTGTACGCACATGGACCTCTTTAGGTACTGTTTGGCTTTGTAGTTTGCCTCCATGCACTTGTACTCGTTGGGACCCCACTTTGAGAGGTCGTTGACAATAGCTGGATCGATTTCGAAGTTCCCCCTTTCGATGACGCACCAGGCTTGGTAGTCTTGGCCACGCATCCAATCTTTCCTGTCGCGTTGCCAGCTTTCAAATCTTCCTGTTATAAGCCTTGGCGGCTTGCTGATATTGTTCCCCACCTGAGTAAGTTCCTGAGCCATTTTGGCACCTGCGATGCTAACATAAATCTAGAGCGCTAGCTCTGATACCAATTGTTGGATCGTAATCGGTTAGCAGTGAGCTTGGGAACTGGAAATTAAGCTGTTCCCAAGGCAGCGGAAGTAAATAATCGCAAGTAATAAAAACAGTGAAAGGCACAGTTCCTTTATAGAGAAACCCCACTACAACCAACTAGTTGTATGGGTAAACCTCTACCTCCGCTTGGAGGATTTTGAATGACTTACTTATATTGATTGCTTTGTTCCTTAGTTACACAGCCGGATTTACACTTCTCTGTTCCTACAAGTTCTTCCTAACTCTAGCAACACTAGTAAATCCTCTCAACTGAGTTCCTAAGCTCACAACAGCAAAACACAAGTAACTCAAACCTTACGCTGACTTCTCAGTTCCCTTGCTCCAGGGAACTTCAGCTTCACCGTCGTCGAGATCACACACTCGCCGGCGGGGACTTCTCTTCCTTTTCTTTCTTTTCTCTGATGTGGGTGTTTGTAAGTTCTGGGAGAAGTACTCAGACCGAGTACTATTCATTTGGCTTTATAGTCCATTTGTCTTGGGCAGTCGCATCTTTCGTTTGTGTCCAAAATGCCCTTTGCTTGATGCCCAAGTTGTACTTTCTTCACATGTGACTTTGGTTTGAACTAGGTCAACTTCTTGAATCAATCGGACCGTTGGATGAAGCGTGACAGTCTGATCCTCAAACTGTTCCCTCTGGCTGTCTGAGACAGAATCCCGCGATCTGCGCTGAACGGTCGTTGTCTTCACATGTGAGTTCCCATTTCATGGGAACTGACTTCTTCAGAGTTCCCTTGATGGAAACTCTTCATCGTTGTAAGCTTGTGTTCTCTTGTTTGTTTCTGGGAGTTCTCACTTCATGGGAACTTTCCTCTTCAGAGTTCCCTTGATGGAAACTCTTCATTGTGGCCAGTAGTGGCTTTGTCATTCATAGGAGTTCTTGGCTGTACCTGTGTTCCTTAGAAATACTTGAACAAACCACATTAGTTCCCTATGGTATTTGTCATTATCAAAACTTAAAGAGAAGTGAATCGTTGATCCGTTGCTTAGAACTAGAGGTCCCAACAACGTCCCAACATATACCTTCACTTAAATCCTTGGCTTGTTCAGCTCGATGGTGGCTCGAGCCAAGAGCCCGAGGGTGGTTGGGTGTTGCCCGATGGAAGCCCTTGCGGTGGGTGGTGTTTGGAGGAGCTAGCGAACGCCGGTGACGATGTACGACAAGGCGATAAGCTAGCCGACGGTGATGATGCAAATTCTTTCCTTCCCGAGTCGTAGTCGTCCCGCTCCTCTGGTTCGGTTCAACAGCCCAGGCCTAACGAGGAGGAGAAGATGATGAGGTGGATGAGGAGGTGAGGAGGAGGTGAAGAAGAAGGTGGTGGCCGGCGGGGGAGGTAGCCCAAGTCCGTCGTCCTCGTCAATTCTCTCGGTTCCTTCCTTTTCCTTTGAAAACGTTGTGATAGACTTCGACTAAGATATCCGTTCCAATCAATCCCACTCTCTTCCTTCTATACTAAGGCATGAAAGTTTAATTTTTAAAACGAAATCCGTCTCGGAACGGGACTCGCGTTAAAGCGGTAAAACTATGTACCTCGGGTGGAAAAACTCACTAAACGAAAAACATCCTGTAAATTATGTAGACCAATAAAATCACTTTTCCATGATTTTATCATGCTACATTTAATTTTTGAGGCTTCCGTTTCGCATTTTACATCCTTTCCGGTACATAATTAAAAAGACGGCTTATCCAATAAATATTCTTTTTCCAATGAAAAATCCTAGAATTCACACCGATCCCTAAAATCATTTCTTTGTGATTTGAGGATATCACCAAGAATTTCCTAGGATTTAATCTCCAACAAAAATATTAAATTAAGCGTTAAAACGGACAAAGGGGTTAAAAGGGATATCCGAGAAAAATTTAAAAATATCCTTAAAAACCGCAGTTATTACACTTAATCTATTATCAAAGTTTAGGTTTATTTTTTAAACTAATTTTTTCATATTTTTTATTAATGTAATTCTTGTGTATATAAAATTGTGAATAATCCACAATAACATTATATCTTTCATTTCCTTTCTAAACAAAATTAAAGTTCATTATATTATTTTATTTTTCAATAAGGAAAATTTTAGTCTTTAAAAAATATAGGTAATTGTAATTATTTATTTAATTTTCATCAAAAAAATTTATATATTTATTGTAATTCAATTTTGAGAGAAATTCTTATATGATAATGGAGGATTTATTAAACACATTTGTTAAATCCCTTTTATATTTTACGACATTATTTATTTATTTCAATAAGGTTGAATGCTAAAAATAGAGCATTTATGTAGCCTAAGAGGGACATCGTGAAGAAAGAGAAAGTTTTAAAGGATAATGGTTGATGACTCGATCATTACTATGACCACCAAAGAGGTTTGGTCATTAAAAGACGTGATGACATGTGTCTCATAAAAATATTAAAAAACTAGCCAATTCAAGCCCGTCCGTTGGACGGAGGAAAATTTATAATTTAATATTTGAAATACATATATGTTGGTAAACATTTGCAAAAATTATACAAATCACAATAAAAATAATTAATTTAATGAAAATCATTGAAAATATTAAATTAAGCGTTAAAACGGACAAAGGAGTTAAAGGGATATCCGAGAAAAATTCAAAAATAATCTTAAAAACCGCAGTTATTACATTAGTACCCCCTTAAAAATGGTTTCGTCCTCGAAACCAAGGAGAACTCGGATCACAAGGAAGGTTAGCATAAGCACACATACCCACAACCACTACAAACCTATACAGAAGTTTGTAGTATCCCCTTAAAAAAACATGTTATTACTTCTACACAAAGTACAGAACAATCACTGCTTAGTACCAAACTTCTTCTCATCACCAAATCTTGCAACATACGTATGACCAAACATTTCAACAAATTCATCAAGATTAAATAATCTACAAGCAAAGGTAAGTCATGAACACTAACTGACCTGTTAAACCCCTAATTCATCCTTGCGATCAAGCTAGGGTAAAGATCAGGATAATTTTGTTGTATACTAGCTTCCGTCTCCCAAGTGGCTTCCTCGACTCCTCGTCGAGACCATTGGATCAATACAAAAGGAATCTCTTTGTTCCGCAAATTCTTCATACGACGATCCAAAATTGCTATTGGTTGCTCTACAAAGGTATGGTCAGGCTCAATCTTCAGTTCTTCATAACTGAGCTTATGATTAGGATCTGGTATATACTGTCTCAGTTGAGACACATGAAACACTGGATGGACCCCTTATAGAGATGGAGGTAAAGCTAATCGATATGTTCGTTCTCCTACTTTTTCTAGGATTTCAAATGGACCAATGTATCGAGGACTTAATTTCCCCTTGATACCAAATCTTCTTACTCCTCGGGTAGGAGATATCCTTAACCATACATGTGCTCCAACTTAAATTCCAATGGTCGTCGTCGTCTATCAGCATAAGACTTTTGACGACTTTTTGCAGCTAGCATACGTTCTCTAATCAGCGCTACCTTCTAATAGTATTTTATATCATCTGAGGTGTTTCACCCACCATGTCCGACGGATCATTCCAACATAGTGGTGTTCTGCACTTTCGACCATACAAAGCCTCGTAGGGAGCCATCTGAATGGATGAGTGCCAACTGTTATTATACACAAACTCTATCAATTCCAAATACTCACACCAACCTCCACCCCAATCTAGAACACAAGCTCTCAACATGTCTTCAAGAGTCTGAATTGTTCTCTCTGTTTGTCTATCTGACTGTGGGTGGTAAGCAGTAGTGAAATGAAGTTTTGTACCCAAGGCTTCATTCACCTTTTGCCAATATCTCGATGTGAAACGACCATCTCTATCTGAAACAATGGTCTTTGGCACACCATGTAGTTTGACTATCTGTTTTATAAACACATCTACTAATCTATTCACTGGCCAAGACTCTCTAATTGGAAGGAAACGTGCTGTCTTTGTTAGTTTATCAACTACAACCCAGATAGCATCATGTCCACGGCTGTTACGTAATCCTGTAACAAAATCCATCGACATGTCTTCCCATTTCCATTCCGGTATGGAGAGTGGTTGAAGTTCTCCTGCTAGTCTTTGGTGTTCAATCTTGACCTGTTGACAAACTTGACATCGTGCCACAAACTTAACTACATCAGCCTTTAGACCTTCCCACCAATAATGCTGCTTAAGGTCTTTATACATCTTGCTAGCTCCTGGATGTATTGAATAGAGTGTAGAGTGAGCCTCTTGAAGTATTTTCTGTCTTAGCTCCTGATCTCGGGGCACACATACTCTTCCATGAATTCTCAAAATTCCATCTTCTCGAATTTCAAATTCTTGTGCTTCTCCTTGGTGCACCCTCTGACAAATATTTTGAATCATCGAGCAATTCTCTTGCTTTTTGCGGATCTCCTCTATTAAACTAGGTTGGTATTCTAAAGTACGTAACTGACCTTGATATCTCTGAATCCATACTTCAATTTCATTCCTTATCAAATCCTTTTGCAGAGACGGTTGAGCAGTCAAGTGTGACAACATTCGTTCCTGGGAAGATTTTCGACTAAGTGCATCAGCAACAACATTTGCCTTGCCTGGATGATAAAGGATCTCTAGGTCATAATCCTTAATTAGTTCGAGCCACCTACGTTGTCTCATATTGAGCTCTCGTTGGGTGAAGATATACTTAAGACTCTTATGATCTGTTAGAATCTGAAAAGTTTCTCCATACAGATAATGACGCCAAATCTTCAATGCATGAACCACATCAGCTAACTCTAGATCATGTGTCGGGTAATTCTGCTCATTCGGTTTTAACTGCCTTGAAGCATAAGCAATTACTCTACCATTCTGCATTAGAACACAACCTAATCCAAGTTTTGAAGCATCACTATGTATAACATAACCTCCATTCCCTTGAGGAAGAGCTAAAACTGGAGCTGAAGTCAATCTGTTCTTTAATTCATCAAAACTTTTTTGACAGACATTTGACCACTCAAATTTTGTTGTTTTACGTAACAGATTGGTTAAGGGTTAGGCTATAGAAGAAAAATCCTTCTACAAACCGTCTGTAATACCCAGCCAAACCTAAGAAACTATGTACCTCCTTCACATTCCTTGGAGTTTCCCAAGCTGCCACAGCTTCGATCTTTGTTGGATCAACCATCACTCCTCTAGCAGATACAACATGACCCAGAAATGTTACCTCTGGCATCCAGAATTCACACTTTGATAACTTGGCAAACAATTGGTGGTGTCTTAAAACTCCTAAAATTGTTCTCAGATGATCAGCATGCTCCTCGTGGCTTTGGGAATATACTAATATATCATCTATGAACACTACTACAAACCGATCTAAATATTTAATAAAGATTCAGTTCATCAATTCCATGAATACGGCTGGGGCATTTGTCTGCGCGAAGGGCATCACCACAAATTCATAGTGCCCATATCTAGTACGAAATGTTGTTTTTGGAATATCTTCTTCTCGGATTCTCAACTGGTGATATCTACATCGTAAATCAATCTTAGAGAATACCACATCTCCTTGTAATTGATCTAGTAGGTCATCAATTCTGGGCAACGGGTACTTGTTTTTGATAGTAACCCGATTCAATTCTCGATAGTCAATACACAATCTCAACGACCCGTCTTTCTTCTTTACAAACAAAACTGGAGCTCCCCAAGGTGACGCAATGGGTCGTACATATCCCTTTTCTAACAACTCCTCCAATTGAGTCTTCAACTCTTGCATTTCCATTGGAGCCATATGATAAGGAGCTCGCGATATTGGTCTTGTACCTAGTTCTAGGTCAATACTAAAGTCTACCTCACGTTAAGGTGGTAGCCATGGAAACTCCTCAGGAAAAACATCTTCAAATTCTTGCACTACAGGAATCTCACTAACCTTTAGAACTTGTTTATCTTCTTGCAAGATATAACACCAGTAACCTATAAAACCATCTTTTATCAACTTAGTCGCCTTCATTGCGCTAATTATTGCTCCCTCCTTCTCCTTTCTTGAATCTTTCCATACATGTTTGGAACCATCATCGGCAGTTAATGTCACAGTTCCCCTATGAATATCCAACACTGCTTGGTATCGCTTCATCCAGTCCAACCCCAAGATTACGTCATCATTTGGTAGCGCCATTACGATAAAATCTGGTAACCAGTCTCGATCCCCTATGCGAATTAGACATCGAAGGATTTCTTTCTCCCCATTGACTTTACTACCATCCATTAAACCAACCACAAAAGGAATACCAATAGAACAAATCATATGTAACCTATCTACACATGCAGTAGCAATAAAAGAGTGGGTAGCACCAGTATCAAATAGAATCTTAACAGGCTCAGATTGGATCCAGATCGTACTTGTAGCAGTTGGCGTATTTGATTCTTCAGCCTTTCTCATCTCAAATGCTCGAGGTGGATTAGTCCTTGAACTCCCAACTGCACTACCTCGACCTCTACCTCGACCCTGTCTCACTGAGCTGTAAGTCTGAGGAGGTAGTATGGATTGAGATCCTCCAGTTGACCCAAAAGCAGGTGACGAACCTTGAAAAGGAGCAACCCCTTTGTTTGGCAAAAAGTCTTAAGATCTCCTTTTTGTCCATAATTATAGCAAGTTATCGGTGGCTTGTTGCAAGAATTCCTCAGATGGTCAGTACTCCCACAATTATAACATTTCCTTGGCCCAGCTGAAACTCCACACTTTTGAAACTGACCTTTTTGACCTTGTTGGGCATATGGTTGTCCTTGCCTTACACCAAAGTTAGTACCTCCTTGAGGTGTAAAGCTTGGCCTCTTATCATCCTTGAATCCTATTGGTGTCTTTTGCCTCTTGCCACTTCCCTGGGTGACCGCAGAACATCTAAAAGTTGGATTTGCCATCTCATAAGCCATAGCAACATTTTGATATTCCCTCAAAGTAGGACATTGAAATCTGTCCACATACTATCGAATCTCATGTTTCATTCTTTGGGAGAAAGGTTGAATGCGTTGCTTCTCAGTTGTCACCGTATCTTCTACATAAGTCAGGTCTCCTTGAAACTTTTGAGCAGCTTCTGCTACATAAATATTTTTAGGTTGTGCGTTGATGAACTCTTGAGCTCGAGCATTTCTAACAGCAGCTGGACAAAACTGGTTTCCTATCATTCGAGAAAATTCCTCAAAACTCGCTGATGTCTCTTTATTTGGTGGTGTTTTTATGTATTATTTCCTTTTGTAAATATGTTTCTTTTTCCCCTTTTCTTGTGTGTTTTGTTCGTTTTTAGCTTAGTTCTCGTATTTCTATGAGATTCGGAGACTATGCGCGTTTTATGTGTTTTGTAGGTGTTTTGGCATGGATCAAGGATCGTTTTGAAGGAGGATCGGAACATGGAGCAAGGCCCGAGCTTAAGAGGGAAAGAGAGGAGCAAGCCATGAAGAAGAACAAGAGAAAAGCCACAAGAAGAAGGTGGACCGAGGTCCGGACCGAGTTGCAACCAACGTCGGGCCCGACTTGAGTTTTCAACCTCGGACCGACTGGCACAGTAAGTTGGGGCCGAGGTCCTCCGTGTCGGTCCGAGTCGATCACTGGACTGCTTGGGCTCCAAGGCACGAAATTGTAAACTTCCACTTTTGCCCCTCATCTATAAAAGCTCTCTTATCTTCTAATTGGAGGGGGGGGGGGACACACAAGGAGGAGGTTCCCACACTTAGCAAGGAACCAACCCTCAAAAACTCTCAAGAGGATACTTGGAGAGCAAGGAGGAAGGAGAGGAGAAGGAGTAGAGAGAGAATCGGCCAAGGAGAGGAAGATTTGATAGGTTTGGTTGATAGATTAGCTTTGCTTTGTTTTGATTTTGTGGATTTGGAAACCTTTGATTGGAGTTTGTGGATTGCTTTTGATTTTGAATGAAATTTGGCTTTGGTTTGAGATTTATGATGTTGATTGCTTTGCTTCTTGATTTGTTTGCTTTCTTTGTTTGCCATATGGAGTAGATCTCCTTGATCTTGGGTTATGGGGGAAAACTCTAGCTAGGTTGGGCTAGAAACCCCAATTCCATAGCCTTGAGTGCTTGATCTAGGAACCCACTCTACATAGAGCTACAATTCCTTACGAAAGTAAGGAATCAAGGCTTGTGATTGGCAAAGTAGCGAAAGTGAACATGTGTCAATCTCAAGACCTTGCTTCGAAGGGGATTTCCCCAAGGATCGATGTGTAGAAGTGGTTGGAACGAGGGCGTAAGCACTCGGTCCTACTCCGATCATCACTTATTGCTTGAATTGGGGTGGAAAAGCCTTAATCTACTAGAGAAGGAACCCAAAAGCCCAAGATCTACTTTCAATCTTTGAGTTCGACAAAACCCAGCTACATCGGGCCCGACTTGCTCTACGTCGGTTCTGACTTCCCTCTTGTCGCCAACATCGGGCACGACGTGACACTTGTGTCAGTCCCGACTGTTCTCTTTGTTTTAAGTTCTCCTTTCCAGCTTTCTAGTGTCTAGGCACCTCAATCGAGTAGATTTCCCGAGCGTTCGACACCCACCACGTGCTACAACGGGGTCGGGTTATAAATTGTATCTCTAGACCCTCGCACAACCGAGCGATCAAAAGATTGGCGTCGTTGTCGGGGAAGTCTAAGTGCATTGAGTGCCAATTTGGTGAGTTTCTTGTGTTTTGGTAGTGATTTGGGTGAGGGAATAGCCCAAACCCTTTGTTTGTTTTTGATTTGTTTTGGTTTGTGTCTTTGTTTCGTACGTTTATGCGAGCTCGTTCCTCCCGAGGAACACTTGAGCTTGAGTTTGTGAGTGATCCGAAAAGTATTCTCAAAGAAACCCGAAGAAGGAAAAGGATGGCGAATCAAGCTCTCCGTGGTGAGGAGGAGTTGGCTCGACTTAGGGCCGAAATGACTAGATTGCAACTTGAGAAGGACAATCAAGAAGCGGTGGCAAGAAGAGACGGGAGCAACGGATGAGGGCTGAGGCTCAACTCAACGCTATACCCCGGAATGCACGCCAATACATGCATCCGGAGTTGAGGGTACCCGAACCTGTTATTGTGCTTCCCGAGGTTGCCAAGAATTTTGAGATCAAGACACAATTCATTTCCCTCATCAAGCGTGATCAATTCGAGGGCCGTCCACATGAGTGTCCCATAGAGCACATCAAACGCTTTGTGGACATGTGTGAGACGATCTCTACCGACGAGGAGACGTTGGAGTATGTGCTTCTAAAGGCGTTCAAGTGGTCACTTGGGGGCAAGGCCACACATTGGCTCGAGAACCAAGCCCCTAGGTCAATCACAACTTGGAAGGCACTCTATGATGCTTTCTTGATGAAGTTCTTCCCGCCCTCAAAGACAACCGAGCTAAGAAGGAAAATTGCAAGCTTTCAACAAGGTCCGAATGAGCCTCTCTTCGAAGCATGGGACCGTTTCAAGGAGATGTTGCGCCAATGTCCTACTCATGGCCAACAACCATATGTGCTCCAAGACATTTTTTTCCAAGGCATCAATCCGGCAACGAAGGACAAGCTCAATCTCCACACCGATTGTGGGTTCATAGACTTGACACCGGATCAAGCTTGGGAGCTACTTGACAAGCTATCCGATTATGAGGCCATGTATGGGGTGAGTCAAGCTAGCAAAGAGGTGAAGGTTCAAGGTGAAGGTGCAAGGAAGTTATATGATCCAAAGGGAGAAGACATTGACAAGGATGTGAAACTCCAATTCCTTGAAGGTGAAGTGAGCAAGCTTAAGAGGCAAGTCCACTACTACAAGCAAAATGCTAGAGCTTGTGAGGAGTGTGGATCCTTTGCACATGTTGCACAAGTTTGTCCGAATGAGAGCCAAGTGCGCTTGGCCGAGCGAATTGAGGAGGCAAACTATGTTCGAGGAAATTTCGGTGGAAGAGGCAACTTCAACAATGGTGGTAATGGCCGGTGGAACAACGGTCAAGCTCAAGGCTACAACAACAACTTCAACCAAAACGAGCCAAGGGCGCCACAACCACCACCATATAGGCCACCGGGATTCAATGAGCTACAATCACTTGCTCAAGAGATGAGGGATGGGTTCAAGGAGATGAGGACCCAATTCAATGAGTTTGGTGCATGGAGGAGGCAAGTCGACAATCAATTTGCCCAAATTGCAACTCAAGCCCCGAGAGAGAATGGGAGACTTCCGGGCCGACCCGAGGAGAACCCCCGAGCTCAAAACAATCAAATAGAAGTCCGGGCAATTGGATTGAGAAGTGGTTGAAACCTACCCGAGCCACACATGCCTAAGAAGAATGAAGAGAGCCGGACCGACTTACCCAGCAAGTCGGGTCCGACGTTCCCTGAAGTCGATCCAGCAAGAAGATCGACTCCTCTGCCCCGGACCGAGATACACAACATCGGGCCCGACGTGGTGCCTAAGTCGGTCCAACCAGGAAATGTTGCAAGTGAAGTGGGGAAGTCCAAGGAGGTTGATCCAAGCAAGATTCAAGGTGCAACAACTCTTCCATATCCCTCAAAGAAGCCAAAAGATGTTGTTGAGAACAAGTTCAAGAGGTTCCTCAAACTCTTGCAAGGTTTGAACATCTCTATCCCGTTCACCGATGCATTAAGCGAGATGCCATCCTATGCCAAGTTTTTAAAAGAGATTTTGAGCAAGAAGAGGTCCATAGTTGAAATGCAAGATGAGGTCAAGACCTTGGAGTTACCGCAAAAGCTAGGAGATCCCGGTCGCTTTGCTATAACCATTGGTGTGGGGTCTCAAAACTTCCAAGCCTTATGTGACCTTGGGGCAAGTGTTTCGGTGATGCCCGCTAGTATTTGGAGAAGGGCAAATTTAGGTGAAATGGAGCCGGCCGATATGTCCCTAACTATGGCCGACGGTTCCATCATCAAGGCTAAGGGAATATTAGATGACGTGTGTTGAAAGGGTATTCTCGGCCAACAAATAAATTTGTAAGTCAAGACCCCGTTGTGTACAGTGGAGTCAGGATCGTTCCACAGGAAGCAAGGTTGTTTGTCTATCAATCTAATAAAAATAAAATAAAATCAAACACAACACTCACGAGATGCCTCGTTAACGACCTTGTCAGGATCGTTACCGAACCACCGAACACAAAAATATCAACTAATGACCTAATTAAATTCCAATTAATACTCGGTGCCGAGGCAAGTACTCAGCAACGAAGATTTACCAGAAATAATTCAATTAAAACAAAAATCTAGGATAAGGGACACCGCAACATAGCCAAGCATTCGTAAGAAGATAAGATCATGCCTTTAAATAGATAGAGTCATCAACTTTCATTGACTTAACAAGTAAATTAATCTACTTTCATAAACTAACTCACTCAATTGCTTGTTTTGGATCTAAAGCTTGAAACTTTCGTTTTCAAACAATATCAACCTTCAAGTTACTAACTTTCTCTTTCAACCATGTTAAAACTCAAATTACCTCAACTTCCGTTTCGGTATTAAGCACAACAAACAATCTCAACAAAGGATAAAAGGCATTCAACACACAATCTTACTCATCAAAACATGCTCAACTATGCCGGGCTTAACCTCGACCCTAGAAAAATAGACTACTCACTACTCATGATTAAGAAACTAAAAACTTCAATAAAAACAAACATTGAAACAAAACTCAAACTTAAATTAATAACAAAAATATCGTCTTACAGAGATTCAGAAGAAAACTAAACAAAACATTCACCGAACCACAAACTCGATCAACGAACCTCGGAAACCGTCGTCACCGAACCTCGTCACCGACTTCTGATCCGGTTCTCTCTCTTTCGGACTTCCTCCAAATCTTCTCCAAAAACTAGCTCTAAAATTCGACTCCCTCTTTCTATGCTAGATAGAAGGGTATTTATACTAGAAAATCCTAAAAAACTAAAAAGGCTAAAAGATAAAAACTTTCCTAAAAAGATAGAAACAATCTCTAAAAGATAGAAATAAAATTTAGAAAGATATTAAACCCTAAAATACATATTCTAATAACCCATAAAGATTCTAAAAAGATACTCAACCGATACGGAAATAAATTCCCGCTCAGGATCGGTGAATAATAAAAAATAATACTCGAAATCTTTCTCTTCGTGGCCTCGTTAACGACCCTTCACAGCCTTGTTAACGAGCCTGGGGTTTGTTTTCTTCAACACCTCCTCTTGTACTCTTAAGCTTTGACTTCTTAAATCTTGCACTCTCCCGTCCTTCACTGTGATGCTCCAAATTTAGCTCCTTTTCTTGCTAAAACCTGTAAAATACACAAAATAGTGTAGATTCCACTCTTTTCATAGATTTATGCAAAACTAACTAAAAATACTCAAAACTAAACCTAAATTTAAACAAAACTAAACCTAATAAACAAAGAAAACCTATCAAAAACTATACTAAAAATGCGAACATCAAAATACCCCATACTTAGACTTGCTTGTCCTCAAGCAATAAACAAGATACTAACCAAAACCAAAACAAATTATGCTCATTAAGACATAGCCATCTTCTAAAAAGCAACATCTACACATAAGAAAATTATAGCGAAAGACTATTAACATCCTCACACATATATGCACTTAAATAGACATAAAATAATACAATCCAACCTCTCAAGGGATATAATGTGTTTCACTCAACTCTCAAGTGTTTGGGCTTATAATTTCAATCTCTCAACTCATCTTATATACAAAAACTCATAGAAATTGGAACTTATATCACCAATACTCTCCACCCAAGATTTGTCAAAACAAGCAAAGAATCATCAAGAGAACTTAGGCTCAATGAAAAACTTCATAGAAGCTTCCATTCGGCCGGGTTGTAATGGGGCTTGGTAATAATAATAAGGCATGGAAAATATTTTGGTTATGTGGTGCTAATAATATCCGGGAATCAAAGACTCCTAAAAACTCACACTTCACCAAAACATTTCATATAAGATAACCAAACTCACTCTTCTTTACGCACACTCATTTTCACTCACCCTTTATCATCCTAGAAAGTCTCATAACAAAAATAGAAGAATCTCTTGATATTATCTTTAAACTCAAACGCACTTCAACTTTTCCTCTCTTTCATTCTCTTTTTTTTTTCTTTTTTCTCTTTTTTTTTCTCGTTGCCTCGTTAACGAACCCACATCTAGGTCGTTAACGATCCACCGTATACATTTCTTTCCTTTAAAACTTTATTTTGTGCATCTTTTTATCAAGAGACCTTTCTTACATGTAATAACAAGAGACTTCCAATCTACCCTTCCCAAATACCTTTCAATTCTAGCAAATATAAACTCTTTTCTTTTTAACAAAACAGAAAACTTTACCTCTCCAATCTAAGTCCTAATTCCCGGATAGGGTCAAGCTTATCTCGGCTAGGAAATAATTTTTGTGGAGCTAAAAATAAAAGGTTTCAGGCCAGAATTGGTTATCAAAAGGAGGAATAATGTAAAGGTAGATAGGGAATAATAGGGCTCATAAAAATAAGTTCTCCATCATATGATTTTCACAAGTAATGAACTAAAAATCTTATAAGGGTCTCAAGAAATAGATAACCATCGCAATTCCAAGAGATAATATGCATAAAGAGAGTAAATCACACAAAAAAGAAGAGGGATTTTATAAATGTTCTCCCTATAAGGCCAAAAATTTCTCACAAGGTAGATTTTGTTGGATTGCATCATTAATGCTATAAAGTATATGTGCTCAATTTCATCTAATGCTATTCTCTTCTAAAAACAATAATTTCAATTTTAAGAATCTGGCTATACTTTCAAAGACATATTTGTAAGGAATTATATGATTAAGCTAGTGATTTCTATCATAGAACTTTAAGAAGGGATATCTATCAATTCTAAATTCTTTTTGGATTTTTAAATTTTTCAATTTTTTTTGTTTTTTTTTGTTTTTTTTTTCAAGAAATAACAACTACATAGAAAACACCTAGGACATAATTTTTCTACTTTCTCCCCACCCCATACTTAAAATTACAGTGTCCCCACTGTAAGGAAAATAAGAAGAAGAGGGAAAAGAAATAGAAAAGAAAACAAAAGATTAAAAAGAAAAAGAAGAACATAAAACTTAAAAAGTGGAAACAAGGAAAGGAAACTTCATCTTGAGTTTCATCAACGGTTTGGTGGAGGAAAATAGTGCTCAAAGTCCCCCATGAAGTCGTACATCGTCCTCCAACGCTCAGCATCATCCGCCTCTCTCTGACGTTGCCTCTCATCTTCCCTCGACATGCGAGCGGAATAGACGGTTTCCCATCTATCCATCCTCCGATGAATGTGATCGGTCTGGAGGTGAAGCTGCTGCATCCGTGCAGAAAGATCCTTGGCCCATGGTGGTGGTATGCTCGATCCTACGTACTCGGGCTGAGGAGGCGGTGGGTAGTGAGGCTGGAAATGGTCTTGATACATCACCGGGTTGTAAAGCATTAACCCATATGCATGAGGGTCGACAGGAGCTGGTGGAGGGTCGATAGGAGCTTGCGGCACCTCGTTAACGAAGCTGGTTGCCTCGTTAACAGTGTTGGGTGGTGGCTGGAAATGGTCGTTAACGACCCTGGTTGGCTCGTCGACGAAGATGTGGCCTCCTAATTCCTCCGTCTCCATGTCTTCTTCTTCAAAGTTGAGCTCCTCAGTGCCGCCCTCGGTGTCGGCTTCCTCGGTGTCGTTGCCTACTACCTCGGTATCCTCTTGCTCATCTTCTTCTTCATATTCATCCACGTCGTCCCGCTCAAACCGGGTGTGACATGGCCTAAGCGAGAGCTCATCCTCCAGTTTTGGCTCCAATGGGTAAGGATGGCCCGTCCACACCTCGTACCAATTCGGTACATAGAGTAGCTCGTACATGTCGAGGGAAGGTATGACTAGTCGATCTTGAACCTTCACCTTGTAGCCTCCCTCGGCTTGCGCGAAAATCCCGGAACTATACCAATAGTTCTTGTTGAGGAGTTGGGCGTGGGCCGGTGTGTAGCGGGTGAGATCAACTCCAAGATTCTTAGCCAAGAGGCTAACCAAATTGCCACACCACACCTCCTTGGACTTGGTGGACTTCTCGACATAGTAGAGCCATTCGTACCCCAAATTCAAGGGGCCGGGCTCCTCGAAGAGGATGGTGCGAAAGCAAGCGACTTTCGTTCTTGTAGGTCGGTTCAACTCTTTCTTCGGCCAAAATGTTGCGGCGAGGACTCTCAAGATAATCCAGAAGATGGGGTTGACGATGTTTGCCCCGGATAGCGCCGCGGTAGAGGATTGAACCTCTCCGGTGATGTAGCTCCAAGTGCGGGTCACTCGGTAGTCCTTCAAGCTATAGTCCTTTGTCGGGTTTGGGAGCTCCAAGATTGCATTAAACTCCGCCAATGTGAAGTCACGATCCTCATTACCGAGTCGGAACCGAATGCGTCCCGACGAGATCTTCGACGAGAAATTGGTCTCCAAGGTGGCCAAGAACTCGGATGTGAGGGTCGGATAATGCGGCAAGCTCTCTTGCTTCAATAAGTGTGCGGCCCCAAGGATGATGAAGGCGTCCTTGACATCCGTGTAGATGCCCGTAGAGACGGCGCTAGACTTCGAGAACCATCGGGTGTAATGGTCTTTCTCCAAAAAATCCCGGTAGCGCCGTACTTGGCTTTGACTGCTCAAAATCACAACGTCCACCCGGGGTGGAGATGGAGACTTGTGGTTCCTCCTCTTCTTCTGGGCTCGGGTAGCGGGTCTGCTTGAACTAGCCATGGATCTACAAATAATCAAAATTTTCCAAGATAAGATCCATTCAAAAATAATAGGTACGAGACCCCATACTTGGTCTTAAAATTAACCTCGGATTTATTCATAAACTACCCAATTGGGTTGTTCACGAGTCTGGTCTCGGATCGATCATTGATGAAGTGCAGGGTCGTTAACGACCCTGGGTTGGTCGTTAACGAGCCGCCGAGAGCAAAACCAGTATGTTCCGAAATTAATTCTACCTTTAATCAGTACATATCAAGCATGCAATCTTCTATTATTCTCCACAAGTCCCCCTTAGGGTAAAAGCACCCCATACTTACTCAATCACTCATCCCGAACATGCTAAGAATTACTCGGAATTTTGACATGCAAAGTTGGAACTTTTTTAGATCTAGAACAAGAAAAATTCATGCTTACCTAACTAAAGGGTTATAATAGCTAATCTAACATGAACAATCTTTCCTAAAACATGAACAACTAAGCACAATCAAGAATTTTTAGAACGGAATTTAAGCATGCTCATCGATTTCCCTAAAAATCATGATTCAAGATATGAAATTTAACCCTATAGATAATCAATCATGCAATTTCAAGCAAGGGTTTAGAAATCATACCGGAGAACCGAGAATTTAATGAACAAGGGTCAGAATCGGGGTAGTTAACGAGCTCGTCGTCGACGGTGTGCGGCCTCCGAACTCCGGTAACGATGGCGTCTCCGGTGGTCGTTAGCGTGGGAATTCCGTCTCGGTGGGAGAGAAGGGAAAGGGATTGAGAGAGTTTTGGGTTTTAGAGTGAATTTTGAAGGGGTTGTGATAGAATTTTGGGGGGGTAGAAGGGTTTATATAGGAAGGGTAAGGGTAGAAGGGGCGGCGGCTAGGGTTAAAGAAGTTAACTAGGTTAGAATTACTTACCTGCCCCGTATTGTGACGAATCGGGTCGTCCGAACCGGGTCGTTAACGACCCTGGGTGGGTCGTTAACGAGCCGTCGTGGCCTTTCTGAGTGATTTTTCGACCCCTTTCTCCTGAAATCTTTGTTAGCTCAAATGATCTTATTTCTATCCTAATTAAAACTAAAAATAAAAAAATAAAAGAGAGCTAAGAAATAATCTAAAAAGAAAAAGAAAAAGAAAAAGAAAATAAAATAAACTAAACCTATTCTAGAAAGCGGGTTGCCTCCCGTTAGCGCTATGTTTAACGTCGTTAGCCCGACGAGCTCTCTTGCTAGTCTCCTGGTGTGAGAGCCATGGTGACTCTTATCTCTTCATCCGGATCAGGCTGCTCATGGAATTTCTTCAACCGGTGTCCATTAACTTTGAAAATGACGCCTCGGTTATTAGTCAACTCTACTGCTCTGTGAGGATAAATGTGATGAACCACGAATGGCCCACTCCATCGTGTCCTTAGCTTTCCTGGGAATAATCGGAGTCTAGAGTTGAAGAGAAGTACCTTATCGCCGATGTGGTAAGTTTTGGGCACCAATTTCCGATCATGCCACCTTTTGGTGCGCTCCTTGTAGATTTCAGCATTTTCGTACGCCTTCAGCCTCAATTCTTCTAATGCTTGCAAGTCCATGTATCTTTTTGCTCCAGCCATGTCGAGGTTCATGTTGAGCTCCTTGAGAGCCCATAATGTTTTATGCTCCATTTCGACCGGTAAATGACATGCCTTGCCATACACTAGATTATAGGGGGTGGTGCGTAGAGGCGTCTTGTATGCTGTCCTATATGCCCATAGAGCGTCATCCAATTTCGAAGACCAATCCTTTCTAGAACGGAAAATTGTCTTCTCCAATATGCTCTTTATTTGCCTATTTGAAACTTCAACTTGGCCACTTGTTTGGGGATGATAGGGTGTTGCCACCCGATGAGATACCCCATATTTAGCCAAAAGGGCTGCAAAACTTCGCTCAATGAAATGGGAGCCACCATCACTGATAAGGACTCTTGGAACGCCGAATTTGGGGAAAATATTGGTCTTGATGAATTTAGCAACAGTCTTGGCGTCGTTAGTCCTCGTAGCAACAGCCTCCACCCACTTGGAAACATAATCAACTGCAACTAGGATGTACTTGTATGGTCCTGAGGCGGGAAACGGTCCCATGAAATCAATACCTCATACATCACATAACTCAACTTCTAATATCCCAGTTAGTGGGTTTTCATGTCTCCAAGTTATGTTGCCCGAGCGTTGACATCCATCACATGCTGTCACATAAGCTTGCACATCTTTGAACATGGTGGGCCAATAGAGACCACTTTGAAGAATCTTCGCAGTAGTCTTGAATCCTTTTGCATGACCTCCAGTTGGAAGTGTGTGACATTGACGGATCACGTTTTCAATCTCCTCTTCTGGGATACAACGCCTAAAGAGGTGATCGCTTCCTTGTTTAAACAAGTAGGGATCGTCCCAGTAGTATTGTTTCACATCATGGAGAAATTTCTTCTTCTTTTGTGGGGTAAGGCCCTCGGGAATTACGCCTCCTACAAGATAGTTAGCGAAATCCGCAAACTAAGGAGCTTTTGGCCCTCTAATAGCATGGATTGATATAGAGGAAGAAGAAATTGAAGAAGGAGAGGGGTGAATTTTAATTTAGAAGACTTAGGTTCAGAAATCTTACCTGGGTGGGTCGTTACCGAGCTAGGCTTGCATATATTGACCTCGGTACCGACCTCCCGTAGCTCAGTAACGACCCCATTGGCTTGATTGTCGACCCAACTTGAACATTTCCCCTTTTTATTTGTGTCTTCCAGCCTCGGCACCTCGTTAACGATCCTGAAGGGGTCGGTAACGAGGGTCTTGTAGAGTTCGACTTCATTCAGCAGGAGGTGTTCGTCGGGTCTGGAATCATTTATTGGTACCTCATTATTGGACTCGGTGATATGCTCAACTGGCAGCCTAGACAAGTGATCCGCCATTAGATTTTCTGCTCCCTTTTTGTCTCTTATTTCATGATCAAATTCCTGCAGTAAGAGCATCCAACGAAGCAATCTAGGTTTGGCATCTTTTTTAGCCATTAAGTATCTAACGGCCTCATGGTCAGTATAAACAATCACTTTGGATCCAACAAGATAGGACCGGAATTTTTCAAAGGAAAATACCACAGCAAGGAATTCCTTCTCCGTTGTGGTATACTTACTCTGTGCCTCATCCAGCGTCTTACTGGTGTAGTAAATGGCGTGGAGTTTCTTGTCCTTCCGTTGCCCTAAAACTGCGCCAACTGCATAGTCACTGGCATCGCACATGATCTCAAAGGGTAATGTCCAGTCTGGGGACTGCATGATGGGGGCGGACACAAGGGCAGCTCTTAACCTGTAAAATGCTTCAAGACATTCTGGAAATAGCTCAAACATTGCATCTTTCTTTAGTAGGTTAGTCAAAGGTTTAGCTATCTTAGAAAAATCCTGAATAAATCGCCTGTAAAAGCCAGCATGTCCTAAAAAACTCCTAATGTCTCGTACAGAAGAGGGAGGAGGTAGTTTTTCAATAAGCTCAATTTTAGCCTTATCTACTTATATCCCTCTTTTAGAGACAAGGTGTCCTAGTACTATCCCCTCTTGAACCATAAAATGACATTTTTCCCAATTAAGTACAAGATTGGTTTCTTCACATCTCTTAAGCACTCTTGCAAGGTTAGCAAGACAGGAATCAAATGAAGAACCATAAACAGAAAAGTCATCCATAAAAACCTCTACAATATCCTCTATCATATCTGAAAAAATAGCCATCATACATCTTTGAAAAGTAGCAGGGGCATTGCAAAGCCCAAATGGCATTCTTTTGTAAGCAAAGGTTCCATAGGGACATGTAAAGGTTGTTTTCTCTTGGTCATCAGGATGAATGGGAATCTGCCAAAAGCCGCTATAGCCATCTAAATAACAGAAGTAATCATGCTGGGCTAAGCGTTCTAAAACCTGATCTATGAAAGGAAGCGGAAAATGATCTTTTCTAGTAGCACTATTAAGCTTCCTATAATCAATGCACATTCTCCAACTAGTGGTGGTTCTAGTCGGAATAAGCTCTCCCTTTTCGTTTTCTATCACAGTCATACCCCCTTTTTTTGGGACTACATGGACCAGACTCACCCATTGGATGTCCGAAATAGGAAATATGATCCCCGCATCAAGTAATTTAATAATTTCTTTTTTAACTACATCCTTCATATTAGGATTTAATCTACGTTGATGCTCTATGGTGGGTTTATGATTGTCCTCCATGTAAATCCTATGCATGCAAAGAGAAGGGGATATGCCAGTTATATCATCTAGGGAGTAGCCTATGGCTTTTCTATACATCTTAAGCACATTCAGGAGTTTTCCTACTTCTTCATCTTTTAATCCAGCATTAATGATGACAGGTAGAGTAGAATTAGGACCGAGGAATTCATACCTGAGGGAATCTGGCAAAGGTTTAAGTGTTGGGGACGGTTCGGCGGGGATTAGAATGGGCTGTTCTGGTTCCGCCTTCAACACTTCATGAAAGCATTCAAAAGCTAAGATCTCGCCATCTTCGGCTACGGTCGTTAACGAACCTGGGTCTTCTGCCAGGAGAATCGGTAACGATGCTGGAGGACTCGTTACTGAAACTGTAGTGGTTATTTCCGCCCATCTTTGACCAGAAATTTCATCATCATATGTTGGTCTTCCTATAGGGTCTCCGCACTCGATGATCTCCTCGTGGGTGTAGAGCATCTTGACTTCAGCTTTATCGGACTCCCTGGATTGTTTGAATCGGAATTCCGTCACCTCATCCCCAATTTCGAAAGTTAGGAGTCCTCTCCTAACATCGATTATGGCTCCTGCTGTAGCGAGGAATGGTCTTCCCAAAATAATAGGCACAACTGGATCTTCGGGCATTGTCATCACGATGAAGTCATTAGGAACAAAGAAATTACCCACTTGAACTGGCAAATCTTCTAGCAGCCCTGTTGGTTTGATACAAGATCCGTCTGCCATATAAAGCCGCATGTTGACAAGCTCTAGTGGTCCCATATTTGCTCTAGACCAGATTGAGAGCGGAACAAGACTAGCACTGGCACCAAGATCGCATAAAGCCTTGAACTTGTGGTTGCCTATGCCGATTGTGATTGCAAACCTCCCGGGATCTCCAAGATTTTCTGGAAGAGCTATGGATCTGACCTCGTCCTGCAGCTCTGTAATAGATCTTTTCCTGCTAAGAATATCTTTCAAGAATTTTGTGTAAGCCGGCATTTCGCTTAGGGCCTCAACGAATGGGATGGAAATATTAATGCCTTGAAGAATTTTAACGAAACGCTTGAACTTACTCTCAGTAGAGTCCATAGATTTCTTAGTTGGAAATGGAAGAGTTTTCACCATTCTCGGAACCAAGTTAGGCTCGAGAGGTGGGAGTACCGGGTCGATATTGGGGTCGACGGATATCCTCGGCGGGTAGTCACTGACCCTGATAGGGTCGTTAACTACCCTGGGATTTAGAGGAAGGTTCGGATTAGTAGACTTACCTGGGTTAGGATCGTCAGGAATTCTTGGAGCCTCGTCATCCTGGCTTGTAGGATCGGTACTAGCTCTCACTGGCTCGTTAACGAGCTGTTTTGCGAGGTCCTTTTCCTCCTTCTCTTCAGCTTGAACTCTCTCCGGTAGTGTCTTCCCGCTTCTGAGGTGTACTGCTGCTATTTGGACTCTAGGGTTCTCCTCGGGACGGCCCGGGAGTTGCCCTTGTGGTCTTGGAATCCATGCAGCAAGGTCTCCTAGTTGGGAATCAACGCTCCTCTTCCAAATATCGAACTCTCCCCATCTTTTATCCTATCGGTTCAGCTTGGCTTGGACGTCATCAACCTTGTTGTTCACTCCGTTGATGCTCTCTTTAATCTCCTGAACCCATGATGGCGTCTCCTGATGGCTTGGAGGTCGATATGGTGCAGGTCGTCTATCTTGTTGGGGCCCTGCGTAATTGTGATTTGTATTCTGATTGCCCCATGGTTGATAGTTGTTTGACCTGTCATTATAATTAGGCTGGTTCCTGTAGGGTCCTCTCATGTAATTCATCTCAGCTATTGTCTCAGCGGTTCTAACCTGCTCAATGTTAGTGCAAGCAGAAGTACTATGCGCAGAAGAACCACATTCTTGACATGATTGAGAGGATTTTAGAAAACTTACCTGTTTCCTCAAACGGTTAACCTCATCTTGTAAGAATTGATTTTTAACATTGGGGTCAACTTCATCTCGGTTGGGCACATAGAGACGTTTTTGAGTTTGTGGAGCCTGCTGGGTTCCGTACATAGCATCGTAATTTGCCAGCTTGTCCAACAGTTCCCACGCCTCTGTCGGGTTCATCTCTATAAAACCGCACGCAGTATGCGTGTTGATGCGGTTCTTGGTCTCTGCGTTGATACCCTGGAAAAAGATTTCTTGCAATACGTATAAAGGTTGCCCATGAGTAGGGCATTGTCTAAGCATCTCTTTAAATATTTCCCATGTTTCAACAAATGTTTCATTAGGCAACTGGTGATAAGAGGTGATGCGTTTCCTTAACTCCGTTGTCTTAGCAGGAGGGAAAAACTTTGTAAGAAATTGATCATACAAAGCTTTCCAAGTCCTGATAGACTTAGAAGGTAGGCTCTCTAACCAGTTCAGGGCCTTTCCAGTAAGTGACCATCGAAAAGCTTTTAACAGAACATATTCTAGCGAGACACCTTCAGCAGCTATGGTGTCACATAAATCAAGAAAATTTCTAATATGCTCCATAGGGCACTCAGCAGGTTTCCCTTCAAACTGAGCCCTTTTGATTAAGGATATAAATTGAGACTTGATCTCAAAAGGTTTCTCTATCGCAGGAAGCACAATAGGAGATTCTGGCACCCTCAGTTCCGGATGCATGTATTGCTTGGCATTCCTTGGATAGGCATTTAGCTCTTCTTGCAGTTGAGCCTTGTCTGCGTCTGCGCCGTCCTTCTCGCCTTTCAGTGCCTCCATCTGGGTCCGCAGGATCTCTAACTCTATAGCCATCTCTTCAGCTGTGGCCATGGATCGGTTTTCTCGGAGTCATCGGTGCAGGGAACGTTCGGGTTCTAAGTAACAACTGGAGCTATCAAACTGAAGCCTTCTTCGTCCTACCGGCATACACTGAGAAAACAAACAAAGAAAACAAAAATTAAAAACAAAAACGGGGTCGGGCTATTCCCGATCCCAAAGATAAACTAACAACTCGTTGCCTCCCCGGCAACGGCGCCAATTTGTTGAAAGGGTATTCTCGGACAACAAATAAATTTGTAAGTCAAGACCCTGCTGTGTACAGTGGAGTCAGGATCGTTCCACAGGAAGCAAGGTTGTTTCTCTATCAATCTAATAAAAATAAAATAAAATCAAACACAACACTCACGAGATGCCTCGTTAACGACCTTGTCAGGATCGTTACCGAACCACCGAACACAAAAATATCAACTAATGACCTAATTAAATTCCAATTAATACTCGGTACCGAGGCAAGTACTCAGCAACGAAGATTTACCAGAAATAATTCAATTAAAACAAAAATATAGGATAAGGGACACCACAACATAGCCAAGCATAAGAATTCGTAAGAAGATAAGATCATGCCTTTAAATAGATAGAGTCATCAACTTTCATTGACTTAACAAGTAAATTAATCTACTTTCATAAACTAACTAACTCAATTGCTTGTTTTGGATCTAAAGCTTGAAACTTTCGTTTTCAAACAATATCAACCTTCAAGTTACTAACTTTCTCTTTCAGCCAAGTTAAAACTCAAATTACCTCAACTTCCGTTTCGGTATTAAGCACAACAAACAATCTCAACAAAGGATAAAAGGCATTCAACACACAATCTTACTCATCAAAACATGCTCAACTATGCCGGGCTTAACCTCGACCCTAGAAAAATAGACTACTCACTACTCATGATTAAGAAACTAAAAACTTCAATAAAAACAAACATTGAAACAAAACTCAAACTTAAATTAATAACAAAAATATCGTCTTACAGAGATTCAGAAGAAAACTAAACAAAACATTCACCGAACCACAAACTCGATCAACGAACCTCGGAAACCGTCGTCACCGAACCTCGTCACCGAACCTCGTCACCGACTTCCGATCCGGTTCTCTCTCTTTCGGCCTTCCTCCAAATCTTCTCCAAAAACTAGCTCTAAAATTTGACTCCCCCTTTCTATGCTAGATAGAAGGGTATTTATACTAGAAAATCCTAAAAAACTAAAAAGGCTAAAAGATAAAAACTTTCCTAAAAAGATAGAAACAATCTCTAAAAGATAGAAATAAAATCTAGAAAGATATTAAACCCTAAAATACATATTCTAATAACCCATAAAGATTCTAAAAAGATACTCAACCGATACGGAAATAAATTCCCGCTCAGGATCGGTGAATAATAAAAATAATACTCGAAATCTTTCTCTTCGTGGCCTCGTTAACGACCCTTCACAACCTCGTTAACGAGCCTGGGGTTTGTTTTCTTCAACACCTCCTCTTGTACTCTTAAGCTTTGACTTCTTAAATCTTGCACTCTCCCGTCCTTCACTGTGATGCTCCAAATTTAGCTCCTTTTCTTGCTAAAACCTGCAAAATACACAAAATAGCGTAGATTCCACTCTTTTCATAGATTTATGCAAAATTAACTAAAAATACTCAAAACTAAACCTAAATTTAAACAAAACTAAACCTAATAAACAAAGAAAACCTATCAAAAACTATACTAAAAATGCGAACATCAACGTGCCGGTGCGAGTTGGAAAGTACTTTGTCCCCGATGATTTTGTGATCTTGGACATGCACGAGGACCCCTTGGTCCCAATAATCTTAGGAAGACCATTCTTAGGTACAGCGGGGGCAAGGTTTGATGTCAAAAACGGCAAAGTTTCCTTTGAGATTGGTGAAGAAAAGGTCGATTTTCACTTCAACAAGGCTTTGAATGAGCCGGACGCCTTGGCTATCCTCAAACTTGAAGAGAGTGTCAAGAGAAAAGGAGAAGAAGTGGAAGTTGCTAGAGAGGTCATTGTGTTGAGAAGTGATGAAAGATTCAATAAACAAATACAAGCAAGGGAGTTGTTGGAGCAAGTTGAGGATCAAGATGAGTCAAGGATCAATGCTAGCCCAAGGAGAAATGAAGAGTATCCTTACTTATATCCTTTTGATGTTGGTGATGACCACAATTCTTTCCAAACTTTTGATTCCTACATTTGTTTAAGTGATTTGAAAGATGACTTAGGAGACTCCTACATTTGCCTTAGTGACTTGAAAGATGAATGGGCACAACAATGGAGAGCAATTCACCATGTTTCACCCGCCTTGAGGTTGAGGTTAGGAAGTCAAGCTAGTGACTCTAAACGAGCACTTCTCGGGAGGCAACCCGAGCTAGTAGTTTCTTTTCGTAATTTTAGTTTGATTTTTCTTAGTTTAGCCTAGCTTTTCTCTAACCAATCTCTATCTAGTGTTTTGTGGATTTTTGGTGTTGTGTATTCTTCAAGGTTGTGTAGGATTTGAGGTGAAAAAAAAATATTAATGGAAATATGGGGAAAGAAGTTGCAAGAGGATGGAGTAAAATTGGTGACCCGAATACTCCCACATCGAGCCCAGGTAAGTCGGGCCCGACACAAGGACGTCGGTCCACAACGTCGGTCCGACCTGATTTGATTAGGTGGAATGCCAATTTTGCCCTTGACCTAATTTGTCCCTTTCCCCCATTAAATACCATCCCCCACCTACCTACCATCCTCATACTAACCACCATTCCCAAAATACAACTCATCTCCCTCACACTCTCAAAATCGGCCCTCCCTCTCTCACCATACTCGATCCACACACCTCCCTTTCTTCATCTCGATCCAATCACGAAAAGGCCTCCCTAACCCGATTCCAAAGAGAAATTTCGAGTTCAATCTCGTTCTTCATCCCCCATCTCAATCTAGGTTGAGAAAATTTGAGTTCTAAGTTGTTTGTTTGTTTAAAAGTCTAATACTCTTCAAATCCGGTATGTGTTACTCGATCTTTACCTATTTCCTTGGAGATTTTGTGCTTTCATTGCATAGATTGAGTAATGCCATGTTTGATTGAAAGTTTGAGCTTGAGCATCAATGGTGGATTTGCATGATTTGTGAAATTGAGCTTCAAAGTTGTTTATGCATGCTTAGATCCATTTAGAACTTCGAATAGGGATGTTTGATGGTTGAATTTGAAATTTAAGTGCATGATAGAGTGATTTGGGTAGATTTGAGGTTAGAGTCGAAGCATGAACTAGGACGAGATCGAAGTGCCCAGGTAAGTCGGGCCCGAGTTGTGGAAGTCGGTCCATCAAGTCGGACCGAGGTTGCGTAAGTCGGGCCCGACATAGGTTGGAAGTCTATCCATGTTGTTTTTACTCTCTTCTTGTGATATCATGTGGATTCATGTGTTTCATTGTTGGCTATAGCCTAATCATGATGTAGTATGATCATTTGCTTAGCCATTGTTAGAAGATATCCATGATGATTCATGTTGGATTGTGATGCATGTGTGTTTAGAAACTAAGTATGGGGTATCGATTTCATGGGACCATTTCCCACATCGGGGCCTTACAAGTACATCTTGGTAGCCATGGACTATGTCTCAAAATGGGTGGAGGCCATACCAACAAGAACCAATGATGCTAGGGTGGTGATGAAGTTCTTGAAAAGCAACATTTTTGCAAGGTTTGGTGTGCCTAGGGTTCTCATAAGTGATGGCGGACCTCATTTCATTGAGAGGTGCTTCGAGAATGTGTTGATCAAGTATGGGGTGTCTCATAGAGTTGCTACTCCTTATCATCCTCAAACAAGCGGGCAAGTCGAGGTGTCAAACCGTCAAATCAAGGCTATCTTGGAGAAGACCGTATCTCGATCAAGGAAAGATTGGGCCTCTAAGCTCGATGATGCACTTTGGGCTTATAGAACCGCCTTCAAGACACCTTTGGGAACTACACCCTTCAATCTAGTTTATGGCAAGGCATGTCATCTTCTGGTAGAGCTTGAGCACAAGGCAAAATGGGCTCTCAAGGAGATGAATTGGGATATCAACTTGGCCGGTGAGAAAAGGTTTCTAGAGCTTCATGAGTTGGGAGAAATGAGGTTGAAAGCCTATGAGAACTCCAAGTTGTACAAGGAGAAGACCAAGAAGTGGAACGATAGGAAGTTAATTCCAAGGACTTATCAAACCGGTGACAAGGTTCTCCTTTTCAATTCAAGGCTTAAACTTTTCCCAGGGAAGTTAAGGACTAGGTGGAGTGGACCATTTGTGGTCCACCATATCTATGCTCATGGTGCGGTGGACTTGGTTGATGAACGAGGACATATTTTCAAAGTGAATGGTCATCGAGTGAAGAAGTTCTATGACAAGGCCGGTCCAAGCGAAGAAGTTAGAGCCTCATGGGCTCTCGTCCTCTCCAATTGATCCTTGACATGCCATTGAAGAATAAAGAAATTGTGAGCTCTTTGTACTCTTCTCTCTTGCTTTTAAGTTTTGGTTTCCTTGTTTGATGGGGACATCAAAATTTTAAGTATGGGGTGGGGGTAAGTGTGCTCATGATTTCACTTGCTTGTGTATGTTTGTTATTTTGAGGATATTTGGTTTTCGGTTTCTAGTTTGTGTTTGGGATGTTTGTTTCTTGGTTTGTGGTTTGATGAAAGACATGGATGATTGATTTGGTTTTGAATGGATGAGTCTTTGTTTTTGGTTTTAGAGAAATTTTTGCAAAAAAAAAATCCATAAAAATTTGAAAAATTGTGTTAAAAAAAACAAAAAGATTTTGTGTTTTGTAGTTTTTGGACTAGAAATTCCCATCTTAGATTGCCAAATGAAAGCTAATGATGATGTGAGCATGTAAATTCCTTTGCATATTTTCGGATGGTTTAGCCTCTAAAAAGATGTTGCTTTTGATGTGATCATGATATCTTGCTTGTTTTATTGAACATGTGAGTTCTAGGATGAGTTCTTATGCAACTAAGTATGAGTGACCCTTGTGAGATTGATTTTTGGCCATTTTAGGGATGCTTGTTCATATTTGCATATCCCTCATGTTTCTTGTGTGATTAGCTCATGCATGCTTAGTAAAACTTGCTATTGCGGTGTTTATCTATTTTCCAAGACCGTCATGAGATTTGTCCTAGCATTGTCACATTGATTTTGAACTTTATTCTTCTAGTCACATAAATGTTTCATATCCTACCATGATGTGAATCCTTTGTTTGTAGCCCCGTTTTAGCCTTAGCCTTTGTTTGAAACTCCTCAAAAATATTATTCCTAGCCTTATATGACTTGACCCTTATGGGATTGGACTTTAGAAGAGAGGTTTGGATTGTATTTGAAGAGTTGAGATTCTCTTGGGTTTAAGGGCAAAGAATGGTGTTATGAATCATGTGGGTAGTGCATCTTTGTTGTATAAAAAGAAGATGAAGAAAGAAAGAAAGAAAGAAAGAAAGAAAGAAAATGTTGGAAATGGAAGGTGGAATGAAGGTAAAGAGCTTAAGTGAAGAAAAAGGGTTCGACCGAGTTACACGCCACATCGGGCCCGATGTCATAAGAAAGTCGGTCCGATGTAGAAAGTGTGGAAAATCCAACAAAAAGCCTAAGAGCAAAGATGAAGTGGAATGTTAAGTGAAATTTTGGGTTGAAGGGAAAAATGTTAAGTCTTTTGGATGAGTGTGAAAGTAATTGTGGAATTTTGGTGAAGTTGGTGAGAGTTTAGGTTGTTCAATCCCCATTGTAAGCAACACAAGGCCAAATAATTCCCACCTTGAGAAATACCAAAAGCCCCATTACAACCCGGCCGAATGGAACCTCTTTGAGGACCTCCATTGAGCCAAGTTCGAATTCTTTGTGTACTTTGTATTAGGCATCTCTAGGTGGAGGAATTGGTGATATTAGCTTCAATAGTAAAGTCCTTACTTGCATGATTTTTGAGCTTGAGTGTTCATTGTTATACCTATACACATGATGAGTGATACACATTCACATATCCCTAAAGTGAGGCTTAGTTGCATTGACTCTATTCCTTGGAACACTTAATCATGTGTGATGATGTAATCTTGCTTAAATATCAATCACTTGTGCTTAAATGTGTTTTCATACGAGGCTTTACTTGAAGATTATGTTTCGGTCTTGCTTACATTGTTATTGCTTGAGGACAAGCAAGTTTAAGTATGGGGTATTTTGATGTCTCTTTATTTGGTGGTGTTTTTTATGTATGATTTCCTTTGTGAATATGTTTCTTTTTCCCCTTTTCTTGTGTGTTTTGTTCCTTTTTAGCTTAGTTCCTGTATTTCTATGAGATTCAGAGACTATGCGCGTTTTATGTGTTTTATAGGTGTTTTGGCATGGATCAAGGATCGTTTTGAAGGAGGATCGGAACATGGAGAAAGGCCCGAGCTTAAGAGGGAAAGAGAGGAGCAAGCCATGAAGAAGAACAAGAGAAAAGCCAACAAGAAGAAGGTGGAACGAGGTCCGGACTGAGTTGCAACCAACGCCGGGCCCGACTTGAGTTTTCAACCTCGGACCGACTTGCATAGTAAGTCGGGCCCGAGGTCCTCCGTGTCGGTCCGAGTCGGTCACTGGACTGCTTGGGCTCCAAGGCACGAAATTGTAAACTTCCACTTTTGCCCCTCATCTATAAAGGCTCTCTTATCTTCTAATTGGAGGGGGGGACACACAAGGAGGAGGTTCCCACACTTAGCAAGGAACTAACCCTCAAAAACTCTCAAGAGGATACTTGGAGAGCAAGGAGGAAGAAGAGGAGAAGGAGAAGAGAGAGAATCGGCCAAGGAGAGGAAGATTTGATAGGTTTGGTTGATATATTAGCTTTGCTTTGTTTTGATTTTGTGGATTTGGAAACCTTTGATTGGAGTTTGTGGATTGCTTTTGATTTTGATGAAATTTGGCTTTGGTTTGAGATTTATGATGTTGATTGCTTTGCTTCTTGATTTGTTTGCTTTCTTTGTTTGCCATATGGAGTAGATCTCCTTGATCTTGGGTTATGGGGGAAAACTCTAGCTAGGTTGGGCTAGAAACCCCAATTCCATAGCCTTGAATGCTTGATCTAGGAACCCACTCTACATAGAGCTACAATTCCTTACGAAAGTAAGGAATCAAGGCTTGTGATTGGCAAAGTAGCGAAAGTGAACATGTGTCAATCTCAAGACCTTGCTTCGAAGGGGATTTCCCCAAGGATCGATGTGTAGAAGTGGTTGGAACGAGGGCGAAAGCACTCGGTCCTACTCTGATCATCACTTATTGCTTGAATTGGGGTGGAAAAGCCTTAATCTACTAGAGAAGGAACCCAAAAGCCCAAGATCTACTTTCAATCTTTGAGTTCGACAAAACCCAGCTACATCGGGCCCGACTTGCTCTACGTCGGTCCCGACTTCCCTCTTGTCGCCAACATCGGGTCCGACGTGACACTTGTGTCGGTCCCGACTGTTCTCTTTGTTTTCCTTTGTTTTAAGTTCTCCTTTCCAGCTTTCTAGTGTCTAGGCACCTCAATCGAGTAGATTTCCCGAGCGTTCGACACCTACCACGTGCTACAACGGGGTCGGGTTATAAATTGTATCTCTAGACCCTCGCACAACCGAGCGATCACTCGCCTCATGATCGAGAATCTGCAGAGACCACCAGTTAAAAGCATTATCTCTAAGAAAGCTTTGAGCTAGAGATACCTTTCTATCATTAGGTGCCTTAATCGTATTGAGAGCAGAAGTAACTTGTCTCAACCACAAATCCACATCCTTCTCATAAGCTCCCGTAAAGAATGGAAGTTTCATGTAGCTGAACTCACTAAGCCACTTGTCAGGCCCTGAATCTTGATGACCCCTCTCAGCTTGTATTGATCCTTCAGATTCTTCTTTAACTACTTGTGGCGGTCTTGGAACATCTGGCACCCTATTAGGAGGTGTTGGTGACATTCTAGCAGCGGATCCTTGGAAATTTGGCGTCCTTGAACCAGATGGTTGAGAAACAGCAGCAGCAGAATTTGGTGTTTGATCACTCCTAAAAAGATTTTGCAAGAAGGACATAACCTTTTCTTCAACCAAGGTCTTTATTTCAGGTAATCCAACAGGCACTAGAGCGGGAGGTTGCCCCTGAGCTTCATTATTACCAAGAGGCCTTGATCTAGCTACACCTTGACCTGCTGATCTAATACTTCCAACGTTAGAACGATTGTCATTTTTTCCTAAAGGAACACTTCCAACTGGTCCTCGGCTTTCAATAGTTTCCTCAACTAGAGGCTCAATAGCAATTCTCCTTCCTCTACATCTAGGTCTTCCTCTACCTCTAGGTCTTCCTCTACCTCTTATCATGACTGAAGCACGTTGAAATATAATAAATCACTTAAGTTACTATAAATATATATTCTACTAAACAAGAAAAATGTTTAAGGAGATCTTCCTGTATGATGATGACGTCTCGACGTGTCTTTCTATCCCAAATGCATAATGCCCCAAAATCAAGTTTTTGTGTAAAAGGAACTCTAAGTTGGACCTCACATGCTCTATTGTTAGGACCTTGTGCCCTTGTTGTCAACCTTGGCTCTGATACCAATCTGTAACACCCCATCTTATAATCCGGGTTATTACCTGGTTGTGGACCACATCTGGGTCCACCAAAACAAGCCTGACAACAAATTAACAAATATTGGACCTTGCAACAAAGGCACAGTGAGAAAAGCCAAGAAAACATCCAACTTATATTTACAATCAATTTAACAAAACATTATGCATGCAACCAAGAAGAAAACTAAAACCCCATACTAAACTGACTATACTACCAAGTTTCTATAAAACATTGCCTTAGACCTTCTTACCACAAGAGCCAACTGGCTTAGACAACAAAAAGACTTAAACCAACATCCTTTCCCTATGACACGTTACATCGAGAACGAGCATTGCCATCCAGAATTTGATCTCCTGGCACATCTTCCACACCAGAATCTTTACCTAAAAACATTGGAATATAAACACATTAGCTAACAATCCTGTTATGGGCCAAACGGGCAAATCAAACATGTAGAATAAAACATAGATTATTAAGATAATACAACCAATCATTCATATACATACCAAACTAATGTGTACATCCAATACACATTATATAATCATATAGACTAGCATATCAATTTCCAAACCAACTTTCAATTCCACAATAATCAATAAGCTCAAAGTTAATCAATAAATCGCTCATACAATATATACCATAACAACCAGCAACAATTCATCCATAATCCAAACCATAACATTCTCCAATTCAGGCAACCCGAACAAGCCTTTGAAACATGGTACACGGCTAGTGCGCACGCTAAACTCATGCCCATTTTCTTTCCCATCACCCTTATTTCCCCGGCTAAGCCTCTACTAGAGCACTCGCCAAAACAATCAATTTTTGAAGGTGATCTCCACACGCCGCATGACTATGTCCGGGGTCTCTTCTCCACCGACTTGTCCTTGTCCATAATCACACCCGCAGAGATCAAGTTGCACACAATAAAAATTATTGAACTATTCCAATAGCTTTCCAATATGAAAATATAGTATGTAATAATATTTCAAAATAGAATTCCACACATTCAATTTACTAGTTTAACACATAACATGATCGCAAGCTAAGTAAGTCTAGACGACTTACCTTAAAGACGAATTCTCTAGGCCAACAAACAGTAACTAACACGCAAAGTGGTCCCCTGTTGTCAAATATAACAAAAGATTTCTCAAAAACGAGCTCACGAAAACACTTCTTAGTTGTTTACTCAAATTCTACAATTTCCTAATCGATAAACGATTTAATTTCCGAATATCGATATATAACCAATCCTTAGTTATCATGCTTCAAGGAGCCATTTTGGCGAAATTATAACTAATTATCTGCTTCACTTCTGAAACAATTTTCTAAATAAAAATTGTTTATTAGCAACAGTTCTTAAAGATTTCCAAATCTCGGACCAAACGGATTAACAACGAACCCTGAGTAATTATCCGAAGTCCCTTACCTGTCAATCGATATCCAAAACTTGTATTCACTATAACTGAAGATCCTGACGTCCGTTTCTCGAGCGGTTTGAACCTGTGGAACCGTATCAACGTCAAGATTATTAAAACCATAAATTTAATTAGCAAAGCGGAACCAAAAGTTCCTTAGGGTTGCTCCGCCACCACCCCGCTAATTAATTTCGATCGTATATACCTTCACTTAAATCCTTGGCTTGTTCGGCTCGATGGTGGCTCGACCCAAGAGCCCGAGGGTGGTTGGGCGTTGCCCGATGGTAGCCCTTGCGGTGGGTGGTGGTCGGAGGAGCTAGCGAACGCCGGTGACGATGTACGGCGAGGCGATAAGCTAGCCGGCGGTGATGATGCGAATTCTTTCCTTCCCGAGTCGTAGTCGTCCCGCTCCTCTGGTTCGGTTCAACAGCCCAGGCCTAACTAGGAGGAGAAGATGATGAGGTGGATGAGGAGGTGAGGAGGAGGTGAAGAAGAAGGTAGTGGCCGGCGGGGGAGGTAGCCCAAGTCCGTCGTCCTCGTCAATTCTCTTGGTTCCTTCCTTTTCCTTTGAAAACGTTGTGATAGACTTTGTCTAAGATATCCGTTCCAATCAATCCCACTCTCTTCCTTATATACTAAGGCATGAAAGGATAATTTTTAAAACGAAATCCGTCTCGGAACTGGACTCGCGTTAAAGCGGTAAAACTATATACCTCGGGTGGAAAAACTCACTAAATGAAAATCGTCCCGTAAATTATGTAGACCAATAAAATCACTTTTCAATGATTTTATCATGCTACATTTAATTTTTAAGGATACCGTTTCGCATTTTACATCCTTTCCGGTACATAATTAAAAAGACGGCTTATCCAATAAATATTCTTTTTCCAATGAAAAATCCTAGAATTCACACCGATCCATAAAATCATTTCTTTGTGATTTGAGGATATCACCAAGAATTTCCTAGGATTTAATCTCCAACAAAAATATTAAATTAAGCGTTAAAACGGACAAAGGGGTTAAAAGGGATATCCGAGAAAAATTCAAAAATATCCTTAAAAACCGCAGTTATTACACTTAATCTATTATCAAAGTTTAGGTTTATTTTTTAAACTAATTTTTTTCATATTTTTTATTAATGTAATTCTTGTGTATATAAAATTGTGAATAATCCACAATAACATTATATCTTTCATTTCCTTTCTAAACAAAATTAAAGTTCATTATATTATTTTATTTTTCAATAAGGAAAATTTTAGTCTTTAAAAAATATAGGTAATTGTAATTATTTATTTAATTTTCATCAAAAAAATTTATATATTTATTGTAATTCAATTTTGAGAGAAATTATTATATGATAATGGAGGATTTATTAAACACATTTGTTAAATCCCTTTTATATTTTACGACATTATTTATTTATTTCAATAAGGTTGAATGCTAAAAATAGAGCATTTATGTAGCCTAAGAGGGACATCGTGAAGAAAGAGAAAGTTTTTGAGGAATGGTTGATGACTCGATCATTACTATGACCACCAAAGAGGTTTGGTGATTAAAAGACGTGATGACATGTGTCTCATAAAAATATTAAAAAACCAGCCAATTCAAGCCCGTCCGTTGGACGGAGCAAAATTTATAATTTAATATTTGAAATACATATATCTTTGTAAACATTTGCAAAAATAATACAAATCACAATAAAAATAATTAATTTAATGAAAATCATTGAAATTTGAACTTTAAAAAAGTTTTTTTGTGCGAACCTAATTACCATCCACCAAAAACCTTCATGTTTTACATTTTCACATTCACTCCCCCCATCTCAATTCGTGTTTCATTTCGATTAATATTTTTTTGCAATCTGAGGGTTGTCTTCTATTTTTCACTTTATAGTGGATGAAATTGTGAGGTGTTCATACAAAAATAAGACGTATATAGGGAGAAAGAAAAAGGTAGAAATTAAATTCTATATTATGTTTGGTTAGCTATAATGTCAACAGCTGTGTTGGATGTTGTGTTTTGTATCTAATATCAAAGGTTCATAATTTAATGTGTAATATCAAATGTTGATGTTTTATTATTGTTATTTGTAATATCAAAATGTTGCAAAATTAACTATTTTAAATTAAGATAGACAATTACTATGCAAATCCTCCAACTTTAAATAAAAGGATTTTAAATATTTCAACACATCATTAAAAAAATATTTATTTGGTTTTGATGATATATAACTTCACATGTTGTAAGAGTATAACTTTAGTGATTTGGATTAGTCTACTAATGCTTTCAAAATTTTACCATTAAGATTCACGATAGGGGTATAATAAATCTATTTAGTTTTTTTTTTATGAATGATTTAGTCTACTATATATAGCCTTATTGTATCATTTGACATTCTCTTAATATTCACCCATCTAAAATTGAATTTGATCCTTTAGCAAGTGTAGGCTAAATAAAAAGAGATTCATCTAAATTTTTTAATGCACTCTTGTATCTAATAACATTGTATTTAATTAAAAAAATATAACAAAGTCATTTTGATTGTTTGAAAGAATTTGGATCATCTTATAACAATATGTAATCAAATAGATTGGTGTATACTTAACAAAATCATATTAGTTAACACATTAATTTACATTACTTTGTGTGTGTTTTCAATACATCTTAGCTCCTATGTTTAATAAAAACTATAATTTCTTTATAAATTAGTTATAGCAAAACGTTTTAACTATTTGAAAAAAATATGAGTCACCTTATAACTAAATTAATCAAATGGATTGATGTATAATTAATTAATTATCATAATCATATATCATTTTTCATACACTTATGTGCAACTATCAGAATACTAGATATGAAACCCTCGAAAGAACGCGCCTCACGTGCCCAGCCCCCTTCCCATGAACAAGCACTAGACCTAACGGCGTCCGCGCCGCCGCAGTAGGCGAATCTCGCTTCCCACAAGCACCAGGCCATAAAAATGGCCTCCGAACTCCAACAAGTTAGTAGTGCAGACCTGGTGTCGTCCGGATCTATGCCCGACCGGACTCGAAGCCACCTCGTGTGCGAGAGATACGTTAATCTCCAACCGCAACCTATGTCTTTCTAGATCTACTCTCTAAGGAGCCTTAATATGAGATTCCAAGTTCAATTTTATACTTCATGGGATCTATGCTTGACGACGTTGGTCGGGATTCAGGATCCCAACAAACAAATCGAGAATCGGATGAGTTTATCGCCTTCTTGGAATCGATCGGGGACCCATGTTCTCGGGGAGGAGGATAATTTCAGCTCCTAGCCCACGCGGTTCCTCTCCCGCCTCACTGGTGTTTTGTGTCGGTCACGGCGTGATTGGCGGTGGTGGTTCGTTCTGTGGAAGTCGTCGGCGTCGGTGCTTGCCGGGAGGGATCTCCATGCCAACACACCTTTGGTATTTAAAGTTCCCCTAGACTCTCTCAGGGGCTTATCTGCTTTTTGGTTGAGCCTTAAATTCATGCTTGTTTATCAGAAATCCCTTTGTTATATTCTCTCTTTCTCGTTTACGTACAAGACCCCTGCACTTCTGGGTGCTTCTTTGGCTTGCTCTCTTATTTTGTTGTGCGCGGGCCAGCTCGGTTCTCTTTCAGCAATGTTTCTGTTAAGCCGCCTTTGGTTGTTCATGCTTATGGACGGCTGTGGGCAACCGCTTGTTTCTGCGCTAAAACGAGATTTTGGTGTTGGGGTTGCAAAGCTTACTTTCGTAACCCTTTGTTTTCTGACATTAAACTGTTTACCTGCTCTTAAATAAAAATTGATCACAATGTCCAACAATGGCACCGTGCTACGGCGTACCCTTTCAATTTCGTTGTATTTGTGGCTTTCAACTATACTTTTTTCTATCTGTTAAGATCTTGTTTAGGCTACCCCTTATATGTGGAATCCTGTAGGCATTCACTTAATCTGAGGCCTCAAACATGTTTTCATTCACAAATATTTACAACCTTTTCCTCCAGGTGTAGCTTGGAACAAACAAAATTTAGGAGACGGCTTAACAGCCTTTGCTATCGTAAATGTTCATCTAATGCAGGAAGTTGGAGCAATCACAAGATAACACAAGCCAACAAGTTGATGTTGGGCTCAACTAAGGCTGATTGGAAGCTTAAACCCCCTGTGTACCCTATCTCCGACCCACTAATTAACTTAGTTGGGAACCACTAGAGTGGTATCGCACAAGAACACAAAACTGTGAAACTAACTCGCATCAATATGTCCCGAATCTCTCAAAGAGACAACTCGGGTAAACAAAAGACAAAATATTTGTTGTGGCTATGCGCCTACTTAGTGGATGAAAAATTACCCCAAAACAAATTACTAACAAAATTGATAACCCCATACACCCACAACGGAGATAATAGTGGAATGGCCAACCCCATAAGAAAATTTGACAGTCAAAGAAAACCACATATTAACAAAACAAACACCATCATGAGAATACCAAACAAATCCGTATAGATAAATTCACTAAATATAATCCAGGTTACTATCTTAGGCCTAGGACATGCCAAACCAACACATAAAGAAATGATGAAAAAACTACCACAAAACATATAAAGAGAAACACCAAAATTAGCTACACCGAAAACATATCGGTGGAGACGAACAACATGAAAATACAAAAATGTTAGTGGAATAACCAGCCACCCACGGCCAAAAGCCACACCAATTCGGTTTTTTATGAAGATTTGTACCTGGAATTGTCGAGGCATGAAAATACAAAAATACAAAAATGCTAGTGGAATAACCCGCAAGTCCTTCTGGACGGAGGTTAATGCGTTATACCACCTGGAGCATATCAACCTAATTGCACTCATAGAAACAAAAACCCAAACGCCGCCTGACTGCAAAAGTTGGAAAAAAGCGGGTTTCGACTCGATCGAATTTATCCTGGCCACCGGTTTCTCGGGCGGTATCTGCGTCCTTTGGAAGGGCTCAAAGCTCACAAACAAAACTATCAAAAGCGTCCACAAAGACAATCGCTTCATTGCTTTCCACTATGAAAACCTCTAAGCCAACAGAGAAATGATTCTGATCTTAGCCTATGCGCCGCCAAATGCACAAGAAAAAGACACGTTTTGGAACAATCTGAAGGATTTCATTCAACATTGTACCCTACCGTGTCTTCTCATGGGAGGCCTTAACGAAATTCAACACCCAGACGAGAAAATAGGAGGGGCATATTCGGCCCCTCTCAGTTTGAACGACTCATTAATTTTAAAAACGAGTGCGATATGTGCGACATCCCCACCATTGGAAATAAATTCACATGGAGAAAATTCAACAATTTAGACAACAATACATTCGAAAAACTGGATCGAACTCTCGTCAACAATCAAATCATTCAATGGTTACCCATCCCTTGCCAGTTGCCACAAAAAACCATGCTTTCGCATCCTCAGATCACTACCCTATTTCGTTTGATGTCCCTACAGGGATACCTTTCAAGGCGCAACCATTCAAATTTGAAATCATGTGGACTACAATAAAGGACTTCCTAAATGTAATCAAACAGGCCTGGCAGTTAAACGCCGGTGGGTCGCACATGTACAATCTCAAAAAAAAAACTTAACTTATAAAAAGTAAAGTAAAAGTTTGGAACAAACAAACGCTTGGAATTGAAATGGAATTCAACCTTCTCTTCTCCAATATCAAATGTGAGAAGTCCTTTTCTGACATCTACTCGCGCCCCTGCGGTGGCTAAAAATGGTCTGCCTAGAATGATTGGCACCGCAGGGTCTTCAGGCATATCTAGCACAATGAAGTCATTTGGAACAAAGAATTTTCCAACTCGGATAGGAACATCGTCAACGACTCCAGTTGCTTTTACAGAAGATCCATCCGCCATGTAGAGTTTCATCTTGACAGGCTCTAGTGGTCCCATGTTAGCTTTTAACCAAATGGAAAGAGGAAGCAAACTAGAACTGGCTCCCAAATCACATAAAGCTTTAAATTTGTGGTCGCCTATGCCAATCGTGATGGCAAATCTCCCTGGGTCTCCAAGCTTTTCTGGTAGAGCTATTGATCTGACTTCATCCTGCAGCTCTATAATGGACCTTTTCCTGCTAAGAATATCCTTCAAAAATTTTGTGTAAGCCGGCATTTCGCTTAGGGCGTCAGCGAATGGGATGGAAATATTAATGCCCTGAAGAATCTTCACGAAACGCTTGAACCTACTCTCAGTAGAGTCCATAGATTTCTTAGTTGGAAATGGAAGAGATTTCACCATTCTCGGAACCAAGTTGGGCTCGAGAGGTGAGAGTACCGGGTCGACACTAGGGTCGTTTGGTGTCCTTGGCGGGTCGTTACCGACCTTGATGGGGTCGTTAACTACCCTGGAATAGAGAGAAAGGCTCGGATTAGTAGACTTACCTAGGTTAGGGTCGTTAGATACCCTCGGAGCCTCGTCACCCTGGTATGCGGGCTCGGTATTTGCCCTCGCTGGCTCGTTACCGAGCTGGGTTGTGACCTCCTCTTCCTTGTCTTCAGCTTGAACTCTCTCCGGTAATGTCTTCCCGCTTCTAAGGTGTACTGCTGCTATTTAGCCTCTAGGGTTCTCCTCGGGGCGACCCGGGAGTTGCCCTTGTGGTCTTGGAATCCGTGCAGCTAGGTCCCCTAGTTGGGAATCAACACTCCTCTTCCAAATATCGAACTCTCCCCATCTATTTTCTTGTCGGTTCAGTTTGGCTTGAACTTCATCAACTTTGTTGTTCACTCCGTTAATGCTATCCTTTATTTCCTAGACCCATGACGGTGGCTCTTGATAGTCCGGAGGTTCGTAAGGAGGAACCCTTTGTTCTTGTTGAGGAGGTTGGCTCCATTGGTCATATGCATAATTACCCCAGGTGGGCTGAGTGTAATTCCTCCATGCATAAAAAGTATCACCTTGGTTCCTATATGGGCCCCACATGTAATTATCCTCTTCATATGCCTCAGCAGCTATGATTCCCCTTTCTCTCTGGATCTCCTCAATCTCTAAACAGAGTTCAGCGATCTGCTCAGCTAGTTCTTCATGTGTAGCCATGGCTTTGTTTGCTTGACGACCTTTAGCTGGCATACACTGTAAGCAAAAACAAAAACAAAAAACGAAATCAAAAAGCAAAAACGGGGTCTCGGACAGGGTCAGTAACGATACCCAGAGGGTCGTTAACGAGCCTAGAGTGATCCCGTAAAACCGAAACTAAAAAGAAAAAACAACTACCTGTCGACAGGGTCGTTAACGACCCTGAAGGGGTCGGTAACGACTCGACAGTGACCTAAAAAAATAAACAGAAAAATGCACAGAAATTGGGTTGCCAAGCAGGGTCGGTACCGACCCTGGGAAGGTCGTTACCGACTAGGCGGAGTCCCAAAAACGCAAAAAAAAACAAAACTTGGCACTATTGAAATCCCCCCGGCAACGGCGCCAATTTGTTGAGAGGGTTTCTCGGCCAACAAATAAATTTGTAAGTCAAGACCCTTCTGAGTACAGGGGAGTCAGGTTCGTCCACGGGAGATAGTCAGTATCAAGTTTTGTTACTTCTCACGCAAGCAATCAATTAAAGGTAGGGTTTTTTTTATCAAGGGAAGAGGAATTCTAAGGTTAAGGTGTCACCACAACAACAATCATGCATGCCAAACGCTAATGAAACACATAGATCATGCTTTTATCACATAAAGGCGCTAACTTTCGTTAACTAAAGCAAGTAAATCAATCAACTTTCGTTCAATCAACAAACTTACTATCTATCTCTTCTACTTCAACTAGGATAAATCCGCTTTCACTTCAAAACCCTAATTTGACTATTCTGATTCAAGGTTTCTGCTTTCGCTTCAACTATGAATGAGAAATTCCTTTCAACTTTCGTTTCAAGGATTAAGAACAAGAGAATAGACTCATGTAATAAAAACAATCAAATCATGATCACAAACAAGCATGTACAACCATTGTTGGGTTTAACCCCAACCTTAGAAAGAGAGACTACTCACAAAGCATGATTGAAAACATCCAAATTAAATTAAAAAGAAAGCTTACAACCGAAGCCAAACGATAGTTCTTCCCCACAAAAACTCGTCTCTTCCCCCTCTCACATGCCTTTCTCCTCCCCTTACTTGCCCTCCAAGGAAATTGATTGTGTCCAGAATAAAAAAGGGTAGACAAGAGTATTTATAGAGAAACTATTCTATCTTAAATCTATCTTTAAGGAAATAAATCTATCTTAAATCTACCTATAAGGAAATAATATCTTCTAATATCTAATATAAGGAAATAATATCTTCTAATAAGATATACCCCTTCTATCTATCTAATAACATAAAAAAGGAAACAAGATAGAAGCCCATAAATAGCACCGACTCGGATCTCTGCTGCTCTCGCTGCCTCGTTAACGACCTTGATAGAGTTGTTAACGACCCTGGAGTAAAACTTGCGTAGAAGATTCGTTACAACTCCGTTTGACTCGATTCTTTTTCCCATGTTCTTGTAACGAATTTCTATATCTCTTTCCAAGCTCAAACTTGATCTTTAATAACTTTACTTGAGCGCTTAATCTTCATCTTCTCTTCATTCTTGAGTGCTATCTTCACCGTCTTTACTCCTTTCTTCAAAATAATGCTCCAAATAGCTTCTAAAAACCTACAAAATACCACAAAAGCTTATGTAGACTCCATATCTTAGGAAAATACGAAAACCTACACAAATGACTCAAAACAAAACACAAAACTAAAGAAAAAGACTCAAAAGACACAAAAGCACACCCTAAAAACATGACTAAAAAGGCGGACATCAAAATACCCCATACTTAGACTTGCTTGTCCTCAAGCAATCAATAAGACATCAACCAAAACAACCAACACATATATCAAGTCAATGCCTTCATCAAAAAACAACATCTAAGCACAAGTAGAAAATAGACAAGTGAATCTAACATCATCACACATATATAAGCAACCTCAAGCAAAAGCAACTAAAAATCCAACCTCACAAGGGATGATGTGTTTCTCTCAACTCTCAAGTGTTTAGGCTTATAATAACAACTCTCAACTCAATCCAATATACAAAAATCAACATAGTCATTGTTACTTATATCACCAAACTCTCCACCCGAGATGTCAAAACACATAAAAATCATCAAGAGAACTTAGGCTCAATGAAAAACTTCATAGAAGTTTCCATTCGGCCGGGTTGTAATGGGGCTTGGTAATAACAAAAAGGCGTGGAAAATTTTGGCTATGTGGTGCTAATAATATCCGGGAATCAAGGACTCCTAAAAACTCACACATATCAAAACTTTCATATAAGATAACCAAACTCACTCTTCTTTATGCACACTTCTTTCATTAACCCCTTTATCCCAACTTAATCTTGCTTACAAACACTTAGGAAATTTGGCTCAGGCACAATTTCACTTTTCAACTCTTCACTTTGGATTTCTCAAGTCCTTTCTTTTCTTTTCTTTTTTTTTTCTTTCCGCGGGGGCTCGGTACCGAACCCTTTTAGGGTCGGTAACGAATCTGAATTATTTTTTTCTTTTGTTTTCCCCTTTACTTTCCACTTCATTTCTTTTGTAAGTGTATTTAGGGAACCAAACTCCTTTACATAACAAGCTGCAAGATACTATCACTTTACCCAACCGAAATTACCCCACACTTGAACCAAAACATCTCACTCAACAAAACCATCACCATAACCAACACTAAGTCCTAATCCCTGGATAGGGTCAAGTTTATATCGTCTAGGGAATAATTTTGTGGAGCTAAAAATAAAAAGGCTTTAAGGCTCAACTTGGCTTCAAAAAGAGGATAATGATAAGGGTGGGTAAGGATTAATAGGGCTTATGAAAATAAGTTCTCCATCATATGACTTACATGCAATGAACTAATATCTCATATAGGTCTCAAGTAATAGATAACCATGCAATGACAAGAGATAATATGCATAAGGAGAGTAAATCACACAAGAAAAGAAGAGGGATTTTTGATGTTCTCCCTATAAGGCCAAAAATAACTCACAAGGTAGCAATTTTTGTTGGATTTCAGTCACTTCCACCAAAGATCATATGTGCTCAATTTCATCACAAGCTAAATATCCAAATAAAAACAATTTTCAACATGATTCAGGCAAAGCTATCCAAACATGCTATGGAATTACATGATCAAGAAAGTTAAAGCATATCATAGGACATCTAAGTGGAATATCATCAATCCTAAAAAAAAAACAAAAAACTGACACAAAACTGAGTTTCCTTTTCCCATACCCCATACTTAAACCAAACAGTGTCCTCACTGTTTAAAATCATAAAAATAAAAAGAATAAGGAAAAGGGAACTCACAAAATAAAACTGAAGCTACTTGAAACCATTGATCACATGAGGAGTATTGCTCAATTTTTCTTCTGTTCGGTAGAGGTCGGTACCGACCCTGAGGGGGTCGTTATCGAGCCTGCGTGCTTGTACACCGAATCTTCTTGATTTTCTTCTTCTTAGCACTTCTTCTTTTTTTTGTACCTGAGTCACTTTAGAAAAACTTCTATCCTACTATACTAATCTAACCTAAAAAAATCAAAAGAAAGCTAGCAAAAAGAACTAGGAAAGCAAAAACAAAAAGCGGGTTGCCTCCCGTAAGCGCTACTTTTAACGTCGTTAGCCCGACGAACTTACCTTAGCTTACCTAGGGAGGCTGCCATCCAGTATCGAAGGGATCATAAGAAACCCCATACTTAGCCTGAAAAACATCATAGCTTCTTTCCAAAATATTCGGCCCTCTATCATCAATAAGTATGCTTGGTAATCCTACAACAGGGTTAGTGAAATCCGAAAACCAAGGAGGTTTTGACTCCTTCACAGAACTAACAGTAGGATATGATGTAGAACAAGGATAGGAGAAAGGATCATGACCAGAATCAATCAACTCAGAATAAGAAGACTTACCTTGATTGAGCAGATAAGGGCTGGTTACCGAGGTGGTGTGGATCGTTAACGACCTTGCTGGATCTAGAAATGGCTCGTTGTCGTGCCTGGATCCACCTCCTACCTCGTTTTCCTTCAAATAAGGGTTGATATCGACCCATGGAGGGTCGATAGTCTCCTCGGTAGATGTGTCTCCATTGAAGTTGCTCGTTTCTGTACTCAGAGAGGGGTCGTTACCGAGCCATGGTGGGTCGGTAGGCTCCTCAATACTACAACTAGCCACTTCACTTATGGGTGAATTGAAATGGAATTCAACCTTCTCTTCTCCAATATCAAATGTGAGAAGTCCTTTTCTGACATCTACTCGCGCCCCTGCGGTGGCTAAAAATGGTCTGCCTAGAATGATTGGCATCGCAGGGTCTTCAGGCATATCTAGCACAATGAAGTCGTTTGGAACAAAGAATTTTCCAACTCGGACAGGAACATCGTCAATGACTCCAGTTGCTTTTACAGAAGATCCATCCGCCATGTAGAGTTTCATCTTGACAGGCTCTAGTGGTCCCATGTTAGCTTTTAACCAGATGGAAAGAGGAAGCAAACTAGCACTGGCTCCCAAATCACATAAAGCTTTAAATTTGTGGTCGCCTATGCCAATCGTGATGGCAAATCTCCCTGGGTCTCCAAGCTTTTCTGGTAGAGCTATTGATCTGACTTCATCCTGCAGCTCTGTAATGGACCTTTTCCTGCTAAGAATATCCTTCAAAAATTTTGTGTAAGCTGGCATTTCGCTTAGGGCGTCAGCGAATGGGATGGAAATATTAATGCCCTGAAGAATCTTCACGAAACGCTTGAACCTACTCTCAGTAGAGTCCATAGATTTCTTAGTTGGAAATGAAAGAGATTTCACCATTCTCGGAACCAAGTTGGGCTCGAGAGGTGAGAGTACCGGGTCGACACTGGGGTCGTTTGGTGTCCTCGGCGGGTCGTTACCGACCCTGATGGGGTCGTTAACTACCCTGGAATAGAGAGAAAGGCTCGGATTAGTAGACTTACCTGGGTTAGGGTCATTAGATACCCTCGGAGCCTCGTCACCCTGGTATGCGAGCTCGGTATTTGCCCTCGCTGGCTCGTTACCGAGCTGGGTTGTGACCTCCTCTTCCTTGTCTTCATCTTGAACTCTCTCCGGTAATGTCTTCCCGCTTCTAAGGTGTACTGCTGCAATTTGGCCTCTAGGGTTCTCCTCGGGGTGACCCGGGAGTTGCCCTTGTGGTCTTGGAATCCGTGCAGCTAGGTCCCCTAGTTGGGAATCAACACTCCTCTTCCAAATATCGAACTCTCCCCATCTTTTATCTTGTCGGTTCAGTTTGGCTTGAACTTCATCAACTTTGTTGTTCACTCCGTTAATGCTATCCTTTATTTCCTGGACCCATGAGGGTGGCTCTTGATAGTCCGGAGGTTGGTAAGGAGGAACCCTTTGTTCTTGTTGAGGAGGTTGGCTCCATTGGTCATATGCATAATTACCCCAGGTGGGCTGAGTGTAATTCCTCCATGTATAAAAAGTATCACCTTGGTTCCTATATGGGCCCCACATGTAATTATCCTCTTCATATGCCTCAGCAGCTACGATTCCCCTTTCTCTCTAGATCTCCTCAATCTCTAAACAGAGTTCAGCGATCTGCTCAGCTAGTTCTTCATGTGTAGCCATGGATTTGTTTGCTTGACGACCTTCAGCTGGCATACACTATAAGCAAAAACAAAAACAAAAAACGAAATCAAAAAGCAAAAACGGGGTCTCGGACAGGGTCAGTAACGATACCCAGAGGGTCGTTAACGAGCCTAGAGTGATCCCGTAAAACCGAAACTAAAAAGAAAAAACAACTACCTGTCGACAGGGTCGTTAACGACCCTGAAGGGGTCGGTAACGACTCAACAGTGACCTAAAAAAATAAACAGAAAAATGCACAAAAACTGGGTTGCCTTGCAGGATCGGTACCGACCCTGGGGGAGTCGTTACCGACTAGGCGGAGTCCCAAAAACGCAAAAAGAACAAAACTTGGCACTATTGAAATCCCCCCGGCAACGACGCCAATTTGTTGAGAGGGTTTCTCGGCCAACAAATAAATTTGTAAGTCAAGACCCTTCTGAGTACAGGGGAGTCAGTTTCGTCCACGGGAGATAGTCAGTATCAAGTTTTGTTACTTCTCACGCAAGCAATCAATTAAAGGTAGGGTTTTTTTATCAAGGAAAGAGGAATTCTAAGGTAACGGTGTCACCACAACAATAATCATGCATGCCAAACGCTAATGAAACACATAGATCATGCTTTTATCACATAAAGGCGCTTACTTTCGTTAACTAAAGCAAGTAAATCAATCAACTTTCGTTCAATCAACAAACTTACTATCTATCTCTTCTACTTCAACTAGGATAAATCCGCTTTCACTTCAAAACCCTAATTTGACTATTCTGATTCAAGGTTTCTACTTTCGCTTCAACTATGAATGAGAAATTCCTTTCAACTTTCGTTTCAAGGATTAAGAACAAGAGAATAGACTCATGTAATAAAAACAATCAAATCACGATCACAAACAAGCATGCACAACCATTGTTGGGTTTAACCCCAACCTTAGAAAGAGAGACTACTCACAAAGCATGATTGAAAACATCCAAATTAAATTAAAAAGAAAGCTTACAACTGAATCCAAACGATAGTTCTTCCCCACAAAAATTCATCTCTTCCCCCTCTCACATGCCTTTCTCCTCCCCTTACTTGCCCTCCAAGGCAATTGATTGTGTCCAGAATAACAAAGGGTAGACAAGAGTATTTATAGAGAAAATATTCTATCTTAAATCTATCTTTAAGGAAATAAATCTATCTTAAATCTAACTATAAGGAAATAATATCTTCTAATATCTAATATAAGGAAATAATATCTTCTAATAAGATATACCCCTTCTATCTATCTAATAACATAAAAAAGGAAACAAGATAGAAGCCCATAAATAGCACCGACTCGGATCTCTGCTGCTCTCGCTGCCTCGTTAACGACCTTGATAGGGTCGTTAACGACCCTGGAGTAAAACTTGCGTAGAAGATTCGTTACAACTCCGTTTGAATCGATTCTTTTTCCCATGTTCTTGTAATGAATTTCTATATCTCTTTCCAAGATCAAACTTGATCTTCAATAACTTTACTTGAGCGCTTAATCTTCATCTTCTCTTCATTCTTGAGTGCTATCTTCACCGTCTTTACTCCTTTCTTCAAAATAATGCTCCAAATAGCTTCTAAAAACCTACAAAACACCACAAAAGCTTATGTAGACTCCATATCTTAAGAAAATACAAAAACCTACACAAATGACTCAAAACAAAACACAAAACTAAAGAAAAAGACTCAAAAGCCACAAAAGCACACCCTAAAAACATGACTAAAAAGGCGGACATCAGCACGTTGTTGGTCCGAATGTCACCAAAGTTGTCAAGAGTTTCTTTCATTCTGGTAAAATACTAAAACAAATAAACCACACCTTCATCACCTTGCTACCCAAATGCGAAAACCCTAACTCTACCAACCACTATAGACGGATTAGCCTGTGCAATAAAATCTATAAAGTAATATCGAAAATTATTACAAATCGCCCAAAAACGTATTAAAGAAACTAATTCACCTAATGCAAGGGGCCTTCATAAAAAACCGAAGCATCCAAGATAACACTCTCATCGCACATGAAATTTTCCACATCTTCCGCAATAAACGTGGCCGCGAGGGATGGATTGCCATAAAACTTGACATGGAAAAAGCCTATGATCGTATTAACTTGGAGTTCCTAACCACAATCCTACAGAAATTCGATTTCCATGAGAAATTCATCTGTTGGATTTGCGAATGTGTGGAAACAGTCTCATTCTCTGTCTTGGTCAATAACGGACCAACAAAACAATTCTACCCCCAACGGGGACTTAGACAGGGGGACCCCCTTTCACCGTACTTATTCATTCTCGCCGCTGAAATCCTGGCTAGACAAATTCAACACGAGAGAACCAACTCAAAAAATGGAATCAGGATCCAAATCTCAAGAAACGGCACAAAAATTCCGTTCCTGGCTTTCGCAGATGACATCATCATTTTTGCCAAAGCCAATGGCCAAGCATGCAAAAAAGAATCAATGACATCATTGACGACTACTGCCAGATCTCAGGCCAGAAAGTCAATTTCCACAAATCTGCATTCCAAGTAACCAAAAATACAAGCAACCATACCAAAGAACAAATAAAGCAGATATTCCAAATAACGAATACTATAGCACTAGACAAATACTTAGGATGCCCAATTGTCAATGGGAGAGTTACAAAAAACACATTCAAACCCCTCACTAAGCGTACCAAATCACAATTATCAAAATGGAAAGTGAACGCCCTTTCTCAGGAAGGACGCAAAACGCTAATTAAAGCCAACCTCTTTGCACAACCGAACTATCTCATGCAATCGTTCATGTTGTCGCAGGCAACACTGAAAGAACTAGACTAAATCAACAAGAAGTTCTTTTGGAACAAAGAAAACAACTATAAACCACTTATAAGCTGGAACTCTATTTGTCGCCCCCCCCCCCCCCCCGGCCCATGACGGGGTTGGAATCACTAAAGTAGAAGAAATGAACAAAGCACTCCAAATGAAACTTCTATGGAAAATTCTAGCGGAACCTCATAATTTGTGGTTTAAAATAGTTTCAGAAAAATACCTCAAAACGGAAAACATCTTAAACTATAAGAAAAAAAACAACACTTCTTGGCAATGGTCCAAACTCTTAAGCCTTCGTGACTTGTTCATAAAGGGGCTCATCTGGAAAGTGGGAGACGGAAAAACAATTCGCTTCTGGAAAGACAATTGGACTGGAAACGGTCCTCTCCAACCAAAGACTGAAGTCGAAACCATTATCAACTGGAACGAACCTGTAGAAAACTACCTATGTGAAGACAATTCTTGGAACATAGAAAAACTAGAAAAAGTTGTTAAGAATGATGACTTAAGCAAGATATCCGAAATTATCAATCCCATTAACAAAATTCCGGACATGCTGTACTGGCAACCCAGTAAAAATGGTTGGTGCTCTACCCACTCAACAATTCAGTGGATTCACCAATCCAAAGGCAAGCCAAAAATCAACCTAGGATGGATTAACAAACTCAACATACCGCCCAAAATGAAGAACTTCATCTGGAAGGTGGCACGCAATGGTCTACCAACCAAAGCACGACTGGCCGTAAGCCATATACCGGTACCGCAGGGCTGCACTGCTTGCCACAATCAGGTTGAAGACAATAACCACATTCTTCTTTCATGCCCTCTTACTAGGGAAGCCCTTAACGTTGTCAACTCAAAACTACGACGGATCACCGACCAAATTACACCGAATGAAAAAAAAACCATATCAAGTGTTAGAGGAAATTAGGACTCGTGTGTCAAAAGAGGAAATGGAACTCGTCACGACCACCTGGTGGAGCCTATGGTACTCCAGAAACAAACGAGTGTTCGATGGTACCAATGAAACAAACTTGAACAATGCCAACAAAATTAGCGAATTTACCCGAAATCAGATCAAAGAATGGAAACTGGCCAATGATCCTGCTCCCACTAGTCCCCGTACTCACTGCAAGGTGGCTAATGGAGTCAGGAGACCCAACAAATGGGTAAAACCCAAAAAGGACTTTATAAAATTGAATTTTGATGGTGTAGTTAATGCGGATGGAGTAGCTTCGTTCGGATTCATCCTTAGGGACTCTGCGGGTTGCCCCATTTTCTTCGCGCCAGGGACTTCTTGAGGCCATTCGACGTGGCATTCCCAGGATCCAAATCGGAGGCGACAATTTGCAGCTGGTCAAGGCTGTGCTTGGCGACTAGCGTTGCCCGTGGGAAATTGAGCTTCTGCGTTCAGACATCCATTGCTTGTTGGCCCGGTTTCAGGATTGGAGTATCTCTCATGCCTTTCGGGAGTGCAATTCTGTGGCGGACTTCATCGCGAGATCCATTCGACGTATCTCTTCGTTACCGCTCGCAACTGACCTAGGATTTCTAACCCTCATCCGCCAGGATGCTCTAGGGCGATCACTAGCCTGTTAGTGGTCACCCTAATTACTTTCCTTATCAAAAAAAATGTGCAACTATCAACATAATACAATTCTTATATATCATTCACATACTTTTAATATCAAATCTAAATTGAATTTAGTATTTTGTATTGGGTCTTTTGATTGTGGTAAAAAAGTTATCCAAAGTGATTATTTGAAGACTCGAACCTTTAAACCTCCAATATAATTTTCAAAGCTTCAACCATTGAGCCAAAATTTCATATTGACATATAATAAAATCAACATAATATGATTGAGATGTTTTTCATAAATTTAATACATTCACCTAGTACATACCATTTTAATGTTGTAAATTTAAAAAATAAAAATTATGGTGAATCTAAAACAATTTATTTTATTATATAATAGTTTAATATTGTAATTGATTATACATAATGGTGCCTAAAATATAATATAATAAAGATTAAAATAGTAAAAGTATTTCAATTAAATAAAATATATGCAACAAAATAACAATTGCCAAGAAAGGATGATATATAATATATAATAGTATATACAAATTATATTTAAGCCTTAAAACTAAATGTGAAGAAAATGATCTACCTTATTATGTAATAGTGTAATTGACAATGTATATGGTACATGTTGGATCGTAATCGGTTAGCAGTGAGCTTGGGAACTGGCAATTAAGTTGTTCCCAAGGCAGCGGAAGTAAATAATCGCAAGTAATAAAAACAGTGAAAGGCACAGTTCCTTTATAGAGGAACCCCACTACAACCAACTAGTTGTATGGGTAAACCTCTACCTCCGCTTGGAGGATTTTGAATGACTTACTTATATTGATTGCTTTGTTCCTTAGTTACACAGCCGGATTTACACTTCTCTGTTCCTACAAGTTCTTCCTAACTCTAGCAACACTAGTAAATCCTCTCAACTGAGTTCCTAAGCTCACAACAGCAAAACACAAGTAACTCAAACCTTACGCTGACTTCTCAGTTCCCTTGCTCCAGGGAACTTCAGCTTCACCGTCGTCGAGATCACACACTCGCCGGCGGGGACTTCTCTTCCTTTTCTTTCTTTTCTCTGATGTGGGTGTTTTTAAGTTCTGGGAGAAGTACTCAGACCGAGTACTATTCATTTGGCTTTATAGTCCATTTGTCTTGGGCAGTCGCATCTTTCGTTTGTGTCCAAAATGCCCTTTGCTTGATGCCCAAGTTGTACTTTCTTCACATGTGACTTTGGGTTGAACTAGGTCAACTTCTTGAATCAATCGGACCGTTGGATGAAGCGTGACAGTCTGATCCTCAGACTGTTCCCTCTGGCTGTCTGAGACAGAATCCCGCGATCTGCGCTGAACGGTCGTTGTCTTCACATGTGAGTTCCCATTTCATGGAAACTGACTTCTTCAGAGTTCCCTTGATGGAAACTCTTCATCGTTGTAAGCTTGTGTTTTCTTGTTTGTTTCTGGGAGTTCCCAATTCATGGGAACTTTCCTCTTCAGAGTTCCCTTGATGGAAACTCTTCATTGTGGCCAGTAGTGGCTTTGTCATTCATAGGAGTTCTTGGCTGTACCTGTGTTCCTTAGAAATACTTGAACAAACCACATTAGTTCCCTATGGTATTTGTCATTATCAAAACTTAAAGAGAAGTGAATCGTTGATCCGTTGCTTAGAACCAGAGGTCCCAACAACGTCCCACAATTTCCCCCTTTTTGATGATGACAAACCCATCACAAAAATGCAAGTATTTCAATGAATGATATGCTGATGAGTTCCTAAGTATGATTTTGGGAAGTCACTCTTAGTGAGACATTTAGATTTAGGGAGCCACTTCTGGTGAGACACATAGTTCCTATTAGGCTTTTTATGCAATTGTTCCCCCTTAGCTTATGCGTGGTCTGTGATAACTTAAACTTTTAACTCATCTCACATTTTTTATCTTTCCCCCTTTTGACATCATCGAAAATTAAGCAAAGTAATATTAGGAAAGAATGGAACACGCAATCAAAATAAAGACCATTTCATTACTTAAGAGAATATGTACAATGGGAACCCAAGTACAATTTGTGGTCATTTTTGGATTAAGGGAACAAGAAGGGAGAGATCATGGGCTCTGAGGGAACAAGGCGTCACAAAGGCGCGTAAGGACTTGTGTAAGCTTTTCTTGTCCTCTGGCCAACACTGCCTGGTCCCTAGCAATCTGATCGAGGGTGTTGGCGATGCGGAGCAACACTGAAGAGTTCCCCTCTTGTGTACCAGACTCTAGGGGAGCCGCCTCCTCTACAGGCTCCGAGTGCCTCATCTTCTGGGCAACTGTAATGTCCAGTTCCCTTCCAAGCTCGATTTCGTCTTTAGAGGCATCGTAGAGACCCTCTTTTTGTAGGAGCTTCTTGATCAGCCCGGAGTAGGGAAGGGAGTGGGACTTGGAGGCCATGCACTTTTCCATGTGCCCAAGGATAATTCGGGGAAGATTTATGGGCTTCTTGAGGAGGAAGTGGTAGAGGATGATGGCATCGGGGATGTTGACGACCAGGCGCTTTTCTTGGCGTGGGATCACCACGTTGATGATGAATTGGTGATCGAGCTTGGCGACCAAGGACAGATGATGCGTCGAGAGGACCTTAGAGGGAACCCGACCCTCAAAAATTGTGTTGTACACCTCGGCGCTGTTGAAGTCGCCCCAGAGCTTGTTGGGCACCTCGCTAAGCCCTTGACCAGGGACCTGGAGTTGAAGGCGGATCGTAGACGTTGTAAAAATGAACTCGTCGCCTTCGTGGGAGAGAGTTCCATGAGTGCCGTCGTTGGTGATAGTGAAGTTGTTGTAGAATTGACGCACTTGTGAGGGATCTACTCTCACAGTTTCTTGGCAGAGTCTCTCCCATCCCTGGGCCTTGATCAGTTCCCACAGTTCCTCCAGACCATTTTCAGTTAGCACCTCTTTGGAAACAATGAGGTGAGGGAGAAGCTTTCGGCGCTCATTGACATGATGCTTGGTGGTCCCCTTCCCCTTCCTTGACTTGCGTTTGGATTTGTTCCCCCTAGAGACCGTGCGAGGTCCTTTCTGCTGAGGGGGTGCAGCCGCTTCGATCATAAGCACGCGGTCCCTTGGTGGTGGGGAACTCGCGGACACCAACATTTGGTGTCCAGGTGTAGGGATACGTGCTGGCTCCTTTGTAGCTGGAGCTTCTTCTTCTTCTTCGACCTCATCATGGGAGGTCCCTTCTTCCTCGGAGGAGCTCGAACCGGAGCCCTCCGCGTCATCTCCAGGATGACTTGTTGTTGCCTCAGCACCTCCAGCTGGTGCGAGGTCCCTTGTCTCTGTGGGCTCTTGAGGGGCAACCTTTTCTGGGGACTTTGTCCCTTGGGAGACTGTGTGCTCAGAGGGACCCCTGTTGAGTTCTTCCTCGATGGCCTTGAGCTGGGCTTCCTCCTCCAAAGTTCCCATGATGATCGGAGGAGGGTCCTTGGTCATTTTGCCGATGACCACAGAAAGAGGAAGATCGTCGTCGTCTGAGGAGAGGGCGACGGTACTTTTGGATGGTGAGGGAGAGGGGAGTTTGGTGGTGGTGGGAGACGTGATGGAAGAGGGGAGAGGAGAAGAAGGAATAGGGGTTGTGAGTTGAGTGGAAGAAGGAGGAAGGGATCTGCGGTCCTGTGGAGGAGAGATCCCCGAAGCGGAGATGGGAGTGGTGGAAATGTGTTTTGGTAAGGAAGGAGAAGGCGTTTTGTGAGGTGAAGGTGGAGTTGGAGATCCCGTAATGATGGGAACGAGAGGAAGTGAAGGAGGTTGGGATGTTGGAGTTCCCATCGTGGCGGGAACTGGACGAGGTGGCGGAGGAGGTCCCTCGATTTGAAGAGGAGGGATGGAGGAGGAAGAGGGAAGTAGACTTTGGGGTTCGGAGTTCCCATCGTCGGAAGGAAAAGGGTAGGGAGGTTTGGGAGCACAAGAACTCTCCTTGGAGCAGTTCGGGTAGTCCTCAAATCGGAAGAAAGCCTTCTTTCTGGGCTCCGAGAATTCAGAGGCCTCAGAGTGTTTACGCTTTTTGGATTTGGAGGGGTCGTGGGAGTGTTTGGATTTTTTTGGATTTTGAGGGATCTTTTGATGAGTGGCGATGTTTGGATGAGTGGCGATGTTTGGATTTATGGGGTTTTTCATTGATGGAGGGGCGAGCATCTCCGAAGTTGTCAACGATGACAACTCCGGAGGAGGTGTTGGTGGTTGGAGGTGGAAGAGGAAGAGATTCGGAGGAGGAAGAGGTCCAGGAGACGGTTTCGTCGACCTGAGGAGGAGGAGGGGGCAAGAAGGGGCTTACTTGATTGTATAGCCCTTGAATGAGGACATCCTTCATGGTTGGGTCTTGTTCTTGCTCGATCTCGTTCAGTTGAGTGATGAAGAGAGTGCGAGGATTGGCAAGTACCCACTCTTTAATTTGTGCGAATGTGTGTTGAGGGGCCATTTTTTTAAGAATTTGGGAGGCTTTGGAGGTTTCTTGAAAAGAGAGTGAAAAGGATTTGGGGAAGACGAATGACAGGGATGTAAGATGGAGTAAAGGGCCTAAAAATGGCAAAGAGGGGTTTTAAAGGAGAGAGGAGGTGAAGGGTAGAAAGGGAAGTGGAATAACCTCGATAACCGTTGCCCAATGAACGTGGGGCGCCGTTTCAACTTCTCAAGCACGCTTCTGGACACGCGTCACAATCTCTTGGGAAGTCCTTTTCAAATTTTGAATACTTGGCCTGTAACGCTTCAGAGCTTCTGACACGAAAGTCCGCTTCCCAAGTGACGGTTTTTCTTTGAAGATTAGTCAGTGTTCCCTTTGTAGATGCAGCAGTTCCCATGATCTTTTCAAGGTCAGGGAGAGTGAAGTGGTTGAGGGAACTTCACACTCATCTTTTTGTGGGGCTAGGGAACTCAAAGGGAACCAGACAATTTGCAACTCGATAAAGGAAATGTTTTGGCTCATGAGAAGCATTTGTCTGGTCCCTAGCTTAAGGTGGGTCATATGATCAACCGTCATGGTGGCTTGTAATGAGGGATAAAGGGAACTCTGGTTGATCATTTTGGGCCAAAAGAAATAGAGTTCCTTTGTACACATTTTTCTTTAGACTAGTAATCATGGCATAGTGAAAGCAATGAATCCAAGTTCCTTATCATGCAATTTTAGATAAATGTGGCAATGAATGTGGTTATGTGTAATAAATGTGGCAATGAATGTGGTTATGTGTAATAAATGTGGCAATGAATGTGGCAATGAATGTGGTTATGTACATAAATTTATCTATTTAATACAAATTATATTAAAGGTGAAAAAAATAATTAGAAATTAACATTAAGTGCATTAAAGTGGCATGTACACAAAATTATATATGTACTAGGTGGATGGCCCGTGCTATCGCATAGGTTCTCATTGATTATATTTTATATTTTATATATTTTATAGTATATATAGATAGATAGATTGTTTTTTTTTTCACTTTACCCATCTCTAAGGGTTTCTTGATTGATTCTTATTTTTCAACAATTCGAGAGTTGTCTTTTATTTTTTGCTTTGTGGTGAATGGAATTGTGATGCGATCATGCAAAAGTGAAAAGGTTATATAGTGTGAAAGTGAGTGGAATACGAAAGGTTATGTTTTAAATATGATCTTATCTTTTGATTGGAATACCAAAAGTTGATCTTATCTTCTTTTATTTTTACTTATATATTTGTAATACCAATGGTTATAATTTAATGACATTAAATTCATATTGTAATACTAAAGGTTAGTACAAAAGTTGCTAAATAATGTCAAATATTATATTTTAAATTTGATCTTATCTTTTGTTTGGAATACCAAAGGTTGATCTTATTTTCTAATATTTTTTACCTTTATTTGTAATATCAATGGTTATAACTTAATGGCTTTAAATTCATATTGAAATATCAAATGTTGATCTTGTGTGTAATTTCAAAGGTTACTTAATTTTAAAGAATATTTTTTAATTAATTGCATGAGAATTCATTGGCACACATTAATTATAAATTGACATGCTTATTTTATTTATTTTTTATTTTATTTTTACTCTCTATCTACCATTGAAAATATTGTCATAGATTTTCAAATATGTTTATATAGATATATTATAGAAATTCATTGGCATTATATTTTATTCCTCGCATTGGTTCCTCACACATATGTTTATAATATCCATACCAAGACACTTTATACTTGATGATAAAAATACAAAATATTTCAATATGAAGATGGTTTTTATATGCTTGACTTCAATCACTTAAAAATTAATAAAAAAAATCTATTATTATATTTTTTCTAGATACTTAGATTGTAAACTATTTCAATTATATATATTTTTATTTCAGCCAAATAATATTTTTTTGTCTAAATGTACAACATTATTTAAGAAAATCAGTGAATGCTTAAAAAGGAAGGTCAAAATTATCAAAATGCAAGAATTTGAAGTTTGGTACAACATTAAATATTAATATGTTGTGTTTTACATTTATAAACACAAAGACATTAGAAATATTTTTATGTTTTAAGTTTTATTGTAAGAATCCATGCTTTGTTGTAAAAAAATGATTTTAGGGTGCATTCTACTTTTTTTTTATAAATTAAAGTTTCTTCATGTTCCGATAAAATTAATTCAACTAAAAATTTATAGGTAAAGTCATATGAGCCTAATATAAATATAATTATAAAAATTAAGAATCAAATAAAAAAATCTTAAATCATCATATTCAATAGTCATAATTTTATGTTTCTCTTTTTTTTGGTCGAATAATGTTATGGTTCTCTTCAATCCTATTATAATAAAATACAACCAAGTATCTTAAAATTAATTTTCTTACTTTTGCAAGAGAATGGGCTTTAAGGATACAACTCCTAAGATGTCATTTTTATAAAAATAATTTTATCAACCTTACTAAATAAGTTATTTATAACTCGATCTCATGGATATATTTCTAAAGTCTAGGGAAAAAAATATAATCAAATTTACTTTCTCATGAAATAAATAAATCATCTAGATAATATTGTAAAATATTACATTCAAAAGGGTTTTAGTACAAAATGAATTAATACTCACACTTACCTATTTCACTTACAAAATTATATGTCAAAGCAGTCAACCGTCAGACCTTTTCTTGATGTCATCTAAAACTGGATTTCACATATGTGTTGATATGAGATTGACTACAAATTCCCTGCAATTTATAGTGATTAAGTTAAAGTACCTTACAAATAGACGGAGTTGATAAGTCGATTGTTACATATGAGTTAATGAGATTGAATATTTCAAATTTGATAATAAAGCTTAGCATTTATATAGAATATTAAAAGTTTATCAAAAAAAATATATAGAATATTAAAAGACTTTTGACCTTTTGGATTTCAAACAATAAATATAAATTATATAGAATATTAAAAGACTTTTGACCTTTTGGATTTCAAACAATAAATATGAAACCACTCATCTTCTTTACACTCATTTTTTTAACTCACATTATTATTTCATTAGATGCTTTGATCATTAATTGACCAAATTTTTCTATTTTATAATGTATATAGATAGATTATAGATATAGATTATAGATTATAGATTAGAAAACTTAAATGAGAGATATATATGTGTTCGGGCAACCAATAAGACTGGGCATGAGCTTGGTTATATATTTATATGAAAGAGAGAGAGATATTTTTTATAATTAGATGACCAAAAAATCTGGCTAACCATTGCATATGCTATAATGCATATACATAACTAAAAAGTTAAAAAAAAAAAAAATCGATGCATAAACAATAAGTTTTGATGCACGTAGAGTTAATTTTGATGCACATTCAAGACGAAAATGATGCAAAGGATAAGTGCGTCCCTCAAAAACAATTTTTTCGAAACATATGAGAATAATTCGGGAAAAATACATGTGTGTCGTATTTTACTTCTTTAATGAAAGTCTAATTTGAGACATCGATTTTTTCGAAGAAATTTATTCTTATTTTACATTATATTAATTATTTGCACGCAATCCTTTTCCATAATACAGTACTAAGTTAACTATTTCATTTTACCTATATTCTTTTTATTTTTTTTGGTTAAATTATGCTCTTTCTGTTATATCTAAAATATCAATGGGGGGAAACATTGGAATGAAAAGAGAGTTTTACCAAGTTAATAAATAAGACAGTGGAAGACTAATGAGGAATGTGGGTGTCAGGTGGTTTAGGACTAAAGTGGAAGACGCGTCAGCTGGTTTAGGAGGACTAAGTGGAAGACGTGTGTGGGTGAGGCCATTTCCTTGCTCCAGACGGGAAGTGCAACGGTGCAGATGCCTCCTCATATTCATTTGCATTCATTCCCCGTCACAAAATTAGAAAACGTGTACACTTGTCATCAGTTAATGCATGCTTCATTGTTCAAAAGGGTTCAAGTGGCCTTGTGGTCCACAAGGACCCCTGCTTTCATTCACACTTATAACAAGCTCGATCCTCATTTGTCACCATCAAAACGTAATCAATTCAGCAGAGCCACTGCATTGTTGTAACGTTAAAAGACAAACTGGAGAGTGTTGGCATGTGCAATGGAACGTAACTTTAACTTGGTGCTATGCAAAATCCTCAACAGAGAAATGTGTACCATTTCTATTGTTATAGGCAAACAGAGCATAATAGAGATGGTGCTATGCAAAATCCTCAACAGAGAAGCAACACAGCATCATCTTTATATATTAATCAACATGGCCAAACAAGTAGGAGTTGAGCTAGTGGTTGTTCTACAACCACAAAGTTCTCCTGATAGACATACAAAATCACTTAGCTTATAAGTTCTAGCTAGCACAACAACTACATAATCATCATCACTGCTATTAGCTATATACAGAAACGACTTACGTCATTAAGCCCCAAATGCAACTCACTTCTCCTGAGATCAGTCGTACTGCCACCACGGTTATCCATAGCATCCTTGTAACCGTCATCATCATCTTCATCTTCATCTTCATCTTCTTCTTCTTCATCGTTGTCATCATCGTGCTCATGCACAGGAAGAAGGGGCATGGAGATATGATTTCGATGGCCATAGAAGGAAGATCTGTTGTCCTTAATCATCATCCTCCTTTTTGAAGGGGAAGAACAAGACGAGGAAGAGGAAGAAGACCAATATGACAGCTTATAAGCAAGAATGTTCCTCCTCCTCTTGTTAAAAGCATTGTCAGCTTTCTGCACATCGTTCACACTCTTCACATCTGATAAATTCCCAAAAGATTTTGATCTCCCAGCATAGTAGCTTGAAAGCCCCTTCCTGGACATTCAGTTAATTAACATGCTTGAATTATGCTTCCAATTAGGTTTCAGATAAGAAGATTACATGTAATTACTAATTGATCATTGCTGCTCGAATACTCAACTGACTGTCTAGCAACTAAGCAACCAAAGTCAAAACTCAAAATCCAAAACAGCAACCGACCTAACAATTGATTGAATTATAAGAGACAGGCAAACAGGCGTGGCTATTATACGACGATACACACCAGATCTTTTTCAGCTTCAGTTTCAACTTGATTTTTGATATAGAGAGAAAAGACTCACTTGGTAGGAAGAGAATGTTCTAGAGAGTCCAGAGATAGAGTGCTCTGCACCTCGTCCTCATCGCCGCCGGAGCCAGTCTCTTCTTCGTCGCTGTCGTCAGGAGCGCCAATCGACGAACTATCCGACGAAGCCTCGTCCGATCCGGTAACTTTGAAGCTCACACGACTAAGACCCGACAGGAATTCCCTCTCCTCCCTCTGGCCACCGTCTCCGCCGCCAACGAGGCCCTTCTGGGCCGCCAAATAACCAGTACGGCCCTTATCCAGCGGCGGCGATAAAACTCCGTCCAGATCGGTAGCAGAGCCGCCAACCACGGGTTCCAGGAGAAGCGACATGGATCCAGAAGTCTGCAAGAGCGATGATCGAGTTCGCGGCCGACGAGGACAAATCGAAGAAAGTAAAAGGAGAGGAAGAAGAAATTAGAAGTGGATTTTGTTTGTGGTTTCAACCTTCACCACGACGAAGCTGAAGTCTCCTTCTCTTTCTGATTGAATGGAAAGGGCGGCGGAGGCGATGGCTTGCGGACATGTAAAGGCGCAACCACCTCCGACGAAGAGCCCTCAGAATTCACCACATTGACATTGAATTGGCCATTGGGGGAGAGATGGAGACGTAAAAGGGACAAATGGGAGGATACAGACGCCTGGGTCATCCACCGTAATTATAACCACAATTAAGGGTGTTCTTTGTATCTCAGGGGCATGGGTTTTCCAATTTGATTACTTTTTTCCTTGATTTTTAGCAGTATGAGGAAACCTCAAGCTGTCAATAGATAAGGTCTGCTGTAGCTTTATTTTTTTCTATAAGAGATGTGATTTGATGTACCAAATATAGATTGGGAGGGCTCAAAATGTTCTAGATAAATTGGTAAAAGAGAATAAATATAAAAAAATTTAAACAAGCATATAACAATTTTAATATTTTTTTTGAGTAGGAATATATTAGGCTGAGCCAGATCAGCCTATAATATCTTTATGGATGATGACACAAAGTCTTGAATGAGTCCAATTTTAATGAGCACTACACGAATGACATACTCCAGCAATCAAGTCAGCCACCTTATTGCAATCATGAGGTACACGAGCAAGTTTAACAACCTCAAACGAATGCAAAATAACCAACGTATCCGATATTAACATCGCCATGGGCACGATTTGTTTCTTTTCAAAGCGTTTATCACAGTAAGGTAGTCTCCTTCAATTTCGATCTTTTTCACATTTCTTCTTTTTGCCTCACACACCACATCGTACATTCCTCTTGCTTCTTCTTGATTTGCATTCCAAAATTCGCTTGCGTAAGCATTAATTGCAACACTATGTCCATTATGATCCCGAACAATGTATCTTGCGGTGGCCATAACATTTGGTTTTTTGACCCATCAAAATTAATCTTAACAAAATCATTTTCCACTTTGTTCCATTTCTTAATTTTCCTCTTTGGCACTCGTCCTATTTGTTTCGTTGGGCCTATACGGCTATACCACAATTATCATCTATAAGCTTTGTCCTAATTGTGTGTTTATGAATTCTTCTATTGTTCTAGATGGTCCCTCAATGGGTTGATTAAAAATTATTTTGTTTCTATAAAACCAGATATTCTACCAGGCTATAATTAGTTCAAAGAGTTTCTGAGTACCTAGTTGTTCTTTTAGGTTCTGGATCAAAGTCAGAGTGCAATGATCGTTCCTAAGGATTCTTGTTATGGATTCAACAAACACCCGGTGAACTTTTTCTAAAGCCTGCATAGAGAAGTGACATTGGAACAATAACATGTTTCATTGTTTCATTTGAGTGTGTACATAGCGGGCATTCTATTGTCACTGTGACATGTCTCTGAATAAATATTTCCCTTTGTCGGAAGTCCATTTAAGCAAATTTTCCATAAAAACATTTTGCATTTAGGGTTGGTGTCTGGTTTCTAGATCCAATCATATGCACAATCCTACATGTCACTCTCGTGGGCTACGAAAGATGTTGTCGAGTGCATAGAGAACCATCCATTTTTACTCAGAAACCAATATATCTATCTCGAACTTGGTTTTTCAAAATCATTATGGACTTAAAATTCGTGCCACCATCTGAGGTGGGAGAATACGTTGCAATTCTTGAAATTTCCATTTTTCATCTGTGTTTATAAAGTGTAAGACTGTGACATGTGTATCTGTGTCTATAAGTGGTTGGTTTGTAAGCCATCGATCCTTCCAAAACTGGACTGTATGGCCATCTCCAATCTGCCACATTAGACTTTTGACAAATTTGATGCCCTATTAGCTTGTTCCATTGTCATATACATTTCTAAAAATATTATATTATAATAGGTTCTCAATTTTCAAATATTTTTTTGAGATAATATTTGAAAAATGAGAACCTTTTGTGATATAACATAACAAATGAAGAAAATCCAAAAAGATAACGGCGGAGTTAAGCACTACTTGAATTTTAATCAAGTGATATCAATTTTAAATTTTATTTCTTTTCTTTTTTTTGTTCCATTTTTTTTATTTTCTTTGGATACAACAAATTTAAAATTGACATAAGAAAAAGAAAATAAACTCAAAAGAAGGGTACAACAACAACCCTACCCAAAATAGGACAAGACCATAACGTTAATGTAAATAGCTGCTATTTTTTATGACTAATTTTTTTATAATTATTTATTAATTAAAATAATCTCATAAAATTTCCTTTTTATTTAAAATCTATTTCTAAAATAAATATATTATAATTATTATGAAATAATAATTTTTCGAATAAATAAATTTTATTAAAAATGGAATTTAATAAATTCGTAACTAATGGAAATTCTATTCGTAAAACCCAATCGTTTCGATGTGCGTTTCAAACCGACTTTATGTCCGTTTGCAAATGCGCCGGATCATTTAATGGAGTGATCTAGTGAGATTTTGGTAGAGATCCTCCACTCATTATGATTGATTATTTCATTAATGTCATATTCTTCTTCTTTCCACTAACATGTCTTAAGTTAATAAAATACATGTGTTAGTCTTCCAACACCTTAAGGAGAGATTGCCAAACATCATTGAAAATCTCTACAACCTCCACTAACCAAGATTGCGTTATTTAAAGGGGTCATGTCTTATGAGAGCACTCACCAAAACACTCTCTAGCTCTCGATCTCCTTCTAGTTATTTCTCCCACCTAAAGCCTTTCTTGTGCCTTCCAAACACCACCACACAACCACCGGCTGCCACCACCACCACTATCGGCCGCCACCAACAGCACCACCGCCCGGAGACACGTGCCACCAGGCCGCCACCAAGCTGGCCACCTGATAACTTGCATATAGGTAGTGTTTAGGATGCATATTTATTTTTATTTTGCTTGATTTTAGCTTAGTTTAGTCTAGTTCTTAGGTTTTTAGGTTTCTAGGAAATTCGGGTTTAGCGCTTGTTTTGTTCGATTTTGCAGATCTTTAGGTAAACAAGCATGGACAAGACATATATTAGATGATTGTGGAGGATCAAGATAAAGCTTAGAGTGATACAAGCGAAGATTAGAAGAGCTAAGGCCCAAGAGCTTGAGGGATAAAAACTCTTAAACTAGGGCTATGCATTGGAGTCTTGTTTTGACACCTCTACCTTGCAATGCTTGGATTGGGAGCGATAATGGTCGGATGAAGCTGAATTTGGTATCACTGGAAAGCTAACTCGAAGAGCTACAATTCATTTTTTTACTTCGAGTCCAAATTTCAGCTCGAAGAGGGTCAAAACAACCTCTAAAGTGTCACTTGAATGTTGAACCAAGGGTAAAAGTGCGGGTTAGCATGTAAAAGCGCGGCCACACTTTTGGAGGTCAAGCCTCGCAATTTTCTTTCTATGCGGAGATGTTTTGGGCCGAGATTTGGGCTTAGTTTTGGGCTTGGTTTTATGGATTCTGACGTGTTGTCTTGTGTAGGGCTTTTGAGATGTTTCCTTTGTTATCTTTAATAGTTTTAAGAGATATTTTAAACTCTAGTTAGTTTTCTCTCTCTTGGGATAAGTTAGAAGACAATTTGGAGGCTAGGGTTTGTTTATAGAGAGCTTTTCTTAGGGAGCAACCTTTGAACCTAATTTGTATGTTTTTCTTAATCTAATTATGAGTTGCTAAATTCCATTGTGTTTGGGTACTTAATTGAAGCATGATTTGCATGAGTTGTGAGGTTTGATTGATTCTCAACAAACTTAAATAGAGTTTATTCCATATGCTCAATTGAATCCAAACTATAGTTGTGTTAGATTGATCACCTAATTGAATTTTTAGTTATAACTGAATCTTATTAACTACCGATCGGATTTAATTTGATCAAAAGTATACTTTAATCAATTTAGTACCGGTTGGACTAGTTGGTTAAAGAAGAGAATAAATTCACAAGTCACTAGATGTCTGATTGCTCTAAGTGCTTGTTTCTATTGATAACATGAATCGTTATGTTGTTGTTTAATTGAATCTAGAAGGTCTTCTAGGTGTTAGATGATTAGGGTTGTTAGACTGATAGTTCTATCAACTAAATATGAAGTTCGGGTCAGAATCCTTAGTAGGGTCATAATCCACAATAGATTGTTCAAGAAAGATGAGAATAAAGAGAATCAATGATCAACAAAGCAATATCATGATGGATTTAACTAGTTGAACACACTTGTCTCTCATATATTACAATCAACTTTGAATTCATATTTACTTTTTAGTTTGCATCTTAGTTTAGATAAATCATTCAAACACCCCCCTTTGTATTACTTGGCATGCAAGTGATGTTCATGTTTTTAGTCTAGTTTTTAGTATGTTTCTTAGTTTGTTTAGTTTAGTTTTAGTAGTTTTTAGGGTTTGTTTTGTGTGTTTTTGGGTAAGTTTGCATATTTTGTGAAAAGTATGGAAGCTACTCCGTTTTGTGTCTTTTTGTAGGTTTTTGAGCAAGAAGGAGCGCTTTTTTAGCTGAGCTGAAGTGTTGTGGTGGAGGTCGGAAGAACATGAAGATAAGGAAGAAATTTCATGAGAAGATCAAGTCGAAGTTCAAAGTTTTAAGTCAAGAGAGTCGAAGAAAAGCCAGATCCCAGGCTCGTTAACGATCCTGTGAAGGTCGTTAACGAGGCTTAGAGATTGAGTTTTTCGAGTGGATTTTGTGATTTCTACCAACCCTATGCGGGGTCCTTAACATTGGCTCCGTGTCGTTAGGGTTTTAACTGATTTTAGGGTTATTATATCTTTTATCTTGTAATCTTTACTAGAGTAAGTTTTTATCTTTTAGGCTTTTTAATAGATAGTTTCTTAGTATAAATACTCTTATTTTAAGCCTAGGAGGGGGTGGACAATTATTATTGGAGAGTCGATATTTTGAGGGACGAGAAGACGAGGAGAAGATAACGAGGAGGTTCGATCGAGAGAGAGAATTAGGATCGTTAGTCGGAATTTCTCGTCGGTGTTGTTCTGTATTTTCGGTTTCTTCAAGATATTGTAAGAGAATATTTTTCTTATTAATTTCAAGTAAGTTTTAGTTTGTTTTCAATGTTTTCTCTTATTGAAGTTGTTTGCTTTATTATGAGTAGTGAGTAGCTTTCTTATCTAGGATCGGGGTTGAAACCCGACATAGTTATGCATGTTTGATGAGTGAGTGGATGTTTTGAATGCCTATTATCTATTTTTATCGCTTGTTGTTTTTATGCTTAGACGATAGTCGAGGTAATTTGAGTTCTCAACTTGATCAAAAAGAGAAAGTTGTTGACTTGAAGGTTGATATTGTTCGATTACGAAAGTTTCGAGCTTTGGATCCAAAACAAGTGATTGAGTGAATTAATTAATGAGAATTGATTGATTTGCTTGCTAGTAAGCGAAAGTTGATGAATTTATCTTTTTAAAGGCATGATATTTATCTTCTTATGAGTTTATATGCATGGCTATGTTGTGGTAACCCTTGTCCTAGGTTTTTTTATTTTATAAGGTTTATCTTTCGTAATTTTTGTTATCGAGTTCCTTTACCTCTGTACCGAACTTGCGTTTTAGGTTGTTCGTTATTTTGTGTTCGTATTTTTCCCAAGTTCGTTAACGACCCTGACAAGGTCGTTAACGAGGTGGGTCGTGTGTGTTTTTGCTTGTTTTGTTTGCTTTTCCTGTTTTTAGTAGTTGATAGATAAACAATCGTGCTTCCCGTGGAACGATCCTGACTTCGCTATACTCAGCGGGGTCTTGACTATAAATCTGTTATCAAGAATAAACCCTCTCAACAAATTGGCGCCGTTGCCGGGGAAGCAACAATGTTTGTTTGTTTATCTTTAGGTCTGGGAATAGCCCGACCCCGTTTTTTGTTTTAATTTAGTTTTCTTTGTTTGTTTTCTCAGCGTATGCCAGCTGGACGTCGTAGGCTCGAATTTGACAACACCGATTACTATTCAGAACCTGAACGTTCCCTGCACCGTAAACGAAGAGAAAACCGAGCCATGGCCACACCCGAAGAGATGACTCGCCAGATGGATGAACTCCAAAGGCAGATGGAGGCGTTACAATTTGACCGAGACGCCGCTGCTGCCGAGGCTAAACGTGAACGACTAAACAGTGGACGTTTACAAGAAGAGATGAATGCCTATTCGAGGAATGCCAAGCAATATATGCATCCAGAACTGAGGGTGCCAGAGTCCGCAATTGTGCTTCTAGTCCGCAATTGTGATATTAAGTCTCAATTTATATCCTTGATTAAAAGGGCTCAGTTTGAAGGGAAACCTACTGAATGCCCTATGGAACATATTAGAAATTTTCTTGATTTATGTGACACTATAGCTGCTGAAGGTGTCTCACTTGAATATGTTCTGTTAAAAGCTTTTAGGTGGTCTCTTAATGGAAAGGCCCTAAGCTGGTTGGAGAGCTTACCTCCTAAGTCTATCAGGACTTGGAAGGCTTTGTATGATCAATTTCTTACAAAGTTTTTCCCTCCTACCAATACAATGGAGTTGACAAAACGCATCACACCCATCACCAACTGCCTAATGAAACCTTTGTAGAGACTTGGGAAAGATTTAAGGAAATGCTTAGACAGGTAAGTTTCCTGCAGGACGAGGTCAACCGTCTGAAGAAGCAGGTAAGTTTTCTGAAATCCTCTCAATCTTGTCAAGAATGTGGCTCTTCTGCCCATAGTACTTCTGCTTGCACTAACATAGAGCAGGTAAGAGCCGCTGAGACATATGCTGAAGTGAACTATATGAGGGGCCCATACAGGAACCAACCTAGTAATTTTGACAGGTCGAAAAATCATCCAATGTGGGGCAACCAAAACCAGAATTCAAACTATGCAGTGCCTCCACCGGATAGACGACCTGCACCGTATCGACCTCCAGGCTATCAAGAGCCACCATCATCGGTACAAGGGTTATAGGAAGGCATTAACGGAGTCAATAGCAAGGTTAACGAAGTTCAAGCCAACCTTAATATCCAACTAAAAAGATGGGGAGAGTTCGATGTGTGGAAGAAGAATGTCGACTCCCAACTAGGGAACCTCGCTGCACAGATTCCAAGACCACAAGGGCAACTCCCGGGCCATCCCGAGGAGAACCCTAGAGGACAAATAGCAACGGTGCACTTTCGGAGTGGAAAGACACTACCGGAGCGTGTGCAAGCTAAAGAGACGAGCCCCACAACTGATAAGGAAGTCATGACTCAGGTCGATAACAAACCAAAGAGGGTCGTTACCGAACCTGCACACGTTGGTAACGATGGTCCTAGGGTCGTTAACGACCCCAGTCTAGGTAAGTTCCCTATTCCGAGCTCCTCTCTCAATCTCAGGCTCATTAACGATCCCACCAGGGTCGGTACCGATCCTCCAAGTACACCAATCGACCCTAAAGTCGACCCAGTAGCATCACCTCTCGAGCTCGATTTGGTTCCGATGATGTTGAAATCTCTTCCTTTTCCTACTAAGAAATCAAAGGACTCTACTGAGAGTAAGTTCAAGCATTTCGTAAAGATTCTCCAGGGCATAAATATTTCTATCCCATTCGCTGAGGCCCTAAGCGAAATACCGACTTACACAAAATTCTTGAAAGATATTCTTAGCAGGAAAAAATCTATTACAGAGTTGCAAGATGAGGTCTGATCCATTGCTCTATCAGAGAAATTAGGTGACCTAGGGAGATTTGTCATAACAATTGGCATAAACGACCACAAATTCAAGGCTCTATGTGATTTGGGAGCCAGTGCCAGTTTACTCCCTTTATCAATATGGTCAAAGGCGAACATGGGACCATTAGAGCCTATAGACATGAATCTCTACATGGCAGACGGATCAAGCGTAAAAGCTATAGGAGTCGTGGACGATTATCCCATTCAAGTTGGGAAATTTTTTATTCCAAACGATTTTATCGTCCTCGACATGCCTGAAGATCCTCAAGTCCCCATTATATATCTTAGGAAGGCCATTCCTAGCTACATCATGTGCTAGGGTAGACGTGCGGAAATGACTCCTCACTTTTGATATTGGAGAGGAACGCGTGGAATTCAGCCTTGACCAGAACGCCAACGATCCAACTGCGGCCGCACAGATCGAGTTGACCCAGCTAAAACTCAACATAGCTGTTCCTAAAGACCCTCCTCCAAGTAAAAAAGAGGACGAGAATTTCACATAGATCCCTACCGACCCCCTGGTCCAAAACTGAGCCTCTCATGCAACATAATGACAGAAGACTTGCCAGTGCAGGCTCGTTAACGACCCCGACAACCTCGGTGTCAACATCGTTTCCAATAAATCAAGGTGAGTACTCTAACCATTAATTCACTATTACTGGTTATGATTCTTCTCCATATTATGTTCTTGCACCGTACCCCACCATATATTCTATATAGGAGTCCAAACCTCCTTGATTTTCGTATTTCACTAACCCTTGTGTAGGAATATCGAGCATATTACTAGAAGATAAAGGACCAAATTTAGTGACACGTACCGATAATGTTTACAAAGCTAGGTATGGGGTCCCTTAAAACCCCAACATAGCTGCAAGAGAACCACCTTGAGCCAAGGTAAGTACGTCGGGCTAACAACGTTAAAAATAGCGCTTACGGGAGGCAACCCGGTTTTAATTTAGTTTAGATTTTTCTTTCTTTAAATCTTTTTCCTAGCTTTCTTTTGAGTTTTTTTAAGTAGTTTAGAAGTTAGCAAGATAGAATTGTTTTTAGGCTAACCTGATACATGAGTTGGGCTCGGAAAATCACTCGAAACAGGTCACACAGGCTCGTTAACGACCCCCACCAGGGTTGTTAATGACCTATTTTGGAGACCCAAATAAGCGGACGGGCAGGTAAGTTTTTTGACCTAATTTTATCTTCTATCTTTTGCTAGTGTTCCGTCCTTCCCCTATCTCTAACCCTCTCCTATAAAACCCTTCCAAAACTCCCAAAATCCCACCCTCAAATATCACAATCTAAAGCTTAAATTTTTAAATCAATCTTACCGGTTCTCTCTCACCACCGATCGGAACCCACACCACCGCCTACCCCGAATCTTACCCCGTTAACGAGACCTCCATTCTCGAACTCGTTACCGATGAGGCACTAAAGCTCATTAACCACTCCCGATTTCAATCTCGTTCTTCAATTTCTCAATCCAACGGTATGATTTCTTAACCCTAACCTTTTGATTTGCAAAGATTCATGATCTATAGGGTAAAAGTTTCATATCTTGATCTTGTTTGAAGTGATTGAATTGCATGTCTATTTTGATCAATAATCTTTGTGCTACTTCCATTGGTGTTCGATCTTGATTTATGATGGTTTGTTCTTGCTCAATTTTCCATAGAAATTGTGATCAGAAAAAAGCATGAACTACCTTGTTCTTTGAATTGAGTTTGATCTTCACCACGTGTTTTTGGGCAAATTTGACATGTTCGGGTGGGTAATTGATACGCTGGTTTTAGTACAGCGTAATTCTGTATTTTTATTAGGATTTTTAGAGTGTTTTAGGCTAGATTAGGTGATTATCTATAATATCAGCAGAAGCCTACAGTTGAAGATTTGGAAGACAGAAATCCTAAATTCGAAGTTGAAGTGCTCAAGGAGTCAAGATCCGCGCCCTCGGATCAGATCCGCGCCCGCGGTGCCGAGGTAGAAGCGAACCATCCGAGGGCGAGGAAGGCTGGATCCGCGACCGCGGAAATATTTCCCGCTCGCGGATTTTGGCTTTTCAGCGCCGCTTCCTTTGTTTTGTTTTATCTTTTAGTATTATTATATCTTAGGGTTTCAGACTTATTTTCTACTATTTAAGCTTTGTTTCGAGTTTCACTTTAGGGACACACAATTTAGACACAAATTCTAGCATACTTTTACTTTTAGGTTTTTATTTCAGTATTATGAAGAACTAATTTCCCTTTGGAGTTTGTTTAATCAAGGAAGCCTTTTTATGTATTTTGTGAGATTCTGGTAACTTTTCTATCCCTTGGTTAATATCAAAACTCTTGTGCTTAATTTTATGATTATCAATTGATTTCTCTTGGTGCGCAACTTGTTGAATTTGATTGATATTCTACTGTTTGGATTAGTTTGATTGTTGTATGTGCAATCTTATTTATCCTTGAAACAACTCTTTTCTAGGACCGTGGACTAGAATTGAGAAAGAGTATTTGATTGTTATTTTATGCATGAGACTCGTAGCTTGATTGCATGAATTAATGTCCTTCTATCCTTAATATTTTGCATGGTTTGATTAAGCGTTCTTGTTCATATCATCGTTTCGCTTGGACCGTGGACAAGCGGAAATCTTTTATAAGGATTGAATTAACTAGGGAATTAATAGAAAAGTGGATGAATCAATGATCGAATGATTAAAAAGGTGGAATTGATTGAATGAACTCTGCTTTCTTCCAATTGATTAAATCCCCAATAATATTTGTTTGTTTTGTTTGTTTGCTTGAACTTCCAAAAACCCCTGTCTTTGCTTTTGCTGATTGATCAGAATCCCGATTCTCTTGGGTTCGACCCCTTGCTTGCTTACTATACTAGTTAGTAGTTTAGGGTTATTTATCTTTGATCTTGGCAACAACGATTTTAGCCGAATCAAATTTTCGCGCCGTTGCCGGGGATTTGGTTGCTGAGTTGTGAAGATGACGTTCTTGGTTTGTTCCCAAACGAATCAGTTTGTTCCTGAGTTTGGTGCTTATAATTCCCGAAGTTCATTCCATCTCTTCTTTCGTATGTGAGTCTTCTGATTTTCCTCTTCTATGCTTAATTCCTTTCTCTTTACTTCATTGAGGACAATGAAGGATTTAAGTATGGGGGAGGAAGTACTCACTACGCTTATCTTAGATAGTTGCTTTTCAGTTTATTTTTTGTTATTTTTATGGGATTTTATGTTCCATGTTTTGTATAGAGAAAATTTTTAAAAAAAATGAAAAAAAATGAAAAAAAATATATAAAAAGGCATATAAAATCCTGGGATGAGCTGAAAACCCGAAAGGGCGGCTCAGGTAATAAGCAGGTAACCCGGACCAGCATTAGGCTGGGGTAATATGAGGTTTATGAGAGATGTGAGTATTTGTGAGCACACCTGAGAAAAATGAAAAGAGTGATTAGGTGAAAACCCGAAAGGGCGCCTAAGTAGAATGAGTGAAAAAATCAGAGTGTTTAGGATCATATTCTACTTTGTGGTCTGGGGATTACATTTTAGATGTTGGGTAGATCCTAGGTTGCTCTACACTTTTTGGAGCTTGAGTGTTATATCTTGTATCTGTGAGGTGTGTGATTTGAGCTTTCTTGTTTTGCTCACTATTTCTCTACATGGGTCTGGGTTGTGAGTTGAGAGTAGATTTTTCATATTTCCCTTTACTTCCTGTAGATCTTTGATAGGATTGATTGTTAGATTTATTTTGAGCTTACTCGAGGACGAGCAAGATCTAAGTATGGGGGAATTTGATACGCTGGTTTTAGTACAGCGTAATTCTGTATTTTTATTAGGATTTTCTGAGTGTTTTAGGCTAGATTAGGTGATTATCTGTAATATCAGCAGAAGCCTACAGTTGAAGATTTGAAAGACAGAAATCCTAAATTCGAAGTTGAAGTGCTCAAGGAGTCAAGATCCGCGCCCTCGGATCAGATCCGAGCCCGCGGTGCCGAGGTAGAAGCGAACCATCCGAGGGCGAGGAAGGCTGGATCCGCGACCGCGGAAATATTCCGCGCTCGCGGATTTTGGCTTTTCAGCTCCGCTTCCTTTGTTTTATTTTATCTTTTAGTATTATTATATCTTAGGGTTTCGGACTTATTTTCTACTATTTAAGCTTTGTTTCGAGTTTCACTTTAGAGACACACAATTTAGACACAATTTCTAGCATACTTTTACTTTTAGGTTTTTATTTCAGTATTATGAAGAACTAATTTTTCCTTTTGAGTTTGTTTAATCAAGGAAGCCTTTTTATGTATTTTGTGAGATTCTGGTAACTTTTCTATCTCTTGGTTAATATCAAAACTCTTGTGCTTAATTTTATGATTATCAATTGATTTCTCTTGGTGCGCAACTTGTTGAATTTGATTGATATTCTACTGTTTGGATTAGTTTGATTGTTGTATGTGCAATCTTATTTATCCTTGAAACAACTCTTTTCTAGGACCGTGGACTAGAATTGAGAAAGAGTATTTGATTGTTATTTTATGCATGAGACTCGTAGCTTGATTGCATGAATTAATGTCCTTCTATCCTTAATATTTTGCATGGTTTGAATTAAGCGTTCTTGTTCATATCATCGTTTCGCTTGGACCGTGGACAAGCGGAAATCTTTTATAAGGATTGGAATTAACTAGGGAATTAATAGAAAAGTGGATGAATCAATGATCGAATGATTAAAAAGGTGGAATTGATTGAATGAACTCTGCTTTCTTCCAATTGATTAAATCCCCAATAATATTTGTTTGTTTTGTTTGTTTGCCTGAACTTCCAAAAAACCCTGTCTTTGCTTTTGCTGATTGATCAGAATTCCGATTCTCTTGGGTTCGACCCCTTGCTTGCTTACTATACTAGTTAGTAGTTTAGGGTTATTTATCTTTGATCATGGCAACAACGATTTTAGCCGAGTCAGTAATAGAGCAAGTATGGGGTGCATGTGCATGATTATGTGTCTTATGTGGGATTGTGTTGGTTCCATGATTGATTTATTGCGAAAATTGTGGAGTTTTAGAACTCAGAATACATCGCGAGCGCTCTAGCCAGTTTTAAACGCAAGTCCAGGCTCGTTAACGACCCCAATTGGTTCGTTAACGACCCTGCATTTTATCCAGTTTTAAACGCAAGTCCAGGCTCGTTAACGACCCCAATTGGCTCGTTAACGAGGCAAGTCGAGAGCATTTCCAAGGCCAAGTATGGGGTTTCTTTTCTATCAATTTATGTGGATCATATCTTCGACAATTCGTATCTTTGTAGGTCCATATGGCAAGCACTAGCAGAGCTCCAACAAGGGCCCAGAAGAAGAAGAGGAATCAAAGGTCCCCGTCTCCTCCGCACATGGACAATTTGATTTTGCGCACCCAAGCTCAAGTCGACCGCTTCAATGCCATATTATAGAAAGACCACTACACTAGGTGGTTCTCAAGGTCGAGGGCTAAGGCAATAAGGATGTATGAGGATATCAAGGAGGCCTTTGACATTCTAGGAGTGCCTCAATTGTTGAAGAAAGAAGAGGTACCGCACTACTCGGCTCTTACTTCCGAGTTCTTGGCTACTCTAGAGACGAGATTCCCAACCAAGACCTCGGCAGGACGGATACGATTCCGTTTGGGCAATGTCAATCATGAGTACACTATGGAGGAGTTCAACAGTATTCTCGAGCTTCCTAATCCTTCTCGGGATTACAATATTAAGGACTACAAGGTTATAAGGACTTGGAGCTATATTACCGGGGAAGTTGAACCTTCCGCTGCAGCACTTTTCGGGGCAAGCATCATCAACCCCATTTTCCGGATCATTCTCCGTGTACTAGATGCTACTTTTTGGCCCAAGAGAGAGTTGAATAGGCCAACAAGGACGGAAGTTGCGTGCCTCCGAACCATACTGATGTGACTACGCCTCGGAAGCCACATCATGGTTTTGACGCCTTCGATACCGAGCAATCCAACGTCGGTGTCGACCCACCTAACCTCCGTGCCGACCCACCTGACCTCGGTGCCGACCCACCTGACCTCGGTGCCGACCCACCTGACCTCGGTGCCGACCCGCCTGACCTCGGTGCCGGCCCGCCTGACCTCGGTGCCGACCCACCTGACCTCGGTGCCGACCCACCTGACCTCGGTGCCGACCCGCCTGACCTCGGTGCCGGCCCGCCTGACCTCGGTGCCGACCCACCTGACCTCGGTGCCGACCCGCCTAACCTCGGTGCCAACCCGCCTGACCTCGGTGCCGAGCTGCCTGCCGAGCTCCCTACCAAGTTGCGTACCGAGTCCTCGGGGCGCGCCGACCGCGCCAACAACACTCCTTGGCAAAGCGTGGTAGACCGCTAGGTTCAAAAGATTTGGAACCGAGAAAGGCGAAGAGCCAAATGGGTATAGCAGGAGGAGCCAAAATGGATCATGAGAATGATGATAAAGGCAAAGATATTGAAAATGAGAATACCTCAATAGAGGGTGATTTTCCAGACAAGAATAATAATATCGACGATTTCTAGATTTCCATAAACTATGTGTCCACATGCACACAATGTAATCGAAAAGATGTAATTGTCGATGATGTATTTGCCTACTCGGTGGCTAGTAATATTGTAATTTTAGATAATGATTTTGAGCCAAAATCGGTCAATTAATGTCGACAAAGAAAAGATTGGCCAAAATGGAAAGAGGCTATTCAGGCAAAACTAAAATCGTTTAAAAAGCGAGAGGTCTTTGGACCAGTAGTTCGTACACCAAATGGTGTGAAACCAGTCGGCTATAAATGGGTCTTCGTACGCAAACGAAATGAGAAAAACGAAATCGCAAGATATAAAGCAAGGCTTGTAGCACAAGGTTTTTCTCAAATCCCTGGAATTGATTATGAAGAAACATACTCTCTGGTAGTTGATGCAACTACATTGAGATTTCTGATTGGCCTGACTGTCTTTGAAAAGTTACAAATGCGCCTCATGGATGTCGTTATAGCATATTTATATGGATCACTTGATACAGACATCTACATGAGAGTCCCAGAAGGACTCAAGCTGTTTGAGGCTAATAATTGTGGACCTCGAGAAATATTTTCCATAAAATTGAGGAGGTCATTGTATGGACTAAAACAATCTGGGTTAATATGGTACAACCGCCCCAGTGAATACCTTATGAAAGAGGGATACAAGAACGACACCGTTTGTCCATGTGTTTTCATCAAGCGATCCAAAAAGGGATTCGCTATTATCGCAGTTTATGTTGACGATTTAAACATCGTCGGAACTTCGAATGAACCTCAAGATATTGCAAAATATTTGATGAAAGAATTCGAGATGAAAGATCTCGGACAAACAAAGCTCTGTCTTGGCTTACAAATTGAGCACTTAAGGGGTGAAATTTTTATCCATCAGTCTAATTACACTGAGAAAGTTCTTAAAAGATTTTACATGGACAAAGCACATCCTTTGAGCTCTCCCATGGAAGTTCGATCCCTCAATGTAGAAAAGGATCAATTTCGTCCCCGAGAAGAGGATGAAGAGGTTCTTGGTCCCGAGGTACCATATTTAAGTGCAATTGGAGCTTTAATGTACTTAATTAACAATACAAGGCCAGATATTGCTTTTGTAGTAAATTTGTAGTCCAGGTATAGCATTGCACACACAAGGAGACATTGGAACGGGATCAAACATGTATTCTGCTATCTCGGAGGCACACATGACATTGGGTTGTATTATCGTAACCAAAGGGATGTGACCTTAATTGGATATGCAGGTGCAGGTCACTTGTCTGACCCACACAAAGCCAAATCACAAAATGGTTATGTGTTCACATATGGAGGCACTGCCATATCTTGGAGATCAACAAAGCAGACTGTGACTGCCACATCGTCAAATCAAGCGGAATTGATTTTTCATATGAGGTAGGAAGAGAATGTGTGTCCCTTCGAGCAATGATTCAATTCATCCAGAAAGAAAGTGGAATGAGGTCAATCACAAATGATCCAACAATATTATATGAGGATAACTCAGCATGCACTGCTCAGATGAAGAAGGGCTACATAATGGATATCCCACAAAGAACATATCTCCAAAATTCTTCTCCACTCGTGAATTGGAAGAAGCTAGTGAAGTGGACATCCAACAAATTCGGTCAAATGACAACTTGGCTGAGTTGTTCACAAAGTCTTTAATCCCCAAGAAATTTGGAGAATCAGTATCTAGAATTGGAATGTGCAGACTTCGTGACATACATTGAAGTCAGGGGGAGCATCATACGTGTTGCACTTTTTTTTCCTTTGATCAAGTTTTTATCCCACTAGGTTTTGCTTGACAAGGTTTTTAATGAGGCAGCATCAAGGCGTACAATGGGATCAATGGTTGCACTCTTTTTTTCTTCGTTCAGGTTTTTATCCCACTAGGTTTTTTCTGACTAGGTTTTTAATGAGGCAACGTCTACCCATATCTCACAACTCCAAAAGAAGATGAATATTCAAGGGGGAGTGTTATGAAGTCAAAATTTTCCTCCGACAAGTTATCTATCTACACACACATATTACTTGTATCACACATATCATGTAGATGAACAATTGTATAATGTATGATTGGAGGTAAATTATACAAGGTGAACTATTCACCTTCTTCTCCTCCTCCTTATTTCAATGCATGAATCATGGAGATTCACCTAAGTTTTACCTCACTTTTTGGCCTATAAATATGGCCATCATCTATTGCAAAACTTGCACCAAAGTAGAGTAAGAAATACACTATCTCTCCCTCCCTCTCTTCTAATGATCAAAAGATTCTTCTAAAGTTTGTTTAAGTGTTCTTTTTAAAGTTTAAGTGGTCTTGCTTTTATAAATTTTTTCATAATGGAGAAGTTTGTATTGTTCATTGTTATGGAAAATGTAACTTTGCAGCATATCTTTAGCCATAAAACACGTGAATCTTTGACTTCAATGTCAATATATTCATAGCATCCAAAAATCGAGTACTTGGGAGGTCAGGTACTTTGGTAAATTTTCTTCTTTTTTTATTGATAGATAACATGCTTTGGTGCAAGAACTTTCCAAGATCATCCGCTTTTGATTGATACTATAGTGGTATGATTTAATTGGCATATGATCGTATAATCAAAGGCTCTCAATTTCACCAGAGAAACCATCCACATCCCTTCTAATTTACACCTCTCGTTCCAAACACACCACTACTTGTACTGCCCCTACCGCAAGTCAAATTCAACCCCAACTAACCCCATTAACTGCACTTCAAGACTTCCAAGTCCAAGTTGCAATAAATTTCTAAACCCTCCCTACCAAACCTGGCTGGCTTTGAAATAGCAAAAGGTTAGAAATGTCAACTCCCAACAATAACCATTAATTTAATGTCCCAACGCTGCGTTGACTGGGAATCCGATGCCAAGTGAGAGAGACGGTGGGGGAATTTTATCCTGCGACGCGGGCTGGTGAGAGTGCCTGTGCTCCCCTTCGTATGTGACAACCATCATCGTCGGATCATCTGAGGCCCTCTCCACGTGCTTCCTAGCCGGGCATCCCCTCACCGTGCTGCATTTGTAGTATCCCCTGTGGATCATACCAAATCAGAGCCCGCATATCAAACACAAGAACTAAATAAACTTGATACAGTCGTTGGATTTAGGAGGTTATGATCAATACCGTGGGTATGGGGAACCCTTGATCGGCTTTTGGCCGTACTTTCTCCACGAATATTCGTCGGCCGGAATGTCCGATACCTTTGAACTTACTGCCGGAACCCTAATCGTCTTCTTAACCCTCAATTTCCTGTTTAATTCATTAAAAGAAATCATTGATCCGAACTGAGAGAGGATGTACAAGCGTAACAAAGGGCTTGGAATTATTACCTCTTCCTGGAGCAATGGCAGCGTGTGGAGCTGGAACCGGAGACTTTGCCGGAAAACTCGTCGGAATCACGACACCTTATGCTGATTGTGGAAGAGAAGGAAATCGGAGGCTTCACCGCCGGGGATAAGAACAAAGAAGACGATGATCCGTTCAGTCCACCGAATTGCTTACCGTTGGAAACGCTTCCTTCGCCGGTGATCGAAGACATGAATGAGGAGTTCGCCGAAGACAGGCTGAAGGACTGGCTTACGCTCGCTCCCGCAGAAGAGCGATCCGGAAATTTGGAGGCGGCAGGCAGGGGATGATTTGGCTTTGAGAAATCAAGCGTCAAGGCCTGAGGTGGAGGCTGAAGGAAGCTCTTATTGGACGTGGGAGGGGGCGGCGGAGGAGAGGATGAATCAGAAGTAGGCCCCCGGCGGAAGCGAGCGTGGCCGGTGCGATTGAGAACGGAGATGAGCCGCTTGAAGCTGCCGACGGTGGCGTCGGCCAAATCTTTGCAATCGATCTGCGACTGAAGATGGCCGTTGTGGTGGCGGCGGTTGGAATCTGGATCGGAGAGATGGTGGATGAAATGCTCCATGGATTTGAGGCCAGACGTGGCGGCTTCCTGGATCGCCAGCCGTTCATCGACCTCCGCCGTGCTCTTGGAGTACCTGCCTGAAAGCTGGATCTCCATTGGGAAACTAAAATCAAACAAAAATAAAACGCAGAGAGTAGAGGGAGAGGGAGATGGAGATTGGAATGGATGAAATTGATTTCTGACCGGGAGAAGGGGTTAGGGAGATAGAAATAGGACAAGCGAGAGGGGGAAAGGAGAGGTGACCGGAAGAACAGGTGGAAAGTGGAGCATAGTCAACCCTTAGAGCATATGTGCTAGGGGATATATATTCATCATTTGTGTTATAATTTAGAGGGAAAACAAAGAAATACGGAGAGATTAGATCCATCTTTATTAGGTTACTCATAGGGGTATTTATATAGAGAATACAAATTAGGGTTTTCTATTGTAAATCTAATTATAATAATATAATAAATATTATAACACTCCTCCTTAGATGTACATCACTAACTGCCTCGTTAAAAACCTTGTCTGGAAAACCTAATGGGACAAAACCAATACTAGGGAAAAAGAGTGCAGTTATGATTCTTCCTCTCAACTTGAAATATATCCTCCTTGCTTGATTGTATTGAACATCCATCCCGCCTTTGAGTTGAATATTGTAGTTTGAGAACACTTGGTGATATGTACTTGGTTGATCACTTCATGCTGAATTCTCTTCATATATACATCACCGTTGGCTCCTTTCAACTTGATTTGATGGATGGATAAAAACTCCATTCTTTCACATATCTCGAACTTCAGGCCGAGATTGTCTCATCAGAGACCTTATATGACGAACTGCCTCATTAAAAACCTTGTTTGGAAAAACCCAGTGGGATAAAAACCAAAACCAAGGGAAAAAGAGTACAATCATATAATAATGCTCCCCCTCACTTACACACACAATCTTTATGCAATAAATATATGCCATCGTTGTATCTTGTAGAAGATTGGTACTTCTGGACCAATAATCTTTATTTTATGTTTAGGGAGACAATAACTCATTGTCACATAAAATGACATTATTGAGGTAATGAAGCAAGGTACAGTAATGTACATATTGTAATGAGATAAGGTACTTCAAGACATAATATCTCTTTCATTTTCTGATCAGGGGCAAAAGGCGATCCTTTTCCACACTTAGCACCTTAATACTATTGTTGCACTTAATGAATGTGCTATTATCAAATTTAATGGGTCTTTTATTCCATTTGTATGCTCGAACTGCAGGCCGAGACATTACTTGATATTCCTAAGTCCTTTATTTCAAATTCTCTTTTCAAATAATCAGCTTGTATTAGGATCTCTTCTGGAGTCCCAATAATATTCAAATCATCAACATAAACAACAATGATTACATATCCCAAATTTGTTATTTTTATGAACACACAAGGACCTATTTGATCGCTGACAAATCCTTTCCTTTGTAGATATTCTCTAAGGCGATTATACCACATTCTTCCCGATTGTTTCAATCCATATAGCGATCTTCTAAGTTTAATGTAATAAATGTAATGTGGTTTTGATTCAAATGCTTTAGGCATTTTCAATCCTTCTGGGATTTTCATGTATATGTTGGTACCTAATGGCTCATATAGGTATGTTGTTACCACATCCACGAGTTGCATTTTCAAACGCTCAACAACGGTTAAAGCAACAGGGAACCTGAGTGTCTTTGCATCCACTACTGGTGAATACATTTTCATGTATTCCACTCCATGTTTTTGCGAGAACCCTTGTGCAACCAGTTATAACAAACTGGTTTTTCACTTTCTGGTGTTGGAACTACAGGCCCAAAACACCTAGTCTGTTTAACGAATCCAATTCTGCTTTCTAGCTTTCCCAACCATTTCGATATCGACATTCCTCCATTGTTTGGGGATTATTGTTATCTTCTCCAATGACTTTTACGATAACTGAATAAGCAAAGATATCTTCTCGATACACTATACCGATACTTACATAATTAATTGACATTTCTAAATTGTCGCTCATTCCATTTTCTTTGCTTTTAGATTCTTTAGATAGAATCTCTTCAGGAGTTCTATCTTCGTGATTTCCAGTCGACATATCATCCTTTTGAGATGTAACTGTCTCTTTCCTCTTCTGGGGAATGTATCCTTAAATTCGAAAATGTCTCCCATGCTTCAAGCATGCTTATGTGTTGTTTTGGAGTTACTTCTGAAATCTCCAAAATGAGCTAACGCATTTTTAGTTAGTGTTTGTGACTTAATCACTTTCATGCCATTGATAAATAACATGAGCTATACAATTCCCTAAACTTCCGGTTTAGTTATACAATTCGCTAAACTTCTGGTTTAGTTTTCTTCGGATTGAAAACAACAAGTTGCATCTCATGCAATATCTTAACTTCTAGTCTCATTTTTATTCTCCCCCTAAAGTTGGGATTTTCACCTCGCCAAAGTGTTAATCTTAATACCGAGCAATATATTGATCACCGCTTATAAGCTCTAGGTATTTTATAAACGACAAGGACTCAAACCCTTCGTCTAATCCCAACTTTCATTGCGTGGCATTACTTAACAATCATTCAAGGAGGTGGAGGACATATAAAGCATTTAAACTCTTCTAGAGACAAGCTTTTATTAGGAAAATTTTCTATAAGCAGTCGGTCCAAGTCGAATTTAATTATCGACATTCACATTTCATGACTGTATTTAATCAACGACTCATCCTAGTCGTGTATTTCATGTATAGCATTTGCCTAGCTATCAATTATGACCGCATTATTGACGACTCTACTAGGTCGTTTTGTGAATGTGTGTGAGAGATACTCAATGCTCAACCACTACACTAATTTATTTTTATTTCCCTCCTTTTTCAATGGAACCAATGGGTTGAGGCATCTTTCAACATCATATGATTAATTCGCAATGGTTCACATGGCGATGTAATATGTCCTCTTATATCACTTGAACTTAGTCAAGGAGCATATGAGACTTTGTATTTACTTGCATATTATGCTGGCTTTGCTACTAACTTGCCAAGATCACAAACCTTTCAAGGTCACTCTTAGGAAGAGACTTCAAATCTCAGGATCTTTCGGTCTCATACCGATCATGCACATTATTATTTCACTTGAGTGACCAAGTTAATCATGCGACAACTATATCTTATCATTAACTAACTTCCAGTTAGTGAGATTACATTATTCAATGGGATATACTCTTCTGCAGTCATCATAATCTTCACACCAAAATTTGCGCATGACTTGTGAAAACTTCTGGTTTTCAAATACTATATGGTGTGACACCATTGAAAAATGTCGGTGATCCATACTTATGTTTGGGAGCTCATCAACTCATATCAGATAAACTGTTATCTTGGTATCAAAATTAGATGCCTCAAAATGGATGCATTCAGAACTTTAATTTATACTAGACCGGTCTCCACACTTATGCCTATAAGGTGTGGTTTTTGTACAACCGGTACAAGACTAATGATCAACTACATCACTTATGGGATATCCCTTATCTTAGATGTTCTTCTGGACATCAAATTAACCCACGACGTCCTAACTATAAGTCATAACCATGACTAACGGTCGCATGCGTAATATACCGTAACCTCTTTCACACCCTCTTCTAGAGGAGGCATGCTTCCGGCATGCAAGAGGTTGGTCAAACATGACCTTGAACTTCTAGTTCATGCTAGGTAGGTGGTCATTTAGACATTGTTCTGAATATTGTGACGACTCACATTCCTTGTACTACTTCTAGAGTACATGCCATATTTCTTGTACTACATCTAGAGTATATGGTTTGGTATGAGATCTCTTAACTCTCCAAAAGTTTATGATGATCTCTACTTGCCAAAATTCGACTTTTTAAGCTCGAATGGAGTTGATGATATGATACGTTCATTATAACTTAGCACATGTCTGTTGGAACTTCAAGTGCTTCATGAATCTCCCAAATATCTCATTTGTCAACTTCAAGTGACAATGTAATTTTATTTCTTGAACCATTTATCATCTACTTTGGGAGATGATATGTTCATATAGTTCCACTAATAAATTCTTCTCATCATACTACAAGAAGTAATTATGTATGTAAATCCACTTCTAGGGATATTATGTATAAAAGCATCTACTTCAGGAGATGATCATTGTCACATAGATGTTATCATCTTCTTCAGGAAACGATATTTTCTATCATTAGTCACACGAGGGAGTAATGAGGTTTATTATTTCATATCTTCAGGGATGATTTCAAATTGTCTCTACTGGGACATACTAGCATCCGCTTAAGGAGATGACAAGTTTTAACTTTAAGAGCAAATAAACATGTATATAAGCAATAACATAAATAATTAAATTGAAAAGTATAAATAAAGAAATAAATTATTATAAAATATTGTCAACTTCTGGTGACAAGAGATTGAATACGAAGTCTTCTAGACTTCTTTCCATCACATACTTCAGGATGTGATTATTCATAAGTTCTTTCAATCATATACTTCAGGACGTGATTTCAATGAGACCTTTTAGTCACATACTTTAGGATGTGATATCCATGTGGGTATTTTATTATCTACTTCAAGAGATAATATTTGTCGTATTAACTTTATCTTCTACTTCTGGAGATGATATTTTTCTTTTTCAATTTGCACATGAATCATGTCATTTACTTCAAGAGATGACTTTAGTATCACCACTCACACCAAGGGGTAGGAACTTTTATTATATTCATCTACTTCTGGGGATTGATTCAATTATTTCATCCACTTCGGAGGATTATTTGTTTCATCCACTTTGGGATGGAAATTATCACTCCAAGTATAAAAATAGAAAAATGGTTTCATTCACTTCAGGGAATGAGAATTATCACCCATGGGATAAAATGAAGTTTTCATTTACTTCAAGGAACGAGAATTATCACTTCAGGGATAATCTTGTTTTGTACATTCAATTAACTTTTCAAGAGAAAATAATATAACATAATTAAGTATATGAAAATAATAAATAAATAAACAATATAAGAACAATATAATAAATAAAATAATTCATTCACTTCAGGCAATGAAATTTATCACTTTAGGGATAAAATTATAATATTACTTTGTAAATTAACTCTTCAGGAGGAAATAATTATCACTTCAGGGATAATAATATTTGTAAATTCAACTCTTCAGGAGGAAAAAATTATCACTTCAAGGATAATATTATTTGTAAATTCAACTCTTCAAGAGGAAATAATTATCACTTCAAGGATAATATTATTTGTAAATCCAACTCTTCATGAGGAAATAATTATCACTTCAGGGATAATATTATTTGTAAATTCAACTCTTTAGGAGGAAATAATTCTCTACAGGAGGAAATAATTATCACTTCAGGGATAATACTATTTGTAATTCAACTCTTCAGGAGGAAATAATTATCACTTCAGGGATAATATTATTTGTAAATTCAACTCTTCAGGAGGAAATAATTTTTGATTTAGGGATAATACAACGGTGTTCCAATCTTTTCAGGGAATGGAAATAATCACTTCAGAGATTATATATTGACGTTTGATTTAATTAAAAGAATGAAAAATTTTCCTTCGGGATAATATTATCTTATCTTTGTATATTCAAACTCTTTAGGACATAAATAAAAATTATCACTTTAGAGATAATATTATTATCGGTTCATCTCTTCAGGAGACGAAAGTTATTTGAGAGAATTATTTTTATAATAAAATAATAATTATACATGTCAAACCACTCAAAAATTAACCAAAAAAAGGACGACCTTATACCATGATCATAAGGATTCAACAAACATGTATATAATTTGTGCATGTATTTAATTACTGTATGCTTATGCAAATCCTATACGGCTATATACATATAGGCCCATACGCACATGAAAAATATATAAATATGCTAAGCACATGTATATAGATATGCTAAACAAAAAAAGTAGTAAATTTGTTAATTAATCCACTTTTGGGTTAATTAAAAAATCAACTATACATGGCGCAAAAAAAAAACCTACGAACAATCAATTGAACCTGCATATCCTTTAATATATATTGCAGATGGGTGATTGAAAAAGATAGCATGTAAGTATTAATTAGAAGTAGCACTTACGAAATTGAAACAGTTATAAAACGTATGATCGAAGAGAACATGAGAAGTGAGTAGTACTAGAACAATCGTGCTGATAACGTGTTATAATTTAGAGAGAAAACAGAGAAATAGGGAGAAAGGGGAGAGATTAAATCCATCTTATTAGGTCATCCATATAGGCCTTTATATAGAGAATACAAACTAGGGTTTCCTATTGTACATCTAATTATAATAATATAATAAATATTATAACAATTTGTCAATTTTCTCTATTTTTTTAAAGTGGGCCCATCTTTGGTGGTAAACTCCACGTTCATAAACTAGCCGGCAAAACGCACGAATTAGATGAACCGGCTTACACCGACCGACTCGACTTAATGGTAGAAATAATGGTGAGACTTGATTTTTTCACCCAAGTTTAGTGGTAGGCAAAGATGGAACTTGGAACTCTCAACATTCCCATGCCTTTTACTACTATGCCACGAAGTTTAAGGGGTGAGACTTGATTTTCTCTACTTTATTCCTTTTGAAATATTTTATTTATCTATTTATTTAATTAGGTAAGATTTAGGAGACACTCCAACTAAGGAGGTGTAATAATCCTATTTTGTAAATTCTTTTAAGTAATTTGTTTAAAAATATATATGTGGCATTATTAAAAATTATAATTTCATTATTTTATTTGCAAATAACTTATATAAGTTATTTGGATAAACATACCTTCTTCAAATGGTCATAGTTGTAATTTATAAGTCTCAAAAAATATATAAATGGATAATCACTTAATTTTTCTTAGAATATGATAACGAAATTAAAAAGTATTATTCGAGAATAATTTAATATTTTTATAAGTTTTTGTTGGGACGTTGATGGGACCTCTGGTTCTAAGCAACGGATCACCGATTCACTTCTCTTTAAGTTTTGATAATGACAAATACCATAGGGAACTAATGTGGTTTGTTCAAGTATTTCTAAGGAACACAGGTACAACCAAGAACTATGAATGACAAAGCCACTGCTAGCCACAATGAAGAGTTTCCATCAAGGGAACTCTGAAGAGGAAAGTTCCCATGAAATGGGAACTCACATGTGAAGACAACGACCGTTCAGCGCAGATCGCGGGATTCTGTCTCAGACAGCCAGAGGGAACAGTCTGAGGATCAGACTGTCACGCTTCATCCAACGGTCCGATTGATTCAAGAAGTTGACCTAGTTCAAACCAAAGTCACATGTGAAGAAAGTACAACTTGGGCATCAAGCAAAGGGCATTTTGGACACAAACGAAAGATGCGACTGCCCAAGACAAATGGACTATAAAGCCAAATGAATAGTACTCGGTCTGAGTACTTCTCCCAGAACTTACAAACACCCACATTAGAGAGAAGAAAGAAAAGGAAGAGAAGTCCCCGCCGACGAGTGTGTGATCTCGACGACGGTGAAGCTGAAGTTCCCTGAAGCAAGGGAACTGAGAAGTCAGCGTAAGGGTTGAGTTACTTGTGTTTTGCTGTTGTGAGCTTAGGAACTCAGTTGAGAGGATTTACTAGTGTTGCTAGAGTTAGGAAGAACTTGTAGGAACAGAGAAGTGTAAATCCGGCTGTGTAACTAAGGAACAAAGCAATCAATATAAGTAAGTCATTCAAAATCCTCCAAGCGGAGGTAGAGGTTTACCCATACAACTAGTTGGTTGTAGTGGGGTTCCTCTATAAAGGAACTGTCCCTTTAACTGTTTTTATTACTTGCGATTATTTACTTCCGCTGCCTTGGGAACAGCTTAACTGCCAGTTCCCAAGCTCACTGCTAACCCATTACGATCCAACAATTGGTATCAGAGCGAGGTTTCTAGATTTGTGTTAGCATCGCAGGTGCCAAAATGGCTCAGGAACTTACTCAGGTGGGGAACAATACCAGCAAGCCGCCAAGGCTTATAACAGGAAGATTTGAAAGCTGGCAACGCGACATGAAAGATTGGATGCGTGGCCAAGACTACCAAGCCTGGTGCGTCATCGAAAGGGGGAACTTCGAAATCGATCCAGCTATTGTCAACGATCTCTCAAAGTGGGGTCCCAACGAGTACAAGTGCATGGAGGCAAACTACAAAGCAAAACAGTATCTAAAAAGGTCCATGTGCGTACAAGATTGTGACAGGGTTGCCAACCTTGACACAACCAAGGAAATGTGGGAAGCCATCCAACAAATGCACGTTGGGAACTCAGATCTCAGAGAAGATCTTCAAATGAACGCAAAGAGGGAGTTCTATAACTTCCAAATGGAGATGGGAGATTTCGTCGATAGCTACCAATCCCGGTTTGAAGGACTTTGCACTAAGATGGAAGGATTGGGGATCACAAAAGAAGAAATCACCCACAAAATGAAGGTCCAACAGCTCTTCAATGGATTGACTGGAGAATGGGCAAATGAAAGAACGATGTTCAAGGAAAACCCAGAAAATCGAACGCTTATGCTCCATCAAGTATTTGGAAAGTTAGTGGGACATGAGAAGAGGAAGATCGATGATAAGGAACAAAGTCGAGCTCATCGAGGGATCGCACTCAAGATCGAAAAAATGCTCAAATCAACCCAAGAACAACATGAAGACTCCGAAGAAGAAGAGGATGAAGAGCTAGTCCTTGTGACAAGAGCTCTTCGAAATTTCTACAAAGGAAAGTCTCAACGGAACAGTGGGAACTGGGGAAAGGGACAGAGTTCCCAAAGAAAGCCCACAGAGAAGGATCTCTCAGAAGTGACTTGCTACAAATGCAACAGGAAAGGACATTTTGCGAAGGAATGTCCACAAGGAACTGAAGGCAGAAAGCAAGGAAAGAAGGCCTACATCGCTACTTGGAGCGATGATGAAGACGAAGATCCTGAAGCATGGGCACTCCCAGACATGTGTGGCATGGCCATAGGAGAAACCACTGGGGAACAACCCAGTGAGGTAACCACTGAAACTGTTCTTGATTCCTTGAGTAATTATGAAAAACCTGAATTGTTGAAAATTCTTTCAAGTCTTGTTAAAGATAACATAAAACTGCAAAACAAGTTGGAAAAACAGGAACACATAAATTCTCAATTAGTTGGTCTTGAGCCCTGCCCCAACTGCATATCCCTTCTAGAAAAACTCAAGTCCCATGTGTCTCACATCGTAGATCTAGAGAGAGAAATCAAAACTTTAGAGAAAGGTGAGAACACCCTCCTGCAAAACCTGAGTAAGACTCCCGAACATACTGAAGCCTCTAGTTCCCAAATTAAGTTTGTCCCAGCCAGACATGGCATAGGATACAAAGGTGAGTGCTCCAAGAACAGAAAGTCACCCCTGAGCGAACATGAGATCCATGAGTGTAGGGACTTAGAACTCCAGTGCGAGAAACAGAAAAATGCTCATCTCGAGGAGAAAATCAGGGTCCTAGAGAGTGGAAACGATGGTGAGAAAGATTACTATACTGGGAACTCTGGACATAGAATCTATGTCAAAATTGCTAAGGGAAATGGGTCTCGGGTGTACAACAAAGAAACCATGGATAGGAACCGTATCCAAAGACCACACCCAAAATACTACCTGGGAGAATACTACAAGACATGTTGGCACTGTGGTGCTCATGGGCACTACAAGGAGGCATGTCCCAAAAAGAGAGCCCAAACCCCTAGAAGCCATGAGTTCCCAAACAGACAAAAACGTCATACTCATCACCAAAGGAACTCCAACTCTCAAAATTCCAAAGACATCAACATTTCTGACTATATCTTAAATGAAAATGTTTTCCCTTGCAAGGGACCTGGCAAGAGTCATCTTGCCTGCCAGAAATCTCTGAAGAAACATCAAATGAAGAAGCTGGAGATGAGAGTTCCCATGACAAAGAAACACCGACTGAGGATGATACACATGCAAAGAAACTCACTCATACAAGAACCTTTCAACAAAGGAAGGACCACCCTCTTGAGAACATCATCTCTTCTCTTGTTAAAGGTGTGCAGACTCGTTCCTCTCTCAATAATTTTTGTGCTTTTAACGCGTTTGTTTCAATGGTGGAACCCAAAAATATCAAAGAAGCATTAAAGGACCCAGATTGGATTCAAGCCATGCAAGAGGAACTCCACCAATTCGAGAGAAACAAAGTTTGGAAGCTAGTTCCTAGGCCCAAAAACAAGAACATCATAGGAACCCGATGGGTTTTTAGGAACAAGCTCGATGATACTGGAGCTGTAGCAAGGAACAAGGCTAGGTTAGTAGCACAAGGATACAGGCAAGAGGAAGGGATTGACTACGATGAGACCTTCACACCAGTTGCCAGGATCGAGGCAATCAGACTCCTCATCGCCTATGCTGCTCACAAGGGATTCAAACTTTATCAAATGGATGTGAAAACAGCCTTCCTGAATGGACATCTCAAGGAAGAAGTGTATGTGGCCCAACCTCCAGGATTCGAAGATGAGAAAATGCCCAACCATGTCTATTTCCTGGAAAGGGCCCTTTACGGACTCAAACAAGCTCCCCGAGCTTGGTATGACAGGTTTGCTCAATTCCTCTTGTCCCATGGATACATTCGTGGTTCCATAGACAAGACTTTGTTTTTAAAGAAAGAATCTAAAGACATTTTGATTGTGCAAGTATATGTTGATGACATTGTGTTTGGAGCAACTAACGAAACTCTTGTAGAAAAGTTCAAGGACCTCATGAGCAATGAGTTTGAGATGAGTCTTATTGGGGAACTCACGTTCTTCTTGGGACTTCAAATATCCCAAACAAAGGAGGGAACAAAGATCCATCAACAGAAATACGTCAAGGAAATGCTCGTGAAGTATGGGATGGAACATTCAAAGCCCATTGACACTCCCATCTCACCAAATTCAAGGCTAAATGCAGATGAAACAGGTATCAGTGTGGACCAAAGGAACTATCGAGGTATGATCGGGTCCCTTCTCTACTTAACAGCTAGTAGACCTGATATCATGTTCTCCGTATGTCTTTGTGCTCGTTTTCAAGCTAACCCTAAGGAATCACACCTGAAAGAGGTGAAGAGAATTTTCAGGTATCTCAAAGGGAACAATAACTTGTGCCTTTGGTATCCAAGGAACAGTTCCCTTGAGCTCATTGCATACACAGATGCTGACTTTGCAGGGCACTTGGTTGACAGAAAGAGCACTTCAGGAATGGCCCAGTTCCTAGGGTCTTGCTTAGTTTCGTGGGGATCTAAAAAGCAAAACTCAGTGGCACTCTCCACAGCTGAAGCTGAATATGTGGCTGCCGCATCATGCTGTTCCCAGGTTCTATGGCTTAAGTCACAACTCCAGGATTACGGTATGTCCTTTGGCCCAGTTCCCATACTCTGTGACAACACTAGTGCCATAAACATTTCCAAAAATCCTGTGCATCATTCTAGAACTAAGCATATTGATATAAGGCATCACTTTCTACGTGACAATGTTGAGAATGGGAACATTTCGATGGAACACTGTAGAACTGAAGAGCAAATTGCGGATATTCTTACCAAAGCTTTAGACAGACGTCCCTACCAGCGTTTTCGAATGCTTCTAGGGATGATAACTCTAAACTAAACAAGTCCCTGTTTATCTCTCTCTCAATGCCTGACTAGTTTATCTAAAATTGCATGATAAGGAACTTGGATTCATTGCTTTCACTATGCCATGATTACTAGTCTAGAGAAAAATGTGTACAAAGGAACTCTATTTCTTTTGGCCCAAAATGATCAACCAGAGTTCCCTTTATCCCTCATTACAAGCCACCATGACGGTTGATCATATGACCCACCTTGAGCTAGGGACCAGACAAATGCTTCTCATGAGCCAAAACATTTCCTTTATCGAGTTGCAAATTGTCTGGTTCCCTTTGAGTTCCCTAGCCCCACAAAAAGATGAGTGTGAAGTTCCCTCAACCACTTCACTCTCCTTGACCTTGAAAAGATCATGGGAACTGCTGCATCTACAAAGGGAACACTGACTAATCTTCAAAGAAAAACCGTCACTTGGGAAGCGGACTTTCGTGTCAGAAGCTCTGAAGCGTTACAGGCCAAGTATTCAAAATTTGAAAAGGACTTCCCAAGAGATTGTGACGCGTGTCCAGAAGCGTGCTTGAGAAGTTGAAACGGCGCCCCACGTTCATTGGGCAACGGTTATCGAGGTTATTCCACTTCCCTTTCTACCCTTCACCTCCTCTCTCCTTTAAAACCCCTCTTTGCCATTTTTAGGCCCTTTACTCCATCCTACATCCCTGTCATTCGTCTTCCACAAATCCCTTTCACTCTCTTTTCAAGAAACCTCCAAAACTTCCCAAATTCTTACAAAAATGTCCCCTCAACACACATTCACACAAATCAAAGAGTGGGTACTTGCCAATCCTCGCACTCTTTTCATCACTCAACTGAACGAGATTGAGCAAGAACAAGACCCAACCATGAAGGATGTCCTCCTTCAAGGGCTATACAATCAAGTAAGCCCCTTCTTGCCCCCTCCTCCTCCTCAGGTCGACGAAACCGTCTCCTGGACCTCTTCCTCCTCCGAATCTCTTCCTCTTCCACCTCCAACCACCAACACCTCCTCCGGAGTTGTCATCGTTGACAACTTCGGAGATGCTCGCCCCTCCATCAATGAAAAACCCCGTAAATCCAAACATCGCCACTCATCCAAACATCGCCATTCATCAAAAGATCCCTCCAAATCCAAAAAATCCAAACACTCCCACGACCCCTCAAAATCCAAAAAGCGTAAACACTCCGAGGCCTCTGAATTTTCGGAGCCCAGAAAGAAGGCTTTCTTCCGCTTTGAGGACTACCTGAACTGCTCTAAGGAGAGTTCTTGTGCTCCCAAACCTCCCTACCCCTTTTCTTCCGACGATGGGAACTCCGAATCCCAGAGTCTACTTCCCTCTTCCTCCTCCATCCCTCCTCTTCAAATCGAGGGACCTCCTCCGCCACCTCCTCCAGTTCCCACCACGATGGGAGCTCCAACATCCCAACCACCTTCTCCTTCCTCACCAAAACACATTTCCACCACTCCCATCTCTGCTTCGGGGATCTCTCCTCCACAGGACCACAGATCCCTTCCTCCTCCTTCTACTCAACTCACAACCCCTATTCCTTCCTCTCCTCTCCCCTCTTCCATCACGTCTCCCACCACCACCAAACTCCCCTCTCCCTCACCATCCAAAAGTACCGTCGCCCACTCCTCAGACGACGACGATCTTCCTCTTTCTGTGGTCATCGGCAAAATAACCAAAGACCCTCCTCCGATCATTATGGGAACTTTGGAGGAGGAAGCCCAACTCAAGGCCATCGAGGAAGAACTCAACAGGGGTCCCTCTGAGCACACAGTCTCCCAAGGGACAAAGTCCCCAGAAAAGGTTGCTCCTCAAGAGCCAACAGAGACAAGGGACCTGGCACCAGCTGGAGGTGCTGAGGCAACAACAAGTCATCTTGGAGATGACGCGGAGGGCTCGGGTTCGAGCTCCTCCGAGGAAGAAGGGACCTCCCATGATGAGGTCGAAGAAGAAGAAGAAGCTCCAGCTACAAAGGAGCCAACACGCATCCCTACACCTGGACACCAAATGGTGGTGTCCGCGAGTTCCCCACCACCAAGGGACCGCGTGCTTATGATCGAAGCGGCTGCACCCCCTCAGCAGAAAGGACCTCGCACGGTCTCTAGGGGGAACAAATCCAAAAGCAAGTCAAAGAAGGGGAAGGGGACCACCAAGCATCATGTCACTGAGCGCCGAAAGCTTCTTCCTCACCTCATTGTTTCCAAAGAGGTGCTAACTGAAAATGGTCTGGAGGAACTGTGGGAACTGATCAAGGCCCAGGGCTGGGAGAGACTCTGCCAAGAAACTGTGAGAGTAGATCCCTCACAAGTGCGTCAATTCTACAACAACTTCACTATCACCAATGACGGCACTCAGGGAACTCTCTCCCACGAAGGCGACGAGTTCATTTTTACAACGTCTACGATCCGCCTTCAACTCCAGGTCCCTGGTCAAGGGCTTAACGAGGTGCCCAGCAAGCTCTGGGGCGACTTCAACAGCGCCGAGGTGTACAACACAATTTTTGAGGGTCGGGTTCCCTCTAAGGTCATCTCGACGCATCATCTGTCCTTGGTCGCCAAGCTCGCTCACCAATTCATCATCAACATGGTGATCCCACGCCAAGAAAAGCGCCTGGTCGTCAACATCCCCGATGCCATCATCCTCTACCACTTCCTCCTCAAGAAGCCCATCAATCTTCCCCGAATTATCCTTGGGCACATGGAAAAGTGCATGGCCTCCAAGTCCCACTACCTTCCCTACTCCGGGCTGATCAAGAAGCTCCTACAAAAAGAGGGTCTCTAGGATGCCTCTAAAGACGAAATCGAGCTTGGAAGGGAACTGGACATTACAGTTGCCCAGAAGATGAGGCACTCGGAGCCTGTAGAGGAAGCGGCTCCCCTAGAGTCTGGTACACAAGAGGGGAACTCCTCAGTGTTGCTCCGCATCGCCAACACCCTCGATCAGATTGCTAGGGACCAGGCAGTGTTGGCCAGAGGACAAGAAAAGCTTACACAAGTCCTTACGCGCCTTTGTGACGCCTTGTTCCCTCAGAGCCCATGATCTCTCCCTTCTTGTTCCCTTAATCCAAAAATGACCACAAATTGTACTTGGGTTCCCATTGTACACATTCTCTTAAGTAATGAAATGGTCTTCATTTTGATTGCGTGTTCCATTCTTTCCTAATATTGCTTTGCTTAATTTTCGATGATGTCAAAAGGGGGAAAGATAAAAAATGTGAGATGAGTTAAAAGTTTAAGTTATCACAGACCACGCATAAGCTAAGGGGGAACAATTGCATAAAAAGCCTAATAGGAACTATGTGTCTCACCAGAAGTGGCTCCCTAAATCTAAATGTCTCACTAAGAGTGACTTCCCAAAATCATACTTAGGAACTCATCAGCATATCATTCATTGAAATACTTGCATTTTTGTGATGGGTTTGTCATCATCAAAAAGGGGGAAATTGTTGGGACGTTGATGGGACCTCTGGTTCTAAGCAACGGATCACCGATTCACTTCTCTTTAAGTTTTGATAATGACAAATACCATAGGGAACTAATGTGGTTTGTTCAAGTATTTCTAAGGAACACAGGTACAACCAAGAACTATGAATGACAAAGCCACTGCTAGCCACAATGAAGAGTTTCCATCAAGGGAACTCTGAAGAGGAAAGTTCCCATGAAATGGGAACTCACATGTGAAGACAACGACCGTTCAACGCAGATCGCGGGATTCTGTCTCAGAAAGCCAGAGGGAACAGTCTGAGGATCAGACTGTCACGCTTCATCCAACGGTCCGATTGATTCAAGAAGTTGACCTAGTTCAAACCAAAGTCACATGTGAAGAAAGTACAACTTGGGCATCAAGCAAAGGGCATTTTGGACACAAACGAAAGATGCGACTGCCCAAGACAAATGGACTATAAAGCCAAATGAATAGTACTCGGTCTGAGTACTTCTCCCAGAACTTACAAACACCCACATTAGAGAGAAGAAAGAAAAGGAAGAGAAGTCCCCGCCGACGAGTGTGTGATCTCGACGACGGTGAAGCTGAAGTTCCCTGAAGCAAGGGAACTGAGAAGTCAGCGTAAGGGTTGAGTTACTTGTGTTTTGCTGTTGTGAGCTTAGGAACTCAGTTGAGAGGATTTACTAGTGTTGCTAGAGTTAGGAAGAACTTGTAGGAACAGAGAAGTGTAAATCCGGCTGTGTAACTAAGGAACAAAGCAATCAATATAAGTAAGTCATTCAAAATCCTCCAAGCGGAGGTAGAGGTTTACCCATACAACTAGTTGGTTGTAGTGGGGTTCCTCCATGAATCAATATAAGTAACCCATTACGATCCAACAGTTTTCATACTTCAAAATATTATTTAAATTAAAAAGATAGCGTGCCTTATGAATAAATTCATTTTTGAAATTATAAAATTCTTATATCATTAAGATTTTTTTTAGAAGTTTATTCTTTGAAGATATGGGCGTTTAAAAAGAAAAAAACGGAGAGAATTAATAATTGTTTTGGAAACTTCTCCTTCTACGTTTCTCCTTCCTTTTCTTGTTTGTTTCCTTATAACTTCAAATCCGAAAATCAAAGATTCTAGGCTACGATTGCAAGTTTTTTCCAACTGGAAAGTGAAGATATCGAGTTCCTTAACCTCCATGAATCAAAAGCCCTAAAACTTGATGCCCCATTTGCTCGAAATTCTCACATCTTAAACTGAAATCCTAGAATTGCGCCTCCTTTGTTCAAACTCGAAATTCTCCCAAACCATGAATCCAATCCTAAAATTGAAAATATATTTGAATTCCTCACGAAACATCCTTCAAAAGCCTTATACACTCATTAATTTTCTCGTTACCTAAGCCTTCCAAAAATCCGATTGAAAACGTCGGATCTGTCAAGTGAAAAACAAAGCGTGATTCGTTTCGGTATTTCAGTGATTTCTCCCTTGTTTCTCGACCTTTTTACGATTCGTTTAAACCACCATATTCTAGACATCGAGACGGTTCCAACAATACCTTATACGCCTCGAACCGATTCATGAGTAGGGAGAACGAGTCGCTTGAATATCGCTTGACTACACTCGTTCTGTCCGAACTGCCCCGTTAATTTGGTTAGTTCTCTCTCCATACACAATGAAAAATTTCCCACTTTATATCATTAGAAAGCTCTCGAAGTCATGGTTCCAATGCCTCTGGCTCGCTCCATTTCGTGGTCGGTAGCATCCCCGACAAGCAGAAAATTGAGGTGATGTATGATCAGCCATGAACAGTAACGTTCCCAAGGTTGAAGACGACTCCTCCATTTCGTTTCTGTCCCATTTGTGCATTGCCTTTCATTAATGAAGGCAATATCCATTCCATAGAGCCTTGAAGCCATTTTGAAAACATCTCGATCCATCTAATCGGTTAAGGCAAGTTTTCATACTTGCTCGGCTAAATCAATTACTTACTTTATGTGTAGAGTCTTAATAACATTGCTTGTGTATCTTGTGTGATTGAATGAAGCATATTAGAGTTTATAGGTCTCATGAATAATTGTAGTAAATATACTATGAAGTTAATTATCTAAAACTTGTCTTGACCAAAAAAAATTATCTAAAACTTGAATAGGTGATAATACTGATAACCACTATTATAGTAATAATAATTATAGGGTCTGGTTCAGGTGCGAATGGGCGCTCAGGTGCAAAATAAGAAAGAACAACAGTCGTTCGATGAAGAAAAATCAAGGCGTTGATCATTTCACTTAAAAAGGGGAAAAAAGGCACGAGCGAATTATTCGCGTATTTTTGAAAAAAAACGGAAATAGGACGTGCGCCTAGATTGTTCATCAATATTGTGGATTTGTTCATCAATACTGTGGATTTGTTCATCAACATTGTGATTTTGTTCATCAAAACTGTGATTTTGTACATAAATAAACTATTGCTTGTGCATCAAAAATCTATTGTTTGTACATAAAAAATGGACAAAAGTGTGACAAAATTGTATGTAATATGTTCATCAACATTGTGATTTTGTTCATAAAAAACGAAAATAGGACATTGTAATTTTGTTCATCAACATTGTAATTTGTTCATCAACATTGTGATTTTGTTCATAAAAACTGTGATTTTGTGAATAAATGAATTATTGTTATTGCATCAAATATCTATTGTTTGTATATCAAAAATGGATGAATGTGTATCGAAATTGTATGCATTAATATATGTGTATGCATCATAATTAGCCGTATGTGAGACAAAACTAATTGTTTTTATGTCGGTCTTGGTAATGTCTTGTTTGACTCCTTTGGATTTCTCATTGTTGCTACTGTGAAACATGTGGCTACTTCTTGGGCTCCAAACATAGCTAAATAAGGTACAAGCACTCCTATTCGGTTTGCAGCTGGCGTGTTCTCTTATCATATATCATATTATTGCAAAGTCAGCTACTTTATCTATTATCCTTTGCATTCAAGCTTCTATATCAAACTTACCTTATTTATGAACTATATTGAGCACTTTTTTCCTTTACTTTGTTGTGCGCATATAGGTAGACATGAAAACTATGTAGATAGTCTTAAATGTACAAATTGATGGTATTGACACATAAACATAAGTTTGTTTTAATTCACAAATAAGGGTATAATAATGAACAAACAAGGCTATATCAATGAACAAATAGCATTACATTCATTAACAAATAGGGTATATCAATGAACAAACAATGGACAAACAAGGTTATATCAATGAACAAAAAAGGTTATATCAATGAACAAATAAGGGTATATCCATGAACAAATAGGGTATATCAATGAACAAATAATGGACAAACAAAAGTTATATCAATGAACAAAAAAATGTTATATCAATGAACAAATAGAGGTATATCCATGAACAAATATGGTATATCAATGAACAGACAAGGTTATATCAATGAACAAATAGGAGTATATCAATGAACAAATATGGGTATATCAATGAACAAACAAGTTATATCAATGGACAAATAGAAGTATATCGATGAACAAATATGGGCATTGAGACCTCTTGATCCAAGCTCGGGTCTGTCTAAACTTAATGTCTAAGCATGGTTATCCATGGAGGTTGCAAAGCTTGATCCGTCATGGCTCCTAAATGATCTAGAAGAGCATGAGTTGCATCTTATATCTTCTTCGTTCGAGTTCTTGTGATTGATCCGTCAAATGACACCTTTAGCTTTTCCTCGATGTCGTTAGGAGTTATAGAAGGATGTTTGACATCAATTATTGAACGTGAAAAAAGAAGACCTTTGGGGTCCAACATTTGTTTATATATATATTGTAGACAACTTGGAAGTATCGTAATGACCTTATCTTTAATAATAAAAACACCATTTTTGTTTGAAAATAATTATATGTGTATCAATAACTAGATAATATTGTATTCATACACATAGATAAGGTTAAAAAATAAAATTAAAAATTAAAAAAATCGAAATCGATTAACAATGTTATCAAAAACTCAATGCACAATTAGTTAGTATTGATGAACAAATGGTGAATATGGATGAATAAATCGCTAGTTTTGATGAACAAATTGGGCACGTTTCATAAAAACGTATTTTTCAAAAAATACGTGAATAATACGGGAAAAATTCGTTCGTGTCGTATTTTATTGAAAAGTGATGTGAGCCCCACCAGGACGGCGAGCCAAGACGAGGAGGACTTGTCCGTGCCCTCCGATGGACCGATAACTCGAGCTAGGACTCGGGCCATAACCCGAGCCACTTCGTCCATCATCGCGCGCGCCATCGCAAGCCACGGCGCAACCACCGGCGCGCCCATCTCCACATGCCTCGTCACCATAGGCGCGCCGAGTCTCCAGCCCGATGCATCGCACCGCAGCGCCGAGAACCTCCTTCTCGGCACCGTCCCAGTCGCGAGCGTCGAGCCACATGCCACGCCGGGCCACCCCGGCGTGGGAACTTGAGGTTCCAGCGCGCCTCGGTCTCGACACTCGAGGTCCGAGCGCGCGCCAGCCTCGGCTTCGCCAACGCCGTGCCGCGCGCTTGCCAGCGTCGCGACACGCCCTTGGCGCGCCACAGCCTTGTCACGGCCTTGTCGCGACACTCGCGACTAGGCCACCGTGACCTATTTTAGTTTCTTGCTATTTTTAGAACTATTTCCATTCCGAAACATTGCTACTTATGTCTTTACTATTTTTATGCATTTTGGGCTTGGGCCAAGTGGTTGGGCCGCATGCTTGCCTCCCCCTTCACTCGTTCACGCCGCTAGGGTTTTTCTAGGGTTAGGCGCGCCTCCTTCTCCTATATAAGGAGCACGTCTCTCATTGTATTTCTCATGCTTTGTTTTGATTAATGTTATGCTGTCGAGATTTCTCCAGAACTATTCATAAAGGCGTCAACCCCAATATTCTCTTCTCATCCCATATTCTTCCGATCTCCCTCAAAAGAGATCACCTTCTCATCCTTTCAATTCTCTTCTCACCAAAGTCTAGTCGATTCGACTCTAAAATCTATCCAACCATACGAGAGACGACCATTTACGAGTCCATCTTCGATCCTCTCGTGAATTCTCCCAACGGGGTTCACATCAACTGGCATCAGAGCCTCGAATTGCGTAAGTCTTTCTCTCGCTTTTACTCGTTTTTTGCACGATTTTTTTTTCTACCACCATTTTCATTAGCTTCCGCCATATCTACCATCATTCACTTAGATCCATCGTTATTTGCTTCAATAAAAAAATCAAAAAAAAAAATCGCCATATCCCTCGCCGACTTGTACTTGTCCTTTGGTTCATCATATTGAGTTTTCGAGCATTGCTTGTATTCATCTTGTTTTGTTGAATCGATTGTTTGTGTGTGTCGTGCATTATTTTTGCTTGGTGCGAGATTTGGCCCGATTTGGCCTTATCTCAAATCTCTTATTGTTAGAAAGAATCTTCCGAGATCAAATCTTCAAGATCTTGTTAGTTGCCGAAAATCAAAAAATCAAAAAAAAAATCAATTGGATAAGTAAAGCCAAAATAAGGCAACCTTATCATATTAATTAAAAAAAGAAAAAAAGATTTTGTGGGGACACACAAGCCAAAATAAGGCAAGTGTTTCCATATTTGCATTTATTTGATTCGGTCCTATTGATTGCATATCTTTCCATATCTTCTCTAATATCTTATCATATCTTCCATATCTTTCTTGTTAGGAAACTTGCTTGATTGATAATATTTGATTGCAAGAATCTCGCACCTTCCATAAGGCCGAGATCTTTCTCTCTCCTTCCTTCCTTTCTTGCCAAGGCTTCCTTAGAGCCGACGCACCTTTCTCTCTTTTCTTCATTACTTGATCGTTTGTTTTGTGTGTTCTTGCTCTTGTGTGTTCCATACTTGTGCAACGTCGAGATCCTAAGCCTCCCCTACCCTTCGAGTACTTTTCGTGCAAACTAAGATTTCTTGCGTGGTGAGTCTTACAATATCTCGGCGCTTCTTATTGCTTGTTGTTTGTGAAATTTTTTAACCCCTTTGCTTTCATGTCTATGGTTGAGATTGGAGACGGAAGTATGGAAGGGGATGAACATTCAAATCAACAAGGAATCTAGTCACCGAACCCACCGCCGGCGCCTAGTAGCCTTCTCGGGGCGCCGAATGCATCGGCGCAAGGGCTCGCCCCCGCAGCGGGTCTCGCGGCGCTTGAGGTGCGCTTTGCCAACCTCGAAGGCTTGATGACGAGGTTCCTCAACCAGCAATCGGCGCCACCAGCCGTAACCATTCACACAGCGCACGCGCATCCGAGCGTAACGCCACACGGCGTCTCGGTTCCGCGGGCTTCGGCACAAGAAAAAGGCAAAGGGCCTTTGGTGGACTCGACTAACCCGAATGGGATCCAACGATTGGAATCCATGAAGGAAAGCCGACCCACTAACCAGGCTCAACAGGTGGACGACGTTGTTGGCGTTCAATCCGATGAGGAGTATGACTCCGAGGAGTGGCGGCGTCAACAATCAAAAAAGAAGAAAAAGGTGGTCACTCCGACGCCTAAGAAAAAGAGATCCAAGGGCCGAGATGACTTCGATGTCGATGACTATCGAGGCCATCAAAGCCCCACAACTCCATATTCGGAAACCGAGGACCCTATGACGGAGTACGAGGAAGCTTCCGAGGAGGATTTTGACCACCCTCCGGTCCATGATTCGGAGGAGTGGATAGATCGGGATCGGGATTGGATTCCGAGACCCAAGTTGCCCGTGAACCGCACGGAGTATGATCGGCTGAGGGCCGTGACAACCGCGAACGGCCTCGGCGCAACGGGGATCGGCGTCGCCAAGACCGACACCGAGAGCACCAGCGGCGCCCTCGGCGCGACGAGGACGACCGCAGCGACGGAAGCGACGTCTCCAGCCGAGGCCCACGACGCCGACGCACACCTCCTCCGCGTGCCAACCGGCGCGCCGCAAACGATCGTCCGGCGCATGTATCACGCCGCGACGTCAAGGTAAAATTTGAAGAATTTTTTGGTAATTACAACCCTGATGAATTTATTTCTTGGTTACAGGGTACCGAGCACGTGCTCAAACATTGCCATTACGAGGAGCACGAGAAGGTCGAGGTGGTGACACTTCATTTTAGAGGTGCCGCTCGGATGTGGTGGAACCGATTCGAATCGGATCGGGCCCGAAAGGGTAAAGCCCCCATAACCGAATGGCATCAACTAGTGTTTATTATGAAGAGGAAGTTCATCCCGCCCGACTACAAGGAGAAAGTGAGGATCTTGATCCAAGACGCTCGACAAGGTTCTCGGACGCCGGAGGAGTTTTTTGCATACCTCGAAGACTTGTTCTTCAAGGCTGGCATTAGCGCTTCCCCGGGAGCATTGAGGTCTCGTTTTGTGGCGGGGCTTCACCAATGGATCCGAGATCAATTGGTTGTCTTGCCAATCAAAGATTTGGGACGTTTGATACACACGGCCATGGAGCTTCACACGCAATTCAAGAGGCCGAAGACGTCCACTTTCACAAGGTATAATTCTTCCCCTAGTCCATCCGCTTTAGGTACTAACCGGTTTGTTACTCCTTCCATGTCTAAATCCAAGGTAGGTACCCCAACGATGGACTCCAAGGGCGCTTCGGTTGGCCAAAACCGTGACAAGGCAGCCCCTCCCCCACAAAGGACTCGAGACATCGAGTGCTATTTATGTGGTGGCCGAGGGCACTTGAAACGCGATTGCCCTAACTCGAAGCGAGTGCTTTTTTCGGCTCAATCCGCAGCGTATGAGAGTGTTGATGAACTTGAGTCCGAAGAGGAGGACGCCGCGCCAATCGAAGACGGTGCATATTGTGCGCCATCGGACATCGACGCCGGCGTCGACAAATTGTTGCTAGTGACGCGCCGAGCGCTTAGCATGAGGGAAGCCGTGCCAACCGATCAACGGGAAAACATTTTCCGTACTCGATGCTTGGTACAAAACAAGTCCCTTAGTGTGATTATAGATTCGGGATCGTGCGGAAACTTCTTATCAAGGAAAGTGGTCGATCATTTCCAATTGCCACAAACCGATCATGCAAGGCCGTACAAGCTTGCATGGATCTCCAACGATGGCGACCATTGGATCCGTAAACAGGTTAATCTTTCCTTTTCTATTGGTTTATATTCCGATTCTATACTCTTTGATGTCACGGACATGGACGCCACCCATATTCTTCTTGGCCGTCCGTGGCAATTTGACCGTCACGTGATTTATGATGGCCGGTTGAACACTTACATGTTCAATTACCATGGTAAATGCGTGACCATCTTACCTATTTCTCCAAGTGAAGCATTGCAGGATGAGGCCGAAAGGCAACAAGCAAACGCTCGGGACCAGTCCACGGCCGCGCCTACGCCGAATTCAAGCTCGAATGGCGCTTCTGGCCTCGGACACAATTCTGTCGGCGCTCCTGGTTCCAACACCCAACATTCTGGATTTCAAGAGGATTTGAACCAAAAACGCCGAGCAAAACCTAAGGCTGAGCCCAGGACGCCGAGTTCGTCCTCGGCTGCGCACCGCGGCGCGCCAGCGCCATTGCCCAGCGACGCTGGCTCGATCCAGCGCCCTTCCAGCGGCGCGCCCGGTGCCGACAATCATCCCTTTCCAAGCACTGGTGGTCAGCAGATCGGTGCCCAGGTTGCACCTCGGGTGCGCGAGGACGCCGAGCCACCTTTTCTCGGTTCGGTGCAAGACCGACTTTTCCTATGCCGTCGGCGCGATGTGGTCAAACACATCGAGGGGAGTACTACTTGCTTTATTTTGTGTCCATTGCTTAATATTTCCATTGATTCGACACATGTATTACCTCCTCCTATTTCTGACTTGCTGCAGGAGTATTCTGATGTTATGCCTGCCGAGCTCCCCGACGGGTTGCCACCTATTCGAGGGATCGAGCATCGCATTGATCTCATTCCCGGCGCTTCATTGCCAAACCGGGCTGCGTATAGGGCGTCACCTAAGGAGACTCAAGAGCTTCAACGCCAAGTCCAATCTCTTTTGGACAAAGGCTATGTTCGAGAGTCCCTTAGCCCGTGTGCGGTTCTGGTTATCTTGGTGCCGAAGAAGGATGGTTCTTGGAGGATGTGCGTGGATTGCCGAGCCATCAACCAGATTACCATCAAGTACCGTCACCCGATTCCCCGCTTGGACGACATGTTAGACGAGTTGCATGGAGCCGTGCTGTTTTCAAAGATTGATTTGAGGAGCGGCTACCATCAAATTCGGATGCAAGAAGGGGACGAATGGAAGACGGCTTTCAAGACCAAACATGGTCTCTATGAGTGGTTGGTGATGCCCTTCGGCCTCACTAACGCTCCTTCTACTTTTATGCGTCTTATGAACTTTATTTTACGTAAATTTTTGGGACTTTTCGTCATCGTGTGTATTTTGACGACATTTTAGTTTATTGTAGAACTTTGGACGATCACGCGGGGCACCTTAGGCAGGTGTTAGATTGCCTCCGCGAACACTCTTTATATGTAAACCTGGACAAATGTGTGTTTTGCTCGGATACGACGAATTTTCTTGGCTTCGTCGTATCCAAGGATGACCTACAAGTGGATTCTGACAAAATCCGGGCCATCCGTGAGTGGCCAACCCCAACGACCCCGACTATGGTTCGTTCTTTTTTGGGGCTAGCTGGATTCTATAGGCGATTCGTCTAGGACTTTAGTTCTATCGCCGAGCCACTCCATTCTTTGACCAAGAAGGCCGCCACAATAAAGTGGATGCCGCATCACGAGGCCGCCTTCTAGGCCTTGAAAGATGCTTTTTGCCGAGCCCCGGTCCTGCAATTGCCGGACTTTACAAAGCGCTTCGAGATCGAGTGCGACGCTTCCGATTATGGTATTGGCGGCGTACTCCTTCAAGAACAAAGGCCTATCGCTTACTTTAGCGAAAAGCTAGTTGGGGCTACACTGAATTATCCGACCTATGATAAAGAGCTCTACGCTCTTATCCGGGTCCTAAAGACGTGGCAACATTATCTCTGGCCAAGCGAGTTCGTAATTCATACGGATCACGCGGCCTTGGCTTATCTTAAGAGTCAAACGACTCTTAATAGGCGCCATGCACGTTGGGTTGAGTTTATGGAGACGTTCCCTTACGTCATTGCTCACAAAAAAGGAAAAGAGAACGTCGTCGTCGACGCTCTCTCTCGCAGGTACATTTTCCTCACCCAATTACATACAAAAATTCTTGGTTTTGCTATGATCAAGGAGTTGGACGCCTCAGATCCGTACTTCTCCTCAATCATAAAGGAACTTGAGCATTCGCGGATCCATGAGTCCTTCTTCTTGGACAACGGTTATCTTTACCGAGCTGGGAAGCTTTGCATTCCGGCATCTTCGGTGAGACATCTATTGTTCCAAGAGGCTCATGATGGCCGAGGCCACTTTGGCATAGCCAAAACGTTGGCAACACTTCGTGAGCATTTCTTTTGGCCTCATATGGCTCGGGATGTTAACAAGTATTGTCAAAGTTGTGTGCCGTGTCATACTGCCAAGTCTCGGTCACAACCGCATGGACTTTACACGCCACTTCCAATTCCAGACGCCCCGTGGGAAGATCTCTCCATGGATTTTATTACGGGCCTTCCGACGTCGAGGCGTGGAAAGGACTCTATTTTCGTAGTCGTGGACCGGTTTTCCAAAATGGCCCACTTTATTGCTTGTAAGGGGACAAACAACGCGGTGGAAATCGCTAATTTGTTCTTTGAACATGTGGTAAAGCTACATGGTATTCCTAGAACTATTGTTAGTGATAGGGATACCAAGTTCTGCAGCCATTTTTGGAGAACGCTTTGGGGGAAGTTAGGAACGCGACTCCTGTTTTCAACTGCTTATCACCCCCAGACCGATGGTCAAACTGAGGTGACCAATCGGACCTTGGGCACTCTTCTTCGGACGATACTCAAGGCAAACCCACGTCGGTGGGAAGACTTACTTTGCCATGTTGAGTTTGCATATAACAGGTCCTTTCACTCTGCGAAGAAGATGACCCCTTTCGAGGTGGTCTACGGGCGTAATCCTCACACGCCCATGGATTTGGTGCCTTTTCCCTACAAGCCCGAGGAGCATGTCGACACGGCCAACCGCGCCGAACACACCCGACGCCTCCATGAGCGCACCAAGGCGCAGCTGCTGCGACGCGCCGATCAATACGCGAGCCACCGCAACAAGGGGCGCCGCACGTTGATCTTCAAGCCTGGAGATTTGGTCTGGCTACATCTTCAGAAGGATCGTTTTCCCGCTGTTAGGAAGACGAAGCTCCACCCACGAGGGGACGGTCCCTTCAAGGTTCTCCGGCGCATCAACAACAACACTTACGTCCTCGACCTCCCGGGTAAATACAACGTTTCCGCCTCCTTCAATGTCTCGGATCTGTCTCCATATGTAGATTCCGAGTATCATGACGAGGAAACGGGGACGTTTCCCACCCAAGGGGGGGAGGGTGATGTGAGCCCCACCAGGACGGCGAGCCAAGACGAGGAGGACTTGTCCGTGCGCTCCGATGGACCGATCACTCGAGCTAGGACTCGGGACATAACCCGAGCCACTTCGTCCATCATCGCGCACGCCATCGCAAGCCACGACGCAACCACCGGCGCGCCCATCTCCACATGCCTCGTCACCATAGGCGCGCCGAGTCTCCAGCCTGATGCATCGCACCGCAGCGACGAGAACCTCCTTCTCGGCACCGTCCCAATCGCGAGCGTCGAGCCACATGCCACGCCGGGCCACCCCGGCGTGGGAACTTGAGGTTCCAGCATGCCTCGGTCTCGACACTCGAGGTCCGAGCGCGCGCCAGCCTCGGCTTCGCCAACGCCGTGCCGCGCGCTTGCCAGCGTCGCGACACGCCCTTAGCGCGCCACAGCCTTGTCACGGCCTTGTCGCGACACTCACGACTAGGCCACCGTGACCTATTTTAGTTTCTTGCTATTTTTAGAACTATTTCCATTCCGAAACATTGCTACTTATGTCTTTACTATTTTTATGCATTTTGGGCTTGGGCCAAGTGGTTGGGCCGCATGCTTGCCTCCCCCTTCACTCGTCCACGCCGCTAGGGTTTTTCTAGGGTTAGGCTCGCCTCCTTCTCCTATATAAGGAGCACGTCTCTCATTGTATTTCTCACGCTTTGTTTTGATTAATGTTATGCTGTCGAGATTTCTCCAGAACTATTCATAAAGGCATCAACCCGAATATTCTCTTCTCATCCCATATTCTTCCGATCTCCCTCAAAAGAGATCACCTTCTCATCCTTTCAATTCTCTTCTCACCAAAGTCTAGTCGATTCGACTCTAAAATCTATCCAACCATACGAGAGACGACCATTTACGAGTCCATCTTCGATCCTCTCGTGAATTCTCCCAACGGGGTTCACATCAAAAAGTACGCGAATAATACAGAAAAAATTCGACCGTGTCGTATTTTATCCTTTTTAATGAATGTTTAATCTGGGGCATTGATTTTTTGGAATGGACGAGCGAGAAATATTCTTATTTCTCACAAAGGCGCCCATTTGCACAAGACTCTTTCTCATAATTATAATAATAATGATAATAATTATTATGTTGTGAATTGACTCCGACTAAACATGTCGCCTTCCAATCTACATTCAAACTTGAGCTTGTCAAATGCGCCTGTAAAAATGTCAAGGAGGACTTGGTGTTGTCCATTGTGACTATCATCCCCTTTCCCGGAGCTCCGAGTACGATGAGGTTGGTTGAGACCAAATTAGTCAACGGAGACCTTTCAAAACAAAATATGTTTCTTAAATAGATAATATTTGGTTTATTTTTGATATGGTATGAGAATATATGAATTTTTTTATTCTAAGTTATACTAGATGATATAACTTAGGAATATGATGAACTTATGTGAATATATATATGCTTTGACTGTGATGTGTGAAATTATAAAATATTAAATAATACACAAGTAGTGGTAGGATAGGAGTATTTATGAGCAATGCCATCATAAATATTTCTTCATAAAAACATTGATGGTTGCTACACCATTGATGATAATATAGAAGTGGTAGGGTAGGAGTATTTACGAGCACATCATCGTAATACTTCTTTATAACAATGTTAATGGTTACTGCACCATTAATGATATTATCAGGACCATGGCCCATGAGTCATTCTCCACTGAAGGAGAAGGGTTGTTCAGCACCTAGCTAGTGCAATGAAGTTCAAGCCGAGTTGCTTATCCTTGTTAAAGTTAAGTTAACTCGGAAATCCGAGATCAAGTAAAAGTTACCCTTGTGTGATAATCATATAAGATAAGTGCACGCGAAACATTAAATTGAATCTCTTGAATAAAGCATCCTTCACGGATCATCATTCGAGTCTTTAGTCTTTATGAGGATTAATGTTTTATGTGTTTATTTATGTGATGTTTTCTAGGAAAGATTCAACATAAGGTAAAGTGCATTAGACATTTTAAAATGTGCATTCATTATAATAATAAATTTGATTTTATTATACACTACCTAAAAAACATGGAGTCGATTTAGCTGACCCCGTTGAGGGCTGACCACTTGTGGTACCAGGTATTATCAAGCAACTATTGTCAATATGTGAGCACTCAAAGTGATGATGAATGGAGCACAAGATACTATACAAGAAGGTTTTATAAGTAGTTTTTTTTCATTTCCATTAAAGAAGTATAATGTTTATACAATAAAGTTCTAGTTAAACTTCCGCTGAATTTTTCATATTGTTAATAAATTTGTTAATTGTAAAAGAAAGCTTGAATACAAATTGAGTTTGCCTTCAAAATTCTTCCACTATATATTGTTCATTTATATGATTTGATACATATCTTTATAAAATTTATACTGATGCTAAGCCTTGGGTGGCTTCGGACATTAAAATCCGAGGTCATTGGCGTATGAAATTCCCGAGATAAATTGGGGGTGTTACAGGAGGGCATCCTAGATCATTCTTGCACATGAGAACCATAAGTTTCTGGATGATTCCTAACAACATCAACAAGAAAACTATGGCCCATTTTGACAAGTTTATCGGCCACAACATTGCAACTCCTATTAACGTGAGAAATACGGACTCTCTGAAATTCTTGAAGCGAAACAAGAATATCAGAAATAATAATTTCGATCTCGCATGGACAGTTCAGGAGACCTTGGGCTGCTTTGGTTACTTGTACATTGTGGCCTTCAAATTCAACTTGTCCATATTCTCTTGTTTTTGCTTTGCGCACACCATCTCTCAACGTAAGAACTTCTACCATAATTATTGAAACTTGTCCATATTGTCTTACCAACATATCTATTACATGTCCCTCATGGTCTCTTATAACTATTCCACCAGACCAGTGACCATTAGTTAATCTTGAACCATCTACTTTGAGTTTAATGAAACTGTGTTGTGGTTTTCGATCTCCAATTGTTCATTTTTCTTTGATGCCTCCTTATTTTGTCTCCCTTTTCTTTGATCTTTTCCTCATCTTCTACCCATTGTTTTGCTTTTTCCCAATTTTGTAGTTGCGTTCGAATGTAGAGGGGCAAGTCTTAAATAAAATCATCATGGGCTTGTTGGAATACTAGTTTATTGTGTTGATGCCATATACTCCACCATATTACTGCAAGAACAGTGAAATCTTTTCCCCCTATGATTTAAAATATATCTCTTAGTATTGTTTTCAGTGCTTTGTTATCCGAGTTATAATTTCACAACTTTATTTCAATATTAGGGTTAATCTACTTTGTCACTCGTAGAGTATGTGGACATTTTACAAATAAGTGAGAGGTGTCTTCCATGGTACAGTTACACATGATGCATCATGCCAATGTCACGACATGTTTTTCCATGAGTCTGGCTTTGATAGGTAAACCGTTCACGTCAATCTTCTAGAGAAAATTTTTAAGTTTTGGGAATGTGTCAAGTTTCCATATCCAATTATTGGTGTTCGTCGGACAATTCTCTATATTCGATATTAATTCTATGTCTGAGGCAGTTGAAAACCATCCATTTTTGCTCGACACCCAATACAACCCATCTCTAATATTATTATCGTGGATAGGGGTAACTTTTATTTTATCCACAATATCTCTCGAGAGAAGTTGTCTCTGCTCACTCACCTTCCAAGTTCGGTTGTCCGAGATGAACATTCCTAGTTTAACCGTTTCATTGATTTCCGGTGGGTTGAGTGGTTGTCTCCTTAAAGGTCCCCTAAGGCCCAATTGTCTGTCTAGAAATTAATAGTTTTTCCATCACCCACTTGCCATCGGAGTCCTTTCACAAATTCCAGTCTAAGGTTTATTAACCGCTTCCATTGCCAAGATGTTTCTGATTTGATCTGATACGAGAAAAAGGTGTCACCACGTAAGTACTTTTCTTTTATAATTTTAACCCATATGTTGTTAGGTTCCGCTAGAATTTTCCATAGCAGTTTCATTTGAAATGCTTTGTTCATATGTTCCATTTTCCTAATTCCCAACCCACCATATGATTTAGGTTTACATATTTTATCTCTGTTGAAGGGTTTTCTTGAAAAAATAAATTTGTATCAAGACCCCGCTGAGTATAGCAGAGTCAGGTTCATCCACGGGAATGAGAATTGTGCTGAGAGAGTAGTTGATAAACTATGAAAATAAAAAAAACACGACCAAAACACGCTTGGACTGAACCGATTTGGGTCGTGCACGACCCTATGACGGTTGTTCCTGAGTAGGGTAACACTCACGATCGCACAATAACTAGCTAGGCTCGAGCACGACCTTGGTGGGGTCAAGATCGAATCAATTTGACGGGTTTTAATCAAATATAAAAGGCAATCCTAGGGCTAGGGCTACCACAACAACAATCATACAAGCTTCCAACAAGAATTCACAACTATCATGCAATTACGATCATAGAAAAGTCAACTTTCGCAAACAATTCAAGTTATTCAATCAACTTTCACAAATTAAACAACTTTCTACCTATCCTTTAACCTAGGAATATCAACTTTAGCAAATAATCCTATTAGAACTAATCAAGCAATCAACTTTACACTTTCTCTTTTGAGTTAATTTGCAAGAATATGCCTCAACTTTCGCAAAGGAATTAAGCACAAGATAGATAGATATGATCTTCAAACATTCAAACTACGAATTCATATTTTAGACATGCATGATTGTGTTGGGTTTTCACCCAACCCTAGAATCTAAGAAAACTACTCACTCATAGCAAAGAAACAAGAAGACATGATCAATCCAAATCAAAACTCAAATTAAACTAAAAGGAAGTCTTACAAAAAGTCTCCAACTTGTTCCTCAAGTCTTCCTACAATGCCAAAAAGCGGAATAAAAATCGAATTACCGGAACCCCAAACTATAGGGTTTAACCTCCTTTTATAGAGGGAGAAAGTTGGTGCCACGCACGACCCAAATGGGTCGTGCACGACCCTCATAGGGTCGGTCCTGGGAGCTTGATTTGTGTTTAGGTCGAGCACGACCCTCATAGGGTCGTGCCTGAGGGCTTGTTCTCTGGTTGGGTTGAGCACGACCCTGATAGGCACTATGAACAGCTTTGAGAAAAACTTGCGTAGTGGATTCGTTACAACTCCGTTTGACTCGATTCTTTTTCCTATGTTCTGGTAACGAAATTCTCTATCTCTTTCTAAGCTCAAACTTGATCTTCAATGACTTTACTTGAGCGCTTAATCTTCATCTTCTCTTCAATCTTGAGTGTTGTCTTCCACCAGTTTTGCTCTTTTCCTCAAAAGTGCTCCAAATAGCTTCTAAAAACCTACAGAACACCACCAAAGCTTATGTAGACTCCATATCTCATGAAAATACGAAAACCCACACAAACGTATCAAAACAAAACAAAAAACTAAAGAAAAAGACTCAAACAAACAAAAACACACCCTAAAAACATGACTAAAAAGGCGGATATCAAAATACCCCATACTTAGACTTGTTTGTCCTCAAGCAATAATCATGCAAAATCAAGACCAATAACACAATCTTCAAGCATAGCCTTCGTCAAAACATTTTAAACACGAGTGAAAAAGTAGATAAGCAATTTTAACGTCATCACACATGTATGAGTCTCAAGCGTAGGCAATCACAATCCAACCTCACAAGGGATATTAATGTGTTTCACTCAACTCTCATGTGTTTAGGCTATTAAATCAACTCTCATCTCAATCTTTATGCAACATCAACTTTTTCACTGAGACTTATATCACCAATCTCTCTACCTAGAGAAGTCAAAACACATCAATCATCATAAGAACTTAGGCTCAATGAAATCTTCATAGAAGACTCCATTCGGCCGGGTTGTAATGGGGCTTGGTAATAACAATAAGACGTGGAGATATTTTGGCTATGTGGTGCTAATAATATCCGGGAATCAAAGACTCCTAAAAACTCACATAATACCAAAACACTCATAAAAGATTATACCAAACTCTCTCTTCTTTATGCACTTTTTCTTTCACTCACCCATTTATCTCATCTTAATCTTGCTTCTAATTTTTAAGGAAATTTGGATCATGCACATTATTCACTATTCAACTCTTTATTTCTTTTCTTTTTTTCTTACTCCCTTATGATCTTCATTTTCTTTCTTTTTTGTGGGAAGTCGATATCGATTTTTTCTTTCTTTCTTTCTTTTCCAACTCTTTTGGAAGTGTATTCAGGGAACCAAAATCCTTTTACATAACAAACTACAAGATCCTCAAATACCCAACCCAATATTACCCCACACTTGAACCTTATACAACTCACTCAACAAGATCATCACAATAACCAATACTAAGTCCTAATCCTTGGATAGTGTCAAGCTTATTTCGGCAAGGGAAAATTTTTGTGGAGCTAAAAATAAAAGGCTTAAGGCTCAACTTGGCTTCAAAAAGAGGATAATGTAAAGGTGGGTAAAAGAGAGGATAAAAAATGGCTTATGAAAAATAAGTTCTTAATCATAATTAACATGCATGAACAAACTCATAGCGGCTTCAGGAAATAGATAACCATATCAATGACAAGAGATATATATGCATAAAGAGAGCAAACCACATAAGAAAAAGAAGAGGGATTTTTGATGTTCTCCCTATAAGGCCAAAATTCCTCACTAGGTAAAATTTTTGGTTGAATTGCAATTACTTCTACTCAAGACACATATGCTCAATTTCATCACAAGTCAATTTTCACAATCAAAAGCAATTTCTCAAAACTTAGGCTATACTATCCAAATATGCCAAAGGAACTATATGATAAGCATGAAAATTAGATCTCATCATAGGACATCTATGGTGGAGCATTTCTCTATCCTAAAACAAACAAAGAATTTTTTTTTATTTTTTTTGGGATTTTTTGACATTTTTCAATTTTTTTTTTCGATTTCTTTTTCTTAACAAAACAAACAAACAAACAAACAAAGCTAACACAAAAAGACTCAATTATGTACAACATGTGAGATTTCTTCTTCCCCTACCCCATACTTAAATCATGCAATGTCCCCATGCATGGAAATGATATGAAAAAGTAAAGAGAAAAGAAGAAGAAAACTCACAAAGAACTCTTGGAAGCTTGGAAAGGAGATGGAACTCATCATACTTAACCTCAATGGAGAAGGGTGTTTTCGAAATTTCTAGATAGGGTCGTGCACGACCCAAATAGGGTCGATCTCGAGCCCCTTGCAAGTGTTCGAAAAATACCCAAAGTTGCAACGTATGTAAAGTCGTCTTTTCTCGTCTTTTTGAGCCCGTATTTGAAGCTTAGGACCGTGCAAAAATCCCACAAAAATTCTATCCCAAACAAATGTATTCTATCCTAGTCTAAAGAAGGTTAGAAAAAAACTAAACTAAAAAGTAAAAACAAAAGAAAAATAATAAAAATAAAAAAACTAAAGACCGGGTTGCCTCCCGTAAGCGCTTGTTTAACGTCGTTAGCCCGACGAACTTTCCTCAGCGGATCAGGGCGGTTTCCATCCAGCTTTTTCGGGATCAAAAGAAACCCCATACTTAGCCGGAAAAACATCATAGCTTCTCTTCAAGACATTCGGTCCTCTATCATCCACAAGTATGCTTGGAAGTCCTACATTAGGGTTAGAAAAATCAAAAAACCAAGGATGCTTCGACTCTTTCACAGTATGCTCAATAGTAGGAGTTGTAAAAGAAGGATGAAAGAAAGGATCATGACCAGAATCAATTAGATCAGAGCAAGGAAACTTACCTTTGTTATTCTGAAGAGGGGTCGTTATCAAGGGTATATGGGTCGTTATCGACCCCACTGGACCAAGGAATGCCTCGGTATCATGCCTATCACCCACAACGTTGTGATTCATCAGAAAAGGGTCGGTACCGACCCACCATGGTGGCTCGGTAGGCTCCTCGTTGATGCTTTTAATGACCTCATTCGCAACAGTATTGAAGCGAAACTCGACATTCTCTTCCCCAATGTCAAATGTGAGTAGTCCCTTTCTAACATCAACTTTTGCCCCTGCGGTGGCTAAGAATGGTCTTCCAAGAATGATTGGTACCACAGGGTCTTCTGGCATCTCCATCACTATGAAGTCGTTGGGAATAAAGAATTTGCCTACTTGTACAAGGACATCCTCTACAACTCCAGTGGCTTTGACGCGTGATTCATTTGCCATGTAGAGATTCATATTGACAGGTTCCAGCGGTCCCATATTAGCTTTGGACCAAATAGAGAGTGGTAGGAGACTGGCACTGGCACCTAAATCACATAAAGCTTTAAAACGGTGAGTTCCAATACCTATAGTAATAGCAAACTTACCTAGATCACCTAGCTTCTCGGGGAGCTCCAACGACCTCACCTCATCCGTTAGCTCTGACATTGATCGCTTCCTAGATAAAATATCCTTCAAGAATTTAGTATAAGCAGGCATTTCATTAAAGGCCTCGACAAAAGGAATGGAAAGATTCAAGCCTTGAAGCAACTTAACGAAGCGCTTAAACTTTCCTTCTGTCGAGTCCTTGGGTTTCTTAGAAGGGAAAGGAAGTACCTTAGATCGGGATTGAATAGAAGGAGAAGGGTTAGAAGACTTACCTTGTGAAGGGGGGTCGAGCTCGACCCCAGTTGGGTCGATCGCCCCTTTTTCCTCTCCGTCGGCTTAGCTTGTTGGGTTCCGTACATGACATCATAGTTGGTTAGTTTATTCAATAACTCCCATGCCTCATTTGGAGTCATCTCAATGAACCCACAATCAGTGTGAAGGTTAATGCGATCCTTGGTAGTCGCATTGATGCCTTGAAAGAAGATCTCTTGGAGAACATATGGAGGTTGCCCATGGGTAGGGCATTGGTGTAGAAGCTCTTAGAACCGTTCCCATGTCTCCACAAGCGTCTCGTTTGGAAGTTGATGGCAGGAGGTGATGCGCTTCCTAAGCTCCGTTGTTTTTGCCAGTGGAAAGAATTTGGTCATGAATAAATCATGCAACTCTCTCCACGATGTAATAGATCTTGGCGGCAGGCTTTCCAACCAACTTAAAGATTTTCCTGTAAGAGACCACTTAAAACCCTTCAAGAGAACATATTCAAGTGCGACATCGTCAACAACAATGGTGTCACATAAATCAATAAAGTTCTTAATATGCTCCATGGGACATTCAGTGGTTTTCCCTTCAAATTGAGAACGCTTAATCAAGGATATGAAATGAGATTTAACCTCAAAAGTGCAGTCGATCTCCGAGAGACTATCGCCGATTCAGGAACCCTCAATTCTGGGTGTATGTATTGCTTGGCATTCCTTGGGATAACGTTCAGTTGCTCCTGGAATCGCCACGCAGCTGCAGCTGAAGCATCTCGTTCTTCTTGCATGCACTGCATCTGAGCGCGGAGCTCCTCCATTCGTTGAGCAAGAGTCTCAGCGTCGGCCATTGCTCGTTGTTCTCTTAAACATCGGTGGAAGGATCTTTCAGGTTCGCTGTCGTAGTTAATCCCAAAGGATCTCCGAGCAAAACGAGATGGCATACACTGCGACCAAAGATAAAGAAAACAAAATTTAAAAACAACAAAAGGGTAAGGGCTAGTCCCAAACCCAAATATCAACAAAACTAGGCACTATTGCTCAATCCCCGGCAACGGCGCCAATTTGTTGAAGGGTTTTCTTGAACAAATAAATTTGTATCAAGACCCCGGTGAGTATAGACGAGTCAGGTTCGTCCACGGGAATGAGAATAGTGCTGAGAGATTAGTTGACAAACTATGAAAAGTAAAGAAACACGAACAAAACACGCTCGGACCGAACCGATTTGGGTCGTGCACGACCCTATGAGGGTCGGTCCTGATTAGGGTAACACACACGATCGCACAAAAACTAGCTAGGCTCGAGCACGACCTTGGCGGGGTCGAGATCGAATCAATTTGACGGGTTTTAATCAAAGATAAAAGGCAATCCTAGGGCTAGGACTACCACAACAACAATCCTACATGCTTCCAACAAGAATTCACAACTATCATGCAATTACGATCATAGAAAAGTCAACTTTCGCAAACAATTCAAGTTATTCAATCAACTTTCGCAAATTAAACAACTTTTTATCTATCCTATAACCTAGGAATATCAACTTTCGCAAATAATCCTATTAGAACTAATCAAGCAATCAACTTTACACTTTCGCTTTTGAGGTAATTTGCAAGAATATGCCTCAACTTTCGCAAAGGAATTAAGCACAAGATAGATAGATATGATCTTCAAACATTCAAACTACGAATTCATATTTTAGACAAGCATGGTTGTGTTGGATTTTCACCCAACCCTAGAATCTAAGAAAACTACTCACTCATAGCAAAGAAACAAGAAGACATGATCAATCCGATTCAAAACTCAAATTAAACTAAAAGGAAGTCTTACAAAAAGTCTCCAACTTGTTCCTCATGTCTTCCTCCAATGCCAAAAAGCGGAATAAAAATCGAACTACCGGAACCCTAAACTAAAGGGTTTAACCTCCTTTTATAGAGGAAAAGGAGTCCTAATTAAACTAGGAAACAAGATAAAACAACTTTCCTAAAATGAAAAGATAGAATATATCACAAAGATCTCGGGATAGGGAGAAAGTCGGCGCCACGCACGACCCAAATGGGTCGTGCACGACCCTCATATGGTCGGTACTGGGAGCTTGATTTGTGTTTGGGTCGAGCACGACCCTCATAGGGTCGTGCCTGAGGGCTTGTTCTCTGGTTGGGTCGAGCACGACCCTGATTGGCACTACGAACAGCTTTGAGAAAAACTTGCGTAGCGGATTCGTTACAACTCCGTTTAACTCGATTATTTTTCCTATGTTCTTGTAAAAAAATTCTCTATCCCTTTCTAAGATAAAACTTGATCTTAAATGACTTTAATTGAGCGCTTAATCTTCATCTTCTCTTTAACCTTGAGTGCTATCTTCCACTGGTTTTGCTCTTTTCCTCAAAAGTGCTCCAAATAGCTTCTAAAAACCTACAAAACACCACCAAAGCTTACGTAGACTCCATATCTCATAAAAATACGAAAACCCACACAAACGACTCAAAACAAAACAAAAAACTAAAGAAAAAGACTCAAACACACAAAAACACACCCTAAAAACATGACTAAAAAGGCGGATATCAATCTCATCCTACCAAAGGCTTATAGTTTTGTTATTTGTTCCAGAAAAAGCATCGATTAATTCTATCCATGTCATCATGCACCTTTTTTGGTAGCATAATATAGTTTGGTTTTGAGGTTAGGTTAGATTGTATTAAAGTTTCCCGTCCTTCTTATGATAAGGAGTTTGTCTTCCATTTAGTTAGTTGATCTTGAGTTTTTCCAATTGAACCCCTAAATGTTTCTTTTGTTACGACGCCATTAATAATGGGGCATCCTAGATATTTTTCTAATTCCTTCATCAAAGTAATTCCAAGGGTTTGTCGTACTTGTTGTTTTTGTTGATTGTTTGTGTTTTTTGTGTTTGAAACACCGATTTATGATAGTTGACTTTTTGTCCTGATATTTCGCAAAACTACTCAATAAGCTTTCCTACCTTATCTCATGATTATTGTGACACTTTTGAAAAAATTATAATGTCGTCTACAAATGCTAAGAAAAGGACACAAGATCCCCCACGAGCTATGGGGAAGCTAATCGAATTTCGACCCTCCTCACTATTAAATTGGAGTTTTTGTGCAAGTATTTCAATACCAATAACAAATAGGAAGGGTGAAAGGGGGTCTCCTTGCCTAAGGCCTCTTTCCGGGAAAAATGGGTCCGTTGGGCAATTGAAAACAAGGATCGAAAATGAAACAATACAAACACGTTCTCGCGCCCACTGAACGAATTTCTTGCTAAATCCAAATTTCTATAAAACAGCGAATAGGAACTCACAATCTACTCGGTCATATGCCACCCATCCCTCGTTAGCCTTGCTTCTTATGAAGGAGTGGAATATCTCGTGTGCTATGAGTACATTATCTTGAATTTGTCGGTTTGTCACAAAGTCCTATTGGAGAGGATGGATTATTTTACTACTCTCTTAAGTCGTTCCATTATTAATTTTGAAATTATTTTATATATAGTTGAGCATAGAGTTATGATGCGTCCCTCGTTTGGGATGCCTCGGATCGATCGTTGGCTTGAGTAGTGGGTCTCAATTAAGCGTAGCGGAAGGCTGATTTGATTGTGAATTGGTACGAACAAGAGGGAGAATTCGAGAGCAATTGTGTTTGTTTGAGAATAGAGAGGCGATGCAAGCACTACGATAGAATTAAGGAGAAACCTCGACTTGAATTAAACCCTAAATGTGCGCTAATCGAAAACATAAGCCTATTCTCCCTTATATAGAGAGGCGGCTGAAGCAAATGCAAAGAAACCCTAAAAAGGAGGAGGCGCGCCTAGGGCTAGCATGCAAGCTAGAGGCCCAACGGCGCGGTTCAAAAGTGGTCGGCGCAAGGCCCATAAATATCCTTCTAAATGTGTAAAACTAACAATAGTAATGTTCCATAATAGAAAGAATGCATAAAAGTACTAAAAATGGATAGGTCGTTCGTGACCGTGCTGGGAGTGTCACAACAAGGCTGTCGCGACGCTGGCAAGGCTGGGACTCGGCGCTGGCGAAGTCACGGTGCGCGTCGGGGTGCTGGCGAGGTCGCTGGCACGACGCGGGACGCTGGTGACGGCTCTAGCGAGGTCTCGAGGACTTGAGGTTCGCCGATGCTTCCGAGAACCTCAAGTTGAGACTCGATCCCGAGGTCCGATGCGAGAACCTCAAGTGTGCCTCCGAGGTCTTGGCGAAGGCTGGAGGCGACCTCGGCTTGCAATCCGATGCTCGAGGTTGGCGCGCCGTGGCGAGGTCGATCCGAGAGCTCGAAACGAGGTTCCTCGGCGCCGATGGTGGTGATGGTGCTGAGCGAGGTCGCGGTGTAGGGCGCGTCGTGGCCTGCGAAGAGGCGCGCCACAAGAGACCTCGTTGTGTCTTGGATTGCTCGAGTCCTGGCATGAGTGATGGGGCTATCCGAGCGAAGTGTGAATGCGTCATCCTCTTGGCTAGCATCCATGACGGGGGTCGCATCAAGTTATGGGCCTATAATAGTTGGTTCAGCTTGGGTTTTCTCATTTGGGGATAAGGGATATAAAGTTATGATTGATTTGTTTGAGCATTTTCCCCAAACGGAATAAGCTTTTCAAAGTTTTAATAACCGATGGACCTACAATCTCCCAATACTTTTTGTAGAATTCTATAGTTATTCTATCCGGACCCAACGATTTATCCGATCCGATTATTAACGTTGCTTTGGTGTCTTCATTTATTATTGATTTTGGCAGGCTCTCATTATCTTCTTCAGAAATTTCTTTTGATATTTGATTTCAAATATTCTTGGCTTAGAATTCGGTTTATAGGCTCTTTATTATATCTTCGCTTAAAATCATTTCTTATTTCTTCTCTTATATTTACAAATCCAACTATTTGCGTACCTTCCTCTGTTCATATTTCTCTTATGTGTTTCCTATTTCTTTTTCCACTCGCTATCTTATGGAAATATCATGTGTTGGTGTCTAACAACTTAATATGTTTAGTTTTATCCTTTGTTTTCACTACGTTTTTTGGTAATTTAATATACACTCCTTCTTTTTAATGAGACAGGTCTATTGTTGAACGACATTTGGTTGTGGGTATATTAGAATTTGTGCCTGCAACTCTACTAATTTACTTTCTATTTCCTTGAGTTGTTCGAATGTATTTCCTAAAGTTCTTCTATTCCATTGTTTCGAATGTTTCTTGAATAGTTTGGTTTTCTTAACCAATTGGAACATATTAGAACCCAAAACTTCCAGCATCCAAGCCTGTCTAAGTATATTTCTAAAGTCTTTCCTATGCATCCACATTTTTTCCATTCTAAAAGGTAGCGCTTTGTTCACTATGTCATTGCTTAGATCTATAGATATTTTGCAATGGTCTGATGTTGTAAAGGTGTGGTTTATGGTTTTAATCTGTGGAATATATTGTAGTATAGAATTGATAACCAATATTTTATCAAGTTTTTCATAGATGTTATCTATCTCTTTTTATTTTTCCTCCACGTGAATTGATTTCCTGAGGACGATGTAAGACCCATTTTTATTTCCGGTTGCGAACCAGATAATCCATTTCGGTTCATCTCCAACCTTCTTATTCAAAATCTAATACACCTGTTGGTTTTGGGCTGAAAAGCCCAATATCTTGTTTTGGAGACCAAAGTTGGAACCAAATCTAAACCCCTTTCTTTCCCTTCTATCCTTGCCCTTTTATTTTTCCCGACCTTTCTCCTTCATATTGGAAGCGCCGCTCATCAACAACAAAAACCAGAGGAAGGGGATCGGGCGTCTCCTCAGGCCTTCGTCGTTCTTTTCTGATCCTCAGTCCGTCGTCGTTCTTTTCTGACCACCCTTGCAATCACCTTTTCTTCCCTGTCGTCGGAACCTGCTCGCTCGCGCCGCGACTAGAAGCAAGACAGAGGCGGACGTCGAAAGCCACCGAACGTGCGTCCCGTCTACCACCGTCGACCCCTCGCCGGTAAGACCTTGTTTGCCCGTCGATCTTCTTCCTTTACCGACACCTTTCCCTTTCTCTTGCTGCATCGCCATCTTAATGGGCGGATTCCGCAAAAAGGTTGGAGGAATCCCATCGTGCAGGCATCAATCGAGAGGCACAAGCTAGTAGGAAAGAATCATCGGAATCAGTCCTACCGAGAACGTCAGGTGTGGTCCTCGTCCCTTCGATCCCCTTGTGCCACCTATCTTGCGTATTTTAGTCAGGAGTCATCGCAGATCGAGCGAGTAGGGCGTGTTGTTGTTCGCTGCACAAGGAGCACGAGTCATACGCTGAGTTGAAGCCGCAGACGTCACTGAGATCCGCCTTGCAAGTAGCGTGCAAAGGCTGTTCGTGAACCCCTAAGGTCGAACCTTGCTCTTGTCTGCCTACCTTTTGTTGTCATAGATTTAAATGTGTGATTATGTTGATATGAGTAAGAATGAATATTTTTGCTCAGTGGCATTTCGTTCCTAATTGTCAATTGGGAATTCGCATTTGCCTTGGTTTAGGGATTCCTTGAATGTTGCTTGGAATTGTGCTATTGATGATGTAAATTTAGCTTGGTTCTTTTATGAGTATATTTGGATTGAATTCGGGAATGAGTCGGCTCGAATAAGTTGATGTATGGTTGTATTGGAATTTTTGTTTAAATGGTGAGATATGTATTAAAAGTTGGAATTCGACATGAGAATGAGTTTGAGGAACCCTTAACTGAGATTTCAATGTTTGTGTGATTTCGATCGTCATTTGATCTTGTGTGGTTTGACCCTTACTAGATTACGAGGAGTATTAGGGTTTTTAAGTAGGATGTATGTTAGTCTTGACCTCTCGTTGCTTGATAGACTCGCTTGGTTAGTTTTACTTTGAATGCAAGGTTTGGGACATAATGTTATAACTTGTGAACTTGGACTTCGATCCTGATTTGCATTGGCTTACTATTCCTTGAAGCGCTAAAGACCTAGATAAGAGATATACGTCGATGAGGAAAGTTGATGTGGTTCATGAGTCGTCGCACCTAAATTCTGTTCAAACTTAGATAATCAAGTTAAGTCGTTGTGGTTGGATACCATGAAAGTATGGTGACTTTTACTTCGAATCCACTATGGTCGTGCTTGCTTAGAATCGATAGTAGCTTTTCGCGGTTAGTCGATTAACCGTGAACGTTATGATTCGTAGGTCGTTAGTATCGACGCGTTTCTTACTTCCTTCGAGGATCGCTTTCCAGGTAAGTCGTTCTAGATTTGCTCGGCTCTATTCTAGTCTTGTTAGATTTCATGCCGTGATTGTGAGATTGGTTTTGGGAACTAGTCCCGAATGTATGTCTTCCGTGCGTAATGTTTTATTGTATGATGTGATGTGCTTTCCATTTTAAACGTTTTCTCGTAAAAGAAATAGTATCGCTTTCTCTGTGCTGGCAGCGTAACCGACAAGATCATGTGTGGCGATTGTCGGTGGCGAAGAGGCGTCTAGCCATGGTCGTGTGTCGGTCGGGCCCTTTTAAAAATAAAAGTTGATTGTTTGTTTTTGGCAAGTGCTCCAGTGGAGGCTTGACCAGGGGTTGGAAGGATGACGTACATGGAAAGTGGGAGGGCCCGCCTCTGCACTCGGGCGCAGGTGAGTTAGCGCAGTTGATGGGAATGCGGTGGTGGAAGGGAGAATGGCATTTCCCAGTAGGATTGTGAATGGTTTTGTTGTGTGCGTGTGTGTGATTACTTAGTTGGTTTTCGACCTTGTGAATTCTTGCTACGCTTGATGAATTGCTTGTTTCGTTGTATTTTCCTTTATTTGTTGAATGTCGAAGTGTTGATTATCATTACGAATGCTTTACTTTTGTGCTTGTTAGTTTGATTGTGGTATGTCTTCTTGCCTTTTCTTTCACCTATTTTCTAAGTTGTGGAAATGTGTGTTGGCCTATTCTGATTTGTTCAATTCACTTGTTAAAGGTTATGTTGTTGGCTAATTGTTGTTTTTCAAACGTCTTACCTTTGCCGCTTGTTATCTAGCTTGCCTAGGATAATAGCTGACCCCTCGGGGACATTTTTCAGTTCCAGGTACTCATACAAGTCCCGTGCTGGAGCCTAGGCCAGATGCTGCAGCGGATCGTTGTCGCACGTGTCATTAGGCGCTAGAGTGGTTTGGGTGTTCTGGTTTAGTCTTAGTTACGGTTTTTGGAAGCTTTCTCTTTTTGTCGACTTATGTGGGTTGTCAGGTTGTTTATGGTTTGTTTCAGTTGTTGGGACCTCTTGCATGACATTTTACAGATATGTTTTAATAAATGATAGTTGGATGATTTAAATTCATTTTCTCGTCGTGCCCGAGTTGCAAGGTCCAGATGTTAGTTGTCAAACTAGTTCTGGTAGTACCCGAGAGGGTCAACTACCGAGTAGTGCCCCGACGCCAAGACGGGGTGTAACAAATTGGTATCAGAGCCAGGTTGGCAACAGGGCACATGGAATCGAGCAACACGTGTACACAAGGTCCAACTAAAAACTAAAACCGGCCGGTGTTTTAAAAAAAAGTTTTTAAATGGGGTAGTCATGCTGCATATAGGATTAGATGACACGACGTGACTCCGCTGCCATCCGCCGAAGGACCTCACGTAGAATTGTCAGTAAATCCTGTACTTTTAGTTAGAGTTTCAAGTTTTGACTGTGAGACTTTCTGTTATAGATGGCTCCACAAACTAGAGTCAGAGTTGTTGCTGCTAGTGGTAGAGGCCGTGGTAGAGGTCGTGGGAGGGGTCGTGGTAGAGGAGAGATTCCTGTAGTTGTTGAGCCAGAGGAGCATCAGAATGGTCACCCCCAAGAAGAAGTTGCTGAGAGTGGTGATGTGTCTGCTGGGATTAATCAAGACGCTAGTGTGTCTGTTGTTGGAGGAGGTCCCCCATCTAATGTGGCCCATGTTGGAGTCAATGCACCGCCTGCTGGGTTGTCACCAGATATGGATCCTGCACTTCGAGCTACACTTGTAGGATTGCTACAGAATCTGCTAGGTATAAGTGCTGTTTTCGATCAGAATGTTGTGGCTGGGCTTTAAAGGACTGAGATGAGAGCACCAGGCCAGAATACGGTTGGAGCTGCTCAATTAGGACGGCTACCAGAAGTACAGAGACCAGAAGTAGTTGATCGTGTGGTAGAGTTACCAAGACAGTGTCGCGAGCCCCAACCTGACAAGTGGCTTGCGGAGTTCAGGAAGACCGGGGTGCCAAATTTTACTGGGGCTAAGGATATGAATGTGGAGCAGTGGTTGAGGAGAGTGACATCTGCTTTGCCCCGTATTGCTGCAGGAAGATGCTTTTGATTGGTGGGACATGAGCAGAGAAGGTCAGACAGATGTGACCTTTGAAGAGTTTCGAAAGAGGATTAGAGATTTTTACTGTCCTCCAGTGATTAGGTCGGCTCGTGAGGCTGCTTTTCGGGATGTTGGACCCGAGAACATCACGGTGGAGGAAACCATTCTGAAGTTCCATAAGGAGTTGACAGTTGTGCCAAATGCCGCTCCTACAGAAGAATTGAAGATCGCAACCTTCCTGAAGAGGTTGCAACCGCATCTAAGTGCTTATGTTTCTGGTCTTCGACTCACAACTTTGATTGATGTTCAAGAGTCCGTTTTGGCTTATGCTATGGCCACGCCCCGACCAGGCCAGTTGGAGATACGTGCTAGTGCGAACAAGAGACAAAAGTTGTCTGGCCCTTCAGATTCGAGGAGGGATAGTCGACCGGGTTCATTTCAGCAGAACCGGTCCGGATCTCAGTCACAGGGTCGTCAAGACCAATTTCAGCAGGGTCAGTTTTCTAAGGGACAGAAAGAGTGCTTCAATTGTGGTGGCACTGATGATGTTCACATTTCTAGTATAGTTTTTAGTAGGTTTTCTTTGTTTATTAGGTTTAGTTTTGCTAAGTTTAGGTTTAGTTTTGAGTGTTTTTAGATAGTTTTGCATATTTCTATGAAAAGAGTGGAAGCTACGCTATTTTTTGTATTTTGTAGGTTTTAGCAAGGAAAAGTGCTATATGGAGCTGAATTTGGAGCGTTGCAGTGAAAGACAGAGGAATACAAGATTGAAGAAGTCAGAGTTCAAGATTTACGAGAGGAAGTGTGGAAGAAAACAAAGCCCATGCTCGTTAACGAGGCTGTGAGGGCTCGTTAACGAGGCCACGTGAGAGAAGATTCAAAGGTTGACATTTTGACTCACCGATCCTGAGCGGGAATTTATTTCCGTGTCGGTTGAGTATCTTTTTAGAATCTTTTAGGGTTATTAGAATATGTATTTTAGGTCTTGTTATCTTCTTAGATTTTGTTTCTATCTTTTAGAGTTTTATTTCTATCTTTTAAGGAAAGTTTATATCTTTTTGCCTTTTTAGTTTTTAGTTTTTTAGTATAAATACCCTTCTATCTAGCATAGAAAAAGGGAGTCGAATTAGAGAGAGAAGAAGAAGAGGAAGAACCGAGGAGGCGAGTCGATCGAAGTCGAGTTCGAGGGTCGGTGGACGAAAGTTACCGAGTTCGTTGATCGAGGTTTTGGTTCGGTGTTTTGTTCTTTTTCGGTTTTCTTCTTAACTTCTGTAAGACAGATTTTTCTATTTAATTTAGTAGTGATTGGTTTTCAATGTTTTCTTATATTGAGTTTGTTTGTTTAGTAGTTATGATTTGTGAGTAGTCTTCTTTTCTAGGATCGGGGTTAAGCCCGACATAGTTGAGCATCTGTGATAAGTAAGATTGTGTGTTGAATGCCTTTTATCTTTTATTGAGATTGTTTGTTGATGTTCGCATTTTTAGTATAGTTTTTGATAGGTTTTCTTTGCTTATTAGGTTTAGTTTTGTTTAGTTTAGGCTTAGTTTTGAGTATTTTTAGATAGTTTTGCATATTTATGTGAAAAGAGTGGAATTTACGCTATTTTGTGAATTTTACAGGTTTTAGCGAGGAAAGGAGCTAAATGGAGTTGAATTTGGAGCATCACAGTGAAAGACGGAGGAGTGCAAGATTGAAGAAGTCGGAGCTCGAGAGTACAAGAGGAATTGTTGAAGAAAACAAAGCCCAGGCTCGTTAACGAGGCTGTGAGGGCTCGTTGACGAGGCCACGAAAAAGAAGATATGGAGTATTATTTTATAATTCACCGATCCTGAGCGGGAATTTATTTCCGGATCGGTTGAGTATTTCTTTAGAATCTTTTGGGGTTGTTAGAATATGTATTTTAGGTCTTGATATCTTTTTAGATTTTATTTCTATCTTTTAGGGATTGTTTCTATCTTTTTAGGAAAGTTTATATCTTTTAGCCTTTTTAGTTTTTAGCTTTTAGTATAAATACCCTTCTATCTAGCATAGAAGGGGAGAGCTTAATTTTGGAGGAGATTTTAGGAAGGACCGAAGGAGAGAGAGAAGTCGGACCGGAAGAGGACCGCCGAGGCTCGGTAGACGACGGTCGTCGGGTGCTCGTTGGTCGTGATTGTGGTTCGGTATTTTTATGTTTTTCGGTTTCTTCTGAATCTCTATATGTAGAATTTTGAGTTTTGTTTCAATGTTTCTTTTTATTAAAGTTTTTAGTTTATTAGTTATGATTAGTGAGTAGTTTCTTTCTCTAGGATCGGGGTTAAGCCCGGCATAGCTGAGCATGTTTGATGAGTGAGATTGAGTTGTGAATGCCTTTTATCTTTAATTGAGAATTGTTTGTTGTGCTTAATACCGAGACGAAAGTGGAGGTAATTTGAGTTTTTAACTTAATTGAAAGAGGAAGTTATTAACTTGAAGGTTGATATAGTTTGAAAACGAAAGTTTTAAGCTTTAAATCTAAAACAAGCAATTAAGTGAATTAGGATGCGAAAGTAGATTAATTTACTTGCTAAGTCAACGAAAGTTGACGACTCTATCTGTTTAAAGGCATGATCTTTTCTTCTTACGAATTCTTATGCTTGGCTATGTTGTGGTGTCCCTTGTCCTAGATTTTTGCTTTATTTGAATTATTTTTGCTGAATCTTCGTTGGTGAGTACTTGCCTCGGTACCGAATTTTAATTAGAATTTAATTAGGTCGTTAGTTTTAGTATTTTGTGTTCGGTGGTTCGTTAACGACACTGACAACGTCGTTAACGAGGCTGCTCGTGAGTGTTTTATTTGTTTTTGTTTGATTTTTGTTAGATTGATAGACAAACAACCTTGGTTCCTGTGGAACGTTCCTGACTCTGCTATACTCAGCGGGATCTTGACTTACAAATTTATTTGTTGGCCGAGAAACCCTCTCAACATTTGCTGAGCTTATACCGAAACGGAAGTTGAGGTAATTTGAGTTTTTAACTTGATTGAAAGAGAAAGTTATTAACTTGAAGGTTGATATTGTTTGAATACGAAAGTTTCAAGCTTTAGATCCAAAACAAGTAATTAAGTGAATTAGGTTTGCGAAAGTTGGTTAATTTACTTGATAGTCAACGAAAGTTGATGACTCTATCTGTTTAAAGGCATGATCTTATCTTCTTACGAGTTTATATGCTTGGCTATGTTGTGGTGTCCATAGTCCTAGATCTTTGTTTTATCTGAATTATTTTAAGTGAATTTTCGTTGCTGAGTTACTTGCCTCGGTACAGAATTTATTTAGGTCGTTATTTGAGTATTTTTATTTACGGTGGTTCGTTAACGACCCTGACAACGTCGTTAACAAGGCTGCTTGTGAGTGCGGTTTTATAGAGATGAATCCTACAGAGGCGTGGGAACTGTTGGATAAGCTGGCGAATTACGATGCTATGTACGGAACCCAGCAGGCTCCACAAACTCAAAAACGTCTCTATGTACCCAACCGAGATGAAGTTGATCCCGATGTTAAATATCAATTCTTACAAGATGTGGTCAACCGTCTGAGGAAACAGGTAAGTTTTCTGAAATCCTCTCAATCATGTCAAGAATGTGGTTCTTCTGCACATAGTACTTCTGCATGCACTAACATTGAGCAGGTTAGAACCGCTGAGACAATAGCTGAGATGAATTACATGAGAGGACCCTACAGGAACCAGCCTAATTATAATGACAGGTCGAACAACTATCAACCATGGGGCAATCAGAATACAAGTCAAAATTACGCAGGGCCCCCACCAGATAGACAACCTGCACCATATCGACCTCCAGGCCATCAGGAGATGCCATCATGGGTTCAGGAGATAAAAGAGAGCATCAACGGAGTGAACAACAAGGTTGATGACGTTCAAGCCAGGCTGAACCGACAAGATAAAAGATGGGGAGAGTTCGATATTTGGAAGAGGAGCGCTGATTCCCAACTAGGGGACCTAGCTACACGAATTTCAAGACCACAAGGGCAACTCCCGGGCCGCCCCGAGGAGAACCCTAGAGGCCAAATAGCAGCGGTACACCTCAGAAGTGGGAAGACACTACCGGAGAGAATTCAAGCTGAAGTGAAGGAGGAACAGGACCTCGCTAACCAGCTCGTTAACGAGCCAGCGAGAGCACATACCAAGCCCACATACCAGGGTGACGAGGCTCCGAGGGTATCTACCGACCCTAACCCAGGTAAGTCTACTAATCCGAGCCTCCCTCTCAATCCCAGGGTAGTTAACGACCCCATCAGGGTCGGTAACGACCCGCCATGGACATCAATCGACCCTAGTGTCGACCCGGTACTCTCTCCTCTCGAGCCTAACTTGGTTCCGAGAATGGTGAAATCTCTTCCATTTCCAACTAAAAAATCTATGGACTCTAATGAGAGTAAGTTCAAGCGTTTCGTTAAGATTCTTCAGGGCATTAATATTTTCATCCCATTCGCTGAAGCCCTAAGCGAAATGCCGGCTTACACAAAATTTTTGAAAGATATTCTTAGCAGGAAAAGATCCATTATAGAGCTGCAAGATGAAGTCAGATTGATAGCTCTACCAGAAAAGCTGGGAGATCCCGGGAGGTTTGCAATCACAATCGGCATAGGCAACCACAAGTTCAAAGCTTTATGCGATCTTGGTGCCAGTGCTAGTCTTGTTCCGCTCTCAATCTGGTCTAAAGCCAATATGGGACCACTAGAGCTAGTAGACATGAATCTGTACATGGCGGATGGGTCAAGTGTCAAAGCCACAGGAGTAGTGGACGATTACCCTCTTCAAGTCGGGAAATTCTTTATACCGAATGATTTTATCGTCTTTGATATGCCTGAAGACCCTCATGTCCCCATAATTCTCGGGCGACCATTCTTAGCCACAGCAGGAGCAAGAGTTGATGTGCGGAAGGGACTCCTCACTTTTGATATAGGACAAGAACAGGTGGAATTCAACTTGGATCAAAAAGCAAACGACCCAATTGGAGTGGCACAAATAGAGTTGGCTCCACCCGAACTCAACACAACAGTCCCTATCGAGCCATATCCGCCGATCACCGAGTCCCACATGCATGAGTTCAACCAAGGCCTTACTACAGAGGTTACAGAAAAATCCAAACCACCTTGGCTTTCGGACTACACTAACAATCCAGGGATATCGAGCTTGCTGATAGAAGAAAAAGGTCCTAATATAGCAATTCAAGCACACAGAGGCAGTAAGGCTACAAGCAGGGAATCTCAAAACCCCAACATGGCCATACATGAACCACCATGAGACTAGCAAGGAAGCTCTTCGGGCTAACGACGTTAAACATAGCACTTACGGGAGGCAACCCGCTTTTTAGAATAGGTTTATTTTATTTTATTTTATTTTATTTTTATTTTTAGATTATTTCTTAGCTTCCTCTTATTTTTCTTTTTAGTTTTAACTAGGATATAAATTAGATTCTTTGAGCTAACAAGATTTCAGGAGAAAGGGATCGAAAAATCACTCAAGAAGGCCACGACGGCTCGTTAACGACCCACCCAGGCTCGTTAACGACCCGGTTCGGAAGACCCGACTCGTCACAATACGGGGCAGGTAAGTATTTTAATCTAATCTATCTATTTTACCCTAGCCGCCGCCTCCCCCCCTTCTACCTTTACCCCTCCTATATAAACCCTTCTACCCCCTTCCAAAATTCTACCACAATCCTCTCATAATTCACTCCCTCTCATAATTCACTCCCTTCTCCCTCTCAAACCCAAAATACTCTCAAATCCCTCTCCCTTCTCTCCCACCGAATCGGAATCCCTCACGCTACCGATCACCGAGGGGTCGTAGTCACCGAAGCTCGGAAACCGTTCACCGACGAGGCCAAAGCTCGTTAACCATCCCCGTTCCGACCCTTGTTCTTCAGTTTCTCGGTTCTCCGGTGTGATTTCTAAACCCTTGCTTGAAATTGCATGATTGATTATCTATAGGGTCGAAATTTCATATCTTGAATCATGTTCTTAGGAAGGTCGATGAGCATGCTTGATTTTGTTCCTAAAAATTCTTGATTATGCTTAGTTGTTCATGTTTTAGGAAAGATTATTCATGTTAGATTAGCTATTGTAATCCTTTAGTTAGGAAAGCATGAATTTTTCTTGTTCTAGATCTAAAAGTTCAATCTTTGCATGTCAAAATTCCGGGTAATTTTTAGCTTGTTCGGGATGGGAAATCGAGTAAGTATGGGGTGCTTATACCCGATGGGGGATATATGGAAAATAATAGAAGATTGCATGCTTGATTTATGCAGAATTAGAGGTAGATTAAATTTCGGAAAATTCTGGTTTTGCTCTCGGCGGCTCGTTAACGACCCACCCAGGCTCGTTAACGACCCTGCATTTCTTCATCGATCGGCCCGAGCCCAGAATCGTGAACAACCCGATTGGGTAGTTTAAGAATAATTCCGAGGTTAATTTTGAGACCAAGTACGGGGTCTCGAACCTATTATTTTTGAATGGATCTTATCTTGGAAAAATCTCGATTATTTTGTAGGATCCATGGCTAGTTCAATCAGACCCGCTACCCGAGCCCAGAAGAAGAGGAGGAACCATAGGTCTCCATCCCCACCTCGAGTGGATGATGTGATTTTGAGCAGTCAGAGCCAAGTACGGCGCTACCGAAATTTTCTGGAGAAGGACCATTACACCTGATGGTTCTCGAAGTATACCACGTGCTGTCTCCACGGGCATCTACACGGATGTCAAGGACGCCTTCATCATCCTTGGGGCCGCCCACCTGTTGAAGCAAGAGAGCTTGCCACACTATCCGGCCCTCACATCCGAGTTCTTGGCCACTTTGGAGACCAATTTGTCGTCGAAGATCTCGGCAGGACGAATTCGGTTCCGGCTCGGTAAAGAGGACCGTGACTTCACCATGGCGGAGTTCAATGCAATCTTGGAGCTTCCAAACCTGTCGAGAGATTATAGTTTGAAGGACTACCGAGTGACCCGCACTTGGAGTTACATCACCGGGGAGGTTCAATCCTCTACCGCGGCGTTATCCGGGGCAAACATAGTCAACCCCATCTTCCGGATTATTTTGAGAGTCCTCGCCGTAACATTTTGGCCGAAGAAAGAGTTGTACCTGCCTACAAGAACGGAGGTCGCTTGCTTCCTCACCATCCTCTTTGAGGAGCCCGGGCCCTTGAATTTAGGGTACGAATGGCTCTACTACGTCGAGAAATCAACCAAGTCCAAGGAGGTGTGGTGTGGCACTTTGGTTAGCCTCTTGGCTAAAAATCTCGGAGTAGATCTCACCCGCTACACACCGGCTCATGCCCAACTCCTCAACAAAAACTATTGGTATAGTTCCGGGATTTTCGTGCAAGCCGAGGGAGGCTACAAGGTGAAGGTTCAAGATCGACTAGTCATACCTTCCCTCGACATGTACGAGCTACTCTATGTACCGAATTGGTACGAGGTGTGGACGGGACATCCCTACCCATTAGAGCCAAAACCGGAGGACGAGCTCTCGCTTAGGCCATGTGAAACCCGGTTTGAGCGGGACGACATGGATGAATATGAAGAAGAAGATGAATAAGAGGACACCGAGGTAGTAGGCAACGACACCGAAGAAGCCAACACCGAGGGCGGCACTGAGGAGCTCAATTTTGAAGAAGAAGACATCGACACGGAGGTGTTAGGAGGCAACATCTTCGTTGACGAGCCCACCAGGGTCGTTAACGATCACTTCCAGCCACACCCCAACCCTGTTAACGAGGCACCCAGCTTCGTTAACGAGGTGCCGAGAGCCCCTGTTGACCCACCACTAGCTCATGTCGACCCTCATGCTTATGGCCTCATGCCTTACAACCCGGTGATGTATCAAGACCATTTCCAGCCTCACTACCCACCACCTCCTCAGCCCGAGTACGCAGGATCGAGTATACCACCACCATGGGCTGAGGATCTTTCTGCACGGATGCAGCAGCTTCACCTCCAGACGGATCACATTCATAGGAGGATGGATAGATGGGAAACCGTCTATTCCGCTTGCATGTCGATGGAGGATGAGAGGCAGCGTCAGAGAGAGGCGGATGATGCTGAGCGTTGGAGGACGTTGTACGACTTCATGGGGAACTTTGAGCACTATTTTCCTCCACAGAACCGTTGATTCAGCTCAAGATGAAGTTTCTTTTCCTTGTTTCCACTTTTGTAAGTTTTTATGTCTTTTCTTTTTTTTCTTTTTAATTTTTGTTTTTGTTTTTTTTGTTTTGTTTTCTATTCCTTTTCCCTTTTCTTCTTATTTTCCTTACAGTGGGGACACTGTAATTTTAAGTATGGGGTGGGGAGAAAGTAAAAAAGTTATGTCCTAGGTGTTTATGTGTTCTACGTAGTTGTTATTTCTTTAAACCGATTTGAAAAATTTTGAAAAAAATTGAAAAATCCTAAAAGAGTTTTAGAATTGATAGATATCCCTTCTTAAGTTCTATGATAGCAATCACTAGCTTAAGCATATAATTCCTTGCAATCATGTCTTTAAAAGTATAGCCGGATTCTCAAACTTGAAATTATTGTTTTTAGAAGAGAATAACATTTGATGAAATTGAGCACATATACTTTATAGCATAGATGATGCAATCCAACAAAATTTACCTTGTGAGTATTTTTGGCCTTATAGGGAGAACATCAAAGAATCCCTCTTCTTTTCTTGTGTGATTTACTCTCTTTATGCATATTATCTCTTGAATTGTGATGGTTATCTATTTCTTGAGACCCTTATAAGATTTTTAGTTCATTACTTGTGAAGATCATATGATGGAGAACTTATTTTTATAAGCCCTATTATTCCCTATCTACCTTTACATTATTCCTTCTTTTGATAACCAATTCTGGCCTGAAACCTTTTGTTTTTAGCTCCACAAAAATTATTCCCTAGCCGAGATAAGCTTGACCCTATCCGGGAGTTAGGACTTAGATTGGAGAGGTAAAGTTTTGTGTTTTGTTAAAAAGAAAAGAGCTTATATTTTCTTAAATTGAAGGGTATTTGGGAAGGGTAGATTGGAAGTCTCTTGTTATTATATGTAAGAAAGGGGGTCTCTTGATAGAAAAAATGCACACAATAAAGTTTTTGATGGATGTAGTGAATAAAAAGGAAGAGGAATGTATACGGCGGATCGTATACGACCCAGATATGGGCTGGTTAACGAGGCAACGAACGAAAAAAAATAGAAAAAAGGGGTGGAAGAAGGAAAAAAATAATAAAAAAAATAAAGAGTTGAAGTGCATTTGTGTTTAAAGGTAATATCAAGAGATTCTTTTATTTTTGTTATGAGACTTTCTAGGATGATAAAGGGTGAGCGAAAATGAGTGTGCATAAAGAAGAGTGAGTTTGGTATATGTTTTTATGAGAGTTTTGATGTATTGTGTGAGTTTTTAGGAGTCTTTGATTCCCGGATATTATTAGCACCACATAAGCCAAAATATTTTCCACGCCTAATTGTCTTTACCAAGCCCCATTACAACCTGGCCGAATGGAAGCTTCTATGAAGTTTTTCATTGAGCCTAAGTTCTCTTGATGATTCTTTGCTTGTTTTGACAAATCTTGGGTGAAGAGTATTGGTGATATAAGTTCCAATTTCTATGAGTTTTTGTATATAAGATCAGTTGAGAGATTGAATTTATAAGCCCAAACACATAAGAGTTGAGTGAAACACATTATATCCCTTGAGAGGTTGGATTGTATTATTTTATGTCTATTTAAGTGCATATATGTGTGAGGATGTTAATAGTCTTTTGCTATAATTTTCTTATGTGTAGATGTTGCTTTTTAGAAGATGGCTATGTCTTGATGAGCATGATTTGTTTTGGTTTTGGTTTTGGTATGTGTACATGTTGCTTTTTAGAAGATGGCTATATTTTTAAATAGAATTTTGAGTTTTGTTTCAATGTTTCTTTTTATTGAAGTTTTTAGTTTATTAGTTATGATTAGTGAGTAGTTTCTTTCTCTAGGATCAGGGTTAAGCCCGGCATAGTTGAGCATGTTTGATGAGTGAGATTGAGTTGTGAATGCCTTTTATCTTTAATTGAGAATTGTTTGTTGTGCTTAATACCGAGACGAAAGTGGAGGTAATTTGAGTTTTTAACTTAATTGAAAGAGGAAGTTATTAACTTGAAGGTTGATATAGTTTGAAAACGAAAGTTTTAAGCTTTAAATCTAAAACAAGCAATTAAGTGAATTAGGATGCGAAAGTAGATTAATTTACTTGCTAAGTCAACGAAAGTTGACGACTCTATCTGTTTAAAGGCATGATCTTTTCTTCTTACGAATTCTTATGCTTGGCTATGTTGTGGTGTCCCTTGTCCTAGATTTTTGCTTTATTTGAATTATTTCTAGTGAATCTTCGTTGTCGAGTACTTGCCTCGGTACCGAATTTTAATTAGAATTTAATTAGGTCGTTAGTTTTAGTATTTTGTGTTCGGTGGTTCGTTAACGACCCTGACAACGTCATTAGCGAGGCTGCTCGTGAGTGGTTTATTTATTTTTGTTTGATTTTTGTTAGATTGATAGACAAACAACCTTGGTTCCTGTGGAACGATCCTGACTCTGCTATACTCAGCGGGATCTTAACTTACAAATTTATTTGTTGGCCGAGAAACCCTCTCAACATTTGTTGAGCTTATACCGAAACGAAAGTTGAGGTAATTTGAGTTTTTAACTTGATTGAAAGAGAAAGCTAGTAACTTGAAGGTTGATATTGTTTGAATACGAAAGTTTCAAGCTTTAGATCCAAAACAAGTAATTAAGTGAATTAGGATGTGAAAGTTGGTTAATTTACTTGATAGTCAATGAAAGTTGATGACTCTATCTGTTTAAAGGCATGATCTTATCTTCTTACGAGTTTAGATGCTTGGCTATGTTGTGGTGTCCATAGTCCTAGATCTTTGTTTTATCTTAATTATTTTAAGTGAATTTTCGTTGCTGAGTTACTTGCCTCAGTACCGAATTTATTTAGGTCGTTATTTGAGTATTTTTATTTACGGTGATTCGTTAACGACCCTGACAACGTCGTTAACGAAGTTGCTTGTGAGTGTTTTTGTTTGTTTCTGTTTGCTTTTTAATAGATTGATAAACGAACAACCTTGCTTCATGTGGAACGATCATGACTTCGCTGTACTCAGCCGGGTTTTGACTATAAATTTATTTGTTGTCAAATTAAAACCCTCTCAACAAATTGGCGCCGTTGCCGGGGAAGCAACGAGTTTTTTAGTTTATCTTTGGGTTCGGGAATAGCCCGACCCCAATGTTGTTTTTAATTTTTCTTTTCTTTGTCTATTTTTCTCAGTGTATGCCGGTAGGACGACGAAGGCTTCAGTTTGATAACATTGGTTATTACTCAGAACCCGAACGTTCCCTGCACCGTAGACTCCGAGAAAACCGAGCCATGGCCACGGCAGAAGAGATGGCTCAACTGTTGGAAATCCTCCGGACTCAGATGGAGGCACTTAAAGTTGAGAAGGACGACGCAGACGCCGAAGCTGAGCGTCAACGAGCTGACAAGGCTCGTTTACAAAAAGAGCTTGATGCCTATCCGAGGAATGCCAAACAATACATGCATCCGGAACTGAGGGTGCCAGAATCTCCTATTGTGCTTCGGGAGATAGAGAAACCTTTTGAGATCAAATCTCAATTTATATCCTTAATAAAACGGGCTCAGTTTGAAGGGAAACCTACTGAGTGCCCTATGGAGCATATTAGAAACTTTCTTGATTTATGTGACACCATAGCTGCTGAAGGTGTCTCACTAGAATATGTTCTGTTAAAAGCTTTTAGATGGTCTCTTATTGGAAAGGCCCTGAGCTGGTTGAAGAGCCTGCCCTCTAAGTCTATCAGGAATTGGAAAACTTTGTACGATCAATTTCTTACAAAGTTCTTCCCTCCTGCTAAGACTACAGAGTTAAGGAAACGAATCACCTCCTATCACCAGCTACCTAATGAAACATTGTTGAAACTTGGGAAAGATTTAAGGAGATGCTGAGGCAATGCCCCACTCATGGGCAACCTTTATATGTTTTACAAGAGATCTTTTTCCAGAAGATTAATGCAGAGACCAAGAACCGCATCAACACGCATACTGCGTGCGGTTTTATAGAGATGGAACCTACTGTTGTGTGGGAGTTGCTAGATAAGCTGGCTAATTACGATGCTATGTACGGAACCCAGCAAGCTCGACAAGACGAGGTCAACCGTCTGAAGAAATAGGTAAGTTTTCTGAAATCCACTCAAACATGTCAAGAATGTGGTTCTTCTGCATATAGTACTTCTGCTTGCACTAACCTCGAGCAGGTTAGAGCCGTTGAGACAATAGCTGAGATGGATTATATGAGAGGACCATACAGGAACCAACCTACTTATCATGACAGGTCGAACAACTATCAAGCATGGGGCAATCAAAATACAAGTCAAAACTATGCAGTGCCTCCACCAGATAGACGACCTGCACCATATCGACCTCCAGGCCATCACGAGACGCCATCATGGGTTCAGGGATTATAGGATAGCATTAACGGAGTGAACAACAAAGTTGATAAAGTTCAAGCCAAACTGAACCGACAAGATAAAAGATGGGAGAGTTCGATATTTGGAAAAGGAGTGTTGATTCCCAACTAGGGGACCTAGCTGCACGGATTCCAAGACCACAAGGGCAACTCCCGGGCCGCCCCGAGAAAAACCCTAGAGGTCAAATAGCAGCGGTACACCTCAGAAGCGGGAAGACATTGCCGGAGAGAGTTCAAGCTGAAGACAAGGAGGAATAAGACGTCACAAAACGGCTCGTTAACGAGCCACCGAGGGCAAATAACGAGCCCATAAACAAGGATGACGAGGCTCCGAGGATTCCTGACGATCCTACCCCAGGTAAGTTCTCTAAACCGAGCCTTCCTCTCAACCCCAGGGTAGTTAACGACCCCACCAGGGTCGGTAACGACCCGCCGAGGACAATGAACGACCCTCTTGTCGACCCGGTACTCTCACCTCTCAAGCCTAACTTGGTTCCGAGAATGGTTAAATCTCTTCCATTTCCAACTAAGAAATCTATGGACTCTACTGAGAGTAAGTTCAAGCGTTTCGTTAACATTCTTCAGGGCATTAATATTTCCATCCCATTCGCTGAGGCCCTAAGCGAAATGTCGGCTTACACAAAGTTTTTGAAAGATATTCTTAGCAGGAAAAGATCCATTACAGAGCTACAAGATGAAGTCAGATCAATATCTCTTCCGGAAAAGCTAGGAGACCCAGGAAGATTTGCATTAACGATCGGCATAGGCAACTACAAGCTCAAGGCTTTATGCGATCTGGATGCCAGTGCTAGTTTAGTTCCTCTCTCAATTTGGTCTAAAGCTAATATGGGACCACTAGAGCCGATAGACATGAATTTGACATGGCAAATGGGTTATGTGTCAAGGCCACTGGAGTGGTGGACGACTATCCTATTCAAGTCGGGAAATTCTTTATACCGAATGATTTTATCGTCCTCGATATGCCTGAAGACCCTCATGTCCCCATAATTCTCGGTCGACCATTTTTAGCCACAGCAGGTGCAAGAGTTGATGTGCGGAAAGGACTCCTCACTTTTGATATCGGAGAGGAACGGGTAGAATTCAACTTGGATCAAAAAGCCAACGACCCAGTTGGAGTCGCACAAATCGAGTTGACTCAACCAGAACTCGACACAACCGTCACTACCGACTCTCATTGGCCGATCACCGAGTCCCATGTGCAAGAGTACAACCAAAGTAAGCACTCTAATTATGAATCTTCTTAAGAGGGGCATAATTGTTCCTTATCTTTTGTTCCTACACCACGCCCTATTATATGCACTACACAAGAGTCCAAACCACCTTGGTTTTCGGATTTCACTAACCATCATGTAGGAATACCGGGCATACTGATAGAAGAAAAGGGTCCTAATTTAGCAACTCAAGCACATAAAAACTGCAAAGCTAAACATGGGGTACCTCAAGACCCCAACATGGATACACAAGAGCCACTGTGAGCCAAAGGAGCACGTCGGGCTAACGGCGTTAAAAATAGCGCTTACGGGAGGCAACCCGCTTTTAGAATAGATTTAGTTTCTCTTTTTCCTTTTCTTTTTAGATTATTTTTTTTCTTAGCTTTCATTTGAGTTCTTTTTAAGTTTTAGTTAGGATAGAAATTAGAATTTTTAAGCTAACAAGATTTCTGGAGAAGGGATCGAAAATCACTCCGAGAGGCTACGACAGCTCGTTAACGACCCACCTAGGGTCGTTAACAACCCGGTTCAACGACCCGAATCGTCAAAAACGGGCAGGTAAGTTTTTTAACCTAATCTATCTTTTACTACCCTAGCCGCCACCCTCTACCCCTTCCTATCCCTTCCCTCTCCTATAAAAACCCTTTTACCATTTCCAAAAATCTACCATCACACACTCCCAATTCCAAACTTCTCAAAAACCCAACCAAAGAGCTCGAAATCCCCCTCCCACCGTTCGGAATCTCGCACCAACCACCACCGAGCAACCGTCGTTATCGAGGCCCGGAAACCCTACCCTCCACCGACGAGGATCCAAGCTTCGATAACCCTCACCGAGCTCGTCACCCACCCAATTTCCGATCCCTTGTTCTTCAAATTTTTTGGTTTTTCGGTATGATTTGTAAACCCTAACTCGAAATTGCATGATTTATGGTTTTTAGGGTAGAAATTTCATGTCTAGAATTGAGTTCATATAGAGGATCGATGTTCATGATTGGCTTTTGCCCTTGAAAGTTTGATTTTGCTTCATAATTCTAGATCTAGAGAAGGATATTCATGTTAGATGTTCCATTATGATTGATTGGGAAAAAGCATGAATTTTTCTTGTTCTAGTCTCAAGTCTTAGACTTTGATGTCAAAATTTCGGGTAAAATTTAGCATGATCCAGGATGGGTAATCGAGAAAGTATGGGGTGCTTATATCTGATCATGGGATTTGTGGAGAAATATAGAATATTGCATGCTTGATTTGTGCTTTAATTTTAAGGTACATTAAAATCGGAAATTCTGTGATTTGGGTCTCGGCAGCTCATTAACGACCCACCCAGGTTCGTTAACGACCCTGTAATGCTTCAAAAATCCATACCAGCCCAGAATCGTAAACGACCCAATTGGGTAGTTAACGAATAATTCCGATGCTATTTCAAGACCAAGTATGGGGTCTCTTGCCTACCTATTTTTGAGTGGATCTAATCTTGGAAAATTCTTGATTATTTTGTAGGATCTCATGGCAAGTTCAAGCAGTCCCGCTACTCGAGCTCAGAAGAAGAAGAGGAACCAGAGGTCACCATCTCCTCCTCGCATGGACAACGTGATTTTAGGTACTCAAGGCCAAGTGCATCGATACCGTGCCATATTAGAGAAGGACCACTACACCCGTTGGTTCTCAAAGTCCAGTGCCGTAAACCAAGGGATCTACACAGACGTCAAAGAGGCTTTTGTTATTCTTGGCGCCGCTCATCTCCTGAAGCAGGAGAATTTACCACACTATCCAGCCCTCACATCCGAGTTTTTGGCCACCTTAGAGACTAGCTTCTCATCCAAGACTTCGGCGGGACGAATCCGGTTTCGGCTCGGCAATGTGAGCTGTGAGTTCACCATGGCAGAGTTCAACACAATTTTAGAGCTCCCAAACCCGTCTAGAGATTACAGCTTGAAAGACTACAGAGTGACTCGCACTTGGAGCTACATCACCGGAGAGGTCCAATCCACCACAACGTCATTATCCGGGGCAACCATCATCAACCCCATCTTCAGGATTATTCTCCGAGTCCTAGCCGCTACGTTTTGGCCGAAGAGAGAGTTGAACAGGCCAATGAGGACGGAAGTTGCTTGTCTCCGCACCATCCTTTTCGAGCAGCCCGACCCCTTGAATTTGGGGTACGAATGGCTCTACTATATCGAGAAATCAACCAAGTCCATGGAGGTTTGATGTGGCCATTTGGTTAGCCTCTTGGCTAAAAACCTTGGAGTAGATCTTACTCGTTACACACCGGCTCACGCCCATCTCCTCAACAAGAACTATTGGTATAGCTCCGGTGTCTTCATTCAAGCCGAGGGAGGATTCAAGGTGAATGTACAAGATCGCATCGTTACACCAACCCTCGACAAGTTTGAGATTTTCTACGTACCAAATTGGTACGAGGCGTGGACGGGACATGCTTACCCATTGGAACCCAAGCCGGAGGATGAGCTATCACTTCGGCCATGTGAGACAAGATTTAAGCGAGAGGATGAAGCAATGGATGAAGATGAAGATGAGGGGACCGAGGTAGTTGGCGACGACACGTCCTCGTTGACGAGCCCACCAGGCTCGTTAACGATTATTTCCACCCCCCTTCCTACACTGTTAACGAGGCACCCAACTTTGTTAACGAGGTACCGAGAGCTTCTGTCGACCCACCACCTGCCCCTGTCGACCCTCATTCCTATGGACTCATGCCTTACAACCCGGTGATGTATCAAGATCATTTCCAGCCTCACTACCCACCACCTCCTCAGCCCGAGTACACATGATCGAGTATGCCACCACCATGGGCCGAGGATCTTTCTGCACGGATGCAACAGCTTCACCTCCAGCAGGATCATATTCATAGGAGGATGGATAGATGGGAATCCGTCTATTCTGCTCGCATGTCGATGGAGGATGAGAGGCATCGTCAGAGAGAGGCGGATGACGCTTAGCGTTGGAGGACGTTGTACGACTTCATGGGGAACTTTGAGCACTACTTTCCTCCACCAAACCGTTGATTCAGCCTGAAGACGCAGTTTTTCCTTGTTTCCCACTTTTAAAACTTAGTAAGTTTTTATGTTTTTCTTTTTCTTATTTTTATCTTTATTTGTTTTCTTTTCTATCTCTTTTCCTTCTTCTTATTTTTCTTACAGTGGGGACACTGTAATTTTAAGTATGGGGTGGGAGAAAATAGAGAACATATTGTCTTATGTGTCTAGGTGTTTTTAGTAGTTTTTATTTTGAAAAAAAATCGAAAAATTTGAAAAATCTAAAAAAAGAGTTTAAGAATTGATAGATATCCCTTCCTTAGGTTCTATGATAGTAGTCGCTAACTTAATCATATAATTCCTTGCAAGCATGTCTTTAATAGTATAGCCGGACTCTTAATTTGAAATTATTTGTTTCTGAAGAAGATAGCATTTGATGAAATTGAGCACGTATACTTTATAGCATAAGTGATGCAATCCAACAAATTACCCTGTGAGCTTATTAGCCTTGATTTTCTTGTGTGATTTACTCTTTATATGCATATTATCTCTTGGAATTGTGATGGTTATCTATTTCTTGAGACCCGTATGAGATTTTATGTTCATATGATGGAGAACTTATTTTTTTTATAAGCCCTATTATTCCCTATCCACCTTTACATGATCCTTCTTTTGACAACCAAATTTAGCCTGAAGCCTTTATTTATAGCTCCACAAAATTATTCCCTAGCCGAGATAAGCTTGACCCTATCCGGGGATTAGGAATTAGACTAGCGAGTTATGTTTTGTTGTGAGTTAAAAAGGGAGGAGTTTCTTATAATTTTTGCTTTAATTGAAGGATATTTGGGAAGGGTAGATTAGAAGTCTCTTGTTTTTACTTGTAATAAGAAAGATCTCTTGATAAGTAAAAAATTCACAAAATAAAGTATTTAATGGAGATGAGAAAGTAAGGAAAGAATGTAAACGGAAGCTCGTTAACGACCCTGAAGTAGGGTTCGTTAACGAGGCAGCGAAAAAAAAGGGATAAAAAAAAAGAAAGAAAAAATAAAAAAATAAAAGGAAGTAAAGAGTTGAAGTATGGGGTATTTTGATGTTCGCATTTCTAGTATAGTTTTTAGTAGGTTTTGTTTGTTTATTAGGTTTAGTTTTGAGTGTTTTTAGATAGTTTTGCATATTTATATGAAAGGAGTGGAAGCTACGCTATTTTGTGTATTTTGTAGGTTTTAGCAAGGAAAAGTGCTATCTGGAGCTGAATTTTGAGCGTTGCAGTGAAAGACAGAGGAATACAAGATTGAAAAAGTCAGAGTTCAAGATTTACGAGAGGAAGTGTGGAAAAAAACAAAGCCCGGGCTCGTTAACGAGGTTGTGAGGGCTCGTTAACGAGGCCACGTGAGAGAAGATTCGAAGGTTGACTTTATGACTCACCGATCCTGAGCGGGAATTTATTTCCGTGTCGGTTGAGTATCTTTTTAGAATCTTTTAGGGTTATTAGAATATGTATTTTAGGTCTTGTTATCTTCTTAGATTTTGTTTCTATCTTTTAGAGTTTTATTTCTATCTTTTAAGGAAAGTTTATATCTTTTTGCCTTTTTAGTTTTTAGCTTTTTAGTATAAATACCCTTCTATCTAGCATAGAAAAAGGGAGTCGAATTAGAGAGAGAAGAAGAAGAGGAAGAACCGTGGAGGCGAATCGATTGAAGTCGAGTTCGAGGGTCGGTGGACGAAAGTTACCGAGTTCGTTGATCGAGGTTTTGGTTCGGTGTTTTGTTCTTTTTCGGTTTTCTTCTTAACTTCTGTAAGACAGATTTTTCTATTTAATTTAGTAGTGATTGGTTTTCAATGTTTTCTTATATTGAGTTTGTTTGTTTAGTAGTTATGATTTGTGAGTAGTCTTCTTTTCTAGGATCGGTGTTAAGCCCGACATAGTTGAGCAATTGTGATAAGTAAGATTGTGTGTTGAATGCCTTTTATCTTTTATTGAGATTGTTTGTTGAGCTTATACCGAAACGAAAGTTGAGGTAATTTGAGTTTTTAACTTGATTGAAAGAGAAAGTTAGTAACTTGAAGGTTGATATTGTTTGAATACGAAAGTTTCAAGCTTTAGATCCAAAACAAGCAATTAAGTGAATTAGGATGCGAAAGTTGGTTAATTTACTTGATAGTCAACGAAAGTTGATGACTCTATCTGTTTAAAGGAATGATCTTATTTTCTTACAAGTTTATATGCTTGGCTATGTTGTGGTGTCCCTAGTCCTAGATCTTTGTTTTATTTGAATTATTTTAAGTGAATTTTCGTTGCTGAGTTACTTGCCTCGGTACCGAATTTATTTAGGTCGTTATTTGAGTATTTTTGTTTACGGTGGTTCGTTAACGACCCTGACAACGTCGTTAACGAGGCTGCTTGTGAGTGTTTTTGTTTGTTTCTGTTTGCTTTTTAATAGATTGATAAACGAACAACCTTGCTTTCTGTAGAACGATCCTGACTTCGCTGTACTCAGCGGGGTTTTGACTATAAATTTATTTGTTGTCAAATTAAAACCCTCTCAACAAATTGGCGCCGTTGCCGGGGAAGCAACGAGTTTTTTAGTTTATCTTTGGGTTCGGGAATAGCCCAACCCCGTTTTTGTTTTTAATTTTTGTTTTCTTTGTCTATTTTTCTCAGTGTATGCCGGTAGGACGACGAAGGCTTCAGTTTGATAACACTGGTTATCACTCAGAACCCGAACGTTCCCTGCACCGTAGAACACTGGTTATTTGTTGTCAAATTAAAACCCTCTTAACAACTGATCACTTTAGAAATCAGTGTCCAAAGCCAGTTCGGAACTGCTTCAACTGTGGGAAGCCTGGCCATATGCGACAGTATTGCAAGGTCAGTGTACCCTCTCAAGGATCTTTTCCAGGGATTGTGAATCAGGGAGCTCGTCGTCGGCCACAACAGACTCAGCAAGCATCAGGCTAGAACAGAGGCTGAGGTACAGGAGCCAACGCCTAGAGAATCAACCAACCTCGAGTGTTCGAGATGAGGAGAGTTGATGCCTTACATGCGCCGACTGCTACAGGTACGTTTTGGATTCAATCTAAACCTGTTCACATTCTTTTTGACACGGGTGCCACACACTCTTTTGTGTCCTCTGCTTGCGTGGCTAGACTAGGGTTGACTTGTACAGAAGGAGAATCTTTTGTAGTAGGCCTACCCGATGGTAGTAAGGTGAGTGGTAATAGAGAGATTCTGCAGTGCCCTATCAGAATAGGAGGTAAAGACTGGTATGCAGATTTTATAGTAATGCAGTTGTCCCCAGATGACGATGTGATTTTAGGAATGGATTGGATGAGGCGTTATAAAGTAGTGTTAGATATACATAAGGGCACAGTCACTGTGTTCGCAGATGACGGGACTGTACAAGTGAGTCAGGAGTTGGAGCAAGTTGGGCTGAGATCGGTGATTAGTATGGTAAAAGCCGCAAAGTTTCTTAATGGAGGGTGTGTAGGGTATTGGTGTTATGTCTTACAAGGGTACAAGGAAGGGCCACACATTCAAGATATACCGGTAGTCTGTGAGTTTAAGGATGTCTTTCCAGACGATCTACCAGGCTTGCCACCTCAAAGAGAGGTTGATTTCAGCATTGACCTTGAGCTAGGAACAAACCCGATCTCGAGGGCTCCATACCGCATGGCTCCGACGGAATGCAGGAATTGAAGGCACAATTGCAAGAGTTGTTGGAGAAAGGGTATGTACGTCCGAGCGTGTCACCATGGGGAGCTCCAGTTTTGTTTGTAAAGAAGAAAGACTGTTCACTTCGCTTGTGTATTGATTATCGAGAGTTGAACCGAGTCACCATCAAGAACAAGTATCCACTACCTCGCATTGATGATCTATTGGATCAGTTACAAGGGGCTACGGTGTTTTCTAAGGTGGATCTGAGGTCGGGATATCATCAATTGAGAATTCGAGAGGAAGACATCCCAAAGACAGCGTTCCGGACTAGATATGGGCATTATGAGTTTGTGGTGATGCCGTTCGGATTAACCAATGCACCCGCAGTGTTCATGGAGTTGATGAACCGAGTGTTTATAGATTTCTTGGACAAATTTGTGGTGGTATTCATTGATGATATCTTGATTTATTCCCGTAATGAGGAGGAGCACGCAGAACACCTTAGGCAAGTGTTGAAAGTGTTGAGGCAACATCAGTTGTTTGCTAAACTAACCAAGTGTGAATTCTGGCTACCGGAAGTCACCTTTCTGGGACATGTGGTGTCTGCTAAGGGAGTAATGGTAGACCCAGTGAAAATCAAGGCTGTAAAAGAGTGGGAAGCCCCAAGAAATGTGAAGGAGGTGCGGAGCTTCCTAGGTTTAGCGGGGTACTACCGGAGGTTCGTAGAAGGGTTCTCCCATATAGCCCAACCGCTTACGAATTTGTTAAAGAAGACCACTCGTTTCGAGTGGAATGAGGCATGCCAGAGAAGCTTCAAAGAGCTTAAAAGGAGGTTGACTTCAGCTCCTATACTTGCCCTCCCGCAAGGAAATGAGGACTCTGTGATCTACAATGACGCTTCCAAGGTAGGCTTAGGATGTGTGTTGATGCAGAGGGATAGGGTGATTGCATATGCTTCAAGACAGTTGAAGCCGAATGAGCAAAATTACCCTACTCATGACTTGGAGTTGGCAGCGGTGGTGCATGCTTTGAAGATTTGGTGCCATTACTTATATGGAAGTACCTACAAGGTGATGACAGATCATAAGAGTCTTAAGTACATCTTTACTTAGAGAGAACTGAACATGAGACAGCGGAGATGGCTCGAGTTGCTGAAGGACTATGACTTGGAGATCCTTTATCACCCAGGAAAAGCGAACGTAGTCGCCGATGAACTTAGTAGGAAGACCTCTCAAGAATGTATGTTGGCTAGTTTAACGGCTCAACCCAAGCTACAAAGAGAGCTGATAAGGTACGGAATCAAGGTGCAGATTCAGCGTTACCATGTTAGATTGAGTATTATGGAGTGTCAACCGACTTTGCTTGAAGAAGTGAGAAAGAAACAAGAAGTGTGTCCAATGATTCAGGAGCTGAAGCAGAAATATAGCCATGGTGAGGCACCTGATTTTGTAGAGAGAGCAGATAGTATCTTGAGTTTGCGCGGCCGGATCTGTGTGCCTCGAGATGAAGAGTTGAGACAGAAGATTTTGCAAGAAGCCCACGCTACACCTTACTCGATTCACCCTGGAGCGAGTAAGATGTACAAAGATTTACGACAATACTACTGGTGGGATGGCATGAAGCCAGATGTAGCAAGATTCGTGGCTAAGTGTCAAGTTTGTCAACAGGTGAAGATTGAGCACTAGAGGCCGGGAGGTATGCTCCAACCCCTACCTATTCCTGAGTTAAAGTGGGAGGATATTTCCATGGATTTTGTCATGGGATTACGAATCAGCAAGGGACATGATGCCATCTGGGTTGTAGTGGATAGGTTGACCAAGACTGCTCGCTTCTTGCCTATTAAGGAGACTTGGAAAATTAACAAACTGGTAGAAGTGTTCGTAAATCAGATAGTTAGACTGCATGGTGTACCCAAGACGATTGTGTCAGATCGTGATGGACGTTTCACTTCCAGATTCTGGCAACAAGTGCATGAGGCCCTTGGGACGAGATTGCACTTCACGACTGCTTATCACCCGCAGTCAGATGGCCAGTCCGAGAGGACAATCCAGACTCTAGAGGACATGCTAAGGTCTTGTGTTCTTGATTGGGGAGGTCATTGGTCGGATCACCTAGCACTGGTAGAGTTTGCCTACAACAACAGTTTGCACTCCTCGATTCAGATGGCTCCGTATGAGGCCTTGTATGGCCGGAAGTGTAGGACACCGTTGTGTTGGGATGACCCGTCATATCTTGTAGGAGAGATGCCGCAAATGATAGAGGAGACGATTGGGAAAGTGGCCTTGATACGAGAGCATATGCTAGTTGCACAAAGCCGCCAAAAATCCTATGCAGACAAGCGACGTCGACCACTAGAGTTTGAAATAGGGGCACACATCTGGTTGAGAATGTCGCCTACTCATGGTGTGAGAAGATTTGCAGTTAAGGGAAAGTTGAGTCCCCGCTACATTGGGCCGTTTGAGATACTAGAGAGAGTTGGCGAGGTAGCTTACAGACTAGCGTTACCGCCCGCCTTGGATGGAGTTCACCCTGTTTTTCATGTTTCACAGTTGAGACAGTATGTTCCGGATCCCAGCCACAGGCTCAACTATGAAGAGTTGGAGGTTGAGCCCGATCATACTTTCAGAGAATAGCCAATAGCGATTCTTGACAAGCGTTCTAAAAAGCTGCGGAACAAGGAGATTCCGTTGGTGTTGATTCAGTGGTCTCGACGAGGTGTCGAGGAGGACACTTGGGAGACCGAGGATAGGATGAGAGAGAACTACCCCGAATTGTACTCGGGTTTAGTAGAGGTCTTCGAGGGTAGAGCTTAGGGGTTACTTGGGAGTAAGTTCGATGTTTGTTATTACAAAGTGTTGCTAAGCGTGTTTGTGTTTGCTTGTTTGTGTTTTGACATATGTATGAATTGGTTGTCTTACCTCGTTACTATAGTAGTTGATATACTTTTTACTTGTCACATGATATAATTAAGTTGTTGTCAACATCTCGGTTCGAGGACGAACCTCTTCAAGTGGGAGAGGTTGTCAAATCTCATGAACCCTTCTTGCGAGTTTCCACTAATCCTGGAAGTTTTGGGACGAAACTTCCTTAAGGTGGGGTAGTATGTAAGACCCGTTTTTATTTCCGGTTGCGAACCAGATAATCCATTTCGGTTCATCTCCAACCTTCTTATTCAAAATCTAATACACATGTTGGTTTTGGGCTGAAAAGCCCAATATCTTGTTTTGGAGACCAAAGTTGGACCCAAACCTAAACCCCTTTCTTTCCCTTCTATCCTTGCCCTTTTATTTTTCCCGACCTTTCTCCTTCATATAGGAAGCGCCGCTCATCAACAACAAAAACCAGAGGAAGGGGATCGGGCGTCTCCTCGGGCCGTCGTCGTTCTTTTCTGATCCTCAGTCCGTCGTCATTCTTTTCTGACCACCCTTGCAATCACCTTTTCTTCCCTGTCGTCGGAACCTGCTCGCTCGCGCCGCGACTAGAAGCAAGACAGAGGTGGACGTCGAAAGCCACCGAACGTGCGTCCCATCTACCACCGTCGACCCCTCGCCGGTAAGACCTTGTTTGCCCGTCGATCTTCTTCCTTTCTCGACACCTTTCCCTTTCTCTTGCTGCATCGCCATCTTAATGGGCGGATTCCGCAAACAGGTTGGAGGAATCCCATCGTGCAGGCATCAATCGAGTGGCACAAGCAAGTCGGAAAGAATCATCGGAATTAGTCCTACCGAGAACGTCAGGTGTGGTCCTCGTCCCGTCGATCCCCTTGTGCCACCTATCTTGGGTATTTTAGTCAGGAGTCATCGCAGATCGAGCGAGTACGGCGTGTTGTTGTTCGCTGCACAAGGAGCACGAGTCATACGCTGAGTTGAAGCCGCAGACGTCATTGAGATTCGCCTTGCAAGTAGCGTGCAAAGGCTGTTCGTTAACCCATAGTAAAGATTTGTTCTTCGAATTGTGCACCCCTAAGGTCGAACCTTGCTCTTGTTTGCCTATCTTTTGTTGTCCTAGATTTAAATGTGTGATTATGTTGATATGAGTAAGAATGAATATTTGTGCTCAGTGGCATTTCGTTCCTAATTGTCAATTGGGAATTCGCATTTGCCTTGGTTTAGGGATTCCTTAAATGTTGCTTGGAATTGTGCTATTGATGATGTAAATTTAGCTTGGTTCTTTTATGAGTATATTTGGATTGAATTTGGGAATGAGTCGGCTCGAATAAGTTGATGTATGGTTGTATTGGAATTTTTGTTTAAATGGTGAGATATGAATTAAAAGTTGGAATTCGAAATGAGAATGAGTTTGAGGAACTCTTAACTGAGATTTCAATGTTTGTGTGATTTCGATCGTCATTTGATCTTGTGTGGTTTGACCCTTACTAGATTACGAGGAGTATTAGGGTTTTTAAGTAGGATGTATGTTAGTCTTGACCTCTCGTTGCTTGATAGAACTCGCTTGGTTAGTTTTGCTTTGAATGCAAGGTTTGGGACATAATGTTAGAACTTGTGAACTTGGACTTCGATCCTGATTTGCATTGGCTTACTATTCCTTGAAGCGCTATAGACCTAGATAAGAGATATACGTCGATGAGGAAAGTTGATGTGGTTCATGAAGTCGTCGCACCTAAATTCTGTTCAAACTTAGATAATCAAGTTAAGTCGTTGTGGTTGGATACCATGAAAGTATGGTGACTTTTACTTCGAATCCACTATGGTCGTGCTTGGTTAGAATCGATAGTATCTTTTCGCGGTTAGTCGATTAACCGTGAACGTTATGATTCGTAGGTCATTAGTATCGACGCGTTTCTTACTTCCTTCGAGGATCGCTTTCCAGGTAAGTCGTTCTCGACTTGCTCGGCTCTATTCTAGTCTTGTTAGATTTAATGTCGTGATTGTGAGATTGGTTTTGGGAACTAGTCCCGAATGTATGTCTTCCGTGCGAAACATTTTATTGGATGATGTGATGTGCTTTCCATTTTAAACGTTTTCTCGTAAAAGAAATAGTATCCCTTTCTCTGTGATGGCAGCGTAACCGGCACGATCATGTGCGACGATTGTCGGTGGCGAAGAGGCATCTAGCCATGGTCGTGTGTCGGTCGGGCCCTTTTAAAAATAAAAATTGATTGTTTGTTTTTGGCAAGTGCTCCAGTGGAGGCTTGAGCAGGGGTTGGAAGGATGACGTACATGGAAAGTGGGAGGGCCCGCCTCTGCACTCAAGCGCAGGTGAGTTAGCGCCGTAGATGGGAATGCGGTGGTGGAAGGGAGAATGGCATTTCCCAATAGGATTGTGAATGGTTTTTTTGTGTGCGTGTGTGTGATTACTTAGTTGGTTTTCGACCTTGTGAATTCTTGCTACGCTTGATGAATTGCTTGTTTCGTTGTATTTCCCTTTATTTGTTGAATGTCGAAGTGTTGATTATCATTACGACCTTGTGAATTCTTGCTATTCTATTTTGTTCAATTCACTTGTTAAAGGTTATGTTGTTGGATGATTATTGTTTTTCAAATGTCTTACCTTTACCGCTTGTTATCTAGCTTGCCTAGGATAATAGCTGACCCCTCGGGGACATTTTTCAGTTCCAGGTACTCATACAAGTCCCGTGCTGGAGCCTAGGCCAGATGCTGCAGCGGATCGTTGTCGCACGTGTCATTATGCGCTAGAGTGTTTTGGGTGTTCTGGTTTAGTCTTAGTTACGGTTTTTGGAAGCTTTCTCTTTTTGTCGACTTATGTGGGTTGTCAGGTTGTTTATGGTTTGTTCCAGTTGTTGGGACCTCTTGCATGACATTTTACATATATGTTTTAATAAATGATAGTTGGATGATTTAAATTCATTTTCTCGTCGTGCCCGAGTTGCAAGGTCCAGATGTTAGTTGTCAAACTAGTTCTGGTAGTACCCGAGAGGGTCAACTACCGAGTAGCGCCCCGACGTCAAGACGGGGTGTTACAGACGAGATGTCCACTAGTTCACATTTATATTTGAAAATTTTAAACTGCTCAAACCTACTATGGTTCGGATATGAACCTCCCATTTTTTCACTTGGGGCTTGTATTTAATTTAGGCCCCCATCACGATTATTGGCAAGCTAAGATTAATCAACATGTTTGATAAGTTTTCCTGAAATATCTTTAAGATTTTCATGGTGTAGTGCATACACTAGGCATATTACAATTGTGTGTTTCGTAGTCAAATGTGTGTATTTAAGTATTATGAATCCATGTTCTTGTATTAGGAGGGAGATCTCTTCATTTATTAACTGGTGTTCTTTCCACATAACACTAATACTCCTTGCTCTCCTATATGCAAGTGACCAAACTAGATTATCAAAACCCGCCCTTATCCAAACTTGGACACTCAAGGTTATATCCGTTTTTATTTCTGCTATAGCCATAATTTGTATTCGTTCAATTTTACAAAAAGAGTCAATTTCTTGCCAGAAGGATTTCCTCCCGATTCCCCTACCATTCCAATATCCTATCTTCATAAAAAAATATTAAGTAGAGGCTTGTCAAGGTTCCTTGGAACCAAATTCTTATCCAATTTATCACAAGATTAATCATCAAAAAAGGCATCTTTAACTTATTAATCCAAGGAGTTATTGCTTTCCCTTTTTTCTTTTTCCCACACTTGATTTTCCCACCCTTACACTTATTCTTATTCTTTACCAAATTAGACATGTTCTTCCTCACCTATGCATACGTGAAAGCATAGCTAATATTGTACTTATCACGGTTTAGAGTTATGTTAACAGTCCGATGTACAGTTTTTAAATATCAAAGAAACTTATTACATCTTTAAATATTTGTAAGCTGCATCATAAAGTACATAACATAAGTCTTCATTCTTTTGCTATGTATGTTCTTCTCTCCTTTTGCCTTGTTCTCATCCTCAAAGTTTTCCTTTTGTATTTTGATCTTATAGCTATCTTGTAACTTTTCTTGTTTGCAATCTACTCTGGTGATATCATGTCCAAAGAGTCATCAAAGGCGTTTGTTTCCTGGCCATTCCTGAATATCACCATGCATATTTGAAGCTTTAATTTTGTACAGTTTTTCACCAGAGTAATAGAGCAAGAGATTCTAAGTAGAAAGTGCACAAGACTATTGTCTTTAATAATGTGGTCACACAAGCAAACCATAAGACAATGCGCTTTATCGAAACCTCTTCTGCTATTGCCCACTACTTCCTTGATGGGGATAAATTTAGGGCTATTAACAATACCAAAATGTTATTTATCTTTGATGCTAACAAGATCCACACAGACGGTCATAAATAGAGAAATCTTGGGATTTGTACAACTATAGTTTGTTTCACCATCTTTAAAATTTCTATATCGATCATAAAGGCATACATTATCATAGCTCAAAAGCATGTCATAGCAAGACTCATCATACATATCCTCAAGGATTTGCCGAGAGAAAATTATAAGCAAGATATCTTCCATCTCAATTCTATAATTTTTACACTTTCTAATACAGAAGAGAACATAATATTCTGTACAGTTGTTCACAGAGGTCAACAAATAAGAATTTTTATGTAGTTTTCGCACATGATTGAAGTCTTTACCAAATTATTCATTTAAGCAATCAATACAATATCACATCTTTCTAATTTTTTCCTCCTTGTTCCAAAAGTTATCATTTTCAAAGAATAATAGTAGTCCTAATAATGATTATAATATGTTCATTACCTTTAGTGATAATACCAAAAAAACCTGTAACAACGAGAAATTTCCAAGATTTCGTAAGATTCCATAAATTAATAGTATATTCCACAGGCCAAAGATAATGCAAACTGAAATTTTCATAGCTTAAAAACCATTACATACACATAAGCAACATACATAGCCACAAAAAATTTCCTAGAAGAAATCATGAGCCAACCACCTTCATGCTTGGTTAGAGGGATCAAAAGTATGCAAAAGAAAAAAGGTGGTGTAGTACACAAAGAAATCTTAGCATCTACCAAAGTCAATATATCATTTAAGTTGGCATTATCGCAGCTTAAGACCATATCATAGCAAGATTCATCATACAAAATCTCCATGATTTGATGAAAATGAGCCATAATCAAAGCATCTTTAATCTTGATTCTAAAAGCTCTACACAATTTTCCAATGCATAAGAGGACATTAGAATCTGAACAGATTTTTGGAATGGTAAAAGCATAAGAAGTTCTAGACAACTTTTGCACAAGATCAATGTCTTTATCAGTATAGTCATACAAGGAATCACTTCAACAGGCCTTCTTCTCTAAATTTCTTTTCCTTGTAGCAATACTTATCATTTGCAAGAGTTTAATTTCAGTACTTATGATAATTCTAAGTTGTTCATTATTATTGGTCCTAGTATTACCCCAGCAACCATTAGAATACTGAGATATCCAAGGATTTTTATATCTCCAGCATCTACACAGAGGCCACCAAAATTCATGAAAAACAAGGTAGATATACTCATTAAGATTCATAATAATATAGAAATTCATGCTATAGTACATAAGCTTCAAAGTTTTCAAGATAGAGATCATGGTCGAACCATCCACAACCATGTCCCATGATTTGTCTTTAAATCTGTCACAACACAAATTTTCACACAAGTAGTTATATGTCTCAAGAAGAATATTCATCATCCCATTGAATGGGTAAATATGATTCCACACCTATTTGTTCATTTCATAATTTCTATTAGTTCTTTTGTAGGACAGACTAAAATAATCATTACATATATGTGAACTAAAAGAGCATATAATGTCCTTCCTCATTTCATAATTTGTCATTTAGTTCGGGTTATATATGGATTCCTCAGAGAATCAGTTCGAATTTTTTGCTTTAGCTTAGTCTCCTCAATGGAGTCCCCAAGCACAAAAGCAAAGAGTAAAGTTTCCTTCAAATGTTGAATATTTTTTCTAACTCCGGAGAGTTGATCAAGACAAGCCAACATATCAAGCTTTCTTTTGGATTTTTGTTTCTTTGACCCCAAAGGTCCTGCCTCAACAGGGTTGTTCATCTCGCCACCCTTTAAGGTCACATTAACCATGGTAGGCATAGGTTCATGTTGAGTATGATCAGGCTCATTCTCATATTGTTATTTAGAGAATAATGGATCAAAAATGAGAGTCTTTTTGTAAGACCTCTTGTTTTTCTTCAAGTCTTCATCTTTGTTTTTCCAAATTCGAGTACCCTAAACCCCATACCCAAAACAGAAAATTGCAACAATCAGGGAAAGTATAGCAACGAAAGGAAATAGCAAGAAGAGAGAGTGTAGCCTAATTAATAAAATTGAAAATAATATAAAGGAATTACTAATGAAAAATATGCTTAATTAACATTAAGATAACTTCAATCAACACTATAAAGTATGAAACCGAATGCTAGATAGAGAAAACGCTCCCGAGAAAACTCACCCCTTTCCCCTTTTCCCCTCCCATGGAGAAACCTTGTCAAACCCTAAATCGAGCCTTTAGATCCAGAATCCTCGCTCAAATAATCCTTTTAATCTCTCTCTCCCTATCACAAATCGGTGAAGATAGTTCAATTGCCTCTGTGTATGAGGCGCTTCGAGAAATTTCAACCCAAAAACCAAAAAAACACGAGAGCTAGTATAGGTTAACTCTTGTATTTAAGGTATGATTTGAGTTTGTTTAGTTTAGTTTTGAGCATAATTGTAATATGAAGACCAAAGACACGATTTGAAGAATTGCAAGCGTTTTGAAGCAAGTGCTGATTTGGAGTTGTTTTGACGCCATTTTCTTGTGACGCATCGTTCGGGAGATAAGGTGATCGGATGAAGCTGAATTTGGTATCATAGGAAAGCTAACTCGAAGAGCTACAATTCATGTTTTTATGGAAAGTTCAAATTCCAAATCTAAATGGGTCAAAACCACCTCTGACGTTGACACCAGAACATTGTCAGAAGACCCGCGCTCGCGGGTCTGAGCCGCGCTCGCGGTTTGACGATTTTACGCGGCCGAGGGCTGAAGACTGAACCCGTGCTCGAGGTTGTAAACCGCGCTCGCGGGTGGCTGTGTTTTCGAAGCGCTAACTTTCTGTTTTATTCTATCTTTTATCTATTTTTATATCTTTAGGTTTCGGTTGTTATTTCGACTATTTAAGCCTAGTTTCGTAGCAGACTTTGTTATAAAACACATTATCTAGCTGTAACACCCCTTTGTGGAAAATACCTAGGGTCACAAGGTGGTAGGCCTCACAGTGGGTCTACCAGAACAAGCTGACAACAATAGACTGTATTGGATCTTGCAACAAAAGCACTGCGAGTAAATTCAACTAAACCATCCAACTTAGGTATTCAAAAATTCATGTCGTAAACCATATGCATGCAAACGCCAAAAATCTGACAGTAATGACAAATGGGACCCTGTAGCTAGTCTAAGCATCAAACAACTAAACATACTCCAAAAGGTTCACTGTCAAAGCATAACTACTCAAGTCTAACAAACCAAAAGACTAAAACGCTAACATCACTCTCCTAGAACACGTCACATCAAGACCGAGCTCCACCACCTGGAATGCAATCTCCTGGCACATTTCCCAAACCGGAATCCTTACCTAAAACGCCATAAGTTGATCACATTAGCCTATGATCCCGGTATGGGCCAAACAAGTAAATCAAACATGTAACAAAACATTTTTAGTAAAATAAACTTGCATATATCCATATATCTAAAGGTACACACACAATTACAGTCACAATAGAAGTATGATAGTAGCCAAACAATATAGTCAAATGTGAAATCATCCAAAGTAAGGTCAATAAGGATATTAGCAACAAGTAGAAGTGTATTACCAAAGCACACATAACCACAACTTACATTCTCTTAGGTCATCACTCAAGCATTTTAGACATTTCAAACAAACTTCATCAATTACAATAGCAATCCAACGTCATCCTCAATATATGGCACCCTCCGGCCTCTCATCTATGGCGCACGGTCAGGGCGCGTACCTAAACACGTGCCCATTTCCTCCGTTCACCCTTCTTTCCCCAGCTAAACCTCTACTAGAGCGTTTGCCAAAAAAATTTAGTTTCTTTTTAGAAGGGGATTCCTTCCAGCCGCATGACCATGCCCAGGGGCCACTTCATCTCCAAAATGTCTCGTGCTCCATGGTCATACTGGTGGAACCCAGTGCACGCATAACGAAAACATTTAAAAGCGATTTCCATAATTTCAAATATATGTATAAGCACGTGATATGGAATCATTCCAAAATAAGGGCTACGCATTCAATTTACTCGTTCAACGCATAACGAGTCGTAAGCTAAGTATGTCGGCAAGCGACTTACCTCGAAGGCGAGACACAAACACGTAGCGGAAGAAAGGAAGCTCGAACAAGTCACACACGAGCGTTATCGAATCCTAACAATTCAATAACCAAAACTATAACATTCGAAGAGAAACGGAACACAAACTTAACGCCCCAAAAGCTAAAAGCTCTTTCTAAGCGATGCTTATTATCATTATCGATTTTTGGTTAATAACTTACAACTTCTAAGACAACCCAACCTGTACACATGTTCAATTCTAACTTAAGCTACTAATTACTAGTACACTTCAAAGTGACATTCTTGCAATACGGACCTACTTAATCGATATGGTAGTATTTAACCTACTACTAGGACAAGACATTTAATTTAAACAACAAGTTTAAAACAACATTACTAATCTAACAATTAAACAATATTATATTTGAATCAAATTCAGTAGCAACCAATTTGTTGACCACCATTACTAATTAAATTCATTACCAATATCCAAACCAGTACATTCACAATTCCAAGTATGGGAAAAATTAGTCAATAACAAGTTCACTTGATATCACCAACATGAGACGCCATTAATTTAATCGAGCTTAAACTAAACGGTTGAATCTTGACCACAATCAACAATTCTACTGAATTGGACCACACTTTTTCGGTAAGATCAAAACTGATCGGACTCTCACATACACACTCAACCGACATTGCAACTCAACGGAAATAGATTGGAAAAGAAAAACTTAAGTTACTACGGCGACTTACAATCCAGCAACGGGATCTTCACACGCTAGCTACAGTTGAGGAGATGGGTGTCGTCGGATAGTAGAGAAGTCGAACGGCAGCCATGTACGAAGCCGTCTTCGAAGGGGTGAGGCCTCGTGCGCCAAGTTTCTTCGAGGGCGTTCTGCAGTTCGAGGCTTCGACTATGGAGGCTTATAGCAGGTCAAAAGGTACCGACGTTCGGTTGCAGCAGACGACGTTCAACGGAGAAGACGAGGCCTTGGTGACAGCTCCCGTGCGTAGCGACCCGCGACGCTTCTCTGGGTCAGCGACGGTGACCACTTTCGAACGGAGGCGAGGACTGGAGACGATAAACGAAGATGAGGAATGGGGAGTGTGAGGTGGTTGAAGGGTGAGCGGAAAATGGAGAAGATCTAGAGGGGGAGTTCAGCGTGGAAACCAGAGAGCGACAGGGGAGTGAAATGCGGCCACTCTCATTCGGGGAATGCAATGAACAGTCTCCCAAAATTAGGGATGGAGAGGGTAATGGGCTTAAGCCCTCGTTTGAACATCCAACCCAAAATAAAAGTAGGGTTGAAGGAGAATTATTTGGCCCAAAATATAATCATATGTAGATAAAACTCAAGCCCGGGTATTATACTATCATACTTTTACTTTTTAGGTTTTATTTCAGTTTTATTATGGAGAACTAATTTCCCTTGGAGTTTGTTTGATCAAGGAAGTCTTTTTATGTAATTCATGAGATTCTGGTAACTTTTCTACCCCTTGGTTCATATCAAAACTCTTGTGCTAAATTTTATGATTATCAATTGATTTCTCTTGGTGCGCAACTTGTTGAATTTGATTGATATTCTAATGTTTGGATTAGTTTGATTGTTGTCTGTGCAATCTTATTTATCCTTGAAACAACTCTTTTCTAGGACCGTGGACTATAATTGAGGAAGAGTGTTTGATTGTTAATTTATGCATGAGACTCGTTGTTTGATTGCATGATTTGATATCCTTCTATCCTTAATACTTTGCATGATTTGAATTAAGCGTTCTTGTTCATATCATAATTTCGCTTGGACAGTGGACAAGCGGAAATCTTTTATAATGATTGGAATTAACCTGGGAATTAATATAAAAGTGGATGAATTGATGATCGAATGATTAAAAAGGTGGAATTGATTGAATGAACTCTGCTTTTCCTTAATTGATTTGATACTTAAATTTGCTTGTTTGCTTAAACTCTCAAAACCCTTGTTTTGTTCTTTGTTGATTGTTCAGAATACCGATTCTCTTGGGTTCGATCCCTTACTTGCATGCTATACTTGGTTTGTAGTTTAGGGTATTTTTTTTTTTTGATCTTGGCAACAACGACTTTAGCCGAGTCAAGAGCCGTTCGAGATTCGTCCGTTGCTTCCCTATCAACAAGGAGCCGCCTAAGCCCATATGGAACGATGGGCTACCTAATTCGGCTAAGAGAAGGAAGAAACACAAGCGGGGAGGGCTATACCTTCGAGATCCTAAATCAATTTGGGGCCTAGGGTTCTTGCTAGGAGGTACTCGCTGGTTCTAATATTGAGGGGCAAGCTTGAAGTGATTGAAAGGGGAAACAAAGAGAGGCGTTTTCGGAGTGGACGCCGCGCGACAAATACTAAGGAGGCAAGGAGTTCTTCTTCAACAGGTCACATGCTTGGAGGTTGATTACAGAAATTTCCCAGGTCATATCCCTTCCTTTGCAATAATAATGATTCGAAAATTATGACCAAATGCTTTGAGTATGTATTTGATGGGTATAACTGAATTGTCGGGGGCTTATATCATATGTATGCTCTCTTCTTATCTGATCCTTTCTTTCAAATTACTTTGGTGTATGTGCTACAATTGCGTCGTGGGAGGAAAATATTATAAAGATAGGAAAACAATCTCTAAAGAAAACTCTTTGCTCGAATAAAGAACCCTCTTTTGAACAATATGATCAAGTGAACCCTACTGAACATGAACAGTTGCCTACTTTGGTCGAGGAGACCTTAAAGAGTAGTGGAATCTATAACAGAAATAAAGAACCTGAACAATTGCCTACTATGGTCGAGGAGACCTTAAAGAGTAGTGGAATCTTTAACAAAAATGAAGTTGGTCCCTCGGGGATTAAGAAAGATATGCTTAAGAATAAAGCCAAATTTGACATGGGCTTACCACCCTTTGTTTTTATGGGATATATGTGGAAGCTAGTAATGCTAAAACTTGGTGCTCTTGATGATCCTATAGAAGCTATTAGATTGAGAAAAGAAATTAGGAAAGTTTGGCAACTTAAGGGAGAACTTTATGTGCTTGTAAGAACACAGGGGTGGTTTGATTTGAGATTTACCAATTTCTTAGAGAAGAAAATACCAACTCTTGAATTTGAATTTGGTTTGATGCTTGCAACATGTTTTTGCCCACTGTCTTAGTGATAACATCACCACTTTTGCTTGGTTTATCTCCTCTGTTTTTTGCTAATATTGAAGTGGGGCACTTTGATGGCCTTTTCATGAATTGTTTTGCTCTTAGAACTAATGTGATGTATGAAATGATGTGTAAGAATGGTTGTAGCCATATGATCCTACTAAATATATGGAAATATGTTTATTATGATTATGTGCTATAGATAATGAACCCTGGACTTACCCTTATGACTTTGCTCAGGTGTTTTGTGCACCCTCTCAAGTATATGAGAAATGGGAACCTTAAAGGATCCTCTAGGACACATTATCTCTCTTGTAGAACAAGTTCAAGTGATAATCTGATCAATATAAAAATTACCTTTCTATAAGACCTTGCTTGGAATATAAATATTTAGATGATCTCCCTAGAAAAGGATATAAAAGAAAAGAAAGAGCAAGGTTGTCTATGCATTATGGTGTTTATGTGCCTTATGTGATTGATGATATGAATATGTATAAGGAAGTGAAGGATAGAAGTTGTGAGATGAACAACTCTAAAAAATTAAAGTCATGTGATGAGAACTTTTGGATCATCTTTGTGCGATTTCTGAGGAGCTCAAACAATGGCCAAAATCAAATGAAAAATTCTGAAAATATGGAGGATATAATTAACTTGATTAGCTCACATGATTATTATGTTTCTTCCAGATTGAAATGGATAAGAGCTAATAGTAACCATGTTGTGAACAAACAAGTGTGGAGGAATTATTTAGATAAGGTGTGCTCTTATTTTGATTGCCTAAATGAATACACTAGTAAAGACATTAATCATATGCAAAATCTGTCTAAAATTCCTCATTTGTTTACTTTTGTGAGTAACTGTACAAAAGATTATGTTTGCCTTTGCATTAGAAACCTGTGTAGAATAAGAAGAACAAATAAGACAGGAAATAAAATGACTATATTTTGCTATTTTAAGCCTGTTGAAGGCTACTACTTCTATGTTAATTTTGAGGTGTCTTTGGCTAGTAAGACAAGCTGGGTGATTGCTCTAGCTATAGATAAAATGAAAGGGAAAATCAGAGAATGGAACATAATAAAACTGGTTAGGAAAATACAATTACACTTAGTCTGTTGTAATCTTAAAAGAAGTAGTGCAAATCATGAAGTTAGCAAAATAAAGAAGAAAAACAACAAGAACAAATCAATAGAATACTTAATGTGTAGAAAAAAGTGTGATTGCTTTAGACACTATATATATAGTATATCCTTAAGGATAATGAATGTTGGATGTTACTTTAACACTCCAAATAATATGTATTGTGATCATGTAGCACTAATTCGTTTTTGTTGGTCTCTAGCTTTACCCAACAGATTTATCCAGGTTAACTTGGTGGCAATCTTTAAGGATGGAAAATGGTGCAAATGCACAAAGGAAAATCAGGAAAAGAATGAAGGCAGGACTAACAAACAAGAAGATGACCAGAATGGGACAGAGAAGATAAATTTGATCAAGCAGATTGAAGATTATTGTAATGATTGTAATGGTGGCAATGTAATAGAGGATGTACATGGTGTAATGACATGTTCGAAATGAAGAAACATGGGGCAGGTAAGGATAAACAGTATATGGAATCAAATAGAATGTAAATCCAGGGACTGTAAATGGGAAGATAAGGAAAGGAATATAAGGCAGAGGTCGACCAATCCCAGGCAATCAAAACAGGAAATTTATTGGGATTTTGATCCCAGTTTAGAAAAATTAAATAAGACTGTCTTTTATTATATTAATTACTATGAAGATAGGATTATAGAATTGTAGAGGAATAGGCCGGAAATCTTTTTGGCCGGAATTAGATTCCTTTTATAAAATTAACAGGATTCGGATTATGGCCATAGTAGAAACAAAGACCGACAAAAGACCAAGTGATCAGGTCTAGAGAAGAGCGGGATTTGGCAATTTTGTTTGGTCCCCAGCTACAGGAAAAGCGGGTGGTTTGGGAGTAATGTGGAAGTCTTACCAATTAGTTAATGAAGAACTAATAGTACTAATGCACGAACCTAGATATATTATAATCAAGTACCATAATATGATGACAAAGTATACAATTGCAATTCGCTTTGTGTATGCTCCTCCCAACGCAGACAAAAAAGATGAATTCTGGAAAAGCATTACGAGTGCAATAATAAATATTAACCTACCTATTATTGTCATAGGTGACCTGAATGAAATTCAATATTCAAGCGAAAAAAAGGAGGTGCACACCCTTAACCCTACAGATTTGAAAGCCTACATAACTTTAAAAATGCTTGTGAACTTGTAGATATCCCCACAAGTGGTAATATTTTTACATGGAGAAAAAACAAAACCGAAGAAAATAATATTTATGAAAAGCTTGATCGGGCCCTAGTAAGCAACTGTATAATACAATGGTTCCCGGGAATTCAAACCACAAACCATGCATTTACAACGTCCGAACATTGCAAAATATCCGTGGATCTGAGCAACGACACGATCACAAAGGGACAACCATTTAAATTTGAAAAAATGTGGACGTGTCGAAGAGATTTTCGGAATGTTGTAAGACAAGCTTGGAGATTAGATGTCCAGGATCGAACATTTTTAAATTGGTAAAAAAAACTCAACTTCTCAAAATAAATGCAAAGAGATGGATCAAGAGAACATTAGGAAACATTTTTGTACAATTAAAAGAAATAGAAAACAAACTTATAGAATTACAAAAACAAATACTAATCTCACCACATCCAAATAGACTACAAAAACAACTACGAATAATAAAACAAAAAGAAAATATACTTAATTTCCATAAAGTATATTGGAAACAAAGAGCGAAAACTAAACACATTAAACTAGTAGATACAAATTCAGGATATTTCCACCAAATTGCGAGTGGAAAAAGAAATAGGAAAAATATCAAGGAAATAATAACGAGTGATGGAAAACAAATTGTAGGGATGGAAAACATTAGAGAAGAGATCAAAAAAGATTTTAAACGAAGGTATGAAAAGGAACATGTCAATCAAAATTTGATGCACGGATACCTCCAGCTAATTACAAGAGAGAACTCAGAAGAGGATAATGCCTTCCTTACTAAACAAGCTGCAAATGAAGAAGTTAAGCTCGCCCTAATGCAAATTGGCTCGAACAAGTCGCCCGGTCCGGACGGGATGACATCAAAATTTTACAAAAAATACTGGGACATAGTTGGCCCATCGGTAACGAAAGCAGTCAAAAGCTTCTTCACTCAGGAAAAATATTGAAACAAATAAACCATAATTTCATCTCTCTCATACCAAAAATAGATAATCCATCAACAACAAATCACTACAAACCAATCAACTTGTGCTCGACGATTTATAAGATCATATCAAAAATAATAATTGATCGACTAAAAGTGATAATTCATAAGATCATTCACCCACTTCAAGGGGCTTTTGTAAGCAACAAAGCTATAAAAGACAATGTTCTCATTGCTCAAGAAATATTTCATTCCTTCACAGGAAGTAAAGCGAAAGATGGATGGGTAACAATAAAATTGGATATGAAAAAAGCTTATGATCGATTAGAATGGACCTTCCTTTTTCAAGTTTTAGAGAAATTTAGATTTAATGAACAATTCATAGGTTGAATACGAGAATGTGTTTGTACAATATCATTCTCAGTTTTAGTAAATAATGGGCCAACAGATCCATTTCTACCGGAAAGGGGGCTTAGACAAGGAGACCCACTCTCCCCATTTCTCTTCGTAATTGGAACATAAATCCTAGCAAGAAAGCTCCAAACAGAGTGCGAAAATGATCGAAGTTTTGTGGGTTTTCCGGTTGCCCGAGGAGGATTAAGAATTCCCTTCTTAGCCTTTGTAGATGACATTATCATCTTCTCTAAAGCAACACAGGGTGCATGCACAAAGGTAAGGAAAATAGTAGAAGAATACAATGACATATCAAGACAAAAAGTAAACTATCACAAGTCAACTTTCCAATCATCATAGAACATTAACAATCAACAAAAGCAACAAATTCAACAAGCGCTTGGTATAACATATATGACCAACCTCGAAAAATATCTTGGATGCCCAACTATCAATGGAAAAGTGAATAGAGACACCTTTAAAGACTTAGTTGAAAAATACAAGGTCAACTCACTAAATGGAAAGCTAATGCCCTTTCCCAAGAAGGACGTACAATTCTTATAAGATCAAATCTAGCTACAAAGCCGAATTATATCATGCAAAGCTTCATGCTCCCAAAGAAAATTCATGAAGACCTAGATAGAATTAAAATGACGTTTTTCTGGAATAAGGACCAAAATTACAAACGTTTAATAGGATGAGATAAAATTTGCAAACCTAAGACACATGGAGGGTTAGGATTAAGAAAAGCGGAACACATGAACAAAGCATTGCTAATGAAACTATTATGGAAAATTCTGGCTGAGCCACATAACATTTGGGTTAGGGTAGTTAAAGAAAAGTATATGAAGAATGACACTTTATTTTCATACAAAGTGAAGGAAAACACATCTTGGCAATGGAAAAAACTAATAAGTCTATGAACGGAGTTTAGGAAAGGACTTATTTGGCAACTTGGAGATGGACAAACAATTAAATTTTGGGAGGATAATTGGGCTCTAGAAAGACCATTAAAACAATATGCAAACGACCCATCTGCTATAAATCAAGAGATGAAATTGGCAGAATTTATAACACAAGACAAGAAATGGAATGTTAATGCACTAAAACAAAGCATACCTAATGAACAAGTGGAAATGATAACATCAATTCCGATTCCTAATAACAATATTGAAGATAGGTTATATTGGGCACTGAGCAAAAACGGATGGTTTCGACATATTCAGCAATCAACCTGGTCACTCAAGTATCACACCAAGAACCAAGTACAATAAACTGGATATGGAACTCGGATACAATACCAAAAGCGAAAAACTTTCTTTGGAAAATAAGTATGAATGGTTTACCCACAAAAGCTAGGCTAAGAGAAAAATATTTACCAACTGTCTGGGGATGCATTATGTGTAATTATACAGATGAGGATTGCATAAACCTTCTGTTGGAGTGTCCACATACGTTATGCACGATTAATAAAATTAGCACATATATCGAACAATCCCTATGAAATTATAATACACGGAACAAAGCAATAAAGAATGTTTTAACAGATTTGTTTAATCAACTAGGAAAAAAAGAATTCATAGTTTTGGCAGTTTCTTGGTGGAGTATTTGGCATCAGAGAAATAAGTTGACTTTCCAACAAACACCAACAAGGAATAATAAAATGCAATTTTGATGTACATTAGGACACAAGTGGAACAAAGACGAAGAATATGTAAATAGAAAAATACACTCAACTCATAAGAAAAAAGAAAAACACAGAGTATGGAAAAAACCCCAAAAAGGAATAATAAAATGCAATTTTGATGGATCGAGATTACAGGATGGACAAGCAAGTGGAGGAGCAGTTCTAAGGAATCATAAGGGTGAAGTTTTGGAACTAATGGGAAACAAATATGGAAAAAATTCATCTCTTAAGGTAGAAGCATTTGCTCTTAGAGACGGCATTAGATTAGTAAAGCAAAAACTATATAATTAAATAGAAATTGAAGGGGACAACCTACAAGTGATAAAAACAGCTCAAGGTGGGAAAAACTGTCCATGGGAAATTGAGATAATTATGGCTGACATTTTGGTAACCCTTTTAGGATTTCAGTCGGTTCGAATTACACATGTGCATAGAGGTTCCAATGTAGTGGCTGATAAAACTGCGAGATTGAGCCACAGTCTCCCTCTAGGCACTATTCACAATCATCCAGAACTTCAAGTTCTCATCCGCAAGGACGCGCTAGGGCGCCCATCCTGAGGGGTGAGCATCCTAATTCTTATCTAATAAAAAAACTATAAAGTACCAAAAAATATAAAATAAAAATAACATTAAACAAAAATAATAAGAACATTGTTGCCATAGTAATATTGGACTCTATTTGTAGACAAAAAAATTATAAGCATTGCTTTATTTATTCATTTTTTTTAAAATATCACATTGAATTATTATTGTTAAACTTATTAATGGTAAATTGGAATGAAACAAATGAAATTGGTTGAAAGTTGGGAAGATGTGTCAAATGGTAAATGGATGAAGTACAAATTTGGGCACAAGGGCGAATGTTTTGATTCTCTATGGGAAGAGGATTACTCCCTTTTCTATTCCAAAAGAGGATCCTCTTTTGTGTTCCTGTAACACCCCCAATTTTCTCGGAGATGCTACACTCCAATGACCTTAGAATTACCCTCCAAAGTCACCCGAGACTTTACAGTGGCAAAACTTGAATACAAAATTCATAAGAAATCAAGATATATTATAAATATGAGTATATAGCAAAACTTTGCATGAACATGTAGATCATCTTAGGACAGTTTTGGACCCTTTGAGGTTAGAAAAGCTTTTTGTTAACTTAAAGAAGTGTTCTTTCTGTTTGGAATCTACTGTTTTTCTTGGTTTTGTTGCCTCTAGGAGTGGCTTAAAGGTGGATGAAGACAAGATCAAGGTAATCATGGAGTGGCCTCAGCCGACGACACCCGCCATGGTTCTACAGAAGGTTTGTGCGTGATTTTATCACAATTGCAGCCCCTCCCCATGAGCTAACAAAGAAGGATACACCATTCAAATGGAGAGAGTAGTAGGAGAACACCTTCAATACACTCAAGGATAGGCTTTGCAACTCCCCAATGCTTCAACTCCCTGATTTCTCTAAGGCATTTGAGATTCAAGTTGATGCATTGGGCCATGGCATAGGAGGCGTACTCTTACAAGACAAGAAACCCATAGCTTATTTCAGTGAAAAACTTAGTGGGGATAAGTTGAATTACCCTACTTATGACAAGGAATTGTACACATTAATAAGGGTTTTGAAGACTTGGTCACACTATTTATGGCCTAGAGTTTGTAATACATTCTGATCATAAGGCTTTGACGTACTTAAAAGGCCAATCACGACTCAACATGAGCATGCAAGATGGGTTGAATTCATGGAGACCTTTCCTTATGTTGTAAAGCATAAGAAAGGCAAAGAGAATGAGGTAGCCGACGCCCTTTCTCGCATATATGTTCTCTTGGCTCAATGTGATGTTAAGATTCTTGGATTGCAATGATTAAGGAATTGTATGCTAGTGATCCTCACTTTGCTGAAATTTATAAGAATTGCATGTCTAAGGGAGAAATTAACACTTACTTTATATATGATGGTTATTTGTTCAAAGCTGGAAAATTATGCCTACCTTCATCTAGTATATGTAGGTTGTTAACTAAAGAAGTGCATGAATCAAGAGGAAATAGAGGGTTAGAAAGACACTTGAAGGCTTGAAAGAACACTACTATTGGCCTAAAATGAGTAATTATGTGCTGACTCTTGGGACTTGTTTTAGCTATAGTATATTGTTAGTGCTGAGCATTAGAATACAATATGCTATGGCAAAGTCGGGTTTTGGTTGTGTATAGGCACTCTATTATGAAGAGTTGTATTTTTTACAATGCTATTGGCTTTCTCAGTAGTAGTATATGTGTATTCCTCCCCCTTTTCTAATACATTTTTACCATTCGCAAAAAAATATAGACTAAACCCTCATGGGTTGTACCAGCCCTTACCTATTCCCAATTTTCCTTGGGAGGAAATTTCTATGGACTTCATTATTGGATTGCCTAGAACTAGGAAAGGTAGTAATGATATATTTGTTGTTGTAGAACGCTCTTCTAAAGTGGCTCATTTTATACCTTGTCACACGACTAATGATGTTGTGCATATAGCTGACTTGTTCTTTAGGGAAATTTTTAGATTGCATGGTGTTCCTTCTACTATTGTTTCATATCATGATGCTAAGTTTTTGAGTTATTTTTCGAAGAGTTTGTGGTCTAAATTGGGAACTAAGTTGTTGTTTTGTACCTCATGTCATCCATAAACCGATGGGCAAGCTGAAGTGATAAATAGAATGTTAGGGGTTTTATTAAGAACTATACTTAAAGCTAACCTCAAATGTTGGGAAGATGTTTTGCCTTTTGTGGAATTTGCTTATAACAGGCCTAGCCATTCAACCACTAAAATGATCCCTTTTGAGGTTGTTTATGGGATGAATCCAAGGATACCAGTGGACATGATGCCTCAGCATACAAAAGAAAGGAGAGATTTGATTCTAATAAGATGAATGAATTTGTTAAGAAGCTACATGAGATGACTAAGATTCATTTGGAGAGGAAATAATTGAAGTATAAAGCCCAAGTTGATAAGGGGCGAAAACATGTTATCTTTGAAGAAGGTGATCTTGTTTAGGTGCATCTTAGCAAAGAAAGTTTTCACAATAAGAGAAAGAACAAACTTGATCAGCATGGAGATCGACCATTCAGAATCCTCAAGAGAATCGGCCCTAATGCTTACCAAGTTGACTTGCTTGGTGAGTATAATGTCCATCCAACGTTTAATGTGGCTGATCTTTCACTTTATGTGCCAAACCTAGATTCCGACGTTGAATCAAAGACGATTCGAGACCAATTGGAGGAGAATGATGCAGTGAAACCAGCCATGTCTCCCACCGACGTCGAGGAGAGGAGTTCATTCGAGTGCCCTTTGATGGACCAATAACCAGGAGTATAGCTAAGAAGATTCCTCAAGGAACAAGATACATTCTAGTTTGTTTGGCTGCCATGGTTGAAGAGTCCGACGAGAAGAGATGGGTCACTGTGATTCAACATCAAACAAGCCCAGATTCCATTACTTGATTTGTATGGGCCGAGTTTCACATAGATGGGGTGCCGATCCATGTTGTTTTGGGCCTTGTCTTCCATTATTTCCTATTTTAGAAACATGGAATAGCTTGTCTTACTTTAGAGCTGAATTTAGTAGGTGACCGAGTAAGATAAGATATGACATATGGTCTTAATCAACTCTTTGATTTGACCAATCTAAGAGAAGGAAAGTATCTATCATATAATATTTTATTATAGCCGAGGTTTTTGAACAATAAGGATATAATTTTTGGCCAATGGCATGTGTTAGTTGGCTGATTATCTTATCTTATAAGTTAGATGATTATTTATTTGATTTATTTAGATAAGGGAACTTAGATAGGAGTTTCCAGTATTATAATAAGTTATCCTGTGAAGCAAGTTATTGACCGATTTTACCCCTCCATAGGGCCGGCCATGATCACTTGCTCTCCAACACAACTCTACCTTTTGGCCAATGGCATGTGTTAGTTGGCTGATTATCTTATCTTATAAGTTAGATGATTATTTATTTGATTTATTTAGATAAGGGAACTTAGATAGGAGTTTCCAGTATTATAATAAGTTATCCTGTGAAGCAAGTTATTGACCGATTTTACCCCTCCATAGGGCCGGCCATGATCACTTGTTCTCCAACACAACTCTACCTTTTATTCTCTTTAAATACCTATGTTTACATTCAATAAAAATCAGGTTGAAACTAGATAAACCCTAAATTGGTTTTTTCTAGTTTTTGGGCCATTAAAAAATATTGTGTTCGAGCATTCAATCATTTGATCATCATCATCAATCCCATCTCTCTCTCTCTCTCTCTCTCTCTCTCTCTCTGTTTCAGTTACAGAATTTTGATTCATTTAATTGATGGCAGAATACATCAACAAACACTTGTACTTATAACTTTTTTTTCAATCTTCCCCCCGTAATATGAAATGTTCAAATACGCACCTAAACTTAATTAAATTTGTTTGTTCAAACACAACTCATTGAGCTCAAACTTACGCGCGTTGACATGGAATTAATTTGTTCCATGTGGATAATTTAATTAAATTTTAACAAAAGAAAAATATAAACTTTTTTCTTTTTTTTTTTGACCTTCTTTGATCTTATATTCAATGAACAACAAAGAGAATCGGGATGAAACGACGACCTCCAATCTTCACCGCCAACACATCTTCTCTACCTTGTCAAATACAAATTCTTCACCGACGGACTCCATTATCCATTCTTCACCCACGAGCTCCATTCTTCACCGACGATATTCTTCACCGCCGACAGATCTGGAGGTCACAACCCCTCCCTCAAATCTGGAGGTCTTAACCAAACACAACTTCTCTGCCTCGTCAACTACAATTCGAAATCTGGAGGTAGTCTCCATTCTTCACAGATGGATGCCATTCTTCACCGCCGACAGATCTGGAGTCTCAACCCCCACCCTCAAATCTGGAGCCTAGCCCACCTCATAAAACCCTAGAAATCTCAAATCCAAATACACCTGCAATTTCAGCAAGATCCATGGATGAGAAACCTAGAAAGAGGGGAATCGAGAACGGGAAATTGAAAAGCGGGATTATCAAGAAGGTATGCCAGTGGTGAAGATTTCTTTCTCCCGAGTCTGTGTTCCGTCTTAATCCATCGGCGGTTATGATTTCTTTCTTCGGGTTCGTGTTGAATGAACTTGTGACCTTTCGTCTTCCCTTGACACTCTCTGGTTCCTTCTTTCTTGGGTTGTTTATCAGTTGAAAGAACTTGTGAGATCCGTCAGCGATTATCAGTTGAATGAAATTGACCTTCCTTCTTAGGACTCTTTATCAGTTGAATGAACTTGTGAACTTCCTCCCCTGAATCTCTCTGGCTCCTTCCTTCTTAATGTTGTTTATCCGTTGGAAGAATTTATGAGATCTTAGATCTGGGGAGATACGCCAGATCTGAGAAAAAAGCAGAGAATTGTGGAGGTTGTGAGGAAAAAAAAAAGAAAGAAAAAGAAGGGATAAAAGAAAAGTAATAAAAGAAGATAGAAAATTAATTTTTTTGTATGTTTTTACATTATTAAAAATAGATATGGAAAAGGGAAATTGAAAAAAAAATCCATGTTAGCGAATTGAAATTATTAACTCGCCCAAAGTCTCGATTGACCTTCACGTGCACCGCCATGTCAGCTTAAAGTGTTCGATTGAACAAATTTAATTAAGTTGAGGTGTTTCTTTGAAACTTTTATAGTACGTGGGTTTGGTTGAAATAAAGTTACAAGTTCGAGTGTTTGTTGATGTATTCTGCTTTTAGTTGATCAATTGTTTAGTTCTAGTTTGATTGTTAAAGATCAACTAGTTCATCAAATGGATTTATCATTAGAGTCAATTCAATTGAACTATCTCTTGATTCATTCAAGTGTTTCGAATTTCAAATTCCATTCAAGTTATTAACTTTGAAAGCAATTCAGGTTGAAAATCAAATTACAAGGTAAGAGGGGATCCTATGTGGTCACACACGAGGATTTCAAGGAGTAATCCGAGACAATCACGTATCAGCAGGGTCCCCCTAATCAACCTCCGATGTCTAAGTCAAAAGAGTTGTTTGTCAATCGAACATCGAGGTAAAGGATAAGACTTGCGTGCTAGTTCGAGTGAATATTGAATGTGCTCACCATACACGGTGAAGACATGCATTTATCATGGACGAGAGGGAGAGAAGGGCCAAAATATCTACCTCTAAGGCCGACCAATAATGCTCTAGGCCCAACAAGTGCTTTCTTGTTCCCCAATCCACAAGAAATTCTATCTTTCGACTAAGATAGAATCCTCCAATATAACGAATAATTACCATATTAAGTTTTATAACAAAATATAAATCTTACCAAAATAGAAACATTATTAAAAGCATAATAAATAAAAATACCTCTTTGGCTGATAATATCAAAAATAATAAGGTAATTAATTTTACCCACTCACTAGAGCTGTCAAAAGCTGACCCGACCCAAAAAACCGACCTGAACCGCCGAAAAATTTTAGGGTCATGACTTGAAAATTTGAACCGAAAACCCAAAGTAAACCGAACTCGATAGACCCGAAACCCGTTGGGTTCAAACCCGAACACCGTTGGGTTCAAACCCGAACACCGTTGAGTTGACCCGTTTTTTTTTATATTTTTAAAATATAAAATAATATTTTAATAATTTTAAAAAATTCGATTTTCTTGACCTGTTAGGTCGCCCTGACCCGCCCGAAAACCCGCAATGACCCGACTCGATTTGATCGATGACACGTTACGACCCGAACCCAACTCAACACGAACCCGAAATAACCGGACCTGGACCCGAACCCGACCTGACCGACCCGTTTGAAAACTCTACCGTTCACAAATATATAATTATTATTAATTAGTATATCTACCCTAATAATTTATAAAGTTGAAACCATGTCTGTTGGAAAAATTGCGCCATGTGACATTACTTGAATAAAATAATAATAATTGTTGGGACGTTGTTGGGACCTCTGGTTCTAAGCAACGGATCAACGATTCACTTCTCTTTAAGTTTTGATAATGACAAATACCATAGGGAACTAATGTGGTTTGTTCAAGTATTTCTAAGGAACACAGGTACAGCCAAGAACTCCTATGAATGACAAAGCCACTACTGGCCACAATGAAGAGTTTCCATCAAGGGAACTCTGAAGAGGAAAGTTCCCATGAAGTGGGAACTCCCAGAAACAAACAAGAAAACACAAGCTTACAACGATGAAGAGTTTCCATCAAGGGAACGCTGAAGAAGTCAGTTCCCATGAAATGGGAACTCACATGTGAAGACAACGACCGTTCAGCGCAGATCGCGGGATTCTGTCTCAGACAGCCAGAGGGAACAGTCTGAGGATCAGACTGTCACGCTTCATCCAACGGTCCGATTGATTCAAGAAGTTGACCTAGTTCAAACCAAAGTCACATGTGAAGAAAGTACAACTTGGGCATCAAGCAAAGGGCATTTTGGACACAAAGGAAAGATGCGACTGCCCAAGACAAATGGACTATAAAGCCAAATGAATAGTACTCGGTCTGAGTACTTCTCCCAGAACTTACAAACACCCACATCAGAGAAAAGAAAGAAAAGGAAGAGAAGTCCCCGTCGGCGAGTGTGTGATATCGACGACGGTGAAGCTGAAGTTCCCTGGAGCAAGGGAACTGAGAAGTCAGCGTAAGGTTTGAGTTACTTGTGTTTTGTTGTTGTGAGCTTAGGAACTCAGTTGAGAGGATTTACTAGTGTTGCTAGAGTTAGGAAGAACTTGTAGGAACAGAGAAGTGTAAATCCGGCTGTGTAACTAAGGAACAAAGCAATCAATATAAGTAAGTCATTCAAAATCCTCCAAGCGGAGGTAGAGGTTTACCCATACAACTAGTTGGTTGTAGTGGGGTTCCTCTATAAAGGAACTGTGCCTTTCACTGTTTTTATTACTTGCGATTATTTACTTCCGCTGCCTTGGGAACAGCTTAATTGCCCGTTCCCAAGCTCACTGCTAACCGATTACAATCCAACAATTGGTATCAGAGCGAGCGCTCTAGATTTGTGTTAGCATCGCAGGTGCCAAAATGGCTCAGGAACTTACTCAGGTGGGGAACAATACCAGCAAGCCGCCAAGGCTTATAACAGGAAGATTTGAAAGCTGGCAACGCGATATGAAAGATTGGATGCGTGGCCAAGACTACCAAGCCTGGTGCGTCATCGAAAGGGGGAACTTCGAAATCGATCCAGCTATTGTCAACGATCTCTCAAAGTGGGGTCCCAACGAGTACAAGTGCATGGAGGCAAACTACAAAGCAAAACAGTATCTAAAAAGGTCCATGTGCGTACAAGATTGTGACAGGGTTGCCAACCTTGACACAGCCAAGGAAATGTGGGAAGCCATCCAACAAATGCACGTTGGGAACTCAGATCTCAGAGAAGATCTTCAAATGAACGCAAAGAGGGAGTTCTACAACTTCCAAATGGAGATGGGAGAGTCCGTCGATAGCTACCAATCCCGGTTTGAAGGACTTTGCACTAAGATGGAAGGATGGGGGATCACAAAAGAAGAAATCACCCACAAAATGAAGGTCCAACAGCTCTTCAATGGATTGACTGGAGAATGGGCAAATGAAAGAACGATGTTCAAGGAAAACCCAGAAAATCGAACGCTTATGCTCCATCAAGTATTTGGAAAGTTAGTGGGACATGAGAAGAGGAAGATCGATGATAAGGAACAAAGTCGAGCTCATCGAGGGATCGCACTCAAGATCGAAAAAATGCTCAAATCAACCCAAGAACAACATGAAGACTCCGAAGAAGAAGAGGATGAAGAGCTAGTCCTTGTGACAAGAGCTCTTCGAAATTTCTACAAAGGAAAGTCTCAACGGAACAGTGGGAACTGGGGAAAGGGACAGAGTTCCCAAAGAAAGCCCACAGAGAAGGATCTCTCAGAAGCGACTTGCTACAAATGCAACAGGAAAGGACATTTTGCGAAGGAATGTCCACAAGGAACTGAAGGCAGAAAGCAAGGAAAGAAGGCCTACATCGCTACTTGGAGCGATGATGAAGACGAAGATCCTGAAGCATGGGCACTCCCAGACATGTGTGGCATGGCCATAGGAGAAACCACTGGGGAACAACCCAGTGAGGTAACCACTGAAACTGTTCTTGATTCCTTGAGTAATTATGAAAAACCTGAATTGTTGAAAATTCTTTCAAGTCTTGTTAAAGATAACATAAAACTGCAAAACAAGTTGGAAAAACAGGAACACATAAATTCTCAATTAGTTGGTCTTGAGCCCTGTCCCAACTGCATATCCCTTCTAGAAAAACTCAAGTCCCATGTGTCTCACATCGTAGATCTAGAAAGAGAAATCAAAACTTTAGAGAAAGATGAGAACACCCTCCTGCAAAACCTGAGTAAGACTCCCGAACATCCTGAAGCCTCTAGTTCCCAAATTAAGTTTGTCCCAGCCAGACATGGCATAGGATACAAAGGTGAGTGCTCCAATAACAGAAAGTCACCCCTGAGCGAACATGAGATCCATGAGTGTAGGGCCTTAGAACTCCAGTGCGAGAAACAGAAAAATGCTCATCTCGAGGAGAAAATCAGGGTCCTAGAGAGTGGAAACAATGGTGAGAAAGACTACTATACTGGGAACTCTGGACATAGAATCTATGTCAAAATTGCTAAGGGAAATGGGTCTCGAGTGTACAACAAAGAAACCATGGATAGGAACCGTATCCAGAGACCACACCCAAAATACTACCTGGGAGAATACTACAAGACATGTTGGCACTGTGGTGCTCATGGGCACTACAAGGATGCATGTCCCAAGAAGAGAGCCCAAACCCCTAGAAGCCATGAGTTCCCAAACAGAAAAAAACGTCATGCTCATCACCAAAGGAACTCCAACTCTCAAAATTCCAAAGACATCAACATTTCTGACTATATCTTGAATGAAAATGTTTTCCCTTGCAAGGGACCTGGCAAGAGTCATCTTGCTTGGGTCTCAAAACACTAACTTTTCCTTGTAGGTGGCTGTGAGAGGGAACAGTACATGGTTCATAGATAGTGGATGCTCGAACCATATGACAGGGAACAAGGATATCCTCATCTCACTCCACACTCATGCCGAAGGAGGCCACGTCTCATTTGGAAACAAGAACAAGGGAGAAGTTATTGGAAAAGGAGAAGTGTTGCTCAATAGATCTATTAAAGTTAGCAACGTAAATCTGGTAAAGGATCTGGGATACAATCTGCTGAGTGTCTCCCAGATGTGTGATCAAGGGAACAACATCGTCACTTTCGACTCAGATGAATGTCTCGTCATCAACAAGAAGACCAACAAAGTAATTCTGAGAGGAAGAAGATACAACAATGTGTATGTGGTGGACACCAACTTTGAACCACCAATGAAGCTGTGCCTTGCGAGTTCCCAAGATGACACGGAACTCTGGCATCGAAGACTGGGACATGCTGGTGTAAATCAAATCTTGAAGCTTTATCTACAGGATCTGGTCATTGGTCTTCCACGGATCAATCTCGAAGGAGTCAAAATGTGTGAAGCATGTGTTCGAGGGAAACAGACCAGGACCTCCTTCAAACCGAAGAAGGTGGTAAGCACAACCAGGTCCCTGGAGTTAATTCACATGGATCTCTGTGGTCCCATGAGAACAGCTAGCTACGGTGGAAAAAGGTACATGTATGTTTTAATTGATGATTTTTCAAGATTCACCTGGGTTATTTTCTTGAAGGCAAAATCACAAGCGTTTGAAGAATTTGAGCCCTTCATCAAAAGAACAGAAGTAAGCTTGGGGCTGAAACTTAAAGCAATCAGATCTGATCACGGAACTGAGTTTCGAAACTCGGTGTTCCTAAACTGTTGTGAGCAAAATGGGATCTCTCACAACCTTTCAGCTCCTCGCACTCCTCAGCAAAATGGAGTGGTCGAGAGAAAGAACAGAACTCTGGAGGATATGGCTAGAACCATGATGATCGAAAGTGGAGTTCCTGAGTACTTTTGGACTGAAGCAATCTCCACAGCTACATACATCCTGAATCGAGCCATGACAAGGCCCCTGATCAACAAGACTTCCTATGAGCTCATCAAAGGGAGAAAACCAAACATCTCACACTTGAGAACATTTGGTTGCACATGCTTTGTTCACAACAACGGCAAAGACAATCTTGGAAAATTCGACCCCAGAAGCGACGAAGGGATCTTCCTGGGATACTCATCACAAAGCAAGGCTTACAGGGTCTACAATAAAAGAACCAAGAAGATAGAGGAAAGCATTCATGTCGTCTTCAATGAAAAGTCTATAAAGATGGGAACCGAGACCCAAGGGAAGGAAACTCTGTTCAAGTTAGTCAGACATGAAGACGATGATGATGACGAGGATGAGCCAAGGAAAAGGGATGAAGACTATCCAAGTGCAAGCAATATCCCACAACCATGGAACAACGACGAAGGTCCAACCCTCACTGATCAAACCTCCCTCGAGGCTCCTTCCTCAGAAGAACCACAAGACATCTCCAACTCTCTCGAGGTCCCCTCTTCAGGGAACAACTCTGCTGTCCCCCAAGACAATACCCTGCCAGAATCAAGTATTCAAGGGGAACAAAGAGGGAACCTGCCAGAAATCTCTGAAGAAACATCAAATGAAGAAGCTGGAGATGAGAGTTCCCATGACAAAGAAACACCGACTGAGGATGATACACATGCAAAGGAACTCACTCATACAAGAACCTTTCAACAAAGGAAGGACCACCCTCTTGAGAACATCATCTCCCCTCTTGTTAAAGGTGTGCAGACTCGTTCCTCTCTCAATAATTTTTGTGCTTTTAACGCGTTTGTTTCAATGGTGGAACCCAAAAATATCAAAGAAGCATTAAAGGACCCAGATTGGATTCAAGCCATGCAAGAGGAACTCCACCAATTCGAGAGAAACAAAGTTTGGAAGCTAGTTCCTAGGCCCCAAAACAAGAACATCATAGGAACCCGATGGGTTTTTAGGAACAAGCTCGATGATACTGGAGCTGTAGCAAGGAACAAGCTAGGTTAGTAGCACAAGGATACAGGCAAGAGGAAGGGATTGACTACGATGAGACCTTCGCACCAGTTGCCAGGATCGAGGCAATCAGACTCCTCATCGCCTATGCTGCTCACAAGGGATTCAAACTTTATCAAATGGATGTGAAAACAGCCTTCCTAAATGGACATCTCAAGGAAGAAGTGTATGTGGCCCAACCTCCAGGATTCGAAGATGAGAAAATGCCCAACCATGTCTATTTCCTGGAAAGGGCCCTTTACGGACTCAAACAAGCTCCCCGAGCTTGGTATGACAGGTTTGCTCAATTCCTCTTGTCCCATGGATACATTCGTGGTTCCATAGACAAGACTTTGTTTTTAAAGAAAGAATCTAAAGACATTTTGATTGTGCAAGTATATGTTGATGACATTGTGTTTGGAGCAACTAACGAAACTCTTGTAGAAAAGTTCAAGGACCTCATGAGCAATGAGTTTGAGATGAGTCTCATTGGGGAACTCACGTTCTTCTTGGGACTTCAAATATCCCAAACAAAGGAGGGAACAAAGATCCATCAACAGAAATACATCAAGGAAATGCTCGTGAAGTATGGGATGGAACATTCAAAGCCCATTGACACTCCCATCTCACCAAATTCAAGGCTAAATGCCGATGAAACAGGTATCAGTGTGGACCAAAGGAACTATCGAGGTATGATCGGGTCCCTTCTCTACTTAACAGCTAGTAGACCTGATATCATGTTCTCCGTATGTCTTTGTGCTCGTTTTCAAGCTAACCCTAAGGAATCACACCTGAAAGAGGTGAAGAGAATTTTCAGGTATCTCAAAGGGAACAATAACTTGTGCCTTTGGTATCCAAGGAACAGTTCCCTTGAGCTCATTGCATACACAGATGCTGACTTTGCAAGGCACTTGGTTGACAGAAAGAGCACTTCAGGAATGGCCCAGTTCCTAGGGTCTTGCTTAGTTTCGTGGGGATCTAAAAAGCAAAACTCAGTGGCACTCTCCACAGCTGAAGCTGAATATGTGGCTGCCGCATCATGCTGTTCCCAGGTTCTATGGCTTAAGTCACAACTCCAGGATTACGGTATGTCTTTTGGCCCAGTTCCCATACTCTGTGATAACACTAGTGCCATAAACATTTCCAAAAATCCTGTGCAGCATTCTAGAAGTAAGCATATTGATATAAGGCATCACTTTCTACGTGACAATGTTGAGAATGGGAACATTTCGATGGAACACTGTAGAACTGAAGAGCAAATTGCGGATATTCTTACCAAAGCTTTAGACAGACGTCCCTACCAGCGTTTTCGAATGCTTCTAGGGATGATAACTCTAAACTAAACAAGTCCCTGTTTATCTCTCTCTCAATGCCTGACTAGTTTATCTAAAATTGCATGATAAGGAACTTGGATTCATTGCTTTCACTATGCCATGATTACTAGTCTAAAGAAAAATGTGTAAAAAGGAACTCTATTTCTTTTGGCCCAAAATGATCAACCAGAGTTCCCTTTATCCCTCATTACAAGCCACCATGACGGTTGATCATATGACCCACCTTAAGCTAGGGACCAGACAAATGCTTCTCATGAGCCAAAACATTTCCTTTATCGAGTTGCAAATTGTCTGGTTCTCTTTGAGTTCCCTAGCCCCACAAAAAGATGAGTGTGAAGTTCCCTCAACCACTTCACTCTCCCTGACCTTGAAAAGATCATGGGAACTGCTGCATCTATAAAGGGAACACTGACTAATCTTCAAAGAAAAATCGTCACTTGGGAAGCGGACTTTCGTGTCAGAAGCTCTGAAGCGTTACAGGCCAAGTATTCAAAATTTGAAAAGGACTTCCCAAGAGATTGTGACGCGTGTCCAGAAGCGTGCTTGAGAAGTTGAAACGGCGCCCCACGTTCATTGGGCAACGGTTATCGAGGTTATTCCACTTCCCTTTCTACCCTTCACCTCCTCTCTCCTTTAAAACCCCTCTTTGCCATTTTTAGGCCCTTTACTCCATCTTACATCCCTGTCATTCGTCTTCCCCAAATCCTTTTCACTCTCTTTTCAAGAAACCTCCAACGCCTCCCAAATTCTTACAAAAATGGCCCCTCAACACACATTCGCACAAATCAAAGAGTGGGTACTTGCCAATCCTCGCACTCTCTTCATCACTCAACTGAACGAGATCGAGCAAGAACAAGACCCAACCATGAAGGATGTCCTCATTCAAGGGCTATACAATCAAGTAAGCCCCTTCTTGCCCCCTCCTCCTCCTCAGGTCGACGAAACCGTCTCCTGGACCTCTTCCTCCTCCGAATCTCTTCCTCTTCCACCTCCAACCACCAACACCTCCTCCGGAGTTGTCATCGTTGACAACTTCGGAGATGCTCGCCCCTCCATCAATGAAAAACCCCATAAATCCAAACATCGCCACTCATCCAAACATCGCCACTCATCAAAAGATCCCTCAAAATCCAAAAAATCCAAACACTCCCACGACCCCTCCAAATCCAAAAAGCGTAAACACTCTGAGGCCTCTGAATTCTCGGAGCCCAGAAAGAAGGCTTTCTTCCGATTTGAGGACTACCTGAACTGCTCCAAGGAGAGTTCTTGTGCTCCCAAACCTCCCTACCCTTTTCCTTCCGACGATGGGAACTCCGAACCCCAGAGTCTACTTCCCTCTTCCTCCTCCATCCCTCCTCTTCAAATCGAGGGACCTCCTCCTCCACCTCCTCCAGTTCCCGCCACGATGGGAACTCCAACATCCCAACCTCCTTCACTTCCTCTCGTTCCCATCATTACGGGATCTCCAACTCCACCTTCACCTCACAAAACGCCTTCTCCTTCCTCACCAAAACACATTTCCACCACTCCCATCTCCGCTTCCGGGATCTCTCCTCCACAGGACCGCAGATCCCTTCCTCCTCCTTCCACTCAACTCACAACCCCTATTCCTTCTTCTCCTCTCCCCTCTTCCATCACGTCTCCCACCACCACCAAACTCCCCTCTCCCTCACCATCCAAAAGTACCGTCGCCCTCCCCTCAGACGACGACGATCTTCCTCTTTCTGTGGTCATCGACAAAATGACCAAGGACCCTCCTCCGATCATCATGGGAACTTTGGAGGAGGAAGCCCAGCTCAAGGCCATCGAGGAAGAACTCAACAGGGGTCCCTCTGAGCACACAGTCTCCCAAGGGACAAAGTCCCCAGAAAAGGTTGCCCCTCAAGAGCCCACAGAGACAAGGGACCTCGCACCAGCTGGAGGTGCTGAGGCAACAACAAGTCATCCTGGAGATGACGCGGAGGGCTCCGGTTCGAGCTCCTCCGAGGAAGAAGGGACCTCCCATGATGAGGTTGAAGAAGAAGAAGAAGCTCCAGCTACAAAGGAGCCAGCACGTATCCCTACACCTGGACACCAAATGTTGGTGTCCGCGAGTTCCCCACCACCAAGGGACCGCGTGCTTATGATCGAAGCGGCTGCACCCCCTCAGTAGAAAGGACCTCGCACGGTCTCTAGGGGGAACAAATCCAAACGCAAGTCAAGGAAGGGGAAGGGGACCACCAAGCATCATGTCAATGAGCGCCGAAAGCTTCTCCCTCACCTCATTGTTTCCAAAGAGGTGCTAACTGAAAATGGTCTGGAGGAACTGTGGGAACTGATCAAGGCCCAGGGCTGGGAGAGACTCTGCCAAGAAACTGTGAGAGTAGATCTCTCACAAGTGCGTCAATTCTACAACAACTTCACTATCACCAACGACGGCACTCAGGGAACTCTCTCCCACGAAGGCAACGAGTTCATTTTTACAACGTCTACGATCCGCCTTCAACTCCAGGTCCCTGGTCAAGGGCTTAGCGAGGTGCCCAGCAAGCTCTGGGGCGACTTCAACAGCGCCGAGGTGTACAACACAATTTTTGAGGGTCGGGTTCCCTCTAAGGTCCTCTCGACGCATCATCTGTCCTTGGTCGCCAAGCTCGCTCACCAATTCATCATCAACGTGGTGATCCCACGCCAAGAAAAGCGCCTGGTCGTCAACATCCCCGATGCCATCATCCTCTACCACTTCCTCCTCAAGAAGCCCATAAATCTTCCCCGAATTATCCTTGGGCACATGGAAAAGTGCATGGCCTCCAAGTCCCACTCCCTTCCCTACTCCGGGCTGATCAAGAAGCTCCTACAAAAAGAGGGTCTCTACGATGCCTCTAAAGACGAAATCGAGCTTGGAAGGGAACTGGACATTACAGTTGCCCAGAAGATGAGGCACTCGGAGCCTGTAGAGGAGGCGGCTCCCCTAGAGTCTTGTACACAAGAGGGGAACTCTTCAGTGTTGCTCCGCATTGCCAACACCCTCGATCAGATTGCTAGGGACCAGGCAATGTTGGCCAGAGGACAAGAAAAGCTTACACAAGTCCTTACGCGCCTTTGTGACGCCTTGTTCCCTCAGAGCCCATGATCTCTCCCTTCTTGTTCCCTTAATCCAAAAATGACCACAAATTGTACTTGGGTTCCCATTGTACATATTCTCTTAAGTAATGAAATGGTCTTTATTTTAATTGCGTGTTCCATTCTTTCCTAATATTGCTTTGCTTAATTTTCGATGATGTCAAAAGGGGGAAAGATAAAAAATGTGAGATGAGTTAAAAGTTTAAGTTATCACAGACCACGCATAAGCTAAGGGGGAACAATTGCATAAAAAGCCTAATAGGAACTATGTGTCTCACCAGAAGTGGCTCCCTAAATCTAAATGTCTCACTAAGAGTGACTTCCCAAAATCATACTTAGGAACTCATCAGCATATCATTCATTGAAATACTTGCATTTTTGTGATGGGTTTGTCATCATCAAAAAGGGGGAAATTGTTGGGACCTCTGGTTCTAAGCAACGGATCAACGATTCACTTCTCTTTAAGTTTTGATAATGACAAATACCATAGGGAACTAATGTGGTTTGTTCAAGTATTTCTAAGGAACACAGGTACAGCCAAGAACTCCTATGGAACACAGGTACAAAGCCACTACTGGCCACAATGAAGAGTTTCCATCAAGGGAACTCTGAAGAGGAAAGTTCCCATGAAGTGGGAACTCCCAGGAACAAACAAGAAAACACAAGCTTACAACGATGAAGAGTTTCCATCAAGGGAACGCTGAAGAAGTCAGTTCCCATGAAATGGGAACTCACATGTGAAGACAACGACCGTTCAGCGCAGATCGCGGGATTCTGTCTCAGACAGCCAGAGGGAACAGTCTGAGGATCAGACTGTCACGCTTCATCCAACGGTCCGATTGATTCAAGAAGTTGACCTAGTTCAAACCAAAGTCACATGTGAAGAAAGTACAACTTGGGCATCAAGCAAAGGGCATTTTGGACACAAAGGAAAGATGCGACTGCCCAAGACAAATGGACTATAAAGCCAAATGAATAGTACTCGGTCTGAGTACTTCTCCCAGAACTTACAAACACCCACATCAGAGAAAAGAAAGAAAAGGAAGAGAAGTCCCCGCCGGCGAGTGTGTGATCTCGACGACGGTGAAGCTGAAGTTCCCTGGAGCAAGGGAACTGAGAAGTCAGCGTAAGGTTTGAGTTACTTGTGTTTTGCTGTTGTGAGCTTAGGAACTCAGTTGAGAGGATTTACTAGTGTTGCTAGAGTTAGGAAGAACTTGTAGGAACAAAGAAGTGTAAATCCGGCTGTGTAACTAAGGAGCAAAGCAATCAATATAAGTAAGTCATTCAAAATCCTCCAAGCGGAGGTAGAGGTTTACCCATACAACTAGTTGGTTGTAGTGGGGTTCCTCTATAAAGGAACTGTGCCTTTCACTGTTTTTATTACTTGCGATTATTTACTTCCGCTGCCTTGGGAACAGCTTAATTGCCAGTTCCCAAGCTCACTGCTAACCGATTACGATCCAACAATAATATTTTAATAATAAATATTATAATAACGTGTGTTGTATTTTTGTGCATTCAATTTTTTATATTATAATGAATTAATCAATATGTTGATATTTTTTATATTACTTTTTAAAAATATTTTTTTATCTTTTAATAAGATTTTGACTTTAATTATATAATTTCTTATCTATATGTTGATAGTTTTTAATATGGGGAAGAGTTGCGTGCGAATGGGCACCCAAGTGAGAATTGAGAATAAATCTTGCTCGCTCCTTCCAAAAAATCAATGTCCTTGATTAAACATTCATTAAAAAAATACGGCACGGGCGAATTTTTCCCGTATTATTCACGAATTTTTCGAAAAATATGTTTTTATGAGACACGCCGAGTTTGTTCATCAGAAATAGCGATTTGTTCATCGATATACCTCTATTTGTTCATTGATATAACTTGTTTGTTCATTGATATCTATATTTGTTCATTGATATACTCATATTTGTTCATTGATATAAGCATGTTTGTTCATTGATATACTCTATTTGTTCATGGATATACCCCTATTTGTTCATTGCCATAACCTTTTTTTTGTTCATTGATATAACTTGTCCATTATTTTTTATTGATATACCCTTTTTGTTCATGAATATAACCTTATTTGTTCATTGATATAACTTTTTTTGTTCATTGATATACCTTGTTTATCCATTGTTTGTTCATTGATATACCCTATTTGTTCATGAATATACTACTATTTGTTCATTCATATAACCATAATATAGTACCTAATAAGATAAGTTTGATTTAGAAACTTGAATGCAATGGATAATAGATAAAGAATCTGACTTTGCAATAATATGGTGTATGCTAAGAGAACGAGATAACAACAAATCGAAGAGGAGTGTTTATGCCTTATTTAGCTATGAACAAATTGATGTTATTAATGAACCAATATGCATATAACAATGAACAAACTGAGGTTACTATTGAACAAATATGCATGCAGCAATTAACAGTTATATGAAAAAGTCAATGAATAAATATGCATAAACCAATGAATAAATTGATGTTACTAATGAACAAATATGCACAAACCGATGAACAAATATGCCAAAATCAATGGACAAATATTTTCGCTTTTTATGAACAAAATCACAATGTTGATGAACATATTGCATGCAATTTTGATACACATTTGTTTATTTTTTTATGTACAAACAATAGATTTTTGATGCACAAGCAATAGTTTATTATTGCACAAAATCACAGTTTTGATGAGCAAAAACATAATGTTGATGAAAAAATCCATATTATTGATGAACAAATCTACAATATTGATGAACAATTTGGGCTCACGTCCTAATTCCTTTTTTTAAATACGCGAATAATTCGCCAATAATTCGCCCGTGCCGCTTTTTCCCCCTTTTTAAGTGAAATGGTTAGCTCCTTTGATTTTTCTTCATCCAACGGCTCTTGTTCTTTCTTATTTCGCACCTGGGCGCCCATTGCACCTGAACCAGCCTCTTTTAATATAATGAATCATTGATAGAATATCTTTAACTAATATATATTATAGTTGTAACCTTTCGATGCATCAGATTGATTTTGGACCCACCTTATATTTTACAATTTTTTTACATTAATTGAGCTTTCTAATTAAATTATTTTCTATCTATTTATGTAAAAAATTGAAATTTAATTTTAATTAAAAAAAATATTTTATCTTTATCCTTTTTTTATGTAAAAGATTATCTTAATTCAAATTTTGATATAAATATAAAAAATTTCAATATCTAGATAATCACTTACCTAAATTGTCTTTTATATTAAATTATATTTCATTATATTTTCCTTAATTTCATTTTTAACTTATTCATTTAAATATAGGAGATTTTTTAAATCTTTAAAATATTCAATCCATATTCGTATTTTTTCATCTTTTCTTAATAATTATATTTTTATTATGTATTTGAAGGAATTAAAAGAATTGAATTTGATTAATTTTTTTGAGTTATATTAATTTTATCTTCTTATTTATTTTAGTAAAATATTTTTAAAGTTGAATGATTCTAATTAAAATAATTTTTATTTATATTTAATAAATTTTTAAATATATTACATACTTATATTATTTTCTATCTATACGTTGATACTTTCTATATATATATAGAATTAAAATAAATAGGAGCCTTATGAAAAATTTGTCACTTTTAATTATTATCTAGTTTTTTTTAGATTTCTCCCAATTATGAAATATTTAGAATTATGTTATTATTACCCGTATGTGATATGGGGCATCAACTAGTTTATAATAAAAGTTGATTATCTTATTTATTGGTCTATTGACCACTATCGAAGCACCTTACTCTTGACCTTTCTTGCGATTTCATATGGCTCAGCAAATGAGTTCATATATGGGTGTCTAAATTCGGTTAACCAAGATTTTGGTTAACCAAAGTTTGTTTAACCATGATTTCGGTTAGTTAAAATCATAAACCATAACCGAATCGTGAATTTAGGTTAATCTTAGTTCGGTTAACTAATTTTTTTCGGTTCGGTTTTCTCGGTTAACCGATAACCATTTATGTAATTTTATCTTAAATAATTAAAAATAAAATAACAAATTTTGAATAAGAAAAAGTGATAAAGCTTCACTTTTATTTTAAATATGTACTTATACCATATTGTTTCGGTTGTTGTAAATAATTATCGAAAGTATATACTATAATGTGTGAAATCAAACATTGTGTGAATCATTTTTTATCCCGTCAAATTTAATAAGCGGGTCTTTTATTAATGACAAGTGGAAAAATAGTGCGTAAATTTTTAAAATTGGAGAAGGAAAGACTCAAACTAGGACAACACCTTGAAGATCATAGATTTTAACCACTAAATAAAGCAAAGATAACTAATATTTGAAAAAATTAATATATTTTTGGTTAATTATTATATGTGAAGTCCTGAATCGAAACCGAACCGATTAACCGAAATTTCAAAAATAGAATCGTTTGGTTAACCTAAAAAATAACCGGGTTTTCGGTTTCAATTTTTATAGACACCTTAAGTACAGGAGTTTGTTTCATTTGAAACAAACTCTTATCCTAAAACGTGAAACGAATGCACTTTTCATAGTTCGTAGTGCACTTTTTATACAAAAGTGAATTGCAAAATACGAAAAGTGCAATCTGAAAAATGCACTACAAAAAGTACGAAAAGTGTACTACAAAATACGAAAAATGCAAATTCGAAAAAGTGCACTACGAACTATGAAAATTGCACTATGAACTAGGAAAAGTTCGTTCGTTTCAGGATAAGAGTTTGTTTCATTTGAACAAACTCCTAAGTACATATATAAATATTACTCACTCGGTCCCTATTTGTTTGTCTTGTTTTCTTTTCGGGCGTCCCCTTTGTTTGTCCACTTTCCTTTTACTCACTTTCTTAATTACCAATACTACATTACACCTTTTACCCACTTTCCCAACTACCAATACTACTTTACACCTTCCTTAATAACCACAAAAACACCCTTTAGGACAAATAAAAGGGGACGAAGGTAGTATGTTTTAGGACTATTTGGTAGTTTATTCTTCGAAAAACCTTTAATGGATCCGTCAATAGATGTGATGTATATTGAGGATGAATAGATATTGATGAATGATGATTGAATTTTAATAATGTAATGTAAATATGTAATGGGCATCAACTTCTTCTATTTGATGTGGCTTATAAATAATTAGCGAACACGTACGCATGAATCCAACAAAAAAGATTTTGAAGAAAAGCAAGCACCAAGGTCAAGAAGAATCAAGATTCGCATTTCCGTTATCTTCTTTTTATATTCAATCTTTATAATAGTTGTTCGCCAGCTCCATCTACAGTATTTCTATTACCAATAGCATTGTTGCTCCTTGCATCATTTTTAACTAATCTACCGTAGTAGGACCGGTTGTTTTTATATAAGAAAATCTTGTTGAAAATAAGCTTAACTCTTTCTTAGGAGCAAATAATCCAAATCGTAGAACTATGTTGAATATTAAATGTTTCTAAAAAAGTGAGCTGATAGGATCGAGTTTGATGCAACTGTGTGTCTGTTTGGCTCGTTGGAACCTGCATTTCTACTAGTATAATCTAGGACTTATTCCGACTAAGTAATAAATACTACTCCTTCCATTCTATTCTTGTCCTTATAAATTTTTTCACATATATTAAAAAACTCATTGAAAATAATAAAAATATCATTGAAAATCCAAAATTTTCTAAATTTAATCACATATTAATTACTAACTACTCTTTATGCCCAATAGATAGAGAGAAAAAAAGTCAATATTAACACTTTCCAACATATTAATTAAATAAACATCTTAAATGGACAAGTTTTGTTGAACAAAATTTTGAGGTTAGAAAGACAAGTAGAATAGAACGGAGGGAGTATTGTTTTAGCACTTGAATTTTAATCAATTGTATGTGCACTTTTATGCTTTGTAGGTAATTAATTAGTTAAGGATTACTTGTGAAAGCTGTTATTTTAATTTTTATTGACAAAAACTATCCATTGGTTTGAAAGGGTGTGCATAATAAAATTGAAAAAAATTTAAAGAAATTGAGTCAAATTAATGTTTTTCATAAACTTGTGTTAATTATTCAAGCGACATATATATTGAGTCAGAAGTATATAATTTTTTTTAAATTGTGTAAGGATTAGGGTTGCCACAAGTACTACTTGGGCTCGCTTAGAGCATACACTAGGGATGAAAATTGATTACTAACCAATTCTAGAAAAGTATAGGCAAACCACCGCTCATGAGGTTTGAAACGGTGACCTCGAGGTACTACCCAAAAGGCCTAACCATTGAACCAAATGTCCGAAGGCTGAGTCGGAAGTATATGGTAAAACTTTCCAACTTTTTTTTATTGTAGATTTTATAATTACAAATGTGAGCAAAACAAGGTAAACTGCAGAGTGCAAAAGCCTTACAAGGTTAAATCTTTGGGGTAGTATTCCAACTTTAGGCCTTTGGAGTAATAAACTTTTTATCATCATCACACATAGTATCAGTTAAACTATAGGAAAACATGTTACATTGAAAAAAAAATATGGATTGAAAAGTCAAACGACATCAAAACAATTAGTTTTATCTCACTATGACAAATCCAAAGGAGTCAAACGAGAAAAAAGCAAGACCGACATCAAAACAATTAGTTTTATCTCACATACGGTTAATTATGATGAACACATATATATTAATGCATGCAATTTCGATACACATTCATCCACTTTCTATATACAAACAATAGATATTTGATGCACAAACAATAGTTCATTTATTCACAAAATCACAATTTTGATGAACAAACTCGCAGTGTTGATGAACAAAATCACAATGTTGATGAACAAAATCACAGTGTCCAATTTTTGGTTTTTATGAACAAAATCACAATGTTGATGAACATATTGCATGCAATTTTGATACACATTTGTTTATTTGTTATGTACAAACAATAGATTTTTGATGTACAATCAATATTTTATTTATGTAGAAAATCACAGTTTTGATGAAGAAAATCATAGGTTTGATGAACAAATCCGCATTATTGATAAACAAATCGACAATATTGATGAAAAATCTGGGTGTGCATCCTATTTCCTTTTTTCAAAAATATGTGAATAATTCACTCGTGTCGTTTTCCCCTTTTTAAGTGAAATGATCAACGCATTTGATATTTCTTCATCCAACGGCTCTTGTTCTTTCTTATTTCGCACCTGGGTGCCCACTCTCACCTGAACCGGACCCTAAATAAAATACCTTTATTGGGGTAGATAGAGAAAATAATAATGATGGTTAATTTTCACCCGCTCACAAATGCCCCACCTACGTCTTTGTTACGCTTCCCACGTAACTAGGACGTAGGGTACATAGGTCTAATACCGAGTGGCCATGCAGATTAGTCACTTAAAGTTTCTTAACGCGCACTTTTGTATATTTGTATATTCATATTCGTATATTCGTACATCCGTGAGCAAATATTGTGAAATCATTGTTCACCCTTAAGTATGTCATTTGTCGGACTTTGAGATACACTTATTGAAACAAGAAAAATAGAAGAGGGAGAACAGAACGTTGAAGGGTTCCCGATCGGGGATTTTGTTTTAGGAAATAAACAAAAAATGAAAAACCGATGATTATTCCATTAGCCATTCTCAATATACCAACATCCATGCGAGGGGCGCCCAAATGACTCACTGTCGGTGATACACGGCCGCGACTACGTGGCCCGTGGTCATGACGATAATTCGTGGCCGCGGTTTCGCTCCTACGGGATTATATTCTTCAAAATGGGCGATATCCCAAGTCCGAGGGACAACATTCCCGTTAAGACTCTTCAATGATTAAACTCTCCGACCTTACGCTGCGGCTGTTTAACATGATTCCTCCCAATTTGGGCCGAGCTATGCCATATGATGTCCATGTCTTTCGCATTGTTTATGTGTGTTTTTCTAGGTTGTTTAGTCTTGTTTAGTTGTGTTTTTGTGTGTGTTTTGTGTCTTTTTAGTATAGTTTGCATATTTTGTGAAAAGTATGAAAATTACGCTAGTTTTGTGTCGGTACCAACCCTTGTGTCGGATACCGACCGCCTGGGTTCGGTACCGACCCTTGTAGAACACTTACTTCTTGATTTTTGCTTGCCTTAGATTGTATTCGAGGTTTTTTTTGCTCATTCATGCTTGATTGATTAAAATTAGAATGATTATGCATGATAGCTTTGCTCTCCTATGGATTTGGCATGCAATTATAAGAATTTAAGTGATTTTTAGCATGTGTTCTCAGTTCAAGTATGGGGTTATTTGGTTCTTGTGTTTTGTATAGAGTATTATCAAGCAAGAGGCCCCAAAAGCCCAGCCCTCCTTCACCATTTACACTTGAGCTCCACAATGATATGGAGGAGCATGTATTCAACAATATGATTAGCAAACCTCACAAGACGAGGTGGTTCTCCAAATCCCATGCTAAGCAACTCGGCATTTGGAGGGATATAAAGCAACCTTTTCTCCACATTGGTGCCGCTCACCTTCTCACCGCCAACGAGCCACACTACCCTGTCCTCATGGCCGAATTCATTTCCACTCTCCAGCGCAAGCTTGACAACCCAGAGAGACCGGGAAAAATCACATTCCGGCTTACAAATGATCCCTATTCTCTTACTTTGCACGATTTCAACATCCTTCTCGGTTTCCCTAGCTCATACCATGGCTACAAAGCCACGTATAACTTCAAAGTTGAGGAAACATGGAGATATATCACGGGTAAAGATCTTGACGGCGTTCGTGCACTTCCGACCAAGGAAATTATCAACCCTATCTTCCTTATCATCTTGCGGATTCTAGGGAGCTCAATTTGGGCAAAGACGGAGCTTACACGACCGACAAGGAATGAGGTGGGGTGCCTCCGCACAATTTTGTTCAAGGAGCCCCCATCTATGAATTTGGAGTACGAATGGCTAAGGCATGTGGCAACGGTCGGGCCAAAGTGTGAGGAAGTCTACATCGAGGGCATGGTTACCCGGCTTGCTCGGGCATGCAAGCTTGATCTTTCTCACCTCAACACAGGAGATCCGCCTCAAATGTTGGATTCCTACTATTGGTCTTCCTCGGGTATTCTCAAGAGAGTTGGTGGAGTGCTTGTGATAACAGTTGAAGAGCAACAAGTAGAAGTGACCGCGGAAAAGCTTGAGCTCTTGTACCTTCCCAATTGGTACACGACTTGGACTTATCGGCCTTTCCCCTTCTCACCAAGTCCCGAGGCTGAGCTGTCGTTGAGGAGAAAAGCATCTCGGTTTCCAAGAGATGAAGAGATGTATGCTGTTGAGGTCGGTAACGAACCATATACCCCGTTACCGACCCCTAGTTTGGTCATTTCCAACACGGTACCAAGGGGTACGGGTTCGGTTACGGGGCATCCACTTAGCATTACCCGGGCTACAATGTTCACCATCCTAGCAATGGCTCTAGCTCTAGCTCTAGCTCCGCACCTCCTCCGTGGGTAAACGACATGGTTCAAAGGATGGATAGGATATAGATGGGTCAATGTCAGATGTACGAGCGGACGACCCAATTACAAGAATCTTTTGAGGCTCAAATGCAGGTTGATAAGCAGCGCCATAGTGTAGAAGAGTCCCGTTGGATGACAGCTGAGAACCGTTGGGAGACAAGTAACGAGCATTGGCAATCTACCGCCGAGTTTATGCATAACCTGGAGAAGCACGTTCCACCATTTGATTGATCCTCTCTTTCAAGAATGTTCAAGGATGATTCCACCGCTTCAAAGTTGATATTGTGAGTTCATTTTCTTTTCCCTATTTCTTTCTTTTTACCTTGTTGTGTTCTTACAGTGGGGACATTGTTTGGTTTAAGTATGGGGTAGGGAGGGAAAAGAAAACTCTTGTGTTTGCTTGTGTGTTTTTGATGTCTAGCTTTGATGTCTTTCTTGTTGGTTTAAGTTGTTTAGTTGCATTCTTTTCTTTCCTTATAAAAATGAAAATGAAAAAAATTGGAAATATTTGAAAAATCACAAAAAGATTTTTAGGATTGATAAGGACCCTGTCTTTAGTGTTCTATGATGCTAATTACTTGCATGATCATGTAAATCCTTTGACATGTTTTGATAGTTTAGCCCGAGTCTACCATGAAAATTGTCTTGTGTGAATTTTTAGCATGTGATGAAATTGAGCACGTATGACTTTTTAGCATGAGTTTATTGCAATCCTAAGAAATTGCTACCTTGTGACTTATTTTTGGCCTTTTAGGGAGAACATCAAGAATCCCTCTTCTTTCTTGTGTGATTTTACTCTCCTATCTGCATATTATCTCTTGAAATTGATATGGTTATTTATTTCTTGAAGCCTTTATGAGATATTAGCTCATCACTCGTGGAATTAGATGATAGAGAACTTATTTTTATTAGCCTTATTATTCCCTTATCCACCCTTGCATTATCCTTTCTTTTTGTAGCCATGTTTTTGAGCCTATAAGCCTATTTTTAGCTCCACAAAAAGTTTCATAGCCGATGAAATCTTGACCCTATCCGAGGATTAGGACTTATTTGGTTGGATTTTTTTGTTGAGTGTGATGTATTGGTACAAAAAGTGGGATGGGTGTTATAGAAAGTCTCATTGTTGATAAAAACTTGTAAATATGATTCTTGGTTTGAAGAGAAGAATGCACGAGTTAGCAAAAGAAAGAAAATGCACGCCTCGGTAACGACCTAGTAGGGTCGGTACCGACCTCCTTTCAGTAGAAAAAAATCAGAAAATTCAGCATAAAATTCAGGAAAAAAAAAAGAATTATGAATAAGTGCAAGAAAAGTAAAGAAAAAAAAACCAAGAATTCCTTATATATGCTTCACGAGGCTTAGTTGGGATTTTGGGTTAAAGAAAAAGAAGTGAGTGAGCATAATGATGAGAGAGTTTGGTATGTTGTTTTGAGAAGTTTTGGTGAGTTGTGTTGGAGAGTTTAGGAGTCTTGATTCCCGGATTTTTAGCACCGCATATCTGTTGAGAGGGTTTTTTGACAACAAATAAATTTATAGTCAAGACCCCGCCGAGTATAGGGGAGTCAGGATCGTCCACAGAGAGAAAGTCAGTATCAAGTTTTGTTTACTTGGAGAACAAGTAATCAACAAAGTAAGGGTTTTTATCAAGAAAAAAAGAAGATCTAAGGTTTAGGGCATCCCCACAACAATAATCATGCATACAAACGCTAATGAAACACATAGATCATGCTTTTATCACATAAAGGTGCTAAATTTTGTTAACTTTAAGCAAGTAAATCAATCAACTTTCGCTAAATTAATAAACTTACTATATAAACTTCAACTAGGATTGATCCGCTTTCGCTTCAAAATCCTAAATTGACTATTCTGATTCAAAGTTTTCTCTTTTACTTCAACTATGAATGAGAAATTCCCTTCAAATTTCGTTTCAAGGATTAAGAACAAGAGAATAGATTCATGCAATAAAAACAATCACGACATGATCACAAACAAGCATGCACAACTATTGTTGGGTTTAACCCCAACCTTAGAGAGAGAAAACTACTCACAATTCATATTTAAAAACATCTAAATTAAATTAAAGAGAAAGGAAAAGCTTACAAGTGAATCCACAATGAAACTTCTCCTCCAAGTAATCCACAATTTCGTCCTCCCTCTCACACGCCTCTTCTCTCCTCCTCTCCCCCTAAACTAGGTTAATTGTGGCCTCCCCAAACTAAAGTTAGAACAAGAGTATTTATAGAGAAAAACCCAATCTATCAAGAAGCTATCTATAAGGAAATAAATCTTTAAAAGATATATTCCTCCTATAAGGAAATAAATCTAATAAGAGATATATCCCTTCTATCTAATAACATAAAAGGAAACTAATAAAAAGGGATAAAAATACATTAATTGCGCCGACTCTAATGTCTTCTACCGACACGGGAGCCTCGATATTGACCCCGTCAGGGTCGGTAGATCTTCATGCTGAATTCTCGAGTTTTGCTCTCTTCCACACCTCAATATCAACCTAGACAGGGTCGATATTGACCCTCTTCAGCATTGAAAACAGCTTTGAATAAAACTTCTGTAGCAGTTCATTACACCTCGGTTTGACTTGATTCTTCTTCCTATGTCTTTGTAACGAGTTTCTCTACTTCTTTCTTAGCTTGAACTTGATCTTAAATGTCTTTATGAACTTCATTCCTTGAGTGCTATCTTCAAGTGCTTTCTTCCTTTCTTCAAGATATGCTCCAAAACAGCTTCAAAACTTATAAAAACACCACCAAAGCATAAGTAGATTCCATATCTTAAGGAAATATGAAAACCTACACAAACGACTCAAAATAAAACACAAAACTAAAAGAAAAAGACTCAAACACATAAAAACTCACCCTAAAACACAACTAAAAAGACGGATATTAATATCCAAAATATTTCCACGCCTTAATGTTTATACCAAGCCCCATTATAACCCGGTCAAATTGAAGATTCTATGAAGTTTATCATTGAGCCTAAGTTCTCTTGATAATTCCGCTTGTTTTGACATCTTTGGTAGAGAGAATGATAATATAAGTAATAATATCTATGAGTTTTTGCATATAGGATTGAGGTGAGAGATGTCTAAAAGCCTAAACACATAAGAGTTGAGTAAAACACATATTCCTTGTGAGGTTGGATTGTGAGTGCTTATGTTTATTGGTTGCTTATATATGTGTGATGACATTTAAGTCACTTGTCTAAATTTCACTTGTGCTGAAGTTTCTTTTTGATGAGGGCTATTACTTGATGAATGTGTTGATGGTCTTGATCTTTGTTTTGTTATTGCCTGAGGACAAGCAAGCTTAAGTGATACGATTGTCCTTGGTTGGTTCACAGTGCGAGCGAGTGACTCCAAGAAATGGCCAACCTTGATTATTCGGTTTGGTTCATAACTCGGACTAGTCGGTACTGAGTAAACAAGGTCGGTACTGAGGGGATGCGAGAAGATGTGAATGAAGAATGAACGGTTTGGGTTGGATGATGGACGGGGATATGGACTCTCAAAGACGGATATAACTCACCAGTGTTGAGAGAACTGGGGCCTTGGATATTACATACCAAGTGTTTTTGAGAGATCGATATTACTCAGAATCCGAATCAAGAATAAGACCTTCAAATAAACCGGTCTTTTCATTCAGCAAAAGAGAGTTTTTATCAATTCAAAGGTAAGATCAAACAACACACGAAAGGCCTTTTAAACTACTAGGCCGATCCCCTTCTAAGACATTAAACAAAAGCATTAAAAACAAAGCACTAAAACGTGCATTAAAGGTGTCTATTCACATTTCCCACAACCTTTGGCTTTCAAACATAGATCGGTACCGAGGCTTACAACTCTATTCCGAGGGAGCTGAAAAGGAAACCCGACGCTGGCATCGTAACGATGTCCATTAGCTCGGTACCGAGCCCTAAGGGTCGGTACTGATGTGCATTGGCTCGGTAGCGAGAGCTGCCTTGATTTGACAGTGTAGGGTTTTCGCCATGGAACGAGTAATTCGCATCACCGGCTCCTCTTGCTCTAACTTCTCGTCCTCAGTGTCCTCCTTGGTGTCCCGACTTGAATCAGTGAGATCTTGATGGGAAGGATTCACATCATCCTCCCCCTTCAAAAGTATTCGACCTCGAATCTTGCATGTAGTCCTCATCACCGGAATCACCCACCAAGTAGGGCCGAAGATCGGCCAAATTAAACACATCATGGACACCCATCTCTGGTGGAAGCTCCAAACGGTCAGCATTGTTGTTGATCTTCTCAAGGACTTGAAATGGTCCCTCCGCCCATGGCTTTAACTTGGAGTTTCTACGTGATGGGAACCGTTCCTTGCGGAGGTGCACCCACACTAAATCACTGACACTATATTAAGCGACCTATTCACTACTTCAGTTTGCCCATCCGTTTGCAGATGACAAGTAGTGGAATAAAGTAGCTTGGTGCCTAAATTGTCCCACAAGGTCCTCCAAAAATGGCTAAGGAATTTGACATCCCTATCCGACTCTATAGTTTTGGGAAGACCATGTAGACGCACAACATGATTGAAAAACAAGGACGCCATGTTCATAGCATAGTCGGTTTTTTGGCACGCGATGAAGTGTACCATCTTACTAAACCGGTCGACGACTACGAGAATGGAATCCCTTCCCCATTTAGTCCTAGGAAGACCTAACACAAAATCCATGGATAAGTCTTCCCAAGGCTATTGGGGAATGGGCAAAGGAGCATACAATCCTTGGGGGCTAGTTTTAGATTTGGCTCGTGCACAAGTAGCATAAGAGGCACACAATTTCTCGACATCCCTAAGCATTCGCGGCCAATAGAAGTGTTCCTTCAAGGCTTGCAAAGTCTTAGCAACGCCTAAATGACCCATAAGGCCACCACCGTGTGCTTCTTGCACTCATAGGCGTCTAATTGACCCCCCAGAGATGCATAACTTAGCACCCTTCATAAGATAACCGTCATGAAGGAAAAATTGATCTTTACTTCCCACGGTACTACATTCCTCATAGATATCCTTGAAGTCAAGGTCTACGGAATATAGTTCCTTAATGAAAGCAAAGCCCAACATCCTAGAATCCATAGTGGAAATTAGGGTGTATCTTCGTGACAAAGCATCCGCCACAATATTGTCCTTTCCCTTTTTGTGTTTGATCACATAAGGGAAAGTCTCAATAAATTCAACCCACTTAGCATGATGTTTATTCAATTTATTTTGACCTTTGAGGAACCGAAGCGCCTCATGGTCGGAATGAATAACAAATTCTCTAGGGAGGAGATAGTGAGACTGTACCTTAAGTACCCTTACCAAAGCGAGTAGCTCCTTGTCATAAGTTGGGTACTTGAGCTCGGCATCATTCAGCTTCTCACTATAATAGGCAATCGGCCTCCCTCGTTGCGAGAGCACGCCCCCAAGTCCTACTCCCAAGGCATCACATTCGATCTCGAAAATCTTGGAGAAATCGGGTAGAACTAGAAGAGGCGCAAGCGTGAGCTTTTCCTTGAGAGTAGTGAAAGCTCGTTCTTGTTTTAGATCCCATTGAAAGACCACCTTTTTTTGGTAAGCTCGGTGACAGGCGTGGCTATCGAGCTGAAATCCTTGACAAAGCGTCGGTAGAAACCAGCCAAGCCTAGGAAGCTCCTCACTTGCATCATGGTGGTTGGTACGGGCCATTCCTCAATTTCTTTCACTTTCTCCTTGTCCACCTAAAGCCCTTCTTTGCTCACTACAAAACCAAGAAACCCCACATTATCCGAACATAAATGGAATTTCTCAAAATTAGCATAAAGCATCTCTTTCCTCAAAACTTCTAGAACCATGCGGACATGCCTAGTATGCTCATGCAAGCTATGGTTGTAAATCAATATGTCATCAAAGTATACCACCACAAACTTGCCTAAAAATGCTCTTAAAACATGGTTCATTAATCTCATGAATGTGCTAGGCGCATTTGTAAGGCCAAATGTTATAATCAACCATTCATAGAGACCGTACTTGGTCTTGAATGCGGTTTTCCATTCATCACCTTCCTTCATGCGAATTTGGTGATAGCCACTTTTGAGATCCACTTTGGAAAATATGCATGACCCGTGGAGCTCATCCAACATATCATCAAGTCTAGGAATAGGATGCCTATACTTGACGGTAATGTCGACAATCCACACATATTTGTCACGTTCCATCTTTCTTAGGAACTAAGATGACGGGAACGGAACATGGACTCAAACTTTCACGCACATAACCCTTAGAAAGAAGCTCTACAAAATGTTTTTGAAGCTCTTCCGCCTCCATTGGATTGGCTCGGTAGGCTGGCTTATTGGGGATGGAGGCGCCAGGCACGAATTCGATTTGATGCTCGATTCCCTGAATTGGAGGCAATCCTTCCGGCATCTCTTCGGGAAACACATCATCAAACATCTTCAACAAAAAATAAATAGGAGAAGGTAAGTGCTCTACATCTTGTTCATTAAGCATTACATCCTTAAATAACAAGAGAATGTAAGTAGTACTCCCTTTCACAACCTTTCGAGTCTCTCGGGCCTTAGCTAGAAGGAGATGGCTCGGCGGTGGCGTCAGTATCGATCTCCTATCCCTAGGTACCGAGGTGTTTGCCTTCGGTACCGAGGTGGACCGCTTGGCCTCGTTAGCAGCGTTTCGCCGTTGTTTCCTTGCAATGTGATCGGCCATGATCTCGTGTGGCGCCATAAGCATCAAAGTGATTCTCTTACCGTTGAGGTGAAAGAATACTCGTTCGTGACACCTTGGTGAATTACGCCACATTCATATTGCCACGACCGTCCAATTAGAATATGGCATGCCGTCATAGGGACCACGTCACATACTACCTCATCAGTGTATCCCCCTATAGAAAACTTGACACATGCTTGCTCATTCACCTCAAGAGGTGTGTTAGAATTTAACCAACATAAAGTATAGGGTAGTACATGAGGAGTAGTTTTAAGGGAAAACCTTTTGACCACCTCTTGGTCTTTGATGTTGCAAAAAGATCCTCCATGAATTATAAGATTGCAAAGTTTACCTTGAATGAGGCATCTTGTATGGAAAATGGTCTCCCTTTGGTTAGATAGAACCAGAGCTTCATTGGCAAAACGTGAGCGCTTGACCACGAAGCACTCCCCATTTGTCTCGGCCACAACTTGCAACTCCGCCACCTCTTCATCACCGGGTTGTGGCTCCTCAATCTCGGTCTCCTCATCCGACTCATACTCCCCAGTGGTATTGAGTAGAACTTGGTGCTTCGAAGGGCAATCCCGAGCTATGTGTGCACGCCCTAAGTAGTTGAAACACTTGATCTCACTCGATCATTGCTCTCCTTCACGCCTTCCTCGTTGTGGAGTCCGAGATGGCTCACGCCGCGTAGGCACAATACCGACATCTTGCTTGTTGTCGGGACGCCGTTCCTGTTGGTTAGAAGAGCCCCCACCTTAAGCATTCCACGGCGTGGTAGAAGATGGATAACTCCTTCGTTGAGGCAAGTTTTGATAAATATGATTGGTGTAGTGCAAAACCTCCTCAATAGTAGTGCCCCGAACGAAACGTTGTGTACTCACAATACTTAAGGTCAGCATTTAAACCGTTAATGAACATACATATAACATACCCCTCGGGAAACCGTAGGCCGGATCGATAAACAAGGATCTTAAGCTCTTTGTAGTACTCATCCGGAGTCTTGTTTCCTTGCTTCAATTTCTCTAGCCTAGCATGCAATCGAGCGGTGAAGTCCTCGGGGACAAACTGATGCCTTAACGCAGCCTATAACTCCTCCCAAGTGTCGATAGCCGGATAGCCATTGTATTCTCTTTCTTCCTTGTCCTATATCCACCAATGGTAAGCAAAATCAATAAACTTAATGGTGGCAAAGGCTACCTTTTGAGAGTTGGAGTATTGGTAGAAGTCAAAGACTTGCTCCGTCTTATGTTCCCACTCCAAGTTGGCTTCGGCCTCGGTAGACCCTCCAAAGGGTTGTACTTCCACCTTCACGTTAGGCCCTCTTCCATATCCTTGGTCCATATCTTGACCTAGATATCCCATCATGGGTTGTGGAAGTTGCCTCATAGCTTGATGATTCACTCAACCTACGCCTCGTCCTCCAGCGGGACACCTTGGTTGCCATGGGGCCGTTGGTGCCCTCAATTGGAAATCTCCAACATATTCTTGGCCTGAAAAGTTAGCGGGGCTCGAAGGCAAATGCATAGTAGGGTGGTAGAATAAGTAAAAGAATGGAAAGAATGCATACCTGATTCCTCTCGGGTGGTACTCGGGAGGGCACGGTAGGAGGTCGTTGGAACCGTCGACAAGGTCGCTACCGAGGCGTGCAAACTTGGTAACAAGGTATGTAGGCTCTCCACATTGCGTAGCAACATTTCCATGTTAGAGAACCAATAAGTGATCTTAACAAGTTTCCCAATCCCATCATAGTTATCGCGTCTCATGGACGTAAATGTTGAAAGGGTTTCTTGACAACAAATAAATTTGTAACCAAGACCCCGTTGTGTATAGGGAGGTCAGGATCGTCCACATGAAGCAAGTTTTGTTTGATTACTGTACTAGAAAACAAGAAAACACATAAATAAAGTAAAGCAGAGACGAAAATAAAAACGAAGCTACGACAACCTCGGTATCGCCCTTGTCAAGGTCGGTATCGATGCTAGACTTAGACTATAAACAACGCAACTAGCACGAAAGAACTGCATGCTCGGTACCGACCTGGAACCCTCGGTATCGAGTCTGAAAAGAGTAATACAAATGTGATTCAAATGGAGAAAAGATCTAGGATAAGAGTTTACCACGACATAATCATGCATTCAAGATAGTGTGAAGGATAAATAACATGCCTTGAGGATAAAGCTATCAACTTTCGTTGATTTAAGCAAGCAAATCAATCAATTTTCATGAATTAGTTCACTCTCTACTTATTTTTTTATCCAAAGCTCGAAACTTTCGTTATCGAACAATATCAACATTCAAGGTTACAACTTTCTCTTTCGATCAAGCCATAAGCTCGAATTACTTCCACTTTCGTCTAAGTATAAGCACAAAACAAGTAAATAAAAGATAGAATGCAATTAGATACTCATCACACGTTCAATCATGCACAACTATGCCGGGTTTTCAACCTCGACCCTAGAAAAAGCGAACTACTCACTCAAGATCGAAACAAAACAAGCAATTGAATTGAATGAGAGCATTAAATGAAAACAAATCAAAGGCTTACTTGAATTAAAATCGAAACTTAGTCTTTGAACACAAACTAGAACTCCAAGTAATCTCAAACTAGAACTAGAAAACTAGAGAAAAGTCTATCTTTTGATCTCTAACGTGCGTCTCCCTCTCCTCTCTCAATTGTCGTCCCCCTTTCCAGGTTAGAACAAAGGGTATTTATACTAGAGAGCCTATCTATCAAGTTTCCAAAAGATAAAACTTTCCTAACTTAAAAGGATTGCGAAATAAAATATATAAAATCTCAAAGTCGGCGCCGCCTGCTGACACTGGTAACCTCGGTGTCGACCTGCACAGGGTCGGTAAGATTCTCGACTGAACTTCTTGACTTGGACTCTGCTGCACAGCTCGGTACCGAACCCACAGGGTCGGTATCGAGCTCTTGTTCTTGATTCTTCATACTTTTGCATAGCTTCTTTTGGATTTGTCGAGGTGTTCAAAGTGTCTTCTTTTTCTCTTCTCTTCCACCATGCTCCACCATCAACCTCCCGATCTCAACTCGCTTGGAATGTTCCTTTTTTGCTTCAAAAACCTACTGATGATGTCCAAAACAGCAAAAGCAAAAAGTGGGCCCAGGAGGACCCCCATAGGCAAGTTGGGTACCCACATCCACGTGGTTATCTAAAAACAAAAACTCCCAACGCGCGCGAGGTCTATCAAACATCCCGGGACGAGGTCTCGACCTCGTCACCGACTCTGCTAAGTACGCCCGCCCGCTCGAACCAATCACCGGCGACCTCACTCCTGAACCAATCACCGGCGACCTCACTCCCAAACCAATCACAGGTGACCTCACTCATGGACCAATAAAAAATCCCTATTTCAAGTATCCCACATCGGACATTAGCCTAAACTCGGCCCCCCAATTCTCTATAAATAGAGAAGGACCTCGTAGGAAGAGGGGGTCGAAAAACGACTTGAACTCAAGAACTCTCTTGTTTGTTAAAGATCGACGTGATAGGAATACCTTCAACCGACCTCGTTACAGATAAGAGAAATCCACAAAAAGACTCCGAGTCATACAAAGACCTCGCCTACACCAAAGACCTCGCTACAAAATCTCACAAAGCTCTCTACACCACGCATCCAAATCTACCTCGCCTTAGCGTCGACCTCGCAACATTTAGGTTTGATCTCGGAACCTCGTAGGAGGTCTAGGTGTAATTCTTAAAGTTTTTCATCAATCTCATAGGTGTGTAACCTCGTTATTTGGGAGAAAAGTCATAAATAAAGGAGCAAGTGTTTGCACTCAAATATAATAATCTTATTTCTTGTCTCGTAGCGAACCTCGTTATTTCGGATTTCATCACTGGCGCCGTCTGTGGGAACCTCTTCATCCTAAGCAGCTCCCCACTTTTTAGTGCAAACCTTGATTCCTAAAACCCCCTCAAAATGGCTTGTCCAAACAATTTCTTCCCTCAACATCCCGACAATATGGCCGAGACCCCTCCATGGGCGACGACAGGTCCGTCAGGGTACCCTTTTGTGGTCCCGCCAGGCTGGACATACAACATCCCACAAAACCCATACCCGTTCCAGGGATACGAACAGGGTGGCGCCCCTTTCAACCAGTATCCCTATCCGGGGTACGGGCAGTACCAACCGGGCCAAGCTCCCCCATACGTCCCGATTCCTCCCCAGGGGCAGCCTCACTCCGAGTACGTGCCCGCATATGTCCCGGGCTACACCCCGGGGCAGGAGGCGCCCACGAACGGATCTACCACGGAGAGGCCCTCCCGAGATCCAATGCAGATCTCGCGATCCCGTTCGCGACGTACAGAAAGGCGCGACATGGAGCTGTCCGAGACGGCGGCAAGCGTGCCATGCCCAATGGCGAGGTCAAAGTCGAAGTCTGCTTGCCCATCCGTCGAGAGTGGGTACAGGAATCCCTTTGTACCCGAAATCTAAGTGGCACACATGCCCAAAGGCTTCCATTGGCCACAAATGGGACTTTACGACGGCACGGCCGACCCCAAGGACCACGTAAAACACTACGCCGTCCAGATGAACGTCAACTCTTACAATGATGCCATTTTCTGTCGGATCTTTCCGACCACTCTAGACAAGGCGGCAATGACGTGGTTCACCAACCTTAAGGTCGAGTCGATAGCCTCGTTTTCCCAACTATGCGAGTCCTTCGTCGGGCACTTCAACGGCTCGAGGAAGCGCAAGAAGAACATGCGCGATCTCCGTGGAATTGAGCAGGGGGAAAACGTGAAGTTGGGTACCTATTTTACGTGGTTCACCACCGCGGTCGCTGAGATCGCGCAAATCGACGAGACCTCGGTGCGCGACATCCTCATGGGTAACCTTCGCCAGGGGGATTTCAAATGTCGCATTTTCCTCAAAAATCCGACCACGTATGAGAGCCTGTGTGCTCGGATCACGGCACAGGTCTACGCCGAGGACGCTGCCAGCCAGAGCTCGCGACCGAGGACCGACAAGGAAATCGTAACCGAGGCTAAGGGAAAGGCTAAAGTGGCTGCGCCGGCCGCGAGGGACGCGTACATGATGCAAACTCATGATCGGCGTGCCGATTACAAAAGCAACAACAACAAAAGCAACAACAATAACAGAGGCAACAACGACAATAGAAACAACAACCGCTACGACAACCGTGGCGGTGGGGGCTGGAGCTGCTTCGGAGGGAAGCCACGAGGTTACAAAGCCTACAACCCAAACGAGAAAAAGCGCGCCAACCCTTTTCGGGGGCCAACCTCGTGCAGCAGGAACCAACCAGGCCCCGACCAAGCAGCACAGAACAACAAGCTCCGACAAGGCAGTCGCGCTCCGGACAAGCCGCGACGCCCGATGGGTACATCAATACCATCTCAGGCGGACCCTCGCTGGCGGGCTCGAGCCAGACGGAGAGGAAAAGATACGCAAGGGCGAGTCACCATGAGCCCTCGGTATACAGCGTGACGCAAACCTCGCGGTCCCACGTCGGTATGGCCTTCACGACAGAAGACGCCGAAGGGCTTCATATGCCCCACTCCGACCCCCTGGTGATACACGCTCAGTTGGGCTCGAAGATAGTGAAGCGAATACTGGTGGACACGGGTTCCTCCGTGGACATCATGTACTTCGGCGCTTTCGAGCAGCTCGGGATCTCCGCGACATCCTTGAGGCCCTACGCTGGGAAGCTCACCTCCTTCTCAGGGAACGAGGTCGATGTCGCTGGTCTCATAGACCTTTGGATGACCCTCGGTACTAGCCTGGCAACGAGAACCGAGGTAATAGAGTTTACGGTGGTGTACCTGCCCTCGGCCTACAACGCAATCATCGGCAGAGTCTCCTTGATGAAATTCCAGGCGGTGGTCTCCATCTACCACCTGAAAATGAAGTTCCCCACCAACGTGGGCGTCGGAGAGGTGAAGGGCAACCAAGAAGAGGGCCGCGTCTGCTACATGACCTCGGCTAAGCAAAAATGCCCTGTGTTCATGGTGGAGACTTCGGGTGAAGCGGACCTCGAGGTCCGGGACTTCACAATACCCACTCCCGAGGCAGAAAGAAGGGTGATTACCCCCTTCCACAACAAATCAGAGAAGATCTACCTCGGGGGTTGCCTTACTGGGAATGCGGCAGCGTCACTAGAAGCCCTGCTTGCTGGGTCCCGCGACGTATTCGCCTGGACTGCAAAAGATCTCCGAGGTGTGCCTCGGACCCTGGCCCAGCACTCCCTGAACATCGACGTCGTCGTTCGTCCTGTGGTGCAGCGTCGAAGGAAAATGAACGAAGAAAGGTCAACCGCCGCAAATGAAGAGGTGGCCAAGCTGCTGGCCGCAGATTTCATACGCGAAGTCCAGTATCCGAAATGGCTGTCCAATGTCGTTTTGGTCAAAAAGGCCAGCGGCAAGTGGAGAATGTGTGTAGACTTCAAAGAACTCAACAAGGCATGCCCCAAAGACAGCTACCCCCTGCCCTCGATCGACGCACTTGTAGATTCGATCGCTGGGCATGAGGTCTTGAGTTTCCTCGACGCCTACTCGGGGTACAACCAGATCTCGATGAATCCCCGTGACGAGGAAGAAACATCCTTTATCACCCAGCGGGGGACATACTGTTATAAGGTCATGCCGTTTGGCCTCAAGAACGCGGGAGCCACATTCCAACGCCTCGTCGATCGGATTTTTAAAGATCACTTGGACAGGAATGTATCCGCCTGCGTCGATGACATCGTGGTGCGAAGCAAGGGCCCCGAGGAGCACCTGGCTGACCTCGCCGAGGTTTTCACCACCCTCGGACACCACCAGCTCAGCCTGAATCCCGAGAAGTGCGTTTTTGGCGTGTCCTCGGGAAAGTTTTTGGGATTCATGATCAGCGAGCGCGGGATCGACGTCAACCCCGCCAAAATAGAATCAATCCTCGCAATGAGGTCTCCCTGATCTCGTACCGAGGTACAAAGGCTCAACGGCGCTGTAAACTACTTGGGGAGGTTTTGCTCCTGCCTAGCAGACAAGTCCCTCCCATTCTTCGCCGCCCTAAAAAAGAACGACAAGTTCGTCTAGGACGAAAGACTCGAGACCGCCTTCTCTGAGTTAAAAACCTTCCTCACCAAGCTCCCCACCTTGTCACCTCCACGTGCGGGTGAAGATTTGCAACTGTATGTGGCGGTGAGTCCCGAGACCGTCAGCGCGGTGCTCACAAGAGAGGCCATGCACCCGGTATACTTTGTGAGCCGCGTGCTCTAGCCCGCGGAGCAGAGATACTCCCCGGCAAAGAAGATGGCGCTGGCTGTGGTGACCGCCGCGAGGCGACTACGCCCATACTTCCACGCACATCCCATCCAGGTTCTCTCAGACCTCCCACTCCGCCAAATTCTACATCAGCCCGCTCTCTCCGGACGTATGACCAAGTGGGCCGTTGAGCTCTCCAAGTTCGATATCAATTATCTTCCGAGAACCGCGATGAAGGGACAAGCCCTCGCCGACTTTATGGTGGAGGTCACCTTCCCCGAGACAAACACAAGCTCGGACGAATGGAAAGTATTCGTTGACGGCTCACGATGTGACACCGGTGGCGGGGCCGGGGTGTTCCTCGCTGGACCCTCAATCGAGACGGAGTATGCTCTCAATGACGCCTTTGATGCCACCAACAACGACGCCGAGTATGAGGCCATGATCGTCGGGATCGAAATGGCGCTACTCAACGGGGCCCGCAAAATCAGGGTCTGCACAGATTCCGAATTGGTGGCGCGACAACTCAACGGCCAATACGACACCAGAACAGGTTTTCTGCCCGCTTACCGAGCAAAAGTCAAAGCCTTGGTTTCGTGCCTCGAAACTTTCGCGGTGGAATCAATCCCGCGGACCTCAAACACCAAGGCGGATGCCCTCGCCAGGTTAGGCTCCGCACTTCCCTTGGATGTGGGAAACCGCGTCATGGTGGAGAGAAAGCTCTCACGAAGTGTAGATAGCGAGGTCATGTCCATAATAACCGAGGACTGGAGGTTCCCGGTGACGAGGTACATACAAAGCGACATCCTCCCAGAGGACCCCGTGCTGGCCAGAAAATTAAAAATGCAAGCCGCCCGCTACTGCGTCATGGAAACCAGCTTTATCGCCAGGGCTACGCTGAGCCTAACCTGCTGTGCATACCGCCCGAGGCCACGGACCACGTCCTCTACGAGGCCCATGAGGGAGTTTGTGGGGGACACCCGGGATGGAGGTCTTTGGCACACAAAATTGTCCATTTGGGGTACTTCTGGCCTACTCTCCGACAAGACGCAAGAGCTTACGTCCAGAAGTGCGTCGGATGCCAGAAACACGGGAACATCCAACACACCCCGACGGCTCCCCTCCGCAGCATTCACGCGTCATGCCCATTCGCAATGTGGGGAATGGACATTCTAGGCCCATTTCCTAAGGCCGCGGGCCAAGTGCAATACATTTTGGTCATCGTGGACTACTTCACGAAGTGGATCGAAGCACAGGCAATGGCAAAAATCACCGGGGCAAAGGTCTGCGAGTTCCTGTGGAAAAACCTCGTCTGCCATTTCGGTGTTCCCATGACAATCATGACCGACCATGGCCCCCAATTCGACTGCGAAGAAACTCGGACTTTCTGCTCTGAGTTGGGCATCAACCTCAAATTCTCCTCCGTGGCTCACCCCCAATCCAATGGCCAGGTAGAGAACGTTAATGCCCGCATCTTGACAGACCTCAAGAAGCGCCTGGGCATGGCACAAGGCCGTTGGGCCAAATTACTTCCCCTCGTCCTCTGGACGTACCGCACGACCTCGCGCCGCGCAACGGGCGAGACCCCCTTTGCTCTTACCTACGGGGCGGAAGCCCTTGTTCCCGTAGAAACCCTAATTCCATCAGCAAGGGTGTATAACTTCGACGAGAAAGAAAACGAGGCCAACCTCAGAATCGAACTGCAATTCCGGGATGAAATCCGCGAGGTGGCGGACCTGCGCTCTAGAGAATACAAACGACGTGTCGCCATATACCACGACAAGAAGGTCAGACAAGGCCTCCTGGCCACCGGAAACCTCGTACTAAGCCGCACCGAAGGAGGAAAGTTGGACCCTAACTGGGAAGGACCCTACATCCTCGGGGAAGAAGTCGCGCCCGGGGCATTCAAACTCAGGGACGACGAGGGGCGCACGCTGAGCAAAACGTGGAACGTCGCACGACTCAAAAAATATTACATGTAGACGCTCGAAACCCCGTTGTTCACCACAGTGGGTAAATAAAGGATTGCGGGCTTTTCTAAAAACACTCCATCGTTGAGAAATTCCACCCCTCGCTTCACGCTTGGGGTTGGAGAATCTCGTTGAAAAATTCCACCCCTCGCTTCCCGCTTGGGGTTGGAGAATCTCGTTGAAAAAATTCCACCCCTCGCTTCCCGCTTGGGGTTGGAGAATCTCGTTGAAAAAATTCCACCCCTCGCTTCCCGCTTGGGGTTGGAGAATCTCGTTGAGAAATGCCACCCCTCGCTTCACGCTTGGGGTTGGAAAATCTCGTTGAAAAAATTTCCACCCCTCGCTTCCCGCTTGGGGTTGGAGAATCTCGTTGAGAAATGCCACCCCTCGCTTCACGCTTGGGGTTGGACAATCTCGTTGAAAAAATTTCCACCCCTCGCTTCCCGCTTGGGGTTGGAGAATCTCGTTGAAAAAATTCCGCCCCTCGCTTCCCGCTTGGGGTTGGAGAATCTCGTTGAAAAATTCCACCCCTCGCTTCCCACTTGGAGTTGGAGAATCTCGTTGAAAAAAAATTCCACCCCTCGCTTCCCGCTTGGGGTTGGAGAATCTCGTTGAAAAAATTCCACCCCTCGCTTCCCGCTTGGGGTTGGAGAATCTCGTTGAAAAAAAAATTTCACCCCTCGCTTCCCGCTTGGGGTTGGAGAATCTCGTTGAGAAATGCCACCCCTCGCTTCACGCTTGGGGTTGGAAAATCTCGTTGAAAAAATTTCCACCTCTCGCTTCCCGCTTGGGGTTGGAGAATCTCGTTGAAAAATTCAACCCCTCGCTTCCCGCTTGGGGTTGGAGAATCTCGTTGAAAAAATTCCACCCCTCGCTTCCCGCTTGGGGTTGGAGAATCTCGTTGAAAAATTCCACCCCTCGCTTCCCGCTTGGGGTTGGAGAATCTCGTTGAAAAATTCCACCCCTCGCTTCACGCTTGGGGTTGGAGAATCTCGTTGAAAAAAAAAAATTCCACCCCTCGCTTCCCGCTTGGGGTTGGAGAATCTCGTTGAAAAATTCCACCCCTCGCTTCCCGCTTGGGGTTGGAGAATCTCGTTGAGAAATTCCACCCCTCGCTTCACGCTTGGGGTTGGATAATCTCGTTGAAAAAAAAAAATCCACCCCTCGCTTCCCGCTTGGGGTTGGAGAATCTCGTTGAAAAATTCCACCCCTCGCTTCCCGCTTGGGGTTGGAGAATCTCGTTGAGAAATTCCACCCCTCGCTTCACGCTTGGGGTTGGAAATCTCGTTGAAAAAATTCCACCCCTCGCTGCCCGCTTGGGGTTGGAGAATCTCGTTGAAAAAATTCCACCCGTCCCTTCCCGCTTGGGGTTGAAGAGTCTCGTTGAAGAGTCCCACCCCTCACTCCCCGCTCGGGGTTGGAAAGTATCGTGACACGAATGAGGTTCGCAGACGACTATTTTTTAGTTTGGGACGAACTTCCACAAAAACGAGGTCCGAACGGAGGCTCACGACCTCGCCACAGGACTACAACGCCCGGTGTGGTCCGAGCCCCACAGAAGATGTGACACTCGAACCATGGGGTTGGACGGATAAGGAATATGCAAGAAAGTCTAAAGCAAACAAGCATAGGAAAAGAAAACGACGAAGGGCACAGACCAAAAACAGATGTTTTAATTACAGACCCCGTAGGGTCACCCAAACAAAAAAGAGGAGAAAGAAGGATGTTTCAATTACAAACCCCATAAGGCCACCAGAATAGAAAAAAAAAGGGAGAGTTATCATCTCTTCGAGGTCTCAACCTCGGAACCTGTAAGATCAATGGTCTTAGGGGTTTCGGCGGAGCCAGCCAAGGCCTCAGTAGGAGCAGTTTCAGCAGGAGCAAGCTCAGCAGGGGCAGCGGAAGCAAGAGGCGCGGGCGCGCTGGTCGCAAGCTGAGGTCCCGTGGAGGTTAACCCCGGGTTCCCCCCAACAAGCTCTACTTTGGGTGGCGCAACGCTGGACACAGTCCCGTCCTCGTTGAGGAAGAACTCGCATTCCCCCTCGGGATCCGTCGACCCCAGCTCTCCCATGGTTTCATTGTAGTTGGGGTTGAAGAAGATGATCTGGGGGTTGAGGTGCCCATACTTGGCCACCGCCTGCTTTACGCCCATACGGACGGCCTGGTGGAACATCGTCCTCACACTCTCCACCAGCTCCGCCTTGTACTCCTCCGAGTCCACATACCTGGGACCCGCGGCCTCGACTTCCTTGTTGAGTTCAACAATACGCCCCTCGAGGCGCCTGATCTCCTCCTCGGCCCTCGGGAACTCCGCCTCCTTTGCCTTGTAGAACTCATGCTCAGCGAAGAGCTTACCTCGAAGCCCGTCAACCTCGCTCCGCAGAACCTCAGCCTCGCCCCTCGCCCTCTTCTCCCCTTCCCTCGCCGCCTTCACCTCCTCCCTTGTCGCGGCCTCCGCGGCCTCAACCCGCTTCTTGGCTGCAGCCTCCGCGGCCTTAGACGACTCCGCGACCTCGGCCAACTCCTTGGCCTGTCGCTCGCACACCTCGCTGCGGGCCCGAAGCGCGGCCTCCATCTTGTCCATCCTCGAATGAAGAAGGACGATGCGACTTCGGTTGTAATTGTCAAAAAAGGTGTGCTGCAGGTTCACAGAAGGATAAGAAAAGAAACAAGAAAGAGACAAGAATCAAACACACGAAAACAAAAAAGAAAGAAGAGGCTTACCATGGCCGAATACCGAGCGGCTTCGTCGTCAAGTGCTGCCTCGGTGAGGTTGTTGGCCCACGCGACCTCCTCCTTGTAATCTCCCCGGGCCCAGTCCAGCAGGCCCCCCCTGATGGGTCCGGGACAATGAAACCTGGCAGGGTGGGGGCCCGTATCCCCGCGGCTTCGCCCTTCGAAGTTGAAGGCGGGAATGAGTTCCAGCTCCCGCGAGCTTCTTTGGTGGTCGCCCGACCGGGGCTTCTTCTTCTTCTCAGGGGAAGACCCCGCTTCCTTCCTTTTCCGCAGGGTCTTATCGTCGGACGCCCGGGGTGGATGAGTGGTCCCCTTCGTGGTGGCCCCCTTTGGCGGAACCACATCAGCCCTTTTCTCCTTCTGGGGCGGCCTCGTGACGTCCCACTGCGACGCCCTCGGAACGCTCCCCTTGGGAAGGGCTCCCCCTGCCGCGGCCGTTGGCAGGACAGGTCCCGGCTGCGTGGTGCCTGCTCTCGTTTGCGAGCTCAGCTCGTTGATTGATATCCCCTTGAGGACCCGGGGAGCAGGGGTCTTAGAAGTAGACGTCATAGGTTGTTTCCCCTTTGACGTCGTGGTAAGAGCGTGCAGAAAGTTCACTGTCAAGAAAGAAGTAAAAAGAAAACAGCAGGTTAGGACGAGGTCAGAAACGAAGGAAACGAGGTGTATGACCCCGCAAACATAGAGGAAAAAAAAACAATCAGGGAAATGGCGATAATAAAATACCCTCTCCGCCCTCGCGAGGAGGGAAACTGAGGCTCAGCCCGGCCCGCTCCAGCCGGTCTTGAGAAAGGTAGCGCTCGTATGGCGCCTGGTACGCCGGGGCGTACTTGGCCTTGAGCGCTTGGAACTCGGCAACCTTGTACGGGCACACGCATCTCTCGTAGTTGCCCGGTGCCACAGGGAAATTGAGATATCTCCCGCTGAGGTCTCGGACCAAAAACCATTTAGGTTTCCACGTCCCGCAGTTCGACTGGGTCGAGATGATTTTGACGTTCGGTGTGCTGAGGTTGACCAGGGAACAACGAGGTTCTCTCCTCGCCAAGACTAACGCCGACAAGTCGTTGAGATTCGGCTCATCCAGAAGCTCGCGACTTCGAATCGTGTAAGCACACAACAACCGCCAGGCGTTCGGGAACAACTGAGCGGGGCAGACACCCATGGCCCACAAGAAATCAACGATGTGCTGGGCCAGGGGCAGCCTAAAGCCCGCTTGAAGGCTGACGAGGTTCACGACCGCACACCCCTCGTAGGATGCCAGGGGCCGCCCCTCCTCCTCTGGCAGTGCCAGCTCAACTCCCTCGGGCCAGGGGAAATCTCTAGCTATGTCCGCGAGGTCACCCAGCTTTAAATCGGAGGCCACCCCCTCGGACAGGTAGGCCTCGGGGGTACTCGGACTCATGGGAATCCGTTCTCTGAGGACGACGGGAACGCCGGATACAGCATCAGTAATGTAGGCCTCGGGAAAGCTCGAGGGCACGTATGCGGCCGAAGCTGAGGCAATGGCCGCGTCCAACCTCGCCTCGACTTCAGCGGCAATCACATCAGGAGAAGAAGAGGAAGCCATTTCAACACCAGAGTATACGCGCAGACGAGGGAAATGCGAACTGATCGAAACGGCGGAGTCGCTGGATGAGGGCTCGCTGAAGACCAACGAAGGGGAACTCGGGTTCTGGGAATCACTAGGCTCTACGCTTCCTACGGACTCGGAGACCTCCTGATAGAAACTCTCTTGGAAATTAAAAACAAAGCCAGGCGGTGGGCTCGCAGAGGCTCTCCTACGCATGAAAAGACAACGTCCAGGCCGCGAAAAGCTAGCACCTGGAAAAGAAGAGGTCAGTAAGGCACTAAAGGCAAGGCAAACAAAGAGAAAAACACGAGATCATGACCCCGGGGAAGAAGGAAAGACGAAGTCAAGCCCGAGAACAAAGCACGAGATCATAACCTCGAAAAGAAAAGAGCACGAGGTCATAACCTCGAAAAGGGAAAGGCACGAGATTATAACCTCGAAAAGAAAAGAGCACGAGATCGCAACCTCGAGGGACAAAGCAACGCGAGGTCATAGAGGGAAAGGCCACGTGGCACCCTACGGGCTATTCTGACAAGATAGGACGGCAAAGAAGAATTTGAAGCGCCAAAAGGAAGGAAAGAGAAAAAAGAAGGCCAACCAGCGCTGGAGGCCAGCGGCGGAAGCCCAAACGTCCCGTCAATCAGACATCATGACGTTTGGGCTCCCGAGAGTTTTCGAAATTCGAAATATGGTGGGCGGAGAAACGGGAGTTCAACCGTCGCCCCAAGCAAAAAAGAAAGAAAGAAAAACGATAAACCCGGAAAACCCAGCGATACCTTCGCGGTGGCAAACCCCCCACCACCATCTCACCACCGTCTCACAACACCGCCCCCCGGAGCATAACGCAAAGAAAAAAGAGGGGAGAAAAGCAGGGCAAAAAGAAAGGAGAGGAGACGAAAAACCAAGGGAAGACGAGGGCTCTACAGAACAAAAACCACCAACAACGCCGCCGCGCAACCAGCGGAGAAACACCCAGAAATCGTAAGCACTCACCCAGGTGCGAAACGGAAGCAAGCGAAGAACGAAGAAACACCCTGAAACCACAAACAACCACCCAGATGCGAAACAAAACGAAGAAAGAACGAAGAAAAATAACAAAAAGCAAACGCAAAAAACGCAACAACCCTTCCACCGCCGCTTCGCCACCGTGACGCCGGCGCAAAACGCCGGGCGACTCACCGTCGCCCTTACGAAACGCGGGGTGAAAGGTGAACAAGGGAAGAATCAAAAGCAAAAAATACCGAAATACAGGAGGAAGAAGATCAAGAACTTACTTGTTTAAATGTTGACGAACGGAAGGCGTTGGCGTAACTAGCGAGCGGCGGAAAGCTCGTCGGAAACCGTCTGGAGAAACCGCTCAAAAGAAGACGAAGAGACAAAGAGAGAGAAAGAGCGAGAATATTGGAGAGAGAAGATGGGAGGGAAGCGTGTGGGATACGCCCTTATATAGAGCAGATCTGAGCCTCCCCCCACTCCCGAAAGGCTTCTTGGGCCTCTTACCTAGACGGCCCACTAAGCAGAAAACGGCGAAAAGGCCCAGGGATCTTTATCCACGCAGAATAGAGCCTCACACCTTGCAAAAACGCCCTCCCAACCTCGAGACCTTCATAACCACTAAAAAACACCCCACATCTCGCAAAATCCAGGGAACTTATGCCCTGCGACCCTCGGGGCGAGGCCCCCAGGCCATGGGGTTGTGATGATGTCCAAAACAGCAAAAGCAAAAAGTGGGCCCAGGAGGACCCCCATAGGCAAGTTGGGTACCCACATCCACGTGGTTATCTAAAAACAAAAACTCCCAACGCGCGCGAGGTCAATCAAACATCCCGGGACGAGGTCTCGACCTCGTCACCGACTCTGCTAAGTACGCCCGCCTGCTCGAACCAATCACCGGCGACCTCACTCCTGAACCAATCACCGACGACCTCACTCCCAAACCAATCACAGGTGACCTCACTCATGGACCAATCAAAAAACCCTATTTCAAGTATCCCACATCGGACATTAGCCTAAACTCAGCCCCCCAATTCTCTATAAATAGAGAAGGACCTCGTAGGAAGAGGGGGTCGAAAAACGACTTGAACTCAAGAACTCTCTTGTTTGTTAAAGATCGACGTGATAGGAATACCGTCAACCGACCTCGTTACAGATAAGAGAAATCCACAAAAAGACTCCGAGTCATACAAAGACCTCACCTACACCAAAGACCTCGCTACAAAATCTCACAAAGCTCTCTACACCACGTATCCAAATCTACCTCGCCTTAGCGTCGACCTCGCAACATTTAGGTTTGATCTCGGAACCTCGTAGGAGGTCTAGGTGTAATTCTTAAAGTTGTTCATCAATCTCATAGGTGTGTAACCTCGTTATTTGGGAGAAAAGTCATAAATAAAGGAGCAAGTGTTTGCACTCAAATATAATAATCTTATTTCTTGTCTCGTAGCGAACCTCGTTATTTCGGATTTCATCACCTACAAAAAACACGAAAACGGAGTAGCTTCCATAATTTTCACAAAATATGTAAGCTTATTCAAAAACACACAAAACAAATACTAAAACTCAACTATACTAAGCTAAACAACAAAGAAAAACACTCAAAAACTATACTAAAAACATGACCATGAAAATACCCCATACTTAAGCTTGCTTGTCCTCAAGCAATCACTAGACATAAACCAAAACCAATCAACATGCTCATCAAGTAATAGCCCTCATCTAAAAAGCAACTTTAAAGCATAGCAAAAATAGCAATATGACTCTTAACGTCATCACACATATATATGCAACTAATAGACATGAGCAAACACAATCTAACCTCACCCAGGATAATGTGTTTCACTCGTCTCTCATGTGTTTGGGTTTATAAATTCATCTCTCAACTCAATATTATATGCAAAAACTCATAGAAATTGGAACTTATATCACCAAAATCTCCACTAAAGATTTGTCAAAACAAGCAAAAATCATCAAGAGAACTTAGGCTCAATGAAAAACTTCATAGAAGTTTCCATTCGTCCGGGTTGTAACGGAGTTTGGTAATTACAATAAGGCGTGGAAAATCTTTTTTTCATGTGGTGCTAATAATATTCGGGAATAACGACTCCTAAAATCTCACATATACCAAAACTCTCATAAGAACATACCAAACTCACTCAAACATTATACACACTCATTTTCTCTTAACCCCATTAAAATCTTAGAAAGCCTCATAAAAACATAAAGAAACTCTAGGTTTTAAACTTTTAAAGCACTTGCACATTTTCTTCCTCGTTCCTTCTTTTTTCCTTTCACTCCTTTTTTTCTATTTTTCTGCATTTTCTTCCTTATTTTTCCTCACCCTTATTTGGGTTCCTTTTAGAGATCGAGCTAAAATTCCTTTCTTCCTTTGTGCATTCTTCTAACCAAGAGATCTTCTTATATAGTTGAAACAAGATACTTCCAATCTACCCCAACCAAACCGTTATTTTTGAACCAACACATATCTTTACACTCAACAAAAACAATTCCTCTCCATCTAAGTCCTAATCCCCGAATAGGGTCAAGCTTATATCGGCTAGAAATAATTTTGTGGAGTAACAAATAAAAAGGCTTAAGGCTCAAATTGGTTATCAAAAACAAGGATAATGTAAGGTGGATATGGACTAATAGTGCTTATGAAAAATAAGTTCTCTATCATACGTTTCCACAAGTAATGAACTAAAATTCTTATATAGGTCTTAAGAAATAGATAACCATCACAATTCCAAGAGATAATATACATATAGAGAGTAAATCACACATGAAAAATCAAGGCTAAAAATAAGAGCTCACAAGGTCATTTTTGTTCGATTGCAACTACTCATGCTAACATTTATACACATTCAGTTTCATCATATGCTATTTCACCATAAAACAATTTCATCATGAGACTCAGGCTATACTATCAAAAACATGCTAAAAGGAAATTACATGGTCATGCAAAGTAAAAGTAATCATAGATCCATAAGATCAAGGGTACTTATCTATTCTAATATATTTTTTTGAAATTTTTTTAATTTTTCATTTTTTTTGTGACGATTTTTTTAAAAAAAATGAAAACATGTGAAACAAGTATTAGAAAAACAAACTAAAGCAAGAACATGAAAACACATAAAAACAAACAAGTTTTATTCTCCCTCCCTACCCCATACTTAAACATTACAGTGTCCCCTATGTAAAAATAAGGAAATGCATAAGAAAAAATAGGGAAAAGAAAAGAAACTTACAAAGAAACTGTCGAAGCAAAGGAAAACATTCATGAAGGAAGATCATCATTGGGGTGGTGGTGGGAAGTAGTGCTCACAAATGTGCATAAACTCACTCGTTGTCCGCCAGCGCTCATCCTCAACTACAACGCGCTGCTCCATTGTCCTCCAGCGAGTGTCAGCCCTCCGCTGTCGTTCATCCTCAAGTGCCATGCGAGCTGAATAGACATCATGCCAATGATTCGTCTGTTGTTGGAGATGAGAATGTTGTAGATTCAGCTGATGCATCTGGGATGACAAATCTTGTGTCCACTAAGGAGGAGCATCTGAACCAGAGTAATCGGCATGAGGCGGTTGCTGGTAGTGGGCATGCTGGTCAAAGGGGGCATATGGCACTACACCGAATGATGGTGGCCCGGTAGGGGGATGAGCTGGCTCGGTGTCGAAGTGGAATGCCTCGGTTCTAGCCTCGAAGTACTCGATACTGAGGCCAGGATGCTCGGTACCGAGGTTGGCATTCTGTGCAGGGGCCTCGGTACCGCAAAGTTGGCTCATCTTGAGGCTTCTTGACCAAGGGGAATGGTTGAGACATCCATACTTCATACCAATTGGGCACGTGTAACAACTCCAAATTGTCTCGAGTGACTACCACGGTCTATCCATAAACCAAGGTAGCGACTCCCCTCTCGTGTCTCTAAAAAGTACTAGAAGACAACCAGTAGTTCGTGTTCATCTTATGTGGACATTATGCACTGTAGCGTGAGAGATCGACGTTGAGAGCTATTTCCAAGAGGCTTACCATGTTGGCACAATAAACTCCTTGTGAAGTGGCCCCATTTTTCTCTACATACTTCAACCATTCATACCCCAAATTCCTAGGAGCGGAGTCTTCAAAGAGAATGCTACGGAGGCATCCAACCTCTGTCCCTGTCAGCCTAGAGAGCTCCTTTTTGGGCCAAATGGTTGCACCCAAAATTCTGAGAATGATCCGGAAGATGGGGTTGATGATGTGTACCCCCGGAAGTGCAGGTGCGGTAGGATTAACTTCTCAGATGTAGCCCCAAGTATCTGTGACATTGAAATCATCTGGTGCTTTGTAGTCTCGGGAATGGTTAGGAAATTAGAGAAGTTGGTTGAATTCCTCCATAGTGAAGTCATGATCCTCAATGCCTAGACAAAACTTGATCCTCCCCGAAAATGTTTTGGATTTCAAGCTAGTGTGGAGAGTGGTTACAAACTCCAAGGTGAGAGCCGGATAGTGAGGGACACCTTCCTTTTTGAGGAGGTGTGGCACACCGAGGATAGAGAAGGCATGCTTTACATCTTCATAAATGCCCGAGGACATTGCACTTGACCTTGAAAACCATCTTGTGAGATGAGGCTTTTCGAGGACAAAATTGTAGATTGACAGTTGATCCCTAGTCGGCAATATGACATCATCCATTCTCGGTGGAGATGGAGATCCTTGGGTCCTCCTTTTCTTGCCCTCCCTTGAGTTAGCTCTACTTGAACTCGCTATTTAGTACCTAAAATTCCATAAATAACCAAGGTAAAATAGATTCATGCAAATTAAACACCAAGGAAACCCTATACTCGTATTTAAAAATAGCCTCGATCGACCTCGGTACCGAGCCTTCAGGGACGGTATCAAGCTCTCTGGGTTCATTTTGTTTATGTGCGAGTGATAGGTCGGTACCGACCTATGCAAGTCGGTATCGAGCCTGTATCAGAATATCGCACAAGGGTTTTTCAATCTCTAAACCCCGAATTTTTGACAATAAGCACATTTCAAGCAAGATTCCACATAAAAATCACAAAATCAAGTTCTAGCAACCCCGTACTTACTCAAAGCCCTATTCAATCATGCTAATATTGCCAAAAAGTCATGGTGAAAATCCTTCAATATCAAGAACGGGTTACTTCATGCTTTTAAAATCAAAAGGCATGGCAATCAAGCATGAATAAATGGAAATCATCGTGATTAAGCACCAATATGAAGGCAAAGAGGCACGATGATAATAGGAACATGAAATCTCGGATTATACATAGATCTAAGTATGAAAACTACCCAAAATTATCATGAATCTTCTAGAAAAGAGTTTAGGGTCAAGAAATCATACCCTAGACTTGTGAATTTGAGAACCGAAAATCGAATTGCAAGAGTAGCGAGGGTGGAGCTCGGTAACGAACAAACCGAAGGCTTTGCTCAGTATCAAATGAGGGTGTGAGATTTGAGTTTAATGGATCGAGTGGAATGTGTGGAATAAGGGGTGAGATGTGTGGCTAGATCTTGATGGATTTGTGAGGATTGGTGTGAGACTTGTGGCTTGAGGGCATTTGGAACTTTGGTAGAGGCGGCGTGGAAAAGAGGGGCAAGGAGAAGGAGTTTCTAGGTTAAAAAGAGCAAGTACCTGTTCCGCACGCTTGAATCTGAGTTTTATCACAAGTCAGCATCGACCCTCACAGCTTGGTACCGAGCCTGGAATGACTCTTTTCCAGCGTCGTTATCGACTCGACTTCTGTGACATGTTAGCATAATATATTCTATTCCGCAAACTTCTGTTCTACTAAAAAAACTGATGTTCGTGTTTTTAGTCTAGTTTTTGGTTTGTTTCTTAGTTTGTTTAGTTACGTTTTAGTAGGCTTTAGAGTAAGTTTTGTGTGTTTTTGGATGAGTTTGCATATTTTGTGAAAAGTATGGAAGCTACTCTGTTTTGTGTCTTTTGTAGGTTTTTAAGCGGGAAGGAGCGCTTTTTGAGCTGAGTTGAGGACTTGTGGTGGAGGATGGAAAACATGGAAGATAAGGAAGAAGATTGAATGGGAAAATCAAGTTAGAGTCCAAGTTAAAGCCGAAGAGAAGTTCAACAAAAGCCAAAACAGAGGCTCGTTAACGATCCTGTGAAGGTCGTTAACGAGGCTTAAAGATGGAAATTTTTGAAGGGAATTAGCAATTTCTACGACCCTGTGCGGGGTCGTTAACGAGGGTCCCGTGTCGGTAGAGGCCTAGCCGACTTTTGGTTGATATATCTTTTATCTTGTTATCTTTTAAGTAGAGTAAGTTTTTATCTCTTTGCCTTTTTAATAAATAGTTTCTTAGTATAAATACCCTTGTTCTAAGCCTAGGCAAGGGGGGGTCGTATTAGTTTTAGGAGAAGTCGAGTAAGAGAGAGAGTCGAACTGAAGTCGATCAAGAGAGAGAGTTTGGGTCGGTGATTGTGTCTTGCTCGGTGTTCGTAGTGTGTTTTCGGATTCAATGAAATTTGTAAGACAATATTCTCTTTTCAATTTCAATTAAGTTTAGTTTTTACTTTTTAATGTCTTCTTTAATTAAAGTTGTTTGCTTTATTTTAATGGATAGTGAGTAGTCTTCTTATCTAGGGTCGGGGTTGAAACCCGACATAGTTATGCATGTTTGAATGAATGTGTTGAGTCTTGATCGCCTTTTATCTCTTTAAATTGCTTGTTGTGCTTATGCTTAGACGATAGTCGAAGTAATTTGGGTTTCTAACTTGATTGAAAGAGAAAGTTGTGAACTTGAATTTTGATATTGTTGGATAACGAAAGTTTCGAGCTTTGGATTCAAAACAAGTGATAAAGTGAATTGATTTATGAAAATTGGTTGATTTGCTTGTTAGCCTGCTAAAGTTGATGAATTTATCTTTAAAGGCATGATTTTATCTTCATATGAGTTTTTATGCATAGTTATGTCGTGGTAACCTTTGTCCTAGATCTTTTATCTATTGATTTTGTTTGTTTGCTTTTGAATCATTCGTTACCGAGGTTCTTTTAGCTCGGTACTGAACCTGCGTTTGAGTAGTTGATTGTTCTGTGTTTGATGTTTTCCAGTTTCGTTAACGACCCTGACAAGGTCGTTAACGAGGTTGGTCGTAGATGTTTTTGCCTATTTTACTTTGTTTTCTTGTTTTGGTAGTTGATAGACAAATAACCCTGCTTCCCGTGGACGATCCTGACTCTGCTATACTCAGTGGGGTCTTGACTACAAGTTTTATTTGTTGTTAAGTAAATCCCTCTCAACAAATTGGCGTCGTTGCCGGGGAAGCAACAGTGTTTGTTTTTTATCTGTGTGGTCTGGGATTAGCCCGACCCTGTTTTTGTTTTTAACTTTGTTTTCTTTGTTTGTTTTCTCAGTGTATGCCAGCAGGACGTCGCAGGCTCGAATTTGACTACACCAGTTACTATTCAAAACCTGAACGCACCTTGCACCGTAGACGAAGGGAAAACCGAGCCATGGCTACATCTGAAGAGATGGCTCGACAGATGGAAGTCCTCCAGAAGCGGATGGAGGAGCTACAAGCTGATAGAGATGTCGTTGTTGCCGCTAGTGACCGTGAACGAGCAAACAGTGCTCATTTACAAGAAGAACTGAATGCCTATCTGAGGAATGCCAAGCAATATATGCATCCAGAACTGAGGGTACCGGAGTCTGCAATTGTGCTTCTAGAGATAGAGAAGACATTTGAGATGAAATCTCAATTTATATCCTTAATAAAGAGAGCTCAGTTTGAAGGGAAACCTACTGAGTGCCCTATGGAACATATTAGGAACTTTCTTGATTTGTGTGACACTATAGCTGTTGAAGGTGTCTCACTTGAATATGTTCTTTTAAAAGCTTTCAGGTGGTCTCTTACTAGAAAGGCCTTGAGCTGGTTGGAGAGCTTACCTCCTAAGTCTATAAGGTCTTGGAAGGCTTTGTATGATCAATTTCTTACAAAGTTCTTCCCTCTTGCCAAGACAACGGAGTTGAGAAAACGCATCACCTCCTATCATCAGCTGCCTAACGAGACCTTCATAGAGACGTGGGAAAGGTTTAAAGAGATGCTCAGACAGTGCCCTACTCATGAGCAACCTTTATATGTACTCCAAGAAATCTTTTTTCAGAGGATCAATGCAGAAACAAAGAACCGCATCAACACACACATTGCGTGCGGTTTTATAAAGATGGATCCCACAGCTGCATGGGAATTGCTCGACAAGCTGTCTAACTACGATGCCATGTATGGCACCCAACAATCAACCCATCCCTAGAGGCGTCTCTACATGCCTAATAAGGACGATGTTGATCCCGATGTCAAAAATCAATTTCTACAAGATGAGGTCAATCGCCTTAAGAAACAAGTAAGTTTTCTTAAAGTCTCTCAATCTTGTCAATAATGTGGCTCTTCTGCCCATATTACTTCTACTTGCACTAACATCGAGCAAGTAAGAGCCGTTGAGACTTATGCTGAGATGAATTACATGAAAGGTCCATACAGGAACCAGCCTAATAACTTTGATAGGCCAAACAACTATCCGACATGGGGCCATCAAAATCTGAGTTCAAACTATGCAGTGCCTCCACCGGATAGACGACCTGCATCATATCGACCCCTAGGTTACCAAGAGCCACCATCCTGGGTACAAGGTTTACAAGAGGGAATTAATGGAGTTCAAGACAACCTTAATAACCAGATGAAACGATGGGGAGGGTTCGATGTGTGGAAAAAGAATGTCGACTCACAACTAGGGAACTTGACCGCACGGATTCCGAGACCGCAAGGGCAACTCCCGGGCTATCCCGAGGAGAATCCTAGAGGACAAATAGAGGTTGTGCACCTTAGGAGCGGAAAGACACTACCGGAGAGTACCCAAGTTAAGGAAAAGAGCACCAAAACTGACGAGGACGCCACGGCCCAGATCGATAACGAACCAGAGAGGGTCGTTACCGAGCCTGAACAACTCGATAACAATGCTCCCAGGGTCGTTAATGACACCAATCCAGGTATGTTCTCTACTCCGATCTCTTCTCTTAATCCCAGGCTCGTTACCGACCCCACCAGGATCGGTACCGACCCTTCAAACGCACCAATCGACCCTAATGTCGACCAGGTAGCATCACCTCTCGAGCCCGTTTTGGCTTCGAGATTGGTGAAATCTCTTCCCTTTCCTACTAAGAAGTCTAAGGACTCTACTGAAAGCAAGTTTAAGCATTTTATTAAGATTCTCCAGGACTTAAATATTTCTATCCCATTCGCTGAGGCCCTAAGCAAAATGACGGCTTACACAAAGTTTTTGAAAGATATTCTTAGTATGAAACGATCTATTACAGAGCTTCAAGATGAGGTCTGGTCTATTACTCTACAAGAGAAATTAGGCGACCCAGAGAGATTTTCTATAACAATTGGCATAGGCGACCACCGATTTAAGGCTCTATGTGATTTGGGAGCCAGTGCCAGTTTACTCCCTCTGTCAATCTTGTCTAAAGCTAACATGGGACCATTGGAGCCGATCAACATGAGGTTATACATGGCGGAAGGCTCATGCGTCAAGCCAACAGGGGCCATAGAAGACTTTCCGGTTCAAGTGGGCAAATTCTTTGTTCCTAACGATTTCATAGTTATGGCAATGCCCGAAGATCCGGTGGTTCCTATTATCTTAGGGAGACCATTCCTCGCCACAGCCGAAGCCATAATTGATGTTAGGAAGGGACTCCTAACTTTTGAAATTGGGGATGAGGCGGTGGAATTTTGGTTCAAACCGACAATGAAGGAGACAGATAGAGCTGAAGTTAAGATGCTTTACACCCACAATGAATTCATTCAATGTGGGGACCCCGTTGGAAGACTATTGGCGAGTGATATATTATCAAGTCGAAGATGGGCCGAGATAGTTCCTGTAGTCTCGATAACGAGTTCACCTACCTCGATACCGAGTCTACTAGCAGATAAAGATAGCTCGTTAACGACCCTGCCTGCATTGTTAACGACCCTGGCCGAGGAGAATGCAATCTCGTCGTTTGAATACCTTGAAGAGGTGTTGAAAATGGAGCCAGAAGAACCAATTCTGATTCCAGCTGAGCCTTCTCCAACACTAAAGCCTCTTATAGATTCCCTCAGGTATGAATTTCTTGGTCATAATTCTACTTTTCCTGTCATTATTAATGCAAAATTAAAAGACGAGGAAGTAGAGAAGCTACTTTTTGTGCTTAGGACACATAGAAAAGCCATTGGTTACTCCCTAGATGATATAACCGGCATATCCCCTTCCCTTTGCATGCATAGGATATACATGGAGAATAATCATAAACCCACTATAGAGCATCAATGTAGGTTAAATCGTAACATGAAAGACGTGGTTCAAAAGGAAATTATTAAATTACTTAATGATGGGATCATATTTCCTATATCGGACAGCCAATGGGTTAGTCCGGTCCATGTAGTCCCAAAAAAAGGGGGTATGACCATAATTGAAAATGAAAAGGGAGAGCTAATTCCCACTAGGACCACAACTAGTTGGAGGATGTGCATTGATTATAAGAAGCTCAATAGTGCCACCAGGAAAGATCATTTTCCACTTCCTTTCATTGATCAAGTGTTAGAACGCTTAGCCCATCATGATTATTTCTGTTATTTAGATGGCTATAGCAGTTATTGGCAGATTCCCATTCATCTTGATGATCAGGAAAAGACTACCTTTACATGTCCCTATGGGACTTTTGCTTATAAAAGAATGCCATTTAGGCTTTGCAATGCCCCCGCCACCTTCCAAAGGTGTATGATGGCCATTTTTTCTATGATAGAGGATATTGTAGAGGTCTTTATGGATGATTTCTCTGTGTATGGTTCTTCCTTTGATGCTTGTCTTGCTAACCTTGCTTGTGTTCTTAAAAGATGTGAAGAAACCAACCTTGTGCTTAATTGGGAAAAATACCATATAAGATGAGTTGAGAAAATTCAGCTTATTGAAAAACTACCTCCTCCCTCTTCTATAAAAGATATTAGGAGTTTTTTAGGGCATGTTGGCTTTTACAGATGCTTTATCAAACATTTTTCTAAGATAGCTAAACCTCTGTCTAACCTACTAATGAAGGATGTAGTGTTTGAGCTGTCTCCAAAATGTCTTGAAGCATTTTACAGGTTAAGAGCAACCCACGTCTCCGCCCCCATCATGCAGTCCGCGGATTAGACTTTACCTTTTGAGATTATGTGTGATGCTAGTGATTATGTTGTTGGCGCAGTCTTGGGACAACGGAAGGACAAGAAGCTTCACGCCATCTACTATTCAAGCAAGACGCTTGATGAGGCGCAGAGTAAGTATACTACAACGGAGAAGGAATTCCTTGTTGTAGTATTTGCTATTGAAAATTCGGTCTTATCTTGTTGGTTCAAAAGTGATTGTGACCACGAGGCCGTTAGATATCTAATGGCCAAAAAGGATGCCAAACCTAGGGTGCTTCGTTGGATGCTTTTATTACAGGAATTTGATCATGAAATTATAGATAAAAGGGGGGCAGAAAACTTGGTGGCAGACCATTTATCTAGGTTGTCGGTTGAGCACATCACTGAATCCAACAACGAAGTGCAAATAAACGACTCCAGACCAGACGAACACCTCATGTTGAACGAGGTTGAACTCGACAAGGCCCTCGTTACCGACCCCTTCAGGGTTGGTATCGAACCACCGAGGCTGGTGAGCGTAAATCACAATGATGATAACTCGAGGTGCATCGAAACCACAATCGGGAAGGCCGTTACTAAGCTACGCAAGGTCGTTACCGATGGTAATACAACAGCTCCAAGGTCGTTAACGACCCAAAAATATTCGGTAACGACCCATTCACGTACGTTTTCTCAACCCGAACTCATTCATTTCAAATCAATCCCTTCCTCATCTCTTTCTTCTACTTCTTTCAAATCAATTCATGCTATTAGAGGGTCAAAAGCCCCTTGGTTTGCGGATTTTGCTAACTACCTTGTAGGTGGCGTAATCCCCGAGGGACTAACCCCACAAAAGAAAAAGAAGTTTCTTCACGATGTCAAACAGTACTATTGGGACGATCCTTACTTGTTCAAGCAAGGAAGTGATCACCTCTTTAGACGTTGTATTCCAGAAGAGGAGATAGAAAGTGTAATCTGACAATGTCACACGCTTCCTACCGGTGGTTACGCAAATGGATTCAAAACCACGACGAAGATTCTTCAAAGTGGTCTCTATTGGCCAACCATTTTTAAAGACGTACAGGCTTATGTGACAGCATGTGATGAATGCCAACGCTCTAGTAACATCACTTGGAGACATGAAAACCCGCTGACCAGGATACTAGAGGTCGAATTATTCGACATATGGGGCATAGACTTCATGGGACCTTTTTCTGCATCGGGCCCCTAAAAATATATCCTGGTTGCAGTTGATTATGTCTCTAAGTGGGTGGAGGCCGTTGCTACAAGGACCAATGATGCTAAAACCGTGGCTAAATTTATTAAGACTAACATTTTCCGCAGGTTTGGCGTTCCAAGGGTCCTCATTAGTAATGGTGGATCTCATTTCATTGAGCGGAGTTTTGAAGCACTTTTGGCTAAGTATGGGGTATCACGCCGGGTGGCAACACCATATCACCCCCAAACTAGTGGCCAAGTTGAGGTTTCAAATAGGGAGATCAAGAGCATATTGGAAAAGACGATGTCCCACTCAAGGAAGGATTGGTCATCTAAATTGGATGACGCTCTATGGGCTTATAAGACGACATACAAGACGCCCCTACGCACCACCCCCTACAACCTAGTGTATGGCAAGGCATGCCATTTACCAGTCGAGATGGAGCACAAATCATTATGGGCTCTTAAGGAGCTCAACATGAACCTCGACACAGCCGGAGCAAAACGATTCATGGACTTGCAAGCACTATATGAGTTGAGGATTAAGGCGTACGAAAGTGCCGAAATCTACAAGGAGCGCACCAAACGGTGGCATGATCAGATATTGGCTCCCAAAACTTATGAAGTTGGTGACAAGGTACTTCTCTTCAATTCTAGACTCCGTTTATTTCCAGGTAAGCTAAGGACGAGATGGAGTCGGCAATTTGTGGTTCACCACATCTATCCTCACGGGTGATAGAGTTGATCGATAACCAAGGCACTATCTTCAAGGTTAACGGCCACCGATTGAAAAAGTTTCATGAGCAACCCGATCCGGACGAAGAGATTAGAGTCAACATGGCTCTTACAACATCGGACTAGCTATAAGGTAAATACGCCGAGCTAACGACATTAAACTTAGCGCTTACGGGAGGCAACCCGGTTTTTAATTTTAGTTTAGTCTTTTTTTCTTTCTTTTTAGATCTTGTTTTTAGCTTTCTTTTGAGTTATTAGTAGTTTAGAAGTTAGCAAGATAGAATTGTTTGGAACTAACATGGTATAGGAAGTTGGGCTCGGAACAACGCTGAAAAACAAGTCGCACAGGCTCGTTAACGACCCCACCCAGGGTCGTTAACGACCCATCTCGAGACACGAATAGGCGGACATGGGCAAGGTAAGTTTTTCTAACCTAATCTATCTTATATCTATCCTACCCACACTTCCTCTTCTCGTACCTCTTGCCCCTTCCTATTTCAACGCTAAAAAACTCCCAATCCCACACTCAAATCTCAAGCCAAATCCTCAAATCCTCAAACCAATCCCACCGATTCTCTCTACCCACCATCAATCGGTGCACCATCGCCCTTAGCCTCGGAACCACACCACAATAACGAACTCCTCCACTCTCGAGTTCGTTATCGGAGAATTGCTAAGCCTCGTTACCTTTCCCGAATTCAATCCATGTTCTTCAATTCTTCAATTCAACGGTATGGATTATAAACCCTAAATCTCTATTTGCAAGATTCATGATTTTTGGGGTAAAAATTTCATATCTTGATCTTGTTGGAGTGGTTGAGTTTCATGTCTATATTGCATAATGATTCTATTGCTTCTACGAAGGGTGCTTGAGGTTAATTTGTATTTGGTTGATCTTGCTTAAGTTTGCATTGAAATTTTGATGAGAAAAGCATGAATTAACTTGTTCTTGAATTGAGTTGATTTTCACCATGCAATATTACTTTGGCAATTTTGGCATGTTCGGATGGGGTAATCGAGCAAGTATGGGGTGCATATGCTTGATTGTGTGTCTTATGTGGGATTGTGTTTTATCCATGCTTGATTAATTGGAAAATTTTGGAGTTTAGAACTCAGAATAATCCGCGAGTGGATCTCGCTCAAGCTCGTTAACGACCTGTCCAAGCTCGTTAACGACCCTACAATATGTCCAGTTTTAAATACAAGCCCAGGCTTGTTAACGATCCAATTGGTTCGTTAACGAGGCAGGTCGAGACCATTTCCGAGACCAAGTATGGGGTCTCTTTTCTATTGGTTTTAGTGGATCTTATCTTGGATAATTCATGGTTTTTGTAGGTCCATATGGCAAGCACTAGCAGAGCTACCACAAGAGTCGGGAAGAAGAAGAGGACTCAATGGTCCCCGTCTCCTCCCCATATGGACAATATCATATTGGCTACCCAAGTGCAAGCGAATCTCTTTGATGCCATTCTGGAAAAGGACCACTACACTAGGTGGTTCTCGAAGTCAAGTGCTAAGGCAATGGGGTTCTATGAGGACGTCAGGCACGCTTTTTCCATCCTCAGAGTGCCTCAACTGTTGAAGAAAGAGAAGATACTGCACTACCCGGCTCTCACCGTCGAGTTCTTGGCCACTCTCGAGACAAGCTTCAAAACCAAGACCTCGATGGGAAGGATAAGATTCCAGCTAGGCAAAGTCAACCACGAGTGCACAACGGCGGAGTTTAATGGATATCTCAAGCTTCCTAACCATTCTCGGGACTACAAGATCAAGGACTACAAGGTTACCAAAACTTGGAGTTACATTTCCAAGGAAGTTGAACCTTCCGCTGCAGCACTTTTCGGGGCAAGCATCATCAACCCCATCTTTCAGATCATTCTTTGAGTATTGGCTGCCATATTTTGGCCTAAGAGAGAGCTATCGAGGCCGACACGGACGGAAGTCGCATGCCTTCGTACTATACTTTTCGAGGATCCCGCCCCGTTGAACTTGGGGTATGAATGGCTGTAATATATTGAGAAGCACGGGATCAAGTCTAAAGAAGTGTGATGCGGGAACCTGGTTAGTCTTTTGGCGGACAAGCTCGGTGTTGATCTCTCACTCTACACGTCGAACCATGCCCAATTGCTCGACAAGAACTATTGGTTTGTTTCCAGCATTTTTGTGCGGAATGAGAGAGGGCATGCCACCAAAGTACTTGGTCAAGATGTCCCTCTTAACCAGGTGAAGATGGAGCTTCTTTACGTACCAAATTGGTACGAGTCTTGGATGGGTCATGCATTCCCGTTAGAAAAGAAACAACAAGATGAACCATCATTGAGGCCGTGTGAGACAAGGTTCAAGAGAGAAGGAAAAGCTATGGATGAAGATGATGATGCAACAGAGGCAGAAACGGAGGCAGCCACGGAAGAGCTCGATATCGAGGACGATGACCTCGGTACCGAAGTTCTGGGTGAAGATCACAACATCGGTAACGGCCCATCCAAGGTCGTTAACAACTACTTCGAGGTTACTACTGAGGCGCACAGCTTTGGTAACGACCCCCCGCCACCGCCTACCGTGCCACAATCTTATGATCTGATGTTGATCGCTCGGAAATGCGAGGGTCTAGAGATACAATTTGTAACCCGACCCCGTTGTAGCACGTGGTGGGTGTCGAACACTCGGGAAGTCTACAAGATCGATGTGCCTAGATACTAGGAAGCTAGAAAGGAGAGCATAAAACAAAGGAAAGCAAGAGAACAGTCGGGACCGACACTGAGGTCACGTCGGGCCCGATGTTGGCGACAAGAGGAAGTCGGGACCGACACTGGGTAAGTCGGTCCCGAGGTAGCTGGGGTTGCCGAACTTCAAAGATTAAAAGTAGATCTTGGGCTTTTGGGTTCCTTCTCTAGTAGATTTAGGCTTTTCCACCCCAATTCAAGCAAAGAGTGATGATCGGACTAGGATCGAGTGCTTTCGCCCTCGTTCCAACCATTTCTACACCTCGATCATTGGGGAAATCCCCTTCGAAGCAAGATCTTGAGATTGACACATGTTCACTTTCGCTACTTTGCCAATCTCAAGCCTTGATTCCCAACTTTCGCAAGGAATTGTAGCTCTATGTAGAGTGGGTTCCTTAGATCAAACACTCAAGGCTATGGAATTAGGGTTTCTAGCTCAAACCTAGCTAGGGTTTTCCCCCATAACCCAAGATCAAGGAGATCTACTCCATGTGGCAAACAAAGAAAGCAAACAAATCAAAAGGGAAAGCAATCAACATCATCAATCTCAAAACAAAGCAAAGTTTCATTCAAATCAAAAGAAATCCACAAATTCCAATCAAGTGTTTCCAAATCCACAAGATCAAAACAAAGCAAAGCAAATCTACCAACAAAACCTATCAAGTCTTCCTCTCCCTTGGCCGATTCTCTCTCTTCTCCTTCTCCTCTTCTTCCTCCTTGCTCTCCAAGTATCCTCTTGGTTCCTTGCCAAGTGTGGGAACCCCAAATTAGAAGACAAGAGGACCTTTTATAGATTAGATGAGGGGCAAAAGTGGAAGTCCACAATTTCGTGCCTTGGAGCCCAAGTAGTCTGGTGACCGACTCAGACCGACACGGAGGACCTCGGGCCCGACTTACTGTGTATGTCGGTCCGAGGTTGAAAGCTCCCAAGTCGGGCCCGGCGTGGTTGCAACTCGGTCCGAACCTCGTTCCACCTTCTTCTTGTTGGCTTTCCTCTTGTTCTTCTTCATGGCTTGCTCCTCTCTTTCCCGCTTTAGCTCGGCCTTTGCTCCATGTCTCGGTCCTCCTTCAAATTGATCCTTGATTCACACCAAATTACCTACAAAACACGTAAAATGCGCGTAGTCTCCGAATCTCATAGAAACACGGGAACTAAGCTAAAAAGGAACAAAACACACAAGAAAAGGGGAAAAAGAAACATATTTACAAAGGAAATCACATATGAAAACACCACCAAATAAAGAGACATCAAAATACCCCATACTTAAACTTGCTTGTCCTCAAGCAATAACAATGTAAGCAAGACCGAAACATAATCTTCAAGTAAAGCCTCGTATGAAAACACATTTTAAGCACAAGTGATTGATATTCAAGCAAGATTACATCGTCACACATGATTAAGTGTTCCAAGGAATAGAGTCAATGAAACTAAGCCTCACTTTAGGGATATGTGAATGTGTATCACTCATCATGTGTTTGGGTTTAGCAATGAACACTCAGGCTCAAAATTCATGCAAGTAAGGACTTTACTATTGAAGCTAATATCACCAATTCCTCCACCTAGAGATGCCTAATACAACGTACACAAAGAATTTCGAACTTGGCTCAATGGAGGTCCTCAAACAGGTTCCATTCGGCCGGGTTGTAATGGGGCTTTTGGTATTTCTCAAGGTGGGAATTATTTGGTCTTGTGGTGCTTACAATGGGGATTGAACAACCTAAACTCTCACCAACTTCACCAAAATTCCTCATTCAATTTCACTCTCACCCAAAAGACTTAACATTTTTCCTTTCAACCCAAAATTTCATTTAACATTCCACTTCATCTTTGCTCTTAGGCTTTTTGTTGGATTTTCCACACTTTCTACATTTTGGACCGACTTTCTTATGACATCGGGCCCGGTGTGGCTTGTAACTCGGTCGGACCATTTTTCTTCACTTAGGCCCTTTGCTTTCATTCCACTTTACATTTCCAACATTTTTCTTTCTTTCTTTTCTTTCTTTTTTTTTTATTTTTGTACAACAAAGATGCACTACCCACATGATTCATAACACCATTCTTTGCCCTTAAACCCAAGAGAATCTCACTCTTCAAATACACTCCAAACCTCTCTTCTAAAGTCTAATCCCATACGGGTCAAGTCATATAAGGCTAGGAATAATATATTTATTTTTTTGAGGAGTTTCAAACAAAGGCTTAGGCTAGAACGGGGCTCCAAACAAAGGATTAACTTCATGGTAGGATATGGAACATTTATGTGACTAGAAGAATAAAGTTCAAAATCAATGTGACAATGCTAGGACAATTCTCATGACGGTCTTGGAAAATAGATAAACACCGCAATAGCAAGTTTTACTAAGCATGAATGAGCTAATCACACAAGAAACATGAGGGGTATGCAAATATGAACAAGCATCCCTAAAATGGCCAAAAATCAATCTCACAAGGGTCACTCATACTTAGTTGCATAAGAACTCATCCTAGAACTCACATGTTCAATAAAACAAGCAAGATATCATGATCACATCAAAAGCAACATCATTTTAGAGGCTAAACTATCCAAAAATATGCAAAGGAATTTACATGCTCACATCATCATTAGCTTTTATTTTGGCAATCTAAGATGGGAATTTCTAGTCCAAAACCTACAAAACACAAAATCTTTTTGTTGTTTTTAACACAATTTTTCTTTCAATTTTTTTTATGGATTTTTGCAAAAATTTCTCTAAAACCAAAAACTCATCCATTCAAGACCAAATTAATCATCCATGTCTTTCATCAAACCACAAACCAAGAAGCAAACATCCCAAACACAAACTAAAAACAAAAAACAAATATCCTCAAATAACAAACAAACATAAGTAAGTGAAATCATGAACACACTTACCCCCACCCCATACTTAAAATTTTGATGTCCCCATCAAACAAGGAAACCAAAACTTAAAAGCAAGAGAGAAGAGTATGAAGAGCTCACAATTTCTTATTCTTCAATGGCATGTTTAGGATCAATCGAAGGGGTTGTCACGTCTACGTCCTCTTTGGAGCCTTGCTTGCCGCTCCCTCTCGTACACTTGCTCTTGGTAGAAGTCTTGTGGTGGTGGTTGGAGTTGAGGCTCCGGGCGTGTCCATTGGTCCTCACGAGAAGGGAAGTTCCCGCTCATCCACGTGTTGAAGCTATCTTGAACCCGCCACCTTTGGTCTTCCACCTCCCTAAGCTCCTCTACCTCTCGTCTAGTGTAGCCGAGGGCTCGGTTCATCTCTTGTTGGTTAGCTTGGAAAGCACTTTGTTGTTGAAGCATTTGTTGTTGTTGTTGGTACACTTGTTGTTGTTGGTACATTTGTTGTTGTTGGAGATTCACTTGATGGACCTCTTGGAGAACATTCTCTTGTTGAAGTTGGAGATGGGCCATTTGTTTGGCCAAGAAGGACATGTCCACCGTTTGTTGTTGTTCGGGAAACACCATTCCCGGACCGTACCATTGGGCATAGCCTTCATAACCGCCACTTTGAGCTTGTTCTCGCCGTGCACCGCTCCCTTCTCCACGCTCATAATGCCTCGGGACCTCACCACTATGGAATGAACTGGACCGACGTTGAGGGAAGTCGGGCCCAACTTGGTGTGTACCTCGGTCCGCCAGTGTTGGAGCTTGGTGCGTGGCCCGGAGGTTGGCCATCAAGCCTTGGAAGCGCTCATCTTCTTCATTTTGCTCTTGATCGACTTCCATGTCTTCCCCACGAGGTGCAAACACAAAGTTGTCTTGGTCGGAATCCGGTGTAGATGGAGGGGAGGTAAACCGAATGTGTTGAGATTGTTGTCGTCGCCCCTCTCTTGCACCTTCGGGGTCACCAAATGAGTGTGGCTTGCCGGCCCACACTTGGTACCAATTTGATACCGAGAAAGATCATAGAGGTTGTGCACCAACCGGATCGACACACCATCATAGTTTGAGTGAGGAGCCAAGGAAATCATGTAGAGTTTCTCCTTGATGATGTTGGCCTTCTTGAAATACTTCATGTTCATGAACTCAACACCATTCGGAGCCGGAGAATACTTGTCGAGATCAACTCCTAGACGCATGGCGCGAGCCTTGCTATCATCCCGCCGAAGTAGATCCAAGAGGAGCTTTGTAAATCTCGCACCATCTTGACCCACTCCCATGCAAGGTTCATGGGCTTCTCGGTGTCGAAGAGCATCTCATGGAGAAACATAATCTCTTCCTTCATTGGCTTGCTCAACTCATGACGAGCATAGATTGCACATCCCAAAACTCGCACCATGACCCGAAAAAGAGGGCTAGCAATCTCGGTTGTGGAGGCGCCTTTTCTCATCTCGCTCTTCCCGGCCACATGACACCACACTTGGTTCACCTTCTCATTGTTGACGCCGGTCTCTTCTCTTGGGCATGGAAACCCGAAGTAGGTAGCCAAATCCCTAAGAGTGAGATTGTGGTCCTCATTGCCCAATTGGAAAGTGATCGCCCCTTCCTCATCTTCCACATTATCATAAGTGCATTCGAACGTGGCCATGAACTCCGAGGTGAGGGCGGGGTAGTGGGTGTTGTCCCACCTTAGCATCCCATTGAGATCGATGTGGGAGTAGCACCTTGGAAGAGCTTGATCCATGTCCATCTTCCTCACGGCTTCCCAATCAATCCACCTTGTGTGATGCTCAAGCGCCATATATCTTGCATAACTCTCCACTTGCTCATCATCCTCCAAATAGACATCATCCAACTTTGGCTCTTTCCTTGACTTCTTGGACTTCTTCCTCGGCCTTTCCACATGAGATGATGAAGCTCTAGTCTCCATGGTACCTACACACATCCAACCAAACAAAAGGGTCCAAGATAAACTCCATACAACTCAACAAAAGCACTCATCCACACACAACAACACTTCAACACAAAGGGAACCCCATACTTAGTCTCTAGACACACATGCATCTCAATCCAACATGAATCATCATGGACATCTTCTAACAATGGCTAAGCAAATGATCATTCTACATCATGATTAGGCTATAGCCAACAATTAAACACATGAATCCACATGATATCACAAGAAGAAAGCAAAAACAACATGGATCGACTTCCAACCTATGTCGGGCCCGATTTACTCAACCTCGGTCCAACAAGTCGGACCGACTTCCACAACTCGGGCCCGACTCTCCTGGGCACGTCGATCTCGACCTAGTTCGTGCTTCGACTCTAACCTCAAATCAACCCAAATCACTTTATCATGCACTTAAATTTCAAATTCAACCATCAAACATCCCTAATCGAAGTTCTAAATGGATCTAAGCATGCATAAACAACTTTAAAGCTCAATTTCACAAATCATGCAAATCCACCATTGATGCTCAAGCTCAAGCTCTCAATCAAACATGGCATTACTCAATCTATGCAATGAAAGCACAAAATTTTCAAAGAAATAAGTAGAGATCGAGTAACACATACCGGATTCGAAGAGTATTGAACTTTTAAACAAATAAGCAACTTAGAACTCAAATTTCCTCAATCTAGATCGAGATGGGGGATGAAGGACTATATTGAACTCGAAATTTCTACTTGGATTCGGGTTAGGGAGGCCTTTTTGTGGTTGGAACGAGATGAAGCAAGGAAGATGTGGATCGAGTATGGTGAGGAAGGGGGCGGTCGACTTTGAGAGTGTTTGAGGGAGAGGGGTTGTATTTTGGGAATGGTGGTTGATATGAAGATGGTAGGTAGGTGAGGGATGGTATTTAATGGGGGAAGGGGACAAATTAGGTCAAGGGCAAAATTGGCATTCCAACTAGTCAAATCGGGTCGGACCGACTTCATGGACCGACGTCCCTATGTCGGGCCCGACTTACCTGGGCTCGATGTGAGAGTATTCGGGTCACCAATTTTACTCCATCCTCTTGCAACTTCTTTCCAATATTTCCATTTATGTATTTTCACCTCAAATCCTACACAACTTTGAAGAATGCACGACACCATAAATCCACAAAACACTAGATAGAGATTGGTTAGAGAAAAGCTAGGCTAAACTAAGAAAAATCAAACTAAAATTACGAAAAGAAAGCTACTAGCTCGGGTTGCCTCCCGAGAAGCGCTCGTTTAGAGTCACTAGCTTGACTTCCTAACCTCAACCTTATGGCAGGTGAAACACGGTGAATTGCTCGCCATTGTTATGCCCATTCCCATTGCCTTCATACCCATAAAACCACCAACGATGGTCTATATAGGCATGGCTCTCCGATCTCAGGCCTCTCTCATCATACTCCTCCAACGGGTGAGATTTCTCCTCCTTACTCGCTCCATCATGTTCCTCTTTTCCTACACCAAAGTTGTCCAAAGAATTCCTAGGAGATTCTACCAATTCATCTTTCAAATCACTAAGGCAAATGTAGGAGTCTCCTAAGTCATCGTTCAAATCACTTAAACAAATGTAGGAATCAAAAGTTTGGGAAGAATTGGGGTCATCACCAACATCACAAGGATATAAGTAAGGATACTCTTCATTTCTTCTTGGGCTAGCATTGATCCTTGACTCATTTTGATTCTTAAATTGCTCCAACAACTCCCTTGCTTGTATTTGCTCATTGAACCCTTCATCACTTCTCAACACAACGACCTCTCTAGCAACTTCCACTTCTTCACCTTTTCTCTTGGCACTCTCTTCAAGTTTAAGGATGGCCAAGGCGTCCGGCTCATTCAAAGCCTTGTTGAAGTGAAAATCGACCTTTTCTTCACCAATCTCAAAGGAAACCTTGCCATTTTTGACATCAAACCTTGCCCCCGCCATAGCTAAAAATGGTCTTCCTAAGATTATTGGGACCAAGGGGTCCTCGTGCATGTCCAAGATCACGAAATCATTGGGGACAAAGTACTTTCCAACTCGCATCGGAACATCATCCAATATTCCCTTAGCCTTGATGACGAAACCGTCGGCCATAGTTAGGGACATATCGGCCGGCTCCATTTCACCCAAATTTGCTCTTCTCCAAATGCTAGCGGGCATCACCAAAACACTTGCCCCAAGATCACATAAGGCTTGGAAGTTCTGAGACCGCACACCAATAGTTATAGCAAAGCGACCGGGATCTCCTAGCTTTTATGGTAACTTCAAGGTCTTGACCTCATCCTGCATTTCAACTATGGATCTCTTCTTGCTCAGAATTTCCTTTAAAAACTTGGCATAAGATGGCATCTCGCTCAATGCATCGGTGAACGGGATAGAGATGTTCAAGCCTTGTAAAAGCTTGAGAAACCTCTTGAATTTGTTCTCAACAACATCTTTCGGCTTCTTCGAGGGATATGGAAGAATTGTTGCACCTTGAATCTTGCTTGGATCAACCTCCTTGGACTTCCCTACTTCACTTGCAACATTTCTTGGTTGGACCGACTTGGGCACCATTACGGGCCCGATGTTGTGAATCTCGGTCCTGGGCAGGGGAGTCGGATTGAGGTCTGGGTACGTCGGTCCCGAGTTGCTCTCAATCTCGGTCCGGGGTAAAGGAGTCGATCTTCTTGCTGGGTCGACTTCGGGGAACGTCGGACCCGACTTGCTGGGTAAGTTGGTCCGACTCTCTTCATTCTTCTTAGGCATGTGTGGCTCGGGTAGGTTTCGGCCACTTCTCAATCCAATTGCCCGGACTTCATTTTGATTGTTTTGAGCTCGAGGGTTCTCCTCGGGTCGGTCCGGAAGTCTCTCATTCTCTCTCGGGGCTTGAGTTGCGATTTGGGCAAATTGATTGTCGACTTGCCTCCTCCATGCACCAAGCTCATTGAATTGGGTCCTCATCTCCTTGAACCCGTCTCTCATCTCTTGAGCGAATGATTGTAGCTCATTGAATCCCGGTGGCCTATATGGTGGTGGTGGTGCCCTTGGCTCATTTTGGTTGAAGTTGTTGTTGTAACCTTGAGCTTGACCGTTGTTCCACCGGCCATTTCCACCATTGTTGAAATTGCCTCTTCCACCGAAATTTCCTCGAACATAGTTTGCCTCCTCAATTCGCTCGGCCAAGTGCACTTGGCTCTCATTCGGACAAACTTGTGTAGCATGTGCAAACGATCCACACTCCTCACAAGCTCTAGCATTTTGCTTGTACTAGTGGACTTGCCTCTTAAGCTTGCTCACTTCTCCTTCAAGGAATTGGAGCTTCACATCCCTATCAATGTCTTCTCCCTTTGGATCATATAACTTCCTTGCACCTTCACCTTGAACTTTCACCTCTTTGCTAGCTTGACTCACCCCATACATGGCCTCATAATCGGATAGCTTGTCAAGTAGCTCCCAAGCTTGATCCGGTGTCAAGTCTATGAACCCACAATCGGTGTGGAGATTGAGCTTGTCCTTCGTTACCGGATTGATGCCTTGGAAAAAGATGTCTTGAAGCACATATGGTTGTTGGCCATGAGTAGGACATTGGCGTAAAATCTCCTTGAAACGGTCCCATGCTTCGAAGAGAGGCTCATTCGGACCTTGTTGAAAGCTTGCAATCTTCCTTCTTAGCTCGGTTGTCTTTGAGGGCGGGAAGAACTTCATCAAGAAAGCATCATAGAGTGTCTTCCAAGTTGTGATTGACCTAGAAGCTTGGCTCATGAGCCAATGTGTGGCCTTGCCCCCAAGTGACCATTTGAACGCCTTTAGAAGCACACACTCCAACGTCTCCTCGTCCGTAGAGATCGTCTCACACATGTCCACAAAGCGTTTGACGTGCTCTATGGGACACTCATGTGGACGGCCCTCGAATTGATCACGCTTGATGAGGGAGATGAATTGCGTCTTGATCTCAAAATTCTTGGCAACCTCGGGAAGCACAATAGCCGGCTCGGGTACCCTCAACTCCGGATGCATGTATTGGCGTGCATTCCGGGGTAGAGCGTTGAGTTGAGCCTCGGCTCTCATTCGTTGCTCCCGTTCTCTTCTTGCTACCTCCTCTTGATTGTCCTTCTCAAGTTGCAATCTAGCCATTTCGGCTCTAAGTTGAGCCAACTCCTCATCAACATGGAGAGCTTGATTCGCCATCCTTTTCCTTCTTTGGGCTTCCTTGAGAATACTTTCCGGATCACTCACAAACTCAAGCTCAAGTGTTCCTCGGGAGGAACGAGCTAGCATACACCTACGAAACAAAGACACAAACCAAAACAAATCAAAAACAAAGAAAGGGTTTGGGCTATTCCCTCACCCAAATCACTACCAAAACACCAGAAACTCACCAAATTGGCACTCAATGCACTTAGACTTCCCCGGCAACGGCGCCAATCTTTTGATCTCTCGGAAATGCGAGGGTCTAGAGATACAATTTATAACCCGACCCCGTTGTAGCACGTGGTGGGTGTCGAACACTCGGGAAGTCTACTCGATCGATGTGCCTAGATACTAGGAAGCTAGAAAGGAGAGCATAAAACAAAGGAAAGCAAGAGAACAGTCGGGACCGACACTGAGGTCACGTCGGGCCCGATGTTGGCGACAAGAGGAAGTCGGGACCGACACTGGGTAAGTCGGGCCCGAGGTAGCTGGGGTTGTTGAACTTCAAAGATTAAAAGTAGATCTTGGGCTTTTGGGTTCCTTCTGTAGTAGATTTAGGCTTTTCCACCCCAATTCAAGCAAAGAGTGATGATCGGACTAGGATCGAGTGCTTTCGCCCTCGTTCCAACCACTTCTACACCTCGATCATTGGGGAAATCCCCTTCAAAGCAAGATCTTGAGATTGACACATGTTCACTTTCGCTACTTTGCCAATCTCAAGCCTTGATTCCCAACTTTCGCAAGGAATTGTAGCTCTATGTAGAGTGGGTTCCTTAGATCAAACACTCAAGGCTATGGAAATGGGGTTTCTAGCCCAAACCTAGCTAGGGTTTTCCCCCATAACCCAAGATCAAGGAGATCTACTCCATGTGGCAAACAAAGAAAGCAAACAAATCAATAGGGAAAGCAATCAACATCATCAATCTCAAAACAAAGCAAAGTTTCATTCAAATCAAAAGCAATCCACAAATTCCAATCAAGTGTTTCCAAATCCACAAGATCAAAACAAAGCAAAGCAAATCTACCAACAAAACCTATCAAGTCTTCCTCTCCCTTGGCCGATTCTCTCTCTTCTCCTTCTCCTCTTCTTCCTCCTTGCTCTCCAAGTATCCTCTTGGTTCCTTGCCAAGTGTGGGAACCCCAAATTAGAAGACAAGAGGACCTTTTATAGATTAGATGAGGGGCAAAAGTGGAAGTCCACAATTTCGTGCCTTGGAGCCCAAGTAGTCCGGTGACCGACTCGGACCGACACGGAGGACCTCGGGCCCGACTTATTGTGCATGTCGGTCCGAGGTTGAAAGCTCCCAAGTCGGGCCCGGCGTGGTTGCAACTCGGTCCGGACCTCATTCCACCTTCTTCTTGTTGGCTTTCCTCTTGTTCTTCTTCATGGCTTGCTTCTCTCTTTCCCGCTTTAGCTCGGCCTTTGCTCCATGTCTCGGTCCTCCTCAAATTGATCCTTGATTCACGCCAAATTACCTACAAAACACGTAAAATGCGCGTAGTCTCCGAATCTCATAGAAACGCGGGAACTAAGCTAAAAAGGAACAAAACACACAAGAAAAGGGGAAAAAGAAACATATTTACAAAGGAAATCACATATGAAAACACCACCAAATAAAGAGACATCAGATGCCTTATAACCCGGTCATTTTCCAAGACCACTTCCAGCCTCAAGATCACTACCAACCACCTCCTCAGCCCACTTACACTGGATCGAGTGTTCCACCTCCATGGGTTGAAGATCTATCTTTTTAGATGCAACAGCTCAACCTGCAACAGACACAGCTCCACCAAAGGATGGATCGTTGGGAGGGTTTCTATTCCGCTCGCATGGCTTTGGATGATGCGAGGCATCAGCGAGCGGATGCTCGTTGGCGGACTATGGAGCAAAGGGTGACGGTTGGTGAGGAGCGTTGGAAGACCATGTACGAGTTTATGGGGAAATTTGAGCGCCATTTTCCACCACCAGGGCGCTGATTTAGCTTTTGAAAAGTTGTTACTTTTCTGCTTCAGTTATCTTGTAAGTCTTTCTTTCTTTCTTTTCTTTTTTTCTTTCTTTTCTTTTCTTCTGCTTAGTTTTATTACATTGGGGACACTGTAATTTTAAGTATGGAGTGGGGAAAGGAAGAGAACTTGTTTGTTTTGTGTGTCTTGTTTGTTTTAGTTGTCCTTTGTTTTTTTTTAAATCATAAAATAAAAAATTGAAAAAATTCCAAAAAGAGTTTTTAGAATGGATAAATACCCTTTCTTTTGGTTCTATGATAGTAGTTGCTAACATGATCATGTAATATCCTTGCAAGCATGTTTTTTATGGTATAGCATGATTCTTGATATGAAATTGTTTTTATAGAGGAATAGCAATTTGATGCAATTGAGCATGTATAACTTTTAGCATGAGTAATGCAATCCAACAAAAAATTCTGCCTTGTGAGTAATTTTGGCCTTATAGGGAGAACAACAAAAATCCATCTTCTTTTCTTGTGTGATTTACTCTCTTTATGTATATTATCTCTTGGAATTGTGATGGTTATCTATTACTTGAGACCTATATAAGATTTTTAGTTCATTACTTGTGGAAGTCATATGATAGAGAACTTATTTTTATAAGCCTTATTTATCCTTATCCACCCTTACATGATTCCTCTTTTGATAGCCAATTTCAGCCTTTAAGCCTTTTATTTTTAAGCTCCACAAAATTATTCTCTCTAGGTGAGATAAGCTTGACCATATCCGGGGATTAGGACTTAGATTGGAGAGGTTTGTTTTTTAGAGTGAAAATGTTATGTTTGGTTCAAATTAAAAGGTTTTAGGAAGGGTAGATTGGAAGTCTCTTATTTGATTTGTAAAAAGATATCTTGGTGGTGAAAAGATGCACTAGAAAAAGAATGGTTGTTGTTTAAAGAAAGAAAACGAGTAGAAATTGTAGCTCGTTAACGACCTCGTCTGGGTCGTTAACGAGGTTGTTCGAGAAAAAGAGTTGAATAAGAAAAGAGAAGAGAAAAAAAATGATGAAAATGAAGAGAAGAAAAAAAGAAGAAGAAGTAAATGTGCATTGGTGTTTAAAGTAAACCAGAGATTCTTTTATGTTTTTTTATGAGACTTTCTAGGATGAAAGGTGAGAGAGTTTGAGCATAATGCAGAGTGAGTTTGGTATAAGTATCTTTTGAGAGTTTTTGGTGATGTGTGAGTTTTTAGGAGTCTTTGATTCCCGGATATTATTAGCACCACATAGCCAAAATATTTCCACGCCTATTTATCTTTACCAAGCCCCATTACAACCCGGCCGAATGGAAGCTTCTATGAAGTGTTTCATTGAGCCTAAGTTCTCTTGATGATTATTGCTTGATTTGACAAATCTTAGGTGGAGAGTTTGGTGATATAAGTTCCTATTTTATGAGTTTTCGCATATAAGATGAGTTGAGAAATTGAATTTATAAAGCCTAAACACTTGAGAGTTAAGAGAAACACATATATCCCTGGTGAGGTTGGATTGTATTTGCTTATGTCTATTAAGTGCTTATATGTGTGTGATGACGTTAATTGTCATTTGCTATTTTTGCTATGTTTTTGATGTTGCTTTTGAGTTGATGGCTATTACTTGATAGGCGTCATTTTTGGTTTTGATTATTGTATAGTGATTTCTTGAGGACAAGCAAGCTTAAGTATGGGGTATTTTGATGTTCGTGTTTTATTCTAGTTTTTGGTGTGTTTCTCAGTTTGTTTAGTTTAGTTTTAGTAGGTTTTAGAGTTAGTTTTGTGTGTTTTTGGATGAGTTTGCATATTTTGTGAAAAGTATGGAAGCTACTCCGTTTTGTGTCTTTTTGTAGGGTTTTAAGCGGGAAGGAGCGCTTTTTGAGCTGAGTTGAGGTCTTGTGGTGGAGGATGGAATACATGGAAGATAAGGAAGAAGATTGCATGGGAAAATCAAGTTAGACTCCAAGTTAAAGCCAAAGAGAAGTTCAAGAAAAGCCAAAACAAAGGCTCGTTAACGATCCTGTGAAGGTCGTTAACGAGGCTTGAAGATGGAATTTTTTGAAGGGAATTAGCAATTTCTACCGACCTTGTGCGGGGTCGTTAACGAGGGTCCCGTGTTGGTAGAGGCGTAGCCGACTTTTGGTTGTTATAACTTTTATCTTGTTATCTTTTAAGTAGGGTAAGTTTTTATATTTTAGCCTTTTTAATAGATAGTTTCTTAGTATAAATACCCTTGTTCTAAGCCTAGGCAAGGGGGTCGTATTAGTTTTAGGAGAAGTCGAGTAAGAGAGAGAGTCGAACTGAAGTCGATCGAGAGAGAGAGAGAGAGAGTTTGGGTCGGTGATTGTGTCTTGCTCGGTGTTCATAGTGTGTTTTCGGATTCAACGAAATTTGTAAGACAATATTCTCGATCTTTTCAATTTCAGTTAAGTTTAGTTTTTTCTTTTTAATGTCTTCTTTAATTAAAGTTGTTTTCTTTATTTTAATGAATAGTGAGTAGTCTTCTTATCTAGGGTCGGGGTTGAAACCCGACATAGTTATGCATGTTTGAATGAATGTGTTGAGTTTTGATCACCTTTTATCTTTTTAAATTGCTTGTTGTTCTTATGCTTAGACGATAGTCGAAGTAATTTGGGTTTCTAACTTGATTGAAAGAGAAAGTTGTGAACTTGAATTTTGATATTGTTGGATAACGAAAGTTTCGAGCTTTGGATTCAAAATAAGTGAAAGTTGATGAATTTATCTTTGAAGGCATGATCTTTATCTTCATACGATTTTTTATGCATAACTATGTCGTGGTAAACCTTGTCCTAGATCTTTTATCTATTGATTTTGTTTGCTTGCTTTTGAATCATTCGTTACCGAGGTTCTTTTGGCTCAGTACCGAGCCTGCGTTTGAGTCGTTGATTGTTCTGTGTTCGAAGTTCTCCAGGTTTGTTAACGACCCTGACAAGGTCGTTAACGAGGTTGGTCGTAGCTATTTTTGCCTATTTTGCTTTGTTTTCTAGTTTTGTTAGTTGATAGACTGATGCGACTCGGACCTAGCTCGGACCCATCTCTGACGGACCCGAGACGGCCTAGACCTTGGAGAACTCCTTGGATTAGGACTTAGTCTCATTTATGTTATTATTTATATTTCCGTCATTTCCCTTTTAGGCGTGTGTCCATTCTTATAGTATGAGCTAGCCTTGTTATTTCCCTTTATAGCTAGTTTCCATTATTAGTATGTTGTCTTATTGGGCCAGGAGTCGTTGGGCTTTGTTTGCATACAAACCCTAGGCGCCTCTCCCTTGCTAGACTAGGGTTTCGTGGTTCTCCTCTATATAAAGGAGCCACACCCCATTGTAATTCTCACGTCCATTATGAATTAAGCTAGAGCTTTGAGTCGAGTTCCTCCTCCCCTTTGGCCCGGGCGTCACCCTATTCTTTTCCCGACCCCATATTCTCCTGGCCTACGTCAAACTAGGCCCCCTTCTCAATCCTTTCACTTCACCTCTCATCTCAAAGTCTAGGCTTCGGCCTCAAATCTATCCGGTTACTATTTGTCGGAGAAGATCCGAACGTTTCGAGCCTAGATCCGCCCATTATGACCCTAGGGTCGCATCAATTGGTATCAGAGTGTCAGGCGGTTCGTACGGTCCCTTCTCCATCTCCACAAAAAAAAACTTCTTAGATTTAATCGACTCTTTCAATTGATTTTGGTGAAATTGCATCTTCGTCTTGCTAGTTGCATGCTCTTAGTTGCTTTGTTTACCGATTTCTTGCCCTGATTGTCGAGCATCTCTACAAAAAAAACCTAACCCTACTCGACTATTTCAATTGATTTTGGTGAAATTGCATCTTTGCTTGCTAGTTGCATGTTCATAGTTGCCTTGTTTGCCGATTTCTTGCCCTTAAATCAGCCAAGCATATCCTCTTGTCGACTTCTACCCAGATTTCAACCACAAAAAAATTTTCTTTTTCTGCATTTTTTTCCATAATATTGTAGGTCTTTTCGATACGAGTCCGGGCATATAAAATTCGCCCAAAACGGACGTCGTTTGCCCCTCCAAAAGGCCGAAAAAACAACCAGCAACGCGCCAGCTTCGTGCCGTGGAGTCGAGTCCGCGCGAGTCCTCTCGTGCCAAGGTTGCAGCAGCCCGCGCCGAATCCGGAAACCCTAGATTTCGAGATTATTTTCGAGATCTCTTGGGTTATTTTCGGATACATATCTTGTTATTTTTATTTTTATTTTTTACTTTTTCACTTTTGTTATGATTTTGTGAAGATCTTATCTTATAGAAGATCTTTTAGTTATTTTTCATTCTACATTAGTTTATATTTTCCGTTTTTAACGGGATCTTTCGGATTGTGGAAGATATCGTAATATTGTAAAAAAAAATAAACGAAGGGCCGAGCCATGCCTTATCCGACCCACGTTGAAGCGAGGACGCTTCGAAGCTAAGCGGGGGAGGATGATGCGACTCTGATCTAGCTCGGACCCAGCTCCGACGGACCCGAGACGGCCTAGACCTTGGAGACCTCCTTGGATTAGGACTTAGTCTCATTTATGTTATTATTTATATTTCCGTCATTTCCCTTTTAGGCGTGTGTCCATTCTTATAGTATGAGCTAGCCTTGTTATTTCCCTTTATAGCTAGTTTCCATTATTAGTATGTTGTCTTATTGGGCCAGGAGTCGTTGGGCTTTGTTTGCATACAAACCCTAGGCGCCTCTCCCTTGCTAGACTAGGGTTTCGTGGTTCTCCTCTATATAAAGGAGCCACACCCCATTGTAATTCTCACGTCCATTATGAATTAAGCTAGAGCTTTGAGTCGAGTTCCTCCTCCCCTTTGGCCCGGGCGTCACCCTATTCTTTTCCCGACCCCATATTCTCCTGGCCTACGTCAAACTAGGCCCCCTTCTCAATCCTTTCACTTCACCTCTCATCTCAAAGTCTAGGCTTCGGCCTCAAATCTATCCGGTTACTATTTGTCGGAGAAGATCCGAACGTTTCGAGCCTAGATCCGCCCATTATGACCCTAGGGTCGCATCAATTGGTATCAGAGTGTCAGGCGGTTCGTACGGTCCCTTCTCCATCTCCACAAAAAAAAACTTCTTAGATTTAATCGACTCTTTCAATTGATTTTGGTGAAATTGCATCTTCGTCTTGCTAGTTGCATGCTCTTAGTTGCTTTGTTTACCGATTTCTTGCCCTGATTGTCGAGCATCTCTACAAAAAAAACCTAACCCTACTCGACTATTTCAATTGATTTTGGTGAAATTGCATCTTTGCTTGCTAGTTGCATGTTCATAGTTGCCTTGTTTGCCGATTTCTTGCCCTTAAATCAGCCAAGCATATCCTCTTGTCGACTTCTACCCAGATTTCAACCACAAAAAAATTTTCTTTTTCTGCATTTTTTTCCATAATATTGTAGGTCTTTTCGATACGAGTCCGGGCATATAAAATTCGCCCAAAACGGACGTCGTTTGCCCCTCCAAAAGGCCGAAAAAACAACCAGCAACGCGCCAGCTTCGTGCCGTGGAGTCGAGTCCGCGCGAGTCCTCTCGTGCCAAGGTTGCAGCAGCCCGCGCCGAATCCGGAAACCCTAGATTTCGAGATTATTTTCGAGATCTCTTGGGTTATTTTCGGATACATATCTTGTTATTTTTATTTTTATTTTTTACTTTTTCACTTTTGTTATGATTTTGTGAAGATCTTATCTTATAGAAGATCTTTTAGTTATTTTTCATTCTACATTAGTTTATATTTTCCGTTTTTAACGGGATCTTTCGGATTGTGGAAGATATCGTAATATTGTAAAAAAAAATAAACGAAGGGCCGAGCCATGCCTTATCCGACCCACGTTGAAGCGAGGACGCTTCGAAGCTAAGCGGGGGAGGATGATGCGACTCTGATCTAGCTCGGACCCAGCTCCGACGGACCCGAGACGGCCTAGACCTTGGAGACCTCCTTGGATTAGGACTTAGTCTCATTTATGTTATTATTTATATTTCCGTCATTTCCCTTTTAGGCGTGTGTCCATTCTTATAGTATGAGCTAGCCTTGTTATTTCCCTTTATAGCTAGTTTCCATTATTAGTATGTTGTCTTATTGGGCCAGGAGTCGTTGGGCTTTGTTTGCATACAAACCCTAGGCGCCTCTCCCTTGCTAGACTAGGGTTTCGTGGTTCTCCTCTATATAAAGGAGCCACACCCCATTGTAATTCTCACGTCCATTATGAATTAAGCCAGAGCTTTGAGTCGAGTTCCTCCTCCCCTTTGGCCCGGGCGTCAACCTATTCTTTTCCCGACCCCATATTCTCCTGGCCTACGTCAAACTAGGCCCCCTTCTCAATCCTTTCACTTCACCTCTCATCTCAAAGTCTAGGCTTCGGCCTCAAATCTATCCGGTTACTATTTGTCGGAGAAGATCCGAACATTTCGAGCCTAGATCCGCCCATTGTGACCCTAGGGTCGCATCATAGACAAACAACCGTGCTTCCCGTGGACGATCCTGACTCTGCTATACTCAACGGGGTCTTGACTACAAATTTTATTTGTTGTTAAGTAAATCCCTCTCAACAAAAAGCTAACAAAAAGGACTATAAAAAGAAAAAACTAAACCGGGTTGTCTCCCGTAAGCGATATTTTTAACATCGTTAGCTCGACAAACTTACCTTAGCTAGTCCGTCGATGTGAGAGCCCAAGTGGCTCTAATCTCTTCTTCCGGGTTCGTTTGCTCATAGAACTTCTTCAATCTGTGTCCATTGACTTTGAAGATGGCTCCATTGTTATCTACTAGATCCACTGCTCCATGAGGATATATGTGGTGAACCACAAATGGCGCACTCCATCTCGTCCTTAGCTTCCCTAGAAATAAGAAGTACTTTGTCACCAACTTCATAAGTTTTGGGCACCAATTTCTGGTCATGCCATCGCTTTGTACGCTCTTTGTAGATCTCAGCGTTCTCGTACGCCTTTAGCCTCAACTCCTCTAGTAAAGCTTGCAAATCCATGAATCTTTTTGCTCTGGCTGCGTCAAGGTCCATATTGAGCTCTTTGAGAGCCCATAACGCCTTGTGCTCCATCTCGACCGGCAAATGGCACACCTTGTCATATGCTAGATTGTAGGGAGTGATGCGTATGGGTGTCTTGTACGCCGTCCTATAAGCCCATACAGCGTCATCTAGCTTAGATGACTAATCCTTCCATGAGCGGGAAACCGTCTTTTCTAGGATGCTCTTGATTTGCCTGTTTGAAACTTCAACTTGGCCACTAGTTTGGGGATGATATGGTGTTGCCACTCGGTGTGATACCCCATACTTAGCCAAAAGTGCTTCAAAACTCTGCTCATGAAATGTGATCCACCATCACTAATGAGGACTCTTGGCACTGCAAACCTGGGAAAAATGTTGGACTTAATAAACTTTGCCACGGTTTTAGCATCATTGGTCCTTGTAGCAACGGCCTCCACCCACTTAGAAACATAATCAACCGCTACCAGGATATACTTGTAGGGGCCCAATGAAGGGAAAGGTCCCATAAAGTCTATGCCCCACATGTCGAATAATTCGACCTCTAGTATCCTTGTCAGCGGGTTCTTATGTCTCCAAGTGATGTTGCCAGAGTGTTGGCATTCATCACATGAAGTCACAAAATCCTGTACATCCTTGAAAATAGTTGGCCAATAGAGACCACTTTGAAGAATCTTCGTTGTGGTTTTGAATCCTTTTGCATGGCCACCGGTGGGAAGTGTGTGACATTGACGGATCACACTCTCTATCTCTTCTTCTGGAATACATCGCCTAAAGAGGTGATCACTTCCTTGCTTGAACAAGTAAGGGTCATCCCAATAGTATTGTTTAACATCATGAAGAAACTTCTTTTTTCTTTTGTGGTGTCAATCCCTCGGGAATTACGCCTCCTACAATGTAGTTAGCAAAATCCGCAAACCAATGGACTTTTGACCATTTAATAGCATGGATAGATTGAAAAGAAGTAGAAGCAAGAGATGAAGAAGGAATTAAATTAAAAGTAATGAATTTGGGTTGAGAAAACGTACCTGGCTGGGTCGTTATCGAGTCTGGTTGGGTCGGTATCGACCTTGAAGCTTCTTTGTTCACATCAGTAACGACCTCTTGTGGCTCGGTATCAAGCTCTTAGGTTATGGTATCGAGGTGCCCTAATTTGGGGCTGTCGTGATCGACGCCCTCCAACCTCGGTGATGGTTAGTACCGACCCTATTAGGGTCGGTAACGAGTGTTCTGTCGTTTTCTACCTCGTTCAGCATGAGGAGTTCATCCGGTCTGGAGTCGTTGATTGGCATTGCATTGTTGGAGTTGGTGATGTGTTCAAATGGCAACCTAAATAAGTGATCTACCACCAAGTTTTCTGCTCTTTTTTTATCTTTGATCTCATGATCAAATTCCTGCAATAAGAGCATTCAACGGAGTAGCCTAGGTTTGGCATCCTTTTTAGACATGACCTAACGGCCTCATGGTCAGTTTAAACTATCACTGTTGAACCAACAAGATAGGAACGGAAATTTTCGAAAGCAAATACCATGGAGAGGAATTCCTTCTCCGTCGTAGTATACTTACTCTGCGCTTCATCAAGCGTCTTACTCGCATAATAGATGGCGTGGAGCTTTTTGTCCTTCCGTTGTCCTAGCAATGTGCCAACAGCACAGTCACTGGCGTCACACATAATCTCAAAGGGCAGGGTCTAATATGGGGACTATATAATAAGGGCGGAAACAAGGGCTTCTCTTAACCTGTGAAAAGCTTCAAGACATGTTGGAGACAGCTCAAACACTACATCTTTCATCAGTAGATTAGTCAATGGGTTAGTTATCTTAGAAAATTCTTGTATAAAACGTCTATAGAAGCCAACATGCCCTTAAAAACTCCTAACTTCTTTGATAGAAGAGGGAGGAGGTAGTTTTTCAATAAGCTCAATTTTAGCTTTGTCTACTTCTATCCCTCTTTTTAAGACGAGGTGTCCTAGTACAATCCCTTCTTGAACCATAAAATGACATTTTTCCCAATTAAGTACAAGGTTGGTTTCTACACATCTTCTAAGTACACATGCAAGATTAGCAAGACAAATATCAAAGGAAGAACCATACATAGAAAAATCATCCATAAAGACCTCTACAATGTCCTCTATCATGTCAGAAAAAATATCCATCATGCACCTTTGGAAGGTGGCAGGGGCATTACAAAGCCCAAATGGCATTCTCCTATATGCAAAAGTCTCATAGGGACAAGTAAGGGTTGTCTTCTCTTGATCATCAAGATGAATGAGAATCTGCCAAAACCCGTTATAGCCATCTAAGTAACAGAAATAATCATGCTGGGCTAAGCATTCCAACACTTGATCAATAAAAGGAAGCGGAAAATGATCTTTCCTAGTAGCACTATTGAGCTTCTTGTAATCAATGCACATCCTCCAACTAGTTGTGGTTCTAGTGGGGATTAGCTCTCCCTTATCATTTCAATAACGGTCATTCCCCCTTTTTTAGAGACTACATGGACCGGACTAACCCATTGGTTGTCCGATATAGGAAATATGATCCCAGCATCATGTAGTTTTATGATTTCCTTTTTAACCACTTCTTTCATATTTAACCTACGTTGATGCTCTATGGTGGGTTTATGATTATCCTCCATGTAAATCTGATGCATGCAAAGTGAAGGGGATATGCCAGTTATATCATCCATGGAATAACCTATGGCCTTTCTATATGTCCTAAGCACAAAAAGAAGCTTCTCTACTTCCTCGTATTTGAGTTTAGCATTGATGATGACGGTAAAGTAGAGTTAGGACCAAGAAATTCATACTTGAGGGAGTCTAGAAGGGGCTTGAGCGTTGGGATAGGCTCAACCGGAATAAGAATGGGCTCTTCAGGCTCTGTCTTCAAGACTTCTCCAAGGTGATCAAATGCCGAGATCTCTTCATCCTCGGTCAAAAGGCTCGGTACCGATGCAGAGGGGGTCGGTATCGAGTTGTCTTCATCTGCCAAAAGTCTCGGTACTGAGGTTGATATGCTCAGTATCGAGACTACAGTATCTATCTCGGCCCATCATCGTCCCGAGAACATATCACCTGCGAAGAGCCTCCTGATTGGGTCCTTACATTCAATGAAATCGTTGTGGGTGTAGAGCATCTTAACTTCAGCTTCGTTGGTCTACTTCATTGTAGGGTTGAACTGGAATTCCACTACCTCATCCCCAATTTCGAAAGTTATGAGTCCTCTCCTAACGTCAATTATGGCACTAGCTGTAGCGAGGAGTGGTCTCCCTAAAATGATAGGCAACGAGCTTTGGAGCATCAATACCGAGGGTGTTGTACTCGGTATCGATCCTTTTTGGCTCGTTATCAATCCTGGCCGGGGCATTTTCTTCGGTACCGGGGTCTTCTTCCTTGGCCTCAGCACAAGCTGGTAGTGTCTTTCCGCTCCAGAGGTGTACGGCTGTTATCTGCCCTCTCGGGTTCTCGTCGGGGCGGCTTGGGAGTTGCCCTTGAGGTCTCGGAACTTGTGCCACAAGGTTGCCAAGTTGGGAGTTTACGCTCTTTCTCCATGTTTCTATTTCCCCCAATTGAACCTATACGCCTTTTAGGTCGGATTGGACTCCAACAATCTTGCTATGGATGCCCTCTTGTAGCCCTTGTACCCATGAAGGTACCTCTTGATAACCTGGTGCTTGATTTTGACTTTGATTGTAATCTCCCAATTAGGATAATTGTTTGGCCGCTCATAATTGTTAGGTGGGTTTCTGTACTGCCCTCTCATATAATTCATTTCAGCATATGTCTCAGATCTAACCTGCTCAATGTTAGTGCAAGCAGAGGTACTATGTCTTTGAGAGTTGCATTCTTGACAGGGTTGAGAGGTTTTTAGAAAACTTACTTGTTTCTTTAGGCGGTTGATCTCATCTTGTAAAAACTGATGTTTAAAATCGGGATCAACTTCATCTTTGTTTGGAACATAGAGCCGTTTTTTAGGCTGGGGTGGCTGTTGGGTCCCATACATGGCATCGTAATTGGTCAATTTATCCAACAACTTCCATGCAGCATCAGGCTCCATCTCTATAAAACAGCAGGCAGTGTGCAAGTTGATGCGGTTCTTCGTCTCAACATTTATACCCTGAAAGAATATCTCCTGTAGGACATATTGTGGTTGACCATGGGTAAGGCATTGCCTCAGCATCTCCTTGAATCGCTCCCACGTCTCCACGAATGTCTCCTTAGGTAGCTGGTGATGTTTGTGTTTGTAGTATAGTTTTTATAGGTTTTCTTAGGTTATTAGGATTAGTTTTGATAAGTTTAGAGTTAGTTTGTGTGTTTTTGAATAGTTTTACATATTTTGTGAAAAGTATGGAAGCTACTCCGTTTTGTGTCTTTTTGTAGGTTTTAGCAAGGAAAAGATGTTGTTTGAAGCTGGAATTGAAGAGTTATGATGAAGGACGGAAGAGTGCAGAGTGAAGAAGCTGAAGTTCGAGTTTTTGGAAGAGAAGTGTTGAAGAAAGCCAAACCCAGGCTCGTTAACGACCCTGAAGGGTTCGTTAACGAGGCCACGAGATAGAATAATCGAGAAGTCGACTTTGTGACTCACCGGTCTTGTGCGGGAATTTATTTCCGTGTCGGTAGAGTATCTTTTTATGATTTTAGGGTTATTATATTATGTATTTTAGGTCTTATTATCTTTCTAGATTTTATTTCTATCTTTTAGAATAGATTCTATCTTTTTAGGAAAGTTTATATCTTTTAGCCTTTTTTAGTTTCTAGCCTTTTTAGTATAAATACTCTTCTATTCTAGCATAGAAGAGGAGGTTGGATCGGAGTAGAGAGAGAAGAGACGAGGAAGAGCCGAGAGAAGAGAGAGACGAGTCGAAAGTGGAGATCGAAGAGCTCGGTGGACGAGAGTTACCGGGGTCGTCTATCGAGGTTTTGATTCGTTATTTTTGTGTTTTCGGTTTCTTCTGAATCTATGTAAAGACGATATTTCTTATTAATTTGAGTAGTGTTTTGTTTTCAATGTTTTCTTTGATTGAAATTATTTTTTTCATAGTTATGATTAGTGAGTAGTCCTTTTATCTAGGGTCGGGGTTGAAACCCGGCATAGTTATGCATGTTTGGTGAGTAAGATTATGTGTTGAATGCCTTTTATCGATTGTTGAGATTGTTTGTTGTGCTTATACCGAGATGAAAGTCGAGGTAATTTGAGTTGTTGACTTGATTGAAAGAGAAAGTTATAAACTTGAAGGTTGTTATTGTTTGAATACGAAAGTTTCAAGCTTTAGATCCAAAGCAAGCAATTAAGTGAGTTAGTTTATGAAAGCAGATTAATTTACTTGCTGAGTCAATGAAAGTTGATGCATCTATCCATTTAAAGGCATGATATTCTATCTTCTTACGAGCTTGTGTGCATGACTATGTTGTGGTAACCCTTGTCCTAGATTTTTATCTTTATTTGAATTCGCTCATAACTATATTCATTGCTGAGTTTGTTGACTCGGTACCGAACTTGTTTAGGTCGTAGTTTTAGTTTTTTTATTTACGGTGGGTCGTTAACGAGGCTGACAACTTCGTTAACGAGGCTGCTTCTGTGTGTTTTTGTTTTCTTTTGTGTTATTTTTAGTAGTCGATAGACAAACAACCTTGCTTCCTGTGGAACGATCCTGACTTCGCTATACTCAGTGGGGTCTTGACTTATAAATTTATTTGTTGTCAAGAAACTCTCCATTCAACAAATTGGCGCCGTTGTCGGGGAAGCAACGAGTTTGTTTGTTTATCTGTGGGTCTGGGAATAGCACGACCCCGTTTTTGTTTTTAATCTCTGTTTTCTTTGTCCGTTTTCTCAGCGTATGCCGGTAGGACGTCGGAGGCTTGAATTCGACAACACTGGTTATTATTCAGAACCTGAACGTTCCCGGCACCGTAGACGCCGAGAGAACCGAGCCATGGCCACACATGAAGAGATGGTTCGTCAGATGGAAGACCTCCGAAATCAGATGGAGGCATTAAAAATCGAGAAGGAAGGCGCTGCTGCCGAAGCTGCGCGTCAACGAGCTAACAATGCTCGTCTACAGGAGGAGCTGAATGTCTATCCGAGGAACGCCAAACAGTATATGCATCCGGAACTGAGGGTGCCAGAATCTCCAATTGTGCTTCCAGAGATAGAGAAAACTTTTTAGATTAAATCTCAATTCATATCCTTGATTAAGAGGGCTCAGTTTGAAGGGAAACCTACTGAGTGCCCTATGGAACATATTAGGAATTTTCTTGATTTATGTGACACCATAGCTGCTGAAGGTGTCTCACTTGAATATGTTCTAGTAAAAGCTTTCAGGTGGTCTCTTGCTGGAAAGGCCCTGAGCTGGTTGGAAAGCTTACCTCCTAAGTCTATCAAGACTTGGAAGAACTTGTATGATCAATTTCTTACAAAATTCTTCCCACCTGCCAAGACAATGGAGTTGAGAAAACGCATCACCTCCTATCACCAGCTGCCTAATGAGACCTTTGTTGAAACATGGAAAAGATTTAAGGAGATGCTTAGACAGTGCCCCACTCATGGGCAACCTTTATATGTTTTGCAAAAAATCTTTTTCTAGGGTATTAGCGCAGAGACCAAGAACCGCATCAACACGCATACTGCGTGCGGTTTTATAGAGATGGACCCTACAGTTGCGTGGGAATTGTTGGATAAGGTTGCCAATTATGATGCTATGTATGGAACCCAGCAAGCTCCACAACCCCAGAAACGTCTCTACATTCCCAACCAAGAAGAAGTTGACCCTGATGTTAAAAATCAGTTTCTACAAGATGAGGTCAACCGTTTGAAGAAGCAGGTAAGTTTTCTGAAATCCTCTCAATCATGTTAAGAATGTGGTTCTTCTGCCCATAGTACTTCTGCTTGCACTAACATCGAGCAGGTTAGAGCCGCGGAGACAATTGTCGAGATGAATTATATGAGAGGACCATACAGGAACCAGCCTAGCTATTTTGACAAGTCAAATAATTATCAGGCATGGGGCAATCAGAATCCAAATCTAAACTATGCAGCACCTCCGCCGGATAGACGACCTGCACCATATCGACCTCCAGGCCACCAGGAGCCACCATCATGGGTTCAAGGGTTACAGGAAGGCATTAACGGAGTTCAGGCCAACCTAAACCAACAAAACAAAAGATGGGGAGAGTTCGATATATGGAAGAAGAGTGTTGATTCCCAACTAGGGAATCTTGCTGCACAGATTCCGAGACCACAAGGGCAACTCCAGGGCCGCCCCGAGGAAAACCCTAAAGGAAAAATAGCAGCGGTGCACCTTAGGAGCGGAAAAACATTGCTGGAGCGAGTCCAAGCTAAGGACAAGAAGGAAGAGGACGTCACAGTGCAGATCGGTAACGCGCCAGCGAGAGCAAGTACCGAACCAATATGCCACGATGACGAGGCTCCGAGGGTACCTAACGACCCTAGCCCAGGTAAGTGATCGCACGGAAATGCGAGGGTCTAGAGATACAATTTATAACCCGAACCCGTTGTAGTACGTGGTGGGTGACGAACACTCGGGAAGTCTACTCGATCGATGTGCCTAGATACTAGGAAGCTAGAAAGGAGAGCGTAAAACAAAGGAAAGCAAGAGAACAGTCGGGACCGACACTGAGGTCACGTCGGGCCCGACGTTGGCAACAAGAGGAAGTCGGGACTGACACTGGGTAAGTCGGGCCCGAGGTAGCTGGGGTTGTCGAACTTCAAGGATTAAAAGTAGATCTTGGGCTTTTGGGTTCCTTCTCTAGTAGATTTAGGCTTTTCCACCCCAATTCAAGCAATGAGTGATGATCTGACTAGGATCGAGTGCTTTCGCCCTCGTTCCAACCACTTCTACACCTCGATCATTGGGGAAATCCCCTTCGAAGCAAGGTCTTGAGATTGACACATGTTCACTTTCGCTACTTTGCCAATCTCAAGCCTTGATTCTCAACTTTCGCAAGGAATTGTAGCTCTATGTAGAGTGGGTTCCTTAGATCAAACACTCAAGGCTATGGAATTGGGGTTTCTATCCCAAACCTAGCTAGGGTTTTCCCCCATAACCCAAGATCAAGGAGATCTACTCCATGTGGCAAACAAAGAAAGCAAATAAATCAAAAGGGAAAGCAATCAACATCATCAATCTCAAAACAAAGCAAAGTTTCATTCAAATCAAAAGCAATCCACAAATTCCAATCAAGTATTTCCAAATCCACAAGATCAAAACAAAGCAAAGCAAATCTACCAACAAAACCTATCAAGTCTTCCTCTCCCTTGGCCGATTCTCTCTCTTCTCCTTCTCCTCTTCTTCCTCCTTGCTCTCCAAGTATCCTCTTGGTTCCTTGCCAAGTGTGGGAATCCCAAATTAGAAGACAAGAGGGCCTTTTATAGATTAGATGAGGGGCAAAAGTGGAAGTCCACAATTTCGTGCCTTGGAGCCCAAGTAGTCCGGTGACCGACTCGGACCGACACGGAGGACCTCGGGCCCGAGTTACTGTGCATCTCGGTCCGAGGTTGAAATCTCCCAAGTCGGGCCCGGCGTTGTTGCAACTCGGTCTGAACCTCGTTCCACCTTCTTCTTGTTGGCTTCTCTTGTTCTTCTTCATGGCTTGCTCCTCTCTTTCCCGCTTTAGCTCGGCCTTTGCTCCATGTCTCGACCCTCCTTCAAATAGATCCTCGATTCGCGCCAATTTACCTACAAAACACATAAAATGTGCGTAGTCTCCGAATCTCATAGAAATACGGGAACTAAGCTAAAAAGGAACAAAACACACAAGAAAAGGGGAAAAAGAAACATATTTACAAAGGAAATCACATATGAAAACACCACCAAATAAAGAGACATCAAAATAACCCATACTTAAACTTGCTTGTCCTCAAGCAATAACAATGTAAGCAAGACCGAAACATAATCTTCAAGTAAAGCCTCGTATGAAAACACATTTTAAGCACAAGTGATTGATATTTAAGCAAGATTACATCATCACACATGATTAAGTGTTCCAAGGAATAGAGTTAATGCAACTAAGCCTCACTTTAGGGATATGTGAATGTGTATCACTCATCATGTGTTTTGGTTTAGCAATGAACACTCGAGCTCAAAATTCATGCAAGTAAGGACTTTACTATTGAAGCTAATATCACCAATTCCTCCCCCTAGAGACGCCTAATACAAAGTACACAAAGAATTTCGAACTTGGCTCAATGGAGGTCCTCAAAGAGGTTCCATTGGGTCGGGTTATAATGGGGCTTTTGGTATTTCTCAAGGTGGGAATTATTTGGTCTTGTGGTGCTTACAATGGGGATTGAACAACCTAAACTCTCACCAACTTCACCAAAATTCCACAATTACTTTCACACTCACCCAAAAGACTTAACATTTTTCCTTTCAACCCAAAATTTCACTTAACATTCCACTTCATCTTTGCTCTTAGGCTTTTTGTTGGATTTTCCACACTTTCTACATTTGGACCGACTTTCTTATGACATCGGGCCCGATGTGGCTTGTAACTCGATCGGACCATTTTTCTCCACTTAGGCCCTTTGCTTTCATTCCACTTTACATTTCCAACATTTTCTTTCTTTGTTTTCTTTCTTTTTTTCATTTTTGTACAACAAAGATGCACTACCCACATGATTCATAATACCATTCTTTGCCCTTAAACCCAAGAGAATCTCAACTCTTCAAATACAATCCAAACCTCTGTTCTAAAGTCCAATCCTATAAGGGTCAAGTCATATAAGGCTAGGAATAATACTTTTGAGGAGTTTCAAACAAAGGCTTAGGCTAGAACGGGGCTACAAACAAAGGATTAACTTCATGGTATGATATGGAACATTTATGTGACTAGAAGAATAAAGTTCAAAATCAATGTGACAATGCTAGGACAATTCTCATGACGGTCTTGGAAAATAGATAAACACCGCAATAGCAAGTTTTACTAAGCATGAATGAGCTAATCACACAAGAAACATGAGGGATATGCAAATATGAACAAGATTCCCTAAAATGGCCAAAAATCAATCTCACAAGGGTCACTCATACTTAGTTGCATAAGAACTCATCCTAGAACTCACATGTTCAATAAAACAAGCAAGATATCATGATCACATCAAAAGCAACATCATTTTTAGAGGCTAAAGTATCCAAAAATATACAAAGGAGTTTACATGCTCACATCATCATTAGCTTTTATTTTGGCAATCTAAGATGGGAATTTCTAGTCCAAAACCTACAAAACACAAAATCTTTTTGTTGTTTTTAACACAATTTTTCAATTTTTTTTTTAGATTTTTGCAATAATTTCTCTAAAACCAAAAACTCATCCATTCGAGACCAAATTAATCATTCATGTCTTTCATCAAACCACAAACCAAGGAGCAAACATCCCAAACACAAACTAAAAACAAAAAAACAAATATCCTCAAAATAACAAACAAACATAAGCAAGTGAAATCATGAACACACTTACCCTCACCCCATACTTAAAATTTTGATGTCCCCATCAAACAAGGAAACCAAAACTTAAAAGCAAGAGAGAAGAGTATGAAGAGCTCACAATTTCTTATTCTTCAATGGCATGTTTAGGATCAATCGAAGGGGTTGTCACGTCTACGTCCTCTTTGGAGCCTTGCTTGCCACTCCCTCTCGTACACTTGCTCTTGGTAGAAGTCTTGTGGTGGTGGTTGGAGTTGAGGCTCCGGGCGTGTCCATTGGTCCTCACGAGAAGGGAAGTTCCCGCTCATCCACGTGTTGAAGCTATCTTGAACCCGCCACCTTTGGTCTTCCACCTCCCTAAGCTCCTCTACCTCTCGTCTAGTGTAGCCGAGGGCTCGGTTCATCTCTTGTTGGTTAGCTTGGAAAGCACTTTGTTGTTGAAGCATTTGTTGTTGTTGTTGGTACACTTGTTGTTGTTGTTGGTACATTTGTTGTTGTTGGAGATTCACTTGATGGACCTCTTGGAGAACATTCTCTTGTTGAAGTTGGAGATGGGCCATTTGTTTGGCCAAGAAGGACATGTCCACCGTTTGTTGTTGTTCGGGAAACACCATTCCCGGACCGTACCATTGGGCATAGCCTTCATAACCGCCACTTTGAGCTTGTTCTCGCCGTGCACCGCTCCCTTCTCCACGCTCATAATGCCTCGGGACCTCACCACTATGGAATGAACTGGACCGACGTTGAGGGAAGTCGGGCCCAACTTGGTGTGTACCTCGGTCCGCCAGTGTTGGAGCATGGTGCGTGGCCCGGAGAATACTTGTCGAGATCAACTCCTAGACGCATGGCGAGCCTTGCTATCATCCCGCCGAAGTAGATCCAAGAGGAGCTTTGTAAATCTCGCACCATCTTGACCCACTCCCATGCAAGGTTCATGGGCTTCTCGGTGTTGAAGAGCATCTCATGGAGCAACATGATCTCTTCTTTCATCGGCTTGCTCAACTCATGACGAGCATAGATTGCACACCCCAAAACTCGCACCATGACCCGAAAAAGAGGGCTAGCAATCTCGGTTGTGGAGGCGCCCTTTCTCATCTCGCTCTTTCCGGCCACATGACGCCACACTTGGTTCACCTTCTCATTGTCGACGTTGGCCTCTTCTCTTGGGCATGGAAACCCGAAGTAGGTAGCCAAATCCCTAAGAGTGAGATTGTGGTCCTCATTGCCCAATTGGAAAGTGATCGCCCCTTCCTCATCCTCCACATTATCATAAGTGCATTCGAACGTGGCCATGAACTCCGAGGTGAGGGCGGGGTAGTGGGTGTTGTCCCACCTTAGCATCCCATTGAGACCGATGTGGGAGTAGCACCTTGGAAGAGCTTGATCCATGTCCATCTTCCTCACGGCTTCCCAATCAAGCCACCTTGTGTGATTCTCAAGCGCCATATATCTTGCATAACTCTCCACTTGCTCATCATCCTCCAAATAGACATCATCCAACTTCGGCTCTTTTCTTGACTTCTTAGACTTCTTCCTCGGCCTTTCCGCATGAGATGATGAAGCTCTAGTCTCCATGGTACCTACACACATCCAACCAAACAAAAGGGTCCAAGATAAACTCCATACAACTCAACAAAAGCACTCATCAACACACAACAACACTTCAACACAAGGGGAACCCCATACTTAGTCTCCAAACACACATGCATCACAATCCAACATGATCATCATGGATATCTTCTAACAAGGGCTAAGCAAATGATCATACTACATCATGATTAGGCTATAGCCAACAATGAAACACATGAATCCACATGATATCACAAGATGAGAGCAAAAACAACATGGATCGACTTCCAACCTATGTCGGGCCCGACTTACTCAACCTCGGTCCGACCTGTTGGACCGACTTCCACATCTCGGGCCCGACTCTCTTGGGCACGTCGATCTCGACCTAGTTCATGCTTCGACTCTAACCTCAAATCAACCCAAATTACTCTATCATGCACTTAAATTTCAAATTCAACCATCAAACATCCCTAATCGAAGTTCTAAATGGATCTAAGCATGCATAAACAACTTTAAAGCTCAATTTCACAAATCATGCAAATCCACCATTGATGCTCAAACTCAAGCTCTCAATCAAACATGGCATTACTCAATCTATGCAATGAAAGCACAAAATTTTCAAAGAAATAAGTAGAGATCGAGTAACACATACCGGATTCGAAGAGTATTGAACTTTTAAACAAATAAGCAACTTAGAACTCAAATTTCCTCAATCTAGATCGAGATGGGGGATGAAGGACTATATTGAACTCGAAATTTCTACTTGGAATCGGGTTAGGGAGGTCTTTTTGTGGTTGGAACGAGATGAAGCAAGGAAGATGTGGATCGAGTATGGTGAGGAAGGGGGCGGCCGACTTTGAGAGTGTTTGAGGGAGAGGGGTTCTATTTTGGGAATGGTGGTTGATATGAAGATGGTAGGTAGGTGGGATGGTATTTAATGGGGGAAGGGGACAAATTAGGTCAAGGGCAAAATTGGCATTCCAACTAGTCAAATCGGATCGGACCGACTTCATGGACCGACGTCCCTATGTCGGGCCCGACTTACCTAGGCTCGATGTGGGAGTATTCGGTCACCAACTTTACTCCATCCTCTTGCAACTTCTTTCCCATATTTCCATTTATATATTTCACCTTAAATCCTACACAACTTTGAAGAATGCACGACACCATAAATCCACAAAACTCTAGATAGAGATTGGTTAGAGAAAAGCTAGGCTAAACTAAGAAGAATCAAACTAAAATTACGAAAAGAAAGCTACTAGCTCGGGTTGCCTCCCGAGAAGCACTCGTTTAGAGTCACTAGCTTGACATCCTAACCTCAACCTTATGGCGGGTGAAACACGGTGAATTGCTCGTCATTGTTATGCCCATTCCCATTGCCTTCATACCTATAAAACCACCAACGATGGTCTATATAGGCATGGCTCTCCGATCTCGGGCCTCTCTCATCATACTCCTCCAACGGATGAGATTTCTCCTTCTTACTTGCTCCATCATGTTCCTCTTTTCCTACACCAAAGTTATCCAAAGAATTCCTAGGAGATTCTACCAATTCATCTTTCAAATCACTAAGGCAAATGTAGGAGTCTCCTAAGTCATCGTTCAAATCACTTAAACAAATGTAGGAATCAAAAGTTTGGGAAGAATTGTGGTCATCACCAACATCAAAAGGATATAATTAAGGATACTCTTCATTTCTTCTTGGGCTAGCATTGATCCTTGACTCATTTTAATCCTTAAATTGCTCCAACAACTCCCTTACATGTATTTGTTCATTGAAGCCTTCATCACTTCTCAACACAACGACCTCTCTAGCAACTTCCACTTCTTCACTTTTTCTCTTGGCACTCTCTTCAAGTTTGAGGATGGCCAAGGCATCCGGCTCATTCAAAGCCTTGTTGAAGTGAAAATCGACCTTTTCTTCACCAATCTCAAAGGAAACCTTGCCGTTTTTGACATCAAACCTTGCCCCCGCCGTAGCTAAGAATGGTCTTCCTAAGATTATTGGGACCAAGGGGACAAAGTATTTTCCAACTCGCACCGGAACGTCATCCAATATTCCCTTAGCCTTGATGACGGAACCGTCGGCCATAGTTAGGGACATATCGGCCGACTCCAGTTCACCTAAATTTGCTCTTCTCCAAATGCTAGCGGGCATCACCGAAACACTTGCCCCAAGGTCACATAAGGCTTGAAAGTTTTGAGACCCCACACCAATAGTTATAGCAAAGCGACCGGGATCTCCTAGATTTTGCGGTAACTCCAAGGTCTTGACCTCATCTTGCATTTCAACTATCGACCTCTTATTGCTCAGAATCTCCTTTAAAAACTTGGCATAAGATGGTATCTCGCTCAATGCATCGGTAAATGGGATAGAGATGTTCAAGCCTTGCAAGAGCTTGAGAAACCTCTTGAACTTGTTCTCAACAACATCCTTCGGCTTCTTTGAGGGATATGGAAGAGTTGTCGCACCTTGAATCTTTCTTGGATCAACCTCTTTGGACTTCCCCACTTCACTTGCAACATTTTCTGGTTGGACCGACTTGGGCAAATTGATTGTTTTGAGCTCGAGGGTTCTCCTCGGGTCGGCCCGGAAGTCTCTCATTCTCTCTCGGGGCTTGAGTTGCGATTTGGGCAAATTGATTGTCGACTTGCCTCCTCCATGCACCAAACTCATTGAATTGGGTCCTCATCTCCTTGAACCCGTCTCTCATCTCTTGAGCGAATGATTGTAGCTCATTGAATCCCGGTGGTCTATATGGTGGTGGTGGTGCCCTTGGCTCATTTTGGTTGAAGTTGTTGTTGTAACCTTGAGCTTGACCGTTGTTCCACCGGCCATTTCCACTATTGTTGAAATTGCCTCTTCCACCGAAATTTCCTCGAACATAGTTTGCCTCCTCAATTCGCTCGGCCAAGCTCACTTGGCTCTCATTCGGACAAACTTGTGTAGCATGTGCAAATGATCCACACTCCTCACAAGCTCTAGCATTTTGCTTGTAGTAGTGGACTTGCCTCTTAAGCTTGCTCACTTCACCTTCAAGGAATTGGAGCTTCACATCCCTATCAATGTCTTCTCCCTTTGGATCATATAACTTCCTTGTACCTTCACCTTGAACTTTCACCTCTTTGCTAGCTTGACTCACCCCATACATGGCCTCATAATCGGATAGCTTGTCAAGTAGCTCCCAAGCTTGATCCGGTGTCAAGTCTATGAACCCACAATCGGTGTGGAGATTGAGCTTGTCCTTCGTTACCGGATTGATGCCTTGGAAAAAGATGTCTTGAAGCACATATGGTTGTTGGCCATGAGTAGGACATTGGCGCAACATCTCCTTGAAACGGTCCCATGCTTCGAAGAGAGGCTCATTCGGACCTTGTTGAAAGCTTGCAATCTTCCTTCTTAGCTCGGTTGTCTTTGAGGGCGGGAAGAACTTCATCAAGAAAGCATCATAGAGTGTCTTCCAAGTTGTGATTGACCTAGGAGCTTGGCTCTCGAGCCAATGTGTGGCTTTGCCACCAAGTGACCACTTGAACGCCTTTAGAAGCACATACTCCAACGTCTCCTCGTTGGTAGAGATCATCACACACATGTCCACAAAGCGTTTGACGTGCTCTATGGGACACTCATGTGGACGGCCCTCGAATTGATCACGCTTGATGAGGGAGATGAATTGCGTCTTGATCTCAAAATTCTTGGCAACCTCGGGAAGCACAATAACCGGTTCGGGTACCCTCAACTCCGGATGCATGTATTGGCGTGCATTCCGGGGTAGAGCGTTGAGTTGAGCCTCGGCTCTCATCCGTTGCTCCCGTTCTCTTCTTGCCACCTCCTCTTGATTGTCATTCTCAAGTTGCAATCTAGCCATTTCGGCTCTAAGTTGAGCCAACTCCTCATCAACATGGAGAGCTTGATTCGCCATCCTTTTCCTTCTTCGGGCTTCCTTGAGAATACTTTCCGGATCACTCACAAACTCAAGCTCAAGTGTTCCTCGGGAGGAACAAGCTAGCATACACCTACAAAACAAAGACACAAACCAAAACAAATCAAAAACAAACAAAGGGTTTGGGCTATTCCCTCACCCAAATCACTACCAAAACACAAGAAACTCACCAAATTGGCACTCAATGCACTTAGACTTCCCCGGCAACGGCGCCAATATTTTGATCGCTCGGAAATGCGAGGGTCTAGAGATACAATTTATAACCCGACCCCGTTGTAGTACGTGGTGGGTGACGAACACTCGGGAAGTCTACTCGATCGATGTTCCTAGATACTAGGAAGCTAGAAAGGAGAGCGTAAAACAAAGGAAAGCAAGAGAACAGTCGGGACCGACACTGAGGTCACGTCGGGCCTGATGTTGGCAACAAGAGGAAGTCGGGACCGACACTGGGTAAGTCGGGCCCGAGGTAGCTGGGGTTGTCGAACTTCAAGGATTAAAAGTAGATCTTGGGCTTTTGGGTTCCTTCTCTACTAGATTTAGGCTTTTCCACCCCAATTCAAGCAATGAGTGATGATCTGACTAGGATCGAGTGCTTTCGCCCTCGTTCCAACCACTTCTACACCTCGATCATTGGGGAAATCCCCTTCGAAGCAAGGTCTTGAGATTGACACATGTTCACTTTCGCTACTTTGCCAATCTCAAGCCTTGATTCCCAACTTTCGCAAGGAATTGTAGCTCTATGTAGAGTGGGTTCCTTAGATCAAACACTCAAGGCTGTGGAATTGAGGTTTCTAGCCCAAACCTAGCTAGGGTTTTCCCCCATAACCCAAGATCAAGGAGATCTACTCCATGTGGCAAACAAAGAAAGCAAATAAATCAAAAGGGAAAGCAATCAACATCATCAATCTCAAAACAAAGCAAAGTTTCATTCAAATCAAAAGCAATCCACAAATTCCAATCAAGTGTTTCCAAATCCACAAGATCAAAACAAAGCAAAGCAAATCTACCAACAAAACCTATCAAGTCTTCCTCTCCCTTGACCGATTCTCTCTCTTCTCCTTCTCCTCTTCTTCCTCCTTGCTCTCCAAGTATCCTCTTGGTTCCTTGCCAAGTGTGGGAACACCAAATTAGAAGACAAGAGGGCCTTTTATAGATTAGATGAGGGGCAAAAGTGGAAGTCCACAATTTCGTGCCTTGGAGCCCAAGTAGTCCGGTGACCGACTCGGACCGACACGGAGGACCTCGGGCCCGAGTTACTGTGCATCTCGGTCCGAGGTTGAAATCTCCCAAGTCGGGCCCGGCGTTGTTGCAACTCGGTCCGAACCTCGTTCCACCTTCTTCTTGTTGGCTTCTCTTGTTCTTCTTCATGGCTTGCTCCTCTCTTTCCCGCTTTAGCTCGGCCTTTGCTCCATGTCTCGACCCTCCTTCATATAGATCCTCGATTCGCGCCAATTTACCTACAAAACACATAAAATGCGCGTAGTCTCCGAATCTCATAGAAATACGGGAACTAAGCTAAAAAGGAACAAAACACACAAGAAAAGGGGAAAAGGAAACATATTTACATAGGAAATCACATATGAAAACACCACCAAATAAAGAGACATCAGTAAGTTTTCTAATCCGAGCCTTCCTCTCAATCCCAAGGTAGTTAACGACCCCATCAGGGTCGGTAACGACCCGCCGAGGATACCTAACGACCCTAGTGTCGACCCGGTACTTTCACCTCTCGAGCCTAACTTGGTTCCGAGAATGGTGAAATCTCTTTCATTCCCAACTAAGAAATATGTGGACTCTACTGAGAGTAAGTTCAAGCGTTTCATGAAGATCCTTCAGGGCATTAATATTTCCATCCCATTCGCTGAGGCCCTAAGCGAAATATCGGCTTACACAAAATTTTTGAAAGATATTCTTAGCAGGAAAAGATCCTTTACTGAGCTGCAGAATGAAGTCCGATCTATTGCTTTACTAGAAAAGCTTAGAGATCCAGGAAGATTTGCTATCACAATTGGTATAGGCGACCACAAATTCAAAGCTTTATGTGATCTAGGAGCCAGTACTAGTTTGCTGCCTCTTTCCATTTGGTCAAAAGCCAACATGGGACCATTAGAGCCTATCAACATGCGGTTATACATGGCCAATGGTTCTTGCATCAGACCAACAGGAATAATAGAAGACTTTCCAGTACAAGTGGGCAAATTTTTCGTCCCAAATGATTTCATAGTCATGGAAATGCCCGAAGATCGGGTAGTTCCTATTATTCTCGGGAGACCGTTCCTTGCCACAGCTGGAGCCATAATTGATGTTAGGAGAGGACTCCTAACTTTCGAAATTGGGGATGAGATGACAGAATTCCGATTCAAACAATCAATACAAGATATCGATAGAGCCGAAGTCAAGATGCTCTACACCCACAATGAAATCATTGAATGTGGGGACCTTGTTGGAAGATTGATATCGCATGAAGAGTTCTCCAGTCAAAGATAGGCTGAGATAGCCCCTACTGTTTCGGTAACGAACCCCCGTAGCTCACTACCGATTCTCTTGGCAGAAGACGCAAGCTCGTTAACGACCCCATCAGCATCGTTAACGACCTTGTCCGAGGACTGCGAGATTTCAGCATTCGAGTACCTGGAAGAAGTGTTGAAGACGGATCCAGAAGAACCAATTCTCATTCCAGCCGAACCATCTCCAACACTAAATCCTCTCCCAGACTCCCTCAGGTATGAATTTCTTGGTCCTAATTCTACTTTACCGGTCATCATTAATGCCAAATTAAAAGATGAGGAAGTAGAGAAACTGTTGAGCATACTTAGAGTGCATAGAAAAGCCATAGGCTACTCCCTCGATGATATAACTGGCATATCCCCTTCTCTTTGCATGCATAGGATATACATGGAGGACAATCATAAACCCACCATAGAGCATCAACGTAGATTAAATCCTAACATGAAGGATGTGGTTAAAAAAGAAATTATTAAATTACTTGATGCTGGGATGATATATCCTATATCGGACAGCCAATGGGTGAGTCCGGTCCATGTAGTTCCGAAAAAAGGGGGGATGACCGTTATAGAAAACGAGAAGGGTGAGCTTATCCCAACTAGGACCACCACCAATTGGAGGATGTGCATTGACTATAGGAAGCTCAATAGTGCTACTAGAAAAGATCATTTTCCGCTTCCTTTCATTGATCAGGTATTAGAGCGCTTAGCCCAACATTTTTATTTTTGTTATCTAGATGGCTATAGCGGCTTTTGGCAGATTCACATTCATCCTGACGATCAGGAGAAGACTACCTTTCAAAGGTGTATAATGGCCACTTTTTCGGATATGATAGAGGATATTGTAGAGGTTTTCATGGATGATTTTTCTGTTTATGGTTCTTCATTTGATGCTTGTCTTGCTAACCTTGCACGTGTGCTTAAAAGATGTGAAGAAACCAACCTTGTTTTGAATTGGGAAAAATGTCATTTCATGGTTCAAGAGGGGATAGTGCTAGGACACCTTGTCTCTAAAAGAGGGATAGAAGTAGATAGAGCAAAAATCGAGCTTATTGAAAAACTACCTCCTCCCTCTTCTATAAGAGATATTAGGAGTTTCCTAGGGCATGCTGGTTTTTACAGATGTTTTATTCAGGATTTCTCTAAGATAGCTAAGCCTTTGACTAACCTACTAATGAAAGATGTAGTGTTTGAGCTGTCTTCAGAATGTCTTGAAGCGTTTTACAAGTTACGAGCAGCCCTTGTGTCCGCCCCCATTATGCAGTCTCCAGATTGGACACTTCCCTTTGAAATTATGTGTGATGCAAGTGACTATGCAGTTGGCGCAGTTTTGGGACAACGGAAGGATAAGAGACTCCACGCCATTTACTACGCCAGTAAGACGCTGGATAAGGTGCAGAGTAAGTATACCACAACGGAAAAGGAGTTTTTGGCTGTGGTATTTGCCTTTGAAAAATTCCGGTCCTACCTTGTTGGATCAAAAGTGATTGTTTATACTGATCATGAGGCCGTTAGATACCTAATGGCCAAAAAGGATGCCAAACCTAGATTGCTTCGTTGGATGCTCTTATTATAGGAATTTGATCATGAGATAAGAGACAAGAAGGGAGCGGAAAATCTAGTAGCAGACCACTTATCCAGACTACCGGTTGAGCATATCACTGAATCCAACAACGAAGTGCCAATAAATGATTCCAGACCAGACGAACACCTCATGCTGAACGAGGTCGAATTCTACAAGACCCTCGTTACCGACCCCTTCAGGGTCGTTAACGAGGCACCGAGGCTGGAATGCATAGATCATGAGAGCAAAAATCCAAGGAGCATCGACACATCAGTTAGGCCGGTTGCTACCATGCCACGGGAGGTCGTTACCGAGGTTCACACAACCTCCCCTGGGTCGTTAACGACCCACTCAGATCCGGTGACGATTCGGCCAGGTAAGATTTCTGAACCAAAACCAACTCAATCAAATTCAATTCCTTCTCCTTCTTATACTTCTTCTTCTTCAATATCATTCAATGTTGTTAGAGGGTCGAAAGTCCCTTGGTTCGCGGATTTTGCTAACTATCTTGTAGGAGGCATAATTCCCAACGGACTAACTCCACAGAAGAAAAAGAAGTTTCTCCACGATGTCAAACAGTACTATTGGGATGACCCTTACTTGTTTAAACAAGGAAAGGACCACCTCTTTAGACGTTGCATTCCAGAAGAAGAGATAGAGAATGTGATCCGTCAATGTCACACACTACCTACAGGAGGCCATGCAAAAGGGTTCAAAACCACGGCGAAGATTCTTCAAAGTGGTCTCTACTGGCCAACCACGTTCAAAGATGTTCAAGCTTATGTGACAGCATGTGATGGGTGCCAACGCTCAGGCAATATTACTTGGAGACATGAGAATCCACTAACCGGGATACTAGAGGTCGAGCTATTCGATGTATGGGGGATAGACTTCATGAGACCTTTTCCCTCATCCGGCCCCTACAAATACATCCTAGTGACGGTCGATTATGTCTCTAAGTGGGTGGAAGCCGTTGCTACAAGGACTAACGACGCTAAAACCGTGGCCAAGTTTATTAAGACTAACATTTTTCCTAGGTTTGGCGTTCCAAGAATCCTCATTAGCGATGGCGGATCCCATTTCATTGAGCGGAATTTTGAAGCACTTTTGGCTAAGTATGGGGTATCACATCGGGTGGCCACACCATATCATTCCCAAACTAGTGGCCAAGTCGAAGTTTCAAATAGGCAAATAAAGAGCATATTGGAGAAGACAGTGTCTCGTTCAAGGAAAGATTGGTCTTCTAAATTGGACGATGCTCTTTGGGCATACAGGACATCATACAAGACGCCTCTGCGCACCACTCCTTATAATCTAGTGTATGGCAAAGCATGTCACTTACCAGTCGAGATGGAGCATAAAGCACTATGGGCTCTTAAAGAGCTCAACATGAACCTCGACGCAGCTGGAGCAAAACGATTCATGGATTTGCAAGCACTGGAAGAGTGAGACTTAAGGCGTATGAAAATGCTGAAATCTATAAAGAGCGCACCAAACGGTGGCATGATCGGAAATTGGTGCCTAAAACCTATGAGGTCGGTGACAAAGTACTTCTTTTCAACTCTAGACTCCGTCTATTCCCAGGGAAACTTAGGACAAGATGGAGTGGGCCGTTCGTGGTTCATCACATTTATCCCCACGGTGCGGTAGAGTTGATCGATAACCAAGGCACAATCTTCAAGGTTAATGGCCACCGACTAAAAAAGTTCCACGAGCAACCCGACCCAAATGAAGAGATTAGAGTCACTATGGCTCTCACTAGGTCGGACTAGCAAACGAAATACGTCGGGCTAATGACGTTAAACATAGCGCTTACGGGAGGCAACCCGCTCTTAGTTTAGACTAGACTTTTTCTTTTTAGATTCTTTTTCTTAGTTTTCTTTTGAGTTTTTCTTTTCTTTAGGATAGAAATTAGGATAAATTTTGAGCTAACAAGATGAAGGAGAAGGGCTCGAAAATCACTCCAAGAGGCTACGGTGGCTCGTTAACGACCCACCCAGGGTCGTTAACGACCCGATTTGAGCTATCTTCTTACCTACCCCTTGCCGCCGCCCTTCACCTCTTCCTATCCCTATCCTCTCCTATATAACCCTTCTACCCCTCATAAAAATTTCACTCTCAAAATCCTTTAACTCCAAAGCCCTCAAAAATCCTACCAAAGATCTTGGAGATCCCCCACCACCGATCGGAATCCTTCACTCCACCGACCACTGAGAAGTCGTCGTTACCGAAGCCCGGAAACCCGATTTTCTCACCGAAGAGACCCGAGCTTGTTAACCACCCAATTTCGACCCCTTGTTCTTCAATTTCTCGATTCTCCGGTATGATTTCTAAACCCTAACTCGAAATTGCATGATTCATGGTTTTTAGGGTGGAAATTTCATGTCTTGGATCTTGTTCATAGAGAGGTCGATTTGCATGTTTGGATTTTGCTCATAAAAATTCTTGGTTTTGCTTAGTTGTCCTTGTTCTAGGAAAGATTATTCATGCTAGATCATCCATTGCAACACTCTAATTAGAAAAACATGAATTCTTCTTGTTCTAGTCTTAAGTTCAAACTTTGCATGTCAAAATTTTGGGTAATTCTAGCATGTTTGGGATGGGTAATTGAGCAAGTATGGGGTGTATATATCCGATTGTGTGCCTAGTGAGGAAGTATAGAGGATTGCATGCTTGATTATTGACTTGATTTTTACAGTTGAAAAACCTCGGAATTCTGCGAACAGGCTCACGGCAACTCATTAACGACCCACCCAGGCTCGTTAACGACTTTGCGTAGCCTTAAAGATCAATACCCAGTCCAGATTCGTAAACGACCCAATTGGGTCGTTAAAGAATAATTCCAAGGACTATTTCGAGACCAAGTATGGGGTCTCTTGCCTAACTTATCTTGAGTAGATCTTATCTTGGAAAAATCATGATTGTTTTGTAGATCTCATGGCAAGTTCAAGCAGACCCGCTACCCGAGCTCAGAAGAAGAGAAAGAACCAGAGGTCTCCATCTCCACCTCGCATGGATAATGTGATCTTGAGCACTCAAGGCCAAGTGAAACGATACCGTGCCATTCTAGAGAAGGACCACAACACTCGGTGGTTCTCGAAGTCAAGTGCTGTACACACGGGGATTTACACGGATGTCAAGGAGGCCTTCGATATTCTCGGTGCATCTCATCTATTGAAGAAGGAGAATGTACCACATTTTCCAGCCCTCGCATCCGAGTTCTTGGCCACACTAGAGACAAGTTTCCCGTCGAAGACTTCGGCGGGACGCATCCGATTTCGACTCGTCAATGTGAGCCGTGAGTTCACCATGGCGGAGTTCAATGCACTTTTGGAACTCCCGAACCCATCAAGAGACCACAGTCTAAAGGACTACAGGGTGACTCGGACTTGGAGTTACATCACTGGGGAGGTCCAATCCTCCACAGCGGCATTATCTGGGGCAAGCATCATCAGCCCCATCTTCAGGATCATTCTCCGAGTCCTAGCCGCCATATTCTGGCCAAAGAGAGAGTTGAACAAGCCAATGAGGACGGAAGTTGCTTGTCTCCGTATCATTCTTTTCGAGGAGCCTAGCCCTTTGAATTTGGGGTATGAATGGCTCTACTACAGAGAGAAATCAACCAAGTCCAAGGAAGTTTGGTGTGGTAACTTGGTCAGTCTTTTGGCCACCAACCTTGGAGTCGACCTCACTCTCTACACACCGGCTCATGCTTAGTTGCTCAACAAGAACTATTGGTATAGCTCTGGTATTTTCATTCAAGCGGAGGGAGGGTTCAAGACTAAAGTTCAAGGCCGCATTGTGGTACCCACCCTCGACAAGCTAGAGTTACTTTATGTACCAAATTGGTACGAGGCGTGGACGGGACATGCTTTCCCGTTGGAGCCCAAGCCGGAGGATGAGCTATCACTTAGGCCGTGTGTGTCCCGGTTTTAAAGAGAGGAAGATGCAATGGATGAAGATGAAGATGAAGATGAGGATACCGAGCTAGTTGGAGAAGATACCGAGGAGGCCGACACAGAGGGCGGCACAGAGGAGCTTAACTTTGAAGACGACAACCTCGACACGGAAGTACTAGGCACCAACATCCTCGTTGACGAGCCCACCAGGCTCGTTAACGATCATTTCCAGCCTTCTACATCTGCTGCTAACGAGGTACCCAGGGTAGTTAACGACCCGCCGAGAGCTCCTGTCGACCCACCGCCAGTTCCTAATGATCCTTATTCTTATGGGCTTGTGCCATATCACCCGGTGCTTCACCACGATCACTTCCAGCCTCACTACCCACCACCTCCTCAGCCTGAATACACTAGATCGAGCATTCCGCCACCATGGGCCGAGGATCTTTCTGCACGGATGCAACAACTCAACCTCTAGCAGGACCACATTCATCAGAGGATGGATAGATGGGAGACTGTCTACTCAGCTCGGATGAAATTTGAGGATGAGAGACACCGTCAGAGAGAGAGGCAGGATGCTGAGCGATGGAGGACGATGTACGATCTCATGGGGAACTTCGAGCACTACTTTCCTCCACCTAACCGTTGATCCAGCTTCAAGATGTTTTCCTTGTTTTCCACTTCTAAAAATTTGTAAGTTTTTGTTTTCTCTTTTCTTGTTTTTCTTGTGTTTTTCTTATCTATTTATTTCCTTCTTCTTATTTTCTTACAGTGGGGACACTGTAATTTTAAGTATGGGGTGGGACAAATTAGAAAGAAACTAGTTTGTTTTGTGTCTCGTTGTCCTATGTGTTTTGTCTTAGGTAGTTTTAATTCCGAAAGTTATAAAAAAAACAAAAAAAAGAGTTTTAGAATTGATAAATATCCCTTTCTTATGTTCTATGATAGTAGTTGCTAGCATGATCATATAATTCCTTGCAATCATGTCTTTGAGAATATAGCCGGATTCTTATTTTGAAGTTGTTTTTTAGGAAGGAATAGCATTTGATGAAATTGAGCACATATACCTTTTTAGCATAAGTGATGCAATCCAACAAAAATTTACCTTGTGAGTTGTTTTTGGCCTTATCGGGAGAACATTAACGAATCCCTCTTCTTTTTTGTGTGATTTACTCTCTATATGCATATTATCTCTTGGAATTGTGATGGTTATCTATTACTTGAGACCTATATAAGATTTATAGTTCATTACTTATGAAAATCATATGATGGAGAACTTATTTTATGAGCCCTATTATTCCTTATCCACCTTTATATTATCCTTCTTTTGACAGCCAACTTGAGCCTGAAGCCTTTTATTTTTAGCTCCACAAAATTATTCCCTGGCCGATATAAGCTTGACCCTATCCGAGGATTAGGACTTAGATTTGGAGAGGAAATTGTTTTGTTGAGTATTGAAAAAAGGAGAGAGATGTTATATAAGGTTTGAAATTGAAAGATTGTTGGAAAGGGTAGATTGAAAGACTCTTGAGTTAATTGTTTAAAAGAAAGATCTCTTGGTATGAAAGAATGCATAAAAAGAGGTTGTTAAGAATAAGGAGTACACGATGAGATCGTTAACGACCCTAAAAGGTTCGTTAACGAGGCAGCGAGAAAAAAGCAAGAAAAAAAAGAGAAGAAAGAAAAAAATGATGAAGTAAGAAATGTATAGTGTTTATGATATAAGCCAGATATTCTTTTGTTTTAAGAGACTTTCTAGGGATATATTGGGTGAGTGAGTAAGTGAAGTGTATAAAGAAAAAAAAGTGAGTTTGGTATATTGTTTTTATGAGAGTTTTTGATGTTATGTGTGAGTTTTTAGGAGTCTTTGATTCCCAGATATTATTAGCACCACATTACCAAAATATTTCCACGCCTTATTGTTTTTACCAAGCCCCATTACAACCCGGCCGAATGGAAGCTTCTATGAAGTTTTTCATTGAGCCTAAGTTCTCTTGATGATTTTTGTTTGTTTTGACAAATCTTTGGTGGAGAGTTTGGTGATATAAGTTCCAATTTCTATGAGTTTTTGCATACAAGATGAGTTGAGAGATATATTTATAAGCTTAAACACTTGAGAGAGAAACACATTATCCCTTGAGAGGTTAGATTGTATTTTCTTGTGTCTATTTTAGGTGCCTATGTGTGTGATGACGTTAATAGTCTTTTGCTATTTCTTCTATATGTTTTGAAGTTGCTTTTTAGATGATGGTTATAGTTTGATGAGCATGATGTTTGGTTTTGATTAATGTTTTGTAATTGCTTGAGGACAAGCAAGTCTAAGTATGGGGTATTTTGATGTTCGTGTTTTTAGTATAGTTTTTGATAGGTTTTCTTAGGTTATTAGGATTAGTTTTGATAAGTTTAGAGTTAGTTTTGTGTGTTTTTGGATAGTTTTACATATTTTGTGAAAAGTATGGAAGCTACTCTATTTTGTGTCTTTTTGTAGGTTTTAGCAAGGAAAAGATGTTGTTTGAAGCTGAAATTGAAGAGCTATGATGAAGGACGGAAGAGTACAGAGTGAAGAAGTTGAAGTTCGAGTTTTTGGAAGAGAAGTGTTGAAGAAAGCCAAACCTAGGCTCGTTAACGACCCTGAAGGGTTCGTTAACGAGGCCACGAGATAGAATAATCGAGAAGTCGACTTTGTGACTCACCAATCCTGTGCGGGAATTTATTTCCGTGTCGGTAGAGTATCTTTTTATGATTTTAGGGTTATTATATTATGTATTTTAGGTCTTGTTATCTTTCTAGATTTTATTTCTATCTTTTAGAATAGATTCTATCTTTTTAGGAAAGTTTATATCTTTTAGCCTTTTTTAGTTTCTAGCCTTTTTAGTATAAATACTCTTCTATTCTAGCATAGAAGAGGAGGTTGGATCGGAGTAGAGAGAGAAGAGACGAGGAAGAGCCGAGAGAAGAGAGAGACGAGTCGGAAGTGGAGATCGAAGAGCTCGGTGGATGAGAGTTACCGGGGTCGTCTGTCGAGGTTTTGATTCGTTATTTTTGTGTTTTTGGTTTCTTCTGAATCTATGTAAAGACGATATTTCTTATTAATTTGAGTAGTGTTTTGTTTTTAATGTTTTCTTTGATTGAAATTATTTGTTTCATAGTTATGATTAGTGAGTAGTCCTTTTATCTAGGGTCGGGGTTGAAACCCGGCATAGTTATGCATGTTTGGTGAGTAAGATTATGTGTTGAATGCCTTTTATCCATTGTTGAGATTGTTTGTTGTGCTTATACCGAGATGAAAGTCGAGGTAATTTGAGTTGTTGACTTGATTGAAAGAGAAAGTTATAAACTTGAAGGTTGTTATTGTTTGAATACGAAAGTTTCAAGCTTTAGATCCAAAGCAAGCAATTAAGTGAGTTAGTTTATGAAAGTAGATTAATTTACTTGCTGAGTCAATGAAAGTTGATGCATCTATCCATTTAAAGGCATGATATTCTATCTTCTTACGAGCTTGTGTGCATGACTATGTTGTGGTAACCCTTGTCCTAGATTTTTATCTTTATTTGAATTCTCTCATAACTATATTCGTTGCTGAGTTTGTTGACTCGGTACCGAACTTGTTTAGGTCGTAGTTTTAGTTTTTTATTTACGCTAGGTCGTTGACGAGGCTGACAACTTCGTTAACGAGGCTGCTTATGTGTGTTTTTGTTTGCTGTTGTAGTATTTTTAGTAGTCGATAGACAAACAACCTTGCTTCCTGTGGAACAATCCTGACTTCGCTATACTCAGCGGGGTCTTGACTTATAAATTTATTTGTTGTCAAGAAACCCTCCCTTCAACAGCTGGTGATAAGAAGTAATGTGTTTCCTTAACTTCGTAGTCTTGGCAGGAGGAAAGAATTTGGTCATGAACAAGTCATGCAAAGTTCTCCACGTCCTGAGTAATCTAGGAGGTAAGCTTTCAAGCCAGCTTAGGGCCTTACCTGCAAGAGACCATTTAAAAGCTTTAAGTTGGACATATTCAAGAGAAACACCATCAGCAACAATGGTGTCACATAAATCAACAAAATTACGAATATGCTCCATAGGGCACTCAGTTGGTTTTCCCTCAAACTAAGCCCTCTTAATTAAGGATATAAATTGAGATTTAATCTCGAAAGCCTTTTCTATCTCAGGAAGCACTATTGCTGATTCTGGCACCCTTAGTTCTAGGTGCATGTATTGCTTGGCATTCCTAGGGATAACATTTAAATGCTCTTGTAATTGAGTACGTTGCTCCCTTTCTTGATCTCTTTCTGTTTGCAACGCCTCCATCTGTCTGCGAAGAGCAGCCATTTGTTGGGCCATCTCTTCAGGTGTGACAGCCATGGTGCGATTTTCTCTTCTTCTGCGATGAAGGACACGTTCAGGCTCAAAATAATAATCGGATTGATCAAATTCAAAGTCGACGTCGCCCTACTAACATAAGCTGAGAAAACAAACAAAAACAAAAACAAAATAGAAATAAAAACGGGGTTGGGCAATTCCCAAACCCACGAGTAATCAAACAAGCATTGTTGCTTCCCTGGCACGGTGCCAATTTGTTGAAAGGGTTTCTTGACAACAAATAAATTTGTAACCAAGACCCCGTTGTGTATAGGGAGGTCATGATCGTCCACGGGAAGCAAGTTTTGTTTGATTATTATACTAGAAAACAAGAAAACATAGAAATAAAGTAAAGTAGAGACGAAAATAAAAACGAAGCTACGACAGCCTCGGTACTGACCTTGTCAAGGTCGGTATCGATGCTGGATTTAGACTACAAACAACGCAACTAGCACGAACGAACTGCAGGCTCAATACCGACTTGGAACCCTCGGTATAGAGTCTGAACAGAGTAATACGAATGTGATTCAAATGGAGAAAAGATCTAGGATACGGGTATACCATGACATAATCATGCATTCAAGATAGTGTGAAGGATAAATAACATGCATTGAGGATAAAGCTATCAACTTTCGTTGATTTAAGCAAGCAAAGCAATCAATTTTCATGAATTAATTCACTCTCTACTTATTTTTTATCCAAAGCTCGAAACTTTTGTTATCGAACAATATCAACATTAAAGGTTACAACATTATCTTTCGATCAAGCCATAAACTCAAATTACTTCGACTTTTGTCTAAGTATAAGCACTAAACAAGTAAATAAAAGATAGAAGGCAATTAGATACTCATCACACGTTCAATTATGCACAACTATGCCGGATTTTCAACCTCGACCCTAGAAAAAGTGAACTACTCACTCATGATCGAAACAAAACAAGCAATTGAATTGAATGAGAACATTGAATGAAAACAAAACAAAGGCTTACTTGAATTAAAATCGAAACTTAGTCTTTGAACACAAACTAGAACTCCAAGTAATCTCAACCTAGAACTAGAAAGCAAGAGAAAAGTCTATCTTTTGATCTCTAACGTGCGTCTCCCTCTCCTCTCTCAATTGTCGGCCCCCTTTCTAGGTTAGAACAAAGGGTATTTATAGTAGAGAACCTATCCATCAAGTTTCCAAAAGATAAAACTTTCCTAACTTAAAAATATTGCGAAATAAAAGATATAAAATCTCAAAGTCGGCACCGCCTACCGACATAGGTTACCTCGGTGTCGACCTGCACAGGGTCGGTAAGATTCTCGACTGAACTTCTCGGCTTGGACTGTGCTGCACAGCTCAGTACCGAACCCACAGGGTCGGTATCGAGCTCCTGTTCTTGATTCTTTGTACTTTTGCATAGCTTCTTTTGGATTTGTCGGGGTGTTCAAAGCATCTTCTTTTTCTCTTCTCTTCCATCATGCTCCACCATCAACCTCCCGATCTCAACTCGCTTGGAATGTTCCTTTATTGCTTCAAAAACCTACAAAAAACACGAAAACGAAGTAGCTTCCATACTTTTCACAAAATTTGTCAACTTATCCAAAAACACACAAAACAAATACTAAAACTCAACTATACTAAGCTAAACAACTAAGAAAAACACTCAAAAACTATACTAAAAACATGACCATAAAAATACCCCATACTTATGCTTGCTTGTCCTCAAGCAATCACTAGACATAAACCAAAACCAATCAACATGCTCATCAAGTAATAGCCCTCATCTAAAAAGCAAGTTCATAGTATAGGAAAAATAGCAAAATGACTCTTAACATCATCACACATATATATGCAACTAATAGACACGAGCAATCACAATCTAACCTCACCAAGGATAATGTGTTTCACTCGTCTCTCATGTGTTTGGGTTTATAAATTCATCTCTCAACTAAATCTTATATGCAAAAACTCATAGAAATTGGAACTTATATCACCAAACTCTCCACCAAAGATTTGTCAAAACAAGCAAAAATCATCAAGAGAACTTAGGCTCAATGAAAAACTTCATAGAAGTTTCCATTCGGCCAGGTTGTAACAGAGCTTGGTAATAACAATAAGGCGTGGAAAATCTTTTGGTCATGTGGTGCTAATAATATCCGGGAATAAAAACTCCTAAAATCTCACATATACCAAAACTCTCATACGAACATACCAAACTCACTCAAACATTATGCACACTCATTTTCTTTGAACCCCTTTAAAATCCTAGAAAGCATGATAAAAACATAAAAAAACTCTTGGTTTTAAACTTGTAAAGAACTTGCACATTTTCTTCCTCTTTCCTTCTTTTTTCCTCTTTTTTGCATTTTCTTCCTTATTTTTCCTCACGGTAAGCCTCGGTACCGACCTGAAAGGGTCGGTATCGAGCTGCTGCAACTCCCTTCTTTGGATTCCTTCTTGAGAACCTCGGTCCCGAGCCCACATAGGCCGATATCGAGCTAAAATTCCTTTCTTCCTTTGTGCATTCTTCTAACCAAGAGATCTTTTTACATAGTTGAAACAAGATACTTCCAATCTACCCCAACCAAACCTTTATTTGTGAACCAACACATATATTTGCACTCAACAAAAACAATTCCTCTTCATCTAAGTCCTAATCCCCGGATAGGGTCAAGCTTATATCGACTAGGGATAATTCTGTGGAGCAACAAATAAAAAGGCTTAAGGCTCAAATTGGTTATCAAAAACAAGGATAATGTAAGGGTGAATATGGATTAATAGGGCTTATGAAAAATAAGTTCTCTATCATACGATTTCCACAAGTAATGAACTAAAAATCTTATATAGGTCTTGAGAAATAGATAACCATCACAATTCCAAGATATAATATACATATAGAGAGTAAATCACACATGAAAAATCAAGGCTAAAAATAAGAGCTCACAAGGTCAATTTTGTTGGATTGCAACTTCTCATGCTAATAGTTTTACACGCTCAGTTTCATCATATGCTATTTCACCATAAAAACAATTTCATCATGAGACTCAGGCTATAATATCAAAAATATGTTAAAAGGAAATTACATGGTCATGCAAAGTAAAAGCAATCATAGAACCATAAGATCACGGGTACTTATCTATTCTAAAATATTGTTTTGAATTTTTTCAATTTTTTTGTGACGATTTTTTTAAGAAAACGAAAATATGTGAAACAAGTATTAGAAAAACAAACTAAAGCAAGAACATGAAAACACATAAAAACAAACAAGTTTTCTTTTCCCTCCCTACCCCATAGTTAAACATTACAGTGTCCCCACTGTAAAAATAAAGCAAAGCATAAGAGATAAAGGGCAATTAGATACTCATCACACGTTCAATCATGCACAACTATGCCGGATTTTCAACCCCGCCCCTAGAAAAGCGAACTACTCACTCATGATCAAAACAAAACAAGTAATTGAATTGAATGAGAACATTGAATGAAAACAAAACAAAGGCTTACTTGAATTAAAATCGAAACTTAGTCTTTGAACACAAACTTGAACTCCAACTAATCTCAAACTAGAACTAGAAAACATGAGAAAAGTCTATCGTTTGATCTCTAACGTGCGTCTCCCTCTCCTTTCTCAATTGTCGGCCCCCTTTCTAGGTTAGAACAAAGGGTATTTATAGTAGAGAACCTATCCATCAAGTTTTCAAAAGATAAAACTTTCCTAACTTAAAAATATTGCGAAATAAAAGATATAAAATCTCAAAGTCGGCGTCGCCTACCGACATAGGTTACCTCGGTGTCGACCTGCACAGGGACGGTAAGATTCTCGACTGAACTTCTCGACTTGGACTGTGCTGCACAGCTCGGCATCGAACCCACAGGGTCGGTATCGAGCTCCTGTTCTTGATTCTTTGTACTTTTGCATAGCTTCTTTTGGATTTATTGGGGTGTTCAAAGCGTCTTCTTTTTCTCTTCTCTTCCACCATGCTCCACCATCAACCTCCCGATCTCAACTCGCTTGGAATGTTCCTTTTTTTCTTCAAAAACCTACAAAAAACACGAAAACGGAGTAGCTTCCATACTTTTCACAAAATATGTAAACTTATCCAAAAACACACAAAACAAATACTAAAACTCTAATATACTAAGCTAAACAACTAAGAAAAACACTCAAAAACTATACTAAAAACATGAACATCAATAAATGTCTTCAACGTTCAAGCAAGTTAGAGTCATTGTCACAAGTTGGGTCTTGAAAGTACGATATCCATTTCTAGCAGATTGCTCTCCCAAATCGACCTCGGGTGGTACCAGTGCAGCTACTTGGTTCATCCCTTGCATGGTTAGAACCACTATAGCTTTGATTGCCTCTAGGGTAGTAGCATTGAGGTTCACATTTTCTACAAGATTGGGAGCTTGTTTGCGATTATGTTGAGTTCCTCGGTTGTGGGACTCTGTTCCTTCCCTGTTGTTGCCTTGATTTTGGGCACTCCTCAAGTGAACTCTGTTCGTGTTACGAGCGCTGACCATCTGAACATTCATAACCAAATTCTATTCATTTAGACATTTGATCACCAACTCATAATCTCATAACATAAAACGTAGTTGCTCTATTTATAACGGTTCACACAAAACAATGAAGTTTCAATACTTCAAAGCGTCAACAAAGAAAAAAATAACACATCCTTAGACAACGAAACGGCATAGAACGTAAAACTTGTAACAACTACTCAAACAGGTAACGACTAGAATCCAGGCCCGTTCGGAGTAGTCGGGGATGGGGGATGGCAACACTTGTCCAAAATCTTTGGGTCAAACATCAAGGGAGTCATCATGGCACCATCACGCTTCAACAACATCTCCCCTTGTTCAATCCCATCCTTGAGGTTATGCACCTGCTCATGCTCCTCATCCGCAAGATCTTGGAACCTCTATGCCATGAGCTCACGGTATTTCAGCCTACAATGCCACTCTTCTAATTGTGGGATGGTAGCGTCAAATTTGGTTTGAATCTTCCTGGGCTCAATGCGTTAATGAATTGATAACTCCACCCAACGCCTCACCCTAACATTGCTCTCGTACTCAATATTTTGAGGCCCCATAGGTGTTGATGGGTTGGCGACCTCATACTCTTCTGGTGAGTACACTTCAGTCGTTTGCACATTAGCAGGCAGGGTGAGTGGGGGAATATGCCTCCTCGGGTTCTTCCTCAAGATTCTCCTCAGGATCCTCCTTGGAGTCCTCCTCAGAATCCTCCTCAGACTCCTCCTCCTTAGGCTCCTCCTTTTGCTCCAAGGGGAACACAAGAGTTGGTGGAGACTCAACTTCCACGGAGGCAACTTCATCTTCGTCCATGAATTCCTCAGAGGTCAGCAAGTCCTCAGTTTTGATGGAAGGTGGAGGGCTAACACATTATTGAAAGTCATTAAATATCATCATTCAACTAGAAAAAGATATGATTCACCCATAAATAATCTGATTTTACTTACATTCAGGTACTTTTATGTGAAGTCAACCATTTCATAAACAAAATTAAGAAAATAGACATACAAGTAACAAAACCATACAAAATCGAATGAAAAGATCAAGAGTAAGATATAGAAAGGTAAATTTGAAGAATAAATACAAATCAAATAACTTGACCAAAATTTTCTCAGCTAAGTTTTTTCCTTCAATTGAAGGCGAAAAGGAAATGCACAACACGTCCAATGTATCGATTGTTCTCTCACAGGATAATCGTGTTCAAGGCCTCCATAGGCGGTGGAGTAAAGTTGTTCGTGTACTGTCAACTGAACAAGCTCCTTCTATAAAAATGGCCAAAATACAAGACGATTCCTTCAAACCCCTTTCTCAAGCGACTTCGAGCTGAAGATGTGGCGAACCGGTGGCTACCATGACAAAATGAACTCCGAATAGTGGCTCACGAGATGGTGCTAGGTGATATGGCGAAGGGAGCTAGAAATTCGGGTTAAAAGATCGGGATATATCTGAAATTGTCAAGTGATAGGGACAATATTCTAAATATTAAATTATGAAATAGGCTTTTATATCTTGCTTTATAACAAAAATTAAAACAAGTACACTTTGTTATTTACTTAAATAACCCATTATACAAAAACAACATTAAACTCAATGATCCCAAAGGTTGTAGAAATAATTGCACAAATCAATCCCGACAATAAAAAACCACACCAAATGCTGGAGAAAATCCGCTTTGTGGCTTCTAGGGCCTAACTTGAAATGCTCATCAACGTATGTGGTGCATTCTAACATTGGGAGCCCTGTGCAGGTACATAGCTTTAAAATAATTGAGCCTTCTAACATTTGGAGCCCTGTGCAGGTACATAGCTTGCACCTATTATGAGCCGTCCCTGCTGGTTAATGCCATCGACACTACTCGCGATAGATTGAGTTAATTAGTTCTAACATCCTTTGTCTCTTGGCCCGCTTTCAGAGTTAGTGTATCGTGTATGTTTCTGGGGTTTGTAACTCCGTGACAGATAGGGCTGTCCAACGGGTCTACCCGACCCGACCCGTAACCCGTAAAAAAATAAATTCGACCCGTGATCCGACCCGTAACTCGTTTTACGAGTTACGGGTTTACGGGTTGACCCGTTTGACCTAGTCAAACGGGTCGAAAAGGGTCAAAAGTGTCAAATTTGACCTTTTTGACCCGTAAACCCGTAACCCGTAAAAATTGACCCTTTTCGACCCTTTTTTACCCATTTAACCCGTAAACTTTTATTTATTCCTTTTAATTACTATAAAAATATTTTTTATTTATTTTTTTAATATTACGGGTCAACCCGTATCCCGACGGGTTGACCCGTAAGCCGACCCGTAACCCGTAAAGTAAAAAAACTTCGACCCGTAACCCGATCCGTAACCCGTAAACTAAAAAAAATCTGACCCGTAAACCGTAAATTTACGGGTGGGTCGGGTCAGGTTACGGGTCAACCAACCCGTTGGACAGCCCTAGTGACAGATTTGTTTGCTGGATTCATCTGCCCCACTTGGAATCGACTAAGATTTTTGGAACTTGGCCGTGTTTTAGAAGCCCGTTTATTCTTTCCGCAAAAAAAAAAAATTACTTAAATCACCCAAAGAAAAGCAGTACTGTAGTAGCGTGGACGCGACCGTGGCTTGGACAACCGAATGAAAGGCTTCCTTCGGTTTTAGTTTTCTTGGTTGGTACTGGTAGAATCCCAAATTCACCGTTTTCGCATTTTCGCCCCTTTCGAGTTCCAATCAGACAACACAGATCCAAATTCCAAAGGGACGCTGTTGCTTTTGCGTTAGATCTACATCTTCTCAGCAACCGACACAACAACCCTGATACTCCTCCACATCCTCGCACGACGAGGAGATCCAGGCGCTTCTCTCTTCCTCCGCCTCTCCCTGTCTTTATTCGTTCAGGTTCTCCGTCTCCCTGGTGTTCTTTTGATTTTCCCCTGTTCTGTTTGAGTTTCAGTGGATTTTTCTTCCTTTTGCGATTTCGCATCTTTTAATTACCATTTTCCGATGCATTTCATTGGCTCCGATGTAATTGCGCGAATTGAAATTAAAAGTTATTTATTTCTTGTGATATGATTTTCGGTTTGTTTTGGGTTTGATTTGTTTCTGGGGCTGCTGAACCAGGTTGGATGTTGTTGACCGAGGGCTGTTCCTGATTGGGATTGGATCGGGATGGATAAAAAATCCAATCGCACCGATCTGCTTGCTGCTGGTCGCAAAAAGGTTACTACTATCTCCTTGCCCTACTACCGTTATTTGCTCAGAGTGCAAATTCTTAGCTGTTGAATTTATCAAATTTTTAATGTGAGTTGACAATAAATTTTGATAAGGGATAAAAAGGATGTTCGCATTGCCAGTGCTTATAAAGTGAAAAGTACAAAATTTCAATGTCTATTGAAAGTGATACTGTCTAAGGCAGGTTCAGGAACCATTAACTACTGGAGTTGGCACCCGAAAGCATCATGTAGTTAAAACAATATATGAATCTGTCACAGGGGATAACAATGAGAACTTATTCATTGACTTTAAATGAGTTTAGGCTTATAACAGAGGATATTGATACAAATTTTTGTTTCATCTGTTTTGCAACCAGCTTGAACAATATCGGCAAAAGAATAGCAAAGGGAAGGGTAGTAAAGGCAAGCATGGTAAGAGCAGCAGCAAGTCTACAAGTGAAGCTAATAACTCTGAGCAACATGATGATGATGATATTGCAGCGCTCACTCCAGCCAATGCACCAACAGAATCATCCCATTTGCCTGAAAAGGCACCTCAGTTACATCCAGATGCAGAATCATCAGCATCAGTTCCTCCGAAGAAGAATACCGAAGATTCTACTTTGAATGAGCCAATAGACAGTGCAATCTCAGTCCCTGTTTTAGATGACAACAGTAACAATAAAGCACTTTCAGTAGAAGCTGTAGAAAATTTCAATGATATAAAAAATTCATCCTCAAGTTCAAAGGAAATGGAGAAACTTCCAGTTCATCTCATTGATGATGAAAGAGCTGCTTTGGGGATTTCTATGTTAGAAGCTGTGAATGCTGATTCGCATCCAACCATAACTTCATCTGCCTATAGATTGTGTGCAGATGAAGATAATACACCTCCCGTCCTTGTTGAAGTAGACGTCCTGAAAAAGGAAGATCAGGTACCCTCAGATGTAGGTTTGTGCCTGCTTTATTTTAGCCCTTTTCTTAGTTTGAAAAAAATGTAGAAAATCTGAAGCCTCTTATTTGCAACTTCTTGATCTTTTTGTATGCATTTATGTAATTTCTAGATAGGATAGAGAATGCCATGAATGCATTTAATGTATAATTGTTCTCATTTGTTGCTGGGTAGGGGCAATGCAGGAATTTCCTGGTTCTGGTTCAAAGGAGGATGACAGAAGCATAATGTTAGGGCAACAAGAAGATGCTAACTTATCTGTGCCTTTGGTGGAAAGCAGCATGAGGTCTGGTAAGTCTGATACACCATTTACTGTGGCTGATGCAGAAAATGATGCGACGGAGGCTTATGATTCTCTTGCTTCTGGTTCTGTTGGGCAAGCTGTTAGCCTCATGAAGCTTGTGGATATGATCAATGGGCTATCTGAGGATGATTTTACGTTCCTGATCAATTCTAGAAGCCTGGTGAATAGTAATGTTCTCCCTGTGCGAACAGAGTATTCTGATGTTTGTGGTGTGTTACGAGAACATCTGTATGTTGCAAACATATCTAAGGAGCTCTTTAATTTGCAACTTCTTGAGGCTTCTAAACATGAATCTGACATGGATTACAAGCACAAGCAGTTGGCTATTGAAATATCATTGCTTTCGGCTTCACTTGATGATCTCAATGAGAGGAATAAAGACCTTTATGCAGAGCTCACACAGTGTAGATCTGAACTGAAGGCTGCTATATGCGAGAAAGTGGAGCTCCAAAGCCAACATTACTCTGCTGATGCACAAATTATGGAGCTGTCTTCCAAGGTTGATGAAATGAAGATAACAATCGAGGAATCTGCAAGAAGCTCCTTAAAATGGTTAGAGGAATTGGATTGCTGCAAACATCAATTGGCTAATTCACTGGCTGAAAATGAGAGGTTAGTCAATAGTATGATGTCAATTACTGAAGAGAAAAATAAAGAGATAGAGTTTAAGGAGCAGCTTCTTGATGAAAAGCTTTCCAGGGAATTGGCTGGTTGCAGGAGTTCAATTGATGCTCTTGAGGTGGAAATTGCTAGCTTGAATCTTAGCCTTGCTTTTGTAACAGATGAGAGAATGATGGTTGAGAAGGAGACACAGTTATTATCTGCTAAGAATCACAAACTCTCATCTGATTTAGCAGATTGCAGATGTTTGATGAATACTTCAGAAGAGGAAAATTCCAAGTTGAATGCAAACCTGGCTGAACTGAGAGAAGGGATACAGATGATTGAAGAGATGAAGGAGAATCTTGTTGATGAGAATGAGAGACTTTCACATAAAGTATCTGTTTACCAGGAGAGGCTGTCTGAGGAGCATGCCCAATTTATGCAGCTTGAGGATGATCTGAAACAAGATAGATTGCGTCATGAAGAACTGATGGAGGAAAATATTGGTCTGATTAGCACCCTGGAAATATACAAAGGCAAGATTGCTGAGATCAGAAGCAGAGACTCGAATTCATCATCTCAGGTGGGAGTTGTGGGAACCCAAGATAGGGGCCATGTAAATGTAGCCAATGCTGATGACTTGCAAAATATTCCCAAAAGAACAGTTATTGAAGTGTTGTCTTCTGTAGCATCTGAGCTTGCCTCAGATGACTCTGAGGAAAGGCTACTTATTAGCCATCTTAAAGGAGATGTCTATGATGATTTTTTTGGCTTTGTGATACTGAAGAGGCACTTGGAAGAGGCAGAGGGATTGCTGCAGGATCTTGAGAAGGGAATGGAAGGAATGCACTCTCATTCCATGACCTTAAGTCGTTCATTTGGAAGAAGTGCTGCACCAGGTGTATCAAAACTGATTCAAGCATTTGAGGCAAAACCTCCGTCTGGTGAAAATGAGGCAGAGGCTAGTCAGACAGCTGGAGATGATCTTTATGTCTCAGCAAAGCAGTATACAGGAAGCCTGGGCCTTGTGCTTAAGGCAATGTATCAGGATATTGTCCATGCCAGTAATTTTGCCAGGGCTGAAAAAGATGGCCGCCAGTCAGCTAATTCATCACTCGGGGAACTTTTGGTAGATGTAGAATCATGGAAAGATCGCTGTACTAATGTGGAACTGCATAACATAGAGCTTGGGGTTCAATATGAAGTCATGAAGCAGCATATGTGCAGCATGGAGGTAAGGCATATTGAGCTGGAGACATTCTGCGAGGCTTTAACGGGAAAGGAGAACAATCTTACTGCTCAAAATATCCAGCTGACTGAAAAGTTGATGCATTATCAATCCAGAATCACTGAGTTGTTTGATCAATTATATGAAGTACGGAAGAGTTCTGGGGAGATAGCTTCTAATGTACATAGTGACCTTGAGGATCTGAGAAACGATATGACAGAGAAAATATGTAAAGTGAAGGAAGCTTTGGCATCTTCTTTTTCCATGGCTGCTCAAGTGGTGAAGAAACTTGATGCTATTGTGGGGTGTCCAGTTATTTCACCTAATCCAGCTATCTTTTCTGATGGATTGGGCAGTAATGACCAAATGTTGGTTTCTGTAAATGCTGCCTGTCAGGTGATTGAGGATTTGAAGGAGAGGCTTGAGGCTGCCAGCAAAGAAAACAAAACACTTTCTGAGACTTATGAGGAATTACGTACAAAGTTTGATGCTTTGATTGAAGAGAACATGTCTGCTGTTGATTTACTGCGGAAAGTTTTTGCTGATCCCAGGAATTGTCTTGATGGTTCTCCAGGTCATGCTGAAGAAAGTGACACTCAGCCAGAAGAGTTGAGGCAATTTGATGCTTTGGATGCTGGCCATTTTGAGACTATTATCAAGCAGCTTAGTAGTCTGCTCAGTGAGAGGCAGCAACTTAAAGAGTTGAATGACAACCTCCATTCTGTACTGTTGAGTAGAACAAATGATGAAGAGGTACTCAAGAAAATGTCGTTTGATTCGGATCTCCTTCTGAAGCTGGTGGAAAATGTCAGTGATGTACTGAAGTTGACACCGACAGAAATAAATTCAGATGAACATTCTCTTTTACTCTTGCAGTCTTTGATCTCATTGCTTGCTGCAAAATATAAGGATGCTGATGATCATGCAATATTACTCAGAGATGATCTCAACGGTAGATTGATAGAGTTGAGAGAACTGCAGGAATGTATTGAATCCTTAAATTCATTCAACTTCCAGCAGCAGAATGAAATCTTTGTTCTCAAGGAAAGTTTAAAGCATGTAAAAGATGCTTTTGATATAACTCAAGACCATCTACTCATGAAAGCTACAGAACTTGAGCACTGTGAGCAGCGGGTTGCTTCTATTAGGGAGAAACTGAGCATTGCTGTTGCTAAGGGTAAAGGTCTGATTGTGCAGCGCGACAGTCTAAAGCAGTCACTTTCAGAAACATCCATTGAACTGGAGAGATGCTCACAAGAGTTACAGTTGAAGGAAGCTAGGCTTAATGAGGTTGAACACAGGCTCAAGGACTATTCTGAGGCTGGTGAGCGCATGGAAGCTCTGGAATCTGAGCTTTCATACATCCGTAACTCAGCTACTGCACTACGAGAGTCATTCCTTCTCAAGGATTCGGCACTTCAAAGAATAGAAGAGATTCTAGAAGATCTTGAGCTTCCGGAGCACTTTCATTCCAGAGATATAGTAGAGAAGGTTAATTATTTGGCCAATACAGTTGCTGCTAATTCTTTGCTTGCTGCTGATTGGGATCAGAGAAGTTCTATCGGTGTTGGTTCATTTTCTGATGCTGGTATTGCTAAAACAGATACTCGGAAAGATGATGCTCACCATAGCATAAACCTGGTTGATGATTTGAGAAGACAATATGATGAACTGCAGAATAGATTTTTTGCATTAGCTGAACAAAATGAAATGCTGGAACAGTCATTAATTGAGAGGAATAACCTTGTGCAGCGATGGGAAGGGGTTCTGGACAGAATTGACACTCCTGTACAAATTCGTTCAATGGAGCCAGATGGAAGGATTCAGTGGTTAGGGACTGCCTTGTCAGAAGCTGATCATCATATGAGCTCTCTACAGCAGAAGGTGGACAACCTTGAAAACTATTGTGGAACCTTAACTGCTGATCTGGAAGAATCTGAAAGACGAGTATCTGAATTAGAATTCTCTCTCCAGACAGTGACTCGTGAGAGAAATGACCTGGAACAGTCACTAATTGAGAGGAACAACCTGCTGCAGCAATGGCAAGAGGTTCTGGATAGAATTGATACACCACTGCCTGTTCGATCAATGGAACTGGAAGAAAGGATTCGGTGGTTGGGGACTGCGTTGTCAGAGGCTGATTACCAGATGAAATCTCTACAGCAAAAGGTTGACAGTCTGGAAACTTATTGTGGGTCTATAAATGCAAAGTTGGAAGAATCTCAAACACAAGTGTCTGAACTCCAATTCTCTCTTGAGACGGTTAATCATGAAAAGGAAACACTTTCTGCAGATCTAGCAGGTTTAAAATCTGAGCATGATAAATCATTGGAAGCTACTGCTCAGTTTAAACAAGTTGCTGATGACTTGAAGAGTGAAGTGGATTCTTTACAGGGGACGGTGGCTGAGAACCTTGCGACTGAGAAACATATTCTCCAAATCGAAGGTCAGATGCTGAGATGGCGAGACTTCATTGTTGATACATTGCAATCATGTGGGACAGAAAGCTTGATATCTGATGGCTGCAGCCCTGGTGAGTGTTTGGAACTCCTGATACATAGACTTGTTGATGAGTATATGAGACTCAGAACAGAAACTTATGAGAGCAGGGAGACTACTGATGACAGGATTCCTGATCAAACCACAGTTCTTGATGAAAGGAGGGCTGCATCTCCGGTCAATGTAGATATGTCTGGCCGTGGAAACTCAAACCCCCCTGAGTCCAGGGAAAGAGATGCACTGGTTGAGGAGGTGCAAAGTGCAATAGACCTGAGAAGAGAGCTTGATGAAGCTATGGGTGAGTTGGCATATCTCAAAGAGGATAGATATGAATACATGAAGAAAAATCAATCCTTGTTAAATGAGCTGGAAGAGTTGGAGAAGAAAAAAGAGGAAGTGCAGAAGCAGCTTAATCAGGAGGAACAAAAGTCTGCCTCCCTCCGAGAGAAATTAAATGTTGCTGTTAAGAAAGGGAAGTCATTAGTACAACACCGTGATGCTCTCAAACAAAGTATTGAGGGCTTCACAACTGAGATTGATAGCTTGAAGTCTGAATTGAAAATGCGAGATGATTCTATTTCTGTATTTGAACAAAAAGTCAACGACCTATCATCTCAAATTGAAATTGGCCATGCCATGGAGTCTGAAAACACGTCTCTGAGGAATCAGTTGTTGGAAACTAGGCAACACCTACTAGAGAGAGAACATACCTTGAACTTGCTTCTAGGTAAGTTAGATGAGATAAATATTGACAGTGAACTTGAAGTCAACAATCCAGTGCAGAAGTTGGAGGAGATTCAGAAAGTATGTTCTAATTTGCATGGCGCTGTTTTTTCTTCTGAGCAAGAGATGAAAAAAGCAAAAAGGGCAGCTGAGCTTCTCTTAGCTGAATTGAATGAGGTCCAGGAGAGAAATGATAATCTGCAAGAAGATCTAGCAAAGGCCTATAAGGAACTATCTGAGCTCTCAAGGCAAAAAGATGTCGTAGAGTCTGCCAAACTTCAAGTTATCTCACGTCTACAGGAACTATCTGAAGAGACAAGGAATCAGCGCGCTGAGTATGACTTGTTGAGGTCATATGTGCATAAACTTGGGAGAGTTTTTTTTGATTTTAGCAGTGTGATTGCTGATGTATGTGTGAAAGATATGGATCTACTGCATAGACTGAGGGCCAATCTGGACGCATGTGTAGATGCTCTTGGGTCTGACCTGCAACTTCCCAGGGTTTCTCATGTCCTAATGTCTTGGATTGCCGATAAAAAGGTATATTTTATATAGTATTTGTTTGGTGCATCCTCATGCTCATTGGCTGTTTTATACAGTTCCTTTAATGGATGTAGCCCCAATATCAATTTTGGTGCATTTTAACTAAATTCAGTTATTATTGTCACATTGCTGAATTTCAGTTTTCCTTGGTCTTATCGGGTCTATCGGGTGCATCCTCTTGACATGTTCAAGGTTTGGGTGCCCACATCTTGACCCCCCAGATCCTGCATGAGCGGGACTATACTGGGGCAATGGTGATGGTGATGATGATGATGATATTTGAATAACCATGTATATGGTTAAGAAATCCGCTTCTCCATTTTTCGTATTATATGTGTACAATGCACTGTAGAAAAATCCCTAGGTCTTGTGCCTGTATCTCAACTATGCAGTTGCACTATCCTACAGCCCTTTATTTCCAGAATCATTTTGTGAAAATCCCATGGAACCATAAGGTTTGTTCTTTTCAGTCAACAACATAAAATTTGAGTAGCCTCTCAAAAGTCTTTTATAGTCTCTTTTGAACTATATGCTTTGCTAGTTGTTCTGGCATGGCCTGGGGATCATTGCTAAACTTTTATAGGTTTGCCTATATGGGGAAAAAAATTTGAATTTGTCTCTTTCTCTGTGTCTTTCCACTAAGAAGATTGTCAAAATAACTATTGTTGGAACTGCTTTATAAATTTGTTTTCTGGTCTGAATTGGTGAAAATAAAATGATTTGGTTGACGTCGCTTCTTTTCTTTGGACCAGCTGTCTATTTTGTTTCACTATTTCTAGTTTTCGTTTGTTAGAACTAATTCGAACTTCTCTGCTTGTGTAGGGATATCTAGATACATATTCCTTGTGGGGTTCTGATGTTCGAGATCAGCCTGATGATGTTAGAGCTTATCTTTCACAGCTAACAAGAGATACCGAGCAACTGAAGGAACGGGTATGCAGCGACTCTCTGTCTCTACATGAGGAGGCTGAACTGTTGCTTAACTTTATTGGTAACCTACATAGTGAAGCAATATCGCTGAAGAAGTCCGTAAGTTCAACCAAAACTGAATATATTCATCTTGAATCAGCTGGAAAAAAGAGAGACAAGGAATTCACCATAATGCAGCAATGCATATCATCACTCTATGAGGTGTGTTGTCGCTCAATAATGGAGATTGATAGTAGAAGGGCTCAAGTAGTTGGGAATGGCTTCCCAGCTGAAGATATTGACTCCACGCTGAAAGGCTTTCCTTTATGTGTTGAAGGGCTTAACTTCAATGAGCAGGATCTTTCAACTTCCATAGAACATGTCAAGATAATTGGTGATAGACTACTATCAGCTGTGAGAGATTTTGTGACTATGCATGCCAAGAGTATAGAGAGTGATCACAAGGAAATGAGAGCTACTATATCGAATTTGCAGAAGGAGCTCCAGGAGAAGGATATGCAGAAGGAGCGCATGTGTATGGAGCTTGTTAGTCAAATTAAGGAAGCTGAAGCTACTGCAAAGGGATATTCATGCGATCTTCAATCTGCAAAAGTTCATGTGCATGATTTAGAAAAGAGATTGCAGCTGATGGAGGAAGAACGAAACTCACTGGAAAATAGAATAGCAGATATGGAGCAAGAGCAACTTGCATCAATAGAGTTGCAGGATAAGGTTGCATCTTTGAGTGGTGTGATTGTAGCCAAAGAACAGGGTCAGTTTTTCCTCGAGCTGCTATCTCTGTCTAATATGATCAGCATCTCAACTTATATATATATATAAACTAATAAGAATACACAATTATAAATGCAAGGGAATATTTCGCTGACTCTGAATCTTACTACGGTAAATATGTTGTTTGGTCAATAATAATAAATAAGAAGATAATCTTTTCCCTATTTTCTTTTTTCTGTTTGGCCCAGATGCTTTAGTATGTTATATGAACTGTGAATTGGAGTGATATCTTGTAGATTTGTCTTGGGAAGTACGCACATGCTATGATAGTAGAATCAGCCTCTGGAGTATTTTGACTTGTTAGTACAACTACAAGTATATTTAAGAGAAAGCGCCATAGGAAATGAATAATATTTGCAGCCATTTCCTGAGCAATTTTGCGTAGTTTTCTCAAGTGTTTGTGTAGCAATATAGGTACATCTTTGAAAATTTTATCCTACCACCTTTTTTTCCCCCCTCACCTGGCCTATTTACAATTAAATGGACAGAAGAAGTTCTTGTAAGGTGTCATAAAGATCTCTACCATTCCAAATATTTTTCTAGTTGACAAAGAACAAATTTAAAGGAATGCAAATTCATTGGTTTAATTGTGGAAGGATTTTCGTTTTAGATATTTTGCTGACGATCCTTCCCCAACAAAGTTTTTGATAGGTCTTTGAAGGTGCTATGATAAATGGACCTTTAAAGGAAGTTTTGGCTAAAAATAGAAGTGAACAGTTTTATTGGATTATGTGATTTATGTGAAAGCATAATCTTTTGGTGTTCTATCAGCTCCTTTTTGGGTGCGGTTAATTGTAAGGCAGTAAGATTATCTTACATTTCTTTCTGATGATTCCAGAGATTGAGGCTCTTATGCAAGCACTTGATGAGGAAGAGAATCAGATGGAAGGACTTAAAGTCAGAGTTGAGGAATTAGAGATGGATTTAAAGAGGAAAAGACAGGATTTGGAACAAGCAGTAGCTGCTCGTGCTAAGGCCTTGAAAAAGCTGTCTATTACCGTGAGCAAATTCGATGAGCTGCATCAGATGTCTGAAGGTCTTCTCTCTGAGGTTGAAAATCTTCAAACCCAGTTGCAAGACAGGGAGTCTGAGATCTCTTTCTTGAGGCAAGAGGTTACTAGGTGCACAAACGATGCTCTATTAGCATCAAAGACAGCAAAAGAAAGAAATGCAAATGAGCTTCAGGATTTGTTGAAATGGTTGGAGACAACATTTTCTCAGGTTATAGTGCATGATGTGCATTCTGGTGATTGTAATAACCACCAAAACATTGAACAAACGGGTCGTCTTCAGAAGTCTATAACTTCCGTCATTACTGAATTGGAAGAATTACGAATTGCAGCACAAAGGAAAGACGCATTGCTGCAGGCAGAGAGGAACAGGATTGAAGAGCTATCACGTGGAAAAGAGGCATTGGAAGCTTCTTTACGTGTAATGGAATCACATTTAAGTTTGCTCACGGGTGCTGGAGAATCTGGGCAGTCTGTCTCTGAAATTGTTGAAGTCGAGTCAACGGTAAGTTGGTATATATAGAGAGTTTCGTATTATGTGTCCATGTTTTCTTCTGAATAAGTGCTGAGGTTGAAAGTGAGATATCTCTGTTTTTAGTCCTTATGGTTTGGCCTTGCTAATATTTCACTTAATTGTGTGCTTTCTTAATAATTTGCTGAGTTGTACTTGTACTGCATGGTTGCAAATTCTAAATTGCTGACATAATTCTTTTTAGCTTATTTTAACTTCTGATCTGAGTAAGGGTTGAGATTATTCAATGTTCTAGAAGGCGCTAGGTGGAAGCTTGGTGGTGTGGGGGTGCCTAGTCGGCTGCCTAGGTTTTTTTTTTGAAAGGTTTGATGCAAATTGAGTATTACACCTGCCTAGCTCCGCCTAGACCTGCCTTGACGCCACCTAGGCCAACCGCCTAGCCCAGGACGCTAGGTCGTTGCCCTGCACCTAGGCCGATTTTAAAATACTGATATTATATGTTTTAAAAAAGTGTCTCCCCTGACATCTAAAATAAGCCATTGCTTTGTTTCCCAACGAGTGCGCAAGCTGGAGTAAACTGAGGCCTGAATAAAATTCCTGTCTTGATGGGTGTCACTTTATATATTGCAGCTCAAAGACTTAATGCTGCTTCATGGATTACCAAATGGAAATACTTGATCTCTTAATCCTGATCTGTCATTAAACTTTGGGGGTAGAAGTTTTCATTCAATCTAGGTGTCACTTCTGCTATAGAACAATATTACCATGCAGTATGCCTTTTTGATCTGAAGTTTTACATCCTACTAGAAGCTTTGAGGGAGTGAGGAGTAAATATCTAATTTATGGTCCACTTTATGTGTTTGGAGTGAAATTAATTTGTCTTTCTGGGTTTGCTGGACCTCTTCTGATACTCTAATTCTTGCATATAAGTTGTGTTTGTATAATATTTATTGCATATTAAGGGGTATCTTATTGATGCATTTTGATGCCAGATAAACAAAAGGGCGGCACCTGTGACTTCAACTGCTTCTCAGGTTCGCAGTTTGCGCAAATCTAATAACGATCAAGTTGCTATAGCTATAGACACAGATACTACTGACAGTGGAAGAATAGAGGACGAAGATGATGACAAAGGTAGATTTTATATATTTGCAATTTTTATTACATTATCCATTACTAGTGATCTGCTTACTTTGGTCTTCTGTTGAAGAAATGTAATGCAAAAATTAATACTAATGTTTCTGACTTATTTACAGTTCATGGCTTCAAGTCACTTACAAATTCTAGGTTTGTGCCGAAATTCACCAGGCCTGTCAGTGACATGATTGATGGCCTATGGTAGGTTCTCCTTCACTTTCTACCACCAGATATTTTATACGTAAATAAAATATATTTTGAGATTCTAATTCTGCGTCTGTTGTCTGATAGGGTTTCTTGTGACCGAACATTGATGCGTCAACCTGGTATGCGGCTTGGTATAATGATCTACTGGGCTATATTGCATGCACTTCTTGCTACGTTTGTGGTTTGATTTTGAAGGTAGGTTAGCTCCATACCCATACTTTTGATTACAACCACAACCTGAACTTGAGATGATCAGATCCTAATTTTATCGAAATTCATCAATAAACTGTCAACTTGCATGCTATCAGTCTATCATCTTGATATTCACTGTATATTTTCATGCATTCTATTATCTTTTGTTTTCTCCCAGAGTTGATGAAGTTTAATGTTTTCATGGAAAAAACGCATCCTGCTGTATTGATATGCCACTTCCAAGCTTGTTCTTGCGTGTGTTTATACAGTCATAGATGCATATATTACAGATACTCCGCTGACAAAAGGATATATTTCATGACATGCAGATATTTCTTGCTTTCAATGCATTGGAGAATCTTTATTGGGGTTGGATTGATGGACTAGGCAGATTGAGATTCACTGTTTTTATGTTTGTGAGATCTCGGACTGCGTGGTGATGCTATGGATTCATACTGGTCAACTACAGTGCAGTTGAGACTTGAAGACCTTTTTTTTTTTTTTGATGAAAATGATTACGTGTTACGCCTATTGTTTCTTTTCTTGATTTAGTTAGGATTCATATAGATATGTTACGATAAAGATGCAAATATGTAAGGTTGGGTGGCGTTGTTTTGTCTCGATGGTCGATGAACTTTTGAGGGGTGACATCTGATTGTAAACATTAAAGTTGAGATAGATATTTTTGAACTGAAATATTCTTTTCGTAGGCTGACATCATGTCGTACATAAGTTGTGCATCGGGATTGGGAGCTTCATGATAATACTTTTCTCCCTCATGCCTTGTATCCTTAGTTTGGACGGGATCATTAGTGTAATGAGGTCGGGCATTAAAACCATCATAGATCATCTGCTTCTTTTTATTTTCATACTCATATATTGATGGCGTTGGATTAGTACTACTACACATCTGTCTCCCCGTGCAGAACCCACTGTTAATATTGAGGAACAACACTATCCTTAACAAGATGATAATGCATATTATCTGCTGAAATCAGTTTCTTATTCTTGCACCTCCGACATAGACACCTTAATTCTTGCGGGTTATAGCTCCGCATAGATTTGCAGAACTCAATAAATTGAGCAAAGCCAAGCCAACAATAAATTGGACATTAAAAAAACCATCTATAATATGCTAACAATAAATTGGACATTAAAAAAACCATCTATAATATGCTAATACATCCATTCACACATTTTCTTCCTGTAAATGAATATAAGATTGTAAATAATGTTTATGCTATATTTGGCGACCATATGGTCACCAATTAACGACCATATGATTGCTATATATGGTCGCCAAAGATAAAAAATTAGGGCTGTCCAACGGGTTAACCCGACCCGACCCGACCCGTAACCCGTATTACGGGTTACAAGTCAATCCACTGACCCGTAAAAAAATTAATGTTGACCCGTTACCCGGGGGTTGCGGGTTCACGGTTTGGGTCACAGGTCAACCCACTTGACCCGTTTAACACAACAGAGACCGCAAAAATGCAAAATTCGGTCGAGCTCCAACAGAGACCGCAAAATCCAGCGAGAACTCAAGCTTTCAGGCGGAAGTTTTCAGATTGCCCCTGAAATCCGGCGACGCGGCTGGCGAGCGGCAACTGTCAACTGGAGTATCGGACAGAATAAAATTAGGTAACTACTTTGCTTTGGCATTGGTTTTGGACTTTTGGCCCAATCCCAAATTATAAACTTATAATATATTAATGTAATATATATATTTTTTAAATATTACGGGTCGACACGTAACCCGTAATCTAAAAAATTCTAACCCGTAATATAAAAAAAACTTGACCCGTAACCCGTAAATCGTAAATTTACAGGTGGGTCGGGTTGGATTACGGGTCAACCCACCCGTTGGACAACCCTAATAAAATAGAGAATAACTACACTTGGTAATAATTGGCTGCCATAGCGATTCAACGACTATATAGACACTATTAGCATTCATATGGTCGTTGAATGTCAGATTATGATCGGAAATAAACTTTTAACGATGAAAAAATAATGCAATCGGAAATAAAATTAATATAGACATCGATAACACAATCTCATATAATTATAGACGCTAGAAAACGGCAGCCGTGTACGGCTAAGAAAGTCAAATCAAGAAAGAAAAGCTATGAAAAATACAAATCTCCGCAAAATTAGAACTTAGAAGAGTTTGAGATCCGGGTGAGTAAGCACTATAAGAATAGCGTCGCATGGAGCAAGTCGACCCCTTTTGGACGTGCGAAATGAATATTTGACGTTCCCTCCATCGAGATGAAGGATCTTCAAAATCCCTAGAGCACCATGCGACTTTGCCCAATACAACTCGGTCCAATGCCATACTCAGTTTCAAGTCCTCGGAAAAAGTACTTAAATTAACCTTGAAACTATCCTGCAAGAAAATAAAGCTTGCCTCACAAGTAAAACATGCACCGCAAGTGGACACGAGAAAAAAGCACGAAAGCCTTGCTAGCAAGGACTTAATATATATATATATATATATATTATATTATTTCCGTACAGTGATCGAGACTTGTGGCCCAAGCCCAAGAAATAACTTTAAATTTTTTTCCTTTTTTTTCTCTTATCAAATTTTCCAACCTTGTTGCCCAAGCCTTATTTTTCTTTTTATTTTTTTAATCTTTTCTTTAAGTTTGCAAGGCAAGCGAACGAACAAGGGTCAGGCCGACAGCGGAGGGCCGAGAAAACATGCCAACAAAGTTGACGGAGGTGGGCGAGGCGATCGAGTCGGTGGATAATTGGTGGAGACCCGATGAAGAAACCAAATCTAATTTAAACTTGCCATAAATCTGGAATTTTGGGCAAAAAACCGAAGGGACAACAATTGATGATCGGAACCATACAACAATTGATGCCGACGATCTACGATCTTGAAAGAAGATTGAGATCGACAAATCGCTTTCTAAAGAGGGGCGAATTCAAGCAAATCAAACAAAACAAGTACTAATTGTAGTGTTCTCCTTGAGATCAAAAAATTACTCTCTAATAGAGTCCAAATCCCATCAATTTAAGTGGAATCAAACAGTCCATAAAGAGTTCTCTATGAACATCTACATTCTACATAATCAGGAGCCTTATCGACAAATTTTAATGCCTTCTCGGTAAATTTTAGTGGCTCCTCGCCTGTGGGTCTAAGATTTTTTCTCCCAACCCCCCTTATCTTTTTCCACCAATCCACATTGAAAGAGGGGGGGGGGGGGGGGGATTAAATGAGAGAGAATTTGTGAGGGTAGAATGTAAGAATCTAGCCATTAAACTGGAGATTTAGTCGAAATTACTGATTTTCATGGTACAGAGGGGCGGCGTGAGAGAGGTTAGGGGATAGGGTCTAGGGCTCTTTTTTCGGGAGCGTATAAATCCCACCTTATTATAATATGAACATGTGCATCAAAAAATATAATATTTTTTTGTTGATTAGTTAAGGATTAGGAGCCACTACTCCTAAAGAGGGCGTCCTAGACATCAAATATATAATGTGTTGTTAAACGTTATGATTTTAGGTACAATGACACAAACAAATTAAAAAAATCAAAATTTATCACCTTCATTAAATACGTTGGTTTGTGATTTAGGCCCAATTTCCACCCCAAAGAGGTTATTCACTTCAACCATCCTCTCATTATAATGCATTATATTTATATCTTAAATAGGTGGATGGCACGTGCTATCGTACGAGCACACTATTTTTTATTAAAATTTTGATAAATACAATTGAGTATTAATTCATTTTCATTGTTAATTTTATTTTTTTTATATTTATTGTTGGAATGATTGTTGTAGTGCTTTTACATTCATAAATCACATATTCTTTGAATTTGTATGGACATAATGTTGTAGGTTTAATATTTTAATACATTCTAATGAAAAAAGAATTTAATTTAAAAATATAATTGTAAATTCTTAACCATCTGAATGGATTTTGTTACATATTTTTTCTATAAATACTAATATATTTTTCCTCCAACTCTTGCTAACGGGTATATGTGTTTTTAATTTTTAAGAAAATCATTCTTATAATTTTTATAATGATTATAAGAATAAAGAAGGATGAACATTCTTCTTCAAACATTTATTTGTCACTTTTTATAATAACAATTTTTTGTATTTCAATTTCATTTCATTTGATGCACTAAATTAATACTTTTGGAAGCCATTGATCATTGAGTCATTAATTTGTGAATATTTCTCTTACCTTCATCAATATAGTTTTTTATGTATATCCTTTTTTTCTTTTCTTTTCTTTTTATTTCTTTGTATGAGCTTTATTGTAAGATTGATCATAAATGGCCAAAATTTTAGTTTCAAAGTAATTTCTTTATATTTTAATAAAACATTGAGAATTGGACGTTTTATAACAAGAATAATTATAAATTTTGATTTAATGAGTTAAAATTTGGAATCAAGATGATGCACACATCAACAAAAAATATGAGATGGTAACAAGTTTTAAGAAAAAAAAATTTGGTTTCACCCTAAAAAAATGGATTAAATTCGTTTTTTTGGCATTTAATTTATTACAAGTAGATGGACGTGTGTGGTAATTAATTTGTAAATCAGAATCTATTAATTTTCATAAATAAGGAATATACATGGGATAATAAAATATTTTATTGATTTTATGAGTATTAATGTTCAAAATATTTAAGTATATAGGTCTTTAGTATATATCTTTTTCGTCATGAAATGTTATTAGTTTCAAATTCACATAATGTAAACATTATTATGTATTATGATATTTATTTGGAATAATGACTCAAAATAATCTCAAGTATCAACTATCAACCAAAAATAATCTCAAGTTTAAAAATCACCACCAACGATACAAACTATCGCAATATTAATAAAAATGATCCGAACTCATTTTTCGACGAGTTTTCCAGATGATTCAATGATTTGGTGATCAGATATATTTTAAACAAGCGTAAAATATTAAGTTGTGATGTCAGATTTTCGATCGCTCCATCATTGATTCCTCCGTAAAACTCGTCGGATAATGAGTTCGGATCGTGTTTGGTTAATATTGCGATAGTTCGTATCGTTGGTGGTGATTTTCAAACATGGAATTATTTTTGGTTGAAAGTTGATACTTGGGATTATTTTGAGTCATTTTTCCTATTTATTTTGAGATGAAAATAATTAGGTGGAAAAATGTGTGTATTATGATATAAAATGTCTTTAGTCTCAACATCATTTTTAAATATATGTACATGTACATTGATTTAATAAAAAAATATGGAAATTGATTCCCAAATTTAAAGAACTAGTTGAAGTCCCGTGATATTCACGGGATAATTTTACTAAAAAAACTTTACAATTCTACGATATTAATTTATAATACTAAATATAATTATATAATATTATAATAAATTACACAATAGATAAATTATTTTTTTCGATTGTACTCCATATTTTAATTGAATATATTTTTAAATATTTTTTCATTATTTGTGGAGATCTTGTCCAAATTTACATTGAAATTATTAAAATATTGATTTTACTTTTTATTGAATATTTTTAAATAATATTTTTTTATTTTTTTTAGACATTAATATCTATAAAATACTTGGTTTTTTTATAAAGATAATAATTATTAGGATAGGTTATCTATAAAGCATAATATAATTTAATAAAATATTTTTTAAAGTTAATTTATTAAAATTATAGGGTTCTTATCTTTCTACTCTATAATAATAAGAATATTTGTAAATATGAAAAATACAATATAAAGATTAGTATATAAAAGAACACTGTCCTTGATTTAAGATATAAAATATAAATAAAATTATCTATGTAATATTTTGAATTTTATTAATTTAAATTAAAATTCGATTTTTTTTTATTTTGACATTTATATATAATCTTAGTCTCAACATAAAATTATATATTTTTCTCAAAATAAAAATATATCAACATAACAAAATTAATTTTTTAAAATTATATCATTATATAGATTTAAATTTTATACTTGAAGCTCAAGCCTTGTTAAAAGATAAAAAAACATATTAAGACCCTAAATCTTGCTAAGAGATAAAACCATTAAATTAATATAGAAAATATCATCTCATAGGAATCTATGTATATAAAAATTATATAAATATGTTATCTATTGTAGTAAACTAATACATAATCCATAGATAGAAATTATATACATAAAAATTATATAAACATGTTATCTATTTAGTATATATATAGCAAGAATAGTAAGTTGTTACAAAATTTATTAAATATAATTTCACATTAATTTATTCAAAAATGCCACGTGGCACAAATTTTACAACAGACTTGGATTCTACTTTATAATGTACTAGTTATACCCATTGTGCCATGCACGACTACATGAATTTAATATTTAATTTATTTAATGAATAAGATTGTAATTTAATACAAATAAATTATATAAAATTTTACAGTTGGTGTCATGTGAACGGAGCCAAAATTTATTTATGAAAAAATATAAAAAAAATATTTGAATTAGAATCATTTAATTTTAAAAATTATATAAAATTCTTGAAATTTTTTTTTTATCAAATTCCATTCTTAAAAAATTTTGAATAAAAATTAATAATATACTTAATAAGAACCAATGAAAAAATATAAATAAACAATGAATTTTTTAATGATAATAAAATCATTTATATTTACATAAATATTTCAAAAAGAAAATTAAGGAAAAGATAACGTATTTTTTTATTATCAAAAGTCAATTTAGGCAATTAATTATCTAGATTGAAAGTTCTAATTTTTTTTATCAAAATTTTAGTTAAGATTAATCTTTTACATAAATAGATAAAAAATAAAGACAAAATAATTTTCTTTAATTTTAAATAAAATTAGACTTTAATTTTTTCATATATATTGATATAAATTTAATTGAAAAAACTATATTAATATATCTATCTTAATATATAATACCTAATGTTATATAATTAATTTTAATTTTAGATAAAATATTTTAGATCTATCCTAATTCCTAATATATAATAGATAACATCTTTATTGTAGATAGAATCTTTCCTAGATAAATATATCCTATTTCTATATTATCCTAAAATAATATCAACATATATAAATTCCAAAATAAAAAAAATCCTATGTTGCGAAATCCTAGGTGGCTTAATGAGGGAATGGCACGTAGAAAAATCCTAGGTGGCGCCATGTGGTGGCCTTATTCCTTGCGTCTTTTATATATATACATAGATTATGGTAGATAAGATTCACATTAATTATGGGGTTGGATATGTATTGTGTAATTGTTTTTTTCTCTAGTAATTTAATTAAGAATTTGGTCATTAATAATCAAGTTTTTCAATTTTATATGTTGTACTAAGATGATGACCCATGCTACGCACGAGTTATTTTTGTTTATATTTTATATTATTGTTAAATATTTTTTTGTTAAAACATTGTCATAATTTTTGGTTGCATCTATTATATTAATCATCATGAATAAATATATCAACTTAATTCAATAAAGAAATATTAAAGATTAAAAATAAAGTTGTGTTGAAAGTTTTAAATCGCGATGGATTAGATTAAATAAAATAATGACAATTTTTTGGTTTTGAAGAAATAGTATCGTTATATTTCCTTTTTATTTCTTCATATTATCACATGAAAAATAAAAGTTAAATTAAACAAAGACCAAACTCATGATACTAATGTATTGTGTATGGAAGTCAAAGAAAAGGAAACCTAAACTGTAAATAATTATACTCCAACTAATTATACAAAAATTATAAACTACTAAAATCATAAAAACACTTTTAATGAAAACCGATCAAGATAATACCCCAACCATTCCATATATATTTAGTCAAGGAAAGTTCTAACACATATAAAGTAGAAAGAAGTTTAATTATGCATCTACAATACAAATCCTTGCCAAACTAAATATACATGCATTAATGATAATTTATTTTAGACAATAAATTAGATATTTTTTTGGAATATTATAAAAGCCAAAAAATTGTGTCATACCTGAAGAATTTCTTAGGAGGAACAGATGCTTAAAATTGCAAATTACTCTACTGTATATATAGTCGGTTTCGTAAAATTTTATTAAAATATTTTCATAGAGAAAAGCATAATATCCATTTAATCTCATTTATTTGATTTAAATTATTCTGGAAAATTAATAGTCATTAATCCCATTGATTTCAATATTCAAGGCCAAATATGCTTACAATTTTTTCAACTTCTTCTTATTTATGTTTATAGAATTATGTTCATTTATCGATCTCATTCAAGTTCTAGTGAAGTTACAACTTTTCAACTTCTTACTTATTTTTATAAAAAAAATTGGTAGAATATAATGGTGAATAATCCTATTTTTAAAAAATTTCAGTAAAAAAATTGTTTCTTTTTAAATTTTTATTTCTATCATTTGTTGTCCACTAATTGAAAATTTTAGAACATAAATAGAGTAATTCATTTTTTCATTAAGTTATCCTCTGGTCATGACTATGAATATTCTCAATTTTTATTTAATAAGCGACAAAGATTTTTATATTTATTAAATAGAAAGAAGTTATAGCACACAAAATAGAAATAATATTATAAAAAACCGAAAAATTGTGTCAAACCTAAAAGATTTCTTATGAGAAATCAATGCTTAAACGTGAAAATTATTTTACACTATATAGCTTATTTCAAAAAAAATTGTATTGAAATATTTTCATAGACAAAAGGATAGTGTCCATTTAATCTCATTTATTACAAATAAATTATTTTGGTAGAATAATATTCATTAATTCCATTTGTTTCAATATTTAAGTCCAAATATTGTTATATCTTTTTCAACTTGTTAATGTTTAGCAAAATTACAACTTTTCAACTTCTTGCTTATTTTTTTTAATTCGTTTCTTGATAGAATATAAGGGTGAATAATCCCATTCTCTTAAATTTTAAAAAAATTGTTTATTTTTATTTTTTAATTTTTATCTTATATTGGCCACTAAGTTTTATTTCTATCTCATTCAATAAATATATGGTAATTCTGTTATTCAATAAGTTATCCTCTTTGTTAGGATTATGAATAATTGAATATCATGAGTTGTTATTTGATAAAATACACGTGTATATTGAATATATATAATTAAATTATGTAGTCATTATCAAAATAATATTATCAATTTTTTCAAAAAAATCAAGTTGTATTTTTTTTTTTATCAATCTTTAATGGTATATTGAGAGAAAAAAAAAATTCTTTTTGGTCGAAAAGAGGAAAAAAAATTTAAGTACATGAACATTTATATTTATAATATGTAAATGTAATATTGAAATAAAATTATTATAAAGCATTTTAAGTACACGAACATTTATTGTAATTTTTTTTAAGTTTATAGATGTCTAGATCTACATATAGATGGATTAGATTAAAATTAGAAATAAAATAATTAAGCCAATTGAATGAGATTATTTCCCAATTTTTTTTAATTTTTTAATTATATATATATTTAATAGAGGTCATGGCAAAAAGAAAATGTAAGATAATGTTTATTGCACACGGTATTATCATTTAAATGGAGAGATAGATTAATCATTTGAATCGATATATTATCATTTAAATGGGGCATTATTAATTTGGGGTGTTACTAAATAAAAATTGAATACAATGTTTGAAATGATTTCTATTCTATGTCCTCACATGATCTTGCAAATTATTCTTATCAAATAATAAATCAATTTATGTATAAAAATGGAAAAAAAATCGAACCTATGAAATTAGAGACTTATTTATTAGATTATATTTTGAGTGAGTCTTCTCGCTTGATCTTTTTTAATGAATGGGATAGGATCAATTGAATTTTGTGAAATAAGACTATTTATACATAAGATAGAGTCCATTTTAAATCAAATTTATATTAGAGATGTGTTTGTAGGTTGAAATATACGGAGAGGATTAAGAAGAAACTTATTTACTAATATAAACACACAAATTAATTATTTTGTATATTTTTGAATTACTAATAAGAAATTTCAGAAAATAATAAATGTATTTCAATATATTTGCAAATTGCAATCATACCTTTATTTTTAGCACTTCTTCAAATTTATCATGTACTTCTCTCATTACCTCTTTGGCACAATAATTACCAAAACAATAATATATTAATATAATCACAATAAATCAAATAATTATTCAATATATTTGTAAATTAATAATAATAATTAGAAAATGATAATTAGTTTTTAGTATATTTAAAAATTATGATCATACTATTATCTTTGTCACTTCTTTATATGTATCACTTCTCTCTTGCTTCTTGGCGGAAAATTGAGAAAAAAGGCATTTACTAATTTAAGCACATAAAAATGAAATAATTTTTCATTATATTTGTAAATTAATAATAAGAAAATAAGAAAATGGTAAATTATGACTATACCTTTATTTTCATGGGAGTCTGTCCTTCTTTGATATGGGGATAGTCTCTAAATAATGGTGAGTACAAATGTTGAGAGAGGGGTCAGAAATTTATTGGGATAAGGAGGCGAGAGAGAAGGTTAGGGTGAGAATATATATAGTAATGGAATTAAATGGATGATAGTTACAATACTTTTGTAGAGTTTGGTTCAAATGAAACAAACTCTTATCCTAAAACGAACTCTTATCCTAAAACGAATGCACTTTTTGTAGTTAGTAGTGCACTTTTCATACTTCAGAGTGCACTTTTTCGCATTTGTACTTTTCGTACTTTTTAATGCATTTTTAAAAAAAAAATTAGTGCACTTTTTCGTAATGCACTTTTTGTATTTTTCAATGCACTTTTATATGAAAAGTGCATTACTAACTATGAAAAGTGCATTACTAACTATGAAAAGTGCATTCGTTTTAGGATAAGAGTTGGTTTTAGGATAAGAGCTTGTTTCATTTGAACCAAACTCTACTTTTGTAACATTAGAGTTGAATTTTTGTGAATGAGTTAAAATTGTATGCTTTTAATACATGTTGTTTATGAGGTTTTTAATTAAAAAAATATTACAGGAATTGAAAGGATGTATAATAAATGAGTAAAAAGTATATGAAAAGCTATTAGATGGATTAAATTAAAATTTGTATGCTTTTAATACATGTTTATGGGGGTTTTAATGAAAAAAATATTACAAGAATTGAAAGGACATATAATAAATGAGTAAAAAGTATATGAAAGCTATTAGATGGATTAAATTAAAATTTGAAATAAATATTTTGATCATTTGAATTTGGCATTATTTGTCTAAATTTTTCTATTTTATAATATACTAGGATGATGACCCGTGCTACGCACGAGTTATTTTTGTTTATATTTTATATTATTGTTAATTTTTTTGTTAAAACATTTTTATAATTTTTGGTTTCATCTATTATATTAATTATCATGAATAAATATATCAACTTAATTCAATAAAGAAATATTAAAGATTAAAAACAAAGTTGTGTTGAAAGTTTTAAATCACGATGGATTAGATTAAATAAATAATGACAATTTTTTGGTTTTGAAGAAATAGTGTCTTTATATTTCCTTTTTATTTCTTCATAGTATCACATGAAAAATAAAAGTGAAATTAAACAAAGACTAAACTCATAATACTAATGTATTGTGTATGAAAGTCAAAGAAAAGGAAACCTAACCGTAAATAATTATACTCCAATTAATTATACAAAAATTATAAACTACTAAAATTATAAAAACACTTTTAATGAAAACCGACCAAGATAATACCCCAACCATTCCATATATATTTAGTCAAGGAGAGTTCTAACACATATAAAATAGAAAGAAGCTTAATTATGCATCTACAATACAAATCCTTGCCAAACTACTATATACATGCATTAATGATAATTTATTTTAGACAATAAATTAGATATTTTTTGAGAATATTATAAAAGCCAAAAAATCGTGTCATACCCGAAGAATTTCTTATGAGGAACCGATGCTTAAAATTGCAAATTACTCGATTGTATATATAGCCGGTTTCGTAAAATTTTATTAAAATATTTTCATAGAGAAAAGGATAATATCCATTTAATCTCATTTATTTTATTTAAATTATTCTGGAAAATTAATAGTCATTAATCCCATTGATTTCAATATTCAAGGCCAAATATGGTTACAATTTTTTCAACTTCTTCTTATTTATGTTTATAGAATTATGTTCATTTATCGATCTCATTCAAGTTCTAGTGAAGTTACAACTTCTCAACTTCTTACTTATTTTTATAAAAAACTAGTGGTGATGCCCGTGCATATGCACGAACAAGTTTTTCGTAAAAATATATTGAGGTTTTTTTACACTCTTAAGTTATGTCATTTTCTTTGTTTATTTGTTCATCTTACATTTTTTAGTTAAAAATTGACGTACAAAATGATTACATGGTCCAAATATTAATATTATGAAGTATATTTCTTTTTTCTTAAACAATATACTTAATGTAATTTTTTTTTGAAACCGCTTATGTAACTAATTAAAGTATCTCACTTATAATTCTTTCGAAATACTATAATTTTAATCAATATATTTAATATAATCTTTGTAATTGTAATATTAATATTAGCGTGTCCTTTTTATACTTATAATTTATTGTGATATATATATTTAGTTATCGATGAGAAAAAGTATACAATAAATTAATTAAACCAAAATAATTATTTCGCATATGCTTATCATTTCTCATGATATATATATATAGTAAAGGGTTCTAGAGAAACCCCTTGTTATAGAGAAACGGGGGAAAGGATGAGAGCCTTTAGATTTGATTTTTTTAATGGCTGAGATTAATAAAAAAAAAAGGTGCACATGGATATTAATTTGTTAAAGCATTTGATTAAACCACTTTCTCTTTCCATATCCATGTAATCAATTTTCTCTCTCCTATCTCAAATATCCGAATTTATTTTTTACTCTATCCTTTTTTGATTTATTCATGGTATTTTCAGTTTCCAAAGAAAACAAGAAAAATGGGAGAAACCAAAAGCTTCCATTATTTCGTAAGAAAGCTATCATCCTTCTTCTCAACTTCAAGCTGCTCGTCTATGATGTTCGCATTTTTGGTATAGTTTTTGATAGGTTTTCTTTGTTTATTAGGATTAATTTTGTCTAGTTTAGGTTTCGTATTAAGTGTTTTTAGTTAGTTTTGTATAAATCTGCGAAAAGAGTGGAATCTACGCTATTTTGTGTATTTTGCAGGTTTTAGCTAGTAAAGGAGCTAAATGGAGATAAATTTGGAGCATCACAATGAAGGACGGGAAAGTGCAAGATTTAAGAAGTCGAAGCTCAAGAAAACGAGAGGAGGTGTTGAAGAAAACAAAATCCCAGGCTCGTTAACGAGGCTGTGAAGGGTCGTTAACGAGGCCACGATGAAGAAGATTTCGGAGTATTATTTTATTATTTACCGATCCTAAGCGGGAATTTATTTCCGTATCGGTTGAGTATCTTTTTAGAGTCTTTATGGGTTAATAGAATATGTATTTTAGGGTTTAATATCTTTTTAGATTTTATTTCTATCTTTTAGAGATTGTTTCTATCTTTTTAGGAAAGTTTTTATCTTTTGGCTTTTTAGTTTTTTAGGATTTTTTAGTATAAATACCCTTCTATCTAGCATAGAAAGGGGGGGGGGAATTTTGGAGTAAAGTTTTAGAGTTAGGTTTGGAGAAGGAAGGAAGGCTGAAGGAAAGGTTGTCGGATCGGAAGTCGGTGACGAGGGGTCGGTGACGACGGTTTCCGAGGTTCGTTGATCGAGTTTGTGGTTCGTTGATTGTTTTGTTTTGGTTTTTCTTCTGATTCTCTGTAAGACGATATTTTTGTTATTAATCTAAGTTTGAGTTTTGTTTTCATGTTTGTTTTTATTGAAGTTTTTAGTTTGTTAATCATGAGTAGTGAGTAGTCTATTTTTCTAGGGTCGGGGTTAAGCCCGGCATAGTTGAGCATGTTTGATGAAGTAAGGTAGTGTTTTGAAAGCCTTTTATTTTTATTGAGATTGTTTGTTGTGCTTAATACCGAAACGGGAGTTGAGGTAATTTGAGTTTTAACTTGATTGAAAGAGAAAGTTAGTAACTTGAAGGTTGATATTGTTTGAAAACGGAAGTTTCAAGCTTTAGATCCAAAACAAGCAATTGAGTGAGTTGGTTTATGAAAATAGATTAATTTACTTGTCTAGTCAATGAAAGTTGATGACTATATCTATTTAAAGGCATGATCTTATCTACTTACGAATTCTTATGCTTGGCTATGTTGTGGTGTCCCTTATCCTAGATATTTGTTTTTATTGAATTATTTTTTGATAAATCTTCGTTGCTGAATGCTTGCTTCGGTACCGAGTATTAATTAGAATTTTATTAGTTCGTTAATTGATGTTTTTATATTCGGTGGTTCGATAACGATCCTGACAAGGTCGTTAACGAGGCATCTCGTGAGTAATTGTGTTTGTTTTTGTTTGATTGTTATTAGATTAATAGACAAACAACCTTGCTTCCTGTGGAACGATCCTGACTCCACTGTACTCAGTGGGGTCTTGACTTACAAATTTATTTGTTGGCCGAGAAACCCTATCAACAAATTGGCGCCGTTGCCGGGGAAGCAACGAGTTGTTAGTTTATCTTTGGGATCGGGACTAGCCCGACCCCGTTTTTGTTTTTAATTTTTGTTTTCTTTGTTTGTTTTCTCAGTGTATGCCGGTAGGACGAAGAAGGCTTCAGTTTGATAGCTCCAGTTATTACTCAGAACCCGAACGTTCCCTGCACCGACGACTCCGAGAAAACCGAGCCATGGCCACAGCTGAAGAGATGGCTCGAGAGCTAGAGATCCTCCGGACCCAGATGGAGGCACTGAGAGCCGAGAAGGACGGCGCTGATGCAGACAAGGCTCGACTGCAAGAAGAGCTAAACGCCTATCCAAGGAATGCCAAGCAATACATGCATCCGGAACTGAGGGTGCCAGAATCTCCTATTGTGTTTCCTGCGATAGAGAAACCTTTTGAGATCAAGTCTCAATTTATATCCTTGATTAAACGGGCTCAGTTTGAATGGAAACCTGCTGAGTGCCCTATGGAACATATTAGAAATTTTCTTGATTTATGTGACACCATAGCTGCTGAAGGTGTCTCACTAGAATATGTTCTGTTGAAAGCTTTTAGATGGTCACTTACTGGAAAGGCCCTGAACTGGTTAGAGAGCCTACCTTCTAAGTCTATCAGGACTTGGAAAGCTTTGTATGATCAATTTCTTACAAAGTTTTTCCCTCCTGCTAAGACAACGGAGTTAAGGAAACGTATCACCTCTTATCACCAGTTGCCTAATGAGACATTTGTTGAAACATGGGAAAGATTTAAAGAGATGCTTAGACAATGCCCTACTCATGGGCAACCATTATATGTATTGCAAGAAATCTTTTTCCAGGGTATCAACGCAGAGACCAAGAACCGCATCAACACGCATACTGCGTGCGGTTTTATAGAGATGAACCCGACAGAGGCGTGGGAACTGTTGGACAAGCTGGCGAATTACGATGCTATGTACGGAACCCAGCAGGCTCCACAAACTCAAAAACGTCTCTATGTGCCCAATCGAGATGAAGTTGACCCCGATGTTAAAAATCAATTCTTACAAGATGAGGTCAACCGTTTGAGAAAACAGGTAAGTTTTCTGAAATCCTCTCAATCATGTCAAGAATGTGGTTCTTCTACGCATAGTACTTCTGCTTGCACTAACATTGAGCAGGTTAGAACCGCTGAGACGATAGCTGAGATGAATTACATGAGAGGACCCTACAGGAACCAGCCTAATTACAATGACAGGTCGAACAACTATCAATCATGGGGCAATCAGAATGCAAATCATAATTATACAGGGCCCCCGCAAGATAGACGACCTGTACCATATCGACCTCCAGGCCATCAGGAGACACCATCATGGGCTCAAGAGATTAAAGAGGGCATCAATGGATTGGATAAAAGATGGGGAGAGTTCGATATTTGGAAGAAGAGTGTTGATTCCCAACTAGGAGACCTTGCTGCACGGATTCCAAGACCACAAGGGCAACTCCCGGGTCGTACCGAAGAGAACCCTAGAGGCCAAATAGCAGCAGTACACCTTAGAAGCGGGAAGACACTACCGGAGAGAATTCAAGCTGAAGAGAAGGAGGAACAAGATCTCGCCAGCCGGCTCGTTAACGAGCCAGCGAGAGCTAGTACTGAGCCTACAATCCAGGATGACGAGGCTTCGAGGATTCCTGACGAGCCCAGCCCAGGTAAGTTTTCTAAACCGAGTCCTCCTCTCAATCCCAGGCTCGTTAATGACCCCACCAGGGTCGGTAACGACCCGCCGAGGACACCAAACGACCCCAGTGTCGACCCGGAACTCTCACCTCTCGAGCCTAACTTGGTTCCGAGAATGGTGAAAACTCTTCCATTTCCAGTTAAGAAACCTATGGAATCTACTGAGAGTAAGTTCAAGCGTTTCGTTAAGATTCTTCAGGGCATTAATATTTCCATCCCATTCGCTGAGGCCCTAAGCGAAATGCCGGCTTACACAAAAATTTTGAAGGATATTCTTAGCAGGAAAAGCTCCATTACAGAGCTGCAGGATGAAGTCAGATCAATAGCTCTACCAGAAAAGCTTGGAGATCCTGGGAGGTTTGCAATCACAATCGGCATAGGCAACCACAAGTTCAAAGCTTTATGCGATCTTGGTGCCAGTGCTAGTCTTGTTCCACTCTCAATCTGGTCTAAAGCCAATATGGGACCACTGGAACCAGTAGACATGAATCTGTACATGGCAGATGGGTCAAGTGTCAAAGCAACAGGAGTAGTGGACGATTACCCTATTCAAGTCGGGAAATTCTTCATACCAAATGATTTTATTGTCCTTGATATGCCTAAAGACCCTCATGTCCCCATAATTCTCGGGCGACCATTCTTAGCCACAGCAGGAGCAAGAGTTGATGTGCGTAAGGGACTCCTCACTTTTGATATAGGAGAGGAACGTGTGGAATTCAATTTAGATCAGAAAGCTAACGACACAATTGGAGTGGCACAACTAGAGTTGACTCAACCCGAACCAGACACCACAACCCCTACCGAGCCACATCTGCCGATCAATGATGCTCCCATGCACAAAGGCCCTACTACAGAGGTTACAGAAAAGCCCAAACCACCTTGGCTTTCGGATTATACCATTAACCCAGGGATATCGAGCTTACTAATTGAAGAAGAAGGTCCCAATTTAGCAATTCAAGTGCACAGAGGCAGTAAAGCTACAGGCACAGTATTTGAAGACCCTAACATGGCCAGACATGAACCACCATGAGACTAGCAAGAGAGCTCGTCGGGCTAACGACGTTAAACATAGCGCTTACGGGAGGCAACCCGCTTTTTAGAATAGGTTTATTTTATTTTATTTTATTTTATTTTATTTTTCTTTTAGATTATTTCCTAGCTTTCTTTTATTTTTCTTTTTTAGTTTAAATAGGATAGAAATAAGATTTTTTAAGCTAACAAGATTTCAGGAAAAAAGAGGTCGAAATGCACTCGAGGAGGCTACGGTGGCTCGTTAACGACCCACTCAGGGTCGTTAACGACCCAGTTCGGACGACCCGATTCGTCACAATACGGGGCAGGTAAGTAATTCTAACCTAGTTAACATTTTCTAACCCTAGCCGCCACCCCCTCTATCTTTACCCCTCCTATAAAAACCCTTCTACCCCTCCCAAAATTCTACCACAATCTCTCCCACATTCACTCTCAAACCCAAAACTCTCTCAATCCCTTTCCCTTTTCTCCTACCGAGTCGGAAATCCCACGCTAACGACCACCGGAGACGCCATCGTTACCGGAGTTCGAAGGCCCTTTCACCGTCGACGACGAGCTCGTTAACCTACCCCGATCCCGACCCTTGTCCTTTTAATTCTTGGTTCTCCGGATCCATGGCTAGTTCAAGCAGACCCGCTACCCGAGCCCAGAAGAAGAGGAGGAACCACAGGTCTCCATCTCCACCCCGGGTGGACGATGTTATTTTGAGCAGTCAGAGCCAAGTACGGCGCTACCGAGATTTCTTGGAGAAGGACCATTACACCCGATGGTTCTCGAAGTCTAGCGCCGTCTCTACGGGCATCTACACGGATGTCAAGGACGCTTTTGCCATCCTTGGGGCCGCACACTTATTGAAGCAAGAGAGCTTGCCACATTATCCGGCCCTCACATCCGAGTTCTTGGCCACCTTGGAGACCAACTTCTCGTCGAAAATCTCGGCGGGACGCATTCGGTTCCGGCTCGGTAACGAGGACCGTGACTTCACCATGGCGGAGTTCAATGCAATCTTGGAGCTCCAAAACCCGTCTAGAGACTATAGCTTGAAGGACTACCGAGTGACCCGCACTTGGAGCTACATCACCGGAGAGGTTCAATCCTCCACCGCGGCGCTATCCGGGGCAACCATAATCAACCCCATTTTCAGGATCATCTTGAGAGTCATCGCCGCACTATTCTGACCGAAGAAGGAGTTGAACCGGTCTACAAGGACGGAGGTCGCTTGCTTCCGCACCATCCTCTTCGAGGAGCCCGGCCCCTTGAATTTGGGGTACGAATGGCTCTACTACGTCGAGAAGTCCCACAAGTCCAAGGAGGTATGGTGTGGCAATTTGGTTAGCCTCTTGGCTAAAAATCTTGGAGTGGATCTCACCCGCTACACACGGCCCACGCTCAACTCCTCAACAAAAATTACTGGTATAGTTCCGGGATTTTTGTGCAAGCCGAGGGAGGCTACAAAGTGAAGGTTCGAGATCAAGTCGTCATACCTTCCCTTGACATGTACGAGCTACTCTACGTACCGAATTGGTACGAAGTGTGGACGGGCCAGCCTTACCCATTGGAGCCAAAACCGGAAGATGAGCTCTCACTTAGGCCATGTCACACCCGGTTTGAGCGGGATGATGTGGACGAATATGAAGAAGAAGATGAGCAAGAGGATACCGAGGTCGTAGGCAATGATACCGAGGAAGCCGACACCGAGGGCGACACTGAGGAGCTCAGCTTTACCAAAGAAGACATGGAGACGGAGGAATTAGGAGGCAATATCTTCGTCAACGAGCCAACCAGGGTCGTTAACGACCATTTCCAACCACCGCCCAACACTGTTAACGAGGCAACCAGCTTCGTTAACGAGGTGCCGCAAGCTCCTGTCGACCCTCCACCAGCTCCTGTCGACCCTCATGCATATGGCTTAATGCCTTACAACTCGGTGATGTACCAAGATCATTTCCAGCCTCACTACCCACCACCTCCTCAGCCCGAGTACGCAGGATCGAGCATACCACCACCATGGGACGAGGATCTTCCTGCACGGATGCAGCAGCTTCACCTCCAGACCGATCACATTCATCGGAGGATGGATAGATGGGAAACCGTCTATTCCGCACGCATGTCGATGGAGGACGAGCGGCAACGTCAGAGAGAGGCGGAGGATGTTGAGCGTTGGAGGACGATGTATGACTTCATGGGGAACTTTGAGCACTATTTTCCTCCATAGAACCGTTGATCAAGCTCAAGATGAAGTTTCCTTTCCTTGTTTCCACTTTTGTAAGTTTTATGTCTTTCTTTTTCTTTTTTTTTTAATTTTTTGTTTTGTTTTCTATTTCTTTTCCCTCTTCTTGTTATTTTTCTTACAGTGGGGACACTGTAATTTTAAGTATGGGGTGGGAAGAAAGTAGAAAAATTATGTCCTAGGTGTTTTTATGTTTTATGTAGTTGTTACTTCTATTAAATCGAAAAAACCAAAAAAATTGAAAATTTTGAAAAATCCAAAAAGAGTTTAGAATTGATAGATATCCCTTCTTAAAAGTTCTATGATAGCAATCATTAGCTTGACCATATAATTCCTTGCAAACATGTCTTGAAAGTATAGCCGGATTCTTAAAAATTGAAAATATTGTTTTTTAGAAGGGAATAGCATTAGATGAAATTGAGCACATATACTTTATAGCATAGATGATGCAATCCAACAAAACCTACCTTGTGAGAAATAATTTTCGGCCTTATAGGGAGAACATTTATAAATCCCTCTTCTTTTTTGTGTGATTTACTCTCCTTATGCATATTATCTCTTGGAATTGTGATGGTTATTTATTTCTTGAGACCCTTATAGGATTTTTAGTTCATTACTTGTGAAGATCATATGATAGAGAACTTATTTTTTATGAGCCCTATTATCCCCTATCTACCTTTATATTATTCCTTCTTTTGATAACCAATTTTGGCCTGAAACCTTTTATTTTTAGCTCCACAAAAATTGTTCCCTAGCCGAGATAAGCTTGACCCTATCCGGGAATTAGGACTTAGATTGGAGAGGTGAAGTTTTGTGTTTTGTTGAAAAGAAAAGAGTTTCTATTTGCTTAAATTAAAGGGGATTTGGGAAGGGTAGCTTTGGAAGGGAAGAAAATGTATACGGTGGATCGTTAACGACCCGGATATGGGCTCGTTAACGAGGCAGCGAAATATAAAAAAAAGAGAGAAAGAAAGAAGAAAAGTTGAAGTGCATTTGTGTTTAAAAAAAATAATATCAAGAGATTCTTTATTTTTGATTATGAGACTTTCTAGGATGATAAATGGGTGAGTGAAAATAAGTGTGCATAATATGAGAATGAGTTTGGTTATTTTATATGAGAGTTTTGATGTTATGTGTGAGTTTTTAGGAGTCTTTGATTCCCGGATATTATTAGCACCACATGATCAAAATATTTCCATGCCTGATTGTTATTACCAAGCCCCATTACAACCCGGCCGAATGGAAGCTTCTATGAAGTTTTTCATTGAGCCTAAGTTCTCTTGATGATTCTTTGTTTGTTTTGACAAATCTTGGGTGGAGAGTATTGGTGATATAAGTTCCAATTTCTATGAGTTTTTGTATATAGGATGAGTTGAGAGATTGAAATTATAAGCCAAACACATGAGAGTTGAGTGAAACACATTATATCCCTTGAGAGGTTGGATTGTATTATTTTATGTCTATTTAAGTGCATATATGTGTGAGGATGTTAATAGTCTTTTGCTATAATTTTCTTATGTATAGATGTTGCTTTTTGAAGATGGCTATGTTCTGTTAAGCATGATTTGTTTTGGTTTTGGTTAAGTATCTTGATTATTGCTTGAGGACAAGCAAGTTTAAGTATGGGGTATTTTGATGTTCGCATTTTTGGTATAGTTTTTGATAGGTTTTCTTTGTTTATTAGGATTAATTTTGTCTAGTTTAGGTTTCGTATTAAGTGTTTTTAGTTAGTTTTGTATAAATCTGCGAAAAGAGTGGAATCTACGCTATTTTGTGTATTTTGCAGGTTTTAGCTAGGAAAGGAGCTAAATGGAGATAAATTTGGAGCATCACAATGAAGGACGGGAAAGTGCAAGATTTAAGAAGTCGAAGCTCAAGAAAACGAGAGGAGGTGTTGAAGAAAACAAAATCCCAGGCTCGTTAACGAGGCTGTGAAGGGTCGTTAACGAGGCCACGACGAAGAAGATTTCGGAGTATTATTTTATTATTTACCGATCCTGAGCGGGAATTTATTTCCGTATCGGTTGAGTATCTTTTTAGAGTCTTTATGGGTTAATAGAATATGTATTTTAGGGTTTAATATCTTTTTAGATTTTATTTCTATCTTTTAGAGATTGTTTCTATCTTTTTAGGAAAGTTTTTATCTTTTGGCTTTTTAGTTTTTTAGGATTTTTTAGTATAAATACCCTTCTATCTAGCATAGAAAGGGGGGAGGGCGGAATTTTGGAGTAAAGTTTTAGAGTTAGGTTTGGAGAAGGAAGGAAGGTCGAAGGAAAGGCTGCCGGATCGGAAGTCGGTGACGAGGGGTCGGTGACGACGGTTTCCGAGGTTCGTTGATCGAGTTTGTGGTTCGGTGATTGTTTTGTTTTGGTTTTTCTTCTGATTCTCTGTAAGACGATATTTTTGTTATTAATCTAAGTTTGAGTTTTGTTTTCATGTTTGTTTTTATTGAAGTTTTTAGTTTGTTAATCATGAGTAGTGAGTAGTCTATTTTTCTAGGGTCGGGGTTAAGCCCGGCATAGTTGAGCATGTTTGATGAAGTAAGGTAGTGTTTTGAAAGCCTTTTATTTTTATTGAGATTGTTTGTTGTGCTTAATACCGAAACGGGAGTTGAGGTAATTTGAGTTTTAACTTGATTGAAAGAGAATGTTAGTAACTTGAAGGTTGTTATTGTTTGAAAACGGAAGTTTCAAGCTTTAGATCCAAAACAAGCAATTGAGTGAGTTGGTTTATGAAAATAGATTAATTTACTTGTCTAGTCAATGAAAGTTGATGACTCTATCTATTTAAAGGCATGATCTTATCTACTTACGAATTCTTATGCTTGGCTATGTTGTGGTGTCCCTTATCCTAGGTATTTGTTTTTATTGAATTATTTTTTGATAAATCTTCGTTGCTGAATGCTTGCTTCGGTACCGAGTATTAATTAGAATTTTATTAGTTCGTTAATTGATGTTTTTATATTCGGTGGTTCGGTAACAATCCTGACAAGGTCGTTAACGAGGCATCTCGTGAGTAATTGTGTTTGTTTTTGTTTGATTGTTATTAGATTAATAGACAAACAACCTTGCTTCCTGTGGACGATCCTGACTCCACTGTACTCAGCGGGGTCTTGACTTACAAATTTATTTGTTGGCCGAGAAACCCTATCAACAGTCTACTCAAATCGGAGAAATCGATCCTATTCGTGGATAAATCGGTAAGATTCAAAGTATTCTTATTCATTTTGGAGTTCTTACTTCACACCTTTAAATTCATTCAACATCATCTTCACACCTTCTTTATACATTCAAGTTCGCACTTTCAGTGCTCGATCTAAAAAGCTTTCTTCGTTCGAGTATTTCTTGTTGTTTTTAGTCGTGATTAAGCAATTCAAACATGATTTTTCCATTTAATATCTCTTCGTTCGATTTGTGCATTTTTTCGGAGTTCTCTGTATAATATGGTACACTAATTTAGAGTTAGGGGAAGATTTTTAGGATTTTCGCATGCAACATTGGTAACGATATGAGATATTGAATAGTGATTTTAAATAATTGATTTACATATATGGTATGTTGTTTATAGTATTGAATATATAGATCACATGCACATTTAATATGAGTACCATCATCCAAATTACTAAAATGAGTTCTATTATCTTAAAACAGGTTTGAGGAGAAATCTTACCTCCGAGATGATGTGACACGCTCAAGATCTGGCATATTCATGAATATATTATGTATATTCGATTACACATATTAGTTTGTTCAATATGTACACAAACATATTCAGCTATATGCACATTAATAATACACATATTCGAGAATTTGTAATGTATATTCGTATACAAATACTTATATGTTCAATATTTAATAATACAAATTTAGTTATATACACAAGACTATTACATTGGCATATTCGAGAATGTGTTATGTATATTTCTTTACGCATATTAGTATGTTCAATATTAAGACTTACATATTCAGCTATAAACACTTGACATATACAATGGAATATTCGACAATGTGTTATGTATATTCAATTACACATATTGGGTTGTTCAGCATTTACACTAACATATTCAACTATATCCACAAGACTATTACATCGACATATTTGATGATGTCCAAAACAGCAAAAGCAAAAAGTGGGCCCAGGAAGGCCCCCATAGGCAAGTTGGGTACCCACATCCACGTGGTTATCTAAAGAACAAAAACTCCCAACGCGCGCGAGGTCTATCAAACTCCCAACGCGCGCGAGGTCTCAACCTCGTCACCGACTCTGCTAAGTACGCCCGCCCGCTCGAACCAATCACCAGCGACCTCACTCCTGAACCAATCACCGGCGACCTCACTCCCAAACCAATCACAGGTGACCTCCCTCATGGACCAATCAAAAACCCCTATTTCAAGTATCCCACATCGGACAATAGCCTAAACTCAGCCCCCCAATTCTCTATAAATAGAGAAGGACCTCGTAGGAAGAGGGGGTCGAAAAACGACTTAAACTCAAGAACTCTCTTGTTTGTTAAAGATCGACGTGATAGGAATACCGTCAACAGACCTCGTTACAGATAAGAGAAATCCACAAAAAGACTCCAAGTCATACAAAGACCTCGCCTACACTAAAGACCTCGCTACAAAATCTCACAAAGCTCTCTACACCACGTATCCGAGTCTACCTCGCTTTAGCGTCGACCTCGCAACATTTAGGTTTGATCTCGGGACCTCGTAGGAGGTCTAGGTGTAATTCTTAAAGTTGTTCATCAATCTCATAGGTGTGTAACCTCGTTACTTGGGAGAAAAGTCATAAATAAAGGAGCAAGTGTTTGCACTCAAATATAATAATCTTATTTCTTGTCTCGTAGCGACCCTCGTTATTTCGGGTTTCATCACTGGCGTCGTCTGTGGGAACCTCTTCATCCTAAGCAGCTCCCCATTTTGTAGTGCAAACCTTGATTCCTAAAATCCCCTCAAAATGGCTTGTCCAAACAATTTCTTCCCTCAACATCCCGACAATATGGCCGAGACCCCTCCATGGGCGACGACAGGTCCGTTAGGGTACCCTTTTGTGGTCCCGCCAGGCTGGACATACAACATCCCACAAAACCCATACCCATTCCAGGGGTACGAACAGGGTGGCGCCCCTTTCAACCCGTATCCCTATCCGGGGTACGGGCAGTACCAGCCGGGCCAAGCTCCCCCATACGTCCCGATTCCTCCCCAGGGGCAGCCTCACTCCGAGTACGTGCCCGCATATGTCCCGGGATACACCCCGGGGCAGGAGGCGCCCACGAACGGATCTACCACGGAGAGGCCCTCCCGAGATCCAATGCAGATCTCGCGATCCCGTTCGCGGCGAACAGAAAGGCGCGACATGGAGCTGTCCGAGACGGCGGCAAGCGCGCCACTCCCTCTGGCGAGGTCAAAATCGAAGTCTGCTCGCCCATCCGTCTAGAGTGGGTACAGGAATCCCTTCGTACCCGAAATCCAAGTGGAACACGTGCCCAAAGGCTTCCATTGGCCACAAATGGGGCTTTACGACGGCACGGCCGACCCCGAGGACCACATAAAACACTACACCGTCCAGATGAACGTCAACTCTTACAATGACGCCATTTTCTGTCGGATCTTTCCGACCACTCTGGACAAGGCGGCAATGACGTGGTTCACCAGCCTTAAGGTCGAGTCGATAGCCTCGTTTTCCCAGCTATGCGAGTCCTTCGTCGGGCACTTCAACGGCTCAAGGAAGCGCAAGAAGAACATGCGCGATCTCCGTGGCATCGAGCAGGGGGAAAACGAGAAGCTGGGTACCTTTTTTACGAGGTTCACCACCGCGGTCGCTGAGATCGCGCAGATCGACGAGGCCTCGGTCCGCGACATCCTCATGGGCAACCTTCGCCAGGGGGATTTCAAATGTCGCATTTTCCTCAAAAATCCGACCACGTATGAGAGCCTGTGTGCTCGGATCACGGCACAGGTCTACGCCGAGGACGCTGCCAGCCAGAGCTCGCAATCGAGGACTGACAAGGAAATCATAACCGAGGCTAAGGGAAAGGCTAAAGTGGTTGCGCCGGCCGCGAGGGACGCGTACATGACGCAAACTCACGACCGGCGTGCCGATTACAAAAGCAACAAGAAAAAGCAACAACAATAACAGAGGCAACAACGACAATAGAAACAACAACCGCTACGACAACCGTGGTGGTGGGGGTTGGAGCTGCTTCGGCGGGAAGCCACGAGGTTACAAAGGCAAAGGTGGCCCCGCCTACAACCCAAACGAGAAAAAGCGCTCCAACCCCACGTCGGGGGCCAACCTCGTGCAGCAGGAACCAACCAGGCCCCGACCAGGCAGCGCAGAACAACAAGCTCCGGCAAGGCAGTCGCGCTCCGGACAAGCCGCGACGCCCGATGGGTACATCAATACCATCTCGGGCGGACCCTCGCTGGTGGGCTCGAGCCAGGCGGAGAGGAAAAGATACGCAAGGGCGAGTCACCATGAGCCCTCGGTATACAGCGTGACACAAACCTCGCGGTCCCACGTGGGTATGGCCTTCACGACAGAAGACGCCGAAGGGCTTCATATGCCCCACTCCGACCCCCTGGTGATACACGCTCAGTTGGGCTCGAAGATAGTGAAGCGAATACTGGTGGACACGGGTTCCTCCGTGGACATCATGTACTTCGGCGCTTTCGAGCAGCTCGGGATCTCCGCGACATCCTTGAGGCCCTACGCTGGGAAGCTCACCTCCTTCTCAGGGAACGAGGTCGATGTCGCTGGTCTCATAGACCTTTGGATGACCCTCGGTACTGGCCCGACAACAAGAACCGAGGTAATAGAGTTTACGGTGGTGCACCTGCCCTCGACCTACAACGCAATCATCGGGAGAGTCTCCTTGATGAAATTCCAGGCGGTGGTCTCCATCTACCACCTGAAAATGAAGTTCCCCACCAACATGGGTGTCGGAGAGGTGAAGGGCAACCAAGAAGAGGGCCGCGTCTGCTACATGAACTCGGCTAAGCAAAAATGCCCTGTGTTCATGGTGGAGACTTCGGGTGAAGCGGACCTCGAGGTCCGGGACTTCACAATACCCACTCCCGAGGCAGAAAGAAGGGTGATTACCCCCTTCGAGAACAAATCAGAGAAGATCTACCTCGGGGGTTGCCTTATTGGGAGCGCGACAGCGTCACTAGAAGCCCTGCTTGCTGGGTCCCGCGACGTGTCGCCATATACCACGACAAGAAGGTTAGACCTCGCCTCCTGGCTACTGGAAACCTCGTGCTAAGACGCACCGAAGGAGGAAAGTTGGACCCTAACTGGGAAGGACCCTACATCCTCGGGGAAGAAGTCGCGCCCGGGGCATTCAAACTCAGGGACGATGAGGGGCGCACGCTGAGCAAAATGTGGAACGTTGCACGACTCAAAAAATATTACATGTAGACGCTCGAAACCCCGTTGTTCACCACAGCTGGTAAATAAAGGATTGCAGGCTTTTCTAAAAACACTCCCTCGTTGACAAATTCCACCCCTCGCTTCCCGCTTGGGGTTGGAGAATCTCGTTGAAAAATTCCACCCCTCGCTTCCCGCTTGGGGTTGGAGAATCTCGTTGAAAAAATTCCACCCCTCGCTCCCCGCTTGGGGTGGGAGAATCTCGTTGAAAAATTCCACCCCTCGCTTCCCGCTTGGGGTGGGAGAATCTCGTTGAAAAATTCCACCCCTCGCTTCCCGCTTGGGGTTGGAGAATCTCGTTGAAAGAAGTTCCACCCCTCTCTTCCCGCTTGGGGTTGGAGAATCTCGTTAAAAAGGTCCACCCCTCGCTTCCCGCTTGGGGTTGGAGAATCTCGTTGAAAAGTTCCACCCCTCGCTTCCCGCTTGGGGTTGGAGAATCTCGTTGAAAAATTCCACCCCTCGCTTCCCGCTTGGGGTTGGAGAATCTCGTTGAAGAAGTTCCATCCCTCGCTTCCCGCTTGGGGTTGGAGAATCTCGTTGAAAAGGTCCACCCCTCGCTTCCCGCTTGGGGTTGGAGAATCTCGTTGAAAAGGTCCACCCCTCGCTTCACGCTTGGGGTTGGAGAATCTCGTTGAGAAGTTCCACCCCTCGCTTCCCGCTTGGGGTTGGAGAATCTCGTTGAGAAATTCCACCCCTCGCTTCCCGCTTGGGGTTGGAGAATCTCGTTGAAAGAAGTTCCACCCCTCGCTTCCCGCTTGGGGTTGGAGAATCTCGTTGAAAAGGTCCACCCCTCGCTTCCCGCTTGGGGTTGGAGAATCTCGTTGAAAAGGTCCACCCCTCGCTTCACGCTTGGGGTTGGAGAATCTCGTTGAAAAGTTCCACCCCTCGATTCCCGCTTGGGGTTGGAGAATCTCGTTGAAAAATTCCACCCCTCGCTTCCCGCTTGGGGTTGGAGAATCTCGTTGAAACATTCCACCCCTCGCTTCCCGCTTGGGGTTGGAAAATCTCGTTGGAAAAATTCCACCCCTCGCTTCCCGCTTGGGGTTGAAGAATCTCGTTGAAGAGTCCCACCCCTCGCTCCCCGCTCGGGGTTGGAAAGTCTCGTGACACGAACGAGGTCCATACGGAGGCTCACGACCTCGCCACAGGACTACAACGCCCGGTGTGGTTCGAGCCCCACAGAAGATGTGACACTCGAACCATGGGGTTGGACGGATAAGGAATATGCAAGAAAGTCTAAATCAAACAAGCGTAGGAAAAGAAAATGACGAAGGGCACAAAATCAAAAGCATGTGTTTCGATTACAGACCCCGTAGGGTCACCCAAACAAAAAAAAAGAGAAAAAGATGTTTTAATTACAAACCCCGTAGGGCCACCAGAAAAAAGTTCTCATCATTTCAACGAGGTTTCAACCTCGGGACCAGTAAGATCAATGGTTTTAGGGGTTTCGGCGGAGGCAGCCGAGGCTTCAGCAGGAGCAGGGGAAGCGGAGGCAAGAGGCGCAGGCGCACTGGTCGCGCGCTGAGGTCCCATGGAGGTTAACTCCGGGTTCCCTCCAATAAGCTCTACCTCGGGGGGCGCAGTGCTGGACACAGTCCCGTCCTCGTTGAGGATGAACTCGCATTCCCCCTCGGGATCCTTCGACCCCAGCTCCCCCATGGTTTCATTGTAGTTGGGGTTGAAGAAGACGATCTGGGGGTTGAGGTGCCCATACTTGGCCACCGCCTGTTTTACGCCCATGCGAACTGCCTGGTGGAACATTGTCCTCACACTCTCCACCAGCTCCGCCTTGTACTCCTCCGAGTCCACATACCTGGGACCCGCGGCCACGACCTCCTCGTTAAGCTCAACAATGCGCCCCTCGAGGCACCGAATCTCCTCCTCGGCCCTCAGGAACTCCGCCTCCTTTGCCTTGTAGAACTCATGCTCAGCGGAGAGCTTACCTCGAAGCCCATCAACCTCGCTCCGCAGAACCTCAGCCTCGCCCTTCACCCTCTCCTCCCTTTCCCTCGCCGCTTTCACCTCCTCCCTTGCCGCGGCCTCCGCGGCCTCAACCCGCTTCTTGGCCACAGCCTCCGCGGCCTTAGACGACTCCGCGACCTCGGCCAACTCCTTGGCCTGTCGCTCGCACACCTCGCTGCGGGCCCGAAGCGCGGCCTCCATCTTGTCCATCCTCGAATGAAGAAGGACGATGCGACTTCGGTTGTAATTGTCAAAAAAGGTGTGCTACAGGTTCACAGAAGGATAAGAAAAGAAACAAGAAAGAGACAAGAATCAAACACACGAAAACAAAAAGAAAGAAGAGGCTTACCATGGCCGAATACCGAGCGGCTTCGTCGTCAAGCGCTGCCTCGGTGAGGTTGTTGGCCCACGCGACCTCCTCCTTGTAATCTCCCCGGGCCCAGTCCAGCGGGGCCCCCCTGATGGGTCCGGGACAATGAAACCTGGCAGGGTGGGGGCCGGTATCCCCGCGGCTTCGCCCTTCGAAGTTGAAGGCGGGAATGAGTTCCAGCCCCCGCGAGCTTCTTTGGTGGTCGCCCGACCGGGGCTTCTTCTTCTTCTCAGGGGAAGACCCCGCTTCCTTCCTTTTCCGCAGGGTCTTATCGTCGGACCCCCGGGGTGGATGAGTGGTCCCCTTCGTGGTGGCCCCCTTCGGCGGAACCACATCAGGCCTTTTCTCCCCCTGGGGCGGCCCCGTGACGTCCCACTGCGACGCCCTCGGAACGCTCCCCTTGGGCAGGGCTCCCCCTGCCGTGGCCGTTGGCGGGACAGGTCCCGGCTGCGTAGTGCCTGCTCTCGTTTGCGAGCTCGGCTCGTTGATTGATATCCCCTTGAGGACCCGGGGAGCAGGGGTCTTGGAAGTAGACGTCATAGGTTGTTTCCCCTTTGACGTCGTGGTAAGAGCGTGCAGAAAGTTCACTGTCAAGAAAGAAGTAAAAAGAAAACAGCAGGTTAGGACGAGGTCAGAAACGAAGGAAACGAGGTGTATGACCCCGCAAACATACAGAGAAAAAAAAACAATCAGGGAAATGGCAATAATAAATACCCTCTCCGCCCTCGCGAGGAGGGAAACTGAGGCTCAGCCCGGCCCGCTCCAGCCGGTCCTGAGAAAGGTAGCACTCGTACGGCGCCTGGTACGCTGGAGCGTACTTGGCCTTGAGCGCCTGGAACTCAGCGACCTTGTACGGGCACACGCATCTCTCGTAGTTGCCCGGTGCCATAGGGAAATTAAGATATCTCCCGCTGAGGTCTCGGACCAAAAACCATTTAGGTTTCCACGTCCCACAGTTCGACTGGGTCGAGATGATTTTGACGTTCGGTGTGCTGAGGTTGACCAGGGAACAACGAGGTTCTCTCCTCGCCAAGACTAACGCCGACAAGTCGTCGAGATTCGGCTCGTCCAGAAGCTCGCGACTTCGAATCGTGTAAGCACATAACAACCGCCAGGCGTTCGGGAACAACTGGACGGGGCAGACACCCATGGCCCACAAGAAATCAACGATGTGCTGGGCCAGGGGCAGCCTAAAGCCCGCCTGAAGGCTGACGAGGTTCACGAACGCACACCCCTCGTAGGACGCCAGGGGCCGCCCCTCCTCCTCTGGCAGTGCCAGCTCGACTCCCTCGGGCCAGGGGAAATCTCTAGCTATATCCGCGAGGTCTTTCAGCTTTAAATCGGAGGCCACCCCCTCGGACAGGTAGGCCTCGGGGGTACTCGGACTCATGGGAATCCGTTCTCTGAGGACGACGGGAACGCCGGATACAGCATCAGTAATGTAGGCCTCGGGAAAGCTCGAGGGCAAGTATGCGGCCGAAGCTGAGGCAATGGTCGCGTCCAACCTCGCCTCGACCTCAGCGGCAATCACATCAGGAGAAGAAGAGGAAGCCATTTCAACACCGGAGTATACGCGCAGACGAGGGAAATGCGAACTGATCGAAACAGCGGAGTCGCTGGATGAGGGCTCGCTGAAGACCAACGAGGGGGAACTCAGGTTCTGGGAATTACTAGGCTCTACGCTTCCTACGGACTCGGAGGCCTCCTGATAGAAACTCTCTTGGAAATTAAAAACAAAGCCAGGCGGTGGGCTCGCAGAGGCTCTCCTAGGCATGAAAAGACAACGTCCAGGCCGCGAAAAGCTAGCACCTGGAAAAGAAGAGGTCAGTGAGGCACTAAAGGCAAGGCAAACAAAGAGAAAAACACGAGATCATGACCCCGGGGAAGAAGGAAAGACGAGGTCAAGCCCGAGAACAGAGCACGAGATCATAACCTCGAAAAAAAAGAGCACGAGGTCATAACCTCGAAAAGGGAAAGGCACGAGATTATAACCTCGAAAAGAAAAGAGCACGAGATCGCAACCTCGAGGGACAAAGCAACGCGAGGTCATAGAGGGAAAGACCACGTGGCACCCTACGGGCTATTCTGACAAGATAGGACGGAAAAGAAGAATTTGAAGCGCCAAAAGGAAGGAAAGAGAAAAAAGAAGGCCAACCAGCGGTGGAGGCCAGCGGCGGAAGCCCAAACGTCCCGTCAATCAGACGTCATGACGTTTGGGCTCCCGAGGGTTTTCGAAATTCGAAAAATGGTGGGCGGAGAAACGGGAGTTCAACCGTCGCCCCAAGCAAAAAAGAAAGAAAGAAAAACGATAAACCTGGAAAACCCAGCGATACCTTCGCGGCGGCGAACCCCCCACCACCATCTCACCACCGTCTCACATCACCGCCCCCCGAAGCATAACGCAAAGAGAAAAAGAGGGGAGAAAAGCAGGGCAAAAAGAAAGGAGAGGAGAAGAAAAACCGAGGGAAGACGAGGGCTCTACAGAACAAAAACCACCAACAACACCGCCGCGCAACCAGCGGAGAAACACCTAGAAATCGTAAGCACTCACCCAGGTGCGAAACGGAAGCAAGCGAAGAACGAAGAAATACCCTGAAAACACAAAACAACCACCCAGATGCGAAACGAAAGCAAGAGAAGAACGAAGAAACACCCTGAAAACACAAAACAACCACCCAGATGCGAAACGAAAGCAAGCGAAGAACGAAGAAACACCCTGAAAACACAAAACAACCACCCAGATGCGAAACGGAAGCAAGCAAAGAACGAAGAAACACCCTGAAACCACAAAACAACCACCCAGATGCAAAACGAAACGAAGAAAGAACGAAGAAAAATAACAAAAAGCAAACGCAAAAAACGCAACAACCCTGCCACCGCCGCTTCGCCACCGTGACGCCGGCGCGAAACGCCGGGCGACTCACCGTCGCCCTTACGAAACGCGGGGCGAAAGGTGAACAAGGGAAGAATCAAAGGCAAAAAATACCGAAAGACAGGAGGAAGAAGATCAAGAACTTACTTGTTTAAATGTTGACGAACGGAAGGCGTTGGCGTAACTAGCGAACGGCGGGAAGCTCGTCGGAAACCGTCTGGAGAAACCGCTCAAAAGAAGACGAAGAGACAGAGAGAGAAAGAGCGAGAATATTGGAGAGAGAAGATGGGAGGGAAGCGTGTGGGATACGCCCTTATATAGAGCAGATCTGAACCTCCCCCCACTCCCGAAAGGCTTCTTGGGCCTCTTACCTAGACGGCCCACTAAGCAGAAAACGGCGAAAAGGCCCAATGATCTTTATCCACGCAGAATAGAGCCTCACACCTCGCAAAAACGCCCTCCCAACCTCGAGACCTTCATAACCACTAAAAAACACCCCACATCTCGCAAAATCCAGGGAACTTATGCCCTGCGACCCTCGGGGCGAGGCCTCCAGGCCATGGGGTTGTGATGATGTCCAAAACAGCAAAAGCAAAAAGTGGGCCCAGGAAGGCCCCCATAGGCAAGTTGGGTACCCACATCCACGTGGTTATCTAAAGAACAAAAACTCCCAACGTGCGCGAGGTCTATCAAACTCCCAACGCGCGCGAGGTCTCAACCTCGTCACCGACTCTGCTAAGTACGCCCGCCCGCTCGAACCAATCACCAGCGACCTCACTCCTGAACCAATCACCGACGGCCTCACTCCCAAACCAATCACAGGTGACCTCCCTCATGGACCAATCAAAAACCCCTATTTCAAGTATCCCACATCGGACAATAGCCTAAACTCAGCCCCCCAATTCTCTATAAATAGAGAAGGACCTCGTAGGAAGAGGGGGTCGAAAAACGACTTGAACTCAAGAACTCTCTTGTTTGTTAAAGATCGACGTGATAGGAATACCGTCAACAGACCTCGTTACAGATAAGAGAAATCCACAAAAAGACTCCAAGTCATACAAAGACCTCGCCTACACTAAAGACCTCGCTACAAAATCTCACAAAGCTCTCTACACCACGTATCCGAGTCTACCTCGCTTTAGCGTCGACCTCGCAACATTTAGGTTTGATCTCGGGACCTCGTAGGAGGTCTAGGTGTAATTCTTAAAGTTGTTCATCAATCTCATAGGTGTGTAACCTCGTTACTTGGGAGAAAAGTCATAAATAAAGGAGCAAGTGTTTGCACTCAAATATAATAATCTTATTTCTTGTCTCATAGCGACCCTCGTTATTTCGGGTTTCATCAATATTCAAGAATATGTCATGTATATTCGTTTACACAAATTACCATGTGCAATATTAAGACTTACATATTCAGTTATAAATACATGTTTAAAACTTTCAAGTTAATATTCAGATATATTGTGTACATATTCGAGATTTTGTACTTAATATTCAGAAATATTATATACTTAGTCGAGATCTTTTGTACACATATTAAAAAATGTGAAGCTAATATTCACATGTACTCACATATACTTTACACATGTTCGAGATTTTGTACTTAACATTCAGATATATTATATAAGTACACGATTTGTGTTCATATTCAATTTTGTACATGAAATATTCCGATAATGTTTATTTGTTAAGTGAAATTTGCAGCAAAAGATTAATTTTTTTATTATCAATTTTTTTTATAAATTCAAGATTTGATATTTTTAAGGAAACAATCAAAATTGTAATATAAAATATTCTAATGGATATTCACAGATTCGATGAATTGAAATTGCAAGTAGTTCCTATAATTACGTTTGAATTTCATATCTTTTTAATGTTCAAATTTTCCTAAATCAATGACACTCCCTTTTTTGTAGCTACATGCTAATATTCAGTTATTTTCCATATACGTATCCCTAAAATATCGCATATGACTATATGAGGTGGTTTTTTTTATTTTTTATTTCCTAATTAAATCGATTTAGGATTTTGGCTTGTAGAAAATGTCCATATTAACTATTGTAGTCCTTAAATCTTGACCATTAATATTCCATCATCTAACGCTCCTAATCCATTCCCCCGTTTCTTTATAACTCCCGTTTCTCTTGAACCCTCCCCTATATATATATATATATATATATATATATTTAGTTATCGATGAGAAAAAGTATACAATAAATTAATTAAACCAAAATAATCATTTTACCTCTTTCACAGTGACAAATTTGACCGATCTTAAAACGTATAATGTTTTTATTGTCTCTAGTTTCAATTGTTATAATTATTAATTACTTGATTAAAATATTTGCAACTTAGATCTTTTGGTTCACAAAATCTTTAACTTAAAAATATTTTTCACTTGATTATCTATGCTCTATATTTTAGAATTTAATTTTTAATATGATCATTTGAGAATGTTAGTGATGTTTTTTATGCATATCAAGTAATTTTGTAAATTTTTACTATGTATTGTTTTCATAAAATACTTTCTCATGGCTTAAAACTCTTAAAAATATCCTTAATTTAATATAATTTTTTATTTTCACTTTGTATTGCATATTTTATATTTCTAACTTATATATATTATGAACAATGCGAAAGTGTCTATCGATAAACCTAATGTCAATTATGTAATTATATTTTATATTTTAAAAATCACATTATTGGAGTGAAAATAATGTATAATAAATGTCATAGATCCAAAAAACAATTGCAATTATATAGATAGGATTATAAATATGATTACATGAAAACAATTTATGAATACATCCAATTAATCCATTGATGTTTTTATTTTATTTTTTTATTTCAAATATCATTTTAATAAAAACATATTAAGATTCTACAAATTACAATCACATGATTTAAACCCATGACCTATAGGTTCATAAATGTGGCTTAACCAATATGCTACTCTCCATTCTTTGTTTGTCTTTATGCAATTATAATTATATAAAAATATTTTTGATCATGATTAATGAGTGCAATAAATGGGGGCAAAACCCATTCTTATATGTATATAAGATTGGTAGAATATAATGGTGAATAATCCTATTTTTAAAAAAATTCAATAAAAAAATTGTTTCTTTTTTAATTTTTATTTCTATCATTTGTTGTCCACTAATTGAAAATTTTAGGACATAAATAGAGTAATTCATTTTTTCAATAAGTTATCCTCTGGTCATGACTATGAATATTCTCAATTTTTATTTAATAAGCGACCAAGATTTTTATATTTATTAAATAGAAAGAAGTTCTAGCACACAAAATAGAAAGAAATTTAATAACACATCTATAATATAAATTCTTGCCAAACTACATTCTATATACATGCATGAATGATAAATTTTCCAAGACAATACATTAAAATTGTTTGGATGATATTATAAAAAACCGAAAAATTGTGTCAAATCTAAAGGATTTCTTATGATAAATCAATGCTTAAACGTGAAAATTATTTTACACTATATAGCTTATTTCAAAAAAAAATGTATTGAAATTTTTTTCATAGACAAAAGGATAGTGTCCATTTAATCTCATTTATTACAAATAAATTATTTTGGTAGAATAATATTCATTAATTCCATTTGTTTCAATATTTAAGTCCAAATATTGTTATATCTTTTTCAACTTGTTAATGTTTAGCAAAATTACAACTTTTCAACTTCTTGCTTATTTTTTTAATTCGTTTCTTGATAGAATATAAGGGTGAATAATCCCATTCTCTTAAATTTTAAATAAAAATTGTTTATTTTTAATTTTTAATTTTATCTTATATTGTCCACTAAGTTTTATTTCTATCTCATTCAATAAATATATGGTAATTTTGTTATTCAATAAGTTATCCTCTTTGCTAGGATTATGAATATCATGAATTGTTATTTGATAAAATACACGTGTATATTGAATATATATAATTAAATTATTTAGTCATTATCAAAATAATATTATCAAGTTTTCAAAAAAATCAAGTTGTATTTTTTTTATCAATCTTTATTGGTATATTGAGAGGAAAAAAAATTAAGTACATGAACATTTATATTTATAATATGTAAATGTAATATTGAAATAAAACTATTATAAAGCATTTTAAGTACATGCACATTTATTGTAATTTTTTTTAAGTTTATAGGTTTCTAGATCTACATATCGATGAATTAGATTAAAATTAGAAATAAAATAATTAAGCCAATTGAATGAGATTATTTTCCCAATTTTTTTAATTTTTTAATTATATACATTTAATAGAGGTCATGGGAAAAAGATAATGTAAGATAATGTTTATTGCATACGGTATTATCATTTAAATGGAGAGATAGATTACTCATTTGAATCGATATATTATCATTTAAATGGGGCATTATTAATTTGGGGTGTTACTAAATAAAAATTGAATACATTGTTTGAAACGATTTCTATTCTATGTCCTCACATGATCTTGCAAATTATTCTTATCAAATAATAAATCAATTTATGTATAAAAATGGAAAAAAAATCAAACCTATGAAATTAGAGATTTATTTATTAGATTATATTTTGAGTGATTCTTCTCGTTTGATCTTTTTTAATTAATGGGATAGGATCAATTGAATTTTGTGAAATAAGATTATTTATACATAAAATAGAGTCCATTTTAAATCAAATTTGTATTAGAGATGTTTTTGTAGGTTGAAATATACGGAGAGGATTAAGAAGAAACTTATTTAATAATATAAACACACAAAATAATTATTTTGTATATTTTTGAATTACTAATAAGAAATTTCAGAAAATAATAAATGTATTTCAATATATTTGCAAATTGCAATCATACCTTTATTTTTAGCACTTCTTCAAACTTATCATGTACTTCTCCCATTACCTCTTTGGCACAATAATTACCAAAACAATAATATATTAATATAATCATAATAAATCAAATAATTATTCAATATATTTGTAAATTAATAATAATATTTAGAAAATAATAAATAGTTTTTAATATATTTAAAAATTATGATCATACTATTATCTTTGTCACTTCTTTATATGTATCACTTCTCTCTTGCTTCTTGGCGGAAAATTGAGAAAAAAAAGACATTTACTAATTTCAGCACATAAAAATGAAATAATTTTTCATTATATTTGTAAATTAATAAGAAAATGGTAAATTATGACTATACCTTTATTTTCATGGGAGTCTGTCCTTCTTTGATATTGGGAGAGTCTCTAAATAATGTTGGGTACAAATGTTAAGGAAGGGGTCACAAATGTATTGGGATAAGGAGGCGAGAGAGAAGGCTAGGGTGAGAATATATATAGTAATGGAATTAAATGGATGATAGTTACGATACTTTTGTAACATTAGAGTTGAATTTTTGTGAATGAGTTATAATTGTATGCTTTTAATACATGTTGTTTATGAGGTTTTTAATTAAAAAATGTTACAGGAATTGAAAGGACGTATAATAAATGAGTAAAAAGTATTTGAAAAGCTATTAGATGGATTAAATTAAAAATTTGTATGCTTTTAATACATGTTGTTTATGGGGGTTTTAACTAAAAAAATGTTACACAAGAATTGAAAGGACATATAATAAATGAGTAAAAAGTATATGAAAGCTATTACATGGATTAAATTAAAATTTGAAATAAATATTTTGATCATTTGAATTTGGCATTAATTGTCCTAATTTATCTATTTTACAATATATATAGATATAGATATAGATAGATATAGATATAAATATATAAATATACAGATATAGATATTGAATCGGTACCATCTATCGAGTACATTGAAAGAAATCGAATAGACACCAAAATTTCAGTCCAATCATTCGAATACAGTCGGCTTGTACAACATATATGCTTTTGGTTTCAACTTTGAATCTAAGACTATGGTGCGTCCCCATAACATAATAAACTTCCACCATGACAAAAAAATTATGGATGAGTTCGCTCTTGGTATACAGCCCCTATACATATATAAAGCATGCACTTATTGCATAACAATATATCATATCAGCAAGCATGCCACAATCCTAAGGCCAATAACTAAAATTTGCATTCTAGACTTTCACTCTCTGTTTCAGTTTCTTCCTAAGCAAGGTTAATCTTCTATTCACAGGAAATTTATCGTCTTTCCGCCCTAATTTGTTCAGGTAGAATACGATCTTCTTCAGCGTCATCATTACTTCCTCGCTTTCATGACCATACTCTTTCTCCTGAATTGCCAGCACTCTATTCAGTAGCTCAAGTAGCTTGTTGTCATCCTCCCCCAATCTGGCTTGAATTGATACCAAACAGTCGAGCGCTTCACCTGCAACAGGTTTTGATATTACAGGGAACAGATGATGATATAAGAGATTGCAGCAAAAATACAGCAGAGCAAGACCCGGCGACAGCTGGGAGATTTCAAAGAGTGCATGAAGAATATATAATTTCTGACAATTCCGCCTAATAGTAAACTGGAAGCCAAAAAAGCTAATGGAATAATAATATTCACAAAGATCCTTCAAAGCTTCCTAGCCACTAGACTGATGAAGATGAATCTACAAAAATTTGGAACTTCAAATTTCATTCATTTCTAACACCCAAAATAATATTTATAAAAGAGGACCATTTTCAGCTATCAGATTCCCTACTTTGATAGGAGTATAACCATACTTTTATCAAGGACATGCATAATGCAATCAGTAGAAACTCACCGACTGGAAGAGAGTCTTTTCCGTATGCAGCTTCACGGATTCGCAAAGCCTCAAGAGCAATCTCCTCAGCTTCCTTATCTTGCTTTAGCTTGTAAAGAGTGACTGCAAGATGCAACATTGGGAACGTAATCGATGGATCGTCTGACCCTGACGTTTTCGTCATAATCTGCAAACTCCTCCTCAGAGCACGCTCTGCTTCTACATATTTTTTTGAATATGAATAAGATGTTGCAAGGTTAACAAGATGATTGACCATGCTTGGATGCTCTTTTCCTTTATGTTTCTCCGTGTTCACCAAGCATTCTTCCAATAACTCCCGTCCTTCATGTGCCCTGTGGATAACCAAGACAGATTCGTCTTTCATCTTTAGGGTTATAGCAGCAAATATTCAAAGCTTTCTTCTACGATACATGACTTGATGCTTTATATACTTATGGACATGTGAAGGCACGATCTAATGTACCGTAGTTATGAACCTTACCCACTTTTGACCTTCCTAAACATATGGACATTATTTTATTTTTTGCAAGAAGGAGAGGCAACACTCTCCATAAATTCATTTAAAAATTAAGGGACTACAAACCTAGGGAGACGTGCTCCGCGTAAATCACGGGGAACATAATGGAAAACCTCAATAAGAGGTTGAAATAGAACACGTAAACCAAATGAAAGAGAAAAGCATAATTAGTGTGCCAATCTGCAACTCCATTAGCCTCCCAAAGAAAATTGGCAGTTGAAATTGAATGGAACTATGCTTTACCATCATAGGTATAGTCTAATATGAAACGTATAATCTTATAAACATATGATTAAAATATGACATTCGATTCATAGCTTAGAATCTTATCAAAAGTATAACCTCAAAAGAACTAATTAAAATTGGAAGGAAGTATTCATTCCCGTCCTGTTGATCCTTTAAAATAATTATCATGGACTTGTCACAAATCACTGATGAATGAAATAACTTTCAATTACAAGATATGTTTAATACCATTATTTAACATATCTATATTCATTATTCCTAAAACCTAACCAGCAGTTGCAGTATGTATTAATGTCTATAGATTCTAGCCCTAAAACTTGATCTTCTATTTCCTTTATTGATATAGTTCAAGTTACAATCAACTTTAAACATGTAAGTAGTTATGTTGCATGTTAATCAATTTGTAGGATCTAATAATCTACAATCTTCATCTCATGATTCAATCCAGGGGACCCCATTAATCCAATGTATAGCTCAATTTGGAGATAAAATTTAATAAATCACAGCTGGCTTATTGTAAGAATCAATCATAACTATATACTAAAGCGAAGATTAAGAAAATTATTAAACACATGTCGATTTTAGATTGGACCACAAATCATCATATCGTAAAAAAAATAATCTTTTATTTTTAGATATGATAAATAAGATGATTATTAAGATATTTTTTATGCTATATATTATACATATATTATGATATTTATTATGTTTAAAAATATTTTATTTAAGAAAAACTCGTACAAGGTACGGGAATACATACTAGTAGTGTACTGTTTTTGAAAAAGGCCAGAGCATGGTAGCAGGAGAAGCTTCTGAAAAGAATCCCTACTCATTCCATTCTCTTGGAATAATTATTTCGACCAGTAATGAATTCCCACATAATGTTCTCCCTGCCCAAGTCAAAGGTCAATTACCTTCCAACTGCATGAAGCAACTCTGCCAAATCTATCCTCATCTTCTCCAATACTATATCATCTACCTCCAGACTTTCTGCATCCTTAACAACATGAAGGGCTTTTCTATACATAGTAATTGCTTCATCTGGCTTTTCTGTAAGAAAACAGAAGAAGATCGGGTTGCCACTTAATCAATGGATGTGTAAATTAACTTTATGTTTTAAAATAAATATTTGGGTTATAGAATTTATGCAGACATAAAATATCTTTAGAAAGCTCATAAGTTTTTCTGTTAAACCAAGCATAAAATGCAACTGCTATAGATGCAACAACAGATAGGCAAAGGCCTCCAAACAAAAAAGGGCTCTGGATCAAACAAAATAATATTGATAAGGACTAATCAACAGGGCATAAACCAGTAACCATATCTGATCCAGAGCAAAAAAATCATGAGATATTTTATAAGGTTCCTATAAGTCCTTGTAATTACAAAAAAAAAGGGCATTGTGCCAAATGAACCCTGTGGCATTTATTAGCTGATCAAACACAGAAAAAAAGCATAAAATACTCACCCTGTGCACATTTCACATGTGCAAGGGAACACAAAGCCATTCCAGCTCTTCCATCATTTTCTCCATACAACTTTGTGCATATAGTATAAACCCTAAACATTTTCACATGGACAATGATCAACTGAAACAACTCATTAAAGATATTCAAGACATTTAAGACCATGGAATGAATTTATGCAAGAGAAGAAAACCTGGTAAAATAATTCTCTGCTTCATCTGGTTTCCCTTCGCTTATCAAAAGGTTGCCAATGCAAGATAATGGTAGCACGACATCTGCACTTTCAACACCATGAGCTGCCTCAAAAATCCTAACCACATTATGGTAATTTTCTATTGCTTCTGAGGCCCTTTTTGTCAAGCTAAGAACCTTAGCCAATCCCATCAATGGTGTTACAAGAGAAGTGCTACTTTTGCCTGAATGAAAAGTTATAAAGAAGAAGTTAAACGTTAGTCAATTGAAACTATTGTGCATGAGAATACACATAACAGGTGATAAAGTTGTCGACCAAGAAGTTCAAAAATTTTCCTGCAACCTAGACCAAAAATATCCAGTAGCAGACAATAGTTAGACACAGAACTACAAGAAGCTGAACTATGAAAGGAATGATAATTTCGAATGCGTAATATGTTACAACAATTTTCAAGCAGATAAAAGATAAAAAAATCCATATGTTACAACAATTTTCAAGCTTATCCCTACAACGTAACATCAAAGCTAAAAATAACAGAAAAGGATTTGGTTAAAAGCAATACGAACCATATGAATGTTCCAATATACTTATGGCTCTCTGATACATGATGAATGACATCTCAAACTTGCCCAAAGCTGAATACATGCTTCCCATATGCACTAATATGGAATCCAGCATCAAATCTGTATCTTCTAGAGCATTGACCAATTTGTTGAGCTGGCCAGACCAGAGAATTAAAAATTTGTGAAATACAGTACAGCAGAACTTGAACACAAAATAATTAATATAAATTCTAAGAGAAAAACTACATCAATCAAATGCAAAAAGTATCTATCGTCAGAACACAAGGCATCTTCTTAGCAAGTGAAACAAAACAAAACTAGTGAAGGAGAAGTACGTTCTCTCAAACGAGAAGTCAATAAGTACCCATCTAGAAGAAACAGCAGAAGGGGGTAACGACAGCCACAGACAACACAGTCACACAAGATGCAAATGGGTCCTTATATAGTAAGAAAACAAAACCTGTCTGTTTTAACCATCAAACAGACAAGTCCCAACTCCCAATTACTTAAGATTTAAATGCTACAATTTCTCCAGTACTGATTTTTTTAATCACGCCTACTGCTAGTGCAACTTCTTTGTCAACAGCCAAGAAAGAAGGAAAAGATAAATTGCTTCCATGTTGAGAATCAAATTAAGTTGGTGAATAATGAGAATTACCCAATAAGGTTGTGTAAAATCAATCACTGATGTTAAGAAAAACACCATATAAAATCTGAGATATAGAGTGCAGGGATGCCGAGTACTTCTTTCTAGGTCCATATGGGTTTATGTGCACACATTGCAATATTTAATCATCATCATCATCATTGACCCAGTGACGCTCCGCTACAGCGGAATATGGGGGGTCACGATGGGGGTACCCCTGCCCAAGGGAAAGGGGATACGCCCGACGATAGACACAAGAAAAACTAAAATTCAGAATAACTGAATTTAGTTAGAATGCACCAAAATTGATATAGGGACTAAATCCATCTCAAAGGCAGTGTATAAAAGCCAATGAGCATGAGGATGCGCCCGTGACACATTGCAATATTTAATAACAAAGGATTTAATTACATGATAATTTTCATGAAGTTGTGGTGACCAACAATATCTAAGTCTAAGAGTTGCAACATGTAACTAGCATACATTTGAAAGAAAGCAAACAGCTTACCAAATTCAATAAGGAGTCCACAATCTTGAAATGCCCAACAGCCATGTATCCCAAAGCCACAACATCAAGAAATGCTGCTTCTTCTACACCTCTATATCCCTCATCTAATTGCTCTTTTACAACCTTATAATTTGCTCGGAGCAGATCTATTGCATCCTTTTTCTTCCCCTTGGAAATCAAAGTTTTGACTTCATCAAATAACTCCTGCAGCTGGCTCTGAAAATCACTTGCATTGTTCAAGGAGTCATTTGATGTATCAAGCAAAGTGTCAGACCTGTCGAAAATAAGAATTTAGAATAAAACATTTCACCCAGAACTCAAACCTGCTTTAATACACCAGTTGGCATGTGTGAAGTCACAATGCCAATCATATATATATAATAAAAAAAATAGGTTGTTTATATCTATATATAAAGTTTTGAATTATTAGAAAACCAAACTAACTATTTACATTGGAAGCAACTTTCTGCATCTCCCAATTTTAAATTGACCATTTTGCATTTGAAGTTGATCAACAAAGGAACAATAATTTTAAAGTAACTATTTTAACAATTCAAATCAATATCAGAAGGATATGATTTCAGGCAAAATCTTAAATGATGGCGCTTTACAGCTAAAGAACATGGAGTTGAACACAAACCTTCTCAAGGTTTGGCTTAAGTTAATATCTCTAGTCTAATGCACAATTAAAGTAATAGAGAATGACTAAGGAAATAGAAATAGAATATGAGGACAATAGTAGTTATTAATCATTTCACAAGTACTATGTACACTATTACTAGTTTAGATCGACAGAAATCATCTAGGACAAATGCATCAGGTGGCCATTAACTTGAGAAAACAGACATACATCAGGCATTTATCATGTAAGAAATAATTACCATTGGATGTTGTCTAAAAAAGACGAACTAGGATTGATAGTGCTATCAACATCAGCACAGTCTGCAACTTTTGACACAGCCTCAGCATGGGCCTTGAGCCGAGCATGACGAGTGAGGTCAACTGGTACCGTGTAAAGCTTGGTGTTACATTTTGGCTGTTGAAAATAGATGAAGAAGCACGTGCTGCATTTTCGTGAAGTGTTTACAGACATGCTTGAACAAGTTGTTACCATCCTACAGTGTTCACCAAAATGAACAGCAGCACACCATTAAGCAAAAGAACAGAAAAATGGACTCAGTGACTATACGATTAAACACAGATAACGAACCACAACATAATCCTGGCGTCACACCAGCATATTACATTTCATTATTCGGCATCATAACAAATTTACGAGAAGAAAAATACAATATACCGAAGAAACTAGTTGCAGAAGAAGAATTGAAGATTAAGCCCCGCGTAATCAGTTAGTCAGTGTATCATATAATTTAAATTTTTTATTAATAAACAGCAAATTCAATAACCTCTCTACCAATGGTCTCAATTGAATGATGATAACTCCAGAAAAACGTGTGTGTGTGTGTGTGTGTGTGTGTGTGTGTGTGTGTGTGTGAGAGAGAGAGAGAGAGAGAGAGAGAGATTACCTGCTCTGAGTAGCGGAGGAATGGAGTGCGGTAGCCATGGGAAAGCAGCCGAGCTTCAGACTTCGGTAGAAAATCGGACCGAGAGAGGGAAAGAAGTCACCTGGGTTGAGTAAGGGGTAAAATAGGAATTTACAATAAAAGGGCATGATGGTAAATTATGATTTCTCTATAAAAGATTAATAAAACCCCGATCCAGGAATCGCAACCCTAGTTCCTCACCCAAATCGCGTGTTTTTCCCAGAGAGAGAGAAACTCTCCTTCCGTGCTTCGAAGGCCTCTTTCTTTGTCGTCTCCGATCAATCTAGGTTTGCACCGCCTTATGTATTTCAGATAACTTCTTTTTCATCTATAGCCTTTTTAAGTTTATCATTGAAGAAAATATTTGTTTTGGTGGGTTTGCTCTTTCGATTTTCAGTGTCTTACGATACTCGTCTCTGGATTTATGCGTTGTTTGTTTCCTTCCTTCTTCCCTTTGCTTAGTTTCATTCCAAGTTGGGATTTTGGTTGATTCGGAGTGTCTCCCGCATATTTTCTTTAGTTAGTCTTTCACAGTCCGGTTGCTTGTACATTGTTCTTAAATTGGATTTCATGCTTGTGAGAAAGTGGGATTTTCTTATTTTGACATTCATGTGCGCGTTTTCGCTACAAGGACAATGTTTAATACTCTATGTGGATGATATTTATATTTTGTGGTTGTTGAAACAATAGTAACTATTCGTTTCTCTGAATCGTCCTTTTCACTTTAACAGGTGGTTATTTTGCACGATGTCTCGTGTATATGTGGGGAACTTGGATCCCCGTGTTTCAGAGCGAGATCTTGAAGATGAGTTTCGTGTTTTTGGAGTCATTAGAAGGTGGTTATCATCTACATTTCGCAAACAAGGAACCCTACAGTTGGAATTCTGCAGTCCATTATAGTTGCTTTTTTATAAAATTCAATCGTTCTACTATTTGCAGTGTTTGGGTTGCTCGAAGACCACCAGGCTATGCTTTCATTGATTTTGAAGACCCTAGGGATGCCAAAGATGCAATCCGTGATATCGATGGTATAATCTTGATTGGTGGCTTTATTTCCGGACTGCACTATGATATTGAAGTTTTTATGTTTTGGGAAACATATCATGTTACCTTTGTGCTTTTGAATTTTTCATGCAGTGTCTAGGTTTTTTTTTAAAAAAATCTTATTTTCCCTTTGTTTAAAGATATGATATGACTATATGACAAGTTCTTTAAATAAAAAGAATTTGATTAAAGCATATAAACAATGAAATATCTCATAGTATGAGCTCAACTGTATTGATAATAACTAGTAAGTACCCAAAAGTCTGTAATTTTGAGTATAATGTTGCAAGTAGTTGATAATTCTACAAGTTAAAGCTACATATATGCTTATGAATGGGACAATAAGAATAAACTTTTGACAGCAAAATACACAAGAGGACACATTTTGAGCTAACTCTTTAAGTATCTGGAAAAGTCAAAATACAGGCACAATACTGTAAACATTTTATTGTGTTCTCTTTTCTGTATATTCTTTTTCATTTCCTTGCACTTTTAATGATAGGAGGCTATGCAGCTGTTAGTTGTTTTGTTTGCAATTTGCTAGATCATTTGCTAGATCATTTTATTGATTTGCTCTTATACTTCATTTTTCTGACATTAGGTAAAAATGGCTGGAGAGTTGAGCTTTCTCACAATTCCAGGGGTGGAGGTGAAAGAGGAGGAGGTGGTCGTGGAGGAGGCCGTGGACGCTCGGGTGGTTCTGATTTGAAGTGCTATGAATGTGGTGAACCAGGTCATTTTGCTCGTGAATGTCGCTCCCGTCTCGGGGGTGGTGGAGGTGGCGGTGCAAGACGTCGCAGTCGCAGCCCAAGATATAGGAGGAGCCCAAGCTATGGCAGGAGGTAATCTGATTTAACTTTTGTTCATTGGGTACAATTAAATTAATGTGTTCTAATAATACATTGCTTTTATTTTACATGGCATGAAATCACAGGAGCTACAGTCCCCGTGGAAGATCACCCAGACGCCGCAGTCCATCACCACGTATGCGCAGCTACAGTAGGTCTCCTCCCCCTTACCGTGGACGTGAAGAGGTGCCTTATGCAAATGGGTTAGTCTCTTCTCTTAACAGTATGAAATAATTTGTTTTTGTTGCATTCTTCTTTTGTTGTTGAGCTAAAGGAAAATGATGATTTAAGGAAATTATATTTATCCTGCAATATTGTCTTAGTATAAGTGGTACCCTTTATGATTATTCTTATTGTTTGCAGGAATGGAATCAGGGAACGTCGCAGAAGCAGGAGTTAAATTGCAAGTGTCTGAATCTGGTGATGATGGATGTGGGTTTTTAAGGTTTTGCATGTTTAGCTACATAACAGTTATGTTTAGAACGTGTCTGCTGGCAGCCTCTACTTTTGGAGATTGGTTAAGTTTCTTGCCATTATTTTGTGTGTTTTTTCAGAATACTTTTCTATTGATGCTGTTCTGCTGTAGGATCAGATATACTTTGTTATAACTAATTAGTGTTTAGATATTGAAGAGAAGCTAAGAGTTTGTGTTGTTTTGTTTTTGTGTCCGAGGTGTCTTCTCGTGGTTCTACTACATTGGTATAGTGTGCCACTTCATGGTTCTGCATCATTCGTTTTCTGCTTCTGCACTTGCTTCTGGTTTTGTTCCTCTGCTGCCTTCCCTCTGTATCTTCAATTTTGAATGATTGTGGCCCCTGGTTGTCTTCAACACCCAAAAGCTTTGCCTGATTGATTCGCAATGATGCGCCTGCCTCAAAATTTTAAGGGAACTCTTTTATACTCTATTCCAAATAGAAAGAGAGATGCTTTGAACACTTCGAGAAGGTAACTTACACGTTGGTTTCTTCACGTGGGAACTTATGCTATTCTGAATTGAACCATCTCTGTAGTCTTCTTGGCAGAAAAGGCCATCTCCGGAAAGCTAGCGGCAATTCTGTCTGAAATTCTCAGCCAAGATTGATCAAAATTTTTGTTAGTCTCTGGGGGTGGGTTCATGCTTCTTTGTGTTCAGTAACAATTGGAAGGCCAAGCTTAAAATTAGATTTTTTTTAAAATTCATTCTTTGGCGGAATGAATATATGGATCGTGCAAGCTTCTTTCTCCTGCTTTAAGGCTCTAGGATTCCATGGTGTTGTCAAATGCTCTCCTCTTCTGTTACCCTGGAAACGTAGTGCTTACATTTACTGACCTCGAGAATTTTCCATATGCTTTTGAACCCAAGTAAAAAAGTTTTCTATATGCTTTAGTTTGAGCAGGTTTCCTCCTTTTTCCATTCCTGTCCCATCCTTTTAGTTTTTTACTTACCTGGAGTGGAGGCAGTGTAAATGGCTGAGAGTGACTCTCAGTAGGCTGAATAGCTTCCATGATGTTGGTGCTTCTGCTCTCAGTTGAGACTTTATGCTGCTCAAGTGCCATGCTTGATCACCTCACTCGTTTTCAAGTCAACAATTGTATTTTCAGTTGTTATAAGACATTGTTAGATTTAAATGGATCCCTCGTGGTTGTGCCAACTGGATATGTGGTCAATATGTTTTTCCCCCCTATCTGTATTTTTTGGTTTCCAATGCCTGTGGCTACGATGTTCCATTTATCTATTTGCCCTCTTCTGTCACATTTTGATGTATATTTTGCCTGAGTATTGTAGCGATTGAAATTTGAGGCCAGTGTTGTGCTGGCTGTAGTAGGGTCATTTGTTCACTGTATTGCGAGAGAATATGTTTAGCATAACAAGTGAGTAGATGAGATGTCTGAGTACAAGTCATGACAAACCTGATTGCAACTATTATGCTCATTAGGCTAACTATATATGCGCCTTACTCGGACTTAATCTGTGTTTGTTTCAATGATGAAAACCATGTTAATTTAAAATTGCTTGTGCGTTGAAGGGTTAAGGGAAGATGCGTTTCAAGTTGTGCGTTGATGCTTTTATTGTTAGTCTCTTGACATCCGTCTGACCACATAATGCTTTCATTGTTAATCATTCTGTAAACACCCTCACCCAGATTATCTGCCTCACCTATTTCTAATTCCCAACGTTCCAACTCTTTTCACAATGTGCTGAACCAATTGCCAGGTTTAGCCTTGAGTCTCGAACTAATTATCTATGTTAAGTTGTTTATAAGTTTAGTTTTTAGTCGAAGCAGATGATTATGTAAGGGGTTATTTGGCTCTGAAAAATCAGTTTATGACCTAAGTTTTATGATGCAACTAGTTGAATTCCCGTGATATTCACGGGATAATTTTACTAAAGATTATACAATATTATGATATTAATATAAAATTTAAAAAACTTGTATATAAAATCATAAAAAAAATTATGTAATTCATAAAAAAAAAATCTTTAAGATTGTGCCTCATATTTTATCAACATATAGATACAAAAATTATATAATTGAAGCCAGAATCTTGTTAATAAATAAAAAAAATTATACATAAAATTAATATAAAAAATATTAGATCAAGTTATTATCAACATTAGATAAAAAAAATTATATACTTAGATTCCAAATCTTGTTACAAGATAAAAAAGATATACATAAAAAATATTAACATATAAATCAAGTTATTATCTTATAAATAAAAAATTGGATACATAGAAAATATGATATAAGTAATTATAATATTTATTATTTAAAAATGCAACATTATTTTATTTAAAAATTCCATGTGGCGCAATATTTTCAACAAAGATGGTTTCTGCTTTATAATGTACTAGGGAGATAAAAGAATAGCTGGGGCTTGGGGAATTTTTTTTTTTTGAAAGGTGATGGGGCAAGCAGCGGCGGATTTAGGGGGGCGGGTGAGGGGTGGGCAACTGCCCCCCGTTCGCCGGAACATTTAATAGGGAGTAAGGAGAAGTAGGGACAGCGGGCCGGGGCTCGGGGGCAGAATCTGGGAGGAACCAAAGGGCGGTGGCCCGTGGCCAGTGGGTGCGACGACAAAGATTAAGGTCGGAACTGAACACCATTGGAGGACATCGAAGTTGCAGAGGTGGGGGCAAGTAGATCTAAGAAATACGAGGAAGAAGAGTAACTGAACACGTCGTTTCACTTAAAGCTGGGGCCATTGGGCAAATTTTAATTTTATTTTAACAAAAAAATAAAAAGTATTGTATTTACCTAGTACTCTAACTCTCTAGTACACTGGTGAACCCAAATGGGCCAAATCAATACACGTTCATGGCTGAGCCCATGAGTTCGATTTCAATTTTCAAACATTTGGATTTTCTTTCTTTTTGATATTTAGTTACTTTAGTCATTAGTCATTACAAATATAAATTTATTATATTTTATTTTTTTGTATAATTTTAATAATTGTATTCAATTCAAATGAAATAAACCTTATAGCTGTATACTTTATATAATAGCTTAGAAAAATAGATAGCTTATTAATTTTTATTATTTGATGTAATGTGGATAATTGTTGATTAATTTTAATAGGTTAATTGTTAAATTAAAATATTAATAATGTTAAAAAATTGAAATAGAAGATGAATGGTTGAATGATAGGTTGGTTGTATTTACCGAATGGGAGGTGTATTCAACGTAATTGAAAACGAAATTATTTTGAATTGTTTTTAAAGTTTAGACTTTAGATACTTGTTGATGTAAATAATCTCATAGTAGATAGTCACATGATGTGATATATAATTTATTTTTATGTCAAACTATTTGTAGTGTTATTGTTTTATGTACTTTTAACTATTTAATTTGTTCGATTTTTTTTACTATTAGTCTAACGTCCCCCTAGATCCTGGATCCGCCACTGGGGCAAGTCTCCCGTTTTACTGACTTGGTAGAGACGATTCATGACATGGTAGTTAGTACTATTTGTGATGATAAGTTGTTGTGGTCATAACTCATATCGACTGGCTAGGTGGGCATAGTGTTGATGTATGCGTGGATTGTCCATGGTTCAATTTTGTGGTTTTTTGAAGAATATCATGGACTTGTCAAATCCATATTTATATGTTATAAGCTTTAATCCGACATCTGAACAAAAAATTATGATCGTTTGAAGATTACAAGTATGCAACCCACTTTTAAATATGCAAACTACTTTTAAATATATGAGGGTTTTATGTAATTAAGTAAAATTTTCGGCTAATTTTTCAATTACTTTTTACATTATATAATACTACAAGATTACCATATGGAATTTGTAAAACCTCGAGGTTACTATGTAGAATTTCAGAAAATGTTATCTATCACGTGGAATTTGTGAAACCTTGTGGTCACCACGCGAAATTATAAGGTCAAACATCATTGGACTCATTAAAATAATAAAATTTGATGAAAAGTTTGAATTATTTAAAAAATAAAAGAAACAGGCAATCCGAAATCTCACTTCCTCCCTCCGCCTAATTGCGCTCGGAAATCGGGCATTCGGGCGGTTGGTGTCTTCACGTCTCTCTCATGCTAGGTTGTTAACTGAGACTTGTTTATTGCTATATGAGTTTCTACAAAGTCAAACCTCCATTGCAGATTCCTCCTTCCTTGGATCCATTCCTTTTTCAATTTCTTCTTCTTTCTCCCCAATCTCGAACTTGTTTTGTACCTGATGTCCTGATAGATAATGGTTGTGCTTCTGGCTATATATGGATCTCCCCATATTGATATTTGCTTCTATCAGTCTTCTTCTTCCTTGATTGATTAATGGCCTCTAAAGGAACAACAAACATGGAGAATCTCAAACAGGATAGGCGTGTAAGGTACGCCAAAAATTCAAATGTTTTGTGCTTCTTTTGCCTGCCGCTTACAATCTCATTTGTTTGATTGTGTTTGGATTTTTCGAAATTTACAGCTTCAGCGATGAAGTCAAACATAGCTTCAACATCAGCTGGGTGAAGACAGAATCCATGAAATCCGACAACAGCATCCCTTCTTCCCCATTCTACAAATCCCCATCACCTCTTCTAAACTTCGCCGGCTCCCAAATCAACAGATTCGGCGACAGCGTGTTGAAAATTCCCCACTTCAGAGTCTTCTCCAAGCACTCCGTAGAAGACGACGACTTGCGCGGCCAGCCATGGTGGACAAAGATCCTCGACCCTTCTAGCGAAGTCGTATTGACGTGGAACCGCATTTTCCTCGTAGCCTGTTTAATTTCGCTCTTTGTAGATCCGTTGTTCTTCTATCTCCCGATTGTGGATGCTGTTCCGACTTCGAATTCCGTTTCCAGTGCGTTTTGTATGACTAGGAGTGTTAGATTGGGAATCGTTGTTACCTTCTTTCGCTCCCTTGCTGATTTCTTCTACATGCTTCATGTGGTTGTCAAGTTTCGGACTGCCTTCGTAGCTCCTACTTCCAGGGTCTTTGGACGAGGGGAGCTTGTTAGGGACCCTTACCAGATTGCCAGGAGGTATATTCAATCAGACTTCTGTATTGATCTTCTTGCAGCATTGCCTCTTCCTCAGGTATTTTCTCCTTCCATTATTTTGTATCCCGTCTTATTTGGCACCAAGAGTTCATTACTATTAGTTTATCCTACGGTGGTTGGGGTTGTAATCATAGTTGAATTTGCACTATCTGGTATTTGTGGGTGATTTGGAATTAAGATTCAAACACTGTAAACCTCAGTCATTGTTTGCAGTCGAATTAGTATCTTTTGAGTTTACCTACAATGGATGAAGGTTGGGGGATGGCCGGATGGGGGCCTCAGCTCAAACTACCTCTTCCAAGCTTACTTGTTCTGAACAAAAATAGGGGCTGGATTCATGATAAGAAGCTGCTTTCTGACCTGTTACTGTTAGAGGTTGATATAAATTGACGTTTAAATTTGAAGTTTCAAATGAGTTGTGCTAGCTTCCCTTTTAGTGTACTCAATTTCTTAGTTTGTTAAGTGCAGTTTAAAGAAGTTCAAAATGAAACTACGACATCTTCCTTACAAGTGTTTTCTGAAGGCTTCTGCATAGCCAATGGTAGTATCATTGAGGAAGTGGGGAGGCTTTTAGTATAGTGGCTCTAATTTACATTTCCGGCTCAGATGAAAGGATTAAGAAAGTAGTGCTTACATTTTTGGCATCGATTGCTCCCTTAATCATGTGCCATTTCATTTGAACAGATTTAAGTATATCAATGCTGCTGTAGGTAAGTGTCAGAGGTTGTCAAAGCACTTTAGCAATACTTTGCATGTTTTGGTCGCCACTGCAAAAAGATCATATTCACTGACTTTAGTATAAGGAATCTGCAATACTTTGTAAGCCATCAGGATGGTTGGCTATAAAGCTAATGCTTACTTCTAACTATTATGGACAAAGTATCTAATTCCTTCGTGCTAGTTCTCCTACTTTAACTTCCCTGTTCCCTGCCTTCTGGTGGAATTTATCACTTGTAAAAGTTGTTTACCCCAGTTGCTTTCTTTTGCAGATTGTGATATGGTTCATCATCCCAGCAATAAGCAGCATCCATTCAAGTCACATGTTTAATGCGCTTGAGTTGGTCGTATTTATCCAATATCTTCCAAGGTTATATCTCATAAATCCTCTGAGTTCTCAAATTACAAAAGCTACAGGTGTTGTCACCAGAACTGCTTGGGCGGGTGCAGCATATAATCTGCTCCTATACATGTTAGCTAGTCATGTAAGCTCATCTATAGCCTTTTTCTTTTGATTTCTGCATCCGTTTTGTTTTAATTCACATGGTTTAATAATTCATTTATTGCTCGAACTGCTAATCCTTGAAGATTGTATATGTCAGTACTTTGTTTCCTTCATATTTTACTGATAAACTTTAATCTTGTTTGAAAACTTGTTATGATTTGTTTCTCGCAATTGTTGGTAGGTTCTAGGAGCAGCTTGGTATCTTTTGTCAATAGAAAGGCAATCCACATGCTGGAAATTCAACTGCAAGCTAGAAATTGGCTGCCATCCAAATTACTTGTACTGTCAAAATTCAGATGCTGGTCGTATTAATTGGGCAACTAGTACTCAGATTTTTGACCACTGTGATCCTAACAATGCGAATCATACTTTTGACTTTGGAATGTTTGAGAATGCAGTGTCAAAAAATGTTGTCTCTAGTGGCTTTATGAACAAGTACTTCTACTGCCTGTGGTGGGGATTGCAGAATTTGAGGTTAGACTATTTAATGATGTTAATATGTCATATTTGTTTATATACTATTGATACTAAGATCTACATATGATATGGGTTTCTGTTTATCGCCTGCATTTAATCATTTATGATATTAGCAACACAACCTGTTTCCAAACAAGTTAAGCTGACTCTATGTTGCTTCACTAAGTTGAATACTTGTGAATCCATGCTTTGAGCTTACTATTATGTAATTTATACTTTTTGACACTCAAATAGCATAAAAAATAGATGAAGCCTCAAGCCGTGTTAGGTGCTCAAGTTGATATGTAGTCAATGGTCACAATCATTCATTGACGTACACTGCTAATTTATTGTGGGTGCCTTTGGTTTTTTTCATTTTCCTGAATTAAGCGTCAGGTTTATGAGCAATTACTGTAGGGTAAGGATTCTTTTGTTACGTAGTTTTGACATATCTTCTACCTAATTTTGCAGTTCTTATGGTCAAAATTTGATGACAACTACGTTCATCTTGGAAACAACATTTTGCATTCTAATTTCCATCCTGGGTCTAGTTTTGTTTGCTCATTTGATCGGAAATATGCAGGTAGGCAACATATTCCTTGAGTTGATAAAACATGTAGAATGTATGACCAAAGTTAATTGTCTTGTGATTATTTCTAAATTGTTCATTGAAACTTGGAACTACCTTCCTTTGAATATGGTTTTGATCTCTTAGTTTGATCTCTAAGCTTAAGCTGATGAAGCTTCTTCTGTTTCAATTTTTTTTTTGTTTACAAAAGGAAGGATAAAATCATGAAATAGCTATGTTCTCTTTTATGGCATTGTCTGAGAAGCAAAATCTTTGCAAAGAATCTGCAAGGGTATATTGATTAATTGCTAAGCTCAACCACCGAAGGATTATTTTTGCAGCCAACTGTAATTTACAAACAATGCAAACATCATTTGCTGGTTATGTTTAAGGTTTAAGAAGTGCCTTTGATAGTGAACCACACCAATCCTTAATGGAGGACACATATACTTAATGTGACAAAAAAGAAAAGAACTTGCAAAATAAATATATAGAAATATCATTTTTTTACATATACCTTTGGATACAGTTTCTTAAATTTTTAATTTCTTATATGGATTGTAATGAGATATAAAATCCAAGTCATTGAAATGGATGCAAAGGATTGGCTATTGTAGACTAGGTTATATTTTCCATCTTAATATTTAAGTTACTAATAAGGGATGGGTTTTGGAGTTGTAGACCTACTTACAATCCATCACCTTGAGACTGGAGGAATGGAGGCTCAAGCGACGTGATACAGAAGAGTGGATGAGACATAGGCAACTCCCACAAAACCTTCGTGAAAGGGTGAGGCGATATCTTCAATACAAATGGCTTACTACAAGAGGAGTTGATGAAGAATCCATTCTAGTTTCCTTACCAACTGATCTACGCAGAGATATTCAAAGGCATCTGTGCTTGGACCTTGTCCGGCGAGTAAGCTCAGTTTCTTTTACACTTTTTAGTCTTGCCTCTTATCTCAACTAAAAATCTAGATACCAGGAATTGTGCTTGGACCTTGTCCGGCGAGTAAGATTTTGCTTCAAGGCTTCTATTTCATTGCTACCAGGAATTCAGTTGATTTGTTGAGTACAGTGCTCAAAATTGGTTCTCCACCTTAGCTAATATTTTCACATCTATCCTGCTAAATTTAATGAGCAAGAAAGCCTCTTAGGGTGCGTTTGTATTATATCAGATAATGCATTATCTTGCATTACAATGCATTAAAATTTGACATTTTCTAATGTAATAATCCAAATGCACCCTTTGTGCTTTGATCATATGCTTCTTTAGGATCTTGTGCCAATGTTTTCTTCTAAAATTGTGACGGGTCCTTAAAAAATATGCAGGTTCCCTTTTTTGCACAGATGGACGATCAGCTGGTAGATGCCATATGTGAGCGGCTGAGATCATGCTTAAGCACTCAAGGTACGTTCATAGTTCGCGAGGACGACCCTGTGACAGAGATGCTTTTCATTATAAGAGGCAAATTGGAGAGTTCAACCACAAATGGAGGTCGATCTGGGTTTTTCAACTCGACCATGCTGGGACCCGGTGACTTTTGTGGTGAAGAACTGCTTGCTTGGGCACTACTTCCAAAATCCACCTTGCCTTCTTCAACAAGAACAGTAAGAGCTCTAGTGGAAGTGGAAGCTTTTGCATTGTTTGCTGAAGATCTCAAGTTTGTTGCAAACCAGTTTAGACGTCTTCATAGTAGAAAACTTCAGCACACTTTTCGTTACTACTCTCATCATTGGAGGACATGGGCAGCGTGCTTTATTCAAGCTGCCTGGAGACGGTACAAGAAGAGGATGATGAATAAGAGCCTCAGCCTCAGAGAGTCATTTTCTGAGTCTTCCATTGATAATTATGATGATTACTCTCCTGATGAGAATGGAGTAGCTCAAGATGAGAACATAACTAATATGAAGAAAGTAGGAATTAAGAGTGATGATTTGCAGCTGCCAAAGTTTGCGAAACCTGAAGAGCCTGATTTCTCATTAGATCCACATGATTGATTCTTCAGTCTGAATATTCTCAGGCAGACAATAGTTACTAATAGATTGTAAGTGTGTGAATGGTTGTGCAGAATGCGTCTTTTTTTTTTTCCTCCCCTTTAACATATTGGAATGCTGTATAATTTTTTTGTAGTTCATTCAAGAAACACAAAATGTAAAATGTGAAGTGAATTGTTGATTTAACACCTCATAGGTTAAGGAACACCATTTGTTGTAGTTTTTACATTCTCACACTTGCATATGAATATGTCAATGGTCTTGTTATTTCTTCTGCTAGGTTATGGAGTGTACAACAAGTTTTCCTTTTTGTATAATTAAGGCACCCACAACGGGGATAAGTTGCAGTGCAAAGTGTCAGAACAATTATATTTTATTTGGATGTTTGCATGTCCCAATATAAAAGAGAGACGGATGCAAGATTGGTGCAAACGCGTGAATGCGCGTGTATGATATCCAAACGCGGCGTTTTAATAGTTATGCAGCTGGAATACGTTATTTTAATCCACATCTAAGATACCTCTTCTATTTAAATTGCCATAATCCATAATTTTAAACTAAAAAAATTCCCCTAATTCATAATTATTTTTTAAAATTCATAATTTAATTGTATTATCTATCCAATTATGACGTTTGTTTACCTTAATTTTATATATCAATACTGCTTAATTAAGAATAGTATATGCAATTCTTAATAAATGTACAATGACTTTAAAAAAAAGTTATTAGTTTTTTTTTCTCTAAATTAACGATATAATTTTTCATTATAAAATTATAATCAAATTGTGAAAAAATTATTTATAATGAGGACAATATATGGTTTTTTTTTGAAAAAAATGATGTATGTGTAATTATATATGAAGAGAGAAAAAAGTGTTAAAAATTAGAAAAGTAGGGGTTCATGGGGTGCATGAATGTAGGAATAAATTGTATTGGATGCATGAATGATGTGTCAGAGAGAGAAATGAAAAAAATAGAGGTGCATAACACTGTAGCTAGCCGGTGCATGGGTGCGGATGCTCTTAAAGGTTTTATTAAATAATTATTTTTAATGTTAATTTTTTAACATCAAAATTAAGATATAATAATTGCTATTAAGATGTTAAGATATTATAGTAAGGATTTTTTATTCACAAATTTGGTACAACGACGAAAACAACATCGTCCCAGTATAGTCTTGTTGTTGCGGGATTTGGGGTCGATATGTACGCACCCTTTTGAGGTGTTTTCGATAGACCCAAGGCTACCTACACAACCATATACGAGTAGAAGTGAAGATGAACTAATGGATTACACAAAGCATCACAGACACCTATGCCATCTAAGAAAAGGGTTCAAGCTAAGGGTCATCTACACTAATTATAATCCACCAATCATCCCTATCCTAGACCATATCCTCAAAGAGTGACAAACTGGTGAGATCCTGCCTAATCACTTCCTTCTAGCTCTTTTTCGGTCTACCTCTTCTTTTGTAAAAATCTCCAAAAACTAACCCTTCACACTTTCGTACTTTTCTCCTATACTTGCCACTCCAACTTTGTCCCTAATATATCCTTACCAACATAGACGGGCTTTACGTATCTTGTCACCTATACTTGCCATTCCAACTTTGTCCCTAATGACCTCATTTCCGATCCTGTCGACTCTCGTGTTTCCACTATCTCATCCACCTTCATCTTCACCTCTAGAGCCTTCATGATTGGCCAACACTCCAATTCGTACATCAAAACAGGCCTAATTACCATTCTATAAAAATTTCTCTTCAATTTGAGTGGTACCTTTTTCTCGCATAACACTCCTAAAGCTCTCTTCCATTTTTACTAGCCCGATTGAATTCAGTGTTTAACATTTGTCTATATGCCCCCGTCACGCTGCAAGTGGGACCCTACTTACTTGAAAAGCTCCTTCTTAACTATGGTGTCTTGACCATGATGCACTGTCGTGTCAACCATGTTCCCATCCCCCTCCTCAAATTTGAATTATACATACTTTGTCTTTGACCTTCTTAGCCTAAAACCTTCTGGTTCCAATGTTTATCTTCACCTTTCCAACTTAGTGCTAACACCAACTTTTGTCTTATCAATCAACACTATGTCATCTACACACAACATACACCATGATACATCAGCTTGTATTGACCCCAACAAAGACATCCATCACCAAAATAAAAAGGAAAGAACTTAAAAATGACCCTTGGTGCAAACCTACCTTCACTTGAAAAAACATTGTATCTCCTACAAGCGTACATACACTGGTCAAGGCGCCCTCATAAATGTCCTTTGTTATTCTTATGTATGTTCTGGAGACCTCATTTGCCTCCAATCACCTCCAAATAAGCTCTCTACAAACATCATATGTAGGTTCTTTTTCCTCACCTTGTACACTTCTATCATCCTCCTCAAAAAATGAATGGTTGACCTCCCTAGCATAAAACCAAATTGATTCTCGGACACACTCACCAACTTTCTTAGCCTTCTTGCACACCTTCATTGTGTGGCTAAGAAGTTAGACCCACATATAGTTGTTGCATTGTAGCACATCGCCCTTGTTCTTATACAATAGGATCAACTTGCTAAGTCCCACTCTTTTGGCATTTTTGTTGTCCTTAGGATAACGTTGAAAACTAATGTGAGCCACTCCGAACCTTTCACCCTAAAACATTTCCAAACTCCAACTCAGATTTCATTTGGACCCATTTCTATGTTATTTCTTACTCTGCGCATTAGCTTCTTTACTTCATCCTTATCAATGCGCCTATGGAAGTTGTATCTAGTCTGACTCTTTGAACCTTGGCTACCTTGTAGTGACTCCTGACCTTCCTTTAGCAACTTGGAGAAGTATGTTTTCCATCTTTGCTTGATTTTATTTTGGTCCACTAAGACCTTTCCTTCTTCATTCTTAACACATCGTGCTCTGTCCAAGTCTCTAATCTTTCTCTCCCTTGCACGCGCTAGCCGATAAATTACTCTTTCTTCGCCCTTTTTATCCAACACCTTGTATATACTCTCGAAGGCTCTCTCCTTAGCCATTGCAATTGCTTTCTTGGCCTCTATCTTTGTACTATAACTCTTTTAGTTTACTAGCAAAATCCTCCCCATTGTCGCAACTCATCCATTTCTTGTATGCCGTCTGCTTGGGCTTGAATTTCTCTTGAACCTCTTCGTTCCACTAGAATACACATCTTTTGAGACCATTTCTGTCTCTTGGCATACCCAACACTCCACAAACCGCGAATGATGTTCGAAAAAAAAACATGGAATGCGCACAAGAAGTGCATAAACATTGCTAGGGATGTTCATCCATTCATGCCTTAATATGCACAATCTTGTACTGAATTTGATGCATATTTAGGCAAATTTCATGCACATCGAGCATATCGACTATGTGCATGTTTTGCACTAGATGTGCATCAATTTTTGCATGTAGACTTAGATGGAAGTTCATTCATATTTTAAAAACTAATAAATTTGATTTACATTTTAGCCAATGTATGTGCACATGTAATTAAGTGAACTTTATGCACATAGTAATTTAAGCACATACGTCCTAAAGTTAATAAAGTACATGTTTCAAAAAATAAAATAAAATTTTTAAAATTCATGCACAATGTGCATAAAAAAACCGATGCTTGTGCAAATTCAATTTGATACTTATGCACATCCAAAGAAAAAAAACATGGAAATTCTATGCACGTCCCCTAGAACGAATATTTTGAAAAATACGCAAATAATTCGGCACAATATGTCCGTAATATTTTCTCCCACTTTAAAGTCTAGTAATTATCAATTTGTAAAAGAAAAGATATTCTTCTTAATTGTCTACAAATATATTAAAAAGAATTTTTGTAGTATGTGTCCAAAAATACAAACTTTAAGAATCATTGAATTAAAATTTAATTTATTAATGTATACTCATGAGAACACATTAGCTGAACCATAAAGATGCATACATAATTATTTTATCACACGTTCCTACAATCAAAGCATAGGTTTTGAAATAAACATTAAAAAACTATAAAGCTTTATTTGAAGGGGCCATTGACCTCTTCAATATTCTTGCTGCTAAAGAGGGGCTTGAACTTGTTTGTTGCTTGAAGTTGTGCGAACACAAGGTTTAGGCTAATAATTTTTAAGAAATGTCTAAATTAAATAATATGAATATTTTTTAAATACATAACTTAGTTTCATTATATATAAAAAAAGAAAATTATTAATATACTGTGTAAGTTTATAATTTTTATAAACTTAAGTCCGTTATAATTCCTTGAAAATCAACGTTATCGAATGAACAAAATAAATTGACGGTAATTTATTTTGTGGTTAATTGAATCAGGAAAAAGTCTGAGTAGTAACCTCGAGTGATCTTTTCCGTAACCAGTTGTCGTCAATATCAAGGCAAGTAAAATCGGTTCTTTTTCCGCATTCGTTTTAAAAGCATGATTTCTATCATGACGTTTTAATATATGTTGCGAAATTAAGTGTGAATAAAAATGAATCTAGGATTGTATTATTTTCCTAGATTTAACGGATATTATTTGTAGTACATACCATAGACTGCGCTAGTTGTGGATGTCGGCGTCGTTGATGTGTGACTATGTGTGATGCTATATGTATTAGTTCTAAGCTCTAGTGTAAGGAGCAAAACTTGAAGTTTTATGAACTATATTATATTAAAATTAATGTTCACTAGGTCGTTCTATCACTAATGTAAGGTCATGACCCATGTCCCTCCACCGTTGAGGGGTGTTTGCACCATTAAGTGCCATGGGACGTACGTGCCAGTATTATGAGACTTTGTCTCTTCTAATTAAAGTATCTAATAATCGAAGTGGAACTATTCATAATCGTTTAAAAGTAACTTAGATAATTGTACTCGTACACAAAGAAAAATGGATAGGATGGTCGGTACAAAATGGGAAATCTTCCTTGCTCTCGGATTCCGTGGTCATCTGGTTCCAATTTGAATTTGCACAACACGTATGCGGTAAGGTTGGTTGAGGTGCACGGGGTCAACGAGGGTTTTGATGAAGCTCGAAATAAACCAATGCTAAAGACAAGAAAAAAAAATTGTATTTATTCGATGAGACAAACCCTTGCTTTTTATTTATGGTTTCTGAGCGGGATTATTACAACGAGATTATGCCCTAGATCTCCTTACACGGGATTCGAGGTCTCTACCTAACAAAGCCTTGAGACCTCTTAATTACAATGAGATTATTACTTTACAAACTACTAGCGAGGCTCCTTCCTATTACAAATGAAGAGTTAGCGTCTAGTAAGCGAGGTGGTACAATTGAGAGTTTACACAAAGATTGTAGTCTGCGAATTGGCTTTGAACGAGGTCTCTTTTGGTGACTTGAAGTATTTTTATAGAGTTTCACTTGATTGTAGCGTGGTCTTTACGATGATTCAACACGTCGATCTTCAATCAACAAGATAGTTCTTGAGTTCAAGATGTTTTTCGACCCCCTGCAACCTTCGAGATCTTTCCTTATTTATATATGTTTGGAGATCAGAGTTTTTTCCAACCTCCGATGTGGGATGCTTGAGTTTCGGCCCTTTGATTGGTTGAGGTGTAGGTGGTGGCCCATTGGCCAGGATTTAGGTGGCTTTTGACTAGTTAGGCGGGGCGAGAACGTCAGCTTTGAGAATGTGAGGTTGGGACCTCGTGGCGAGCTGCTTATTCCCACTTATTAGTGAATAGGCAGCTCGCTAATAAGGAGCGGGAAGAGGATGGAACCCCCTAATCCACCTCCGATGCCTCAGTCAAAAGAGTAGTCTGTCAATTCGAACGTCGAGGTACAACAAGAAAGCAAGGAATCCCTGAATAGTCGAGTTAAGCGAGTATTAGAATGTTCAAGTTTTCAAAATACACCGATATGCAACATATGCCCTTCCTTACACGGCGAAGGCGTGTATTTATAATGGAAGAAGGAGATTAGAGGGGTCGAGATTATACATATCCTATCGCTAGTTATATGTCTTAGAGCCCAAGCTATGAATATTCCCCCATTCTCCAATTTTAATTATATCCTATTTGAAGGATAAAATCTCCCATTAAGTTGCATAACTACCATATTTAAAATAATAGGAAAATAAATAAAATTAATAATAAATACCCAGTAATTAAGAAACGGTTCGACTAATGTGTGCCCAATAACAATCTCGGTGAAACCATGTTCCAACATATCTGCATTAAAGTCCGAGTCATCAACGCGTGATGATCTCTTCCTTTTGCCTTCGTTCGAAAGTTCAGAACATTTCCGTGGAAGAATGTAGCTACATGATGTCGTCTGGTTTTAATTTGGATTCCGACATTGGTATCTACATCCTCTCCCTAAATAGGAACCACTTTAGAAATTCCACTTGCTTAGTCTGTCACAATACTAACCCGACCACTCTTTTTCCTTTGCATGGTTGGCTGGTGTCAACCGTATTTCCATTCGGCACATCGGGAGGAGGAGTCATCATCAAGGATTGAAGGGAAGATGTGACATAAGAAGTTGGGCGCGGTTATCATGGAGTTCTTAGTTTTCGCTTCCGCATATTAAATAAGATTTGTATGAATGAGATCATCGGCTTGTGAGGACCATTCTCAAGAATTTTTATTGTATGGTTGTAGATAATTTTACGACGTATATTTAATGTTTTGCTTTCATATTTAAAGTTATGGTTAAGTTCTGTAATTACTGTAAGTCTTGGATGACTTCGAGAGTTTGATATTGAGGTAACTGGCGGTTACATCCCTGTATAAAAGGGGTGTTACCTTTATATCTAGATAATAAGGAGCAAAAGGGAAAAGCATAAAAGATACAGACAAAGGATAAAGTTGTCTTACGAGAAGGATAACCTTATTTATTTGAGCTAATGCTAAGACTAAAGAAAATAAGATATATTCCACACCTGTCTAATATCTTAATCATTTCATACCTAGCCAACAAAAAATGATGACACTTCATTTTCACTCATCCCAGAAAATGGGTCAAGAGCCAAATCTTCTCCGATACAATATTTGATGCGTCCCTCGTATGGGATGCGACGGATCAATTCGGTGTTTGAGTATTGGGTCTCGAACAAATGCAGTAGAAGGCTTGAATGATTCGAGAATCTGGCACGAACAATGTTGAACAATGCAAATACGAGAGCTTGAACGAAATAGCAATGGCGGTGCAATGGCACTAGGGAAAAACTAGGAGAAAACCCTGACTATATTAATCCCAAAGTGTGCGCTGAATGGAAACAAGCGTAAACCCCCCCTTATATAGAGGCGGCACAAAGAAAAACACAAGAAACCCTAAAAATCCTACGGCGCGCCTAGGGCTAGTACGCAGACTAGGCCCAACGGCGCGAGTCCAAAAGCCATCGGTGCAAGGCCCATTAAATGCTTACTAAATCCATAAAACCACTAATAGTAATGTTCTAGAGTGGAAACAATGCAAAAAATACTATACAAAGGATAGGTCGTCCGTGACCGTGCTCGAAGTGTCGTGACAAGGCTGGCGCGGCGCTGGCGTGGCGCTGGCGAGGCTGGCGAGTGTCATAGCGCAGGCGAGGGCGCTGTCGAGGACGCTGGTGTAACACCCCGACTTCCGACGAGGCGTTACTAGGAAATAGACCTTACAAGGTACTATTATTTAGGTTGACAACTACACTGTAGGACCTTACAACGCGGGCACGACGAGAATATCATAATAAAACATCCAATCTTTATTTAATAAAACTTAGAAAACGTAATAATGCATGAATCCCCGAAAACCATAAGCAATCAAATACATCACAATGCCTACTGAAACTGAACTATCCGAACAAAATTATAATAAACGAAACACAGTACCAACTCCATCTAACAAATATTAAAATCAACATCCTAACTTTTGTAAATAAACTAGTACAAACAAAACCCACTATGACACGCGCTCTTTACCGCTCCGGCCCGCCATCTTGCCTCGGTTCCTGCACGGTTCCCTGATTCATACCTGGAACTGAAAAATGTTCCCCGAAGGGTCAGCGTCTAATCTACCAAGCTAGAAAGAATACGGAAACTGTAGAACGCTTTGAAATCATTTATCTAAAGTCAGCATACGAATCCACAATCGCAATCACAACTCTAAAGGCCAATACCTAAATTAGTTATATCAGTCACACAAGTCACATACGCATTTACAATCACAATCACACAGCAATGCAATTCTTCCTTTGTCCACAATCCGACTTCTAAGGCGCTCATCACCGCGCCGAGTGCAGAGGCAGGCCCTCCCACTCCACTTCACAATCTCCCTTCTAACCCCTGGCTAAGCCTCCACTGGAGCACTTGCCAAAACACACAGATAATAATTTTCGTTTTCAAGAGGCACGATTTTCCTAGTCACACGGGTCAAAGTAGCCAACTCTTCCTCAACACCAGCTACGATGGGCCGTGTCGGACACGGTACCAACACAGAGAAAACGTTCCAAAATAATTTCCGATAAAACACATATAAAATCATTAACGCACACAACACACAAGGAGTTCAAAGCAATTTAAAAAGTATTCGGGACTAGTTCCCAAAACCCGCCCTACAATAACGATACGCAATCTAACAGGGTAGAGAAGAACTGAGCAAGTCGAAAAATGACTTACCTCGAAGCTAAGGATCCCTTGATGAAGACGAAAATTAAGAACGCGAACGGACACAATTCCCTAAAAGAATTTTTAAAGTGAAAGGTTAGATTAAAATACAAGCCGAACCAAGGTAACCTGATTAAGGTGTCGCCTTTACTCCACTTGAAACTAACGCAAGCTATAAAGAGAATTCCTAACACGTCACTTATTACTATCCTACAAATACAAACATCAGGATTCTAGCCCACGTAACAACGAAACCACTCACCCAACTAGCTAGCCTCATCAAACTCAAATCCGTATACTATCAACAGTGTAAAAGATTTTACTAAAATTCAAACTACACTAATGGAATTACGATCAAGGTATATATATACTAATATTTTAAAAGGATCAAAAGCATCACCTATTACAATACGAACTTCTAACAATAAGTTTAAACAAATTACTTTTCATAATTTATTAAGGTTAGATTTACTAAATTCTGTAGCCTCTTGAACAAACTAATAATGCCCAACAACACGATCACTGTCAGCTCCGATCTCTCTCCCTACGGACAACATCAACTCGGTCGGCGATCCCGTCCCAGCGTCACACACACACTACGATCGACTTCTACCCCCAAACCCACAACCACTAAGCAACGAGGCGATGAACAACGGTACTCTCGGACTTAGTTCTATCTAACCGAAGAAACCAAGAAGGAAAACCAGAGAGGGAGGAACATCTTACCGATGACGAGACGAACGCCGGAACCGGTCAACAAGGAAGGCGTCTTAAGAGGACCACGATGCTATAAAGTCGAGGTAGAGGTAGGAAACGGAGACAGGAGGATAAGATTTCCGACAACCTCGCCGGCAAATACGGAAAAACAAGGGACACAACTCACAGGGGACGCTCAACAATCACAATGGGGAAGATAAGAAGAATACCGAAGACGGAGGTTTCAAGTTTTTAAAGGATAGAGTTTGGATAATTGTTTGGGTTGAGGTCTGAAGCAATATATAATTAGGGTTAAGTAGGAGATAGAGTTTGGGTAGATTTTTGTGATCAAGCTAGATTTCCGGTAACTAACTCTAGTCAAATAAATTAGGTAGAAGTATATATGTATAAAGATATAGAATTGTTAGTTTGATCAGATCAATTATTTTTTTTTGGATAGAAGATACATTTAAAAACAATATTATTTGTGACTTGTTTAAAGGATAAATTGCTTAATTAATTTTGAAGAAAAACAAATTTGTTAACTTAGAATAATAGATATAATTTATATAACGAGGACCGAAATAAGGATGTAGTTCGTTGGTTTGCAAAACAAATCAATAAATAATCTGTCTTATTTATTTATTTATTTTTAAAATGAGTTTACTTGAAAGACAAGAAAGAAAAAGAAAGAAAGAATCCGACTAAAAACGAAATCGGGTATTACAGCTGGCGCGGACGCTGATGCGCGGGTCGCAAGAATCTCAAGTTGCGATCCATGGCATGGTGCTAGGCTCGAGTCCAATGGTGCCAAGGGGTTGGAGGTTGGCATCGTTGGCTCGAGTTGAGGTTCCTCGACGCCGAGGACGCACAAGGCAGTGTGTGTCGGCGTGGAAAGGGGCGCGTTGTGGCCTGCGGTGAGGCACGCCACGAGTGACTGCGTCGCGGTCTGGATCGCTCGAGTCCTGGCACGGGTGACGGGGCCATCCGAGCGAAGTGTGAATGCATCGTCCTCCTTGTTAGCATCCATGACGGGGGTCGCATCACCCTCCTCCACTTGGTTGGGAAATGTCTCCGTTTCCTCATATGCCGACTCCATGTAGGGAGAGAGTTCGGCGACATTGAAAGTAGAATGCACGGAAGGTCGATTTTGTAAGCGTTGTCCCCGATCTGCTCTAAGACTTTGAAAGGGCCATCTCCTCTTTGATGAAGCTTTGTCTTCCTTGAGTCCGGAAAACAGTCCTTGCGAAGATATAACCATACGAGATCTTTGGGGTTGAATACGAGCCGCTTTCGACCCTTGTTATGTTGCGCCTCGTACTGGGCTGCCCGACGCTCCAATTGAGTCCTCGTCCTCTCGTGCAACTTGCGGATGGCATCGGCCCTATTGGCCGTGTCGATGTGCTCTCCATTCTTAAAGGGTCGAGGGACTAAATCCATCGGAGAATGCGGGTTGAGGCCGTAGACGATCTCGAACGGCGTCTTCCTAGTATCCGAGTGTTTGGACCTGTTATATGCAAACTCAACAAACGGTATTGGATCCTCCCACCGACGTGGGTTATGTTTGAGCACCGTCCGAAGAAGGGTGCCCAGGGTCCGATTGGTCATCTCAGTTTGACCATCGGTTTGGGGATGATAAGATGTCGAAAACAGTAATTGCGTCCCTAGCTTTCCCCAAAGCGTTCTCTAGAAGTGGCTACAAAATTTTGTGTTTCGATCACTAACAATAGTGCGAGGCACACCATGAAGCTTCACGACATGCTCAAAAAACAAGTTTGCGATTTTGGTCACATTGTTGTTTCCTTTGCATGGCACGAAGTGAGCCATTTTGGAGAAGCGGTCCACAGTCACAAAGATCGAATCTTTTCCGCGCCTTATCATTGGAAGGCCCGTGATAAAATCCATGGAGAGATCTTCCCACGGGGTATCCAGAATGGGCAAGGGCGTGTATAGGCCATGAGGTTGGGACCTCGATTTAGCGGTTTGGCACGGCATGCAACCGCAGTAATACTTGTGAACATCGGATGCCATGTGTGGCCAGAAAAAATGCTCACGAAGTGCTGCTAGGGTCTTGGTTATGCCAAAATGGCCTCGGCCGTCATGAGCTTCTTTGAGCAATAGATGCCTCACAGACGATGTCGGAATGCAAAGCTTTCCGGCTCGGTAGAGGTATCCATTGTCCAAAAAATAGGACTCATGGATTCGACTTTGCTCGAGTTTCTCCATGACCGGTTTAAAAAATTGATCATATATATATAATTCCTTAATCAAGGAGAACTCGAGAAAATTGGCCTGAAGTTGAGCTAAGATAATATACATGCGGGAGAGAGCATCGACCACGACGTTCTCCTTACCTTTCTTGTGGGCGATGATGTACGGAAAGGTTTCCATAAACTCCACCCATCGAGCATGGCGTCTATTGAGAGTCGTTTGACTCTTGAGATACGCTAAGGCGGCGTGGTCCGTGTGAATCACGAACTCGCTAGGCCATAGGTAATGCTGCCATGTTTTCAAAAACCGAATAAGTGCGTACAACTCCTTGTCATACGTCGGGTAATTTAAAGTGACCCCCGTAAGTTTTTCACTAAAATATGGAATGGGGCGTCTATCTTGGAAGAGTACGCTGCCTATGCCATAGTCAGAGGCGTCGCACTCGACCTCAAAGTGCTTATTGAAGTCTGGCAATTGCAAGACCGGAGCGCTACACAAAACAGTTTTTAAGGCCTAAAAGGCGGCCTCATGGTGTGGCATCCACTTGATTGTGGTTGCCTTCTTGGTGAGGTTGTGGAGTGGCCCGACGATAAAACTAAAGTCCTTGATGAAACGCCGATAAAACCTTGCGAGCCCTAAGAAGGAACGAACCATCGTCAGGGTCGTAGGGGTGGGCCACTCTCGGATGGCGCGGATCTTGTTGTCATCCACTTTTAGCCCATCATTGGACACGACGAAACCAAGAAAGTTTGTCTTGTCCGTGCAAAACGAACACTTATCCAAATTTACAAACAAAGAATGTTCGCGAAGGCAATCTAACACCATCCTAAGGTGCCTCGCGTGTGACTCCAAGTCCTTAGAAAAAACCAAAATGTCGTGAAAATACACGACGACAAAACGTCCTAAAATTTTTCGAAAAACAAAATTCATTAACCGCATAAAAGTACTAGGGGCGTTTGTCAAGCCAAAAGGCATGACAAGCCATTCATACAAACCATGCTTGGTTTTGAATGCGGTCTTCCACTCGTCTCCTTCATGCATCCGGATTTGGTGGTAGCCGCTCCGGAGATCAATCTTGGAGAACAAGGCGGCGCCGTGGAGCTCGTCAAGCATGTTGTCGAGTCTTGGAATTGGATGCTTGTACTTCACCGTGATTTGATTAATTGCCCGGCAATCGACACACATACGCCACGACCCATCTTTCTTCGGCACAAGGATCACCGGCACGGCGCAGGGGCTCAAAGACTCTCGGACAAAGCCCTTGTCCAAAAGCTCTTGAACTTGTCATTGTAGCTCTTCTGTTTCCTTTGGTGAAGTCCTATAGGCTGCTCGATTTGGAAGGGACACGCCTGGCATGAGGTCGATTTTGTGCTCTATCCCATGGATTGGCGGCAAGCCCTTTGGTAGCTCATCCGACATGACGTCTTCGTATTCCTTCAAAATAGAAACAATACAAGACGGAAGTGAAGATTCCTCAGATTTAGAAATAGAAAGTAAAGGATAAAGAAAGAAACAAGAAAGACTCCCCTGAATTGATTTGGCAATGTCTCGACGTCGGGCCAAAAGCAGCCGATCCTAGCACGTTCCAAATAATGGTGGCTTGGCGTCTTCACTCGTTAGTGCAGATTCTAGGGCGCCTTTTTGGTATGTTGTAGCTGCTGGATTTTGATTTGAAATGGCCTTTGAAACGCCGGTGAACTCGTCCCTGAGCTTCTGGTAGCCTAATTTTCTTGCCGCAACAGCGTGTTGCGCGACGCTAGGAGGCTCTATCGGCGGTCCCTTGCTCAAATTTCCTTCTCGGGGTGTTTTTTTTCAAACCTGATGGAAACTCTTAATTAATAGATTTCCTGCCAGAAACACCTGTGGAATCTTCAGAAAACTGTTGGAGCCCTTGTTTTGTAAAATCCGCGGCGTTCAGCGCGTTACCGAGGCCACGCGACGCAAACTGTCGGCCCGACTCCAACTTTTGTCGACGCTGTCCATCTTGAACATCTTGAACACTGTTTTGAGGTGGTTTGGCACCAGAAATGCCTCTGGATTCGTTAGTTTTCGCTGTGGACGCCGAAGGCGTCATGCTCGGCGCGCCGGTGCCGCTGTCGCTAGCCTTTTGTCTTTGCCTCTCGGCTTCATCCTGTAGAGCTTCACTAGGCGACATTGGTAAGAGGGTCACGCGCTTCCCGTGGTAATTGAACATGTAAGTGTTCAAATACCCGTCGTGAAGCACGCGACGATCGTATTGCCATGGGCGCCCCAACAAGAGGTGTGTGGCGTCCATTGGCGTAACATCACAAAGAATGGAATCCGAATATGTACCAATGGAAAAAGAAAAGAAAACTTGCATGTCAACCCAATCATCGCCTTCGTTTGAGATCCATTGAAGCTTGAATGGCTGCGGATGTGGCGTCGTTGGCAAGTTGAAGTGATCCACCACTTTCTTGGACAAAAAATTAGCACAACTCCCCGAGTCTATGATTATGCTTAAGGACACGTTTTACCAAACAACGGGTGTTGAATAGTTGTTCCCGTTGATCGGTTTTTGGTGCCTCTCGCATACTCAAGGCGCGGCGAGTCACAAGTTGGAGTTTGGAGACGCCGAGTGCATCGGAGGGGTCACATTCCAACTCGGTGGAGCCTTCACTTGGTGCTTCGACTTCCACTTCATCTTGGCTTTCATATGGCTCCCATTGAGCCGTAAACAATACTTTCTTTTGATTCGGACAGTTCCTCATAATGTGGCCACGTCCCCCACACTTGTAGCATGCCATGTCACGGGCACGATCGACACTTGGCTCGGCTCTGCGTGGCGCGACTGGTTCCTTGGGAGGCGCGGCTTTGGCCTTTGCTTTGGAACCTGTCGTAGCACTTGGCAAAGAAGAAGAAACCCGATTAGTAGAAAAACCGGATTGATTAGGGGTGAAGGTATACCTTTGATTCGACCAACCAGACTTGGCTCGCATTTCTTGCTTATGGATTTGCATGGCGGTGTGAACCAAGTTATTGAGATCTTTGATTGGTAGAATTTCCAAGCGGTCTTGAATGGACTGCCACAATCCCGAAATGAACCTCATTCTCATAACCGAGGGGAGACACTCATGCCAGCCTTGAAGAACATGTCTTCGAGTTTGGCAAAGTACTCCTCTGACGTCATGGAACCTTGCTTGATGCGCATGATCTCTATGTGCATCTTGTCTTTGTAATCCGCCGGGATGTACCTCTTCTTCAAAATATAAACGAGTTGATGCCACTCTCGGATAAGGGGCTTTCCTTGTCGAATCCTTTCGGACTCGAATCGGTTCCACCATGTCCGAGCGGCACCATGGAAGTGCAATGTCACAACTTCCACTTTCTCGTCATCTTCATAACCTAAATGATGGAGCGTGTACTCCGTGCCCTGCAACCACTCAATAAACGCATCAGGATCATAAGTACCGTAAAAGGGTTAAAATTTTACCTTGATGTCGCGGCCTTTGTGGCATGGATCTCGAGCTTCTCGACGATCGTTGTCGCGCCTTGGGATGTGGTGCCACGGCGATTGCGCCGGTGCCGAGGCGGTCCTCGATGCGGATCGTCGTCTCCATCGTCAGGATCATCACCATCATCAGGTCTTCGAGGACGCCGTGCGTCGCGGTCCCTGTCGCACCGTCCCTTCGAGCCATGCTTGCGGTCCGAGCCATAGACTTGGTCATACTCCTTTTGGTTTTTGGCTAGGCGCGGCGGTGGGATCCAATCCGAAGGCCGATTGTCTAGTTCTTCAGGATCTTGAACATGTGGATGCTCAAAAGAAGACTCGTTAGAATAATCACTAAACTCTTCATAATCATTCTCAAAATCCAAGAACGTGCTCCGAGCACTTTGATGCTCGAGGTCATCCTCAACTCTGTATGCGTCGGCGTCATAATACTTGGCCCCGTGCTTCCGCTTTGGGGTTTCGTAAACATACGCCGACGACTTCTTCTTTTTGTTCTTTTTCTTGGGATCCCCACTCGTGTGTTGGCGTCTATACTCCTCGGAGTCGTACTCCTCACCAGAATATACGTCGTACACTTGTGTGTCCCGATAATCTCGCGCCATTTGATAGCGGTCCGCGGTCCGGGGACCACCATCGTGCTTATCATAGTGGCGACTTTCAATCGACTCCATCCGGTTTATTGTACCGAATTGAGACGAAGGCTGAGCATGTTGCTTCCCCTTGGCACGAGCCTTGGCGATGTCGTCCGCGGATACCCCCGGGTTAGCGTGGATCTCCGAGTGGAGGACATGAGCCCTTGGCACGGTGTGCTTCGATTGGGCTTGGCTCTCGGCCAACTGCCTTTCGAGCTCTTGAATGCGCGCCAAAGCTTCGGGAGAAAAGTTTTGATTTGGGTTTGGCAACTCGGTGTTATTGTTGTTGTTGTTGTCACCATCGTCCGAGTCCGAAACGGTACCTATTGTAACACTAGTCATCGCAGTAAGAAGTTCACAAGCAAAAGACAACGAGTTTACGGTTCGCTTAAGTCAAGCCGACCCTTTAGTTCAAACAACACGAACAAGGATTGGCTAGGCTAAGGTCACTCAACTCGATCTACCAATAAAGGCTACGAGAACAACAAAGTATGCCAAGCAAAACACAAAATTAGGCAAGTCAAAACCGAAAACCACAAGCAATGAGGATATGCGATTAATGTTGCCGAAAAGAGAACCAACAAGGTGGATCAATCTTGCCTTATTTTGGCTTGTGATCGTCCAAAGGATTTTTTTTTGATTTGACTCGATCGACTAGCTTACCTTATTTTGGCTATGATAATCGAACACCTCATTTTTTTATATGCAATACGACTCTAGGCTTTCTCCTCTAGAGCAAGTAAGGAACAATTTGAGAATAAATCAACACAAGCAACACGCAATAAGCAAGAGAGAAATCAGAAAAACAAAACCTAATGTGCATGCAACTAGCAAGACAATGAGTAATTTTCACCAAAATCAATAGATCAAGCGAGTTAGGGCAAGGCTGATTTTTTTTAAACAATTTACGAGTGCAAGAAAAACATTTTGGGACCCTAGATGGAGGTTTATGAAGTGGAGGATGGAATCTAGGGTTATATTGATCGTGTGTGAGTGAACGAAAGAGGGTGCAACGAGACTTACTCAATAGCAATTCGGTGTTTGAGTATTGGTGCGTCCCTCGTATGGGATGCGAATTGATGCGTCCCTCGTATGGGATGCGACAGATCGATTCGGTGTTTGAGTATTGGGTCTCGAACAAACGCAGTGGAAGGCTTGAATGATTCGAGAATGTGGCACGGACAATGTTGAACAATGCAAATACGAGAGCTTGAACGAAATAGAAAGGCGGCGCAATGGCACTAGGGAAAACTAGGAGAAAACCCTGGACTATATTAATCCCAAAGTGTGCGCTGAATGAAAACAAGCGTAAAACCCCCCTTATATAGAGGCGGCACAAAGAAAAACACAAGAAACCCTAAAAACCTTGCGGCGCGCCTAGGGCTAGTACGCAGACTAGGCCCAGCGGCGCGAGTCCAAAAGCCATCGGCGCAAGGCCTATTAAATGCTTACTAAATCCATAAAACCACTAATAGTAATGTTCTAGAGTGGAAACAATGCAAAAAATACTATAAAAAGGATAGGTGGTCCGTGACCGTGCTCGAAGTGTCGCGACAAGGTTGGCGCGGCGCTGGCGAGGCTGGCGAGTGTCACGGCGCTGGCGAGGCTGGCGAGTCTAATCTGAACTTATACTCTTCCATGTGAAATTCTTACTCTAGTTTCAACTTTTATCTTTCACCCTTTCAACTGCCATACTAAAACATATATTACGTACGTAACAAAAATGTTGATACATTGGGATAGACATAACAGAAAATTGACATAGACAATATTCACACATAGTCACCATACAAATGATACAAGCACCTTAATTACTTTTGTGATTAACGTGTCAAAGACACACAAGTACGTATAACACACTGACATTATTCTGCATAACAACCAACATATCCAATACTTGAAGGTTTCAATCAAATTAAATCATTTTCTTGTAGACATGCATGCATCAACACCCATTAGCTCCAAACCCAATCTTGCCACCATCAATGTCATACACAATATCAAACGTCTGCTGCTGAAAGTTTCCCAAGATGGTCAAACCCGAAGTCCAACCATTAGAAGCAAAAGCAAGGCACATCTCCGACTTTTGATTGGTGTTAGGTATCCAAAAAACAATACCCCAAGAGTTCATATCCATGTGAACTCCTCCTTTGAAGAATAGTCGGATACTCGGCACGATAGGGTCGTCTATTCCGGTCAAGTCGTAACACGCATCGATGGTCTTGTATGGGGACGGGATAGAGGGGTAGTTTTTGGAGTCCATGAATCGAGTGAAGGCGTTGAGGAGGGACGAGTAGGCCTCGGGAGGAAGGTAGGTTAAGGTGGTGCCTGAATCGAGGATGGCGCCGGGGTTGGAGAGCGCTGTTGTGGAAATGTTGAGGAGATTGCCGGCTACCGAGATCGATTGGAGCTCCACAAAATAAGCATTTGGAAGTTGGTTGTTTGGTACGAGTGGAGTGTACTTGATCCTAGTAGACATCTGCATAGATAAGGAGTGGGCAGCCATCAATTAAGTTAATTAGTTAGTATTAGTTCCCATTCTAATCTGATAGCATATTAATTCAATGGAGTTCCATCCTACAACTAATTGGCGATAGAAAGAGTAATCCGCTGATTTATATACAAGTCTATTTAAGTCCCAATTTTTAGATGTGTGATGAACATTCTAACAGTAATTAGTTAGGAATATACATTGCCATTTTTTCCAAGCGTGAGGTGGCCGCTGGAGTTGGTATACAACTCCGGCATGCAATAAGAGAAGCGCCTGCCGTAGACGGGCGCGGCCTGCGACACGATGGAGAGGCGGCCCATATCGAGGCCGAGGATGCCGGCGACTCCCTTGAAGAGGCCCTCGTTTTGGACTCCACACCCGAAGTGGAAGCCGGAGAGAGCACGGGAGGGCGTGAGGGAGAGGGTCTCCTTGGAGAAGTAGCCGACGGTGAAGGATCCGTCCAAGTAGGTCTGGTTGTAGGCGCAGGCGCCCGTGGACGTGGCGCACAGCGGCCTGGGGAGCAGCGAGAGGCAGGCGCTGCTTTTGCAGCCGAGTCTGGAGTACGTGGAGGAAGCCGCCGGGTCGAACAGCGGGTCTACTTGGTCGTAGCACGACGCGCAGGGCTTGCACTGGGTCCACGTAAGGGCGCTGCCGGTGTCAAACGCCAGCGATAATCGGGTTGGAGGAGTACCCAGCCCAACCGTGACGTAGTAGCTGTATTCGCCGATTGCGTAGGATGAATGTGACGGCAGCTGGGTGCTAGCTGAAGTGCGTGCTGTCGACGCCGGTCCAGCGTCTCTCGTGACTCTGGAAGCCCATGATTTAACTCGGAGTTGATCGCGTAGGATGACGTCGTCAAAGCTCAGCTTGCTGCCTCCCTTCAACTTGGAGCATGCTCCATACCTTGATTCCAATTCCATTTCTGCCCCATGCCTTTTCCCTTTCTCTAAACAACAAAAAGAAATATAATTATATAAATAAATTATCTTCAACCAAAAAATAAATAAATTATCTACTGGTACCTAACTTTGACAATATATATTTGAAAATTTAGTGAAGCATGATTCCAATTATATTAATTCCCTACGCCAGAAAAGAGAATTACAAATGTTTGCCAACTAATTAAGAATGATAACCATTTAAATTTTCATAGATTTGTAATTTTATGAAATTTCTGACACTTTTTAATTTTGAATTTTTTTACTATGTAAGCTCTTTTGAAATTTGAATTCTTAAAAGAGTATTGCTTTATCAAAATTCCTGACATAGGTTAATTTAGAAGGTTCAATCAAAGTCACTGATCGAAACAACGACTAATTTGCTGGTGTTTTTAACATAAATACTGTATCATTTAATTGTAATTTTGTAAACAAGATTATAAAGAAAGTTGCGGTTCTAGATAACGACTTTTGATCCTATTATGTGAATTAAAATTTTAAAAGAGTCTATGAGTCGGAAAAAATTCTTTAATTTTTGGGCGAATTTTGTGCATTATGTTTGATTTTTTTTTTAATTATCTAGGAGCATCATAGTTTGCACAACACTAATTTTACAGTTTCACTCATCTAACGAACAAAAAAAACATAAATCTATCATGGCTCAAAATAAAATCAATGAAGAAAAATCTCATTAAAAGAAAAATCTCAAAGTTTGCACAACACTAATTTTTTTTATATGAAAAATAAATATTAAATAAATATATATTAAAATTGGTATTTTCCGATTAAATGATCAAATTATTTGTATAGTTACAATTTTTAGCATCTTATTATTTTTATTATGCTAAACAAATTTATGGTATTTTATATGTAATTCAATTGCCTCATCATATGTTTTAATTTTCAAAAACCAAAATATTTAAATTATATAAACATAGAATACAATTAAGAAGTTTTGGCAGACATTCAACGTTGAATTTACTTTTAGTTAATTTTCCTAAATAACTTGGATAATACACTAATATTTGTCACTATCTTTGGACTTATTTATTACTCCCTCCATCCCATAATGTTTGTCCACTTTCCTTTGTAAATTATAAAGAAAAGTGGACAAACATTATAAGACGGAGGGAATATATATTTTGATATATAAACTCTTTTTGTTCCACTCGATCTTCTTATTTTGTACCCTACTTATATAATCCTGGATCAGAAATGATTGAGGTACAAAATAAGCATCCTTTTCGGGTCAAGTTTGACATTACTGTAACAAATAATTTATTCATAATTCCTCTCCGTCTTTAAATTACGTATCCTGGACCAAACCCTTATTAACCCGGGTAATAGTTTTTACTTTTCAGGGTGGCGACGGAGCCATTATTATTATTGGCCTACATGCACAAACTACAAAAATATTATTTTATGTATTTAGGGTGAAGTAATACTATTTAGAGACTGACATGTGTTAAGATTACTATCCCTTGGTTATTTTTTTTGGTAGAAACTATCCCTTAGTTATTAGTAATAGTAAGATCGAGATAAGAGATATAGTATGACTTGAAGCATACGAATAAATACTACGCAAACACATAAATTAGAATAATCCATAGATGATTGATGACTCGTTAAAAAAGGTGAAGATGACTCGTTAAAAAAGGTGAAGATCAAAGTAAATTTATGTACGGTTTTTCAAACCTTTGTCCTAAAGATATATGCTAAGCATAATATATATACAAGAAAAATAAAATTCTATTAGGAAATTGATGAACTATTTAAAAAAATTAATTAATCTAAAATAAATTAAAATTTCTGAAATATTACCGCGTAAGTTAGAAAAATGGTATGTATTTAAGTCCATAGGAATTGAAGGATGTAGCAATTTAAACAAACCTGCAGAGTAACGAGTACAGTTAAGCATTTTCTGTGGCCAAAGAGAGCCCAGCTTCACCTGCCTCCTATGGTGGCCATGCTTGCGAGCATGGATCGGATTGATTAATTCAACTGAGATGCAAATCAAAACGAGGAAAACAATCCACAGGCGCCACATTTTGAATCTAGAAAGGAAGAAGTATATGTTGTTGCAAGAACCCTAGATTTTGAGCAACATATATTTATACATGTAAGACCCGAGTTCTTAGCAAATCAGCTAGCTAGCTATGGCGTGTTGATCGAATTTTATTTATTCATTTTGTTTCCTTAAGAATTAATTAGTTGACCTCATGAATATTGACAATGTCATAGCTTGTTACTTTAAATTAATTGGTGTCATTTTCCTGAATCAAATAACGATGGTTTATTTGATTAAATTAAGTATCATGCATTTACTTGCAAATTTGCAATAAACAACCAATCGCCCGGAAGAATGAAATCACCAAGGATACATGTATTCATAATTCAAGAAGAATACTAGTAGTAAATATTCTACTTTCATTGATTTTGGCAATTCAAACCTAGCTTGGTTGATAGACTGAGGCAAATCTTGTACATATATGTCTACCCGGGCTTTCATTTTAAAACCGGTTTGCTGTAGAATAAATAAATTACCAACGTGTATATATATATATAGATACGTAGTACTATGTTTAGATAACCTATTATATAAATGGAGATAATTTTTGTTTGAACCTTTAAATTTTAATAAACCAATGAAAATGATTAATTAAAACTTTAATTTAATAAAAAGAAAATTTATTACATCAATAAATTTGACTATTTTATGTGATTAATGTTGGTGATTTGGGAAAAGTCATCAATCCCATCGTGTGTATGATGAGAAAAGGAGTCACAGAGGAATATCGATTAAGAAGGTCGACCTTGTGACTTGCCATCATATGATTAGAGAGTTGTAAAGTGGTCGTAGAAAAGATAAGAGTCCAAGAAATGTACCTACGCATAGAAGGAACCTCATGTGCCAAGTGTACAACGTGAGCAACGACGAATAACGAGTGTGCGCCGACGTTGGAAGTGACGCGGCACGAGCAAAACTCTCGGACACAGCACATGCACGACGCTTGGTAGAGACATGCCGGTGCTAGGCGTTCAACGCGTACATGGCGTGAGGTGTGCGGTGCGAGCATGTGGGATGGCTGGGGTGTGCCTACGCCTTAGTTGTGGCATGACGAGTGCGCATGGATGGTTGGTACGTAGCATTGGCAAGGTGTTGCGACGCGCCTATGGCTTGGCACAATACACCGGGCACTTATCGTGATGCTCGACCAAGCTAGGTTTTATGTTTTGAGTAAGGAAAAATTGTATTTTAGCTTTGTGCATTATCATATGAATGATTGGTAGCTTCTCTAAGCTTGGTGAATGTATTAGACAAAGACTAAAGTATGAGAATAGCTTGACACATAGTTATGAATACTAGAAAGGAGTTTGAAAGCTTCAAACTAGTTTAAAGTTAGCTCTATAAAGCTTAACTTGGCTCCTAACTCAAAGAACTAGCTTGGTAGGAAGCTCTTTTAGCTAGGGTTTAGCTCAAGCAAGCTCAAACTAGCTAGGGTTGGCTCAAATAGCTAGCTTGGAAGTCAACTCAACTAGCTAAAACTCATTTCAAGCCAGCTCAACTAGTTGGATGTCAGCTCAACTAGTTGAGGGCCAGCTACACTAGCTAAGTGATCTAGCTTAGTACCTAGCTAGGCTAGCTTGACCTAGGCCATGTGGGCCATGGTGGGCTAGCCCATGGGGCGTGGCTATGGGCTTAGATGGGCCGCACATATGGGCTGAATTTTGGACTAAATGGAATGCCATCATGGGATTGACAATGGGCTTTCTAGATGGAAATTTTGGACCAACTCCTTGGGTTTTCTTGGCTGATTTTGGACGACTTCATTGGACCATATTAGGTCTTCCTTGGCCGCTGAAAAATGGTGAGTAGGAGAGAGACTTGTGGATAAGGATGAATGTGGTTATTGGGGAGATAATTACCAAATAACTTCCCAACTTCCTCTAACTTATCCAGCTTCCCTAACCGCTTGGAAACCACTCCATAACCGAATTTGGACAGCCATGGACTCGCCTATTTAAGGGCTTGTTGGGCGTTCATGATGATGTGTGTGCAAGAGACAAAATTGGTGGAGTCTTAGGGTTGTTCTAAGTGAGTGTTCTCAAAGAAATAAAACACGGTTTTGGGTGATATCATGGATCGGTTTTCTCATGTGAAGATCAAGGAGGAGCCTCGAGATTCATTCATGGATAGGTTCACTCATGTCAAGATTAAAGAGGAATCACAAGGCTCGAACAAGGTATGTTTATTCTTAATTGAAATCGTTTTGCCAACTTTTTCCATTGTCGTTTGTTGGAACGTTTTATCTCGCAACAATATTGTGGAATACCCTTGGCATGAAATAGGGACAATATTCGTTTAAGGAAAACTCGATATATTTCAGTGACTCGTTTCCATTATCCAAGTCTTTTGTATAAAATGTTTTAAATAGTCAGTGGTGATTACTTTTATGGTCTACACCAAACGAGACTATCCTTCGGGTTTTATTCACGAGACTACCCTTCGGGGTCTACTCAAACCGCCTCGACTATCCTTTCGGATCTACAAGGGCCGACTTTACTTCCAACTTGACTTTGCAAATATGCTATTCCATTCATCCTAAAATCAACAATCTTCAACGAATAATGTTTATGTTGTTTATTTTGCATTGTTGTCTTTTTTATTAAGATTGAGGATATGGCATATCGAGGGGATAAAACGATCAATTACATGACCTCTATCTTGAGGGACGTTAAGATCGAACACCCTAGTCCCATAAGGCTAAATAATGTGGACAACGGAGGGCTCTAAGACTTTGACGAGTGGCGTGAAGAGTATAACCAAAGCATGGCTAAATAACGTGGACAACGGAAGGCAAGGGCCACCCAAACTCGATCCGTCGAGTTTTCCTTCACGAGCCACCCTGTGGTTCGCGCTTATCCCCGTTTCATCCCGTTGGAGAAGATTTGAGGTCCTTCAAAGCCTAGATTGGGCACCCATGCGATCCACCAGCTAGACGGAACGCATCAAAGTCCCTCAAATGGCGTCATCTAATTAGTTTCTAATTCACGACCTTTCGTTTTTGGCTTTCGATGAAAAATTTAGGCGTTGTCTTTTGGTATGTTTTTATACCTCTAGGATTTCTAAGCACGACCATGTGTCTGGTAAGGAAAGTTTCTCTTCGCTCCGGCCACACTATCTTATGCGGATGTTTGAAAGCCGCGATTAATTGGCCAGACTTTGTTTATTTTGGACCTTGTTCGGGGAAGGGGTGAATGTATTTATATCCATTTGCTATACTTTTGTTCGTTAGTCTCATGTTTCTAACACCCTACAAGTGTGTACGAGTGTCTTTTCTACAAAGAAGGCTTCTGAGGAGGACAATGACCCTTGTAGAAGGTGCTTGTTTCGGTCGGTAGTTGCGCTTTACCGATTGGAAGCTCACATAGATCAACGCTCAAGTGTGTTCCTTGCATTTCGGGTGTTTGTCTATTTAAGACAATGAGTGTCGTTTTCTTTGTAATTCTTGAGTTTGTAAACCCAACCAGTGCATGACTTAGAATCATTGTAACTTGTTATTCAAATAATAAAATGAGAACAATCTTCCAATCAAGCGTGATTTTCCAAATAACAACTATCATGCATATCATAAACGATAACCAACACTCACACAAGCTAGCACGAAAGGAAATCAACTAGTCAATCATCATTCATGCAATTCTATAGGAAATACACGAAGATAATCATTGATATGATCTGACGAAGAAGTAGACAACAACAACCATTCAAGTAGTTTCAAAAGGAAGTAATCAACAATAGTCATTCGTGAAATGTTGAAAGGGAGCAATAAACCAAAGTAACTTATGCAAATGGAAACAGAAAAGAACGATTGTTCGGGGTGATTAGCAACCCAAAGGACTTGTATCCCAAAATGACAACACTTGTTTTCGATGGAAATATTAGGGAAAGAAAGCTTCAAAGGGAATCGACTAGAAATGATATTTCTTCAGATGCTTCGTATTCGAACTATGTGGTACGGCTTCTCCATCTTTGGACTCGAGATGGTATGCTCCTTGTCCGACGACATTTATGATCCAATAAGGACCCTCCCAAGCTAGGGATAACTTACCAACGCCAAGCTTTAGTGTGTTCTAGAAGGCTTTCCTGAGCACCTAATATCTGTCCTGCAAAGCATGGATCTGACATTCTGATTATACTCCAATGACTTGCTGTCGGTGATTGGCAAAACGGGCTTAGGCTTTCTCCCTAAGCTCGTTGATGGTGTCGATGTCCGCAACTAGCTCTGTTCGATTCTACTCCTCTTTAAGAAGACTTTAACAAGTGGTTGGAATGAGGATTTCTATAGGAATGACCTCCTCGCACCCATGGTCTAGAAAAAAGATGATTACTCTTTGGTAGTCTTAAGGGTTGTACGATGTGCGCATAGAACATACCGAAGCTCGTCGGCCCACTCCGCCTTGGCTTTGGCGAGCCACTTCTTAAGTTTGCTAAAATTAATTTGTTTTTGGCTTTATCCTAACCATTAGACCATGGATAGCGGGGGGTAGAGGTGAAAAGCTCTATGATCCAGCGTTTACGAAAATCTTTGGCCTTCCGGCTTATGAATTGGGAGTCGTTATCACACGCAATTTCTAGGGGTAGCCCAAACTTGTAAAGCATGTTCCTTTTGATGAAGGAAATTACCTTCTTATCTTTAAATTCATGATATGCTTCAGCTTCAATCCACTTGGAAAAGTAGTCTGTCATGGCGATGAAGAAGACCCTATGATCGGAAGATGGTGGTAATTTTCCTACTAAATCCATTCCTCATCGCATGAACGGATACGTAATAACTGTAGGATGGAGGGGCTCTTGAGGTTGATGTGCGATGGGTTAGTACCATTGACAATCGTCGCCCTTTTGACAGAATTCGACCGCGTCCTTTCACATGGTTCTCCAATACCATCATTGTCACAAGGCTTTGTTAGACATAATTCTTCCTCATGTGTGATTACCATTGTCCCCTTTGCAGAGTTCCTTGAGAATTCTAAGTGCTTCTTCCTTGGTCAGGGAACGCTGGAGCATGCCTTTAGCAGACTGGTGGAAAAGTACCCCATCCTTGACCTTAGCCTCTATTTTATCCTTTGGGAGATTGCCTAGCATGAACCAGTGAAGGTATGACTTTGTCCAATGTTTTATGGTCCCGTTGGTGCAACCACGATTGTCCTCGAGATGACCACGATCGTTTTCAAGATGACCACGGTCATCTTTCTAGAAGACCATTGTCACCTTCCGGGTTTCCTTGTTGGGGCTCATCCGGAAGTGTTTCCCTTATACTTATGACTTCTCAAGGTGACTTAAGGGATCCTTCACTGGTGTTAGTGTCATCCTAGGGAGTGGGAGAATTTCTATAGACAATTGGAGTCATCACGTATACCAAGAGAATTAAGGGAGAATCGTCAAGGTGTATTATTGACACCGAATTGGCGAGTGCTTCTGCCTAAGCATTTTGCTCTCTAGGGACTTGCTCGAAGGAGAACACCTCAAACCAAGGTATCAACTCCTTTACTTACACCTAATAAGTGATCATTTGACCAACCTTGGCCACGTATATCCCCAAGATTTGATTGATAACCAACAAAGAGTCGCACTTAACATTAAGTTATCGAATGGAAAGGTATTTTCCAAGGGTTAGACTGAAGATTAAGGCCTCATACTTTGACTCATTGATCATGGCATTAAACGAGTGTCGCACAACTTGGGTATCCTTTCCCCTTGTGGTGATTTTAACACTACCCCTGATGCGACCTTGTTCCATGTCCGTGACATCACAAAGGAGTGTGTCGTTATAAAGGACAATAGAAAAGAGAGAAGTATGTGTTTTTTATCCCATTCACCTCCATCAAAAATTATCCATTACAGCGTGAAAGCCCCCCCGGTGTAGAGTCATGGCTAACTTGAAATGCTTGACCACTTTTGATGACATAGAGTTGCTACAACTCTCACTATCGATGATCATACTCAAGGAGACATTTTGGACCAAGCAACGAGTGTGGAAAATATTTTCCCATTGATCAATCTTAACGGATTCCTTGATGCCCATAGCTTGCCATGTGTTAAGGCTAAGTGTCTAGGCGCCTTGCGAGTCCCCGGGAATGACATGGTATGCGTCAGTGTCCTTGGTCTCCCATGGTTCCTCTAAGTTAGCCTCCTCTTCATTAAAATTCTCATTGGCCTCGGTTTGGGATGAAAAAAACACTTTCATGTTGTTTGGGAAATCGTTCTTGAAATGGCCCCGTGACTGGCTGAAAGTCGTCTTGCCAAATCGAAATATAATTCCCTAATTACTCAACTAGTATAGTTGGTAAGTCGGGGTCGTACCCAAGAGACACTTGTATCCTAAGTAATATTATTATCAACTCAGAAAGGTAACAAAGGAGAATTTTGGAATTGTAATTCTAAAACTAGAGAAATTAAAGCAAGTAAAGCAATGAAACAAACAAGGAAAAGATTATTTTTTTTATCAAGTTAAGGAAAATCAATCTTATTCAAATATCCACTTTCTTCTTCAAGTTATTGATCATAGATTCAAATAAGTTATGTAACACCCCTATTTTTAAACCAAGGGTGCTACCGCCAATGACATCGGACTTTACCATCCGAAGCCACCCAAGGCTAGGTAATATAACACATTTCAAGTAAAAACCATAATGCAGGAATTATATTACAAATATTAAACCTTTTCATTACATATTGACTGAAGGGAAACAAATACTGTTATTACATCTTCATTGTTCATTAGGAAAATACATCAAAAGTGAACATCAGCGAAATATTAAGACGACCAGTTATAAACCATGGTTCGTACACAAGCATGTGGGACCCAAAATACTTTAAAACATTTAAAAATTCCTTCCTTCCTTTCTTCCTTCAAGGTCTTCAAGGCTCTGTCTTCTAACCTGTTGGGGTCCGACCTTCACTACCTGATATTTCCATAAAAGGCAAGAAATACCAACAGGACGAACCGGGAAAGAAAGAAAGCGGGTTAGTCTATCTACAGACTAGCAAGTGGAAGAATAGGCCTTGGTTCTCATGGGAAAGTCTAAACATGTGGCATCGAATATCCGAGTAACAATCCGGTCGATGATCCAACAATTAGTGTTCCCGAAAGAAGAGAAGAGATAACAGAGTACAAGATTGAGATAAGACACCACAAGTATGTGGTTCCATTGGAATTACGAGATTTGTTGGGAGCTGTATTATCACACATTTTGATAGTTTAAAATCCTCCGTCGACTAACCTCACCATACTCGGAAGTGCCAACGAGGAGGTCGCCACTAGGGCTCTCTACACTGTTAAATTCACACAAACCAGAAATCAATCAACACAAATTCTATGAACACTACATGGAGAATTAATCTATCAATCACATGTAAATTACACTTATACATGTGAGATCCCTATGTTCAACACACAAATTACTTTATGTGTGTTTCACGGGAGACGGTACTTTGTCCCTCCGCTACAAATCCGGAACAATACCTTCATTCCGATTGTCCAGTTAATACTTTTCCACTACCCATATATATACTACTAACTATTAACTGCTAGTAACCACTTCAGAGGACAGTTACATAACTTGAGTAAATAAACTTAATTAATAAAACTAATTATTAAAACAAGTTTAATCCCAACATACACCAAGCCCATTTCGCCATTTTGTAGGCGTTTGAATCAAGTCGAGCATGAATTCATATTAGAAGACAATCTTTTCAAGCCGGGAGCGAGAACGGTCTTCCAAGTTGTACTAATCCGTCCTGGTTCATTAATTATATAGCGCATTGGGCACTCTATCTTATCTTAAGTCATAAAACTTACAATTCAGTTAACGACTTTTAAGTTGGCTCGCAATTTAGCCGGGGATTTTAAGGACAATATTTCGGACCTTGCATATTAGTGCACTTAGCTAGAGTGCGGGCACCTCTCTTATCGATAGAGCAGGCAGAGTCATGAACGGAGGTTAGGAGTTGATAATAGATATACCACCTAACAAGTTATAGAGAGATATACGAGTCAAAACCGAAAATCCCTATTCTACAACTATCCACAACAAAGAGATCTCAAAGGAGAATCTCCAATCGCATAAGAGCACAATCAACGAGCCTAAACAATACTAGAAGTACGAATAATAAGAAATAATGAACAGTCGTTAAATCTAAGCAATAAATAAACCTAATTTCGGTTATTTAGAAAACAAGTGTTCCCAATAATTAAGCGATATTAAATGGAAATAGAAATTCACGTTTAATAAAAAGGGTAAGAGAGAACCGTCCACTTACCTGGAAAGCGAACTTAGCAAAAAGATCAAGGCAACAACTTCAAAGAGAACTTCTTAAACCTTTCCTGGTAAGAACAATTCTAAAAGCTCAAATAGATGTCTTATGAATAAACTCCTTAACTGTTTATTCCCTTTTTAACGTCTTCTCGAAAAACGAGCAGAGTAACGACTCAAGTTAATGCCATTGTCATATATAATAAATTCTTTGTATAACTCTATAGCAAACCTGATTATGTCTTAGAGAGTAAACGTCTCCTCATTGTATTACCTCTTTTTATAGATTTTAATGGTCGTTTTATTCCTTTTTAAACAAACTCCATAAAATCATAAATGACATAAAGCTTAAATATGATCTTGAAGGACCAAGGTCATAGAAATTGGAATAACGATCACTTCGACTAGGAATGAACTAGGTCGAAGGACTGAAAAATAAAGGCGGAAATTGAAATAACGATCAACTTCGACCAGGAATGGACTAGGTCGAAGGACAGAAAAATAAAGACAGGAATTTAAATAGCGGAATTTAAATATCCACAATCCTAAACGGTTAATGGGATTAAATGACTTTAGTTATTATATATATATAAAGAAATAGTTATATATATAAATCCTTTTAATAACGTCATTTCTTAGTGTTGGGACGTTGTTGGGACCTCTGGTTCTAAACAACGGATCAATGATACCATTCACCGAGTTTTGATAATGACAAACACCATAAGAAACTAATGTGGTTTGTTCAAGTATTTGTAAGGAACGCATGTACAACCAAGAACTCCCATGAATGACCAAAAGCCACAGAAAGCTCACAATGCAGAGTTTCCATCAAGGGAACTCTGAAGAGGAAAATTCCCATGCAGTGGGAACTCCTAGGAATGATCAAGAGAACACAAAGTTACAACGATGAAGATTTTCCATCAAGGGAACTCTGAAGAAGACAATTCCCATGACATGGGAACTCACATGTGAGGACAACGACCGTTCAGCGCAGATCGCGGGATTCTGTCTTGGACATCCCGAAGGAACAGTCTGAGGATCAGACTGTCACGCTTGATCCAACGGTCCGATTGATTCAAGAAGTTGACCTAGTTCAAACCAAAGTCACATGTGAAGAAAGTACAACTTGGGCATCAAGCAAAGGGCATTTTGGACACAGTTGAAAGATGCGACTGCCCAAGCTCACCTGGACTATAAAGCCAAATGAATAGTACTCGGATTGAGTACTTCTCCCAGAAATCACAAACACCCACACCAGAGAAAAGAAAGAAAAAGAAGAGAAGTACCCGCCGGCGAGCGTGTGATCTCGACGACGGTGAAACCGAAGTTCCCAGGGCAAGGGAACTGAGAAGTCGGTGTAAGGTTTGAGTTACTTGTATTTTGCTGTTGTGAGCTTAGGAACTCAGTTGAGAGGATTTACTAGTGTTGCTAGAGTTAGGAAGAACTCGTAGGAACAGAGAAGTGTGAATCCGGCTGTTGTAACTAAGGAACAAAGCAATCAATATAAGTAAGTCATTCAAAATCCTCCAAGCGGAGGTAGAGGTCTACCCATACAACTAGTTGGTTGTAGTGGGGTTCCTCTATAAGGGAACTGCGTTCTTTACTGCTTTTAATACTTGCGCTTAATATACTTCCGCTGCCTTGGGAACAGCTTAACAACCAGTTCCCAATCTCTTTGCTAACGGTTTACGATCCAACAATTGGTATCAGAGCAGGTTTGCTCTAGATTTGTGTTAGCATCGCAGGTATCAAATGGCTCAGGAACTTACTCAGGTGGGGAACAACACTAGTAAGCCGCCAAGGCTTATTACAGGAAGATTCGAAAGCTAGAAACGCGACATGAAGGATTGGATGCCTGGCCAGGACTACCAAGCCTGGTGTGTTATCAAGAGAGGCAACTTCGAAATTGATCCAACTATAGTCAACGACCTCACCAAATGGGGACCCAATGAATACATGTGTATGGAGGCAAACTACAAGGCCAAACAGTACCTGAAGAGATCCATGTGCGTACAAGACTGTGACAGGGTAGCAAATCTTGACACGGCTAAGGAAATGTGGGAAGCCATCCAACAAATGCACGTTGGGAACTCAGATCTCCGAAAAGATCTTCAGATGAATGCAAAAAGGGAGTTCTACAACTTCCAAATGGAGATGGGAGAGTCTGTCGATAGCTATCAGTCCCGATTTGAAGGACTTTGCACCAAAATGGAAGGCTTGGGGATCACCAAAGAGGAAATCACCCATAAGATGAAGGTCCAACAGCTCTTCAACGAACTGACTGGAGAATGGGCAAACGAGAGAACAATGTTCAAAGAGAATCCAGAAAATAGAACTCTCATGCTCCATCAAGTGTTTTGAAAGCTAGTGGGACACGAGAAGAGAAAGATCGATGATAAGGAACAGACTCAAGCACATCGAGGGATCGCACTCAAAATCGAGAAGATGCTCAAATCAACTCAAGAACAACACGAAGACTCCGAAGAAGAAGAGGATGAGGAGCTAGTTCTCGTAACAAAGGCTCTTCGGAACTTCTACAAAGGGAAGCTCTAAAGGAACAGTGGGAACTGGGGAAAAGGACAGAGTTCCCAAAGAAAACCCGCAGAGAACGACCCCTCGAATGTCACATGTTACACATGCAACAAGAAAGGACACTTCGCTAAGGAATGCCCACAGGGAACTGACGATTTGAAGCAAGGGAAAAAGACCTACATCGCCACCTGGAGCGATGATGAAGACGAAGATCCCGAGTCATGGGCACTCCCAGACATGTGTGGAATGGCCATAGGAGAAACCATAGGTGAACAACCCAGTGAGGTAACCACTGAAGCTATTCTTGCTTCTTTGAATAACAATGAAAAAACTGAGCTGTTGAAAATTCTTTCAAGTCTTGTCAAAGATAATATAAAACTGCAAAACAAGTTGGAAGAACAGGAACACATAAATGCTCAATTAGTCGGTCTTGAACCCTGTCCCAACTGCATATCCCTTCTCGAAAAACTCAAGTCCCATGTGTCTCACATTGTAGATCTAGAAAATGAAATCAAAACTCTAGAAAAGGATGAGAACACTCTCTTACAAAACCTGAGTAAGACTCCCGAAGATCTTGGAGCTTCTAGTTCCCAAATCAAGTTTGTCCCAGCCAAACATGGCATAGGATACAAAACTGAGAGCTCAAAGAACGGGAAGTCACCCCTGAGTGAACATGAAATCCATGACTCTAGGGCCTTAGAACTCCAATGTGAGAAACAGAAAAATGCTCATCTCGAGGAGAAAATCAGGGTCCTAGAAAGTGGGAAAGGTGGTGAGAAAGATTATTACACTGGGAACACTGGACATAGACTTTATGTCCAAATCGCTAAGGGAAACGGGTCACGGGTGTACAATAAGGAAACCATGGATAGGAACAGAATCCAGAGACCACACCCAAAGTAATACCTGGGAGAATACTATAAGACGTGCTGGAACTGTGGTGCTCATGGGCACTACAAGGAAGCATGTCCCAAAAAGAGAGCCCAAACCGTTAGAAATCGTGAGTTCCTAAACAAACAAAAACATCATGCTAATCACCAAAGGAACTCCAACTCTCAAACCACTCATGATATCAACATCGCTGACTATGTTTTAAATGAGAATATTTTCCCTTGCGAGGGACCGGGCAAGAGTCATCTTTCCTGGGTCTCAAAACACTAACTTTACCTTGTAGGTGACAGTGAGTGGGAACAATGCATGGTTCATAGATAGTGGATGCTCGAACCATATGATCGGAAACAAAGATATCCTCATCTCACTCCACACTCATGCCGAAGGAGGCCACGTCTCATTTGGCAATAAAAACAAGGGAGAAGTAATTGGAAAGGGAGAAGTGTTGCTAAATAGATCAATCAAAGTCACCAATGTCAATCTGGTGAAAGATCTGGGATACAGTCTCCTAAGTGTTGCCCAAATGTGTGATCAAGGGAACAACGTTGTCACCTTCGACTCAGAAGAATGCCTAGTTATCAACAAAAGGACCAACAAAGTGATTCTGAGAGGAAGAAGGCACAACAATGTGTATGTAGTAGATACAGAATTTGAACCACCACTGAAGCTGTGTCTTGTGAGTTCCCACGATGATATGGAACTCTGGCACCGAAGACTGGGACATGCATGTGTCAATCAAATCCTGAAGCTCTATCAATCTCGAAGGAGTCCAAATATGTGAAGCATGCGTTCGAGGGAAACAGACTAGGAACTCCTTCAAACCCAAAAAGGTGGTGAGCACAACCAGGCCTTTAGAGCTAATTCACATGGATCTCTATGGTCCAATGCGAACAACCAACTATGGAGGAAAAAGGTACATGTATGTCTTAATTGATGATTTTTCTAGATTCACCTAGGTTATTTTCTTGAAGGCAAAATCACAAGCTTTTGAAGACTTCGAGCCTTTCATCAAAAGAACAGAAGTAAGCATGGGGCTAAAGCTGAAAGCCATCAGGTCTGACCATGAAACTCAGTTTCCAAACTCAAAGTTCCTCAACTTCTGTGACAAACATGAGCTCTCTCACAACTTCTCAGCCCCTCGCACTCCTCAGCAAAACGGAGTGGTCGAGAGAAAGAATAGGACCTTAGAGGACATGGCCAGAACCATGATGCTTGAAAGCGGAGTTCTTGAGTATTTCTGGGCTGAAGCCATCACCACAACGACATACATCTTGAACCGAGCCATGACAAGGCCTTTGATCAAGAAGACATCCTACGAGCTCATCAAGGGGAGAAAACCAAACATCTCCCACCTAAGGACCTTCGGATGCACATGCTTTGTCCACAACAACGGCAAAGACAACCTTGGAAAATTCGATCCTAGAAGCGATGAAGGGATCTTCCTAGGATACTCATCACAAAGCAAGACTTACAAGGTCTATAACAAGAGGACCAAGAAGATAGAAGAAAGCATCCATGTCGTCTTCAACGAGAAATCTGTAAAGTTGGGAACAGAGACCCAAGGAAAGGGAACTCTGTTCAAACTGGTCAGATAAGAAGACGATGATGATGACGATGATGAGCCAAGGAAGAGAGATGAAGACTATCCAAGTGCGAGTAACATTCCACAACCAGGGAACAACGAAGGAGATCCAACTCTCACTGATCCAATCTCCCTCGAGGTTCCCTCTTCAGAAGAACTACAAGACACCTCCAACTCTCTTGTTCCCCAAGACAATACTCTGCCAGAATCAAGTGTTCAGGGGGAACAAAGAGGGATTCTGCCAGAAATCTCTGGCGAAACACAAAATGAAGAAGCTGAAGACGAGTGTTCCCATGACAAAGAAGCATCTACTGAAGATGACACAAGTGCAAGGGAACCTACTCATACAAGAAACTTTCATCAAGGGAAGGACCATCCCATTGAGAACATCATCTCCCCTTATGATAAAGGTGTACAAACTCGTTCCTCTCTCAATAATTTTTGTGCTTTTAACGCGTTTGTTTCAATGGTGGAACCCAAAAATATCAAAGAAGCTTTGAAGGACCCAGATTGGATCCAAGCCATGCAAGAGGAGCTCCACCAATTCGAGAGGAACAAAGTTTGGAAGCTAGTTCCTAGGCCCAAGAACAAGAACATCATAGGAACTCGATGGGTCTTTAGAAACAAGCTCGATGATACTGGGGCTGTAGCAAGGAACAAGGCTAGACTGGTGGCACAAGGCTACATGCAAGAGGAAGGAATCGATTACGATGAGACCTTCGCACCGATTGCCAGGATCGAAGCCATCAGACTCTTAATTGCCTATGCTGCTCACAAGGGATTCAAGCTTTATCAAATGGATGTGAAAACAACCTTCCTCAATGGACATCTCAAGGAAGAAGTATATGTGGCCCAACCCCCAGGATTCGAAGGTGAGAAGCTACCCAACCATGTCTACTTCCTGGAGAGGGCCCTCTACGGACTCAAACAAGCTCCCCGAGCTTGGTATGACAGGTTTGATCAATTCCTCTTGTCCCATGGATACCTTCGAGGTTCCATAGACAAGACTTTGTTTTTAAAGAAAGAGTCTAAAGACATTTTGATCGTGCAAGTATATGTTGATGACATTGTTTTTGGAGCAACTAACGAAACTCTTGTAGAGAAATTTAAGGACCTCATGAGCAGTGAGTTTGAGATGAGTCTCATTGGAGAACTCACATTCTTCTTGGGACTTCAAATATCTCAAACCAAGGAGGGAACAAAGATTCATCAACAGAAATACATCAAGGAAATGCTCGTAAAGTATGGGATGGAACACTCCAAGCCAGTTGACACTCCAATCTCACCAAATTCAAGGCTCAATGCGGATGAAACAGGTATTAGTGTGGACCAAAGGAACTATCGAGGTATGATTGGGTCCCTTCTCTACTTAACAGCTAGTAGACCTGATATCATGTTCTCCGTATGTCTTTGTGCTCGTTTTCAAGCTAACCCTATGGAATCACACCTGAAAGAGGTGAAGAGGATTTTCAAGTATCTCAAAGGGAATGATAACTTGTGCCTCTAGTATCCAAGGAACAATTCCCTTGAGCTCATTGCATACACATATGCGGATTTTGCAGGGCACCTGGTTGATAGAAAGAGAACATCAGGAATGGCCCAGTTCCTAGGGTCATGCTTAGTTTCATGGGGGATCTAAAAAGCAAAACTCAGTGGCACTCTCCACAGCTGAAGTAGAATATGTGGCCGCCGCATCTTGTTGTTCCCAAGTTCTATGGCTTAAGTCACAACTCCAAAATTACGGTATGTCTTTTGGCCCAGTTCCCATACTTTGTGATAATACTAGTGCCATAAACATTTCCAAAAATTCTGTGCATCATTCTAGAACTAAGCATATAGATATAAGGCATCACTTTCTACGTGACAATGTTGAAAATGGGAACATCTCGATGGAAAATTGTAGAACTGAAGAGCAAATTGCGAACATTCTCACCAAAGCTTTAGACAGACGTCCCTACCAGCGTTGTCGAATGCTTCTCGGGATGATAACTCTAAACTAAACAAGTCCTTGTTTGTCTCTCTCAATGCCTGACTAGTTTATCTAAGAATGCATGATAGGGAACTTGGACTTATTGCTTTCACTTTGCCATGCTTACTAGTCTAAAGATAAATGTGTACAAGGGAACTTTATTTCTTTCGGCCCAACACGATCAACCAGAGTTCCCTTTATCCCTCTTTACAAGCCACTATGACGGTTGATCATATAACCTACCCTAAGCTAGGGACCCGACAAACGCTTCTCATGAGCCAAAATGTTTACTCCTTTATCGACTCGTAAATTGTCAGGTTCCCTTTGAGTTCCCTAGCCTCACAAAAGGATGAGTGTGAAGTTCCCTTAATCACTTCACTCTCCCTGACCTTGATAAGATCATGGGAATTGATACATACAAGCAAGGGAACGCTGACTCATCTACGAAGAAGAACCGTCACTTGGGAAGCGGACTTTTGTGTTAGAAGCTCTGAAGCGTTACGGGCCAAGTATTCAAATTTTGAAAGGACTTCCCTAGAGATCGTGATGCGTGTCAAGAGGCGTGGTACGGAAGTTGTAACGATGCCCCACATTCATTGGGCAACGGTTATCGTGGTTTTCTCACTTCCCTTTCTACCCTTCGCTCCTCCTCTCCTTAAAACCCTCATTTGCCATTTTTGGGCCCTTATTCCATCTTCCACCTCTGTCATTCTTCTTCTCCACATCCCTTTCACTCTCTTTTTCAAGAAACCTCCAAAACCTTCTCTCTTTCCCAAATCCTTCTAAAAATGACCACTCAACACACCTTCGCCCATATCAAAGCTTGGGTGCTTGCAAACCCCATAATTCTCTTCATCTCTCAATTGAAAGAGATTGAGAAAGAGCAAGACCCAGTCATGAAAGACGTCCTCATCGAAGGGCTCTACCGTCAAGTAAGTCCTTTCTTGCCACCCCCTCCTCCGGCTGACGAAACCGCAACCTGGACTTCCTCTTCCGCCACCTCCTCTGAATCCCTTCCTCCTCCTTCAACCACCAACACCTCCTCCGGCATCGGCATTGTTGACAATTTCGGAGATGCTCGTCCCTCTATCAACGAGAATCCTAGAAAATCCAAACACCACCATTCATCCAAAAAACGCCACTCATCCAAAGACCCCTCGAAATCCAAAAAATCCAAACATTCCAAAGATCCCTCCAAATCCAAAAAACGCAAACACACTGAGGTCTCTGAATTTTCGGAGCCCAGGAAGAAGCCCCACTTCAAATTCGAGGAGTACTTGAACTGCTCCAAGGAAAGTTCTTGTATGGCCAAACCCCCTTTCGTCTTCCACTCGGACTCTGGGACCTCCCAATCCAAGAGCCAACTCACTTCTTCTTCCCTCCCTCTTCCCATAAGTGAGGGAACTCCCAAACCTCTTCCGTCGAAACAAAAGACTCCTCCACCACCTCCCTCTGTTCCCACAACAACGGGAACTCCACCTTCACCTCACAAAACTCCTTCTCCTCCTCCCTCACCAAAACACACATCTATCTCTCCCACTCCTGCCTCGGGGATCTCTACTCCCCAGGTTACCAAATCCACTCCTCCTCACCCTTCTACACAACTCTCTACTCCTCTTTCTTCTTCTCTTCCCTCTTCCACCAAATCCCCCACCACCACAAAACTCCCCACTCCCTCTCCATCCAAAACTGTCGTCGTCCTTACATCGGACGACGCTGATCTTCCCCTCTCCGTCGTCATCGAGAAAATGACCAAGGACCCTCCTCCTCTCATCATGGGAACTGTCAAGGAGGAGGCCCAACTCAAAGATGTTGAGGAAGAGCTCAACCGGGTCCCCAGTGAAGCAACAACCGACCAAGGGACCAAGTCCCCCGAAAAAGTGGCTCCTGCAGAGCCCATTGAGAAAAGGGACCCAGCACCAGCTGGTGGTGCTGGGGCAAGTACCAGTCATCCTGAAGATGACGCGGAGGGATCAAGCTCGAGTTCCTCCGAGGCAGAAGGGACCTCAAATGATGAGGTCGAAGAAGAAGAGGCTCCAGCTGCTAAGGAGCAAGCACAGATCCCAACACCTGGACACCAAATGGTGGTGTCCACGGGTTCCCATCCTCCAAGGGAACGAGTGCTGATGATTGAAGCGGCTGCCCCCCCTCAGCAGATAGGACCTCGCACGGTCTGTAGGGGGAACACTTCTAAGAGCACCACAAAGAAGGGGAAGGGAACTTCAACAACAAGGTACCCTGTGGATGAACGCCGGAAGCTCCTCCCCCCTCTTATAATTTCTGAAGAAGTGCTCAACAACAACGACCTAGGGGAACTGTGGGACCTAATCAAGGCCCAGGGCTGGGAGAACCTTTGCAAGGAAAATGTGAGTGTAGATCCCTCCCAAGTGCGTCAATTCTACAAAAACTTCATCATAAACAATGACGGCACTCAGGGGACTCTCTCCCACGAAGGCGACGAGTTTATCTTCACTACGTCCACAATCCGCCTTCAGCTCCAGGTCACAGTTCAAGGACTCAATGAGTTGCCCAACAAGCTTTGGGGCGACTTCAACAGCGCCGAGGTGTACAACACCATTTTTGAGGGACGAGTTCCCACTAAGGTGCCTTCGACTCATCATCTGTCCCTCGTCGCCAAGCTTGCTCATCAATTCATCATCAATGTGGTGATCCCTCGCCAAGAGAAGCGTCTGGTCGTCAATATCCCTGATGCCATCCTCCTCTATCACTTCCTCCTCAAGAAGCCCATCAACCTTCCCATAATCATACTTTGGCATATGGAGAAGTGTATGGCTTCCAAGTCCCATTCCCTTTCCTACTCTAGGCTGATCAAGAAGCTGCTGCAAAAAGAGGGTCTCTACGACGCCTCTAAGGAAGAAATTGTGCTAGGAAGGGAACTGGATATCTCAGTGGTCCAGAAGATGAGGCACTCTGAGCCTGTAGAGGAAACGACTCAACTGGAGTCTGGTGAAGAAGGGAACTCTCAAGTGTTGCTTCGCATTGCCAACACCCTCGACCAGATTGCCAGGGACCAAGCAACGTTGGCCAGGGGACAAGAAAAACTTACACAAGTCCTGACGCGCCTCTGTGATGCACTGTTCCCCGCAACCCGATGATCTCTCCTTTCTTTTTCCCTCAATCCAAATTTATCCACAAAAATGTACTTGTGTTCCCTTGTACATATAATCTTAAGTAATGAATTGGCTTTTAGTTTGATTGCGTGTTCCTTTCTTCCTTATTATTGCTTTGCTTGTTTTCGATGATGTCAAAAGGGGGAAAGACAAAAAATGCGAGAAGAGTTAAAAGTTTAAGTTATCACAGAACATGCATAAGCTAAGGGGGAACAATTGCATAAAAAGCTAAGTAAGATCTAAGTGTCTCACCAGAAGTGGCTCCCCAATCTAAGTGTTTCAATAGAAGTGACTCCCCAAAATCATACTTAGGAACTCATTAACATATCATTCATTAAAATACTTGCATATTTTGTGATGGGTTTGTCATCATCAAAAAGGTGGAAATTGTTGGGACGTTGTTGGGACCTCTGGTTCTAAACAACGGATCAACAATACCATTCTCCGATTTTGATAATGACAAACACCATAAGGAACTAATGTGGTTTGTTCAAGTATTTCTAAGGAACGCAGGTACAACCAAGAACTCCCATGAATGACCAAAAGCCACAGAAAGCTCACAATGCAGAGTTTCCATCAAGGGAACTCTGAAGAGGAAAGTTCCCATGCAGTGAGAACTCCCAGGAATGATCAAGAGAACACAAAGTTACAAAGATGAAGAGTTTCCATCAAGGGAACTCTGAAGAAGACAGTTCCCATGACATGGGAACTCACATGTGAGGACAACGACCGTTCAGCGCAGATCGCGGGATTCTATCTTGGACAGCCTGAAGGAACAGTCCGAGGATCAGACTGTCACGCTTGATCCAACGGTCCGATTGATTCAAGAAGTTGACCTAGTTCAAACCAAAGTCACATGTGAAGAAAGTACAACTTGGGCATCAAGCAAAGGGCATTTTGGACACAATTGAAAGATGCGACTACCCAAGCTCACCTGGACTGTAAAGCCAAATGAATAGTACTCGGATTGAGTACTTCTCCCAGAATTCACAAACACCCACACCAAAGAAAAGAAAGAAAAAGAAGAGAAGTCCCCGCCGGCGAGTGTGTGATCTCGACGACGGTGAAGCCGAAGTTCCCAGGGGCAAGGGAACTGAGAAGTCGGTGTAAGGTTTGAGTTACTTGTATTTTGCTGTTGTGAGCTTAGGAACTCAGTTGAGAGGATTTACTAGTGTTGCTAGAGTTAGGAAGAACTCGTAGGAACAGAGAAGTGTGAATCCGGCTGTTGTAACTAAGGAACAAAGCAATCAATATAAGTAAGTCATTCAAAATCCTCCAAGCGGAGGTAGAGGTCTACCCATACAACTAGTTGGTTGTAGTGGGGTTCCTCTATAAGGGAACTGCGTTCTTTACTGCTTTTAATACTTGCGCTTAATATACTTCCGCTGCCTTGGGAACAGCTTAACAACCAGTTCCCAATCTCTTTGCTAACGGTTTACGATCCAACAATTGGTATCAGAGCAGGTTTGCTCTAGATTTGTGTTAGCATCGCAGGTATCAAATGGCTCAGGAACTTACTCAGGTGGGGAACAACACTAGTAAGCCGCCAAGGCTTATTACAGGAAGATTCGAAAGCTAGAAACGCGACATGAAGGATTGGATGCCTGGCCAGGACTACCAAGCCTGGTGTGTTATCAAGAGAGGCAACTTCGAAATTGATCCAACTATAGTCAACGACCTCACCAAATGGGGACCCAATGAATACATGTGTATGGAGGCAAACTACAAGGCCAAACAGTACCTGAAGAGATCCATGTGCGTACAAGACTGTGACAGGGTAGCAAATCTTGACACGGCTAAGGAAATGTGGGAAGCCATCCAACAAATGCACGTTGGGAACTCAGATCTCCGAGAAGATCTTCAGATGAATGCAAAAAGGGAGTTCTACAACTTCCAAATGGAGATGGGAGAGTCTGTCGATAGCTATCAGTCCCGATTTGAAGGACTTTGCACCAAAATGGAAGGCTTGGGGATCACCAAAGAGGAAATCACCCATAAGATGAAGGTCCAACAGCTCTTCAACGAACTGACTGGAGAATGGGCAAACGAGAGAACAATGTTCAAAGAGAATCCAGAAAATAGAACTCTCATGCTCCATCAAGTGTTTTGAAAGCTAGTGGGACACGAGAAGAGAAAGATCAGTTGAGAGGATTTTACTAGTGTTGCTAGAGTTAGGAAGAACTCGTAGGAACAGAGAAGTGTGAATCCGGCTGTTGTAACTAAGGAACAAAGCAATCAATATAAGTAAGTCATTCAAAATCCTCCAAGCGGAGGTAGAGGTTTACCCATACAACTAGTTGGTTGTAGTGGGGTTCCTCTATAAGGGAACTGCGTTCTTTACTGCTTTTAATACTTGCGCTTAATTTACTTTCGCTGCCTTGGGAACATCTTAACAACCAGTTCCCAAACTCTTTGCTAACGGTTTACGATCCAACACTTAGGCTTAGATTTTGGTGGTCATACGTCATCCTTTTTGTACTTTCTTATAAATGAAAAGTGTTCATTTATATTATACGAACGTGGTGTAAAATTCTCTGAATTTAATATAGACTAACGGAATGTATAAAGGGATCGAAAGTTCATACCAAAAGATCGACGGTATGTAACATCAGAGCGTCAGTTTCAAGAGCGGTTTGGCCGTATTGTATTGTGGCAACGTCACGATCCTAAAGGCGAGCAGAGTAACGATTCCGAAAGGGCTTGAAAGTAATCCGAATTGGCGTTACGATGTGAATGAGGCTGAACAGAGAAGATATATGTCGGCGTGAAGAATTAGGTACAAGAGGAGTGACAAAAATTTGAACGAAGGTGATGGAGGTGGCCCACTAGCTCACTGATTTTCTCAAAAATTAAAAGGAAGAAAAGTGATTGGTTGGGGGAATGATTGAACGAGAAAGGTGATGGAGTCATTCTCACAAATGGAACTTTGGATAAATGAAACGAGATTGAATCTGATTGGATGGGAAATTTGTGAACGGAGGAAGAAAGTCTCAAATGGAGGTGAAATAGATTTTTGAACAGAGAGGTGGGATTGGCTGATTTCGTAAGTGGGAAATTGCACCTCTGTATGAGTCTATTTAAATACAAAATTTATGTGGGCTGCAAGGGCATCTATAGTAAGTAGATAACTCTCTGATGTTGGTAAAAAATTGTTATACATGTTGGCACAGGACTTGGGTTAGAACGGTAAACATATATACCTCGGATTAAAATACTCCTTTTACAGAAACGATTCGAAAAATTATGTAGACTAATAAAATCAACTCGGATGATTTTAATTCACTACTTTTAATTTTAGGTGTTACGTTTCAGAGTATAGCTGTAATGGGTACATAATTAATTAAGCCGATCTCACACGATCAAAGTACTTCTTTCATGGAAGTGATCTCACCCGATCAAATCTTTTTCTCAATTGTTTTAGTTCAACGAGTTCTAAACCAATTGAGTTGCTACAATGATTAACTTTTACTACGGCAAAACCTAGATCTAGCAAAATAGAGTATTAATTCCAACAAAGTTATCAATCAAGTAGAAATCAATATCATCAATAATAATTAAGCACAAGAGAATTGAAATGATCTGTAAAAATAAACCTGAATAGTCGAATCTCATAAAAAACTTGAGTCTGAAAAGCTTCAACTTGAATAAGATCCAGGAGTTTAGTTTTCAATGAAACAGATAATGCAAAAGTCTGGAATAATAGAAATTAGGTCTAAGAGAGGTGTCCCAAACAAAATCTAAAAACTAGGCTTAAGTAGTCTCTAAATACACAAAATAATAAAGATAAATAAAAAGGCAATAACGATATGCCGAAAATCTCGCACGTGTAAAATCAGTAGGTCTGTGATCGCGGCCATGTTCAAAACGCACCCTTTCTCAGTAATGTGTACCGCGATCGCCACCGGTGTAAACCATGATCACGGCCTTCAACAAACTTCGAACTCTTGAAAAGCAGCAACTTCCAAGTCTTCGGTCTTCAAACTAATCTCCAACAATACTCATAAAGGACGTAAATCTCTATAAACAGATGTACTAAAAAGTCTTAGTTACGTTGTATAAAACACATCATATCAAATTCCCCCATACTTAGAACTTGCTCGTCCTCGAGTATGCTAAAAATCAAGTCAAGCCGGACAAATCAACAAAGGTCCACATGAAACAATGGGAGAAAATGATCTAAAACAAAAAAAGTACTCAACAATAAGTTCATAACCCGAACCCAAGTAAAAGAATGAAAGTGCATACAATAAAGTCCTAGAACAATCTATCACTCAAAACAATATACATACATCAGAGCAAAGATAAAAACCCATAAACACTAATCCCCAAGCCCCAGTAGAAATGTTCCTAGGCACTCATATTGTTTTCACTCATTCTGCTTAGGTGCCCTTTCGGGTTTTCACCTAACCGCTCATTTCATTTTCCAATAGATGTGCTCACCAATAATCCCCAAGCCCCAACAGAAATGTTCCTAGGCACTCATATTGTTTTCACTCATTCTGCTTAGGTGCCCTTTCGGGTTTTTACCAAACCGCTCATTTCATTTTCCAATAGATGTGCTCACCAACTCACTTTCACTCTTTTTAGCCTCTTATTACCCCAGCCTAATACTGGTCTGGACCCTTGAATTTTGCCCGAACCGCCTTTTCGGGTTTTCAACTCTACACATGATTTAATGATTTTTTTTTCATTTTTTTGTTTTTATTTTGGATTTTTTTAACTGAAACTGAACTGTAACTGAAGTACTGAATCCAAAATGCGACTATACATATAAAGTCAAGGAAGGGAACAGAAGACTCTGCTGTGCTGTTAACTCTCTCTGTTGCTCCACAATGTCTCACTGGGTAGCAAATATCTCATTCTGGGACATAGTGAGTCGTCCCATCTCCCAAAACATGCGGTTCTTCAAAGCAAGATCAGCATGCACACTCCCTGAACCACCACCCAAAGCAAACTCCCAAGCAGAAGTGTCCCCATAACCGCCATACCCACCTCTATAAGGAGCAACTCCACCATCAGCATAGCCAGCATAAACCCGTGTCCCCCAACTCAAAGTAGTAGTAGGTACTCGACTAGTACTAGCAACCATCCACCAGTTGATGTACCAACACAAGTTGAGGTACTAACACCAGTTGAGGTATTAACACCACCTCCGAGGTACATAGTCAACACTACCAATTCCAAAATCAGAACCACTAGCTCTAAGATCTCCTCCTCCTTCTTCTTCCTCATCATCAGGATCATCCATCTTAACATTTGGAGAAGGCATCTCCTGTTGAACATCACCCCTCCCACAAAATCAGAAGGTATATATAAATAATGCACCATAGGACCACTGGGCATAGGCTTAGGAAGGCATAAATAATCATCAGGTAGAGAAGCCAAGGCCCAAATTTAACCCTGCTCTATAGATCCTCTAAAACAATAAGCCCTCTTAAGCTGGTTTTCAGTAAAAATAACTCACCCCTCTTAGGTCTCCAAAGCACCTCATTTCTAACAAACACTCTAGCAATAAGAGTGATCATGCCACCTATGGAAATCTTTCCACAATCTTTCTTTAAAATCTTCTTTATACTCATCAAAAACAATTCTACCCAATCAGGAACAACATCCTTCATAGGCATGAGACACCAAATCATACTCATGTCAAAACGAGGTGCCTTGTTAACCTCCCCTTGGCAAAAGAAAGTCGTGGATAACACCTTGTGGCAAAGTCTAATGCAAGTGTGAGTAATGCAATAATTGTATTCCTCCTTCTTAGGCAAAACACCACCTCTAGTAATAGCCTCCCAAAATTCATTGAAGCCCGTATCTTTACTAACTAACTCCCAATTAGCAGAAGGAGCACTAGTAACAATAAAAGCTCCTTCTAAGCCTGCCTTGTCTATATAATATCGCTCATCCAAGATATTGAATTTGAACAAACCTTCATCATCACGAAAAGTAGACAGAAACTCATACACAATACACCTATATGTAGGGGCATTCAGATCAATAAAACCCCCTAATCCACCCTCCCTCAGAAATATCAAGGTGCAATCATACATGCCTAGAGTCCTCAACATCTCAACATCAAAAAACTTTGTACTAGTAATTTTCCTTATAGCCAAAGAATCCCATTTTCTATTTTGTGCAACAATCAACTTCTTAACAAGATATGCCATCCTCAAACAATGGAGCAATTTAAACAAATCAGAAGAGGGCATAAGAAAATTCGATTTACAACAACAAATTTGATTGAACTGTCAAAGAGGCCGCGATCGCCGAAAAGATCGAGCGCGATCGCCATTCTGGGGTGCAACCGTGATCGAGGTGAATGGGGACAGTGATTGCGGTTCTGGGTGCTGAGCGTAATCTTGGCAACGACTAACTTCCAGTGTCACAACTCCCTTTGTCACCGAACCGCGGTCGCCGAGCTGCTTCTTCAACAAACCGAGAGCGAGCCGAGAGGAATGGAGATGGTGGGTTGGAAGAGATGCAAATAAAATTTTTGGGGTTTTATAGATTAGATTTTGTGAGAGGACTAGAGGAGGAGAGGTGTTTTTATGAACGGATTTGGATTTAGGAGAGGGTGAGGATTATAGATCTTCATTTTGTGGAGGTTTTTGGAAGAATTTTATATCAAGGTTTAAAGGAGAGGGTTTTAATGGTGGTTTGTAATGGAGGTTGAAAAAGGAAAAGAAGAAGATAGGATGAAGTAGAATTTGACTAACTGAAAGTCGTCGTGCCAAATCAAAATATAATTCTATAATTACTCCACTAGTATAGTTGGTAAGTCGGGTTCGTACCCAATAGACACTTGTATCCTACGTAATATTATTATCAACTTAGAAAGGTAACAAAGGGGAATTTTGGAATTGTAATTCTAAAACTAGAGAAATTAAAGCAAGTTAAGCAATTAAACAAACAAGGAAAAAAATTGTTTTTTGTATCATGTTAAGGAAAATCAATCTTATTCAAATATCCACTTTCTTCTTCAAGTTATTGATCATAGATTTTAAATAAGTTATTTCTTTTGATTTTTCCTATCCTGATAAGAAATATAACATGACAAGGAGACATGCAAACTTTAATCCAAAGAACTCATGAAACGATCATAAATCATAGGGATATTAGCAATGAGAACAAGGATAAACAGGATTCATGTAATTGAATTCCAACGAGTCAAACAATCGACATGCATTCAAATCTCTTTCTCAATTGTTTTAGTCCAACCTGTTCTAAACCAATTGAGTTGCTACGATGATTAGGTTTTACGACGAGAAAACCTAGATCTAGCAATAGAGAGTACTAATTCCAACAAGGTGATCAATCAAGTAGAAATCAATACAATCAATAATAATTAAGCACAAGAGAATTGAAATAATCTGTAGAAATAAACCTAAATAGTCGAATTCTCACAATAAACTTGAGTCTGAAAAGATTCAACTTGAATAAGATCTAGGAGTTTTTTTCTCCATGAAACAAATAATACAAAAGTCTGGAGTAATAGAAATTAGGTCTAAGAGAGCTGTCCCAAACAAAATCTACAATCTAGGCTTAAGTAGTCTCGAAAAACGCAAAATAATAATGATATAATAAAAAGGCAATAAAGTTATGCGGAAGATCTTGCGCTTGTAAACTTAGCAGGTCCACGATCGCCATGGGCGCGATCGCCATAATGCGGGGAAGCCACACAACCATCTTGAAAACACACTCTTTCTCGGCGATGTGTACCGCGATCGCCAATGGTGTAAACCACGATCGCGGCGTTCAAAAAACTTCAAACTCTTGAAAAGCAACAACTTCCAAGTCTTCGGTCTTCAAACTAATCTCCAACAATACTCATAAAGGACGTAAAACTCTATAAACAGATGTACTAAAAAGTCCTAGTTATGCTGTATACAACACAACATATCAAATTCCCCCATACTTAGACCTTGCTCGTCCTCGAGTATGCTCAAAATCAAGTCAAGCCGGACAAATCAACAATGGTCCACATGAAGCAATAGGAGAAAATGATCTGAAAGTAAAAAAGTACTCAACAATAAGCTCATAACCCGAACCCAAGTAAAAGAATGAAAGTGCATACAATAAAGTCCTAGAAAAATCTATCACTCAAAACAATATACATACATCAGAGAAAAGATAAAAACCCGTAAACAATAATCCCCAAGCCCCATCAGAAATGGTCCTAGGCAGTCACATTGTTTTCACTCATTCTGCTTAGGCACCCTTTCGGGTTTTCACCTAACCGCTCAATTCAATTTCGAATAGATGTGCTCAACAACTCACTTTCACTCTTTTTAGCCTCTTATTAGCCTAGCCTAATGTTGGTCCGGGCCCTTGATATTTGCCTGATCCGCCCTTTCAGTAACAACAAAAGCTCCTTCTAAGCTTGCCCTGTCTATATAATATCGCTCATCCAAGATATTGAATTTGAACAAACCTTCATCATCAAGAAAAGTAGACAGAAACTCATACATAATATTCCTATATGTAGGGGCATTCAGATCAATAAAACCCTCTAATCCACCCTCCGTCAAAAATCTCAAGGTGCAATCATACATGCCTAGAGTCCTCAGCATCACATCAAAAAACTTTGTACTAGTAATTTTCCTTTTAGCAAAGGAATCCCATTTTCTCTTTTGTGCAACAGTCAAATTCATAACAGGATGCCCCATTCTCAAACAACGGAGCAATTCAACAACTCAGAAGAGGGCGTAAGAAAATTCGACTTACAACAATAAATTCGACCGAATTGTCAGAGAGGTCGCGATCGCCAAAATGGTGGCGGCACGATCGCCATTCTGTGGTGCAGCCGCGATCGCGGTGAATGGGGCAGCGATCACATTTTTGGGCGCTCGGCGTAATCTTGGCATCGACTAACTTACGGTGTCGTGGCTCCCTTTGTCACCAAGCCGCGGTCACCGACCTGGTTCTCCAACAAACCGAGGACGAGCCGAGAGGAATGGAGATGGTGGGTTGGAAGAGATGGAAAGTAAATATTGGAGTTTTATGGATTTGATTTTGTGAGAGGAATAGAGGAGGAGAGGTGTTTTTAGGAACAAATTTGGATTTAGGAGAGGGTAAGGATTATAGATCTGGATTTTGTGGAGGTTTATGGAAGAATTTTATGCGGAGGTTTAATGGAGATTTGAAGGAGATGGTTTTAATGGTGGTTTGTAATGGAGTTGAAGAAGGAAAAGAAGAAGATAAAAGATGAATTAGAATTTGACTAGCTGAAAGTCGTCGTGCGTAATGAAAATATAATTCCCTAATTACTTAACTTGTATAGTTGGTATGTCGGGGTCGGACCCAAGAGACAATTGTATCCTAAATAATATTATTATCAACTCAAAAAGGTAACAAAGGGATATTTTGGAGTTATAATTCTATAACTAGAGAAATTAAAGCAAGTAAAGCAATTAAACAAGGAAAAGATCTGTTTTTTATCAAGTTAAGGAAAATCAATCCTTTTCAAATATCCACTTTCTTGTTCAAGTTCTTGATCATAGATTCAAACAAGTTATTTCTTTTGATTATTCCTATGTTGATCAGAAATATAACATGCCAACGAGACATGCAAACTTAACATCCAAACAACTCATGAAACGATCATAAATCATAAGGATATTAGCAATGAGAACAAGGATAAAAAGGATACATGCAATTGAATTCCAACGAGTCAAACAATCAACATGCATTTAAATCTCTTTCTCAATTGTTTTAGTAGAACGAGTCCTAAACCAATTGAGTTGCTACAATGATTATGTTTTACTACGAGAAAACCTAGATCTAGCAATAGAGAGTATTAATTCCAACAAGGTGATCAATCAAGTAGAAATCAATACAATCAATAATAATTAAGCACAAGAGAATTGAAATAATTTGTATAAATAAACCTGAATAGTCGAATCTCACAATAAACTTGAGTCTGAAAAGCTTCAACTTGAATAAGATCTAGGAGTTTAGTTCTCCATGAAAAAGAGAAAACAAAAGTCCGTAATAATAGAAATTAGGTCTAAGAGAGTTGTCCTAAACAAAAGCTAAAAACAAGGCGGAAGATCTCACGCGTGTAAACTCATCAGATCCGCGATCTCCGTGACCGCAATCGCCATAATGCGGGGCCGCGATCGCATCCATGTTCAAAATGCACTCTTTCTCGACGACGGTACAACGATCACCACCGGTGTAAACCGCAATTGCGGCCTTCAGCAAACTTTGAACTCTTGAAAAGCACCAACTTCCAAGTCTTCGGTCTTCAAAATAATCTCCAATAATACTCATAAAGGACCTAAATCCCTAAAAGAATGAAAGTGCATACAATAAAGTCCTAGAACAATCTATCACTCAAAACAATATACATACTTCAGAGCAAAGATAAAAACCCATAAACAATAATCCCCAAGCCCCAACAGAAATGTTCCTAGGCACTCATATTGTTTTCACTCATTCTGCTTAGGTGCCCTTTCGGGTTTTTACCAAACCGCTTATTTCATTTTCCAATAGATGTGCTCACCAACTCACTTTCACTCTTTGTAGCCTCTTATTACCCCAGCCTAATGCTGGTCTGGACCCTTGATTTTAGCTTGAGCCGCCCTTTCTGGTTTTCAACTCAGCACATGATTTAATGATTTTTTTTCATTTTTTTCGTTTTTATTTTGGATTTTTTTAACTGAAACTGAACTGTAACTGAAGTATTGAATCCAAAATGCGACTATACATATAATACATACAACAAGTACTCCCTCCCACATACTTAAACCTTTCATTGCCCTGAATGAAATAAAAGACAAATCAAATAAAGTCAAGGAAGGTAACAGAAGACTCACTATGGTGGGACAAGCGGATAATATTGTGACCAATCAGGAAAGCCTGGCCACATGTGACAGAAGAACTCATGGTTCTACCCCTGAACATGATCTATGGACGAAACAGTGGAAGCTGTAGCACTCTGTTGTGCTAGTAACTCTCTCTTTTGCTCCACAATGTCTCCCTAGGTAGCAAATATCTCATTCTAGGACATAGTGAGTCGTCCCATCTCCCAAAACATGCGGTTCTTCAAAGCAAGATCAGCATGCACACTCCCTGAACCACCACCCAAAGCAAACTCCCAAGCAGAAGTGTCCCCATAACCGCCATACCCACCTCTATAAGGAGCAACTCCACCATCAGCATAGCCAACATAAACCCGTGTCCCCCAACTCAAAGTAACAGTAGGTACTCGACTAGTACTAGAAACCATCCACCAGTTGATGTACCAACACCAATTGAGGTACCAACACCAGTTGAGGTACCAACACCACCTCCGAGGTACATAGTCAACACTACCAACTCCAAAATCAGAACCACTAGCTCTAAGATCTCCTCCTCCTTCTTCTTCCTCAGCATCAGGATCCTCCATCTCAACATCTGGAGAAGGCATCTCCTGCTGAACAGCACCCCTCCTACAAAATCAGACGGTATATATAAATAATGCACCATAGGACCACTGGGCATAAGCTTAGGAAGGCGTAAATAATCATCAGGTAGAGAAGCCAATGTCCAAATGTAACCTTGCTCTGCAGATCCTCTAAAACAATAAGCCCTCTTAATCTCGTTTTTAGTAAAAATAACTCACCCCTCTCAGGTCTCCAAAGCACCTCATTTCTAACAAACACTCTAGCAATAAGAGTGATCATGCCACCTATGGAAATCTTTCCACAATCCTTCTTTAAAATCTTCTTTATACTCATAAAAAACAATTCTACCCAATCAGGAACAACATCCTTCAAAGGCATGAGACACCAAATCATACTCATGTCAAAACGAGGTGCCTTGTTAACCTCCCCTTGGCGAAGGAAAGTCGTGGATAACACCTTGTGGCAAAGTCTAATGCAAGTGTAATTAATGCAATAATTGTATTCCCCCTACTTAGGCAAAACACCACCTCTAGCAATAGAGAGTACTAATTCCAACAAGGTGATCAATCAAGTAGAAATCAATACAATCCATAATAATTAAGCAGAAGAGAATTGAAATAATCTGTAGAAATAAACCTGAATAGTCGAATTCTCACAATAAACTTGAGTCTAAAAAGATTCAACTTGAATAAGATCTAGGAGTTTTTTTCTCCATGAAACAAATAATACAAAAGTCTGGAGTAATAGAAATTAGGTCTAAGAGAGTTGTCCCAAACAAAAGCTACAAACTAGGCTTAAGTAATCTCTGAAACCACAAAATAATAAAGATATAATAAAAAGTCAATAAAGTTATGCGGAAGATATTGCGCTTGTAAACTCAGCAGGTCCACGGTCGCCATGGCCGCGATCGCCATAATGCGGGGCCGCGACACGACCATCTTCAAAACACACTCTTTCTCGGCGATGTGTAACGCTATCGACAACGGTGTAAACCACGATCGCAGCGTTCAACAAACTTCGAACTCTTGAAAAGCAGCAACTTCCAAGTCTTCGGTCTTCAAACTAATCTCCAACAATACTCATAAAGGACGTAAAACTCTATAAATAGATGTACTAAAAAGTCCTAGTTATGCTGTATAAAACACAACATATCAAATTCCCCCACACTTAGACCTTGCTCGTCCTCGAGTATGCTCAAAATAAAGTCAAGCCGGACAAATCAACAAAGGTCCTCATGAAGCAATGGGAGAAAATGATCAGAAACTAAAAAAGTACTCAACAATAAGCTCATAACCCGAACCCAAGTAAAAGAATGAAAGTGCATACAATAATGTCCTAGAAAAATCTATCACTCAAAACAATATACATACATCAGAGCAAAGATAAAAACCCGTAAACAATAATCCCCAAGCCCCAGCAGAATTGTTCCTAGGCACTCATATTGTTTTCACTCAATTTGCTTAGGCACCCTTCCGGGTTTTCACCTAACCGCTCATTTCATTTTCCAATAGATGTGCTCACCAACTCACTTTCACTCTTTTTAACCTCTTATTAGCCCAGCCTAATGTTGGTCCGGGCCCTTGATATTGGCCTGATCCGCCCTTTCAGGTTTTCAATTCAACACATGATTTAATGATTTTTTTCTTTTTTGTTTCGTTTTTTTTGGATTTTTTTGAACTGAAACTGAACTGTAACTGAAGTACTGAATCCAAAATGTGACTATACACATACATCGAGTACTCCCTCATCCATACTTAATGGCTCCCAACTAGCAGAAGGAGCACCAGTTACACCAAAGGCTCCTGCTAAGCCTGCCTTGTCTATATAATATGGTTCATCCAAGATATTGAATTGAACATACCTTCATCATCAAGAAAAGTAGTCAGAAACTCATACATAATATTCCTATATGTAGGGGCATTCAGATCAATAAAACCCTCTAATCAACCCTGCGTAAGAAATCTCAAGGTGCAATCATACATGCCTAGAGTCCTCAGCATCACATCAAAAAACTTTGTACTAGTAATTTTCCTTTTAGCCAGGGAATCCCATTTTCTCTTTTGTGCAGCTGTCAACTTCTTATCAGGATACGCCATTCACAAACAACGGAGCAATTCACCAACTCAGAAGAGGGCGTAAGAAAATTCGACTTACAATAGAAAATTCGACCGAATTGTCAGAGAGGTCGCGGTCGCCAAAATGATGGGGGCACGATCGTCGTTCTGTGGTGCAGCCACAATCGCGGTGAATGGGGCATCGATCGCTTTTTTTGGCGCTCGGAGTAATCTTGGCATTGACAAACTTACGGTGTCGTGGCTCCCTTGGTCACCGAGCCGCGGTCACCGAGCATGTTCTTCAACAAACCGAGGACGAGCCGAGAGGAATGGAGATGGTGGGTTGGAAGAGATGGAAAGAAAATATTGGAGTTTTATAGATTTGATTTTGTGAGAGGAATAGAAGAGGAGAGGTGTTTTTATGAACATATTTGGATTTAGGAGAGGGTAAGGATTATAGATCTGGATTTTGTGGAGGTTTATGGAAGAATTTTATGTGGAGGTTTAATGGAGGTTTGAAGGAGATGGTTTTAATGGTGGTTTGTAATGGAGTTGAAGAAGGAAAAGAAGAAGATAGAAGATGAATTAGAATTTGACTGGCTGAAAGTCGTCGTGCGTAATGAAAATATAATTCCCTAATTACTCAACTTGTATAGTTGGTATGTCGGGGTCGTACCCAAGAGACAATTGTATCCAAAATAATATTATTATCAACTAAAAAATGTAACAAAGGGATATTTTGGAGTTATAATTCTAAGACTAGAGAAATTAAAGCAAGTAAAGCAATTAAACAAACACGGAAAAGATTGTTTTTTTTTATCAAGTTAAGGAAAATCAATCTTTTTCAAATATCCACTTTCTTCTTCAAGTTCTTGATCATAGATTCAAACAAGTTATTTCTTTTGATTATTCCTATCCCGATCAGAAATATAACATGGCAACGAGACATGCAAACTTAACATCCAAACAACTCATGAAACGATCATAAATCATAAGGATATTAGCAATGAGAACAAGGATAAAAAGGATAGATGCAATTGAATTCCAATGAGTCAAACAATCAACATGCATTTAAATCTCTTTCTCAATTGTTTTAGTACAACGAGTCCAAAACAAATTTAGTTGCTACAATGATTAGGTTTTACTATGAGAAAATGTAGATCTAGCAATAGAGAGTATTAATTCCAACAAGGTGATCAATCAAGAAGAAATCAATAAAATTAATAATAATTAAGCACAAGAGAATTGAAATAATTCCTAGAAATAAACCTGAATAGTCGAATCTCACAATAAACTTGAGTCTGAAAAGCTTCAACTTGAATAAGATCTAGGAGTTTAGTTCTCCATGAAAAAGAGAAAACAAAAGTCCGTAATAATAGAAATTAGGTCTAAGAGAGTTGTCCTAAACAAAAGCTAAAAACAAGGCTTATGTAGTTTATAAAAACACGAAATAATAAAGATATACTAAAATGGCAATAATGATATGCGGAAGATCTCACGCGTGTAAACTCATCAGTTTCGCGATCGCCGTGACCGCAATCGCCATAACGCGGGGCCGCGATCACGGCCATGTTCAAAATGCACTCTTTCTCGACGACGTGTACCGCGATCACCATCGGTGTAAACCGCAATCGTGGCCTTCAGCAAACTTTGAACTCTTGAAAAGCAGCAACTTCCAAGTCTTCGGTCTTCAAACTAATCTCCAATAATAATCATAAAGGACCTAAAACCCTAAAAGAAAGAAACTGCATACAATAAAGTCCTAGAAAAATCTATCACTCAAAACAATATACATACATCAGAGCAAAGATAAAAACCCATAAACAATAATCCCCAAACCCCAACAAAAATGTTCCTAGGCACTCATATTGTTTTCACTCATTCTGCTTAGGCGCCCTTTCGGGTTTTCACCTAACCGCTCATTTCATTTTCCAATAGATGTGATCACCAACTCACTTTCACTCTTTTTAGCCTCTTATTACCCCAGCCTAATGCTGGTCTGGACCCTTGATTTTTGCCTGAGCCGCCCTTTCGGGTTTTCAACTCAACACATGATTTAATGATTTTTTTTCATTTTTTTCGTTTTTATTTTGGATTTTTTTAACTGAAACCAAACTGTAACTGAAGTATTGAATCCAAAATGCGACTATACATATAATACATACAACAAGTACTCCCTCCCACATACTTAAACCTTTCATTGCCCTCAATGAAATAAAAGACAAATCAAATAAAGTCAAGGAAGGGAACAGAAGACTCGCTGTGGTGGGACAAGCGGATGATATTGTGACTAATCAGGAAAGCCTGGCCACATGTGACTGAAGAACTCATGGTGCTACACCTGAACATGCTCTATGGACTAAACCGCTACGCAGTCCTTGGTGTCATGCATCTCCGCCGGCCATGGCGCTCCCTTCTCCGCGCCGGCACACACCACCGTATGCATCCTTAGCATCGAAGAACATCAAGACGAGTCCTCGGCACCATCCACCTCGGACTCGTCTTTCGCGCCAGAGTCCGGAGCAGCTTCGCCCACCAGCGTGGCAACATGAGGTTCTCGCCAGCCTCGGCTCGTGCCAGGGCAGGGGACAACGTGCCAGGACCTCGCCACGCCACGTCGCGCCTTGCGATGGCCTTGTCTTGACACTGCCGTGTCGATGGCCAACGACCTATCCTTTTTATGCCAATTTTATTATGTTTTCCTTTATTAGATATTTCTAATTGTGGTTTAACTTTATTAGAAGGCTCTTCTTGGGTCTTGCGTCGACGGGCCTTGCTTGCATGCAAGTCCTAAGCGTGCGACTAGCTTATTAGGGTTTTTGCTTGTGCCTGGCCTATATAAGGTGCTAGACTCTCTGTTTTTCAGGTCTTACGCACACTTTGGATAACTAAATAGTGGAGGGATTCTCCTTTTATTTATCCTAGTGCTTGCGCATTGTTCAACCGAATTAAAGTCTTCAAAACTTGTTCTTGTCGATCGTTCTTGCTCGACCAATCCAACGTTGAAGTCATTTCAAGTCTTCCGCTTTCCATTCGAGACCTAATACTCTTGCCACGCAAAGATCCGTATCGCCTTTAAAACGAGGTCGCATCAAATGGCATCAGAGCCAATGGTTTGGGTAAGTCTTGCTACACCCTTTCTTGTTCAATTCACATGATCCATCCATTGCTTCAACCCCCCCCAAAAAAAAAATCAACCTCGACCTACTTGCCTTAATCAATTGATTTTGGTGAAATTACTGCTTTGTCTTGCTAGTTGCATGCACTTAGGGTTTTGTTTACCGATTTCTAGCTTGTATTCTTCGAGCATATCTTGTGTTGATTTCCATATTATCTTGTCGCCATATCTCTAAAGGATAAGTTCATAGAGATATTTTCGGATATTTATAAAAAAAAAATTTCTTCGAAATATCACAAACTAAAATAAGGTAAGATATTTCCGAATTTTATTTAAAAAAAGGAAAGATCTTGGAGAATCAAAAGCCAAAATAAGGCAAGATATCTCCTCTCTCCTATCTTTTATTTTTGGCCACAATCTCAACAAAGCCGATTGCTTCTTTCTTCTTTCCTTTTCTTCCTTTCTTGGGTTGACCTTGCTTCTTTGTGTTTTGCTTTAGCATTCATTGTTTGTTTTCGATCCTTTATTCTTTTGCTTGAGTCGAGTGACCTTAAGCCTTGCTCGTCCTTTCTTGTTCGTGTGGTTGAACACTAAGGGTAGGCCAACTTAAGCAAACTTTAAACTCTTGGCCGTTTCTTGTGAACTTTTACTTGTTCTATGACTGGTGTGACAACAGGTACAGTGTTTGACTCGGGTAATGAGGACAACCGGAACAACAACCCTCCATCGGTACAACAGCACCAACAACATCAACACGAGGACCATGACGCGGATATTGCGGCTCGGAACGCTCGGATCGTGGAGCTCGAACGCATCTTTCCTGAGAGCTAGACACAATCCAAACGCATCGTGCCGCTGGCGCAGGTTCTCGCATCGGAAGTCCATGGAGACCCGAGCGTGTCCGCGGACGATGTTGCGCGGGCGTGACAAAGGCAAGTGCCATTCTCAGCCGTCGTCACAATTTGGCACCATGCATTGCATGGAGTCCATAAAAGAAAATCGCCAGTTTGATCGGTACGATGGTGGTCTCCGGACCGCGGATCGCCGTTAACTGGCACAAGATTATAGGGACACCCAAGTGTATGACGTTTATTCCGATGAGGAGTATGACTCCGAGGAATATCGACACCAACACGCTAGTGGTGGCCAAAAACAGAAAAAAATAACAAGTCGCCGACATTTGTGTACGAAACCCCAAAGAGGAAGCACGAGGCCAAGTATTACAACGCCGACGACTATAGAATCAAGGATTTCTTGGAGCACCAAAGTGCTCGCAGCCCCTATGCGGAATTCGAGAACAAACGCCCTGCCGATCGGGGATGATTCTGATGTGGATAGTTATGATCATCCGCATGTTAAAGATCCCGAGGAGCTGGACAAACGCCCTTCCGATTGGATTCCACCGCCGAACTTGGGAAAAAATCGGAAGGAATACGAGCTTGTCTATGGCACACCACATAAGGCGGGCCAACGCCATCGGCGTGATCGTGACCGAGAAGACCGGGGCCCTCGACGCCACGATGATGGAGGCGATTCCGATGATGGTGATGACGACTACGGGCATGGGCCGCCTCGCGATGGTTGCCTCGGCGCGCCAATTCCCCTTGGTACCGAAGCCCCCATCGAGACCACGATAGGCGCGACGCCCGTGATCCACGAATCACTCGATGTGACATCAAGGTAAATTTTGAGCCTTTTTATGGTACTTATGACCCTGATGCTTTTATTGAATGGTTAAAAGATACCGAGCACACACTCCTTCATTTAGGTTACGAGGATGAAGAAAAGGTCGAGGTGGTGACCTTACACTTTCATGGTGCCGCTCGAACGTGGTGGAATTGATTTGAGTCCAAAAGGATTCGAAGAGGCAAGCCCCTCATTCGAGAATGGCATCAATTGGTGTACATCTTGAAGAAACGGTACATTCCGTTGGATTACAAGGACAAGATACATATAGAGATCATGCGCATCAAACAGGGAACCATGACTCTGAAGGAATACTTTGCTAAGTTGGAAGACATGTTCTTCAAAGCTGGCATGAGTGTCTCGACGTCAGTCATGATGACTCGATTTTTATCGGGTCTAAGGCAATCCAGCCAAGACAAGTTGGAGATTTTGCCCAATAAGGATCTCAACTCACTTGTGCACATGACGATGCAACTTCATAAGCAAGAGATGCATGCCAAGCCATCTTGGTCCACTTCAACGTACTCATCTAACCCTAGTAAATCCGCTTATAGTGCTAATCGTTTGCCTTCGTCTTTGCCAAGTTCTAAGACAGGCTCCGCAGCCAAGGCTGAGTCCACGCCAATGCCACAGGCTGTGACGAGGGAATGCACCGCAACACCGAGCGCCGAACGTGCACATGACATGCAATGTTACAAGTGCGTTGGTCATGGCCATATGATGCGCAACTGTCCAAACCAAAAGAAGGTTTTTTTCACAACTCAAGGTTATCCATATGAGAGCCAAGATGAGGAAGAAGCTGCCGTAACTTTAGAAGATGGTCCTAAGTTACAATGCGATCCATTGGATGACCTCGGCATGTCAAAGCTACAATTGGTCACACGTCGTGCCCTAAGCACGCGAGAGGCACCTAAAACTGATCAACGAGAACAATTGTTCAACACCCGTTGTTTAGTTGATAACGTGTCTCTTAGCGTGATTATCGACTCGGGAAGTTGTACAAATTTTTTATTTAAGAAGGTGGTCCATCATTTCAAGCTTCCAACCACGCCGCATCCACAACCGTTCATGCTTCAATGGATATCAAATGACGGCAGAGACTGATCAAGGCAAGTAATGTTCTCCTTTTCAATTGGTTCTTATAAGGATTCCATTTTATGTGATGTTACGCCGATGGACGCCACACATCTCTTGTTGGGGCGCCATTGGCAATTTGATCGTCGCGTGCTTCACGACGGATTTTTGAATACTTACATGTTCAATTTCCACGAGAAGCACGTGACACTCTTACCTATGCCGCCTAGTGAAGCTTTACATGACAAGGACGAAAGGCAATGCCACAAGACTATGAACGAAGCCAAAACCGCGCCAACCGGGACCTCCTCTACCACCTACAAGAACTGTGAATTTCACCGGCGTTCTTGCTCCCAATCATTCACATTTTGTGCAACAAACTGATGGGGACCAGAAACGCCGAGCAACTCCACCTTCGGGCCGACAGAATGTGAGACGTGGCCCCGGTGCCGCGCCGAGCTACGACGAAATGGCTAAACAAGGTCTTCCGTAATTTTCTGAGAATTTAGTAGGCGTTCCTCGGGGGAATCCATCCCATTCTTGGTTTCCAATAGATCTAAAGCAAAAACACCCAGCGGGGAGCAATTTGAGTCGAGGACCACCGACACACTCTCCCAGCGTTGTACCGCACGCAGTCGCTGCACAGAAACTTTGATTCCAGGAGCTACGGGATGAATTTACGGGCATTTCCAAGGGCATTCCTTCTCAAATTCCAGGAGCTACAATTCCACAAAAAATGGCCCCAAACGGTAAACACATGACTGAGGACGCCGAGCCACCACTCTTAGGCACGTGCCAGGATCGATTGCTTTTGGCCCGACGTCGCAACGTGACTAATTCACTTCAAGGGAGCCATACTTGTTTCATTTTATATCCCTTACTTTCTATTACTCAATCCCTAGATCCTATGCTCCCTCCTATTGTTTCTCTTTTGAAGGAATTTGAAGATGTCATGTCGGATGAGTTGCCGAAGGGTTGCCACCGATCCGCGGGATTGAGCATAAGATTGACTTCATGACGGGAGCTTCATTGCCTAACAGGGCCGCATACAGGGCTTCTCCAAAAGAGAATCAGGAGTTGAAACTCCAAGTCCAAGAGCTTTGGGACAAAGGTTTTGTTCGAGAATCACTTAGTCCGTGCGTCGCGCCTATGATACATGTGCCAAAGAAAGACGGTTCTTGGCAGATGTGTGTCGACTGCCGAGCCATTAAACAAATCACGATAAAGTATAGGCACCCAATTCCACTCTTGGATGACATGCTCGATCAGCTCCACCGTGATGGCCCACCCCCACGACCCCGACAATGGTTCGCTTCTTCTTAGGGCTCGGGGGGGTTCTATAGGCGATTTGTCAAAGACTTTATCTCCATCATCGGGCCACTCCATAATTTCACCAAGAAAGCAACCACAATCAAGTAGATGCTCGTCCATGTGGCCACCTTTCAGGCCTTAAAGGACGCTTTATACCGTGCTCCCGTCTTGCAATTGCCAGATTTTTTGAAGCGCTTTGAGGTCGAGTGCGACACCTCTGACTATGGCGTAGGTGGCGTACTCCTCCAAGAAAAATGCCCTATCACTTAGTTTAGCGAGAAACTGACAAGGGCGACCTTAAACTACCATACGTACGACAACGAATTATATGCTTTGATTAGGGTGTTAAATACTTGGCAGCACTATCTTTGGCCTAGCGAGTTCGTAATCATACGGACAACGCAGCCTTAGCGTATCTCAAGAGTCAAACGACTCTAAAACGCCGCCATGCTCGTTGGGTGGAATGTATGGAAATTTTCTGTATGTTATCACCCATAAGAAAGGAAAAGAGAACGTCGTGGCCGATGCTCACTCACGCAGGTATGTTTTACTCACCTAACTTGGCCAATTTGCTCGGGTTCTCCTTGATTAAGGAATTACACTCGCTTGATCCATTTTTTAAACTGATCATGGAGAGCCTCGAACACAATAGAATCCATGAGTCCTACTTCTTGGACAATAGGTACCTATACCGCGTCAGAAAGCTTTGTATTCCGAGCTCTTCGGTAAGGCATTTGTTGCTCAAGGAGGCTCATGATGACCGAGGTCATTTCGGCATAGCCAAAACGTTGGTAGGACTTCGTGAGCACTTCTTTTGGCCTCACATGACCTCCGATGTTCACAAGTATTGCCAAGGTTGTGTGCCATGCCAAATGGCTAAGGCGAGGACTCAACATCACAGTCTTTACACGCCCTTTCCAATCTCGGAAACTCCATGGAAAGATCTCTCCATGGATTTTATCACGGGCCTCCTGACAAGGCGTGGAAAAGACTCAATTTTTGTAGTTGTGGACCGTTTCTCCAAAATGGCCCATTTTATTCCATGTAAAGGGAACAACCAATGTTCTAAAAAACGCTAGGCGGACCTTGGGCGGAGAGGGGCTGCCTAGCGCCTAGACAGCCTGAACGGTTGATTAGGCGGTTCTAAATGGGAGCCCAGGCGGGTTGGACGGCTAGGCGGACTAGGACATTCTAGCGCCTAGGCGGGGCCTAGAAGGGATTTTTAGAACAGTGGGAACAACAATGCGACCGAAATCACAGGTTTTGTTCTTTGAACACGTTGTGAAATTACATGGTGTGCCTAGAACTATCATTAGCGATAGGGACACAAAGTTTTGTAGCCATTTCTGGAGGATGTTGTGGGGAAACCTAGGTGCACAGTTGCTATTTTCAACTGTTTATCATCCCCAAACCGATGGTCAAACTGAAGTGACCAATCGGACCTTGGGCACCTTTCTTCGGAAGGTGCTCAAAGATAACCCACGCCGGTGGGAGGAATTACTGCATTTTTTTGAGTTTTCTTACAGGAAGTCCAAACACTCGCCAACTAAAAAGACCCCATTTGAAGTGGTCTACGGGATCAATCCACATTCGCCCATGGACTTGGTGTCGTACCCTTTGAAGGATGGCGAACACATCGACAAGATTAACCTCGCCGACGCCATTCGCCAACTACACGAGCGCACTCGAGTCCAATTGGAGCACTGAGCGAGCCAATATGAGGCGCAACACAACAAGGGATGCCGACGCCTTATTATATAGACCGAGGACCTCGCATGATTGCACCTCCTCAAGGACTGTTTTCCAAACGCCCGCAAATCCAAGTTTCATCAACGTGGCGACGGTCCTTTCCAAGTTTTGGAGCGCATTGGCGACAACGCCTATCACATCGACCGTGAAGGCAAGTACAACGTTCATACCACGGTCAACATCGCCGATCTCTCCCCTTATTTCGCTCCTGCTTATGAGGAAACGAGGACATTTCCCAACCAAGTGGGGGAGGGTGATGTGACCCCGCCAGCCAAGAGGACGACTCATTCACCGTGTGCTCCAAGGGACCGGTCACTCATGCCCGAGCCCATGCCATCGAGACCGCTACACAGTCCTTGTTGCCACGCATCTCCGCGGGCCATGGTGCGCCCTTCTCCGCGCCGACGCACACCACCGTATGCATCCTTAGCGTCGAAGAACCTCAAGACGAGTCATCAGCACCATCCACGTCATACCCGTCTCTCGCGCCAGACCCCGGTCTTGTGTCACCTACCAGCATTGTAACATGAGGTTTTCTCCAGCCTCGGCCAGCGACAGCGTGCCTCGCCACGCCAGCGTAAGCGACAACGTGCCAGGACCGCACCACACCGTGTCGCGCCTTGCGATGGCCTTGTCTTGACACTGTCGTGTCATGGCCACCGACCTATCCTTTTTTTGCCTATTTTAGTAAGTTTTCCTTTATTAGACATTTTTAATTGTGGTTTAACTTTATTAGAAGGCTCTTATTGGGCCTTGCACTGATGGGCCTTGCTTGCATGCAATCCCTAGCCACGCGACTAGATTATTATGGTTTTTGCTTATGCTGCACCTATATAAGGTGCTAGACTCTTTGTTTTTCATCTCTTACGCACACTTTGGTTAATTAAATAGTTGAGGGATTTTCCTTTTATTTATCCTAGTGTTTGCGCATTGTTCTACCGAATTAGTCTTCATAACTCGTTCTTATCGATCGTTCTTGCTTGACCAATCCAACGTTGGTTCAAGTCTTTTCAAGTCTTGCGCTTGCCATTCGTGACCTAATACTCTAGCCACGCAAAGATCCGTAGCGCCTTCAAAACAACGTCGCACCATAAGTGGTTTCGCCATTCTAAGTTTCAACTAGGGATAAATGTGTTGATTCTTTCTTCTTGGTTTGACTTTGTGATACCATGTATTTATTACACCTTGTGACTTGATTAACTCCCACTTTTGCGCCTAAAACATACAATTGCATGATCATTTTATCATGATTGTGGTTGTTTGTTCATATATTTTCTCTTGTTTACTTTTGATTTTGTAGGACCATGAAAGTAGGCCTAATTTTCGTGTGGTTATTTATAATTTTCTAAGAGTTTAATGCACTTAATTTAGGATTAATTACCTCGAAAGTAGTAATTAAGCTAGATTAGAGTAGTTTTCCTTTTCCGTGAAAGAGGAGAATTGACCATGGTAGACCATTGCTTGCAAACCTTAGAGAGAATTTTTCTAGATATTGAACCCAATCCTAGCCTCTCATCATTCAAACAACGTAACCCCTTATCTAGTCTTTCCTAGTTTTAGATCTTGTTTTTTTGTTTGTTTAATTATAAAAAATCCAAATCTTAATCAATTGTTTGTGGTCTAGATTATTAGTTAGTGTGAAATTTGTGATCAACTAGTGCTCCCTTGGATTCGATATCTTTTATATTACTTCGATAGTATTGTGCACTTGCGGGACTATCAAGTTTTTAGCACCGTTGTCGGGGAGCACAATTGACATTAATTAGTGGGACTAGATCTTTTATTGCTTTTTTTCTATAAAAAAAACTCTTAACACTCTCTTGTTCTTGTTTTTCTTATCGTGTTTTCGTCGTTGCATGCACATTACTCGAAGTCTTAGAGAGCATCTTCAAGAAGGGATCCCCGAGATTGAGAAGATCTTTCATGCAAAGAGGAAACTAGAAAAGAAGTAAAGAACCTAAAAGAATTCTTAATCTTCTTCAATAATGGATGATGATCAAAAAACCATTGATGAGTACATTGCACCAAACAACTATGATAGTCATTGAGTATTTTCACGAACAAATGTGGATGCAAACAACTTTGAGTTGAAACCGACTCTTCTCACCATGGTGCAACAATATCAATTCTTGGGATTGCCATCCGATGATCCAAACCTTCACCTCTTTGTATTCTTGGAGATTTGTGACATGGTGAAATACAATGAAGTTGCACAAGATGCCATTCAACAAAGGATTTTCCCATTCTCTCTAAGAGATCAAGTGGGGGCTTGGATCTACACAATTCTAAAGAATTCATTCACTAATTGGGAGCAACTCTCCATTGCCTTCATGGACGAGTACTTCCCACCAAGCAAGACCACCGCTCTAAGGAATTAGAAAGGAAGATGAATCTTTCTATGAAGCTTGGAAAAGATTAAAGGAGATCTTGAGGAAGTACACACCCATGGCTTTGAGAAGTGGTTCCTAGTTCAGGGATTCTACAATGGGCTAACCTACTCCTCAAAGATGGGAATTGGTAGTGTAGCAAGGGGAGCTCTCATGAGAAAGAGCATCCTCGAAGCTTGGGCATTAATTGCAAAAATGGCCATGAACAACCAAAAGTGGTCGAATCCAAGGTTTGACACCTAGAAGTCTCTTGGAAGGTATGATGTTGACTCATTTGATCGTTTAGCAGTTAAAAAGGATACATTATCGACTAAGTTAGATGCACTTAATAAGAAACTTGATGCTATGAATGTGCATGCCAATGTGAATAGTGCTGGTGTCAATAATCCTTGTGAAATTTTTCATATGGTTGGTCATCTTGCTTTGAATTATCAACATGTGAGTCCATCTTCCTCTTCCTGAAATCCATCCATTGAGCAAGTTGACTACTTCAACAAATCGAGATCAAGAACTCAAAGTGACCCACATTCCAACACCTTAAATATCATTTAGAGAAACCATCTAAATTTCTCATATCGAAACAACCAAAATGTTATTTCTCAATCCCCCTGCAAGGCAACCTCCCGGTATTAACCGAGGTCCTTATCAAACTCCACCTCATCAAAAATCCAATCTTGAACTCACGATAGTAAATTTCGTAGCATCTCAAGCAAAATAAAATGATGAGTTTAGGAACCAAATTGGGCAACTAACATCCAAGTGTTTATTCTTATCTTATCTTTTAGATACGTTTGACATGCTTATCTTATCTTCTAGATTGGCGTAACATGATTTTTATCTCTTATGCAAGCTGGATTGAATTTGTCTTCTTCCATCCCCTCTATATAAAGCCAAGCCTTCACTACCATATTACTCCTCCCCCTTTGTTTTATCTTCTTTCTTTGGTTCTTGTCTTCTTTGTGAGCAAGGACAACCAACTCCTTCCGCCTGCTTGTTCCACCACCGACTACCACCTTCAGCCGCTACCAAAGTTGCATCGGCCTCGCCAAGACCAACTGTTGGTTTGTCGCCCACCTCTCGGACCCGCTAGCTTGTGAGCCACCAACTGAGAATCCTCGCATGCGCAAACCACTCCACCCTGGTCAATGTTGTAATCATCTTCGGAGCGTCTGTTGGATCTCTCGGAGCTGTCATGTTGTCCGTCGTTGATGTCGTTAGGATCGAGACGTTTCCACGATAGCATAAGATCACTCCGATCTTAGAACTGACGTCCCGAAGATCATAACGTCAATGTTTGGAAAGCTATAAGGAATTCAAATTTATCTCCTTGATCAAAGTTAGGTTTGTTTTTTAAGGCAATTGGACGGTTCTCTCTTACCCTTTTTATTAAACGTGAATTTCTTTTTCCGTTTAATATCTCTTAATTATTAGGAACACTTGCTTGCTTAAATAACCAAAATTAGGGTTATTACTACTTAGATTTAATGACTATTTGTTATTTCATATTATTATTCGTATTGTTAATACTGTTTAAGGCCGCTAATCGTGCTTTGATATGTTTAATAGTATCCTTTGAGATCTCTGTATTGTGGTTAATATAAAACAGGGATTGCAGGTTTTGACTCGCATATCTCTTTATACATGTTAGGAGGTATATTTATTATCGGCTCCTAACTTGAAAAATAATTTAAAATAGAGATTGCGGGCCGGGTCTTGACTCGTGTATCTATTTATAACTGTTAGGAGGTATATTTATTTTCGGCTCCTAACTTAAAAATTAATATAAAATAGGGATAGCGAGTTTTGACTCGTATATCACATTATAACTGTTAGGGGGTATACTTGGCATCGACTCCTAACCTCGGGTCATGACTCTACCTGCTCAATTCCTAGTTGAGAGGTTTCCATACTCTAGCTAATTGCATTTGGACAACTATTCCTTGCGTGTTGCCTTCGTTGACGACATCATCATTTTCTCTAGAGCAAATCAAGCAACATGTGCAAGAACAAAAAATGATCATTGAGGGATATTGTGCCATTTAGGACAAAGAGTCAATTACCATAAATTGGCCTCCAGATGTCAAGAAATGTGGAAAATCAACAAAAAATATAGAATCCAACACACATTAGGTACTACGACAATGATCAACCTAGAATCCTACCTTAGATGTCCAATCATTAATGGCCGAGTAAATCGAGAAACCTTTCAAGATACAATTGGAAAAACAAAGGCACAACTCACTAAATGGAGAGCTAATGCACTATCACAAGAAGGACGATCAATCCTCATAAGATCCAACCTGGCTACGAAACCTAACTATCTAATGCAAAGCTTCATGCTTTCAAACTATATACATAAGGAATTGGACCAAATTAATAGAAACTTTCTATGGAACAAGGATACTAACCATAAACCACTTATTGGTTGGGACAAGTTCTGTAAACCAAAGACATATGGAGGGCTTGTAATTAGGAAAACTAAACATTTAAACAAAGCTTTGCAAATGAAACTCCTCGTGGCAATGGGCAAAAATACTTAAAGGGCGCATCAATTTTATCGTATAAAAAAAACATACTAATACTAGCAGAACTAGAGAACATTTGGGTTAAGCTTATGAACGAAAAATACTTAAAGGGCGCATCAATGTTATTGTATAAAAAACAGACTAATACCTCGTGGCAATGGACAAAACTGATGAATTTATGGGAAGAATTCAATAAAGGCCTTATCTGGCAAGTAGGGAATGGCAAGACCATAAATTTTTGGACAGACAAATAGTTATTTCAGGAAATGCTTGATAAATTTGCATTACACATTGAAGGGGTGAATGAAACAATGTGGGTTGAATAGTTTATAACCACTGTTAGGACGTGGCGCCAAGTTGTCCTACGACACATACTTCTGGCTGACATAGTTAACCAAATCATGATGGTTCCAATCCTTGTAAATTGGATTGGGGATCGTCCGTATTGGGCCCCTAGAAAAATGGGTGGTTCTCGACGACCTCTGCTATAGAACTCATAACGGGGGTGAACCAACAAACACCTCATCCCAACAATTGGATATGGAAACTTGACATATATCCTAAAGTTAAGAATTTTTTATGGAAAATCGCCCACAATGGGATACCTAACAAAGCTAGACTATTAGAAAAGTGTGCAGCTACCCCTTTGGGGTGATTAATGTGCAATTCCACCCATGAAGATACATGACCCTTACTCATAGACTGTCCTTAAACGAATAAAATAATACAGAAAATAAATACAAAAATATAAATTACCTTCAAAAACTATTACATAAGAAATAAATCAGCCAATACTATTCTAATTGAGTTATTCCAAGACTTGGGGAATACAAAGTTCGTAAAACTTGTAGTGTGCCAATGGTGTATCTGGCACCAAAGAAATAAATTGTTCTTTCAGCAAACCCCCAATGATTTTATTCAGAACATCGAACAACACACAAAAAATCAAATTGACCAATGGGAGGGATCGAAGAAGTGCATTGAAGACGAAGAAAAATTCAACAACGACCCCAAAACGGACAAAAGAGAAAGAAATGAACAGAAAAATGGAAAAAAAAACCTCACAATCTAGTCAAACAAAACATTGTTGGATCCAAACTTAACTCCAACCAGACAACCTAGGGCTTTGTGATACAAAATCATGAGGTACGTGTAATCGGAATAGGAACCAGGAAACAAGGATCAATCTCAATTTTAAAAGCAGAAGCTCTTACACTTCCACAAGGAATCAAGGAAGCCCGGAGAATGGGAATTACAAAAATTGATGTTGAACGAGATAATCTCATAGTTATAAATGTCGTTAATAATGACGGAAACTGTCCTTGGGAAATTGAAATGCTAATATCAGATATTATGGTCTCCCTTAAACAATTCAATATTTTATCAGTCTGACGTATCGGTAGTGCGTGCAATGATGTGGTCGATAAAATCGCTAAGCTGGGCCACAACATCCCTACCAACTTCCTTCTGGATAATTCAAAACTTTGGGTTCTCATCCACAAGTAAGCTATAGGACGCCCTCATTAGAGGGTCTCCTAATACTTACCTTATCAAAAAAATGCTGATAAAATAACTGGTGCAACAAATGAAAAACATGCCCCAAAAAAATAGGTCTAAAAGAAAAACAAGTTGCATAAGGAGTGGCGCTAGCAATCCTCAAACATAAGACCTACAAGTCTTGTAAGAAGGCTTTACCATTGCAATATTTAACTTGTATTTTAGTCATACCTTTCTTTTGTGTATATATTGACTCTTGTGAGGGCGGCCGCCCCTTCAAGCCCTCGCGTGGATTCGCCACTAGTTTGTTTTCTTAAATGGAGAAGGTTAAGATTCCAAAATTCGCTTATATACGACATATGAATGATTCTACTCCATTCTCTAAAAAATGGTAGGTCGAGATTAAACATTCATTAAAAGGGGTAAAAATGGCATATGCTTATTTTTTCGATTTATTTGTATAAACTAAAAAAAACGTTTTTGGGAGGATGTGCTGATAGCGGTGATTTTGTCATGCAAATCACGGCTATAGAAAAGAATCCCAACAAACCTAAAGACTATAGTCTTAGGGAAGTAAGGGTCGAATCCGCAGGGAGGATGATTTATCTTTTTATGTGAATTTTATGAAAATTAAAATAAAAGGAAGTTTATAAATTAAACTAACTATTAAGCATGCAAGACTTAACAAAACAATAAAATTGAGGTTTTTATCTAATTAGGGAAAACACTTAGTCAAACAGAGATCCGCATTCGTATGACAAGATGATCATAGATTTCACTCAATATCGCATGCATATGGAATTTCAATTCCTTTTCAAAGATAATTAATAGCACAACTAGATACTATCAATCCTAACTAATTGAATAACCCTGAAATCTTGAAGATTCAATTCAAAAGAAGCATTAAGAATAGGAATATAATCAGGATACAATTCTAGCATACAACAACCAGCTATTATCCTAGAATGCAATTCAACTCTCTTTTGCAATAGACTAGCACAACCAGATACTAGTACAATGCAGTTTGCTACTATGAAATAGAGAAACTCAGCCAGTAATTTCTCTAGATCTAGCAGTTTAGATTCAATAACAACAACTCTAGAAATTGTTAGAATCAATCAAATAAACAATTGAATCAAGAGAGTAAAATAATGCCATGCAATAGATAAAGAATAGAAATCTCACAACTGAATGTCAAACGATGCTTCAAACTGTCTGACTAAACAAAGGGCTTAGTTCTCCATGAAAAGCTAAAAACTCAAAAGTATAAAAGAGAATAATGATAAACATACATAGATAGATGAGAGGTGCAACTCTCATAACCGTAATATATAAACTAGGTTTAAAAAGTCTATCCAAAAATACATAAAACACGGAATAAAGCTGATAAAGAAAGAGCCAATCACAACATAACACGTGGACCGTAAGTGCAAACATTGACCGTTAGAGGCGGCAGGCTCTGCCTCGTAGGTGGCGGTCGCCGCCAACACCAGAGCGCTAATCTTCACTTTGTTCTTCAATCCAGCTCTAAATCCCAATTTTAATGCATCTTTGGGTCTTCCTTCTCCTAGCTGAAGATAGTCTTTAAAGCACCTAAAACCACCACAAATATATGCTAAAACTCCTCCTAAATACACAACTTAATTGTGTATATCAAACTCCCCCACACTTGAATCTCACTTGTCCCTGAGTGACTCAGAATACTATCACTCGTAAAAACTATAACCCCCGGATAATCAAAGTCCAATGAAGCTTACAAAGAGGAATAAAAGCATCATCAACATGAAGCCAACACCAACATAGAAGAGCAAATCATCATCAACATGAAGCCAACATCATGCTCAACTCAAACCAATCTACTAATCTAACCATCAAGCAACAAACCACCAGCAACTAACCACCCATAAGTCCATCAAAAACATCATCAAAGAGAGTGAAAGTCTCCAAATCTACACCTTATACCTCCAAAGGAAAACCTACCCTAAACACTCCTATACTCCACTTCTTATGTCTCCTGCGCCGGTAAAAATATAGTCCTAAAACACTTTTTTTCACTCATTTTGCATAGACGCCTTTTCAGGTTTTCACCTAACACTCTCTTTTCATTTTTCAAAATTGGACTCACCAACTCACATCACTCTGAATCTATTTTTGCCAAGGCCTAGTGCCTGCCAGATTACCTGCTTATTAACTAGACCACCCTTTCGGGTTTTCAGTCTATCCCATGATTTTATTTGCCTTTTTTCAATTTTTATGGCTCTTTCTCTTTTTTTTTTTTAAAATTTTTATAGCATATCAAAAGTAATATAATTCCAACTCCCCCCCACACTTAGAGCACACATGTCCTCAATGTAGTAAAGAAAAAATAAAATAAAGGGGGAGTAGAGAAAAATACCACTACGGATCAAAAGGTGGTGGTGGTGGTGGATATTGTGGGTAGTCAGGATATGAAGGTTAAGTGGGCAACATGCCCTAGAAAAACTGAGCCTGCTGTTGAAAGTAGCTAGTCTTCTGCTGAAAGAATTGAGACTGATCCTGTTGGAACTGGTGGATCCGATTAATAGAAGTAGACAAAGCAGACTGCTGAGTGAACATCTCATCTTGTCGAACTGAAAGCCTGCTCATCCGCTGCATCATATCATCCTACTAGCTCACACCAGTGTCCTCTCCTGCTGAAGTACTAGGAAAATCTAAACTATGGACATCTTCATGCATGTCAGTATCGCTCTGTGGAACAGTCTCTATAATAGGCTCTGAAACAAATGGTGGAACGGCTTGTGGAGCTGAAGAAGAAGAGCCAAGAGCTCTAACAAGAACTGATAGCTTCCGGAGATCAAATCGATGATACTCAGGTCCACATGGTAAATTAGCAATGGGCATACGAATCATATATGAACCCAGAGGACCAAATAGATAATCAATATGAGCCCTAGCCTTAGCGATCACCCTAGCGTTCCTTAAAAACTTCTTATCATAAGTATAACGAGCAGAAAGCTGCTTAGTTGGTGGAGGAAAACGGACGCCTAGTGACTCAGCAATAAGAGAAACCATAACGCCAATAGCAATCTTACCCTTCTTGTCACTCCCACACTTCTTATAGCTAGCAAGAAACAAAGCCTTCCAATCTTTCACCAAAGTACACTACGGTGTCAAACTCCAAACCGCCTCCAAATCAGGATGATTGATCTTGTTCGGTTCAGAATGACCAAACCAAGCCATCCTAAGCAACCTGTGTGCTAACCGAAGAGAAGGATGTGACCACTTATAATTTTCTCCCCCGCCTTAGCATCAAATGGGGCAAAACCAGTGGAATGTGCCCAAAAAGTAAACTGAGCACTCACAACAGACAAATCAGTAGATGTAGAAGGCTGCTTGGTAATACCAAACGCCTCATCCAGATCCTCATAGCTCTTAATATGCATTGAACCACCTGATTGAGAAGTGATCCTAGTTGCATCACGATCATTCTCAAGTGTAATAATAAACCCTGTAGACCACCGAGGATATGTAGGTGTGTTCTTAAAATAGAAATTACCCAACCCATCATGATTAAACATGTGCCTAGTACACTCCTCTAGGCCCAACTCTCTCATAAATGCGAGATCAAAGAAAATAGTAGACACAATCTACCTATCATCCACATATTTCTTCCGAGCTTCATAAATCTCAGATTGAGCGGATCTAGTAGCAGCACTACGCTTCCTAGTACTTATATTTGACAATAAAAGTGCTCAATCAACTGAAAGAGAGGCAAAAATCCAAAGAATACCCCGAAAATATGAGGGGGCGAGTGCGGAACTAGTGAGGAGCAACAAAGTTCTTGGCGGATGGCAGGCGATGGGCAATTGATAGCTCGCATATAGGAGTAGTTTAGGTGCATGTTTTATATATGTTTTAGTTAGTTTTAGGTTGGTTTTTATGTAGTTTTTAGGTTTTTGTATTGTCGGGTATTACGCGCTGGTTTGCTCAGTTTCACAGGTTTTTAGGTTCAGTAGCAACAACGGGGCGAGGTTTGGATTGATCATGGCGGTGGTGCACAAGCTAAAGGAATCTAGGAGGTGGTACAAATGAAGATTGAAGAAGGAGAAACGCCAAGACAAGAAGAGACAAGATCTCGGTGTGCTAACCCGAGCCATCAAGCCGCGCAATCCAAACTGAAGCACAATTGCGCGGGGAGACATAAAGCGCGGCCGCACAATAGAGGAAACCGCGCATTCGGTGTTTTCCATGCGGACATAACTTGGGCTGAATGTTGTGGGCCGAGTTCTCGGTTTTGGGCTTATATTTTCCGAGTATGCTTAAGATAGAGTTGTTTGAGGGTCATTTGAGAGACATATATATACTTTATGTTACTTTATTTTCTCAGAACTTTTGTTCAAACTTTGGAGGCTAGGTTTTTTCTCTCAAGAGAGCAACTTTGGAACTTTTGTAAGTTTGTTTTTAATTTAATTATGCATTGCTAAATTCTGTTGTGTTTGACTAGTTATTGAAATCATAGTTTGCATAATATTGTGAGGTTTGATTAATTCTCATCAACTCGAATAGTTTTATTCCTTGTGCTTAATTGAATCAGAATTATTCTAGGTTTTTGTTAGATTAGCTACCTAATAAAATTTCTAGGTTAATTTACAACTAATCTGATCAAGTCCCGTTCGGGATTGATTAAATAAAGTATCAACTATAATTGTTTGGACCCGTTCGGGCTATTCAGTTGTAGAAGGGAATAAACCACATATAACTTGATTAGTTGTTTGCGTTGAGTATTTTTTTCTATTGATACTTTGGACTTAAAGTTGTCGTTTAATTGAATCTAGACGTTGTTCTAGGTTGTTAGATGATTAGGGTTGTTCAGACTGTTAGCTCTTTCAACTACATATAAAGTTTTGGATAATAATCCACGGTAGATTATTCAAGGGAATTGAGAATCAATGATCAATAAGCACAACTATGATGGATTTAACTAGTTGAACATATTTCTCTCATATATTTACAACCAAACTTTGTATTCATACTTAGTTCTTAGTTTTCATATTATATTAATTAATTACTTAATCATTCATAAACTCCCCATATTAGTTACTTGGCATTTAAGTAATAACACTAATACACGAGTCTTTGTGGGATCGACCCTTACTTGCCGCTCTACTGAGTTGGTTAAGCTAAGGTTTCTTTGATAGGTATAACGACCATCAAAAAATTTTGGCACCGTTGTCGGCGACTCGTCGATATTTGTGTTCTTACTTTTGTGCTATTTTTGGGTGTGAACTTGTTATATGGTTCATACCCGTGCTACTAACTCATCTCCCCTGCTTTTTGATCCAAATATTGATAGGACACTCTTCAAGCTAAGGAAGGAATTCGGAATCACTTTCAGGTCTTACCGTTCTTTCTTGAAGAATCTGACTCTGACTCTGAATCTGAACCTGTTGAATCTGCTGAGATGGGTGACCAAACATTTCTGACAGTTGACTACACCAAATCTGGCACTACAACCATTGGTTGTGCAATTTCCTACTCTTTGTGAAGGAGTCAAGTTCGAGCAGTAATATGGGTTGATTCACCTTCTGCCTTCATTCCATGGGCTTAGTGGTGAAGACGCCAACAAACATCGTTCTGAATTTCATGTTGTGTGCTCAAGCATGAAGCCTGCTGATGTAACTCATTACCAGATCGCGCTGAGAGCCTTTCCTTTCTCTCTTAAGGATCAGGCTAAGGACTGGTTTTATTACTTGGCTCCGGGAAGTATCGATACATGGGCTAAGATGAAGCTAGCTTTTCTAGAGAAGTACTTCCCTGCTACAAGGCTCAATGATCTGAAGAAAAGAATTAGCAACATTGAACAAGAAGCTAATGAGTCCTTGTACGAATATTATGAGAGGTTCAAGAGGTTGATAGCCAGCTGTCCCTTCCATGACTACACTGATCAAGATCTGATTTTATACTTATTTAATGGCCTCTTGGATGATGAGAGAAGAATGGTGAATGCGGCTTGCCAAGGTAACATTCTGAATTGCTGCTGCATTTGAATTGTTCACACAATTGTCTGAGGGCACAAGACAGTTCAGGAAGGAAACTGGTTCTGAGGCTGCCCATGCTGTAGTCGCCAACTCATTATTGCATGAAGAAGTGTTTGAGATGAAAACTATGATGAAACAGTTTCTATAGCAAGGTGGTAGACAACAAGTGAAAGCCTGTGGAATTTGCTTTGATAATATGCATTCTACCGATTCCTGCCCCACACTCCAAGAGCTCCAAGATAAAGTTAATATGGTGGGCAATTATGGTCAACAAAGGCCTAGGTATGATCCCTACTCCAACACTTACAATCCTGGGTGGAGGGATCAACCTAACTTGAGGTATGGCAATTCTAGCAATCAACAATTTAACCATCAAGGTGGCCAAGCTCAGTACAGACCGCCTTTCCAACCTCAAGCTCAAGGAGTGAATCAGAATGCTATGTCCATTGAAGAGATGATCAGAAATCTGACCCAGACTGTTTCTACAATGCATGGTTCTCTCAATCAGCTTCAACAAGAGACCAAGTCTAGTATTAAGAACTTGGAGAGCCAAGTTAGTCAGATCGTTGATGTGGTAAGCAAGTTAGAGGCTAGAGAATCAAGCAAATTGCCATCACAAACGGAGCTCAATCCGTGGGCGAATGTGAGTTTTATCTCTATTTATGATGGCTCTAAGGTGGGACAAGTGTACCAAATGAGCACAGTTGATGAAATAGAAGATCAGAATGGATACAGATTGCTCGGCCTGCCTGCTAATAGCGCGGCTGAGCAATGTGCATCCCGTGCAATGCCCTCTCAGTTAGGATTGCGCGGGGTAGGTGGTAAATGGTGGTCGCGCAATTGGAGGCCAAGCCGCGCAATCTGGTCGTTAACAAGAATCTATCTGAAACTCTTTTGAAGGCTTATGTACATGTTCCACCCTTCCTTGAAGCCTTAAAAGAAACCCGGAAATTGAAAAGTGACAAGGAGTTGTTTGAGGTTTTCAGTACTTGCAGAGTAAACGTCCCGTTATTGAAACTGATCAAGAGTGTACCTCGATATGCCAAGTTTTTGAAGGAGTTGTGAACTTTAAAAAGGGGACAGGAGGAGAAAAGTCAGAAGCAAGTTAAAGAGAAAGAACATGTGTCTGTTGTGTTTCAAAAGCGTTTGACTGAGAAGTGTAGTGACCCTAGCATGTTCACCATTCCTTGTATGATCGGAGGCACCAAGGTGAATGAGGCTCTAATTGATTTAGGTGCATCTCTCAATGTTTTGTCTTCCTCCTTATATGAGAAACTCGGTTTGGGACCGTTGAAAGAAACTTGAACCATAGTCGAGTTGGCAGATCATTCCACTGTGAGGCCCAAGGGAAAGATTGAAGATGTATGGGTTTCAGTGGATTCCTTGAAATTTCCGGCTGATTTTTTGATATTGGACATGGGATCGGGAGCTGGAAAAGAGTCTATGTTGCTAGGAAGACCATTCTTGAAGACGGCTAATACAAGGATTGATATTCCACAAGGAATACTGAAAATGGGGTTCGATGGGAAGGATATCGAATTCCATAGCTCGTATCCTTCTTAATATCCTTTTTACGTCAGTCTAATGACGTTAAACAAGCGCTTCTTGGGAGGCAACCTAAGGATTAATTTAGCTTTTCAATATTGAATATTGTTTTTAGTTTTTAGTTTTTGCTTTTTGTTTTTTTTCTAGTTGTTTAGTTTTTGTAGAAATAATCCTCAAACCTACAAATAGCTCGGGAGTTGAGAGGGTTTCGATTGACAACAAATAAATTTATAGTCAAAACCCCGCTGAGTACAACGAAGTCAGGATCGTTCCACTGGAAGCAAGGTTGTTCGTTTATCAATCTATTAAAAAGCAAACAGAAACAAACAAAAACACTCACAAGCAGCCTCGTTAACGACGTTGTCAGGGTCGTTAACGAACCACCGTAAACAAAAATACTCAAATAACGACCTAAATAAATTCGGTACCGAGGCAAGTAACTCAACAACGAAAATTGACTTAAAATAATTCAAAATAAAACAAAGATCTAGGACTAGGGACACCACAACATAGCCAAGCATATAAACTCGTAAGAAGATAAGATCATGCCTTTAAATAGATAGAGTCATCAACTTTCGTCGACTATCAAGTAAATTAACCAACTTTCGCATCCTAATTCACTTGTCTGCTTGTTTTGGATCTAAAGCTTGTAACTTTCGTATTCGAACAATATCAACCTTCAAGTTACTAACTTTCTCTTTCAATCAAGTTAAACACTCAATTACCTCAACTTTCGTTTCGGTATAAGCACAATAAACAATCTCAATAAAAGATAAAAGGCATTCAACACACAATCTTACTTATCAAACATGCTCAACTATGTCGGGCTTAACCCCGATCCTAGAAAAGAAGACTACTCACAAATCATAACTACTAAACAAATAAACTCAATATAAGAAAACATTGAAAACCAATCACTACTAAATTAAATAAAAAAATTTGTCTTACAGAAGCTAAGAAGAAAACCGAAAAAGAACAAAACACCGAACCAAAACCTCGATCAACGAACTCGGTAACTTTCGTCCACCGACCCTCGAACTCTACTTCGATCGACTCGCCTCCTCGATTCTTCCTCTTCTTATCCTCTCTCTAATTCGACTCCCCTCTCTATGCTAGATAGAAGGGTATTTATACTAGAAAGCTAAAAACTAAAAAGGCAAAAAGATATAAACTTTCCTTAAAAGATAGAAATAAAACTCTACAAGATAGAAACAAAATCTAAGAAGATAATAAGACCTAAAATACATATTCTAACAACCCTAAAAGATTATAAAATGATATTCAACCGACACGAAAATAAATTCCCGCTCAGGATCGGTGAATCATAAAGTCAACCTTCGAATCTTCTCTCTCGTGGCCTCGTTAACGAGCCCTCACAACCTCGTTAACGAGCCTGGGCTTTGTTTTCTTCCACACTTCCTCTCGTAAATCTTGAACTCTGACTTCTTCAATCTTGTATTCCTCTGTCTTTCACTGTAACGCTCCAAATTCAGCTCCATATAGCACTTTTCCTTGCTAAAACCTACAAAATACACAAAATAGCGTAGCTTCCACTCTTTTCATAGAAATATGCAAAACTATCTAAAAACACTCAAAACTAAACCTAAACTTAACAAAACTAAACCTAATAAACAAAGAAAAACTACTAAAAACTATACTAGAAATGCGAACATCAGCAAGCTTTGAGTTACAGTAGCTAAAAACTCGGATTGGGGACTAAAATTGCGTGGTAGAGTAATCTGACAACTAACCCGAGCAATACAAGCTCAGTGCAGATTGCGCGGCTTGGGTTCTAAATGCGCGACCGCACAATCCTGGATCCAATCCCGCGCAATCTCGACTGGGGGTGTTACGTGGGATCGCACATTGCGCGGCCGCGCAATTTGTGTCGATCCCGCGCAATCGGCCAAATTTAGCGACAACTTAATTAAAACCCGAGCCTCTCTCCTTCTTCCTCTCATTGTCTCGTCCGCCCTTCTATCATTCTTCTCAAGACTCCATTGAAGGTCTACCATTAAAGCCCCATTCAAGCTCTTTCAACCAGGATTTTCAACCACAATCAAGCAAGGAACTCAAAATCAAGCGGGATTCAAGTAAATCTTCTCAAAATCCCTCTTATGTTTCGGTTTTTGGAGATTGAATCTAGATCTTATTTTTGCATATAAAACTTGAAATTTCTCCGATTAAGCTCGGATTTAGGCTTAGGTCCTTTACAAAAGTTCGATTATTGCGTGATTTTAGCATAGATTTGTGTTTTATTTGAGCTTTTTCTATAAATCCGAGATTGACCTAGAATTTTTGATTAATTTTGATTAAAATATTCTAGGTAGTGGGGGAAGAGAGTGTTTGAGAGATTATCTATGAAATATTGTTGTGGTTGTCCTTGCCGGGACAACAAATTTGTGCTTGGTTGGTTGGTTTGTGGTGTTTGTGCAGGTTGTTTTGATATTCTGAAATATGGGTAGAAAGAGAGATAGAACTGATGGAGCGTCTTCTTCCCAGACTGCTAGTCAGGGTGTTCACCTGGTTCCTCATAATGTGGAGGGAGAGACCACTCCATAGAACTATGAGTTTAGCTTGACAAAGACTAACCACATAGTCTGATTTGAATTGATGAAAGACAGGGAGTGAAAAGCGACCAGGTTTATCGATTGGAATCTGATGAATGAGATCGGTCTAGCACATCTTTTGAGGGAGATGGTGGCATATTTGCATATGGGCGAGTTCTTACAGCTGTGTGAACCCACTTTTAAGAGGTTAACACTTGAGTTTTTGAGCACGTTGTCCACTGACTTCAGAGGAAAAGGAGAGTTCAAATTTTTGCTAGGAGGTATAAGGAGGAAGATGACCTTGAAAGAGGTCAACCGTGTGTTCGGGTTCTGTCACTTTCCCGGTAATGATGTAGTACTAAATGAGACTGGTGCTACATGGGCTGATAAGCATTTCTAGAGGTCCATCACCGGAAGATCCACATATAACCCTACCCGAGAAAAGGCCTCTCTCATTACTCATACTGCCATTAAAGTCTTCCAAAGGTTTATTGCTTGTACTCTGAATGGGCGGGATGATGGTGGAAACGATTGCCCTAAGAAAGAAGTTGTTGTGTTGGGCGCTTGTTTAAAGAAGAAGAAGATGAATGTGGGTGCTATGCTGATGCACTATCTGGCTCATGTTGGGAACAAAGGAGGTGGAGCCATATGCATTGATGGGATTGTGACTCATCTGGCTAAGCATTTTGGGGTTGATCTTGACAAACTACAAGTTGACATTCCACCCTTGGCTATAGACTTCACCATGCTTAAGAAGATGGGTGCTCTTTTCAAGTATAGGAACTCTTACTTCTAGGCTATTAAGGATTCCAAGAGAGTGATGAAGCTTCCTGATGGAGCCAGAGTGAGAATTGGGGATAGCTAGAGCAATTGGTTCATTAAAGTCCAGGCTGGAGATTTAGAGCTGAGCGATGTCAAGGGCCTTGTTAGGGGTAAAAAGAAGGCTCCAATTGTTATTGAGGAGGAGTCTGATGAAGAAGAGAGGTTTGATGAAGACTTTGTTATGGCTGAAGGAGAGGAGTCTGATGAGGATGAAGACTCTGAGGAGGAGTATGAGTTTGCGAAAGAAGCCCAGCAACGATAGTTTAATCCGTCTATGCCTGTTGAAGGGTGGTCCTCGCAATTCTGATGATCAGTTCAGCCAGATGATGGGGATGATGAGACAAATGCAGCTGGACAACACACAATGTTACAATGATATGTCATCCCACATGGATCAGAACTTTCAAAGTAAGATGGGTTATGTGGATTAGAGGTTCACTGCGTATCAGACTCATCAAGATCAGCAGCTTGCTGCGTTTCAGTCCCGCCAGGGTGAGCAGTTCAGACTACTCAACACTAGACTTGATGGATGGAGTTCAGCCGGTTTCCCACCGCATTACCCGCCCAACAACTAGGTTTTGTGAGTTTTTCTCTTCTCTTTACTTTTTACTATACTTTGGGGACAAAGTATGTTTTAAGCATGGGGGAAGGGAATTACTTGTTTGCATTTCATGCAGTTGCATTAGTTTAGGTCATATTTAAATTTTTGCATGCATTGAATAAAATTCTAGAAAAATGAAAAAAAAATTAGAAAAATTTGAAAAATACAAAAATATTGCATGTAGGTTCTTATTTCCCCATTGTTTGATTCCTCTTGTTTCTCTAAGTTGAGTATAAGTTCTAACCCATGATTTGCATGATATGCTGAAGTTGATATGATATGATCATGATAATTGATTATTTACCTTGATTATAGGATGGAGCATGTATTTAGCTTAAGTTTTTTATTCATTCTGAAGTTCTAGACAATTGTTGCCTTGTGAGATCTTTTTGAGCCTTTACATGCTATTTTTGCATGAAATTTATTGAGTGTATCTTTTTGATTGCCTTAACTCTAAGACTTGCGTTTAGATTCTTTTTTCAAGGCCACATTATATTATTTGAATGCATGATGTAAAAGTGATTGAGGCAAATTTTTCTTTAGCTCATTTATATCCTCATCCACCCTAGATTATACCTTCTTTTTGTAGCCCCATTGTTTTTGAGCCTAGGCCTTGATTTATTAGCTCCACAAAAATTGTTCCTAGCCAAATAAGCTTAACCCTTATCCGGGAATTAGGATTTAACTAGGGGAATTTTGTGCGTTATTTGATGTACTTTGGGGGTTTGTGGGGAAGATTAAAAAGGTGTAATTAAGGACAATGTGAAAACTTTAAAAAAAATTAAGGATGTTGTGATTGTTTATTGAAAATCTTTTGAGGAAAGTTGGTATGAATGGTTGATTGAGATGATATTTATGTATGAATTGAAAGTTGTTCTTGTGAGAGAAGAATGAGAAAGAATGAATCTCAATTGGGTTTGTCGACAGAATAAAATAAAAATAAAAGAAGAGCAAAAGAAAGAAGTGCTTAAAAGAAAGTGATGGAAGAAAAGGGAAGAGCAAAGTTGGGAAGATGATTTGAGAGTGAGTGTTAATGTAATTTGGGTTTTAGTTGATTCTAGTTCCCGGATTTAGTACCACATGGCCAAATAATGATCCCCACCTACTTGTCTTTACCTTGGCCCCATTACAACCTTGAAAAAGACCTCATGATTTACGTTGTGCATTTGAACATTCGTGGTGGAGATTTAGTGCACTGATGCAAGCATATGGTAGTTGGCATTCAAAGATGATTTTTGAGCGAAACACATACCCTAAACACTTGAGAGTTTGAGTGCAAACACATATACCCTGGTGAGGTCTAGAATGGATGAATAGTCTTTGCTCTTTGCTTGTTATAATGCATGTTGAGAAGTCTTGGTTGAGTTTTTTAATTATATGTGAATTGTTTGTTTGACTTGAGATGGATGTATAATTGCATTTTTATGGTGTGATTTGGATTTATGTCTTGCTTGAGGACAAGCAAGAGTTAAGCATGGGGGAATTTGATTGCTCGCATATAAGAGTAGTTTAGGTGCATGTTTTATATATGTTTTAGTTAGTTTTAGGTTGCTTTTTATGTAGTTTTTAGGTTTTTGTATTGTCGGGTATTACGTGCTGGTTTGCTCGGTTTCACAGGTTTTTAGGTTCAGGGGCAACAACGAGGCGAGGTTTGGATTGACCATGGCGGTACTGGACAAGCTGAAGGAAGCTAGGAGGTGGTAAAAATGAAGATTAAATAAGGAGAAAAGCCAAGACAAGAAGAGACAAGAGCTCGGTGTGCTAACCCGAGCAATCAAGCCACGCAATCCAAACTGAAGCACAATTGCGTGGGGAGACATAAAGCGCGGCCGCGCAATAGGGGAAACCGCGCATTCGGTGTTTTCTACGCGGACATCACTTGGGCCGAGTTCTTGGTTTTGGGCTTATATCTTCCAAGTATGCTTAAGATAGAGTAGTTTGAGGGTTATTTGAGAGACATATATACTTTATGTTAGTTTATTTTCACAGAAGTTTTGGTCAAACATTGGAGGCTAGGGTTTTTCTCTCAAGAGAGCAACTTTCGATCTTTTGTAAGTTTATTTTTAATTTAATTATGCGATGCTAAATTCTCTTGTGTTTGACTAGGTATTGAAATCATAGATTGCATAATATTGTGAGGTTTGATTGATCCTCATCAAATTGAATAGTTTTATTCCCTGTGCTTAATTGAATCAAAATTATTCTAGGTTTTTGTTAGATTAGGTACCTAATAGAATTTCTAGGTTAATTTACAACTAATCTGATCAAGTCCCGTTCGGGATTGATTAGATAAAGTAGCAACTATAATTGTTTGGACCCGTTCGGGCTATTCAGTTGTAGAAGGGAATAAACCACAAATAACTTGATTAGCTGTTTGCGTTGAGTATTTGTTTTTATCGATACTTTGGACTTAAAGTTGTCGTTTAATTGAATCTAGACGTTTTTCTAGGTTGTTAGATGATTAGGGTTGTTCAGACTGTTAGCTCATTCAACTACATATAAAGTTTTGGATAATTCACCAAACTTTGCATTCATACTTACAACCAAACTTTAGCTCTCTCATATATTTACAACCAAGTTTTGGATAATCCACGGTAGATTATTCAAGGGAATTGAGACTGTTAGCTCTCTCATATATTTACAACCAAACTTTGCATTCATACTTAGTTCTTAGTTTGCATATTAGATTAATTAGTTATTTAAACATTCATAATACCCCCCATATTAGTTACTTGGCATTTAAGTAATAACACTAATACACGAGTCTCTCATCAGCAATCAACGGTCGCGCTATTAATTTGTTCCTGGCGGTGGTCGCCGAGTTGAAGGCGGCGGTCGCTGCTTTGAATGTTCTTCGTGAAACCCAGAAATTCGGTGGCGGGATTTGGAGAAGGAGTGGCGGTCGCCAATTCGAAGGCGGCGGTCGACGAATTTGATGAGTAGCGGCGAGCTTGAATCCGAACATAAAGGAGTAGATTTGAAATTGAAACACAACCTCTCCTCACTTTTCTCTAAAGCTCTCCTTTTCTTTTGAAACTCTCAAATTTTTATGACTCTCCTCTCTCCCTCTTTCTATTTTTAACTTTCAACACTCTATTTTTTTTTATAAAATAAGGTGACTGCCTGTACGGAAGGGGCGGCGGGCGCCGCTGTGAGGCGGCGGTCGCCGCAATTAAAGCGACGAGTTTTTTTTTTTCGGTGGCGAGTGTCGCTGACCACTTCGTAGCCAAGCACTTTTGATATTAATTAACGACAAAAAAGAAGAATCAGTAGCGCGGGCTACGACGCCAAAATTTGACTGGCTTAAAATCGTTGATGCCAAATCAAAAATAATTCCCTAGTTACTCAACTAGTATAGTCGGTAAGTCGGGGTCGAACCCAAGAGACACTTGTAATTCTAAGCAATACTATTATCAACTAATAATTAATAAAAAGGGGGATTTTTAAATTGTAAACTACAACAAGGGAAAATCAAACAAAGCAAAGCAATAAATCAAATAGGGAAAGATTGGATTTTTATCAATTACCGAAAACAATCCTATCCAAGCATCCACTTTTCTTCCTCAAGTTATTGATCAGGGATTCAAACAAGTTATTACTTTGGTTATTCATATCCTGATCAGAAATATAATATGGCAACGAGACATGCAAACTTAATATCGAAACAATTCATGAAACGATCATAAATAATATGGATATTAGCAATGAGAACAAGGATAAACAGTATACAGACAATTGAATTCCAACGAGTCAAACAATTAAGATGCATTCAAATCTCTTTCTCAATTGTTTTAGTCCAACGAGTCCTAAATCAATTAAGTTGCTACAAAGATTAGGTTTTGCTACGAGAAAACCTAGATCTAGAAATAGATAATATTAATTCCAACAAGTTGGCCAAACAAGCAGAAATCAACACAATAAATAATAATTACGCACAAGAGAATTGAAATAACTTGTAGAAATAAACATGTAACGTAGAATCTCACAACAGCTTGAGTCTGAAAAGCTTCAACTTGAATAAGATTTAGGGAGTTTAGTTCTCCATAAGAGAGAAAATCATAAAGTCTGAAATTATGAAAACTAGGTCTAAGAAAATACAAACAAAGGATGAAAAGTAAACCTAAAATACTCTCGAACAAGTCAGAATTAAAAAGATATAAAATATAAAATAGTAAAATAAGCGGAGAGATCTGATTGCGTCGATCTCCAACCGGGCCGCGATCGCCATCAACCAGGGCCACGATTGCGGCCTTTCTTCACACCGCATCCTCAATCGGCGACCTTAAACCACGATCGTGGTCTTCCTCGGCGACGTCCACCGCGATCGCCCCTTTGTTTGTCAGCGAGCGCGGTCTTCAGCATCTTCGAAATCTTCAAATTCTTCATAACTCTAAACTCTTGACCTTCAAATCTGTTCTTCAACAATGCTGCTAATAGGCCTAAAATACTACAAAAATATGTACTAAAAAGTCCTAGTTATGTTGTACAAAACACAACATATCAAATTTCCCCATACTTAGACCTTGCTCCTCCTCGAGTAAGCTCAAAATAAAATCAAGCATGACAAATCAACAAAGGTCTACAGACAACAATGGGAGAAAATGATCTAAAACTAAAAAGCACTCAAAATAAGCTTACAACCCGAACCCAAGTAAAAGAATGAAAGTGCATACAATGAAATCCTAGCACAATGTATCACTCAAGACAAAATACATATAGCAAAGATAAAAACCCATAACAATGATCCCCAAGCCCCAGCAGAAATGTTCCTAAGCACTCTTTTATTTTTTTCACTCATTCTGCTTAGGCGCCCTTTCGGGTTTTCACCTAACTGCTCATTTCATTTTTCTATAGATGTGCTCACCAAACTCACTTTCACTCTTTTTAGCCTCTTATTACCCCAGCCTAATGCCGGTCCGGGCCCCTGTAATTTTGCCTGAGCCGCCCTTTCGGGTTTTCAACTCAGCACAGGATTTAATGTTTATTTTTGTTTTTTTTGTTTTTTTATATATGAATCTGAAATGCAGAAACTGAAATGCAACTGTACATATATACAACAGTGAGTACTCCCTCCCCCATACTTAAACCTTTCATTGCCCTCAATGAAATAAAGACAAATCAGATAAAAATAAAGGAAAGGAAAACAGAAGACTCACTGTGGTGGACCAGGTGGATGATATTGTGACCAATCAGGAAAGCCTGGCCACATGTGGCTGAAAAACTCATGGCGGATGCAATAGCACTCTGTTGAGCTGCCAACTCTCTCTGCTGCGCTACAATATCTCTCTAGGTGGAAACTATCTCATTCTGGGACATAGTAAGTCGTCCCATCTCCCAAAACATCCGGTTCTGCCAATCTAAATCAGAATGCACACCCCAATGACCTCTACCTACAGCAGCATCCCATGCAGAGGTGTCTCCATAACCTCCATATCCACCTCTATAAGTAGCAACTCCACCATCACCATGACCAGCATATCCTCCTGTCGCCCAACTCGATGTACTAGCAGGTGCTGTACTAGAACTAGCACCCCATCTAGCTGACGACGTCCCAACATCACCTAAAGTAACAACACCACCTCCAAACACAAAACAAGCACCACCAAAACCAGGATCAAGACCCCCATCTCTAAAATCTCCTCCCCCATCCCCACCATCACCATCATCACCATCATGGTCCTCCATCTCTACATCAGGAGCAGGCATCTCCTGCTGAGCTCCGCCTCCACCAACAAAATCAAACGGGATGTATAGATAGGCTAAACTAGGGCCAGTGGGCATGTGTCTAGGAAGACGAAGATAATCATCAGCTGGAGAACCCAAAGTCCAGATATAATCCTGCTCTGCTGATCCCTTCAAACAATGCACCCTCCTTAGCTGGTTCTCATTAAATGTGAACTCAGTACTATCAGGTCGTCCCAACACCTCATCATTCACAAATACTCTGGCAATTAGAGTAATCATCCTACCTATAGCTATCTTGCATGTATCCTTCTTCAGGATCTTCTTAATGCTCCCCAGAAACAACTCAACCCAATCAGTAATTGTATCCTTCATAGGCATCAAACACCAGATCATACTCATATCAAAATTGGATGCCTTGTTAACCACCCCTAGCCCTAGAAAATTCATAGACAGCACCTTATGACACAATATAATGCAGGGATGAGTAATGCAGTAGTTATATTCCCCCTTCCTAGGCAAAAACCCATAACCTGTAATTGCCTCCCAAAAATCATTAAGGCCTAACTCTCTACTAACTGCCTCCTAATTCTCAATAGGAACACCAGTAATCCCAAAAACTCTTTTCAAACCCTCTTTGTCTATATAATATGGCTCATCTAAAATATGAAACTTAATCAAGCCATTATCATCCTAAAACGTATCAAGAAACTCATACACAATATTCCTATATGTGGGGGCATTCAGATCAATAAAAACCCCTAATCCACCCTCCATCAGAAATCTTAGAGTACAGTCATACATGCCTAGCGTCCTAAGCATCTCAACATCAAAGAACTTTGTACTAGTAAATTTCCTTTTAGCCAAAGAATCCCATTTTTTCTTTTGTGCAACACTTAACTTCTTAACAGGATACACCATTTATAATGCAACAAATCAGCTCAACAGTAGAGGTGAAGAAGCAACTTACAGAAACCGAATTTCGTACAAACTGTTGAAGGGTCGCGATCGTCGATGGATGGGGCAGCGATCGACTTTCAAGGTCAAGGACGTGATCGTGTTTCTATGGCGGCGCTCGCGGTACGCTGAGGGCAGTGATCGCGGTTCGCTGGATTGAACGACTCTTTGGCGGCGATGGGCTCAAACGTCGTGGCTCTCTTCTTCTCCAAGCTGCGGTCGCGCCTCTGGGTCGTCTTCAACAACCCGACAATAAACCGAGACGGAAGGATGTGGTGGATTGAAAGGTATGGGAGAAATTTTTTGGGGTTTTTAGATTTAATTTTGGGAGAAAAATAGTGGGGTAGAAGAGATTTTATGGACGGATTCGGATTTAGGATAAGTTAAGGATTGTAGATCCGGGCTTTTTAAGAAGTTTGGAAGAAATTTTTGAGGAGGTTTAATGGAGGTTTGAAGAAGGGCTTTAATGGAGGTTTTTGGTGGAGGAAGAAGAAAGAAAATGAAGGAGATAGAAGAAGATAGAAGGCGGAATAAAGATGATTAGAGCCGGCGGTGGGAGGGGCCCCACTGCCTCGTGTAATAAATTTTAATATTTTTTATATCTTAGGGGGGCCGCGATTGCGGCCTACGCAATGTACCGTCAATTCTTTTCGGAAAATGCCCCGCGATCGCCCATTTTAAGGGGCGGTCGCGGGTTGTCCTCAATAAAGTTCTTTCGAACCTAGTACCTGGGTGTTAGCCTCAAGAGATTGACAAGAGAAACTAAACTAAACAAAAACAGAAAAAGAACAAGAAAACTTACCTCGGGTTGCCTCCCGAGCAGCGCCTTTGTTTAATGTCGTTGGCTCGACATTACTGCCCTTTTTAATTAGCCATTAGGGTTGGATCATCAAGACCCACCTCTTCTAGCACTTCCTGGCTAACTCCCTCATGGTATTTCTTTAATCTCTGACCATTAACCTTGAACACCTTTTGGGAGTCCCCATCCAATAATTGCACAGCCCCATGTGGAAAGACTTGAGTAATTATATACGGTCCAGCTCATCTAGAACGGAGTTTTCTTGGGAAGAGTGTGAGACGAGACTGAAAGTGAAGGACCTTGTCTCCAACTTTTAATTCCTTCCTTAGGATGTTCTTATCATGCCATGCTTTTGTTTTGTTCTTGTAGTTCACAACATTATCATAAGCATCCAATCTCAACTCTTCCAATTCTTGAAGTTGTAATTTTCTGAACACTCCATTCTCTTTGATGTTGAAATTGCACTTTTGGACCGCCCAATAAGCTTTATGCTCAAGCTCAACTGGCAAATGACAACCTTTCCCATAAACTAATCTGAAGGGAGACATCCTGATGGGTGTCTTATAAGCAGTACGGTAGGCCCACAAAGCATCATTGAGTCTTAAACTCCACTCTTTCCTTTTAGGTGCCACCGTCTTCTCCCAAATTGGTTTTATCTCCCGGTTGGACACTTCAGCTTGTCCATTGGTCTGAGGGTGATAGGCTGTAGAGATCTTTTGAGTGACATGGTACTTCTTCAATAAAGCACTAACAGTCTTGTTGCAAAAATGAGTACCCCTGTCACTTATTAGAGCTTTTGGAATCCAAAATCTGGAAAAAATTGTTGTCCTTATGGAAACCTACAACTTCTTTTGAATCATCAGTTCTGGTGGCCTTTGCTTCCACCCACTTGGAAACATAGTCCACCGCAAGTAAAATATACAGATTCCTATAAGAAGAGGGGAAGGGTCCCATAAAATCAATGCCCCAAACATCAAAAATTTCACAGAATATCATACGAGATTGGGGAATCTCTTGTCTCTTAGAAATATTACCCACCCTCTGACAACGATCACATCATTTACAGAAAGCATATGCATCCCTAAAAATATGAGGCCAATAAAAACCAGCTTCTAAAACTTTCCTAACAGTTTTATTAGTCCCAAAATGACCCCCACATGCATAGGAATGACAAAAAGACAGGATAGATTGTACCTCAGAATCCGGGACACACCGTCAGATTACCTGATCTGTGCAATGCTTCCATAAATAAGAATCATCCCAGACATAGTTGATAATGACGCACCTTGTCCTTCTGAGCGTTGGTAAAATTAGGACGAAATTCCCCTGAGACGAGGTACTTGACTAGATTTGCATACCATGGCCTGAACGAGTGGATCCCTAGAGCAAATTCCTCTAGTCGCGGCTTGTCTTCACCGTCGCCGCCCGAGCCGCGATCTCCATTGCTGTTGGCCGTGATCGCGATTGACTCAGCTGCGGTCGCCTCTTGTTCTGGCGGCGATCGCGGTTTGGCACCAGTATCGACTCCGAAAAGCATGTCATTAGGGAATCTTCCTTGAATCTGTTCTTGACTTTCTGACTTGTCTTCCACATGTACAAGCCGTCTCAGATGGTCAGCTATAAGATTTTCAGCTCCTTTTTTGTCTCTTATTTCAATGTCAAACTCACTTAGCAAGATGATCCATCTTATCAATCTTGGCTTGACCTCTTTTTTCGTCATCAAATAACCAAGTGTTGCATGGTCTGAATAAACTATCACTTATGTACCCAACAAATATTGTCTGAACTTCTCCAAAGCAAACACCACAACAAGCATTTCCTTCTCAGTGGTGGAGTAGTTCCTTTGGGCATCGTTCAAAGTCATGGAAGCATAATGTATGACATGAGATGCTCTAGCTTCCTTTTGACCCAAAACAGCCCCAACAATGTAGTTACTTGCATCACACATGATCTCAAAAGGTTGAGACCAATCCGGGGCTTGAATGATTGGGGCACTTGTAAGGTGAATTTTCAGCTCATCAAACGCCTTTTTGCATGCCTCATTGAACTCATAAGGCACATCCTTCTTCAGCAAATCACACAATGGGGCTGAGATCTTGGAAAAGTCTTTAATAAACCTGCGATAGAAACCTGCATGGCCTAGAAAAGAATGCACTTCACGCACATTAGTAGGATAAGGAAAAGACTAAATGATATCAATCTTTGCCTTATCGACCTCAATACCCCTAGATGAAACTATATGACCTAAAACAATGCCTTGCTCAACCATAAATTGACACTTTTCAGAGTTTAGAACCGAATTGGTTTCTACACATCTTTGAAGGACTAAGGAGAGATGGTTTAAGTAGGCATCAAAGTCGTCTCCATGTATTGTAAAGTCATCCATAGAAACCTCTATAAAATTTTCAATATACTCAGAAAAGATGCTTACCATACACCGTTGGAATGTACCAGGTGCGTTACATAATCCAAATGGCAGACTACGGTATGCAAAAGTGCCAAAAGGACATGTAAATGTCGTTTTCTCTTGGTCCTCCGGTGCAATAGCAATATGAAAATACCCTGAATAGCCATCTAAAAAGCAATAATAGGAACGACAGGCAAGTCGCTCAAGCATTTGATCAATGAATGGCAAGGGAAAGTGATCTTTTCCGGTTACCGCATTCAGCTTACGGTAATCAATACAGACTCTACAACCTGCATGGACTCGTGTGGGGACTAATTCCCCATGCATATTTTCTACCACTGTAATGCCTCCCTTTTTGGGCACAAATTGGGTCGGACTAACCCACTGACTATTAGAGATGGGATAGATCATACCTGCCTATAGGAGCTTCAGTACCTCCTTTTTAACTACCTCCATCATAGGTGGGTTGAGCCTTCTATGTGGCTATCTAGATGGCTTGGCACCATCTTCTAGGAGGGTCCTATGCATACATGTAGATAAACTAATCCCTTTAATGTCAGTAATGGTCCAACCTAGTGCTGTCTTGTGCTCTTTCAATACCTGCACCAATTTTTCTTCTTGCTCCTTGGAGAGTTTGTTAGAAATAATGACAGGCAAAGTGTCACCATCTCCAAGGAAGGAATATTTTAAATGCTCAGGGAGCTGTTTAAGCTCAACTTCAGGTGCCTGTACTATAGAAGGAAGCAATTTCTCGCTAGGGAGAGTTAGTGGTATAGGCCCAATGGCCAAAGCATCAGCAGGAGATTCACAGCAAGCACTTAAATTAGCAAGGATATCATGATATCTATCAGGCAAATTATAATCCACGTATGAAGTTTCGATGTCATTCTCTAAAACAGATTGTAACTCATCACCATAAGTAGTATCAAAGACATCTTGCACAATGGGATCAATTACATCAATAGAACAAAGAGAATGATCATCCTGGGGGTATTTTATAGCATTATCCATACTATATTCAAATTTCTCTCCATCAAATTCCATAGTTAGGACACTTTTACGCATATCAATTTTTGTTTTTGAAGTTTTCGTGAAAGGACGTCCTAACAGAATGGGTGCAGCATGCACATCATGATCCATATCAAGCACATAGAAATCAGCAGGGAATATCAGATTATCAACCATGACAAGGACATCTTCAACAATCCCTTTCGGGTAGACTATGAACCTATCAGCTAATTGAACAATAACACCAGTTCCATGCAAAGGTCCTAAGCCTAGTGAAGTGTAAACAGAATAAAGCATAACATTAATAGAAGAACCTAAATCAAGCATGGCTTTATCTATTTTAGTGTCTCCTATTATACGGGGAATGCTGAACATGCGTGGATCACTGCACTTCTTAGGCATTCACCTTTGAAATACAGCTGAAAATTGTTTACTAACCTTAACTTTCTGTTTCCCTTTTAATTTTTGGTTCATCTTAATACTGCACAACTCTTTCAGAAATTTAGCAAATCTAGGAATGCTTTTACTCAGATTGAGCAAAGGGATATTTACCTCACATTTGGAAAACGTCTCTAAGATCTCCTTGTTGTTCTCTGGCTTCCTTGTGTCTTTTTGTTCTTTAGGAAAGGGAGGAGGTGGCTTCTGGGAAACAATAGAAGGGAAATCCGGGTGAACATATTGATCACTGGAATCTGGAGCCTGGCCGCGATTGCCATCAGAAAGCCGCGGTCGTGGTTCTTCAATTTTTCGGGAATCACCGCCACCGCGATCGCTGCCTGGAGTGGACGCGATCGCATCTTAAATTTTCTCAAATCTCGAGGCCTCAGTTAAGGGGCCGCGATCGCCTCTAGTGGAGGAAGCGATCGCGGTCTCTTCAGCCGCGATCGCCCCTTCTGGTGGCGGCGATCGCGGTTCCTCGGATCTCCCGTCAACTTTCGGTAATTCTTTTCCACTTCGTAATGTGATCGCAGTCACATTCTCCCTAGGATTGATCGGCTGTGCTGGTAATTTTCTAGAATCTCTGGCCTCTAATTTGCTTATTGTAGTAGCCAGTTGACTGATCTGAGTCTCCATATTCTTGATGCTAGCTTGAGTGGTCTTGCCCATCTAGTCTACTATAATAGCTAGCCTTGCAATCAACTCCTCAACGTTGGATGAGTTATTTTGGCTCTGAACTGGAGTTCTAAGAATATAAGGTTGCCTGGGTTGCTGGTTTCCTCCTTGTTGATGATTATATTGAGGCTGATTCTGATTCCCATATCTCAGGTTTGGATGATGTGCCTAGCCTGGATTGTATGTATTAGAATAGGGATCAAAACGAGGTCTAGGAGGTCCATAGCCTCCTACAGCATTAACCCCAGCCTGAGGTTCCTAGAGTTGTGGGCAGGCATCAGTAGGGTGAAGTGTATCAGCACAGATTTCACATGCCTTCACAGTTGTTGAGGAGTTCCTTGCATCATGAGCCTCTTCATCATATCCTTCAACTCCGCCATCTCAGATCTTATAGAAGAAGAGGAGTCCATAGCATTAACTCCTTTAGTGCCAGTTCTTTTGTTGAATTGCCTTGAGTTCTCAGATAGCTCAGAAAAGAGCTCAAGGGCATCTGCTGGTGTCTTGCTCATCAGGCTTCCACCACATGCTGCATTCACCATTCTACGCTCCTCATCCAGTAACCCACCAAAGAAATACAGTACCAGGTCTTGATCAGAATACCCATGATATAGACAACTAGCACACAGTCTCTTGAATCGCTCATGATAATCGTACAGGCTCTCTCCAGCCTGTTGCTCAATATTGCTCAGGCTCTTCTTCAGACTGTTCTGTTCGGTGGCAGGAAAGTATTTCTCCAAGAATGCAGCTTTCATCTTAGTCCAGGTATCTATGGAGCCTGGAGAAAGATAGTAGAGTCACTCATTGGTTGAATCCTTCAGAGAGAAAGGAAACGCCCTCAGCTTCATCTGGTCCTCAGTTACATCAGCAGGCTTCATACTGGAACAAAACTGATCAAATTCAGCAAGATGCTTGTTTGGATCTTCTCCACCATGCCCATGGAATTGGGCTAAAAGATGGATCAACCCTGATTTCAACTCAAACTTGACACCTTCATTCAACGCAGGGAACTGAACAGTCAGGGGATGTTGTTGAAAGTTTTGAGCAGTTAGCTGCTTCAAAGTCCGATCTCCCATTGTCTCAGTTTCAGCAGAATTCAAGTTGAAAGGTAATTCACGGAGTAGTTCCCGAGCTTCGCGTCTCAACCTGGAAAGGGTCCATTCAATCTCTGAATCAAAAGGCAAAAAATAAGAATCAGTAGCATGGGTGTGGACCATAAACTAGGGTCCACACTAGAGTTGGTAACAATAAAAACTTAGAATTAAACAAAAGTGTCCCTGACAACGGCGCCAAAATTTGACTGGCTTAAAATCGTTGATGCCAAATCAAAAATAATTCCCTAGTTACTCAACTAGTATAGTCGGTAAGTCGGGGTCGAACCCAGAAGACACTTGTAATTCTAAGCAATATTATTATCAACTAATAGGTAATAAAAAGGGGGATTTTGGAATTGTAAACTACAACTAGGGAAAATCAAACAAAGCAAAGCAATAAATCAAACAGGGAAAAGATTGGATTTTTATCAATAAGGGAAAACAATCCTATCCAAGCATCCACTTTTTTTCCTCAAGTTATTGATCAGGAATTCAAACAAGTTATTCCTTTGGTTATTCCTATCCTAATCAGAAATATAACATGGAAACGAGACATGCAAACTTAATATCCAAACAATTCATGAAACGATCAAAAATAATATGAAAATTAGCAATGAGAACAAGGATAAACAGGATACATGCAATTGAATTCCAACGAGTCAAACAATTAACATGCATTCAAATCTCTTTCTCAAATGTTTTAGTCCAATGAGTCCTAAATCAATTAAGTTGCTACAAAGATTAGGTTTTTCTACGAGAAAACCTAGATCTTACAATAGATAATATTAATTCCAACAAGTTGGCCAAACAAGCAGAAATCAACACAATCAATAATAATTACGCACAAGAGAATTGAAATAACTTGAGTCTAAAAAGCTTCAACTTGAATAAGATTTAGGGAGTTTAGTTCTCTATAAGAGAGAAAATACCGAAGTCTGAAATTATGAAAACTAGGTCTAAGAGAATACAAACAAAGGCTGTAAAGTAAACCTAAAATTTTCTCGAACAAGTCGGAATTAAAAAGATATAAAATATAAAATAGTAAAATAAGCGGAGAAATTTGATCGCGTTGATCTCCAACCGGGCCGCAATCGCCATCTACCAGGGCCGCGATCGCGGCCTTTCTTCACACCGCGACCTTAATTGGTGACCTTGAACCGCGATCGCCACCAAAGCTCGCCGCGATCGCGGCCGTCCATGTCACCGCGATCCTCCTCGCCACCTCGGTCTTCCTCGGCGACGTCCACCGCGATCGCCCCTTTGTGTGGCAGCGAGCGCGGCCTTCAACATCTTCGAAATCTTCAAATTCTTCATAACTCTGAACTCTCGGCCTTCAAATTTGTTCTTCAACAATGCTCCTAACAGGCCTAAAATACTACAAAATATGTACTAAAAAGTCCTAGTTATGTTGTACAAAACACAACATATCAGCAGGCACCGCCATGTCGGCGGCGGTCACCACCTTTGTCATGGTAATCCTTTTCGCTCATCTGCAGGTTAGTTCACCCAAAAACAAAGGAGAAATGAAACAAAAACAACTAAACTAGAAAACAAGAAAAGAAAGAAAGTACCTAGGCCGGGTTGCCTCCCGACAAGGGCCTTATTTAACGTCATGGCTCGAGTAATGCTAGATCAAATCAACTATTGGTCCGGGTCAGGGAACGGTTGTGGGCGCTGCCCCAACTCATATCGAACATCAGCTTCCAACAGATGGCATTTGCCTTGATGCATTCTAAGCAATGTCTCCTTACTTCCAGGGGGGCCATAGTTCGAGAGATCTGGAGGTTTCTTTACCTCAACTACTCGTGCCTGCACATCATGGGACAAGAACTCCTTGCAAGACAAGGTTAATGGTAAAGGGACATGTCACAATGGCTTAGGTGGGAGCTTGTTGCAAGGATTTAACTCTTTAACATTTTCTTGTATATTAGTTGATAAAGTGAAATCCAAACTAGAATTGATTGGAGATTTTATATCATCTAGATGGTTTCCAAAAATAATATTTTGCTCAACAAGATTAAGGACATCAAAAATATAAACAGAATGAGCATCTGATGAAGATTTAATGGCATCTTAGACATTTTGATTTATAATCTGGCCATCAAATTCCATTGTCAGAGAGCTAGTACTCACATTTATTTTGGTATTAGTTGTTTTCAATAAGGGTCTCCCTAACAGAATAGGGATTTCATGATTATCATGTTCCATATTAAGCACATAAAAATCAGCAGGAAAAGTAAGATTATCAACCATAACCAAAACATCGTCTACCACTCTTATAGAACGCACAGTGGACTTATCAGCTAACTAAATAGAAATATTAGTTGTTTGCATAGGTTCCAATTTCATATAATCACAGAGAGAGGAAGGTATAACATTAATGGAAGCACCTAAATCTAACTTAGCTTGGTCAAGTTTAGTACCTCCAATATTTATAGGGATAGTGAACATACTTGGGTCCCCGCATTTCTTTGGTAAGTGTTTTTGAAATATTGCTGAGACATGTTCAATCACCTTCACCTTTTTGTTGCTCTTCTCATCCTGAATCCTCTTTGTAGTGCACATCTGCTTCAAAAACATAGCATAATGAGGAATTGACTTGATCATATCTATTAAGGGCATGTTGACCTCAACCTTTCTGAACATCTCAAATATGTACTTGCCTTGCTTCAATGGCTCTGTACGTTTTAGAGCAGATGGGAATGGAGCGACTGGTTTCCATTCGGGGAAGATTGGAGCTTTTACTTTATTGGAGGCCTCAACAGGTAGGCGGCGGTCGCCGTCATCAAGGCGGCTATCGCCGATTTTTTCGGAAAATTCAGCCTCGGGTGGATCACTGTCAAGGCGGTCGCCGCCATCTGGGCGGCGGGCGCCGCTATCCAGGCGGAGGTCGCCGCCTTTTATTTTTTGTTTGCCGCTTGAATTTTCTAATTTGCCGTAGCCAAACTCGTTTTGGCAGCGGGTGTCAGTGTCCTGGTGGCGTCCGCCGCCCTCGCACTCATCAGATTCTTCCACTATTTTGTCCTCAAGTTGTCTCCCACTCCTTAACATGATGGCACTGAAATTTCGAATATTCGGGATGACTTCTGTTTGAGAGGGGAGCTTACCCGGATCTCTTGCTTTCAGTTTGCTTACAGCTTCAGAGATTTGACTCATTTGATGTTCCAAGTTGTGAATGCTTGTTTATGTAGTTGCTTGGAATTCCTCTTGACTCTTGGTCAGTTTAGACACTTTTTCTGTAAGACTAAGATTATTTTGCATCAGCATCTTCATCATGTCCTCCATAGAAAGAGCTGCATTAGGAATCTGTCCTTGAGGCCTTGACACATATGGTTTAGCTTGTTGAAACTGATCCTGTTGCTGTATTGACTATGGCTATTTCCACTTGAAGTTATGATGATCTTTTCTTCCAGGGTTGGAGGTGTTTGAATAACGATCATATCTTGGCTTCATTTGATACCCTTCAACTGCATTCACCTCCTCTTGTAGTGTAGGACGTGAATCAGTATGATGAAAGGCGTTATTTACAGATTCCACAAGCCTTAGCCTGTTGAGCAGTACCCTTCAGCTTCAACCGCATCACTCTTCCTTCGGCACATCAAAGTCAGCTTGATCAATTTTAGAATGAGAGTTGGCAGCTGATAAGTTTTTAGAACCTCTTCCAGTATATTGCCTAGAATCATCAGCTATCATAGAAAAGATGTCTAGAGCCTCTTCATAGGTTCTTTTCATAATGTCTCCACCACAAGAGGAATTGACCAATCGCTTGTCATCCTTACGGAGTCCTCTATGGAGATAGAGAATAAGGTCATGATTAGCATAACCATGGTAGGGACAGCTCTTCACCAACTTCTTAAAGCGCTCAAAATATTCATAGAGCGACTTATTGGGGAATTGCTCTATATTACAAATCTGCTTCTTGAATTGATTACACTGATTGTAGGGAAGTATTTGTCAAGAAACAACTTCTTCAAGTTCACCCAAGTAGTAACGCTTCCAAGATGTAGAGCATGATACCAGTCTTTAGCGAATTCCTTCAAAGAAAAGGTAAACGCTCTCAGCCTCATCTGTTCTTCAGTAATATTAGAGGGACACATGCTGGTGCAGACATCAAGGAACTCATGAAGATGCTGAATGGGATCCTCAAGTGGAGTTCCATTGAATTTTGAGAGTAGATGGACTACTCTTATCTTGAGCTCAAACTTTATCCCATCACCAAGGGTTGGGAATGGCACTGCACGTGTAGGCTGATTCAGATTAGGAGTTGTCAAGGTCTCAAGAGTAACTCGTTGATCACCCATTGCTTAAAACTCTTGTAATAATGCACGCACAGCTCGGTGAGTTCAAAATAGAGTCTGTTCAATTTCTCGATCAAACAAAAGATTTGAATTATTAGTAGTACAAGTGTGAACTATAAGATAGGTTCACACCAAAATTGGCACAAAAATCACAGAAAAAAGACAATTATTGCCTACCCGGCAACGACACCAATTTGATAGCGGTGATTTTTTTGTGCAAATCACGACTATACAAAAGAATCCGCATGGAGGTTGATTTATCTTTTTATGTGTATTTTATGACAATTAAATAAATGGGGGTTTATAAATTAAACTAACTATTAAGCATGCAAGACTTAACAAAACAATAAAGTTGAGGTTTTTATCAAATTAGAGAAAACACTTAGTCAAACAGAGATCCGCATTCGTATGACAAGTTGATCATAGATTTCATTCAATATCACATGCATATGGAATTCCAATTCTTTTTCAAAGATAATTAATAGCACAACTAGATACTATCAATCCTAATTAATTGAATAACCTTAAAACCATCAAGATTCAATTCAAAAGCAACATTAAGAATAGGAATATAATTAGGATACAATTCTAGCATATAGAAACCAGCTATTATCCTAGAATGTAATTCAACTCTGTTCTGCAATAGACTAGCACAACCAGATACTAGTACAAAGCAATTTGCTACTATGAAATAGAGAAACTCAACCAGTAATTTCTCTAGATCTAACAATTGAGATTCAATAACAACAACTCTAGAAATTGTTGAAATCAATCAAATAAATAATTGAATCAAGACAGTAAAATAATCTCATGCAATAGATAAAGAATAGAAATCTCACAACTGAATGTCAAACGATGCTTCAAACTGTCTAACTAAGCAAATGGCTTAGTTCTCCATGAAAAGCTAAAAACTCAAAAGTCTAAAAGAGAATAATGATAAAGATACATAGATAGATGAGAGGTGCAACTCTCATAACCCTAATATATATACTAGGTCTAAAAAGTCTATCCAAAAATACATAAAACACGGAATAAAGTTGATAAAGAAAGAGCCAATCACAACATAACACGTGGCGCGTAAATGCAAACATTGACCGTCAGAGGCGGTTGGCGCCGCCTGGTAGGTAGGCGGCTGTCGCTGTCAACACCAGAGCGCCGGTCTTCACTTTGTTCTTCAATCCAGATATAAATCCCAATTTTAATGCATCTTTGGGTCCTGCTTCTCCTAGATAAAGATAGTCTTTAAAAGACCTAAACCACCACCAATATATGCTAAAACTCCTCCTAAATACACAATATATCATGTGCTCATCTTGTGAATCAGTTTTGCCTTGAATGTGAATCAAAGCTAGATAAATGTGCACATTTTTTGTGCATAGTGTACATCAATTTTGAACCTTTTTTAGTTTTTAACATTGGTTATGTGTGTAGAATATTATATTTAGCATGGAGCCATGCAATAAGTACAAAGTGAACTAATATTTTGCATTTTACTAAGGAATATTATAGTTAGCTAGCTAGTTTTATTGCACATACAATTAGTTTTGTTGCACATTATTTATAAATTAAATGCACATTTTGGTTGCTTTAATGTACATATATGATTGGTTTTATTGCACATACATAAATAAGACTCATTTTCTAAGGTTGTTTATGCACATATAGTTGGTTTTGACGCACAAACATATATATATGCTAATTGTTATATTGCACATTCTTATAGTTTTGATACATATTCAACAAATTTTGAAGCAGTCCAAACAATGTATTTTTTAATTGTTTTGATGTAGACACGAATCTATTTGTTGTACAAAGGACATTAGATTTGAGGCACATACAATCAGTTTTGACGCACATGCAATTAAGATGAACTTTTCAGTTGTTTTGATGCACACGACTCATTTTGATATATAGAAAACTAGTTTTGATACACAAATTCGTATCTAAGATGTTAATTTTGATGCACCTTTGACCAATTTTAGTGCACATGCGGACAAGTTTGATGCACAAAATAATCCGTTTTAATGCAAGAAAATAACAATTTTCATGAAAATCGTACGTCCACGTCCCCTTATAATCCGTTTTTTTAATACACGAATAATTCGCCAAAAATTTATCTTTGTCCTATGTTTCCATATTAAATGAAACACTTCCTTTAATTTCTTTCGATGCTGCGACTGATGTTCTTTCGCATTTTGTGCCCGAGCATCCATTCGCACCAGATCTCCATAGACTCATTTAATTTGTAGTTCATATTTTGACAAATCTATTGATCTATTTGTAAGGACACATGAATTAGTTTAAAAGTATTAGCAGTTTGAATTATATGTGTAAATATGATTGCATGTACAATTTAAAATATCGTCTAGTTTAAAAAGTAGTTTAAACCAAAAACTAAGAATTATAGCTTCTCAAGTAATTTGTAGTTTACTTTAATATGAAAAGTCTATATTATTCATATCCTTCAACAGTTATTAGCTAATAACAAAAAATATTATATTCTTATTACGCTTCAACTAGTTTTTGTTTAATAAAAAAAATTAGTTTATTTTTTCAACTCAAACACTCTCTTGTAGTTTTTGAAGTACAACTAAAATTTAGATTTTAAATAATTTTTAAACTAATCATACAAACAAACCCTAATTATTTTTATCCAATCTTAGATACAAGTTAAACTTTCGACCAAAAACAGATACAAGTTAAACTTGCCAATTTGATCGAAGATATTAGGCTATATGGGTTGACGCGAATGTACGTTCATCCTTGAAATTATTGGAGTCCACCACTTCAATGGAATGGTGAATATAATTAACTATTTTTAGTCCTCCAATATATTGGTTTTCAAGTTTTTGAATCAGATTTTTTTTTGTGTGTGTTGTAGAATTAGCTAATTAAAATATACTAGAGTCGGTTGGTCAGATTACTCAGATATGTTTATCCGTTTCTAAGTCTTCGAGCATACACCATTTTTTTTTGAATGTCTTTGAGAATTGTACACACCTTTTTTTTTATCGAGTCTTAGTTTATTTTATATCAAACTTCCACTGATTACGTACTTCAGATTTTCTACTCCCTAATTGTACACCCTTTTGTGCTCCCTTATTGTGATTGGTCCACTTGGAAAAAATAATTGAATTAAGAAAGTCATTAATAAAAACAAAAGATATTTATCTAAATGAAAAAGATACTGCAGTAATTATTTTATAGATATTTATCTAAATTAAAAAGATACTGAGTAATTATTTTGTTTCCCAAGTTCATATCGTCGCTCAGAACAAACCTACCCATATCCCATTAATCGAATCAAACTCATTCTCAACTCTTCAATCAGGTTTTGCTTCTTTAAACGTATGTAAACTTCTATGCTGTGTTCAATTAATCAATTTTTGTTAATTGCTAATTACATACTGGAAGAACGTTCAATCAAGCCACCGAGCACTCTTTCAATCAAGCCACCGATTCCTGGAAGAACATCGATTATTTCGAACATTGAGGGAAGATCTCTCAACCGGAAATTATCCGGATGTGTGGGGATCCACCACCAGACATCGCAAATTGACGGTCCATTCCTTGACAAGTTCGATGTCAGACGCGGCAACGGCTCGATCGACCGGGAGGAGTTCTGGCCATGTTCCAGGGCTTGACAAGTTTGATGTCGACGGGAACGGATCGATCGACCGAGAGGAGTTCTATCCATGTTCTACTGCTTGACAAGTTCAATGTCGACGGAACGGCTCGATGGACAGGGAGAGTTCTGGTCATTGATACGAAGATTTTGAACGCGCTGGCGTCGGGGACGTGTGGATGTCGATCATCGTCGCATTGGAGAGGGGACAATCAGCAATTGCAAATCGGAGAAGGTCATCGATGTCTGAATATTTGGGGCCAATGGTGCACAAATTGTAGGCTTAATCAAGTTTGATTAATTAGCGGGTGTTCTTCTGCTATGTGCTGTTTAATGTCCTTGTAAACGCCTTATGCGGTTTTCTAGATCAATTGAAAGGCCAACAACTTTGATGTTATTGCTATCAAGAGCTTCTTCTGCCCATTAATTTTTGACTATTTTGTTTTATCTTCTCTAATGCTGATATGGTTCCTAGCATAATATCATGCATGTAAGCATGTGTCCTGTAAGATTTATATATGATTTTATGATGTATATATGATTGCGTCCTATCAAATGACTATATATTACGTGCACCTTCAACAATAGACTATATTGTTATAGATGTTTAGTTTGTCAAAGGAATAAGGGGCTTTGACTCTTTTGTTTTCAATGTATCTTCACTTACTCATGACTACAAAAATATGGTGGTTATGCGTATACTTTACTCAGAATTTTTGAATATCTAATCCATGCATGTAGACTGTGAAGTCTGTAAAATATGTCCAATATAATACTCTGAAATTTCAATGCATTAACTTAGCAAAACAGTAATTTTCACATTGTCTAATAGAAAATTGAGGAACTAAGAAAGTCTTGTAATTTTTTTCTAAAAATAAGGTGTTCAGTTGAATCATCTTTATGGTTGCAATACAGTCTTGTACATGCTGGATTGTTGGTAGAGGTGGACATCAGGACCTTGTTACTAAATGAGGGCCAGAGAAGACGTTGACTGAGGTACCGCATGTCTTCAACATATGCTGATGCAACTGTCTATCCCTAGCAAAAGTTTATTGTTCTGTTGCACTGTCAGAATGAGGAGAGCCTTGCAAATGTGGATGATGAGAAATGCTTAAAGCATTTGAGTGTTGTTGATGGATTAGATGTTGTTGATTCATTAGATGCATTAGATGCTGAGCTGGAAATACTGGACCAGAAGTATGGAATGAAGGCACTCCTTGGTTGTTACCATGTGACACCTGCATTAATTTGAGTGTTGTTGATGGATTAGATGCTGTTAATTTTAACAACACATAATTCTACCAATTTATTTTTTAACAACACATATATAAGGATTTAAAGAAATTTCATTTATTATTATAGGGAATGATTCATATTTAGCTATTAATTGAAAAAACACCACTTACAGGCATCATTGAAGCATCACAAGGTCTTAACATTGAGATTCCTTGACCAACACCAGCCACATGTTGCATATTCAATCTGCTTGGTGTCCCCACCATGTTCCCCGGTGTTGGGATTGACAAGCCATTTCCACCAGGCAGTATTCGTCCACCTAGATCATTTCTTGAAAACGTTCTAGGAACAAACATGTTGTATTGCTGAATTCTCAGCTGCTCATCTATAGGCAAATTTGCCCATGGCATACCATGTCTCCCATCCCTAACAAAGTTGACCCATACACAAATAAAAACTATTAGAAATGCACTGTTGATTCAAAAGGAACAACCTATAGACTTCAATTTTAGCACATCACCTAGCATGTATATCTTGTGCGGATGATGAAGCCATATTACTACCAGGAGGAACTTGAAGTGATGAATTATTGTTTGGAGATGGGAGCATCGGCTGGTCAGAGGCATGATTATCTTTTGAGGATTGAAACTGCATTCACAAAAAACCATTAATCTCAAACAGTTATTATTCAATGAAATTATAGTTTTTTCCTTTAACTTCTAAGCTAAGAAAAAGCTAACTCCATAATTATGATATTAGATGTAGGTTAACTAAAACCTTCTCTATAAGGAAACGAAGAGAAATCATACATTTTGGAAGAAAAGATAATTATAAAATTCCTTCTTACAAAGAACCACTAGATATTAGAATAAAATGCTAGCAATTGAGAGATGAGAAAAAATATTTTATTTAAAAGCTAAATACGTAAGCACTTCTAAAATATTAACAACTTTTATTTGTACCTGTACACCACTTACATGCATCATTGAAGCATCACAAGGTGTTTGTTGTTCTTTATGATTACCGGTAAAACAAGGTGGATTATTATCAAGAGATGTACTGCACTTTGACTTTTTTCTCTTTTTTTGGGCTGTGTCAAGAGCACTCCTTGGTCTTTTGCTCACTGGATTTCTAGGTTTTGGCTTCACCTTTAAACCTTTAGGTGCCTCTGCCATGCAATCAACATTCAAGGGCATGTCTTTCTTTGGATCACTTCTTGCTACATGGTCATTTTGCAAACTAGATTGTGTTGGACTTTCCATTAAGCATGAATCCAACTCTCTAGACAGATTAAGAAGAGCCCCTTTAACAAAGTTGTATCCTTTCTCAGATTCTGCAGCTCTAGTAACCAGTCGAGTAGATAGACGACATAACTCTCTATAACGCATGCACAATTTTGTTTTAGGATCCACATCAACGCTTGAATTATGGCTGGTAGCCCTAATGGTTCCTCTTTTAGCATTTTTGGTCCAGCGTTTCAAAACGTATTTGTCGGGAACTTCTGTAATACCCCTAACTTGGAAAACCTTCAAAATATGACTGCACAATATGCCCGTGAACTCAAATTTCCTACAATTGCAGCACACAGTTCCTTCTGTGATTTCATAAGAAACAATAAAACTGTATTTCTTCTTATGTGGGGTAACAGTATATTTCAGAAGTGCTCCCATCTCACTACAAACTTCTAGATGAGAGTCATAACATGCAGATACTTCTTTCTGAAACAACTGAAAAACCTTAGGTGTATAGACACTCGCAGCATGCTCCAAAATTGCTACAAGAAATGATAATGATATTTTACTTTGGGTAGCTTTAAAATCCGCTACCATCTCATCATAGCGACGATCTTCAAGTAATCTTTGAAAGTGCTCAAAAAACCTTCTCAAGTCATGTTGAGGACTTACATATTTCTTGATCATGCTATTCATGCTTTCACTTCGTTGTGTAGTGGTCATGTCTGCACAAAATGTATCTCGTCCATAAACCAATGCCCACTTTTCTTTTATGCTGAACAATCTCTTCAACCATTCATTATCATGTTGCTCATATTTATCAAGCATTTCCCTCCAAGCATCCCAAAAATCTTCCTCATATTCATAGTTATAGATGCAATTACTAAAATCCTTCTGAAAATCTTTATACTTTGAGAAAACACCGTGCAAATGAGTTGTCGCATTCTGAAAAATGTGCCAAATACAAAGTCGATGATAAGTATTTGGCCACTGGAAAGCAAGCGCTTTTGACATAGCAGCATCTTGGTCGGTCAGGATTGTCTTAGGTAGCTTTCCGCCCATAGCCCTTGAAAATGTGTCAAACAACCACACAAATGTCTCTGCTGTTTCATCATATAACAATGCAGCACCAAAGATAGTACTTTGTTTATGATGATTCACTCCGACAAATAAAGCAATTGGTCGGCCATCCTTATGCTTGCGGTATGTAGTATCAAAACAAATGACATCACCAAAATCTTCATAGTCAGCCATCATTGTTGCATCAGCCCAAAAGATATTGGTTATCAAAGCATCTTTATCTACTTGAATAGCATAAAAGAAACTAGGATCTTCAACTTTCATATCTTGCAAGTACTCTAGAATGCCACCTGCTTCACATGGATCCATTTTTGAAGTACGCTGTGAAGATAATTCTTATAATCCACATTAGTAAATCCAAGATTTTCACGACCTCCTGCTTTTCTAGCCATGAACTCATATCCGTTTTTTGGAGCAATACCTGAACTATCAGCCAACTCAACTTCTGCTGCTTGAGGCAATCAGATATTTCGATGCGATCTATACAGATGAGTCTTCCTTGGACTTGCCAAAGCGTGACTATGCTTAGCAATAAATTTAAAAACACGATATTTGCCTGTTTGACGGCAACTTATACTTAGCAAGGCAGGACAACCAAATCTTGTCTCTTCTCGGTGAGATTTGTAAACATTATCCCATTTATCACTTCTTCGTTGACCTTGACATGAACAAACAAATCTTCTATCTAACAATTTCCCATTTTGTCTATGAAGGGAACATTTTCGAATAGAAAATCCAACCCTTAAAGCATAAGCATTGTAGAACTCATAAGCTGCATCTTCGGTCTCAAACTCCATACCAATTTTTGGAATAACCTCCTTAGAAATTTTTGAATGCAATTGTTCTATCGTTTCGTCATCTACTGAAAGATTTCCTTAATCCTCATCTTGATCAAATTCTAATCGACAACGTGATGTTTCTTGTACAATAGTATCCATAACCTGTTAAAAATAATTAAAATATGGCACAAATAGTTTGGGATTCAGCATCATCCTATAGCCTTGTCATAATGTAACAAGCTAAAACACATGGCATTTCTAATATTTACATACACACTGCACATATTCCATCAAAATTACATTACTTTAGTGTCAACTGTTAACTCTATAACTTTAAATGATTTTAGCCAATAAAGTATTTGTAATATAAAAAAGAATAGAATCAGATAAAATATAATGAAGGTACCAACTTATTTATCCCTAAAATACCTAGAAACTTTATTAAAGTGGGATCATGATCAACTGCTCTTAATAATTATAAGTTTTTATCTCTTTTTCCAACACAATTTTACAATGATGCAATGAAACATTAGACTCTTTTTTTTTCTTCAAAATTAGACTAGAATGTCCAAAGAAATTCAAGACAATCATATAGCCTGAATATGTAAGAACATAATTATTCAGCCCTAAAGTCATTAATCATATAATATATACAATAATTATAGTAGAATTTAGTATAATTAAATACTACGAACACTCTTCAATCCAAAACACTGATCGAACAACTATGAATCAAATTCTATGAATCAATTCAATATACAATTAACAATAATTAATTATGATGGAATACAAACCCCAAACAACAATATATATTTAATCGCCAATTAACTAAAGTCATTAATTTAGGCACAAGAATCAATCACGATGAGTCAGTGCAATATCACGTAACAATAATCAATTACTCCTACTATGGAATACAAACCCTAAACAACCATGAACCAGTGCAGTATGTAATTAGCAATTAACAAAAATTGATTAATTGAACATAGCATAGAAGTTTACATACGTTTAAAGAAGCAAAACCTGATTGAAGAGTTGAGAATGAGTTTGATTCGATTAATGGGATATGAGTAGTTTTGTTCTGAGCGACGATATGAACTTGGGAAACAAAATAATTACGCAGTATCTTTTTAATGTAGATAAATATCTACAAAATAATTACTGCAGTATCTTTTTCATTTAGATAAATATCTTTTGTTTTTATTAATTATTTTCTTAATTCAATTATTTTTTCCAAGTGGACCAATCACAATAAGGGAGCACAAAAGGGTGTACAATTAGGGAGTAGAAAATCTGAACCGCTATACGTATGCCATCAAGAAATGGTTATATAATATCTACCCTAGTACAAATATAAAGTAAAAACCAAGTTTTTGTAAAAATTTGAGCCACATGGCAAATTTGAAATATTTTTTGATTTTTTATTTCTAATTTTTAATCCACTTCTATCTTAACCACTTCCCCACTATCTCAAAACTTACCATCCACTCTTTTCTTCTAAACAAATTATAATTTTATAATTTTTATTATTAAAGAAAACTAGCATCCACTCTTTTCTTCTAAACAAATTAAAATTTTATAATTTTTATTACTAAGAAAAATAAGATTCAATCGTGAAAATTTATTTTGAATAGCTATTTAAACAATAAGTTAGAAATAAAATTATTTTAAAATATACCCGTACAAGGTACGGGAATAACACTAGTTGATGATTAATTTAAAAGATTATGGCCTTTTAAAACCTGTAAACATAATTTTTCTATGAAGAAAGGTTTCAAAATGTGTGAAAATAATAGTTCATCCCACGTCTGAAATTCAAAGAGATTAAATCTAGCATACATATTTTTTATTACTCCTCTTATTGTCAATTGATTTTAGGATTGAACATCATGAACATATGTGCTAGGCACATATGCGCATGTGCGCTCGTACCAATACGCCCCCAGTTTACCTTCCTACCGGGCCGACAGACTTTCTTCACAAAATAATAGACAAGTGCAATAACGAGAAATAGAGACAAATTCGATAGCAGTAAAAGCCAGAATGAGAAATAACACATCAATTAAAAGCTAAAACCGCAAAAAAAAACATCCAAGGGAGACGACACACAAATAACACGAGGCTATAGGTGCGTTTGAATGAGAGAGTACGACACAAAAAATGTTAGTATTAGAATAACAAAGGTGTGTAGTACCATTTGATAGCAAGTAAGGATCCACACACACAAACTTAACCATAACCACAACTTGACCCTAAACAACCACACATAAACATAAAACGAGAAGAAGATTATCGGGAAATTGATTGTTTCCTTAGGTTTTGATGATGAAAAAACTTGTGGATTTTATAGTTTATACTTGAAGCTGTTTTAGGTTTCAAAAAATAAAGAGAAGGATATTAAGATTAATTACTAGGCCTTGAGGAACGGAGAAAACAAAGGAAGAAAAGGATATGCGTTTCTTGGTCCCAAGGGAACAATGCAAAGGTATAATCTCTACTTATGAAAGGTGGAAAACCAAGAGAGACTGATACAAATCAAGGGAGGAATCAAGAGAACATTCTCGAAGATCAAGACCACAATCAAATGACACTTGAGCCTTTTGAGTCACGTAGCAGAGACAAGCATGTGGCTTTCTAGGTTATTAAAGGCGGTCGAGAGTTTACTAGGCTAAGTACATAGTGATTGTTCGGCGCTAAGGAACAAGAGTTCGAGTACTAGGAGTTGTGTAAACCTAGGAACAATTGTTTGCATTTGTAAGTTCAAAATAACTCAAAAGGGAAATGCTCAAACGAGAAATAACTTAAATATAGGAAAATACATAATAAATGACTAAGTCCTACACCATGGGAGTCCCTAGGGCCTAAGGTGTCTCAAACTAGCCAAGATCGGGTCCAACCCTATGCAAGGTTGCATATTGATGCGACCCGACTCAGGTTCCGGTTTCTAGGTGCTCAATCTATGCTCGAGATGCCCAAATCTTCTTCAAAAGGTTGTAATAGGATAAGTACGAGACCAAGGAGCAACTTGAATTTAGAGCTTGGATACTACTATGGGTAATTGAAAACGAGTACAAAGAAGACTATATAAAGGCACAGGGGTCGCCAACCCTATTGGGTTTGGGCCTAAATAGAACAAAGGTTCGCCCATTCTATAAGAATGAAGCACACGCCTAAAATAGAAATAACTCAAAAAGGAAAAATTTAAAATGGGAAATAACTTAATTATAGCAATATACATAATAAATGACTCAGTCATACATCAAGGGGGTGGCCATGGCCTAGGGCATCTCAGGCTGGTCGGGATCGGGTCCGAGCATAGGCAAGGTCGCATATTGATGCGACTCTACTCAGGATTGGGTTTCTAGGGGCCCGATCTAAGCTCAAAACGCCTTAATTCTTTAAAAGGTTGTAACTAGATAAATACGAAACCAATGTTATGGTCTTGCAAGCCTCTAATGCTCGTATGAACGAGGGTGAGGCGAGGCTAGTGATGAGAGTCGCTCGACCCAAGGGAGGATTGAACAAGAGGGAGATATGTTAATTAGGAGATTTTGACGTACAAAACAAGGAATAGGAGCAAATCGACTCTAGATGTTGGAATTAAACTATGCGTAATTGAGAACGAATACAAAGAAGCATGTTTAAGGCAAAGGGATCACCAACCCTAGTAGAAAACATTAATGGGTTTGGGCCTAATTAGAACAAAGACTCTCTTAGTCTACAAGAATGAAGCACATGCCCAAAATATAAATAATTAGAAAGGGAAATACTAAAACAAGAAATAATTTACATATAGCAAAATAAATAATAAATGACTAGGTCATACACCAAGGAGGTCGCCATGACCTACATTGTCATGGGCTGGTTGGGAGCGGGTCAGAGCCTAGACAAAGTCACATATTGATGCGACTGTACTCGAGTTCAAGTCGCTATGGGCCCGAACTAGGCTTGAGATGCATGGAACTTCTCCGAAAGATTGTAACCGGATAAGTACGAGACCAACGTTATGGTCTCATGGGGCTCTAATGCTCGTCTGAATGAGGGTAGAGCGTGGCTAAAGATGAGAGTTGCTCGACCCAAGAGAGGATCTAACTAAAGTGAGATAGGTTGATTGGGAGATTGTGATTCACAAACCAAGGAAAACGAGAACCTCAAGACTAGAAGTTTGAATTAAACTATGCGTGATTGAAAAATAAAAATAAGCCTATTTAAAGGCATAGAGGTAGTCAAACCTAGTAGGAAACCCAAATGGGTTTGGGCCTAACTAGAACAAAGGTTAGCCCATTCTACAAAAATGAAGCACGTGCCTAAAATAGAAATCACTCGTAAGGGAAATGTTAACATAGGAAATAATTTAAATATAACACAATATTTAACAAATGATCAAGTCCTATTCCAACAGTGTCGCCATGGCCTAGGGCTTCTCCGACTAGCCGGGATCAGGTTCGAGCCAAGGAAAGGTTGCATATTGATGTGATAGAGCATATAGATATAGGTTTTAGAGCATATTTTTATTCCCGTTTTATGCAATTTTAGATAGAGTTTTACTTTAAGTTGTAGTTTAAGTTTTATTTCTGTTTAGTTCGGAATCTACGCGTTTGTGTGCTATATTGTAGGATGAAAGGTGAAGCGTGGACGGGACAAAGTTTAGTGGACTATGTAGGAGTTTGATGAAGCTTAAAGTAGTGCAAGTAAAGATTGGAAGAGCTAAGGCCCAAGAGCTTGAGGGATAAAAACGCTTAAATCCGGGTCATGCATTGGAATCTTATTTTGACACCTCTATCTTGCAATGCTTGGTTTGGGATCTATAGTGGTCGGATGAAACTGAATTTGGTATCACTGGAAAGCTAACTCGAAGAGCTACAATTCATATTTGTATTCCGAGTCCAAATTCCAACTCGAAGGGGGTCAAAACAGCCTCTGAAGTGTAACTTGAGTTGTTGTCGCCGGAGCGCGGGCGGAACCAATGAGAGCGCAACCGCGCATTGAGGGACTTGACCGCGCTTTGGCGCGTGTGTACGACGCTGACTCGAGCTTTTGTGTGATCTTTTGCGCCGACTTTATTAGTATTCATGGATATTTCTAGCTACGATATAAATACTTTCCTTAGGGTTTCTTTGGATGTTATGCTACCTTTTGTTCTAAGTTACTTTTGAATGTGGAGATTTGTGAGAGACAAAACCCTAGTTTTGCAATTGAAGATCAATTTGACTCTTGTAAGTTTTATTTTTCTTCAATGACAATTTCTAGCTAATTTTCTCATGTCCAACTAGTTAATTGAAGTTGTATGCATGATTGTTTGTGAGATTTGAATTATTTTAGTTTGCCTTGACTAGATTGAATCTCTCCGTGCTTGATTGATTCAATTCACTTAGGATTATAATAGCTTGATCACCTATTCTATTTCTAAGTTGAAGTACAACTAGAATAATTAAATAGACGGTGGAATTTGTAATATCCGCGATGTTTCAAGATTTTAAAAATCAAATTTAATATAATATTTTTATCTATTTCTATTCCTAATCTTTTCTCTATGTAAATGAGAAATTCTAAGAATATTATAATAACCTTTAAACTTCTCTTGGAAAAGAGAATATTGGGTAAATTTAATTAAATAAAGTTAAAGAATAAACCATAAGGATTATTGAGCAAATTAAAAGCATTGAATAAAATTAAGGCATTATTAATCTCAAAATTTATTAAATAATACATATTAAAAGAAAGCATTAAAAGTACAATAAAGCATAAGAATTCCTTTACAAATCTAGGAAAAAGAATGCAAGAGCCGGGACTTGAACCCGAGACCTCTTGCACCATCACACTCACACGCCCAACCCAAGATCCGCTAGACCATTTGCACTTTCTTACTCAATTACCCCACCCTTTTTCTTTTATGCCATCCGCTAGACCCTTTTTCTTACTCAATCTACCTTCTTCTTCCCCAATGTAGCCTGCAGGCTATGTCTGATGCACTGAAGTAAAATAAAATCAAGGCCATTGCATGCCTTCTTCCACCTCTAGCCTATGGTACTAACCCTATGACATCACAACCATGACATCACCATCCAACTAGCACAATTGTGCCCAATTGAACGGTTTTTCCTTCTCATCCATTGGCCCTCCCCCATTGCCATGGATCTCAAGCTCCACCCACTTGGCCTGTAAAAGGGGCATCAAATCAGCCATGGAACTCACACTTCTCATTCATTCTTCCTCTCCTTACAAATTGCTCTCAAGTCTCTCAAAAATCAGCCCCTTCAAGCTTGAGTTCTTCATTCAAAATCCCACCAAGGAGCCTCCTCCTCTCCCCTTCGGACCACCGGCCGCCGCCCCTGCCCACCGGAGCCTCCGACGACGACCGCCGCCCCCTCCTGTGCGCCGCCCCTATCCGCCGAAGACCCTGGTGCGCCGCCCCTCACACCGTCGGCCCCCTGTCTTCTCTTCCTCTGTGTTCTGTAACACAGGCAAACATACTAGTAAACCCCAAAAACCCTTATTTCTATTTCTATTTAATTTATTAATTTAATTTAAGTTTATTATAATATGCTAGTATTAGTAAGATGGTCAAATAATATTTACTTGCAAATTTTAAGATTTATGAGAAATATTTTATAAGTCTTGTTATTTGAAAGAAGGGGATAAATCAATTAAATCAAATATTGTTACATTACTATATGATAGTATGAATAGCAAAGTCATGTTTGTTTGATTAAATTTTTAAGAAGCATTTATAAAAAGTATTTTCATAAATTTATTAGCTTATGATTTTGTCTCTATATTAAATATCACCATTATAGAAGCATAATCTTTTCCAAATTATAATCTTACTTATCTCAAAATATAGAGAATATCAAGTTATATGAAAATAAGTATTTTGATGATGGTTATATTAATCTTATAATATTAGTTTAAATTATCTTTAGGGTATAGTTTTACTACTAGGCCTAAACTTTATTTACATAAACAAGGGTTGTGACAATAAGAAAAATTATAAGAAAAATTATAAGCATTATGTTGCCAAAGTATTATATAAAAATATCTCACACAAAAAGATATTGTAATATGGAAATATATTGTTTTTGTAACTTAGATATCATAAGAGCATACTATAGGAGGTAGTTGGATATTTTTAAAATCATGAACATATAACTATAGAGAAATTATGGGGAGAAACTTACAAATAAAATAAATAAGAATATTTTTTTATATGATGATAGTTGTGAAGAGCTTACTTTCAAAAATAAGTAGAAATTTCTATTTATGGAAAGTTACTAAAAAATAGTGAGTTTGGTTCAAATGAAACAAACTCTTATCCTAAAACGAACTCTTATCCTAAAACGAATGCACTTTTTGTAGTTAGTAGTGCACTTTTCATACTTCGGAGTGCACTTTTTCGCATTTGTACTTTTAGTACTTTTTAGTGCACTTTTCAAATTTTTTTAGTGCACTTTTTCGTAATGCACTTTTTGTATTTTTCAATGCACTTTTATATGAAAAGTGCATTACTAACTATGAAAAGTGCATTCGTTTTAGGATAAGACTTCGTTTTAGGATACGAGTTTGTTTCATTTGAACCAAACTCAAAAATAGTCTAGTATTATTCTACCTCTATTTAATATGCTCCCTATAGTTAAACAAGACTTTATTAAGAGAGTATTATTATTAAAATATTCCTTGAAGGGAAAATAACTTTAAATAACTTTTTTAATATCGTTGAAATTAAGAAAACTATTTTGAATAATCAATGAGTTTTGTTTTAAAAAGAATAAAAGGATATTACAAAATTAAAATAATAATAAAAGAATATTATTATTTTAATTTAGCTACCTAAATTACTTTTATAATAATTTAGAAGTCCATTCTCTTAAAGTAAGTACATGTGAGAAATCCGAACCTAAAAAGGAATTTCGTATTTAAAAACCATCCGTAAATTTCCGTGTCGACAGGTCGGGATTGTCGTTCAAAGTCACGAACCACACCTCCGTCTTATCGCTAAGTCCGTTATCGTCCGAACCAAGGCAAGTGGAATTTTCCCCTTGTGACCTTTATATTTCGTTTCCGTGAAATTCTCGATGTTGGGAACAACTTGTGTGCTAAGTAATGAATGAACCTAGGAAATATCGATTGTTAGATATAACGACCATTGTTAGCATAGTTCGCTATTAATATCTCATAGGACTATTTATGCTAGTGTGATTATGGCTTTGGTTGTTTATGGACTCGTTCAGAGATCCACGTCGAACGAACTAGTGAGGGGCACGGAATAGCCGACGCCTCTATATAATCTTACTAATTCGTAAGTGCCTACGTGTTTGAAGTACGACTTTTGGGATCATGATCTCATCCGCTCCGATTGCAAGGAGGGATGAGCGCACTCTAGCTAAGTGCTGGGAAACTGGGTTTCCCTTGGTGGATCGGGCAATCCGAACTTCCACCCCTTTAAAAATCATTAAATCGAATATGTTACGTCACCATATAAGATAAGTGCCCAATGCACATTTAAGATATTAAAACCGGACCGATCTCAAATGATCGATCTGGCACTCGGTCCGCTCGGGGCGCGAGAAGTAAAACTTGTGTAAATTAATAACGTTCCCAGCATATCTTTTATTCTCAATGCTAAAAGAAGCCTACAATCTAGCAACTCTTCTCTAAATTATCGAGCTATCTCCGCTCGAGATACGCTCTCCCTCGTACCATTAAACCCCACGTGAATAAAACCCTATCGTAAAACCCAATCCGTTGTTATCTTCTTTGTTATTTCGCTAATTTACCAAATTACCTTTGGGAAAGTTCCGTTCCCGCTTGCTTAGTCTCTTAGTCTAATTCTTCTTTTCCACATGTTTGCCTGGCATATTCTCGCCCCTCGCAAATTATGTCAGAACCTAGGATAAATCACAAGGCGTAAGGTGAAGAGCAAAGGAAGGGCAAGAAGCTCCAAGATGTAATCGAAACTGTTTTGATTTATTTTCAGTTATGTTTCAAAGACAAAGCTTTATGAATTGTAATTTCTGAACAAGCTTTTGGTAATATGCTTTGGGTTGTAAGAACAAAGTCTCATTCGAGAGCATCTTTTATTTATTTAAGTATGTTTAAATTCCGCATTTTCTATCGTTCTATATCATTCTAAAAGCCTTGGGTGACTTAGGACGGTAAAATCTGATGTCACTGGCGCTAATAACCAATGTTATAAAATAGGGGTGTTAAAGAATTTGATTATTCGTGGATGAATTCTTTGATTAAACTTATAGACGGTGGAATAAGATTCATTAAAGGCGGAGAATTAATCACAAGACTTCATGAATAGACGGTGGAATTCATGAATATTGTTTTTATTGAATGCTTTGAGCTCAATTGCATGATCAACTTGACATAGAAGGTTTTCTAGCTTAATTGATTAAAAGGTTGTTAAAGACGGTGTAACACTCCTATTTTACAACGATAGGTGTTACCGCCAGTAACCTCGGGTTTACCACCCAAAGTCACCCTAGGCTTTATAAGGTATTAAATTAAATAAAACATGCGGAATTAAAAAGTCATTACATAGAAAAGGGAGTTGCTCACATGTGAGACTTTAAAAGTATCCATTAGATAGTTTGTACTTGACTTGACAATTCATAAAACTTAAGAGTTATTTACGCAGCGGAATATAAAATTAACATCGTTTAAAACCAACGTGGAGAAAACCCATACGTACACAAAATGCAATTCTTGAAAATACCCGACCTTCCTTCCTTCACTTGAGTAGTCTTCGTCTTTTATGCCTTCGGTGGAGGTTTTCTAGCGTCTGGCATTTGGCGCAAAAGGCGAGAAATGCCAGGCAAAGATGCGGAAAAACAGAATTAGTCTAAAGAGACTAAGCAAGCGAGAACGGACATCCTTAAGGTAGTTTGGTAAGAATCGAAGTTATATTTACGAAGTATTCGAGATGTGTTTTGAGAAGTGTATACTTTAAGTGGAGCTATTAAGAACGGAATGAGTGAATCTCAAGATGAGATCACTCGTAAACCGAAAGAACGAACTACGGGATTATAGAACGTCTTAGAATAGAACAAAAGTTGGGAACGTTAATTACACATAAGCTTTTGGAAAACCTCTCGAGCCCTTGCGGACCGAGAGCCGGATCGATCATTTGAGACCGGTCCGGTTTTGGTTTCTTTTAATGTGCTTTAGCACTCACTTTCTTAGGTTCGTTTTTATTTAGCAAGCAAGGTGTTCCCAACATTAAACAAGTTAACATAATCGAATTTATCGAAAGGTTCCAGTAGAATGTCCACTTTCCTTGGATTTCTCTCGGAATTATTCGTAACTCGGAATTATAGGCTCCGACCTATTTGATCGAAAGGAAAGACGAACGAAAACGTATTAAAATCCTTATTTTAATATTAAATACGCTTTTCTCTTATTTTTCTCTTCTAAGAGAAAGAACATTAAATCTAAATTATTTTAGTTAACAATTTAGATATGGGATAGAAAATGATAATCCTTATTATTATTTTCAAGATAATACTTTTTATGATTTTTAAATATTTATTTTAAAGACACATGTTCAATGTTATTTAAATATAAAGGAAATTCCTTTTAAACCATATGCAATAATTAAAACCTATTTAAAATATGATTTTCACGTACTTTATTAATTCACAAGTCAAACTTTATTTTACTCCCAAAAGTTTATTTGACAAAGCTAATTTTGACATGCAAGCATATTTTATTTATGAATAAATCATGTTTACAACTATCAAAATTTTATACAAACTACTTAGTAAAAATTGTAATTATGATAAACATTAATATTAAATATCATGAATGTTATATTATAAAAATATAATAAAGTCTCTAATTGACATGCATGCATATATTGAGTTTGGTTCAAATGAAACAAACTTTTATCCTAAAACATGAAACGAATGCACTTTTCCTAGTTAGTAGTGCACTTTTCATACAAAAGTACATTGAAAAATACAAAAAGTGCACTACGAAAAAGTGCACTATAAAAAATATGAAAAGTGCACTAAAAAGTACGAAAAGTGCAAATGCGATAAAATGCACTCTGAAGTAGGAAAAGTGCACTATTAACTACAAAAAGTGCATTCGTTTCAGGATAAGAGTTCGTTTCAGGATAAGAGCTTGTTTTATTTGAACCAAACTCTGCATATATTACCTTATAAAAATACTTTATTTCCTACATGCAAGATATATACTAATTAAATAGGGTATGATTATAAAAATTCCTTTTTCTTTTATTAAAAGGAGTATATACATATTTATTTCTTTACCTAGTGATTATAACTAGGTTGCATGAAAGAAAGGATTTTTCATAAATATTTTTATAAAAATCCATGCACAATTATTTAATTTTCTTAAGTGGATAAAAACCTTATAAGTTCATTTTAAACTCTAGATGGTTTAAAATATTTTATCAACATTTATTTTAGGTAGAATTGACATGCAAAAGAGTTTTATGCTATAAAAACTCTTTTAAAAATACATGCAAGACACTTTTAATTTAAATAACATATGTTGTTCTTGTTAACTTCTATTTTATCTAAAATTCATAGAAAAGATTATCCTTAAGTTTATAAATACATGCAAGAGAATTTAATTTATAAAAACTCATTTAAAAGTACATGCAAATGCACTTTTAATTTAAAAGATCAAGTTTATATTTACTAGACTTATTAATATTAAAAATTCATGTAAAAACAGTTTAAATGCTTATAAAGGACATGCATGAAGATTGCATGCATGTAATGTTATCTTATAAAATTTATCGGCGAAATACATAAATAGGTCCCTGAACTTTGACGTTTTTGTCATCTATATCCTTCTACTTTTGGGGTTTCAATTAGATCCTTGTACTATACATATTTTTGTCTTTTAAATACTCTACGCTGATGTGGCTTAGCGCGTGTAATTCAACCTATTCTTTAGCGAGTTGAATGAATATTTTTATTGATATGGAATTTTTTCAATTTTCCCTTTTCTCTTCTTTTTCCCTTTTATTTTTTAACAATTTAAAAACATAAAAAATTCATTTTTTTTCTTTTTCCTATAAATTTCCATTTCTTTACTTTTTACTTTTCTCTTTTTTTTATTTTTATTCAAATCTAGATTTTTTTTAACTTTTCTTTTATCGTTTTTTTTTTCTATCTTTCAGTTTTTTTTCTTCACCTTCGTTCTCAATTGAACTGGATCTTTTTTTTGTTTAGATTTGGATCTTTCGTCATTCTCAATTGAACTGAATTCTTCACCGTCGTTCTGTGCCATGTAGGCTCCGACCAGTTAAATTCGCTCCCCGCGTGCCAGATGTTCGAGTCCGGGTTATCACCGACTCGGCATAGAAGGAGCTCCTCGGAGACGCGAGTTCCGCCATAAGAGAGCGGATGAGATTCAAGGCGGTGTTGAGATCGACCAGTTTAGGGGGTTCGGGCAGGCACTGGTTCGCCCAATTTAGGATGGTGGATCTAAGGGTAAATTGGGGATTACATTGAAGAAATCGGGAACGGAACCGTCTTTCAGAGTAGGCGTGAAATTGAGGGTTTTGCAGGCTTGAACGCAGGCGCGTTCGAAAGTTTGGCCGGAGGAGACGATGACGGGGTCGGCCATGAGAGAATCGGAAAGAGGGCAAATGAATTCCAAGGAAGAAGATGGAAGCAAACTTCAGATCTTCTCATAGAAAGAAAAAAATAAGAAAAAGAAAAAAAACAGGATAAAATAGAGATCTCCAAAGAAGAAGACAAAAGAAGGAAAAGAAAGTATTTGTAATTTTTTAATTAAAATCTAATAAATTTAATATAATTATCTATGTGGCGCCTACATGGCACACACCAGGCATATAAATAGGACCTTTTATATCCATGTCAGCACGAGTGGATTGCACGCGTGTGGATCTCATGTGATTTGTGTTTAAATGACAAAAATATGTATAGTGTGAGCACATATTTGAAACTCCCAAAGTACATGGATATGAATGCCAAAATTGTCAATGTTCAGGGACCTATTTATGTATTTTGCCAAAATTTATCAAGAGAAAACTTTATTAATCAAATAATTTTTGTATAAACAAAGAAAGAGGTCTAGGCTCTTTAAATTAAATAAAATCAGAATTTTCCAAGTTAAAACCATTTTTATAAGTTTAGGATTTATTAGAATTTCCCATACGACTTGTAAAAATAATTTCCTCTTAAATCCCTTGCATGCATGCTATAATTCATAAGAAATATGTACTAGTTTTATAAATCTCATAATCTGATTTTTTTTCTTAAATAAACAAAACTGCTCTTGTTAATTGGGCTTAAGACACAAACACAAGTATAAAAATAGCCCAAAAGGAATTAAATTAAAAAGTCCCAAAGGGAGATTTATACCCTTCTCCTTTTCTGTAAAACACGCACAACCAGAAGCACAAAAATATCAGGACGAACGACTGTCCAGGGAGAACGCATGCAAGGGAGAGGCGGCTCCTGGTGGCTCCGGCCAGGCACCTCGACGGCGGCATAGGGGCGGTGCGGCTAGGTGGGGGTGGATGGTGGTGGCCGGCGACAGTAGGCGGAACGAGGCCAAGAAGAATATATGTCGGCTTGAATAAATTGTAACGGAGGGAGTTTAAAGGTGAGGAGGGAATTGAATTTTAACAAAGAGAGGCGGTGGGGGTCGATCCTTCTCACACACAAGAACAAACTTGAATTTTTGTTTAATTGGTTGGGCAAAAAAATAAATACTTCTCATGTAATAAAGAAAGTAGAGATGAAGAGTGTGGGGTCAAGGGGTTCTCTCTCAATTGCAGAGAGCTTCTTATTGGATTTTTGGTGCATTTCCCTGGTAGAAAGACCAAACTCAGGTTTAAATAGGCAAAAGAGTCGGAGGCTTGAAGGTAAAAGAAAAAGGGAAAATTAAAAGAGGGGTGTAATTAATTGGATGGATTTGCCAAATATCAAATTATTATATGGAATCCATGTGGATTTGCAAAATCTTTAGAATGATATTAATCGATTGTAGGTACTTAGTACTATTAAACGTGTTGGATCCGGACTTGTATTATGGCGGTAAAATTATATACCCGGATTTAAATACCTTTTTATTGAAATGATCCTAAAAAAAATTATGATGGTTAATAAAATCGACTCGAATGATTTTATTCTGTAACCTTGATTTTTCTAGGAATAAATTCCATTAATACGATCGTAACGCGTAATGAGTTTTATAAAACGGGTCTTCGGAACTTGTTCAGAAAATTCTAAAAAAAAATTCGAGCGGTCTTATAAATTATGTGGACTACGAAAAATCATTTTACGTGATTATTTTCTATCACTTTTAAATTCTTAGACCTTAGTTCCTTACGGTCAAAACGTTTAACGACTTTGTTAATCGGGTCTTAGAATGTTGTCTAGAAGGAAAGAAAAAAATTCAAATTTATCCTAAAAATCCTGGATATTAGAGTAGTACCCCCTTAAAAATAGTTTCGTCCCCAAAACTAGGGAGAACTAGGGTTAAGACGAAAGAGATGGAATTAACACCCACAAAACTATGAGTGTAACAAAAGAAGCTCGTAGTACCCCCTTAAAAAGATTCAACTAAGATAACAAAAACTGTGAAAAATGTCTGCATCTTTTGCGCAGTGTTCCAAATTTCTAAAGTCATACCTCCATTACCACTCTTTGATTAGAGTACCTCACTAGGGCACTTATTTATTACAGTTTCTCTACTCGATGTTCCACAAACATGACGCATCTAAGCACTCAAAAACCTTCTATAGGGTTAGTGCAAGGTCTTCATGACTTACTTAAATTCTAGAAGAATCTTATTTTTTTGAAGTTATTAGTGGAGCAAGCATCCCTTACTCTAACTAGGGTTGGGGAAAGATATGATGAAGGAAACGGACATCGAATTACTATTCTGTCCTTTTGCTTAAGGAGTCATTACTTTAGTATTCCTTAAAGAGATTCTCACATGTGTACTTATGTGGTTTAGACGTGTCCAAAGAAAAAGATTGACAAACTAATTGGTCATGCTGGCAAAGTAGGCAGTTGATCAAGCGGTCTCATCTTTTAGCTTGGTCATACCCACGGAAATTCTGGACTATCCTTCCTATATACAAGGTCGAATTGCTTATAAAATAAGCATCATAGTTGAAACGAGCACTAGAGTGTCTCCCGAGAACGAGTAAGAAAATGACTAATCCATTCCATACTTCAAGAATAGAGTCGTTGAGGATGAAATTTCTTTAAGACGGATATTCAATAAACTTTCGAGATGGAATCGATATTTGATTTTGTGAGAGCCATGCCTTCGAAGAAGAATTTCGACTTTGAACTTCTAATGAAGTTACTTATTGGAACGAGCGATGGACATGAGAGGATGACAGAACATATTTAACTATCGGGAAGTGGTTTGAGTGTCATTCTATATTATACTTTTACATTCTTATAAGAAATTAGTAGTTTTTTTATAGACAAGTCTGAATCTGAATGACTAAGTGGTTTCATTCCAACAATGTGATCAGTATCGGGGAACTATTTCCAACATAGTCGCTTAATGTGTATATCTTCACAGGAACAAGACCTGGATTTCTACCTCAACCATGTGATCAAGATGGGAGGTAAAAGTACATTCTTATTCGCCACCATGAATCTATATTGATTTTTTTTTGTAAAACTACAACTTTTTTCCGATATAAATGTTAACTTTTGAGGTGAACTTCGTAATACGATGAATACGTCGTAAAGTTAAACTATGTAATGGCTCAAAACTTTTTCTACATTAAGATAACGATGGACAAAGATTTATGGTTTGACATGCAAGGATATTATATGATAACCCAAATCATATTACAGAATTCAAAATGAGACACTCTTACGAGTAAGAGTATCACAAGCATGGTTCGAGATTTCCAACTCTTTTGGGGATACAAAAGCACCTAAAAGGCAAGACTAACATGATTATGACAATTTAAACTTGGATAGAAAGGAGGACCCAACTATTCCTCTAGAACATCTGACGCAAAAGGTTCGTCACAGCGGTGCATCTCATGGAGTTGTTGACCTTGGCTTTAAGTTATCGAAGGCCTTTTTCCCTTATTGTGAGCGGTGGGCTGGATAGTGGTTGTCCCTGCAACCCTACTCAAGGCTTGGTTGCTCGGAGAAGTTAGGACTGTCCTAAACTGACTTGAACCCTTTTTGTTCTGCTTGCAATAGGAATGGAGGTGTCCGCCCTTTCCAAAAGTGAAACAAGTTGTCTTGGGTAAGGTGCAGTTCCTGTTGAGGTGACCTTGTTTTCCACAGTTGTGGCAAGTTATAGAACCTTTTCGATATCCAGTCCCTTTAGTGGTCGCGGTCATGGTTAACTCAAGTTTGCCCGTCTTTGACCATCTTGACTTTTGTGGGGACGCTGGCCTCTTAAATTCGTCATTCTCCATTTTCTGAGATTGTCCCCAATTTTCCATCATTTGTGTGGGTCCCTCGAGCAAGACTTTTGCCATGTGTGCTGCATCCACATATTCTTCCAACGTCGTGCAAGTGTGACACCTCATCAGGTATTTGATTTCTGGGTTCAACAATTCATGGAACAGTTGTATTCTTTTTGCCTTGGTGGCAACATTAGTTCTGGCATCTTCCAGTAGGGGTTTAGGCTTTGCTGTCATGGGTATGCTTGGACCACTCACCCTTTGGTAAGGGATCTTATAGAACTTTTCTTCTCCACAAGTTGTCCATAAGCGATCCAAAAGCTTGGCTTTGAACATTTCGCAATTCAACCTTGGTTGTTCCGAAAAATTTCAAGTTTCCCACCATACTCGTGCTTCTCCCCTTAGCTGAAGGGAGGCAATTTGCACTTTTTCCACTTCACTACACTCAAGCATTCTTAGGAGGCGCTCCATTTGTAAGAACCAACTAACAATCTCGATGGTTTTTCCTGTACCATCATAGATGTCTGGCTCCATCAAGTTAAATGTTTCTAGGCTCTTGTCACAATCTGAGCAAATTATTGATGAAGAAGTCTGAACATTATTATCCTTTGCATTGGTGGTTTGACCTCCTCCCTCTATAATCTTCATGTTTGATAATGTAGTTGGAAACATATCATGATTGAATTGTTCAGTAGGGACTCTTGCTGCTTCAATCCTTGAAGGATCACTTTTCGCTATCCTTGGTGGGCAAGGAACTCGTTGATGTGGGCCTTCTTGACTTTTAGTAGAAAACTTAGACCCTCCATCCTTATCCTGAGGCGGATTGTAATCATAGACGATCCTATTGTTGTTCCCCTTAACGTTCATTATCTACAAAATCCCACAACTATCACTTCAAGAAATAGGCAACATTTGTATAAGAGTAGCGGGCACGCTTTTAGGAAAGAAGGAATTAATATAGATTGCCCTTGGATTCTATAAGACGAAGATGCTTGAAGGAAGTTAAGGAATTTTTAAACATGAATTAAAACATGGAATATTATTTAATATATATTCCTTGTTCTAGGAATTATTTAGAAGAACTTCTAACTCTTAAGATTTTTCCTAAAACTTGAATGCTAAAATGAATTTCTAAATTATAACTTTTTTTTCTTTGGAAATAATTTAAACTTGATTTTTTTGTAACAAAGTGATTAGGTTGAGAAGTCTAAGACTTATTACTTAAGTTTTGGAAGTTAGAAGAAAATTATAATTAGAAAATTTTCGGTTTTGAAGATAAAGACTTTGGTTTCGAAAGTTTTCGGTTTTGAAAACAAAACGTTCGGCTCTTATACCATATTTGTAACACCCCTATTTTGCAACGATAGTTGTTATCGCCAGTGACCTCGGGTTTACCACCCAAAGTCACCCTAGGCTTTATAAGGTATTAAATTAAATAAAACATGCGGAATTAAAAAGTCATTACATAGAAAAGAGAGTTGCTCACATGTGAAACTTTAAAAGTATCCATTACATAGTTTGTACTTGACTTGACAATTCATAAAGCTTAAGAGTTATTTACGCAACGGAATATAAAATTAACATCGTTTAAAACCAACGTGGAGTAAACCTATGCGTACACAAAATGCAATTCTTGAATATACCCGACCTTCGTTCCTTCACTTGAGTAGTCTTCGTCTTTTATGCCTTCGGTGGAGGTTTCCTAGTGTCTGGCATTTGGCGCGAAAGGCGAGAAATGTCAGGCAAAGATGCGGAAAAACAAAATTAGTCTAAAGAGACTAAGCAAGCGAGAACGGACATCCTTAAGGTAGTTTGGTAAGAATCGAAATTATATTTACGAAGTATTCGAGATGTGTTTTAAGAAGTGTATACTTTAAGTGGAGCTATTAAGAACGGAATGAGTGAATCTCAAGATGAGATAGCTCGTAAACCGAAAGAACGACCTATGGGATTGTAGAACGTCTTAGAATAGAAAAAATGTTGGGAACGTTAATTACACATAAGCTTTCGGAAAACCTCTCGCGCCCTTGCGGACCGAGAGCCGGATCGATCATTTGAGACCGGTCCGGTTTTGGTTTCTTTTAATGTGCTTTAGCACTTACTTTCTTTCGTGATCAAAACTTTCACATTAGTTAACGATTTTTAAGAGTGTGGGGGGCCATGAATGGGCCAACGTACCACTTACGGGAACTGAATTCCGGCACCTAGCTAGGGTGCACATATCCCTCATTCGAGTAGGAGCAGACATAGATCATGATCCGTACAGTCGTAGGAAAGTTGTTATTTCACGATACGACTTAATATGTTATATAGAGGTGTCCGGCCGGGCCCGCACCGCTTACTACACTACTTACGAATTTAATTACGAATCTCGAAAAGAGATTTTAAACAAGCAAACCACACAATAAGTCTAGCAATAATTCCTATTAACGATAGTAATAGTAATAATGCTAACAATGGTCATTATTTCTAGCAATCGTTATTTCCTAGGTTCGTTTTTATTTAGCAAGCAAGGTGTTCCCAACATTAAACAAGTTAACAGAATCGAATTTATCGAAAGGTTCAAGTAGAATGTCCACTTGCCTTGGATTTCTCTCGGAATTATTCGTAACTCGGAATTATAGGCTCCTAGGGACGTCGAGCACTTCGACCTATTTGATTAAAAGGAAAGACGATCGAAAACGTATTAAAATCCTTATTTTAATATTAAATACGCTTTTCTCTTATTTTTCTCTTCTAAGAGAGAGAATATTAAATCTAAATTATTTTAGTTAACAATTTAGATATGGGATAGAAAATAATAATCCTTATTATTATTTTCAAGATAATACTTTTTATGATTTTAAAATATTTATTTTAAAGACACATGTACAATGTTATTTAAATATAAAGGAAATTCCTTTTAAACCATACGCAATAATTAAAACCTACTTAAAATATGATTTTTCATGTACTTTATTAATTCACAAGTCAAACTTTATTTTATTCCCAAAAGTTTATTTGACATGCAAGCATATTTTATTTATGAATAAATCCTTTTTACAACTATCAAAATTTTATACAAACTACTTAGTAAAAATTGTTATTATGATCAACATTAATATTAAATATCATGAATGTTATATTATAAAAATATAATAAAGTCTCTAATTGTCATGCATGCATATATTACCTTATAAAAATACTTTATTTCCTACATGCAAGATAATATACTAATTAAATAGGGTATGATTATAAAATTTCCTTTTTCTTTTATTAAAAGGAGTATATACATATTTATTTCTTTACCTAGTGATTATAACTAGGTTGCATGCAAGAAAGGATTTTTCATAAATATTTTTATAAAAATCCATGCACAACTATTTAATTTTCTTAAGTGGATAAAAACCTTATAATTTCATTTTAAACTCTAGATTGTTTAAAATATTTTATCAATATTTATTTTATCTAGAATTGACATGCAAAAGAGTTTTATGGTATAAAAACTCTTTTAAAAATACATGCAACGCACTTTTAATTTAAATAACATATGTTGTTCTTATTAACTTCTATTTTATCAAAAATTCATAGAAAAGATTATCCTTAAGTTTATAAATACATGCAAGAGAATTTAATTTATAAAAACTCATTTAAAAGTACTTGCAAATGCACTTTTCATTTAAAAGATCAAGTTTATATTTACTAGACTTATTTATATTAAAAATTCATGTAAAAACAATTTAAATGCTTGTAAAGGACATGCATGAAGATTGCATGCATGTAATGTTATTTATAAAATTTATCAAGAGAAAACTTTATTAATCAAATAATTTTTGTATAAACAAAGAAAGGGGTCTAGGCTCTTTAAATTAAATAAAATCAGAATTTTCCAAGTTAAAACCATTTTTATAAGTTTAGGATGTATTAGAATTTCCCATAGACTTGTAAAAATTATTTCCTCTTAAATCCCTTGCATGCATGCTATAATTCATAAGAAATATGTACTAGTTTTATAAATCTCATAATCTGATTTTTTTCTTAAATAAACAAAACTGCTCTTGTTAATTGGGCTTAAGACACAAACACAAGTATAAAAATAGCCCAAAAGGAATTAAATTAAAAAGGCCCAAAGGCAGATTTATACCCTTCTCCTTTTCTGTAAAACACGCACAACCAGAAGCACAAAAATATCAGGACGGACGAGTATTCAGGGAGAACGCAGGCAAGGGAGAGGCGGCTCCTGGTGGCTCCGGACAGGCACCTCGACGGCGGCGTAGGGGCGGCGCGGCTAGGTGGGGTGGATGGTGGTGGCCGGCGACAGTAGGCGGAACGAGGCCAAGAAGAATATATGCCGGCTTGAATGAATTATAACGGAGGGAGTTTAAAAAAGAAAGAGGGAATTGAATTTTAACAAAGAGAGGCGGTGGGGGTCGATCCTTCTCACACACAAGAACAAACTTGAATTTTAAAAAATAAATACTTCTCATGTAATAAAGAAAGGAGAGATGAAGAGTGTGGGGTCAAGGGGTTCTCTCTCAATTGCAGAGAGCTTCTTATTGGATTTTTGGTGCATTTCCCTGGTAGAAAGACCAAACGCATGTTTAAATAGACAAAAGAGTAGGAGGCTTGAAGGTAAAAGAAAAAGGGAAAATTAAAAGAGGGGTGTAATTAATTGGATGGATTTGCCAAATATCAAATTATTATATGGAATCCATGTAGATTTGCAAAATCTTTAGAATGATATTAATCGATTGTAGGTACTTTGTACTATTACACGTGTTGGATCCGGACTTGTATTATGGCGGTAAAATTATATACCCCGGATTTAAATACCTTTTTATTGAAACGATCCTAAAAAAATTATGATGGTTAATAAAATCGACTCGAATGATTTTTTTCTGTAACCTTGATTTTTCTAGGAATAAATTCCATTAATACGATCTTAACGCGCAACGAGTTTTATTAAACGGGTCTTCGGAACTTGTTCGGAAAATTCTAAAAAAAATTCCGAGCGGACTTATAATTTATGTGGACTAATAAAAATCCTTTTACGTGATTACTTTCTGTCACATTTAAATTCTTAGACCTTAGTTCCTTACGGTCAAAACATTTAACGACTTGTTAATCGGGTCTTAGAAAGTTGTCTAGAAGGAAAGAACAAAATTCAAATTTATCCTAAAAATCCCGGATATTAGAGTAGTACCCCCTTAAAAATAGTTCGTCCCCGAAACTAGGGAGAACTAGGGTTAAGACGAAGGAGATGGAATTAACACCCACAAAACTATGAGTGGAACAAAAGAAGCTCGTAGTACCCCCTTAAAAACATTGAACTAAGATGGCAAAAACTGTGAAAAATGTCTCTTCATCTTTTTGCAGTGTTCCAAATTTCTAAAGTCATACCTCCATTACCACTCTTTGATTAGAGTACTTGACTAGGGCATGTATTTATTACAGTTTCTCTACTCGATGTTCCACAAACATGACGCATCTAAGCACTCAACAACCTTCCGTTGGGTTAGTGCAAGGTCTTCATGACTTACTTAAATTCTAGAAGAATCTTATTTTTTTTAAGTTATTAGTGGAGCACGCATCCCTTACTTTAACTAGGGTTGGGAAAAGATATGATGAAGGAAACGGACATCGAATTACTATTCTGTCCTTTTGCTTAAGGAGTCATTACTTTAGTATTCCTTAAAGAGATTCTCACATGTGTACTTATGTGGTGTAGACGAGTCCAAAGAAAAGGATTGACAAACTAATTGGTCATGCTGGCAAAGTAGGCAGTTGATCAAGCGGTCTCATCTTTTAGCTTGGTCATACCCACGGAAATTCTGGACTATCCTTCCTAGATACAAGGTCGAATTGCTTATAAAATAAGCATCATAGTTAAAACGAGCACTGGAGTGTCTACCAAGAGCGAGTAAGAAGATGAATAATCCATTCCATACTTCAAGAATAGAGTCATTGCGGATGAATTTTCTTTAAGACGGATATTCAATAAACTTTCGAGATGGAATCGATATTTGATTTTGTGAGAGCAATGCCTTCGAAGAAGAATTTCGACTTTGAACTTCTAATGAAGTTACTTATTGGAACGAGCGATGGACACGAGAGGATAACCGAACATATTTAACTATCGGGAAGTGGGTTGTGCGTCATTCTATATTATACTTTTACATTCTTATAAGAAATTAGTAGTTTTTTTATAGACAAGTCTGAATCCGAATGACTAAGTGGTTTCATTCCACCAATGTGATCAGTATCGGGGAACTATTTCCAACATAGTCGCTTAATGTGTATATCTTCACAGGAACAATACCTGGATTTCTACCTCAACCATGTGATCAAGATGGGAAGTAAAAGTCCATTCTTATTCGCCACCATGAATCTATATTGAATTTTTTTTTTGTAAAACTGCAACTTTATTCCGATATAAATGTAAACGTTTGAGGTGAACTTCGTAATACGATGAATACGTTGTAAAGTTAAACTATGTAATGGGTCAAAACTTTTTCTATATTAAGATAACGATGGACAAAGATTTATGGTTTGACATGTAAGGATATTATATGATAACCCAAATCATATTACAGAATTCAAAATGAGACACTCTTACGAGTAAGAGTATCACAAGCATGGTTCGAGATTTCCAACTCTTTTGGGGACACAAAAGCGCCTAAAAGGCAAGACTAACATGATTATGACAATTTAAACTTGGATAGAAAGGAGGACCCAACTATTCCTCTAGAACATCTGACGCAAAAGGTTCGTCACAGCGATGCATCTCATGGAGTTGTTGCCCTTGGCTTTAAGTTATCGAAGGCCCCTTTCCCTTATTGTGAGCGGTGGACTGGATAGAGGTTGTCCGTGCAACCCTATTCAAGGCTTGGTTGCTCGGAGAAGTTAGGACTGTCCTAAACTGACTTGAACCCTTTTTGTACTACTTGCAATAGGAATAGAGGTGTCTGCCCTTTCCACAAGTGAAACAAGTTGTCCTGGGTCTGGTGCAGTTCCTGTTGAGGTGACCTTGTTTTCCACAGTTGTGGCAAGTTATAGAACCTTTTCGGTATCTAGACCCTTTAGGTGACCTTGTTTGCCCTTCTTTGACCATCCTGACTTTTGTGGGGACGCTGGCCTCTTAAATTCGTCATTCTCCATTTTCTGAGATTGTACCCCAATTTTCCATCCTTTGTGTGGGTCCCTCGAGCAAGACTTTTTCCATGTGTGCCGCATCCACGTATTCTTCCAACGTCGTGCAAGTGTGACACCTCATCAGGTATTTGATTTCTGGGTTCAACAATTAATGGAACTGTTGTATTCTTTTTGCCTTGGTGGCAACATTAGTTCTGGCATCTTCCAGTAGGGGTTTAGGCTTTGCTGTCATGGGTATGCTTGGACCACCCACCCTTTGGTAAGGGATCTTATAGAGCTTTTCTTCTCCACAAGTTGCCCAAAAGTGATCCAAAATCTTGGCTTTGAACATTTCCCAATTCAACCTTGGTTGTTCCGACAAATTCGAAGTTTCCCACCATACTCGTGCTTCTCCCCTTAGCTGAAGGGAGGCAATGTGCACTTTTTCCACTTCACTACACTCAAGAATTCTTAGGAGGCGCTCCATTTGTAAGAACCAACTGACAATCTCGATGGTTTTTCCTGTACAATCATAGATGGCTGGCTCCATCAAGTTAAATGTTTCTAGGCTCTTGTCACAATCTGAGCAAATTATTGATGAAGAAGTCTGAACATTATTATCCTTTGCATTGGTTGTTTGACCTCCTCCCGCTATAATCTTCATGTTAGATAATGTAGTTGGAAACATATCATGATTATATTGTTCACTAGGGACTCTTGCAGCTTCAATCCTTGAAGGATCACTCTTCGCTATCCTTGGTGGGCAAGGAACTCGTTGTGTGGGCCTTCTTGACTTTGAGTAGAAACTTAGACCCTCCATCCTTATCCTGAGGCGGATTGTAATCATAGACGATCCTATTGTTGTTCCCCTTAACGTTCATTATCTACAAAATCACACAACTATCACTTTTAGAAATAGGCAACATTTGTATAAGAGTAGCGGGCACGCTTTTAGGAAAGAAGGAATTAATATAGAATGCCCTTGGATTCTATAAGACGAAGATGCTTGAACGAAGTTAAGGAATTTTTAAACATGAATTAAAACATGGAATATTATTTAATATATATTCCTTGTTCTAGGAATTACTTAGAAGAACTTCTAACTCTTAAGATTTTTCCTAAAACTTGAATGCTAAAATGAATTTCTAAATTATAACTTTTTTTTCTTTGGAAAGAATTTAAACTTGATTTTTTTTTACAAAGTGATTAGGTTGAGAAGTCTAAGACTTATTACTTAAGTTTTGAAAGTTAGAAGAAAATTTTAATAAGAAAAATTTCGGTTTTGAAGATAAAGATTTTGGTTTCGAAAGTTTTGGGTTTTGCAAACAAAACGTTCGGCTCTAATACCATATTTTTAACACCCCTATTTTGCAACGATAGGTGTTACCGCCAGTGACCTCGGGTTTTCCACCCAAAGTCACCCTAGGCTTTATAAGGTATTAAATTAAATAAAACATGCGGAATTAAAAAGTCATTACATAGAAAAGAGAGTTGCTCACATGTGAGACTTTAAAAGTATCCATTACATAGTTTGTACTTGACTTGACAATTCATAAAGCTTAAGAGTTATTTACGCAGCGGAATATAAAATTAACATCGTTTAAAACCAACGTGGAGAAAACCCATGCGTACACAAAATGCAATTCTTGAAAATACCCGACCTTCCTTCCTTCATTTGAGTAGTCTTTGTCTTTTATGCCTTTGGTGGAAGTTTCCTAGCGTCTGGCATTTGGCGTGAAAGGTGAGAAATGTCAGGCAAAGATGCGGAAAAACAAAATTAGTCTAAAGAGACTAAGCAAGCGAGAACGGACATCCTTAAGGTAGTTTGGTAAGAATCGCAGTTATATTTACGAAGTATTCGAGATGTGTTTTGAGAAGTGTATACTTTAAGTGGAGCTATTAAGAACGGAATGAGTGAATCTCAAGATGAGATAACTCGTAAAGCGAAAGAACGAACTACGGGATTGTAGAACGTCTTAGAATAGAATAAATGTTGGGAACGTTAATTACACATAAGCTTTTGGAAAACCTCTCGCACCCTTGCGGACCGAGATCCGGATCGATCATTTGAGACCGGTCCGGTTTTGGTTTCTTTTAATGTGCTTTAGCACTTACTTTCTTTTGTGATCAAAACTTTCACATTAGTTAACGATTTTTAAGAGTGTGGGGTCCATGAATGGGCTGACGTACCACTTACGGGAACTGAGTTCCGGCACCTAGCTAGGGTGCACACATCTCTCCTCCGAGTAGGAGCAGACATAGATCATGATCCGTACAGTCGTAGAAAAGTTAATATTTCACGATACGACTTAATATGTTATATAGAGGTGTCCGGCCGAGCCCGCACCCCTTACTACACTTCTTACGAATTTAATTACGAATCTCGAAAAGAGATTTTAAACAAGCAAACCACACAACAAATCTAGCAATAATTCCTATTAACGATAGTAATAGTAATAATGCTAACAATGGTCATTATTTCTAGCAATCATTATTTCCTAGGTTCGTTTTTATTTAGCAAGCAAGGTGTTCCCAACATTAAACAAGTTAACAGAATCGAATTTATCGAAAGGTTCAAGTAGAATGTCCACTTGCCTTGGATTTCTCTCAGAATTATTCGTAACTCGGAATTATAGGCTCCTAGGGACGTCGAGCACTTCGACCTATTTGATCGAAAGGAAAGACGAACGAAAACGTATTAAAATCCTTATGTTAATATTAAGTACGCTTTTCTCTTATTTTTCTCTTCTAAGAGAAAGAACATTAAATCTAAATCATTTTAGTTAGCAATTTAGCTATGGGATAGAAAATAATAATCCTTATTATTATTTTCAAGATAATACTTTGTATGATTTTAAAATATTTATTTTAAAGACACATGTACAATGTTATTTAAATATAAAGGAAATTCCTTTTAAACCATATGCAATAATTAAAACCTACTTAAAATATGATTTTCACGTACTTTATTAATTCACAAGTCAAACTTTATTTTATTCCCAAAAGTTTATTTGACAAAGCTAATTTTGACATGCAAGCATATTTTATTTATGAATAAATCCTTTTTACAACTATCAAAATTTTATACAAACTACTTAGTAAAAATTGTTATTATGATCAACATTAATATTAAATATCATGAATGTTATATTATAAAAATATAATAAAGTCTCTAATTGACATGCATGCATATGTTACCTTATAAAAATACTTTATTTCCTACATGCAAGATAATATACTAATTAAATAGGGTAGGATTATAAAAATTCCTTTTTCTTTTATTAAAAGGAGTATATACATATTTATTTCTTTACCTAGTGATTATAACTAGGTTGCATGCAAGAAAGGATTTTTCATAAATATTTTTATAAAAATCCATGCACAACTATTTGATTTTCTTAAGTGGATAAAAACCTTATAAGTTCATTTTAAACTCTAGATGGTTTAAATATTTTATCAACATTTATTTTAGCTAGAATTGACATGCAAAAGAGTTTTAAGCTATAAAAACTCTTTTAAAAATACATGCAAGGCACTTTTAATTTAAATAACATATGTTGTTCTTATTAACTTCTATTTTATCAAAAATTCATAGAAAAGATTATCCTTAAGTTTATAAATACATGCAAGAGAATTTAATTTATAAAAATTCTTTTAAAAGTACTTGCAAATGCACTTTTAATTTAAAAGATCAAGTTTATATTTACTAGACTTATTTATATTAAAAATTCATGTAAAAACAATTTAAATGCTTATAAAGGACATGCATGAAGATTGCATGCATGTAATGTTATCTTATAAAATTTATCAAGAGAAAACTTTATTAATCAAATAATTTTTGTATAAACAAAGAAAGAGGTCTAGGCTCTTTAAATTAAATAAAATCAGAATTTTCCAAGTTAAAACCATTTTTATAAGTTTAGGATTTATTAGAATTTCCCATATGACCTGTAAAAATAATTTCCTCTTAAATCCCTTGCATCCATGCTATAATTCATAAGAAATATGTACTAGTTTTATAAATCTGATAATCTGATTTTTTTCTTAAATAAACAAAACTGCTCTTGTTAATTGGGCTTAAGACACAAACACAAGTATAAAAATAGCCCGAAAGGAATTAAATTAAAAAGGCCCGAAGGGAGATTTATACCCTTCTCCTTTTCTGTAAACCAAGCACAACCAGAAGAACAAAAATATCAGGACGAACGACTGTTCAGGGAGAACGCAGGCAAGGGAGTGGCGACTCCTGGTGGCTCCGGCCAAGCACCTCGACGGCGGTGTAGGGGCGGCGCATCTAGGTGGGGTGGATGGTGGTGGCCGGCGACATTAGGCGGAACGAGGCCAAGAAGAATATATGCCGGCTTGAATAAATTGTAACGGAGGGAGTTTAAAGGGGAGGAGGGAATTGAATTTTAACAAAGAGATGCGGTGGGGGTCGATCCTTCTCACACACAAGAACAAACTTGAATTTTTGTTTAATTGGCTGGGCAAAAAAAATAAAAAAAATAAATACTTCTCACGTAATAAAGAAAGGAGAGATGAAGAGTGTGGGGTCAAGGGGTTCTCTCTCAATTGCAGAGAGCTTCTTATTGGATTTTTGGTGCATTTCCTTGGTAGAAAGACCAAACGCAGGTTTAAATAGGCAAAAGAGTAGGAGGCTTGAAGGTAAAAGAAAAAGGGAAAATTAAAAGAGGGGTGTAATTAATTGGATGGATTTGCCAAATATCAAATTATTATATGGAATCCATGTAGATTTGCAAAATCTTTAGAAAGATATTAATCGATTGTAGGTGCTTAGTACTATTACACGTGTTGGATCTGGACGTGTATTATGGCGGTAAAATTATATACCCCGGATTTATATACCTTTTAATTGAAACGATCCTAAAAAAATTATGATGGTTAATAAAATCGACTCGAATGATTTATTCTGTAACCTTGATTTTTCTAGGAATAAATTCCATTAATACGATCGTAACGCGTAACGAGTTTTATTAAACGGGTCTTCAAAACTTGTTCGAAAATCCTAAAAAAATTTCCGAGCGGTCTTATAATTTATGTGGACTAAGAAAAATCATTTTACGTGATTACTTTCTGTCACTTTTAAATTCTTAGGCCTTAGTTCATTACGATCAAAACGTTTAACGACTTTGTTAATGAGGTCTTAGAAAGTTGTCTAGAAGGAAAGAAAAAAAATTCAAATTTATCCTAAAAATCCCGGATATTACAGACGGTGTATATTAACAACCACAATAAGCTTGAATTCATAAATTCACAATAGATTAGTCAAGGGAAATGGAAATAAGGATAATCGATGATCAAAACTCATGTATGCAATGGATACAAAACTAGTTGGACGCTTTGCTCCATATTTGAGTCTCAACTTATTTTTCCGCTTTGATTTAATTAGTTTTAATTACTTAGATTCTTAGTTCATAATTACAAAATCTCCCCCTTAGTTTAGTAACATTACTTAAATCCAAATAATCCGAGTCCCTGTGGGATCGACCCTTGCTTCCACTTTGCTAAGGTTAGGAAGTTAGGAATAATTCTTTGACAGTGTTTTTACCACGACATAAAAGTGCTCGTCAAATTTGGCGCCGTTAACGGGGACTCGGCTATTTATTTGTGCTTACTTAGTATTACTATTTTTTTTTTGGTGTTGTGAACCTATCTTACGGTTCATAACACCCGTGCTACTGATCCATGGCTATGTTTGTATGTAGACAACTACAGGATGAATATTTTCATGAGTATTTTGCTAGAGTACAACAAAAGATTCATGATTATGGTACTTTGCTGGGTTATTATCCATGTGTGAGAGATTTGTGTGAATGCATCCTAGACGGTTTAAATTCTCAGACTCGAGGGCTCGCAGAGTAGATGAGCAATCATTGGCTTTGGTGTATGGGACCAGAAGAATGTTGGGATTTCTTTTGCTACATGAGCCATCAATGTATGCTAGTCAAATTATCCCCACCAATTCCCTATTCAATGATGGGAGAGGTTGCATTGGAATCAAATGCCCTTGAGTTAGACACCCAAGTGAAAGTTGAGGAGGAATCCGCTAGAGTTGAGTTGGGTTATGAGGGTGACTTTAATGTTCAATATGATTTTATTCCTATAATTCAACTTGAAGAGAGCACCAAGGAGCCAAGTTTAATCTCTATTGACATGGAGAAGCCTATAGAACCAAGTGAGTTTAAGGTTGGTACTAGAGAATACTCACAATTCATCTTTGAGGAAAGTGGTGATGGTGACAAGTACTTTGACCCATATTGTACGTATTTTCTGACATCACCACTTGTGTTGAATTTTTTTGAGCATATGCCATCTCATGAAAATTGGGCACACATGTTGGATAATTAAAACGGTCTTTGAAAGTTATATTTTTCTTGATTGATCTATCAATGTGTTACTTATGTTTTTCTGAGTTGTGTGCACAAGGCTTTGACAGGTTATTAAGGGCATTGACAATGTCTAATCTTGTCAATTCATGCTAAGTGTCAAGCTAATGATGTTAAACGAGCGCTTCTTGGGATGCAACCCAAGCTTTAAGTTTAGTTTTTCTTTGTTTTCTAGAATACGTTTTTTCGGTTTGTTTTTGTTCGGTTTTTGTTTTGTTTTGGTTCGTTTTTGCTCTTAGTTTTAGGTACATTCGGGAAATAGGTACACGCGGTTCGATGAAGCCAAGATGCCCTTGTGCTCATATCCCGGACATCCAGAACCTGAATATCCATACCCGGGGTACCCACCACCACCACCACCGCCTGAGGAGTAGATTCCCGAGTTTGACGAGTTCTTGTGATAAGGTTAGTTTTCTTTTTCTCTTGTGTTTTCTTTTACTTTGGGAACTTAAGTAATGTCTAAGCATGGGGGAAGGGGATTATTTATTTTGTCATGAGAGCTTGGTTTTAGTTGGATCATGTAGTTGCATGTGCATGTTTATTTATATTGTATGCATTGATTAAAAGCTTGAAAAATCCAACTAAAAATTTGAAAAATTCGGAAAATTTGAAAAAAATGGTTTGTTTGCATCTTAGGATTCATTTTCCCCTTGGAACCACTTGTTTATTGAGTGAGCATGATTCATATCCCATGACTTGTTAAGTTTTTTATGAAAGTTCTAAAATAAGAATTGCTTAATTATGGAGGAGTATGCATGGAAGAGAGATTTTGAGTTAATTATGAAGTTCTAACCAAAAATTGCCTTGTGAGATTTCTTTTGAGCCTTTACATGCCATTTTTGCATGAAATTCTTGAGTGCATCACTTTGATTGTTTCAACTCTAGAACTTGCGTTTAGATTCTTTTTCAAGACCACATTATATGATTTGAATGCATGATGTAAAAGTGATTGAGGCAAATTTTCTTTAGCTCATTATTATCCTTATCCACCCTACATTATACCTTTGTTTTTGTAGCCCCATTGTTTTTGAGCCTTAACCTTGTTTATTAGCTCCACAAAAATTGTTCCTAGTCGAATAAGCTTGACCCTTATCCGGGAATTAGGATTTGATTAGGGGAATTTTGTGGGTTATAAGTTGTACTTTGGGGATTTGTGATGAAAATTGAAAAGGTGTAATTGAGGGGGAATGTGCAAATTGAAAATGAAGAGTTTAAGGATGTTGGGAAAGTTTATTGAAAATTCTCTTGAGGAAAGTTGGTATGAATGGTTGATTAAGATGAGTTTTATGTATAAATTGCAAAGTGTTCTTGTGAGAGAAGAATGAAAAAGAAAGAATGAATCTCAATTGGGTTTGTGGAAAGAAAGAAAAATCAAAAGTTGAGCAAAAGAAAAAGTGCTTAATAGAAAGTAATGGAAGAAAGGGAAGTGGAAGTTAGGAAGTTGTTTTGAGAGTGAGTGTTAATGTAATTTGGGTTTTAGTTGATTCTAGTTCCCGGATTTAGCACCACATGGCCATATAATGATCCCTACCTACTTGTCTATACCTTGGCCCCATTACAATCTTGAAAAAGACCTCATGATTTATGTTTTTCATTTGAACATTCATGGTGGAGATTTAGTGCACTGATGCAAGCATATGGTAGTTGGCATTCAAAGATGATTTTTGAGCGAAAACACATACCTTTTTAAAACACTTGAGTGTTGAGTGCAAACACAAATACCTTGGTGAGGGTTAGAATGGATTAATAGCTTGGTCTGAAGCTTTCGATACATGTATGCAAAGATTTCATGGTTAAGTTTGTGCTTCTTGAAATTGAATTGAAGTCATGACTTGCTTGTTTGTGCTGACATTGATTCTTATGTCTTGCTTGAGGACAAGCAAGGTTCAAGCATGGAGTAATTTCATAGAGCATATAGATATAGGTTTTAGAGCATTTTTTTATTCCCGTTTTATGCAATTTTAGATAGAGTTTTACTTTAAGTTTTATTTCTGTATAGTTCGGAATCTACGCGTTTGTGTGCTATATTGTAGGATGAAAGGTGAAGCGTGGACGTGACGAAGTTTAGTGGACTATGTTGGAGTTTGATGAAGCTTAAAGTGGTGCAAGTAAAGATTGGAAGAGCTAAGGCCCAAGAGCTTGAGGGATAAAAACGCTTAAATCCGGGTCATGCATTGGAGTCTTATTTTGATACCTCTATCTTGCAATGCTTGGTTTGGGAGCTATAGTGGTCGGATGAAGAGGAATTTGGTATCACTGGAAAGCTAACTCGAAGAGCTACAATTTATACTTTTATCCGAGTCCAAATTCTAACTCGAAGGGGGTCAAAACAGCCTCTGAAGTGTCACTAGAGTTGCTGTCGCCGGAGCGCGGGCAGAACCAATGAGAGCGCGACCGCGCTTTGAGGGACATGACCGCGCTTTGGCGCGTGTGTACGACGCTGACTCGAGATTTTGTGTGATCTTTTGGGCCGACTTTATTAGTATTTATGGATATTTCTAGCTACGATATAAATACTTTCCTTAGGGTTTGGATGTTATGCTATCTATTGTTCTAAGTTACTTTTGAATTTGGAGATTTGTGGGAGACAAAACCCTAGTTTTGCAATTGAAGATCAATTTGACTCTTGTAAGTTTTATTTTTCTTCAATGACAATTTCTAGCTAATTTTCTCATGTCCAACTAGTTAGTTGAAGTTGTATGCATGATTGTTTGTGAGATTTGAATTATTTTAGTTTGCCTTGACTAGATTGAATCCCTCCGTGCTTGATTGATTAAATTCACTTAGGATTATAATAGCTTGATCACCTATTCTATTTCTAGGTTGAATTACAATTAGAATAATTAAATAGACGGTGGAATTTGATTATTCGTGGATGAATCCTTTGATTAAACTTATAGACGGTGGAATAAGGTTCATCAAAGGCGGAGAATTTAATCACAAGACTTCATGAATAGACGGTGGAATTCATGAATATTGTTTCTATTGAATGATTTGAACTTAATTGCATGATCAACTTGACATAGAAGGTTTTCTAGGTTAATTGATTAAAAGGTTGTTAAAGACGGTGTATATTAACCACCACAATAAGCTTGAATTCATAAATTCGCAATAGATTAGTCAAGGGAAATTGAAATATGGATAATCGATGATCAAAACTCATGTATGCAATGGATACAAAACTAGTTGGATGATTTTCTCCATATTTGAATCTCAACTTATTTTTCTGCTTTGATTTAATTAGTTTTAATTACTTAGATTCTTAGTTCATAATTACAAAATCTCCCCCTTAGTTTATTAACATTACTTAAATCCAAATAATCCGAGTCCCTGTGGGATCGACCCTTGCTTCCACTTTGCTAAGGTTAGGAAGTTAGGAATAATTCATTGACAGTGTTTTTACCACGACATAAAAGTGCTTGTCATGATGTGACCGTACACTAGTTTGGGTCGCTAGGGGCCTGATATTGGCTTGAGATGCACAATTATTCTTCGAAAGGATGTAACAGGATAAGTATGAGAGCAACAAAATGGTCTCTCTAGCCTCTAATGCTCATATGAACAAGGGTGGGGCGAGGCTAGAGAAGAGAGGCAATCAACCCAAGGGAGGATAGAATAAGAGGGAGATAGGTTGATTGAGAGATTGTGATGCATAAACCAATGACAATAGCGAGTCGACTTTAGAACTTGTAGTTTAACTATGCGTAATTGAAAACGAATACAAAAAAGCCTATTTAAAGGCTTATGGGTTGTCAAACATAGTAGCAAACCCTAATGGGTTTGGGCCTAACTAGAACAAAGGCTAGCCGATTATACGAGAATGAAGAACACGCCTAAAATAGAAATAACTCAAAAGGGAAATGCTAAAATGGGAAATAACCTAAATATAGCATAATACATAATAAAAGACAGTCTTACATTAAGGGTGTTACCATGCCCTAGGGCGTCTTGGGATGGTTGTGAATGGATTCTAGCTTAGGCAAGGGCGTATATTGATGCAACCCTACTCGGGTTTCGTTCGCTAGGGGCCTGATCTAGGCTCGAGATGCGCAGATATTGTCCAAAAGGTTGCAACGAGAAAAGTACAAGACCAACATTATGGTCTCGTGGGCCTCTAATGCTCGTATGAAAAAGGGCGGGGCAAGGCCAGAGATGAAAGGCACTCAACCCAAGGAGGATTTAACAAGTGGGAGATAGGTTGATTGGGGACTCACAAACCAAGGACATGGAGCAACGCGACTTTAGAACTTGGAATTAAAATATGCATAATTGAAAACGAATATAAAGAAGCTTATTTAAAGGCATAGGGTCATCAACACTAGTAGCAAATCCTAATGGGTTTCGGCCTAACTAGAACAAAGGGTAGCATATTCTAGAAGAATTAAACACACGCCTAAAATTGAAATAACTCAAAAGGAAATGCTAAAATAGGAAATAACTTAAATATATCAAAACACATAATAAATGACTAAGTCCTATGCCAAGGGGGTCGACATGGACTAGGGCAACTCGTGTTGGTCGGGACCGAGTACGAGCCTAGCGAAGGTCGCATCACGAAGGCTCTAGATCAAATTCATAATGGGAGTACCGATCCTAAGGAGACTCTTGTTATTTTTGCTAAGAGCGACTTTCACGTCTTTCCTATTATAGAAGGTGAGACTATCTCTTTGTACCAGCCTCGGTTTGAAGCCCTCAACATTCATCTATTCAGTTTAGAGATCAATGAGGCTCCAATTTCTTTTAGGAACAAGGTTTTAGTTATATTTGGAAAGAGTAATGAGTTAATGGTCTCATGAGTGCATAACCTTCTATGATAATCCGATTAATAGGTGTCTTCAACTTCATGAGATCTTTGGAAATCTCATTAACTATGAGAAGAAAATATCTCATGACAAGACTATGAAGGTTGATGTGAAGGGGATGGTAATGAAGATCGATAATGCCATGCAATACTTGGAGGAGGAAGGTGAGGTAGATAGAGTTGATCCTGATGGCGATACAATACTACTCACCAAAGCAATGAGAAGGCTCTTTTATGAAGGTAGATTTAGACCATATAACTCTAACCCCCAACAAAAGTTCACATGGTAACGACGAAGAAAATGTTGAGACGACGTTAAGGAATTAACTAATCTCTGATCCCTTAAATTTTATGTTGAAAAACCTTGTAAGTTTTTTGCATTATACTTGAAGGTATTTCAGGTATAAAAAGATAAAGAGAAGAATGCTAGGATAAGTCGTTATGCTGCAAAAGAACAAAGGAAATCGGGTTTTGTGTTCGTTCTATCTAAGGAAGGCGACATACCTGAGGCGGCTTAAGACACGAGTGTCGAAGGAGATTTATGGAGGCACGTAAAGGCTTGAAGATTGAATCTTGTGATAAGGACTTTATCTATGGAAAGTTTAAGATTTATTTAGGAAGGCGATTTACTAAGGCGGGTTTTGTATTGTTTAAAGCCACGACTGTTGGAAAACGCGTTTGTAGTCAGGAAAATAGCCACGACTTCAGCCACAAAAATAACCATGAAATCACGTTAGCCACAACATCCGCAACGGTTTGCCCTACGAAAGGTGACATGGGGATAAAGCGGCCGAGGATAAATATCACTCTGGAAAAGCACCAAAAAATTCTAGTTTTGTGGCTACATAGTTGCAAATAATAGCCGCGAACTAGTTCATTGCTAAATGTGTGGCTATTGGCCACGAAAGTCACGTTCAACCACATTAGCCAAAATTGAATTTCGGGGTTGGTTTTGTGTGCATCACCATCCAATTTTAGCTACAAATGTAATTTGTATCTAAATTCGAGTCGAATTTAAACTCATTATCGCCCCTCGTGGCCGTTAGCCTTGAAATTTGCAATGAATCTATTTAGTGGAAAAATCCATGGCCATTTAGCCTTAACATTTGCACTGAATGTATTTGGTTGGAAAGTTTATGGCCATTTAGCCTTGAAATTTGCATTGAATCTATTTTGTTTCAAATTTTGTGGTTAAATATTTACGCGTTTAAAAAAAATGAAAAAAATATTAAACCATAATATTGCATATTTACATCATCATATTAATGCAATTACATAGTCTATAATACTTGTTGAAACATCCCACAACAAACCACATTCTATCCAAATGCTAATAAAAACCCAAAACAAACAAAAAAAACCCTAACAAGTGAAGCAAAAGCCAAAACTTAGTACATGTCAATGCTAGCCAACCAATATAATGTCCTATGGCAACAAATGGAGCAATGCCTAAACTCAAATCTTAATTCAGCAAATCTATTCCTCCAAATTGAGCTAAAAACAGCAAGAGCACGCTTTGCATTTTCCTAGAACCTGGAAGAGCAAGCAAACATATATTAGCCTTATATTCTTTAAATCAGACAACAACAAAATCTGATATAAGAATTGATAGATCATATAGGTATAGGCTTTAGAGCATGTTTTTATTCTCGTTATATGCATTTTTAGCTAGGATTTCATTCTAAGTTTAGATTAGGTTTTATTTTCGTTTAGTTCGGAATCTACGCGTCTTTGTGCATAATTGCAGGTCGGATGGTGGAAGACGGTAGATGGAAAGCTTAGGACGGACCTTGGGACGCGTAGGAAGCATTGTAAATGAAGATCGAGGTAAAGGATTACAAAGGCAAGAAGTGAAGGCCAAACCGCGGAGTGAAGCCAAGACCGCGCCGAGAGGAGCCAAGTTACTGCGGCGCCAGCACGGGATGTTCCGGGAGAGCGCGACCGCGCTCTGGGGTGTTTCAAACCGCGCTCTGGCGCGTTGACGCGGCGTGGACTTGGGCTTTGCGAGATCTTGTGGGTCGACTTTCTTAATGTTTATTTGGATATTTTTATATCTTTTGGATATTTTTAGCATGATATAAATACTTTTTCTAGGTTTTATTTTGGATCTTATGCTATCTTTTTGAGTTTTATGCTATTGAAGAATTTGGAGATTTGAGGGAGACAAAAAAAAACTCCTAGTTTTGCAATTGAAGATCAATTTGACTCTTGTAAGTTTTGTTTTTCTTCAATGACAATTTCTAGCTAATTTTCTCATGTCCAACTAGTTAGTTGAAGTTGTATGCATGATTGTTTGTGAGATTTGAATTATTTTAGTTTTCCTTGACTAGATTGAATCTCTCCATGCTTAATTGATTAGATTCACTTAGGATTATAATAGCTTGATCACCTATTCTACTTCTAGGTTGAATTACAACTAGAATAATTAAATAGACGGTGGAATTCTTGAATATTGTTTCTATTGAATGATTTGAACTTAATTGCATGATCAATTTGACATAGAAGGTTTTCTAGGTTAATTGATTAAAAGGTTGTTAAAGACGGTGTATATTAACAACCACAATAAGCTTGAATTCATAAATTCACAATAGATTAGTCAAGGGAAATTGAAATAAGGATAATCGATGATCAAAACTCATGTATGCACTGGATATGAAACTAGTTGGACACTTTTCTCCATATTTGAATCTCAACTTATTTTATTTGCTTTGCTTTAATTAGTTTAATTGCTTAGATTTTTAGATCGAAACCATAAAAATCCCCTTTTCTCTTGGTAATATTATATAAATACGAATAAATTGAGTCCCTGTGGGTTCGACCCTTGCTTCCACTATACCTAGGTTAGGAAGTTAGGAATTTTGTTTGCCAGTGCTTTTATAGCGACGTAAAAGTGCTCGTCAAATTTGGCGCCGTTGCCGGGGACTCAGCAAATTATTTGTATTTATCTAGTGTTACTTTTTATTCTTTTTGGGTGTGAACCACTTGTATGGTTCATACCCGTGCTACTAATCCATCTCTTGTTGCGTTTGATTAAGAAATCGAAAGGACAATCTCTAGGTTGCGCAGGCAAGCTCGTGCGAATTCTCGAGAACTACCGTTCAACCTGTCATCTTCTTCTTCTTCTTATTCAGATTCTGATAGTGTTCCTGAAATACCAGAGATGGCTCAGACACTGAGACAGTTAACTGCACCAGATTTGGCACAACAATCATTGGCGGTGAAGATACCTGCACTCCCTGACGGTGTCCAATTTGAACTGAAATCAGGATCGATTCACCTCCTTCCTCAATTCTATGGGAAGGCGGGTGAAGATCCCAACAAGCATTTATCGGTTTTTCATGCTGTCTGCACTATCATGAAACCAAATGGAGTCACTGATGACCAAATCAAGTTGAGAGCATTTGCGTTTTCTTTGAAAGATGCAGAGAGTGACTGGCTCTATTATTTGGCTCCTGGCAATATCGAGACTTGGGAGGAACTGAAAAAGGCTTTCCTTGAGAAGTATTTCCCATCCACAAAGCTCTCGAATATGAAAAAGAGCATTAGCAACATTGAACTGCTCCCGAATGAATCACTTTATGAGTATTATGAGAGGTTCAAGAAGCTAATCTCAAGCTACCCCTATCATGTTTACTCTAAGATGGATCTTGTTATGTACCTTCATGAGGGCTTATTGGATGAAGAACGCCGACATGTTAATGCTGCATGTGGAGGGAACATCCTGAACAAGCTTTTGATCTATTTCATGAACTTTCTGAAGGCTCTTGTCAATTTAGCAAAAGAGCTTCAATGAAGGCAGCCAATTCTGTTGATGTTACAACTTTACATGAAGATGTGAATGAGTTGAAGTTAATGTTCAGGCAATTCATGCTGAAGGGATCGCAACAAGTCAAGCCTTGCGGTTTCTGCTCTAATGTTACTCATAAGACGAATGTTTGTCCTACTCTTCATGCTCAAGAGGAGGAAGTTAATGCACTTGGAGGCTATGGGCCAAGAAGACCAGCATATGATCCTTATTCAAGCCCGTACAATCCAGGCTGGAAGGATCATCACAATTTGAGGTACGGAAATCAAAATCAACAGCATGCACCTCAAAACGGGCCTCCAGGTTTTAGACCTCCTTTTCATCATCAACCTCAGAATCAAGCACCGAATCAAGGCCCATCCTCATCCACAGATGATATGATTCGTGCTCTTACCCAGAATATGACCATTATGCAGCAGACTATGGGCCAAATTCAGCAAGACACCAAGTCGAGCATTACCAACTTGGAAAATCAAATGAGCCAACTTGCAAAGGCAATGAGCATAATTGAAGCTAAAGATTCCAACAGGTTACCCTCTCAGACGGAACTCAATCCTAAACAGAATGTGAATGCAATCTCTCTCCGTAGTGGTAAAGTGTTGGAAAACAAAGCTGGAAAGCAACAAACTTTGCCTGATGAAGAAACCGAGGGAGGCGAAAATTCAGAGTTTGAGGATCATGCCGAGCGCGGGCAAAGCAGCCAAAGCGCCCCCGCGCCACCGACCCCTAAACCGCGCTCCGAGGGGCCGAGTTACTGCGGCCAGAGCGCGGTCAAAACCGGCCAGAGCGCGACCGCGCTCCGGGACGGTCAAACCGCGCCAGCGGTGATTTGCGAAGAGCCTTCAATTCCTTCGACTTCGGCTCTCAAACCTCCCCCACCTTTTCCCGACGCCTTAAAGGAGACCCGTAAGATCAAGAACGATAAAGAGATCTTCGAAACATTTAGCAAGTGAGAGGTGAATATTCCGCTACTCAAGCTTATCAAGAGCATTCCCTGCTATGCTAAATTTTTGAAGGAGTTATGTACGGTCAAGCGGAATCAAAAGCAAAAAGGGAAGCAAAAGATCAAGGTCAGTGAGCAAATCTCAGCGGTCTTCCAAAGACGATTGCCACAAAAATGCGAGGACCCAAGTATGTTCACTATCCCTTGTATCATAGGCGAGAGAAAATTTGAAAAGGCTATGCTAGACTTAGGTGCTTCTATCAATGTTTTGCCTTATTCCATTTATGAGTCTCTTGAGCTAGGTCCATTGCATGCAACAACTGTAGTTATTCAATTGGCTGATAGGTCTAATGTTTACCCAAAGGGGATAATAGAAGATGTGCTTGTTATGGTTGATAAGTTGATTTTCCCTGCTGATTTTTACGTACTCGAAATAGAACATGACAAGCATGCTGCTCCAATCATTTTAGGTAGACCATTCCTAAAGACAGCCAAAACTAAAATTGATGTGTGTAGTGGTTCATTAACCATGGAGTTTGATGGGGAAAAAGTGGAATACAATATCTATGATGCTATGAAATTCCCCTATGATGTTCATTCTTTGTGTTCAATTGATGTGTTAGATACTCTTGTGCAATATTTCTTTGACATTAATGATCATGATGAATTGCAATCTACACTTGAGAACTCTGTGGTTGATAAAGATGAAGTGGAATTTATGCTTAATGATGATATGCAAGAAGTTGTAGCCGAGTTGAACGCTCACTATGAGCGACCACTCTTGCTACCGAGCTCAAAGCCCATTCTACTAACATTGCCAAGCGAGAAGCTTGTTCCCTCTATTGTGCAGGCCCCACAGGTAGAGCTCAAACAACTACCGAACCACCTCAAGTACACTTTTCTAGGTGATGGAGATACTTTACCGGTGATAATTTCAAACAAGCTGACTCAAGATCAAGAACACCGGTTGTTGGATGTTTTAAGGGAGCATAAATCCGCTATAGGATGGACTATTGCCGACATTAGAGGAATAAGCCCCTCTACTTGTATGCATAGAATCCTATTGGAGGATGAATCAAAACCCTCAAGACAACCACAAAGGAGGTTGAACCCGCCTATGATGGAAGTTGTGAAGAAGGAGGTCCTGAAACTTCTTCAAGCAGGAATGATTTTTCCCATATCGGATAGCAAATGGGTATGTCCTACTCAGGTCGTTCCTAAGAAAGGTGGAATCACGGTGACGGAGAATCAAGATGGTGAGCTAATTCCAACAAGAATCCAAACCGGGTGGCGTGTATTCATCGATTACCGAAAGCTCAACACGGTAACCCGTAAAGACCATTTTCCTTTACCTTTTATTGACCAAATGCTTGAGCGACTTGCGGGTCGTTCCTTCAATTGTTTCTTGGATGGGTATTCAGGTTATTTTCAGATAGCAATTGCACCCGAGGATCAAGAGAAGACAACATTTACTTGCCCATTTGGCACATTCGCTTACAGAAGAATGCCATTTGGTCTATGTAATGCACCCGCAACTTTCCAAAGGTGTATGGTCATTAAATTTTCTGAATACATAGAGAACTTCATTGAAGTCTTTATGGATGATTTCACCGTTCATGGTACCGAACCTGTCTAGGTCGTTAGTTTTGGTCTTTTGTGTACGGTGGTTCGTTAACGAGGCTGACAACGTCGTTAACGAGGCTGCTTGTGTGTTTTGCTTGCTTTTGTTTTATTTTTTTTAGTAGTCGATAGATAAACAAACCTTGCTTCCTGTGGAACGATCCTGACTCCCCTATACTCAACGGGGTCTTGATTATAAATTTATTTGTTTTCAAGAAACCCTCTCAACAAATTGGCGCCGTTGTCGGGGAAGCAATGAGTTTGTTTGTTTATCCGTGGGTCTGGGAATAGCCCGACCCCATTTTTGTTTTTAATTTTTGTTTTCTTTGTCTGTTTTCTCAGCGTATGCCGGTAGGACGTCGGAGGCTTGAATTTGACAACGTTGTTTATTATTCAGAACCTGAACGTTCCTTACACCGTAGACGCCGAGAGAACCGAGCCATGGCCACACTTGAAGAGATGGCTCGTCAGTTGGAAGTCCTCCGAAATTAGATGGAGGCGTTGAAAACCGAGAAGGAAGGCGCTGATGCCGAGGCTGAGCCGCAATGAACTAACAATGCTCGTCTATAGGAAGAGCTGAATGCCTATCCGAGGAATGCCAAACAGTATATGCATCTTGAAATGAGGGTGCAGAGTCTCCAATTGTGCTTCCGGAGATAGAGAAAACTTTTGAGATTAAATCTCAATTCATATCCTTGATCAAGCGGGCTCAGTTTGAAGGGAAACCTTATGAATGCCCTATGGAACATATTAGAAATTTTCTTTATTTATGTGACACCATAGCTGCTGAAGGTGTCTCACTTGAATATGTTTTGTTAAAAGCTTTCAGGTGGTCTCTTGTTGGAAAGGCCCTGAGCTGGTTGGAGAGCTTGCCTCCTAAATCTATCAGGACTTGGAAGAACTTGTATGATCAATTTCTTACAAAATTCTTCCCACCTGCTAAGACAACGGAGTTAAGAAAACGCATCACCTCCTATCACCAGATGCCTAATGAGACTTTGGTTGAAACATGGGAAAGATTTAAAGAGATGCTTAGACAGTGCTCCACTCATGGGCAACCTTTATATGTTCTACAAGTAATCTTTTTCCAGGGTATCAAGGCAGAGACCAAGAACCGCATCAACACGCATATTGCGTGCGGTTTTATAGAGATGGACCCTACGGCTGCATGGGAATTGTTGGATAAGTTGTCCAATTACGATGCCATGTATGGAACCCAACAAACTCCACAGCCCCAGAAACGTCTCTACATGCCTAACCGAGAGGAAGTTGACCCGGATGTTAAAACTCAATTTCTACAAGATGAGGTCAACCGTCTGAAGAAGTAGGTAAGTTTTCTGAAATCCTCTCAATCATGTAAAGAGTGTGGTTCTTCTGCCCATAGTACCTTTGCTTGCACTAACATAGAGCAGGTAAGAGCCGTTGAGACAATTGTTGAGATGAATTATATGAGAGGCCCATAGAGGAATCAGCCTAGCTATTTTGATAGGTCAAACAATTATCAAGCGTGGGGCAATCAGAATCCAAATCCAAACTATGTAGCACCCCCGCCGGATAGACGACCTGCACCATATCAACCTCCAGGCCATCAGGAGCCACCATCATGGGTTCAAGGGTTACAGGAAGGCATTAACGGAGTGACTAACAAGGTTAACGAAGTTCAAGCCAACCTGAACCAACAAAATTAAAGATGGGGAGGGTTCGATATATGGAAGAAGAATGTTGATTCAGAACTAGGGAACCTTGTTGCACAGATTCAGAACTAGGGAACCTTGTTGCACAGATTCAGAATGGGATGGAAATAGCAGCGGTACACCTTAGGAGCGGGAAGACATTATCGGAGCGAGTCCAAGCTGAAGACAAGAAGGAGGACGTCACGGTTCAGCTCAGTACCGAACCAGTGTACCATGGTGACAAGGCTCCGAGGGTATCTACCGACCCTAATTAAGGTAAGTTTTCTAATCCGAGCTTTCCTCTCAATTCCAGGGTAGTTAACGACCCCATTATGGTCGGTAGCAACCCGCCGAGGACACCTAACAACCCTAGTGTCGACCCGGTACTTTCACCTCTCGAGCCTAACTTGGTTCCGAGAATGGTGAAATATCTTCCATTTCCAACTAAGAAATCTATGGACTCTATTGAGAGTAAGTTCAAGCGTTTCGTGAAGATTCTTCAGGGCATTAATATTTCCATCCCATTCGTTGAAGTCCTAAGCGAAATGCCGGCTTACACAAAATTTTTGAAAGATATTCTTAGCAGGAAAAGATCCATCACTGGGCTGCAAGATGAAGTCCGATCCATTGCTTTACCAGAAAAGCTTGGAGATCCAAGGAGATTTGCCATTACGATTGGCATAGGCGACCACAAATTCAAAGCTTTATGTGATCTGGGAGCCAGTACCAGTTTGCTTCCTCTTTCCATTTGGTTAAAAGCTAACATGGGACCGCTGGAGCCTGTGGATATGAACCTCTTCATGGGAGATGGATCATGCGGCAAAGCCACAGGGTCGTGGATGACTACCCTATTCAAGTTGGGAAATTCTTCATACCAAATGATTTCGTCGTCCTCGACATGCCCGAGGATCCTCATGTCCCCGTTATCCTAGGCAGACCATTCCTAGCTACAGCAAGTGCCAAGGTCGATGTGCGGAAAGGACTTCTTACGTTTGAGATTGGAGAAGAACGTGTGGAATTCAACCTGGACCAAAATGCAAATGACCCAACTGCGGTCGTACAAATCGAGTTGACCCAACCAGAACTCGACATAGCTGACACTACCGAACTTCCACCAACTTCGAAAGAGGACAAGATTCTCACACAGGACCTTGTCGAGCTTCCTTGGACCACTAGCAAGTCTCACATACAAGGAAATAATCAAGGTGAGTACTCTCCTTCTTACCTTACTCCTGCACCAAGCCCCACGGCATATGCTATTGAGGAGTCTAAACCGCCTTGGTTTCCGGACTTCACTAACCCATATGTAGGAATACCGGGTACACTCATAGAAGACATGGGACCTAGCTTAGTGACTCAAGCAAACAACGCCTGCAAAGCTAAGTATGGGATATCTCGAGACCTTGACATAGCTACAGAAAAGCCACCCTGAGCAAGGGAAGTACGTCGGGCTGACGACGTTAAACATAGCGGTTACGGGAGGCAACCCGCTCTTAGTATAGATTAGATTTTTTTTTAGATTCTTTTTCTTAGTTTTCTTTTGAGTTTTTCTTTTCAGTAGTTTTTTAGGATAGAAATTAGGATAAATTTAGAGCTAATAAGATGCAGAAAAAGAGGCTCGAAAATTACTCAAGGAGGCTACGGTGGCTCGTTAACGACCCGGTTTGGCGAACCGACTCGGACAGGTAAGTTTTTCTAAACCTTATCTATCTTTTTTATCTTCTACCCTAATTCTTAACCCCCCCAACCGCCACTACCTACCCCTCCCCTACTATTTCTACCCCTTCTATTTAACCCTCCCAAACTCTCAAAATTCTTACCCACAAATCTCAAAACTACAAATCCTTCAAACCTCCACCAAATACTCTCACCATCGATCGTAACCTTTCACTCCACCGATCGTCGGAGACCCTGTCGTTAACGAAGCCCGGAACACCGTTTTTCCTACCGACGAGATGCACGCTCGTTAGCCACCCAATTTCGATCTCTTGTTCTTCAATTTCCCGATTCTCCGGTATGATTTCTAAACCCTAATTCTTAAATTGAATGATTAATGGTCCTTAGGGTAGAAATTTCATGTCTTGGATCTTGTTTATAGAGAGGATCGATTTGCAAGTTTGGATTGTGCTCATGAAAATTTTTGGGTGTGCTTAGTTGTTCTTGTTCTAGGGAAGATTATTCATGTTAGATTCTCCATTGCAACATTCCAATTAGAAAAGCATGAATTTTTCTTGTTCTAGTATTAAGTTCAATCTTTGCATGACAATTTTGGGTAATTCTAGCATGTTCGGGATGGGTAATCGAGCAAGTATGGGGTGCATAAACTCGATTATATGGAGGAGTATAGAGGATGCATACATGCTTTATTGTCTGATTTTTAAAGTTGATGACATTCGGAATTCTATGAACTGGCTCTCGGCAGCTCGTTAACGACCCTACGTAAGCATCACCGATTCTAAACCAGTCCAGATTCTTTAACAACCCAATTGGGTAGTTAACGAATAATTCCGAGGTCTATTTTGAGACCATGTATGGGGTCTCTTGTCTATCTACATGAGTGGATCTTATCTTGGAAAATCATGATTGTTTTGTAGATCAAATGGCAAGTGCAAGCAGACCCGCTACCCAAGCTCAGAAGAAGAGAAGGAACCAGAGGTCCCCATCTCCACCACGCATGGATAATGTGATCCTACGTACCCAGGGGCAAGCGGATCGATACCGTTCCATTCTAGATAAGGACCACAACACTCGGTGGTTCTCAAAGTCAAGTGTTGTACACACGGGGATTTACACGAATGTCAAGGAAGCCTTCGTTATTCTCGGTGCGTCCCATCTCCTGAAGAAGGAAAATCTACCACACTTTCCAGCCCTCACATTCGAGTTCTTGGCCACTCTAGAGACAAGTTTCCCATCGAAGACTTCGGCGGGACGCATCCGGTTTCGACTCGTCAATGTGAGCCGTGAGTTTACCATGGCGGAGTTCAATGCAATTTTGGAGCTCCTTAACCCTTCTAGAGAGTACAGCCTGAAGGAATACAAGGTGACTCGGACTTGGAGCTACATCACTGGGGAGGTCCAATCCTCCACAGCGGCATTATCTTGGGCAAGCATCATTAACCCCATCTTCAGGATCATTCTCCGACTCCTAGCCGCTACATTCTGGCCAAAGCGAGAGTTGAACAGGCCAACGAGGACGGAAGTTGCTTGTCTCTGCACTATCCTCTTCGAGGTGCCCGACCCTTTGAATTTGGGGTATGAGTGGCTCTACTACATAGAGAAATCAGCCAAGTCCTAGGAAGTGTGGTGTGGTAACTTGGTCAGTCTTTTGGCCACAAACCTTGGAGTCGACCTCACTCGCTACACACCGGCTCATGCTCAGTTGCTCAATCAAAACTATTGGCTTAGCGCCGGAATTTTCACTCGAGTCCGGGAGGGGCTCGTTACAAAAGTTCATGGACGAGATGTACCGCCCACCCTACTGAAAATGGAGCTTTTATACGTACCAAATTGGTACGAGGCGTGGACGGGACATGCTTTCCCATTGGAGCCCAAGCCGGAAGATGAGCTATCACTTAGGTCGTGTGTATCCCGGTTTGAAAGAGAGGAAGATGCGATGGATGAAGATGAAGATGAAGATGAGGATACCGAGTTAGTTGGAGAAGACACCGAGGTGGCCGACATAGAAGGCAACACATAGGAGCTCAACCTCGAAGAAGAAGACCTCGATACAGAAGTTTTAGGCACCAACATCCTCGTTGACGAGCCCACCAGGCTCGTTAATGATCATTTCCAACCTTCTACATCTGCTGCTAACGAGGTACCCAGGGTCGTTAATGACCCGCCGAGGGCATCTACCGACCCTCCGCAAGCACCTACCGACCCCTACTCTTATGGGCTTGTGCCATACCACCCGGTGCTCCACCATGACCACTTTCAGCCTCACTACCCACCACCTCCTCAGCCTGAGTACACTGGATCTAGCATTCCGCCACCATGGGCTGAGGATCTTTCTGCTAGGATGCAACAGCTTTACCTTCAGCAGGACCACATTGATAGGAGGATGGATAGATGGGAAACTGTCTATTCAGCTCGGATGACATTCGAGGATGAGAGGCATCGTCAGAGAGAGACAGAGGATGCCGAGCGTTGGAGGACGATGTACGACTTCATGGGGAACTTTGAGCACTACTTTCCTCCACCTAAATGTTGATTCAGCTTAAAGACGTTTTCCTTATTTTCCACTTCTGAGACTTTGTAAGTTTTTGTTTTCTCTTTTCTTGTTTTCTTGTGTTTTTCTTTTCTATTTGTTTCCTTCTTCTTATTTTTCTTACAGTGGGGACACTGTAATTTTAAGTATGGGGGTGGGAGAGAGTATAATGTTTTGTGTCTTGTTCGTTTTTTGTGCTTTGCTTTAAGTAGTTTTTAATTCCGAAAAAAAGAGTTTTAGAATTGATAGATATCCCTTTCTTATGTTCTATGATAGTAGTTGATAGCATGATCATATAATTCCTTGCAATCATGTCTTTGAGAATATAGCCGGATTCTTTATTTTGAAGTTGTTTTTACGAAGGAATAGCATTTGATGAAATTGAGCACATATACCTTCTTAGCATAAGTGATGCAATCCAACAAAAATTAGCCTTGTGAGAAATTTTTGGCCTACTAGGGAGAACATCAAAAATCCCTCTTCTTTTCTTGTGTGATTTACTCTCTATATGCATATTATCTCTTGGAATTGTGATGGTTATCTATTACTTGAGACCTATATAGGATTTATAGTTCATTACTTATGAAAATCATATGATGGAGAACTTATTTTTATAAGCCCTATTATTCCTTATTCACTTTTTCCTTCTTTTGACAACCAACTTGAGCCTGAAGCCTTTTATTCTTAGCTCCATGATGTCGCACTTTTTAATTGGTTTTCATGGGTAGTTTTCTAGCTAGGATTGAGTCTTTTCTAAGTTTATTGTGTCGTCTTGAGTCATTTGTGAAGGGTTTCATATTATCTTAAGATATGGAGTCTACATAAGTTTGTTTGATGTTTTGTAGGTATTTAAAGCGTTGAGGAGGAGATGTTTCGGTCTTTCAAGCTTTCTAGGAGGTGGTGTTCAAGCGGTCTTGTGGTGATGTTGATAAGAAGAGTGAGAGTCGGCGATTGAGGATTCCGAGGTGAAGATTTCAAGATCAAGGTGTTTTAGAAGGAGCTAAAGGAAGTCTTAGAAGGCCAAGAGCAATTAAAGAAGGAACATTGAAGAAGAACCAAGCTTTGGAGCAAGTTCAGAGCAAAGAAATGAAGAAACCAAGTGTAGCCGATGGTCGGAGACGACCCATGTATGGTCGGTGACGACCACTCCCGTGTGTGGTGGAATTGAAACTTGCGCCTTAAGTTAGGTTTAGTAAATGTTTTATTTATGGGCCTTTTTAAGATAGAATTTAGTTTCCTTATAGAGATTTCTCTACCACTATATAAGGATCTCTAGGGTTTTATTTTGAGGAGAGACACTTTTGGAGACGTTTTTTGGAGGCTAGGAAGAAGACGTTATTTGTGGAGAACGGAACAAGTTGCAAGTTGGATTTCTAGTTTACTTTTATTTCCATGCTCTTGGACAATCTTGAAAGAGACTTGGAGGTTTGCTTGAGATTTGTAAGTTTTCTTTTTAATTGAAGTTTGTTTGGATCTGAATTATATCTTCTCTTTTGCCTATGATCATTGATTGTTCCATGGATCGTGAGTAGTTCACTTTTCTAGGGTTGGGGTGAAACCCGACAAGTTGTGCATGATTAAAGCATGAATCTTTGATTAAACCTTCTCTTTGAATCTCTATCCTTTATCTACTTGTTTTCTATCAATACCTTGATGAAAGTTGAGGCATGTTGAGTTTATGATTGAATTGAAAGATTGAATTGTGAATTTGGATAATAGTTGGTTGAAAACGAATGTTATAAGTTGTAAATTCAAGTCTACGGACATTTACATCTATACATAGAGTTTGTTTTATAAAAGTTCAAATTTAAGACGTTGCACAAATGGGGGAGGAATGTTGGTGATTTGTGAAAGTCATCAATCCATTTGGTGTGAGTCATGAATGGATAAGTGTGGGAATCACCAAGGGTATCGCATAGGCTTGGGGCATGCGGGAGGCACGGCCTAGTGATCGGCCCAATGGTGGTTCTAAAGGTTGTAAGAGAGGTAGGAATCATGGTGGCATCGATGCAAGGACGCTAGAGGCGCGCCTTGATCGATTGGACCCAAGTTGAGGTTCACGGCCTAGGGCTGGCCAAGAACGTGGCAAGAACCTCAAGTGCACCGAACACCGTGCGTTGGCGTGCCATGCCGAGACGCACCAGCGGGCGCGCGCTTGGTGCCGAAGCACCAGCGCCGGCGCGCCGCAGCGAGGGTGCAAGCACGCGACAACCTCGGTAAGGCTAGGCGCGCCGAGGGCGCTGTTTTGAGTGATTTGCAAATGTGGCTTGATTTGTCCAATGAATTTGCAATGTGATGATTCCTAGGTTGAGAAATAAATCTCAAGGAATATGTGGCAAAATTTGAGAGCTAACCAAAGCTTGGAACCTCGGTTTTAAGCTAGCTCAAGTTTGGAGGTGTTTTTGGTTTAAGCTGATTTTGAGCTAGGGCGTTAACCTTTTGGCTTTGCGAAAGCTTCACCGAGCCTCGTAGGAACGAGACACACGTTTCATGTCTCGGGTATGAGGGCGTGACAAGCTAGCTCGGAGCTAGCTTCCCATGGATTGGGCCGCGCGCGCACATGGGCCATTTTGGGCCTCCTCTTGAGTTTTGGATAAGGATGAAATTTGAGTTTTGAAAAGTTGTTAAGGGAAGTTACCAAGTTGGTTATAACTAACTCCCTACTTTTCCTCCTTATTTTTCTCCTAGAATTTCTCAACAAATTAACTACCATTTTCTCTCTCCAATAACCGCCCACCCCTTGTACTATAAATAGAGGCAAGACGCCTCACTTGGGGTCGTGAGTTCTAATAAAATCACGAGAGTTGTGCTTGATTGTTCTACATCATTCACAAGACACTTATTGAAGAACGAGGTGCGTATATATGCAATGATGAGACATGCTTGCCACATGTTCATTTTATAGCAACGTTTTATTTCGCAACGTTATTGTGGTTTAACCATTGGCATATTAATAGGGGCAATAAACGTTGAAGGAAAGATTGATCTAATCATTCGACTCGTTGCCTTATCTAGACAAGTCATGTTGTTTGTGGTTTTAAAGTTTTAAATCGTGCTAACATAAACTAACAACATTCGGAGGTGATTACCCTTGTGGTCTACACCCAACGAGATTACCTTCGGGTCTACTCACCAGATTACCCTTCGGGGTCTACTCAATCGTCTTGATTACCCTTCGGGGTCTACAAGAGCCGAATCTAACCTTCAACTAACATAGATTCTTCTAACTCCCGTAAAAAGAGGTAAAAGTTGAGGGACTTACCTGCAATTTCCAGTGTCGAGCGTCTGTTTGTGTGTTTTGCTTTGTTTTATTTTCTTTTGTTAGGATTAGTAGCTAGACATAGATTCTTCTAACTCCCGTGGACGAACCTGACCTCCCTGTACTCAGCGGGGTCTTGATTATATATTTATTTGTTGTCAAGAAATCCTTTCAACAAATTGGCGTCGTTGCTGTGGAGTTAGTTTAGTTTAATTGTCTAGTTATTCGTCGGGGTTGGGAATAGCCCATACCCTTTTGTTTTTTTCTAAATTCGTTTTCTTGTGATTGTTAGTGCAGGTGTATGCCCTCTAGTTCGCGAAGGGGAATCGAGCTTTTTCCTTTTGATTCCGAACTTGAGAGAACCCTTCTCCGCAGGCTACGAGAACGAAGAGCAATGTCCGGCGCTGAGGACCTTGCTCTCCAAATGGCTGACCTTCGCATTCAGATGGAAGGTATTCAAAGGGAACGAGATGCTCAAGCAGCTACTGCTACCCGTCTTCAAGAACAACTCGATGCTATTCCGCGTAATGCAAAGCAGTACATGCATCCTGAATTTAAAGTTTCCGAATCTACTATTGTGCTACCTACTATCGAGCAAGCTTTTGAGATAAAGTCACACTTCATCACTCTTATGAAAAGCTCTCAATTTGAAGGCAAGCCCACCGAGTGCCCTATGGAGCACATCAAGAACTTCACTGACCTCTGTGACACAATTGCCCCTGATGATGTATCGCTTGAATATGTGCTTTTCAAAGCGTTCAAATGGTCTTTCGCCGGAAAGGCTCTTACTTGGCTAGAAAGTTTACCCTCCAGGTCGATTACTACATGGAAGGCTCTACACGATCAGTTTCTGACAAAGTTCTTTCCGCCGACTAAGACTACAGAGTTAAGGAAGCGCATCACTTCTTATCATCAACTTCCCAATGAGACTTTTGTGGAAACTTGGGAGCGGTTTAAGGAACTCCTTCGGCAATGTCCAACTCATGGACAACCTCCTTATGTACTTCAAGAAATATTCTTCCAGGGAATTAATGCTGCTACAAAAGATCGGATCAACCTCCACACCGATTGTGGGTTCATTGAGATGGATCCCGATCAAGCTTGGGCCTTGTTGGACAAACTCACCAATTATGATGCAATGTATGGCACCCAACAAGCCGTCAAGGTTCCACAGAAGAGACTTTATGATCCTAATGCTGAGCCGACTGATCCAGACATAAGGTTTCAATTTATGCAAGATGAGATAAACCGGCTTAAGAAGCAAGTGGGCCACTACAAATCCACCGCTCAACCTTGTCAAGAATGTGGTTCCCATGCTCATCCTACTTATTCTTGCACAAATGTGGAACAAGTCCGAGCTGAAGAGGCTTATGTGGAGGCAAATTATATGAGAGGACCCTATCGTGGCCAAAACAATGCTTATCCAGCGAGGAACAACAATAATTTTTCTCAATGGAACAACAATGGCTACGGTCAAGGTTTTCAAGCACCACCACAAGAGTAAAGAGCCCCTCCCTATAGACCTCCCGGTTTCCAAGAGCCACCAACTTGGGCTCAAGGACTCCTTGAAGGAATGAATGGCATCCAAACCGATCTTAAAAGGAATGCAAAATCAACTGGGAGACTTTAAAGCTTAGAGGAAGGAGGTGAACTCAAAACTTGGTGACATAGCGGCTCAAGCTCCAAGGCCTCATGGGCGACTATCGGGACATTCTGATGCAAATCGAGGTCAAATTGTTGCAATTCATCTGAGAAGCGGAACGAAGTTGCCGGATCGAGAAACAAGAGAAGATGAGGACTGGCCAAGCTCGGAGGAGGTCGTCACCGACCCACCAAGGGTCTTGGCCGACCCTCCCCCCACTTCAAACAGGGTTGTCACCGACCCACTAAGGGTCGTGGCCGATCCTCTTCCCGGAATTCTCCCGTTCGTTCCTTCTACATCAACAACGAAGGTACTTCCGTTCCCATCCAAGAAAGCTAAGGATTCCACGGAGGGAAAATTCAAGCGTTTTGTGCAGGTTCTTCAAGGGCTTAACATCACTATTCCTTCCGAAGCTTTGAATGAGATGCCCTCTTAAACCAAATTTCTTAAAGAGATCTTGTCCAAGAAGAGGTCGATGTCTGAATCAACCGATGAAGTGCGATCTCTAGAGCTCCCGGAGAAACTCGGTGATCCGGGTAAATTTGCTATTACTATTGGCATAGGTGCCCATTACTTTAAAGCCTTATGTGATCTTGGTGCAAGTGCTAGTCTTCTTCCGCTCTCTATATGGTCCAAAACTAATATGGGCCCTTTGGTTCCAGTGAATATGAAGCTTTATATGGCAGACGGTTTTTGTGTGAAACCAACTGGAGTTGTCGATGATTTCCCTATACGAGTTGGAAAGTTCTTTGTGCCTAATGATTTTATTGTCATGGAGATGCCGGAAGACCATGTCGTCCCGATCATTCTTGGGCGACCTTTTCTTGCAACCGCCGGGGCCATTATTGATGTGAAGAAAGGCCTCCTTACTTTTGAAATCGGCAATGAGGTGGTTGAGTTCCGGTTCAATGCAACGATGAAGGAAATCGGTGAATCTATGGAAGTGAAGATGTTGTACACTCGCTCGGATTAAATTGACTGTGAAGATCCGATTGAACGCTTGTTTGGAGCTTGTACAAATAAAGCTGAAACCGAGGAAGAAATTGCAGGGTCGGCACCGACCACATCCAGGTCGGCACCGACCATATTCATCTCGGCACCCACCCCTATCTCGATCGCTGCTGAGGATTTTATGCTTACCTCTGGCTCGGTGACGACCCCCTTATGGTCGGAGCCGACCCTTCTGGAGGCGGATGATAATGCTTACTTTGAAGAGTTTTTCAAAATGGAGAAGGTCGAGGACATTGTTACACCACCATCACAGACTCCAGAGCTTAAGACTCTCCCCGAGTCTTTGAGATATGAGTTTCTTGGCCCTAATTCCACTTTTCCTGTGATTATTAATGCTAACCTTAATGCGGAAGAAGTTGGAAAGTTGTTGAATGTGCTTAGGACTCATAGGAAGGCCATTGGATACTCACTTGAGGATTTAAGTGGCCTCTCACCTTCTTTGTGTATGCATCGTATTTTCCTTAAGGAAGGACACATGCGAACCATAGAGCACCAAAGGAGGCTTAATCCGAATACGAAGGAAGTGGTAAAAAAAAGGAAATCTTGAGAATGCTCGATGCAGGTATCATCTTTCCAATTTCGGATAGTAAGTGGGTAAGCCTCGTTCATGTGGTGCCTAAAAAGAGTGGTCTTACTATTGTTGAGAATGAAAAAGGTGAGTTAGTTCCCACTAGGACTACAACTAGTTGGTGTATGTGCATTGACTATATAAAGCTAAATAGCGCTACTAGAAAGGACCATTTTCCCTTGCCTTTTATTGACCAAGTGCTAGAGAGATTAGCTTTGCATGATTATTTTTGTTATCTCGATGGCTATAGTGGTTTTTGGCAGGTTCCGATACATCCCGATGATCAAGAGAAAACCACCTTCACGTGTCCTTATGGCACATTTGCCTATAGGATGATGCCATTCGGGCTTTGTAATGCCCCGACCACCTTTCAACGGTGTATGATGGCCATCTTCTCCGACATGATTGAAGACATTGTGGAGGTATTTATGGATGAGTTTTCGGTTTACGGTACCACTTTTGACTCTTGCCTTTCCAATCTTGCTAGAGTACTTAGGAGATGTGAGGAAACTAATCTAGTGCTTAATTGGGAATAGTGTCACTTTATGGTTCAAGAAGGGATTGTTCTAGGACATGTTGTGGCAAAAAGGGGGATTGAGGTTGACAAAGCTAAAATTGAATTAATTGAAAAATTGCCACCCCCTTCCTCAGTGAAAGATGTTAGGAGCTTTTTAGGACATGCCGGGTTTTATAGGAGGTTTATTCAAGATTTCTCTAAGATTACCAAACCGTTAACTAACCTATTAATGAAGGATGTTGTGTTTGAGTTTTCTTCCGAGTGTCTTGAAGCTTTCCAGAGGATCCGGGATGCACTTGTGTCAGCACCTATCATGCAACCTCCGGATTGGACCATTCCCTTCGAGATCATGTGTGACGCTAGTGATTACGCTGTGGGCGCAGTCCTTGGGCAAAGAAGGGAGAAGAAGCTTCATGCTATCTATTATGCGAGCAAGACGCTAGATGAGGTTCAAAGTAAATACACGACCACGGAGAAGGAATTCCTAGCCGTTGTGTTTGCTTTTGAGAAGTTCCGGTCATACTTGGTGGGTTCCAAGGTAATCGTCTACACCGATCATGCAGCTATCCTCTATCTTATGGATAAGAAGGACGCCAAACCGAGATTGCTCCGATGGATGCTTCTATTGCAAGAGTTTCACCTTGAAATAAGGGATAAGAAAGGAGCGGAAAATCTCGTGGCAGACCACCTTTCTCGGTTACCCATTGAGCACATTAAGGAGTCCCGCAATTCAGTTCCATCAACGACTCTCGCCTGGACGAAACTCTAATGAGCGATGAAGTCTTAAAGATCGAGGTCAGCAATCCTGGGTCGGAGACGACCAGTCTTGGGTCGGAGATGACCAAACCTGGGTCGGAGATGACCTCCCATATGCAGCATTGGGCCGACACCGAGCTGGATAGCATGGCACCGACCCTCACCACGACCAATCCAGGTCATTCTTCTAACTCTTCTTGTGTGTTTACCACTATTCTTCACTCTTCTCCTCCCATTCTCTCTTGCCATTCTATGTATGCTATTCAAGGGGCGAAAACCCCTTGGTTTCGGATTTTTCTAACTATGTTGTAGGAGGCATTATCCCGGATGGATTGACTTCCCAAGCTAAAAAGAAGTTCCTCCACGACGCCAAACAATACTATTAGGACGATCCCTACCTTTTTAAACAGGGGAGTGATCATATCTTTAGGCGTTGTGTGCGGGACGATGAGATAGAGGGAGTAATCCTACATTGTCATACTCTTCCAACGGGCAGCCATGCTAAGGGATTCAAGACCACCGCAAAAATTCTTCAAAGCGGATTCTATTGGCCCACCCTCTTCAAGGATGTTCATGCCTATGTCACGGCTTGTGATGAGTGTCAGCGTGCGGGAAATATCACATGGAGGAATGAGAACCCACTCACAGGAATTCTAGAAGTGGAGCTTTTTGATGTATGGGGAATTGATTTCATGGGACCCTTCCCCTCTTCGGGTCCCTACAAGTACATCCTCGTAGTGGTTGACTACGTTTCTAAGTGGGTCGAGGCCATTGCCACAAGAACTAACGATGCACGAGTGGTGGCCAAGTTTATGAAGTCCAACATCTTTCCCCGCTTTGGTGTTCCCTGAGCCCTTATTAGTGATGGCGGTTCTCACTTCATTGAGCGGAGTTTTGAGGCACTTTTGACTAACTATGGGGTTCTACACAGGGTGGCAACTCCTTACCATCCCCAAACTAGTGGTCAAGTGGAGATCTCCAACTGGCAAATTAAAAACATATTAGAGAAGACGGTTTCCCGCTCAAGGAAGGATTGGGATTCCAAGCTAGATGATGCACTTTGGGCGTACCGCACCGCCTACAATACGCCACTCCGCACTACTCCTTACAATCTTGTGTATGGCAAGTCATGCCATCTTCCCGTCGAGCTCGAACACAAGGCTTTATGGGCTCTCAAGGAGCTCAACATGGATCTTGACGCTGCCGGAGAAAAGAGATTTATGGAATTGCAAGAATTGGAGGAGTTAAGGCTCAAGGCGTATGAGAATGTCAAGATTTACAAAGAAAGAACCAAGAAATGGCATGATAAGAAGCTCATCCCGAAGACCTTCCACAATGGTGATCAAGTACTCCTTTTCAATTCTAGACTTCGACTTTTCCCCGGAAAATTACGATCCCGATGGAGTGGACCATTCATAGTTCACCACATCTACCCACATGGAGCGGTCGATCTCATAGATGAGAATGGAGGGATTTTTAAGGTCAACGGGCATCGATTGAAGAAATACTATGCAAGGGCCAAACCCGATGAGGAAATCCGAACCACATGGGCTCTCACATCTTCTGACTAAGCTGATGTACTCCACGTCTAGCTAAAGACGTTAAATTAAGCGCTTACGGGAGGCAACCCGCTTTTTCTTTTTCATTTTCCTTTTGTTTTTAGACTTTTTCGCTTAATTTCTTTTGATTTTCTTAGTTTAGAATAGGTAGGATTTTTGTTTTGGTTCTCCACTAAAGTTTTGTAGGGATACGAGAATGGCAGAAGAAGACAAAGAGGGCCGAAAGCTCGAACAATAGGAAAAGGAAGGGCACTGAGGGTCGTCTCCGACCTATTTTGGGTCGTCACCGACCCCTTCCAAGCAAATATGGTAAAATTTTCAGAAAATTGGAAATTGCAGGTAAGTCCCTCAACTTTTACCTCTTTTTACCCTACCCCCTCCCCTCTCTTTCTCCCCCACACCGCCGACCTCATCCTTCCTCAAAACTCCATAGCACCATTCTACTCTCTTTGCCTCTCAAACCTCACAAATCCTCCATCCCCATCCCAAATCTACCAAAATTCTTCCTTGTGCTACACAAATCCTCCAAATCCTCCAACAAAAACCGGAAATTTCGCTCCTTCCCACAATTTTTCAATTTTTGGAACCGCTCTAGTGCTCGTCTACGACCCCCTTCTACTTTCATTCCTCTATTTTTGCTCATCTTTGGTATGTTTCTCTACTCCTTTGATCTTACATTCAAGTTTACTTGATTTATGCTTGAGGGATTAGTTGAAAACCTAGGTTTTGGGTGTTCTTGAGTTTGAATATAGAAGTTCGGGTTGTTTGCATGCTTAAGTGGTTAGATCTATAAGATACCATGATTAATTGAGGGTTGTATGTGGAATTTTTTATGTATACTTGGTTGTTTGGTTGATTGTGAGAGTGTAAGATTTTTTCGGACTTTTTGGTACCCATTCCATGGACATAGGGCCGAAATTGAGGGCTTACTCTTGCCCGGAGTGGTCGGTGTCGACCCACTAGGGGTCAGTGATGACCCATCACCATTCCTTTCCGGGTATTTGCTCGGTACCGAGCTTCCAAGGGTCGGTTCCGACCCCGTTTGACTAGTATTCCCCATTTCATGCATGCTTATGGAGCCACTTTTACCATGATTTGGGTAATTTTAGCATGATCTTTCCTTCTACTTACCTACTTTTTATGATTAAGCATGATAGGTTGAGATTTTTTTTCTAAATTTAAGCATGTTTCTTTCAGTAAGTATGGGGTGCTTCTTCGGGAGGTGACATGTGTGATTCTTGATTTGGCAATTGTTCTTTAAAACTATGTAGATTAACTTGGAAGCTTGAATGTTTTGTAGGACAATGGCTTCTTCTTCTCGTCACCCCGCCAAGAAGCACAAGAAAGACAAGCAAAAGGTGGATGTTGTGGTCTTTGATGATGAGGAGCAAAAGGCAAGGTTCCTTGAAATGTGGGATGGGGACGTTAGTGTGCGAGCTTATCATAGAGAGGGCGCATTAAAGATTGGTTTTCATAGGGAGGTGCTCGAGGCTTTCTCTTCGATTGGCGCTCAACATCTTATAGTACATCCTATTGAGGAGCACTATGTGGCGCTCACATGTGAGTTCATGTCCAACTTCCGCTTATATCGGCATGAAACCGACTTCAATCCGTCAAAGGTCACCTTTCAACTCGGCAATATGGACCATAAGATGAGCGTTAAAAGATTCAACCACCATCTTGGCTTCCGTGCCCCTTCCGGAGCATACTCATCGGCGAGCTTTCCCACCAAGGATTTGTGGCATTATCTTACTAGCAAGGTTGAATACCCCACCAACCACCTTCCCGGTAAATACATTGCTAGCCCGGTCTTCCGGATTATACTTCGCATCCTTGGCTCCACAATTTGGCCAAGATATGACCTCTCACGCCCACACAAGCAAGAGATTGCATGCCTTTCTACCATGCTATTCGAGCCATCCGTTCACATGAATTTGGGGTTTGAGTTTGCTAATGTCGTCATCAACCACCAAGCTCTCAAGAATCACACTAGTACCTACTTTGGCTGGCTTGTGGCTCTCCTTGCTAAGTCCTTGAAAGTCAACCTTTCCGCCTATTCCTCAAGAAAAGTCATTGCTATGGATGTGAGGTACTTCTTGAATGCTAAGGTGCTTGCTCAATCTTCTGTTGGTTTCATCAACATGTTCTACATTAGCAAGAATGAGACTCATGATGTAGTTCTTACCCCGGAAAACCTTGAGCTCTTCTACCGCCCTAATTGGTATGATGTGTGGGCACCCGCTCCTTATCCTTTGGTGCCAAATGTCCGGCGTGAACGAAGAATTCGACACCAACCCAGTAGATTTCAAAGAATTGAACCCGACCCATTGAGAGAAGCATCTTCCGAGTCGGACGTACCACGACCATCAAGGGGTCGGTGTCGACCCACCAGTGGGAAGCAACTACCACACGCAGCGCGGTGTCGACCCGATGGACTTCACAATGGAGCCTCAGTCTGACGTGGTTCCTTACTACTCTCACCCCTATGGCTTTGATGGGTCCGGTGGCTCACATTTTCAAGGACAAGGCACATATCATACCAGTTCAAGTTCGGGTGGCAATCCCGATATCTCTCTTCTTTTGGCTAAGATGGATGCCCTTATGCTTCACCAACACCATCTGTATGGGGCGCTCAATCATCACCACAACCAATTTGTCAACCACCAACATGAGCTCCAGGATTTCCGCATCAAGTACTATGAGGATCACAAGGAGGATGTTGCATGATGGAATGCTCAAGCGGATTTCAACCATTGGTTGGGGCAACACCTTTTCCAAGCTCCACCACCTCCTCAAGAATGATTCTCCTCCTTTGCCAACGCTTCAACATGTGCCCAAGTTAGTTTCTCTTTCCTTTCTCTTTCCTTTCTTAATCAATAGGGACATTGATGTTTAAGTATGGGGTGGTTTGGGACATTACTTGTTTGAGTCATGTGTTGTTTTATGTTTTCTTTTGTTGTTTGAGTTAGTTTTTGAGTCTTTTTCTTTCTTTTGATTTTAGATGGATAAATGCCCTATTGCTTAGATGTTCTAGGATGGAAATTGCTTGCCTCATCATGTAAATCCTTTAACATGCTTTAAAGAATTGCCTAAACCATGATCTTACTTTTTGAATTTTGAGCTTACAATGAAAATTGAGCATGCATATTTCTAAGTGAAAGCAATCCAACAAAAATTGAACCTAAGTGAGATATTTTTGGCCTATAAAGGATAAACATTTTTACTCCTTTCTCTTTCATGTGTGAATTACTCTTCCGAATGCAATATACCAATTGACAATGGCATGGTTATTTTAAACTTGAGACCAATGGAGATATGATCATTACTTGATTAAATCAAATGATTTTGAACTCATTTTTATAAGCCTATCATATTCCTTTTCCTACCTATACATGATCCTTCTGTTTGTAGCCCTTTGTTTTGAGCTTAAGGCCTATTTCTAGCTCCACAAAAATTCCTTAGCCATGATAAGCTTTACCCATTTGATCCGGGAATTAGGACTTAGAAAATTTTGTTGAAGATTGTCATGGAGTGATTGGGTTAAAACAAAGTGATTGTGGAAGGTAGATAAAGAAGTGTTGTCTTTGGAGAATCAAAAGTATGAAGTGTTTTTGGGCTCGAAGTGCATATATCCGGCTCGTCACCGACCCAATCAAGGTCGGTGTCGACCTCCCCCCTCCCCTCCCTAAAAATAAAAAAAAACACAAGGGAAAATCAAATAAAAAGTACAAGAGTCCAAAACCTTCAAAGAATAGAACAAAGACAATGATAATAGGTGAAAAGGGAAGTGCATTGTAAAGTTTTAAGTGTTTGGTGATTGAAGAAGAGGAAAGAATGTTGGTTAAGTGATGTGTAGTTTTTAGGAGCTAGTCTTTGATTCCCGGATTAGTTAGCACCACAAGGCCAAAATATTTCCACACCCTTTGTTATTATCGAGCCCCATTACAACCCAGCCGAATGGAGACTTCTTTGAAGTTTTCATTGAGCCACCCGAGTTCATTTGATGATTTGACTTGTTTTGACTTCTTCGGTGGAGAGTTTGTTTATATAAGTTCCATTGACTATGCGGTTTTGTGTTTGGAATTTGATTCGAGTGATCATTGCTATACCCTAAACACTTTGAGAGTTGAGTGAAATACATTCCTTGGTGAGGTTGGATTGTGATTGCTTGGGATGTTCATGTGTGCTAGGATGTGGAAGTTGTTTGCTCACTATTCTACTTGTGCTTCTTTTTCTATAGAGGTGATTCTTGAGTTTGTTTATTGGTATTGATGCATGTTAGGTGATTGCTTGAGGACAAGCAAGTTTAAGTATGGGGTATTTTGATGTCTCACTTTTTAATTGGTTTTCATGGGTAGTTTTCTAGCTAGGATTGAGTCTTTTCTAAGTTTATTCTGTCGTCTTGAGTCATTTGTGTAGGTTTTCATATTATCTTAAGATATGAAGTCTACATAAGTTTGTTTGATGTTTTGTAGGTATTTGAAGCGTTGAGGAGGAGATGTTTCGGTCTTTCAAGCTTTCTAGGAGGTGGTGTTCAAGCGGTCTTGTGGTCGGAGACGACCCACATATGGTCGGTGACGACCACTCCCGTGTGTGGCGGAATTGAAACTTGCGCCTTAAGTTAGGTTTAGTAAATGTTTTATTTATGGGCCTTTTTAAGATAGAATTTAGTTTCCTTATAGAGATTTCTCTACCACTATATAAGGATCTCTAGGGTTTTATTTTGAGGAGAGACACTTTTGGAGACGTTTTTTGGAGGCTAGGAAGAAGACATTATTTGTGGAGAACGGAACAAGTTGCAAGTTGGATTTCTAGTTTACTTTTATTTCCAAGCTCTTGGACAATCTTAAAAGAGACTTGGAGGTTTGCTTGAGATTTTTAAGTTTTCTTTTTAATTGAAGTTTGTTTGGATCTGAATTATGTCTTCTCTTTTGCCTATGATCATTGATTGTTCCATGGATCGTGAGTAGTCCACTTTTCTAGGGTTGGGGTGAAACCTGACAAGTTGTGCATGATTAAAGCATGAATATTTGATTAAACCTTCTCTTTGAATCTCTATCCTTTATCTACTTGTTTGTTGTCAATACCTTGATGAAAGTTGAGGCATGTTGAGTTTATGATTGAATTGAAAGATTGAATTGTGAATTTGGATAATAGTTGGTTGAAAACGAAAGTTGAAACCTTTAGGAAACAAGTAGGTTGCAAGTTTAGATCTTTTATGAAAGTTGTGGTGAATCCTTTGCTCTAGATCTCTTTTAATTTGATTTTTCGAAGTTTTCTCGTTACCCGGATAGGTCGGTTACGACCACTTTCAGGTCAGGGCCGAGCTCTTGTTTCCTTAGTTCTTCTTCAGTGTTATGTTGCGTGGTTGGTCGGTTACGACCTGTTGTGGGTCAGTGTCGAGCGTCTGTTTGTGTGTTTTGCTTTTTTTTGTTTTCTTTTGTTAGGATTAGTAGCTAGACATAGATTTTTCTAACTCCCATGGACGAACCTGACCTCCCTGTACTCAACGGGGTCTTGATTATAAATTTATTTGTTGTCAAGAAACCCTTTCAACACTCCACAAAATTGTTCCCTAGCAGATATAAGCTTGACCCTATCCGGGGATTAGAACTTAGATTTGAAGAGGAAATTGTTTTGTTGAGTGTTGAAAAGAAAACAAAAGAGAGAGATGTTATGTTTGGTTTGAAATTGAAGGATTATTGGGAAGGTTAGATTGGAAGTCTCTTAAGTTAATTGTGAAAAAGAAAGGTCTCTTGGTACAAAAGATGCATAAAAAGAAGTTGTTAGAAAGAGGAGTACACGATGAAGATCGTTAACGACCCTGAAGGGGTTCGTTAACGAGGCAGCGAAAGAAAAAAAGAAAGAAAGAAAAATGAAAAAAATGATGAAAAGAAAAAAATAATGAAGAATTTGAGGTGCATAGTGTTTATGAGATAAGCCGGATATTCTTTTGTTTTATGAGACTTTCTAGGATAAGGGGTATATGAAAATAAGTGTGCATAAAGAGAGTGAGTTTGGTATATGTTTTTATGAGAGTTTTGTTATGTGTGAGTTTTAGGAGTCTTTGATTCCCGGATATTAATAGCACCACATGACCAAAATATTTCCACGCCTATTTGTCTTTACCAAGCCCCATTACAACCCGGCCGAATGAAAACTTCTATGAAGTTTTTCATTGAGCCCCCTAAGTTCTCTTGATGATTTTTGTTTGTTTTGGCAAATCTTAGGTGGAGAGTTTGGTGATATAAGTTCCAATTTCTATGAGTTTTTGTATATAAGATGAGTTGAGAGATGTATTTATAAGCTTAAACACTTGAGAGTTGAGAAAAACACATTATCCCTTGTAAGGTTGGATTGTATTTTCTTGTGTCTATTTTTGGTGCGCATGTGTGTGATGACGTTAATAGTCCTTTGCTATTTTTCTTCTATATGTTTTGAAGTTGCTTTTTAGATGATGGATATGATTTGATGAGTATGTTGTTTGGTTTTGATTAATGTTTAGTGATTGCTTGAGGACAAGCAAGTCTAAGTATAGGGTATTTTGATGTTCGTGTTTTTAGTATAGTTTTTGATAGGTTTTCTTAGGTTATTAGGTTTAGTTTTGATAAGTTTAGGGTTAGATTTGTGAGTTTTTGGATAGTTTTGCATATTTTGTGAAAAGTATTGAAGCTACTCCGTTTTGTGTCTTCTTTTAGGTTTTAGCAATGAAAAGATGTTGTTTGGAGCTGAATTTGGAGAGCTATGATAAAAGATGGAGGAATACAAGATGAAGAAGCTTAAGTTCGAGTTTTTGGAAGAGAAGTGTTGAAAAAGCCAAACCCAGACTCGTTAACGAGCTTGTGAGGGCTCGTTAACGAGGCAACGAGATGGAGATATTCGAGAGTTGACTTTGTGACTCATCGATCCTGTGCGGGGATTTATTTCCGTGTCGGTAGAGTATCTTTTTATGATTTTAGGGTTATTATATTATGTATTTTAGGTCTTGTTATCTTTCTAGATTTTCTTTCTATCTTTTAGAGTAGATTCTATCTTTTTAGGAAAATTTATATCTTTTAGCCTTTTTTAGTTTCTAGCCTTTTTAGTATAAATACCCTTCTATCTAGCTTAGAAAGGGGGGATCGATCATAGTAGAGTGGAGAGAGGAGGAAGAGCCGATAGAGAGAGAAACGGATCGGAGTCGTGATCGAAGAGCTCGGTGGACGACAGTTGTCGTTAGTCGTGTTTTTGATTCGGTATATTGGTGTTTTCGGTTTCTTCTGAATTTCTGTAAGACAATATTTCTTATTAATTTGAGTAGTATTTTGTTTTCAATGTTTTCTTTGATTGAAGTTATTAGTTTCTTAGTCATGATTAGTGAGTAGTCTTTTTATCTAGGGTCGGGGTTGAAACCCGACATAGTTATGCATGTTTGGTAAGTAAGATTATGTGTTGAATGCCTTTTATCTATTGTTGAGATTGTTTGTTGTGCTTATACCGAGATGAAAGTTGAGGTAATTAGAGTTGTTGACTTGATTGAAAGAGAAAGTTATAAACTTGAAGGTTGATATTGTTTGAATACGAAAGTTTCAAGCTTTAGATCTAAAACAAGCAATTGAGTGAATTAGTTTATGAAAGTAGATTAATTTACTTGTTAAGTCAATGAAAGTTGATGCATCTATCTATTCAAAGGCATGATATTATCTTATTACGAGCTTGTGTGCATGACTATGTTGTGGCAACCCTTGTCCTAGATCTTTGTTTTTATTTAATTTCTTCCAAGAACATATTCGTTACTGAGTTCGTTGGCTTGGTACCGAACCTGTCTAGGTCGTTAGTTTTGGTCTTTTGTGTACGGTGGTTCGTTAACGAGGCTGCTTGTGTGTTTTTCTTGCTTTTGTTTTAGTTTTTTTAGTAGTCGATAGATAAACAAACCTTGCTTCTTGTGGAACGATCCTGACTCCCCTATACTCAGCGGGGTCTTGATTATAAATTTATTTGTTGTCAAGAAACCTTCTCAACATTATGCCGAGATCGATCGGTGTGATGAGAAGACTGTTATCACCGCCTTTAAGAGGGCCATTCCATTTGAGAACAACCTAAGGGAAGACTTGATACTTCATCTCCCTTCTAACTTTGCCGAGCTTCAAGAGAGCATCCACCAATATGTGCACTTGGAAGAAGCCAACTACAAAACAATAGGGAAATCACCCTCTCCCACTACACCATTCTACAAAATTTACAGACCATATTTTAGTGATCACATAATATGGTCGCTAATTAGCGAGCATATAGACGCCAATGGTCGCTAATATGGACGTTAAAACGTGGGAAAAAAATAAAACCAAATTAGCGACCTTGTGGTCGCTAATGAGGGCGCCAGTGGTCTCCGACCATATATAGTCGCAATAAATGCGCGGGAAATTTTCCCGCCAATCATCAGCGACCATGTGGTCACTATATGTTGCGACCATATGGTCGCACTTTACGAAAACCCATATCCGTGACCATTTGGTTGCTAAATTTATCGACCATGTGGTCTCCAGCGGTCCAGCGACCACATGTTCACTGACATAGACCAAATATTTTGGCGGGCAACATCAATTTTGGCGGGTAATTTCCTGGATTTTTGGCAACCATTTGGTTGCTAAAAACAGTATTTGGTAAAATTGTCGCTCTTTCAGCATATATAACTAGGTTAGAAGAACTTCACAGTCATTCCTCTACATTCACAAAACCTCATACCATCATACATAGCTCTCTCCCAAAAAATTTACAAAAGCAAGAAGCAATCATTCCCAAATCTGAATTGATTCTATGAAGGAATTCCGTCAATTTTTACCGACAACTTTATTAAAGGTATCTAAATCTTATTCTCCATATTTCGTTCCGTCATAATATTGGCTTAGAGAAATATTGTTGGTAGAAAGTTTTCGTGTATATAATTATACGAGATTGTGTTATATAATCTTTAAATTCATATAGCATAGCAATTGGTTGAAGAGATATAATGTATGGGATGACCATATGGACGCTAAGTAGTGACCATATGGTCGCTATCTTCAATGTAGCGAATATATGGTCGCTATTAGTGCCCATATGATTGCCAAAAACAGGCTTATATGCACCCGAATTAAAATTAATTATAGTCTTATATTGAATTGTTGGAAGGAAAAATGAGTGAATGGATGTATGTGCGTAATATAGATGTTTTTTGAACATCGAGTTTTTAGCTGGTGTTAAGTAATTTATTGACTTCTGCAAATCTATGTCGACCTATGACCCATTAGAATTAGGGTGTCTGTGTCGGAGGTGAATGAATAAGAGACTGATTTCTTTAGATGATGTGCATTATCACCTTGTTAAGGAAGGTTTTGTTCCTAACTATTACCATTGAGTTTCGCACGAGGAGACAAACGAAATGTTCGCTGCATTGTTGGCCGAGTTTAGACATCATGAAGGTTGTAGCAGTACTAATCTAGCACCATCAGTATATGGTGGGAATGATAATTGAATGGAACTGATGGTATAGGATGGTTTTAATGCCCGAAGTCATTACACTTCTGAGGACCCGTGTAGAATGAGGATATAAGGCACGAGGAAGGGGAGCAATATTATAATGAAGTGCTCATCCCAATGCACAGCATATGTAAGACATATTGTCGGCCGCAAATAGGTCGTTGTGGCCTGGATGTGATATCACCCAGTTAGAGGTGGCGACTAAGCTACTTAGCCTAAAGGCTAAGCTAAGGATGACAGAGCGCGGATATGACATGATCTCGGATTTCTGCGGACGCGTTTCTCACCCGGAGACGACAATACCAGCCACGTTTTACGACATGAAAAAAATTGTTGAGGGTCTCGGTCATCCATACGAGGCCATTGATTGTTACCCAAACTCTTGCATGATATATTGGGTGCAAATGCAGAATACGCGACATGCAAGATATTGGACTATCCTAGATGGAGCCAAGGCAAGTCAAAACTCATTCCCTATTCTCGTATGTTTTACTTGCCAATAACTCCATGGTTGCAGAGTTTGTATGCATCGGTGGTGACTGTCGAACACATGAGATGACATGCAGAGCACGTACAAGATGGGGTGATGAAACATCCGTCAGATGCAGAGGCATGGAGGTACTTCAATGCTGGGTGGCTAGATTTAGAAGTAGAAACACAAAATGTGAGATTAGGCTTGTGCACGGATGGTTTCAATCCGTTCGGGGCGTTCGGGCGCCAGTACTCATGTTGGCTTGTGATTCTGACACCCTACAACCTTCCGTCGTCGATGTGTATGCGAGAAGAGGTTATATTTTTTATTGTTATTGTATCTGGACCGAAGAGTACGAAGCAAAAGTTGAATGTCTACTTGAAGTCGTTGATAGCCGAGCTGAAGAATTTGTGGTTTAATAGGGTGTACACATACGATTCTTGGAGGAAACTGAATTTTGTCTTGCGTGCAGCTGTAATATGGACTATTAGTGACTTCCCGGCATATTAGATGTTGTTAGGTATGTTGTTTTACATATGCTTAATTAATTTGAAACTATTATATATAATCATGCATATATGATTTGTGAAATTTAATGCATTATACAAAATATATGTTTGTGTAGGCTGGAGCACTTTTGGGAAATACGTGTGTCCTTATTGCATGGAGGACACCGATGCATTTTATCTAACACATGGACACAAAATGTTTTGGTTCGATTGTCACATGAGGTTTTACAGAACATGTTCATCGCTTCCGAAACAATAAGACCGATTTCAAGAAGGGTAGAAGGTAATGTCATGGTCCCTCGTTATTCCATGACAGATAGGAGATATTAGACAGATAAATAATATGAGGTAAATGAAGATAACTGAAGTGGGAGATGAGGAGCACAATGTCGCGGTCAGTAGAGGTTCGGGTTGGAAGAAGAAAAGCATTTTCTAGGACCTACCTTACTGGCCTAGCCTGCTGGTAAGACATAATTTAGATGTCATGCACATTGAAAAAAATGTCCTTGATAATGTTTTCTTCACCATTCTCGATGTTCCGGGGAAGTCGAAAGACATGTGGTTTGCCAGAAAAAGATATAACGGAATTGTGCAAGCATCCGGAGTTGGAACCCGACGAGGAGGACAATAGGTACCAAAAGGCTTGATATGCACTACATCATCATGAAAACAAGTGCTTCTAGAGTGGTTGAGATTCGTAAAATTCTCGGATGGCTACGTGTCCAACTTGAGCCGATGCATTGACTTGCACAAGCTTAGACTCTTTGGGATGAATGGCCATGATTGTCATGTGTTCATGCAGAGGTTGATGCATGTTGCTTTTCAAGCATTTCTTAATGACAAAGTCTGGGAGCCCATTGCTCAGCTAAGTGCGCTCTTCAGGAAACTGATATGTTACGAGCTTAACCCTGAGGTGGTTATGCAATTGCACAAGGAAATACCAATAATTCTGTGCAAACTTGAGCATATCTTTCCCCCCGCATTATTTGATCCAATGGAGCACTTGCCTTTCCCCCTGTGAATTATAGATGGATGTATCCATAAGAAAGATATGTACAATTATATGCAGTTGTACAATTTAGGTTTTATCTAATTAACTTGTATAAGAAATGGACTTCAATGTATATTGTAGGTTCCTACAAAGGCTAAAAGGCATATTTGGAAATAAAGCCCACGTTGAGGGGTCAATTTGTAGTGCCTATCTTGTTACGGATACGTCCACATTTTTCTCGTATTATTTTAGCTCACATGTCGCGAGTAATCATATGGATGTCGCCCGCAACGTGAGTTGCACACTTCTAGTTGGGGTTGATCCAGGCGATTTGTCTATTTTCACAACAACTGGTCGAACCTTGGATAGCAAATCAAGTGGTCGTGTCCTCAAGGATGATGAATTCCATGTGATCCAAACTTACATACTCATGAACTACGTCGAAGTGAAACCCTATATTGAGTACATTTCTATAATCTCAACTAATTAATATTATATATATTGATTTGAATAAAGTAGGGGCTTAATATAATTACGTACTTGAATTAATTACTCTTTGGTAGAAACTATTTGACAAACTTTGTGCAGTCGTCCAATCCAACAATAACCGATGCTGAAGAGCAAAACATTTTGGAAAGATACTTTCGACTCTGGTTCTACTCCCATATAAGGATTTCCTAAATTAATTTCAAATCGTATTTGACGGTTAAAGGATTCCTCGATTCACATGCAGGCTGACAGTCCGACAGTTACAGATCCTAACATTGCAACACTAGCTCCTGGACCCTCTAAAAAAGAGAGGACATATCCTGGTCATTTTGTGAATGGTTACCAATTCCACACAAGGGCACACGAGTCAACTAGGGATACTGACAGTAGTAGAGTTTTTGTTCTAGGACAAAGCTTTGGCACTGACGATGAGGACTTCTATGGTGTGCTAGAGGAAATCATTGAGCTGGATTACATATCTCCAACCGTCAAGCACCCTATTGTCTTTAATTGTTCGTGGTTTGACACTAGAAGTCGTGGACGAACATGCATTCGCCCACACCTAAAGCTTGTCCATGTTCATAGACATAAAATGTTAAGAACAAAAGATCGTTACTGTTAGTTTTAGTTAGTGTTGTTAGTTAAAGGTTAGATTCGGTTCTTGTAGACCCCGAAGGGTAATCAAGACGATTGAGTAGACCCTGAAGGTAATCTCGTTGGGTGTAGACCACAAGGGTAATCACCGCCGAATAGAGTTAGTTTATGTTAAAACGCAAGTTAAAACTTCGAAAACATAAACGAACATGACTTGACTAGATAAGGCAATGAATCACGGGATTAGATCCCGCTTTTCTTCAACGTTTATTGTCCCTATTAATATGCCAAGGGTATAACCACAATAATATTGTGGCAAGCATGTATCATCATTGCATATATACGCACCTCGTTCTTCAATAAGTGTCTTGTAATTTGATGTGGAACACTCAAACAACAATGCTCGTGATTTAATTCGAACTCACGAATCCTCTCAAGTGAACAACTTGTCGAACCACAATAAGAGAGGCGTCCTCTCCCTTTTATAGATAAAGAGAAGAGGTGGTTATGGAAAGAGAAAATGGAAGTTATTTTGTTGATAAAAACAAGGAGGATTAATAGGGAGTTTGTTATAACTAACTTGGTAACTGTCCTCAACAAACTTTTGAATTTCAATTCCATCCTTATCTAAAACTCAAGGCAAAAGCACAAAAATGGCCCATGAGGAGCGCGGCCCAAATCCATGGGGAGCTATCTTGTCGCACCCACACTCTCGAGACATTAAATGTGTATCTCGTCTCTACGAAGCTTGGCGATGCTTTCGCGAATCCAAAAGGTCAACGCCCTAGCTCAAACCAAGCTAAAACCATAAACAGCTCATAACTTGAGCTAGCTTAAACCAATGTTCCAAGTTTTGGTTAGCTCTCAAATTTTTCCACATAGTCCTTGAGCTTTGTTTCTCAATCTAGGAATGATGCGTCCCTCGTATGGGATGCCTCAGATCGATCGGTGGCTTGAGTAGTAGGTCTCAATTTGGTGTAGCGGAAGGCTTTGATTGGTTGAATTTGGCACGAACAATGGCAAGCAATAAGAAAACACGAGAGCTTTGAGTGTTTGAGAGTGGCGGCGCAAGCACAAGGGAGAAATAAGGAGCAATCCTCAACTTTATTAAACCCTAAATGTGCGCTGATTAAAAACATAGGCCTAATCTCCCTTATATAGAGAGGCGGCTGCATACACCTAAAGAAAACCCTAAAAAGGTGGCGGTGCGCCTAGGGCTAGCGTGCAAGCTAGAGGCCCAACGACGCGATCCAAAAGTGTTCGGCGCAAGGCCCATAAATGACTTCCTAAATGCATAAAACTATCAATAGCAATTTTCTATAATGGAAAGTATGCAAAAAACTACTAAAAATGGATAGGTCGTCCGTGACCGTGCCGGGAGTGTCAAGACATGGCTGTCGCGAGGCAAGGACACGGCGCTGGCGAGGTCACGGCGCGACGCAGGGCGCTGGCGCAGACATTGGCGAGGGCGCTGGCGCGAGGGTCTCGTGAACCACAAATGGCGATCCATGGCACGGTGCAAGGCTCGGGTCCGACGGTGGCAAGGGGTTGGAGGTTGTCCTCGTTGGCCCGAGTTGAGGTTCCTCGACGCCGAGGACGAACAAGGTTGTGTGCGTCGGCACGGCAAGGGGCGCGCCGTGGCCTGCGGAGAGGCGCGCCACGGGAGATTGTGTTGCGGCTTGGATTGCTCGAGTCCTGGCACGAGTGATGGGACCATCCGAGCGAAGTGTGAATGTGTCGTCCTCTTGGATAGCATCCATGACGGGGGTCGCAGCACCCTCCCCCACTTGGATGGGAAACGTCCCCGTTTCCTCATAAGCGGGTGCAACGTAGGGGGAGAGCTCGGCAACATTAAAAGTGGAGTGGACCGAATACTTGCCGTCGAGGTCGAGCTTGTAGGCGTTGTCCCCGATCCGCTCCAAGACTTGAAAAGGACTGTCGCCGCGCTGGTGGAGCTTAGTCTTCCTCGAATCTGGAAACCTATCCTTGCGAAGATGCAGCCACACGAGATCCACGGGGTTGAAAACCATGCGCTTCCGACCCTTGTTGTGTTGCGCCTCGTACTGAGTGGCCCGGCGCTCCAATTGATCTCAAGTCCGCTCGTGCAACTTGCGGATGGCATCGGCACGGTTCGAAGCGTCGATGTGCTCGCCGGACTTCAAGGGCCGAGGGGTAAGATCCATTGGAGAGTGGGGGTTGAGGCCGTAGACAATCTCGAACGGTGTCATCTTGATGGCCGAGTGTTTGGACCTGTTGTATGCAAACTCAACAAAAGGGATTAGATCCTCCCACCGGCGTGGGTTATTTTTTAGCACCGTCCGAAGAAGGGTGCCCAGCGTCCGATTGGTCACCTCAGTCTGACCATCGGTTTGGGGATGATATGAAGTAGAAAATAGTAATTGTGTACCTAGATTTCCCCAAAGCGTCCTCCAGAAATGGCTACAAAATTTCGTATCTCGATCACTAACAATAGTGTGAGGCACGCCATGTAATTTCACGACATGCTCAAAGAACAAATTAGCGATTTCAGTCGCATTGTTGTTCCCTTTGCATGGCACGAAGTGAGCCATCTTGGAGAAGCGGTCCACGATTACGAAGATCGAATCTTTGCCACCCCTTGTCATTGGAAGGCTCGTGATAAAATCCATGGAGATATCTTCCCACGGGGATTCCGGAATTGGCAAGGGGGTGTAAAGGCCATGAGGTTGAAACCTCGATTTAGCAGTTTGGCAAGGCACACAACCCCGGCAATACTTGTGAACATCCGAAGCCATGTGGGGCCAAAAGAAGTGCTCACGAAGTGCTGCCAGAGTTTTGGCTATGCCAAAGTGGCCTCGGCCATCATGAGCTTCTTTGAGCAATAGCTGCCTCACAGACGAGGCCGGAATGCAAAGCTTCCCAGCTCTAGAGATATCCATTGTCCAAAAAGAAGGACTCATGGATTCGAATTTGCTCAAGGTTCTCCATGATTGGTTTAAAATACGGATCATGCAAATACAACTCCTTAATCAAGGAGAACCCTAACAAATTGGCCTGAAGTTGTGTTAAGGGGACATACTTGCGTGACAGAGCGTCTGCCACGATATTCTCTTTCCCTTTCTTGTGGGCGATGATATACGGAAAAGTTTCCATAAACTCCACCCACCGAGCATGGCGCCTGTTTAGAGTCGTTTGACTCCAAAGATAAGCAAGGGTCGTGTGGTCCGTGTGAATAACGAACTCACTTGGCCACAAATAGTGCTGCCATGTTTTAAGAACCCGAATTAGCGCGTACAACTCTTTGTCATACGTCGGGTAGTTTAGAGTTGGCCCCGTTAATTTCTCGCTAAAGTATGCAATGGGGCGTCTCTCTTGAAGGAGTACGCCACCTACACCATAGTCGGAGGCGTCGCACTCGATCTCAAAGCGCTTAGTGAAGTCTGGCAATTGCAAGACCGGAGCGCAACATAATGCATCTTTTAAGGCCTGAAAGGCGGCCTCATGGATCGGCATCCACTTGATTGTGGTCGCCTTCTTGGTAAGGTTGTGGAGTGGCCCGACGATGGAACTAAAGTCCTTGACGAATCGCCTATAGAACCTTGTGAGCCTTAATAAGGATCGAACCATCGTCGGGGTCGTAGGGGTGGGCCACTCTCGGATGGCGCGAATCTTGTCGTCATCCACTTTCAGCCCATCCTTGGACACGACGAACCCAAGAAAATTCGTCGTGTCCGTGCAAAACGAACACTTGTCTAAGTTTACAAACAAAGAATGTTTGCGAAGGAATTCTAACACCAACCTAGGGTGCCTCGCGTGAGAGTCTAAGTCCTTAGAAAATATCAAGATGTCGTCAAAATAGACAACAACAATACGTCCTAGAAATTTACGAAAAACGAAATTCATGAACCGCATAAAAGTACTATGGGCGTTTGTCAAGCCGAAAGGCATGACAAGCCATTCGTATAAACCATGCTTGGTTTTAAACGCAGTCTTCCACTAGTCGCCTTCATGCATCCGGATTTGGTGGTATCCGCTCCGGAGATCGATCTTGGAGAACAAGGAGGCGCCGTGGAGCTCATCTAGCATATCATCGAGCCTCGGAATTGGATGCCTGTACTTCACCGTGATTTGATTTATGGCTCGGCAGTCGACGCACAGACGCCACGAACCATCTTTCTTTGGCACGAGGATGACCGGCACCGCGCAAGGGCTCAACGACTCGCGGACGAATCCCTTGTCCAACAAGTCTTGAACTTGGCGTTGAAGTTCCTCGGTCTCCTTAGGTGAAGTTCTATAAGCTTCTCGATTCGGAAGGGAGGCGCCTGGCACGAGGTCGATCTTGTGCTCGATCCCTCGGATCGGCGGCAAGCCCTTCGGAAGCTCATCCGGCATGATATCTTCGAACTCCTTCAAAATAGACAAAATAGAAGACGGGAGTGAAGAATCCTCATATTTTTTAATTGAAAGAAGGGGAACAAGAATGAAACAAGAAAGACTCCCCTGAATGGACTTCTCGATGTCCGGACGCCTGGCTAAGAGAAGGCGATCCTAGCATGTGCCTAGCAAGGGTGGCTCGGCGTCGGTGCTCGTTCGATCAGCTTCTGGGGTGATTTTTGGAGATGTTGTAGCCCCTGGATTTTGAGGAAGAATGCCCCTAGAAACGCCGTGAAACTCGTCCCGTAGATCCCGGAATCCAAGTTTTCGTGCAGCGACGGCGTGTTGCGCGACGCTAGGAGGTGCGTTCGACGGTCCTTTGCTCAAATTGGTTTCCCCTGGGCGTTTTTTGTTCAGATCTGGTGGAAACTCAATTTTGAGTTGTTTGGAACTTGGAACGCCGAGGGAATCATCCAAAATCTGTTTGAGGCCTCGTTTGTCAAAATCTGCGGCGTTAGGCGCGTTGCCGAGTCCTCTCGACGCAAACTGTCGGCCCGGCTCCAGCTTCTGTCAGCGTTTTTCATCTTGATCATCAAGGGACCTGTTTTTAGAAGGATTGGCACCAGGAACGCCTATAGAATTTGCAGTTTTGCTCTCAGACGCCGTTGGCGTCGTGTTTGGCGCGCCGGTGCCGCTGTCGCTAGCTTTTTGTCGTTGCCTTTCGGCTTCATCCTGTAGAGCTTCACTAGGCGACATAGGTAAGAGGGTCACGCGCTTCTCGTGGTAATTGAACATGTAAGTCTTCAAAAACCCGTCGTGAAGCACGCGACGATCGTATTGCCATGGGCGCCCCAACAAGAGATGTGTGGCGTCCATTGGCGTTACGTCACAAAGTATTGAATCCGAATATTGACCAATGGAAAAGTTGAAGATTACCTGCTTGTCAACCCAATCTACGCCATCATTGGATATCCATTGGAGCTTGAATGGCTGAGGTGTGGTGTGGTCGGCAATTTGAAGTGATCGACAACCTTCTTTGAAATGAAATTGGCACAACTTCCGGAATCAATAATGACACTCAACGATACATTGTTGACTAAGCATCGGGTGTGAAAAAGTTGCTCGCGTTGATCCGTCTTTGGTGCTTCGCGGACGCTAAAGGCGCGCCGAGTCACCAATCCTAGCTTCGCCACGCCGAGAGCTTCCGATGGGTCGCACTCTAGCTCAGCGGCTTCGAACTCTTGCGTCTCAACTTCTTATTCATCCTGGTTGTCATATGGCTCCCCATGTTGAGTAAACAAAACCTTCTTGGCATTCGGACAGTTCCGTTGCATATGGCCACGGCCCCCGCATTTGTAGCATGCCATGTCGCGGGCGCGATCGGCACTTGGCTCGGCGGTGCGCGGCGCGGATGGCGCCTTGACAGGCGTGGCTTCGGTCTTGGACTTGGAACCTGTCGAAGAACTTGGCAAAGAAGGAGCAAAACGATTAGTAGAAAAACCGGATTGATTAGAGTTTGGAGCGTACCTTGAATTTGACCTACCCGGCTTGGTTCGCATCTCTTGTTTATGGATTTGCATGGCGGTGTGAACCAAGTTGTTGATGTCCTTAATTGGAAAGATCTCCAATCTATCTTAAATGGATTGCCTCAAGCCCGAGATGAACCTCGTCTTCATTACGGAGGGAGACACACTCATTCCCACTTTGAAGAACATGTCTTCGAGCTTGGCAAAATACTCCTTCGGCGTCATTGTTCCTTGCTTGATGCGCATTATTTCAATGTGCATCTTGTCTTTGTAATCAGCCAGAATATATCTCTTTTTCAAGATGTAGACGAGTTGATGCCACTCGCGGATTAGGGGTTTGCCTTTTCGAATCCTTTCGAACACGAATCGGTTCCACCAAGTCCTAGCGGCACCAACGAAGTGAAGTGTCACAACCTCCACTTTCTCGTCGTCTTCGTAACCTAAATGTCGGAGCATGTGCTCCGTGCCCTGTAACCACTCGAGAAACGCATCAGGATCATAAGAACCTGAAAAGGTTTCGAATTTTACCCTGACATCTCGGCGTTGTTGGTGTGGATCCCGTGTATCGCGGTGATCGCGATCGCGCCGAGGGCTGGGACGTCGAGGCGAATAGGCGCGCCTGTCGCGCCGTTGCAGAGCGGTCCTCGATGCGGATCGTCATCCCCGTCATCCAGATCATCTCCATCGTAAGGCCTCCGAGGACGCCGCGCGTCGCGATCACTGTCGCGCCGTTCCTGCGCGCCATGCTTGCGACCCGAGTCGTAGACTCGATCGTACTCGTTGCAATGCTTGGCAAGGCGCAGCGGTGGGATCCAATCCGAAGGTCGGTTGTCGAGTTCTTCCGGATCGTGCACATTGGGATGCTCAAAGGATGACTCATTAGAATAATCCGAAAACTCATCATAGTCATTTTCAAACACCAAGAACGGAATCCGAGCACTCTGATGCCCGAGGTCGTCCTCAACTCTATATGCGTCGGCATCGTAATACTTGGCCCCGTGCTTCCGCTTTGGGGTTTCGTACACATATGTCGGTGACTTGTTCTTTTTCTTCTTCTTTGGATCCCCACTCGTGTGTCGGCGTCTATACTCCTCGGAGTTGTACTCCTCATCGGAATATACGTCGTACACTTGTGTGTCCCGATAATCTCGCGCCATTTGATAGCGATCTACGGTCCGGGGACCACCATCGTGCCTATCATGTTGGCGACTTTCTTTAATCGACTCCATGCGTTGCATGGGGCCGAATTGCGATGAAGGTTGGGCGTGCTTCTTGCCCTTAGCATTGGCACGAGCTACGTCATCTGCGAACACGCCCGGAACGTCGTGGATCTCCGAAGCGAGGCCATGCGTCGGCGGCACGGTGTGCTTGGACTGCGTTTGGCTCGCGGCTAAGAGGCGCTCGAGTTCTTCAATCCTTGTTACGGCTCCGGGGTTCCAAGCGTCTCGATTCTGGTTTGGATTGTGGCCCTCGGTTGGATTGTGGTTACCACCGTCTCCCGAGTCCGAAATTGTACCTATAGCCACACCAGTCATCGAAGCAGTAAGAAGTTCACAAGCAACAAAACAACGAGTTACAGTTCGCTTAAGTCAAGCCGACCCTTCTGTTCAAACCATCAGTGTAAGGATTGGCGAGGCTAAAGGTCACTCAAAACTCGATCAATGAGATGGATCCGAAAATTACGATGCAAGCAAGGCAAGACAAAGGCAAGTTCGAAACCAAAATCACAAGAGCAAGCAATTATATGAATGAAAGTTGCGAGAATGATGAACAAAAGTGAAGGATCTTGCCTTATTTTGGCTTGTGATCTTCACGAGAATTTTTTTTTTGTATGTGATTCAATCGACTACGTTACCTTATTTTGGCTATTATAGTCGAAGAACAATTTCTTTTTTTTTTTTGAACAAAGCAATTCGGATCTAGGTTTTCTCCTCTAGAAACGATGTAAGCAAGTAGACAATCAACACGCAATTAATCAATAGATGCACAAGAGAAATCGGCAAAACAAGTCCTAAGTTCATGCAACGAGCAAGACAAAGCAACAACTTCACCAAAATCAATAGATCGATTGAGTAAGGTCACGGTTGATATGATTTTTTTTTATCAATATTTTAATAAGCACACAAGTTGTTCCCAACACAAATATTAAATGGGATTCAATTCCTTATTTAATAACAATAATGCAAGAGAGAACCGTCCACTTGCCTTAGAAGGCGTGCTCAACATCCTTTGCAATTTAACAGTGATCTTTATCATTCTTCTGCCAGTTATAACAAAAGATTTCTCAACAACGAGCTCATGGATACACTTCTTAGTTGTATACTTAACTCCTACAACTTCCTAATCGATAAACGATTTGATTTCCGAATATCGATTCATAAAAAATCCTTAGTTATCACGCTTTAAGGAGCCATCTTGGCGAATTTATAACTAATTATCATCTTCACTTTTGAATTAATTTTCTGAATAAAAATTGTTCATTAGCAACAGTTATTAAAGGTGACCAAATCTCAGATCAAACGGATTAACAACGAATCCCAAGTCATTATCTGAAGTCCTTTACTTGACAATCGGTGTCAAAACTTGTATTCGCTATAACTGAAGATCTTGACGTCCGTTTCTCGAACGGTTTGAACCTGTGAGACCGTATCAACGTCAAGTTTACAAAAACCATAAATTTAATTAGCAAAGCGGAAACGCCAGGTCCTTAAGGTGGCTCCGCAATCAACCCGCTAATTAATTTCGATCGTAAATACGTTCACTCGAGCCCATGGCTCATTTAGCTCGATAATGGCTCGATCCCCGAGCTCGAGGGTGGTTGAGTGTTGCCCTGCGGCAGCTCTCGCAGTAGGTGGTGGTCGGAGGAGCTAGCGATCGCCGACGACGTCGCGCGGTGAGGCAAGAAGATAGCCGGCGGTGATGAACTCTTTCCTCCCCAGTACGTCGCTCCGCCTCATTCTTTCAATGGTTCTGGTTCCTCTTTTGCAGCAGCCCAACAAGGAGGAAGAAAACGAGGTGGAGGAGGAGGAGGGTGGTTGGGCAAGAAGGAGAAGTGCAGCGGTGAAGAGTTGTTCGCCGCGTCCGTCGTCGTCCTCTCGCCCAACCCTCTCGAACTCTCCCTCTAATTGTTATCCAAAACGTTGAAAGCTGGAGAAACAATTCAGTCTTCCTTCCTTATTAAGGCAAATAAGAGGCGGTGTTTAAAACCAAAACCGTCTCGGCACGGGATTCACGTTAAAGCGGTAAAATTATGTACCTCGGATGGAAAAACTTACTAAACACAAAACGTCCCGTAAATTATGTAGACCAATAAAACCAATTTTTCATGATTTTATCTTGCTACCTTCAATTTTTAAGGCTTCCGTTTCGTATTTTAAAACCTTTACAGTACATAATTAAAAAGATGGCTTATCCAATAAATATTCTTTTTCCACTGAAAAATCCTAGAATTCACACCGATCCATAAAATTATTTATTTGTGGTTTTAGGATATCACCAAGAATTTTCTAGGATTTAATCTCCAACAAAAATATTGGATTAAGCGTTAAAACGGAAAAACGGTTAAAAGGATATCCGAGAATAATTCAAAAATATCCTCAAAAACCACGGTTATTACACTGGCACTGTTGACTCGTTGACGCTCAGCCTCGGTAGTAGCGGCTTCTTTCTCGGTCTTTAAAGCCTCCATCTGCCTCTGTAGTTCGGCCATCTGACGAGTCATCTCCTCGGGCGTAGCCATCGCTCGGTTCTCTTGGTGTCTACGGTGCAGGGAACGTTCAGGTTCTGAATAATAACCGGCATTGTCAAATTCGAGCCTTCGACATCCTACTGGCATACGTTGAGAAAACAAAAACGGGGTCGGGCTATTCCCAGACCCACAAATAAACAAACAAACACTGTTGCTTCCCCGGCAACGGCGCCAATTTGTTGAGAGGGTTTGTTGACAACAAATAAATTTATAGTCAAGACCCCGCTGAGTATAGAGGAGTCAGGATCGTTCCACAGGAAGCACGGTTGTTTGTCTATCAAACTACAAAGAAAAGTAAATCAAAGCAAAGCAACACGAAATACCTACGACCAACCTCGTTAACGACTTTGTCAGGGTCGTTAACGAACCTGGATAAACTACTAACGTAGAATAACGACCTAAACACAGGTTCAGTACCGAGGCAACGAACTCAGTGACGAATATAACCATAGAAATTCAAATAAGAACAAAAATCTAGGACAAGGGTTACCACAACACAACCATGCATATAAACTCGTAAGAAGATAAAGATCATGCCTTTAAATAGATAAATTCATCAACGTTCGTTGACTAGCAAGCAAATCAATCTACTCTCAAAAACTAATTCAGTCAATCACTTGTTTTGGATCCAAAGCTCAAAACTTTCGCAATCGAACAATATCAACCTTCAAGTCTATAACTTTCTCTTTCAATCAAGTTAAAAACTCTAATCACCCCGATTCTCATCTAGGCATAAACACAACAAGCAATCTAAAAATAGATAGAAGGCATTCAACACATCATCTTACTCATAAAACCATGCATAACTATGCCGAGTTTAACCCCGACCCTAGATAGGAAAACTACTCACTATTCATAACTATAAAGCAAACAACTTCAATAAGAGAAAATATTGCAAAACTACTTCAAATTACTAAGAAAATATCGTCTTACACACTTCAGAAGAAACCAAAAACAACAAGAACACCGAATCGAAAACACGATTAACGACCTTAGCTTTACTCTCGTTCCACCTCGGTTCGTCCTCTCCTCCGACTCGACTCTCTCTCTCGGCTCTTCCAATCCGTCTACTACTCGAAACCCCCCCTCCTTTTAGGCTAGAAAAGAAGGGTATTTATACTAATAAAGCTATCTAATAAAAAAGGCTAGAAGATACAAACTTTCCTAAAAGATAGAAACTAACTCTAAAACGATAGAAATAATACCTAGAAAGAAAACAAGACCTAAAATATAAAATATAATAACCCTAAAACTCATTAAAAACCCTACCGACACGGAATAAATGTCCGCACAGGGTCGGTAAACATCACAACAAACTCTCGCAAAACTCTATCTGTAAGCCTCGTTAACGACCCTTCACAACCTCGTTAACGACCCTGGATCTTAAACACTTCAACTCCAAAAATCTTGACTTCGACTCCTTTATCTCGTATTCTTCCGTCCTCCACCATAGCATTCCAATCAGCTCTAGAAAGTACCGTTTTCTTGCTAAAAACCTACAAAAAGACACAAAACGGAGTAGCTTCCATACTTTTCACAAAATATGCAAAACTATCCAAAAACACGCAAAACTAACTCTAAAACTACTAAAACTAAACCTAACAAACTAAGAAAACACCCTAAAAACTATACCAAATACACGAACATCACCCCGTTGAATCTGTTTAAACCACGAAATTAGAAAAATTAGAATCCCAAATTAACAATTTAGCCGCAAATTCTTGGCCTTGATCCAAAGTAAGAGTTAAATCTCACCATGCTTGTTCTTTATTTTTTGAGAAGGGTTAGGGTTAGGGCTAATGTTAACCCTTCTAGGCAAGAACACGCCCGTTCTGACGCTCTCTCGCTTGGTGCCAGAAAGATTCTATGCGAATGGCAGTGGATGCAGTTGCCAGGGTAGGGGCAATTGAAGCGGAGGCCAAGCTGTCGATGATAGACCAAGGGGATGGTTATGGAGGTGGTTGGTGGACCTTCATCCATGGAAGAAGTCACCGTTTTCAGAGAGATATACTTGCTTCATGGCCTCCATGTTAGTTGCAGAAATTGTTGATAGAGTTTGAAATTTGGGTTTACTTACTTGAAAAGTCTATTGATGGTGAGTCAATTCGAATTTCTGAGCGAAGAAGCCATGGAAATCAGGTCTGGGCTTGTTTGGTGCTTCATCGACGGGTAGAAAACTCGAATTCCCTTCTGTTGTTGATGTTGCTCGCTTCTCATCCTCAACTTCGCCACTTCTCTGCGGGCATTAGCAGATCGAAAGAGGAGGAAACAACAATTTTGCAAGAAAATTTGAGAAACTCATGGGAGAGGGGTGCTTTTGAGCGAGGAAGAATCTAGAAAATGCTTAAAACAAGATTGGATTAAAAGAACTGAAGTCCAACACCAGAGAGGAGCGAGACATGCGGTGAGTTAACTTGGTGAAAAACTCCTCCTCATCGCTCTCAGTTTCTGTGACGGAGGAGCCAACAGCAAGGGGGGATGAGATCCGAGTTGGACCGTGATTTGTGGCAATAAAGTGAATTCGACGAGTCTCTCATTCCTCCGTTGATCTTCCTAGCAAGAAAAGTGAATCCGGCAACCGCTCTGAATGGAACGTGGTTTGTAGGTAGTTTATTTATGGAGCAGTTTCTACTGGCTTGGTTGAGAAAAAATTGTGAATAAAAGATGAGAGGAATTTTTTTAAGGCTGAATATGGTTACACGTGGCAGTAGCAGAAGGCTTGAAGCCTTATTGATTTAATTAGTTAGTAAGATATCAATTGGTAGCTGTTATATTTCTTATGTGTGTGTGCCATGTGTTAGTCACGTGCTTGTTTAGTGAAGTTGTTTGTTATGCTTGCTTTCTTATTCCTCATATCTGTAAATAAAAACGCATATAAAAAGGGTATGTAAACCTTTTTTAGGAGCTTTGAGACTTTGTGATGATAACGAAAAAGAGCATTTTTTCTCACATCGCTCTCCTCCCTCTTTCTTCCTCTTGATCTATTTATCTAGTTTTCTAGTTAATTATGTGTTAATTTCTGAAATTGATCAACTCAACATGGTATCAGAGCAGTAGTATAGTCCGCTTCAAGCTAGGGTTGCAGTTTTCTGTTCGACGATCAAATCTGCGAGTGGTGGCTGGTTAAATCGGTGGCTCACACCTCAATTGATGATGATTCAACCTTGCAACTAGCTAATCATGTTTGGATCGGGTTTCTCTCAACTAGATTCCAACAATCTCTGTTCAAACTCTCCGTGGAATCATGAACGGAGAAGAGGAGATCAGATTTTGTAGAGTGATTTGCTCAATCCCTTATTCATTCATCCATCTGATAACTCAGATATGACACTATCTTCCATCAAAATATTTGGAGATAACTATAGGCGATGGAGGAAGGCGATGTTGAAGGCCTTATCTATTAAAAACAAGTTGTGGCTGATAGAAGGAATTATTTCTCACGCTGTTGAAAATGCTTCTCAATATGACAAGTGCAACGATATGGTGTGTTCTTGGATTTTAAACATTGTATCCAAGGAGATCTATAACACAATTGATGAATATGACCTAGCTAAGGAAATTTGGGATGATTTAGCAGAAAGCTATGGTTAGAAAAATGCACCACTTATTTTTCAAGTCAAATGAGAAATTCAGGATTGTGAACAGGGAGAAATGACCTTGACTGAGTATTTCACCAAAATGAAAGGCTTATGGCAAAATCTAGCAGTCATCGGTACATCTATTTGTTGCAAATGTGGTAAATGTGAATGTGAGCTGCAAAAACAAAGTGATGAACTAGATCAGGAAGATAAGTTGATGAAGTTTTTAATGGGGCTTAATGATAGATATGACAATGCTAGACGTCATATATTGATGACTGTCCCACTTCCTATAACAAGCACAACCCATTCTTTGTTGTTACAAGAAGAACTGAGTAAGTAATAGCAGGCCTTGTTATAGTCAAGTACATAAGTTTTCCTATTAACCTTCTATATTGATGTGCATTCTAAAACAACTCCCCCTCCTTGGATAGTTTTTCATGAACATCCAGAGGAGTAAACAGAGGCTTTGCATTCAGCTTTCCAGTTTCTTCCAACATTTCCAGAACATATTTCATTTGGCTTAGAAACATACCTTGAAGCAACAGTCATACTGATGGTAGAGGGGAGTGGAAATCTAGAAGGAATGATGATGATAGCAGGAAAGACAAATGTTTCCATTGCAATGGAAATCATAAAGCTGATGGGTGTTGGGAACTGATTGGATATCCGAGTTCACACTACAAGAACAAGCCACAGTTGTCTCAGTCTTCCAAGTCAAGAACTAATGAGGGTGGAAAACGAGATAGTGGACATAACAATGCAGGGGCTGACTCTAAGGCCAATGCTACAGTTCTGAATGTAAAAAATGAGTTTTAGAATCAGGAAAACATGATTCCACATGGGAACTTACCTCTCAACGCAGTGGATCAGCAGAGAATGTTAAACAACTTCATGCTCCTCTTGAAGCAACAGTCAAGCAATTCTTCCCATGATGCCAATTTGATAGGTAAATTCTGTCTTACTGCTTCTTCTACTACTAATTTTTGATAATGGATAGTGGAGCTACTGACCACATGACCTTTGATCTAAACAACTTGTCCTAATCTTATTCCACACAGTCCAACACTGTAATTAATCTTCCTGATGGTAGTGTTAAGAAAATTTCTCATATTGGCACTATTGAATTACCAACTTTAACTCTCCATAATGTCCTTTGTGTGCCCAACTTTAAGTTCAATCTCTTGTCTCTAACCAAACTTGTCCATGAACAACATTATCATGTTTCCATGACCCTCGGTTATTATGTCATACAGGACCAATCAAAGAGGAAGATGATTGCCTATGGTAGATATCTCAATGGTCTATACTATATGGATCCAAACACAAATGAAGATACTCCAAGTGATCTCATGCTTTCCTTGAGTGCTCAGATTCTTCACTCCAAATAGAGATTTACCTTTTTTTTTTCTAAAGACATTTCAATTTTTCCTAATTTTACTGCCTTGTGGGATTTAAGAACACGGAATGCCAATCTTGTAAAGCTTACACACATTTTCGCTATAAGTAAAGACATTCAATCTCCTTTTGATCATGTGTGCACTGTTTGTCCTCAAGCAAGGCAAACCAGAAATTCTTTTCCTATAAGTCAATCTAATGCTAAAAATGTTTATGAATTGCTTCACTATGATGTTTGGGGACCCTATGGCCAATCAACTTTTGATGGTTTTAGATTCTTTCTTACCATATATGATGACGAAAGTAGGAGTGTGTGGGCCTTCTAAATGAAAAACAAGAGTGAAGTTGTCAATCATGCTCAAAATTTCATTCTTTTAGTACAAAATCAATTTCATACAAAAGCCAAGACTCTTAGAACTGATCAATGGTCTGAATTTGTTAACACCTCTATGTCCTCATTTTTATCTTCACAAGGAATCCTTCATCAAAATTATTTTGCCTATACACCTCAACACAATGGGAGGGTAGAGAGGAGACATAGGTATATTCTTAAAATAGCAAGATCCTTGATGATTCAATCTCATGTTCCTATACAGTTCTGGGGGGATAGTATTCTCACTACAACTTACCTTATCCATCAGCTTCCCAATCCTCTCTTACAACACCAAACACCCTAAGGAGTGTTATTTGGTCAATGATACAACATATAGTTATAGATTTTAGAGCATGTTTCTATTCTCTTTTCATGCATTTCTAGCTAGATTTTCACTTGAATTCGTAGTTTAGTTTTGTGTTACTTTAGTTCAGAATCTACACTCTTTTGTGCTTCATTCCAGGATTGAGGTGATCGAAAGGTGAGCATAGTGGATATCAAGCCAGGGACCGGAGCTATGGAGCTAGGAACAAGTGCAAGGAATGAAGAAACCATGGGAAGGCATTTGAATGTTAACACATGGGGACAAGCCAGCATGAGGGTGCTCAAGAGACTTAAACCGCATTGAGAAGATGCAAGCTACTAGAGGTTGAGCGCGGGGAAAGGAGGCAGAGTGCGACCGCGCTTAGGGGAGTTTGACCGCGCTCAGTCCCGCGTTGATCTAAGGTTGATTTCGAGCTTTGATTTATATTTTAGTTAACTTGTTATTTTAGGATATTTTGAGATTATGATATAAATACTTTTTAGTGTTTTATTTTGGGAGTTCAATTATTACGTTATTCAACTTTGAGAGAGATTTGGAGAGAACTTGGGAGACTAAAACCCTAGAGAAAAATTCGAAGAGAAACCTGACTCTTTGTAAGATTGATTCCTCTTTAATATCATTTTCTAGCTAACTCCACATGTCCAACTACTTAGTTGAAGTTGTATGTATGATTGTTTGTGAGATTTGAATTATTTCAACTTGCCTTGACTAGATTGAATTACTCCATGCTTAATTGATTAAATTCGCTTAGGATTATAATAGCTTGATCACCTACTTTGATTTCTAGGTTGATTTGCAACTAGAATAACTGAATATACGGTGGAATTTGGTTATTGATGGATGAGCCCTTTGATTAAACTTATATCTTGTGGAATAAGATTAATCAAGGGAGGAGAATTCAATCACAAAACTTCATGAACATACGGTGGAATTTATGAACGATGTTTCTACTGAATGCGTTGAACTAAAATTTGCATGATAAATTTGACATAGAAGGTTTTCTAGGATAATTGGTTAAAAAGTTAATAAATACGGTGCATATTAATAACCACATTGAGCTTGAATTCCATGGATTCACAATAGATTAGTCAAGGGATTTGAAATAAGAATAATCAAGGATCAATACTCATGTGTGCAATGGATACGAAGCTAGTTGGACGCTTTCTTTCTACTTGAAAACTCAATTATTTTACTTGTTTTTTTTTTCTTAGATTAATAGCTTGAAATCTGAAAATCCTCTTTATTACTCTAGTAATATTATTTAAATACTGTAAATTTGAGTCTTTGTAGTATGACTCTTGCTTTCACTACACTTAGGTTTGGAAGTTAGGATTTTTCTTTTTACAAGGCTTTTACCACGACATAAAAGTGCTCGTCAAATTTGGCCGTTGCCGGGGACTCGGCTATTTCTTTGTGTTTACATAGTATTACTATTTTTTTGGGTATGAGCCACTTGCATGGTTCATACCCGAGCTACTAATCCATCTCTTGCTGCTTTTGATCCTGAAATTGAAAGGATGGTCTCTAGATTGTGTCGTGAAGCTCGTGCTATCTTTCGTGAGTTATCGTTAGACCTAGATTCTTCCCCCTCTGATTCTGAGTCCGAAGGCATTCCTAAACTTGTAGAGATGGCTCAACAGACACAGAGACAATTGACTGCACATGATTTGCCTCAACAACCATTGGCGGTGAAGCTACCTGAGCTCCTTGACGGTGTCCAATTTGAACTGAAGTCTGGGTTGATTCACCTCCTTCCTCAATTCCATTAGAAGGTCGGTGAGGATCCCAACAAACATTTGGCTGAATTTCATGATGTCTGCCCTAGCATGAAACTGAAGGGCGTCACTAATGATCAAGTTAAGCATAGAGCTTTCTCTTTTTCCTTGAAAGTGGGAGCTAGTGATTGGATATACTATTTGGATCCTGGAACTATTGAGACTCGGGAGCAAATGAAGAAGGCTTTCCTTGAGAAGTACTTTCCTGCCACAAAGCTTTCAAGTCTAAAGAAGAGTATTAGCAATATTGAGCAGCTCCCGAATGAATCATTGTATGAGTATTATGAGAGGTTCAAAAAGCTAATCTCAAGTTGCCCTTATCATGGTTACTCCTAGCTGGATCTTGTTATGTACCTCCATGAAGGTTTATTAGATGAAGAACGACGACATGTTAACGCTGCCTGTGGAGGAAACATCCTAAATAAGACTCTTGCTGAAGCATTTGAGCTCTTCCATGAGCTCTTTGAAGGCTCTCGTCAATGCAGCAAAAGAGCTACAATGAATGCTGCCCATTCCATTTATGCTAGTGCTTTACATGAGGAGGTGAGTGAGTTGAAGACATTGTTCAAGCAATTCATCTTAGGAGGACAACAACATGTCAAAGCTTGCAATTTCTTCTCCGACATCACTCACAAGACAAATGCTTGTCTTATTGTTCAATCTCAAGAGGAAGAGGTTAATACGCTTGGATGATCCTTATTCGAACACGTACTATCCAGGCTGGAAGGATCATCCTAAATTTGTGGTATGGAAATCAAAATCAACAATACGCTCCTCAAAGCAGCTCTCGAGGTTTTAGACCCCCCTTTCAACCTCGACCTCAAGCATCAAATCAAGGCCCTTCTTTGTTCACGGATGACATGATCCGCAATCTTGCCCAAAGCATGAACACTATGCAACAATCCATGGGACAATTACAACAAGATACCAAGTCAAGCATCACCAACATGGAGAATCAAGTGAGCCAACTTGCAAAGGCAATGAGCAAACTTGAAGCTAAAGATTCCAATAGACTGCCCTCTCAAACGGAGCTCAATCCTAAGCAACGCGTAAATGCAATCTCGCTTCGGAGCAGTAATGTCTTGGAGAACAAAGCCGAAAAGCGAACAACTTTGCATGAGAACAAGGAAGAAGAGGACAAAATTTCAAAGCCTGTACAAGTGCCCGTGCACGGTCAAGAAGCTGGGAGCACGCCTGCGCTTACAGGCCCCATATCACGCCCAGGCTACAAAAGCTTCGATAAGCTGAACGCGTTCCAAAATGGTGGGAGCGCAACTGCGCTCCAAGGTACTCAGCCCGCGTCTAGGGATCTGTGTGAAGAATCATCTAACCCTTCGACCTCGGCTCCCAAAACTCCTCCACCGTTTCCCGAAGCCTTAAAGGAGACCCGTATGATCGAGAATAAAAAAGAGTTCTTCGAGACATTTAGCAAATGCGAGGTGAACATTCCACTACTAAAACTTATCAAGAGCATTCCTCGCTATGCTAAATTCTTGAAGGAACTATGCATGGTCAAGCGGAAGCAAAAGCTTATGGGAAGCAAAAGATCAAGGTTAGCGAGTGAATCTCAGTGGTTTTCAAAAGACGAATCCCAAAGAAGTGTGGAGACCCAAGTATGTTCACTATTCCTTGCACCATAGGTGAAACTAAGTTTGATAAGGCTTTGCTCGATTTGGGTGCGTCTATAAATGTCCTTCATTATCCATTTATGACTCTCTTGAGCTTGGTCCATTACATGCAACAGGTATAGTAATTCAATTGGCCGATAGATCTAATGTTTACCCAAAGGGGCTTTTTGAAGATGTGCTTATTATGGTTGATAAGTTGACCTTTCCCGCTGATTTTTATGTACTTGATATGGAAACATGATAAGCATGCGGCTCCAATTCTCTTAGGTAGACCATTCTTAAAAACGGCCAACATAAAATTTGATGTGTGTAGTGGCTCATTAACTATGGAATTTGATGGTGAAAGGGTTGAGTATAACATTTATGATGCCATGAAACTCCCCTATGATGACAATTCTTTATGCTCCATTGATGTTTTAGATACTCCTGTCCAAAATTTCTTCAATATTAATGACTAGATGGATTGAAATCTACTCTTGAGAACTCTGTGGTTGATGATGATGAAGTGGATTTTATGCTAAATGATGACATGCACGGATTTGTAGCTGAGTTGAACGCTCATTAAGAGCGACCACTCTTGCTTCCGGTATCTAAGCCCATACCACTAACATTGCCAACCGAGAAGCTTGTACATTCTGTTGTGCAATCCCCAAATGTGGAGCTCAAGCAATTATCGGGCCACCATAAGCACACCTTTCTAGGGGATGGAGAAACCTTGCCAGGATATTCATCACCACCAACGGAGGAGAATATTTTAGAGCGTGTCAACTCTTATGACGAGGTTAGTTTCCTTTTCTCTTTACTGTTATTTTACTTTAGGGACAAAGAAAAGCTTAAGCATGGGGGAAGGGGATTCTTTGTTTTGTCATAAGTGCTGAGTTGTAGTTAGTTCATGTAGTTGCATTTGCATGTTTACATTATTGTTTTGAATTTATTAAAAAGCTTGAAAGTTCCGATAAAAATTAAAAAATTCAGGAAATTTTTAGAAAAAAATTTCATTCTAGGATTCATTTTCCCCTTGGAACCACTTGTTTGTTGAGTGAGCATGAATTCATATCCCATGACTTGTCAGTTATTGATGAAAGTTCTACAAAATTGCTTGATTATGAAGGAGTAAGCATGAAAGTGGAAATTTTGAGTTATTTTTGAAATTCTAACCATTTAATACCTTGTGAGATCTTTTGAGCCTTTTATATGCTTATATTTGCATGAAAATTCTTGAGTGTATCTCTTTGATTGTTTAAACTCTAGAACATGCATTTAGATTCATTTTCAAGGCCACATTATATTTTTAAATGCATGATGTAAAAAGGATTGAGGCATTTTTCTTAGCTCATTTATATCCTTATCTACCTTACATTATACTTTTATTTTTGTAGCCCCATTGTTTTGAGCCTTATCCTTGATTTTTAGCTCCATAAAATTTGTTCCTAGCCAAACAAGTGCCCGTGAGCGGTCAAGAAGCTGGGAGCACGCCTGCTCTTACAGGACCCATACCACGCCCAGGCTACAAGCTTCGATAAGCTGAACACGGTCCAAAATGGTGGGAGCGCAACTGCGCTCCAAGGTACTCAGCCCGTGTCTAGGGATCTGTGTGAAGAATCATCTAACCCTTCGACCTCGGCTCCCAAAACTCCTCCACCGTTTCCCGAAGCCTTAAAGGAGACCCGTATGATCGAGAATAAAAAAGATTTCTTCGAGACATTTAACAAATGCGAGGTGAACATTCCACTACTAAAACTTATCAAGAGCATTCCTCGCTATGCTAAATTCTTAAAGGAGCTATGCACGGTCAAGCGGAAGCAAAAACTTATGGGAAGCAAAAGATCAACGTTAGCGAGTGAATCTCAGCGGTTTTCAAAAGACGAATGCCAAAGAAGTGTGGAGACACAAGTATGTTCACTATTCCTTGCACCATAGGTGAAACTAAGTTTGATAAGGCTTTGCTTGATTTGGGTGCTTCTATAAATGTCCTTCATTATTCCATTTATGAATCTCTTGAGCTTGTTCCATTACATGCAACAGGTGTAGTAATTCAATTGGACGATAGATCTAATGTTTATCCAAAGGGGCTTTTTGAAGATGTGCTTATTATGGTTGATAAGTTGACCTTTCCCGCTGATTTTTATGTACTTGATATGGAAACATGATAAGCATGCGGCTCCAATTCTCTTAGGTAGACCATTCTTAAAAACGGGCAACATAAAATTTGATGTGTGTAGTGGCTCATTAACTATGGAATTGATGGTGAAAGGGTTAAGTATAACATTTATGATGCCATGAAATTCCCCTATGATGACAATTCTTTATGCTCCATTGTTGTTTTAGATACTCCTATCCAAAATTTCTTCAATATTCATGACCATGATGGATTGAAATCTACTCTTGAGAACTTTGTGGTTGATGATGATGATGAAGTGGATTTTATGCTAAATGATGACATGCAGGGAGTTGTAGCTGAGTTGAACGCTCATTACGAGCGACCACTCTTTCTTCCGGGATCTAGGCCCATACCACTAACATTGCCAAGCGAGAAGCTTGTACCTTCTGTTGTGCATGCCCCAAATGTGGAGCTCAAGCAATTATCGGGCCACCATAAGCACACCTTTCTAGGGGATGGAGAAACCTTGCCAGGATATTCATCAACACCAACGGAGGAGAATATTTTAGAGTGTGTCAACTCTTATGACGAGGTTAGTTTCCTTTTCTCTTTACTGTTATTTTACTTTAGGGACAAAGAAAAGCTTAAGCATGGGGGAAGGGGATTCTTTGTTTTTTCATAAGTGCTGAGTTGTAGTTAGTTCATGTAGTTGCATTTGCATGTTTACATTATTGTTTTGCATTTATTAAAAAGCTTGAAAGTTCCAAAAAAAATTGAAAAATTCAGGAAATTTTTAAAAAAAAACTACATTCTAGGATTCATATTCCCCTTAGAACCACTTGTTTGTTGAGTGAGCATGATTTCATATCCCATGACTTGTCAGTTATTGATGAAAGTTTTACAAAATTGCTTGATTATGAAGGAGTAAGCATGAAAGTGGAAATTTTGAGTTATTTTTGAAGTTCTAACCATTTAATAGCTTGTGAGATCTTTTGAGCCTTTTATATGCTTATATTTGCATGAAAATTCTTGAGTGTATCTCTTTGATTGTTTAAACTCTAGAACTTGCATTTAGATTCTTTCTCAAGGCCACATTATATTTTTAAATGCATGATGTAAAAAGGATTGGGGCATTTTTCTTAGCTCATTTATATCCTTATCTACCCTACATTATACTTTTGTTTTTGTAGCCCCATTGTTTTGAGCCTTATCCTTGATTTTTAGCTCCATAAAATTTGTTCCTAGCCAAACAAGTGCCCGTGAGAGGTCAAGAACTTGGGAGCACGCCTGCTCTTACAGGCCCCATACCACGCCCAGGCTACAAAAGCTTCGATAAGCTGAACGCGGTCCAAAATGGTGGGAGCGCAACTGCGCTCCAAGGTACTCAGCCCGCGTCTAGGGATCTGTGTGAAGAATCATCTAACCCTTCGACCTCGGCTCCCAAAACTTCTCCACCGTTTCCCGAAGCCTTAAAGGAGACCCGTATGATCGAGAATAAAAAAGAGTTCTTCGAGACATTTAGCAAATGCGAGGTGAACATTCCACTACTAAAACTTATCAAGAGCATTTGCTAAATTCTTAAAGGAGCTATGCACGGTCAAGCGGAAGCAAAAGCTTATGGGAAGCAAAAGATCAAGGTTAGCGAGTGAATCTCAGCGGTTTTCAAAAGACGAATGCCAAAGAAGTGTGGAGACCCAAGTATGTTCACTATTCCTTGCACCATAGGTGAAACTATGTTTGATAAGGCTTTCCTCGATTTGGGTGCTTCTATAAATGTCCTTCATTATTCCATTTATGAATCTCTTGAGCTTGGTCCATTACATGCAACAGGTGTAGTAATTCAATTGGACGATAGATCTAATGTTTACCCAAAGGGGCTTTTTGAAGATGTGCTTATTATGGTTGATAAGTTGACCTTTCCCGCTGATTTTTATGTACTTGATATGGAAACATGATAAGCATGCGGCTCCAATTCTCTTAGGTAGACCATTCTTAAAAACGGGCAACATAAAATTTGATGTGTGTAGTGGCTCATTAACTGTGGAATTTGATGGTGAAAGGGTTAAGTATAACATTTATGATGCCATGAAATTCCCCTATGATGACAATTCTTTATGCTCCATTGTTGTTTTAGATACTCCTGTCCAAAATTTCTTCAATATTCATGACCATGATGGATTGAAATCTTTGCTTGAGAACTTTGTGGTTGATGACGATGAAGTGGATTTTATGCTAAATGATGACATGCAGGGAGTTGTAGCTGAGTTGAACGCTCATTACGAGTGACCACTCTTGCTTCCGGTATCTAAGCCCATACCACTAACATTGCCAACCGAGAAGCTTGTACATTCTGTTGTGCATGCCCCAAATGTGGAGCTCAAGCAATTATCGGGCCACCATAAGCACACCTTTCTAGGGGATGGAGAAACCTTGCCAGGATATTCATCACCACCAACGGAGGAGAATATTTTATAGCGTGTCAACTCTTATGACGAGGTTAGTTTCCTTTTCTCTTTACTGTTATTTTACTTTAGGGACAAATAAAAGCTTAAGCATGGGGGAAGGGGATTCTTTGTTTTTTCATAAGTGCTGAGTTGTAGTTAGTTCATGCAGTTGCATTTTCATGTTTACATTATTGTTTTGCATTGATTAAAAAGCTTGAAAGTTCCAATAAAAATTGAAAAATTCAGGAAATTTAAAAAAATAAAATTACATTCTAGGATTCATATTCCCCTTGGAACCACTTGTTTGTTGAGTGAGCATGATTTCATATCCCATGACTTGTCAGTTATTGATGAAAGTTTTACAAAATTGCTTGATTATGAAGGAGTAAGCATGAAAGTGGAAATTTTGAGTTATTTTTGAAGTTCTAACCATTTAATACCTTGTGAGATCTTTTGAGCCTTTTATATGCTTATATTTGCATGAAAATTCTTGAGTGTATCTCTTTGATTGTTTAAACTCTAGAACTTGCATTTAGATTCTTTCTCAAGGCCACATTATATTTTTAAATGCATGATGTAAAAAGGATTGAGGCATTTTTCTTAGCTCATTTATATCCTTATCTACCCTACATTATACTTTAGTTTTTGTAGCCCCATTGTTTTGAGCCTTATCCTTGATTTTTAGCTCCATAAAATTTGTTCCTAGCCAAACAAGTGCCCGTGAGCGGTTAAGAACCTCGGAGCACGCCTGCTCTTACAAGCCCCATACCACGCCCAGGCTACAAAAGCTTCGATAAGCTGAACGCGGTCCAAAATGGTGGGAGCGCAATTGCGCTCCAAGGTACTCAGCCCGCGTCTAGGGATCTGTGTGAAGAATCATCTAACCCTTCGACCTCGTCTCCCAAAACTCCTCCACCGTTTCCCGAAGCCTTAAAGGAGACCCGCATGATCGAGAATAAAAAAGAGTTCTTCGAGACATTTAGCAAATGCGAGGTGAACATTCCACTACTAAAACTTATCAAGAGCATTTGCTAAATTCTTAAAGGAGCTATGCACGGTCAAGCGGAAGCAAAAGCTTATGGGAAGCAAAAGATCAAGGTTAGCGAGTGAATCTCAGCGGTTTTCAAAAGACGAATGCCAAAGAAGTGTGGAGACCCAAGTATGTTCACTATTCCTTGCACCATAGGTGAAACTATGTTTGATAAGGCTTTCCTCGATTTGGGTGCTTCTATAAATGTCCTTCATTATTCCATTTATGAATCTCTTGAGCTTGGTCCATTACATGCAACAGGTGTAGTAATTCAATTGGACGATAGATCTAATGTTTACCCAAAGGGGCTTTTTGAAGATGTGCTTATTATGGTTGAAAAGTTGACCTTTCCCGCTGATTTTTATGTACTTGATATAGAAACATGATAAGCATGTGGCTCCAATTCTCTTAGGTAGACCATTCTTAAAAACGGGCAACATAAAATTTGATGTGTGTAGTGGCTCATTAACTATGGAATTTGATGGTGAAAGGGTTAAGTATAACATTTATGATGCCATGAAATTCCCCTATGATGACAATTCTTTATGCTCCATTGTTGTTTTAGATACTCCTATCCAAAATTTCTTCAATATTCATGACCACGATGGATTGAAATCTACTCTTGAGAACTCTGTGGTTGATGATGATGATGAAGTGGATTTTATCCTAAATGATGATATGCAGGGAGTTTTAGCTGAGTTGAACGCTCATTACGAGCGACCACTCTTTCTTCCGGGATCTAGGCCCATACCACTAACATTGCCAAGCGAGAAGCTTGTACCTTCTGTTGTGCATGCCCCAAATGTGGAGCTCAAGCAATTATCGGGCCACCATAAGCACACCTTTCTAGGGGATGGAGAAACCTTGCCAGGATATTCATCACCACCAACGGAGGAGAATATTTTAGAGTGTGTCAACTCTTATGACGAGGTTAGTTTCCTTTTCTCTTTACTGTTATTTTACTTTAGGGACAAAGAAAAGCTTAAGCATGGGGGAAGGGGATTCTTTGTTTTTTCATAAGTGCTGAGTTGTAGTTAGTTCATGTAGTTGCATTTGCATGTTTACATTATTGTTTTGCATTTATTAAAAAGCTTGAAAGTTCCAAAAAAAATTGAAAAATTCAGGAATTTTTTTAAAAAAAACTACATTCTAGGATTCATATTCCCCTTGGAACCACTTGTTTGTTGAGTGAGCATGATTTCATATCCCATGACTTGTCAGTTATTGATGAAAGTTTTACAAAATTGCTTGATTTTGAAGGAGTAAGCATGAAAGTGGAAATTTTGAGTTATTTTTGAAGTTCTAACCATTTAATACCTTGTGAGATCTTTTGAGCCTTTTATATGCTTATATTTGCTTGAAAATTCTTGAGTGTATCTCTTTGATTGTTTAAACTCTAGAACTTGCATTTAGATTCTTTCTCAAGGCCACATTATATTTTTAAATGCATGATGTAAAAAGGATAGGGGCATTTTTCTTAGCTCATTTATATCCTTATCTACCCTACATTATACTTTTGTTTTTGTAGCCCCATTGTTTTGAGCCTTATCCTTGATTTTTAGCTCCATAAAATTTGTTCCTAGCCAAACAAGTGCCCGTGAGCGGTCAAGAACCTGGGAGCACGCCTGCTCTTACAGGCCCCATACCACGCCCAGGCTACAAAAGCTTCGATAAGCTGAACGCGGTCCAAAATGGTGGGAGCGCCACTGCGCTCCAAGGTACTCAGCCCGCGTCTAGGGATTTGTGTGAAGAATCATCTAACCCTTCGACCTCGTCTCCCAAAACTCCTCCACCGTTTCCCGAAGTCTTAAAGGAGACCCGTATGATCGAGAATAAAAAAGAGTTCTTCGAGACATTTAGCAAATGCGAGGTGAACATTCCACTACTAAAACTTATCAAGAGCATTTGCTAAATTCTTAAAGGAGCTATGCACGGTCAAGCGGAAGCAAAAGCTTATGGGAAGCAAAAGATCAAGGTTAGCGAGTGAATCTCAGCGGTTTTCAAAAGACGAATGCCAAAGAAGTGTGGAGACCCAAGTATGTTCACTATTCCTTGCACCATAGGTGAAACTATGTTTGATAAGGCTTTGCTCGATTTGGGTGCTTCTATAAATATCCTTCATTATTACATTTATGAATCTCTTGAGCTTGGTCCATTACATGCAACAGGTGTAGTAATTCAATTGGACGATAGATCTAATGTTTACCCAAAGGGGCTTTTTGAAGATGTGCTTACTATGGTTGATAAGTTGACCTTTCCCGCTGATTTTTATGTACTTGATATGGAAACATGATAAGCATGCGGCTCCAATTCTCTTAGGTAGACCATTCTTAAAAACGGGCAACATAAAATTTGATGTGTGTAGTGGCTCATTAACTATGGAATTTGATGGTGAAAGGGTTAAGTATAACATTTATGATGCCATGAAATTCCCCTATGATGACAATTCTTTATGCTCCATTGTTGTTTTAGATACTCCTGTCCAAAATTTCTTCAATATTCATGACCATGATGGATTGAAATCTTTTCTTGAGAACTTTGTGGTTGATGATGATGAAGTGGATTTTATGCTAAATGATGACATGCAGGGAGTTGTAGCTGAGTTGAACGCTCATTAAGAGCGACCACTCTTGCTTCCGGTATCTAAGCCCATACCACTAACATTGCCAACCGAGAAGCTTGTACATTCTGTTGTGCAATCCCCAAATGTGGAGCTCAAGCAATTATCGGGCCACCATAAGCACACCTTTCTAGGGGATGGAGAAACCTTGCCAGGATATTCATCACCACCAACGGAGGAGAATATTTTAGAGCGTGTCAACTCTTATGACGAGGTTAGTTTCCTTTTCTCTTTACTGTTATTTTACTTTAGGGACAAAGAAAAGCTTAAGCATGGGGGAAGGGGATTCTTTGTTTTGTCATAAGTGTTGAGTTGTAGTTAGTTCATGTAGTTGCATTTGCATGTTTACATTATTGTTTTGCATTGATTAAAAAGCTTGAAAGTTCCAATAAAAATTGAAAAATTCAGGAAATTTAAAAAAATAAAATTAAATTCTAGGATTCATATTCCCCTTGGAACCACTTGTTTGTTGAGTGAGCATGATTTCATATCCCATGACTTGTCAGTTATTGATGAAAGTCTTACAAAATTGCTTGATTATGAAGGAGTAAGCATGAAAGTGGAAATTTTGAGTTATTTTTGAAGTTCTAACCATTTAATACCTTGTGAGATCTTTTGAGCCTTTTATATGCTTATATTTGCATGAAAATTCTTGAGTGTATCTCTTTGATTGTTTAAACTCTAGAACTTGCATTTAGATTCTTTCTCAAGGCCACATTATATTTTTAAATGCATGATGTAAAAAGGATTGAGGCATTTTTCTTAGCTCATTTATATCCTTATCTACCCTACATTATACTTTTGTTTTTGTAGCCCCATTGTTTTGATCCTTATCCTTGATTTTTAGCTCCATAAAATTTGTTCCTAGCCAAACAAGTGCCCGTGAGCGGTCAAGAACCTGGGAGCACGCCTGCTCTTACAGGCCCCATACCACGCCCAGGCTACAAAAGCTTCGATAAGCTGAACGCGGTCCAAAATGGTGGGAGCGCAATTGCGCTCCAAGGTACTCAGCCTGCGTCTAGGGATCTGTGTGAAGAATCATCTAACCCTTCGACCTCGGCTCCCAAAACTCCTCCACCGTTTCCCGAAGCCTTAAAGGAGACCCGTATGATCGAGAATAAAAAAGAGTTCTTCGAGACATTTAGCAAATGCGAGGTGAACATTCCACTACTAAAACTTATCAAGAGCATTTGCTAAATTCTTAAAGGAGCTATGCACGGTCAAGCGAAAGCAAAAGCTTATGGGAAGCAAAAGATCAAGGTTAGCGAGTGAATCTCAGCGGTTTTCAAAAGACGAATGCCAAAGAAGTGTGGAGACCCAAGTATGTTCACTATTCCTTGCACCATAGGTGAAACTATGTTTGATAAGGCTTTCCTCGATTTGGGTGCTTCTATTAATGTCCTTCATTATTCCATTTATGAATCTCTTGAGCTTGGTCCATTACACGCAACAGGTGTAGTAATTCAATTGGCCGATAGATCTAATGTTTACCCAAAGGGGCTTTTTGAAGATGTGCTTATTATGGTTGATAAGTTGACCTTTCCCGCTGATTTTTATGTACTTGATATGGAAACATGATAAGCATGCGGATCCAATTCTCTTAGGTAGACCATTCTTAAAAACGGGCAACATAAAATTTGATGTGTGTAGTGGCTCATTAACTATGGAATTTGATGGTGAAAGGGTTAAGTATAACATTTATGATGCCATGAAATTCCCCTATGATGACAATTCTTTATGCTCTATTGTTGTTTTAGATACTCCTGTCCAAAATTTCTTCAATATTCATGACCACGATGGATTGAAATCTTTTCTTGAGAACTTTGTGGTTGATGATGATGAAGTGGATTTTATGCTAAATGATGACATGCAGGGAGTTGTAGCTGAGTTGAACGCTCATTACGAGCGACCACTCTTGCTTCCGGTATCTAAGCCCATACCACTAACATTGCCAACCGAGAAGCTTGTACATTCTATTGTGCAATCCCCAAATGTGGAGCTCAAGGAATGATCGGGCCACCATAAGCACACCTTTCTAGGGGATGGAGAAACCTTGCCAGGATATTCATCACCACCAGCGGAGGAGAATATTTTAGAGCGTGTCAACTCTTATGACGAGGTTAGTTTCCTTTTCTCTTTACTGTTATTTTACTTTAGGGACAAAGAAAAGCTTAAGCATGGGGGAAGGGGATTCTTTGTTTTGTCATAAGTGCTGAGTTGTAGTTAGTTCATGTAGTTTCATTTGCATGTTTACATTATTGTTTTGCATTGATTAAAAAGCTTGAAAGTTCCAATAAAAATTGAAAAATTCAGGAAATTTAAAAAAATAAAATTACATTCTAGGATTCATATTCCCCTTGGAACCACTTGTTTGTTGAGTGAGCATGATTTTATATCCCATGACTTGTCAGTTATTGATGAAAGTCTTACAAAATTGCTTGATTATGAAGGAGTAAGCATGAAAGTGGAAATTTTGAGTTATTTTTGAAGTTCTAACCATTTAATACCTTGTGAGATCTTTTGAGCCTTTTATATGCTTATATTTGCATGAAAATTCTTGAGTGTATCTCTTTGATTGTTTAAACTCTAGAACTTGCATTTAGATTCTTTCTCAAGGCCACATTATATTTTTAAATGCATGATGTAAAAAGGATTGAGGCATTTTTCTTAGCTCATTTATATCCTTATCTACCCTACTTTATACTTTTGTTTTTGTAGCCCCATTGTTTTGAGCCTTATCCTTGATTTTTAGCTCCATAAAATTTGTTCCTAGCCAAACAAGTGCCCGTGAGCGGTCAAGAACCTGGGAGCACGCCTGCTCTTACAGGCCCCATACCACGCCCAGGCTACAAAAGCTTCGATAAGCTGAACGCGGTCCAAAATGGTGGGAGCGCAATTGCGCTCCAAGGTACTCAGCCCGCGTCTAGGGATCTGTGTGAAGAATCATCTAACCCTTCGACCTCGGCTCCCAAAACTCCTCCACCGTTTCCCGAAGCCTTAAAGGAGACCCGTATGATCGAGAATAAAAAAGAGTTCTTCGAGACATTTAGCAAATGCGAGGTGAACATTCCACTACTAAAACTTATCAAGAGCATTTGCTAAATTCTTAAAGGAGCTATGCACGGTCAAGCGGAAGCAAAAGCTTATGGGAAGCAAAAGATCAAGGTTAGCGAGTGAATCTCAGCGGTTTTCAAAAGACGAATGCCAAAGAAGTGTGGAGACCCAAGTATGTTCACTATTCCTTGCACCATAGGTGAAACTATGTTTGATAAGGCTTTCCTCGATTTGGGTGCTTCTATAAATGTCCTTCATTATTCCATTTATGAATCTCTTGAGCTTGGTCCATTACATGCAACAGGTGTAGTAATTCAATTGGACGATAGATCTAATGTTTACCCAAAGGGGCTTTTTGAAGATGTGCTTATTATGGTTGATAAGTTGACCTTTCCCGCTGATTTTTATGTACTTGATATGGAAACATGATAAGCATGCGGCTCCAATTCTCATAGGTAGACCATTCTTAAAAACGGGCAACATAAAATTTGATGTGTGTAGTGGCTCATTAACTATGGAATTTGATGGTGAAAGGGTTAAGTATAACATTTATGATGCCATGAAATTCCCCTATGATGACAATTCTTTATGCTCCATTGTTGTTTTAGATACTCCTGTCCTAAATTTCTTCAATATTCATGACCATGATGGATTGAAATCTTTTCTTGAGAACTTTGTGGTTGATGATGATGAAGTGGATTTTATGCTAAATGATGACATGCAGGGAGTTGTAGCTGAGTTGAACGCTCATTAAGAGCGACCACTCTTGCTTCCGGTATCTAAGCCCATACCACTAACATTGCCAACCGAGAAGCTTGTACATTCTGTTGTGCAATCCCCAAATGTGGAGCTCAAGCAATTATCGGGCCACCATAAGCACACCTTTCTAGGGGATGGAGAAACCTTGCCAGGATATTCATCACCACCAACGGAGGAGAATATTTTAGAGCGTGTCAACTCTTATGACGAGGTTAGTTTCCTTTTCTCTTTACTGTTATTTTACTTTAGGGACAAAGAAAAGCTTAAGCATGGGGGAAGGGGATTCTTTGTTTTGTCATAAGTGTTGAGTTGTAGTTAGTTCATGTAGTTGCATTTGCTTGTTTACATTATTGTTTTGCATTGATTAAAAAGCTTGAAAGTTCCAATAAAAATTGAAAAATTCAGGAAATTTAAAAAAATAAAATTACATTCTAGGATTCATATTCCCCTTGGAACCACTTGTTTGTTGAGTGAGCATGATTTCATATCCCATGACTTGTCAGTTATGATGAAAGTTCTACAAAATTGCTTGATTATGAAGGAGTAAGCATGAAAGTGGAAATTTTGAGTTATTTTTGAAGTTCTAACCATTTAATACCTTGTGAGATCTTTTGAGCCTTTTATATGCTTATATTTGCATGAAAATTCTTGAGTGTATCTCTTTGATTGTTTGAACTCTAGAACTTGCATTTAGATTCTTTCTCAAGGCCACATTATATTTTTAAATGCATGATGTAAAAAGGATTGAGGCATTTTTCTTAGCTCGTTTATATCCTTATCTACCCTACATTATACTTTTGTTTTTGTAGCCCCATTGTTTTGAGCCTTATCCTTGATTTTTAGCTCCATAAAATTTGTTCCTAGCCAAATACACTTGACCTATATCCGGGAATTAGGATTTGACTAGGGGAGTTTTGAGAGTTATATGATGTGATTTGGGGTTTGTAATGAAGTTGAAAAAGGTGTAATTGAGGAGAATGTTGAAAAGATGATAAGAAAGTTAAGGATGTTGGGAAATTTTATTGAAAATCATATAAGAGAAAGTTTGGAATGATTGGTTGATGGAGATGAGTTTGGTGTAAACTTTGCAAATTTTTTCTTGTGAGAGAAGAAAAGGAAAAAGGATGAATCTCAAAATGGGGTTTTGTGGTAAGTAAAAAGATGAGCAAAAAGAAATAAGTATTTGAATGTAAGTGATGGGAAGAAAGGGAAAGTAAGTTGGTGAAATTCTTTGAGAGTGAGTGATGTTGTTATTTGGGTTTTAGTTGATTCTAGTTCCCGGATTTAGCACCACATGGCCAAATATGATCCCCACCTACTTGTTTATACCTTGGCCCCATTACAACCTTGAAAAAGCCCTCATGATTTATGTTGTGCATTTGATCATTAATGGTGGAGATTTAGTACACTAATGCAAGTATGTGGTAGTTGGCATTGAAAGATGATTTTTGATTGAAAACACTTACCTTTTTAACCACTTGAGTGATGAGTGCAAACACATATACCTTGGTGAGGGTTAGAATGGATTGATGACTTGGTTTGAAGCTTTCGTTTGATGTATACGATGATTTCATAGTTGAGTTTGAGTCTCATGAATATGAATTGAACTCATAGCTTGCTTGTTTGTGGTGTGATTGATTTTATGTCTTGCTTGAGGACAAGCAAGGTTGAAGCATGGAGGAATTTGATAGAGCATATAGTTATAGGTTTTAGATCATGTTTCTATTCTCTTTTCATGCATTTCTAGCTAGATTTTCACCTTAATTCGTAGTTTAGTTTTGTTTTAGTTTAGTTCGAAATCTACGCTCTTTTGTGCTTCATTGCAGGATTGAGGTGATCGAAAGGTGAGCATGGTGGATATCAAGAAAGGGACCGAATCTATGGAGCTAGGAACAAATTCAAGGAATGAAGAAACCATGGGAAGGCATTTAAATGTCAAGACATGAGGACAAGCCAACATGAGGGTGCTCAGGAGATTTACTACGCACCGAGGAGGTGGAAGGTACTAGAGGATGAGCAGGGAAAGGAGGCGGAGCGCGACTGCGCTTAGGGGAGTTTGACCGCGTTGAGGCCCGCATTGACCTGACGCTGATTTCGAGCTTCGATTTATTTTTTAGTTAACTTCTTGTCATTTTAGAATATTTGAGATTATGATATAAATACTTTTTAGGGTTTTATTTTGGGAGTTCAATTATTACGTTATTCAACTTTGAGAGAGATTTGGAGAGAACTTGGGAGACTGTAAACATAGAGAAGAATTTGAAGTAAAACCTGACTCTTTGTAAGTTTGATTCCTCTTTAATGTCGTTTTCTAGCTAATTCCCCATGTCCAACTAGTTAGTTGAAGTTGTATGCATGATGTTTTGTGAGATTTGAATTATTTCAACTTGCCTTGACTAGATTGAATTACTCTATGCTTAATTGATTAAATTCGCTTAGGATTATAATAGCTTGATCACCTATTTTGATTTCTAGGTTGAATTACAACTAGAATAATTGAATATAAGGTGGAATTTGGTTATTCATGGATGAGTCCTTTGATTAATCTTATACACGGTGGAATAAGGTTAATCAAAGGAGGAGAATTCAATCACAAAACTTCATGAATATATGGTGGAATTTATGAACGATGTTTCTATTGACTGCTTTGAACTAAAATTTGCATGATCAATTTGACATAGAAGGTTTTCTAGGATAATTGGTTAAAAGGTTATTAAAGACGGTGTATATTGATAACCACATTGAGCTTGAATTCCATGAATTCACAATAGATTAGTCAAGGGAATTGAACTAAGAATAATCAAGGATCAATGCTCATGTGTGCAATGGATACGAAGCTAGTTGGACGCTTTCTTTCTACTTGAAAACTCAATTATTTTACTTGTTTTGTTTTTGTTTTCTTAGATTAATACCTTGAAATCTGAAAATCCCCTTTTATTACTCTAGTAATATTATTTAAACACTGGAAATCTGAGTCGATGTGGTACGACCCTTGCTTTCACTATACTTAGGTTCGGAAGTTAGGAGTTTTCTTTGACAACGTTTTTACCACGACATAAAAGTGCTCGTCAGTCAAACTCCTTCCTATGATCATTTAAAAGTGTTTGGATCACTATGTTTTGTTTCTAATCCTCACTTAACAACTCTCAAAAAGTTCTCTCCTCGATCTGATCCTTGTATATTTGTTAGGTACCCTTATGGTAAGATAGGATATAAGGTGTACAATCTTAAAACTCATAAGTATATGGTCAGCCGAGATGTTATGTTCTATGAACACATTTTTCCATACAAACTCTATTCAGAGAATTGTTCTATTAATATCTTTCCCAACAAATCTTTCACTGACTATGTGGAAAATCACTTTTCTATGGACTATGTCTCTTTTGATCATGCCCCATCAATGGCTTCCATTTCTCAAACACAAACTACTACCACACATGCCTCTTCTTCTGGTCCCTCATCTGTTGAGCTTGATATCTCTCCACAATCTGTTGAATCTCTTGCTGACTATGCACTTTCTCCAGTTTCAACTCAATTTGATACTATTGAGACACCTCCTCCTGTTAGGAAATCTTCTCGAACTCATCATTCACCTGTTTGGATGAAAGACTATGTCTGTCTTGCACAACAAGAGCCTTCCCATTTTTTCTACTTCTTGCCACAAATCTGCCTATCCCATCTCAGCCTTTCTTACCTACAAAAATTGTTCTCCATCTTACCATACTTTTGTCACCAATGTAGCTCCATATTCAGAACCCAAAACTGTAGTTGAAGCTATTAAAGACAATGCTTGATGGATGTAATGTTAACTGAGTTACGGGCTCTTGAAAGGAATCATACTTGAACCATCCAAGAGCTACCCCATGAACAATCTGTTGTGACATGTAAAATGGTTGTTTAAACATAAATTTAAGGCTGATGGTTCTCTTGACAAACATAAAGCCAAACTGGTAGCTCGTGGAATCACACAGATTGAAGGTGTTGATTACTCAAAGACTTTTGTTCCAGTGGTCCGGATGATAACTGTTAGGGTTCTACTCTCTATTATTGTTGCAAAAGGGTGGTCTATTACTCAAAAGGATATCACGAATGCATTCTTGCATGGTGATTTGGAAGAAATTGTGTATATGACTCTACCACCTGCTTATACCTTCTTGAAGAAACTACAAGCTTTGAAACAGGGGGAGTCTTATAGCAATTGTACTTAGGGGGAGATATTTCATGAGTCCAATTGCTCACCCCTAGTTTGCAAGTTAAATAAGTCTCTATACGGACTAAAGCAACCCTAGGACAAGGAATAATCCTACTGGCTTTTGTCTCTTGTTGGGACAATCTCTGGTTTCATGGAGAACAAAGAAAGAGTCCTTTGTGGCAATGTAAACAGATGAATCCGAGTATAGAGCCATGGCAGCTACATGTTGTGAAATTACATGGTTAGTGAGGTTAGTTCAAGATTTGGGAATTAGTCACAAAGAAGTTGTGGAATTGCACTATGACAATGAAGTTGCCTTGTACATATTAAAGAACCTAGTATTCCATGAAAGAACCAAGCACATTGAAGCCGATTGTCATGTTATTCATGATAAAGTACTGAATGGAGAAGTTGAGGCAAGGTACATAAGCACTAAAGAACAGACAACATACCTGTTCACAAAGATCTTCAGCATTGCGCAAAAAGCAAGATTGTTGGCCAAGCTAGGAGTGTCAAATCCTTTCTCCACTCTCTAGCTTGAGGGGGAGTGTTATGTTTCTTATGTGTGTGTGTGTCATGTGCTAGTCACGTGCTTGTTTAGTGAAGTTGGTTGTTATGCTTGCTTTCTTATTCCTCAAGTCTGTAAATAAAAACCCATATAAAAAGGGTATGTAAAGCTGCTTTAGGAGCTTCGAGACTTTTTTTTTTGAAAAGTGGTAAATATATGAAGAAAGCAACTATACAAAAGCTCCTTAACCAAACAAAGGGTTAAGGCACAAAATACAAGGCAAAAGACGGATCATCAAGATCCAACAACCCCCTATCGCCTCAAAAATGCCACAAAAGACCCACAAGACTATGCAAACATGTGCAAGTGTGTGCAAACTATGTACGCCCCCAAAAACCCCTCGACTAGAACGTGCCAAGGTGGAAAAATGGGCAAAAAGCCAAGAGTCCATGAAGGCACTCCAAGGAACAACTAACATCAACCAACATCAACACCCCTCCACCGGCAAGCAAGAGGGTGGTAAAGTCAACATGCAAAGAGAGAGGAAAAGAGAGGGCAAAGGTGGAGAAGTAGGCGAAGACGAGTACCTTCACTTCCTTCAAGGTTGCAAATTGTTGTGATTCATGACTTGCATTGGCTACTGATCTTTGTTGTGCAAGCGACTACATTTGGCGTCTCTCCTCGGTAGATCACATCATTCCGAAGATCCCAATTGTTGTAAACCATGTCGAGGAGGGTGATTAATCTTGCTTTATACAAGGGGCAAGTCTTCCTAGGAGAGGTAAGGAACCAATTCACCCATTCCTCCAAGCTTTCCTTCCTTTCTTGTACTCCATGCCATTGCCAACAAAACTTCTTGAACAAGACTACATGCGCCCCAAAGATGGGCCCCGGTCTCCTCTCCATTGCCACATAGAACATAAGTTTCATCGGTGATGAATCCCCTTTGCTTCAATCGATGGCGTGTGGGAAGTCGGTCAAGATAGGCCAGCCAAAACCGGAAACTTCAACGCCTTGCCTTAACGGTCTTGCAAATGAGTTCCACCATTCATGTTTCGGACCTTTATTTCTCAACAAGTTGTAGAGCTTACGAGTATCAAGCCTCCCATTGGGAAGGGTAAGCTCGAGGAGGCTAAAGGCATTATTGTCTTGCCCTTCCTCCCGAAGAGCTTGCTTGACTGAATCTTGGAGTTGAAGTAAGCTTTTCCAAAGCCAAGAGTCTGGGGGTTTTGCTTTATGGGACCAAAAGCGGACTCTTCTAGTGTGGTTTTGCCCAACCCATTTGGTCCAAAGGTTGGGCCTCCCAAGATGAGTTCATGGCCGATCTTGAACATAGCCACTCTATTTCATCACAAAACTTCTTTGAAGTTCAATCCTCCCTCATCAAATGACCTAGTTACATATTTCCAAGCGACTAGAACCTTTTTCCATCGCACTTTTCCAGCCAATAGGAAGGAGCGACACATTGCCTCAATCTTCTTGATCACTTCTCTGGGAAACACGGTAGTTTGAATCCAAAAAGATAGAAGGCCTTCTATCGTGGATCTAATGACTTGTGCACACCCTTCATATGAGAGCATTCGGGCACCACAACGATTGATTACACAAGTTATCTTGTTGAGGAGTGGCCCATAGTCGATGGTCTTGGGCTTGGTGGAGTATAGGGGCATGCTTACATAGTGGACCGGAGAAGAGCCAATTTCAAAGCCAAGGATGTTAGCGAGCTCTATACTTTCATCATGCTCAACTCCACCAAAGAAAATTCTGCTCTTGTGTACATTAGAAATGAGGCCCGAGCAATTACCAAAATCAAGAAGGCATCCACGAATGATTCTAAGCGTGGCTTGTGTAGGCTTGCAAAAGATGAGCAAGTCGTCGGCAAAGGCAATACTAATGAGCTTGAGGGGGTGAAACTTGGGATGAAAGCAAAATCCTTGGGTGGTGCTGGCTTTTGCTAGACTTCGACTAAGGTGAGAGGGGGTCACCTTGGCGGAGGCCTCTTTCCCTAGGGAAGAACCCTTTCGACTCTCCATTGATGAGTATGGAGTAGCGCAGTGTCTTGACCGTTTGGAGAACTAGTTGGATGAGTGACTGGCTTAGAATCGTTGATGCCAAATCAAAAATAATTCCCTATTTACTAAACTAGTATAGTCAGTAAGTCGGGGTCGAACCCAAGAGACTCTTGTATCCTAAATTTTATTATTATCAACTCAAAGAAGTAACAAAGGGGGGATTTTGGATTTAAAACTAGAAACTAAGGATTGAAACGGACAAAGCAAACAATCAAACAATGCAAAAGTTGGATTTTTATCAGTTAAGGAAAAGCAATCCTATTCAAGTATCCACTTTTCTTCCTCAAGTTATTGATCCTAGATTCAAACAAGTTATTCCTTTTAGTTATTCCTAACCTGATCAGAATTATAGCATGGCAACGAGAAATGCAAACTTAATATTCAAACAATTAATGAAACAATCATAAATAATAGGAATATTAGCATTAAGAACAAGGATAAACAGGATACATGCAATTAAATTCCAAAGAGTCAAACAATTAACATGCATTCAACTCTCTTCTCAATTGTTTTAGTCCAACGAGTCCTAAACCAATTGAGTTGATACAAAGATTAGGCTTTGCTACGAGAAAACCGAGATCTAGCAATAGATAATATTAATTCTAACAAGTTAGCCAGGCTTGAAAGAATCAATACAATCAATAATAATCACGCACAAGAGAATTGAAATAACCTGTAGAAATAAACTTGAGTAGACGAATCTCACAACAACTTGAGTCTGAAAAGCTTCAACTTGAATAGAATTTAGGGAGTTTAGTTCTCCATAAAAGAAAAAACACAAAAGTCTGAATTTAGGTCTAAGAGAGAATACCAAACAATGTCTGAAAAATAACCTAATATAGTCTGGAACCAGTCGGAATTAAAAAGAAAAAAATACAAAATAATAAACTAAGCAGATAAATATGAACGCGCATCAGATCCAACAGGCCGCGATCGCCACCCAATCCTAGCCGCGATCGCTGCCTGGCTGCACACCGCGACTCCATCGGTGACCTCAACAACCGCGATCGCCACCCAAACATGGTCGCGATCGTGGCCTTCGTGTCATCACGGTCCTCAATGGCGATCTTGTCCTCCTCGGCGACGTCCACCGCGACCGCCCTTAATAATGGTGGCGATCGCGGCCTTCAGAATCCTTCGAGATCTTCAAATCTTGCTAACTCTGAACTTCTGGCCTTCAAATCTGATCTTCAATAATGCTCATAATAGGCCTAAAATACTACATAAATATGTACTAAAAAGTCCTAGTTATGCTGTACAAAACACAGCATATCAAATTCCCCCATACTTAGACCTTGCTCGTCCTCGAGTAAGCTCAAAAATAAAATCAAGCATGACAAATCAATAAAGGTCTACAGACAGGAATGGGATAAAATTATCTAAAACTAAAAAGCACTCAAAATAATCTCACAAACCGAACCCATGTAGAGAAATAATGAGCAAAAGACATGAAAGCTCAAATCACACACCTCACAGATACAAGATATAACACTCAAGCTCCAAAAAGTGTAGAGCAACCTAGGATCTACCCAACATCTAAAGTGTAATCCCCATACCCCAAAGTAGAATATGAATCCTAAACACTCTGATTTTACCACTCATTCTACTTAGGCGCCCTTTCGGTTTTTCACCTAACCACTCTTTTCATTTCTCTCAGGTGTGCTCACAAATACTCACATCTCTCATTAACCTCTTATTACCCCAGCCTAATGCTGGTCCGGGTTACCTGCTTATTACCTGAGCCGCCCTTTCGGGTTTTCAGCTCATCCCAGGATTTTCTATGCCTTTTTTTATATTTTTATGGCTTTTTATTTTTATTATTTTGTTTAGTCTGAAATGCAAAAACTGAAATGCATCTGTACATATATAAAACAGTGAGTACTCCCTCCTCCATACTTAAACCTTTCATTGCCCTCAATGAAATAAAGACAAATCAGATAAAAATAAAGGAAAGGAAAATAGAAGACTCACTGTGGGGAACCTGGTGGCTGCTGATATTGTGACCAATCAGGAAAACCTAGTCACATGTCGCTAAAAAACTCATGGTGCTGCCCCTGCACTCGCTGTATGTCTTGAACGGTGGATGCAATAGCACTCTGCTGAGCTGCCAACTCTCACTGCCGCGCCACAATATCTCTCTGAGTGGACACTATCTCATTCTGGGACACAGTAAGTCGTCTCATCTCCCAGAACATCCGGTTCTGCCAATCTGAATCAGAATGCACACCCCAGCCAGCTCTACCTACAGCAGCATCCCATGCAGAGGTATCTCCATATCCTCCATATCCATCTCTGTAAGCAGCAGCTCCACCATCACCATAACCAGTATATCCTCCTGTCGCCCAACTCGATGTACTCACTGGTGCTGTACTAGAATTGGCACCCCATCCAGCTGACGACGTCCCAACACCGCCTCCAGGCAGAAAACCAGCACCACCATCTCTAACATCTCCTTCTCCGTCCCCATCATCACCATCATCAGCATCATCATCATCCTGATCCTCCATGTCTACATCAGGCGCAAGCTCCTCCTGCTGAACCCCGCCCCCAACAGCAAAATCAGACGGAATGTATAGGTAGGCTAAAGTAGGACCAGCGGGCATGGCTTTGGGACGACACAAATAATCCTCAGCTGGAGAACCCATAGTCCATATATAACCCTGCTCTGCTGACCCCTTCAAATAATGCGCTCTCTTCAGCTGGTTCTCATTATATTTAAACTCGGCACTATCAGGCCGTCCAAACCTCTCCTCACTCACAAACTCTCTGGCAAGTAAAGTAATCACCCCACCTATAGCAATCTTGCATGTATCCTTCTTCAGGATCTTCTTAATACTCCCAACAAACAACTCAACCCAATCAGGAATTGCATTCTTCATAGGCATCAAACACCAAATCATGCTCATGTCAAAGCGGGACGCCTTATTAACTTCCCCTTGCCCCAGAAAACTCATAGACAGCACCTTATGACATAATCTAATACAGGGATGGGTAATGCAGTAGTTATACTCCCCCTTCTTAGGCAAAAACCCAAAACCTGTAATCGTCTCCCAGAAATCATTTAGGCCCAAATCTCTATTAATTTCCTCCCAATTCTCAGTAGGTACCCTAGTAATCCCAAAAACTCCTTTCAAACCCTCTCTGTCTATATAATATGGTTCATCCAAAATATTGAATTTTAACAAACCCTCATCATCCTGAAATGTAGACAGAAACTCCAGCAATATGTTCCTATAAGTAGGGGCATTCAGTTCAATAAAAACCCCTAATCCACCATTCATCAGAAACCCTCTAGTACAGTCATACATGCCTAGTGTCCTAAGCATCTCAACATCAAAGAATTTAGTACTAGTGAATTTCCTCTTAGCCAGAGAATCCCATTTTTTCTTTTGTGCAGGAGTTAGCTTATTAACAAGATACGCCATCTAATTAATGCAGCTATTCAGATCAATAGTAGACGTGAAGAAGCAACTTACAGAAGCTGGAAAATCGAAACTGTTGGTAGGTCGCGATCGCCTCTGAAGGGGAACGCGATCGCCTACTGAGACTGGGCCACGATCGCCGAGTAAAGGAGGCGCGATCGCCTTCTGGTCAAGGCTGCAATCGCGGTATTCAGGGGGCAGCGATCGCGGTTCTGCGCGATCGGCTATTCCAAAGCGGCGATGCAACTCCGACACCGCTGTTCCCTTCAACTCCGAGCCGCAGTCGCCTCTCTGGTTCGACTTCAACAACCCGTCAATGGACCAAGAGGGATGGTTATGGTGGATTGAAAGGTATGGGAGAAAAGTTTTGGAATTTTTGTAGATTTGATTTTTGGGGGAGAAATAGAGAGGTAAATGAAATTTTGTGAACGGATTTGGATTGAGGACGGGATGAGGATTGTAGATCCGGGTTTTTTAGTGAGTTTGGGAGAAATTTTTGAGGAGGTTTAATGGAGGTTGAAGAGGGTTTTAATGGTGGGTAATGGAGGTTGAAGAAGGAGTGAAGAATAGAGGAGGAAGGAGAAATAGAACGCGGACGAAGAGGAGTGGGGCCGGCGGTGGGAGTGGCCCCACTGCCTCAGGTTATTTATTTATTTATTTTTATATCTCTGAGGGGGCCGCGATCGCTGCTTTGTGGGGGCTGCGATTGCGGCCTGCGCACGGTACTGTCAATTCCTTTTTCGAAAAACGCCCCGCAATCGCCCTTTTTAAGGGGCGATCGCGGTTTGTCCTCAGTAATTTTCTTTCGAACCTAGTACCTGCGTGTTAGCCTCACGAGATTGAAAAGAAAAACTAAACAAAAAAAAACAAAAATAGAAAAAGAACAAGAAAACTTACCTCGGGTTGCCTCCCGAGCAGCGCCTTTGTTTAATGTCGTTGGCTCGACATTAGTGCACTTTTTAGTTGGCAATTGGGGTAGGATCATCAAGACCCATCTCTTCTAGCACTTCATGGATGACTCCCTCATGGTATTTTTTTAATCTCTGACCATTAATCTTGAACACCTTTTGGGAGTCCTCATCCAATAATTCCACAGCCCCATGTGAAAAAACTTGAGTAATTGTATACGGTCCAGCCCATCTAGAACGGAGTTTGTTAGGATTTTAATCCTCTTTACATGCCAGGATCGATCATATTAAGATATTAAGAACATTGATTACATACCTGAATCCATGGTAGCGCAGCAGAATCTTAAGCGATAGCTAGTGATAGCCATAAGTACGTAGTCTTCCTCAGCCAATCTAGGGTTTTGCCTTATCTCTGATGGGAAGAGTTACGTAAAAGAGGCACTGAATCAAATTGGCATATTGGGGACTATAACCTAGTCTCTATTTATTTGGCCAAAAAGGATCCCATTAAGCCTATTGGGCCAAATCCGGTATCCACCCATTGGGCCCATACCATTAATTAGAAGTCTGAGGGTTCTTTTACATAAATCAAATCACTTAAATAAACCCATTAATTATTTAGCCATTTAAGATAATTGTATATAATATGTAAGCCCACAAAATAAGATTAAATAATCTTACAGAGTTTGCTTGGGAAGAGTGTGAGACGAGACTGAAATCGAAGGACCTTATCTCCAACCTTGAATTCCTTCCTTAGGATGTTCTTATCATGCCATGCTTTGGTTTTGTTCTTGTAGTTCACAACATTATCATAAGCATCCAATCTCAACTCTTCCAACTCTTGCAATTGTAATTACCTGAACTCTCCATTCTCTTTAGTTCACGAGGTAATTCACGGGATATTTTGGCGCCGTTGTCGGGTACACTGTTGTTTAATTCTAAGTTTTTATTGTTACCAACTCTGGTGTGGACCCTAGTTTATGGTCCACACTCGTGCTACTGATTCTTCTATTTTTCCTTTTGATTCAGAGATTGAAAGGACTCTTTCCAGGTTGAGACGTGAAGCTCGGGAACTACCCCGTGAATTACCTTTTAACTTGAGTTCTGCTGAAACTAAGGCAATGGCAGATCGGACTTTGAAGCAGCTAACTGCTCCAAACTTTCAACAACAGCCCCTGGCTGTTCAGTTCCCTGCGCTGAATGATGGTGTCAAGTTTGAATTGAAATCAGGGTTGATCCATCTTTTACCCCAATTCCATGGGCATGGTGGAGAAGATCCAAATAAGCATCTTGTTGAATTTGATCAAGTCTGCTCAAGTATGAAGCCTGCTGATGTAACTGAGGACCAGATCAAGTTGAGGGCGTTTCCTTTCTCTCTAAAGGAGTCAGCCAATGAGTGGCTCTATTATCTTTCTCCAGGCTCCATAGATACCTGGACTAAGATGAAAGCGGCATTCTTGGAGAAATACTTTCCTGCCACCAAACAGAACAGTCTGAAGAAGAGCCTGAGCAATATCGAGCAACAAGCTGGAGAGAGCTTGTATGATTATCATGAGTAATTCAAGAGACTGTGTGCAAGCTGTCCGTATCATGGGTATTCTGATCAAGACCTGGTACTGTATTTCTTTGGTGGATTATTGGATGAAGAGCGCAGAATAGTGAATGCAGCTTGTGGTGGAAGCCTGATGAACAAGACACCAGCAGATGCCCTTGAGCTCTTTTCTGAGCTATCTGAGAACTCAAGGCAATTCAACAAAAGAACTGGCACTAAAGGAGTCAATGCTATGGACTCCTCTTTTGTTATAAGATCTGAGATGGTGGAGTTGAAGGATATGATGAAGCGGTTCATGAACCAAGGAACCCCTCAACAACTGAAGGCATGTGAAATCTGTGCTGATACACTTCACCCTACTAATGCATGCCCACAACTCCAGGAACCTCAGGCTAAGGTTAATGCTGTAGGAGGCTATGGACCTCCTAGAACTCGTTTTGATCCCTATTCTAATATATACAATCCAGGATGGGCACATCATCCAAATCTGAGATATGGGAATCAGAATCAGCCTCAATATAATCACCAACAAGGAGGAAATCAACAACCCAGGCAACCCTATGTTCCTAGACCTCCAATTTAGGGCCAAAATAACTCATCCAATGCTGAGGAGTTGATTGCCAGGCTAGCTATTATAGTACAACAGATGGGTCAGACCACTCAAGCTAGCATCAAGAATATAGAGACTCAGATCAGTCAACTAGCTATTGTAGTAAGCAAATTGGAGGCCAGAGATTCTGGAAAATTGCCAGCACAGCCCATCAATCCAAGGGAGAATGTGAGTGCAATCACATTACGATGTGGAAAAGAATTACCGAAAACTGACGAGAGATCGGAGGAACCGCGATCGCCTCCACAACAAGAGGCGACCGCGGCTGAAGAGGCCGCGATCGCGGCCCCCTACCATCGGCGATCGCGGCCCCTTAATTGAGACGTTTTCCAAGTGTGAGGTAAATATCCCTTTGCTCAATCTGATTAAACGCGTTCCTAGATTTGCTAAATTTCTGAAAGAATTGTGCACTATTAAGAGGAACCAAAAATTAAAAGGGAAACAGATATGCTTACTTTAGTATAGGTTCCCTCTTGTATTTTAGGTATGATTTGAGTGTGTTTAGGTTAGTTTTGAGCATAATTGTCATATGAAGACCGAAGACACGATTTGAAGAATTGCAAGAGTTTTGAAGACAAGTGTGTATTTGGAGTTGTTTCGACACCACTTTCTTCTAACGCTTATTCCGGGAGCTACGGAGATCGGATGAAGCTGAATTTGGTATCATTGGAAAGCTAACTCGAAGAGCTACAATTCCACTTTGTACTGCGAGTTCAAATTCCAATTCTATGTGGGTCAAAAACTACCTCCGAAGTTGACACCAGAATGCTGAAACGAAGGATCCGCGCCCGCGGAAATATTCCGCGCTCGCGAATCGAAGGGATTCCGCGCCCGCGGAAATATTCCGCGCTCGCGGATGGAAATAGAGAAAGAAAGAAATTTCGCCGCGAGCAGAGCCGCGCCCGCGGATTTTGGCTTTTCAGCGCCGCCTTCATTTCTTTTATTCTATCTTTTTAGTATTTTTATATCTTAGGGTTTCAGACTTATTTCTACTATTTAAGCTTAGTTTCGTTTTCAGTTTAGGGTTACACAATAGAGACACAATTTCTAGCATACTTTTACTTTAGGTTTTTATTTCAGTATTATGGAGAACTAATTTCTCTTTGGAGTTTGTTTAATCAAGGAAGCCTTTTTAAGAATTTGTGAGATTCTAGTAACATTTCTATCCCTTGGTTAATATCAAAACTCTTGTGCTTAATTTCATGATTATCAATTCATTTCTCTTGGTGCGCAACTTGTTGAATTTGATTGATATTCTATTGTTTGGATTAGTTTGATTGTTGTCTGTGCAATCTTATTTATCCTTGAAACAACTCTTTTCTAGGACCGTGGACTAGAATTGAGAAAGAGTGTTTGATTGTTATTTTATGCATGAGACTCTTAGCTTGATTGAATGAATTAATGTCCTTCTATCCTTAATATTTTGCATGATTTGAATTAAGCGTTCTTGTTCATATCATCGTTTCGCTTGGACCGTGGACAAGCGGAAATCTTTTATAAGGATTGGAATTAACTAGGGAAATAATAGAAAAGTGGATGAATCAATGATCGAATGATTAAAACGGTGGAATTGATTGAATGAACTCTTCTTTCTTCCAATTGATTAAATCCACAATAATATTTGTTTGTTTTGTTTGTTTGCCTGAACTTCCAAAAACCCTTGTCTTTGCTTTTGCTGAGTGATCAGAATTCCGATTCTCTTAGGTTCGACCCCTTGCTTACTTGCTATACTAGTTAGTAGTTTAGGGTTATTTATCTTTGATCTTGGCAACAACGATTTTAGTCGAGTCAAATTTTGGCTCCGTTGCCGGGGATCGGTTTTTAATATTCTGTTTAATCGGCGTTTTTGACGAATCCGCGCCCTCGGAATTTTTCCGCGCCCGCGGCAGATCCGCGCCCTCGGAATTTTTCCGCGCTCGCGGATCGGTTCGTCCGAATCTGTGTAGACCTATCTTACGGTCTACACTTGTATATACTAATGTCTGCGTTTAGTCTTGTTCGGTTGCAGGATGAACCCTTCCATGAGAAATTCACTAGGTGCCAGGAAATCTTGCATGATCTTTCTAATTGGGGATTACACATAGGGCTTGATGATGCTTACTATCACATCTTTATGGGGATGACTCTTGAGTCCCAACTAAGGATGTACCGCGAGAGCGATGCAAAATACGTCCTTTGGAAACCCACTGACCGATGGGATTTCTTTTGTTACATCTGAGCCAAAGAGATTGAGATGCAGAAATTGGAGAACCAAATTGTTGAACAAAGAAAATTAGAGGAGGTGTTGGCCATCAAGATGGAAATTCTTGAAGAACCAACAGATCTCCCTGAAGAGCCAGTCCCATCCTCTCCAGAGGCATTTAGAGACCCTTCATTGGATGAAGGGATGGATGATCATAGTCATGTAATGACGGAGGAGGAATATTTCCTTAAGTTTTATAGCTCCTGGAGTGATGACGATGAGCCCGATGACTCAAAGAAGGAGCTAGATGATGATATGGAGATTGCCCTTCCACTTGAGGAGATGTCTATGTCTCCTACTGTGGAGCCTTTTGTTATGATCGATCATGATCCCTGTATGCTTCCCTCTTCTCCCTTACTTACTCTCGATATTTGTTTGTCTGATGTGTCTGAGAAAGGTCCTGAGCATGATAGATTACCTAGCGATTTCTCTAATTCTAAAGGTGGTAGTGTAGAGATAAACATCATAAATTTTGATAAACTACCTCATCTTTTCAACTGGTTCTATCCTAAACCTGCTAATCCTGATTTCTCTAGTGGGTTTGATATACTAAACGGTGTCTGAATGCTATATTATTTAGTTTCCAAGTATTATTGTGTTATATTTGCCTACATGAGAGTTGTTCGCGGGATTTTGATAGACTTCTCAGGGCTTTGACGATGTCCGAGTTTTGAGACAATAAGGACGTCGGGTCAAACGACGTTGAACAAAGGCGCTGCTCGGGAGGCAACCCGAGGTAAGTTTTTCTTTTTCTTTTATTTTTATCTTTTTAGTTTAGTTTTAGTTTTAGTTTTTGTTTTTGTTTTGTCAGGCTAACTTGCAGGAATAATTTTTCCCGTCAAAAGAAGCCTGTCTGAGGTGAGTCCGAGCCCGCGGAAAATCCGCGCCCTCGGAATTTTTCAGCGCTCGCGGATCGGCCTGGCGGAATTAAAATTTTATTTAAAAAAAAATTTAAAAAAAATAACAAAAAAAATAAAAATAAAAGGTTTTCGGGTGAAACCCCCGAGATAAGTCAGGAAAAAGTAGAGAAAAAAAAAAGAGTGTTCTTCCATATTCTACCATCACCCACCAATCCACTCTTCAAATTCTTTCCATGTCTAATTCCTTGGAATTCCTCAAGTATGGGGTTTCCTCTTCAAGGCTCGTACTACATTAATGCTTAAGGCGAGATGCAGAGTTCGTTTGTGAGTTCGTGTTCAGTTTTGTTGATCGTGTTCTCTAACCATTTTTTCATGATCAAAGCACCACCCTCACCCGCGGCCTGGCCACCGCGCCCGCGGTTTTTCCTGACGACGGATCATCTGGAGATTTCCGAGCTATACATCCAAGCCTTTGAAGAGTTCTTCCATCTCTTCTTTCGTATGTGAGTCTTCTGATTTTCCTCTTCTATGCTTAATTCCTTTCTCTTTACTTCATTGAGGACAATAAACGATTTAAGTATGGGGGAGGAAGTACTCACTACACCTATCCTAGTTAGTTGCTTTTCAGTTTATTTTTCGTTATTTTATGGGATCCTTATTCCATGTTTTGTATAGAGAAATTTTTTGAAAAAAATAAATTAAAAATTAAAAAAAAGCCATAAAAAATTAAATAAAAGGCATAAAAATCCTAGGATGAGTTGAAAACCCGAAAGGGCGGCTCAGGTAATAAGCAGGTAACCCGGACCGGCATTAGGCTGGGGTAATATGAGGTTAATGAGAGATGTGAGTATTTGTGAGCACACCTAAGAAAAATGAAAAGAGTGATTAGGTGAAAACCCGAAAGGGCGCCTAAGTAGAATGAGTGGTAAAATCAGAGTGTTTAGGATCATATTCTACTTTGGGGCTTGGGGATTACACTTTAGATGTTGGGTAGATCCTAGGTTGCTCTACACTTTTTGGAGCTTGAGTGTTATATCTTGTATTGGTGAGGTGTGTGCTTGAGCTAAGATATTTTTGCTCATTATTTCTCTATTTTGGGTTCGAGCTGGTGAGGTGGGTGATTTTTGTCTTCCCTTGTAGTATGTTTTAAACCTTGATAGGATTTCTTGTTAGATTTATTTTGAGCTTACTCGAGGACGAGCAAGGTTTAAGTATGGGGGAATTTGATATGCTTACTTTAGTATAGGTTAACTCTTGTTTTTTTTTATGATTAGAGTGTGTTTAGGTTAGTTTTGAGCATAATTGTCATATGAAGACCGAAGACACGATTTGAAGAATTGCATGAGTTTTGAAGACAAGTGTTGATTCGGAGTTGTTTCGACACCACTTTCTTGTAACGCTTATTCCGGGAGCTACGGTGATCGGATGAAGCTGAATTTGGTATCATTGGAAAGCTAAGGCAAGGAGCTACAATTCATCTTTGTAAGGCGAGTTCAAATTCCAACTCTATGTGGGTCAAAACTACCTCCAAAGTTGACACCAGAATACTGAAACGCAGGATCCGCTCCCTCGGAAATATTCCGCGCTCACGGATTTTGGCTTTGCAGCGCCGCCTTCATTTCTTTTATTCTATCTTTTTAGTATTTTTATATCTTAGGGTTTCGGACTTATTTTTACTATTTAAGCTTAGTTTCGTTTTCAGTTTAGGGTTACACAATAGAGACACAATTTCTAGCATACTTTTACTTTAGGTTTTTATTTTAGTATTATGGAGAACTAATTTCCCTTTGGAGTTTGTTTAATCAAGGAAGCCTTTTTATGAATTTGTGAGATTCTGGTAACTTTTCTATCCCTTGGTTAATATCAAAACTCTTGTGCTTAATTTCATGATTAACAATTGATTTCTCTTGGTGCGCAACATGTTGAATTTGATTGATATTCTATTGTTTGGATTAGTTTGATTGTTGTCTGTGCAATCTTATTTATCCTTGAAACAACTCTTTTCTAGGACCTTGGACTAGAATTGAGAAAGAGTGTTTGATTGTTATTTTATGCATGAGACTCGTAGCTTGATTGCATAAATTAATGTCCTTCTATCCTTAATATTTTGCATGATTTGAATTAGGCGTTCTTGTTCATATCATCGTTTCGCTTGGACCGTGGACAAGTGAAAATCTTTTATAAGGATTGGAATTAACTAGGGAATTAATGGAAAAGTGGATGAATCAATGATCGAATGATTAAAAAGGTGGAATTGATTGAACGAACTCTGCTTTCTTCCAATTGATTAAATCCTCAATAATCTATGTTTGTTTTGTTTGTTTGCCTGAACTTCCAAAAAACCCTGTCTTTGCTTTTGCTGATTGATTAGAATTCCGATTCTCTTGGGTTCGACCCCTTGCTTACTTGTTATACTAGTTACTAGTTTAGGGCTATTTATCTTTGATCTTGGCAACAACGATTTTAGCTGAGTCAGAAACAGAAAGTTAAGGTTAGTGAACATGTTTCAGCTGTATTTCAAAGGCGAATGCCTAAGAAGTGCAGTGATCCAGGCATGTTCAGCATTCCCTGCATAATAGGAGACACTAAAATAGATAAAGCCATGCTTGATTTAGGTGCTTCAATTAATGTTATGCCTTACTCTGTTTACACTTCACTAGGCTTAAGACCTTTGTATGAAACTGGTGTTATTGTTCAATTAGCTGATAGGTCCGCAACCTACCCCAAAGGGGTTGTTGAAGATGTCCTTGTCATGGTTGATAATCTGATTTTCCCTGCTGATTTCTATGTGATTGATATGGATCATGATGTGCATGCTGCACTCATTCTGTTAGGACGTCCTTTCATGAAAACTGCAAAAACAAAAATTGATATGTGTAAAGGTGTCCTAACTATGGAATTTGATGGGGAGAAATTTGAATATAGTATGGACAATGCTATAAAATACCCCCAGGATGATCATTCTCTCTGTTCTATTGATGTAATTGATCCCATTGTGCAAGATTTCTTTGATACTACTTATGGTGATGAGTTACAATCTGTTTTAGAGAATGACATTGGAATTTCATGCTTGGATTACGATTTGCCTAATAGATATCATGAAATCCTTGCTGCTCTGAGTGCTTGCTGTGAATCCCCTGCTGATACTTTGGCCATTGGGCCCATACCACTAACTCTCCCTAGCGAGAAATTGCTTCCTTCTATAGTACAAGCACCTGAAGTTGAACTTAAACAGCTCCCTGAGCATTTAAAATATGCCTTTCTTGGAGATGGTGACACTTTGCCTGTCATTATTTCTAACAAACTTTCCAAGAAGCAAGAAGACAAATTGGTGCAGGTACTCAAAGAGCACAAGATAGCTCTAGGTTGGACTATTTCTGACATCAAAGGGATCAACCCCTCTACATGTATGCATAATATCCTCCTAGAAGATGGTGCCAAGCCATCCAGACAGCCACAGAGAAGTGTAATTTCAACATTAAAGAGAATGGAGATTTCAGGAATAGTCGCGATCGCCACCCAATCCTAGCCGCGATCGCTGCCTGGCTGCAAACCGCGACTCCATCGGCGACCTCAACAACCGCGATCGCCACCCAAACATGGACGCGATCGCAGCCTTCGTGTCATCGCGGTCCTCAATGGCGATCTTGTCCTCCTCGGCGACGTCCACCGCGACCGCCCTTAATAGTGGCGGTGATCGCGGCCTTCAGAATCCTTCGAGATCTTCAAATCTTACTAACTCTGAACATCCGGCCTTCAAATCTGATCTTCAATAATGCTCATAATATGCCTAAAATACTACAGGAATATGTACTAAAAAGTCCTAGTTATGCTGTACAAAACATAGCATATCAATGAGCCATGGTGGAAGGCCAAAGTAGTGCAAAGCTCTCTCAAGGAAGTCCCAATCAACACAATCAAAATCTTTTTACAAGTCAACTTAGAGCATGCATCTCTTGGAGACGTCTCCTTTTTCATAATTGGCGGCCAACTCTTGAGCAACGGCTATGTTGTGCGAGATAGACCTTTCGGGGACAAAGGCACCTTGGCTATCCGAAACTATCTTGTCAAGGAGAGGCCTTATACGTGTGACAAGTATTTTAGAGATGGCCTTTAGGAAAGTGCTACAACAGGAGATGGGATGGAAATCTTTGATGTAGAAGGGACTATCAACTTCGGGACAAGGGAAACAAAAGTGTTGTTCCAATCACGAAGCAACCTTCCCGAGGCAAAGAATTCTCTTACGTCTTGCACCACATCATTTTTTACTATGCTCCAACATTTCTTGAAAAATGGCTTCCATATCCATCGGGCCTCGGTGATTTGTTAGAGATATATCATCAAAAGCCTTTTTTATCTCCTCTTCACTCGGCACCATTCTCAAGTTGGCAATGTCACCTTGTTGGAGGGTCAGCCCCCTTAGCCCATCAAAGTTGAAAGGGACGGTTGAGTTTGGAGAGTAGAAGAGCCTCTCATAGAATCCAACCACCTCGTTTTCAATCTTCCGAGGTTCCTCTAGGACGTGGACATCATCGTTCTTGAGCATGTGCATTGTGTTCCCCACCCTTCCTTCTTTAATTCGATTGGAGAAAAATGAGGAAGTTTCTTCCCCCATAGTCAACCAATCAAGCTTAGCCCTTTGGGCGGTTGCACTTGTCAAGTTGCTCATATGACTTTCAAGTTCTTTCATAACTTCAGAGACGGTGGCTTGTTTTTCAAGGCAAGCAAAATCATCATATAGTGCCTCATGGGCAATTCTCAACTTATCTACACTTTCTTGCACCATAGCTTCCAAATTTCGGAACCTTGTTTTTTGCCAAGATTTTAGGGTGGTTTTGAGTTTTTGTAGTTTTGACAAGAGGATATGTTGGGCCGCTCCCACAAAGGTCTCATCCCATACCCCTCGGACCAAGGTTTTGAATTCAGCAGCATCAACCCAAAATTTGAAGAATCGAAAGGGGATACGGCGAATGGTAGAGGTGGGGTTGACATGGGCAAGTCAAGGGGAATAATCCGAAAGATTAGGATCCCCAAAGAAGGAAAAGGATTGGTCAAAAGAGTCCCCCCACAAGATTTTGACAAGGGCACGATCTAATTTCTTGGCTAATCTAGCTGGCCCTTGTTGTGGATTGGACCATGTGTATCTTGCCCCGGAAAAAGCGAGATCGTGCAAACCACATCTCGTTAAAACATTAGCAAGTTCCTCCGGCTCATTTTCATCATCAATTCTTCTCAAAGAGAACCTCTCGGTAGAATCAAGTATGCAATTCAAATCTCCCATAACAATCCAAGGCTCATTTATTCCCCCGACAAGATTTTTCATCAAATTCCACAAGGGCTTGCGCTCCCTAGGAAAAGTGAAGGCATAAACAAAAGTTAGTAAAAAAAACTCAAGCAAGAGTGTTTGTCACTAACCTTGCAAATCAATTGGTTTGTCTTCAACAAAATGTCCACTTTGACAACAAGTGGGCTCCAAACAACCCTCATACGACTTCTTTTATTGGTTGTGTCTTCGGTACAATAATTCCACCTGCAGAGCAAAGAGTAAGCAAGCAAGTCTTCTTTACTTCTCAAAGTCTTTGTTTCAAAGACACCCATAACACTAACACGGTTTTTATGTGCATAGTTGTTGACCATGCTTATTTTAGAGGGTTCACCACTCCCTGTAATGTTCCAACATCCCATTCTAAGCTCTGATATGACCAACTTTCTTAGGGCTACTACAACCCTCTTGACTATTTGCAACAAATTTTTTGGAGGAGTTGCTTCTTGGTAAGTGCTTTGGTAAGGAGAAGCCATCAACAAGGGGTGTTTTTGAGAGAAAGACCATATTTTTGAGATGGCTCTTTGAAGGATTGGGGATACCTAGCCCAATAACAATTTCATGGTCAAAGTTTTCATCAAGCTCATGGTCAAGCTCCACATTGTCCTCGGATCCAACAACATCAAGGGATTCAAGGCTTTGCTCTTGGTCGACATAAGCTACCAAGGTGGGCTTGGTATTATTGTTTGGTGTCAAGCTCAAGGCATTTGCATATCCTTCAACGACATTGCCATGTGCTTGAGTGTCAACAAGTTCTTCATCATCAAGATCACCATTTATGACTTGCTCTTGGTTAGGCTTAGTGTCATCAACGATTTTGGATGGAGTAAAGGTTTTGGAATTTTCTTTGGTTTGAGGCATCGGTTTTGGGACCCATCTCTTTTGTTGCTTACGTTGCATATCAAAAGCATTGGCCTTGGCTCTTGTTTTGCAAAATGAATCAATATGGCCAAAGGAGTTGCAAATCTTACATTGCCAAGGGAGCCATTCAAACTCAATCTTGTATTTGAAGCTTTTCCCACATTTAGTCTTCAACCAAACTTCTTCTTAGGTGGATTCTTGCAATGTAACTTCAACAAGCAATCTAGCAAAGGAGATTCTATCCACCATAGAGGTTATCTTATCAATACAAATTGGCATGCCTATCATGCTTCCTATGCCATTGAGGATGTGTTTGGAGGAGAGCATAATAGGGTCCAAATCAACAATCTTGACTCACACCGAAACGGTTTTGAAACTTGACCAATCAATTTCCATACCAAACACCCATTCTTTGATGAACAAAGGTTTGGATCCTCCCCAAAGCCAAGGTCCATTTTCCATGACCCGAGTTCAATCTTCTAGCTTGTTGAATTTGAATAGGAAGACACCATTCTCTTTGAGGAAGATTTTAGGTGGGGAAACCTTCCACATATGAGCAACAAAAGCATTCATGAATGAAAGAGTGACTTTTTCCCCAAGAACAAATCTGATTAGGGAGCTATTCCATTCTTCACTTTCTTTGGCCACATCTTCTAAATCAAAAGTGAACACGTCTTTGTTGACATTAGGGATGTGGGTGAGCTTTTCCTTTTCTGAGAGCAAGCGATTATCGGTTGGGAGGCCAAAGGATTTTGAGGAGTTAGCTCCATGGGAGCGTTTTTTTTGTAAGAACGCTTTTGTAAGTGACATTACCAAAGGAGAAGGATGGATTTTTGCCTCGGATTTTTGGTGAGATGCGGTCGAAGACTGATCCTGGTTTGGAGAAAGGGGTTTTTACGATTGAGTCATTCCTAGTGATGCAATCGGTTTATCAAGCCAGAGGCTGGTTGGCTTTGGGTTTTTTATGGGTTTTCGGCCAAGGTAGAAGAAGAGGTGACATTGCAAGCTCCCAGATCTTGGGTAACGGCTAAAAGGGGTTGCGAGATTGGGTTTTGTACCAAAGAGGCATGGCAACTTGCTCCTTTCCTAAAGCTGGATTTCCCGAAATGGCCCAGCCATCACATGTGACCTTATAGCTAGAATTTGCCGGCTCCAAAACCCTAGAAGACGGTCCATCCTTTTCAGCCAAGGAACCTAGGTTGCCACTATTTTTTGAGTTTGATTTCTTAGGGTTGTCCTCCGCTAGCTTGTCCGGCGGCGCATTTTCATTGGTGATGTGTTCAATCATCGTCGAACCGTTTGCTTCAACTATTGCTTCCTTGGCTGACTTGCAAAGAGTCTTGTTGAAGAGGGGAGTCCTAGATGGATCTAGATCTCCCGTGATTTGGCCAGCTCCATTGCCAGATATTGTTGGTGATCCTTGCGCGCTGTTAGGCGCTCCTCGACTTGACTCAACCTGCTCTGGATGAGCAAAAGAGTTGCGATTTTTCTTGGATCCTGCCATTGGAGCCTCAAGGACACTCAGATCTGGGCTTGAAATGCGTCTAAGTGACCAAGAACAAGCCAAACTAGGACAAACAACTCAAACAAGCACATATCTGAAGAAGTGACGATCAAAAACGAGAACCAAACCCTAAAACTAGTATTTTGTGCGCACACCTCGTACACTCTCACATTCTAGGTCAAGATCCAAGTGGATCAAGCCTAGATTTAGCCTCATGAAATGCCTCCTGCTCACACACACGTCGCCACCAGCTGAGGATCGCCGGTGACAACGAGAGACTCGTGTTTCCCTCTGCTTACGCAACTCCGACTCCCTTCGGTACACTCGGCCGCCCAATGGAGCCCCTCCAGTGTTTCCTCCTCACAAGATGACGCCGACACTCGCGCTCCCCCCCCCCCCCCGAGCCACCGTGGATTGGCAGCACCGTTAGGTTATTTGTTCGTATTTCTTATCGAGAGACGGCGGTGCTTTCCTTTCTTCTTACTCCAGCTTCGAGACTTTATGATGATAATGAAAAAGAGCATTTTTGTTCACATCTCTCTTTTCCCTCTTTCTTCCTCTTGATTCTATTTCTCTTGAGTTCCATTTAATTGTGTGTTGATTTCGGAAATTGATCAACACAACAATAACCACTATTTTGTAGCTTTTGTGTTGTATGAACACACAATTCCGCTTTGTAAGTGGAAGCTCTAAGCTTCCTTGAGAACTAAAACCTAATTGTTCTTGGGCAATCAAGACAAAGGGGCTAAGAAAGTAAAGAGATGGTAAACAAAGCGGATTAAGGGTTTAAAGAGACATTATTCAAGCTTCACATTGTAATACCCACAAATTTTATTAAAAAGATTATTAAATTAAATATTTCATTAAAAAAATAATTTATTTTCCTTTACCAATATTTATAAAACTTGGTTTAAAAATAGAGAAATTATCAAGGCAAGAATTTTATTAAATGAAATTTCCAATTTCTGAATATTTTTCTAATATAGTTGTAGGTGTAGTAGGGTGAACAAATAGTAGAACAAAAAGAAATGGAAAAGGTGATGAGGCAGAAGTCGAGGAGTTTTATTTAAACCCTCCCTCAATAAAAGCTTGAACAAAAATGGCAGAAGGCTAAGCACTAGCTAGGGGTGTCCAAACTAACCGATGTTCGGCTAACTATGATTTCGGTTAGTTAAAATTATGAACCGTAATCGAACCGTGAATCCCGGTAAACCGTTGTTCGGTAAACCAATTTTTCGGTTCAGTTTTCTCGCTTAACCGATAACCATTTATGTAATTTTACCTTAAGTAATTAAAACTAAAATAATAAAATTTGAATAAAAAAGTGATCAAGCAAGACTTTTATTTTAAATATGTATTTATACCATATTTTTTTGGTTGTTGTAAACAAATATCGAGAGTATATACTATAGTGTGTGAAATCAAACATTGTGTGTATTATTTTTTATCCCATCAAATTTAATAAGCGGGTCATATATCAATTTGAAGTGGAAAATAGTGTGTAAATTGTTAAAATTGGAGAACAAAAGACTCAAACTAGATCAACACCTTGAAGATCATAGAGTTTAACCACTAAATAAAGCAAAGATAACTAATATTTGAAAAAAACATTAATATAATTTCGATTTTTCGGTTAACCATTATATGTAAAGTTGTAAACAGAAACCGAGGAGATAAATCAAAAATATTTTCTATTTTGTTAACCAAATCGAAATTTCAAAAAAAATCGGTTTGGTTAACCTAAAAAAATAACCGATTTTTCGGTTTTGGTTTTTCATAGACAACCTTAACTCTAGCTATTGTCGATGGGTCACCTCCGTCCGGATTCTTTGCCGGCTGACATTTCGATCGAAGCCGACCCATCAACAACAACAACAACATCATCATCAACCCAGGTGTATCCCGGTATGAGCGAGATCTGGGGGGTCGAGGATGTAGGCACCCTTATCCCGAGTGAGACTCGGGAGGGTATTTGTGGTAGGCTCGAAAACAAAAGAAAACACCAAGGCTGAAAACAAGACTGAAAATTGAATGGAAGTTTATGTGCTCATTCAATGTGTCCTAGACTCCTAGTGTCCTAGACTTCCATTCAATGTTTATGTGCTCAGATTACTCAGCTTTCAATGGAGCATCCTAAACCAATGTGTCCTAGACTCCTAGTGTCTTGTACTTCCATTCAATATTTATATGCTCATTCAATGTACGAGCATCTAATGAAATTTATATAAAAATTCATTAATTCAGTGAGTGCAACTCACCAACTTTGGCCGCACTCTAGATCAATTTTCCCTAATTAAATTCAAGACCACAATTCAATGTTCATTTCAATGGAGTATCTAAACTAATGGAGCAATTTAACAGATCAATTTTCCCTAATTAAATTCAAGACTACTGTTCAATTTTTATATAAATTCAGTGAGTGCAATTCAATGAAGCATGTAAACCAATTTTCCCTTATTAAACCCTAAAACCCTAATTTGTACTCTAGATTAGATGTCACCTAAAATCAAACATACAAATAACAAATTAGGCTTAAAATCAAGTAACTTACACTCTAAATCACCCTAATTTCACCCATCAACACATCAATTGGAAAAAAAAAAACTAAATCGCATTAGTTCCATACCTAGAAATTGAAGACCACTGGTTTCCACCTTCGTTTGACTTTCGACGTTCGCGCACGCCGTCTTCCAGCGCCAGCCTGCGTTGACGCACTCTCCCTTTGCCTTATCGCTGCCTTCTTCTTCCCAAAGATAGAGCTCTCTCTCTCTCACTCTATGGTGTTTAGGAGCTCTCTCTGTCAGTCGTGATAGAAGATAGAAAGGGGTATTTTAACTTTTTATAATTAAATCTGATGTAGTGATGTGTAAATTAGTTTTCTTTTTTTTTTCAAGGGTAAGTTAACGGAAAGTTGGGAGATAGGGCAATAAAGGGCACGGTCCGAACAAATTTAAAAGCTCAGGGGTACCAGACGGATTATTTTTTTTTCTGGACACCACTTGGAAAAGTGCAAAGTTGAGGGGCACCAAACCGGAATTTCCCTTATTTTAAATTAATTTTTGTGATAAAGAATAATTATTGAGAATTTTGTAGTGTTATAAGTAGGCCTTTTATAAGGAAAATTTATCAAATAAAATCTCAAGCATGCTCACCTAGAAATTTATAATTTTAATAAAATTATAAATGACCTGCTTAAATAATAGTATCCAATTCAGCCAAATAATAATATCCAAGGGAATATTATTAATGAGCATATTTAGGCTAAATTATTTAAAGAGAATAATTTAGACTAATTTCTCTTATTATAAAAAATAATCTTTTGAATAAGGGATAAGAAATGAAATAATAAATTGTAATATATTTCATTTTTAGAGTTTGGTTCAAATAAAACAACTCCTTATCATATAAAATAAGGAGTATTTAGAGCCCTTAGATCTCCTTGATCCAAGGGTTGATATTCTATGAAATTAGGGACGCGGTGACATTTCCGTAATTTCATAGAAATTACAAAAGTGCATTATTATGGTGAAAAAGTGCATTACTAAACCAAAATATTTTGGGCGATTAAGTTCAATCGGAATCGAGTCAATTGGACACCTAGGATGATGCACTTTTTAGGTTTAGTAATGCAATGAATCAAACATATCTTGAAGAAAGGAGGAAAGCACTTGAAGATAGCACTCGAGAATGAAATGAAAGCCGAAGAAAAGCACTCCAATAAATACATTGAAGATAATTTTGAGCTTGGAAAGAGGTAGAGAAACTCGATACAAAGACATAGGAAAAAGATTCGAGTCAAACGGAGTTGTAACGAATCCGCTACACAAGTTTTACTCAAAGTTGTTTTCAATGCTGATGGAGGTCGATATCGATCCTGCCCAGGTCGATATCGAGGTGCGGAGAAGAGCAAAAATTTGAGAATTCAAAAGTGTGATCTACCGATCCTCACGGGGTTAATACTGAGGGTCCCGTGTCGGTAGAAGACTTTAGAGTTGGAGCAATTAATGTATTTTTATCCCTTTTTATTAGTTTCATTTTATGTTATTAGATAGTTTTAAAGGGATATATCTTTTATTAGATTTATTTCCTTATAGAAGGGATATATCTTTGAAAGATTTATTTCCTTATAGATAGCTTCTAGATAGATTAGGTTTTTCTCTATAAATACTCTTGTTCTAGCTTTAGTTTGGGGAGGCCAAAATTAACCTAGTTTAGGGTAGAGCGTGGGAGAGAGGGGAGGACGAGTTTGGATTGCTTGGGGCACAAGAAAGAAGATTGTGGGAGAATTTCTTGTGTTCTAAGACAAGTTTTAAGTTTTAATTCAAGTAAGCCTTTAGTTTTAATTCAATTATGTTCTCTTTCAATTGCTTTGCTTGTTTTTCTCCAATCATGAGTGAGTAGTCTTCTTTTCTACGGTTGGGGTTAGAAACCCAACATGATTGTGCATGAATGACGATGTGATAAATGAATTGATTGCCTTTTATCTATTTTCTACTTGTTTGTGCAAAAGCTTTGATGAAAGTTGAAGTATTTCATGTTCTTAACATGATTGAAAGAGAAAGTTGTGAATTTGAATACGAGATAAAGTTTGAGACGAAAGTTGAGAACTTTATATCAAAGTAAGTAGATTAAGTGAATTGATTTGTGAAAATTGATTGATTTGCTTGATTAATTCAATGAAAGTTGATAACTTTATGTTAAAGGCGTGATATTTATGATTTCTATTATTTGAAATTCCATTATTATGTTGTGTGAACCCGTATCCTAGAGTTTTTTCCTTATTTTTGAGTCAAAACCCAAACCCAGGTACCTCGATATCGACCCTAACCAGGTCGATATCGACCTGAAATTTTCCCCTTTCTTCTCGTTGTTTACTTAGTTTTTCTGTTGCATTCATACCTCGATAACGACCTTGACAAGGTCGATATCGACCCCTTCCAATGCATTTATTTAGTTGTTTTGCTTTGTTCTTTGCTTTGTTTTTCCTTCTCTTTAGCTTTTTAGTTTAGTAATCAAACATAACCTTGCTTCCCGTGGACGATCTTGACCTCCCTATACACAGCGGGGTCTTGACTACAAATTTATTTGTTTTCGGGAAACCCTCTCAAAAAATTGGCGTCATTGCCGGGGAAGCAACTATTCTGTGTTTGATTACTTGTGGGTTGGGAATAGCCCGACCCCGTTTTTATTTCTAATTTGTTTCTTTTTGTTTGTTTTCTCAACTTATGCAAGCAGGAAGACGCCGGCTTGAATTGGATCAAACTAATTATTATTCTGAGCCTGAACGTTTCCTTCATCACAGAAGATGAGAAAACTGTATAATGGCCGTTATACTTGAAGAGATGGGCGAGCAAATGAACGCCCTTCGTAGGCAGATGGAGGCGTTACAAGTTGATCGAGGCGCTGCTAATGTTGTCGCTAACGTTGATGTTGCTGTTGAACGTGAATGATTAAACAACAATCGTTTACAGGAGCAATTGAACGCTATCCCAAGGAATGCCAAACAATATACACACCCGGAACTGAGGGTGCTAGAATCAGGAATAGTGCTTGCTGAGATAGCATGGACTTTTGAGATTAAATCTCAGTTTATATCCTTAATTAAGAGGGCTCAATTTGAGGGAAAACCAACTGAGTGCCCTATGGAGCATATTCGTAATTTTGTTGATTTGTGTGACACCATTGTTGCTGAAGGTGTTTCTTTAGAATATGTCCAACTAAAAGCATTTAAATGGTCTCTTGTAGGTAAGGCCATGAGCTGGCTAGAAAGCTTACCTCCTAGGTCGATAAGGACGTGGAGAACCTTGCATGACTTATTCATGACTAAGTTCTTCCCTCCTTCCAAGACTACTGAGTTAAGAAAGCGTATTACTTCTTAACACCAGCTGCCTAACGAGACATTCAAAGAGATGCTGAGGCAATGCCCCACCCATGGACAACCGCAATACGTCCTGTAGGAGATATTCTTTCAGGGTATAAATGCTGAGACGAAGAAGCGTATCAACTTGCATACTGTCTGCGGTGTCATAGAGATGGAGCCTGATGCTGCATGGGAATTGCTGGATAAATTGACCAATTATGATGCAATGTATGAGACCCAACAGCTGCCCCAGCCTCAAAAATGGCTCTATGTTCCCAACAAAGACGAAGTTGATCCCGATGTTAAACATCAATCCTTACAAGATGAGATCATCCCTCTAAAGAAACAGGTAAGTTTTCTGAAAACCTCTCAACCTTGTCAAGAATGTGGCTCTCAAGCCCATATTACTTCTGCTTCCACTAACATTGAGCAAGTTAGAGTCGCTGAGACATATGCTGAAATGAATTATATGAGAGGGCAATACAGAAACCTGCCTGACCATTATGATAGGCCAAACAATTATCCCAGTTGAGAGGTTACAATCAAAGTCAAAATCAAGCACCTCCACCACAAGAAAGGAAGGTTCCTCCTTACAAACCACCAAGATATCAAGAGCCACCTTCATGGGTACAAGGGTTACAGGAGGGCATTAATGTAGTCCATAATAAGTTCGATGGATTCCATAGCAAGATTGATGGAGTCCAAACCAACCTTAACAATCAGTTGAATGGAGTACAAACCAACCTTAACAATCGATTGAATGGAGTACAAGCACAGTTGGGAGAGATAGAAACATGGAAGAAGAGCGTTGAATCCCAACTTGGCAGCATGGCTGCACAAAATCCGAGACTTCAAGGGCAATTACCAGGTCGTCCCGAAGAGAACCCGAAAGGCCAAATTGCAGCATTCCACCTCCGAAGTGGAAAGATACTATCGAACCGTAATAAGGACAAGGAGAAAGAGCTCGGTAACGAGGACGACGACCCTAACAAGGTCGATACCAACCCCACTAGGGTTGATACCAACCCCATCAGGGTTGATACCGACCCCAGTAGGGTTAATATCGAGCCCCAACAGGTCGATACCGACCCCAACTCAGGTAAGTCTTCACCTCCAGACCACTCTCTTAGTCCAAGGCTCGATACAGACCCCACAAGGGTTGATATCGAACCTTCTGAAGCACCACTCAAGCCTATTTTGGTTCCGAGACCGGTGAGGACTCTTCCCTTTCCTTCTAAGAAATCTAAGGATTCAACAGAAGGGAAGTTTAGGCGTTTTGTTAAAATCCTTCAGGGCTTCAATATTTCCATTCCATTCGCTGAGGCCCTAAGCGAAATGCCAGCTTACACAAAATTCTTGAAGGATATTCTTAGCAAGAAGAGGTCTATGTCCGAGCTAACTGAAGATGTTCGATCTTTAGAGCTCCCAGAAAAATAAGGCGACCTAGGTAAGTTTGCTATTACTATTGGTATTGGAGCTTATCGATTTAAAGCTTTATGTGACTTAGGAGCCAGTGCAAGTCTACTTCCATTATCAATCTAGTCCAAAGCCAACATAGGACCATTGGAACTTGTCAATATGAAGTTGTAAATGGCGGACGGATCCGTTTTCAAGCCTAAGGGGGTTGTGGATGTTTTTCCCGTTCATGTGGGCAAATTCTTTGTCCCAAATGATTTCATTGTCATGGAGATGCCCGAGGACCCAGTGGTGCCTATTATTCTAGGAAGACCATTCCTAGCCACAGTTGGAGCCATCATTGATGTTAGGTGAGGACGCCTAACTTTTGAAATTGGATATGAAGTGGTGGAATTCCGTTTTAACCCCACCATGAAAGAAACCAATGAAGTCGAGGTCAAAATGCTTTACACACGCACTGACTTCATTGAATGTGGGGACCCAATCGAGAGGTTATTGGCTTATGATGCATTCTCCGGCAGAAGGTGGGCGGAGATTGATCCTACAACGTCGATACCGACCCTAGAAGGGTCGTTACCGAAGCTTTTGGCAGGAAAAGATGAACAAACAATTTCTGCAGCATCGATATCGGGCACTTCTACCTCGATATCGAGGCTACTGGTAGGTAAAATTGAGTCGATATCAGCCCCTTCTAGGTCGATACCGACCCCTGTGATAGAAGACGAAGAGCTTGTGGCAATTGAGTACCTTGAGGAAGTTCTAAAGAGAGATCATGAAGAACCAATTCTCATTCCGGCTGAGCCTACTCCAACGCTCAAGCCCCTTCCAGACTCCCTCGGGTATGAATTGTTCGGTCCTAACTCTACCTTCCCCGTCATCATCAATTCCAAATTAAAAAATGAGGAGGTAGATAAGCTAATTTCTGTTCTTAGGACCCATAGAAAGGCCATTGGCTACTCTTTGGATGACATAACTGGCATATCCCCTTCATTACGCATGCATAGGATCTACATGGAGGATAATCACAAACCCATAATTGAGTATCAACGTAGATTAAATCCTAACATGAAAGATGTGGTGAAAAATGAAATCTTAAAACTACTTGATGCTGGGATAATTTTTCCTATATCGGATAGCCAATAGGTGAGTCCAGTCCATGTAGTCCCTAAAAAAGAGGGGATGCTTGTTATAGAGAATGAAAAAGGTGAATTAATTTCCACTAGGACCACAACTAGTTGGAGAATGTGCATTGATTATAGGAAGCTAAATAGTGCTACAAGAAATGATCATTTTCCGCTTCCTTTCATTGATCAAGTTTTAGAACGCTTAGCCCAGCATGATTACTTTTGTTACGTAGATGGCTATAGCGGTTTTTGGTAGATTCCCATTCATCCTCATAATTTCTTTTCCAAATTAGTTGACTTATTGCACTTTCCTCTTTAAACATTGAAGTTGTAAGGATCTTTTAATATCAAACAATGACCACACTTTTGTAATTTAAATATATTGTTTTCTGCTTTCCAACAAATCGTATTGTTATTAGCATTGGGTGGCTTTGGATGGGAAAAATCAGAGGTCTTCGGCGGAAATACCCATTGTTGCAAAATAGGAGTGCACTTATGATATCATAGCCAAAAATATTAAAACTGAATCTTTAATGATTTTTCTAGAAAGGTTAAACCCTTTTCCCTTTTATTTCGTAAAGAAATTTTCAATTCGAAAGCTTCTCCCTTGAAAACTTCAAAATCCAAGTAACAATTACCTATAAAGGAATATCTAAGTTAGATATGTTCGTTAAAATGTTTCTAATCGAATCCCATAAAAGCGAACCTTTTAAGTTGAAATTTTTAAGACAATATTTTTTCATGGTCGAAAGTTATGTTTTGAATTCAAAAATATTTTTTAAATATATTTATGAAAAAGAAGTACATTTTCAAACCTTCTTGTAAAAGAATTCAAGAAGAGAATCTTTTACACCTCCTTAAAAACCTTCTTCAGACATCTTTGCCTTAGATATAGAATCTTGGAAATTCTATACAAAATGATATCTCCCTTCCAGAAGTTAATCTACTCCAGGAGTATGACACACATCATTGAGTATGGATAGAAGGCTATGCGATAGATTGGCGAGGTCGTTGCTTAATGGCCCCACTGGTCTTACTTCCGCTTGGAGGACAACCTTGACCATGTTCCAGAGAGGGAAGAGCCTGTGATTGAGCCCAAGGACGAGCCTCCGGGATAGGGTACCGAGAATGGACATGGAGGGGAGCTTCCCAAGCTCGAGATAGAGCTTTTCGAGCACGAAGTTGAGGGAGAACCTTTCGAAGGGGAACCCATTGGGGTGTTGGCGTTGAAATCTTTCTAAGAGTTCTCAAGGCACCACCCTCATGGATACATGTCGGATGATTCCCTTTACCGAGAGGAGATTCAAGCGTCGTTGGAATACAAATCCAAGGATTCACTAACTCGGCACGAGGTGAGTCTTCACGCACCCGAGAAGACCCACGTGCTTGGAACCCTCTGATGCGACCTTGTTTCCGTTTGGATCCAAGAACGCCACAAATCGTCGTTGGAACCTGTAGTAGGTCTCGATATGGCGAAGCGGAAGTCTGTAACAAGAGAACCAACGTTATGGCTCTCGAAGTAGACTTGAACCAACATTGTGGAACGAGCGATGCGGGTCTCAACATGATGAAATTCGCAAGGGATCAACCAACTTTATGGATGATCGAATGTGCTTGGGAAGAACTTTGAGATAATCAAACCCATGGGGCGCACGATCAAAAATAAGGAGGAAAACTCTCTACTTTAATTCTGGATAAAACGTGTGTAACCTAAACATAATAGCCTTTATCCCCTTATATAGAGGAGGCTAGAGAAAACCCTATATCTAAAGCAAGGTAGTGGCTAGGGCTTGTGTGCAAACAAGACCCAACGCTTCAAGGCCCATAAATCACCTTATAAAAACATATAATCCAACTATAGTGATGTTCAACAATGGAAATATGCTAAATAAAGTAAGAACGGATGGATGTCCTTGGCCGTCGAGACACAAGACAAGGCCTAGACCATGGCACCCTCCCCTATCTTTTGGCACACACAATCTCTTCCTTCTAAGCCAATGCATCTTCCTTTTTCCACTACCATATCCCCACCAAAAATATTAGCATATAGATCAAGTATTGTTAAGAGTTTCACGAATGGTAAACTTTTATAGAAAAGAGAGGGAAGATTACACGTAGGTCCCTAGGACCAAAGAGTAAAAAATACAGCCAACCAAGGCCACCTATATGATACCCAAACTTCCAGCAAGGCCATAGATTGGTATGTCCACATGTGAAAACAGTCAACACTAATCATGGGACACTGCTTGAACTAGGAACAAGCCATCAAATGTGTCATCATGATATGCATTTGCATCATCATTCCACATATGGTGGCAAGGGGCATCATTTAAAAGTATGACTACCAAAAAACTACCCCAAGAAGATCAAAAATAGACCAAACAAACCAGCAAAAAAGAGAGCTTCCCATAGCCCTGCAAGGACACTAAAAACTCACTCATTCACATGCCCAAGGCACATAGAGTGGTATGGGATCACAAAGCAAACTATCATAGGCCAGATCAAACTTTGCTTTCATCATGATAACCTCTGTTAGAGCACTCAGCAAAGAATGAAGAGGTGATAAACTCTCTAAACAAAAAGCATCTACAAAAAGCCCTACCTAAACCCAAGCCACTTAGAACAAGAAAAAAGCTAAAGAAGTATTACAAAACTAAAGTCTTAGTTGACTCCTCATGGCTTGTCCACGTCTCCCTGTTAACTTGATTTTCGTTGTGATCCCACTACACCATTCTGCAGATTTAGCGACCATATTTTATCGACCACGGAATATGGTCGCTAATTGGCGACCATATGGACGCCAATGGTCGCAAATCTGGACGTCAAAATGGGGGAAAAAAACCAAATTCGTGACCACGTGGTCGCTAAAATGGGCGACCACGTGGTCGCTGGGCCTTTATAGTTACAATAAGTGCGCGGGGAAATTTCCCACTAGCATGTAGCGACCATATGGTCGCTGAATGTAGCGACCATATGGTCTCAAACATTGGAACCCATATTCGCGACCATATGGTCGCTAAATACGTTTTCCATATGGACGCCAAGGATCTCCCGACCACTTGGTCGCAAACTGTAGCGACCAGTTGGTCGCTGACTTGGATCAGATGTTTTGGCGCGACACATCTATTTTGGCGGGTAATATCCAGCATTTTTGGCGACCACTTGGTCGCTTAAAACAGTCATTGGTAAAATTCCCGCCATTTCAGCATATATTGCATTCTCATTCCGCTAAAAAATGCACTCTCATTCCGCTTCAACACAACTTCACTCTCATTCCGCTCTCTTCCAAAATATTCACAAAAGAAAGAAACAATCAACCACAATTGTGAATTGATTCTAGGAAGAAATTCCGTCAAATTTTACCGACATCCTCACTAAAGGTATGTATTTAAATCTTATTCCTAATATTTCATTCCGTCATTATATTGTTTTAGATAAATATTGACGGTAGAAAGCTTTCGTTTATATATTTATAAGAGATTGTGTTACAGAATTTTACCGCAAATAGCAATTGGTTATGTTGTAAATGTGTGTTCTGATATACTGAATCTGGCGACCATATGGACGCTAAATAACGACCATAAATGCACATCAGCGACCATATGGTTGCTAATTAGCGTCCATATGGTCGCCACATTCAGTATAATATGCACTTGAATTAATTTAATTGTACTCTTATTTTGAAATGCAGGAAGAAAAAAATGCGTGAGTGGATGTATGTGTGTAATATAGATGGTTTTTTGAATTACGAGTTTTTAGCTGGCGTAGAGCAATTTCTAGAATTCTGCAAATCTATGCCGTCCTATAACCCATCCGAATTAAGGTGTCCGTGTCGAAGGTGCAAGAATAAGAAAATGAAATATGTGGATGATGTGCATTATCACCTTGTTAAGGAAGGTTTTGTTCCGAACTATTACCATTGGGTTTCGCATGGGGAGACAGATGAAAGGTTCGCTGCATTGTTGACCGAGTTTAGACAGCATGAAGGCTGTAGCAGTTCTGATCCAGGACCACCATTAAATGGTGGGAATGATAATCGAATGGAACAGATGATGTATGATGGTTTTAATTATGGTCGAAGTGATTACACTGTTGAGGATCCCGTGCAAAATGCGGATATAAGGCATGAGCAAGGGGAGCAATATTATAATGAAGCGCCCAATTCCGATGCACAGCGTATGTACGACATGTTGTCGGCCGCAAATAGGCCTTTGTGGCCTGGATGTGATATGACGCAGCTGGAGGCTGCGATTGAGCTACTGAGCCTAAAGTCTAAGCTAAGGATGACGGAGCGCGGATATGACATGATCTCGGATTTTTACGGACACGTTTCTCACCCAGAGACGATATTCCCAACCACGTTTTACGACACAAAAAAACTGGTTGAGGGTCTCGGTCTTCCTTACAAGATGATTGATTGTTTTCCAAACACTTGCATAATATATTGGGGTGCAGATGCAGAATACGCGGCATGCAAGATATGTGACTATCCTAGATGGAAGCAAGGCAAGACAAAGCTCATTCCCTATTCTTGTATGTTTTACTTGCCAATAACTCCACGGTTGCAGAGGTTGTACGCATCTGTAGTGACTACCGAACACATGAGATGGCATGAGCACGCACAAGATGGGGTGATGATACATCCTTCAGATGAAGAGGCATGGAAGCACTTCAATGCTGTGTGGCCAGATTTTGCATCAGAAACACGAAATATGAGACTAGGCTTGTGCACGGATGGTTTCAATTCGTTCGGGGCGTCCGAGCGCCAGTACTCATGTTGGCCTGTAATTCTAACACCCTACAACCTTCCGCCGTCGATGTGTGTGCGAGAAGAGGTTATGTTTTTTACGGTTATTGTACCTGGATCGAAGAGCCCGAAGCAGAAGTTGGATGTCTACTTGCAGCCGTTGGTATCCGAGCTGAAGGATTTGTGGCTTAATAGGGTGTGCACATACGATTCTTGGAGGAAGCAGAATTTTGTGTTGCGTGCAGCTGTAATATGGACTATTAGTGACTTCCCCGCATATTCGATGTTGTCTGGTATGTTGTTAATTTTACCTATGCTAATCAATTTGAAACAATTATATATAATAATAATGCATATATATGATTTGTACGTGTCCGTTATCTTAATGTGTGATACAAAATATATGTTTGTGTAGGATGGAGCACTTCTGGGAAATACGCGTGTCCTTATTGCATGGAGGACACCGATGCATTTTATCTAACACATGGACACAAAATGTGTTGGTTCGATTGTCACAGAATGTTTACAGAACCTGATCATCGCTTCTGAAACAACAAACTGATTTCAAGAAAGGAAGACGGGAGCGTCGTGGTACCCCGGTACTTCATGATGGATACGAGATATTTTTCCAGATAAACAATATGGGCTTGATGAAGATAACTAAAGTGGGAGCTGAGGAGCACAATGCCGCGGTCAGTAGAGGTTCGGGTTGGAAGAAGAAAAGCATTTTCTGGGACCTACCTTACTGGCCAAGTCTGCTGGTAAGACATAATTTAGATGTCATGCACATTGAGAAAAATGTCTTCGATAATATTTTCTTCACCATTCTCGATGTTCCGGGGAAGTCAAAAGACAAGTGGTCGGCCAGAAAGGATTTAAAGGAATTGTGCAAGCGTCCGGAGTTGGAACTTGATGAGGAGGACAATAGGTACCCAAAGGCTTGCTATGCACTAGATCGTCATGAAAAACAAGTACTTCTAGATTGGTTGAGATCCGTAAAATTCTCGGATGGCTACGTGTCCAACTTGAGCCGTTGCATTGACTTGCACAAGCTTAGGCTCTTTGGGATGAAGAGCCATGATTGTCATGTGTTCATGAAAAGGTTGATGCCTGTTGCTTTTCACTCTTTGGGATGAAGAGCCATGATTGTCATGTGTTCATGAAAAGGTTGATGCCTGTTGCTTTTCGTCCATTTCTTGATGACAAAGTATGGGAGCCCATAGCTCACCTAAGTGCATTCTTCAGAGACCTGACGTGTTACGAGTTGAAGCCTGAGGTGGTTATGCAGTTGCACAAGGAAATACCAATAATTTTGTGCAAGATGGAGCGAATCTTTCCCCCTGCGTTATTTGATTCAATGGAGCACTTTCCTATTGTTAGATCACAAGTCATTCGGTTTTCTAGGTTAGATCACAAGTCAATTTTTAATGAAACTCGTATTGGCTTGATAATATCCAAATTCTAAGGCCTATCTTACCAAACAAGGGGTTCAATTTCGCACATTTCTAGAAACAAAACGCATGTTGTTGATCGAACGCTCGATGAGGCATGCCAAAAGATTATACTATCTAATAATGAAAGATTGTGATGTCAACTTTTTATCTAAATGTGTCATATCAAGTAAACGTATCAACCCGTAAAATCCAGATCGGTTTTAAGCTTTTTAGTATTTATGTAATTAGTCACCACATAATAAAAACAAGTGGAATACAATTACAACAATTTCAAGCAAGTTGTTTGCTACCGGATTGAAACAGTTAAAGAAGACTAAGGAGTTGTTTAACGTATCGAGCTGCATTTCTCCGGTAGAAAACAACTTCGTAAACGTATCGAGCTGCATTTCTCCGGTAGCAAACAACTTACTATAATCGCCTCCCTCGACGACCGCCTCCTCGGACAACTTCCCCAACAACTCCTTAGTCTTCTCGTTAAACAACTTAGGACTACTCACGAACATCGTATTCCACATGTATCGAGCTGAAAGTGATTTACTATAACAAAAATAGAGTCCAAAAAGTATTAGTTTAAAAATATAAGTGCACCCCCAGGTTACTAGCCCGTACAACTTCGTAAACGTATCGAGCTGCATTTCTCCGGTAGCAAACAACTTACTATAACCGCCTCCCTCGACGACCGCCTCCTCGGACAACTTCCCCAACAACTCCTTAGTCTTCTCGTTAAACAACTTAGGACTACTCACGGGCATCGTATTCCACATGTATCGAGCTAAAAGTGATTTACTATAACAAAAATAGAGTCCAAAAAGTATTAGTTTAAAAAAATAAGTGCACCCCCAGGGTTACTAGCCCGTACAACTTCGTAAACGTATCGAGCTGCATTTCTCCGGTAGCAAACAACTTACTATAACCGCCTCCCTCGACGACCGCCTCCTCGGACAACTTCCCCAACAACTCCTTAGTCTTCTCGTTAAACAACTTAGGACTACTCACGGACATCGTATTCCACATGTAATCAACATCTTAGCCCGATACTCAGCTTCGAAAGGTTCGTCAACTCCATTTGACAACACAACCCTTAATTTCAATCAATCCAAATTGTGAAGGGTGGGAGGTCGCGCCTGGATAAAATTTTCATGGCACATGAGTTTTGGCCAGTCTTACACCTATTTGATTTGACTCTCCATCTGTATGCAATAACCACTTTCCGCCACCAAATGAAACGGTTACTTGTAGCATATCTTGGTTTTCTTCTTCTGATGCGGTAGGAGTGAAGTCAACCACAAAATCTGTCAAGGCTTGAGATTTCATCGTCGTTCGTGGCTCATAAGTGATGTCGTATCCATTAAGATGGATCAACAACCTCATTAGTCGACCTGATAGCTCTGATTTTGACATAATACTCTTCATTGGGTACTTAGTCCTCACAATAATAGAATGACTTTCAAAATAAGGACGTAACTTTATAGAAGCCATTACCAGAGATAATACGAGTTTCTCAATGGGTGAATACCTGGTTTCTGCATCAAGTAAGGTTTTACTTACGTAGTAGGTTGGTGAAATATGCATTGCTGGAAGATCTGATGAAAAAGAATACGGTGTAATATGAAATGAATAAATATGTAGCTCAAAACAATACAAACTGGACACACGATATTACTATATTAATTATTTTACTTTAACTTACCTTTTTTTCATGAGCACAAGAAAATGATATTACAACGATGCTAAAATTAAGAATATATATGATAGAGTTCTTTCTTATTACATCTGAACAAGATGATATCTTATTTTAAATTTATTCATTCAATTCTTGAAACAAAGCTTTGATATTGGATAATTTGAGGTTTATGGAATACAATTACAACAATTATCTCCTTGACAAAGGCCGCCTTGAGCTTGGAACCTAAGTATGCAGTGACTTGCGCAATCTTGAAAGACACATTTCCCATGTCCAATCCAATAGTTTTCACATCCATAGCTTGTCAAAATTAACGAGGAAAAGATGGCGATGTAGAAAATCAAAACGACAAAGGAGAATAGGCGAAAGCTTTTTTCCATCGTTAATATTTGTTTTTTTTTTGTGAGGTTTGCGGGAAAATGATCCTTGTAATATACAAAAAGGTTTTGTATAACATTGAGATAGTCTAAAGTAAGTCCTTAAATAGCTCACTTTATTGACTTTTATAGAATGCATTTACATTAAAATTAATGGTTATATTATTTTGCATCAAAGTATTCATAGAGTAGATCACACATTTATGTCCTTTTATTCACTTCCTATTTGTTTTAACACATATAGCATTTACCTAATTTTTTTGGATGCATAAATTTAAAACTTATAATATATTTTAAAGTATTCTTATTTCTTTCCATAATAGTGGATTTGGCAATTGAAGTGTAATATCTTCATCATTATTACAAAATTATTTTTTGTAAAATATTTATTTCTAAACATGTTTTTAACAATCATTACAAAAATAAATGGAGTAACAATCATTACAAAAAAATCTTATAGCTATAGATGAAAGTTAAAAGTTAAATTTTTATATTCATTTGCATGGAAATACATTGGGTAAAAATATAATGATTTAATATATGTAAAGGTTTGATTTCAACATGAATATTAAAAACAGAATGACGGTAATTTTTTTTTTTGGACAATATTAACGCCCAAACGGATTAAGTGCGACGGTAAAACTTCATCTTTGCAAAATAAAAATAAATATTTTTTCAAATTATTCAAAAAAAAATCTAAGCTTTTATCCCTATTTCTCTTTCAAGGGGATTTTTTCCCTCAAAAAAGTCACTTATATGGAGCATTGTTTGTACGTAAACATTGAGCTCAAGCTGAAAGGTCTAATCTAACTCGCGGAATTGTCTTCCCTTACCTGGTCTTTAGCCTCGATTTTTACTTGTTTGCTCGGTGTTTATTACTAGCGTGTATGTTTTATTGGTTTGCATTCTTTTATTTGTCATTTTATGTTAGTTTGTCTAGCAACCGAGTCTCGTCAAGATCTCTCGATCTATAAAACTTATCTGATACTTTACTGATCTCAAAGTAAACCTTTTTTTATCTAGGCCAGAGTGTTTTTACTAGAATTGTGCAATTTTGAAATGACTAATTATTAATAGAATCTAAGTAATTCCAAAATGTTCCCTAAATTTCGGTTCTTCTTGCTCGAATTTGCATTAAATTTTGATAAGGAAAGCATGAAGTAACTTGTTCTTGAATAGCATAATTTCACCAGTCGGCTAAATGGAGGAACAGGTACATAATCAGTGTTCTAAATCTCCACCTCTATGGACATTGCATACAACAAAAGTCAAGAGGACTTTTAATGGGTTGTAATGTGGCCAAGGTGAGAAGAATAAGGCATGGAATATATTTGGCTATGTGGTTCTAAATCTGGAAAATAAGCAAACAGACATCTAAAACAACAACATGCGATCAACATCTTAGCCCGGTACTCCTTGATAAAACGGGCGAGTGATAGTCAAATATATCAAGCGCCCAACTAGACGCCGATAAAGATCCGGCTCTTTAAATCCTGGCGCTGTTGTTACTCCATAGGAAAATCACACGGTTTTCCAGCAAGTAAACCGGCTTCACTTAGAATATCTAGGGTATACTTCCGTTGACAAAGAAATAACCCTTCAAAAGAGCGAGCAAATTCAATCCCCAAAAAATACTTCAAAGGCCCTAAATCCTTCATGTGGAAGCAAGAACTCAATTGACCTTCGAATTTAGCAATAGCATTGGGATTGTTCCCCGCAATAATCAGATCATCAACATAGACTAACACATGCAAGCAGACACCAGACCGACTGTAGGAGAAAAGTGAATAATCAACACGGGATTGAGTAAACCCAAACCTACGAAGAGCACTAGTCAGTTTTGCAAACCAATTTCTTGAAGCTTGACGAAGACCATACAGAGACTGATTAAGGCGATAGAAACGCCCACCAGACGTGTTAGAAAAACCCGGAGGAGGCCGCATATACACCTCCTCATGCAGATCGCCATGAAGAAAAGCGTTATGGACATCCATTTTGATGAAGTTCCCAATTTCTAGCAACAGCCACAGCTAGAAAAGTACGAACAAAAGCCATTTTCGCGACCAGAGCAAATGTCTCGTTGTAATCAATGCCTGCTTTTTGATTATTTCCAAGTACCACCAAACGAGCTTTGGATCGTTCAATAGTACCATAAGAGTTATGCTTAATCTTGAATACCCATTTACATCCAATGGGTTTCTTTCCAGGAGGTAATGACATCAATGTCCACGTCCCATTCCTCTCCAGAGCTTGAATTTCGGCTTTCATAGCCTCTTGCCAACGTGGATCCCGAGCAGCCTCAGCATAAGATCGATGCTCTGTAACAGACTCCACATCACGAATAAAAGCAACATGGCGTGAAGAGAATCGATCAAAAGTGATATAATTAGCTATGGGATAGGACGTACCTGATGAACTTGACGGATTAGGCCAAAGAGTTCGTGGAGCTTCTTGTTTTCGCACAATATTGCAGATATAACCACGCAGCTTCACAGATGGAGTGCGTTCACGGGTAGAACGATGGGTAGTGTCTTGGGCATTAGCAAAGGGGGATTGAACCCCACCCCCTTCGTCAGATGCTTGCGGAAGGCTTTCTGAAGTGCTTGGAATAGAGATGTCTTGGACGGTGGCAGAGGGAGATTGAACCCCACTCCCCCTATCATCCATTTGCGTTGGAGAATTTGAGGAGTTGGGTATCGGATCTTGGATGGCAACAGGAGGAGATTGAACCCCACTCCCCCTGTCAACCATCTGCGTTGGGGCCATCGAGATTGAGCTATCATCAAAAATAGATGGGTGAATGTTTTCAATATCAGAACCAGGGGACCTAATGGCTTCAGTGGTCTTATAAGGAAAATGGTTCTCATAAAAAATGACATCTTTAGAAACAAAACGCTCATTAGTGTTAATGTCAAGAACTTTCCAGCTTTTCTATCCAACCGGATAGCCAATAAAAACGCATTTTCTAGCCTGAGGAGCAAACTGGTCTAAAGATTTGGGAATAAAAGAAACATAAAACAAACAACCAAGCGTACGAAAATGATCATAGCTAGGTTGTCGTCCATAAAGCATCTCAAAAGGGGTTTGATTTTGCAAGATTGGTGTTAGATCATTTAAATGTGTCATTCGGTTTCTAGGTTCAAATTATGCTCTTATTCAATCGGTCTTGATAATACGAGTTTCTTTTATTCCAGTCCTACGTACGGGGATTATTATCCAGCTTAACTTGTATTGGATTTTACCATCTCTAAGGCCTAAGCTGCCTTAGAGATGGTATCTGAGCAAATGAGGCCTACGATGCCTAAAAGTCGGTAATGGAAAAAAAAGTTTGGTATATGGAAAAAAATGAAAAGAAAAGAAAGGAGAAGTTGGTAATGGAAACCTGGGCAGATTCAGGCTTCAACAGCTCACAGAATAATGAATCGGATACATCGGCATTTGCATTTGCATAGTAAATTCATATATGACATATGTATAATATGTATGTATATGTACGTGGACTAAATGTTTGACTCTGTGTGAAATAATTGATGATGGTTTATATTCACTGAGTATGCGACTCATGTAAATCGCAAAATAATTTTTCAGGTTCAGCTAGTTCTTACTGACGTGTGTCTCTTTTAGAGGTCACATTCATACAGGTCGGTCGGCTGAAGCTCAATGCAACCTTCTCCACCTCATTTTGCATCATAGACATATGGGTTGTAATAGAAGTTAGAGTTAAATAGATGTATTAGCATAAGAAGTAACTACCTGTGTGTGTGTGTGTGTGTGTGCAACCCTTTATGGTTGTTGCTTTCTGCTTTGTGCTTCCTTGGATAGTTGCTATATGTGAATTCTCTATTTATATAAGAAATAAGTTATTACTAAGAATACGTCATAGGGTATAAGGGTGTCACACGAGGTATCATAGGTTCACTACTACACCTCACAACAAGCAGATCGGACATTATGTTTAGTGTATGCTTATGTGCAAGATTTTAGATATTCGTCGTTTTGGCGTTTGTATGCCTTTTGAGCAACCTCCCACCCTTCACAATTTGGACTGATTGAAATTAAGGGTTGTGTTGTCAAACGGAGTTGTAACGAACCTTTCGAAGCTGAGTACCGGGCTAAGATGTTGATTACATGTGGAATAAGATGTTCGTGAGTAGTCCTAAGTTGTTTAACGAGAAGACTAAGGAGTTGTTGGGGAAGTTGTCCGAGGAGGCGGTCGTCGTGGGAGGCGGTTATAGTAAGTTGTTTGCTATCGGAGAAATGCAGCTCGATACGTTTACGAAGTTGTACGAGCTCGTGCAATGTACGAGGGATCTTTCCAAGAAGTGTTTGGATGAAGCTCTTACGGAGCTCCCGAGATGTTGTGATGGAATGCAAGGTGGGAGAGTTGTTGGTGGGAATTGTAACTTTAGATATGAGATTTATCCCTTTGTTAACAAGTAGTATGTCCTCAAAGTATAGATAATATTAGTTATTGAAAGGTATAGCTTGAATAAGGTCCGGGTATATGCATCGGATATCGGTGAAAGGCTTTAATTGTTTTTTTTAATACTTATACTTGATCGCACCCAAATCCACATAGAACTTGTCATGTTCTTACATCATCCTTGTGCCCTTGGTCTAGTCTCAAAGACGATCAGATACCGTCCTAGTCCTTACTGGTTAACAAAGGGATAAATCTCATATCGAAAGTTAACCTGTGGATACAAAGCCAATAAGCATTTCTTTGTGCAACCATTAGTGATTAGTTATGAACTTAGGCTCAATGAAAAACTTCATATAAGTTTTCAAATTGTATACTTGGTCTTTACTTAATGCAACTCTCTCGGACCAGTTTCCCTGTGTTGAGCCATTGTCCGGATCAATTCTCACTTTCCTTTAAAGCCAATATGCACGTTCTACACTACAAAATCAAGACCGATCGATTAAAAGCATAAATTAGAAACTAAAAGAATGAGAATAGTATCAAGCTAATAAGCACATTCTGCACTACAAAATCAAGACCGATTGAATAAGAGCATAATTTGAACCTAGAAACCGAATGACACATTTAGGAGTGACATTTACATGGAAATTTTATCGAACACTTGGTGTGGAATGTTAGATCACAAGTCAATTATAAGTGTCGTAATCATAAACCTTGATTTGGGCTCGCGCAATGTACGAGGGATCTTTCCAAGAAGGATTGTAAGAAGTGTTTGGATGAAGCTCTTATGGAGCTCCCGAGATGTTGTGATGGAAAGCAAGGTGGGAGAGTTGTTGGTGGGAGTTGTAACTTTAGATATGAGATTTATCCCTTTGTTAACAAGTAGTATGTCCTCAAAGTATAGATAATATTAGTTATTGAAAGGTATAGCTCGAATAAGGTTCGGGTATATGCATCGGATATCGGTGAAAGGCTTTAAATTGTTTTTTTTAATACTTGTACTTGATCGCACCCAAATCAACATAGAACTTGTCATGTTGTAACTTCATCCTTGTGCCCTTGTTTTAGTCTCAAAGATGATCAGATACCGTCCTAGTTCTTATTGGTTAGTTCTGACCTTGACAGTATCAATTATGTACATTTAGCTTATGAGCGAAGGCTACGTGAGAGAAAGTTTTTATGAGGCTAAAATAACAACATGCGATTAACTACCACTAATGCAGATTGGCTTTTCAATAATTTGATTCCGTTAACTCTCTCTATGGCCTATCTGGACGTCAAAATGGGGGGAAAAAAACCAAATTCGCGACCACGTGGTCGCTAAAATGGGCGACCAGGTGGTCGTTGGGCCTTTATAGTTGCAATAAGTGCGCGGGGAAATTTCCCACCAGCATGTAGCGACCATATGGTCGCTGAATGTAACGACCATATGGTCGCAAACATTGGAACCCATATCCGCTAAATACATTTTCCATATGGTCGCCAAGGATCTCGCGACTACTTGGTCGCAAACTGTAGCGACCAGTTGGTCGCTGACTTGGATCAGATGTTTTGGCGCGACACATCTATTTTGGCGGGTAATATCCTGCATTTTTGGCGACCACTTGGTCGCTAAAAACAGTAATTGGTAAAATTCCCGCCATTTCAGCATATATTGCATTCTCATTCCGCTAAAAAATGCACTCTCATTCCGCTTCAACACAACTTCACTCTCATTCCACTCTCTTCCAAAATATTCACAAAAGAAAGAAACAATCAACCACAATTGTGAATTGATTCTTGGAAGAAATTCCGTCAAATTTTACCGACATCCTCACTAAAGGTATGTATTTAAATCTTATTCCTAATATTTCATTCCGTCATTATATTGTTTTAGATAAATATTGACGGTAGAAAGCTTTCGTTTATATATTTATAAGAGATTATGTTACAGAATTTTACCGCAAATAGCAATTGGTTATGTTGTAAATGTCTGTTCTGATATACTGAATCTGGCGACCATATGGACGCTAAATAGCGACCATAAATGCACATCAGCAACCATATGGTCGCTAATTAGCATCCATATGGTCGCCACATTCAGTATAATATGCACTTGATTTAATTTAATTGTACTCTTATTTTGAAATGCAGGAAGAAAAAAATGCGTGAGTGGATGTATGTGTGTAATATAGATGGTTTTTTGAATTACGAGTTTTTAGCTGGCGTAGAGCAATTTCTGGAATTCTGCAAATCTATGCCGTCCTATAACCCATCCGAATTAAGGTGTCCATGTCGAAGGTGCAAGAATAAGAAAATGAAATATGTGGATGATGTGCATTATCACCTTGTTAAGGAAGGTTTTGTTCCGAACTATTACCATTGGGTTTCGCACGGGGAGACAGATGAAAGGTTCGCTCCATTGTTGACCGAGTCTAGACAGCATGAAGGCTGTAGCAGTTCTGATCCAGCACCACCATTAAATGGTGGGAATGATAATCGAATGGAACAAATGAAGTATGATGGTTTTAATTATGGCCGAAGTGATTACACTGCTGAGGATCCCGTGCAGAATGCGGATATAAGGCATGAGCAAGGGGAGCAATATTATAATGAAGCGCCCAATTCCGATGCACAGCGTATGTACGATATGTTGTCGGCCGCAAATAGGCCTTTGTGGCCTGGATGTGATATGACGCAGTTGGAGGATGCGACTGAGCTACTGAGCCTAAAGTCTAAGCTAAGGATGACGGAGCAAAGATATGACATGATCTCGGATTTTTACGGACGCGTTTCTCACCCAGAGACGACATTAGATATCCTTCGGATGACGGAGCGCAGATAAGGATCGGTGATGAGATATCCTTCGGATGCAGAGGCATGGAGGCACTTTAATGCTATGTGGCCAGATTTTGCATCAGAAACACGAAATGTGAGACTAGGCTTGTGCACGGATGGTTTCAATTCGTTTGGGGCGTCCGGGCGCCAGTACTCATGTTGGCCTGTGATTCTAACACCCTACAACCTTCCGCTGTCGATGTGTGTGCGAGAAGAGGTTATGTTTTTTACGGTTATTGTACCTGGATCGAAGAGCCCGAAGAATAAGTTGGATGTCTACTTGCAGTCATTGGTATCCGAGCTGAAGGATATGTGGCTTAATAGGGTGTGCACATACGATTCTTGGAGGAAGCAGAATTTTGTGTTGCGTGCAGCTGTAATATGGACTATTAGTGACTTCCCCGCATATTCAATGTTGTATGGTATGTTGTTAATTTTACATATGCTAATCAATTTGAAACAATTATATATAATAATAATGCATATATATGATTTGTCCGTGTCCCTTATCTTAATGTGTGATACAAAATATATGTTTGTGTAGGTTAGAGCACTTCTGGGAAATACGCGTGTCCTTATTGCATGGAGGGCACCGATGCATTTTATCTAACACATGGACACAAAATGTGCTGGTTCGATTGTCACAGAAGGTTTACAAAACCTAATCATCGCTTCTGAAACAACAAGACTGATTTCAAGAAAGGTAGACGGGAGTGTTGTGGTCCCCCGGTACTTCGTGATGGATACGAGATATTAGACCAGATAAACAATATGGGCTTGATGAAGATAACTAAAGTGGGAGCTGAGGAGCACAATGTCGCGGTCAGTAGAGGTTCGGGTTGGAAGAAGAAAAGCATTTTCTGGGACCTACCTTACTGGCCTAGTCTACTGGTAAGACATAATTTAGATGTCATGCACATTGAGAAAAATGTCTTCGATAATATTTTCTTCACCATTCTCGATGTTCCGGGGAAGTCAAAAGACAAGTGGTCGGCCAGAAAGGATATAAAGAAATTGTGCAAGCGTCCGGAGTTGGAACCTGATGAGGAGGACAATAGGTACCCAAAGGCTTGCTATGCACTAGATCGTCATGAAAAACAAGTACTTCTAGATTGGTTGAGATCCGTAAAATTCTCGGATGGCTACGTGTCCAACTTGAGCCGCTGCATTGACTTGCACAAGCTTAGGCTCTTTGGGATGAAGAGCCATGATTGTCATGTGTTCATGAAAAGGTTGATGCCTGTTGCTTTTCGTCCATTTCTTGATGACAAAGTATGGGAGCCCATAGCTCAGCTAAGTGCGTTCTTCAGAGACCTGACGTGTTACGAGCTGAAGCATGAGGTGGTTATGCAATTGCACAAGGAAATACCAATAATTTTGTGCAAGCTGGAGCGCATCTTTCCCCCTGCGTTATTTGATTCAATGGAGCACTTGCCTATTCATCTTCCACGGGAAGCTTCACTTTGTGGCCCTGTCCATTATAAATGGATGTATCCAGAAGAAAGGTACGTACAGTGGTATTATTTTAGCTCACATGTTGACGAGTCAATTTGTAGTGCCTATCTCGTTAAGGAGACGTCCACATTCTACTCGTATTATTTTAGCTCACATGTGGCGAGTACTCATATGGATATCGCCCGCAACGTCAGTTGCACACTTCCAATTGGGGTTGATCCGGGCGATTTGTCTATTTTCACAACAACTGGTCGAACCTTGGGTAGCAGATCAACTGGTTGTTTCCTCACAAATGATGAATTCCATGTGATCCAAAATTACATTCTCATGAACAGCGTCGAAGTGGAACCCTATATTGAGTACGTTTCTATAATATCAACTAAATTAGGTTCGATATATATAAAGTATGTATTTGACAAACTTACATTACTCTGTCGTAGGTACTATTTGAACAACTACGTGCGGTCGTCAAATCCAACAATAACCGATGCTGAAGAGAAAAACATTTTGGAAAGACACTTTCGCCTCTGGTTCTACTCCCATGTAGGATTTCTTATATTAATTTCTATTTAATTTCAAAATGTACATATATATGTTGAATTACAAATTTTATATACATGTTGATTTAAAATTGCAGGCCGACAGTGTAATATTCGAGAATATTTTAATATTTTATTTTGAATTTTAGAAAATTATATTTAAAAAAAAGTTTTTAACTTACAAGTAATTAATAATTATTTCAGGGTAAAGTTTGTAGTAAAAGAGATTTCAGGGTAGAAACTGTAAATTTTTATAAAGATAAACCGACTTTCTCATTTCCATATATGTATATGTAAATGTTTATGTACCATTCTCACAAGAAGAACACCGAGAGGAAGTAAAGGGGAAAGAGAGGGAGAGAGAGGGGGGGGGGGGGGAGGAGGGAATCAGTCGGTGTTGGGTTCGTTCGTCGGGTCGGATTTTGGAGTTCAGGCATTATTTGGAAAGTTTTAATTAGTTAATAGTTTGTTTAGATTTTACTAATTTTTCTAGATCTGGCGTTGCAATTGATTGGATTTAAAAATCAGTCGATTTATAGTTCTCAGAGGGTATTTTTGATATCGGATTTATAATCGGTAAAAGATTTCAGAGTAATTTTAGGGTATTGTTTTGTAATTGATGTTCGCATTTTTAGTATAGTTTTTGATAGGTTTTCTTTGCTTATTAGGTTTAGTTTTAGTTTAGATTTAGTTTTGAGTATTTTTAGTTGGTTTTGCATAATTCTGTGAAAAGAGTGGAATCTACGCTATTTTGTGAAATTTGCAGGTTTTAGCGAGGAAAGGAGCTGAATGGAGTTGAATTTGGAGCATTGCACCAAAGGACGGAGGAGTGCAAGATTGAAGAAGTCGAAGCTCGAGAGTACAAGAGGAGGTGTTGAAGAAAACAAACCCCAGGCTCGTTAACGAGGCTGTGAAGGATCGTTAACGAGGCCACGAAGAAAAAGATTTCGAGTATTATTTTTATTATTCACCGATCCTGAGCGGGAATTTATTTCCGTATTGGTTGAGTATCTTTTTAGAATCTTTTGGGGTTGTTAGAATATGTATTTTAGGTCTTAATATCTTTTTAGATTTTATTTCTATCATTTAGAGATTGTTTCTATCTTTATAGGAAAGTTTATATGTATTAGCCTTTTTAGTTTTTTAGCTTTTTAGTATAAATACCCTTCTATCAGGCATAGAAGAAGGGGGTTTGATTTGGAGAAGTTTTTAGAGAGCTATTTTAGAGGAGATTTGTGGAGACCGAAGGAGAGAGAGATCGGATCGGAAGAGGATAACGAGACTCAGTAGACGACGGTTGTCGAGTGTTCGTTGGTCGTGATTGTGGTTCGGTACCGAATTAACGAGGTCTTAAAAATGAAAGTTTCAAGCTTTAGATCCAAAACAAGCAATTGAGTGAATTAAGGATGCGAAATTAGATTAATTTACTTGTTAAGTCAACGAAAGTTGATAACTCTATTTGTTTAAAGGCATGATCTTATCTTCTTACGAATTCTTATGCTTGGCTATGTTGTGGTGTCCCTTGTCCTAGATTTTTGCTTTATTTGAATTATTTCTGGTGAATCTTCGTCGCTGAGTACTTGCCTCGGTACCGAATTTTAATTGGAATTTAATTAGGTCGTTAGTTAATTTTTTGTGTTCGGTGGCTCGGTAACGATCCTGACAACATCGTTAACGAGGCATCTCGTGAGTGTTTTGTTTGATTTTGTTTGATTTTTGTTAGATTGATAGACAAACAACCTTGCTTCATGTGGAACGATCCTGACTCCACTGTACTCAGCGGGGTCTTGACTTACAAATTTATTTGTTGGCCGAGAAACCCTATCAACAAATTGGCGCCGTTGCCGGGGAAGCAACGTGTTGTTAGTTTATCTTCGGGATTGGGAATAGCCCGACCCCGTTTTTGTTTTTAATCTTTGTTTTCTTTGTTTGTTTTCTCAGTGTATGCCGGTAGGACGAAGAAGGCTTCAGTTTGATAACACAGGTTATTATTCAGAACCAGAACGTTCCCTGCACCGTCGACTCCGAGAAAACCGAGCCATGGCCACAGCAGAAGAGATGGCTCGAGAGTTAGAGATCCTCCGGACCCAGATGGAGGCACTGAAAGCCGAGAAGGACGGCGCAGACGCAGACAAGGCTCGACTGCAAGAGGAGCTAAACGCCTATCCAAGGAATGCCAAGCAATACATGCATCCGGAACTGAGGGTGCCAGAATCTCCTAGTGTGCTTCCTGCGATAGAGAAACCTTTTGAGATCACGTCTCAATTTATATCCTTAATCAAACGGGCTCAGTTTGACGGGAAACCTGCTGAGTGCCCTATGGAGCATATTAGAAATTTTCTTGATTTATGTGACACCATAGCTGCTGAAGGTGTCTTGTTAGAATATGTTCTGTTAAAAGCTTTTAGATGGTCACTAACTGGAAAGGCCCTGAACTGGTTAGAGAGCCTACCTTCTAAGTCTATTAGGACTTGGAAAGCTTTATATGATCAATTTCTTACAAAGTTTTTCCCTCCTGCTAAGACAACGGAGTTAAGGAAACGCATCACCTCTTATCACCAGTTGCCTAATGAAACATTTGTTGAAACATGGGAAAGATTCAAAGAGATGCTTAGACAGTGCCATACTCATGGGCAACCTTTATATGTATTGCAAGAAATCTTTTTCCAGGGTATCAACGCGGAGACCAAGAACCGCATCAACACGCATACTGTGTGCGGTTTTATAGAGATGAACCCGACAGAGGCGTGGGAACTGTTGGACAAGCTGGCGAATTACGATGCTATGTACGGAACCCAGCAGGCTCCACAAACTCAAAAAAGTCTCTATGTGCCCAACCGAGATGAAGTTGACCCCGATATTAAAAATCAATTCTTACAAGATGAGGTCAACCGTCAGAGGAAACAGGTAAGTTTTATGAAATCCTCTCAATCATGTCAAGAATGTGGTTCTTCTGCACATAGTACTTCTGCTTGCACTAACATTGAGCAGGTTAGAACCGCTGAGACAATAGCTGAGATGAATTACATGAGAGGACTCTACAGGAACCAGCCTAATTATAATGACAGGTGAAACAACTATCAACCATGGGGCAATCAAAATACAAGTCAAAATTACGCAGGGCCCCCACAAGATAGACGACCTGCACCATATCGACCTCCAGGCCATCAGGATACGCCATCATAGGTTCAGGAGATTAAAGAGAGCATCAACGGAGTGAACAACAAGGTTGATGACGTTCAAGCCAAGCTAAACCGACAAGATAAAAGATGGGGAGAGTTCGATATTTGGAAGAGGAGCGTTGATTCCCAACAAGGAGACCTTGCTGCACGGATTCCAAGACCACAAGGGCAACTCCCGGGCCGCCCCGGGGAGAACCCTAGAGGCCAAATAGCAGCGGTACACCTCAGAAGCGGGAAGACATTACCGGAGAGAGTTAGTTGAAGAGGAGGAGGAACAGGACCGCGCAAAACGGCTCGTTAACGAGCCAGCGAGAGCTAGTACCGAGCCTACAAGCCAGGATGACGAGGCTCCGAGGATATCTAACGATCCTAACCCAAGTAAGTCTACTAATCCGAGCCTTCCTCTAAATCCCAAGGTAGTTAACGACCCCATCAGGGTCAGTAATGACCCGCCGAGGACATCAATCGACCCCAGTGTCGACCCGGTACTCTCACCTCTCGAGCCTAACTTGGTTCCGAGAATGGTGAAATCTCTTCCATTTCCTACTCAGAAATCTATGGACTCTAGTGAGAGTAAGTTCAAGCGTTTCGTTAAGATTCTTCAGGGCATTAATATTTCCATCCCATTCGCTGAGGCCCTAAGCAAAATGCCGGCTTACACAAAATTTTTGAAAGATATTCTTAGCAGAAAAAGGTCCATTACAGAGTTGCAGGATGAAGTCAGATCAATAGCTTTACCAGAAAAGTTGGGAGATCCCGGGAGGTTTGCAATCACAATCGGCATAGGCAACCACAAGTTCAAAGCTTTATGCGATCTTGGTGCCAGTGCTAGTCTTGTTCCACTCTCAATTTGGTCTAAAGCCAATATGGGACCACTAGAGCCAGTTGACATGAATCTGTACATGGCAGATGGGTCAAGTGTCAAAGCAACAGGAGTAGTGGACGATTACCCTATTCAAGTCGGGAAATTATTTATACCGAATGATTTTATCGTCCTTGATATGCCTGAAGACCCTCATGTCCCCATAATTCTCGGGCGACCATTCTTAGCCACAGCAGGAGCAAGAGTTGATGTGCGAAAGGGACTCCTCACTTTTGATATAGGAGAGGAACGGGTGGAATTCAATTTAGATAAAAAAGCCAACGACCCAATTGGAGTGGCACAACTAGAGTTGACTCAACCCGAACTCAAGACAACAGTCCCTACTGAACCACATTTGTCGATCACTGAGTCCCACGAGCATGAGTTCAACCAAGGCCCTACTACAGAAGTTACAGAAAAGTCCAAACCACCTTGCCTTTCGGACTACACCAACAATCCAGGGATATCGAGCTTGCTGATAGAAGAAAAAGGCCCTAATTTAGCAATTCAAGCACACAGAGGCAGTAAGGCTACAAGTAGGGTATCTCAAGACCCCAACACGGCCATACATGAACCACCATGAGACTAGAAAGGGAGCTCGTCGGGCTAACGACGTTAAACATAGCGCTTACGGGAGGCAACCCACTTTTTAGCATAGATTTAGCTTAGTTTATTTTTCTTTTCTTTTTCTTTTTAGATTATTTCTTAGCTTTCTTTTATTTTTATTTTTATTTTTAACTAGGATAGAAATTAGATTTTTAGAGCTAACAAGATTTCAGGAGAAAGGGGTCGAAAAATCACTCAAGAAGGCCACGGCGGCTCGTTAACGACCCGGTTCGGAAGACCCGATTCGTCACAATACGGGGCAGGTACGTAATTTTAACCTTGTCTATCTTTTTTAACCCTAGCCGCCGCCCCCCTTCTACTCTTACCCCTCCTATATAAACACTTCTACCCCTCCCAAAATTCTACCACAATCCCTTCAAAATTCACTCTCAAACCCAAAACACTCTCAATCCCTCTCCTTTCTCTCCCACCGATTCGGAATTCCTCACGCTAACGACTACCGGAGACGTCGTCGTTACCGGAGTTCGGAAGCCACCCACCGACAAGGCCGTGTTCGTTAACTACCCCAATTCCGACCCTTGTTCTTCAATTTCTCGGTTCTCCGGTATGATTTCTAAACCCTTGCTTGAAATTGCATGATTGATTATTAATAGGGTCGAAATTTCATATCTTGAATCATGATTCTTAGGGAGGTCGATGAGCATGCTTGATTTTCGTCCTAAAAATTCTTGATTGTGCTTAGTTGTTCATGTTTTAGGAAAGATTATTCATGTTAGATTAGCTATTGTAATCTTTAGTTAGGAAAGCATGAATTTTTTGTTCTAGATCTAAACGTTCAATCTTTGCATGTCAAAATTCCGGGAAAGATTTAGCATGTTCGGGATAGGAAGTTGAGTAAGTATGGGGTGTTTATACCCGATGGGGGATTTGTGGAAAATAATAGAAGATTGCATGCTTGATTTGTGCTGAATTAGAGGTAGTTTTAATTTCGGAAAATTCTGGTTTGCTCTCGGCAGGTCATTAACGACCCTGCACTTCATCATTGATTGATCCGAGCCCAGAATCGTGAACAACCCAATTGGGTAGTTTACGACTAATTCCGAGGATAATTTTGAGACCAAGTATGGGGTCTCATGCCTATTATTTTTGAGTGGATCTTATCTTGGAAAAATTTTGATTATTTTGTAGGATCCATGGCTAGTTCAAGCAGACCCGCTACCCGAGCCCAAAAGAAGAGGAGGAACCACAGGTCTCCATCTCCACCACGAGTGGATGATGTGATTTTGAGCAGTCAGAGCCAAGTACGGCGCTACCGGGATTTTTTTGGAGAAGGACCATTACACCCGATGGTTCTCGAAGTCTAGCGACGTCTCTACGGGCATCTACACGGATGTCAAGGACGCCTTCATCATCCTTGGGGCCGCCCACCTATTGAAGCAAGAGAGCTTGCCACATTACCCGGCCCTCACATCCGAGTTCTTGGCCACTTTGGAGACCAATTTCTCGTCGAAGATCTCGGCGGGACGTATTCGGTTCCGGCTCGGTAACGAGGACCGAAACTTCACCATGGCGGAGTTCAACGCAATCTTGGACCTCCCAAACCCGTCAAGAGATTATAGTTTGAAGAAATACCGAGTGACCCGCACTTGGAGCTACATCACCGGAGAGGTTCAATCCTCTACCGCGGCGCTATCCGGGGCAAACATAGTCAACCCCATCTTCCGGATTATCTTGAGAGTCCTCGCCGCAACATTTTGGCCGAAGAAAGACTTGAACCGGCCTACAAGAACAGAGGTCGCTTGCTTCCGCACCATCCTCTTTGAGGAGCCCGACCCCTTGAATTTGGGGTACGAATGGCTCTATTATGTCGAGAAGTCCTTCAAGTCCAAGGAGGTGTGGTGTGGCAATTTGGTTAGCCTCTTGGCTAAGAATCTCGGAGTTGATCTCACCCGCTACACACCGGCCCACGCCCAACTCCTCAACAAAAACTATTGGTATAGTGCCGGGATTTTCGTGCAAGCCGAGGGAGGCTACAAGGTGAAGGTGCAAGATCGACTAGTCATACCTTCCCTCGACATGTACGAGCTACTCTATGTACCGAATTGGTACGAGGTGTGGACGGGACATCCCTATCCATTGGAGCCAAAACCGGAGGACGAGCTCTCGCTTAGGCCTTGTGAAACCCGGTTTGAGCGGGACGATGTGGATGAATATGAAGAAGAAGATGAGCAAGATGATACTGAGGTAGTAGGCAATGACACTGAGGAAGCCGACACCGAGGGAGGCACTGAGGAGCTTAACTTTGAAGAAGAAGACATGGACACGGAGGTGCTAGGAGGCCATATCTTCGTTGACGAGCCCACCAGGGTCGTTAACGACCACTTCCAGCCACAACCCAACATTGTTAACGAGGCACCCAGCTTCGTTAACGAGGTGTCGAGAGCTCCTGTCGACCCACCACCAGCTCCTGTCGACCCTCATGCTTATGGACTCATGCCTTACAGCCCGGTGATGTATCAAGATCATTTCCAGCCTCACTACCCACCACCTCCTCAGCCCGAGTACGCAGGATCGAGTATACCACCACCATGGGCCGAGGATCTTTCTGCACGGATGCAGCAGCTTCACCTCCAGACGGATCACATTCATAGGAGGATGGATAGATGGGAAACCGTGTATTCCGCTCGCATGTCGATGGAGGATGAGAGGCAGCGTCAGAGAGAGGCGGATGATGCTGAGCGTTGGAGGACGATGTACGACTTCATGGGGAACTTTGAGCACTATTTTCCTCCACCCAACCGTTGATTCAAGCTCAAGATGAAGTTTCCTTTCCTTGTTTCCACTTTTGTAAGTTTTATGTCTTTCTTTTTCTTTTTAATTTTTTGTTTTCTTTTCTGTTTCTTTTCCCTCTTCTTCTTATTTTCCTTACAGTGGGGACACTGTAATTTTAAGTATGGGGTGGGGAGAAAGTAGAAAAATTATGTCCTAGCTGTTTTTGTGTTCTATGTAGTTGTTATTTCTTTTAAACCGAAAAAAAATCCAAAAATCCAAAAAAAAAATTGAAAAAAATTGAAAAATCCAAAAAGAGTTTTAGAATTGATAGATATCCCTTCTTAAATTCTATGATAGCAATCACTAGCTTAATCATATAATTCCTTGCAAACATGTCTTTGAAAGTATAGCCGGATTCTTATATTGAAATTATTATTTTAGAAGAGAATAACATTTGATGAAATTGAGCACATATACTTTATAGCATAGATGATGCAATCCAACAAAATCTACCTTGTGAGTTATTTTTGGCCTTATAAGGAGAACCTTCATGAATCCCTCTTCTTTCTTGTGTGATTTACTCTCTTTATACATATTATCTCTTGGAATTGTGATGGTTATCTATTTCTTGAGACCCTTATAGGATTTTTAGTTCATTACTTGTGAAGATCATATGATGGAGAACTTATTTTTATAAGCCCTATTATTCCTTATCCACCCTTATCATTATCCTCCTTTTGATAACCAATTCTGGCCTGAAACCTTTTATTTTTAGCTCCACAAAAATTATTCCCTAGCCGAGATAAGCTTGACCCTATCCGAGAATTAGGACTTAGATTGGAGAGGTAAAGTTTTGTGTTTTGTTAAAAAGAAAAGAGTTTATATTTACTTGAATTGAAGGGTATTTGGGAAAGGTAGATTGGAAGTCTCTTGTTATTACATGTAAGAAAGGTCTCTTGATAGAAAAATGCACACAATAAAGTTTTGATGGATGTAGTGTAGTAAAGAAAGAGGAATGTATACGGTAGATCGTTAACGACCCTGATGTAGGCTCGTTAACGAGGCAGAGAGAAAGAAAAAAAAAAGAAAAAAAGAAGGAAATCAAAAAGAGGTGAAAAGTTGAGGTGCATTTGTGTTTATAGATAATGTCAAGAGATTCTTTTATTTTTGTTATGAGACTTTCTAGGATGATAAAGGGTGAGTGAAAATGAGTGTGTATAAAGAAGAGTGAGTTTGGTATGTTCTATAAAAGTTTTGGTGAGATGTGAGTTTTTAGGAGTCCTTGATTCTCGGATATTATTAGCACCACATGACCAAATATTTTCCCTCCCTATTGTTTTTACCAAGCCCCATTACAACCCGGCCGAATGGAAGCTTCTATGAAGTTTTTCATTGAGCCTAAGTTCTCTTGATGATTCTTTGCTTGTTTTGACAAATCTTGGGTGGAGAGTATTGGTGATATAAGTTCCAATTTCTATGAGTTTTTGTATATAAGATGAGTTGAGAGATTGAATTTATAAGCCCAAACACATGAGAGTTGAGTGAAACACATTATATCCCTTGAGAGGTTGGATTGTATTATTTTATGTCTATTTAAGTGCATATATGTGTGAGGATGTTAATAGTCTTTTGCTATAATTTTCTTATATGTAGATGTTGCTTTTTAGAAGATGGCTATGTCTTGATGAGCATGATTTGTTTTGGTTTTGGTTAGTGTCTTGTTTATTGCTTGAGGACAAGCAAGTCTAAGTATAGGGTATTTTGATGTTCGCATTTTTAGTATAGTTTTTGATAGGTTTTCTGTGCTTATTAGGTTTAGATTTGTTTAGTTTAGATTTAGTTTTGAGTATTTTTAGTTGTTTTGCATAATTCTGTGAAAAGAGTGGAATCAACGCTATTTTGTGAAATTTGCAGGTTTTAGCGAGGAAAGGAGTTGAATGGAGTTGAATTTGGAGCATTGCAGCAAAGGACGGAGGAGTGCAAGATTGAAGAAGTCGAAGCTCGAGAGTACAAGAGGAGGTGTTGAAGAAAACAAACCACAGGCTCGTTAACGAGGCTGTGAAGGGTCGTTAACGAGGCCACGAAGAAAAAGATTTCAAGTATTATTTTTATTATTCACCGATCCTGAGTGGGAATTTATTTCCGTATCGGTTGAGTATCTTTTTAGAATCTTTGGGGTTGTTAGAATATGTATTTTAGGTCTTAATATCTTTTTAGATTTTATTTCTATCTTTTAGAGATTGTTTCTATCTTTTTAGGAAAGTTTATATCTTTTAGCCTTTTTAGTTTTTTAGCTTTTTAGTATAAATACCCTTCTATCTAGCATAGAAGAAGGGGGCTTGATTTGGAGAAGTTTTTAGAGAGCTATTTTAGAGGAGATTTGTGGAGACCGAAGGAGAGAGAGATCGGATCGGAAGAGGATAACGAGGCTCGGTAGACGACGGTTGCTGAGTATTCGTTGGCGGTGATTGTGGTTCGGTGTTTGTTCTTTTCGGTTTCTTCTGAATCTCTGTAAGACAATATATTTTTCTTATTAATTTGAGTTTTGAGTTTTGTTTCAATGTTTCTTTTTATTGAAGTTTGTCGTTTCTTAGTCATGATTAGTGAGTAGTTTATTTTTCTAGGGTCGGGGTTAAGCCCGGCATAGTTGAGCATGTTTGATGAGTAAGATTGAGTGTTGAATGCCTTTTATCTTTTATTGAGATTGTTTGTTGTGCTTAATACCAAAACGAAAGTTGAGGTAATTTAGGTTTTTAACTTGATTGAAAGAGAAAGTTAGTAACTTGAAGGTTGATATTGTTTGAAAACGAAAGTTTCAAGCTTTAGATCCAAAACAAGCAATTGAGTGAATTAAGGATGCGAAAGTAGATTAATTTACTTGTTAAGTCAACGAAAGTTGATAACTCTATCTGTTTAAAGGCATGATCTTATCTTCTTACGAATTCTTATGCTTGGCTATGTTGTGGTGTCCCTTGTCCTAGATTTTTGCTTTATTTGAATTATTTCTGGTGAATCTTCGTCGCTGAGTACTTGCCTCGGTACCGAATTTTAATTGGAATTTAATTAGGTCGTTAGTTAATATTTTGTGTTCGGTGGCTCGGTAACGATCCTGACAACATCGTTAACGAGGCATCTCGTGAGTGTTTTGTTTAATTTTGTTTGATTTTTGTTAGATTGATAGACAAACAACCTTGCTTCATGTGGAACGATCCTGAACCCACTGTACTCAGCGGGGTCTTGACTTACAAATTTATTTGTTGGTCGAGAAACCCTATCAACAGTAATGATATTAGGGAGACCTTTGATCTAGTTTTTCAGAAAGGTTTGAACTAGAAAAATGTTCTTTTATATATCTAGTATATTCATGTCAAGTTTTAAAGGATTTGGAATTATACACAAGAAGTTATAAAACATCCTGGCTTTTCGTTGATTTTAGGGTTAGAGTTTGTAAGAGTTAAAAGGATATTATTATTCATTGGGGTTTATAAATGCATATAGGAGCGTGAGTCCTAGGTGTTGATCAGAGACGAAGGGCAAAGACAGGCTATCTGTCTTAGACGGGGTTTTGCGTTGTATGATAATTAGTGGTTTCTGGGCGTTGGAAATTCGTCCTCAAGGTAAGTCGTTTACGACTTGCTCAGTTTCCATTCAATACTTGTTAGACTTCATGTTGTGCTTGTAGGATTGGTTTTGGGGAACTAGTCCCTAAATGATTATTCTATGAAAAAGGTTTACTTGTGTATGATATGCGTGAAAAGGATTTCATTGGGCTTTCATCGAATGTGAAATTTTCGAATATTTTCTCTATGTTGGTACCGTTCTCGGCATGGCCATGTGTGTAGTCCTCTAGGTTGAAGTGACGGCTACGTATGGTTATGTGACAGATAATCGTGCCCCTTCAAAAGAAAAGTTATATGTGTTTTGGGCAAGTGCTCCCAAGGAGGCTTGACCCGGGGTTAGGAGGATGGAATTGTGCAGGGTGGGAGGTCGCGCCTCGGCACTTAGGGCGTAGGGTTGATAAGCGCCATGGAATGGAAAGGTGGAAGAATGGTTTTATTGTTTTGCTTGGACTTGTATGTGTGCATGTGTATGGAAGTTTGATATGTGGTTTGAATTTATGATCTATGTTTATGATCTATGGGAAGTGAAGTATGAATTTAGAACTGATATGTGTTGTAATCATGCGAACCTTGTTTGTGTATATGTAGACACTTGATTGGTTTTTAAACGTCTTACTAGTATCGTATGGATTCTAGCTTGTATTAGAAGGGTAGCTGACCCTTCGGGGACTTGTTTTTTTTTTTAGTTTCAGGTAAAGACAAGGGACCCAAGATGGAACCTCGGCTGAATGATGGAATAGGTCGTTGAAGGCCGTGTCATTAGGATGGGTTCGGTTGGAAGAAATGGTGGTATACTTTTTGGTATCTTTTGAACAATGTGTGGTTTTCATAAAGAAAGGGTAGTGGTATGTTAATGAAATGTTTCCAGGAAGTGTTGTAAATTATGTCGTTTTGGGTTTCATGCATGTTTTTTATACTTGGGTTTTATAAATACCGGTTGGATGTTTTATTCATGTTTTCTCGTCATGCCCGAGTTGCAAGATCCAAGTGAACTCGTTGTCAAACTAGCCTAGGTAGTACCTAGTAAGGTCTACTACCGAGTAGCGCACGGTGTCAAGACGGGGTGTTACAAATTGGTATCAGAGCCAGGTTGACAACAAGGGCACATGGAACTGAACAACGAGTGTACTCGAGGTCCAACCTAAAACTAAAATCGGCCGGTAATTTCAAATTATTTCATTGGGGTAGTCATATTGCATTTACAGGGTAGATGACACGCCTCGACTCTGTCGTCATCAGCCGAAGGACCTCATGTAGACTAGTAAGTTATTTTGTTAACTTCAGTTAAAGATAGTTTAAAAAGTAAAACATCCGTTTACAAATGGTTCCACAAACTAGAGTTGGAGCAACTAAAGCATGAAGGAAAGGTGGTGGTAGAGGACGTGGTAGGGGCCGTGTTGGAAACAGAGAAGAGGCTCCAGCCGTGGGAGAACCACACCCACCTCAAGAGGAGGTTGTTGAGAATGTTGGACCTACAGTGAATAACCATCAAGGGGGAAATGTTTCGGTTGCTGGGAACAGGCTCCCTGCTAATGGAGTCAACGATAGGGCAGATGGGGAAGTACATGGGCCAGTTCAGGTGCCACCAGTTGAGTTACCACCAGAGACGACTGTTGTTATCCGAGCTACACTTGCCAAGCTATTACAAAATCTGGTAGGTACTGGATTTTTGTCTAATCATATTGCAACCAATTCTGGCTATCAAGGGGTTGAGGTTAGGGCAGCAAGACCAGTTTTTGCACAACCGGTTCAGTTAGGGAGACCACCACGTATTCCAAGGCCAGTAGTGGTCGATGGTGTGGTCGAGCAAGGAAGGGGATATCGTGAGCCTATTCCTGATAAGTGTCTTGCAGAATTCAGGAAGACTGGGGTACCGAACTTTACTAGGGATCAGGAAGCTGATGTTGAGCAGTGGTTGAGGAAAGTGGCATCTGCTCTCGACTCTATCCAGGCACCGGAAGAAAGAAGGATGTCCTAGTACAAAGTTTGTTACAGGAGGATGCATTTGATTGGTGGGAGTTGAGTCGTGATCACCAGGTAAATGTTACTTTTGAGGAATTTCAAGAGAGGATTCGAGATAACTATTGTCCTGAGGTCATGAGAGCGGCTCGTGAGATTGCTTTTCGGGATGCTGGGCCTGAGAACATTACCGTAGGTGAGACTATCCAAAAGTTTCAACGAGGTTTGGCAGCGGTGCCCAATGCCGCTCCTACAGAGAATCTGCGGATTGCAACCTTTCTTAAGCGGTTGCAACCCCAACTGTGTGCATACGTATCTGGACTTCGTCTCAAGACTTTGAAGGAGGTCAAGATTCTGCTTTAGCTTATTCTATGTCCATCTTGGGGCCGAAACAATTGAATGTACAAGTTAGTAGAAATAAGAAGCAGAGGTTGTTTGTTCCATCAGACACTAGAAGAGATAATCGTTCGGGTGTGTCTCAACAAAACCAATCTGGATTTAAGTCACAAGGTCGTCAAGACCAACCTCAACAGAGTCAGTTTACTGGAGGGTTGAGGGAGTGCTTCAACTGTGGAGACACTAGTCACATGAGGAATCAGTGTCGGAAACCAGTTCGTAATTGTTTCAAATGTGGGATGCCAGGCCACTTACAAAAATATTGTAAGGTTTGAACACCCTCACAGGGATTGACTCGGCTAAAATCGTTGTTGCCAAGATCAAAGATAAATAACCCTAAACTACTAACTAGTATAGTAAGCAAGCAAGGGGTCGAACAAAAGAGATTCGGGATTCTGATCAATCAGCAAAGAGCAAAGACAGGGGTTTTTGGAAGTTCAGGCAAATAAACAAAACAAACAAATATTATTGGGGATTTAATCAATTGGAAGAAAGCAGAGTTCATTCAATCAATTCCACCTTTTTAATCATTCGATCATTGATTCATCCACTTTTCTATTAATTCCCTAGTTAATTTCAATCCTTATAAAAGATTTCCGCTTGTCCACGGTCCAAGCGAAAGGATGATATGAACAAGAACGCTTAATTCAAATCATGCAAGGTATTAAGGATAGAAGGATATTAAATCATGCAATCAAGCTACGAGTCTCATGCATAAAATAATAATCAAATACTCTTTCTCAATTCTAGTCCACGGTCCTAGAAAAGAGTTGTTTCAAGGATAAATAAGATTGCACAGACAACAATCAAACTAATCCAAACAGTAGAATATCAATCAAATTCAACAAGTTGCGCACCAAGAGAAATCAATTGATAATCATATAAATAAAAACAAGAGTTTTGATATTAACCAAGGGATAGAAAAGTTACCAGAATCTCACGAATTACATAAAAAGGCTTCCTTGATCAAACAAACTCCAAAGGAAATTAGTTCTCCATAAGAGAGAAAAATACTAAAATCTGAATAATTGAAAACTAGATCTAAGAGAGAATTAATAAAAACGAGGCTGAAAAACTAGGTTAAGTAGTCTCGAACTAAGCATACGAAATAAAATAATATCGGAAATAAGATAAAATAGATAGATAGAAAGATCAGTCGCCGCCTCGGAAATATGCTGACGTGGACCTCCGCGGGAGCGGTGAACAACCTCCGCGATCGCGGTTCTGATCGTGATAGAATTCCAGCGCTGTTTTCAGAAGATGTTTTGACCACCTTAGAGTTGGAATTTCGACTCGGAGTAAAAATACAAATTGTAGCTCTTCGAATCAGATTTCCAATGATACCAAATTCGTCTTCATCCGATCATTATAGCTCCCGAAATAAGCGTTACAAGAAAGTGGTGTCAAAACAACTCCAAATCAACACTTGTCTTCAAAACTCTTGCAATTCTCCAAATCGTGTCTTCGGTCTTCATATGACAATTATGCTCAAAACTAACCTAAACACACTCAAATCATACCTAAAATACAAGAGTTAACCTATATTAAATAGAGTGTATCAAATTTCCCCATACTTAAAGCTTGTTCGTCCTCGAGTAAGCTCAAAATAAATCTAACAAGAAATCCTATCAAGGTTTACAGCGTAGTACAAGGGAAGACAAAAATCACTCACCTCACCAACCCGAACCCAAAATAGAGAAATAATGAGCAAAGACATGAAAGCTCAAATCACACACCTCACAAATACAGATATAACACTCAAGCTCTAAAAAAGTGTAGAGCAACCTAGGATCTACCCAACATCTAAAATGTAATCCCCAGAGCCCCAAAGTAGAATATGATCCTAAAACACTCTAATTTTACCATTCATTCTACTTAGGCGCCCTTTCGGGTTTTCACCTAATCACTCTTTTCATTTTTCTTAGGTGTGCTCACAAAATACTCACATCTCTCATTAACCTCATATTACCCCAGCCTAATGCTGGTCCGGGTTACCTGCTTATTACCTGAGCCGCCCATTCGGGTTTTCAACTCATCCCAGGATTTTTATGCCTTTTTCTGAATTTTTTTATGGCTTTTTTTTTTTTAAATTTCTCTATACAAAACATGGAATAAGGATCCCATAAAATAATGAAAAATAAACTGAAAAGCAACTAACTAGGATAGGCGTATTGAGTACTTCCTCCCCCATACTTAAATCCTTCATTGTCCTCAATGAAGTAAAGAGAAAGGAATGAAGCATAGAAGAGGAAAATCAGAAGACTCACGTACGAAAGAAGAGAAGAATATACTCCAAGAATTATAAGCACCAATCTCAGGAACGAACTGATTTGTCATGGAACGAACCGCAACCATCGTCTTCACAATTCAGCAACCAAATCCACACCATAGGACGTCTCCAATGAGAATGAACTAGACTCCTCAAAATAAAAACTCTGACGACGGTAGCACCCCCATACTTGAACAATTCCAAGGAACTAGACATGGAAAGATATAGAAAAATGGATGGGTGGATGATGGTAGAATATGGAAGAACACTCCTTTTTTTTATTCTCTCTTCTTTTTTCCTGATTTATCTCGGGGGTTTCACCCGAAAACCTTTTATTTCAGGGGTTTCACCTGAAAGCCTTTTCTTAAAATTTTTTTTTTTAAAAAAAAATTGTATCTTGTCGCCGATGCACAGTACCGCGATCGCGGTGAAGGACCTCCGCGATCGCGGAGCTGTTTACCAGGACTTATTCGCTTTTTTCTGTGTATTTCGAGGAATAAATTCCCCAAAATATTTTTGTTCTTTCGAACCTAGTACCTGCATGTTAGTCCGACAAGATTGAAAGAAAAACAAAACTAAAACTAAAAACTTAAAACTTAAAAAAGAAAAAGAAAAAGAAAACTTACCTCGGGTTGCCTCCCGAGCAGCGCCTTTATTTAACGTCGTTTGGCCCGACGTCCTTTATGCTCAAAATGGATCATCATCTATCTGAAACTGTACCTTTTTCCCTTCATGTGCCATGGATAATACGCCCTTTGAAACATCAATTACGGCGCTCGCCATCTTCATAAATGGACGACCTAAAAGCAATACTGGGTCGTATCTCCCCTTACCAATTTCCAAGACATAAAAGTCTGTTGGAAAAATTAAGCCATCCACCTGCACTAAAACATCTTCCACAAATCCTTTCGGACTCACATTAGAGTGGCCAGCCAGTTCAATAGTAATATTAGAATCCTGTAATGGCCCTAGACCTAACCTCTCATATATGCTAAGTGGCATGACATTAATAGATGCACCTAGATCAAGCATAGAATGCTCAATTTTAGCCTCACCAATAGTAACGGGAACAGTAAACCTCCCTGAATCTCCATACTTCTTAGGCAATTGCCTTTGAAGCATAGAAGATACATTTTCATTATTTTCAACAAGATTAACTTTGGTAACCTTCCCTTTCTCTTTTTGTTTCCTCTTTATAGTACATAATTCTTTCAGAAATTTAGCAAACGAGGAATACTTTGAACAAGTTTAAGTAAAGGAACATTTACCTCACACTTGGAGAAGGTTTCAAAAATTTCCTTGTCATTGGTAGGCCTCCTGGTGTCCTTCAGTGCCTCAGGAAATGGTAGAGAGGGCTTTTGTGAAGCCATGGGAGGAAACTGAGGTCGAACGTAAGAATCCTCGGGTTCAGCTTCAGATCCGCGAGCGCGGAAAGAATCCCGCGGTCGCGGAATATCGGATTTTTCTGAATCCGAATTTTCCTCGCCTCTGCGGTCGCGGCCATTGGACATCGCGGTCGCGGTGCCTTCAATCAGAATATCCGAGCTCTCAGTTGAGGTTCCGCGATCGCGGCAGTTGTTCACCGCGGGCGCGAAGTCGTTTTCCAAAATATCGGAATTTCTTTTCCGTGGATCTTCATACACCTCTACGTCTCTGTTAAGCTCTTTTCCACTTCTTAATGTGATAGCACTCACATTCTCTCTCGGGTTTATGGTCTGAGATGGCAGTTTTCCCGAGTCCTTAGCTTCTAACCAGTTCAGAGTGGTTGCAATCTGACTTAACTGAATTTCCAAACTCTTCATTGCAGCCTTAGTCTCTTGATTTTCCTTCATAAGCTGATTGATAATGGATGGATTTTCATGAGGAGCCTAGGGCCTTGACACATAATTAGGCTTGGGAACATAGTTGGGCTAACCTCCTTGTGGTGGAAAAGGTTGTTGAGGTTGTTGATTCCACCTAAAGTTAGGATGGTTTACCCACCCCGGATTAAAGGTATTTGAATATGGGTCATTCCGGGGCCTCTGTTCATAGTTCCCTATAGCATTCACATCAGTTGCTGGCTCTTGCATGATAGGGCATGCATCCGTAGGATGGCTAACTTCACCACAGATTCCACAAGCCCTTGAACTTGAAGTTCCATTGCCCACCAACACTTGCTTCATCATAGCTTTTAACTCCCTTACTTCAGCATTCAGGGAATCATTAATAGAATTGACAGACCTACTGTTGGACCTCTTTCTCTGATTTCTGCATTGCTCTGCTAGAGTCTCCAACTTCTCAAACGCTTGGCTAGGAGTGAGATTCTCATAAGAACCTCCACAGGAAGCATTCATCAGGCACCTATCAACATCACAGAGACCTTCAATGATATAGCAAATCAGGTCTTTATCAGAATAGCCATGTTAAGGACAACTGGCTATGAGTCTCTTGTAACGCTCATAGTACTCATACAGATTCTCATCATCTCCCTGTTCCAGACTACTCAGCTGCTTCTTGATAGACGTTTGCTTGGCAGAAGGGAAATATTTCTCCAGAAAAGCACCCTTCATCTGAGCCCAAGTAGTAATCGTCTCAGGTTTTAAGTATAGATACCATTCCTTAGCTGAATCAGCCAAGGAAAATTGGAAAGCCCTCAACATTAGCTGATCTTCAGTCACATCAGCTGGCTTCATTCTCAAGCAGACAGAATGGAACTCTGCAAGGTGTTTATTCGGATTCTCCCCACTCAGCCCATGGAACATAGGCAAATAATGGAGAAGACCAGATTTAAGCTCAAATTTCACTCCTTCTCCCAAGGAGGGAAACTGAAGACCAAGTTGTTGCTGCTCTAAATTAGGCGCAGTCAGTTGCCTAATAGTGCGATCTGCCATGGTTACTAGCTGCTCTTCAACCTCTGAATCAGATGAAGAAGAAGAAGATGAAACTGGATCAAACTGTATGCCTAGCACTTGAGCCTGAACCTGACGTCTCAACTGTCTCAGAGTTGAGGGGGTGCTTCAATTGTGGAGACACTAGTCACATGAGGAATCAGTGTCGGAAACCAGTTCGTAATTGTTTCAAATGTGGGAAGCCAGGCCACTTACAAAAACATTGTAAGGTTTGAACACCCTCACAGGGATTGACTCGGCTAAAATCGTTGTTGCCAAGATCAATGATATAATAATCCTAAACTACTAACAAGTATAGTAAGTAAGCAAGGGGTCGAACCCAAGAGAATCGGGATTCCGATCAATCAGCAAAGAGCAAAGACAGGGGTTTTTGGAAGTTCAGGAAAATAAACAAAACAAACAAATATTATTGGGGATTTAATCAATTGGAAGAAAGCAGAGTTCATTCAATCAATTCCACCTTTTTAATCATTCGATCATTGATTCATCCACTTTTCTATTAATTCCCTAGTTAATTTCAATCCTTATAAAAGATATCCGCTTTTCCACGGTCCAAGCGAAAGGATGATATGAACAAGAACGCTTAATTCAAATCATGCAAGGTATTAAGGATAGAAGGATATTAAATCATGCAATCAAGCTACGAGTCTCATGCATAAAATAATAATCAAATACTCTTTCTCAATTCTAGTCCATGGTCCTGGAAAAGAGTTGTTTTAAGGATAAATAAGATTGCACAGACAACAATCAAACTAATCTAAACAGTAGAATATCAATCAAATTCAACAAGTTGCGCACCAAGAGAAATCAATTCATAATCATATAAATAAAAACAAGAGTTTTGATATTAACCAAGGGATAGAAAAGTTACCAGAATCTCACAAATTACATAGGCTTCCTTGATCAAACAAACTCCAAAGGAAATTAGTTCTCCATAAGAGAGAAAAATACTAAAATCTGAATAATTGAAAACTAGATCTAAGAGAGAATTAATAAAAACGAGGCTGAAAAACTAGGTTAAGTGAACTAAGCATACGAAATAAAATACTATCGGAAATAAGATAAAATAGATAGATAGAAAGATCAGTCGCCGCCTCGGAAATATGCTGACGTGGACCTCCGCGGGTGCGGTGAACAACCTCCGCAATCGCGGACCTGATCGTGATAGAATTTCAGCACTGTTTTCAGAAGATGTTTTGACCCCCTTAGAGTTGGAATTTCGACTCGGAGTAAAAATACAAATTGTAGCTCTTCGAATCAGCTTTCCAATGATACCAAATTCATCTTCATCCGATCACTGTAGCTCCCGAAATAAGCGTTACAAGAAAGTGGTGTCAAAACAACTCCAAATCAACACTTGTCTTCAAAACTCTTGCAATTCTCCAAATCGTGTCTTCGGTCTTCATATGACAATTATGCTCAAAACTAACCTAAACACACTCAAATCATACCTAAAATACAAGAGTTAACCTATACTAAATAGAGTGTATCGGGATCTTCGCTTGGGTCGGTGAACCAAGGGATTTGTCGTTAGTTCCAACAGAGTCAACATGCACCAAGCCAGAGTAGAGGCCGTGGTGCGGGAGCTAACACTACCGGGGGCAATCAGCCTCGGGTATTTGATATGAGAAGGTGATCTCCTCTCAAATGCAAGGGTCTAGAGATACAATTTATAACCCGACCCCTTTGTAGCACGTGGTGGGTGTCGAACACTCGGGAAGTCTACTCGATTGATGTGCCTAGACACTAGAAAGCTGGAAAAGAGAGCTTAAAACAAAGGAAAACAAAGAGAACAGTCGGGACCGACACAGAGGTCACGTCGGGCCCGATGTTGGCGACAAGAGGAAGTCGGGACCGACGTAGGGTAAGTCGGGCCCGAGGTAGCTGGGTTTGTCGAACTTTAAAGATTAAAAGTAGATCTTGGGCTTTTGGGTTCCTTATCTAGTAGATTAAGGCTTATCCACCCCAATTCAAGCAATGAGTGATGATCGGACTAGGATCGAGCGCTTTCGCCCTCGTTCCAACCACTTCTACACATCGATCATTGGGGAAATCCCCTTCGAAGCAAGGTCTTGAGATTGACACATGTTCACTTTCGCTACTTTGCCAATCTCAAGCCTTGATTCCCAACTTTCGCAAGGAATTGTAGCTCTATGTAGAGTGGGTTCCTTAGATCAAACACTCAAGGCTATGGAATTGGGGTTTCTAGCCCAAACCTAGCTAGGGTTTTCCCCCATAACCCAAGATCAAGGAGATCTACTCCATGTGGCAAACAAAGAAAGCAAACAAATCAAAAGGGAAAGCAATCAACATCATCAATCTCAAAACAAAGCAAAGTTTCATTCAAAATCAAAAGCAATCCACAAATTCCAATCCAAAAGTTTCCAAATCCACAAGATCAAAACAAAGAAAAGCTAATCTATCAACCAAACCTATCAATCTTCCTCTCCCTTGGCCGATTCTCTCTCTTCTCCTTCTCCTCTCCTTCCTCCTTGCTCTCCAAGTATCCTCTTGGTTCCTTGCCAAGTGTGGGAACCTCCTTTGTGTGTGAGAGAACCCCCCTAAATCAGAAGACAAGAGGGCCTTTTATAGATTAGATGAGGGGCAAAAGTGGAAGTCCACAATTTCGTGCCTTGGAGCCCAAGTAGTCCAGTGACCGACTCGGACTGACACGGAGGACCTCGGGCCCGACTTACTGTGCAAGTCGGTCCGAGGTTGAAAACTCCAAGTCGGGTCCGGCGTGGTTGCAACTCGGTCCGAACCTCGTTCCACCTTCTTCTTGTTGGCTTCTCTTGTTCTTCTTCATGGCTTGCTCCTCTCTTTCCCTCTTTAGCTCGGGCCTTGCTCCATGTCTCGACCCTCCTTCAAATCGATCCCCGATTCATGCCAAATTACCTACAAAACACATAAAATGCGCATAGTCTCCGAATCTCATAGAAATACGGGAACTAAGCTAAAAAGGAACAAAACACACAAGAAAAGGGGAAAACGAAACATATTTACAAAGGAAATCACATATGAAAACACCACCAAATAAAGAGACATCAAAATACCCCATACTTAAACTTGCTTGTCCTCAAGCAATAACAATGTAAGCAAGACCGAAACATAATCTTCAAGTAAAGCCTCGTATGAAAACACATTTTAAGCACAAGTGATTGATATTCAAGCAAGATTACATCATCACACATGATTAAGTGTTCCAAGGAATAAAGTCAATGCAACTAAGCCTCACTTTAGGGATATGTGAATGTGTATCACTCATCATGTGTTTGGGTTTAGCAATGAACACTCAAGCTCAAAAATCATGCAAGTAAGGACTTTACTATTGAAGCTAATATCACCAATTCCTCCACCTATAGATGCCTAATACAATGTACACAAAGAATTTCGAACTTGGCTCAATGGAGGTCCTCAAAGAGGTTCCATTCGGCCGGGTTGTAATGGGGCTTTTGGTATTTCTCAAGGTGGGAATTATTTGGTCTTGTGATGCTTACAATGGGGATTGAACAACCTAAACTCTCACCAACTTCACCAAAATGCCACAATTACTTTCACACTCACCCAAAAGACTTAACATTTTTCCTTTCAACCCAAAATTTCACTTAACATTCGACTTCATCTTTGCTCTTAGGCTTTTTGTTGGATTTTCCACACTTTCTACATTTTGGACCGACTTTCTTATGACATCGGGCCCGATGTTGCGTGTAACTCGGTCGGACCATTTTTCTTCACTTAAGCCCTTTGCCTTCATTCCACTTTACATTTCCAACATTTTCTTTCTTTCTTTTCTTTCTTTTTTTTCATTTTCATTTTTGTACAACAAAGATGCACTACCCACATGATTCATAACACCATTCTTTGCCCTTAAACCCAAGAGAATCTCAACTCTTCAAATACAATCCAAACCTCTCTTCTAAAGTCCAATCCCATAAGGGTCAAGTCATATAAGGTTAGGAATAATATTTTTGAGGAGTTTCAAACAAAGGCTTAGGCTAGAACGGGGCTACAAACAAAGGATTAACTTCATGGTAGGATATGGAACATTTATGTCACTAGAAGAATAAATTTCAAAATCAATGTGACAATGCTAGGACAAATCTCATGACGGTCTTGGAAAATAGATAAACACCGCAATAGCAAGTTTTACTAAGCATGAATGAGCTAATCACACAAGAAACATGAGGGATATGCAAATATGAACAAGCATCCCTAAAATGGCCAAAAATCAATCTCACAAGGGTCACTCATACTTAGTTGCATAAGAACTCATCCTAGAACTCACATGTTCAATAAAACAAGCAAGATATCATGATCACATCAAAAGCAACATCATTTTAGAGGCTAAACCATCCGAAAATATGCAAAGGAATTTACATGCTCACATCATCATTAGCTTTTATTTTGGCAATCTAAGATGGGAATTTCTAGTCCAAAAACTACAAAACACAAAATCTTTTTGTTGTTTTCAACACAATTTTTCAATTTTTTATGGATTTTTGCAAAAATTTCTCTAAAACCAAAAACAAAGACTCATTCATTCCAAATTAATCATCCATGTCTTTCATCAAACCACAAACCAAGACACAAACATGCCAAACACAAACTAGAAACAAAAAAAAAATATCCTCAAAATAACAAACAAACATAAGCAAGTGAAATCATGAACACACTTACCCCCACCCCATACTTAAAATTTTGATGTCCCCATCAAACAAGGAAACCAAAACTTTAAAAGCAAGAGAGAAGAGTATGAAGAGCTCACAATTTCTTATTCTTCAATGGCATGTCTAGGATCACTCGAAGGGGTTGTCACGTCTACGTCCTCTTTGGAGCCTTGCTTGCCGCTCCCTCACGTACACTTGCTCTTGTTAGAAGTCTTGTGGTGGTGGTTGGAGTTGAGGATCCGGGCGTGTCCATTGGTCCTCACGGGAAGGGAAGTTCCCGCTCATCCATGTATTGAAGCTATCTTGGACCCGCCACCTTTGGTCTTCCACCTCTCTAAGATCCTCCACCTCTCGCCTAGTGTAGCCGAGGGCTCAGTTCATCTCTTGTTGGCTAGCTTGGAAAGCACTTTGTTGTTGAAGCAATTGTTGTTGTTGTTGGTACATTTGTTGTTGTTGAAGATTCACTTGATGGACCTCTTGAATAACATTTTCTTGTTGAAGTTGGAGATGGGCCATTTGGTTGGCCAAGAAGGACATGTCCACCGTTTGTTATTGCTCGGGAAACACCATTCCCGGACCATACCATTGGGCGTAGCCTTCATAACCGCCACCTTGAGCTTGTTCTCGCCTTGCACCACTCCCTTCTCCACGCTCATAATGCCTCGGGACCTCATCACCATAGAATGAACTGGACCGACGTTGAGGGAAGTCGGGCCCGACGTGGTGTGTACCTCGGTCCGCCAGTGTTGGAGCTTGGTGCGTGGCTCGGAGGTTGGCCATCAAGCCTTGGAAGCGCTCATCTTCTTCATTTTGCTCTTGATCGATGTCCATGTCTTCCCCACGAGGTGCAAACACAAAGTTGTCTTAGTCGGAATCCGGTGAAGATGGAGGGGAGGTAAACCGAATGTGTTGAGGTTGTTGTCGCCGCCCCTCTCTTGCACCTTCGGGGTCACCAAATGAGTGTGGCTTGCCGGCCCACACTTGGTACCAATTTTGATACCGAGAAAGATCATATAGGTTGTGCACTAACCGGATCGACACACCATCATAGTTCGAGTGAGGGGCCAAAGAAATCATGTAGAGCTTCTCCTTGATGATGTTGGCCTTCTTGAAATACTTCATGTTCATGTACTCCACACCATTCGGAGCCGGAGAATACTTGTTAAGATCAACTCCTAGATGCATGGCTAGCCTTGCTATCATCCCGCCGAAGTAGATCCAAGAGGAGCTTTGGAAGTCTCGCACCATCTTGACCCACTCCCATGCAAGGTTCATGGGCTTCTCGGTGTTGAAGAGCATCTCATGTAGCAACATAATCTCTTCCTTCATCGGCTTGCTCAACTCATGACGAGCATAGATTGCACATCCCAAAACTCGCACCATGACCCGAAAAAGAGGGCTAGCAATCTCGGTTGTGGAGGCGCCCTTTCTCATCTCGCTCTTCCCGGCCACATGACGCCACACTTGGTTCACCTTCTCATTGTCGACGCCGGTCTCTTCTCTTGGGCATGGAAACCCGAAGTAGGTAGCCAAATCCCTAAGAGTGAGATTGTGGTCCTCATTGCCCAATTGGAAAGTGATCGCCCCTTCCTCATCCTCCACATTATCATAAGTGCATTCGAACGTGGCCATGAATTCCGAGGTGAGGGCGGGGTAGTGGGTGTTGTCCCACCTTAGCATCCCATTGAGACCGATGTGGGAGTATCATCGTGGAAGAGCTTGATCCATGTCCATCTTCCTCACGGCTTCCCAATCAAGCCACCTTGTGTGATGCTCAAGCGCCATATATCTTGCATAACTCTCCACTTGCTCATCATCCTCCAAATAGACATCATCCAACTTTGGCTCTTTCCTTGACTTCTTGGACTTCTTCCTCGTCCTTTCCGCATGAGATGATGAAGCTCTAGTCTCCATGGTACCTAGACACATCCAACCAAACAAAAGGGTCCAAGATAAACTCCATACAACTCAACAAAAGCACTCATCAACACACAACAACACTTTAACACAAAGGGAACCCCATACTTAGTCTCTAAACACACATGCATCTCAATCCAACATGAACCATCATGGATATCTTCTAACAATGGCTAAGCAAATGGTCATACTACATCATGATTAGGCTATAGCCAAGAATGAAACACATGAATCCACATTATATCACAAGAAGAGAGCAAAAACAACATGGATCGACTTCCAACCTATGTCGGGCCCGACTTACTCAACCTCGGTCCGACTTGTTGGCCTAGGAGGAGGATGTTGAGTAACGGCGAGGGTCTAGAGATACAATTTATAACCCGACCCCGTTGTAGCATGTGTTGGGTGTCGAACACTCGGGAAGTCTACTCGATTGATGTGCCTAGACACTAGAAAGCTGGAAAAGAGAGCTTAAAACAAAGGAAAACAAAGAGAACAGTCGGGACCGACACAGAGGTCACGTCGGGCCCGATGTTCGCGACAAGAGGAAGTCGGGACCGACGTAGGGTAAGTCAGGCCCGAGGTAGCTGGGTTTGTCGAACTTCAAAGATTAAAAGTAGATCTTGGGCTTTTGGGTTCCTTCTCTAGTAGATTAAGGCTTATCCACCCCAATTCAAGCAATGCGTGATGATCGGACTAGGATCGAGTGCTTTCGCCCTCGTTCCAACCACTTCTACACATCGATCATTGGGGAAATCCCCTTCGAAGCAAGGTCTTGAGATTGACACATGTTCACTTTCGCTACTTTGCCAATCTCAAGCCTTGATTCCCAACTTTCGCAAGGAATTGTAGCTCTATGTAGAGTGGGTTCCTTAGATCAAACACTCAAGGCTATGGAATTGGGGTTTCTAGCCCAAATCTAGCTAGGGTTTTCCCCCATAACCCAAGATCAAGGAGATCTACTCCATGTGGCAAACAAAGAAAGCAAACAAATCAAAAGGGAAAGCAATCAACATCATCAATCTCAAAACAAGGCAAAGTTTCATTCAAAATCAAAAGCAATCCACAAATTCCAATCCAAAAGTTTCCAAATCCACAAGATCAAAACAAAGAAAAGCTAATCTATCAACCAAACCTATCAATCTTCCTCTCCCTTGGCCGATTCTCTCTCTTCTCCTTCTCCTCTCCTTCCTCCTTGCTCTCCAAGTATCCTCTTGGTTCCTTGCCAAGTGTGGGAACCTCCTTTGTGTGTGAGAGAACCCCCCTAAATCAGAAAACAAGAGGGCCTTTTATAGATTAGATGAGGGGCAAAAGTGGAAGTCCACAATTTCGTGCCTTGGAGCCCAAGTAGTCCAATGACCGACTCGGACCGACACGGAGGACCTCGGGCCCGACTTACTGTGCAAGTCGGTCCGAGGTTGAAAACTCGAAGTCGGGCTCGGCGTGGTTGCAACTCGGTCCGGACCTCGTTCCACCTTCTTCTTGTTGGCTTCTCTTGTTCTTCTTCATGGCTTGCTCCTCTCTTTCCCTCTTTAGCTCGGGCCTTGCTCCATGTCTCGACCCTCCTTCAAATCGATTCCCGATTCATGCCAAATTACCTACAAAACACATAAAATGCGCATAGTCTTCGAATCTCATAGAAATACGGGAACTAAGCTAAAAAGGAACAAAACACACAAGAAAAGGGGAAAAAGAAACATATTTACAAAGGAAATCACATATGAAAACACCACCAAATAAAGAGACATCAGAAGGCCTGATGCCTTGAATGCTCCGACTGCCACAGGTACGATTTGGATTAAGTCTAAACCTATGCATATCTTGTTTGATACGGGTGCTACGCACTCTTTTGTGTTCTCTGCATACGTTGATAGACTAGGGTTGACTTGCCCGGAGGGTACATCTTTTATGGTGGGATTTCCCGATGGTAGTAAGGTGAGAGGAAATAGAGAAATACTTCATTGCCCTATTAGGATTGGGGGTAGGGATTGGTTTGCAGACTATATTGTGATAGATTTGTCGCCTAGTGATGATGTTATTTTGGGAATGGACTGGATGAGACGTTATAAAGCAGTATTAGATGCACATAAGGGTACAGTCACTGTGACTGCAGATGATGGGACAATACATGTATGTCAAGATCCAGAGCAGGAGGGTCCAGGATCAGTTATCAGTATGGTGAAAGCCACTAAGTTGCTTAATGATGGGTGTGTATATGTAGACACTTGATTGATTTTTAAACGTCTTACTAGTATCATATGGATTCTAGCTTGTATTAGAAGGGTAGATGACCCTTCGGGAACTTGTTTTTTTTTCAATTTCAGGTAAAGACAAGGGACCCATGATGGAACCTCGGCTGAATGATGGAACTGGTCGTTGAAGGCCGTGTCATTAGGATGGGTTCGGTTGGGAGAAATGGTGGTATACTTTTTGGTATCTTTTGAATAATGTGTGGTTTTGATAAAGAAAGGGTAGTGGTATGTTAATTAAATGTTTCCAAGAAGTGTTGTAAATTATGTCGTTTTGGGTTTCATGCATGTTTTCTATACTTGGGTTTTATAAATATCGGTTGGATGTTTTATTCATGTTTTCTCGTCGTGCCCGAGTTGCAAGATCCAAGTGAACTCGTTGTCAAACTAGCCTAGGTAGTACCTAGTAAGGTCCACTACCGAGTAGCACCCGGTGTAAAGACGGGGTGTTACAGACAGTCCGGCAATTACAGATCCTAACATTGCAACACTTGCTCGTGGACCCTCTAAAAAAGTGAGGACATATCCTGGTTACTTTGTCAATGGTTACCGATTCCACACGGGGGCACACGCATCAACCAAGGCCACTGACAATAGTGGAGTTTGTGCTCTAGGACAAAGCTTCGACACCGAGGAGGAGGACATCTATGGTGTGCTAGAGAAAATCATTGAGCTGAATTACCTATCCCCAACCGTAAAGCGCCCTATTGTCTTTAATTGTTCATGGTTTGACACTAGAAGTCGTGGAGGAACATGCATTCACCCTCACCTAAAGCTTGTCGATGTTCATCGACATAAAATGTTGAGAACAAAATATCGTTACATATTAGCACATCAAGCCACTCAAGTTTATTTCCTCGATTACCCAAAGGTGAGGCGTGCAGATGCTGAATGGAGAGCGGTCTGTAAAGTGAAGTCACGAGTGTGGCCCGATGAAGGTACGTGCGTAGACCCTCATGAGAGTGGGTACAGGGGCATTGCCGTTGAGGAGGCATTTCAACATGATTCTTCCTATCCATGAGTTATTCACGACACACAAGATAATTATCCACTTGGTCCGTTAAACGACCCAAACGGAGAGGATCATGTCGTTGAGGATCAAGAAGAGACGTCTATTGAAACGTCTAAGGGTGAGTTTGAGAGCGAGACGGATACAGATGAGGAAGACATGTAATCAGGATACTACTGTTGTATTGTCATTCACTTTTCTGATAACACTATTGTTTTGTCATTCACTTTTCTAATAACACTATTGTTTTACCATTCACTTTTCTGATAACACTATTGTTTTGTCATTCACTTTTCTGATAACACTATTGTTTTGCCATTCACTTTTCTGATAACACTATTATTTTGCCATCCTTTCCAACCATAAAAGGAGATAACCATCTCCAATGCTGAAATACCTTCCTAGTGAAAACTCCCCATCTTCACCTCAACTCTCATCCCGACCTCAAATCTGACCTAAAACTTCCTTCCTCAATGACTCAGAGGAGAGCATGTACCAGGCGAACGACCGCCTTAGCTCCTGAAGTCATCAATTTCTCCATTGTGAGTGTGCGTGGGGATAGGGAGACAAGAACCGAGTGGAGCGCCGCACCAAATCTCCAATTAAGACTACTCATCGATGATTGGACAGTATCTCCCGGGGGAGCACCACCAGGTTTTAGCCATTTTTTCTTGAACGGCGACGACATCACTGCTCGCATTGCAGCTAGGGAAACGGTTGTGCAGCTTCGCGTGCTCGAAGGTGCTGAGATCCGGATGGTTTATATTCCACGTACAACATGAGAGTCCATTAATTGTAGTTGTTTGTTTATGTTTCCACTTAAAAGCTTCACTTTGTGTTGTTTGATTTAGTTGTTTGTCACTTCGTTTAATGTACTTAGGAAGCAAGTGTTTGTAACTTGGTTTCGCTTGGAACCAATGAAGTTGTTTGTAACTTCGTTTCATTTGGAATCAATGAAGTTATTATCATTTACCATATATTCCGATTTACTAAGACGGATTGTAGTTGGATGTCCCATTTGAACTAGTTTGATTTAATTTCGTAAATAGCGACCATATAGTAGCTAAAACTAAATTTATGGCGCGACATGGGGGGATATCTGAATTTTCGGATTTTCGTGAAATTTTTAGATTCGCGACCATATGGTTGCAAACTCGAAACTAGCGACCATATGGTCGCTCGTTTAGCGACCACATGGTCGCTAAGTTGTGACATGGCCCCACCTCTAAAATGCTTACATTTAGCGACCATATGGTCGCTAACCATGAATAAGAAGGAGAATGCGTGTTCTCCTTCTTCATTCAGTCGACACCTCCTCCGCCTTCTCTCTTTCGGAACTCTCTCCCGACACCTCCTCCGCCTTCTCTCTTTCGGTACTCTCTCCAGACACCTCCTTCGCCTTCTCTCCGTCTTCTCTCTCGGCCCGCCGTCGCCCAACCTCGCCCGAGCCCGCCACGTCCGAGCTTGCCTCGCCCGAGACCGCCTCGCCCAGCCTCCGAGCGCACCGCCTCGCCCAGCCTCCAAGCACGCCGCCTAAATCGAGCCCAGTTCGGATAGCCTCCGAGTGCCGCCTCCTCCTCTCCATTTGCATGTAAGTGGTTGGTTTTTGTTGTTGATTTTTATAATTGTTGTTGATTTTGTTGTGTTGATTGGGAAATTGTTTGTTGAATTTGATTGATTGAGAAAATTGATATTGTTTAGTTGTTGTTGTTTGAGAAATTGATTGAAAAAATTTGTTAGAGAAAATTTGATAAATTGAATGAGAAATTAATTAGTTGTTGTTGTTTAGGGGTTAGGGTTTAGTTGTTGTTGTTGTTGAAATTGAGAAAATTTGAGAAATTGATTAGTTGTTGTTGTTTAGGGGTTATGGTTTAGTTGTTGTTGCTGTTGAATTTGAGAAATTTTGATTGAGAAGTTGTTGTTGTAGTCTATTCTTGTTATTGGTTAGTTGTTCTTGTTGTTTTAGAAATTGATTGAGCAAAATTTGATTGATTGAGATAGAGTTTGATTTGGAAAAAAATTGGACTAAATTGATTGTAGTTGTTGACAGAGTTTGATTTGGAAAAAAAAATTGGACTAAATTGATTGTTGTTTTTGAAATGTTAAAAAATTGATTATTTATTTGTCAATTTTGAATGAAAGTCATTGTTGTTGTTGAATAGACTTTGAATAAATTGATTGTTGTTGGGAAAAATGAAATTGATAGAGTTTGAATGAATTAGAACAAGTTGATTGTTGATTTGTCAAGTTTGAATGAAATTGATTGTTGACGTGCAAATGTTGGGAAAAATAAATTTGTATTGAATTGTTTATTTTTAGTTGTGTTATTATGGCCGGCGGATCACGTCGACATGCACGAGGTCCTCGTTGGGACGAGCCGAGCAAGGAATCGTCTGAGGCGACCCACACAGACACACCACATTTGTCTGAGGACGACGGGGCCCGCCATCCTAGTACAGAGGAGGCGGGCAACCAAGCGGAGGAGTCCCGGGCCACTACGCCCGCGTCCTCGTCGGGATCGAGTCGAGGGATCGATCCCAATCGCATTTGGGATCTTTATATTGCTGGCGGGTGGTACGTACAATTTCTTCTAAGACAAAATTTTTATTTAAAGTATTTTCTTACTTTTAAATATGTTATAACATGTGTTTTGAAATCTCGCAGCTTGCAGCCGTCGGGAGTGGTGTCGCAGTGGTCGACAAGCATCATACAAAGTCAACCCGACGATAAGGCGTCGCAGATCGACTTTGCCTCTGTCGCGTCGAAGCAACGTTGGTTTGATGCTTGGAAGGTAAATTTTATTTTTTTTGTATTTCTTTTTACAATTTCCGCATTAATTAATTACTATTTTTAATTAATTGTTTGTTGGATTAAATTAGACGCACTTTAGGTGGATGACTCCCAACCGGGTATGGACATCGAGTCTGTCCAGTTGCTGTGGGGGAAGAGAGCGAAGAAGAGATACGATGACTTGATCGGGAAGCACCGTCGGGACGGGAAGAGGCCGGATTTCATCGAATCCACCACTTGGGAGAAGTGGCAGACGACGGATTGGGCCACAGAGCGTTAAAAGCCAAGTGTGCCCGCCAGAAGGGAATCCGGAAAGCCAATCCGGCGAACCACAGTAGTGGTTCGAGGTCCCACCTCGACACCATGCGTCGCTTGGTAAGTATTTTATCTTAATTTGAGTAAATTTAAATTAAGTTAATTTTTTTAATAGTTCGTAACACCCTTAATGAATTTCGTAGGAGCAACACCTGCAACGCCGCATCACGCCTCTCGAGCTTCTCATCGAGACGCACACGCAGGGCGCCGATCGGCATTTTATAGACGAGCGGACGTCCTTAATCGTTGTAAGTTTTAATTATTTTTCCTCATTTTCCTCAATTTTGTTGTTGTTGTTGTTTGATTGAGAAATTGTTATTGTTGTTGTTGATTTTTGTTGTTGATTTGTTGTTGTTGTTGTAAATGGTTTAGTTGTTGTTTGTTATTAGGCTCGGACCCAGGAGATCCTCACCCAGAGGTGAGCGGAAACGGGCACCCCGCCGTCCTTTCAGGACCAGTGTGATGCCTTTCTTACGCCGTTGGGGGGTGGGCCTGGGAGGTGCCGTCTTCGGCCTTGGCAACTCCGCCCACGAGTTTTACGGCGAGCGATTGACGGTGCCGCGTCGTCCAGCTCCTCGGGTGGCGGAATTATCGTAGGAAAATGTCAGCCTTAGGCAAGATGTGGAGGAGCTCAAGAGTAAGATGTTGGTGTTCGAAGAGTGGATGCGCCAGTCCCGAGGGGGTGAGGGTGGGTCCCGCCCGTCCGGTCCCGACGGCTCTGACGACGAGGACGGCTCCGGCGAAGCCGTATAGATTAGCGTAGTTTTAATATATTATTATAAATTATTTGAATTTATGTAAATTAATGAATTTATGTATGTAAATTATTGAAATTTATGGAAATTAATGAATTTTTAGTAATTAATGAATTATTAAATATTAATTATTTACATTAATTCGTAATTATTTATAATATTTCGTAATTATTTTTTTTAAAAGCAAAACATTTGCGACCAAGTGGTCGCTAATTTACAAAATGATCGTGCACCCGTAGGCGCACGATCGTGCGCTTTGAACCAGAGAAAGGCTAGGGTCACGCGTTTTTTGGTGCTTTTAGCGACCACCTGGTCGCCAGCTTTTGGCGACAGTTAGCGACCATATGGTCGCTAAAAGCAGCGACCACGTGGTCGCTGTGGTCGCCAAGTTGACGGCGACCATGGTCGCTAAATAGCGACCATATGGTCACTAACTTCAACGACCTTATGGTCGCTGTGGTCGCTAATTTTAGCGACCATATGGTCGCTAAGTGGTTAGCGACCGACCTTTTAGCGACCACAATATGGTCGCTAAATGCATTTAGCGACTAGATTTTGCATTTAGCGACCAAAAATATGGTCGCTAAATTCGCTTTTTTTTGTAGTTTCTGAATCTTGCATTCTTCAATGATTTTTGCAGCACAAACGTTGACAGCAGGATTTGTATTATTGAAAATAGCTTCATTCTTCATCCACCAAATGAAGTGACTTATCCCCATCCAAGCTGTAAGCTTAGCAACATAGATATTGTTTTTCCTTCTTTTGCAAGTCACGAACCAGTCCCACCATTCTGGAATTGAGTTGAACCTCACTGAAACTCGAAGCCAATCCCAAACTATGTTGTCTACTGCTTTTGAGAAGCTACATTGGAACCATATATGATTCTCATCTTCATTATCATGACCACAAAGGATGCAATCAGAATTTGGAGGGAGACCAAATTTATGCAGTCTTGTAGTTGTAGTCAATCTATTCCATGTAGCAAGCCAGCAGTGAAAACTCCATTTTCTTGAATGAATCCCTGACCAAACAATTGAGCACCATTCTATTTTATCAGAATGGGTCCTGAAGTAGTCATAGACTAAAGCACAGTTCAACTTGCCATCTGCTTTGCAAAGAATATTCAGATGACTGTTGTTATCTTCAATTTGCCTCACTGTAGTCTGTAGCCTCTGGAGAATTGTATTTCTTAATTTCAGCACCCCATTCCAGATCCAAGAATTTGTGGCATAAATATTAGCTGACCAAAAGCCATGTCTTCTCACAAGATTTCTTCTAGCCCAAAGTGTCCACAAATTATCCCTCTTAGTAAGGATATCATACCCTAGTTTGAAGAGGAGGGTTTTGTTCCAGGATAGTAGTTCCTTGAAGTTCAACCCACCTTCTTCTAAGGGTTTACAAATCTTGCTCCACGAAACCAGGATTTTCTTGCCCTTTGTGCTACCTGACCAGAGAAAAGCTCTACAAATGCTCTCAATTCTTTTTATCACCTTCTTTAGAAGAGGTGTTATTTGCATCCAAAAGGATAAAACACCCTCAATGATAGACTTTATGACTTGCATTCTACCTGCAAAGGACAAAAACCTTACCTTCCTCTTTTGAATTATACTTGTAATCTTGTTGATGAGAGGCATGTACTCCCCTATTTTCAATCTTCTTGTATGCAAAGGGAGCCCCAAATATCTCATAGGAAAGTCCCCCAAGTCAATACCTAGCAAGCTACTCATCTCATTTTGTTCTGCAATTGATAGCCCTCCGAAGAACACTTTACTTCTTGTTGCATTTGCATTTAAGCCAGATTCTGCACCAAAGCTTTTCAGAGCATTTTTAACAAGATGTAGAGTGGCTTTATTAGGCTTGTAGAAGATTAGAAGATCATCTACAAAAGCAAAATTTGTCAAGCCTAATTGCTTACATTTAGGATGAAAACTGAAGCCCCCTTTCTTGCTTATGATCCTTATTTTCCTGGAAAACATCTCCATAACAATGACAAAAAAGGAAAGGAGACAAGGGATCTCCTTGTCTTAAGCCTCTCTCCCCTGGAAAGTAGCCCTTGGCTTCACCATTAATGATGATTGAATACCAAGGTAGAGTAACACATTGCATGATCCATCCAATTAATTGAGGAGGGAATTGGAAGTAATGCAGAGCTTCTTCCAAAAATTCCCATCGTACACAATCATGAGCTTTTTGTAGATCCACTTGAATCGTGCATCTGGGAGATGTGCCTTTTCTCTCATATCCTTTAACAAGTTCATGAGTTGTAGCAACATTATGTGATATGTTCCTCCCGGGGACAAAAGTGCCTTGAGTAACTGAGATTATCTTTTCCAGCTGAGGTCTAATTTTAAGAACCAGGATCTTAGAGATAATTTTCAGAACTGTGTTGCAACAAGAAATAGGTATGTACTCATTGACATATAAAGGCTTGTCTATCTTTGGAATCAGGCTCACAAAGGTGGCATTGATTTGTTTTAGGAGTCTACCTTTCATAAAAAATTCTTTGATAGCAGTGTACACATCTTCACAAATTAGGGACCAGCTATGCTTAAAGAAAGAACTCCCAAAACCATCCGGCCCAGGGCTTTTGTTATTCCCAATATCAAATACTACATTTCTGACATCGGTCATCGTAGGAGTGGCAATCAGTTGAGGATAGTCATCTGTATCAACAAGCAGACCAGAATATCTGCTGAAGTCAATATTACTTGCATTAGTCTCTTTGCCAAATAGCGCCTTGTAGAGGTCTATAATTTCACCCTCTATAACAAGTTTATTATCAATCAGATTTCCAAGACTATCTTTTAGAAGAAAGATAGAATTCTTTGCATTTCTTGCTTTAATACCATTATAAAACAGAGTGGAAGTTTCCTCTCCTAACTTGACCCAATCAATCTTAGCCTTCTGGGCAATAAAGCTTTGTAATTGTGCCATGTGCATTTCAAGTATAGCTTTTGCTTCTACCACTTTCTTCTGGAGCTCTATGTTGGAAAAGTCAGCTTGGAGGTCCTCCTGGTAGCCCTTCAGCATCTGAAGATCATTTGCCACCATAGTCTCGAGGTTTTGATTTTTCCCCCTTTGCCACTCTTTCAAAGCCTTCTTAAATTTACTTAGTTTCTCCACTAGCCTGAATTGTGCAGTCCCTGTAACCCAAACATTCCAAGCTGTTGCAACAACTTCATTATAATCGCTCTCCTCTATCCAGTAGTTCCTAAATCTAAAAGGGTATTTCTTCACAACAGATGTAGGGTTTATATTGAGGATAGCAAGTGAATGATCTGACAGTTTTGGATCTGAGAAAAAAATTGTAGCTTGTGGGAAGACATCATTCCACTCTTTATTTCCTAGCGCCCTGTCAAGTTTACATGCAGTTCTGTCCAACCCCTCTTATTGGTTGCTCCAAGTGTACTTTACACCTGAATAGGGAAGGTCTGATACACTTAGACCCTCACAAAGTCTCTCAAGTTCTCTTGAGACAACATCTTCATTACCTCGAAAAGAAAGTTTTTATGTTGAGTCCAAAACACAATTGAAGTCGTCGAGCAAGATCCAAGGTTCCGATGAATGTTGACTATACTCAGGCAATTTACTCCAAGCAAAGGCACGCCCCATCAAGGTATTCAAAGAATAGATAAAAGTAGCTAAGAACTCACATTGTCCTTTCTGCAAGTGATTCTGCTATGTATAAGCTGAGAAGTAACATCCAGAATATCAACATCAACTACATTCATGTCCCAAGCAAACCAGATTCTACCTTTTTGATTATCAGTACTATTAGTCACATAATTCCAGCCCTTCAGTAAGCTGAAAGCAAGCCTACATTCTTTATGTTTAGCTATTTTAGTTTCAAGAACAGCCATAACAGCCAAGTTATTTCTTCTAGTGAAATTATTCACTAGTTTTATTTTAGAGGATTTATTACATCCTCTAATATTCCAAGCTCCTATTTTAACTTCAGCCATTAGGAGTAATGGTAAGCCTACTACAACCTTTTGATTGCCTCTTCTCATTCTGAGCACAGACAGTTGGGATACCAATCTCTCTAATAGATCTTTTTCTGAGAGCATATCTCGGAGGAGATAGTGATTTGTTTCTTCTAGATGATGCTGTTTTTCTTGCAGCTTCAAAAGCCTCTTCATCAGTATTCCCTACACCCCCCTCTATTGTATCCTCTGCAAGCATATTGTTATTGCCATCATTCTTTTCACAACCTTCTTTATCTGTTGCTATTTTCTTTATCCCCTGAGTCACTATGTCATCCTCTTTGTCACCCATAATGTCTTTAGATGGGCCAGCTCCAAGAATTGATTTACCTTTTTTAACCCAAATCAGCTGCCCTGGTTTCTCTACAAGTTTTTGTTTTACAGTTTTAGCTCGTCTGTTGCACCAATCTGTTATGTGTCCAAAAACAGCGCAGTGAGAGCAAAACCAAGGGACCAACTCAAAGATGATCCTCTGTGTGTACTTTGCACCATTAGGCCCTTCCAGATTTACCTCAGTTCGTTTGGCTTCTTTAGCATTGATGAGTACTAATATGCAAGCAAAAGAAAGTTTCCTTCCTGATGCTGTAAAGATGTCCATACACACTGGCTTTCCAATCATACTACCAATGATGCTTAGCATACGTTTGGAGTAGAAAATTGGGTCTAAGTCTGGCAATATCACCCAAACTGGTACCGTCTCAAAGACTTGTCAATTCATGGTCATTCCTGACTCCCATTTCTTCAAGGCTATTGGCTTTATCCCATCTATAAACCATGTACCATTGTTCAAAACCCAATCACAATCATCTTGATTACTAAATTTGAAGATCCATATTCTATTTTCCTTTTGAAAGATTTCAGGCATATGAACCTTCAAATTATCCTGTATAAACTCACAAAAGCCACGCATAGAAATGTTTCCTCCAACTATTCCTCCAATAAGGGCTGATTTCCAACTCTCAGCTTGTTCAACAATGTCTACCGGTGTGAATTTGTAGATTTCCTTGTCAATTTCAGCAACAAACTCAAGACGATTACTATCCTCAACATGTTTCTCACCAGCTAGAACTTGCAGATATGATTTCTTTTTCAGTATAGGAGGTTCTACAGTCTGATTGACATTTTTCAGATTCGAAACCCTAGATTCCTTAGCCATCACCGACTTCAGATTAGGAACTTTCTTTCCACCGGGATCCTCTACAATCGCTTGTTTTCCTGCCCTAATTTCTTGCAATTGACTCGTAATCGATTCAGAGAGATCTGGTCGATTTAGTGTACCTACCTACGCAGACTGCAGTTGGTCGCTTGGGGAGATCTATTTATCCTTCGAGGTCTCGCTTGAACCACCTTTACACCTTTGCCTTTGCTCCGAACCATCACTCCACTTGTCGGTAGAGATACCGGAAGATGATTGTCGACGAATAGCTCCTAACGTGCCAACACGAGAGGGTGGGACTGTCGCACCAAAAGTTAGTGCTTGTTTGGTTAAACATAGGAATTCTAATTCCTAGGAACTTAAATTAAGGGAAGTTAATTTGTGGGAATTTTATTTCATGTGATTTGAGAAAAAGTGTTTGGTTATAATTAAATTTATAAGAATTAAATTTTACATGTTGTTTGGTTTGATTTGAGAAATCATGGGAATTTATATAAAATTACTATCATAGCCATTGTCCATAAAATTCTATTGGTTTATTTATGGGTAAATTAGAGATTTTGTAATTAATAAAATTTTAAAGTAAAAAAATATTTAAAATAAAAGGGTGGAAGTAGATCTTACCCACCCCCTACATGGTATTTGCAATTCCTCCATTTTGGAGGAATTGGAAATCCTATAATTTTAACTTCCTATGATTTTTAGTCAATTTTTTTCATCCAAACACATATATTAAATGGTAATTCATGGGATTTTGTAAATCATGGGATTTTCCCATCCAACCAAACAAGCACTTATTTATATTCTGTTATGTATTCAACTCCTATTGTTAAAAGTTATGTATAAATTTTTGGGTAAATTACAAAAAACATCCCTTATCTTACCTAATTTATAAAAAACCACCCCTTATCTTACTTTTTACAAAAAACCACCCACTATTTATATTCCGTTACCAAAACACCACCCCAATCAATTTCCCATCCAATAAATCGTTAAATTAGCCTCAAAAGGCAGAATTAGCCCTAAATTATTTTTCAATTTGACTAACCACGTTAGCATCCCACCCCCTCATCTCCCCCATGTTTCAGCAGCAAAACCGACTCACCTGTCGCCGCCGCCCTCCGCCTCGTCCTCACCTCCCATGGACTCGGCAGCACCTTGACGTCGCCGAAACCGCCGGAATCTGCCCCAGAAGCATATTAAATGGTTACTCTGAACTTCCATATGAGAGACGGCCATGGCGTCTCCAGCTACGCTCGCAACTCCTTCCTTCAGGTTCACCAATCAATTCCTCCCAATTTCACTCAATTCATCCCATTTTTCGTTAACAATTTCACTCAATTTAACAATCCGTTAGCCGATCCAAAATCAAAATTGATGAAGAAGGAGAACAGTCGAAGCCTATACCTAATCCTAACCCTAGCCCATCCCAAAGCTTCACCACACTCTTGCCATTGACGAGATCGCCCAACGAGAGCACGTTGCCGCTGAGACTCCTCTTCCAACGCATCTCCGTTTTGCCCCGTTATCGCTGAGACTATCTCGAGCCCTCCCCCAATGGTGAAACGTTTGAATGGTGAAAAGTGAGTTCAGGATGTTTATTGAATATGGCATAACATATCTAGGGGTAATTTCGTCTTTAGAGGCAAATTTAACCTTGAATTGGATAGGAAATTGGTTGGGGTGGTGTTTTACTAACGGAATATAAATAGTGGGTGGTTTTTTGTAAACTAGGTAAGATAAGGGGTGGTTTTCTGTTATTTACCCATAAAACTAATATAGAATGTATCAAAACTAGTTGATGTACCCGTAAGACTAAAATAAGAAAAATATGTTCGAAATAATGTCTGAGAAAGAAAATTCATATTATTGCAATGATTTGCATTGGATCTGCAAACAACTTAGTTTTTATCTTTGTGCTTCAAAGTTTTTTGGAACTGGAAGTGAAAAGTTGATCTTTTATAAGTTTGTCTCCATTATCATCATATAGGATGATCTTTCATTTGAACACTTAAAAGGAGTAAGTGGTTCATTCGACAATACATTGCGGTATAGTTCAGGCTCAAATGCGATTTGTGGCCTAGTTAAGGTGATGACAAATACGATATATGGATTCGACTTTAATTATAGTATATTGATATTAACTGATAAGAAAATATTTGCATAATTTGTATTATAAAAATTTTAAAAGAATTTTTTTATATAAAAAATGTCTACATGATGACATTATTGAAAAAAATTATATATGATAAATCTTGTTGAAATTTCTACATATTTGAGAAAAGGAAGATTAATCAAACTTCATAATACAATGATAAATCTATATACTATGCTACATTATTCTAAATGAAACATGTTATTGAATCTTTTAAAATCTTTTCGTTATCATTTGTACTGATTAATTAATTTATATTAAAAAATTATCTTACTATTTTTCACATTTGGGATATTTATTTAGTGAATAAGAAGAAAAAATAATCTTAAAATTGTAGGGATGTACACATATATTTAAAATAGAAACAATCATTTTTACATAAAAATTCAAGAATTATTTTTATTTAATTATTTAATATAAATTGATACCGAAATAAAAGTATTTAATATATATTGATCTTACAAAGTTACGTGCATGTTAGATGTTGTTTTATGAAATTATTTCATATAAATTGATCTTAAAAATACAATTTTTTAATAATTATTTTAGAAAATTGATCTAAATAATTATTTAAAAATACAAATTGAACTACTCATTAAGGAAATAAAATTAGTGAAATGACATGATTTATAATGGAAATATAATGAATTGCTAATGATAAATGAAAAAATATAATGGCATACTCATCTTTTTTTATTTAAAGCTAGTTAGAAAATTATCTGTTAGACTCGTGTACCTTCATCAAGGTTTGAATAAGTTGAAATAATTTAGGCCCACATTATATAAGGTTGTAAATTCATTTAAAATATAAATATAATTGGTGTAAAAATATATTATACATATATATTAGAACAATTTAGTACATACATATATATTAATTTAGTATATAAATATGTATTAGGCAAATTTACAAATAGGTTTTATGGTATTTGATAACATGCATTTAGGTGTTAGTTTTAGAGCATATTTATGTTTAAATCTTAGGTAGTTGCATGCAATTTCCTTAGTATTAGTAGTTTTTGCATTTCAGTGTCTACTCTTGTGCTTTCGAGTTTTTAGGTCGTTTTAAGGAGTAAGTCTTGGTTAAGTTGAAGGATTCAAGATTGGAGGTATTCAAGTGTCTTTTCCAAGGATATTCCAGTCATTTATGACAATCATTAAGGCGTAAGAGGTTGTGGAAAAGAATGCTTAAATCTGGGCCATCTATTGAAGTTGTTGTTTCGACACCACTTTCTTGGAATGCTTATTTCGGGAGCTACAATGATCGGATGAAGCTGAATTTGATATCATTGGAAAGCTAACTTGATGAGCTACAATTCAAATGTTTACTCCGAGTCGAAATTCCCACTCTATGGTGGTCAAAACATCTTTCAAAAGTACCGCTAAAATGCTGCCAAAAGCAGGGCCGCGATCGCGGCCATTACTCACCGCGATCGTGGTGTTCCACGACATCGAAAATCAAAGCAGTGTTTTATCTATCTATTTATATTTTATATTTGTTTCCTTTTATCTTTTTATTCCGTGTATGTTCGAGACTATTTAAACCTACTTTTCAACCTTTGTTTGACACCTCGCTTAGACCTAGTTTCCATTATTCTAGTTTGTATTCTCTGTTTCATGGAGAACTAAACTCCTAGATTCTATTCAAGTTGAAGCTTTCAGATTCAAGTTTATTGTGTGATTCTTTCAGGTTTATTCCTACAAGTTATTTCAATTCTCTTGTGCTTAATTAATATTGATTGTGTTGATTTCTGCTTGTCTGGCCAACTTGTTGGAATTAATACTCTCTATTGCTAGATCTAGGTTTTCTCATAATAAAACCTAATCTTTGTAGCAACTCAATGTGTAACATCCCCGACCAAAATGCATACGTCATTCTGCATTCATATAAAATTAGTAGCATATGGATAGCATAATGACATGATATATAGTGAGTTTTTAAAAGTAATATTTATTTTCTAATTAAATTTACTATATTTTATGAAAAAAATTAAAAAAAAGTTAATTAATAATTATTTTAGGGTAAAGTTTGTAGTAAAGGAAATGTGAAGGTGTAAATTGTAATTTTTACAAAAATCTATCCAAATGTGCCGACTTTATACTGAAGCCGACTTTGCTCATGTATATATATATTTGAACTTTGATTTCTTCAAAGTTAAGGCTCCATCAAAAAAAAGAGAGGTAGAGAAAATTCAAGAGAGAGAGAAAAAAAAGAGACAAGTTTTATTTTGGTGGTTTTGATCTCGTTTTGGTACAAGATCTCTTCAATCGGGTTTTAATCTCGAAGTACAAGCATGATTTGGTAAGTTTTTAATTAGTTAATGGTTTATCTGGATTTCACTGATTTTTCCAGATCTAGATCTATAGTTGCTTTTGATTTGAAAATTGGTTGATCTATAGTTTTCAGAGGGTGTTTTTGATATCGAATTTATATTCGGTAAAAGATTTTAGAGTGATTTTAGGGTTTCTCTTTGTAATGATATTAGGGAGCCCTTTGATCTGTTTTTCAGAAAGGTTTGAACTAGAAAAATGTTCTTCTATATATATAGTTTATCGTTGTCAAGTTTTACAAGATTTGGAATTATGCACCAGAAGTTATAATGCATTATGGCATTTCATTGCATTTGGGGTTAAAGTTTGTGAGAGTAAATAGACTTTTTATTGCATTGGGTTATATATAGGAGCACAAGTCATAGATCGTGGTCAAAGAGAAACGGAAGAGATTAGCGATATAGTATCTGTCTCGAACAAGTGAGTATAGACCGGAGATTCAACCCTATGTGTTATATGTGCAATATGGATATATGTTTTATATGAGTTGTATGGATATATGTGCTATATGAGTTATATAGATATGTATGATAGCTCTGAAATTTCCAGAGTTGTTTGCACAGAAAGTATGTTAACATATGGAATATGATATATATGACTACATGATGAACTTGATTGCATAGCATATTGCAATGAGATTAAAAGGAACTGTGACTGTCTTGCCCTGAATTTGTATACAAAAGCGACCTACGGGTCATACATGAGGCCTAAGATGCCTAAAAGATGGTATATGAGCAAATGAGGCCTAAGATGCCTATGTTGGTAATGGAAAAGAAAAAAAAGGTTGGTATATGGAAAAAAAGAAAAGAAAAGAAAAGAAAAGAAAAGTTGGTAATGGAAAAGAGTTGGTAATGGAAACCCGGGGCAGATTCAGGCTTGAACAGTTCACAGAATAATGAATCGGATACATCTGCATTTGCATATGCATAGTAAATTCTTAGATGACATATATATAATATGTATGTATATGTACATGGACTAAATGTTTGACTCTATGTGAAATAATTGATGATGGTTTATATTCACAGAGTATGCGACTCACGTAAATCGCAAAACAATTTTTTAGGTTCAGCTAGAATTTTCTGACGTGTGTCTCTTTTAGAGGTCACATTCATACAGGTCGGTCGGCTGAAGCTCAATGCAACCTTCTCCTCCTCATTTTGCATCATATACATATGGGTTGTAATATAAGTTAGAGTAATAGATATATTAGCATAAGAAGTAACTACCTTTATGTGTGTGTGTGCAACCCACAGAGAAGTAACTACCTTTATGTGTATGTGTGTGTGTCACAGCGGGTATGTCGTTGTAGTATAGTGGTAAGTATTCCCGCCTGTCACGCGGGTGACCCGGGTTCGATCCCCGGCAACGGCGCCAAATTTGATGAGGTATTTTTCAGTCGTTTACCTATCAAAGAATCCTAACTTAACCAATCTGAGTAGAATGGTAAGCAAGGGTCGATCCCACAGAGACTCGTGTATGAATGTTATTACTTAAGTGTCAAGTAACTAATATGGGGGTTTTTGGAATGATTAATCTAAGCTAATATGCAAGAATAAAACTAACTATGAATGCAAAAGTTGATTGTGAATATATATGAGAGAAATATGTTCAACTAGTTAAATCCATCATAGATATGCTTATTGATCATCGATTCTCCTGATTCTCAATTCCCTTGAATAATCTATTGTGGATTATACTCCTACTAAGGATTATGACCCAAACTTCATAAATAGTTGAAAGAACTAACAGTCTAAACAACCCTAATCATTTAACAACCTAAAACAACGTCTAGATTCAATTAAACGACAGCTTTACGAATCAAGTTATCAATAGAAACAAACACTTAGAGCAAACAGACATCTAAGTTATTTGTGGATTTATTCCCTTCTACAACTGAATAGCCCGAACGGGTCCAAACAATTATAGTTGCTACTTTATCTAATCAATCCCGAACGGTACTTAATCAGATTAGTTGTAAATTAACCTAGAAATTCTATTAGGTAGCTAATCTAACAAAACCCTAGAATAATTCTGATTCAATAAAGCACAGGGAATAAAACCTATTCAAGTTGATGAGAATCAATCAAACCTCACAATATTATGCAATCTATGATTTCAATAACTAGTCAAACACAAAGGAATGAGCAATGCATAATTAAATGAAAATCAAACTTACAAAGGTTCAAAGGTTCTTCCTTGAGAGAAAACCCTAACCTCCCAAGTTCATCTAAAGTTCTCTAAAAATAAACTAACATAAAGTATTTATATGTCTCTAAAAATATTTCTCAAACTATATCTTAAACACATATACTCGAAAATCATAAGCCCATAAAATCAAACACCAAAGCCCAAAAACCAAATCTCGGCCCAAGTCCATCGTCCGTGAGAAACGCCACATTGCGCGGCTTGGCACCATATTGAGCGGTCGCGCAATGTCCTCCCCGCGCAATTGGCACCCAGTTGAGAATGCGCGGGTTGGTACGCGGCTTCGATCCCGAGCAATTGGCTCTTGGCTTGGCTCGGTTCTTTCTTCTCTTGGCTCTTTTCCTAGCATGTCCCAGCTTCCTTAGCTTGCTTGACTCGTCCACCACCACCATGGTCCATCTACACTCGCCCCGCTGTTGCTCCTGAACCTAAAAACCTGTAAAACCGAGCAAACCAGCGCATAATACCCGACAATACAAAAACCTAAAAACTACATAAAAACTAACCAAAACCTAACCAAAACATATATAAAACATACATCTAAACTACTCCTATATGCAAGCTATCAAATTCCCCCATGCTTAACCCTTGCTTGTCCTCAAGCAAGACATAAATCCAATCACACCATAGAAATGCAATCTTACATCCATCTCAAGTCAAACAAACACTTCACATATAATTAAAAACTCAACCAAGACTTCTTAGCATGCATTATGACTAGCAAAAAGTAAAGACCATTCATCTATTCTAGACCTGACCGAGGAAATTGTGTTTTGCACTCAACACTCAATTGTATAAAGGGTATGTGTTTTCACTCAAAATCAACCATGAAAACTAGACTACCATATGCTTGCATCAGAGTTCTAAATCTCCATCGTTGGGGATCAAATACATAACAAAAATCATGAGGTCTTTTTCCGGCTTGTAATAGGGCTAAGGTAAAGAGAAATTTGGAAGGGATAACATTTGGCATGTGGTGCTAAATCCGGGATAAAGAACTAATCCAAAACCCAAACTTTACACTTTTTCTTCTTACTTCACTTCCCAACTTTCTTTCTCAACTCCATACATTCACATTCAAACACTTTGCTTCTTTTTTTTTCTTTTTCTTCTTTCTTTTGCCTCTTTTCAACTCTTTCTTAATTTGTTAATGAAGACTACTAACTTTTAAGCACTCTTTCTTTTGCTTATTTTGCAACAAACTTCATCTTCATTTTTTTCAACTTTGAACTCAAGAGTTTATTTCCTCTTTTTCTACCTTTTTCATCCAACTCCCCCATACTTATACATAACTCACACAATACAACCAAAACCTAAAGTCCTAAATTCCGGATTATGGGTCAAGCTTATTCGGCTATGGATCATTTTGTGGAGCTAATAAAAATAGGCTTAAGGCTCAAATAAGTGGGGTGTCAAAAACATGGATCTTGTAGGGCAGGAAGGGAAATAATAGGCTAATAAGAAACATTGTCTCAATCATTTTAATGTCATGCATTCAATCATATAAAGCAACCTCAAAATAGAGTATTAACGCAAGTTCTAGAGCTAGATAATCATGGTGATGCACTCAAGAATGTAAAGAACAAATATATCATGAAAGGCCAAAATCAAATCTCACAAGGCTAATCGTTTTGTCTAGAACTTCAAAATGAATCAAATACTCAAGCTAAATACATGCTCCATCCTATAATCAAGTCATTTAATCAACGACCATGCTCATATCATATCAACTTCAATAAATCATGCAAATCATGGGTTAGAACTTATACTTAACTTAGAAACACAAGAGGAATCAAACAATGGGGAAATATGAACCTAAATGCAATATTTTTGTATTTTTTCAAATTTTTCTAAATTTTTTTTTTCATTTTCAGAATTTTAATCAATGCATGCAAAAATTTTAAACATGGCCTAAACTAATGCAACTATATGCAATGCAAAAGTAATTCCCTTCCTCCATGCTTAAAACATACTTTGTCCCCAAAGTATAGTAAAAAGGTAAAGGAAAGAGAAAAACTCATAGAACCTAGTGGTTTGGCGGGTAATAAGGCGGAAAATCTTGTGGTGGCGGTGGCTGGTACTCCGAATGAACCTCTGGCTGCGGTCGATAGTATGGTGGAATCTCCTGAGCTGGTGGTGGTTGATATGGTGGGAACTGAGGATACGGTGGATCTGGAAAGGCGTACTGCGGATAAGACTGATGAGGAGGATAACCCGCTGAACTTCAACCATCCAATCTAGTGTTGAGCAATCTAAACTTCTCATCCTGGCGGGCCTGAAAAGCAGCAAGCTGCTGATCCTGATGATTCTGATATGATGTGAACCTCTGATCCACATAACCACGCATGTTCTGGAAGCCCTGATCGATATGAGACGTCATACTGGTGTAGTGCTGCGTGTTGTCCAGCTGCATCTGTCTCATCATCTCCATCATCTAGTTGTACTGCGTATCAGAATACTGATGATCACCTCCAGCAGGTACAGATTGTCGTTGTTGGGTATCCTCCTCAGACTCATCCTCCTCATCTGTGTCTTCAGCCGCAGCGGACTCTTCCTCTTCATCTTCTTCTTCTTCCTCAGCCATAGTGAAATCCTCATCCATTTCCTCCTCTTCAGACTCCTCAACAATAATAGGGGCCTTATTTTTACCTCTAACTAGGCCCCTGACAATAATCACATCCAAATCTTCATCCCGGGCTTCAATGTACCAGTTAGTCGGGCTGTTTCCAATCTTGACTCGGCTCCCATCAGGAAGCTTCATTGCTCGCCCAGAATCCCCAAGCACCCAATAGTAGGAGTTCTTGTAGAAATATAGGACACTCATCTTCTTAAGCATAGTGAAATTGATTGCCACCGGTGGGATGTCAACTTGTAAGCTGCTCAGATCAACGCCAAAGTGTTTGGCCAGATGGGTCACAATCCCACCAATACAGATAGCTCCTCCACCCTTGTTTGCAACATGGTACATATGATTCATCAGCATGTCACCCATACTCATCCTTTTTTCTTTCAACAAAGCAACCAATACAGCCACATCTTTCTTTGGGCAATTGTTTCCACCTTCACCCCGTCCATTCATGCTACCAGAAATAAATCGTTGAAAAACTTTGATGGCGGGATGAGTGATGGGGGAAGCCTTTTCTTGGGTTGGGTTATAAGTTCTTCTCCCTGTTATGGCTCTCTAGAAATGTTTATCAGCCCATGTAGCACCATTCTCAGTAAGCACGACATCATTATCATAAATATGAAGGAACCCAAATGCCTGGTTGACCTCTTTCAAGGTCATCTTCCTCCTGACACCTCCAAGCCAGAACTTAACCTCTCCTTCTCCTCTAAAATCAATGGACAAGGTACTCAGAAACTCCAGTGTTAACCCCTTGTAAGTTGGTTCACACAGCTTCAAGAACTCGCCCATTTTTAGAGGTGCCGCTATCTCATTCAACAGATGAGAAATCCCGATCTCATTCATCAAGTTCCGGTCAATGAACCTGGTTGCTACCCATTTCCTATCCTTCAGAAGCTCAAATCTGATCACATGATTGTTCTTTACCAAACTGATCCCAAAGGTTTCTTGGGTCTTTTCTCCCACAACAGCAGGGGGAGCATAAGTGGCTCGGGATGATGATGCAGTATCTCTTCTACTTCTTTTCGGAGCCATTTATATCAAAAATTTACAAAAACCTGCACAACACCACAAACGGACCAAGCAAACACAATTTTTGTTGTCCCGGCAAGGACAACCACAACAATATTTCACAAATAATCGCTCAATCACTCACTTCCCCCACTACCTAGAACAATTTAATCAAAATTTAGTTAAATTTTTATCAAATTATAGGTAAATTTCGGATTTATGCAAAGAACTCAAATAAAACACGAATCTAGGCTAGAATCATGAAATAAACGAACTTTTGTGAAGAACTTAAGCCTAAATCCGAGCCTAAAGGGGTCAAATTCGGGTTTTTCTAGCGAAACCTAGATCTAGATTCAACTATGTAAAAACCGAAATTGAGTGGGGATTTGAGACACTTACTTGAATCCTTGTTGATTGTGAAGTTGTTGGCTCGATTTGGGTTGAAATCCCGACTTGAGAGCTTGAGATGTGCTTGATATCTTGCCTTCAATGGAGGATGGAGGGAGAGGTTGAAGAAGTAGAGAGGCGGCGAAGTGAACAGGGAAAGAAAGAATCGGGCTTAAATTAAAAAGGGTCCTGAAAAAATTGCCGATTGCGCGGCATCGCGCTTAATTGCGCGACCGCGCAATGGTGAAGCCGCGCAATTGCCTCCCAGTTGGGATTGCGCGGCTTAGGGCCTCTGGATTGCGCGGTCGCGCATTTAGCAACCCAAGTCGCGCAATCCCAACTGAGTTGGCATTGCTCGGCTTGGCTACAGATTGCTTGGCCACGCAATTTTTGTCCCTCTTCCGAGTATTTCTGTACTTTATGGATGGCCCGAGTTTATCTGAAATTTGTGGATTATTTCTACCTAAACTAACTGTTAAAAACAAAATTTGTGAAACTGAAAGCAAAAATCAAAGCAAAACTATCCTAAAACATGGGTTGCCTCCCAAGAAGCGCTTGTTTAACGTCTTTAGCTTGACGTAAAAAAGGATATTAAGAAGGATACGAGCTGTGGAATTCGATCTCCTTCCCATCGAATCCCATCTTCAGTGTGCCCTGTGGTATGTCGATCCTTGTATTTGCAGTTTTCAAAAATGGTCGTCCTAGCAACATTGATATCTTTCCAACTCCCGATCCCATGTCCATCACTAGAAAGTCGGCCGGAAATTTCAAGCAGTCCACCGTAACCCATACATCTTCAATTTTTCCTTTAGGCCTTATAGTGGAATGATCAGCCAGCTCTACTATGGTCCGAGTTTCTTTTAATGTTCCCATACCAAGTTTCTCATAGAGGGACGAAGAAATCACATTGATAGATGCACCTAAATCAATTAACGCTTCATTCACTTTGGTGCTTCCAATAGTGCAAGGGATAGTGAACATGCCAGGGTCACTGCACTTCTCGGGCAAACGCTTTTGAAACACAGTAGACACATGTTCTTTTTCTTTGACTTGCTTCTGACTTTTCTCCTTCTGTCCCCTTTTCAGAGTACACAACTCTTTCAAAAACTTGGCATGCCGAGGTACACTCTTGATTAGATTCAGTAGCGGGACGTTAACTTTGCATGTACTAAAGACCTCGAACAGCTCTTTGTCATTCTTTAATTTTCGGGTTTCTTTCAAGGCCTCAGGAAATGGTGGGATAGGCACATAGGCTTTCAGAAGGGGTTCAGAGTTACCTTTCAGATCGCCCATATTGCGCGGCGTTGCACCACATTGCGCGGCCGCGCTTTTACCCTCGATCCCGCGCAATCCCAACTGGGAGCACATTGCGCGGGTTACACATTGCACGTCCGCGCTTTTAGCAGCCAAGTCGCGCAATTGGCCCTTGTTTCGTTTTGTTGATTCTTCAGCTTTGCTCAACTGATATACTTTCCTCGCCTCCTAACCATCATAAATAGAGACAAAACTGACATTCTCCCTCGGGTTAAGCTCTGTCTGGGACGGTAGCTTACTTGAATCTCTGGCTTCCAGTTTGCTCACTGTCTCAGCAATCTGACTGACTTGATTCTCCAGATTCTTTATACTAGACTTGGTTTCCTGTTGAATTGTTGATTGCTTGGATTGCCATACCTCAGATTAGGGTGATCCCTCCAGCCTGGGTTGTAGGTGTTGGAGAAGGGTTCATACCTCGGCCTAGGTGGTCCATATCCTCCCACTGCATTCACCTCAGCTTTTTGATCTTGGAGTGTAGGGCAAGCGTCAGTGGGATGCATATTATCAAAGCAGATTTCACAAGATTTCACCTACTGTCTACCACCTTGCTACAACAGCTGCTTCATCATCATTTTCAATTCAGTGACTTCATCTTGGATTTTTGTATTAGCCACCACTGAATTTGCAGCTCTCGAGCTAGTCTCTTTTCAGAACTGTCTTATACCCTCAGACAGTTGTGTAAACAGTTCAAACGCAGCAGCAGGAGTTTTGTTGAGAATGTGACCCTGGCAAGCTGCATTGACCATTCTTCTCTCATCATCCAAGAGGCCATTGAAAAGATATAGAATCAGGTCTTGATCAGTGTAGCCATGGAAAGGACAACTGGCTACCAACCTCTTGAACCTCTCATAATATTCGTACAAGGACTCATTAGCTTCTTGTTCGATGTTACTGATTCGCTTTTTCAGATCGTTGAGCTTTGTAGCAGGGAAGTACTTCTCCAGAAAAGCTTCCTTCATCTTAGCCCATGTATCAATACTTCCCGGAGCCAAGTAGTAAAACCAGTCTTTAGCCTGATCCTTGAGAGAGAAAGGAAAGGCTCTCAGCGCGATCTGGTCATGAGTCACATCAGCAGGCTTCATGCTGGAGCACACAACATGAAATTCAGAAAGATGCTTGTTGGGGTCTTCACCAATATGCCCATGGAATGAAGGAAAAAGGTGGATCAACCCGGATTTCAGCTCAAACTTGACTCCCTCACCGAGAGCAGGGAATTGCACCGCCAATGGCTGTTGTGTCATATTTGGTGCAGTCAACTGTCTCAGAGTTTGGTCACCCATCTCAGTAGATTCAGCAGATTCAGATTCAGAGTCAGATTCTTCAAGAAAGAATGGTAAGGCCTGAAAGTGATTCCGGATTTCCTTCCTTAGCTTGAAGAGTGTCCTGTCAATATCTGGATCAAACAACAGGGGAGATGAGTTAGTAGCACGGGTATGAACCATATAACAGGTTCACACCCAAAACAGCACAAAAGTAATAAACACAAATAGCGACGAGTCCCCGGAAACGGCGCCAAATTTGATGAGGTATTTTTCAGTCGTTTACCTATCAAAGAATCCTAACTTAACCAATCTGAGTAGAATGGTAAGCAAGGGTCGATCCCATAGAGACTCGTGTATGAATGTTATTACTTAAGTGCCAAGTAACTAATATGGGGGTTTTTGGAATGATTAATCTAAGCTAATATGCAAGAATAAAACTAACTATGAATGCAAAAGTTGATTGTGAATATATATGAGAGAAATATGTTCAACTAGTTAAATCCATCATAGATATGCTTATTGATCATCGATTCTCCTGATTCTCAATTCCCTTGAATAATCTATTGTGGATTATACTCCTACTAAGGATTATGACCCAAACTTCATAAATAGTTGAAAGAACTAACAGTCTAAACAACCCTAATCATTTAACAACCTAAAACAACGTCTAGATTCAATTAAACGACAGCTTTACGAATCAAGTTATCAATAGAAACAAACACTTAGAGCAAACAGACATCTAAGTTATTTGTGGATTTATTCCCTTCTACAACTGAATAGCCCGAACGGGTCCAAACAATTATAGTTGCTACTTTATCTAATCAATCCCGAACGGTACTTAATCAGATTAGTTGTAAATTAACCTAGAAATTCTATTAGGTAGCTAATCTAACAAAACCCTAGAATAATTCTGATTCAATAAAGCACAGGGAATAAAACCTATTCAAGTTGATGAGAATCAATCAAACCTCACAATATTATGCAATCTATGATTTCAATAACTAGTCAAACACAAAGGAATTAGCAATGCATAATTAAATGAAAATCAAACTTACAAAGGTTCAAAGGTTCTTCCTTGAGAGAAAACCCTAGCCTCCCAAGTTGATCAAAAGTTCTCTAAAAATAAACTAACATAAAGTATTTATATGTCTCTAAAAATATCCCTCAAACTATATCTTAAACACATATACTCGGAAATCATAAGCCCATAAAATCAAACACCAAAGCCCAAAAACCAAATCTCGGCCCAAGTCCATCGTCCGTGAGAAACGCCACATTGCGCGGCTTGGCACCATATTGAGCGGCCGCACAATGTCCTCCCCTCGCAATTGTCACCCAGTTGAGAATGTGCGGGTTGGTACGCGGCTTCGATCCCGAGCAATTGGCTCTTGGCTTGGCTCGGTTCTTTCTTCTCTTGGCTCTTCTCCTAGCTTCCTTAGCTTACTTGACTCGTCCACCACCACCATAGTCCATATGCACTCGCCCCGCTGTTGCTCCTGAACCTAAAAACCTGTAAAACCGAGCAAACTAGCGCATAATACCCGACAATACAAAAACCTAAAAACTACATAAAAACTAACCAAAACCTAACCAAAACATATATAAAACATGCATCTAAACTACTCCTATATGCAAGCTATCAGTGTCTCTTTTAGAGTTCACATTCATACAGGTCGGTCGGCTGAAGCTCAATGCAAACTTCTCCTCCTCATTTTGCATCATAGACATATGGGTTGTAATAGAAGTTAGAGTAATAGATATATTAACATAAGAAATAACTACCTTTATGTGTGTGTGTGTGTGCAACCCTTTATGGTTGTTAATGTCTGTTATACGCTTACATGGATAGTTGTTATATGTGCATTATCTGTTTATATAAGAAATAAGTGTTACATAGTATATGTCATAGGGTGTAAAGTTGTCACATCTAGTTTTTGGTATCAGAGCAGGGATATGATTCTTTAAGGGCATTCTAAGCATATGTAATTGACATTAGAATTGCATTCATGATCATGACGCATAAAGGAGGGAAGGTTCAGCCGTGCCACATCAGTCCATAAGAGCATATCATACAGCATTACATGAACATACATTCCATACACATGGACCATTAGAACAGAAAGTACGGAGGAAATGGTAAAGGTACGTACAGTATACCGTAATTGTCTAATACAAGTGGATACAGTAGAGTTATTAGCTGATTTGATCTTGCTATTCTTGTATGAGTTTGATGTTATATTGGAAATGATTGGTTGTCAAGACACAATGCTAAAGTGGATTGTTATACCGAAGAGGTAATGATTGATTCGCTTGGGAAATCTAGAATGGTTTTCTATGGTAATATACAAAGGGTACATGCTTGCTTAATATCTTCAACAACGGTTGTTTGTATGATCAGAGAGGGATGTGAGGCATATCTGGCCTATGTTATAGATTGTATAGTTGAATGTGATGTGGTTGGAGATATTCCAATTGTTAAAGATTATCCTGGTGTGTTTCCAAAGGATTTTCCTGAATTGCCACCTAATAGAGAGATAGGGTTTACCGTGGAATTAATGTCAGATACTATATTGATTTCTATTCTTCCATATTGGATGGCTCTTCTAGAATTACAAGAACTGAAGAAATAGTTACAGGATTTGTTGGACAAAGTATTCATTAGGGCTAGTATATCTTATGACTGTGCATAGATTACAGGTAGTTGAATCAAGTGATTGTGAAGAACAAATATCCATTGCCAAAAATAGATGATGTATTTGATCACCTCCAAGGAGCAAATATATTTTCGAAGATAGACATTCGGTCAGGATATCATCAGTTAAAGATAGCTAAAGATGACATTAGCAGGACAACATTCAGAATTCGATATGGGCATTATGAGTTTCTGATAATTCTAATTGGTTTGACTAATGCACCAGTAGAATTTATGGCTTTGATGAACAAGGTATTTCAATCTTTTCTAGACAGACTTGTGATTACCATTATTCAGTATATATTGGTATATTCGTGGAGTACAGCTGAGCATGTTGATCATTTGCGTAATGTGCTACAAGTCTTAAGGGAAAAATAGTTGTTTGCTAAACTTAGAAAGTGTGAATTCTGGTTGGATCATATGGTGTTTTTAGGACATATAGTATCTAGAAGAGGTATAGAGGTTGATCCTAAGAAGGTTGAAGCAGTGGTAAATTGGAAAGCACCAACAACAGTTATAGAAGTTCGTAACTTTCTTAGTATGGTTGGATACTACAGACTATTAGTGGAAGAATTCTCTATTATAGTTGCACCACTTACTAAATTGCTATGAAAGAATGCTTCATTCCATTGATATTCTGCGTGCAAGCAAGTCTTTAATAAGTTAAAGCAACGACAGACTACAATAGCAATACTGAGAATTCTTACAGGTACAAGAGGATTTGTTCTTTGCACTGATGTTTCATATCAAAGTCTTGACTGTGCCTTAATGCTGGATGGAAAAGTAATTGCCTATGTATCATGACAGTATCGATCACATGAAGTTTCTTATCCTGTACATGATTTAGAGCTGGCAATAGTAGTATTTGCCCTAAAGATTTGACGACATTATCTATATGGAGAAACATTCTATATCCTTACAAATCATAAGTGTTTGAAGTATTTGATGAGCCAAAAAGTGTTGAATATGTGACAGAGATGTTGGATGGAACTATTCAAACATTATGATTGTACAATCGAGTGTCATCTGGGAAAGGTTAATTTTGTAGCAGATGCTTTGAGTCGAAAGTCCAGTAGTATGATGGTCAACATGCACATGACTTCATTGTCAGATTTGATTGATTTGCGAGATCTAAATGCTAAACTACAGTTTGATACAGATGAAGTACTAATTGCTACTTTTGAGATTCTGTCAGTGTTGAGACAGAAAATTAAAGATGCACAAGTAAGAGATGGAAAGTTGGCAGAAATTATTGAACAGATTTGACAAGGTAAAGATACACCATTTTTATTCATGATGGCATATTGATGTTTAGCATACTTATTAGCATTATCTTCAGAATTAGCTCAGATTCATGATATTTTACATATCAGTACGTTGCTACAGTATTGATCTGATCCGTCACATGTGTTAAAAGATTCAAAACTACAGCTTGTAGAAAATCTGAGCTACATAGAGGAACCGATCATGATAGCAGTTTACAATATCAAACAGTTACAGATGGAGATTCTGAAAGTAATTTAGAGAATCATGGTATAGAGGAAATAACTTGGAAAACAAAGCATAAGATGAGAAAGTCATATGAAGTGATAGCGAATTTTGAGGACAAAATTCTTATAGAGGGGGAGAAATGTAACATCCCCGACCAAAATGCATACGTCATTCTGCATTCATATAATATTAGTAGCATATGGATAGCATAGTGACATGATATATAGTGAGTTTTAAAAGTAATATTTATTTTCTAATTAAGTTTACTATATTTTAAAAAGTTTTTAAGAAAAAGTTAATTAATAATTATTTCAGGGTAAAGTTTGTAGAAAAGGAGATTAGAGGGTGTAAATTGTAATATTTACAAAAATCTATCCAAATGTACCGACTTTGAACTGAAGCCGACTTTGCTCATGTATATATATATATATATATATATATATATATATATTTGAACTTTGATTTCTTCAAAGTTAAGGCTCCATCAAAAAAGAGAGAAAAAAAAAGAGACAAGTTTAATTTTGGTGGTTTTGATCTCGTTTTGGTACAAGATCTCTTCAATCGGGTTTTAATCTCGAAGTACAAGCATGATTTGGTAAGTTTTTAATTAGTTAATGGTTTATCTGGATTTCACTGATTTTTCCAGATCTATATCTACAGTTGCTTTTGATTTGAAAATCGGTTGATCTATAGTTTTCAGAGGGTGTTTTTGATATCGGATTTATATTCGGTAAAAAATTTCAGAGTGATTTTAGGGTTTCTCTTTGTAATGATATTAGGGAGCCCTTTGATCGAGTTTTTCAGAAAGGTTTGAACTAGAAAAATGTTCTTCTATATATATAGTTTATCGTTGTCAAGTTTTACAAGATTTGGAATTATGCACAAGAAGTTATAATGCATTCTGGCATTTTATTGCATTTGGGGTTAAAGTTTGTAAGAGTAAATAGACTTTTTATTGCATTGGGTTATATATAGGAGCATAAGTCATAGATCGTGGTCAAAGAGAAAGGGAAGAGATATAGTATCTGTCTTGAACAGGTGAGTATAGATCGGAGATTCAACCTTATGTGTTATATGTGTCATACGGATATATGTTCTTTATGGATATATGTGCTATATGGTTATATGGATAGATGTGATAACTCTGAAATTTCCAGAGTTGTTTGCACAGAAAGTATGTTAGCTGATGGTATATGATATATGATATATGGTTACATGATGCACTTGATTGCATGGCATATTGCAATGAGATTAAAAGGACTTTTGACTGTCTTGCCCTGAATTTGTATACAAAAGGGACCTACGAGTCATACATGAGGCCTAAGATGCCTAAGAGATGGTATATGAGCAAATGGGGCCTAAGATGCCCAAAAGTCGGTAATAGAAAAAAAGTTGGTATATGAAAAAAAAAACAAAAGGAAAAGTTGGTAATGGAAAAGAGTTGGTAATGGAAACCCGGGGCAGATTCAGGCTTGAACAGTTCACAGAATAATGAATCGGATACATCTGCTTTTGCATATGCATAGTAAATTCTTAGATGACATATATATAATATGTATGTATATGTACATGGACTAAATGTTTGACTCTATGTGAAATAATTGATGATAGTTTATATTCACATAGTATGCGACTCACGTAAATAGCAAAACAATTTTTCAGGTTCAGCTAGAATTTTCTGACGTGTGTCTCTTTTAGAGGTTTTATTCATACAAGTCGGCCGACTGAAGCTCAATGCAACCTTCTCCTCCTCATTTTGGAGCATAGACATATGGGTTGTAATAGAAGTTAGAGTAATAGATGTATTACCATAAGAAGTAACTACCTTTATGTGTGTGTGTGCAACCCTTTATGGTTGTTAATGTCTGCTATACGCTTACATGGATAGTTGTTATATGTGCATTATTTGTTTATATAAGAAATAAGTGTTACATAGTATATGTCATAGGGTGTAAGGGTGTCACACATTGTTTTAGGACTCGTTGGACTAAAACCATTGAGAAAGAGATTTGATTGCATGCTTATTGTTTGACTCGTTGGAATTCAATTGCATGTATCCTGCTTATCCTTGTTCTCATTGCTAATATCCCTATTATTTATGATCGTTTCATGAGTTGTTTGGACATTAAGTTTGCATGTCTCGTTTTCATGTTATATCTCTAATCAGGATAGGAATAACCGAAGGTATAACTTGTATGAATCTATGATCAATAACTTGATGATGAACGTGGATGCTTAAATAGGATTGTTTTCCTAAATTGACAAAAACTCAACCTTTACTTTGTTTTATTTCTTGCCTTGTTTATTTCAATTGCCTAGTTTTAGAATATTACTTTGAATTACAAGCGTCTCTTGGGTTCGACCCCGACTTATCGACTATACTAGTTGAGTAACTAGGGATTTATTTTTGATTTGGCACAACGACTTTCAGCCAGTCAGTATTATATTTTTTTTTCTTTGAATTGACTTTTTCCACTATATCTAAAAATATATTTTTTTGTAGAGGTAAGTTGTAATATGCCAAATCACCAATAAGTAAAGTGTCCTAATTAAATAGTATTTAAAAATTATAATGTGGTAGAATTAAGTACTATTTGAAGATTTAGATGGGCAAATTATTAAATATAAAAATTAATTTGCTTAGGTGGCATACTTAAATGATTGACACATAGGATTGAGTGATTCGACTTTAGTTATAGTATATTGATTATATGCATAGAAAATTATATAATGTTATTTTTATAAAATCTATTGGATGTATACCAGAATAATACTATAAGTTATTATAATATTTATTAAAAATCGAAATTATTATAATATCTATATCTATATAACACATAAAAATGAAAATTTTGGTCATTTATGACAAATCCCAGCCATAATTATGTTCCTATAGAAATAAAAAATCTATATCTATATAACATATAAAATAGAAAATTTTGGTCATTTATGACAAATCTCGGCCATAATTATGTTCCTATAGAAATAAAAATATAAAAAGAATTCAACCCCTATATCTAATTACAATTTATGGACCAACTAATTTTAATAACATTCAACTGATGTAAAAATTTTAAATTAAAAAATAATTGTGAATTTATTCGTGTATAAATAAAAAAAAACTTACATATGTTATCTTGCTTCTTCAACTTAGTAAGTTTCCACCTTCACCTTTAAATGCACACACTAATTATGAGGACATATTAAAAAATAGTTTGAACCTTCTACCTTAGTCTTTAGCTTAAATAATGCTTGGAATGACAAAACATGTTTTCTCCTAGATTATTGAAGCCCATCTACATTATCCAATTTAAAAATTAAGTTACATGAATATTTTACACACAATACAAGCGTTAAATTTCTTCAAAAATGGAAAATAAATAAAAAAAACGTAAAATGACATATATCAATTGCTATAAATACCAATATTTAAGTATAATCTTGATCAAAAAGATTATATAGAATATTAATTAAAAACTTTAAATAATAAATATTTGAACGTGCAATCTACGTCCAATGTAGAAGAATGACGAGAATACTATAAAGAGCAATGTAAAAAATTAAATTGTGTGACAAGTGACTGAACAATATAATTTTGGCACTTCAAATATCAAATTACTATCAAAATATATTCAACTTTACAAAAAAAATTGTCATTATTTTTTAATCTATTAATCCTTCGTGATTCAATACTTCCTACCCAATTTTTTTATACCTTAATATTTCTTAATTGAATTAGGTTGATATATTTATTCATGATTAATATAATACATGCAAATGCAACCAAACTATTAAAATATTGTTCCAACAAAAAGTTATGTTACGATAATATAAAACGTACGGGTCATCCTCCTAGTTTATTAAAACAATTAAAATTAAATTATTCAAGCAGTTGAATGTTAAATGTTGATTCATATAAAATTATATCAATGAATACTAAAATATATTATATATCCGATAACTAATTTATTATATTAGAAATATCAACATATGGATAAAAAATTGTATACATGGAGTCCATATCTTGTTGCAAGATTTAAAAAAAAAATATGCATAAAAGTATCAACAAATAGATTAAGTTATTATAATGTAAAAAAATTAGATGTATAGAAAGAATAATACAAGTTATTATAGTATTTATTATTAAAAATTAACTTTACATGACTTAATTTTTACAACAAATATTATTCTTGCATTATAATTTATTAGGAGTAGATATTTTTTTTGATAAAAAACCAATTGCATTAACTTAAACCAGCATCGTCACTAACATCAACAAAGAAATCCTTAGGAAAAATAGACAAACTAGTAGTAAGAAAAACGTCATCTGTATACCATCTACCCAGCCAATGTGCAGCATAATTTGCGCCCCTACCCACATGAGCCCATTGACAGGACAGAAGATCATAACTGCTATTAACTATAAGAGTAATCAAAGGCAAAGACTTGTACGTGGAAGAACACCTCCTTGCAGCTTTCGGATCAACCCTTGACAATCCGATTCCATAATAACAGAACTATATCCCAGCGAAATAGCAACCTCCAGGCCCCATCTAATCGCCTCAGCCTCTCCCATCTCAATATCAGTACCGACCTGAATTCTTTTTGAACCTGCAAACAACACTTCTCCCGCCTCATTCCTCCCAATCACTCCAATCCCGCAGCTTGAAGTCGTAATTGAAGCATCACAATTCACCTTAACCCAACCATCAGGTGGCTTCCTCCATCGCTCACGTTTCTTCTGTTGCACTGTCGAATTTGATCCCTCGATCGAGCGTTTAGTGATGTTTTCCAGTTCAGCACAGACCTCATAAATAATCTTACCCGGATCAGTTGATTCCCCTTCAAAAATGACCAAGTTTCGTGCTCTCCATAGGCCCCATAACAAGTTAAGCCATAATATCTGCTAATTTTCTTCCAAGTTAGCTCGAATATTTTCAGCCCATTCAATAACATAGGTCAGATCTTCTCCCAGAGACTTGAATGTTGGATAAAAATTCCCAAACCAGACTCGGAAGTTTACAGTCTCTGAGGCAATGCAATTCTGTTTCACAGTTGCCACACATATCACATGAATCAGCTCTCACAATCTTCCTCTTCATTAAGTTAGTTTTACATGGCAACACATTTTTACATTCAATAAGAGCATGTGCAACCAAGATGATATACAATCCTCTCTCATTTTTCTCTCTCATTCTCTCCTTTTGACACCTCATTTTCTCTATCATCCACATTATTTTTCACTTTTCTCCCCCCCCCCCCCCCTTCTCTTCCTCTTTCTCCATTTCCCCCCTAGAACAAAGGTATCCCCTTTCACTTCCTCTCTCCTATTTTCTACATATTTTATATCATTCAATATTTTTTACAAAGTTATTTAATCAAATAAATTAATAATAAATTATATTTACTTAAATAATTTGGATTTAAGATAATATAAACTAATTATTAATTAAAAAACTTGACCCGACCCGAAAAACCGACCCAACTCGCCCGAAGTATTTTGGGTTGAAACCCGACCCGAAAATCAATGGGTCAAGAGTAACCCGAACCCGGTCGACCCAGAAAAAACTAGGTTGGGTCACCAACCTGTTGGGTTGACCCGGTCACCAACCTTTATCTTTAATAAATACGAAGTATAAAGATAAAGGTTAACAAAATTGGCGATCATGACCCGTTGGATCAACCCGAACCCGTAACAAACCCGTAACAACCCGGTCCATATGAACCTGGAAATTTTACGACCCGAGACCCGTTTTGACCCGAACCCGATTGACTCAGACCCGAACCCAACCCGCCCGACCCATTTGACAGGTCTAGTAGTAGTAGTGAAGGAGAGAAAGAAAAGCTAAGATGGGTTTTGTGAAAAAAATAAATTAATAATATTAGACTCTATTTATAGATAATAAAAAATTATAAAAATTGATTAATTTATTTCTCAAAAAAATCAATATTAATTATTACTCCCTCCGTATAAGTCTATTTGTCTTTCTAGCCTTAACTAGTTGTCTAATTCTACTTGTCTTTTTAAGTATTTTATCCAAAATTTTCCAACTTTACCCTTAAACAACCTATGCAATTAATTGCACACACACATCTCAAGAAATAAAGTAGTTAGATTTTAGGGGCAATGTGGTAATACTAGCTCTTGCCTTAATATATGTGTAAAATGTTTAAAAGACAAGTAGACTTATACGGAGGGAGTATTTTGTTGAAAATATATTTAATGTTAGGTTGAAATGAAATAAATGAAGTTCGTTAAAAGTTGAATACATGTGTCAACTTATAAATGGGTGAATGTTCCTAGGCACAAAACCCAAAACATTTATTCTTCTATAAAAGAAGGATTACTCTTATTCTTTTTTGAAAAGGGATTCCTTTTAATTTTTGCAACCAAGATGAGGTTGATACCTCCACATGGTATATAAGGAGTAGATATTTTATTTTATCAATAAGGAGTAATTTTATCTTTTTACCAACATTTTTTACACACAGTTACTCTATATCAAGTCAAGGAGCCAAAATATATCAAGTTCAAGGAGCCAAAAAAACTCAGGGATCCAAATTAGTGCAAAATGCAAATAGATAACCCAACTTAACAGTCAACCACCTAGAGAAACCTACAAGTCGGCTTTGTCCATCTCTCTGTCCAAGTGTCGATCATCTTTCTCTGTTTTTCTCTATCCTACTACGAGAACCCCAACGCAAGCTTTCTTCGTTGATTTCCTTAAAAACGTCAGCTTTCGGTTTTTTCATCCACCCATTGTCTCCCTTTTTGAGCTTCTTGAGCCGAGAATTTGCTGGGTTTTGCTTCATTGATCCAATGGCGGCTAGCAGCAAGAACATACAAGCCAAACTGGTAGGTATGTCTTCCATTTTCTTTTCTGATTTTGCGTAATAATCGATGCTTTTGGATCAAACCCATGAAATTGATGATTTAAGTTGTCATTGGTGGATTTCCAATAGCAAATTAGGTATTTTTTTCTGTTGGTTAATGAGATAATTTGATCGATTGCTATGTATTGTGCGATTATCTTAAATTGACTTCCTGGACCCTTGAAATTAACTTTGACCATGATAGTTCCGTTTACATAATCTTTGCAGAAGATTTAAATGAATAAAAGTTTTGCTTGGTTATCAAATTGCGGCATGTGGTAATTCATGGATATCAATTAACCGTCTTTCTGGGTATTACTTCCAGGTGCTTCTTGGGGACATGGGTACAGGGAAAACAAGCTTGGTATTGAGATTTGTCAAAGGCCAGTTCTATGATTATCAGGTTTTCTTCCTTACATCCATCCTGCAATATGCTTATTCTGCTGTCAATTTTTTTTTCCGGGTTTGGGGCATCCTGAATGTGTGTGTAATCTGCAGGAATCAACTATTGGAGCTGCTTTCTTCACACAAGTCATATCCCTAAATGAAGCCACGGTGAAATTTGACATATGGGACACTGCAGGTCAAGAGAGATACCATAGTTTGGCTCCTATGTATTACCGTGGCGCAGCTGCAGCTGTTGTGGTCTATGACATTACTAGCATGGTACTCTCCTGAGCATTTTTCGTCTTTTCATTTAATAAACTTAATATGTGCATACTTAGATGAATAAGGTTGTATCTATTGTTAGTTTTTTTTTTCAGAGTCAATTTCAATTGGGATTGTATATTATGTTTTGTTAGAATGGATATGGGCTGATCTTTGGATAGTTAGGATTGAGTGGAAAAGAAAATAGTGGTAGAAAGAAAATGACATCTTTCACCTTAAGTTCATCTATCCCACTCTCTTTTGACGGTTGATGTCAATATTAAGGTCATGTTATTCCTTTCTATGTTTCTCATACAGCTGATGAAGTACATCCAGATTATAGTTGTCTAACGCGATTAGCATATCAGATAATGAAGGTTTTCATCAGTAATATGAACTCTGCACTTTTTTTGCTCTTTCATGAAGTGCAATTGTTCAAGTGCTTCCTTCCTGCTTGAAGTGCCAATTGATGTGATAGAAGTTACCTATTAAGTCATGAGCACAAATGAACTTAAGTTTCATAATACTGGCATTACTTTGTTGATTTTAGCGTCCAAAGTTTTTGGGCAAGGGATTGTATATTTTATGGCTTCAACATCGAACACTTCAATCTTGTTGCCAAACTAACGGTTTCATATTGTTGTGTTTGATGTAGGAATCTTTTGAGAAAGCTAAAAAATGGGTCTTGGAATTGCAGAGACAAGGTAATTCTTTTCTCCTTATTGGAACCGCATATCGTCCACTTTTGGCTTCCTTAATTGTAGCACTAGCTTCTTCTGATGCTTTGTATGAGTTCTTCCAATTAAATTCGCTGTTTTTGGCCTAATAGTTTTCTGCAAAAGTTTGTTGTTGGTCATGAATTATTTCCAGCTTCATAACATTCTTTTGATTTTGGAGTAGACAGAAGAAAACCAGCATAGAGAAACTAAATATGCCTATCGTATAACCTCGCACACCTGCAATCTAGTCCTGTTTACCTTTTATATACTGAGCATTGAATTCTACAACAGGCTCAGATTTGGCATTGTTTTTGTGAGACTTTTTGGTGTCTTTGTAAGTATTATATGTACTATGGATGCTGATAAGTGCTATTCCCTTTTATACACTTTAGCATTGAATTCTTCCTTTCTCTTCCCCATAACAATGTCATCCATACACATCTATTATCGAGATTGTGTTTCAGCCTTACACTAGCACTGATAGTATATGCTTATGCTTGGACATTTTTTTGTTCATAGTTTCTTTTGATTATGTTGTGTTAGGAAATCCGAACATGTTTGCTATGCTGGTTGCAAACAAAGCAGACCTCAGTGCTAAAAGGCAGGTTGATACTGAGGTAATGTCATTCAAGCTATTGTAAAAAGACACCTGTATTCTTGATAATCCGCTTGTTTTACTCACTCTTTCGTTTTTTGTTATGTGATGGAGATCGGTGAGCAATATGCAAAAGAAAACAACTTGCAATTTTTCGAAGCATCTGCTAAAACGGCACACAATGTGAATGAGCTTTTCCTTGAAATAGATAAAGATTGTTTTTTTTCTATGTAGTCTAGGAAAATACTGTTTGACTTGTCTGCCTATTGTAAACTTAGTTGTTTTTTTTTGTATATGGCTGCAATTAAACACGTGTTCCAGCCAAGCGATTGGCAAGAACTGCTCCTTCTCGTCCAAGTGGAATGAAGCTGCAAGGATCACATGAGCAAGGCCGGAGAAATTCCTATTGTTGTTCTGTCTGATACTCTCTGTAACATGTTTCTGGTGTAAGTTTCCATCTCTTCAAGAGGAAAAAGAAATCATACAAATCCGGGGCCTTTAATTTTAATAGAAAAAGACTACGGCTGTTGCCTAATTCTTTGCCTTGTGGTGTCACTTGTTACAGGTTTAAAACTGCTCCAAGTGGATGCAACTCGAGAAGAAACGAGCTTTGTACCTACGTTCATACAGGAACATAACTCTATAATCTGTACGAAGGTCGTTTTCATTGTCCTTGGTGCCTTGTTGATTTGTGTGTAAATTCTGTGATTAATTCTCAGAACAGATGTTCATGGTATTTCATTGTTTTGTTCTTTACTGTAATCTAAAATCGAACTATTGCAAATTTGCAACTCTAAATAAGTTTATATGCATATATTTTTATTACAAAAGTATGTTTTTATGGAAACCGAAGTGTACACAGCAAGCAACCTACAGCCACATAAAAAAGTTGGTTCAATTTTGTTGGATGGTGATGTGTTGCTAGTAAAGAGACGTTGGACTGTTCCCAAGACAGTGGAAGTAACACACAAAGTTACAAGTAATAAAACAGATTTGAGCACAATTCCTTTACCCCTCCCTCCTTGAAGGATTTTGAATTACTTCCTTCTTTTATTGATAGTTCCCTAAGCTAATATAAGACAAAGTTTAAACTTCTCTGTTTACAACAGTCACCAAACTTTGGGAACACTAATGAATTCTCTCAAGTCTCAACCTAAATACTAGGACAACATATCAGCTAAAACAAGAAACTCAAACCGTACACTCTACGCTTGTATCTTGACTTTGTTCCCCTTCACCAAGGAACGTTGAATTCACTGTCCCCGAGATCACATACTCGTCGTCGGGGACTTCTCTTGGTTGCTCTGCTCTTTGGTTTCTCCTTTTCTGGTTGCTTGAGGCTTTTCCTGAGAAGTGAGAAGTGAGTACACTATTCATTGACTTATACAGTATACTCTTTGAGGTTTGGGGTTGATTCTTCATTTTGCACTTTGTCAAAAATGCCCATGCCTTGCTAACCAAGTATGTACTTTTTTAACATGTGATTCCATTTGAAATTGATTAACTTTCGAATCTAATCGGACCATTGGATCAATTGGCTCAGTTTGAGGAACAGACTACGCATTTGCTTTGTCTGGAACAGGCTTCCGCATTTTGCACTGCACTGTCTTGTCTTCACATGTGAGTTCCCAAGTGTTGGGAACTTGTCTCTCATGAGTTCCCTTAATGGGAATTGCTTCTTTCATTCAGTCGTCTTTGTAAGCTCTTAAGTTTCTTTAGAGGAATGTTTGTTCAACCTGAGGTTCCCTTAAAATAAGTGAGCATTAAACTTTAGTTCCCATGTGATTTTTGTCATTATCAAAACTGGAGAGGATCGTTGTTCCGATGTTGTGGAACACGAGTTCCCAACAATTTACCACTTTTTGATGATGGAAAACCCATTTCAAAAGACAAGTATTTCAATGTATGAGAAATCATGAAATGCATCTAAGCTCCTAAGTACAATGCATGTGAGTGTTAAGTTTTTAAGGGTAAGCCACTTCTATAGACAAGGTAGTTCTTTATTACTTAGCATTTTTAGTCATCAGTTCCCCCAAATTAGCAAAAGCATGTCTAAGATAACTACAAACAATGCATCACACACATTTTGTCCTCCCCCTTTTGGAATCATCGAAAAGTGAAAAGCAACAAAGGAGAATGAAAGAAAGACACAATCATACTAAGTACCATTATATTACTTAGGTAAAACACATGTACATAAATGGAACTTGAAAAAGAAAAACATCGTGTGGGGGAGATAAAGGGTACAGAACTGGAGGATAAGATCATGGGGCCCTGGGCTTGATATGATCCCGAATCTTAGTGAGGACCGCTAACATTTGCTCACAAGTGACGGCGATGTGTTGAAGCACCTTGTTGGTCCCAAGAGGTGCCTCACTAGAGTGGAGAATTCATGTCACCTATTCCTCAGGCGCCTCAGAATGGAGCAACTTCTGGATCACGGTCACTTCCACTTCTTCGTTTGTAGTGTCATAGAGACCTTCCTTGAGAAGGAGCATCTTGATTAGAGAAGCATAAGGAAGAGAGTGTATGGGAGAGGCCAAATACTTGTCAATATGCCCAAGGATGATCATGGGCAAGTTGATGGGCTCCTTTTGGAGGAAGTAGTAAAGGAGAATGATGTCTTGGATGTTGAGTTGGTTCCTCTTCTCTTGTTTGGGAATCGCAACCTTGATGATGAATTTATGAGCCAACTTATCAGGGATCGACAAGTTGTGTGTACGATAGCCAATGGTGGGAACACGACCATCATAGAGATGAAAGAGAATTTAATCTCTATTGAATGTGCCCCAGTTTTTGATGGGGAGGAACTCCAGGCCTTCCATAGGGACGTTGAGGAGGCGTCGAATGTTGGTTGTGTTGAAGGGGTACTTGTCGACGTGGAGGGTGAGATTTCCATGAGTGTCATCATTGTCTACCTCAAAACAGTTGTAGATGAGGAAAATCTGGTCAGGGTCGACAACTGTTGGCTTGTCGCACACCTGTTTCCATCCTTGGGCCTTGATGAGTTCCCAACGCTCACCAAACCCATTGGAAGTCAAGAAGGACTCAGAGAGACGAGAGGAATGATCAGCTTGCGTTCCCTAGATATTGAGGCCTTGGGTGCTTCTGTGCCCTTGCCTTTCTTGGTGCCCTTGCTCCCTTTGGTTGTTTTCTTTTGCTTTGCAAGGGAGGGGTTATTTTCTAGCATCAGAACTTGTTCCTTTGCCTGGAGAACAATGGTTGGAGTAGTGGAGATGACGATTTGTTGGTCCCGATGTGCCCCGCCAACAAAATGTGTGGGTCTGTCTACTCACTCCCTTCCTTATGTTGTAGTGGTGAAGAATCTACTAAAATGGATGTAATATCTGCTAAATTCTAAGTATAAAAAATGGGTATTTACTTAAATAAGTTTTTCTCAAAATTAGAGAATTTAATAACATTTATAATTCATAATATATTATAAAATGTTTATAAAAGGTTATCACAATGGCAAATAAAATTCAAGTAAATATAATTAATAAGAATTTCGGATTTGATTTAATAATAATTTACAATACAAGTGAAAATACTAGGGCTGAGACTTTGGACCCGAAAAACCGAAAAACCAAACCGAACCGAGCGGTTCGGGTCGGTTTGTGAAGATAAATGTGGTAAAAAAATTCGGTTCGGTTATTTTAAATAATTAGGGTTCGGATCTCGGGTTTAAAAAAAAATAAAATTTAAAACCCAAAGACCCGTAAATACCCAGCCCTAAATTAAAACCCGAGTTTTAATTATGTAGTAGTGCGACTGTGCGAGTTTCGACTTTCACTTTCACGCCGTCGTTCCCAATTTCCCAATTCCCCTATCCGTCGTTCCCGTCGAAACTCGAAGGTGTTCCCGTCGTTGCCATTTGCAGAACCCTCACCGGCCTCCTACGACTCGCTGTCTCGTCGCCTCTTCGCACCCCGTCGCCCTAATTGTGCGCCGCCGGGAACCATCCCAATTCTCACGCCGCCAGCACTGGTAGGGCCACCCCCTTTCCTTGGTCTCGTTCGTTCCCTCTCCCTTTCCTTCACTTCTGATTTTTGAGCGCCTCTGGACAGTTTCCAAGTGGTGGAGTCAAGATCTGCAGTTCGAGACATCGAAACGACAAGTACCTTCTGGATCGAATCCGTTACACAATTAGCAAGATTAGTTCCTCACATCGATCCACTTGTTGATTTGGTTTTTGATAATTAATCAAGTTATTACACTTGTACAGAAATTATAATTCCCCATTGATAATTTGATATAGTATTTTTTTGTAAGTGATTACTCTTGTATTACTCGTAGAGTTGTAGTTGTATGAGACGATTTTGGAGTTTTTTTTCATGTACGTTGTAGTTTGATATAGCAATTTATTCATTTTAATTGATTGTATTATGTCTTGGTTCATTTAATTCAAATTGTGATTGTTTTTCTTCTGAGATGATCGATATGAATGCTTACAGGCTTACAGCAATTATCAATCAAGTTGACTTAATTGGATCAATCCTACTTTATGCTTTCATAGATTATCAACCATTATATATCCTCAATAGTTCGTTGTTGATCATGATTGGTTTGGTGGGTTTAGTCAAATTCTGAAGTCTCAAGTTTTACTTTCTTTCTTTCACAAGGTTAATCTTATTAGTATTTTGAAAGGTTGATTTTCAAGTGATATGGCATGGTGATGGTGTAGCTAGCTGGTAATTAATTAAAGGCCTGTGTGTGAGCAGTCAACTTGGTGGCCTGTGTGTCTGAGTAGTACGTAGGGGAGATGTTTTAGAGGTTTAAATTAAAGGGAAATTCCTTTTGGTGCCCCTTAACTTTTGACATTTCCTTTTGGTATCCTAAAATTTTTTTTATTCCTTTTGGTGCCCCTCACCTTTTTAAAATGTTCCTCTCGTAGCCTTAAATCATCCAAACGTTAATTTCTCCCGTTTCCCGTCCATATTTCTCTCTTTCTTATAACTTACAAAATAAAATTTGAAATTAAATTAAAACAAAAGAGGTCATCTTCCTCAATTTGATATTTCACATTCTTTGGGTTTGCTTGAATAGTGGACGACCACGCCGGTGAGGGGACATGACAACGTCGTCGGAATAGGAGCGACGGGCCGATGTTGGTGAGGGAGGATCCCGACGACGACGGAACTTTGTAGAACAGAGGTCGGAGGACGGCAAAATTCCTGACAAGCACGATATTGTACCTCGACCCAATTTCACCTCCATTTCAGAGAGTTGATCCCTGGTAACTAGCAACAAATGATCGATACCATCAACCCCTAAATTAAATCCTCACCCTACTCTAACTATGTCAAACCCTAATTTCTCATTTTCCCCAAATTAAGACTCTCAAATTAAAACCTCAATTTCAACTACAAATGCTAATGAATGAAATTGATACTTCGACTGAAATTAAAATTCACAAATTGAATGTGAAATTGGGTGGTGGTAGAGTTTCGCAAACGCCTTGTCATTCGGTGGCCGAGAAGCCCCGTGTTCTCGAGAAACCTCGTCGTCCGTGAGAAGTCCCGCCATGACCACCCCAAACCTCATCGTCACTAAACTTCTCCTTCTCTGTGGTCATCATCCCATCGTCGTACTCCTCCCAATTCTTGCCGCTCGTGCTTGAAGGCTTGAAGCCTTGAACTCCCCAGAAAAATGTCGTTTTCTATCACTCAAGTCATGACTCATCTTCTTATTTTTCTTTTTCTTTTATTTTTTTAACGAAACTTATAAAATAATGAAGGTAAATGGTGTTTTATTGGATGTTAGGTTACGGGAGGAATGTTTGAAAGAGGTGAGGGGCACCAAGAGGAATAAAAAAAAATTAGTACACCAAAAGGAAATGTCAAGACATGAGGGTCACCAAAAGGAATTTCCCTAAATTAAATTATTTAAGAGGGGCAACCCAGCAACAGCTAAAGTTTTAATTCTGAATTTTTGCTAATGGATTTGCTAATGTTTTAGTAGTTTCAATTCTGAATGTTTTAGTGGTTTTATTGTTTCAGGGATTTGCTAATGGATGCTTCAACACAACCAGAGGGCGATGTCGGACTCAATGAAGAGTGTGGTTCCGATTCAAGCGACCGTAGTGATTGCAAGGAGGTTACTCATTAGACAATTCAGACTAACACATCCACTGCAGTCACGAGTTCAAAAGCCAAAACAATTGCTCCAGTTCGTCCATCAAAGAGAAAGCGGGAAAGGAAGGCAATTGAGTCGAGGTCGATGGTCTGGTTGCATTTCAACAAATTTGATGAACCAATTATCTCTGAGGTCGGTGGAGTTAGCCAACAGGTGGGAATAACAAAGAAGGCTGAGTGTAATTACTGCAAAACAGTCCTTGCTTGTGATTCGAGAGGTAATGGGACATCTTCTCTTTAAAAGCATATTGAAGTTCATTGCAAGAAATATCCTAGTAGCTTAGCTTGTGTGAATGTGGAGGATGGGAAACAAGCTCATCTAGGTTCTGAATTGGTTGAAGGATTTAATCATTTGACTACTAGAGTATGGTCTCAGGAAGCTTGTATTGATGTTGCAACTAAGATGATTGTGATTGATGAATTGCCATTCAGTGCTATAGAAAGGGCTGGTTTCAAATTGTTTTGTGAGGTTGTTGTACCTAGGTTAATATTGCCTTGTAGGAAGACAATTGTTAAGAACTTTTTGAGAATGTATGAGGAAAAGAAGCTGGAATTGAAGAATGAGTTGCAAGAAGTTAGTGTTTGTCTTACAACTGATACATGGACTAGCTGTAAGAACATCAACTACATGGTCATAACTGCTCATTTTATAGATAGTGTTTGGACAATGCACAAGAGAATCCTGAATTTTTGTGTTATTCCCAACCATAGTGGGAATACAATTGGAAGAATCTTGGAGGATGCTTTGATTGAATGGGGGATTGAGAATGTGCTAACAATTTCTGTTGATAATGCTTCTCCTAATAAGCATGCCATTAATTACGTGAAGAGGAGGAGGATGGGTTGGAGTAAGAAACCAGTATGTGGAGGAGAGTTTCTCCATGTGAGATGTCTTCCTCATGTCATCAATTTAATTGTAAAATCTGGTTTGAAAGAGTTGGAAGGCTCAGTTGCTGCAATAAGGAATGCAATCCGGTTTGTTAGGAGTTCTGCTGCTAGGACAGATGCTTTCAAGAAGTGTGTTGAGAAGGATAAGATTGAATGTAAGAAGATATGCATTCTTGATGTCCCAACAAGATGGAATTCAAGCTACATGATGTTGGACACTGCACTAGAATTGAAGATGGCATTTCAGAGGATGGCAGATGATGATCCATTGAATTACAGAAGCTATTTTGATGAGGAAGAGGACTTAAATGATGATGAAGATGAAACTCAAGCTCAAAAGGGTGGAGGAAGAAAGAGAGTTGGACCTCCTAAGGATGTTGATTGGGAAAAGGCAGAGTGTTTTGTCAAATTTCTTAAGGTTTTCTATCAAGTCACAATAAATTTGAGTGCTTCAATGGAGCCAACTGCACACTCTGCATTCCATGACATTATAAGCATCAAAGCTGAGCTAGATGATTTGACTATCTATCCACCAGATGAGAGCAGCAGTGAAGTAGATCACATTCTATATGACATGGCAACAAAGATGACAACCAAATTCAACAAGTATTTCACCTCTCTAGATGACATAAATCCATTATTTCTAGTAGATCTTGTTCTTGATCCAAGATACAAGCTCAAATACCTGGAGAGACAAGCTGAAAGGATGTTATACTTGAGCAGCACTGAAGTTAAGAGAATATCAGACAAGGTGAAAGCTTTGATGATTAAGCTTTGTGACAATTATGGACCTAGTGGTTCAAAGAGGTCTACAAATTCAAAGAGTGGAATTGTAGTTGAAGGCAATAGTCAGGGAAGAAGAAATGGAAAGGACAAGATGGGTTGCTCAGGAAAGAAGAAGGCTATGCTAGAGGATTGGGACTAACAACTTGAAGAAGGTGAAGACTTGGTTGTAGGTCATGAAGTAGATAGGTATTTGCTTGATCCTATTGAAAAACCTAAAATAAGAGCTAACTTCAAGATAACTGAATGGTGAAGGGCTAATGGGAGCAAGTATCCATGTTTGCAAGTTGTTGCTAGAGATGTGTTGGCAATTCAAGTGTCCACAGTGGCTAGTGAATCAAGTTTTAGCACGGGTAAGAGGGTTATTGATCCTTATAGAAGCTCCATGACACCTAAGACTGTTGAGGCCTTGATTTGTTACCAGAATTGGTTGAAGAGTGATACCATCATTACTTTGGAGTACCTTCCAACCATAGAAGAAATGGAATTCTATGAAGAAGTTGAAAAAGGTAATATAGCTTAAAACTATTTTATTCTTTTATTTATGTTTCAACTATATTAAGTTTTATCTAAGAACTTTTTCATTCTTTTATTAATTCTTGTGTCTTTGTGAATATGTAGAGAGGGAAGAAGAAGTTAGACAAGGAGCAGCTTTGAAGTCTACCAACACTATTAGCACAAATGCATCTACAACTGTCGAACCAGCAACAAAGAAAAAGAAGCTCACCAAGGGGAACAAATAAACAAGTTGGTTGGTTAGTATCTCTTTTTTTTAGTGACTAAAATTTAGTTTATTCACTTTATTGACTGTATTCTACAATAGTACAATCTTATATGTGTTTGTGCATTTTGTGTGCAGTTTTCATTTGTCCAAGCTGGGTGCCTGCAGATTTGTTGATTAGATAGGCTTAAAGAAAGTTCCATTTTCTTTTGTTTTGGTAGAATTTAGTTTCAGTTGATGGATGTTTTAGTTTTTTTTTAATTCAATCAATTTTAGTTTCAGTTGATGGGTTAAGCACAATTTTTGTTCTGCTCAGTATTTCATTAAGATTATGACTTGAATGCTACTGAGAACTTGATGTTTTTTGATTTGATGGTGTTTGAAATAGATGAGGCTTACTTTTAGTTTTTAGCTTCTGAATTTTTTACTTGTAGCTCTTGATTGTAATAGGAACCGAATCGAACCGAACCGAACCGAATTTTTTACTTGTAACTTTATTCGATTAACCGATTTAACCGAAGTTAGGAACCGAATAAAGTTCAGGTACGGTTATTACGGTTCCTCACTAAAATTCGTAGGAACCGAACCGAACTAAAAAATTTTTTTTACCCTGCGGGTAGGCTAAAAAAAACCCAATAACCGAAGTATCCCAGCCCTAGAAAATACAAAGAATGGGAAAAAAATAAAAAAGGGGCAAGAGGGGCACTCGAACTCGCGACCTATTACACCCTTCCCACACCCACACACACACTCAAATCCGCTATGCCATTGTAATTCATCTAACCATTAAAGATTTTTTATTCTTTTAAACCATTTCCTCCTTCTTCTTCCCAAATTGAAATCAGACTTGACAATCTGATTGACGCTCAATAAATGCACGTGAATTTTTTTCTCCAATGACCATGGTTGCTTGCCTTTCTCACCAAAGACAACCTCACCCTATGTCATCCTTCAACTAACACAAATCCACCAAATCCCCATAGAGCTTCTCCTCCATCAATGGTCCATTCAAGTTGTGGTGGATCCATAGAAGCTCCAATTTTTCATATTTAAAGGGGTTGATTTTCATTGCAAAACTCACACATCTCTTCTCTTCTCTTCCTCTAATGAAATTGCTCTCTTTCAATTCAAAAATCAGCCAAGAAACCATAGTTTTACTTTCTGAATTTTTTCTTTAAACACCTCAAAAACACTAGTCTTCCTTCCCCGGACCATCGGCCCACCCGCGGGCGCCGCTTGAAGCCCAGTCGGACCACTGTCGGCCTGCTGGTGCCGCCCCTGGTGTACGTCGCTACCCTTTCCTCTCCCTTGTCTTCTCCTCTGTTCAATTGTATGTAAATCTTGTACATAGAGGAGTATAAACCTAATTTTTTTAATTATTGTTTTAACCCTTTTATTTTATAAAGTAAATATTTTCAGCATCTTATAATAACAATAAGAATATACGTTGTTAGGAAAATCAGATTTTGATTTTATTATTTTTCCTTATGCTTAAATGGAATAAAATCAACATGCATGTGAATTTTATAAGAGGAAATGAAATATGGATAGACATGAAAAAATTTTAAATTAATTATAATATTTTTATATGTGACTTCTAAGCATAAAAATTATGTTTTAATAATATTTTTTACCTTTCTTGGAGTTTAATTTCATTAAACAAAAGAAATAGAGCTAGAGGAAAAGATTATTAAATTAAGGCTTTATTTAAAGAGAAAAATACTTGCATATCTTTTAAAGTCATATTATAAGCTTGGAAATATTTTGGATAAGATATTTGGCCATGAAATAATTTAACATGATTAAGTAGAAGACTAAATAGAACTATTAAGATATTTGCATGCTATAAAAAGAGCTTTATTTGAATTTATAAGTATAGTAGTTTGATAATAATATTAATGGAATTAAATAAACTAGATAATGTTTTGTTGGTAGGCTTTAATTAATTTTGTCACCTTGCATGTAAATAATTAAGATTTATCAATACCTTACAAATAATGTGTTAACCTGTGGGACTTAATAAAAAGTATGAGTATTTTAATGGTTTTAACCAAAAGATATAATTTTTAATAGTAAGTTTAAAAGGTGAATTCTTGACTTTCAAATCTTGCATGCAACTTTATATAAATATAACTATTTTTATAAAGTATTTTAAAATATTATAATTGAAAATAATAATCAAGATTATTATTATTATTATTTAAAGCCTCCACCTAAATTATTATTTAAAAACAATTTAACCTTAATGATTTCTCTTATAAAAAGGAAAAATAAGAGAAAATAATAGTTTAATGGAGATAAGAATTTTAATAGAAATTCGCTTGTATCTCTCGTATTGCTAGGTCGAAGTTTCGAATCCGTCTAAGTCATTTATTTCCAAACTGTTCGAAAGGAAATCTTACTCAAACCAAGGCAAGTGGAATTTCTCCTTGAAGCCTCGATAATTTGTTTCCGTGAAATTTCTCGATGTTGAGAACAACTTGTTTGATAAAAATAATTGAACCTAGGAATATCGATTGCTAGAATTAATGACCCACTTGTTATCATTATTATGATTATTATCGTTACTAGAATTATTTCGCTAGGCTTATTTGTGTGTCCTTTACTTGTTTAAAATCTCTTTTCGAGATTAGTATGGATTAGTAATAAGGGGTGCGGGCTCGCCCGAACACCTCTACATAATATGTCGAGTGGTATGGCTCCATGCCCTCTCTTCCCTCGACTTTAACGATCATGATCTATGTCCGCTCCTACTCGGAGGAGGGAAGTATGCACCCTAGCTAGGTGTCGGAACTTCGTTCCTGTAAGTGGCCTCGGCCCATTCATGGCCCCCACACTTTTAAAAATCATTAACGTATGTGAGTCTTATCACGACATAAAGTTAAATACCAATGCACACTAAAAGAAACTAAAACCGAGCCGGAATAGTACAACTTGGAAGACCGACACGGCTCTCAGTTCTTGAATGATCGTCTTTCCAATCTGAATGCTTATTCGGGCTTGTCAAGGTAGGCTTGGTACTTGAGTACCTTCAGGCCACCTCCCCGATCTGGAGCACCGAATAAGATGAGGTTGGTTGAGGTCCGACAAGGGCGCAAGAGGTTTTCAAAAAAAAACTTATGTGTAATAATAATGTTCCCAACATATTTCTATTTTAAGAACTTCTACAATCTCGTAGTTCTTTCTTAAGGTTTACTTATCTTGATGTGTCCCTCGTATGGGATGCGACGGATCGATCGGTGTTTGAGTATTGTGTCTCAACTTAGCGTAGCGGATGGCTTTGGTTTGATGGAGTTTGGCACGAACAAGCTTGATCAATGAGAAAAACGAGAGCTTTGATTGTTTAATAGTGGCGGCGCAGGCACAGGAGAAGAAAAATGGAGACAACCTCGACTCTATTAATTCCTCAAATGTGCGTTGCATTAAAAACAATGTTAATCCACCTTATATAGAGGCGACATACTAGAAACTAGAAGAAACCCTAATCGAATGGAGGCGCGCCTAGGTATTGATGCGCAGATCAAGGCCCAGCGGCGCAAGCCCGTTATTCATCGGCGCAAGGCCCAATAATCACTTACTAAAACCATATAACTACTTATAGTAATGTTCTAAAGTGGAAACAATGCAAAAACTACTATAAAAATGATAGGTCGTTCGTGACCGTGCTCGCAGTGTCGCGACAAGGCTGGCGCGGCGCTGGCGAGGTTGTGACACGGCGCTGGCGCACGTCAAGGCGCAGACACGGGCGCTGGCGCGGGCATGGGTCTCGCGAACCTCAAGAAGCGATCCATGGCACGGTACTAGGCTCGAGTCCGATGGTGGCAAGGGGTTGGAGGTTGTCACTGTTGGCTCGAGTTGAGGTTCCTCGACGCCGAGGACGCACAAGGCAGTGTGCATCGGCGCGGTGAGGGGCGCGTCGTGGCCTGCGGAGAGGCGCGCCACAAGTGATTGTGCCGCGGCCTGGATTGCTCGAGTCCTGGCACGAGTGATGGGCCCATCCGAGCGAAGTGTGAAAGCGTCGTCCTCCTGGCTAGCATCCATGGCGGGGGTCGCATCATACCTCCTCTCGAGATCGACTAACTTCCGTCCTTAAAGTTCCACATAAAGTTTATAACTATCAAGTACATCTCTTCTATTTATCTCCTTGATTGAAATAATAAAATTAACAAAATACCCTCAAGAATTTCCATTCTCACTTGTTTAGTCTCCTTAGACTAATTCCACTCTTTCCGCATTTTTGCCTGATATTTCTCGCCCTTTACGACAAATGTCAGACTCTAGGAAGTTCACACCGAAGTTTTGAAGATAAAGTCAAGAAGGTTCGAGAAGAGTTAGGCAAGGATAGAAGGTCAAGACAAAATGACATTGAAGGAAGGGATGAATTTTCAAAAAGCAAAGCATTCAAAAGATAGTGCACCAACTCTTTCATTTGTAGCCAAGCAAATCATCATCATATGAGTTGTCTTGGTGAAATATACTTGTATTTTCAATACATCTTTTCAATCCGTTTAATATGGGCTTTATTTTCCGCTGGTACATCATTTATAAAACAACTATCAATCTGATGAACAAATGTTCTTTTCAATGAATAAAATTCCTCTTTTAGTCATTTCTCCTTTAATTATGTCTCATTAAATTATTTAAAGCCTTGGGTGACTTTCGACGGTAAAATCCGAGGTCTCTGGTGGAACTTGGCCAATTAAGAACTTGACTTGGACACCATTTAGAAGTTGAGGCGCTTTGAACAACCCAAGGAACAATATACAACTCTACTTCCTGGCCTTAAGGCTGAGAGATCTGGTGATGGGGAACTCTGATATGCCCATCACAAAGCAACCACCAAAGTTCGGATCCTCGAAGTTCTAATCGAAGTTAAGGACCTCCTCAAAGCTCAACGTCCATGATTTGTGTCCCTTGTTCCCTTAGCCCCTACATTTCCCACAAAATCTTGTACTTAGTTTTCTCTTGTTCCACTTGTACATTGTTGTGCCTAAGTAATGAAATGGCCTTTAATTTGAATGTGTGTTCCTCTTGCTTTTCTATTGACTTGCATTTCCTTTTCGATGATGTCAAAAGGGGGAGTATAAATTCTATGGATGTGTTGTTTCAAGTTATCATAGAAATACTTTGACTCAGGGGGGATTTTTTTTGTTGTAAAGGAGGTAAATTCGGATTAAATGAAAATGTGTACCACAAAGAGGTGTTACAAGCAACTTCAAATCTAAAAAGTATCTAAAAAGGCATAAGAACCTCCAAAACCAAAATTCATCAAAAAGCGTAAAGGAAAGCACGTAGGCTGTCCTGACACGCAAAACAACATAGCATCAAACAATAATCACCATCACTAATACAAGGCAAATCAAAGTACTAAGCGTCTGAAGGCCGAGTTTGGCCCCGTGATGTGCTTCTCGTGACGCGTCCCGGAGGATCCCCTGGCCATTTGGGCCGCGCACGAAGCGCAAGGAGAATGCATCGCTTGGGAGGCGATCTCTTCCTCTTCGCCTTGCCTTCATCTTGTCCCTCAACTTCCTGCTCTTCCCTTGAATATTTGGAAACTTTAGAATCACAAGCACTTACCTCAACATTCTTTTCACCTTTGCTAGAACTACCAAAAGAACCACTCTCAAGAATGTCCATAGGATCGGATGCCGAGCTAGAGGAATCCTTGTACGAGTCCATGTCTGGGCAACATCACCGTCCACAACCTTAGCAACCTTTCCTTGCCTCCTAGCATGGATTCCAACATCAGCTCGTTTGTCTTTGAACGAACAATCCTCTAGAACATGGCCAAAGGAGCAACATTGCTTGCAAAAAATAGGCTCATTTTCAATTAAGCATGAGCATTCAATTGAGGTTCCATCATCAAAGTCTATCCCAACCTCTCGAGTAATATCTGTTGCAAAATTTATTTCGACTAGGACTCTAGCATACGAGCCCCGTTTCCTCCCATCAGTGACCGGATCCACATATAATGGTTTGCCAATATGAGAGGCCACAAGGCCAATCAAGTCATATGTCCAAAAGCGTTGAGACAAACCATAAATTCTGACCCATAGTGAAATAGTAGCCACATTCCGGCGATTGAAAGCAAATTTTTCGGGAATGTGTTGGAGAAGCAAAGGTTTACCATGAATGAAATAAGGTCCTCCACGAAGCACCTTTTCACAATCCTCCTCGGACTCAAATTGGAAGATAATCCAGCCTTCCTCTTCCCTAAACCTGCTTTTCACACCCCAATTCTTGGCTAGCTCTCTGATCATAAAATTTCCAGGGTAAAAACCAACATACTGCCCAAGCAATGCCCATCCCCAAACATCTTGCGCAGGCAAACCTTCTGACACTTTAATGGAAACACGTGATGATGTCGGAGGAGTGTAAGATAACTTTCCCCCAAGGCCCGAATTCATGAACATTTTCTTCACTCGATCAACTCTTTCTTTTGCCCTGGAGGCAGCACCATCATTCCCATAGTTAGCACTAGGGTTCCTAGCAATGTTGGCGTAAGACATGGCGCCAGCCCTGCTGGTTCCGACCTAGCCAGTCGGGTCCAAATTCATGGTGTGAGTGTTTACAACCGGGCCTGCATTCACCGCTCCTTGCACAACATCTGGCACAACATCAGCGTGCAAATGCATGGCCGAAGCATCAACTCCAACAGTGTTCGCTAGGATCGCAGCATGCCCAGCGTCGCGCGACATTGAACTTGAGGTTCGAAGATCCTTGGCAGCAACGATCAGGTTTTGCGCATCGACACCAGCAGCATGCGATGCAGCAGCAGCGCTCCCTGGTAAGGACGTCCCAACAACAGCGACATTCTCGGCACGAGTCTTGGCATGCCCATCGCCAAGCGACAACGAACTCGAGATGCGATGACCCTTGGCACCAGCGATCAGGTCTTGCTTGGCATTGGCATGTTGCGGCTCGGTAGGACTAAGACCGCGGTGCGCTTGGATCTCCGCATTAGGGTTTGGCTTGTGGATGCGATCCTCAGCCACCAAAGACGACTCACTAGGGCTTTTTGTCTCCGATCGCGTAGGACCATCAGAGTCATAGTCCGATCCTTGATTTTCTTTATCACCCATGAAAGAATTCTCAAAGTTTTCGGCCAAGGAAAATTCAAGGACATCTTCGATAGTTGTCTTAGAAGGGGTTACGCCGCCATCTGAAACGGCTAACCTAGCCTTGTTCTTCATCAAACGTTTCTTTTTAGCATCGGCCATGGTGGCCTCCATGAACTCATCTAAGCCATCGAAAACATCAACAACATTTGGATCATTGAACTTTTTGGTTTTTAGGGTAGGTGAGATTGAGTTTCGCTTCTTTTTACCCATGGTGACTCAAAGCGATCAAGGCACCATGGCAAGGGAGATCGACGACAATGGCAGCGCACTAGGGTTTTGGAGGCGGGGACCAGCGTGGCGGCGCACTAGGGTTTCGAAAGGGCCGAGAACGTGCGATGCTTGGAGGGCAAAAACTGGCGTAGGTTGTGCTCCAACTCGGTGGTGGCGCGAGAGGCTACCACCACGAGTTCGTGTGCGGGGGTCCCGTGAGGAGACCCACGCCGGAGGCGTGATACTGAGAGTATAATTAATGAGAGTATAATTAATACACTACTTGAAACTTGTGAAATGTGTAGATTTTCAATGAGAGTATAATTAATACACTACTTGAAACTTGTGAAACGTTATTTTTTGTGGATCAGAGAATATAAGCTAAAGCGTCATTTTTTGTGGATCGGAGAGAGTATTTAGGAACTACCTTGTCTATAAAAAGTAGATCTCCTTGTGAAATCGTCATGCATTGTATTAGGAACTCTTAGGGAAATCTATTGCATTCATTTGTCCATCACATGCATTGAAACACTTGTCTTTTTGAAATGGACTTGTCATTACAAAGAGAGAAATTGTTGGTCAGTGTTGGGAACTCACGTTCTAAAAATATTGGAACAACGATGGAACTTTTTAGTTTTGATAATGACAAACACCATTAGGAAACTAATATGTTTTGTTCAAGTATTTCAAGGGAACTACGTGTGAAACAAGAACTACAAAGCCATATGCAAACGTTCCCATCAAGGGAACTCAAGTGTTGCATGTTCCCTACCTAAGGGAACCCTCAACACAGTACAAAGACAACTCAGCGAGAAATGTGGCGACCTATTCCAGACAAATCATAAGGCACAATTTGAGGAACAAACTAAGTTGATTGATCCAACGGCTTGGTGAACTTCAAGAGCTAACGAAATTCAAATAGGATCACATGTGAAAAAGGTACATAACTTTGGTGCTTAATTACTTTCATTTCATTACATGTATATTGTTCCGTTGCCTTAGGAACAACCTAACGATTAATGATTCTCTGATAACAATCCAACACAGATAGAGTGCTGAAGGTCTCGATGCTTGATATCAATCTGTAATTGATGGCATTAATGCACGAGATTCTCCAATCTCATTCGAAGAAGTGATATTTAAGCTTCTGACTTTCCCAACATGGGTCATTGTGCTTGAAGGGGAATGATAATAATGTTAAATAAATAGATATCATTTGTTAGTTGCATAAAGAAATATCCCACTCTCTATCAATAAAATATGGAGAAAAGCTATGAGAATGTATGTTTGTGTTGATGAGCACGTGGCAAGCGGAGCACGTGGTCTATTTATTTCTTGTTAGTGGTTCTGTTGTAAATAGGTGGTAGGAGCGTGTTTAGGCGGTGAGAGGTAATAAAAGGAAAGCCTTGTAAGATACTTTCTGTTACGATGCAATACATAAAATTCCCAAATCATCTTGAGAGCGTTTCTTCTTCTTATGATGGCTGAGATTGATTGATCTCAGTTTTGTCTTGTTATTCATGATTGTTGATCGAATTAGGTAGATTACCTAATTCTCAAATGGTATCAGAGCTGGCGAGAGATTCTTGTTTGTTGTGATAGAATCCTTGCTCGATTGAGAGAGTTTCTTTTCGAGATCGCCTTTTGCGAAATCGAATTTCTGAAGGAGTTTTTTTGCTGAATTCTTGTTGAGCGCTGGATAGATTTCTTCAACGCAGCTGAAATTGGAGGAACATGACGAGATCTGATGAAGACGTCAATTCGGGAACATCTGGAGGATCGTATGGAGGAGGAAGTTACAATGATCCATTGTTCTTGTCCAATTCCGACAATCCAGGTAATCAGATTGTTTCTGCTCTCTTTGATGGAACGAATTTCATTAGTTGGAGTAGAAGTGTGATCATGGCTCTAGGATCAAAACAGAAGTTAGGTTTTATTGACGGATCGTGTGAGAAACCGATCGAGGATGGAGAAAACCTAGCCAGGTGGATTAGGTGTGATTTTATGATAAGATGCTGGTTAATCAATTCGATGACCAAGGAAGTCTCTGTGAACTTCACGTATGCTCAATCTGCTAAGCAATTATGGGACGATGTTCTTGAAAGATATGCCGAGTCAAGCACTCCTCTTGTTTATCAATTGCAGAGGGAGATCTGTACAATTAAACAAGAGAACCAGAGTGTCGGTGACTATTATAGCAGAATGAAACGAATCTGGGATGAATTACAAATAGTTGAGGGATTACCTGTTTGTAGCTGTGGACAATGTACTTGTCAGGTGTTGAAGAAGATTATTGATAGGGATGAGAAAACAAAGGTGATGCAATTTCTGATGGGACTGAGCGACACTTATGAACAAATCAGGACTCATATACTATCTCTTGATCCTTTGCCAAATGTAAACAAAGCTTATCAGATGGTGACTAGTGTTGAGAAGCAAAAGGAAATTACTGGGAGTTCTGGACATGAAGTTTTGGCTGTTGGAAAATCAGGATATTCCAAACAAGATTCTGGAGGTAAAAAGGAGTATAAGAAGGAAGAGAGAATTTGCTTTCATTGTAATGAGAAGGGGCATATTAAGGCAAATTGTTTCAAGTTGGTAGGATATCCTGAATGGTACAAAGGACCTAAGGACAAGGGTTCAACTTCTGGGGCAGGAAATGGTAATTCTGGTAACAACAAGTATGGGAAATCAGTGGCTAATGTGCAGACTAGGCCTCAACAGGACAATCCACTTGAATCAGAAGATGCTGGAAATCCTCAAGTCTCAAATGTTCTTGTCAATGCTGTGTTTCAAGAAGTATGCAGGATGATGAAAGGGAAGCAGATAATGGAGATAGAACCTCAGCATAGTTCAATCAACTTTGCAGGTATTACTCAATCTCATTCTCTAAATACTACATCCATATGTAGGAATAGAGAATTTTGGATCATTGATTCTGGTGCAACAGATCACATTAGTTTTGATGAGAATTTGTTTGTTGATTTAAAAGAAATGGGAAAGTCTGTGGTCATTGGTTTGCCTGATGGTTCTACAAAGGTTGTCACTCATTCAGGGAAGGTTTTATTGCTGAATGGTTATTGCTATCAGATGTGTTGTTTGTACCTGGTTTTAAACATCATTTGATGTCAGTCTCCAAGCTTCTAGATATAGAGAACATTGGAGTGTTTTTTCATACGAACTATTGCGTGATTCAGGACCTTATCAGTAAACAAGTCTTGGGCAAGGCCAACAGAGATGGTGATTTGTACAAGCTGGGAATTCAGTATCCGAGGACAAGATTACAAGTTGTGGTTGAAGACAAAAATAAAAGGCCTATTAAGGCATGTAATAAACTAGATGAGCTTAAATTGCTCCATTCTAGACTAGGACATTCTTCTTTGTCCAAGTTAAGACATTTAGTTGATTGTAAAGGCCAAGATTTGGCTACTTTGGATTGTGATGTTTGTGTTCTTGCTAAACATCATAGACAACCTTTTGAAAGGAGTGTTTCTTTGGCTTCAAAATGTTTTGAACTTGTTCACATTGATTTGTGGGGGCCTTATAAAACAAATTCTATTTGTGGAGCCAAATATTTTTTGACTGTTCTGGATGATTACAGTAGATGCACCTGGACATATCTGATCAGAAACAAGGAACAGGTTTATGGGGTAATAAGAGGTTTTCTGTTGTATGTGGAGAATCAATTTTCTTGCTCAGTAAAGGTACTCCGGACAGATAATGGAACAGAATTTGTTCAGCAACAGTTATAGGACTTGTTGAGTGATAAAGGAATTTTGCATCAGAAATCAGCTCCTTATGTGCCTGAGCAAAATGCTCGAGTAGAAAGAAAGCATAGGCATTTACTTGAAATAGCAAGGGCAATAAGGATTCAAGCAGGTTTGCCTACATATTTCTGGGGAGAATGTATTCTCACAACTACTCATGTTATCAATAGATTGCCATCATCAGTTTTACAATGGGATATACCCTTTGAAAGGTTAACTGGGAAACAAGCAACATTTGATGATTTGAGAGTTTTTGATTGCTTGTGTTTTGCTTGGATTCCTAAGTCTCAAAGAGATAAATTTCAAGCGACAGCACGACAATGTGTGTTTATAGGTTATCCGCCCGGGCAAAAGGCATATAAGGTGTATGATTTGCAGTCTAAGAAGGTTTTTGTTAGTCGGCATGTAGTGTTCAGAGAAGGAATTTTTCCTTTCAAACAAAAATCATTACAACAAGAAGAGATTAATTGCCAAGCTAGTTTGCCTTTAGTTACCTTGGGAGGTGATGATGAATTTAGAAGTCTGGGTGAAAGGAATGCTGGTATTTCAGTATTACCAAGTGAAGATATTACAGAAAATACAGAAGCCGTACCAGAAACTACAGATTCTGGTCCTATACTTGCAGACAGTAATCAGCATTCTTCTATTGGGATCCCTACCTTGAATCATCAGTCTGAGAGGTTAAGCAGAGCTGTAAAAAGACCATCTAGGCTGCAAGATTTTGTTTGTGGTAAGCTTCCCACCAGATTTGATACTGATGAATCCAGTCAATCTTCAGTTTTTCAAGTAATCAAGATGGCAGATTTGCAACATCTTGATCCTGAATATGTACAGTCCTTATGTAATGCCTTAACAGTTTTTGAACCATCTCATTATGGGCAAGCCAAAAATCATCCGGATTGGATTGCAGCAATGGAAAAGGAGATTGAGGCTCTAGAAACTAATCATAAATGGGATCTAGTCACACTTCCACAAGGAAAAACCGCTATTGGTTCAAAGTGGGTTTACAAGGTGAAGTTGAGACCAGATGGGATTGTTGAACGACTTAAAGCAAGGTTAGTTGCTAAAAGCTATAATCAGGTTAAAGATAAAGATTATAAGCATACTTTTTCACCTGTTGCAAAATTCACAACAGTGAGAGTAATATTGGCTCTAGCTTCTTCTAAAAATTGGTTACTTCACCAATTAGACATAAATAATGCATTTTTGCATGGGTTTTTGGATGAGGAGGTGTATATGACACCACCTGAAGGTTATTCAAAGGCCTTACCTGGGCAAGTTTGTCACTTAAAGAGGTCTTTATATGGACTTAAACAGGCAAGTCGCCAATGGAACATTGAGTTGACTAAACTGCTTCTTAAGTTGGGTTTTACACAATCTAGGCAGGATTACTCTTTGTTCATTAAACAGGAAGGGTCTTTGATAACTATTGCGTTAGTATATGTTGATGATATGTTGCTTACTGGAGATAATCTGAAAAATATTGCTTATGTCAAAAAGGCACTTGATGCAGCTTTCACAATTAAAGATTTGGGTAAAGCCAGATTCTTTCTTGGTGTGGAAATTGCCAGGAATTCAGAAGGGTTAATTTTGAATCAGAGAAAGTATGTGTTAGACATATTGGCTGATGCTGGAATGATTGACCGTAAAGCTGCTAAGTTTCCCATGCAAAGAGGTTTGAAGTTGAGTCCAGATGAAGGGACTGTTTTATCTTCTCCAGAATCTTACAGAAGGTTGATCGGGAGGCTGTTGTATCTTACTTTAACTAGGCCTGATATTGCCTATTCTGTACAGCAGCTAAGTCAGTTTTTGTCTTGTCCTAGAGATACTCATATGAATGCAGCCAAGTATCTTCTTAGATACTTAAAGGGCACAGTGAATATGTCATTGTCCTATCCTGCACATTCAGAGCTTAAGATGCTTGCATACAGTGATGCTGATTGGGGTTCCTGTGCATACACATGTAGATCGTTGACAGGTTATTGCATCTTTTTTGGAGATTCTTTGGTTTCGTGGAAAACAAAAAAGCAAAAGACTGTGTCTAAGTCTTCAGCCGAGAGTGAATACAGGTCTATGTCACAAACTACTAGTGAGATCATATGGTTGCAAGGATTGATGATTGATTTGTTTGTTTCAATTCCCTTGCCCATTCCTTTGCATTGTGATAATCGAGCAACTCAACACTTGGCGGCCAATCCTGTCTTTCATGAAAGAACAAAGCATTTACGGATTGATTGTCATTTTGTTAGAGATATGGTTCAAGAAGGTTTGATTGCTACAGTCCATGTCAAGTCCTCTCTTCAATTAGCAGATCTTTTCACTAAAGCACTTGGGGAGCATCAACACCATTTCTTATCCAACAAGCTTGGACTCGTGTCTTCACTCCGTCCAGCTTGAGGGGGGGATATGAGAATGTATGTTTGTGTTGATGAGCACGTGGCAAGCGGAGCACGTGGTCTATTTATTTCTTGTTAGTGGTTCTGTTGTAAATAGGTGGTAGGAGCGTGTTTAGGCGGTGAGAGGTAATAAAAGGAAAGCCTTGTAAGATACTTTCTGTTACGATGCAATACATAAAATTCCCAAATCATCTTGAGAGCGTTTCTTCTTCTTATGATGGCTGAGATTGATTGATCTCAGTTTTGTCTTGTTATTCACGATTGTTGATCGAATTAGGTAGATTACCTAATTCTCAAAAAAGCAGTTTTACCAAAAGTCAATATGTTGCAAATTTTGTGCAACTATGAAATAGTAGGATAAGGATAGAATGAAATGGAATTATAGTAGGGGCTTAGGAGGTCCAATAATCCAGAAGAAAAGAGGGAAAGTGGAAGCAGAAGGTGGGAGGCCAACTCAAGAATTGATGAGAACAGAGCGAGCTCTCTACACAATTGCAGTGGGGAAGAAGAGTAATTGAAGGAGATGGATGATGGCATGCAGAGGAAGAATGAGAAAGGGAGAGTGGGGCCCACGCTCTCCATCCTAAAAAATTCGACCCATTTAATTGAAGCCTCTCTGACTTGTCTCGATTCTGCTGGCCGACAAATTATCACATCCCTCTGCTTGTTTTGCGTTATGGCTCTGTTGTACTTGTGCTCTCCCTCCCTCCTTTGCCACCCACCTTCATTAAAACTCTCTATGTCCTCCTAAATGAAAATAAAATTCATATAGTAGTATATCTTTGACTCTTTGGAAGAAGAAAAATGACTATGCATGATGCGTGTTAATTTGTATTATTAAAATGTTTTCTTAATTATTTATGTTCCTCCTAGCTTTAATAATACTCCCTCCGTCCCATTTTGTTTGTCCAAAAGGACAATTCACACACAATTTAAGAAAATGAGATGGGAGATAAAGTAGCCAATAGGAAGAAGAGAGAGTGTATGATGTTGATGGATAAAGGTGGGAAGAAAGAGAAAAAAAAGGAAATGACTAAAAAGTTGATTGAGGGGTAGATTTTTTATTGGTTAATGTAGGTAAAAAGTGGGATTGAATAGGGGTAATATTGTAAGAAAAGTTGGATATAAAAGGAAAGAAAAAAAGTTGGACAAACATTTTGGGACAACTAAAATGGAAATTGGACAAACAAAATGGGACGGAGGGAGTACTACATTACAAGCGCATCTGTAAACTTCTGCCTGCAGCTCAAGGCTAGCTGTTGAGTTTGATCTTTCATCTTTCCTAAAGTAGAAGCTGAATATTCTTGAGTTTTTGCAGAAAAGATGTATTATCTTAGGTTACATAATGATTCCTTGGTTTAGAGATTTTGAATTTGAAATATAGGTAGGTAAGGTAAGACAGAGCAAAGAGCATGTGACACATTCCATTCCATATATATGAGCTCTTGTTTCTCTGTCTCTCTCTGTGTCTATACCCAAACAGAATGAAACACATCCATCAACCTCATGGAAAAAAAAGAAAGAAAAAAGATGATGGGTTGTTTGAAATTCTCCCTGTTATTAATAATCTCTGCACAAATTTACATCCCAAAACTTGCCAACTTTTGCAACATATAGAGAGAGGATGAGATCCCCATGATCTAATTAAGTAAGCACTTGTCACTTTCTTACCTTGTTTTACTCTCCTCTCCCCCACTTGAAAAATTACCCACTTTTCACTTTCATATGTACATTACAAATCCACAATCACATATACCGGAGGAGCGGAGTACATACACGTAATTAGTATGAAATCAATATAGAGGCTGTGCTGTTCCATTCCATTGGGGCTTGCTTGATGCAGACCTTTCATCATCACACTATTATTGCCAAACAAATGCAATTACAATTACAGAGACAGAGAGACTCGTATGAAAAGTGGGGGTCCCCTACCATTCTCTTTTCTTTTTTTTAACCAAGGATAAGTTAAGGAAGCTGTATAGCATTGCATTGTAAGTGTAGGTCTGTGACTCTGCCCTGTTTCACTGCTATACCTATTAATTACTGTAATATGCTTTTCATAGTCAAAAATATGCTTTGCTAATTTATCAGAAGCGGCTTGTTAGTAAGTTGTTATGACGGACCTCCTTTTCATGTTTGGTTCCATCACTAGAATTCAATTCTATCCCCACTGTTTAAGCACTATAAGTAATTACTCTACCAAAAAAAGAGAATGCAATTATTTCAAATTAATGTGAGAAGTAGAGGATGAAACAGAATTGAAACAATAAATTAAAAGCGGGATAAGAGATTTGGATTGGTAGTAATTAATCATCCATAGGCATAGAGCATCTTTAATAAATCAGGAAGCGAATGGAACAAGAGAATTAAATAGCTTCTGTTGGGATGCTGTTGGGAGAGTGCACGTCTCTTGGCTCTTGCTTTATTATTACATGCTGCATCCGGTCCCGTACGTGAAGACATCCCATTAATTAATTTTAAGTATTTCAACTTGAGATGATGGTTCAAAATTAAAGTTGTTCAAGAAAAAAGAAACGAAAAATACATATAGCCACAGCTAATATGTCCTTTTGTCAATATCTTCAAATTGAAAGGGTCCAAGAAATTGGCCTATCTACCTAACAAGTGTTTTCTACGTAAATGAAACCCCCTAATCATCTATATATCGGCAAATATGTACATCCACTAAAAGACATATCTTCTTATTCACGTGAATGCTGAATATAACCCTAAAAAAAAGAAAGAAAGAAGAGATTCCTCTGTGTATATTCATTCAAGCTTTATCTTATATGCTTGTTTAATTTGCTTATGTACGTCATTTTTGGATTAATGTAAAAAAAATTTATAGCAAATACACATCATGCACATAAGATGATTCACTAACAAGTTACTACGGAGTATTGTTTATAGAGGTGATGTTATCTTTGTGAGTTATCCAGACTCCATTCATATAAACTAAAGTAACCCATTCAATTTAATCCGGGTTTAATGAGTTATATGAATCCATCTGAAATGGACAACAGAATCAACCTATTTTGGCTTTTCTCTTAACTACTGATGTATGAAGATTGGGCACTGGAGTTGAGCCCAAAAGCTGGCAATCTTTGTAAGTCAAAAGGATAAGACTGGATTAGTTTCAAAATTCAAACAAAGTTCAATTGTTACAGCAGAAAGTTTGAAATCAAAACAAGAGGAGTTCCGTTCAAAAAAGCATCTCTTCCATCCACGCTCTCTCATCTTGAATTGAGGGCGATAGTGAACAAACCAAGCATGCATACTTCAAAGTCAAAAATTGATGTATTTGGATTCAAGCACCAGTATCTGATCACATTCCTCAAATTTCAACCCAAAAAACGGCAATAGAATTCAAACTTTTGCTTTCCTTACAGAAAAGCATAATACTCGTGTATTTGGATTCCTATTCTCTTTGTACGTACTGGGGTTCGAGTAGCAAAAGGAAGGTAAGAAGAAGAAGAAGGTTTTTGTGGCAAAATCCATTTCCAAGAAAAGAAGAAATTCAGATTCATTTCGCACGCACGCACGCTCGTTTATTTGCTCTTTTTCGTACTCCCCAAAACTTCCTTTTCCATTGAAAGGCATTCATCATTCTCTTTTCTTTTTTTTTTTATGTAAAAGAAAAAAAAGAGGCTTTGATCATTCTTACATAAAAGTTTATAAGTGCAACAAATTTTTTAGAATAAAAACACGTAAGGGGAACAAAAAAAGATCTACTTCATTGACTGATTGATCGGTTAATCAACAGTGGATTACAGTTAGTAAGAATGATACTCCATCACTACGTAGTAGTACGTACACATGAAAAAAAAGGATAATAAAATTAAAACCTAGAAGAAGAAAAAAAGAAGAAGAACGCTTCTTGTTTTTTTTTAATATATTATTATTATTATTATTATTATTATTATTATTATTATTATCATCGTCAACAGAAATTAGAAAACAGAGCATCACAGATCTCGGCGAAGACCTCAAGAATGATGCGGTGGTGGTTTGGCGGATTGAGCGACAGAAAGCAGTTTAAAAGCTGGTGAAGCTCCTTGGCCCCGAAGATCTGCTTCTCCATGATCATCTCGACCATGGAAGTCCTGAAATCGCTGTAGGGGTCGCTGGATCTCTTGACAACAGCGAAGCTGCCCTCCTCGGCCCTCTTCTTGCGGTTGCGGGCCTCCCTCCGCAGAGCGCTGGGCGGCCTCCTCCGGCGGGTGGAGGAGCCGATGGAGTCCGGGTCGGAGGAGGAGAGGGAAATGAAAGACCTGGAGGAAGAGAAGAGGGTCTCTGTTTCGGTCTCCGCTTCTTCTCGGTCGTCGTCCTCTCTCTCGTCGTCGCTGCTGAACCAGTCGGAGCTCAACGGCTCAGATCTCCGACTTTTCTTCCTCCTCGGCTTCTCCAGCTTCAAGTACGGATTCAGCGGGGAAACAGGGCCACAGAGCTTCTTCCTCTGGCCGGAGAGAATGCAATTTTGCCTCACCATGTGATCAAAGCTTTGAGGGCATCGGGGCCTGCAGATGGAGGCGTAGGAGTGGCGAACAGGGGAGTCCGGAGGAGGAGGGAGGAGGGGCTCCAGTGAGGCGGAGGAGAAGGGGATTTCGGACGACAATACTACGTCTGGGTTCTGGTGGTTGTGGTTGTGGATGACGTCAGAGAGAAGGTTTTGGGTTCGGCAAGAAGTCAGGGAGGAGAGAAAGCCGCGTGGAAATCGGAGTCTTGCTCTCTTCTCCATTTTTCCTTTTTCTGATTTTGGGAGGTTGCAGGAGGAAGAGGGAGTGGTGTATGTGTGGGGGGGAAGACTCAAGAAGGAAGACGGAGTGGTGGGAGGATTTGGATTTTGGAGGTACAAATCTATATATAATGATGACGATGGTGACTTGTTATGATTATTTATTTTAAATAAATATTTTAAAATATTTACTCTTTTCAATTCCCATTTGTTTTAGGACCGGATATATATGTGTTGCTCTGAAATGGACCAAAGGAAGCTTATAAGAAAGGCCTCAAGTTTTGGTTTTGGTTTACAATTCAAAGAATGTTTTTTGGGTGATGAGAATTCATGATTGTGATTTCTCCCCTACACGTTAATCTTTCAATGCAAGGAATAAACCGGGCATGCGAATATTACACATTTTGGACTTACTACTATACAAACTCCTCCAGCATTATTGCGATATAGGAATCTCTTCGCTAATTATTTTTTACTGTATGTATTCTCACAATCTCACGGCAGTCATTTGTTTACCCTGTAATGATGGTATATATGACCAGATTTGCTTTCTGACCTCAAACGTACGGATTTGAGCTAGTATACTGACATAAAAAGTTTAGTACATTATTAATGAATAAGCAACATGCTTAAATATAAGAGAAGGAAAACCTACTTAGGTAAAGGATCTTGATAAACAAGATATTTTACCATACACAAAATATTCTAGTAATTACAATAAGACATAAAAGTAGATTGTAGAGAATTGCAATCCTAGGATAATGGAAAAAATTTATATAAAAAATTATGAAAAGATGGACAAATTTTGAGGGACACCTAAAAAATACTACAAGATAAATTTTCGGAAATGGAAGGAGACTATCAGTAATTCACTATGAGATTTGGTCCGTCTAGTTTTTTGTTTCATAGAGATTTAGTTCTAGTGGAGTTGTGAAAAAACTTCATAGGTAGAATTGAATAAATCCTGACCGTTGAATAAAAATTGAACAGTTGAGATTTATGTTTCGGCATAACCTAGTATAGGACGTGTTGGGTGATATCTATACTCAGGCTATTGTAGTTGTGCAAAAGGAGGTACCTCTTGGTTTTTTGTCTGAGGAAGGTAGAGATCTTCGACCTGCAGATCTTCTAGTTTACTCTTGGGACAGAGGCAGGGCCGTCCAATGAGATTTGGGGGCCTTGTGCAAATATTACATTTAAAAATTTTAAATATTAATTATTATAAATTATTAATCTAGTAATGTCATTAAAACTCTAATAGTAAAAATTTTGATGTTATTTTTTCTCTTAATATTGCGTAATAAGAGTTTTTTTTTTTCAAAATATAAATAAAAATCATGATAAAAATGATAAAGAAAGGGATAGTTAATTTTTAAGATTCAATTAACAATACTGAATAATAATAATTCAAAATTTATATAAATCAATTGTTATCCGGTTCAAGAACAAAATATAGTAAGTAAAAATAGTTGACCATTTAAATAAAAATTATATTGCATAAAATATAATCATAAATTCATATACTCAAAAAATAAATTTATCCCAATAAAATAAATTAGATGGTTAATTAGTTGAAAAAGATTTTTATTAAGTAAATATTATAACAAAAATCGTTAAAAATCAACACGATATAATAATTGCTAGATTTTATTTAGTATATAAATAGATATTAGATGGTCTACTCAAAATGTTAAACAAATTTGATGAAATAAAAATAGTGTGGATTAGTGGCTGAGGCTCTACTAAATGATTAGAAACGTAAATACAAGCAACTTGGTAAAATACAAGCAACAACAAAAAGAAATGACGCTCCCGTGTTTCGAACTTGTCTGCTGCAAATTTTGTTTCGTCTTCCGCCACTGCGCTACTAGAGTACATTGCGTTTGTATATACAATTTTTATTTATGTATATAAAATTTATAAATATTGGGCCCCCAATATTTGGGGGCCCTGTTCCGTTGGGCTGTTTGCACAACCTAATGGACGGGCCTTGACAGAGGGAGAAACATTTGCTTAGATGTCACATGTGTCTCTCCTTTCGCGGGGGCTAGGGTTGATGTTTTTGTTCATGGAGCTGCTGTATCTAATGTTGTTGTCCGAAAAAAGAGGAAGTATGAATTGAAGTGCATAGACAATGGGTATGATTTTTATTGCTTTTGCTTTCTCTACTCTTGGAGAGGTATGGAGCGATGCCCTTGAGTTTTTGTCTCGGGTCACACGGGTTGCTCATAGTATCACGGCTAACACTAATATTCGTTCGTTTATTTTAAAGCGCTTGTGCTTTGCCTTGAATAAGGGTATCATAGCCCAGTTAAATGCTAAGTTCCCAACCAACTTTGTGTAATTCTTTTAAACAATACCTATATATCAACTTATTAATTTTTTTTCCGACAAATTTATCAATTTTTTTTATAGAGTTTCAGTAACTTTACTTGTAGAGATTTTCACAAACTCCATGCAAAAAGGACCGCAGTTCCTTCCGTAGGCTAGCTGCTCTGTAAACTTCACATGTAAAGTAATTTTTTTTACGTGAATAAAACGATATCAAATGACAAGTCGTGTGAAAACTAATTGATTGATCTATAAGTATAAATAATAGCCACAATAAGAAGAGAAAAATTTAAATAAAATTGGCCACTTGATATTGAGCCCGTGACATATTTCTATTAAACTACAGTTAGCGATCTTGACTCAATCTCACGAGTCATGTTCATTGCATTTTCTGAAGTGATATCTTTGCGATGAAATTTAAATAAAATTTCTATCATCTCTGATGTTCATTTTGTAGATTAGAAGTGCAGCATTGACCTCACACTCATTTGATCAAGTACTAATCTTCTGTTAAGGGTTGAACTAATATGCACATGTATATAATCAGAAAGAGCACATAAAATTGATTTCGAAAGGGGAAAAAGAAGGTCGATTAATCCACGGAACAAATCAAATAACATCTAAGTCATTTGCTTAGTTAAATGGTTTATGGAGATTAGAGATGCCCAGAGAGCATCAAGACAAATGCATCAACCCTAATCTCCCCCTTTTTCCCGTCCAAAATTTCAATCTCTCCTAAAACGGTCTTTTCGTTGACTATTTTAAAGAAAATCTGAAAAGATCCCCTAAACAAATGAACCCCCCCCCCCCCACACACTCTTTTTCAAACCCTCATAATCCAAACAGTTTTGTCAGGATGCGGATGTCGAGTTCGAAGCCCCAAGTCATTAGAGGACAAAGAAAGGAGGCCAACAGGCCCATGAAAAATGGGCCGCATAACCCGCAGAGCGCACGATCTCAAGGCCCAATATCTCTCCTCTTTCCCAAATTCAAATCACAGCATCATCAAGTCCGAAGAAGCTTCCAACAGCACCCAAACAAGAAGCATTTGAATCCCCCCTCTCTTCTCTGCCTCAGTTTCAACTTCCACTTCCGCCTCCAACAAGAAAATGACAATTTTAAGTTTTGAGGCTTTACAAGTTGAATTCTTTCACACCCAGACAAGAGCAAGAGTCCTAGTCGTTGTGTGTAATAATCATATGTATTTTGAAGCATAGATTTCCATACCCGCTTTTGTTTTGATTTTTTTCTTCCTATTTTTAAAACTTGGTTGGCGTTTTTATTTTAAAAATTTCAGGGAAGAAGCATGAATTTCCATGTGGAATGTGAGTTCCTCTGAGGAGGACGGTGAACTTCTCTTTTAATTGTCGTATACATTGGCTGTGTTTGTAGGATTGTTGAAATTTAAACTTGCATTTCATGATTGCAATTTGCAAAATTACTTTTTGGATTGCAACCCAAAGATACAAATCTCCAATTAAGATAATCATAAAGATAATATTTCTACTAACAAAAACTAGAAAATTTAAAATTAATTAAAGACATAATAAAAACTTAGAGATATAATTAAGGAAAGTCTCATATTCTTGTAAAATATTGTACTAATCCTAGTAAAATGCATTTTTGTCCATATTCTTTTTGGATTCTCATCTTAACGTCAACTATGAAGATGTAGATCTTTGAATACTTTTCAACACAATTTGAATCACCTCAATGTCAATTTTCTAGCCAAAGATATAATTGTTTTACTGAACTTTGCCCAAAATATGATAGGATCTTGAACTCTCGAAAATATCTCTAATTTTATCCTCTTTCTTAGAGGTCTTGAATGTTTTGTATGATCTTTTTCAAAGGAAAATTTGATGTTGTTGAAGACATTTTTGCACTTGAATGATCGAGACTTTGGAAAAGGTCTTGGCCAAGATCTTCGATTGACCTCCAAATCCTCCTTGATTGACATGATCAACCTATTTGTATCATTTGAGGGAAGGAGAGGGGAAGAGTACTCGAAATCTTAATTGGGGTTTGATTGATTCTCTTGGTCTTAGGGACAACATTTTGAAGATGGTTGGAGAAATTGGTTGGACATCTTTCCTTTCACTCAACGAGCCAACCTACAAAGGGCTTACTCTTTAGTTTTTTAGCACTCTTCAAGTTCATATCCTTTTGGCTCGGAGCATTATAATGGGTAGTGTACCTGTTAGGTCGACGTGCGTTAGTAAGAGTTTCGGAACTAGCGGTTAGGATGTTCCCAAGGCAGTGAAATTAAAGTCAACAATTGCAAGTAACACAAGAATTAAAAGACACAGTTCTTTTATAGAGGAACCCCACGACAACCAACTAGTTGTGTGGGTAAACCTCTACCTCCGCTTGGAGGATTTTGAACGATCTACTTGTTTTATCGATTGTTCCTTAGTTACAACAGGAAAGACTTACACTTCTCTATTCCTAGCAGTCTCCTAACTCTAGCAACACTAGCAAGTCTTCTCAACCTAGTTCCTAAGCGAACAACTCAACTAAACTCAAAAAAATTGAACCTTACACCTTGAGCTCACTTTCACAGTTCCCTTACTTTTGGGAACTTGGATTCACCGTCGCCGAGATTGAACACTCGTCGCCGGGGACTTCTCTTCAATGCTTCAAATGTCTTTTTTGTTTCTTTGTTTGAGGTTTTGACTTCTTGGAGAAGTGCTTATTCCAAGCACTATTCATTGACTTATATAGTCTATTGAACTTGGGTTGATATCTTAATTTTCATTGTTGTCCAAAAAGCCCTTTGTGTTGCACGCCAAGTTTGCCAATCTTCACATGTGACTTGATTTGAAACTAGTCAACTTCAAATGTCAATCGGACCGTTGGATCACTCGGCCCAGTCTGTTCCTCAGACTGTGCCTCTGTTTTGTCCAAGATAGGATCCCGCGATTTATGTTGCACGGTCAGTCTTCACATGTGAGTTCCCATATGCGGGGAACTGCTCTCTTCTGAGTTCCTATAATAGGAACTTGCTTTCATATGGACCTGAGTTCCTTTTGTGTTCCCTTTTGAGAAAGTCTTCATTTGACCTGGAGTTCCCTTGAAATACGTGAGTGTAAACATTAGTTCCCATATGACGTTTGTCATTATCAAAACTGGAGATAACATCATTGTTCGGATGTTGTGGAACCAGAGTTCCCAACACCGTCCCAACAGTACCTTCCATCTTGGAGGTCAAAATCGAGTGCTGACATTAAATGGCGTTAAGGGTTTTTTGGATTCCCTATTGTTGATGATCCATCCATTCCAAGATGTGAGAGTCGGGCTTATTGGTGTAAGAATGAGTTTGGGGGAGAGATTCCAAGAGGATCTCATTATCACCCTACAAATACCAAGTCCTCATTCATCTACAATTCACCCATCCGAATTTTTCAAAGGTTCATGGCCCATCCCATCTCTGGTCCAGGAGGTGGTGAGAGCAATTGTTCAAGGATGGAGTTGTTAGTTCTTTGTGCCATGTTGAAGCATCAAATGATTAATTCCACTGGATTTCTAATGTGACATCTCGCCTCGGTGGGTAATTGAGGGTGCGATGGTATTGCTATTGGTGACATTGTGAACAAGTTTGCTCGACAATTCTGTATATCGTTGGGTAGGATCCGGATCGACATAGAGTCTATTCCAATGGATTTCATGATGTTCAACAAGATGAGAATATTGTACAAGATACATGACAATTTTTATTTGATGATTGCGGGAAGCCGAATGGCCCCCTCCTTAGTTGTTACTTGTCATGATATCTAAATCAACAATGTATAGAAGATAAATACATATAACAAATACTTTAAATAAAAGACTTTTATAGTAATTTGAAACTCCCACTATTTTATTCAAAATCAATATCCCTTACTAATGATCTTAGAGAAATTTGTTGCCTAAATTCTCTAGCAGGACTGAACGCTCAACTTGTCTAGTTTGGAAACAACTTTGATTGTACCTACAAATTTAATTTATTAGGTAGGCCTTAAGTTTGGCAATTGCAATCCCATGCAATTTTCAGTATCTTCGGATAGATGGCTCTCTCCCCTATAAATCAAATCCATGAAATATATATCCAAAACTTGCTCCTTGAACTACTTAACCTTAGTTTTAGCTAACAAGTTAAAAGTTCAAGTTAAGTCGACCTATTAACTTATTCAAGAAAAAATATAGACATTCAAATATGGACCCAAATAAGAACTCTACCTATTTTCTTAACTTATTAATGGAAAGTTGTAAACACTTGACTTAATATTTTAACGAGGGTTTTTAATTTGCACAAATTCTTATCACACTAAACATATATATACACTATATTATTCACACGGATATATGAAAATTACAGAACTTGAATTATATATACAAGTTTAACCAAAATAGCGTATATACACACACTGACACACATGATATATATGCATACATTGGCAAGATCACGTAAATGCAATTTTCAAAATCACATGCATATCAAAAAAAATTCATAATGCACATGAATGAAATTAATCACTAGCATGCATATATACTGATTTAGTCAATTAAGTTAAAGAACCCGTACTGTATTATATATACACCCATAGCTTTTATATAAATAAGATCGCATCCACACACGAAGACCTTAAACCATGTATAATCAAGCACGTAAAAGTAATTTTATGCCTTAGCAATCTATAAATTACATACAATAGAGCAATATATATAGGGTAGCACAAGGCGCCCGCTGACAAATTTCCAGGCGTCCTATGTTTTGTATTTTAATTGCAGTTTTTTTCCTTTTATTTATATTTCGTTCCCTTTATTATTAGATAATTATAAAAATAATTAGTAAGTTTTAATATTAGCTTAACTCAAGTACCTATTATCTGAGTTTGTCTTAGTATGTCTTAAATTAATATAGGTCCTGTAATTTGGTATCAAAGTCATACTAAAAAGTTGACAAGTTGGAAATTTCTGATAAGTGTCCTAATCGAGAATCTCCACATATTAAACATCTAAAAATTGGCGAGAAACATTATGAAGCCATACTAAACACTATTGTTGACTACATCGCAGATTTAAAAAGTTGTATTTTTAAATTAAGTGAGAAAATCCAAAAAATTAAAGAAGAACTTACTTTAGTCCAAGGAATCTTCGTGGAAGAAAACCAAAAAATTGTTGTTGCACTTACTAACGAAATTAGACACCAAGGTGCTATTACTAAAACAATAGTAGCTAAAAGATCGACTCAGTTTCCACATAAATATCCTTTTCAAAATCAAACCCATTAAAAACGTTCTCAGTCCCAACTTAAAAATTGAAAAGAAAACAGAGCATGAAGATGAAGACTCATGAAATAGAGAATAACTCTAAGTTACTAGAAAATATCATGGAACAATCGGGTATAACGAGTAGTGAAGAATCTGAATATGGTACTGAAGAAGAAGAGATGTATCAACAAATGGGATTAATAAAATCAAAAGATATGGAAACAATACCCATTAACAAAGTCAAAAGAAGAGTAGATAAAACTGTTGGTAAAAAGGTGTTAGATTTTAATGAAGTTGAGGAAGAGATAACACCTATAATGTTAGAAGAAACAAATGAGGCAAAAAGATCCTACTATAAAAAATATGAAGAGGGATCATGTAGCTATCAAAGGCCCAATATTAAACCTAAAGAGTTTTTAGAAAAAAAGGGCTAAATTTGGAGTAAGGATTATGCCAAATCATCGACCTAATAAAAAAGAACTCACTTTAGAACCAATAAGTGAAACTAGATATAAGTTAAATCTAGATGGTGTAAGAAGACGAGAAGAAGTATTGGATTTCTGGAAGAAAAGCATGATGAGTGTCTTAAACTTAAATACAAATTGGAGATCCTCAAACTTTTTAAACTACATAGAACATACTCTATTTGGTATAGTAGCTGATTGGTATGAAGGAATACCTGGAGAGTATAAAGAAAGTTTAAGAACGAAAGAATCTCCATCAGAAATGTTTACCAAATTATGTGAAGCTATAGACGAAGAGTTTGTTAGAGAAAGAGATGAAATTGACAAAAAGTTTATCGAGTGGCAAAGAAAGTTACACACTCTTGAAACCTATAATATGAGATATTTGGACAACTATCTCTCTGAATTCGAACATTACTATTATAAGATAGGAGAAAATCAAACTAATCTTCAAATGCTCTTTGACAAACTCATAAAACCTATTAATGAAGAAATTAGTGATGGATACCATGAATGAAAAAATAGGTATAATTCTAGAGATATTTTGGGTAATAAAACGAAATTCATAAAAAGATGGGTAGAAAAGAAATGTCGAGAAGTAAAAGGAACATAACAAATGAAAAGACAATTTCTACCATGCTAGGATTTACCAATTGAATGGGGATGTGATAGAAGAGATAATAAATAAAAAAGTATAGAAAGAAAAGCTTCAACAAGAAAAGAGGAGAAAAATATCATAGAAATATTATAAGAAACCTTTTATTAAGAAAAGAAGGTTTTTCAGGAAAGCCTCTTACTGCCCTGAAAAGAAAAGAAATTGCAATTGTTGGGCATGTGGAGAAACGGGGCATTATGCTAATGAATGCAAAAATAGGAAAAATAATAAGTTAGCAGAAGCACTAGGGAGTATAGATTACATTGATATATCTGAAGACGAAGCTATTGAATTAGCTCTAAACAACAACAAAGGAGTTGTGGAGGTAGTTGAGGAAGAAGGAGGTACGGAGTCGGATTATGAAGAAGTCAATGAGATGATGAAAGGAGAGGGAATAGATTCTTCATATTTCACCGAAGAAGCCTTCGATTCAGGTGGAGAAATGACCACTCTAGCTCAACTCCAAGAAGCAGAATCATCCATAGATGAAGAACAAATAGAAAGCATGCGAAAATCAGGGGTCGAATTCTCGGTTATCGCCAAAGAACAGTTCTTCAAGAGACATTTCTTCCCAACACTCTCTAAATTCGTGTGCGAAGAAATGTTAGGAGATATAGTAATAAAAATAACGAGAATCAAGCTACTGAAATCAACCTAATTAATTGGAAAAATATTCAAAAACACAACAAGGGTATAAAGTAGAAATATATTTATGTGTGTGGAATTCAAATATTCATCACTCCTCTACAAGATTTTGGTAAGAATGTGCGATGTATTAACTTTGTTTGTGATAATAGGCACAAGAAATTTAGTGACCAAACTATTAGTGGAGTAGTGTGTAACTTGAGTCAAGGACCAGTGTCTTGGCCGATATGTAGGCCAAACTATTATGTTAGTTTAGAAGACCAATTTGCATCTAAGTTTTTATCGTTAAAACTGTTAACTGAAGGGATTAATATGCATAAGGGAACTTGTCCTCTACAGTTAAAGTGGAAGGTAGTATATAAGTTAGAAAATACCACCAATCTTCCACTTAGAACATGTAACATCCCCGACCAAAGTGCATACGTCATTCGACATTCATATAAGATTAAGAGCATATGCATGACATATTGTCATGATATATAGTAGGTTTTTAAAAGTAATATTTAGTTTTGAATTAAGTTTATTATATTTTAAAAAGTTTTTAAGAAAAAGTTAATTATTATTTATTTCAGAGTAAAGTTTGTAGTAAAGGAGATTTGAGGGTGGAAATTGCAATTTTATCAAACTTTAACCGACTTTGCACAGAGAGATATATATGATGTTCTTCTTCATTGTTTTTCATATAAGTTACGTGGATCACAAAAAAGGGGAGAAAAGTGTGTTGATTTTGATGGTGTGGAGTTTATTTGTTGGTTTTAATACGTGATCTCTTCTATCGGGTTTTAATCTCGAAGTACAAGCGTGATTTGGTAAGTTTTAATTAGTTAATGGTTATCTGGATTTTCCTAATTTTTCCAGATCTAGATCTACAGTTGCTTTTGATTTGAAAATCAATCGCTTTGTAATTCTCAGAGGGTGTTTTCGATATCGGATTTATATTCGGTAAAAGATTTCAGACTGATTTTAGGGTTTCTCTTTGTAATGATATTAGGGAGCCCTTTAATCAAGTTTTTCAGAAAGGTTTGAACTAGAAAAATGTTCTTATATATATAGTTTATCGGTGTCAAGTTTTAAGGGATTCAGAATTATGCACAAGAAGTTATAATGCATTCTGGCATTTCATTCCATTTGGGGTTAGAGTTTGTAAGATTAAATAGCCTAATTTGCATTGGGTTACATATAGGAGCACAAATCATATATCGTGGTCAAAGAGAAAAGGAAGAAATATAGTATTTGTTTTAAACAGGTGAGTATAGACCGGAGATTCAACCCTATGTGCTATATGTGCCATACAAATATATGAGCTATATGGATATATGTGCTTTATGTATATATGTGATATATGAGCTATATGGATATATGTGTTATATGGATTATCTGGATATATATGTTTTATATGATAGCTCTAAAAATTGCAGAGTTGTTTGCACAGAAAGTATGATAACAGATGGCATATGATATATGATTTCAGAATGCATTTGATTTCATAGCATATTGCAATGAGATTAAAAGTACTTGTGATTTTCCCGCTCTGAATTTGTATTACATGACCTACGGGTCATAGAGGATCTTCAAATCATACAGGACCTACGGGTCATACATGATCTTCAGATCATATAGGATCTACAGATCATACAGGACCTACGGATCATAACTCTTATAGGGACCATAAGAGTCCATATACAGTAAACCCGAGGCAGATTCAGGCTTGAACAGTTCACAGAATAAAGAATCGAAAACATCAGCATTTTCATTTGCATAGTAAATTCATATATGATATATATAATATGTATGAATAGGTTTACTGACCAATTGTTTGACTCTGTGTGAAATAATTGATTATGGTTTATATTCACTGAGTATGCGACTCACGCAAATCGCAAAACAATTTTTTCAGGTTTAGCTATCTCTTACTGACGTGTGTCTCTTTTAGAGGTCACATTCATACAGATCGGTCGGCTGAAACTCAATGCAACCTTCTCCTCCTCATTTTGCATCATAGACATATGACTTGTAATAGAAGTTAGAGTAATTGATGTATTAGTATAAAAGTAAAGACATATAGATGTATGTGTGCAACCTTATATGGTTGTTACTTTCTGATATGTGCTGATGTGAAAATAGTTGCTATATGTGAATTATCTCTTTATATAAGGGATAAGTTATTACAAAGTATATGTCATAGGGTATAGGGGTGTCACAGAACCCAAATGGTAGAAGCTAATAAATATGAGATTAGTGGACCAGGACAATTAGCAGTACCCGTTAAGGTAAAGCCGAAGAAAATTAATTTAAAAACATGTTGGGTAAATGCCTTTGAAAACCCTTCAACCACTAAGCATGAAAAGGTTTTAACAATTGATGAGGAAGGAAAAATCCATACAAACTCACAACCTCCAGCAAGTTTAATAAGAAACAAGAGTCTTTCTAGAAGTCAAAGTTCGAGGTTCAATCCTAGTCTTAATCTTGCTCAGAGGAACTAGTTATGCCCTTCAATTAGAAGTGTTAAGGAAGAGAGTCCATTCCGAGTAGATAAAGATATTGTTAGTCTTCTAGCGGCATTAAATAGGAAGTTAGAACTTAACAGCCTTGGAAGAACACTTCATGAACCAGCTAGACATAGTATAGATCTAGGATCAACATCAGTTTCTAGTTCTAGTTCTAGCACTAGCTCAAACCCCACATTTCTTCCAGCAAAACCAAGAGAAGCGTCTACTTCTAGAGTTGATAAAAGGTTAATAGGGTTTAAAACAAAAACTATTAGTGAACCTGTATATGAAGGAAACGAGGAATCAAATATGCAGATAGAAACGTTCATGAGAGTCACTAACCCAAATAGCATCTACATCCCTATAACTATCTGCATTGAAGGATTTAATGATTATGAATTATGTGCTTTCGTAGATAGTGGATATTCTGTATGTTTTGGAAAGAAATCTTTATTCCCAGAATTTATGTGGAAATCAGCATCCAATTCAGGTCAGAATAGTTGATAATAGTATCATGACTCACTCAAAAGTCATTCTAGATCTATGATAGGCGTGAAATGGTCGTGCAAATCACGGCTATGCAAAAGAGTCCTAACAAACCTAAAGACTGTAGTCTTAGGGAAGTAAGGGTCGAATCCACAGGGAGGAGATTTATCTTTCTATGTGAATTTTATTTCAATTAAATTAAAAAGGGGTTTATGAAGTAAATTAAATAACAAGCATGCAAAACTAATAAAGCAATTAAAGTTGGAGTTTTTATCAAATTAGGAAAACACTTAGTCAACAAGAGATCCACATTCGTATGATAAGTTGATCATAGATTCACTCAATATCGCATGCATATGGAATTCCAATTCCTTTTCAAAGATAATTAATTGCACAACCAGATACTATCAATCCTAACTAATTGAATAACCCTGAAACTATCAAGATTCAACTCAAAAGCAACATTAAGAATAGGAATATAACTAGGATACAATTCTAGCATAAAACAACCAGCTTTTATATTAGAATGCAATTTAACTCTCTTCTGCAATAGACTAGCACAACCAGATACTCGTACAATGCAGTTTGCTACTATGAAATAGAGAAAATCAACTAGTAATTTCTGTAGATCTAGCAATTGAGATTCAATAACAACCACCCTAGAAATTATTGAAATCAATCACATAAACAAATCAAACAAGAGAGTAAAATAATTCCATACAATAGATAAAGAGTATAAATCTCACAACTGAAAGTCAAACGATGGTTCAAATTGTCTGACTAAGCAAAAGGTCTTAGTTCTCCATGAAAAGCTAAAACTCTGAAAGAAAAATACGATAATAGTGTATGAGAGATGCAACTCTCCAAACCCTAATATAATAGAAATAGTTCTAAAAAGTCTATCCAAAAATACATAAACTCGGAATAAAGTTGATAAAGATATGACCAATCAAAATATAACATGTGGCGAACTCGGACTTGCGCGTTGTTAGAGGCGGCGGTCGCCGCCTGGTCGGCGGCGGTCGCCGCCAGCACCAGGATGCCGATCTTCAGTTTTCTTCAATACAGCTTTAAAACTCCAAATTAATGCATCTTCGGGTCTTCCTTCTCATAGCTGAAAATAGCATATAAAACACCTAAAAACCACCACAAATATACTCTAAAACCCCTCCTAAATACACAACATAATTGTGTATATCAAACTCCCCCACACTTGAATCTCACTCGTCCTTGAGTGACTCAGAATACCATCACTCAAAAAACTATAATCCCCGGATCATCAAAATGCAAGGAAGCGTACAAAGAGGAATAAAAGCATTCTCATGCAAGCACTACCCAACCTAAACAACAAGATATAGCAAATAATCTCTAACCACCTACTCTACTCAATATCAATACAAATGAGCATATCATCATCAACCACAACCAATCATTATGCTCAACCCAAACCACCAATCAATCCCCAATATCCATCAAAACACCAATCATCCACCCACGAAAAACTAACCACTAACAAGTCCATCAAAAACATCAACAAAGAGAGTGAAAGTCTCCAAAAATCTACACCTTATACCTCCTAGTGAAAACCTACCCAAAACACTCCTATACTCCACTTCTTATGTCTCCTGTGCTGGTAAAAGATAGTCCTAAAACACTCTTTTTTCACTCATTTTGCTTAGGCACTTTTTCAGGTTTTCACCTAACACTCTCATTTCATTTTTTCAATATTGGACTCACCAACTCACACCACTCTGAATCTATTTTTGCCAAGGCCTAGTGCCTGCCAGATTACCTGCTTATTACCTAGACTGCCCTTTCTGGTTTTCAGTCTATCCCAGGATTTTATTTTGCCTTTTTTTTAAATTTTTATGGCTTTTTTATATATATTTATTTTTATAGCATATCAATAGTAATATAATTCCAACTCCCCCACACTTAGAACACACATTGTCCTCAATGTAGTAAAGACAAGATAAAATAAAAGGGGAAGTAGAGAATAATACCACTACTGATCAAATGGTGGTGGTGGTGGATACTGTGGATAGTCAGGATATGATGGGTAAGTGGGTTACACGCCCTGGAAAAACTGAGCCTGCTGCTGGAAATAGCTAGTCTGCTGCTGAAAAAACTGAGACTGATCCTGATGGAACTGGTGGATCCGATCTATAGAATTAGATAAAGCAGACTGCTGAACAAACATCTCCTCTTGACGAACTAAGAGCTGGCTCATCTGGCACATCATATCATCCTGCCAGTTCAAACCAGTATCCTCTCCTGCTGAAGTACTAGGAAAATCTGAAACAAGAGCATCCTCATGCATAACTGTGTCTCCCTGAGGAGCAGTCTCTAGAATAGGTTGAGGAGCAGCCTGTGGAGCAGAAGAAGAAGAACCCGGAGCTCTAACAGAAACTGCCAACCGTCGGAGATCAAAGTGATGATACTCAGGTCCAAATGGTAAACCATAAATGGGCAAACGAATCTTATAAGCACCCATAGGACCAAACAGATAATCAATATGAGCCCCAGCCTCAACAATCACTGAAGCGTTCTTCAAAAACTTCCTATCATAAGTGAATCGGGCAGAAAGCCGCTCAGCTGGGGGGAGGAAAAGGAATGCCCAACAACTCAACAATGAGAGAGATTATATCGCCAATAGCAATCTTGCAGACATCAAGGAACTCATCAAGATGTTGAATGGGATCCTCAAGTGGAGTTCCGTTGAATTTTGGGAGTAGATGAACTACTACTGTCTTGAGCTCAAACTTCACCCCTTCACCAAGGGATGGGAATTGCACTGCACGTGTAGGCTGATTCAGATTATGAGCGGTCAAGCTCTCAAGAGTAACTCGTTGATCACCAATTGTTCGGGTTCCTTGCAGTAGTGCACGCACAGCTCGACGAGTTCTGAAAAGAGTCCGTTCAATTTCTAGATCAAAAACAAGTGGTGAATTATTAGTAGCACGGGTGTGAACCATAAGATAGGTTCACACCAAAATTGGCACAAAAATTACACAAAAAGACAATTATTGCCTCCCCGACAACGGCGTCAATTTGATAGGCGTGGAATGGTCGTGCAAATCACGGCTATACAAAAGAGTCCTAACAAACCTAAAGACTGTAGTCTTAGGGAAGTAAGGGTCGAATCCGCAGGGAGGAGATTTATCTTTCTATGTGAATTTTATGTCAATTAAATTAAAAAGGGGTTTATGAAGTAAATTAAATAACAAGCATGCAAAACTAATAAAGCAATTAAAGTTGGAGTTTTATTCAAATTAGGGGAAACACTTATTCAACTAGAGATCCACATTTGTATGACAAGTTGATCCTAGATTCACTCAATATCGCATGCATATGGAATTCCAATTTCTTTTCAAAGATAATTAATAGGACAACCAGATACTTTTAATTCTAACTAATTGAATAATCCTAAAACTATCAAGATTCAATTCAAAAGCAACATTAAGAATAGGAATTAATTAGGATATAGTTCTAGCATAAAACAACTAGCTTTTTATACTAGAATGCAATTTAACTCTCTTTTGTAATAGAATAGCACAACCAGATACTAGTACAATGTAGTTTGCTACTATGAAATAGAGAAACTCAACCAGTAATTTCTCTAGATCTAGCAATTGAGATTCAATAACAACAACCCTAGAAATTGTTGAAATCAATCACATAAACAAATCAAACAAGAGAGTAAAATAATTCCATGAAATAGATAAAGAGTAGAAATCTCACAACTGAAAGTCAAACGATGCTTCAAACTGTTTGACTAAGCAAAAGGGCTTAGTTCTCCATGAAAAGCTAAAACTCTGGAGAAAAAAAACGATAATAGTGTATGAGAGATGCAACTCTCCAAACCCTAATATAATAGAACTAGGTCTAAAAAGTCTATCAAAAAATACATAAACTCGGAATAAGGCTGATAAAGATATGACCAATCAAAATATAACACTGGCGAACTTGGACTTGCGCGTTGTCAGAGGCGGCCGTCGCCGCCAGCACCAGGACGCCGATCTTCAATTTTCTTCAATCCAGCTTTAAAACTCCAAATTAATGCATCTTCGGGTCTTCCTTCTCCTAGCTGAAAATAGCATATAAAACACCTAAAAACCACCACAAATATACGCTAAAACCCCTCCTAAATACACAACATAATTGTGTATATCAATCTACCAATTATGCTAGGGGGTTACCCATGTACAATTCTTATATTATGGGCTACTGAACAAACATCTTATGACATGATATTAGGAAATAATTTCCAAAGGTTATATTCTCCATGTACCTAGAGTTTAGATAAAATGATATTTACTATTAATGGAGAATTAGCTTGGGTAAGAAAATTGAAAGAGGCCTATACGCATCAAAAGATTGAATTCACATGCAGTAAGCGTGGTGAGGAGCATATTGTTCCTACACAAAGAGAATTTGCACTACTAATAGATGACATAACTATAAAAGAACAAATTATTAGTCAACAAAAGGATTTGTGTAAGGAGTTATACTCTGAAGATCCTTTAAAGTTTTGGGATAAAGATAATTCATTTGCTAAGTGATAGGCCAAATCCTACCCCGCAAGTGTACGGGATCGGTTGTAATACCAAGGTGTCGAACTCTGGGACTATATAGTATTAATTGTAATCAAATCATTAGACTAAGTCATAAAAATAAGAAAAGATTGAGTTGTGATTTTTTCTATGAAACTAATTAAAGCAAACAAACAATTAGGTGGGCAAATCAATGGGAGAAAGGCTTCTAAGATTAAGGATCACCACAATAATGCTTCGGTAGACTAGATGATTTTACAATCTTAATTATGACTTTGTTTGAAGGCAATTGTCTAATGTATCCGCTAAATTCTTTCAAATTTTAACAAACGTATCTAGACTCAATTAAACATCCACTTTCGTGACATGGAAATTAAAATTTAGACCTTTAAGCACTTAGAATTTAAGATTAAATTGAATCAACATCCGCTTTCATGACTTGCTAACTCAACCCAACCTTAAGGTTTCTATGACAATTGTTATTACACAAGAGATATCAAAATACTTTCATAATAGAGAAAACTCAGGTTCAAATCCTAGGGTTCCAACAGGAAAAAGTACCTTTCAGTCTCAATCCCATGTCTAACTACTTATCAAAGTTTTCACCTTTCAGTCTCAAACTTGGGCAAGTTCCCATTCAAATAAATTACTAGGGCATAGAACATCTAGGATTGAATCAAACAAAGCTTCAAACAATAGATTGTGCAATTTAATATATTAGTCTAGCTACACATTATTGGGCTCACCCCAACCTTAGAATTTAGGGTTTAGCTAGACATGGAAATAGAAGAAATCAATTCAATACTGAGAATAAACATACCGGATTGAAGAAACAAGTAAACTTGATTAAAATCTAGCAAATCTCAACTCAAAATCAAAACAAAGTCTTCAAATCACCAACAAATCTCTCTAAAACTTGTCTCTCAAGCAATAGAAATTAGGTTAACAACTTGAACTCCAATCTAGAAAACAAAGTAAAGTATTTATACTAAGGATAGGGTGGAAGAGGCGGCCCAAAAACCCGACCTAGAGGGGAGCAAGATCCACGGCGCGCGTCGTGCACCGAGGCGCGCGACCTTACACTATGAGACGCACGACCGTGCACTAGACCATGCACAACCGTGCACTTGATGCACGATCTGGTCCTAGCGCACGATCTTGGCCATGGCAGCGCACGGGATGAGCCTTAGTGTCGTACGACAGTGCACTTGGCACGCACGGGCGACGCCTTTCTCTGAGCCGAGACGCACGATCGTGCGCCATAGGTGCACGATCTGAAGAATTGCAACACTGCTTGCACGACCGTGCTCCATGGGTGCACGACCTTGGCCTTGATCGTGTGGTTCCTTCTTTTCGGCTCTTGAATCGTTCTTTTCCGGTCCCGTTGCCTCCTAGACTGAAGTCTTGATTCCGCCAAGTATCCAAACGCGTTACAAAACTTCTCCAAAGTACCTAAAAAGCATACAAATACGCGTGTAGACATCTATAACGGAAACTCAACTAAAAGTACTAGTAAACACAAGACTAATGCATGAAAACATATAAACTAAGGTCTTAAATGCATGTCCTAATATGCTCTAAAATGCAAGTTATCACTAAGATAGAATTAATAGATCCTAAGATTGTTATTAGAGTAAAATAGATGGTCTACACCTTTAAAGACCAACAAGAATTGAAGGAACAAATTGATGATTTACTAAAAAAGGGTTTAATTAGAGAAAGTAAAAGCCCTCATTATAGTCCTGCTTTTATGGTCATAAATCTTGCTGAAGAAAAGAGAGGAAAGGTTAGAATGGTTATCAATTATAAGAAATTAAATGATAATACTGTCTTTGATGGACATTATATCCCTAATAAAACAGTTCTATTTAATAGAATACAGGGAGCCACATGGTTCTTAAAAATGGACTGTAAAAGTGGATATTGGCAAATTAAGATGGAAGAAGACAGTATACCATTAACGGCTTTTTGTGCACCACAAGGTCATTATGAATGGATAGTTATGTCATTTGGTCTAAAAAATGCACCACAAATATTTCAAAGGAGAATGGATAAAATCTTTAAAAACCTTAAGCATTGTTGTCTTCTCTACATTGATGATATCTTAATATTTTCCAAAAAATTAGAACAGCATATGCACGACCTTAGGGTTATAACTCAAGAATGTGTTAATCATGGCATCATCTTAGGACAGAAAAAATGTATTTACACTATGCCAGAGATTGAATTTCTTGGGTTGAAGATTAAAGTTGGACAAATAGTATTACAAGATCATATCCTAGAAAAGGTAGAAAAATTTCCTGACAAAATAGTGGATAGGAAGCAATTAGAAAGATTTTTAGGATGTCTTACTTATGCCTCTAATTTTATAAAAAAAATTAGCTAAATTAAGAAAACTCTTGCAAGTCAAGTTGAAAAAAGAAGAGGTTTGGAACTGGACTAATCAGGATACAAAGGTAGTCCAAGAACTTAAAAATGTTGAATGAATTTGTAACACCCCTATTTTGCAACACTGGGTATTACCGCTAGTGACCTCGGATTTTACCGTCCAAAGTCACCCAAGGCTTTAAATAATTTATTGAGAATGTAATTAAAGAAGAAATTGATGAAATGCGGAATTTTATTTATTAATAAGAACTTTCGTTCATTACATTGAGAGTCATTTTACAAATGATGTAGCAACGGAAAATGAAGCTCATTTTAGAAAGGGTTGAAAAGATGTATTTAAACATACATGTATGTTTCTCCAATACAAATCATATGATGATGGTTTGCTTGGTTAAAATAGAAGAGTTGGTGCACTATCTTCTGAATGCTTTACTCTTTAAAATTTTTTTCCTTCCTTCAACTTCGTCTTGCCGTGATCTTCTATCCTTGTATAATTCTTCTCGAATCTTCTAGCCTTTGTCTTCAAACTTTGGTGGGAACTTCCTAGAGTCTGGGATAAGTCGCGAAGGGCGAGAAATGTCAGGCAAAAATGCGGAAAAGTGGAATTAGTCTAAGGAGACTAAGCAAGTGAGAATGGAAATTCTCAAGGGTATGATGGTAATTTATAATATTCGAGAGATATTATCGGGATGAGTTTTGAGGTATAGGACTTTATGTGGGGCTTATCGGAACGGAGAAGAGTGTATCTTGAGGGGAGATAACTCGTTAATCGAGAGAAGAGCTACGAGATTGTAGACTTCTTAGAGTAGAAAGTATGCTGGGAATGTTTATTAATTCATACAAGTTTTGAAAAACTCCCGCGCCCTTGTCGGATCTCAACCAACCTCATCTTATTTGGTGCTCCAGATAGGGGAGGTGGCCCGAAAGCGCTTAAGTACCCGCCCACCTTAGAGAAGAACGAATAAGCATTCAGATTGGAAAGACGATCTTTTCAAGAACCGGGAGTCGGGCAGTCTTTCCACGTTGTACTACTCCAACCCGGTTTTGGTTTCTTTTAATTGTGCTTCGGCACTTATCTTATATCGTCATAAAACTTTCACTTACGTTAACTTGTTTTAAGACTGTGGGGGGCCTGCATAGGCCCGGACCACTAACAGGAAAAAAGTTCCGTTACTTAGCTAGAGTGCAAGCATCCCCCTGTTGCGTAGGAGCGGACATGGATCATGATCGAAAGTCGTAATTTAGGCATGGTGGCAATACGACTTAGTTCATTATATAGAGGTGTCGGGTTAGTCACGCACCCTCACTATTTCACCCAAACCGATCTCTAAACGAGATCATAAATAATCAAGGTCACAAAAAATACTATCATAATAGTCCTATCAAATATCTAATTAACGGAATAACGATAATAGTGGGGTCATTATTTCTAACAATTCATATTCCTAGATTCGTTTATTATTAGCAAACAAGTTGTTTCAAACATCAAGAAATTTCACAAAACGAATTATTAAGGCTACAAAGAGAAATTCCACTTGCCTTAGCTTAGCGATCGTATACGAACGAATGAATGAGAATTGTTGTCTTAGTCGGAACGGAAAACTCGACCTAGCGAAACGAGTGATACGAGCGAACTTTAATAAGAATTTATTTAATTCTTCTAAAGTTTTAATTGTCTCTTACATTCCTTTTATAAGATAATTAATAAACTAAATTATTATTATTATTATTATTATTATTTTTGATTAGGTAATAATTAGGGTGCTCTCCTTTAAGGAGGGCGCCCTAGAGCATCCTTGCGGATGAGAACTAGAAGTTCTAGGTGAGTCTTGATACACTCTACCGGGAGACTGTGGCCCAAACTAGCAATTTTGTCGGCCACAGCGTTACATTCCCTGAATACATGGTTAATCACTAGGTCCTGTCTTCCGTGAATGGAAACCAGGATGTCGGTGATGATTAGTTCGACCTCCCAAGGGCAATAGGACTTCCCTTTAATAGCATTTATGACCTGGAGATTATCCCCTTCAATTTCCACATTCCCTATTGATCTATCTTTTATCTGCCTTATCGCTTCTCGGAGAGCTAGGGCTTCCGCTTTTAATGCTGACACTTTTCCAAAACCAGTAGTCAAGATTTCGACTATCTGACCAAGATGGTTCCAAAAAACAATTCCACCAGACGTGTTGCCATTAGGTAACTTTGAGGCATCCACATTTACTTTAATGTATCCCGGTTTGGGTTTTTTCCATTTCCTTTGCCTTCTTATGGTTTTACTTTTACTTTTTACCTGGAATATAGCTTCCTCATCCTCTTTCCATTTAGACGCTTTCTCCCAGTTTGCTAATTGATTTCTTATGTAAGTTGTTAAGTCTGTCATTCCTTCGTTTTGTCCTTGTTGAAAAATCAATTTGTTGCGCTGATGCCAGATACTCCACCACACTACTGCTAAACAAGTGAAATCTTTTTTCCCTAGAAGTTGGTAGATTTCATTAAGAATTATTCTTGGTGTTTTGTTTTGTGGGTCATAGGCCTGAATGGCGCTAGCAATATTATGGCTTACTTTGCTAGTTATGTAAATTGTGTACGGGCACTTTGTTAGTAAGTGGTTCATGTCTTCATTATTACAGTCACACAAAACACACCCTCCTGGCGTTATGATTTGTTTATCCCTAAGTCTAGCTTTCGTAGGGAGTCCATTATTATCAACTTTCCAAAGGAAGTTTTTGACCTTTGGGTATGTATCTAATTTCCACAACCAGTTATTAATATGCGGTGTGTGTCTTTCTAAGTTTGTAATTAGGTCTGCGGCAGTTGAGGTGAAGAACCAACCATTCTTGCTAGGGGCCCAATACAGTCGGTCTTGGATATGATTATCCGTGATTGGGGTACTTTGGATTTGCTCGACAATGTTATCCGGAAGTATCTGTCTTAACTCCTGAATTTTCCATTTATGTTCAGGCGTAATCCATGCATTTATCGTTACTTTTTTGTCCACATGTGATGGGTTCTTTGCACTGGATCTAAGGGAACCTCCAGGTAGCCAGTTATCTGTCCAAAATTTTACTGTTTCTCCGTCTCCAATTTGCCAGATCAGGCCTTTATAGAATTCTTCTCTTAATTGCATCAACTTCTTCCATTGCCATGACGTGTTTGCTTTTATCTTATATGTAAATAGATTTTCATTTCTAAGATATTTTTGTGAAATTATCCTGACCCATATATTATTTGGTTCTGCTAAAATTTTTCAGAGCAATTTCATTTGAAGTGCTTTGTTCATATGTTCTGTTTTCCTGATTCCTAATCCTCCTACCTCTTTGGGTTTGCAAATCTTATCCCAGCCTACTAGTGGTTTATAAGTTCTATCCTTATTCCAAAAGAATCCCCTATTCATCCTATCCATTTCTGAGTGTGCATATGACGGAAGCATAAAACTTTGCATTAAGTAATTTGGTTTTGTAGCTAGGTTGGCTCTAATCAGTGTCGTTCTTCCTTCTTGGGATAGCGCGTCCGCCTTCCACTTTGTGAGCTGTTTTTGTGCATTTCCAATAGAGTCTTTAAATGTGTCTTTGTTGACGTTACCGTTAATAATTGGACACCCTAAATACTTTTCTAGATTCTTCATTGTTGCAATCCCCAAGGCTTGTTGTACCATGTTTTTTTGTTGGGGCGTCATATTTTTAGAGGTTTGAAAAGCTGACTTGTTATAGTTAACCTTTTGGCCCGAAACTCTACAAAAATCATCAATAATGGTCTTAACTGTTTCGCATGATCGTTGGGATGCTTTGGCAAATATTATGATGTCATCTGTAAAGGCTAAGAATGGGATTCGAGTCCCACCTCGAGCAATTGGGAATCCTATTGTCTTTTTGTCTAGTTCGCTAGTTAATTGTAGTTTTCTTGCTAGAATTTCTGAAGCAAGTACAAATAAAAAGGGCGATAAAGGGCCGCCTTGCCCGAGTCCTCGTTCCGGGCTAAATGGCTTTGTTGGTCCATTGTTTACAAGTACCGACAATGACACCGTACATATGCATTCCCTTATCCAATCAACCACTTTCTTGTCAAACCCGAATCTAGTTATTACATCCAATAGATATTCCCAGTCTACTCGATCATATGCTTTTTCCATATCCAGTTTGATGCCAATCCACCCATCCTTGTTTTTTGTGGTTATAAATGAATGAAATATTTCATGTGCTATGAGAATATTGTCTTGAATAGATCGGTTTGCTTAAAAACCCCTTGAAGGGGGTGGATAATCCTAGTTATGACCTTTTTAATTCTCTCTGTTATGATTTTCGAGATGATTTTATAGATAGTGGAACATAGGCTTATTGGTCGGTAGTGATTGGTTGATTTTGGGTTCTCTATCTTGGGTATAAGAGTTATAAACGTGTGATTAATTTGTCGTAAGATTTTTCCTGAATGAAAGAAGCTTTTTACATCTTTGATTACTGCTGGGCCTACAATATCCCAATATTTCTTATAAAATTCCGCAGTCATACCATCCGGGCTTGGTGATTTGTCGGAGCCTAGCTGCATTACCGTTGCTTTAATTTCATCATTTGTGACAGCACTAGTTATCATGTTATTGTCCTGGTCTGTGATTTCTTTGGTTATTAGGTTAAGATATTCATTTGCATTATCTAGGTGAATTTGTTGCCTAGTATATCTTTTTTGAAATCTTTTCGAATTTCTTCTCTAATGTTATCTCTACCTAGGATTTCAGTACCTTCCAACGTGGTGATTTCCTTGATTATTTTTCGGTTGCGTTTCCCACTCGCAACTTTATGGAAGTAACATGTGTTAGCATCCGAGAGTTTGATGTGTTTCGTTTTAGCTCTTTGTTTCCAATATGTTTTATGAAATTTTAGGATGCATTCTTTCTTATTCAACAATCTTAGTTGTTTTTGGATGGTGTTTGGTTGGGGGGAGATTAAGATATTCTTTTGAATTTCGACCAGTTGTTCCTCAATTTCTTTTAATCGTTCAAAAGTGTTACCTAGTGTATGTTTATTCCATATTTTAGCATGTTGTTTAAAGAGTTGTGTTTTTTGTACTAAGTTAACATATTCGAACCCTGAAATTGCACTCTCCAAGCTTGCTTAACCACATTTCGAAAATCTTTTCTATACATCCACATTTTTTCTACTTTGAACGGTTGTGCTTTACTTGTTTCATCATTACTTAGCTCCACTGTAACTTTACAATGATCTGAACTAGTAAACGCATGATTCTTGGCACTAATGTTAGGGAATTTTTGCATGATGCTATTACTTACAAGGACTCTATCTAGCTTTTCATAGATGTTGTCAATTTCCGTCTTATTCTTTCTCCAAGTGAATTCGTTGCCATACGATGGAATGTCTTCAAGAAGACAGTCATTTTTAAAATTAACCAATCTTTCAAACCGGCTGGACTCAGGGTACACCCCACCTTTTTGTCATTCGGTTCTTGTATTTCGTTTAGATCCCCAATCACAAGAGTGGGGAGGTTTAATTCTTTTATCGTTTGTGTTAAATGGTTCCAAAATTCGCCTCTGTCCCTAACATTGGGTGGAGCGTAGGTAAAGCATATGGATATCACTTCTTTCGTTACAAGGTGGTGATATTTAACGATCACATACCTTGGTTCTTGGACAAGAGTCGTGATTTCCTCATTGATGAGTTGATGTGATTTCCACAGTATAGCAATGCCACCCGCACGACCCATGGCGGGAGACCAGACGACATTATCGAAACCTGCACATCTCCAAACCTGATCGCTTGGGAGAGTATCCGTTTTAGTTTCCGCTATTGCCATAATTTGTACTCTTTGAATTTTACAAAATGAGTCAATCTCTGGCCAAAACGACTTTCTCCCTATCCCCTTATAATTCCAAAAACCAATCTTCATAATAATTTATTTGTTGTATAAATTCCACCTCTACTGTAAAGATTTTGCAAAATGGTTGTTATCTTGTTTCCTAATCGCATGCTAACCATGTCGTCTTGGCTTATGATGCACTTTATACTCAACCTGTTAATATCCCCGCGTTTCATTTTTCCCAGCAAGCCATACAAATACATGCATTTACTTTGTTTCATATTTTCTCTACAAAGCCAGTTACATAATAAATACCATAGAATACAAGCACTGGATCTTTTGTCTTTACATTCAACAACTTCATAGTTCAATGTTTTGTCTATTTTTATAACCGCTCCTGAGCCATCGAGAGAACAAAATTGTATAAAGCTGCACATATCCTGCAGATCCTTTTCTTTAATGCATGTATCTTGACCTTTGTTGCTTTTGTTTTTCCTGATGTTTTTGCGTGCCCCGTCAGATTTCATATTTGTGTGCACAGCATTCCTCCTTTGCATGTATCCTTTGTTTCCTTGTTGGTCATGGTTCCTACACATTTTCCATAAACATATATACACATCAGCACACCACCAAGCATAACATTCATCAAATTGAATATAACAAGGCCATGCCATGAATCTCAGATGACTAAGCCACCAGAAGTTCAAAGCATTAAAGTAGCTTGTATTTTTCATAATTCTTAGGCAAATATAGATCATACTATTCATCCTTTTATAAACAAGAATAGGTCTCAAATTAACTTTAGTTTGCACCATAGTTAAAATCTCACAAAAACTATCACTAGCATTCTGAATTGGTATAATAATTTTCCTGCATGGGTAAATTTTGTTATTTCTCATAGCAACTATGTAATAAGAAACATATATTTCATTAACCACCTCTAACTGAGGTTTAAACAAGCTGAAATACATCAAGAACATCAATTTTAGATAGAAGATGATGGCCAAACCACCCAAGTACCAGCCAAAGCAGGACAAGGTACACCAAAAAGCTGACAGTGGTTTTGTCACAATCTCCTCCATTACAGCCCTTTCATCACAATACTTCCTCCACCAACAAGGATCACTTAACTTACATAGACCTTCATACCTACTATTAGACAAGCAATCATCATTCAAACAGGCTAAGAAACAACTAGACATTTCCTTAGTAGACAAGTGATAGCAAGAGGTTGATGGAGTGGCATTCATTGATCACATTTTTATTTTTTTGCTCTCCCCACCCTTCAGTGCAGAAGAGACAGAATCATATTCTCCAGAACTGCCCTTGCGCTTTCCAGATTCAGATGTGGAGTTAACTTCCTTCATTATTTCCATGTGTTCAAGCCTTAACACCACAGAGTTGGTATTAGAGAGGGAGTGGAAGGAATCCATCTGAGAGTCTTCCATCAGCCCTTCATCAAGCTCATTTTCAATATAGGCCTCTATTTCCTCCTGAGAGTACTCCTCATTACCATCTTCCTCATCCTCCTGAAGAAGGAATTCATTAACCATATCTAAAGCATCAATCTGCTCCTCATCCTCAAGAGCAAGGGCTTCCTGAGAATTAATCATCATCACTTCCTGTTGGAAGAGCTCATCATCAGGGTGGGGTTGCACCTCAACCTTACAACTGGTGTCATCATTGGTGCCATATTCAGGTTCCATCACCACAGGAGCATGAAAAACCTCTAGAGGAGGAGCAATAGAATTTCCAGAAATCTTGGATCTCTTGGATCCTAAAGATGATGAGTCTGTCTTGTATATGACATGAATGCCACTTTTGGGAGGAGGTTCCACATTTTCAGCAATAGCCTTGCCTTTACCCTTAGCATATTCCTTCTTTTTGCCCACAAATTCCCAGTCACCACCTTTATTAGAGGTGTCACCAGTTTCAACAGCCTTCTATATGCCCTTTTTAGACACATGAGGCTTAGGAAGGGTAATAGTAACTGGCTGGTTCTTCACAACAGCAAGAGGGCAACTAGCAAAGGTGTGAGAAGCATCCCCACAGCTTCCACAACCCCTAGGGAAGTCTTCAAACCATACTTTATAAGCATGCTCTTGAGCATTCTCATCAGGGACCAGAATAGTATTGTCCACAATAGAGGCCAAATTCACATTAATACACAGCCTTGCGTATCTCAATCTTTGAAGCTTTTCAGTGTAAGTATCCAGCTTGATCACTGTTCCCATTTCATTCCACCTCATGATGGTACTAAGTACCTCAAAGCTAAGGTATTCAACAAGTAACCTAGGTATTCGGACCCAAACATCCACCACAATTATAGACTCACAAGAAGGGTCAAAGTTGGACCTCCATGGTTTGAGAATCATCAATTGCCCAAAAACATGGTAGGGTCTCCCCTCCCATGCTCTATTCTTTTCAATAGAATTAGCAAACCTAAGCTCCATCCACCCATGGGTTCTAACATGGACATAAAAGTCACCCTTAAGTTGCCAATCCACTCTTAGCTTTTGCCTCAATCTAACCACTTCTATAGCCTCACCCAAAACAAAGGCAAAAAGGGATGTTTCCTTAAGATGATTAATGTTTTCTCTAACACCAGACAGCTGCCCCAAGAAGGCATTCATGTCAATTTTCCCTTTGGCTCTACCCTTATCTTTCTTAGTCCCCGAAGGGCCTGCCTCACAAGGCTTAGAACTAGTGCCACCCTTTAAGGTCTCATGGACCATGGTAGGCATGGGTTCAGATTGATCAAACAAGGGATCAATAAGATCCTGGTCTTTAGAAAAAGAGGAGTTAGAGCAAAGAACCTGCTTAAAGGACCTGTTTTTTTTTGTTTTTCTCCATAAGAACACACTGAAAGAGAGACTTTCCAAGCAAAGCAATGCAATTTGTTTCAATCAGAGAGTAAGATAGAGAGATAATAATAGGAAAGATGGTGTACCCAGCAAGTGAGTAGTTCACATATATATAGGCAATAAGGATATTCAGATCACTCAATAAACAAAGGATAAAATAGCAGGCATGAATAATGGAGAAGTACTACCTGATAATCGGCCTCCTCTCGCACCATTCTTGAGGCTCCTCCACGAGGCTGGAAGGAGCATTTTTCTTCACATTCTCTGACAGAAATGCCCAGAAAAAACGCTGAGAGATCAAACTTCCAAGCCGCAGCCCTCTACCTTCCCCAAATCGCCCTCTACCTTCCCCAATTCGCCCATCACTGTGCCATAGGAGGTCTAGCCCTAGTCTCCACAGTGAGCGACGCTCACCTCTCTCAAGCCCCTTTTTTGTATCCTTTCTGCTATGACAGGAGGTCGTAGTTATCAATCGGTTTCCATTAGCTATCTTCCATTCGGCTCGTGTCAGACGCATCAATCCATGAGCCGTCGCACCACCGGATAAATCGGGATTTTTTGGTGGATTGTGCTCGAAATCCTTCCAAGGCTCGAGAAAGAGGCCAAAAAGGATCATCATTGCAGAGATTGAGGGTCGAATTCCACTCGAGGGGACTAGATTTGCAGATCTAGGGTTTTCAAATTGGGGGTGAAATTGTGGTGTCGGGGAGAGAGAGTTTTGAGGGCTCATCATTATTATTATTATTATTATAATTGAGGTGGAAGTGATAAAATAATAATATTCTTTATTATTACTTCCTAGTTTTTAATATCACAAGTATTTTATAAAATCTTTATTTTATTTTAAGTATTATATGCTTTCGAAAAAACAAGACATACCATTGTTTAAATTATTACATATTTATTTAACTTAAGGTTAATATTAATTTATAACCTTTTTATTTACTTAAGGTCACAAAAATATCTTCTTAATATTATTAAGTGATTATTTTATTATTCAAGGCATGAAAATGAAAGTGATAAATTAAATAAAGTCCATTAATAAAATATTTCCCATATTTTTTTTTGATAAAGGTAAGGATTAGGACATCCCCTTTACGGGGGACGCCCTAGAGCATCCTTGGGGATGAGAGCTAAAAGCTCTGGATGATTCAGAATGTTGCCTAACGGCAAGCTGTGGCCCAACTTAGCAATTTTTTCGGTCACAGCATTGCAGTTCCTGCTAATATGATTGATACGAACATTATCAAAGTATTGGAGATATATCGAAATATCTGACACAATCAGTGTCCCAAGGGCATTGACCTTGTTTTCTAACCTCATTAATAATTGTGAGATTATCACCTTCTATTTCCAGGTTTTTTATTCCCATATTGTGGGCTTGTAAAACACCTTCTCTAAGGGCTAGCGCTTCAAGCAAGTCCACAGAGATCCGACCATACTAAGAAGTTCCTATGTGAATGACTTCCACATTAGATCCCCGTATCACTACACCTAAAGACGCTGACCCATTATTTAGCTTGGATCCATCAACATTTAATTTACAAAAATTCATGGGGGTTTTTTTCCAGCTTTGTTTTTTATGTCTACCACTTCTCAAGTTATGTTTGGGCCTCACTGGTTCCTCCTCACTCCATTTTTTTGTTCCTTCCCATGCCATCATTTGTGCTCTTATATATTGTGCCAAATCCGGAATGAAGTCATTAGGTGCCTGTTGAAACACAAGTTTGTTCCATTGATGCCAAATTTCCTACCAACATACAGTTAGTTCTGTGAGATCTTTTTTACACATTTGTTGCTTAAGTTCACTAAGTATCTGTCTTGGAGACTTATTCCTAGTATCTAATTGTTGTAGAATTTGGGCGGTTTTTGGGTAAATTTTGTTACAAATCATGTGAGTATGTGGGAAATTGATAAGTAAATGGTTTACTTGTCTCAGCATCCTACCCGAGTGAAAAAAACTTTTCACAGCTTTAATTACTGATGGACCCACAATGTCCCAGTATGTTTTATAAAATCCTGCTGACATCCCATCAAGACCAGCGGATTTGTCAGATCCAATATTCATAGGCGCGTTCTTAATTTCCTCATTCGAGACTGCTTTTGTTAACTCCTCATTTTTTGTATTTTTCATTTCTTTACTTATTAGGTTTAGATATTCACTTAGGAGTATTAAATTGATAGGTTCCTTACTATATCTCTTTTTGAAATCATTTCGAATCTCATTTCGGATATTTGTCTCCCCCAGAATTTGTGTGCCATCGCTAGCCTTGATTTTCCTGATTATTTTCCTTTTTCTTCTACCAGTAGCAATCTTATGAAAGTAACCAGAGTTTGTATCAGTGAGTTTAATATGTTTTGTTTTTTCTCTTTGTTTCCAATATGTTTTGGGAAATTTTAGTGTGCATTCTTTTTTTCCAATTACATGTAGTTCTTTTTGTATTTTATCTGGCGAAGGGGTTGTGTGGATTTGGTTTTGAATTTTTAAACGATCTTCTTCAATCACACGTAGTTGCTGAAAGGTGTTACCAAATGTTCTTTTATTCCATTTCTTGGCACGATTTCTAAATATTTTAGTTTTACTTACTAGTTGGAACATAAATGATCCTTGGAAATCGGCCTGCCAAGCTTGTTTAACTATATTTCTAAAATCTTTTCTCTGAATCCACATTTTTTCGAATTTGAAAGGTTGAACTTTTATTGTTTGTCCATTTGATAAATCGATCGAAATTTTACAATGATCAGAAGAGGAGAAAGCATAGTGTTGTGTAATGATTTCTGGGAACCATTGGAGTATTTGGTCACTGACTAGTGTTCTGTCAAGTTTTTTCGTAAATGTTATCCTCTTCCGTCTTATTCTTTCTCCAAGTATATTTACTCCCTGAAGTAGGAATGTCCAAGAGATCACATTCATTTTTAAATTTTATAAGTCTCTCAAATCTAGCATGATCAGGTAATGCTCCGCCTTTCTTTTCACTTGGGTTCTGAATGTCGTTAAGATCACCCATCATAATAATAGAAAGGTGTAAATTCTGTAGGTATAAGGTTAATTGTTCCCAAAAGCTATTTTTTTCGTTTTCCTGTGGTGGAGCATATACAAAACATAGTGCAATAATATAGTTAGTTGCAAGATTTGTATATTTGAGGGTGACAAATCTCGCTTCTTGATTTAGTACCTCAATTATTTCATTGTGCAATTGATGTTCTTTCCACGTCACGCAAATTCCCCTTGATCTACCCCTTGCAAGTGACCAAACTAGGTTGTCAAATCCAGACCTTCTCCAAACTTGGTCCGAAGGCATTGTTTCAATTTTAGTTTCCACAATAGTCATAATTTGAACTCTTTCAATCTTACAAAAAGAATCAACTTCCATCCAGAACGACTTCCGACCTATCCCTCTACTATTCCATAAACATTTCTTCATAATAAACTTTTATTGAAAACCTGAACCTTTGTTCTCTTTTTCCTCTGGAAAAAAAATGAGTTAAGTTTTCTAGAATTACATCACTAGTCAAATTCATAGTGTGTATATCCTACTTGTGTATATCCTGCATAATGCGAACCAAAATATCCATGAAGTTCAAATAGCTCATAAGAGCACAGTCCCTTGTTACATCTCTTTGTTTGTTTAATATTTTGCTCCAAGGGAGTTGATACGCTGGTTTTAGTACAGCGTAATTCAGTATTTTTATTTGGATTTCTGATTGTTTTAGGCTAGTTTAGGATGTTTATCTGTAATATTAGAAGAGCCTACAATTGAAGATTTGGAAGACATAAGTCCTAGTTCGAGCTGAAGAGTTTACGCAAACAAGAACAGCGCCCTCGGGTTTGGACCCGAGCCCGCGGTGGAGAGAAGATCCGAGAAGTTAAGACATGTTGAACCCGCACTCGCGGGCCATGGCCAGGCTCGCGGTTCGAGGAGATTCCGCAGCCGAGGGAAGAGCGATGGAACCGCGCTCGCGGATTCGATCCGCGATCGCGGGTGGAGGTTTATCCGAGGCACCGACTTGGTTTTTATTTTATCTTTTATCTATAATTATATCTTTAGGTTTCGGTTATGTTTCTACTATTTAAGCTTAGTTTCGTGGCAGACTTTAAGGGAACACAAAATCACACATTATCTAGCATACTTTTACTTTTTAGGTTTTATTTCAGTTTTATTATGGAGAACTAATTTCCCTTGGAGTTTGTTTGATCAAGGAAGCTTTTTTATGTAATTCGCGAGATTCTGGTAACTTTTCTATCCCTTGGTTAATATCAAAACTGTTGTGCTAAATTTTATGATTATCAATTGATTTCTCTTGGTGCGCAACTTGTTGAATTTGATTGATATTCTACTGTTTGCATTAGTTTGATTGTTGTCTGTGCAATCTCATTTATCCTTGAAACAACTCTTTTCTATGACCGTGGACTAGAATTGAGAAAGAGTGTTTGATTGTTATTTTATGCATGACACTCGTAGCTTGATTGCATGATTTGATATCCTTCTATCATTAATACTTTGCATGATTTGAATTAAGCGTTCTTGTTCATATCATAATTCTGCTTGGACCGTGGACAAGCGGAAATCTTTTATAAGGATTGGAATTAACATGGGAATTAATAGAAAAGTGGATGAATCAATGATCGAATGATTAAAAAGGTGGAATTGGTTGAATAAACTCTGCTTTTCTTAAATTGATTTAATCCCCAATATTATTTTCTTGTTCGCTTGTTTGTCTAAACTTCCAAAACCCCTGTCTTGTTATTTGCTGATTGTTCAGAATCTTGATTCTCTTGGGTTCGATCCCTTACTTGCATACTATACAGGTTTGTAGTTTAGGGTAATTTATTTTTTATCTTGGCAACAACGACTTTAGCCGAGTCAGGAGTTTTTGGTTATTTGTACTATGCAACCATCCACCCCTTTTATACCAGTACCAAACAACATTGTACACACTCAAAGCATACAAAAAAGATGGTTGGAATATATTCAGTTGTGCTCTTTTCCTTTTTGATTTATCCATAAATCTTCTCTTCGTCCTCCTAGTTGATTTGTCTTTTGTTTCCCACATACACACTCTGCCTTGTTCATTTTGCTTGACTATCTTCTCTGTACAAATACAAGACAATTTTGCATATTTAAAGTGATAATAGAGTTTAAAACCCTTGTTTATATGCCATATTCTATTACTACTTATGTTGTCCATAACTAAGTAACAATACAACTTGCTAAATAAGTTCCAATCAACGTTATTATAATTGGTTTCCTCAACCTTAATGGTGAATGATTCTGTTTTCACATAGTTATTCATATGTTCATTTGGTTCAAGAAGAAAATACACACACTCGGGATTCATTTTTCCAAAAACACAATGCATCAAACGTTCCTGAAAATAAAAGCATTCATTGTATGTAGACAAAGATAATTTAGAATTATAGATCCCATAGGACGAGAGGGTCCTGAGAGAATGTAAATTATCAAGCAAAGGAGAGTTCAAAGGTCCACAATCTTTAGAGTTCATATCCTTTTTGTCAACCAGATTGTAATCTATGGGATTAGTGTAGATTACTTTTTCCAAGAGCTTCTCAATACACATTACTAGTTCAATAAATTGTTTTTCTTTTCCCAAGTTGAACCCAATCCACATCAGTTCAGTGCAAGGAATGTATCTAACAAAGGGGTTATTAGTAATCAGATTAATTTTGATAAGATAGCCTGCATAAGGCTCATGATTCCGTTTCTTTATGATTCTCCTAATGTAAATTCCCCTTTTTGGGTTATAAACCAACATCTTGAAAACATATTCATGATTCTCAGTCACATATAATATCCCAAGTATTTTAATTGTTGTTTTGGCCATTAATTATATACCTCTTGCCATCACAGTAGTTAAACAAGCATCTTCATACATATAATCATATTTAGCTCTAAGCATACTCATGAAAACATAGCTTTTTCGTAAACAAAAACTAGAACTTGGTTTAGAGTTATCAATTTCAACAATCAGCATATAGAAATGCATTAACAATTCTATTCTTCCATAACTTTTATAGATTTGTTCTTTTTTTAGAGTGCCTGCAACACAAGTTCGATAACAACCACTCCTACATCATAACCAACTACAACATAAAGATGAATAATTATAGTCATTAGCATACAAGGCATCAACCCTAGAAAAGGTATGGTTCAAGAGACAAGCACTTAAGTTCTTAACAACTACATCCAACATGGCCAAATTATGGATAAACCATATCAAAGGTGGTTTTGTCAACAGAATATACATATTACAAGCTAGCAGGTCATGAAGTTGGTTTTGAAAACAAAAGGACTCCAAAGGTGGCTTCTAAAAAGCCAATCAACATTCTTGTCTTTTTTTTTGTTCCAGAGGAACTGTCATTGCCTTTATCTTTCTTAGTTCCAGCGACACTTTCCTGGTTTATTCTAGCACCACAAGAAGGGTTACTTTCAGGGTATCGAACAGGGATAAGTTTTTCAAGGAGAGCTAGCATGACAATGCAAGCTTTCCTTTTGTCTTTATCTTTCAAGAACCCCGAAGAGCCAACTTGACATGAGTTCTTATTAGCACTACTACTTATGGTCTCCTCGACCGTAGTAGGTTGTGGGTCTAATTATTCATGATTTCTCAGGCATTCGCCATGATCAAAGGGTGACTTCTCGTCAGAACACAGAATATTCTTGAACGTTTTATTTCTTATCTCCAAAGGATAAGTTTTAGAGTGAGCAACCAGTTCCCATAGAAAGATCCTCATAATAATAGATTTAAAGAGATTCTTAATCTTATTAGAAAAGAAAGATACATGTTGATGAAAGCATCTCACAATATGACCATAGATCAAGTAATCAAAGAACAGGTTTTGGAAAATAAACTTAGTCAGAATATAAGAAGAAGAATTGAACCTGTGTGTTTCAGTTGAATGGCAATTGGTTAGTTCCCTACGATTGAAAGAAGGAACAACAGGAGATCGATATTTGAGAGGAATAGCCCAACTCTCTTCTAGAATGGTGTCAATCTGGAAATTACCTTGTGGATTTCGCTCCCTAGGGCTCCCTCCCTTCGTCTCCACCGTCCAAAGAAGAGAAATCCTTGAACAGTTGTTACTTAACTCGAACCCTAGCCCCCAACTTATAGAGTGAACAAAGGTCCACCAGCCCCGGTGTCTTACAAGCCTCCATCTTCTTGTTTTTTTTCGTCCACTTAGGCGTAGTCGATGTCCTCAGATGCACTTGTGGCCACAGCAGCGAGAATCGCAATTTCTTTACGTTCGCCATGTGGGTACGATTGTTTCGATTTGCCACCCAAAGGAGGCCATAGTTGGTTTCAACCGAAGATTGGCTGAGGAGGAGGCAGAGAAAGAGGTCGATTGAGCCATGGATCTGAAGAATAGGGTTCCAATTTGGGGATTGATTTTCTGGTTTTTGGCACTGTAGAAAGGGTCGGGGAAGGGGGGAAGGGAGCAAGGGTTTCATGTTCTTCTAAGCTGTATTCTAATATTTCCCATATTATTTATATTCCAAATTGATCATATAAATTACTTAGAAAGTAATAATAAAGTCCTTTTTGCTATATCTTTAGTCTATCACCAAAATATCTTTTTATCCCATACTTTAACCATATAAATAACTTATCAAAATGTATTTAAATTTATAATATGCTCTTTAAAGGACATGCAACCCCTTTTTTAAATATATAAAGTCTTAAGATAATATTTTTCCAACAAATTGATCTAGATCTTTTTATTTATATAATAAGCTCCAAGTAATGTAAATATATTATTTATATTACACTTTTCATGTATATAAAACTCATCATGTAATCTTATAATTTATTTAAAAATCTTTCCATATCTTGCCATAGCTATTTGCCTTTTATAAAAACACATGCAAATTATTTATTTAACTTATTTAATCCCATACTTGTTCTTATTAAAATACCTTATACAAAAATATCTTCATAATATTATTCCAAAGCTTATAATAGGGTTTAAATGACATGCAAGACTATATTCTCTCAACAAACCTTATTTTATTTATTATACAATCATTTCTTTATCTTCTTTCTCTTAGAGATCAGTATTATAACAACCCAAATAATAATATTCTTTTATTATCATTTTTAAAGTGAGGTCTTACATTATTTTTATAAAATTTTATATTCAACCAACTATGCATGCAAAGGGAATTTAATCATATAAATTCCTTTTAAACCACATGCAAGATTTATTCAATTTAATTAAATAAATATTAAATATTAAGAAATTATTTTATAAAAAGATATTAATTAAAATGTGATTCGGAAAGTTATACCGAGTGATAACGAGACGGGAATGGGCACGCAAAACGAGGTAGTTGGTCCACACTTCTTTTCTTTCTTCCCAAACAAAAAAAATCAGCACAGCTAGCCAAATTCGCCGGTGTTCTACGTTGTCGTCGGAAGGCCAATGAGGGCGCTTCAAACGAAAGTCGGAAGCTGGACACCCCCTCTACGAACTGTTGGCAATGGATCGGGATAAGGTGGATTGAAGGAGGCGTACGGTGGTCGGGAACTTCGGTCATCGCTAGCCCGTTCTCTTGGAGTGGGTACAAGTTGGTCATCGAGGTAGGTTCAGGCGTTCCTAGCGGGGACACCAATGATGGGGCGGGGATGTAAGTTGCGAAAGCTAAAACCTCTAATCCCCCTCTTTCTACTATTGGCAAAGTTGCCGGAAATGGATGTGTAACGAAGGCGTACGAGCTTGGAGAAAAACGCTCATCACCAGCCCGGAAAACCCGAAAACTATACATAGTCGATTGGTTTGGATGCATTTTCGGCTTGATTTTTGTGGTGTTTGTGCCTGATTGATTGAGGGGTTTTGTAGGCAATTCCTTCCTCTACATTTAGGGACTTGAATAAAAAACATTGGTGGAGAAACGAGATTGGAATCGCTCTTTGAATATCATGCACAACTAGTGCAAAAATCTGGAATTTTTGGGTAAAAATCAGAATTTTGAGGGAAAAAAAAGAGGGTGAATTTCTGAAAATTTGGGGGAGATTATGGACGAAAATGAGAGGAGAAGAAAGGATTAGTTTGTGAGTCTTTCCTTTAGACAATACCCCAATTTATAGTGGTGGAAGACATCCTCTTTGATCCACAGCTCCATGGATGGACCTCTCAGGGAAGAGGTGATCCATGGGGGTTGGTCCATTGTGTGCTTCTTGCAATGGAGGTGGAAGAAGAAGATTGGTGAAGAGGAGAGGTGGGAAGAGAGGTCCTTAGTGGCCATGGGAGGAGGTGGATGAGCATGCATTGCTCAAGCGTCAAATCAAGTCATGTCTTCTAAGAAGGAAGAAGGAAAGTAAGGGAATAAAAGGATTAAAAATCCTTAAAGGGTAGATAAGTTACAATGGCATAGCGGTTTGGAGTGTGTGTTAAGAGCGAGATGCAAGAGGTCTCGGGTTCGAGTCCCAACTCTTGCCTTCTTTTTATTTATTTTGCCTAGTACTATTTTTAGCCTTGTAACACTCCATGATTAATAAAATCCGAAATTTATATTAATCTTTATTTTATTTGAAATTTTTACCACTTTAATAATCATTTATAATAGGTTTATAATTTTATTAAAAATATTTAACACTCTATTTTAAGAGAAACGGATAAGTAAATATATATCCCACTTGCTTACTATGTTTAATTAAATTCTTAATTGTCATTGTAGTAAATTTTATAACCTTATAAAGTAATATGAGATTATTAAGATTATTAAATTCTCTACTTTAGAGAAAAAAATTATTGGGATAATTACCCATTTTATTTTATTTAGAATTTAGCGGATATTACAGAATTTGTCAGTATTATCTCTACCCAATGAGGAGGATGAACTTGCTCTTGAAACTGATGCTAGTAATTATCATTGGGGTACTGTTTTGAAATAAAAGAAATATAACAAGCTTTGCAGGTATAACAGTGGAAGCTTCAACAAAGCTGAATGTAATTACACCGTAATGGAGAATGAGAATCTTGCTATCTTAAAAGGAATTAATAAATTCATAATTTTTCTTGCTCCAAAACCCTTTACAGTGAGAACTGATTGTAAAGGAATTTGGGATTTATCCATAATAATTTGGATAATATGAAAGTGCAAGGGAGGCTCCTGCGTTGGCAATTAGCCCTTAACCAGTTTTCCTTTATTATTGAACATGTGCAGGGATCAAAAAACTCATTAGCAGACAACTTGACACGAGAACTTGCAAGTGAGAAGAATGGTGAACAGAGTACCACCTCCACAAGGAATTTTAAGAATGTATCACGATTATGGATACAAGAATTTCTCTCCAGAAGAAATGGAAGTAATAGTCCACAATTCCCTATCTCTGCGTCCATCAAACGCAAAGAGGCGGGAACTTGAGGAGAAAGAAAAGTACCACAAGGGATGGGTGTCACCTCCCAGTCAGTTTAAAATTACAATAATGGAAGAAGTTAATAAAAGTAGGTGTCTTTATGGGAATCAATTGGTGAACCATTTGATGACCTTACGAGTGTTAGAATTGGAAATAACCAATAAGATACTTCAGCTCCCTTGGGAGCTCCAAGAAAAGCTGAAGGGTTATAGGAAGTATAAAGATTTTCCACAATGGTATTCTTATGTGATGAGCAGGGATGGATGTCCATATTATGATATTTGGGAAGAATGGGGAACTCTAGTTCTCTTTCGTGATAATTCTGGGATTGGAGGAATAAACCTTCCTACTAATCCTTCTGAAGATATGGGAATAATAAAGGGATTGGATTATGGAATGTGCAGCGGCGTATATGGAAAATGTCCTTATAAATGGAGTTCGATCAGGAAGTATTTCACCAAGTTTTAGAATTAGCCGAGGAACTTGAGGGTGGTCTACGATCAGCAGAGTGCGGTCCTTGAGTTCAAGACGATGCCTAAAACTCGTGTCGATCATAGAAAAGCATTGAGTTTTCAATGAAACAAACCTAAGAACTTGTTCCCTCCCGCTTCAAGAGCAGAACTAGATGGGGATACAGATCTAGATGCGAGATGATCCCGAACCGATTTCATAAGCACCATCCATCACCAATCACATTCCACATCCCACTTCCATTTCATTGCCTCGGGCAGTCTCCTCTAGAAAGGAAAGGCATTCAAGCTTCAGAGGCGGGTCAGGAAGGAGCTGGGATGGGATCGGATCCTACTCGAAGCACTCCACCACGAATAAGAGTCTTCGGGTTGGATAGACAGTAGAGATAGGAACTCCTATCTTTAGGGTAGGCTTTCAAGACAAAGATGTACTACTCCATCTGGAAAGGGCTTTCCCCCTCGGGGGGGGGGGGGGGGGGGGGGGGGGAAGATAAGAACCTGCAATAGTCGCGACGCGCCAGAAGAGAGTCAAAAATCCATAAAAAGAAAATCCCTTCCCGGCCGACCGACGGGACTCTACGTCTAGTCCAATCTCAAACTCGGATTAAGAAGAGTGCCCTTGAACTACAGATCAATCATAATAAACAATACATTAAAATGGATTCTCCTGCCGGCAAAAAAATGGGATTATATTTGAGAAGACCACTAGCTAGCGGATCAGAAAGATTTGTATGGAATGTCCTACTCCTGCCTGAGCTTTTCGATCAACCAATCTCCTATTTTAGGGAATCCGTGTTAGGTAGGCTCAGGGATCACTGATTAGTCGAAGCCAGAGGCTCCCTGTGGCTTATCATTTATTGGTCGATCCGGTTGGCGGCTCTTGCATCTCCTGCCTTTCTATGGCTTCATACAAGTTTGCTGACCTGGGACGATCTATTGTTCTCTCTTAGTTGCGGATGCTCATGCTTTCATTCGAAAGCCCTAGCCAGTGATGAATCCTTAGGAAGATCCGAGTATTGAAGTTCAACAGAGTCAAGCAATCTGGGATAGAAGATAAGCTAATTTGTTTTGTGCATGGAGCAAACATGGAGACAAAAGGAGGAAAATCAAGAGCACCTCAATACTTGATTAGGTTTGTTATAGACCAGTTCTCTACATATCCAATAATAATAAGGCAACCGATCCTAAAAAATGCCATTGAAGCCAGAGCTATGGGACTTTTATACATCTATGAATACATCAAGCAGTATCAAAAAACTGACATGCTGATATTCAAAGTAGGATTCACCACTGTTATAATTCCGAAAGAGTTACAACCATATTTTTCGGAAGCAATAAAGTCATCCGATACAATTCAGGATTACTTATCAGCAATAGAATTTGGGAAATATTTATCGCCCAAAGGTCAAGACTTTATTTGGATAAGCTAATGGATTGGGATCCAGAATATTCAGAAAATTTGATGAAGCAATTAGAGCTTGACTTAGATGAAGATGTTGTTGCAGGTTGGGAGGATAATGTTGGAGAAGAAGGCATGTACAACATCGAATATTGCATGGATTATTAACCATCAAAAACCACATCATGATGCCAAGCCACGTGGACCACCATAAGGAATCTCTTTAGTATGTTATCTTTTTTATTACTGTTCAGTGTGCCTTTTCTTTTCAAAGTGGTGGCACTGTTTGCCAGTAGTAAATTGTAAAGAGCATTGATAGAGCATCCAATGCTCTCCAAGACCCTATAAATAGGACCCTTGTAAGCTGAAGGAAGGACACCGAAAATCAGAAAACAAAGTTTGAATCTATAGAAAGAGAAAGAGAAAGCTTTGAACTTGAAAGTGAAGTGGTGTTCCCTCACTCTAAGAGTTTAAATCCTTCTATGGATCTTTCTAGTTTGAGTGTTTGAGTGTTTTCAGTGTGTTTGTGTGCTTGTAATCCTTTCAAATTCAATAAAAGTTTGTTTTTAAGTAAGGGAAAGTATTTAATCGAAAACTATGTCTTGAATAAACCTCTTTCTTGACTACGAATCCTCCATCCACTAAAATTTTTGAGATTTTAAATTAGAGACTACGGTCTGAGAAATGAAACAGATCTGTGTTGTGCTTGAGTTAAGGGAGTCCTAGTTGAGGATTAGCAACCCCTAGAAATCCGGAAGCTACAGGAACACCGGGGGTCCAGGGATACTACGCTCAGGTAACGGTCAAACCTCTCTAATTTATAATTTTCTTTAATTACGAAACATGGTGGGCTTGTGTTCATAGAAAATAATTTATTCACGCTATAGTTATTAGATTATGGTAGTTAGTACCAGTTAAAGTCATTAAATTTATAAATCATTTTTAGCTTGGATATATTTATATAAGTTTTAAATTTTGGTGTACACCTAATAGTATAATCTAAATTGAGTGCAAAAATTGAAATAAAATAAAAAAGATTTCATTTTATCTAGGCCGCTTTGAAAGCCTGCACAGGCCACATTGTATTTGCCTATACATAAAATATTGAACTTCGATCCAAAATTTATTTCAGTTGCATAAATAGTATGATCTAAATATAGCTAATCAAAATAGCAATAAAACATGCTCTTCTACGTATAAAAATCATACGAAGCTCTGATACCACTGTTGGATTCTAGGATGCAAACGCGGCGGAAAAGACATAAATTTTCATCCCAAACTTCCTTGGATCAGTATGATAACGTAGAATAAATAATTGGATTAGATGATTACCTCAAACGTGAATCCAAATAGCAAGTTCTGTTGGTGATTTTAGTGTCATCAAGTGATTGTTCCCTGTATGGGAACAATGCCTTTTAGTGTGATTGGGATTCATACGACACTATGAGATCTTACTTTGCTATGTCACGGGTTTGGGTGTGCGGAGTGCGCGCTCGTGTAAGCATAGTTGAGGTCTAGAGGGAAATATTAAGGAGAAGTTGCGACCTGAAAAGGAACAATGTTTGTTACGTACTGGAGGAAACAATGTCTGTTCTCTTGGAGGGAACAGTGGTTGGAACAGTAGTTCTCTGACGCATGCCTAAAATTTCGGCACGTTGTTAATTGTTGATAACGGTTGATTTAAACGTTGTGTAACTGCATTGTAACTTCCTTAATGGGTTAATAACTAATGGGTGACGTGGGTTATTGAGGATAACTCTTCGTGGCACTTGGTAACTACCGGTAACTTCTGGTAACCGCCAATAACCGTTCCTTGAAGCAGTTTCCCCTTTTGCCTATATATAAGGCTATTGGGAGTTTGGTGTCGGGTTGGAACGTTGTTTCACGTGGGTTCACATAATCAGAGGAGAACGTTTCTCTCCATGATTGAACTTCAAATAGAGTCTAATATCCATTTACATGAACTTTAAGGTTCGATCTCTTTCATAGCCTTGTTAGAGATCGGTTGGTTTATCTTATCTCACTTTAAATTTCGTGGATTCCCCAAGGCTATGTAGGGGGCGAAATATTGATTTCGGAAAGCGTTTCTACGTGATTCAAACCTATATCAAGTATTACATATGATTGATCTATAGAAGAGTCGTCTTCAACTACATCCACGAAGAGGAACTCGACGGCTTCAGCATCGCACTGTTCCCTGAGTACCAGCAGATACAAGATCTTCGGTGGGAACTACGAAGCAAGAGTACAAGACACCTACATTCGAAATCAATATTTTGAGATCAATCATATGGCAATGGCTTTCGAGGAAGACAACCAATATGAAGTTGGAGGAGATCAAAGGTTTGATTGTCCTACTTAAGAACCTGAAAACCTATAAAGGTGGATCCGAATTCTCTCATGTTTGATCTTGGGAATTGAAGGGTTTTTCCCTTGATATTGTTCTGATGAATAATATGTAAAGTACGGTAATCGTTTATCATTACCCTTGCGTGATCTTTTGATCATGATGTGTTTTGTACACGTGTTCATGTTTTCTCGTTGTTTATTGAATGAGAATTGATTGGTGTAATAACCAAGTTTGATTAATCATATATATGAGATTATTATATGATTGTAATAAGGAAAACAAAATTTTGGATCGAATGAATTTCGGATAACTGTTCCCTCGAAGGGAACGTTTATTGATCCCATGCGGGAACTGTTCCTTGACAGGATTATTGCTTCCTGAAGGATATGAATAAGTTATAGCAGTTGTCTATATGAAGAATTTTCTCTTAAGAAAGATGTACCCTTGAAGGGAACGTTGAATGTTCCTTGCAATGGAACAAATCTGTTCTCGATGGATTGTTACTTGTTCCAAGATATAAGTTTTATGGGGACAAGAGTCTATTACAGGACGTTATACTTTATGGTATTTAATAACCATATAAGATGATCAAGGATATGATCATGAATAAATGATGATATGAGTCTATTATACATGTGTGTAGATTACTCATGATTAAATCTAGATTACTTACTCAAGTATGTTGTTCCCTGGACCGGTTACTTGAGTAAAGTCTACTATATATCAGATTACTTAATTTAAGTCTACTGTTCCCTGGACAGATTACTTGATTAAGTGATGTTCGCATTTTTGGTATAGTTTTTGATAGGTATTCTTTGTTTATTAGGATTAATTTTGTCTAGTTTAAGTTTAGTTTTAAGTGTTTTTAGTTAGTTTTGCATAAATCTACGAAAAGGGTGGAATCTACGTTATTTTGTGTATTTTGCACGTTTTAGCTAGGAAAGGAGCTAAATTTGGAGCATCACAGTGAAGGACGGAAGAGTGCAAAGATTTAAGAAGTCGAAGCTCAAGAGATCGAGAGGAGGTGTTGAAGAAAACATAACCCCAGGCTCGTTAACGAGGTTGTAAAGGGTCGTTAACGAGGCCACGAAGAAGAAGATTTCGGAGTATTATTTTATTATTCACCGATCCTGAGCGGGAATTTATTTCCGTATCGGTTGAGTATTTTTTAGAATCTTTATGGGTTATTAGAATATGTATTTTAGGGTTTAATATCTTTCTAGATTTTATTTCTATCTTTTAGAGATTGTTTCTATCTTTTTAGGAAAGTTTTTATCTTTTAGCCTTTTTAGTTTTTTAGGATTTTCTAGTATAAATACCCTTCTATCTAGCATAGAAAGGGGGAGGCGAATTTTGGAGTGTAGTTTTAGAGTTAGTTTTGGAGGAGAAGGAAGGCCGAAGGAGAGGCTGCCGGATCGGAAGTCGGTGATGAGGTTCGGTAACGACGGTTTCCGAGGTTCGTTGATCGAGTTTGTGGTTCGGTGATTGTTTGTTTTGGTTTTTCTCTGATTCTCTGTAAGACGATATTTTTGTTATTAATTTAAGTTTGAGTTTTTGTTTCAATGTTTGTTTTTATGGAAGTTTTTAATTTGTTTATCATGAGTAGTGAGTAGTCTATTTTTCTAGGGTCGGGGTTAAGCCCGGCATAGTTGAGCATGTTTGATGAAGTAAGATAGTGTTTTGAATGCCTTTTATCTTTATTGAAATTGTTTGTTGTGCTTAATACCGAAACGGGAGTTGAGGTAATTTGAGTTTTAACTTGATTGAAAGAGAAAGTTAGTAACTTGAAGGTTGATATTGTTTGAAAACGGAAGTTTCAAGCTTTAGATCCAAAACACGCAATTGAGTGAGTTAGTTTATGAAAATAGATTAATTTACTTGTCTAGTCAATCAAAGTTGATGACTCTATCTATTTAAAGGCATGATCTTATGTTCTTACGAATTCTTATGCTTGGCTATGTTGTGGTGTCCGTTATCCTAAATATTTGTTTTTATTGAATTATTTCTGATAAATCTTCGTTGTTGAATACTTGTTTCGGTACCGAGTGTTCGTTAGAATTTTATTAGCTCGTTAATTGGTGTTTTTGTGTTTGGTGGTTCGGTAACGATCCTGACAAGGTCGTTAACGAGGCATCTCGTTAGTGTTTTGCTTGATTTTATTCTAATTTTTATTAGATTGATAGACAAACAACCTTGCTTCCTGTGGAACGATCCTGACTCCACTGTACTCAGCGGGGTCTTGACTTACAAATTTATTTGTTGGCCGAGAAACCCTCTCAACATTAAGTCTACTGATGAAGGTCCTACTGTGTTTCACATATTGGCTATTCGACTCTACTGTATTTATACAGATTAGTCGGTTTATTTATTGTACATATATTATATTTATATGATGTTTGTTATATTTCTTATTTGCATACTAACGATGGTGTTTGTGTAGCATGTACAATATGTATGATATCATGAGAATTGAAAAATTCTATGAAGGACATGGAGGAGGTCAAGTTGATCCTTGGGATTAGGATTGAGACAAGATTGAGAGGGGAACTGTACCCTCTGTTGGAACTGTTTCCATGGGAACGATGTTATTTGACAAGGAATGTGTTCTTGGGAACGATGCCATTTGACAGGAAATGTGTTCTTGGGAACAATGTCATTTGACGGGAAACGTGTCCCCTGGGAACAATGTCACTTGACATGAACGCTTGTTTCTTGCTTGGAAATGTATCCCTTGATTTCTTGTCTTCTCTCATGGATTTGAGTTCGTAGATTACTTGGTAAGGACCATGGATTGTGGTCTTAGTAATGACATAATTTCCTTGGAAATGGAAATATTGGATGCAAGTTAGATCGTTAGATAGAGATTTATTTTCTAGAAGTGGATGGATATTTCTACTTGGGAACAGTGCCATTCCATGGGCTGTGGTGAAATGATCTAGCATTCTGATTTTAACAATGGGAATGAAATTGGTAATGTGAGTTGCAGCCTTGTTTAAGGTAACGACTATGGATTAAAATCTACAATGTTTCGTGAAGGCCGAAACAATTTCAACTATGTGATTAAAATATCTCTGGCCAGAGGGGAACGATCATTGTTACAATGTGTTATTACATGTCACGTCTTTTAGATGTGAGTGCATGCTATGGATCGTGACACATAGTGTGATTTTGTTGTCTTAGTTCGGTTAAAAACAAGTTTGGCTAACCACTTGACGAAGGGGTTGGTTGTAAGGGGATGGATAAAAGACCCGTATAGCTTTCTAGTGATGGGATACCCAATTCCTACCTAATGAAAATTAGGGATAGAATTCAATGTGGAAATCCCATACCTAGAAACTGTGAGCACAACATAATAATCCCCAAAGGAGTGCTTTGTTCCTACAAGTTGGAGGTTGAAGGCGTAGTCTTCTTAATAGTTCCTTTGAAAAAGTGCAATTGTAGGTGCACGATTAAAGGATATACCTATATGGACGTGAGGTTTGGCCGCTTCATGAAGCTCTGGGTTGGCTTCACATACGTTCACGAATAGATATGGACTCGAGGCCCTTAATAGAGTCAAGTAAAACTTTAGAGATGTAACGAAGCTTATGTGTGTGTTATCTTCATGCATCCAAAGTGGTTGATTGGTTCAATCCTTAGGACACCATGATTCCGGGGTGTTTGAAATGTGTAATTACACTAAGGCGGAAATTCAATCGTTTTCGACATTTTTGCTTATACATGAGTTTGGGATAAAAGCTTGCTTATTTTATGAATCAAGGATTACACTAAAATGGGGGAGGATTGTTGGTGATTTTAGTGTCATCAAGTGATTGTTCCCTGTATAGGAACAATGCCTTTTAGTGTGATTGGGATTCATACGACACTATGAGATCTTACTTTGCTATGTCACGGGTTTGGGTGTGCGGAGTGCGCGCTCGTGTAAGCATAGTTGAGGTCTAGAGGGAAATATTAAGGAGAAGTTGCGACCTGAAAAGGAACAATGTTTGTTACGTACTGGAGGAAACAATGTCTGTTCTCTTGGAGGGAACAGTGGTTGGAACAGTAGTTCTCTGACGCATGCCTAAAATTTCGGCACGTTGTTAATTGTTGATAACGGTTGATTTAAACGTTGTGTAACTGCATTGTAACTTCCTTAATGGGTTAATAACTAATGGGTGACGTGGGTTATTGAGGATAACTCTTTGTGGCACTTGGTAACTGTCGGTAACTTCTGGTAACCGCCAGTAACCGTTCCTTGAAGCAGTTTCCCCTTTTGCCTATATATAAGGCTATTGGGAGTTTGGTGTCGGGTTGGAACGTTGGTTCACGTGGGTTCACGTAATCAGAGGAGAACGTTTCTCTCCATGATTGAACTTCAAATAGAGTCTAATATCCATTTACATGAACTCTAAGGTTCGATCTCTTTCATAGCCTTGTTAGAGATCGGTTGGTTTATCTTATCTCACTTTAAATTTCGTGGATTCCCCAAGCCTATGTAGGGGGCGAAATATTGATTTCGGAAAGCGTTTCTACGTGATTCATACCTATATCAAGTATTACATATGATTGATCTATAGAAGAGTCGTCTTCAACTACATCCACGAAGAGGAACTCGACGGCTTCAGCATCGCACTGTTCCCTGAGTACCAGCAGATACAAGATCTCCGGTGGGAACTACGAAGCAAGAGTACAAGACACCTACAAGTTCAAACCTTTTTCTTGATCACCAAAGAGCCCCAAGTGTTGCTTTTCTAGCGGTATCCACACACACGGGAAAGCCATCCTTTTCTATACCGAAAAACGCTTGCTAGAACGTTGATCAATATATCTATATTTATGAACGAGAGTGGGATTTCGGACCGCATTACTTTTACTAGAATATAAAATATCTTTGTAATAATTTAGATATCTTTTATTTTATCTTGAAGCCCAAGACAAATAAGATATGTTGATCAATCAATAGAAGGCAAGATCCTTTTACACAATTATATGGTATCAGCCTTTTCTAACGATCATATCTTCCGCTATCACAAAAAACCCTAATTATGACTGACGTCGATGATACAGTGCTGCCCACCGCCACCGATGGCATCGTGTTGCCTGTCAATGCCGATCCCAAACAATCCGGAAATCTTCTTATGGCGGTTGTTGGCTCGCCAAACACGACTCTCCACTCTCCAAATATCAATGTCAAGCTTGATCGGAGTAATTATACACTATGGCGACATACTATCAAATCATCTCTTTATGCTTACAACATTGAGAGCCTTCTCTCTCCCGGGGATGCACCGCCGACGACGTTACATGTAACCGCCGACTCTACAACATCGCTTATTCCAAATTCGGGCTTCAATGATTGGACGCAGAAGGATCGGTTTATACTATTGTGGGTTCATTCAACGCTCTCCACACCGCTTCTAGCGCATGTCGCTAGGGCAAAGACCACATCTGTGGCATGGGGTATACCCCTTGAGAGGATGTTTTTTGCTCAGACTAAGGCTCGTTCTATGCATCTTAAACAACAAATGCAAAACCTTAAGAAAGGTACTCTGAGTATTATGGAGTATATTGAGAAAAAACGGAGCTTTTCTGATGCTCTTGCTGAATGTGGTTATATGGTTTCCGATCCTGATTTTATTATAAATTCTAAATGGTCTTGATTCGACCTACTCGGCCTTTTTAACGTCCTATAATATGCAAAAGGACCCGATTTCTTCTGACGAACTCTTTGGTCTTCTTTTACGTGAAGAAGAGATGATTGCATCTTCTTTGCAACCGACTTCTGATGCCCTAATCTTGGCCAACACAACAAGTCGCACTTCTCGTGATTCTTCTTCTAACAATCGCTCTAATTCTGGCAATGATTCGGGGTCCTCCTCTCGCCCTTCTTGTCAGATTTGTGCTAAACTTGACCATGAGGCCATCAACTGCTGGCAAAGAGCGAACCTGTTTGAATTTCCGCCAACGAATCCAAACTACAATACTCATGGTGGCTGTCGCCGCAATAGAGGCGGCAGTCGTAGTGGACACGGCGGTTGTGGTGGATATTCCAACAATGATGGTGTTGCACAATCTTATTATTCACATCAGCAATACTCTCGGCAGAACTTTCCATCTGCGCCGCCTCGTCAGACCTATCTTGTAGGTCAACAACCTTCTGCCTTGGTGGATCCAAATTGGTGCTTTGATTCATGGTCTACAAATCATGTTACTTCAGATTTCGGTAATCTTTGTGTGCACTCTGATTACACTGGCAATGACGGTTTACAAGTAGGCAACGGTATGTCTCTTCCTATTACGCATTTGGGCAACACTTCATTACCTGCCTATCCTAAACCTGCCCAACTTCATAATATTCTTTTTGTTTCTCAAATCAAGAAAAATTTACTCACTCTTTCTCAATTAACCAAAGATAATGATGCTTATATGATTTTTTTTATCCTACTTGTTGTTTTGTAAAGGACAAGCAGGGGCGAACACTCCTCAAAAGAACAGTTAAGAATGGACTGTATCACTTGATCAACCCTCGGTTGCCCCCTATTCATCCACCTCGAGCTTATCTTGGAGAGAAGACAACTCTTCAAATTTGGCATGAGCACTTTGGTCATCCACATGAGTCAGTTTTTCGTTGTTTAGTGTCTAGGTTTCAATTGCATGTCTCTTTGAATAATTTAAAACACATTTGTGAGTCATGTCACTTAGGAAAAAGTCATAGACTTTCTCTCCCTAGTAGTCATTCTTCCAGTGTATCTCCTTTTGAGTTGGTTTATTAAGATATTTGGGGTCCTGCCCCGGTGACTTCATTTAATGGCAATATTTATTTCTTAATATTTGTTGATGATTGTACCATGTTTGTATGGATTTATTTCTAGTCCCAAAAATCACAGGTCTTACCCACCTTTCAGCTATTCAATACAATGGTTGAAACACAATTTTCAACCAAAATCAAGCAATTGCAATCTGATTGGGGGGAGGAGGAGGGGTGGATACAAGAATGTTTCTCAATTTCTTCAATCTCAGGGTATTCTTCATAGGGTCTCTTGTCCTCATACCTAATCACAAAACGGTGCGGCAAAACGTCGTCATCGTACTATTGTAGAAAAAGGTTTGGCGATTCTTTCTCATGCAAAATTGCCTACCTTATTTTGGGAGCATGTCTTTCACACTGCAGTTTACTTAGATAAAAGAACTTGAACTTCAATTCTCAATTTCAAATCACCCTTTGAAGTTCTGTATAATAAAGTGCCTGATTACAAATTCTTAAAGAGTTTTGGTTGTCTTTGCTACCCATTCCTTCGTCCACACACAACCAACAAACTTGAGTTTCGGTTTTCTCCTTGTATTTTTATTGAGTTCAAAACATAAAGGTTATCTTTGCCTGATTGTTCCTACTAATCGTGTCTACATTGCGCACCATGTCATTTTTTTATGAGACTTCTTTTCCATACTCCCTTCATGCTCAAAATCCTGAAAATCTGCCTAATATTCTTACTGAAACGCCGGCTTCTTTGTTACAATTAGCCGCCTCACCCTTGACTTTGTCGCCAAGTGCGGCGCACCTTCACCATGCATCACGACCAACACCCTAACCGACTCACCACCTGCGACTCAGAACCTTTGGCATGGTTTCTCCTCCTTTTCTCCATGAAGACAACATTAAGATTTCTTAATTTTATAACTAGTCTACTCATGATTGGAATTGGACTGCTCTTCAACAAAGATTATTGAAATGTGATTTGTTGGAAATTCAGTTGGTTTCTCCCTAATCACAAGATATTCAGAGGTGGTTCTACTTTAAATTGACTTATTTTCTGTTAAATCTGCTTAATTGTAGGCCGATCTTGGTTGCTTCTTCTGATGTTGAATTTTCTATTTCTTATGGTCATCTCAAGCATGGGAAGAAGGTATGGTCTCTTAATGTTATCCCCCACGCCGAGAATTTTCTATGGAGGTCTCTTAAACTCTTTTTGCCTTGTGTTTCTAATCTCAAGTAAAGAAAAGTTGTTTATTTGTCCAATTGTGGTCTTTGCCCTACTAAGATAGAATCTGAATTGCACATTCTCTTAAAAGTGTTCTGTTGCTAGAGATATTGTTGTTTCCCTTAATCCTCAAATCTCTTTGGGATTGGTGGTGTTTTGTACATTATTTACTTTCTCAAGACTTGCTTGAATTTTGGTATGTTTGTATTTAGGCTTTGTGGTTTAATAGGAGTGCCTGGATTTTTGAAGGCTTTGTCAAAGAGCCGGAACAACTTGTTCAATATGTTTATCTTCAGTTTGCTTAGTTTTCTGGTTTCCCGTTAGGCATGTTAATTTCCAGCTCTCTTCTATGAATTCTAATGTCTACAATTAGATACTTTTTGCCCCCCATTTGGCTTGTGATGCTAGTTTAGCTTCTTTTGGGTTGGCTGGCCTTGGTTTTGTTTTAAAAGACTACAATAGATCTTTGATTGTTTTAGGGAGTAAACGTTTAAAACCTGGTATAAGCATTAGTGTTTTGGAAACATTTGCAATTTTCTAGGGTCTTTAAGTTGCTTTGATGTTTTGTTTCTCTAGAGTGGCTGTTAATTCTGATTTTCTTGTTGTGACTAAGGCTTGTGCTGCTTCTACGTTGCCTCGTTCTACTCTAGGTAGTAGGTATGTTCATTAAACAAATTTTGCTTCTTCGGAATACCTTAATTTCAGCTTTGCAAGATTGTTTTTTGTTCTAAGGATCTCAATGATCAAGCTCACAGTACTGCTGCTCAATTTGGTTTCAACTTTCAACTTGTCTTCTAATTAATGCTCGTGTTTTCTTTTACGATGTATATGAGTATAGAGTTTGGTTCAAATGAAACAAAGTTTTATCCTAAAACGAACTCTTATCTTAAAACGAATGCACTTTTTGTAGTTAGTAGTGCATTTTTCATACTTCGGAGTGCACTTTTTTTCGCATTTGTACTTTTCGTACTTTTTAGTGCACTATTCAAATTTTTTAGTGTACTTTTTCGTAATGCACTTTTTGAATTTTTCAATGCACTTTTATATGAAAAGTGCATTACTAACTATGAAAAGTGCATTCGTTTTAGGATAAGAGTTTGTTTCATTTGAACCAAACTCTATGAGTATATATGATGCCAATTCTTTTATGATGTATATAGTAGAAAACCATAATAAAGTTGTAAATTTTAAACGGTAAATTTGGAAGAAAATGTAATGAGTAAAAAGTATTTAAGAGAATAAAATTTATAAATAAAAAATATAAGATTAAAAAGACAAATGTTATTATGAAAGAAAGGAAAAATAAAGCTGGGAGCGAGCTTCTTCTTCCGCACGAAACGAAGGGGGGTTTGATAGGGTTTATTGACGCAATTTCCGATCTAGCAGCGAGAGCAGAGCAGCCATGGGCCAGATCTTATCCTCGAACACTACAGCGTCGTCTTCAACCTCCATTTCGCAAAATTCAGTCGAACACATCCCGAAAGAAGAATCTTCCGATCAATTGAAGAATGGAGGGGAAGTGGATGGATTGAAGGATATAGGAGAAGCAGATCGAACCAAGGGCCTAGACGCAGAGGCGGCACGCGCTAAACAAGTAGAAGAGGAGGAGGAATTGAAGGAGAGTGCGGTTTCTGCTTGTTCATGAAGGGAGGAGGATGTAGAGACAGCTTCACCAAATGGGATAAATGCATGGAGGAAGCTAAGAAGAAGGAGGAAGATGTGGTCGAACCTGAAGAAGTGTATGGAGGCTCACGCGGAGTACTACGACCCCATTATCAGGGCCGAGAAAGCAGCGGAGGAGGAGGTGACCAAGGAATTGGAGCGCCAGGCTGAGAAGAAGAAGAAAGATGCAGCTCCAGATTCGAGTACCTGACCAGAGACTTTTCCGCCAAGAAAAGAATAATTTTAATTCACACATTGTGTTGCTTTGCCTGCGTTGTTGTTATACCCTGTCATGGCATGAAGGTTTTCCTTGCAATTGATGACTGCGAATTTGAGATCACACTGCTGCTTTTTACTCTTTACATTTTCTATGGAAACCGAATTTGCCACTACACTTGCCAATCAATCCCCATCAACCAATTTATGGTTGTCTACTTCTCAAATCCAGACCACATTAGAAGGTTATGAAATTTTCCAACTCCACCCTATTATTAGAACAAATAAACAACTCATACAAAATATTGCCTTCCTCGCACAAAAACGACGTGATTACCTGCTTTATGGTGCCATTCTTGGCACCTTGACAACATTCATTGTCAACTTGGTCATAACAACACAATTGCTGGATGGGTGTGATTGGATCAATAGCCAAAACAATTGAGTTTTCTTTAACCTTTATACCCGGTTACAATCTGATAAATTTAAAGATGGTTCTGGGCTGCATATTCCAAGCTAAGCAACCAGATAGCATCTCAGAAAACAATAAAACTCTCCTTTGTTTTTTTAAAACAAAATTTATGAAAGAATAGTTAAGTTCATGTTAACCGGTTCATTGCTTGAATTATGTGGAATTGTACTATGTACACAGAGCATATGCAGATATGATTTACCATTTCTCTCTCTTCTTTTTGTTCTTTGTTTTGTCTACTCCCCATAGCATACATGTTGGAATAACTTACTTTTAAGCTAACCTGATATGAGGAGCATCCGCACCATGGATTTATCACATCATTTAAGTGATATGAAATGAATGTACTGGAGAACATCTGAGCCAACCTGAGAGACCCAGTTGGCTGCAGTGCCAAAGAAGAGTTCCCAAAACCAAAGATCCAACGCAAGCACTGAGGAGAATATGAGCAAAGCCAAAGTTTCGTACCGGTTCAAAGGCCAGCCCGAGACCTCAGCCATTTTCTTGAGGAATGGGAATGCATTGCTCTTCATGTTCTGTTTTCTTATTGACCATGCTGTTACCCACTGCACTTGAGAGGGGACGAGGTCAAACTCCTCTTTTAACCTCCTTCCTAGATCTGGCATATGACCTCCTCCATAGAGTATAGCGATTCTCTTGTGACCTTCATTGATTGCCCTTTGAAGTGCCTCTGTAGCCGCTTTGTTTCTCTCACCAATGATCACCGATTTGGCCTCCACATCCGATGTCAATTGGGTGAACCTTCATAGATTACATTTCAATATTCAGGTACAAGATAAACTTTCTTCATACACGTGGAGGAAGTATGAATTATCCATTTCCTTGCACAAAGAACAAAACTAGGTGACAGTACATGGTTTAACATATTTTTAGTGCCTCCAGGCAGAAATGTTTAGACCCAAGTTGTTTATCGTCATTTCCCTGTGCTACAGAATTTCTTATCATGAACTTTCATAATTTTTTTTAATTGAAATCTCTTGCTGAAAGGAAGCATGGACCAAAACTAATTCGTTCGAATTTCGGAATTCCTTAAAAAAAACCTAATTAGCTCAATAGATGAAAGACAGAGGACAGAGTTTCTGCACCTCCATAAAGGGGAAAAAATTACCACAACAATTTCACTGTATCCAGAATAATGCAGGATAACATAACAAAAAGTGCACTTCAGTTGGTTCAAGGGAATAGAGAAAGCTTCAAGGTTCATGACAGTTTTAGTTTGCAAATACTTACTCAGAAGTGAGGCGCTTTGCAAGGAAAAGCTTCATGGCAGCACCAAAATCAAGCCGGGATAAGGCTTCCAATTCAGGATACTCAGAAACCCCACTTCCAGTATCAGCACAAACACATCCTATAATAAGCAAGCCCACAAGTGGCATAGGCAGCACCCTAGAAGCCCATAAGAGCTTGGACCTCCAAGGGCCAAGATTTTCAGAAAAAACAGGCTGCACCATTGCTTGTGTGGATCTAATTGTCATATCTCTTGCAAAAGAAAATAAACTCTCTCCTTTTTCCAGCTGAGACATGTGATAGAGAACATCAGTCTTAAAAATTTGGAGATTTAAATAAAAATTTAAAAAATAGCCCTATTGGGAGAGGCAGAGAGGTAGCAAGCCCAGGCTCAAATGAGAACAATATAGTTCATAAAGTCATAGCTAAACACTCAGCAAAATCTAATCATTACACATTTTCAAGAATGCTGATCTACAGACTATATTAGCTATCATTGTACTTCAAATTTACATAACACTGGGCTTTCCTAGATCAAAGACACTGTAGAGCTTAAAAACAACAACACCAACCTAGAGTTAACCCACATAGGGTGGGGTCTGGGGGGCCAAGATGTACACACCCGTGCCCCGACATAAAATCGAGAGGGTGAATGCGGTAGGCCGAAGCATTATCATCATTGCCCCAATATAGTCCTGCACAAGCAGGATCTGGGGGGTCAAGATGGGGGCATACATACCCTGAATATGTCAGGAGGATGCGCCCGATAGACCCAAGGAAAATTGAAATTTAGCTATGCGACAATAATAAGTGAATTTAGTTAAAATGCACCAAAATTAATATAGAGGATTTTGGTGCATTTTAACTAAATTCAGTTATTATTGTCACATAGCTGAATCTAATGGCAATGAGAAGCATCAGAGCATATCTTTGATATCATTGCAAGATGAAAATGTATATATGATGTTTGAAAGTAAATTACCTGAAGCATCTTGAAAGTCTCAAAATCCAAATCTGCATGGTACCAATTTTCAGCTTGGTAATCAAGACAGTCTAACTGAAAATCAAGCGCAAGGATTTGAGCCATCTGTCGTTGTATACAACCAAGAATGTTGAAACCTCGTGAACGTGCAGCTTTCAATCTCTTGGCAGCCGCGGGATTTCTACGCTTTTCTAAACTCTCTCTGCTAGCCACCATCTCATAAAGAACACAATCATATGTCTCAAGCTCCTTTTGAAGAGTTTGAAAGTACCTGGTAGCAAAGGCTTGTGTCATAGAATACACAAGACGGGCCAAAGTCCAAACATCTGATATGATAATATTAAATCTAACACTATAGATTAGCATCAAATAGGATTTAATATCTAACACCTTTCAGTAGCCTCCTGCTAGTTTATATATTTCATTTAATTCTTCTATATTCTATTTTCAGATTGAAAGATATAGAAGCAAGAATTATATCACAGCATTATGCACTAATACTAGTGCAGTGGAACCACACTCAATTTCACTAAATGGATATTTCGATTGATCTGCCTAGCAAGAAGAAGGTAACAAGAGTTATTTTCCATTGAAACAATGCACCAGTTTATAATTTTCACACTACTATTGTGACCTGTGGCTGTGAGTATCATATGTGAATTATGATGCCATAGGCTTTAACCTAACTTCCAATTTTATACCCCTATGATCCATCCATCTTAAGACAGAGGACCCACCTTAAATATTTTCTCATATTTCTATTCTTCAACAAGACAATGTTTCTCGCTACCTGATTTGATCTTATCTTGAATGCCAACGGAAAAAGGTGAGCAGAAACTCACGATTAGACAGAGTTCACTCCTAAATTTCAAAAGCCTCAACTTTCAAAGCTCCATTGCTGATAAAATCAACAGAGAAATTGAATTTAACCAAATAGGTTCTAAACAATAGCGCGAACAGACTTACTCTTTATCTCCAATATGTATGGTCGAAACCAAATCAACCTGGAATAAAACATCAGAGCATGAGAATCTCCATGTCCAAATTTTTTTGAAAAACAATCATTGAATCACCAAAAATATAGACACAGAAAGAGTTTCCATACCTGAAGGAAAGGCTGGAGAAAAGACCACGGGAACCTCTTGCGATAGCTAACTACTGCAGTCTGGAGGTCGCCGTTACCCACGCCATCGGCCCCTTTTCTAAACCTCATGAAATCAGCAATCGAATTGTTCTCCACAAACTGCTCTGGCGATCCATCTTCTTCCGCCGAGGAGGAGAACGGCGAAGGAGATAGCGCTCCGAAGAACTTGGGAGGCCTCGGAAGAGAGAGAGAAGCCGATAGCGGCTTTCGGACCTTAGCGGTCCGGGGAGTAGGATAGGACTTGAAGAGACGGAAAGAGAGGATGCGAGGATGGAGGTTAGGGCGGGAAGCGGGGGAGGAGGCAAGAGAGTCGGAGGAGGTGGTGGTGGTGGTGGTCGCCGCGGCGGTGGAGGGAATTGGAGAGAGAATGGGGAGAGAGTGGGAAACCATGGCTGAGAGTGAGAGAACGAATTGGTTGGTCTGGTTTGCCGTTCACCAGAAATTTGGAGATCACTCACACTATCGTCTTCACATTTTTTTTCTTGACTTGATATTTTAAAAAAAATTATCTTCTCGATGTAAATGTAGAAGGTGTCAAGGTGGTTATTAAACCAAGATTTTATTTGGCGTCCGATTTAGGGGTAGGCTGGCAGGTCTACACGGAGCCCCCTAGAGCCGTTATGGCCATATGTTTAAAAAATTCAAAAAACTTGCATTTATTGCTAACGCCCTACCTAACCATATTTATTGCTCGCTCTTTTCAACCTTATACACATTAAACTCTAATTAAAAGCCTTCAACACTCCCCTCTCTTCTCTTCTATCCTCTTTTTCTCTCCAAAAACAATCAACAACCATGTCCAATGAAGATTTGCATAACTATAATTTGACGGAGAACTCGTTTCGAATAGAGCACAACGAGGTAATTACTTCATACCAAACTCGTTTTAGTTTTGGGATTTTAATGTTTTATCTAGTAGGCCCACATTTTAGGTAACAATATACAACGCAACAACTGTTTGTGCCTTTTCGATTTAATTTGGTAAGGAAATGGGACGCGACTGTTATGGCCACGAGGCTTCTGGCCGTCACGGCCATAGCACATTCAGCCGTAACGGCTGGGTGAGCTATGGCCGTGACGGCCAGAAGCCTAGTGGCCATAACGGCCCCTTGTCCTTTAGCCTTAACGGCCTCTTCTGACAGCTTTGTTCCCCAACATTACAGGAGGAAAATGAGGTATACATTGGGCTAAATTATCTTCAAATAAACGATGAGAGTACGTATCAAAATGTGTCGGACACGTCAACCATGTTTGGATTTCCGAATTATGTCCAGAGTACACCGGTTATCGGATTCCCATCTCATGCTCCATTTCCCTCGGAGCAATTTGTTCATACACCGGACTACATGCAGTCTACATCGGCCATGTTCGGATTCCCGGGGTTTATACAAGTACAGCCGTGGCAAGTACAGTCTACACCGCCCATGTTCGGTTTTCCACCTCATGTAGCAGCACCGACTGAGCACGTACAGGAGGAGAAGAAGAGTGTGAAAAAATGTGAGTGACATGGGGTGTAAATTGTAATTAGGTTTTATTTATATGTAATAGGGGGTAGGGTGGGCTTTGAATAGGTTACATAGGGTGGGTGCCATTTAGAAATGGCCTTATTAAAGTGAAAAATAAGGGATAAATGGGAGGTTCTTGAATTAAAACGATTAAAGGCTAAGGTTGTGTTTGTTAAATTTAATAAACTAGTTAATAAACCTGAACTAGTTTTAAAAAATTCATAAATTACGTTTGTCTTGCATGTACGATTATGACGCGATATTTTTTTAGATATACTATCAAAAATATTAATAAATAAAAATTTAATATAAAATTTAATGTATGTAATTTGTTGTCCTAATATGTATAAAAATTATTTTTTTAAAAAATCAAATAAAACTAATTTGATTTATATTATTAATTTTAAAATTGAGAATAAACATAGATTATTAAGATAAAATAATCTACATTGCTCATTTTCCTTGATAATATTTCATAAATAGGTTTAATTTAAAAGAAGGAGATAAAATATGAAGAAAACAAAAGGATATATTTTGAAAATATGGAAGAGATGTGATTTTGAAAAATATTAATTAATTTAATAATAATTTATGATATATGTAATTATTATATTTATCTTTTAGTATAAGAGAGAGAAAGAAACAATTAAAATGTTAAAAAATTGAGCATATATATTTTATTGGCTTATAAGGAAAAAATTCAAACATTAGTTTACTTTTTTTAGTTAAGATATTATCTCCTACCAAAAATTAAGATATCATCTAAATTTGGGAAATAAAAATAAATTTTAATTAAATGAAAAACAGTTGTCATGTTAAATATGAAGTGGAATGAATAATTAATATATAATTTTTATGGAGCAATGATTAAATGTCATGTGGTAAAATCCTACGTGGATTAATAATAGGATGTCATGTGTCAAAAGTTGAGGTAATGCAATGTGGTGACTCCAAACCTTATTGCTTTTATAGTAGATTTCAATAAATTTCCTTATTTTTGTTATTGAACTCAAAAACTATAACATATTAACATACTTGATGTACATAAACAGAGGGATTTACAAAATATACTTTATTTATCCTTTTTAATTATACGTTTGTTTTTAAGTATGTTCTTATTGCCTGCACTAATCCTCTTCCTCGCTTTCTCCATCTTTGTTCGTCCGAGCACACTCCTCCCCGATCGGATCTTTTTTTCGTGATCTTACCTAGATCTTGCCACCTTCAAGCATATCAGTTTACTGTATTGTGCTTGCATTCTTTGTAAGCATGCTCATTAGTATGGCAACCAAAATTTCCCTATTTTCGCCTCAATAAGGTTTTCTCATCTGGAATTCGATCCTATTTGTTTGTTTGTCATTCCGCCTATTATTGATTGAATCTTTTTCTGGATTCTTTTATTTGTGTGTCAACCAAAGGGAATATGCGACTTCACAATGTGTGGTATTTGTCAACGATGTGATCTCTGTGGCTATTTCTTGAGCTTCATCTCTGCTAAATTTATTTGTATCAATGTATCTCTTACTCTCTTAGAGTGCTCTCAAGTCTCAATAGTTGCCCAAAATCTTGGGCATCAAAGAGAGAGACAATAAAAAAATAATAAATGGAAGAAAAAGAGTGATGACCAAATGAAAATTGGTCATGATGATGACCAAAACTAGTTTTGGCAATGCCTTAACATAATGACAAGTGGCATTTGGACCACAATTTATTTTGAATGTTAATTTGAGTATTAAAAAAATCAAAAAAAATAATATTTTAATTGATGACCAAATAGGTTTGGGCAACCATTGAATATGCTCTTAGGTTTTTGTGATTCATTTGGTGTAATTGGATTTCGGAGTTCATATTTGATGTATTAGTTTATTTATACATAATTTTTTGATATATTAGTTTATCCCGGAACCTTTAAGTGTTGTTTATGTAGGATCCTTGTCATTTGCAAATCCTAAATGTAATTCTTTTGATTGGTATTAATGCTTGTGGAAATGAGATCCTAGATTCTTGGTCAAGTTGGAGCCAAGAGAAGAAGGCGTGGAACTTGATGGACAAGATACAGGGTTTCATAGCCACATGCCACTTATAGCGGGAAAATTTGTTGTTTTCCATTCCCTGGTTTAATGAAATGGTTTCTATATTTTCCTAGTTCTAGAATAAAGTGACTCGGGTTTGTACTTTTACCGATCATATAAATAGGTTGAACTATTCTTTTCCAAGTAACTGCTTTTGTATTGTTGTTCATGGTAGCTCAAATGTTCCATCCAGATTGTGTGTTCAATTCTACTGAGTGATCAACTAAATGGATTTTGGTATTGATTGTTGAGTGTTCAATTCTACCTTTCCAACTCCTATTTTTTCCACATGGTATCAAAGCTATTGGAATCTATGTATTCTTCTTTATTAAGATAATCTAGTTTTTTTGTTGACTGTTTGGCCTATTTTCTGCGATATCAGAGCTATTGATGTGGAGGCCCAAGAAGAAAGTAGAGTTATGTGTGTTCCGGGATGACGATTCAAGATATGACGAAGACTCCAAGAAGACAATGGTCATCAAAATGAAGAAGGAAGATCATCTTCATGAAGATGACCCATACGCTTGGAAAACGGTTACAGACACCTGGGCCCTTCCATCCGCGAACAAGGAAAGTGGGTGACCATTGAGATGCGTTCCTATGAATGTGGGTACATTGTTAAGAACGTGGATAATGGCTAGAATAGGGAGAGATAAGTAGAGAAAAACCTCTTTTAGATGACACATCTTGTAATCACCAGAAGAATACTCAATAGAGGATATCAAAAGACATTCGTGCACTTTTAGATCAATTTGACTTAACACCATTTTGCTTTCATAGTCATTTGATTGTGACCCCAATTTAGGGTGCATGTTAGAATAATAAGCTATTTTTCATCCAAACAATTTGGCGTCCATTGTGGGGCGTTACAATCGAAAAAGGTCCTTTACACTAGATCTATTGAAGACGAATAGTTACCATGAACAATCGCGATGAAGCAAACCAAGAATAGAACATTGGGGACGAGAAGCTCACGCGTTTGGAAAGAGCTCCAAGTCGAATTGTCAGTTGTCGCTCAGAGACTCCAAGACCTTGAGAAGGAATTATTTGATGAGCGTGCTTGTAATGAAAGGCACAAAACCAACATTGAGCAACTCAGCTCCGACAATGAGGGGTTATGCTCCCAGTTGCGGTCCATTTTGTTCGTCGGCCCACACGCCAGAATGACGGACCAATCACGGACTAATGGAGGCGGGGGAACGTCCCGGAACTTAGCAGGGCAAGGCGAACCCACCACCGGCACGAAATTCATTACTCCACCTACCACCGTCCCTGGGGTGTCGTCCATCACTCCTACACAGAAATTCCATACTAGAGGAAGCACCATACCCCCTATTCGCATTCGATCGGAAAAGGGGGATAACCCGCGCTACCTCAAAGACGACCTCATGGAAGACGATGAAGACTTGGACCGCCGTCGTCCCTAGAACTTGAAGGTCATCGTTTGTGATCATTTTAAAATGTTCACGGATTAGATCGCCAAAATCTCGAGGGTCCCGTGACCTATCGAGAAGGAAGTCGTCGACGGTTATGACGAGTCTCCGATCGCTCCGCCCATTGCTCGGGTAGAAATACCAAAGAAGTTCTCGGTCTCAAGCATGAACGTCTATGACGGAATGGGAGATCCAGATGAACACGTAGCCATTTTCAAACAAAAGATGATGACCAATGTCGTCTCTCTTGCATTTGATTAAACATGTATTTCCTTTTTGTTTGATATTCATTTCTATTAAGAATAAATTATTGATAAATAAACATACTTGATTATTTATGCTTTGTGAAAATTACTGCTAAATAAACAAATCTAAGTTTATTTATGCGAGAGAATTAGCGAAATTATGCTATATTATTTTTTTTATTCACATACTCGTAGGAAAAAAAGTGATAAGTCTAATTTGAAAACGTTATTCTATTTAAATGTCTCGTTTAAGACTTTGTTGTGAATTAATATAAAATAGGGATGCGGGATTTAAGGCTCCAACATCTCCTAATAATATATGTATTATGCGTGCACACTTGATAAGTGCTCTAGGACTACCCATTCCATATACGTTGGTTTAAGCTCCTTTGAGCCGCCACATTAAGAATCATTAAAGTAAAAATATGTTGTGGTATAATATAGTACAAAGTAAAGAATTGGGAAAATTTGTTCCCTCTATTTTGTTGGCCAAGTCTTCTTTGAGCTGCCACATTTAAAAGTCATTAAATGGAATAGATAGTTATTCGACTAGTCATTAAAAATTTCTCGAATTAATGATGTAACATAATAAATTCTCAAAAATACCATTCCTTTCATTGAAATCTCATCTAAAGAAATATTGTGCTTCTTTTCTTGCTAGTGGAATCACACTCTCGTGACATTCCATATATCTGTGAATTTAATATTCCTTTTATTTCCGATGGCGCCACACTCTTGTGATATTCCACCTACCTTGGATTTTCATACCTCTCTCTTTTTATGGAAGTACTAACCGTTGGTTCATCGACTGACTATAATTCGGAGTTCGGTGCCAATATGTTTAGTCACTACACCATTGTGCAGATTTAGCGACCATAAAATATGGTCACTAATTAGCAACCATATAGACGCCAATGGTCGCTAATCTGGACATCAAAACGGAGAAAAAAATAAAACCAAATTAGCGACTACATGGTCGCTACATAGGGCGTCCACGTGGTCACTGGACCTTTATAGTCGCAATAAGTGCGCAGGGAAATTTCCCGCCAGCATGTAGCGACCATATGGTCGCTACATTCAGTGAACATATGGTCTCTACATGTAGCGACCATATGGTCTCCATAAGTCTAGAAACCACATGGTCGCAACATATAGCGACCAATTGGTCGCTGACATGGATCAGATGTTTTGGCGCGTGACATCAATTTTGGCGGTTAATATCCCGCGTTTTTTGCGACCACTTAGTCGCTAAAAACAGTCATTGGTAAAATTACTGCCATTTCAACATATATACCTAGGTTGTAAAAACTTCACTCTCATTCCGCTTCAACACAACCTCATACATACATAGCTCTCTTCCAAAATATTCACAAAAGGTATGTATTTAAATCTTATTCCTAATATTTCATTACGTCATTATATTGTCATAGACAAATATTGTCGGTAAAAAGTTTTTGTTTATATAAGTATAAGAGATTGTGTTACATAATTGAACCACATATAGCATATAACAATTGGGAATGTTATAAATATGTGTCTTGATATACTAAATGTGGCGACCATATGGTGGCCACATTCAGGATAATATGTACTTGAATTAATTTAATTATACTCTTATATTGAAATGCAGGAAGGAAAAAATGCGTGAGTGGATGTATGTGCGTAATATAGATGGTTTTTTGAACCACGAGTTTTTAGCTGGCATAGAGCAATTTCTCGAATTCTGCAAATCTATGTCGTCCTATAACCCATCCGAATTAAGATGTCTGTGTCGGAGGTGCAAGAATAAGAAATTGAAATCTGTAGATGATGTGCATTATCACCTTGTTAAGGAAGGTTTAGTTCCTAACTATTACCATTGGGTTTCGCACGGGGAGATAGATGAAAGGTTCGCTGCATTGTTGGCCGAGTCTAGACAACATGAAGGCTGTAGTAGTACTGATCCAACACCACCAGTAAATGGTGGGAATGATAATCGAATGGAACATATGGTGTATGATGGTTTTAATGCCCGACGTGATTACACTGCTGAGGATACCGAACGAGGAGAACTCGTTCGAGGCGACCCACACGGACAAACCACGCTTGTCCAAGGACGACGGGGCCCGTCATCCTAATACAAATGAGTCGAGCACCCAAACGGAGGAGTCCCGGGCCACTACAACCGCATCCTCGTCAGACCCAATCGCGTTTGGGATCTTTACATTGCCGGCGGGTGGTACGTACAATTTCTTCTAAGACGTTGCTTGTATTAAATTCTTTTCTTACTTTTAAATATGTTATAACACGTTTTTTGAAATCTTGCAGCTTGCAGCCGTCGTACATGGTGTCGCTGTGGTCGACACATATCATACAAGGCCAACCCGACGATAAGGCGTCGGAGTTCGACTTTGCCACCGCCGCATCGAAGACTCGTTGGGTTGAGTCTTGGAGGGTAAATTTTATTTAATTTGTATTTATTTCTACAAATTCCGCATTAATTAATTATTATTTTAAATAATTATTTTGTTGGATTTAATTAGACGCACTTTCGATGGGATCCCTCCCAAACGGGTATGGACGTCGAGTCCGTCCGGTTGTTGTGGGAGAAGAGAGCCAAGAAGAGATACGACGACTTGATCGGGAAGCACCGTCGGGCCGGGACGAAGCCGGATTTCATCGACTCCGCCACTTGGGAGAACTGGCAGACGACGCACTAGTCCACGGAGGCGTTCAAAGCCAAGTGTGCGCGCCAGAAGGCAATCTGGAATGTCAATCCGATGAACCACAGTAGCGGTTCGAGGTCCTACCTCGACACCATGCGTCACTTGGTAAGTATTTATCTTAATTTGATTAAACTTAAATTAAGTTAATTATTCTTAATAGTTTGAAGACCCTTAATGAATTTCGTAGGAACAACAACGACAACGCCGCATCACGCCTCTCGAGCTTCTCATCAAGACGCACACGAAGGGCGCTAATCGGCATTTTGTAGACGAGCGGTCGGCCTTAATCGATGTAAGTTTTAATTATTTTACCTCATCTTTAATCTCATATATTATTATTTTTATTTATATTATTTGCGTTATTTGTTAGGCTCGGACCCAAGAGATCCTCACCCAGAGGTCCTCGGAATCGGGCACACCACCATCCTTTCAAGACGAGTGTGATGCCTTTCCGACGGCCGCTGGGGGGTGGGTTCGAGAGGTGCCGTCTTCGGCCTTGGCAACGCCGCCCATGAGTTTTACGGCGAGCGATTGACGGCGTCGCGTCGTCGAGCTCCTCAAGTGGCTGCACTTTCGCAGGAAAACGACCGGCTTAGGCAAACTGTGGAGGACCTACAAATTAGGATGCGTGAGGTGAGGCGTGGATGCAATAGATGCGACGACAAGACCCGCATGAGAGTGGGTCCCGCCAGCCCGTTCCCGACGGCTCCGACGAAGCCGACTAGATTAGTGTAGTTTTATTATATTATTAAATATTGTAAATTATTTAAATTTATGTAAATTAATGAATTTATGTTAATTAATGAATTATTAATTATTAATTATTAATTATTTATATTAAATTGTAATTATTTTTTTTTAAACAAATACATTGGCGACCAAGTGGTCGCTAATTTAAAACATGATCGTGCACTCATAGGCGCACGATCATGCGTTTTGAAACCAGAGAAAGGCTAGGGTCATGCGTTTTTTTGTGCTTTTAGCGACCATATGGTCGCGAATGGTCGCCATCTTTTGGCCACTATTAGCGACCATATGGTCGCTAATAAGGGTGACCACATGGTCGCTGTGGTCGCAAGATGGTCGCCAACAATGTGGCGACCATGGGCGACCATCGTTGCTAAATAGCGACCATATGGTCGCAAAATTCAACGACTATATGGTCGTTATGGTCGCTATTTTTAGCGACCAAAATGGTCGCCAAGTGGTTAGCGACCGACCTTTTACAAACCATATTTAGCGACCACATTTTGCATTTAGCGACCAAAAATATGGTCGCTAAATTCGCTTTTTTTTTGTAGTGAGTTACGAACATGAGGGCTATTCGCTCTCCATTTGCTTAGTCTTCTTAGACTAACCTGTTCACCTTTTTTTCCTCTGTAGTTGCCTAGTGTTTCTTGCCTCTTTTTGGGAAACATTAGACAATAAAGGAGGGTTGCTTAGGGATTAAAGACGAAGGACAAATGAAGTGAAGAAAGGAAGGATTCACTCTCAAAGCAAAGTATCCAAGAGGTAGTACACAAGTTCGTGTGAAGCTTGTCAAATAGAGGCGTCATCTAAAGGAAGAATTTTAATAATATTTTATTTTTTCACACTATGTAGTACCGACTATCGAGAAATACTTTGTATAGTTAGTTTATATTTCACTATCGTTTTCTTCTATAAAACAACTCTGTTGTAATCAATAAGATTTCTAATATAAGAATATCTGAATGAATAGGACGACACTTTTGTTCAAGTTGAATTGTGTTGTTTTACCTGATAGACTAGATTGGTTTTGGACAGGATAAATCCGAGGTCACTGACAGTAACACTCTTGGTTTAAAAATAGGAGTGTTATAATGATAACATCAAGGCTCATATTTTCTTGTCATACCATTTAGGCTTGGTCAAATTCCCACTCTGATGGAGAGGGTGATGCTTTTAGAGCAACCCCAACAAATGTTATAAAAAATTTCCCAAAATGGAGAACCAATTATCGTATTTTTTAAAAAAAAATTAGTCCAACTCCAACCGATTCTCTATTTTGAAGAACGCTGCATTTAACACTTTTATTTTTACCATATAAAATACTCTACCACACATATTTAATAATTAATTAATTAAATATTATCTTATTTATTAAGATAAAAAAATTCTCAAATCTTAATCTAAATAAATGATAAATTATTTTTTATTTGACTTGAAGAAAAAATAAAATATTAACCTAATGAATGATAAATTATTTGTTATTTGAATATAAGAAAATAAAATATTCTAAAATTTTAGGCATTTTCAACAAATCCTCTATACTTTTTTTTTCCGAAATGAAGAACTAAAACTTAGAGTTTGGTTCAAATGAAACAAATTCTTATCCTGAAACGAACTCTTATCCTGAAACGAATACACTTTTTCTAGTTTGTAGTGCACTTTTCCTAGTTCGTAGTGCACTTTTTCGAATTTGCACTTTTTATACTTTGCAGTGCACTTTTCGTTTTTTTATAATGCACTTTTTCGGATTGCACTTTTTGTTTTTTTAATGTACTTTTATACGAAAAGTGCACTACGAACTAAGAAAAGTGCATTCGTTTCACGTTTTAGGATAAGAGTTTGTTTCATTTGAACCAAACTCCTAAACCTTATATTCTCTAATTTTATTACTTCAACTCTAAGAAATTCTCTATTTTAAAAATCCTACCACATATCATAATTATTATTTTATGCATTAAAATATTATTTTATAAAACTAATTTGACTAATTGGAGGAATCTATATTTATTATATACATTTAATGCATTCTCCAAATGTCTTTAGGAATTCTCCAAATTTGGGAGATCTCTACCCATTTTGAAAAATTACTCTAAAATAAGGAATCTGTTGGACAAAAAAAAGGCCCCAAATTCCTAAAAGTCCAATTTCCAAGAATTTGGAGAATATGTTGGGCTTGCTCTTATAGCAACTCCAAGAGCTTCCCCATATACATTGGTAATTGTGTTTTTGGAGATCTTATGGTCCAACAGATTCTCTATTCCATTCTCTATATAATAGAGAATTCTCCAAACAATGAAGTGTTTTTACTAGAGAGTTCTCCAAATTTATTTGGAGAATGAATTAATTAAGGGTGTGTACATGACAACTTGTGATTGGTCATATTAAATTTTATATAAAAAAATTATATATAAACAAAACTAATAAATGTAAGATTTTCTAAAAAGAAGAAGTTGTTGGAGTTAAAGTAAATTTTATTTGAAAAATATGATTTTTGACTCTTCATTTTTGAGAAAATTTTAGATAAATTGTTGGAGATGCCCTAAATTTAATCATTTGTAACTTTTTTGGTTAGCTCAAATTTATTATTAGGATGCCTTGAATCATGTGCTTCACTAATTAGCACGATGGTTCAATTATGGACAAATGTACAGTAACACTGAGTGTAAAATTAAAATTGTACACTTTTCATCACAACCCTTCATCTATACATGTGTCAAACAAATTTAAAATTTCATAAAAATATATTGGAACCATAAATTAATCAATGAGGCCCACCACTTCATCTCCTCAAATGTCTCCAGAGGCAAATCTTCTTCAATCTTTTCCTATCAAATTTCTCCGTCCACCGGCGGCAAGAAGCTCTTCACCATTCGCCGCTCCGACCAAGCAACACGGCCCGCCTCTTCGGATGCAACACTGCCCGCCTCTTCGAATGCAACACCGCCTGCCTCTTCACCATTCCCCACTAGATCTGGGCTTTCACCGCCTGTTAGACGTTGGATCCAAGTTTCATCGCCGGAATTTCCACCGTATCTGGAGTTTTGTCGCTATTTTATCGCCGGATTTGGGCGTTTTCCACCGCTTATCCACTAGATCTGGAGTCCCAAGCAATTTTGTTATCGGATCTAGGCTTCCGCCACTGCTTGGCCACCAAGATCTAGAGTCCCGCCACCATGTTTGAGCTTTTTGAGGAGAATGATTTTAGGAGATACTAGTAATTTCTATGAGAATGGAATTTGAAGAAGGAAATACATTCAATTTTCGTTGCTGCATTAGGGAGGGAGAGGAAGAGGCATTACTTTTTCATTTATTAGAAAATTAAAAACTGGAAAATTTGTTGATTTTCTTACAAATGAAAAAGTGCTACGTGTGTTTGGTGTAAAATAGTGCTTTTACACCGAGTGTAACTGTATCATTGTCCTTCAATTATGGGCCTATTTCGTCTAGGATTTACAAGAGTTTTATATAATCTTTTTTGCTCTTAACCTAGTCAACATCTGGAACATTCTAAGCTCTTCAAAAAGATTATTCTATGATCTGCTTAAATTTGTGCATTTTATTTTATTTTTTCTTTCACCCAATTATATTCTATAACAATTATCTTTGAGGTCAAGTTTATTATTTATTATCTCCAATTCTTCTACTATTTACTACTCCCTCCGTCCCAATATATATGAGGTTTTAACCTTTTGCACACATATTAAGAAATATTTTACTTTTGTTTTAAAACAAATAATTATCCCTCTTTTTACTTAAAAAGTAAATTTTAATTACTTGAAAAGAGTGTAATCTTTATTTCCATTGATAAAATTGTTTACAATGACAATTATCAAGAAATACATGCATAAATAAACTCAAACCCCCATATATTGTGGGACAAAAATTTTGAACTAAAAACCCATATAATATGGGACGGAGGGAGTAGCTACTAATGATTTGTTTTTTTTTAGATCACCTTCCACGCAAGTCCATGGTGTAAATAGATGGTTATTTGCGTGTGTAAGCAGAATGACTGTTCTAATAGCATATGTTCTCTAACTTGTAGTATTACAAATGAGCTCAGCGTAGAAGCATTGTATTAGCAGTTTAGCTCAAATGAATAGGGACTTGTGAATATCTGCCAAAAAAAAGGACTTGTGAATAGGGGAGTGGATGATGCGTACAATACAAGGTGTGAGTTAGGTTTTGGTGTTTGGAGCGACCTGGACAAATTTCCATCTCATGATATACACGTGGCGCCCAATCATCACGTTACCCCCTTTTCCTTAACGTGTGGATGTCTCACGCTTTCCCCCACCCGGCACCGCCAACCCAACCCAACCTTTCCTCATTTCTTTGTTTATCCCCCTTCCTCTCCAGAATCCAGATATTTCTTTCCGTCGGAAGCTTCCGTACGGAGCTCGTCTAGGAATCGAACCGGAGCTCTTTCCAGCTGATAAAAAATGGCGACTGTCCCAAGGCTACATTCATGTCCTCAATTCCGGCTGCATATCCGGCCGGAGCTTCAACGGAGCTACTGTTACGATTCCAGCTCCGTTCCGCTACTCGGCGGTTCTAGGGCTTACGGTATCCGTCGTCGTCGTCGCCGGGAATTGAGTAGGAGGCTGTGCGTGTCGTTCAAGGAAGAGGACGGGAAAAGTGATTTGGGACTGGAACAGAAACCGGTGGCGGATCCTGGAAACGGAATTGGGAATAGAGTTATGAGGTCTTTGAAATCCGCGATTTTAGGTATTTCCAAGTGGCCTTCCTATTCCGAGGATAAGCGTAGGAGCACCTTGGACGAACTCGAGGAGCTATTCTCCCCGGTAAGTTGGAGATTATCCTCCAGAGATCTGATGATGTTTATCCAAATGTAGATCTGCTTCTTGTTAGTGTTTAAAAACCGTGAAGTAATGATCATCGCGTTGTGCATTTGCACTGAAACTAATAGTATTTTCACTCTATTCCTTTCTGAAATGCTAGATTGCCGTTCAAGTTGGAAGATACATAGTTACCATGATGAGCACTGGAGTTGTTCTTCTGGTTGGATTTCAGATATCTGGTAATCATTCTTGTATTATAATCTATTGCAATATTATATGATACTCCACTTATTATATTTAATGAAAACTCTTGTGCACAGATTATTATGCTATATTTTGATATTACAATATTATACTACTGCTGTATAGAGATATGAACTCAAAATGAAGTTTATTTTCTGTTTTTATATTCTGAAGGTGGTGACGAGCAGATGAATAATTTGATTTGGTATAGTTGGCTTGGAGGGGTTATCATAGGAACTATGGTAGGGGCTAACATGGTTCTAGATGAGCACAGCCGAGCAGGACCAAGAAACGTGGTCATAACCGGGAGGTATTGCTCTTTCTTGTTCCCCATCCACCACCTGCATCTTAAATGTGAGAAAAGAAATGAGTAAATAAAATTGTGAATTGCGATTGTCACCAGATATTTGGAGATTGCTGCTAAATAATTATTTTATTTTGGCTTATGCAGCACAAGGGGGCTTGGCAAAGCACTTGCTAGGGAATTCCTTCTCTCAGGAGATCGAGTGATTGTTACTTCTCGCAGGTTGTGTCATTCATCAATCACTACTATATATGTTCTATATATGTTCTAGTTTGAGGGATATTTATGTTGTTTACAAATATCTGTCTCTGACAATTCCTCATCTTGAAGCCAGTGCTGATTCAGTTGATGAAACTGTCAAGGAGCTTCAACAGAACCTCACTGAATTGGTAGCTGCTAATGCGGATAAATTAGACCGTGCAAAAGTGGTGGGAATAGCTTGTGATGTCTGTCAACCTGATGATGTTAGAAAGTTGGCAAATTTTGCTATGAAGGAGCTTGGTTCAGTTGACATATGGGTGAGTGCTCGTGATAATTCTTCCTCTCCATGTCATGTGAGAACATAATGGCGCATGTTATTACATAATTGATTACTCAAAGAATTGGTGCTCACTAGAGTATATTGGCCAAATTTGCTTCACAATTGATGTATTCATGTGGTACGAGTGATGGAGACTATACGTTCAAACTAAGTAAAATGATACATAAGAAACCAAGTAAGACAGCTTTCTGGCAACATAATCAGAATGAAATCTACATTGCTTCTAGATCTTTTCCACCCTTTCCAATGTCTTGCACTTTCTGCCTCCGTGACATCAAGTTCGTATATGTTACCACTTTTATGAGGTTATATCTATTATAAATGTCCTATTTTCCATATGTATACATCCCAACATATAACTACTTGCTCGTATTAGTAGGTGGTTGTCAATAATATCTATTATATTATAATACTCACTTATAGATACAAAAAATACCGTCCGTGCCACTTTCTAATTTATAGGGATATGGTTGATGCAAGTGAAAATAACAATTATACTCGTGATATGGTAAACTGAGCTAGAGTGAAGTCGATTTTTATGCTGGGAGAGTGAAGAATATTAATTACTTTTCTGGTTTTCTTCCATAAACTTACACTTCAACAACTTGTTGGCAGATAAATAACGCTGGAACCAATAAAGGGTTCAGACCCTTGCTGCAGTTTACCGATGAAGACATTGAACAGGTACATTAGATTCTTACTACTGATACTTTCTTTATGCTAGAATTATAATGCAGATAAAGTCAATGTGGCCAAATTCAACAGAAGGTGGGCTGTATTCTAAATATGTTGCAATTTTATGCCGCATGACTTGATTAATTAGAACCAAACAGGTATGTATAGATAAATGCATATGAAATAACTAGTAGAATTTCAGCAAAATCTAATTTATTAACTTTTGAAAAGTAGAATCAACTTACATTGGAAAGGTGTCAGGCTGCTTGCAAAGTGGGATATAAACATCTAACTGTGGTCTGCTGATGACATTTTCTCTTAATTCATTATAGTTGAACAAATTATTGATTTTATTCATATATGCAGATTGTCTCTACAAATTTGATTGGATCAATACTCTGCACGCGAGAAGCCATGCATGCCATGAGACACCAGGATAAAGGTGGTCACATATTCAACATGGATGGTGCAGGCTCTGGGGGATCTAGCACCCCGTTGACAGCAGTGTAAGCTTTTATGACTTAATTAACATGTATAATCTTGTTGGAAATTGGCTCGAACTCCAATCAAATGAGCTACAAGGTTTTAGCTCAAGTTGTCAGCTACCTTATTATTCATATTAATACTTTTTATCTTTAAAACTGATAGATATGGATCCACAAAATGTGGCTTGAGGCAGCTTCATGCTTCACTCCTGAAAGAGTGTAGGCGTACCAAAATAGGTGTCCACACAGCATCTCCAGGAATGGTGCTTACAGAATTATTATTAAGGTAAATCCAGGCATATGTATCTTCTGTTTTTATTATAAATTTCTGGAAATTCAAAAGTTCAACTCTATTATGGACTTGCAAATGAAAACACCCTTGGGTATTTTACAATATACGAAGCGTGCACAAGTAATGGATAAACTATAGTGTAACCTAGGTTTTTTATTGTATTATATTATGTCTAATATCCTAATGATATTTCTGCAGATTCCTCCTATCAATTTTTTGCTTGAAGTTTCTTTAATTCTTAAATTATTGTGCCCCTCTCAAACTGTGCTTGTATCTTCCATGACAGTGGTTCATCTCTTAAAAATAAGCAAATGTTCAATATCATTTGTGAGCTTCCTGAGACGGTTGCTAGGACGCTTGTACCACGTATGCGAGTGGTAAAAGGTAGTGGAAAGGCCATAAATTACTTGACACCACCAAGAATATTGGTGGCTCTAGTCACAGCATGGCTTCGAAGAGGACGCTGGTTTGACGATCAGGTAAGCTTATTATTGTCCTTGTGGTATAAATAAAGGGGGTAAAAGCATGAACCGGTTTTAAGGAGGTGGTTTTAAAAGATTACATAAAAAAAAATTGTTTGTAAGGAATGAGGGAGACTCTTATGTGATACTAATAATGGTGAATCCATGAAACTGCCTTTTGTCATATCATTTATAGTGCCTTTTTTCCCATGTCTCTTTGTTGACTGCAAGCTTCAGCTTAACCCTCGTCCATGTTTATAGGGGAGGGCATTGTATTCTGCTGAGGCTGATAGAATCAGGAACTGGGCAGAGAATCGAACACGGTTTTCGTTCACAGATGCCATGGAGATGTATACAGAGAACACCTGGGTTTCAGTCGTATCGCTCTCTGTAGTTTGTGCATTCATCATTCTTTCAAGTACAGCCAACGCCCACCCAGGCACGTGAATTCTCTTTACTGAGAATCTGCTACTCCGAAAGTGCCAAAATTAACAAGGGATAAGATGCTTGTGCCTTATATGTGTGTAGCTAAGAACTGATCACAGGGGACTGAAAAATTGCCTCTGTATATGGTAAGCAAAGAGTAGTTGAGGACATTAGATAATAATTTGAAATGTTCATTCATCATTCCTCTGCTGATATATTATAGGAGGGAGGAAGGACGGGGGGAAAGAAAATGGAAAGGGTAGTGTAGGGGGAATGTACAGTAATTGGTTGCAAACATTCCATTAAACTAGCTTGTAATTTGTAATGTGATTTCGAGTGGAAAGCTCTGCTGTAGTCAAGCAGTGGAGTATCATTTCAAACTGAATTTGGAGCAGCCTAAAACCGTCCATCACAGTGACTTTTTTTTTATATATATATAAAACCAACCGTGCAAAGAGTTTTCACCTCGTATCTATAATTTGACATCGATTTTCTTGGAAGAGTACCTGTATTCCTAATACTCTATCACCATCTTTAAAAAAAAATTAATTTATCCTGTCCAATTTATTTTATAAATCAAACTACTACATACAAGTTTACTGTCGTTGATACTTGTTAGGACAACAATTCTTTAACAGGCCTAATAGTACGCAGTCTATTTGTACATTCATGATGTAAGACCCAATAGAAAATTTTGTTCACTTAATATGAATTAAGGAAAATGTAAAGTAATACAATAATGTCTTTTCTCTATGGACGAGTGCGATGATTGAAGAGACCCTCGATTCAATGTTGGGAGACCAAAACTTGAACAATTTGTTATCCATGGTTGTGCCTACTTCTAAAATCATCTCCTGGAATGTCCCAGGTGCGGCAAACAAGGAGTTCTTGTTTGTTCTTAAGGATTTAGTCAGAGATCACGACCCTACAATCTTGGTACTCTTAGAGACTAAAAATAGCGAAACTCAAGCTGACAAGGTGTGTGAGAAGATCGAGTTCGATGGCATTGTCAAAGCAGAGGCGCGAGGATTCAAAGGTGGAATCTGGGTGTTGTGGCGACGTGACATGGTCAATCTAAGTCAGTTCGATGTCCACCCTCAGGTAGTGACAATGAAAGTAACTCGAGCAGGTCAAGCTGCTTGGTTTTTCTCAACAATCTATGCAAGCCCACAACCTAGGAGCAGGAAAGAACTTTGTGAAAGACTTCTTGAATTCAGACATGCAAAAGATAGTCCTTAACTCCTTAAGGAGGACTTCTACAAAACTGCTAAAATGGACGAAAGAACCGGGGATGCTAAAGTAGTCAGAAGACATAGAAATTTCAAAAAATTGGATTGAAGAGATGGAGTTGTTGGGCCTTGGCTACTCTAGCCCTGCTTCACCTAGAACTGGGGTGATGACGTGGATACTAGGTCTAGTATTAGACTAGATCGAGCCTTGTGCATGGCTCCTTCATGAGGAATTCTAACAATTCTTGGCAGATAATTGGGACAAAGGTGCTAAGCTGTTATGACCTGAAGGTAGATAAGAGAAAGGAAAGATTTAAGGAAGAAGAAGATAGAATTGAGAGGGAAGGAAGAGTTACATAGAAGATCGGGAAAGAAGAAGGAATAGGAAGAAAGGGAGGAAGAGATTAGAGAATGAGATTTGTTTATTATTTTTCCAAAGATACCTTCTAATTACAATCATCCCTTTTTATACTAAAGCCTTGGCCTCAAGGCTTAGTACAAAATTTCAATTGCCTTGTTAAAATAGCTAATCTCAACCGATTGAACAATGTCAATTACCCACAAAATTACAAAGAAATAGGGACATGTTGACTTGTGTGCACCAAAGTAAACTAGGCCGTCAGATTGATTGAAGTTGCAGGAGCTTTCTCAAAACAAAGCTAAGGTGCATTCCTCTTCCTTCTCAGTTGAAGTAACTCACTAGTGATGTGCAATTCTTGGGTCAACAAACTGAAATAATGATGTCATTGAATTCTGGAAAACACCTATAATACACCATTCCAAAAATGCATTTTGTTCAACCCAATTGGTAGACAATGCATCTAGTTGGCTCCCACCTTGCCTTTTAGAGTAATCAAGTGTTTATCCACTGAATCAAACCCTTATTCATTGAACTTGCAGCCCTTAAAATCTGACCATTGAGTAAAGTTAACTAAGCAACACCTCCCATTCTTGTCCAGCACCCGAATAGCAAAGTATACCAAATTTCAACTTAACAACAACTGCTTGTTCAACCCATCAACACATAGTACACCATTCAAGTAATTCACTTCCATGTATCCTTGCAAACCTCCTTTCCATTTGAGTGCAAACTTAGAATTGTAGCGTAAATCCAGATTTCCCATGAACAATAGCTAAAAAAAACTTCCGAGAAGCATCACCTTTTCAGTTCAGCAATTACACATGAGAATTTAGTTGAGTTTTGCAGAGAATCATGAACAATCAATTCCACCGGGGTCATAAAAAAATCACTCCATCCAATTTCCAAAGTGTCTTGACTAGACCAGCTGCAGTAGGTGATTCAACACAGTTTTTCATCGCCCAAAATACCTCCTGGATCAAAAATTAAAAGCATATCCCTTTTCATCTTTATAGAACATGGGTAGTACAAATCAGCAAAATCAGTTTTCTTTGAGAGTTTCTCAAACAAATATTGGACATTCACCAATGGTTATTTTGAACCCAAACTGTCAACAATAAGAAATGGACACAAATCAAAGTTCCCAATGCCTAAGTTGTCATCTAAAGCAACACATTTCAAGATCCCAGTACCACCCGAGTCAAAATTCCAACTTCTACAACCCATAAGCATATGATTATGTTGAATTCTAGAATCACTTATGCTGAAATCTCTAAGAGGCATATCATCAAACACTTGATGCGCAGTTGGAATGACAAAGAATTCAGTTAAATTCATCAATTGATCAGGTGCACAATCATCATTTTATAATAATTGCGTTTTTTGAGGATATTTTTGAATTTTTGTCGGATATCCTTTTAATCTTTTTGGTCCGTTTTAACGCTTAATCCAATATTTTTGTTGGGGATTAAATTCTAGAAAATTCTTGGTGATATCCTAAAATCACAAAGAAATGATTTTATGGATCGGTGTGAATTCTAGGATTTTTCAATGGAAAAAGAATATTTATTGGATAAGCCGTCTTTTTAATTATGTACCGGAAAGGATTTAAAATACGAAACGAAAGCCTTAAAAAGTGAAAGTAGCGTTATAAAGTCATGGAAAATTGATTTTATTGGTCGACATAATTTACGGGACGTTTTTCGTTTAATAAGTTTTTCTATCCGAGGTACATAATTTTACCGCTTTAACGCGAGTCCCGTTCTGAGACGGGTTTTGTTTTCAAAGCAATCTCTTCTTTGCCTTAGTATGTAAGGAAACCAGAGAGATAGGATTAGGAATTATCCTCCACCAAGGCATATCTTCAACCTCGTAAAAGTCTACAAATTCGGCCTCCAAAATAAAGGAAGGACCGAGAGAGATATTTGAACGGAACAATGCCGGACATGGGAGCTCTCCACCGCCGGCAACCTTCTCCGCCCCGTTTACCACCAACTCCTCCACCCCATCTTCACCTTCTTCTTCCTCCCTTGGGCTCGTTGGGCTGCTGGAACCATGAGAGAAATCAGGTCGGAACGACGGACGGGGAGATAGGAAGAATTCCTTCACCGTCGGTCTTCTTTGCCTCGCCAAGGTGACGTCGCCGGCGTTCCTCAGCTCCTCCGACCACCACCCACCGCAAGGGCCGCCTTCGGACAACGCTCAGCCACCCTCGGGCTCGGGGATCGAGCCATGATCGAGCTAAACGAGCCATGGGCTCGAGTGAAGGTATATACGATCGAAATTAATTAGCGGGTTGATTTTGGAGCCACCGTAAGGGCCTTTCGGTTCCGCTTTGCTAATTAAATTTATGGTTTTTATAATCTTGACGTCGATACGGTCCCACAGGTTCAAACCGCTCGGGAAACGGACGTCCGGATCTTCAGTTATAGCGAATACAAGTTTTGGATATCGATTGGCAGGTAAAGGACTTCGGATAATTACTCAGGATTCGTTGTTAATCCGTTTGATCCGACATTTGGTAACCTTTAAGAACTGTTGCTAATGAACAATTTTTATTTAGAAAATTGTTTCAAAAGTGAAGCGGATCATTAGTTATAATTCCGCCAAGATGGCTCCTTGAAGCATGATAACTAATGATTTATTATATATCGATATTCGGAAATTAAATCGTTTATCGATTAGGAAGTTGTAGGAGTTGAGAATACAACTAAGAAGTGTTTCTGTGAGCTTATTGCTGAGAAATCCTTTTGTTATATTTGTCAGAAGGATGATAAAGATTACTGTTGGAATTGCTAAGGACGTTGAGCACGCCTTCTAAGGCAAGTTGACGATTCTCTCTTGCGTTATTGTTATTAAATGAGGTATTGGATCCCATTTAATATTTGCATTGGGAACAACTTGTATGATTAATAAAATATGATAGGTTGTTATAATTGTTAGAAATAATGACCATGTTGTTATTCAGGTCCGTTATGGGTGACCTTGGATGCTGTCTCACGCTGAGACATTGTTATTGAATTAAGGTAGTTTCAGGGAGGGGAACATGGTTCCATATCCTCTCTTTAAAACAATATTGCATTAGGAGGGGCCTAATCCTAATGGTGGGTCATGACTCTTCCCCTGCTCTTCGTGTGAGAGGGGTGATGCGCACTCTAGCTAAGTGCAAGTTTGGCACGGTGTAGTGTAGATGACAGGGTAATAGGCCTCTCTATCTCTACCTCACCATATGCAAATGAAAGATCAAGGATAGCTTAAGTCCTGTGATCTTGGTACAGGGTAGATGACCATGGAGGAAATACTCTGATGATCTCTACAATACCAAAATATTTCGGCAGTAGTTCGAGCCGATTATGAATCACCAACCTGTTTGTGAAAAGTTTTGAAAGTAATATAAGATAAGTGCGTTATGCACATTAATATACCTGGATGGTTCGTCCAATCGGAAATCCATTCTTGCTCCCGGTTATGAATGATTCTTAATAAAATTTGGTTAAGTTAATCTAAATAGTCGATGGAGGCTTTTCAAGATGTTATGTGATTAATATGAATTCCCAACAATTGTTTATGCTTCTTAAAAGAAACCACAAGCGGTGGTGTTCTCTCTCTTGAATATGCGAGTCTCATTCTCTATAAGACTGCTAACTGTTGGATCATAATCCGAGTCTAATCGGATTTGGATGCCAATATGTTTAGTTACAACCATAAGAACCAAGTTAGATTCTCTACTTGCTAGTCTTTCATTAGACTAATCCGTCCATTTTCTTTTCTTTTATATGGTCGACTGGTGTCCACCGTTGGTTTACGACACATCAGGTATTTCTTGGAAGTTGATTCAAAAAGGCGGATTCGGATGTTTGAAGCTCCAAAAGTTGAAGAAAGGTTTCCAATGGCTATACTTGAGTGGAGATCATGTGGAACTACTTCAAAGCGAAGCTGAGTTTCAGAAATAAGGAATCAAGGAAGACTTGATGAAGATTTAGTTTAAATAGAAGGTTGTTCTAGTTATTTACTAATTCTTTTTGAGTTAAGGTTTGTATAAGACCAATTGTATTTATTCCGCTGTAATGTTTCTTTTAGTTTATTCAGTGAATTTAAAGCCTTGGGTAACTTCGGTTTAGTCTTAATCGGGGTTACTGGCGGTAATACCTCCAGGGTAAGAAGGGGGTGTTACACATTTTTACCATTCATATACTTCCCAGCAGTATCAATGTAGTATTCATCAAAATTATCCAATTCTTGTAAATGTTCTTCCACAGGTTCAGCGCACTCAAGAATGGGAAAATCCATAATCCAAGAGTGAGCCTTACCTCCTCTGAAGTCATTTTGTATAGGAGAACTTTGGTCGCTCGATTCTTGGTTAGAAATCATCGAATCATTGTTTGGTGATCCAAAACCTGCTAGTTTGTCACCTTCTTGGTTCGAACTGGGAATTTTAATTGTGTCGTAATACGAACTCGGAAGCCCGTCATCCGGTTTATCACATGGGTACGTCATGTCTGAATCCTTCACCTTGTGGCTCGATGTCGCTCCAAGACACAACTTTGCCTCAATTTTCTTGTTTGGTATTTCGTCAAACAATCGGTGTGCTTCTCCTCTACAATTGTTTTCCTACGAAAAAGTCTATTTGTCGGCATCTTTTGGAGTATGGAAAGCACCGTAGTTGGATCAAGATACCCATCATCGATTGGTTCCGATCGCAACTCCTGATCCATGTATTTCGCCAACTCTCGATTCCAATATTGAAATTGAATTAAGGAATCATTACCGATCCAAGGAGAAATCCCCTTGAGACTCTCATCAGTCATCACACTAATTTGCTCATCCACGGTCAGCTTACTCCATAGTTGATTAGAAAACAACATCTCTTGGGCCTTCACACGATTCGTCATTGTTGTCTTCGAGACTTCCATTGAATACGACGAATTAGGTCAAATTTTCTAAATTGAACGTGCAAATCGAATGCTCTGATACCAATTTGTTATGACTCGAAGGTATAGAGAAGAGAAAGGAAAGATTTAAGGAGGAAGAAGATAAAATTGAGAGGGAACGAAGAGTTACAGAGAAGGTCGAGAAAGAAGAAGGAATAGGAAGAAAGGGAGGAAGGGATTAGAGAATGAGATTTGTTTATTATTTTTCCAAAGATACCTTCTAATTACAATTATCCCTTTTTATACTAAAGTACTCCATACATGACATAAGCTTCCAAGAGCTCTCTCTAACCTGGCCTTACAACTATAGAAATGGAATAGGGAGTTCTTTGGTAATCTTTTTAGGAGAAGAAACAAATTATGGCAAAGGCTTGAAGGAGTGAAAAGATGGTTATGTGGAAGGCCGACTCGAAATCTCATTATACTTGATAGTAAGCTGAAAGCTGAACTAGAAGAGGTGTTGCAACATATCTATTTGTTTTAAGTCCAAAAAACAAGGACTGGTGTGCTTAGAGAAGGGGGTCGCAATACGAGATACTTTCACACTTGTGTTGTGACTCGCCAAAAAAGAAATAAAATTAATGCACTCTCAGATGCATCAACACTGTTCTAAAAATCATATCTAGGCCCCGTCTAGGCGCTGGAAGGTCCAAGCTCGCCGAGTCGTTCAGTCCGTTTGGGCCCCGTCTAGGACCGCACTAGGCAACCTTTCTGGGCAAGAACTCTTGGTTGTCTACTCATTAGGCGGACAACCTAGTCTTTCACTTCATGCGCGTTTTCTATGTCCATTTTTTCGATAAATACGAGAATAATTCGTTCAAAATTCGATTGTGATATATTATTTTTGTTTTAGAGATGCACATAAGTTAAGCTCATATAAACCTTAGACTTGGCTTATTTTCCTAACATTATAACTCCTATATAAGACATCTATTGCTAGCCTAATAAACAAGCTTAATACTATATTTTTTTGCTCTCTTCTCTCTAATGTCCATTCTCTCTTAATTTATAACAAGGCGTAATTTTTTTCCCTTTTTTATTGAATGATTCGAGCTATAAATTTATCTCCACCTAACGTCTAAAGTTCTTTTCTATTTTGCACATAAGTGTCGATTTATGTGATGTGTAAAATATGTACTCCCTAGTTTTATTTATTTATTCCTTCATGACTCTACTTTTGTAATTGCTTAATTTCTTACACTACTCATGTATTCCTCTTTTTTTGGTTGAAACTCATTTATTCCTCTTTTAACAAATAAAACAAATTGATTAACAAAATGTGGATCACATAAAACACTCTTTATGTGCAATATGAGGCAACATCCTGACCGTTCGATGTGTTAAATTTACGACATAGATCAAAACACCTTTCCCCCCTTTAATATATGGACGTGGTGGCATTTTCGTAAGTTTTCAAAAATTACAAAAGTGCATTGTTATGGTGGAAAAGTGCATTACTAACAAAAAAAAGTAAAGTGATACACCAATACCCATATCCTTTTTCGCGTCGGCGGGGGGATCTCCCGATGGACGGACAATGTCGACGACCAGTACCCTCTTTCCCCATCCGATCAACGCAACCTCGACACTTCCTCCACCACCGGAGGCTATCAATTCAATTTGGCGTTGACCGCCACATTAAACAGAAGATTAGGGAGGCTTGGGCTAAACCTATGACGGTGACACCCAAGATGATTGAGTCAATCCTCCTAGGAAGATTGGGGAGGGGAAGTCCGACGGGGGAAAAAGGGTTGTTAGGGACGAAACGAAGCGAAATGAGTTAAATCGGAATTGAGTCAAATCGAAAACCCATGATGATGCAGTTTTTAGGTTTTGTAATGCATTTTTTGGTATTTTGTAATGCACTTTTCTGCTATAAGGATGTACTTTTATAGTGACTGAACATGGAGTGTGTGTCCCGCAGACTTCATTTTTGTTTGATAATGAATTTTTTGGAATTTAGAAATTCCCTTTTTCACAATAATGATACATTTCTAATATCCGCTAATTTTAGTACTATATTTTAAATTATAAAAAAAAAATTAATTTTCTCTCCTTGGAAATAATAAGTTTTTGAACAACTTTATACAAGAATTTTAATAATTTTCCTAACTCCTTGCTTATGGTAAAATAGTGGTTTTTGGGTTAAACTAACAAAAAGAAATTAAATGGGCGAAAGTGCAAAAGGTGAGGTTAGAACCTGAGACCTCTCATTCCAAGCTTTCTACCCATATCCTTCCCAACCACTATACTAATCACTCTTCTTTATTATTTTAATCCCCTAATTAATCCTTAAACCCACTTTTTTGTCTCATCCCCCTTAAGAGACCGCCGGTTCTGTCCTTTGACCAGTCCGAGGGCTCGGACTGCCGGTCCGTCGCCGGAATTGTCATGTCCACCGCCGCGCGCCCCTTCTTGTCCCATCTCCCCTTTCTCTGCCCCAAGAAAAACCCCCTTTCCAATGCCCTTAGGCCATTGGCCTAGTCTGCATTTTTCAGCCATAGAAAGCTCCTTTGGAGCTATTTAAGGGGAGCATGGGGATGGAGATCGAACACACCCTTTTCCTTGCTCTTTCCCTCGCTCTTTTCCCTCAGAGAATACCCAAACATTTCCAGATTTGAATTCCAAAACCAAATATGAATTTCAGATTTCTTGCATCCCTTTTCCGGCCTCTCCTCCGTCCAGTCCGACCACCGGCGCACCACCTTCACGCGGCTTCACCGCCGTCAGAAACCTTTCGGACCCCACCACCGCGCCCTATCGATGTCGTCGTTTGCCCGCTGGTGTGTTGTTTTTGCTGCTCGTCTGTTGTTCCACCAAGAAGAACGAAGAAGAAGACAGACTTACATTGTTTTATGTCCCAAGTACTTCCTTCAACAGCCGCCTTCTCCAAGTATATTATAATGGATATTCTATATTAGTGCCTATCGCCTATCCGTTTGCAAGAAAATGGTATGACGAGAAACCAAGCCATGTTTATCAGGAATTCAAGAAGTCACACCATTTGAAAGTAATGCTTACGTCTCCAAGATGCCAAATTGTGTTGTTCAATGCATGACTCCAAGTAGCCACTTAAGTAGACTACCTCTCTCAGAAATCCTAAAAATATTTGGACCGATTCTAAGGTCGTTCCTATCCCTTGTACTTTGTGGTACCTTCTCTTTTCGAAAGAAATTGAAAATTGTTGCATGAACCTTATTGGCATGTCAATAAGATATTCACTTCCTTTCCCATATGTTCTCACCTTATAATATACAAATGTCTATTAATTTGGGAAAGTGGATATTCGACCTTTCAGATGGTCACCACTCGAGAGAATAGCTACATGAACAATCTGAACAATGCCTCAGCTGGGGCCTGGGTGCGGAATTGATGTGGTTGAACCTCGAACTGGAGATCAGCAAAGTGAGAACCATATCCCTATTCCAGACCAACCTATAGCTCTTAGTGATGCCACCATTGCAGTTCTTAGGAGCATGGTTCAACAAATGGTGAGTGAAGCTATGCCCGAGGTCATTACTAATCAACCAAATATGGTTGAGACAATTCAGATTAAGGACAGAAGGGACAATATTATCAATGACCGAGCAGTTGGGGTCAAGCTTCACAAGCGCATTAAAGACCTTCAATACAATGAAACCCGATACTTATGATGGCACTGGAGGAATCACTAGTATCCTATATTGGTTCTCTCATGTGGAGAGCTTGTTGATATATGTGCATTGCTCTAAAGCTGATAAAGTGCATATAGCCGCCCTAAAGCTTAGGGGATAAGCTAGTAAATGGTGGGGGAATTCAAAGCTGATAGAGCATCCCGAGTTGAAATGGGGAATGTTCAAGGAAAAGATGATAAACCATTCTTACCTGCCTTGAAAGACGAGGAGTTGGACGAGTTGTTCGCTCCTAAAGTGGAAGGGATAAGCGTTGTGGAACGTGCGAAAAAGTTCCACTATCTGTTTCAATACACTAGGCTCGAAATCTCCAACGAGGCGCAGAAAATTCGCCGCTTCCATGAATGGATGAGTGATGCCATTAAGTCGTGGATGAGGAACCGCCACTTTTCGACATTAGAAGAGTATGTTGATGTTGCACACACGATAGAGTCCACACTAGGTGAATCTGAACAAAAAAAGAGCGACGAAGGGAAATCGCATCACCAGAATCAAGGTAGATCCAAGAGGCCAGTGCCTCCACAAAGATCAGGAGGGGCAAAAAGGGGCAAACCTAGGTCAAACATGACCCATGCCTCTAAAGGGTCTGAACACCTAAAGACTCCCTTAACCTGCTACAACTGTGGTAAGCCAGGTCACATCAATAGGAATTGTGTGAAACCCAAGAAGACATGCTTTACTTGTGGAAAAGAAGGACATCTTCGTTCCCATTGCCGGCAGAACAAGAATGTTTCAAGTCAGCTTAGGTCAACCCAACTTCTCGGAACAACCAAGCCTCGAACAGAGTTGTAGGTACAACTTTTATTCAGTCTATATCTCAAAGTAAGGGCAAGGGACCGACAACCTCTCAGAGTCAAGGTCAGCCACTCTATGAGATGCACCACGATGATAAGCTTGTCGCATCAAATGCACCAGAAGAGTAGAGAGTTTCCTCTTTTCCCCAAGTTTTCGTACTTGTAGCTCGTGTCCTTTTCGCTTTCAAAGCACTTTTGTATCCTTGCAATAGTGGGAAGACTCGAATCATATCTAACCTTTCTTCCTTGTGAGGATGTCATATTCTAGATGTAGTATTATGGATATGGATTATCATGTTATGACTTGGCACGCCAAACCAAAATCGTGTATTAACGTTTGTTCCCTTTTATGGGAGTAGATCAAGCCAATTCGCGACTTATATTACGAATTTCATATCGAATTATTTTGCCTATGTCGAAATGAATTTATAAGATTTTACGAACTAAGGTTTTCTCAGTATAGATTCATGGTGGTGAATGAGAATGTGTTTTATCTCCCATCTTGATCACATGTTGAGATAGAATTGCAGGTCTTGTTCCCATGAATGCTATATTAAAGGGCTATGGTGGAGGTAGTTTCCCCGATACTGATCACATTGGAGAAATGAAACCACTTAGTTCTTCGGTTTTACGCTTCGCTATGAAAAACTATTTTCTTATAAAAATAGGAATGCTTGCTATGAATTTATACGCGAATTGCTTTTCGTTGATTAATAGGTTAGGGAAGAGTCTCTCGAACAAGCTCATGCCTCCTTCTACCACATCAAGATCGCTCATTCCCTTAGCTACTTCATTAGAAGTTCGAAACTGGAATACTCTTTTTCAAGATATGACATCCACACATCCAATCGTTATTTCCATCACGAATTCGAAATGTGGATTCGCCTTCAAAGAATTCCACTACGAGACTTTGTTCCAAAAAAAATGTAGAACCTAATAGTCATCTTCTTATTCGCTCTTTCGCAAACCCGTGATGCTCCTTCATCCCATGCTTATTCTACAACCAATCCCAATCTCTTACGTTTGGCGAAGATGACCCAAGATTATCGTAGGTTTGACCAAGGTTGGTGGATGAGACCACTTGACCAACTAATACCACAACACATGGGTGATAGGTTTTAGTTATAGCCTACAGTCAGCTTCCAATGGGCGAGATGACTTACCTCGAACTCTCCGAGACGAAGGTGTCATTTCTCAGCTATCGAAGCAACTTTTCAATAAAGTCAGTGAGTAATGTATGGATGCATTACTTTTAAACCATTGGTGTATCGATCGTCTGGGTCAACCACATATTTTGCTAGCTCAAAGTAAAGGAGTGTCAAATCCTCGAAAGGATAGGAGTTGGAAACGAGATAGAGAACATGATTGGAAATGATCAAAGACTACGACATCCAATTGCTCTATCACCTCCGAAAGGCCAATGTCTTATTCGATGCCTTGAGCCGAAAGATACCTCAAGAGAATATGATCGTTATGCTCACAGTTCAACCACAGTTGCAACAAGATTTGATTAGAGAAGGAATGGAAGTTTAGTTTGGAAGACAACAAGGTAGCTTGAACACCTTGGAAATCCACTCTGACTTATTAGATCAGATTAAAGAGAAACAGACTGAGGATGTCGTCCTTATCAAGATCAGCGGAGAGGTGCAGCAAGGCAAAGCACCGGGGTTCATCATACAAGAGGATGGATCACTCTGGTATCAAAATCGAATCCGCGTGCCTGTTGTGGATGAGATTCGAAAGATCATCCTCAAAGAAGCACACTCTTCTGCGTATTCAGTCCATCCTGGAGCTAGTAAGATGTACAAGGACTTGCGCATAAACCTCTGGTGGCCAAATATGAAACATGAAGTGGCAGAATTCATTTGAAGATGTTTGGTGTGTCAAAAAGTAAAGATTGAGCATAAGAGGTCAGGGGGAATGCTGCAGTCTCTGCCAGTGCCAAAATAAAAATGGGAAGAATTGCCATGGATTTCGTCACCGGATTTCCAAGGACTCGGAGGAATAAAGATGACATATGGGTCATTATGGACCGACTCACCAAGAGCACCCACTTTATCCCAAGTAAGAAAAAGTGGGGAGTCCAACAGCTAGATGAACTTTTCATCCATGAGATAGTTCGTCTCCATGGTACCCCGAAGACGATCATCTCGGACAGGGACGGTCTTTATATGTCCAATTTATGGAAGGAGTTGCACAACGCTATGGGTACCGAATTGAAGTTCAGTACAGCTTTTCATCCTCAAACTGTTGGTCGGTCCGAAAGGACTATTCAAACTCTCGAGGATATGCTCCGAGCCTGTGTTTTGGACCGCACAACTAGTTGGGATGTCATCTTAAGTTTGATCGAGTTCACTTACAACAACAGTTGGCACTCAACTATAAAAATGGCTCCCTTTGAAGCTCTCTATGGCCGTAAATGTCGTTCGCCGATCTGTTGGGACGACAATGCTGACAAGATCCTTCTAGGTCCCAAGCTAGCCAAAAGAACTACAACTGACATTGATCTGATCTGACAAAGAATGTTGACTTCCCAAAGTAGACAAAAGTCATACGCGCGACTTGGAGCGGAGAGACATTGAATTACGCGTCGGCGACAAAGTCTTCGTCAGGGTATCTCCCTCGAAGGGCGTGTTTTGCTTTGGAAAACGAGGAAAGATTAATCCTCGATATGTGGGGCCATTCGAGATACTTGAAAGAGTAGGCAAGCTAGCCTATCGTCTCGCATTGCCGCCTTCAGCACACCTAGTCCACAACTTCTTCCATGTGTCTCTTCTAAGGCAGTATGTGCCTGATGAGTCCCACGTGCTCAACTATGATGACGTGGAAATTTAATCAAATGGAACATATGAAGAACAACCAATGAAGATCTTGTAACGCCGAGTAAAGCTACTCCGCAACAAGGAAGTGTCCCTGGTCAGGGTACTTTGGCCAAAGAACGGCGAAGAAGGAACAACATGGGAGACTTGGGAAACTGAACAGAATGTGGAAAGACGCTTCCCCGAGTTGTTGTTACCTTAAGTAAAGAACGAGACGTTCTTTAAGAGGGTACTAAGACTTTTGTTTCCTTGTAATCGCGAACGATGTTTCTCTTATGTAATCGTACTCCTTTGTACCGCCCTAGCTTTTGTCATAGTTTCGGGGACGAAACTATTTTTAAGGGGGTACTCTTGTAATATCCGCTAATTTTAGTACTATATTTTAAATTATAAAAAAAAAATTAATTTCTCTCCTTGGAAAAAATAAGTTTTTGAACAACTTTATACAAGAATTTTAATAATTTTCACTAACAAAAAGAAATTAAATGGGCGAAAGTGCAAAAGGTCAGGTTTGAACTCGAGACCTCTCATTCCAAGCTTTCTACCCATCTCCTTCCCAACCACTATACTAATCACTCTTCTTTATTATTTTAATCCCCTAATTAATCCTTAAACCCGCTTTTTCTCTCATCCCCCTTAAGAGATCGCCGGTTCTGTCCTTTGTCCAGTCCGAGGGCTCGGACTGCCGGTCCGTCGCCGGAATTGTCCTGTCCACCGCCGCACGCCCCTTCTTGTCCCATCTCCCCTTTCCCTGCCCCAAAAAAAAACCCTTTCCAATGCCCTTAGGCCATTGGCCTAGTCTGCATTTTTCAGCCATAGAAAGCTCCTTTGGAGCTATTTAAGGGGAGCATGGGGATGGAGATCGAACACACCCTTTTCCTTGCTCTTTCCCTCGCTCTTTTCCCTAAGAGAATACCCAAAAATTTCTAGATTTCAATTCAAAAACCAAATCTGAAATTTCAGATTTCTTGCAACCCTTTTCTGCCCTCTCCTCTGTCCTGTCCGTCTACCGCCGGTGCACCACCTTCACATGGCTTCACCAACGTCGAAAACCTCTCGGACGCCACCACCGCGCCCCATCGCCGTCGTCGTTTGCCCGCTGGTGTGTTGTTGCTGCTCGTCTGTGTTCCACCAAGAAGAACGAAGAAGAAGACAGAAGCAGGTGGATTGGGCTTAAGTGGCTTTTGGGCTGAGCTAAAACAGATCCAAACAGGCCCACTAATTCTCTTGGGTTATTTTTATAACTTGGGTCTTGCAAGAAGAAGCAATTTCGGCCCAATTTTTGTTCGACCAGCCCATTTGTCCCGAGCCCAGGCCCATTCCGTCTTGTTGGTATAATCTCGACCCTTATTTAATTATCTAGTATTCTATTATAAATTATAACTAGTTTGAAGAATTTGCATAAATAAAACCTATTTCTAAATATTATAAGAAATGTATGAAAATTAATTCTAGCATGCCACTTTAGATATTTATAATTTTTAGATAAATTATAAACAATCTCCTAACATGATAATATTATTGAAATAATATTATTAGGCATGTTGGAATATTTTTATACAAATACAATAGTACAAGTTGCCTCCTTTACTTAAAAAGGGGTTATTGTAACAAGCTAAGTTGGAAACGAAATAGCAAGTTAATATTCCGTTTCCTTAATGTTGAACCCGTTTTAGATCAACCTCTCGAAGAAGAATCCGTCTTAGATCCGACGTCAGTTAGTCAAGCCGGAAACTAAGGCAAGCGGATATTCTCCTTGTTACCCTTGTGATATATTCGATTCCTTCGAAATATATTCATCTCTTTGAAATATATTCATCTCTGTGTTGGGAACTGATTGTTTGCTCAATAAATGAACTTAGGTTTATTTATTGTTTCGATATGACGATATTATATTTATTATCTCGTAATGCGCTAGAACTGAACCTAGGTCCGTTGTGTGTGGCCTTGTTTGTTTCAGTCTCTTTTTGAGACTTGTTGTGGACTAGGATAGAATCAAGGGTGCGGATTTTGCTCCGACACCTCTACACGAGTGGTATGGCTTTTCGCCCTCTCTTCGCTCAATACTTGGATCATGATCCCATAGTCGCTCCTCCTTTGAGGGGGTCTACTACACCCTAGCTAGGTGCCGGAACTTCGTTCCTTTCAGTGGATCGGCCTTCGTAGCCCCCACACTTAAAATTATTCACTTGAGGTGCAATGTTTTATGACCAAAAGATAAGTGCCTAGTGCACAATAATAAATGGACTAGGATGAACTAGGATAACTTGCTCCCGACTTTCGAAGGATCGTCATTCGAACCTGAATTCTTATTCGTACTCTGAATTTGATGGGGTTGGTTGAGACCCGATGAAGTCAATGGAGTTCTTTCTTTTAAAAAGCTATGTGTGTGAAATAAAAGTTCCCAACTATTTTTATATTCATAAAGGGACTACAATTTTCGTAGTATCCTTCCCGTATAACATAATACTTATCTCTTCAAGAAGAATTGTGTTCTCGTTCTCTTCAAGCTCCACATAAACGTTATAGCTCACAAAATATCTCCTCATCTAAGCATGTTGGAAATTACTATATCAATCCCACCCATGAGAACTATCCGTTCCCACTTGCTTAGTCTCCTTAGACTAACCTGCTTCTATTCTGCATTTTGCCTGGTATCTCTTGCCTTTCGCGGAAATACCAGACTTTAGTGAAGCATTACATCAAGGTTGAAGACGGAGGCTAGAAGAGTTGAACGAAGACTTCAAGAAGTTTTTAATTCAAAAGGTATCCCCACTTTTCGGCCCCCAACAATTGTTTTAAAAACGAGAATTTGTAAATATTTCTATTCCGCTACTTATTGAATTTCATACTATGTTTTAATCAAACCATGCATTTTAATATCTTGAATTAAAGTCTCGAACAATTGAGCATTTCGGATGTAATATAATTTCTTGGAATTTCCGCTTTATTTTTAAATTGTGTTTTGTACATTAAAGCTTTGAGTGACTTTGGATGGGAAAAATCCGAGTTCACTGGCGGTAATACCCATTGTTTGTTACAACATTTTTATATTTTCCGAAAAATTATAAAAATATCACCGCATAGCTGTATTTCTCGATATTTAAGTATTTTAATTTGGATTGTAGATTTCCATCAAACGATCACATACATAACAAGTGTGTTTAATATCATCCAAACCTTCTCATTTTATTAGAATACAAAAGTTTGGTCAACTGGCGTTTGGGTGGGTGAAATCTTGGCTGGAACTTCATTTTCCAAAGTGGAGCCGCTTCTTCATTCATCCAGCTTGCACGCTTCCACGTTCTCTACCAAGCGAAAGAGAAGTCGTCTCCTGCTTCCGAAATCCCTTTCGCTCAAACCCTGCTTCTCCGATTGATCGGAGCTCTTTTCATTCCAATGGCGCGCCGGCGTGTTCTTCTCAAGGTCATAATCCTCGGCGATAGCGGGTTAGAATTCCCCCTTTTCCTCTAACTCGTCCGTTTCTTCCCCCTTTCCTTTCCAGCGCTCAGATTGTTGATTTTCTTTCATCCAATTTTTTTTTTTTATCTTAACAACAGGGTTGGGAAGACGTCTCTGATGAATCAGTATCCTGTGAAATTGTTCAATTTCTTTTTCGCTGCTTATTTGTTTTGGGCCTCAAAATTTCATTGCTGTTTACATCTCAATCCTCAATATAATCGTGGTTTACTTGTCATTTCGCATCTCTGTGTTTTGCCTTAAGACTTAATGATAACATAGATTTGTGAATAAGAAGTTTACAAATCAGTACAAGGCTACAATTGGAGCTGATTTCTTGACCAAGGAGATCCAGTTTGAAGATAGGCTTTTCACGCTTCAGGTATTGAAACCACTTCCTGTTTATTCCATACAACACGCCATTGAAACTTGAAACATCAACTCTCTTTCATCACTCTTCAGGGGGCTAATCTCCTTACACCCATGTACTATACTACTATCCCAGGCTCAAGATGGATTCATCAGATCTTCTAATTTGATACTTCCAAGGGATTTACACAAATCTGATTGTATATGATAATGGAGTGACCATCTGGTGTGGTTAAGGGAAACCAAGGGTCTGCCCTGGTTTCTAAATAGGATCTTAATTAGAACTGCAATCTATTCCTATGGCTTTAGGAAATTCCATTTTTCAATGCGCTGAAAATACCATAATAGTTGCAAATTCAAACCTGTTATTTAGGTCAAGTTTAGAGTGTATGTGTGCCTGTTGCTGTTCTCCTTGTGTATGTCTTCTTTGAGTTAATAATCAATTCACATAAAAAAATTCAGATACAAGTTTAATCTTTTGATGATCCTATAAGATTCTTTTGTGGTTTTAGATCAAATAAAGACTGTCTTACTGAGGAATAAATAAATTGACAGCACTAACATGGTGGTAAACGGGTGATGATAGTCTGAACCTTGAAGCACTCTTCAAGTCTGAACCAGAGAATCAAGCTAGATTCAAAAACAAAATTAGCTGATTTTCCCACTTTCTATTGCATTTCCTAGAGTGATGTTCCTTTCTGTAAGATTGTAGTTGCATGAATCGTTATGGAGCTTTTATCAGTATTTATATAAACTCAAATGCTGGCGTGTTTATCTGGTCATTTCAGATTTGGGACACAGCAGGTCAAGAAAGATTCCAAAGCCTTGGTGTTGCTTTTTACCGTGGTGCAGACATTTGTGTTCTAGTGTATGATGTGAACACAATGAAATCCTTTGAGAATCTAAATCGTTGGCGGGAGGAATTTCTTTTGCAGGTATAGATCTAGTGATGGACTTTCTCTTGGTTTCAAAAGTAAAAGAAAATGAAAAGAGATATATCCTTGTTGTGTTTGATAGGCTGGCCCTTCAGATGCTGAAAACTTCCCGTTTATTGTGCTTGGAAACAAGATTGATGTTGACAATGGGAATAGTAGAGTGGTAAGTATGAAGGATTTGAATTCTAGTTCTTTCCTTAATCAGCAGCGGTTTTTGTTTGTTTTATCATTTTAATCTTGAATGTATACCTACGAAGAAAGGACACTAATAAGTAGTGACTAGTAAGTATTGTGTAAGAACCTCATTCTATTATCCTTTAGAGTTTATATCACATTTTAAAATGTGAAACTAGAAAAAATATAGGAAATTTCTCATGTTTCAGCCCTTGAAGTTGGTGCTTTCATTTCTAAATGAGCATCCTGTTTGGCTAATCATGTCTCTTTTGCTAAGTATGCTTTCATTCTATTATCCTTTGTTCTAAATGAGCATCCTGTTTGGCTAATCATGTCTCTTTTGCTAAGTATGCTTTCATTTCCTCGATTCCTCATCCGGGCTTAAGAATCTTTGGATATCAGGTTTCGGAAAAGAAGGCTAAAGCATGGTGTGCTAGCAAGAACATTCCCTACTTTGAGACCTCTGCCAAAGATGGGACGAACGTCGAAGCTGCTTTTCAGTTAATAGCCAAGAATGCCATTCAAAATGAACCAGAGGAAGAAATGTGAGTATTGCTATAGATAAATATTTATTCATTATGTCTTCTCTTATCCACCATACAAATCATTATTTAAAATCACATTGCATATTTACAAATCACTATTAATTGTTTCTTATCTGCACTAATTTATTGTAGAGATATGAATAATTATAGTCAGAACTGCACATTGAGATTTGTTTTTCCCTGAAATCGATCTCTCCTCGCTATTCTTCATTGAATTTAACTAATCCCTTGTGCTTTTTATCAGTTGTTTGATTGAATTTAAACTAATTAATTTTGTGGTGCTTGTTTTTCTTACCCACGAAATGGTGAAGATATTTTCCTGACACCGTTGATGTTGCTGGTGGTGCACGCCCACAAAGAACCTCAGGCTGTGAGTGTTAAAACTTAAAAGCTTAATTTGCTCGGTTGAAAGCTGTTTTCCCCTTGTATGCTTCCGTTGTGCAGTAAAGTTCAGGAAGAACTGTTGAAACTGGCGTGAAACAACATCATGGAAAGCTGCAAAGGGGAATTTTTTTTATCTATTTGGCACAATGTATCTACGTACTAGTCCGAATGCCTTGAAGGTTTTGTTTGCGTGTGGAAATTTGTTGTTTGACCGAACTGAGCCTGATTTGGCGTTTATAATGTTTATTCACATCGACAAAGGTTTCTGATCCTACCTTAAATTTTAAACTCTAGATTAGTATCGAGTTGTGTTAAGTTAGTATGTACTATGGTGATTTTGGAGTCTTTTTAAAATTTAAATTATGTTGGCCCTGGGGCCAAAAAAATCTTCTCAAACTTGACATTTCTCGCCTTGTTACCATTCTTATTATAAAGCACTTTTTGATTAAAAAAATATTATTAATTCTTATTATAAAGCAGGCGGAACCAATTTCACCGAGCTATTGTGGGATGTTCGTATGAGCATCTTTGCTTCTCAAAAATCAGACTCGAAATTATAAGTTTTGGGCTCGAGCAGTCATTGTTGGATACCACTTACCAAGGATATATTCTAGATTTCTAAAACAATTTCTTTTGTTTACCACTTACCAAAACATGATATAGAGGGTAAAACGTAACTATAAAACAATTTTGAACGCCTAATTTCAACATTAACACCAAAGCTACTATGGGGCTGTAGGTAGAGGAACGTAACTATAAAACAATTTTGAACGCCTAATTTCAACATTAACACCAAAGCTACTATGGGGCTGTAGGTAGAGGAATCATTGGTAATAATAGCAGAGGGATCCTCAGGATGCAAGAGTGCTAAGGTAGTCAATCTGTATTAACCAAGAATTTGGCTATATATCAACAATCTCTGCTCATTCTTTCAAAATTGTTACCTGACATCTTTCTGGAAACTCTACACTTCCATAAAATGCAAAAGCTTCTTCGTTCCGTTCTTTTCTAAGCTTTTGTTGAACTATATTACACCAAAAAGTAAACAAAAGAAAAGAAAAAGATTTGCTCCAACAATCTTCAGTTGGAATACCTACCAGAACTAGAACCTTTCTTTTTCCTCCGACCCCTTTGCCTGATTCTCCAAAAGCTCAGCAACAGCAGAACACCTAATTCGAGTTTCCCGTTTAAACACACAGTAAGAACTTGGTATATATTCGCATCCAACTAAGCAAAATCATCGATAGAAAGCAAGAATTAACACCCGCAATTTACTAACCAGACACTGCAATGACACCAGGGACAAGCCATTTGCTAGCTACTGGCATATCAAGCTGTGTCAACAGAAAAAGAAATACACAAGATCAATTATCTGCATAAATCAAACAAGTAGGATGCACAATAAGAGAGATAGTTGGCACGTATTCTTACATCATCACCATATAGAAGGCCCCAGTACTTGTTGCTCAAAGAATCAGCCTTTTCCTGTGAGGTCATATTGACAGTCTTATCATTGGAAGCATCGAGAGAAGAGTTTAAACCTCTACCTAGATCAATCACAGGATAACCTGGCAACCTTCTGTTTCTTCCTCTGACTTGTACGTTGTAGCCTTTGGTCCCATATATCTCAAACCTTGAGTCACTCATGCACATCATTTCCTTCCCCACAACTGCAGAGTAAGTTGAAAAGTTTACATCTGTCCTACGAGATGGCAATTGCTTGTCTTCTATGTTCAAGGGTTTGGTAAGTCTAATGGAATCTGAAAAGAGTACTGGGTCTTTGACGTTCGTGGTAGTGAATGCCAACATTTTTTTCAGAAGCCAGAAACAGTTGGTGACCATATGGCTGCTATCCAAGCAATTAGAATCACCGTAAACTGAGATCCGGCCTTTGCCCAACTCCAGAAAACCAAGAATAGAGGAGTCTTCCTGCAGAAAATACATGATAAAGTTTATGTGGTATAATTTGAACATTGTAAAAAGGTACACACATCAACTTATACATCAAAGAGCATCTTTATGTGAGTGAGAATCACATGCTCCAAATTTTTGTAAATGAAAAAAAAAAGAAAAGTAAATGTCACGTATTTTGCAAAGAAAAATTTCCCAAGTTTCAGCACAAGTCTCTTCTATTAGAAACTTTTACTTCAATTTAAGAAATTTGTCCTGCAACTATCAGCTTTTTGTTGGTTTGAATTATTTTTCCACGATTTTAAAAGAGAAGAAACCTAGGTTGCCCTTTTAAAGATGTCCTAAGGCTGGAGTTTTTAACCTCCCCAACCAAACACAAAAAGGTGAAAATTATAAGAGAACAGGTTTCAATGCATTTTTTTCTTTGATTTTCTATTCAACCAAAAAGAAGTCTACTATGCATTTTGGAATTGATGAAGAAGAAAACTGAAAAGATACTGTACCTTTGTCACAGCAGAATTAAGTAGATTCTGTGTGGATGCACTATCTGAAGAATAGAGGTAGGGAAAGCTGTGGACATAGCCACCAGTTGGAAACTTTAAAATGTTTGTTCCAGATGCATATCGTGTATGTTCACCATCAATGGTAAAATCACCATTAAGAATCTGATCACCAAAAGCAATCCCAAATGGTGCCAGGAGATCATTTAAGGCTGGGACATTTGAGCCACCTGTAACAGGAGTCCACCAGCTTCTTGTATTATCATCAAAAAACCTCATCTTCACCATAATGTCAACATTATACCACTCAGCAAATACAATTAGTCCCAAGCCAGTATTCACAACATCATCTTTCAATTTTTCTATTTCCTCTTCAAAGTATTCCTCTTCAAGATCCACTAACAGAAGCGTACCATACTGGTGAGCATCAAAACACGTAAGTGGAGAACCTAGAGTCTCAATATAGTATCCAGCATCCCGCAACATGTTGAACATAGTATGAAAATTAGTGTGGAGGTGATCCCCATGCCAGTCCAGGATATCATTGCGGACATCCAAAGAATCTCTAGGAATGTAACCAGGTGGATATTTGATGCTGTGAAATTGATCCCACAAGATTCTTTTTGACCTTGGAGGAGTTGGGACCACTTTCAATCTCAACTGAAGAACACAAGTGCTCGTTCGTAATGCTTTCTCACCTTGAGCAGGTGGGCTATACACCTTAACAGTAACATTCCCTTCAATCAACCCAGAAAATTGAGCACCTTCTTCTTTAATTTGCATGTGGATTGCCAGATGACCAGTCCATGGCCAGATAACATCTGAATGAGTGAAGTGGATACTGAGGAGGTTTCCTTCTTCAGTTAAAGGTTGCCAAATTGGGGGGCCATCAAGATAGCCAACTACCCCCATCCCATTCAGAATGGTAGCATTAAAAATTACGGGCATAGCGCCAGCATAGAGTGGCTGGTGACAGAAAGGCCAAGTATACGGACAATCCATTAAATCTAGGACATCGGGAAAGAAGGTTGCTCGCGGGCGGTAGCTCTTCAATAACTCGTATGATTCTAACCTGGCATCGTTGCCAGAAACTAGATTAACACAATGACATAAAAAATAAAGAGACGTATGTTTGAACATCACATCTGCCAATTGCATTTATGATACAACCAATATGCTGCTCGTTACAATTCAGACATAATCACTGGAGACAAAGAATGAAGTATGGTTTCACTTACAGGTCAACTCTGCCAGCACCTTGTTCATACAAGTGTGGTCCAGAAAGCTTGGCTGCACCTTCCACCAGAGCCTGCTTCATGCTTGCTGGATTTAGAATTTGTTTTCTGTTGCTCTCTGGGACGACACTGACAAGCAGGCACACAATACCAGCAACAACAGGACTCGCCACACTTGTGCCAGATAATGTTTTACAGCCAGTACTGATCTTTGAACCCATAATGTCACGCCCATATGCCACTATATCTGGCTTCACACGACCATAACTGCACATAGATTCAGTAAGAAATTAAGGAATTCAATCAAGAAGCTGAAAAACAAATTACAGCAAGCATAGAATTTGTTCTCTCTCAAATTTGAATCATTCCATTTTGTGAAGTATCATTTAGAATAAGGTTAATAAGACACACCAGCTACTAGCATCTTTTAGCGTATATAGTCAGAAACTCTCACTATACAGCACCGGCGCAAAAAAGTGATCTACAGGAATCATTATTATGTACAATAACGTGCATTGGATCAGAAGCCAAACTAATATTCTCTAATGGAGCATGTTTCGAAGAAAATTGATACTCTTCTCAATTATCATTATGTATGTTCATGACATGGTCATCTTGCCAAACTCACAATTACTATACAGCAGATTAGGAGCATATGCTAATGCAAAAAATAAATACTAGATTTCATTTGATTCAGATAGCTTCCGCAAACCATTTTGTATATGGCTATATCCTACTTGCTATTATCCTGTGCAAAATACAGATTCTCATTCTACCAAAAAAATAAATAAATAATTTTTTTTTGCAAACAGTACAAAATATGACGATTTTAATAGTAAATTTAATTTTAACGAAAATATCACATCCGTAATTACCCATGTGGAATCTCCCAAGTACTCATGCCACGTGAGGAAAATGATGCAATATTATCACTGTAATCTATACCCCCAACTCCTATGACATCACTTTGATCTGCTGGGTTGTTCAAAGTTCCATAAAGTGGCCCGTCATTTCCAATTGCAGAAACCATGACTATATTATTTGCAGTTAGTTCCCAAACCTGAATATAGCAGATCAAAGCATTCAATTAACATCATTTTAGGATATCAAGGAGTCAATCAAATTATCTGGCATGAGAAGAAAATATAGATAGAATGGAATTGAAAGTGTTCCTAAAGTTGCCAAGAAAAGGTCCTTGATTTCATTGAAAATTATTTTGGTCCAACAGTCCAATACCATTGAGATATCAGAGAAAAATTATATTTTAGCATGAAGCTAGAACCGCAAAAAATTAACTTAAACAAACCACACCAGACATCATTAATCTAGGATTGGAGGATCACAAAATTGTCTGACATAATAAATTATTTCAAATGCTAAGAAGATCCACTTCACTGGATGATAAATGTTTGATTAAACCACAGATGCATGGAAGACTCTAAACAAGAGTAAAATATGTACATGTAGGATTTCCATCAGAGAACAGAGTTGCAAGCCAAATAGATTCAGCTCATCTAATGTTCATAGCATTCAGCCAAAAAATCAATACACTTGATGTCAGAAGGGCAGCTTCATTTACATAGTAACCAGATGGCAAAGATGGACCCACCTTCTCAACAAAAGGAAGATCTAGATGATCTGGTCCACCAATGCTCAAATTTAGTACATCCATGTTGGTTGCAATTGCATAGTTGAATGCATCAAGGAACCATGATGTATATGATACCTGCAATGAGCTGAATACAAAATTCTCATAACCTACCTAAAGCAAAATAATCTCAACTAAATGTCAGAGAAACAGATAAGAGTTAATAGATACAGATACCGAGCCATTCAGACATTGGAATGAGCTCATTGCAAGGACAACAGACATAATGAGAACAAACCTCAAGCATATAAGCAATGTATAATAATTAGTGCAATTTTCATCTTTTCAAAAGAAAAAAGGAGCAAAATCCATTACCTGAGCATCAGTAAATACACGAAAAGCATAGATCTCCGTATCTGGAGCAAAACCACGACACTCAGAATCTTGACCAGCAATAACTCCCGCCACAAATGTCCCATGACCAAGATTATCATTTAGAGTATTTTCATTGGTCCAATTTGTACGCTCCTGATTGAAAGTTAAATATTAAATTGCATAATATGTTCTTACGAAAATAAAGATTTCATCAACACAGCAGTAGCAAAACTACTAGAGTACAACATTAAATACCTTTATGTTGCGAAAATGTGGATGATTTGCCCGTATTCCAGTGTCAAATATGGCCATTTTAACCTTTGCACCAGTGTAACCCTTAGCCCAAAGGACATCAGCTCCAAACAAGGAGGTCACTTGAGACCTCTACATGAATCAACAAATACTATGTTACACACTTACACTAGGCAACCAAATTCAAGATTGACCCACCAAGACAAATGAAAAAGTAACAATCATGCATAGACCAGGGGATCAACTTTAATAACACTGTCATTAGCAGTAAAAAAAAGACCTAATCTCACCTGCATCATCAGATGCCGTCTCCAGCTAATTGTCTCGTTGCTCGCCGGGATAATGAAATCCGGCTCTCCGCCTTCCTCCTCAAAAGACATCCGCGTGAATAACTTACCAGGCCGCTTCTTGCCTTGGCAAAACGCACCACCACCGTTCGACCTCGCTGATTTGTCCTCAAACAAGCTCCGCGTGTAGCTCATATCAACCGAGACGTCCTTCACTAATTCTAGCCTCTCGATCTCTCTGATGACCGCATCCCTAGCGGATTCGTCGATCGAGACGACACCGAAATCTGTCGGGAACTGTGACGCTAGATTATTGCGCTCGATCCAATCCCATCCATCGAATAGAGAGTTTTGTCGAAGATATACAAGGTGATCAGTCGCATACTTGTACTCTAAAAATCGTACGATGTAGTTCCCCCTCCGAAGATTTCCGGATCCATTCGGCGAAGGCGCGGTAGTGGCGTTGCCAGCAGGCGATTGTTCGGAGTTGGTTAGGGTTAGGGTTTGGCAGCGGAAAGAAGGAAGATAGAGAGAAAAGGAGAGAAGGAAGAATAGGAGAGGGAGAATAGTAGAGTTTCGAGGTCTGATCATGGCGAAGTCGAAAGAGGAGTACAGAAGGATCTGGTTCTTCTTCTTGATATCGTTGAAAGACGATTGATTTGGCGGGAAACCTCCAACATCGAGCCGAGGGAGAAGATGGGAGAACGAATGAGCGAGAGCAACTGAGCGAGAGTGAGCACCTTCAAAACTTGAAAGAGAAGAAGCACACGTCGTTACTTTTTACTCTGCACTCCCTTGTCCGCTTTGTTTACGCGATTTGACTTTCCGATAAGTTACTTCTTCCACTTTTTTTTGTAAGAAAATGTTAAAAAACACGTGAGTTGGTGGTGCTAGGCGGCTCATCTAGCGGCGCCACCACTGGATTGTGAGGGGCGGCGCTTGTGAGGTAGAAATCTTGTTGAGATCACTTGGTTCGAACAAGATCTGTGAGGGTGAGGAGTTGTAATGTGAGTGCACAAAAGTTCTAATTTAGGGCTTGATTCTTGGTTCCATGGCTAGATTGGGTGCTAACCGGTTTAGGTGCACCTACTTGGAGGCTCACAAGGAAAAAGTTATTTGCTTGGGCAAGGTGGTGCCTTTGAACAAGTAGGAGGGGCTGAGGAACGCATATTTGGTGGGCAACATGTCGGAGGTGGTGCAACGGCCGAGTCCAAGCTTGGAGACTGGGGAGATGATACCAAAAAGAAAGCAACTTAATTTTGTTAAAAGTGATGTCATAATTTATGTTGGTTGGGGTGTCATGCATGTTTTTCACACTTAGACTTGTTAAATACAAGTTGGACGTTTTCTTTATATTTTCTCGTCGTGCCCAATTTGCAAGATCCAAATGAACTTGTTGTCAGACTGGTCTAGGTAGTACTCGGTGTGGTTTACTACCGAGTAGCGCCACTATGTAAAGACGGGGACCCACTAGTACTTTCTTGGGATGACGTTGTTCGTCGACAAGACTGAGGACGCTATCAAGACTTGGTTGTTGGGTTTTTTCTTACCACGATAGGATGGGCCAATTCGCTTGGGATACGGGTCTCCTAGAGGGTTTGTATCGGGAGCTCGGGATGACGTCACGCGTCAAGGTGGCGGGAGTCACATGATGCTACCTTCTACTCAGGGTACGTGTTACAAACATGGATTAATTAATATTTTTACGGACATGGATTACCACTTATTTTGAGCACACTCGTGGTTGTCTCATTTTGGATATGGGTACGTCGGAAGATGTTCGGGCAGTGGCACGGCAGACTCTCGAAAAAGGACCTTGACTGACTGATTGTTATGCGACAGGTGTTGGACAAGACCCATGATGAGGAGGTAATTCCTTAATAGCCAATTAGGGTACCTTTATTCCGTTTTGTAGTTAGTAATGATTTACGAGTCATGCTTGTTATTGTAGATGTGTTGGATGTGGTGGGGTACTGAGATTTCATTTGATGGTGTGTACTAGATGTCTATACATAGTGGCATTTTGATCATGGGTATCATGCAGGAGGCGTACTATTCGGGCGCTGTCTAAGGCAGTTTGGTAGACTATCCCGCCTCCACCATTGCATCCTTTGCATGTGTTACAGTTGGAGTCTCTCGCGAACCGTAACTATGTGGTTTGGTACCATTTAGAGGACAAACACTGGCACATCGTCTGGATCATCTAATTGAGCTACCTGATCAACGTGCATAGTATGCATGGCCGTGGCCTCAGACTACCTCGCATGGTTCAAGGTTCGATCGCATTTTTACGTGGACTCACGATCCCACATCAAGATGGCCCGCGTGATCCTCGTCCTCATCCGATATCGACGGATGCACATACGTTGGTAAGTAACTGCGATTTTTCCATTTATATATTTGTTCTGTTTAGTAAGCTATCTAACTTTTACTTTCCTTTGTTTGTTTGTCATAGAGGGTGAAACACACAACGGGCTATGCACGAAGGTAGCTAGTTGAGTTGCCACCGGATAATCTGGCACACCTTCATCTCATCCACATGCTCGCTATACTTGATTCTGATGCACCGCTGCTCCTACCGATGCCGACCTAAGAGCCCTTTCCACCCCCACCCCACTCTTTAGGGATTCAAAGCATGTGCACGGCTCCGGTAGTGGTGCGTCACGTGATTTCGAGTTTAGGAGATTTTGTATTTTGTATACCACTGGGTTGTTTCTTTTTGTCAGTGGATTTCAAATTTGACATACTATTGTACTTTTTAATATTTTCGTTACCTTTTTATATGTTACCGATTTCAGATTTGACATTTTGGACAATACCCGAAATCATAAAGCCCCTAAGTAAACCCTAAATCCTAACAAATCCTTACCCTAACACCCCTATACCCAAGCACAAATCTAGGATTTGCGCTACACCGGGCACGAATCCTGGATTTGTGCTGACCTTCGCGTGCGTCCTGGATTCCCGCTGACCTAGCCACCTATCTAGAATTCATGCTTAGGTCCTGTGATCCCCTTCTTATTCCTAGAACTTTTAGGTCATTCGCGTGATCGTGATGTCGTTAATGTATTTGCTTTGTTCCGACTATCGTTGTCTCTCCGTCTTTGTTGCTCCCTGATGAGGTATTTTCAGTGGTCGTTATACCTATCAAAGAAACCTAACTTAACCAACTCATTAGAGCGGCAAGTAAGGGTCGAACCCACAGAGACTCGTGTAAATGTGTTATTGCTTAAGTGCCAAGTAGCGAATATGGGGGTTTATTGATTGAAAGTCTAAACTACTAAACACATTGAAAACTAACTATGAATGCAAATAGGATTGAGTTTAACAAATATGAGAAAAGCGTGTTCAACTAATTAGATCCATCATGATATTGCTTTATTGATCATTGATTCTCTTGATTCTCTTCTCACTTGAATAATCTACTGTGGATAATGATCCTACTAAGGACTAAAACCCAAACTTCATATTTAGTTGATAGAACTACCAGTCTAACAATCCTAATTATCTAACAACCTAGAAGACCTTCTAGATTCAATTAAATAACAGCATGACGATTCAAGTTATCAATAGAAACAAGCACTTAGAGCAACCAGACATCTAAGTGACTTGTGAATTTATTCCCTACTTTAATCAACTTGTCCAACCGGTACTAAATTAATTAAAGTCTACTCTTGATCGAATTAACTCCAACCGGTAATTAATCAGATTCAGTTTTAACTAGAAATTCAATTAGGTGATCAATCTAACAAAAACCCTAGTTTAGATTCAATTAAGCACATGGAATAATTTCTATTCAAGTTTGTTGAGAATCAATTAAATCTCACAATCATACACAAATCAAGACTTCACCAATTAGTCAAACACAAAGGAAAATTAGCAATGCATAATTGAAATTAAAATCAAACTTACAAAGGTTCAAAGTCTTCCTTGAGAGAAAACCCTAGCCTCCAAAAGTTGATCAAAAGTTAATGAAAATAAAACTAACATAAAGTATTTATATGTCTCTAAAAATATCCCTCAAACTCTATCTTAAACATATAATCTCGGAAATCATAAGCCCAAATAGCCAAACATTGAAGCCCAAATCAAATCTCGACCCAAATCCATCGCCCGTGAGAAGCCCCAGATTGCGCGGGTTCGGCCTGAATTGCGCGGCCGCGCTTTTTCCTCCCCGCGCAATAGCTCGCCAGTTGAGATTGCGCGGGCACATTGCTCGCGTTGCAAACCGCGCAATTGCTTGACTTCTTGGCTCGTTCTTCTTTATCTTAGCTCTTCTTCCTAGCACATCCTAGCTTCCTTAGCCTCGTCCATCACCACCATGATCCATCTGTACTCGCCCCGCTGTTGCTCCTAAACCTAAAAACCTGTAAAACCGTGCAAACCAGCGCATAATACCCGACAACACAAAAACCTAAAAACTACATAAAAACTAACCAAAACCTAACCAAAACATATATAAAACATGCATCTAAACTACTTCTATATGCAAGCTATCAAATTCCCCCATGCTTAACCCTTGCTTGTCCTCAAGCAAGACATAAATCCAATCACACCATAGAAATGCAATCTTACATCCATTTCAAATCAAACAAACATTTCACATGTAATTAAAAACTCAACCAAGACTTCTCAGCATGCATTATGGTAAGCAACAAGTAAAGACCATTCATCCATTCTAGACCTCACCAAGGAAATTGTGTTTTGCACTCAACACTCAAGTGAATAATGGGTATGTGTTTCACTCGAAATCAACCATGAAAACTAGACTACCATATGCTTGCATCAGAGTTCTAAATCTCCACTGCTGGGGATCAAATACATAACAAAAATCATGATGTCTTTTTCCGGCTTGTAATGGGGCCAAGGTAAAGAGATATTTGGAAGGGATAATATCTGGTATGTGGTGTTAAATCCGGGATAAGGAACTAATCCTAACCCAAACTTCAACACTTTTTCTTCTTACTTCTTCCAAACTTCTTTCTACCAACTCATTACATTTACATTAAAGCACTTTGCTTCTTTTTTTTTCTTTCTTTTGCCTCTTTTCAACTCTTTCTTGCTTTGCTAATGAAGACTAATAACATTTAAGCACTTTTCTTTTGCTTATTTTGCAACAAACTTCATCGTCATTTTTTTCACTTTGAACTCAAGAGTTTTATTTCCTCTTTATCCACCCTTTTTCATCCAATTCCCCCATACTTATACATAACTCACACAAAACCAAAAACACAACCTAAAGTCCTAAATCCCGGATCTTGGGTCAAGCTTATTAGGTTAGGAAAATTTTGTGGAGCTATCAAAAATAGGCTTAAAGCTTAAAAGAAAGGGGTGTAAAAAACATGGATCTTGTAAGGTAGGAAGGGAAATAATAGGCTTATAAGAAACATTGCCTCAATCATTTTAATGCTATGTATTCAATCATATAAAGCAGCCTCAAAATAGAGTATTAACGCAAGTTCTAGAGCTAGATAATCATGGTGATACACTCAAGAATGTAGAGAACAATATATCATGAAAGGCCAAAATCAAATCTCACAAGGCTAATTGTTTTGTCTAGAACTTCAGAATGAATCTAAAACTCAAGCTAAATACATGCTCCATCCTATAATCAAGTCATTTAATCAATGATCATGCTTATATCATATCCACTTCAGTAAATCATGCAAATCATGGGTTAGAACTTATACTCAACTTAGAAACACAAGAGGAATCAAACAATGGGGAAATAAGAACCTAAATGCAATATTTTTTGTATTTTTTTTCAATTTTTTCTAATTCTTTTTTTTTCATTTTCTAGAATTTTAATCAATGCATGCAAAAATTTTAAACATGACCTAAACTAATGCAACTATATGCAATGCAAACAAGTAATTCCCTTCCCCCATGCTTAAAACATACTTTATCCCCAAAGTATAGTAAAAAGGTAAGGAAAGAGAAAAACTCACAGAACCTAGTTGTTTGGCGGGTAATAGGGCGAAAAATCTTGTGGTGGTGGTGGCTGGTACTCCGGATGAACCTCTGGCTGCGATGGATAGTACGGTGGAATCTCCTGAGGTGGTGGTGGCTGGTATGGTGGGAACTGAGGATACGGGAGATCTGGAAAGGCATACTGCGGATAAGACGGATGAGGAGGATAGCCCGCTGAACTCCAGCCATCCAATCTAGTGTTGAGCAGTTTGAACTGCTCATCCTGGTGGGCCTGAAAAGCAGCAAGCTGCTGATCCTGATGAGTCTGATATGATGTGAACCTCTAATCCACATAACCTTGCATGTTTTGGAAGCTCTGATCAATGTGAGACGTCATACTGTTGTAGCGCTGCGTGTTCTCCAGCTGCATCTGTCTCATCATCTCCATCATCTAACTGTAATGTGTATCAGAATGTTGGTGATCTCCTCCAGCAGGTACAGACTGTCGCTGCTGGGTATCCTCCTCAGACTCCTCCTCCTCCTCTGTGTCTACAGCTTCAACAGACTCTTCCTCTTCCTCTTCTTCTTCTTCCTCAGCCATTGTGAAATCCTCATCCATTTCCTCCTCTTCAGACTCCTCAACAATAATTGGGGCCTTATTTTTTCCTTTAACTGGTCCCTGACATCAGTCACACTCAAATCACCATCCTGAACATCAATAAACCAGTTAGCTGGGCTGTCTCCAATCCTTACTCGGCTCCCATCAAGAAGCTTCATTACTCGCCCAGAATCCCCAATCGCCCAATAGTAAGAGTTCCTGTAAATGTAAAGGGCTCCCATCTTCTTCAGCATAGTAAAATCAATAGGCACAGGCGAAATGTCAACTTGTAACCTGCTCACATCAACTCCAAAGTGCTTAGCCAGATGTGTCACAAACCCACCAATACATATAGCTCCTCCACCCTTGTTTCCAACATGGTACATGTGGTTCATAAGCATAGCACCCATATTCATCTTTTTCTTTTTCAGACAAGCTGCCAGTACAACAACATCTTTCTTGGGGCAGTTGTTCCCGCTATCACCTCGCCCATTCATTGTGCTAGCAATAAATCTCTGAAAGACCTTAATGGCGGGGTGAGTAATGGGGGAGACCTTTTCTCTAGAAGGCTCATATTTAGCCTTCCCTGTAATGAGTCTCCGAAAATGGTGATCAACCCATGTAGCCCCCGTCTCAATAAACACCATATCCTTAGTAGAAGGAAAATTGAAGAAACCGAACACTCGGTTGACTTGTTTCAATGTCAGCTTCCTCCTAACTCCTCCTAGCCAGAATTTAATCTCCCATTCTCCTTTGAAATCAATAGACAGGGTACTCAAAAACTCCAATGTTAACCCCTTGAATGTGGGTTCACACAACTTTTTAAGAACTCTCCCATGTGCAAATATGCTCCAATCTCATTCAACAAATGAGCTATCCCGATCGCATTCATCAAGTTCCAGTCTATGAACCTGGTTGCTTTCCATTCCCTGTCCTTTAAAAGCTCAAACCGGATCACATGATTGTTCTTTTCCAAACTGATCCCAACAGTCTCTTGGGTGTTTTCTCCCACCACAGCAGGGGGAGCATAAGCAGCTCGGGATGAAGATGTTGTATCTCTTCTACTTCTTTTCGGAGCCATTTATATCAAAAATTCATAGAAACCTGCACAACACCACAAACGGACCAAGCAAACACAATTTTTGTTGTCCCGGCAAGGACAACCACAACAATATTTCACAAATAATCGCTCAAACACTCACTTCCCCCACTACCTAGAACAATTTAATCAAAATTTAATTAAATTTTAAATCAAATTATAGGTGAATTTCGGATTTATGCAAAAAGCTCAAATAAAACACGAATCTAAGCTAGAATCATGCAATAAACGAACTTTTGTGAAGAGCTTAAGCCTAAATTCGAGCCTAAAGGGGTCAAATTCGAGTTTTTAGAACAAAACCTAAATCTAGATCTATTCTACTAAAACCGGAATTTAGAATGAGATTTGAGATTTCTTACTTGAATCCCGCTTGATTTGGAGTTGTTTGCTTGATTGAGGGTGAAATCCCGACTTGAAATAGCTTGAGTGGAGCTTGGAATCTTTGCCTTCAATGGAGATAGAGGAGAGGTAGGAGAAGGGTTGCACGAATGGGAGGGGATAAATAAAAGGGTTTCGGGTTTTAATATAAGTGGTTCCCGAAAAGAATCCCGATTGCGCGGGATCGCGCTAAATTGCGCGGCCGCGCAATTGCCTCCCAGTTGGGATTGAGCGGCTTTGGGCCTCTGGATTGCGCTGCCGCGCATTTAGCAGGCCAAGTCGTGCAATTCCAACTGAGTTGGCATTGCTCGGCTTGGCTTAGATCTTTTGGCCACGCAATTTTTGTACCCCCTTTTGAGTTCTTCTGTACTTTAAGGCTTTGCCCGAGTTTTCTGAACTTTTGAGGATTATTTCTACCTAACTAACTAATAAAAACAAAAAATGTAAATCAGAAAACAAAAATCAAAGCAAAACTATCCTAGAACATGGGTTGCCTCCCAAGAAGCGCTTGTTTAACGTCTTTAGCTTGACGTAAAAAGGATATTAAGAAGGATACGAGCTGTGGAATTCGATCTCCTCCCCATCGAATCCCATCTTCAGAATGCCTTGTGGTATGTCAATCCTTGTATTCGCAGTTTTCAAAAATGGTCGTCCTAGCAACATTGATATCTTTCCAACTCCCGATCCCATGTCCATCACTAGAAAGTCAGCCGGAAATTTCAAGTAGTCCACCGTAACCCATACATCTTCAATTTTTCCTTTAGTCCTTACAGTGGAATGATCAACCAACTCTACTATGGTTCGAGTTTCTTTTAATTTTCCCATACCGAGTTTCTCATATAGGGACGAAGAAATCACATTGACAGATGCACCTAAATCAATTAAAGCTTCATTCACTTTGGTGCTTCCAATCATGCAAGGAATAGTGAACATGCCAGGGTCGCTGCACTTCTCGGGTAAACGCTTTTGAAACACAGCAGACACATGTTCTTTTTCTTTGACTTGCTTCTGAATTTTCTCCTTTTGTCCCCTTTTCAGAGTGCACAACTCTTTCAGAAACTTGGCATACCGAGGTACACTCTTGATTAGATTCAGTAGCAGGACCTTAACTTTGCATGTACTGAAGACCTCGAACAGCTCTTTGTCATTCTTCAATTTCCAGGTTTCTTTCAAGGCCTCAGAAAAGGGTGGGACAGGCACATAGGCTTTTAGAAGAGGTTCAGAGTTGTCTTTCAGCTCGCCCAGATTGCGCGGCTTCGCACCACATTGCGCGGCCGCGCTTTCACCCTCGATCCTACGCAATCCCAACTGGGAGCACATTGTGCGGGGTGCACATTGCTCGGCCGCACTTTTAGCGGCCAAGCCGAGCAATTTTCTCTCGTTTTGTTCTGTTGATTCTTCAGCTTTGCTCAACTAATATACTTGTCCTGCCTCCGAACCATCATAAATAGAGACAAAACTGACATTCGCCCTCGGGTTAAGCTCTATCTGAGACGGTAGCTTACTTGAATCTTTGGCTTCCAGTTTGCTCACTGCCTCAGCAATCTGACTGACTTGATTCTCCAGATTCTTTATACTGGACTTGGTTTCCTGTTGAAGCTGAGTTAGAGAACCATATATTGTCGAAACTGTCTGAGTCAGACTTCTTATCATCTAGTCAGTGGACATATCATTCTGATTCACTCCCTGAGCCTGAGATTGGAAAGGTGGTCTATATTGAGCTTGGCCACCTTGATTGTTGAACTGCTGATTGCTTGAATTGCCATACCTCAGATTAGGATGATCCCTCCAGCTTGGATTGTAGGTGTTGGAGAAGGGCTCATACCTCGGCCTAGGTGGTCCATATTCTCCCACTGCATTCACCTCAGCGTTTTGATCTTGAAGTGTAGGGCAAGTGTCAGTGGGATGCATGTTATCAAAGCAGATTTCACAAGATTTCACCTGCTGTCTACCACCTTGTTGCAACAGCTGCTTCATCATCATTTTCAATTCAGTGACTTCATCTTGGATTCTTGTATTAGCCACCATTGAATTTACAGCTCTCGAGCTAGTCTCTTTTCTGAACTATCTTGTGCCCTCAGACAGTTGTGTAAACAGGTCAAACGCACCAGCAGGAGTTTTGTTGAGAATGTGACCCTGGCAAGCTGCATTGACCATTCTCCTCTCATCATCCAAGAGGCCATTGAAAAGATATAGAATCAGGTCTTGATCAGTGTAGCCATGGAAAGGACAGCAAGCTACCAACCTCTTGAACCTCTCATAGTATTCGTACAAGGACTCATTAGCTTCTTGTTCGATGTTACTGATTCGCTTTTTCAGATCGTTGAGCCTTGTAGCAGGGAAGTACTTCTCCAGAAAAGCTTCCTTCATCTTAGCCCATGTATCAATACTTCCCGGAGCCAAGTAGTAAAACCAATCTTTAGCCTGATCCTTGAGAGAGAAAGGAAAGGCTCTCAGCGCGATCTGGTCATGAGTCACATCAGCAGGCTTCATGCTGGAGCACACAACATAAAATTCAGAAAGATGCTTGTTGGGGTCTTCACCACTATGCCCATGGAATGAAGGCAAAAGGTGGATCAACCCGGATTTCAGCTCAAACTTGACTCCCTCACCGAGAGCAGGGAATTGCACCGCCAATGGCTGTTGTGTCAGATTTGGTGCAGTCAACTGTCTCAGAGTTTGGTCACCCTTCTCCGCAGATTCAGTAGATTCAGATTCAGAGTCAGATTCTTCAAGAAAGAACGGTAAGGCCTGAAAGTGATTCCGGATTTCCTTCCTTAGATTGAAGAGAGTCCTGTCAATATCTGCATCAAACAACAAGGGAGATGAGTTAGTAGCACGGGTATGAACCATATAACAGGTTCACTCCCTCTTGTACTAACCAAAACCTAACCAAAACATATATAAAACATGCATCTAAACTACTCCTATATGCAAGCTATCACTCCCTCTTGTACTCATCCATCATGTGTTGAAAGTTCATTTTATCCTGGGTGGTTGAATACTTATTCGGTCCAACCGGTGTCTCGTACCTAGTCAGCTCAATAAGGGTTGTCTCTTTAGGATTCTCTGAATTGTTGAACGTTGATGTGATTTGAAATAGCTGGTCTTTGGGATGTCATCGCTCCTTTATTTTGCCACCATTGTATTTCATGTGACTTCTTCAATGCTCATGGTAAGCTGTCAAGGGCAAGCTAATCGTCTTCTTCCAGGTCATCCCATTCCAATTGTTGCCAAAAAGGATGTATCTCGTCATCATGGGAGAATTCCTTATGACAACTTGTGCAAATCGATGCTTGCATGGAAGACCATGGCATTCCCTCCAAAAGTAGTTGTGGCATTCCTCCTCGACTCTACCCTATCGCAAGTCTAAAACCAAGTCATAAAACATGCCTACCAACTTACCTAGGCATTGCCTTGAAACTTTGTCACGTATAGGCCGAAACAACGCTTTGATCCTTGGTTTGAGGCCCTTGTATTTTGTTGGTTGCCCTATATTTTGGATTTCTCAATAGTTGTCCTCAAAATGTTGGTTTGGGATTCCATTTCGATGTGGATCCTTAGCATTACGGTGTTGAAGCCTCCTCGAGATGAGTTTAATATCTTTCTTAGCATACTATACATACCTTCGACCCTAAAATACACTTGTGAACGCTTAAATATTTAAATTATACACCTTCTAAAATTTAGTATGAATTGTAATCTTAAACATAAAATTACCTATTGGTGGTTTTCATTTGGAAGTGGAGGGTATGATCGGTCCAAGCACGAACAATATTCTTCTTGTATGGATTAAGCCACACCTTCTCCAGGTATGCGTTAAGCGTTGGCTGCCATCTTCTCTTCAATGCTCTACATCTTTCTTTAAATGTCGCCTCTATGGTGGATGAAAATAGCACCCAACATACGTTTCAAACCTGCTTGACAAATCCGGTGGATTTTCAGAGTTGGCAAATACCTTTAGTCCAAAAGCCAGGATTTTGTGTATAATGTGTACCCAACACAACAAATGTTGTACTTCGTCCCCAAAAACTTGTCCTATCACCATGATGAGAGCCTGCTCTTGGTTTGTCATGATTGCATTCACCTGGACTACAAGCTCATCGTACATGAATTTCAACTGACTTAACACCCGCCTATAAATCGCGACATCTTCATTGACATATATGCAAACCTGATATTTAATGTATTTCCAACACAAGTGAAACAAACCATCTCTAATAAAGGCATGTCTTACCTAGCAAAACAACTTATTTTAAACATTATAATGGAAAAGTACTAATTCAATAACTTCTCCCTCAAAACAACTTATTTTAAACATTTTAAAGACCATTGTGTCACCGTCAGTTCTCCGCAATCCTTAAGTATTAACTTCTCTCTCATATTATATATTTGTCTAATTAAGGTCGCATTTTCCGGGTAACTTGCCCACAACTCTTAAAATACCATCTTAGGATTGGCTAGATATAAGAAATTCTATTTCACAAACTCCTTCTACTCATCTATCAATTGGCCCGCATATGGGTGAGCTACTAAGCTAGTTGAGAGACCATGATTGTGTTGTCTGCATTTTACCATTAAGACTAGGAATGAAAATCAGGGTAGGCTGGATTTACCTTACATAATAAAAAAATATTGGTAGATGAGACGAAAACTAGGATCAAAGCTTTACATACGTACTCAACCTTTCCGGTAGGTTTTAAACTACTAGGTGGCTAAACCCGTGCGTTGCATGAGTCAAAATTTATGTTTAGTAGTTTTGATTTTGAAATATTATTGCAAGTTGATAATGAAGCCTATTTATTTTAAGGAATTGTTTTTAAAATTGACGTGGATGTGGTTAATGTTGTAAGTTGTTTGGATTTTTTGTTATTATGTTTAATAAAGTTTTGTTGTTAGTAGTCTGAAATTAGTTTATATTTAAAGTTGTTTGATTTTTAAAGTTTTTTTTTTGTTATTATATTTTGTCACTTTCTGAAGAGGGTAAAACACCTTATGATTTATTTTATTTTAATTATGCTTTGAATTTCGAATCTAATTAGGGTTTGAGATTAAGTTTTGATTTTGTTATAATATATTTTCAAGTATAGGGTTGTTAGTTAGGTTTTGGTCTTTTGGGCCATGTGTTGTAATTTGTTATAATTTGAGGGTCGTTGTTGTAATATATATGTTTAGTCTGCAGAATACAAGTTGTTGCATGTTCACGTAGCTGAAAATTACACGAGCAAGTTATTCTTGCATGATGGGCCACAATTGGCCTTTGTTCTAATAGTGGGCCTAAGCCCATCTCATTTGCACAAGTCTGCAGGAACAAGAAGTCTACATACTCCACTTATGCAAAACAACGAGTTGCAAAAAGGAGCTTTATAATCATTATCCACCAACAAACCCTAGTGAGCTATCTCATACAGATTCATTACAACACTTTGAGAAACACAACAACTGCATAGAGAATGAACAGAAGTGAGAACAAGAGAGAAAAGAAGGGAGCGATAGAAAGTCGAAGAGGCCGAGATCGACAATAGCAAGGCTAGTAGAAGGAAGGAAAAGCGAAGATGGTGGTCCATGGTTGTGCAACTAAGACGTGGCGGAGGTCCAAGCGGTGAAGAGAGTTTCACTGAGTCGAGCTTGCCCGGATCTAAGGGAGTTTCGAGTTCTTGAGTCCCTCTTTGAGTCTTGTTTGTAATCTCGAATTTTTCTTTCGTCAATAATAGTCCGATTTCGTTTCCTACCTGACCTAAATCTCAACTTCGGCTTAAACGCTCCTAGAATCGGAATTATAGACTTGGGGAATTTTGCGCTTGATAGGAAGAGCCGGTGTGCCTAAAATCGGAATCACAGGACAATAGGTTTCCTCAAGTTTATGTGCATTGGATGAATTTGTTGATTTAGGGACCTATGATATGCAAAAACGAAATAAAAAAATGTTACAATGTCTATAGGTTAGCACATGTGAACATCAAAACGCTTACCAATTCGCTGGAATAGGAACACAAAATATAAAAAGGCTTACCAATCGTTTGAAGAAGCAAACATGATATCACTATTAAGCTTTTTTTGGAGGTGCAAGTGGGAATGGAAGTATGGACTATACAATATATATATGGTGCAATTAGGTGAAAAAAAGGTGAGGAGTCAGCCATTCTTAATGTGTTAAAACTCATAACCAACCCAATAGCCATTAATTATATATGTTTGCATTTAAAAGGTGAGCTTTTTTTTTGCTTTTCCCCCCAAAATAGGGGAAGCGGTAAATTCGGAGTAAATTTGAAATATGAGTCCCGAAGGGCTAGTACAAGCGAGTCCTAAACGGGGCACACATGGGTAGGCGCGTAGGCCTCCCATATTATGCCCCGAGTAGTCAAAACACAAGCAAGCACAATGGGAAGGCACGTAGGCCACCCAAGCTACGCAAGAGTATCAACAAACTACAAACATGATCCAAGGCATGAAATCAAAGCAAGAAAACAAACATCACATAACATAATTCAAACTACCCTAGCCAAGTAGCAAAACGATCTAGGGAGGAGCCTTGCCGACTCTAGTGGTTTGTCTTGTGGAACCGCACTTGGTGTCCCTCCAGCCACTTGGTACGAGCCTTGAGCCCGAGCACCGTGTGGCGTTTGCTTGTTGACCTTCTAAAACCTCCTCGAGCTATCATATAACGGAACCCAACCGCTTATTTTGCATTCAAAATAGAAGGTAAACAATCGCTTATTTTGCATTCAAAATAGAAGGTAAACAACCGCTTATTTTTGGCTAAGACAAATAATCAGACAAAGAACCAAAGTGATTAATATATGTGTACATGTTTGCATTTAAAACAAAATGTGAACAACATTTTTTTTTGGTTAAAACACATGATCATAGTGATTAATATATGTGAACAACATTTTTTTTTTTGGTTAAAATTAGGCCCATTTAGCAGTAAGCTCTCACATTTATTGTGTTTTAAGGATAACTTTTTATGTTGTTAGATGGATTAGATTAGATAATATGTACAAATTTAATAAATGATAACAATATCATTGATTTTTTTTATTTCATAAATAAGGGTAAAAGTTTTACAAGTAACAACATCACTATATAAATCTCAAATAAATTAAGGTCCCGTTTGTTTCTGTACCCGGAATCGGGTTGGAATGAGGAATCGATTTGGAATAGCTTTCACTCATTTAGAATTGAGTGTTTTATAACAAGGACAAAATTCTTCAACACTATAGTCTGCCTAGCCCAATCAAACATTTATCTTCAATTATTCCACAAGCCATTGTAGTGGAAAACAAAAGAAAAATCTATTCTGACGGCCTATAAATTCAAAATGTATAATCAGAACATTATAAATTAAACTTCTTACACTATCCTAATTTCAAAATACTACATTCATATTTTAACATATCATTTTAATCTAACACATAATTCAAAAATATTAAACTCAAATAACTTCTAATATGATTATAAATTAAACTTCTATACTATCCTAATTAAACGTCTTAGACATATCATTTCAACCTATGAATACTAATTCATAACTTAATTTACAACAATAATATTTTTTTAATCAAATTTACGAAAAATACCTTTTTTCTGGCTCGCTTGATGCATCGGATTCGGTTTCATAGTCTTCTCCTGATACATCTTTGATGCGACCCTGCCTAGGCTCGGACCCAGCTCCGACGGACCCGAGACGACCTATATCTTGGAGACCCCCTTGGATTAGGACTTAGTCTCATTTATGTATTTATTATATTTATTATTTCTATTTCTGTCATTTACATTCCGTCTTTACTATTTTAGGCGTGTGTTCTCTTATGCTTAAGAGACCAACCCATTATGGCAAAATAAGGCCCATTAGGGTTTGTTGCACCTTTCCATTTATAGCTTTACTATTATTAGATTTATGGGCTTTTCGGATGTGGGCCTTGATTGCATGCTAGGCCCAATCTGATCCCCTTCTTTGTACCTAGGGTTTCGAGCTTGCTCTCTATATAAGAGGCACTCGGGACTCCTTTCAATCTACGTCCAAAATGAATTAAGCCAGAGCTTAGAGTCGAGTTTCTCCTCCCCTTTGGCCCAGGCGTCACCCTATTCTTTTCCCGACCCCATATTCTCCTGGCCTACGTCAAACTAGGCCCCCTTCTCAATCCTTTCACTTCACCTCTTATCTCAAACTCTAGGTTTCGGCCTCAAATCTATCCGGTTACTATTTGTTGTAGAATATCCGAACGTTTCGAGCCTAGATCCGTCCCTTGTTACCCTAGGGTCACATCAATTGGTATCAGAGCTTAGGCGGTTCGAACGGTTCCTTCTCCACCTTCACAAACAAAAAAAAGGGTTCGAATTCTGTCCTGATTTTGACCAAAAAAAATTTCTTTTTCTGCAATTTTTTTCCAGAATATTGTAGATCTTATCGATACGAGTCCGTGCATATAAAATTCGCCCAAATCGGAGGTCGTTTTGCCCTTCCAAAAGGCCAAAACATCACGGTCGCGCGCCAGGATCGAGTCCCAGTGTGCCAAGATCCGAGTCCTGGCATAGCAGCAGCGTGCCGCCAGTGTGCCCAGGTTGCAGCCTCCGTGTGCCAGCCCGCGGCGAAGATCTTGCCAAATCAAATCCGAGATTTTTTTCCTTTTGGTTAGGCTATTCCGAGGCATATCTCTATATGATTTTATCTTGATTTTATTTTGTTTGTTTTGATTTTATTTCTTTTTTGTATGAGATCTTATCTTATAAAAGATCTTCTTTCTATTTCTTTCTAGGTTAGTTTAAATATTTTCTTGATTTGTAAGAGATTCTTTCGGGTTGTGAAAGATCTCGTATATTGTAAAAAAAGAAAGAAAAAGAAAGAAAAAAAAAATCTTGAGGGGCCAAGACATGTCTTGGACCTGCTCGGAAATATGGGATGATTCGGATTCTTGGGATCGGCCACATCGACGAGTAAAATCTCGTCCCCATAAGCCGCTTCCAAGAGACCACTCGGATTGGATCCCACCATACCAACTTCCCGAGAATCGGGCCCGCTACTATGGAGAAACTCCCAAACCCCGGCATCGTTCCTACGACGAGCGGAATTGGAGTCCGCCTCCTCAGCGCACAGGCGAAACTCCTCGACCCCGGCATTATTCCAATGACGAGCGGGAGTGGAGTCCGCCTCCTGGGCGCCCACGCACTCGAGTCCACAACGAGGGCTCGCGCGCCAAGCATTCAGCCTCGGCGCACCATGTGCCAAGACCGGCCCCTTCGGTTGATCCCTCGCCCTCTCCCGTGGCCGAGAGTCCTAGCATTGAGGACAGGTTTGCGGCCTTAGAGCGCAAGATGGCAGAATACATGGCCCGTTTTCATCCCACACTCATCCCGATACTCGTTTCGACACCCGAGCCACCATTGGTGCCGATGCCGAGCGAGCCCATCATCGAGACCGTCTTGGCGCCTCAACCACATTCGGCGCCCGTTCCGAGTAACATGCCGAGCGACGTGCCACGCGAGCTAGTCCTCACCGAGGATACCACACCAGCGGCGCTAATGTCAATCATCGAGGTCCCGCCTCAACTAGACGTCGAGCCCTCAGAACCCGAGCCCATACTCGAGTCTGCCCCTGTGTCGACATCGTATATTTTACTCTTCGAGAAGACCCACGTCGATGGCAAGGCTTTGATAAGGCTGACATCGTCTTCCCTAGCCCACACAACGTCGAAGCGAGTGTAATAGTTGCGGTTTTTAAGGATATTTTCGAATTTTTCTCGAATATCTTTTTAACCATTTTGTCCGTTTTAACGCTTAATCCAATATTTTTGTTGGAGATTAAATCCTAGAAAATTCTTGGTAATATCCTAAAATCACAAAGAAATGATTTTATGGATCGGTGTGAATTCTAGGATTTTTCAGTGGAAAAAGAATATTTATTGGATAAGCCGTCTTTTTAATTATGTACCGGAAGGAATGTAAAATACGAAATGGAAGCCTTAAAAATTGAAGGTAGGAAGATAAAATCATGGAAAATTAGTTTTATTGGTCTACATAATTTTCGAGACGTTTTTCGTTTAGTGAGTTTTTCCACCCGAGGTACAAAATTTTACCGCTTTAACGCGAGTCCCGTTCCGGGACGGAAAATTGCCTTTGACCGGCTATTGCTTAGAGACTAAGGAGTTGGGAGATGGATTTATATTAGACGTTTTTCTTGACTTGTCAAACCTCATCCTCTTCCTTCTCCAAATTTCAACCGAGAGAGAGTACAACGGAACAACGAACTTGGGCGTGGATTTGGTCCTCACCGCCAGCGTTTTGCCTTGCCACCGCCTCCTAGCCAACCACCCTAGCTCCTCCCTCAGCTCCACCTCCTCTTGTTTGTGTGAAGCCAGCAGCCGAGGCCAAGGAGAAAGAATCGGGACGACGTACGTCGGACTCGGGGAAAGAGTTGTGCGTCACCTCCGGCCTCTTTCACTACCTCGCTGCCCCGCCGCCGGCGAACATCAGCTCGCCAACCACCACCCACCGCCAGGGGTTGCCACCGGACACCACACCGCCACCCTTAGGTCCTTGGGTCGAGCCGCCATCGAGCCGAACAAGCTAGAAGTTCGAGTGAAGGTATTAACGCTCGAAATTAATTAGCGGGGTGGTTACGGAGCCCCCGAAAGGATCTTTCGGTTCCGCTTTGCTAAGTAAATTTATGGTTTTTATAATCTTGACATTAATACGGTTCCACAGGTTCAAACCGCTCGAGAAACGGACGTCTGGATCGTTACTTATAGCGAAGACAAGTTTAGACATCGATTGTCAGGTAAAGGACTTCAGATAATTACTCGAGATTCGTTGTTTGATCTGAAATTTGGTAATCTTGTAGAACTGTTACTAATGAACAATTTTTATTTAGAAAATTATTTCAAAAGTGAAGCGGATAATTAGTTATAATTCCGCCAAGATGGCTCCTTGAAGCATAATAACTAAGGATTTATATATATATCGATATTCGCAAATCAAATCGTTTATCGATTAGGAAGTTGTAGAATTGGATTATACAAATAAGAATTATATCCATGAACTCGTTGTTGAAGAATCTGTTGTTATAATTGGCAGAAGGCAGATAAAGAATTCTGTTGGAATCGCTGAGAGCTTTGAGCGCGCCTTATAAGGCAAGTGGACGATTCGCTCTTGCATTAATATTATTAAATGAGGAATTGAATCCCATTTAATATTTGTGTTGGGAACAACTTGTATGCTTAATAAAATATGATAGGTTGTTATATTGTTAGAAATAATGACCATGTTGTTTATTCAGTTTGCGCTAGAACTGGATTTAGGTCCGTTATATGCGACCTTGTATGTTGTCTCATGCTGAGGCATTGTTGTGAAGTAAATTAGTTTCAGGGGTAGGAGCCGAGTCTCCGATGACCTCTTTATAACATAGTCTATTTTGGGAGTCTTAGCTCGTTACTATCATATCCCAACATTCGGGTCATGACTCATACCTCGCTCAACGCCAAAGGAGGTGTTCGTGCACTCTAGCTAAGTGCAAATTGGTACTAGGTTCGTCAATGATCATGGAATTCATCTCTCTCATCTTGACATCTCCATGTATAGGTGGATTCTCTGCGGTTTTAGCCTCTTAAAAGTTACCAACTTGGTTGTGAAAAGTTTTGAAAGTAATACAAGATAAGTGCGTTAAGCACATTAATGTACCCGAATTGTTAGTCTATTCGATAAACATTCTTACTCTCGGTTATGAATGATTCTTAATCAAACTTTGATTAAGTCAATCTGATTAGTCGATGGAGGCTTTTAAAAAAAATATTGTGTGATTAATATAAGTTCCCAACAATTATTCATGTTTCTTAATGGAACCGCAAGTTGTGGTGTCCTATCTTTTGATTATGCATGCCTCATTTCTTATCCTCTATGGGACTGCTAACTGTTGGATCATCGACCGGTTGTCATTCGGATTTCGATGCCAATATGTTTAGTCACTACCATAGGAACCAATCATTTTCTCCACTTGCTTAGTCTTTCATTAGACTAATCCGACCACCTTATTCAATTGCATGACCGGCTGGTGCCCACCGTCTGTATACGACGCATCAGCTACTAAAGAAGTTAATCCGCGAAGAGAAGGCTAGCCAAGGAGTTTAGAATGTAAAAAGGTTTTGAAAGTGGTCGCTTGAAGAAGAACAAGTATGTTGTAAATATTTTACTTTTGTCCAAGTGGTGGTTATGCTTTTGGGTATGGAGGGCAGTCTTACTATGGTTTGTAATAAAGTGTTGTAATACTTGTTGTTATTATAAGTTTTTAAAGCCTTGGGTAACCTCGAATTAGGACTAATTAGGGTTACTGGCGGTAACACCTCAAGTACAATAAGGAGGGGGTGTTACAGCGAGGACGCTCCGAATCTAAGGGAGGGAGGATGATGCGACCTTGCCTAGGCTTGGACCCAGCTCCGACGGACCCGAGACGACCTAGACCTTGGATACCCCCTTGGATTAGGACTTAGTCTCATTTATGTATTTATTATATTTATTATTTCTATTTCTGTCATTTACATTCCGTCTTTACTATTTTAGGCGTGTGTTCTCTTATGCTTAAGAGACCGGCCCATTATGGTAGAATAAGACCCATTAGGGTTTGTTGCACCTTTCCATTTATAGCTTTACTATTATTAGATTTATGGGCTTTTCGAATGTGGGCCTTGATTGCATGCTAGGCCCAATCTGATCCCCTTCTTTGTACCTAGGGTTTCGAGCTTGCTCTCTATATAAGAAGCACTCGGGGCTCCTTTCAATCTACGTCCAAAATGAATTAAGCCAGAGTTTTGAGTCGAGTTTCTCCTCCCTTTGGCCCGAGCGTCACCCTATTCTTTTCCCAACCCCATATTCTCCTGGCCTACGTCAAACTAGGCCACCTTCTCAATCCTTTCACTTCACCTCTCATCTAAAAGTTTAAGCTTCGGCCTCAAATCTATCCGGTTACTATTTGTTGGAGAAGATCCGAACGTTTCGAGCCTAGATCCGTCCCTTGTGACCCTAGAGTCGCATCAATCTTCCTCCTCCTCATCTATATAACTATCGTTTGATGACGTATCTTCCTCCTCGGCGGGATGATAATTGCTCGATGACGTCTTTTACTCTCCGGACGACATTTTTTATGTAATGATTTGTGGAATGGAGGTTTGCCAAAAATTAAAGTACAAGTTGGTATTTCTAGAGAAAATTTTGACCATTTTAATTACCATTGGAATACGGCAAGCCTAGAATTCACGTAAACAATATCACAAATTGTGAACGCGTATCCAACAGCTACAATTTTTCAAAATATTGCCTGTAAACAAGCGCAAAGCTCGATGTGTACAGGCAAAACTCATGTGAGCCAAGGATGTACAACTAATTAAGACAAACTCTGTATTTCTTCTTAAACCCCGTTTTATCCCAGTGAAAACTAAACTCGCGTAACATTAGCGCACATCCAGAATTCGGATAAATCTAAGTGCATTTACAAATTTTTCGTACGCGCAAATCAACAACAGCAGGTTAATTTAGTTTGCCATTTCAAAGAAAAGGGAAAATGTCTTAGACAAAAAACAGAGGTGGCCGCCAGCCTACCACAAACCCAAAAATAAGAGTAGAATTTGCCACGACCAATTGAATTTCTTCACAATTATGTGTGGATAAGATTTGGCCTTAACAAAATATAGAACCCAAATTATGTCGCTTTGTGCTTCTGAATCTTCAAGACCTCAAGGCCATGTGGCCACCTCTCTCCCTCTTCTGCTACCATCTCCGAGTTTAATTGTTCCATAGCACCAGGTACATTTTTCAAATCCAAAAGTCTGCTCCCCAAAGAAACAGAAGAAGGGGTTTGATTCGTAGTGAGGTTTTGTGCTTATTGAATGATGCTTTATTAATTTGGTTATGCTTGATCATTGGTTGGTTGAGACTTTTCACTAACTTGACACTGCCGTAAATCCACTTCTCCATTAGGGTTGTAGTCTGACTTCTTTGATTTATCTGCAAGTACGAGAATCCCCATTTTGTTGGACCGTGAACTATTTAGCATCCTAATTTTTAACTATTTGCAAATCTGTGACTTCTTTTTCTGTGCTAATAAGCTTTCTGTTGCGATCTTATGTTTACTATGATCTCTTCTGCTTGTTGAAGTTGCAATCCCAAATATTTGTTCTGTTTTAGGTGTGGTTTCTAGTTTATGCCATGGTTGATCTTGAAATTGATTTAGCTGCCTATAGAGAACATCACTATACATGCAAAATGAACATTCAGTTTGCATTTTTAATCGGAACAAAATTTGAACCTGAACTCTTCCTTGAAATTGCATTTTTCTTATTTTGATCTTTGTAGATTTGGGGCTAAATTAGTGCTTTAGACGCTTTCAATGGATGGCCTTGTTATTCACTGAATGCATTAGATTTTAGATTGAAATAAAGAGCTTTGGTGGGTTGTTTACCTCCTAGTCCCGGGGTTGCTTTGTTTATTAGAACAGTCAGTGTTGTCGATAACAATCACTGACCTTGTTAGCATGATCTGACAGTGAAGGTGTTGGACAGAATAGCTGAGATACAATCTTTGGTTTCTTGGATGGCTAAGCAGAAAGAAAGAGCAAGTATGAGAAAGAAGAGGGTTCAAGCATCACCCACAGTGGTACCATAGCTATTCGTTTACTTACTAAAACTTATAATAGCTTCAGTTTAATGCAAAAAGTTGATTTATCATCTCTAACTTTTCTTTCTTTGTTTTGACCAACATTTTCGGCTTTTCAGGAGAAATCATATCCAACTTCCGCCCATTCTGATCTACCCGTTCAGAGCCGCTGCCAGATCTGCTTAGGGAACAACAGCTGCAAAACAGTTGTATCTCGAACTAAGCTGATGAGCAAATTGGTCAGAAATGGGAAACCTCAAGAAGTACTCACCATTTTCAACAACTTAATAGAAGAAGGGCACAGACCAACTCTTGTAACCTACACCACCCTTCTTGCTGCATTTACCCTCCAAAAGAAGGCAAAAAGTATTCCATCTCTAATCTCCATGGTCGAATCCAAAGGCGTGAAGCCTGACTCCATATTCTTCAATGCTGCTATCAATGCCTACTCTGACGGTGGTGATATAGAAGGGGCCATGAAGGTATTCCAGAAAATGAAAGAAAGTGGATGTAAGCCCACCACGAGTACCTTTAATACCCTTATTAAGGGCTATGGTATTGCTGGGATGCCTGAGAAGTCACTTGAATTGCTAGACGTTATGTCGGAGGAGAATGTAAAGCCTAATGACATGACTTACAATATTCTAGTTAGAGCTTGGTGTGGTAAGGACATCTCAGAAGCATGGAATGTGGTGTATAGAATGGTGGCCACTGGCCTAAGACCGGATGTAGTTACTTACAATACTTTAGCAAGGGCGTATGCAAAGAGCGGTGAAACTAGCAAGGCTGAAGGTATGCTATATGAGATGCTGAAGAATGGTATAATTCCAAATGAAAGGACTTGTGGTATTATTGTGAACGGGTACTCTAAAGAAGGTAACATGGTTGACGCCTTGAGATTCGTCTATAGGATGAAGGAACTAGGCGTGCATCCAAATCTCATCATATTTAACACACTTGTCAAAGGGTTCCTGGACATCTCCGACTCTGACGGTGTTGATGAGGTAAGTAGGGGTTTTTCTGGATCTCATGTAGTATAGAGAATTCATGCATTACCGGGCATCAAAATTGAAAATTTAGCATCTATTTTAAGATATATTGGTGATAATCCAAAATAAATTATGCCATTTTTGGTGCATCCAAACACTTCTTTTTAATAATAAGCATTGTAATGCAGAATACATGTCTTATACCGCATGTTTTTATGCCTCCAAGCAAGGGCTTATCTCTTTGCTTATAATGCATTACTCATGGTTTCCGGCAATCTCTTTGACAGACACTGACCTTGATGGAGGAATTTGGAGTGAAACCAGATGTAGTAACATTCAGCACGATTATGAACGCGTGGAGCTCAGCTGGACTAATGGACAAGTGTCAGGAGATGTTCGATGACATGGTGAAAGCCAGGATTGCGCCAGACGTTCATGCATTCAGCATTCTTGCCAAAGGCTATGTTCGGTCTGGGGAGCCTGAGAAGGCAGAGTGTCTCTTTGTTGCCATGGAAAAAGCCAATGTTCACCCAAACATTGTAATATTCACCACAATCATCAGTGGCTGGTGTAGTGCAGGCAAGATGGAATATGCCATGAGGGTTTATGAGAAAATGTGTCTTGTGGGCATTTCTCCAAATCTAAAGACATTTGAGACTTTAATTTGGGGATATGGAGAAGCCAAACAGCCTTGGAAGGCAGAAGAGTTACTTCAGATAATGGAAGCCAATAGCATTCTGCCTGAGAAGAGCACAATTCATCTTGTTGCTGAGGCGTGGCGCTCTATTGGCCTTATTGGTGAAGCTGATAGGGTTTTGAAAAGAATGAGTTGTGAAGATGAGAATGAGATGATATGCCAGAATGAAAATCTCAGCGAGCGGTCACTCTCTGAGATCTATCAGTTGCCAAATGGTTCATCTTCAGTGAAAATAAGAAGTCAGAAAGTTCAGATTTCGCAATCAAGAAGGTGTGTGGGTGTCACAGCTTGTAAATGTTTGTTTGGGTTCGGTGTAACGTCTTCATTTGTGTGGCCAAGGAAGTTTCTAGGCCAGGTTGAAGTTTCCAGGAAGCTTGTATATTCACACACATTGATGGTTTGAACCACTAGAAGGGATTTGTTGTGGTTTCAAAGGATTTGTAAGTAGCTTTTATACAGTGAAGAGCGATAAACTCGTCTTCTAAAATTCTTCATTTCCAGTAGATGTACAACAATGTTATCTACTGCACCACTGTTAGTAATATGCAAATTGATTCCTAAATTTATTCACATGTGAATGATTTTTCTGAAGTGATGGGGAGACTTTAAGCCAGAAGCTAGCTTGATTTTCTCAAGAAATTCTTCTTAAGATGGCAGTAAATGCTGATTCTCCACAAACTCTTATCCAGTTTTTAGACTATGAATTGATAGTGAAAGAGCAATAGAGATATAGTTGGTGCTTGCTTTCTGACCAACTTACCAGCCACGTAATCGTCTGTCCGAAATCCAGCTTAAACATGCGATATCAAGATCAGACTAGTTCAATCAGAAAAAAAAGAGATACTAAACAGACAATCAGAAAAGAACTGTATAATTTGTGTATACAAGATATATATTATACAGATATACAATAGGTCTGCTTGCTCGAATTCTAGAGAGCCAAAAAAAGAAACCCCAAACATTGAAGTCTACAGCCTGTTGAAATCTTGAATTAGGCTAGCTATTTACCTAGTTAAGACTTGAAGAATACTCCTTGCACTAAAGTGAGGAAAAGGAGCTTACACTTGTATCAAAACATAGCATGTAAGTGTTATATAGACTAAAATCAAAAAAGAATTTCTTCTATCAATCCATCTAACACCATCTCTTGAACCTCTCTAGTGATATCTTGAGTTTCATCTGCAGATCCTGCATTCATCCAACCCATATCCCACATTCCACCAACCATTCCTCTTGTCCTCAAATCCCCCTTTACTAGCAATAAAAGGCTATTATCGGTTAAATGATCATTGTCGCCCTCAGCTGTTCTGTAGCGCCTCAAAACCTTAATCTCAGCACAAACTTCATCCAAAAGCCGCTCAAAAGAAGAACAGCAACAACAAGTTACAGGTAGAAATGCTGATGTTGAGCATCTAGAGCTATGGAGGCTAATGAGCTCATTTGCAGTGTCTAGTAACTCTCTTGCACTGATCTCACTATGATTAATGTTATTATCAAAAAGCTCCTCCACGCTCTTGATGAATGGTTGACTCTGATTACTGTTTGCAAGATGATCACAAACAGAATAGAGTTGCTTCTCCTCTTTAGGACTTGCGTTTTCTCTTTTAATTGGTGCAGTATCGATAATAGAGCAATGGCTTACCTTAGCATGATCTGTCTTTTCATACTCGTTAGCTGTCAACAAGGCAGTCTCATTGTTTCTCTGGTCGCCAAATAATAGTGGAGTTTCACTTGGAGAACTCTGGTAATCAACAACATAATCTGCAACTAGTAACCGAAAAGCCCATGTAAAATGATGAGGTTAATGTCATGTGTTATTAACAAAAGTCTTTATAGGATAAGCATCCTGCTTTTAGAAACTATTAACTTGAATTTTTAAAAAATAAACCCAATAAAAACTCCTATATAAATCAAATCTAAGAGAATCTTTCTAAACCAGGATCCCTTTCCCTCGATAGTAAATCGCATTAACAGTATGTAACTTCAAGTCTGATTTACCTGTAATCTCGATTTGAGACGCATCTTCAGAGTTTGTAGATGAATCTGACATGACTGCTTTATATCTTTGATTACCATTCTGTATCAGAATTTACATTTCTACATGAGAAGTGTGTAAAGAGATAAAAGGAAGAATGATAACACAAACAAGATTTCAGAGAGGGAGAGAGATGACTCACTGCAACTGAAGCAGTCTTTTTAACCAACTTATCTTTGTTCTGTGTTCCAGATTTTGTTCTTCCCTGCATTTGCCCTTTCCTTGTACTTTCACTCACCTTCTGGGCTTCTTCAGCATTCTTCTCTACAAAATCCTCCTTGTGTGACTTGGGTTTTCCAGGACGAGTCCTTTGTCTTGCTTTGGCCTCATTGAAGTTCAAAGCTTCACATTCATCTGTTTGAGCTAAAGGATTCGTTCTTATTCTCATCCCAAGAAACATCTCATCATAGACCTCTCCCCTTGACTTGGGTATAATTGGCTGCTCCAAATCGACACACGAAAACCTCAAAGGTTGCAAAATAACAATAGGTGGTCTACCATCACTCCAACTCTGCTTTGAATTAAACTGTAGAGGATCAAATGCTGGCCTTTTCTGCTTCCAAGTCTTCTCACACTTACTCATATGTTTTCTAGGATTATATGGCAATGACCTCATCAAAGAAGCATCTTCTAGACCCATCAGCTTTGCAATCAGATTAGGCTGTTTTGTCTTCTTATTCTTCTTTTTGGAACCTGATGAATGGACAATTGAAGATTGACTCGAACTAGTGGAAGGCGCATCAAAACTAGCGTCTAATCTTCTATCACTACAGGCTTCTTCACTTGAGAATTCATGCGAAAACGCGTTTTCCCTTCCAACTCCATTTCTAATCACTTTCTTCATATCCTCAACAAAGTCCTTTTCCTCTATCATCAAATCACCATCAAACCGACCTTTGTCTATCTTCTGCTTCTGTTGCTGCTCCTTTGAGAGGCAATTTGGAGAGTCTTGCAACCTGCTGAGCATGGCCAAGGACTCCTTAAGATCCAGTGCTCCTTGAAGCAGATCATGAGCTATATCTCTGCTACTGGCCTTGCTATGCCCAGCAGACCAGGAACTGATCACATTGTTCAGCTTCTGAGCTCCTCTAGAAACTTCCAAGAGGTGGAAAGAGGCTTTTGCCAGATTCTTGTGTTCTCTCCTCCTCCTACCAGATTCAAGCTTCTTTTCATGTTCCTCTTTCTGGGTTGGGGTGATTCTGATTGTGCCATACTCAGCAACACCCCTTGGATCCTCACAGGTGATGAATGTTCTGTAACCACCAAGTGATCTTCTACTTGTACTCTCCTCCTGAGGCATGTTCTCTAGTGACAGAAAGAGCACCAATTGAGAAAACTTAAACCAAAGAAACCACAACAGAAAACTGCCAAAAAGGAAAACTCACAAATCCTCAAAGATTGCCAGAAAAGCAATACAGTATATACTGTATATTAGAGAATGTCTGCTGTTTGTAGCACTGCAAGAACAAAAGACAAGGATATAAAAAGGGATAAGAAGCTGCCTACCAATGCAAGAAATCTAAGAATGTGTGTGTTTGTGAGAACACAAACACATTACAAAACAAAACCCATCCTTTTTTGTAAAACCTGGAAAATGAAATAAAAATCAAACAATTTTGAGGAGGTGATAGAGACAAGTCATGCAAGGAGGACCAAAGAAGAAAGCATATTATATACTCTTTTGCTTACCTTCTCTCTATTCTTCTGCTACTTTAGCACTAACCTAGAAACAAAGGCATAAAAACACCCACCAGCAATATTTCAATTTCATATGCCCACTTCACCGTTGTTCATGATGCAACACACTAACACGCAATGTCGCAATGGCACAGATCAGATCCGTAGGCTTTTTGAGTGAAAGAAGTAGATAACTGGCTTAGCCAAACAAGAACTGTCACTACCAGCAAAATCCTCAGCATACTTGAAAGGAAAAGGCCGATACATAAGAAAGAGGCACATTATATATTATAGGGGATGCAGGTGAAGATCAATCAGAAGGGCATGATTAGGATTTAGGAGGAATGATGCAACCCTGATTTGGTTACTGCTTTGTGGGTTTCTGTGTCTCAAACCCCATGGAAAAAGGCAGAGTCAGCAGATTAAATGTGTTTTGTGGTGGGGTTAGGACTTGATGTTGTATTGGACTGGATGAGTAAAATTGACAGGAGAGATATTATGAAGAGTCATAGTAGCAGAGCACAAGGGGAAACTTACCAAGAAATAATAGTAGGATGAGTGAAAGCGACTCGCTGATTCCAACCACTTTTAGTGATTTTACCCTTTTTTGTTGGATAGGTAATTTTTTTCCCCACTTCACACTTAAAGTTAGCTCATAGCCTCATTCGTTATTTTTTTTCAAATTCAAATTTGTTGATTAATCTTTGAAACATACCTAAATGGCTAAATCATTTAGTTCTTTGAAATTAACTAGAGTGCTAACCTGTCCATTGAATAGCTCATATCCTATGTTTGCAATTTTCTTAAATGTTCAGTCTCTTAAAAATTATAATATGTGATTGAGCATATCAAATAATTCTGTTATGAAATATTTTAATTGATTGTATATAAAAATAAAATATTAAAAACATATATATATATAAATCATTTGATCATTTAATCGATGAATATTGATTTAAGATATATGCATTTTTTTTTGTACTAATTTGACAGTCCAAGCATTATTATCACTTTATATACTTAATCTATTGCCAATTTTTAGGTTTAATTTTTTGTAACTATTTTTTTTTAATTTTAAGTTAATGCGATTCTCGTGCATATAAAAGTGTGAATAATCGAAAAGGGGGTATTGTATCTTTCATTTGCTTTTTTTTTTTGATAAGGAAAGAGATTAGGGAGACCACTAACACGCTAGTGATCACCCTAGAGCATCCTGACGGATGAGGGTAAGAAACCCTGGGTCAACTGCGAGCGGGATGGAGGAGACGCGTCGGAAGGATCCCGCGATGAAGTCCGCCACAGAATTGCACTCCCGAACAGCATGAGAGATACTCCAATCCTGAACATAAGTAATGTTCACTATGTTATTTTATAATAAGAAAATTTAAGGTCCTTAAAAATGAATAGCATTGTATCTTTCATTTGTTTTTCCTTTACAAAAAGCTTTTATATGCTTAGTTGTTGTTATTTAATATTGATAAAAAACTATTATAGAAAATAGAGCATTTATTAAATATAGAGGGACAATTTTTATAGTTGTTAAGATAAGATTAAGATTAAGACTTTATATGATTTATTATTTAAGTGCTTTTAATTTTATCATTTTTGCTAAAGACATGTAGCCACTGTTGGTTTTCAAACCAAGATCATAAGCACACACGCGTTTTTAGATTCAAGGAGAGTAAGAGAGGGAGTCTGGTTCTTGCATACAAAGTGCTTTCTTATATTTGTTAACTGTTCTAAACAGAGTACAATGTTTCTGTATAACATATATATACACAACACACAATTGTCAATACTTGTCTACTATGATAGTTATATAACTAACATAGGCACCAATTTCTTCTTTTGACTAAAACACATGCCTAAGGTATTTTCTTTACATAATAAACACAAAAACAGACACTAATAACTATATTTTGTATATAACGGAAATAGAACTTCTAACAACAATACTTATAATATGCACATGACTATTTTCTTTAATCAAGCATATATCCAACATTCATTACAACAGAATTAACTAACTAAATATAAACCATGCTTAATTCCTTCATTCACCCCCCTAGTTTGGTTTATACGCTTGCAAGAAGGCATATCGAAGTTCTTCTTCAATTTCTTGAGTCTCATCCTCTAGTAGATCACTTTGCAACAAGGTTTCATGACCCTCTGTCTCAAGCATAAGCAACGCATGTTCATCTTCATCATCATACTTCATGATTAGGTTAGCCTCTCTTCCTCTTCTTTGGAATTACATTCAGAAGCAATGTGTCCTAGCTTCCCACATGAGTAACATTTGATTTACTTTTATCAAATTTTCTCTTGGATTTCTTCTCTTCTTCTGATTCATCACTTGATTCTTCATCACCCTTGCTCTTACTTTGATCACTTCCACTCCACTTAGACTTGTGAGAGTACCCTTTGCCTTTCATGAAGTTTTCTTTGGACTTCTTATTCTCTTTTGCTTTCCATTCAACAAGGGTTAGTAATGCTGTTTCATGATCCTTTTCACCAAATTCTTGAATCTTCTCCTCATGTGCTTTTAAGGATCCAATAATTTCATCTACTGTCTTGGTCTTGAGATCAAAGAACTCCTCAATTGTGGATGATATCTGAATGAATTTAGACGATTTTGATCTTAGAAATTTCTGTACAACCTTCTCTTCTTCAATCTGATTCCCAAGTTCTCTAAGTTTACTTACTATTGTATTCATTTTTCTTGAGAATTCACATCTATGCGTTCATTCTCCTTCATCCTAAGTCCCTCAAATTCCCTCATCAAGGTCTGAATTCTTACTTCTTTTATCCTATCAGCCCCTTGATTCATCATTTTGATCACATTCCATGTTCCTTTTTGCAGTCTTCTTTACACCCAATTGCAAAAATATGTCTTCACTTATGGCTTGATAAATTGAAGCCAAGGCCAGTTTGTCTTTCTTGTCATCAATCGGTTCATCTATTTGAAATGCTTCAAACACTCCTTGTGCAAACATGAAAACTTGCATCTTGATTGCCCACGCTAAATAGTTTGCCTTTGTCAATGTGGGATGCCAGAACATGATAATTCTTTCTCCTTGAATCCTGGATGCATCAACAAGAGCCCATGTATTAATCCAACATTCATTATAAGAAAATTAACTAACTAAATATAAACCATGCTTAATTCCTTCAACCACTATCATCATAATTGAACTCAATTTTCTTAGCAAAACTTCATGATTTTGCCACAGAAAGGTAGCATTTGTGCCTCGTTCACCGACGAGATGCGAACACAATCAGTGCTTTTGAAAAATAAGCATAACATTATCATCCAATCAGCAACAATAATAGAAAAAGTACAAAGGAGCGAGAAGTGAGAGGGAAAATTTAGTATATCTATATCTATACTTCTATAAATGGAGGGGAAGCCTTTAGCCTCGAGTGTAGATGGTCGTTCGATTTCGTTATATATATTTGCTATCTACGAACATAATTCTTCTTTTTTTTGCTTGTTTTCTTACTACCACCACCTATTACTTATTTTATGTTTCTTTTGCATGCTTATCTTTCAACTTTTCTAATTTTCTTTTACGCAGAAGAGTACTATCTACTCCTCTCCTTATCTCTCCTTTCCCTTCTTTCTTCTTGCTTCTCTGTAATACGCAAGAAAATTTTGATAATTTAATGTTTCTCGAAATTCGTGTTGGGATTGCTTAGCTATTAAGTAATCTCGGGGAGACCTTAAAAAATATATGCTTGGAAAAGCGAGCTCGAATTAAGTGATATTTGGATGTAAATGGGTAATTTTTATGTGTCTCGAAAAACGTGTTTGGGTTACTTCGCTTGTAAGTAAGCTCGAATAAGTTGGTTTCTTAGTTTTTAAGTAATCCCATTTCTTAGTGGAATAAAGATAGACTTGTAAAAGTTTTGATTTTATCCGTTTTCATAGATATTCGTGCCATGTTATCTTATCTTCTAAATTTATGTTCCATGCTTATCTTTCTTCCTAAATATTCGTGTTATATCTTCTAGATTTGTGTGTCATGATCACTATCTCTTATTCAAGCTGAATTGAATTTGTCTTCTTCCATTTCTCCTATAAAGCCATGTCTTCCCTTCCATTTTTCGCCTCCCTCTCTTCCTCTCGTTTGCATGCTCCTTCACGACCTTCTGGCTTGTTGTTGGTCGCCCCTTCCATCGGAAGACAAGGCGCGTCCTTTTCCTCCTCTTTGGTGAGTTGTTCTTTCTTGTTGGATGGTGTGAGTTGTGAAAATACTAAGGAAGTTTTCATGGCTGGATTTATGGTGAATTTTGATGTTGGAAGATGGTGTAGAAAAATGGATTGGTAAAGTGTAGTTCTAAGCTTAAAGGCGTGAGTTATAGACTCAACAAAGGGGTTGAGTTTTGTTGAACGATCTTGTTAGTTTCAATGTCTTTAGATGGGTTGTTTTGTAGTAACTTTGAGTAAGAGGTTGATTGTGGGTTCAAAGTTTATGTCCATGTGAGTTGTCGGGTTAAATTATCAAAGGGTTAGAGAGATTTCGAGTTTTAAACCTTTATCGTATTCTTTTGAGTCTAAGACTTCATGTTGTTTACAAGACCTTATATTATTGTTTAGGAAATCATTCCTACACGTACATGTTCCATTCAAGAGTTGGAGTTCCCAGTCAAGAGGTAAGTCGCCTAGACTTACTTAGTTATCAGTTTTGATGTGCGTTGGATATGTAGATCTATTGTGTAGAGCTTTATTATGGGATTCATTCCCATATCTTATTAAACGTCTATGTGTGAGTAAATCGATATTTCGATAATATACTACTAGATGATTAATATGTCGTATGTTATTCGATTTATGAAACTTGGCATCTACCGGTACGACGATGCCTATGGACGAACCTGACTTCGCTATACACTAGTTGAGTTGTGTTGTTTTGCTTTGTTTGTTTTTCTTAGTAGTTTTGATAGATAAACAACCGTGCTTCCCGTGGACGAACCTGACTTCGCTATACACAGAGGGGTCTTGATTATAAATTTATTTGTTGTCAAGAAACCCTCTCAACAAATTGGCGTCGTTGCCGGGAATCGAACCCGGGTCACCCGCGTGACAGGCGGGAATACTTACCACTATACTACAGGCGGGAAAGGGTAGAAAACTTGTTGTCTTGTGTCTTGTCTGTTTTATGTGTTTTATTTGTTTTGAGTAGTTCTTTGTTCCATTTAAATAAAAGAAAAAAATCGAAAAAATTTGAAAATTTCCAAAAAAAAAAGAGTTTTAGACTTGATAGATATCCCTTTCTTATGGTTCTATGATAGTAGTTGCTAGCATGATCATATAATTCTTTGCAAGCATGTCTTTAATAGTATAGCCTGATTCATGTTCTGAAGTTGTTTTTAGGAAGGAATAACATATGATGAAATTGAGCATATATACTTTTTAGCATAAGTGATGCAATCCAACAAAATAATGACCTTGTGAGTATTTTTGGCCTTATAGGGAGAACATCAAAAATTTCTCTTCTTTTCTTGTGTGATTTACTCTCTATATGCATATTATCTCTTGGAATTGTGATGGTTATTTATTTCTTGAAACCTATATAAGATTTATGGTTCATTACTTGTGAAGATCATATGATAGAGAATTTTTTCATAAGCCCTATTAATCCCTATCCACCCTACATTATCCCTCTTTTTGAAGCCAATTTGAGCTTGAAGCCTTTTATGTTTAGCTCCACAAAACTGTTCCCTTAGCCTTTTATTTTTAGCTCCACAAAATTGTTCCCTAGCCGAGATAAGCTTGACCCTATCCGGGGATTAGGACTTGGTTTGAAATTGAGGGATTGTTGGGAAGGGTAGATTGGAAGTCTCTTGTTTTATTTTGTAAAAAGAAAGATCTCTTGATAATAAAGGATGCACAAAAGAAAATTGTTGAGAAAAAGTGAAGGAAGTATACACGATGAAGTTCGTTAATGACCATGCTTGTTCGTTAACGAGGTTGCGCAAAAAAAAAAAAGAAAAAAAAAGAGAAAAAAGCAATTGATTAAGAAGAAGAAAGAGAAGTAAGATGTGCATTTGTGTTTAAAGATAATCAGAGATTCTTTTGATGTATTTTGTGAGACTTTCTAGGATAAATGGGTGAGTGAAAGAGGAAGTGCATAATGAAGAGAGAGTTTGGTAAGTTGTTTTTTTATGAGAGTTGTGGATGTGTGAGTTTTTAGGAGTCTGTAGATTCCCGGATATTATTAGCACCACATGACCAAAAAATTTCCACGCCTTATTGTTTTTACCAAGCCCCATTACAACCCGACCGAATGGAAGTTTCTATGAAGTTTTTCATTGAGCCCCCTAAGTTCTCTTGATGATTTTTGCTTGTTTTGACAAATCTTGGGTGGAGAGTTTGGTGATATAAGTTCTAATTTCTATGAGTTTTTGTATATAAGATGAGTTGAGAGATTGAATTTATAAGCCTAAACACTTGAGAGTTGAGTGAAACACGCATTATCCCTCGTGAGGTTGGATTGTATTTTTCTTATGTCTATTTAGTGCATATATGTGTGATGACGTTAATAGTCATTTGCTATTTTATTGTATGTGTTGAAGTTGCTTTTTAGATGTTGGCTATGGCTTGATAAGTGATTGTTTGGTTTTGATTATTGTTTAGTGATTGCTTGAGGACAAGCAAGTTTAAGTATGGGGTATTTTGATGTTCGTGTTTTTGGTATTGTTTTTAGGGTGTTTTCTTAGTTTGTTAGATTTAGTTTTAGTAGTTTTAGGGTTAGTTTTGTGTGTTTTTGGATAAGTTTGCATATTTTATGAAAAGTATGGAAGCTACTCCATTTTTGTGTCTTTTTGTAGGTTTTTAGCAAGAAAATGGTGCTTTTTGGAGCTAATTGGAGTGCTATGGTGGAAGACGGAAGAATACGAGATAAAGGAGTCGAAGTCAAGCTTTTTAGAGTTGAAGTGTTGAAGAAAGCCAAATCCAGGCTCGTTAACGAGGCTGTGAAGGGTCGTTAACGAGGCTTAAAGATAGAGTATTTCGAGAGTTCGTTGTGATGTTTACCGACCCTGTGCGGAAATTTATTCCATGTCGGTAGGGTTTTTAATGAGTTTTAGGGTTATTATATTTTATATTTTAGGTCTTGTTATCTTTCTAGGTTTTATTTCTATCTTTTTAGAGTTAGTTTCTATCTTTTAGGAAATTTTTTATCTTCTAGCCCTTTTTATTAGATAGCTTTATTAGTATAAATACCCTTCTTTTCTAGCCTAGAGGGGGGTGTTCAGACGTGTTCAAGGAGGAGCCGAGAAGGAGAAGCCGAGAGAGAGAGAGAGAGAGTAATCGAACCGAGGCTAATGAGAGTGAAGCTAAGGTCGTTAATCGTGTTTTCGATTCGGTGTTCTTGTTGTTTTCGGGTTTCTTCTGAAGTCTGTAAGACAATAATTTTCTTATTAATTTGAAGTAGTTTTGTTTTCAATGTTTTCTCTATTTGAAGTTATTTGCTTTATAGTTATGAGTAGTGAGTATTTTTCCTATCTAGGGTCGGGGTTAAACCTGGCATAGTTGTGCATGGTTTGTTGAGTACGTAGATTGTGTTGAATGCCATTTATCTATTTTTAAGATTGCTTGTTGTGTTTATGCCAAGATGAAAATCGAGGTAATTTGAGTTTTTAACTTGATTGAAAGAGAAAGTTATAGACTTGAAGGTTGATATTGTTCGATTGCGAAAGTTTCGAGCTTTGGATCCAAAACAAGTGATTGAGTAGATTGATTTATGAGAGTAGATTGATTTTCTTGCTAATCAACGAAAGTTGAAGAATTTATATATTTAAAGGCATGATCTTTATCTTCTTACGACTTTATATGCATGGCTATGTTGTGGTGACCCTTGTCTTAGGTTTTTCTCCTTATTTGAATTTCTTCAATTATATTCGTTACTGAGTTCACTGCCTCGGTACCGAGTCTGTTCTTAGGTTGTTAGTGTGTGTTAGTAAGTTTATCCAGGTTCGTTAACGACCCTGACAAAGTCGTTAACGAGGTTGATCGTAGTTGAGTTGTGTTGTTTTGCTTTGTTTGTTTTTCTTAGTAGTTTTGATAGATAAACAACCGTGCTTCCCGTGGACGAACCTGACTTCGCTATACACAGCGGGGTCTTGATTATAAATTTATTTGTTGTCAAGAAACCCTCTCAACAATTGGTGAATGAGAATTGATGAGTTGTGTTTGAACTATTATTGAGGTGGAAAGTGATTGAGGTGATACTAAAGTGAAATGATGTGTTATTATTATTATGTGTTGTATGACTAAAATAATTATTATTACATGTTTTATGATTACAATTATTAGTATTACGTGCTTTATGAATATAAGTTGTTGAGTGTGTTGTCTGCCTTCGTGAATATTGTATATGAAATGCTATATTATTATTATCCTGGTTATAATTTATTAAACTAATTTTGCTTCTACATGTGGTTTTTACTATTTAGTGCATATTGGAATCGACAGCTGACCCTTCGAGGACTTATTTTTTAGTTTTAGGGAAAAACATGAGACTTGTGATGGAACCTCGACAAAATGATGGTACGAGTTGTTGGAGGCCGTGTCATGAGGATTGGGTTTTGTTGGATGAAATGGTGGGTACGTATCTTTTATATAATGTGTAATGTTTGTTTTTTTTATTGAGGAAAGGATAGTATGAGGTCAACAAAGTGTTCACAAGTAGTGTTGTAGTTTATGTTAATTGGGAATTCATGCATGTTTTACATACATTGATTTTATAAATATAGGTTGGATGCTTTTTTTGTATTTTCTTGTAGCGCCCGAGTTGTAAGATCCGCGTGAACTCGTTTTCAGGTTAGCTCATGTGGACCCATGTGTGGTCTACTACCGAGTAGTGCCCCACTGTAAAGACAGGGTGTTACAAATTGGTATCAGAGTGAGGTTGACAACAAGGGCACATGGAACTGACCAACAAGTGTACTCGAGGTCCAACTTAAAATAAAAACTGGCCAGTGATTTTAAAGTTTTCTAATGGGTAATCATATTGCATCTATGTGGGTAAAGACACACCGCGACTCTACTGCCATCTGCCGAGGATCTCATGTAGAATTGTAAGTTAAGTTGCTAACTTTAGATAAAAGTAGATTCTAATTGTAAGAGTTTCGTTTTGGGATAGCTCCATAGATTATAGATGAAGCAGACAAAGATGGTAAAAGAGGAATCATAGTCAAGACCATGGTAGGGCCAAGTTGAAGTTAAAAGAGGGACTCATGTTGTTGGAGAACCACATAATGTTCTTTTCCAGAAGAGTAATATGTTGGTGATATGTTTTCTAATGAATATTTGGTATTGGTCTAATAGGTGATCAAGTGAATGAACCCAGTGTAAGAGGGTAAAAGAAGTGGTTAAAACAAGAGGGGTAAGGTAATTCTAGCACGAATTGTTCTTAAGCACTTAAGATTCCAGACTAATGGTGATCATATTTAAGTTAAGGAATAGGATTGAAGATGAATGATGTTCGACTTGAGAAAACCGAAGGATTGTTGTAAGAAATGAAATGAGGATGCAGAGTGGAGAATAGGAAGAGAAGTAGTTAAACTTCTTTGAAGTTGATCATAAGAAGAGCATGAGATATGATTAGGTCAAAGACTTGAAAAGGTTGAGCTATACAATGATTGCATACATGGACAACATGATTGAGATAATCTTAGTGTCAACTTTGATATCATATGCTGCAAAGTCGTTTAAGGAAAAGTATGAGAGGAAGGGCTCAGTATGGTGTAGGGCATGAACTAGCATTGAAAACATCTTTCGCAAAGTGGTTAACTAACAAGTTGAGACAACTTTATAGATGTATGGATAGAGGAATGACATTGCGTGTGCTAATGTGGGGAGTGGAAGATGTAAAACTCTAGGATAAAGATGCTTATATTGGAGGAAGAGTTTGTGGACCAGTAGTGGTGCCATAGTTTGAAGTACCACTAGATATTGTTATTGTTATTCGAGCCATCTGGGTGGGATTTCTTCTGAATTTGAGGGGCGCATGAGTTGTGCCTAATCAAAATGCTGTTGCAGAGCATCTGGGTTAGTTTGGGGAATTGAAGAGGCAACTGAGATCAAAGATAGTTGATTGTATGTCAAAGAAGTAGGGTCAAAGGAGTTGAGTTAATAATAAGTGTGGAAAAGACTGCCAAGTGGTGCAATGATGGATATATGGGGTACTAGTGATCTACTTTTCAAGAGGGCAAGGAAGGATTACGCATTTAGAATATACCTGATGTTTGTAAATTGCGGATGTTATTCCGGGATTAGCTTTCAAGATTACCACCTTAGAGTTGGGCAAAATATTAGTAGTGAATTGAAATTGGGGATGAGACCAATATCAAAAGTTCTGAATCGTATAGTCCTGATGAAGGATATTTTCTTATGATGTTGTATAGATTATTAAGAGTTGAACTAATTGATTATTATGATCAAGAACTTATTGTCCTATAATGATGACTTGCTAGACCAATTGCAAGGAGCCATGGTGTTTCAGAAGTGGATTTGAGATTAGGTTATCACTAGTTGAAGAAAAGACATTCCTAAGATGGCTTTTTGAGCAAGATATGAGCCTTATAAATGGGTAGTGATGTCGTTTGGATTGACTAATGCCCTTAAAGTGTTTATGGAATGATGAATTGTGTGTTCATTGACCACTTGGTTAGGTTCATGGTGGTTTTTATTGATGACATTCTGAATTACTCTAAAAAAAGAGCACGTGGAGTATCTCAGACTAGTATAAGGAGTATTCAGACAACAAGGATTGGATGCCAAGTGATACAAGTAGGATTTCTGATAATCAGAAGTTACTTTACTAGGACATGTCATGTCTACAGAAGGAGTTAAAGTGGACCCCTTGATGATTGAAGTTAAGTTGCGAAAAAGGGGAATAATATAGTGATGTCTCAAGGGTAGAGCTCGATTGTGTGCTGATGCAAAGGGATAAAGTTAGTGTTTATGTTTCTAGACAGTCGAAACCAAACGAGTTGAATTGATTAAAGTAGGATCTGGAATTAGTAGTAGTGGTTCCTGCTTAAAAGATCGGTGCCAATTTTAGTAAGGAAATACATGTAAGGTGATGATACATTATGAAAGTTATATCTTTACACAGTATGAACTGAGTATGAGACAACAAAGATAGCTTGGGTTGTAGAGGATTATAATTTAGAGATCCTTTATCAGCCTAGAAAAGAGGATGAAATCATTTATTCTCTTTGTAGGAAGACATTTCAAGAATGTATTTTAGTTTATGTGATTGTACAACTAGAGTTATAGAAAGAACTGATGAGGTATGTGATTAAGGTGCAGATTCGATGATATTAAAGTAAACTAAGTTTTATGGATGTTTGAGTCAGCCTTATTAGAGAAAATAAGGCAGAAGTAGGAGATATGCATACTGATGCAAGATTTTAGATAGAGGTTGATTCGTGGAGATATATTCGATTTTTCATAATGGGTTGATGGTAGTTTAAGATTTAATAGTCGAATTTGTGTGTCTTGAAACGAGGAATTAAGACACAAGATTTTACAGAAAGCATATGTTACACTATCCTCAATCAAACCTGGAGCAAGTATGATTTACTTGGATTTGAGACTAGATTATTGGTGGAGCGACATGAAGACGAAATGTATTTAAAATCGTGGCTAAGTGTTAAGTTGTTAGTAGGTGAAGGTCAAGCTCAAAGGTCAGGTAGACAGTTGCGATTATTTTCCATTCTAGAATGAAAGTGGGAAAATATGTCCATGAGTTTTTGTCATTGGGCTAAAGATTAGAAGAGTTTAAGATGTTGTTTGGGTTGTTGTGTGTTTCTTGCCAATCAAAGGGATTTGGCTAGTGTATAAGATAGTGGAAGTTTTTGAACCGGATTATAAGGTTGTTGGGGGTACCTAAAATGAATGTATTGTGTTGTGACAAATATTTTAGATGTTGGCAGTATTGGCATGAGGCAATAGAAAGGAGTTTGCATTTAAGGCCAGCATATCATCCGTAGACAGATTGTTAGATTATAAGAAGATTCAGATTACAAAGGATATATTAAGATCTTGTGCATTGGATTGGTGATGTAAATGGTCTGATTACTTGGAAACTGGTAGAGCCTGCATACCATACTTGTTGGTAATCCCTGATACAGATGGCACCGTTGATGTCCGCCTTTTTAGTCATGTTTTTAGGGTGTGTTTTTGTGTCTTTTGAGTCTTTTTCTTTAGTTTTGTGTTTTGTTTTGAGTCGTTTGTGTAGGTTTTCGTATTTTCTTGATATATGGAGTCTACATAAGCTTTGGTGGTGTTTTGTAGGTTTTTAGAAGCTTTTTGGAGCATATTTTGAAGAAAGGAGTAAAGACGGTGAATATAGCACTCAAGAATGAAGAGAAGATGAAGATTAAGCGCTCAAGTAAAGTTATTGAAAATAAAGTTTGAGCTTGGAAAGAGATAGAGAAATTCTTTACAAGAACATAGGAAAAAGAATCGAGCCAAACGGAGTTGTAATGAATCTTCTACGCAAGTTTTACTCAAGGGTCGTTAACGACCCTGTCAAGGTCGTTAACGAGGCAGCGAGAGCAGCAGAGATCCGAGTCGGTGCTATTTATGGGCTTCTATCTTGTTTCCTTTTTTATGTTATTAGATAGATAGAAGGGGTATATCTTATTAGAAGATATTATTTCCTTATAGTTAGATTTAAGATAGATTTATTTCCTTGGAGATAGATTTAAGATAGAATAGTTTCTCTATAAATACTCTTGTCTACCCTCTGTTATTCTCTACAAAATCAATGGCCTTGGAGAACAAGTTTTGTTGTGGATTCGGTTGTAAGCTTTCTCTTTTATTTAATTTAGTTTTGCTTTCAATTATGCTTTGTGAGTAGTCTCTCTTTCTAAGGTTGGGGTTAAACCCAACAATGGTTGTGCATGCTTTCTCTTGATCATGATTTGATTGTTTTTATTACATGAATCTATTCTCTTGCTCTTAATCCTTGAAGCGAAAGTGGATTGGAATTTCTCATTCATAGTTGAAGCGAAAGTGGAAACTTTGAATCAGAATAGTCAAATTAGGGTTTTGAAGCGAAAGTGGATCTATCCTAGTTGAAGTAGAAGAGATTAGATAGTAAGTTTATTGATAGAGCGAAAGTTGATTGATTTACTTGCTTTAGTTAACGAAAGTTAGCACCTTTATGTGATAAAAGCATGATCTATGTGTTTCATTAACGTTTGACATGCATGATTGTTGTTGTGGTGACACCTTTACCTTAGAATTCCTCTTTTCCTTGATAAAAACCCTACCTTTAATTGATTGCTTGCGTGAGAAGTAACACAACTTGATACTAACTTTCTCCTTGGACGAACCTGACTCTACTATACTCAGCGGGGTCTTGATTATAAATTTATTTGTTGTCAAGAAACCCTATCAACAACCGTATGAGGTTTTGTATGCCCACAAGTGTAGAACGTCATTGTATTAGGATGACCCATTAGATTAGATAGAGAAAGTGCTTAAGATTTGAGAGTGCATGATACTTGCACATAATTCTTCGCAATCTTATGCGAATAAGAGGGGACAACAATTAAAAATGCGAAGTAGAAGTACAAATGTGGTAAAAAGGGCTGTCTACTCGTGAAGTTAAAAGGTTTGGGATGAAAGGGAAGTTGAGTCCTTGGTACATCAGGTCATTTGAGATTCTCGAAAGGGTAAGTGAGGTGGCCTACAAGCTAGAATTGCCACCAAGCTTGGATGGAAGCAATTGAGGGACACTCTGGTTAGATCTAAGTGAGATATAAATCTTCACATAAGATTCATGAGAGAATAGTGGTTACTATACCATGACTAAGGGTAAGAAAAACTTGAGTGGAGTTCAAATTTCCTCAGGACCACAAAGACCAAGAGTTTCCAAAGGAAGATGTAAGTAGGCTAGAGTTACAAAAATGAAGCACAATGTTAGAAACTTAGACCAAATGGTTTAGTATAAGGAGAAAAGAAAGTGAAAATGAGAAAGGGAAAAGTCTGGCAATTTTAGTCGATCGCAAGGGTTTATGGTTGTGTTAGTAGGGCTATTGGAGAGTTGCAAGTTATTGATTGTTGATCGCTCTCGGATGCGAGGGGCAAGAGATACAATTTATAACCCGACCCCGTTGTAGTACGTGGTGGGTATCGAACACTCGGGAAGTCTACTCGATCGATGTGCCTAGATACTAGGGAGCTAGAAAGGAGAGCATAAAACAAAGGAAAACAAAGAAAACAGTCGGGACCGACACTGAGGTCACGTCGGGCCCGAGGTTGGCGACAAGAGGAAGTCGGGACCGACACTGGGTAAGTCGGGCCCGAGGTAGCTGGGGATGTCGAACTCAAAGATTTTAAAAGTAGATCTTGGGCTTTTGGGTTCCTTCCCTAGTAGATTAAGACTTTTCCACCCCAATTCAGGCAATGAGTGATGATCGGACTAGGATCGAGTGCTTTCACCCTCGTTCCAACCACATCTACACCTCGATCCATGGGGAAATCCCCTTCGAAGCAAGGTCTTGAGATTGACACATGTTCACTTTCGCTACTTTGCCAATCTCAAGCCTTGATTCCCAACTTTCGCAAGGAATTGTAGCTCTATGTAGAGTGGGTTCCTTAGATCAAACACTCAAGGCTATGAAATTGGGGTTTCTAGCCTAAACCTAGCTAGGGTTTTCCCCCATAACCCAAGATCAAGGAGATCTACTCCATGAGACAAGCAAAGAAAGCAATCAAATCAAAAGGGAAAGCAATCATCATAATCAATCTCAAAACAAAGCAAAGTTTCATTCAAATCCAAAGCAATCCACAAATCCAAATCAAGGGTTTTCAAATCCACAAGAACAAAGCAAATCAAAGCAAATCTACCAACAAAACCTATCAAGACTTCCTCCCTTGGCCGATTCTCTCTCCCTTCCTTCTCCTCTCCTTCCTCCTTGCTCTCCAAGTATCCCCTTGGTTCCCTTGGAACCCCCCCCCCCCCCCCCTTGTGAGGGTGTGTGAGAGGCCCCTTGTGAGGGTGTGTGAGAGAGGGCCCTCTTATAGATTAGATGAGGGGCAAAAGTGGAAGTTCACAAATTCGTGCCTTGGAGCCCAAGTAGTCCAGTGATCGACTCGGCCCGACACGGAGGGACCTCGGGCCCGAGGTACTGTGTATCTCGGTCCGGGGTGGAAATCTCCCAAGTCGGGCCCGAGGTTGTTGCAACTCGGTCCTGACCTCGTTCCACCTTCTTCTTTGTTGGCTTCTCTTGTTGTCCTGACCTCGTTCCACCTTCTTCTTTGTTGGCTTCTCTTGTTCTTCTTCATGGCTTGCTTCTCTCTTTCCCTCTTTAGCTCGGCCTTGCTCCATGTCTCGACCCTCCTTAAATTTGACCTTTGATCCATGCCAAATTACCTACAAAACACATAAAATGCGCATAGTCTCCGAATCTCATAGAAATACGGGAACTAAGCTAAAAAGGAACAAAATGCACAAGAAAAGGGGAAAAAGAAACATATTTACTAAGAGGTTCCATTCGGCCGGGTTGTAATGGGGCTTTTGGTATTTCTCAAGGTGGGAATTATTTGGTCTTGTGGTGCTTACAATGGGGATTGAACAACCTAAACTCTCACCAACCTCACCAAATTCCACCATTACTTTCACACTCACCCAAAAGACTTAACATTTTCCTTTCAACCCAAAATTTCACTTAACATTCCACTTCATCTTTGCTCTTAGGCTTTTTGTTGGATTTTCAACACTTTCTACATTTGGACCGACTTTCTTATGACATCGGGCCCGATGTGGCTTGTAACTCGGTCGGACCATTTTCTTCACTTAAGCCCTTTGCTTTCATTCCACTTTACATTTCCAACATTTTCTTTCTTTTCTTTTCTTTTTTTTTTTCATTCATTTTGTACAACAAAGATGCACTACCCACATGATTCATAACACCATTCTTTGCCCTTAAACCCAAGAGAATCTCAACTCTTCAAATACAATCCCAACCTTTCTTCTAAAGTCCAATCCCATAAGGGTCAAGTCATATAAGGCTAGGAATAATATTTTTGAGGAGTTTCAAACAAAGGCTTAGGCTAGAACGGGGCTACAAACAAAGGATTAACTTCATGGTAGGATATGGAACATTTATGTGACTAGAAGAATAAAGTTCAAAATCAATGTGACCATGCTAGGACAATTCTCATGACGGTCTTGGAAAATAGATAAACACCGCAATAGCAAGTTTTACTAAGCATGAATGAGCTAATCACACAAGAAACATGAGGGATATGCAAATATGAACAAGCATCCCTAAAATGGCCAAAAGTCAATCTCACAAGGGTCACTCATACTTAGTTGCATAAGAACTCATCCTAGAACTCACATGTTCAATAAAACAAGCAAGATATCATGATCACATCAAAAGCAACATCATTTTAGAGGCTAAACTATCCAAAAATATGCAAAGGAATTTACATGCTCACATCATCATTAGCTTTCTTTTGGCAATCTAAGATGGGAATTTCTAGTCCAAAACCTTCAAAACACAAAATCTTTTTGTTGTTTTCAACACAATTTTTCAATTTTTTATGGATTTTTTGCAAAAATTTCTCTAAAACAAAAAAAACAAAGACTCAAACATCCAAAGACAAACTAGAAACACAAACTAAATATCCTCAAAATAATAAACAAACATAAACAAGTGAAATCATGAACACACTTACCCCCACCCCATACTTAAAATTTTGATGTCCCCATCAAACAAGGAAACCAAAACTTAAAAGCAACAGAAAAGAGTATGAAAAGCTCACAATTTCTTATTCTTCAATGGCATGTATAGGATCAATCAGCGAGGACGAGAGCCCATGAGGCTCTAACTTCTTCGTTTGGACTGTCCTTGTCATAGAACTTCTTCACTCGATGACCATTCACTTTCAAAATATGTCCTTGTTCATCAACCAAGTCCACCGCACCATGAGCATAGATACGGTGGACCACAAATGGTCCGCTCCACCTAGTCCTTAACTTTCCGGGGAAAAGTTTAAGCCTTGAATTGAAAAGGAGAACCTTGTCACCAGTTTGATAGGTCTTTGGAATTAACTTCCTATCATGCCACTTCTTGGTCTTCTCCTTGTATAGCTTGGAGTTCTCATAGGCCTTCAACCTTAATTCCCCCAACTCATGAAGTTCTAGAAACCTTTTCTCACCGGCCAAGTTGATATCCCAATTCATCTCTTTGAGTGCCCATTTCGCCTTGTGCTCAAGCTCTACCGGAAGATGACATGCCTTGCCATAAACTAGATTGAAGGGTGTAGTTCCCAAAGGTGTCTTGAAGGCGGTTCTATAAGCCCAAAGTGCATCATCGAGCTTAGAGGCCCAATCTTTCCTTGATCGAGACACGGTCTTCTCCAAGATAGCCTTGATTTGTCGGTTTGACACCTCGACTTGCCCGCTTGTTTGAGGATGATAAGGAGTAGCAACTCGATGAGACACCCCATACTTGATCAACACATTTTCAAAGCACCTCTCAATGAAATGAGGTCCGCCATCACTTATTAGAACCCTAGGCACCCCAAACCTTGCAAAAATGTTGCTTTTCAAAAACTCATCACCACCTTAGCATCATTGGTTCTTGTTGGTATGGCCTCCACCCATTTTGAGACATAGTCCACGGCTACCAAGATGTACTTGTAAGGCCCCGAGGTGGGAAATGGTCCCATGAAATCGATACCCCATACATCAAATAACTCAACTTCTAGAATGCCAGTTTGAGGAGTCTCATTCCTCCTTGATAGGTTCCCCTCTCTTTGTCACTCCTCACACTTCCTCACATAATCATGCACATCCTTGAACATGGTTGGCCAATAATAACCACATTGAAGAATTTTTGAGGTGGTTTTGGAACTCTTAGCGTGACCTCCCGTAGGCAAGGAGTGGCAATGGTGGATTATGCTCTCAACCTCTTCACTTGACACACACCGTCTATAGATTTGATCACGCCCTTCCTTGTAGAGATATGGATCATCCCAAAAATATTGTCTAGCATCATGTAAGAATTTCTTCCTAGCTTGATAAGACAAATTTGGTGGGATCACTCCCCCTACGGCAAAGTTAGCAAAATCCGCAAACCAAGGGGAAACCCCTCGTCTTACGGCACTAATAGAAAGAAGGCTAGTGGGAGAGAAAGAATCAACCAATTGAGAACGAGAAGGAATGGAAATCGAGCTAGGAAACTTACTTTCTTCCACGGATCGACATTGAAGTGTACCGAGCCCGACATGGTGGGACGCCGGTCCAGCTTCGCAGACACACAGGTCACTCGGGCCCGATGTTGAAGTCCTCGGTCCCGACTCACTCGTACTTGCCTTGCCTTTGGTCTGATGTTCTGAACCTCGGGCCCAACTTGCTGGGTTCGTCGATCCACCTTTCCTTTCCTCCTTTCCGTTCATGAGAACTTCATCTGCTCTTGAATCATCTATAGTCAAACCATCCTCCATCTCCAACATGTACTCGATGGGCAAACGGGATAGATGATCCGCTACCATATTTTCCGCACCGGTTTTGTCCTTGATCTCATGGTCAAACTCTTGGAGAAGGAGCATCCACCTTAGAAGCCTCGGCTTTGCATCTTTCTTCTTCATGAGGTATTTGATTGCCGCATGGTCCGTGAAGACTATCACCTTTGATCCCACAAGATATGAACGGAATTTCTCAAATGCAAACACTATCGCAAGAAACTCCTTCTCCGTTGTTGTGTAATTGCACTGAGTTTCATCCAAAGTTTTACTTGCGTAGTAGATGGCATGCAACTTTCCATCCTTCCTTTGCCCAAGGACGGCCCCTACGGCGAAATCACTAGCATCACACATCACCTCGAATGGAAGATTCCAATCGGGTGCCGCCATTATTGGAGCCGAGATCAAGGCATCTCTCAACCTACAAAAAGAACTCATACAATCCTCGGATAATACAAAGGGCACATCCTTCATCAAGAGGTTAGACAATGGTTTTGCAATTTTAGAAAAATCCTTGATGAACCGTCTATAAAATCCTGCATGACCTAAGAAACTCCTAACATCACGAACACAAGAGGGAGGAGGTAGTTTTTCAATTATTTCAAACTTAGCTTTATCTACCTCTATCCCCCTACTTGAAACTAGGTGTCCTAGTACTATGCCCTCCTTCACCATAAAGTGGCATTTTTCCCAATTAAGCACCAAGCTAGTCTCCTCACATCTAGTCAAAACCTTGTCTAAGTTAGCTAAGCAAACATCAAAGGAGGAACCGTAGACGGAGAAATCATCCATAAACACTTCTACTATATCCTCAACCATATCGGAGAAGATGGACATCATGCATCTTTGAAATGTTGCCGGCGCATTACATAAACCAAAAGGCATGCGTCTGTAGGCAAAAGTCCCATAAGGACATGTGAATGTCGTCTTCTCTTGATCATCGGGATGAATAGGGATTTGCCAAAACCCACTATACCCGTCTAGGTAGCAAAAATATTCATGTTGTGCTAATCTTTCTAGGACTTGGTCTATGAAAGGAAGAGGAAAATGGTCCTTGCGAGTGCCACTATTAAGCTTACGGTAATCAATACACATACGCCATTTTGTTGTGGTTCTCATAGGTATCATTTCTCCCTTTTCATTTTGCACAACGGTGAGACCTCCTTTCTTAGGAACTACATGCACGGGACTCACATACTTGCTATCGGAAATTGGGAAGATAATTCCCGCATCCAACATCCTAAGTGTTTCACTCTTTACCACTTCTTTCATGTTAGGATTTAATCTTCTTTGGGGTTCAATAGTGGGTTTATGGTTATCCTCCATATAAATCCTATGCATGCAAATTGAGGGAGAGATTCCCTTTAGTTCCTCTAGTGAATATCCTAAAGCTCCTCTATGTTTTCTTAGAACCTCCAACAACTTAGACTCCTCCTCATCATTCAAGTTGGCATTTATGATTACGGGTAAAGAAGAGTTGGGACCAAGAAATGCGTACCTCAAATCTTTTGGAAGCTCCTTGAGTTCTTGAGATGGTTCCGGTGGTGCTTGAACTTCTTCTTTCTCGGCCTTGAACACCTCCAAATAAGACATCCTTTCCTCCAATTGCTCATGCTCAATCATATTGAGGGCTAGACCTTGGCGCTCTATCTCAATTTCTCTAGGTGGTGGGGTGGCTTTCAACCTAAGCTCCCTTGGCCTTGACTTCTTAGAAACGGCTTCCCATTGCAATCCAAGAGGAACTTGGATCATCTTAGCTTCCTTATGTACGGGCCCTTTTGAAGTTGGCCTAAAGAAAAACTCAATTTATCTCCCTCCAATGCCAAGAGACAAGTGGCCCTTCTTTACATCAATGATTGCCCCAACTGTAGCAAGGAAAGGTCTCCCTAGTATGATCGGTTCACCCGGCACTTCTATCATGTCCACCACAACAAAGTCGATTGGGACATAGTGGCCTTCAATGCAAACGGGATAATCCTCGACGATACCAATTGGCTCGATGGACGACCCATCCGCTATCGTTAACCTCATGTTGACCGGAGCTATGAGACCCATGGATGTGGATTTCCATATGGTGTAAGGAATGATGCTCGTGCTTGCTCCAAGATCACACAAGGCTTGGAAGTTTTGAGACCCCACACCAATGGTTATAGCAAAGCGTCCGGGATCTCCTAGCTTTTGTGGTAATTCCAAGGTCTTGACTTCATCTTGCATTTCAACTATGGACCTCTTCTTGCTCAAAATCTCCTTTAAAAACTTGGCATAGGATGGCATCTCACTCAATGCGTCGGTGAACGGGATAGAGATGTTCAAGCCTTGCAAGAGTTTGAGAAACCTCTTGAACTTGTTCTCTACCACATCTTTTGGCTTCTTCGAGGGATATGGAAGAATTGTTGCACCTTGAATCTTGCTTGGATCATCTTCTTTGGACTTCCCTACTTCATTTGCAACGTTTTCTGAATGGACCGACTTGGGCACCATGTTGGGCCCGATGTTGTGAATCTCGGTCCTGGGCAAAGGAGTCGGATCGAGGTCTGTGTACGTCGGTCCCGAGTTGCTCTCGACCTCGGTCCTTGGTGAAGGAGTCGATCTTCTTGCTGGGTCGACTTCGGGGAACTTCGGACCCGACTTGCTGGGTAAGTTGGTCCGAATCTCTTCATTCTTATTAGGCACGTGTGGCTCGGGTAGGTTTCGACCACTTCTCAATCCAATTGCCCGGACTTCATTTTGATTGTTTTGAGCTCGAGGATTCTCCTCGGGTCGGCCCGGAAGTCTCCCATTCTCTCTCGGGGCTTGAGTCGCAATTTGAGCAAATTGATTGTCGACTTGCCTCCTCCATGCACCAAACTCATTGAATTGGGTCCTCATCTCCTTGAACCCATCTCTCATCTCTTGAGCAAATGATTGTAGCTCATTGAATCCTGGTGGTCTATATGGTGGTGGTGGTGCCCTTGGCTCGTTTTGGTTGAAGTTGTTGTTGTAGCCTTGAGCTTGACCGTTGTTCCACCGGCCATTGCCACCATTGTTGAAATTGCCTCTTCCACCGAAATTTCCTCGAACATAGTTTGCCTCCTCAATTCGCTCGGCCAAGAGCACTTGACTGTCATTCGGACAAACTTGTGTAGCATGTGCAAAGGATCCACACTCCTCACAAGCTCTAGCATTTTGCTTTTAGTAGTGGACTTGCCTCTTAAGCTTGCTCACTTCACCTTCAAGGAATTGGAGCTTCACATCCCTATCAATGTCTTCTCCCTTTGGATCATATAACTTCCTTGTACCTTCGCCTTGAACTTTCACCTCCTTGCTAGCTTGACTCACCCCATACATGGCCTCATAATCGGATAGCTTGTCAAGTAGCTCCCAAGCTTGATCCGGTGTCAAGTCTATGAACCCACAATCGGTGTGGAGATTGAGCTTGTCCTTCGTTACCGGATTGATGCCTTGGAAAAAGATGTCTTGAAGCACATATGGTTGTTGGCCATGAGTAGGACATTGGCGCAACATCTCCTTGAAACGGTCCCATGCTTCGAAGAGGGGCTCATTCGGACCTTGTTGAAAGCTTGCAATCTTCCTTCTTAACTCGGTTGTCTTCGAGGGCGGGAAGAACTTCATCAAGAAAGCATCATAGAGTGTCTTCCAAGTTGTGATTGACCTAGGAGCTTGGCTCTCGAGCCAATGTGCGGCCTTGCCCCCAAGTGACCATTTGAACGCCTTTAGAAGCACATACTCCAATGTCTCCTCATCGGTAGAGATCGTCTCACACATGTCCACAAAGCGTTTGACGTGCTCTATGGGACACTCATGTGGACGACCCTCGAATTGATCACGCTTGATGAGGGAGATGAATTGCGTCTTGATCTCAAAATTCTTGGCAACCTCGGGAAGCACAATAGCCGGCTCGGGTACCCTCAACTCCGGATGCATGTATTGGCGTGCATTCCGGGGTAGAGCGTTGAGTTGAGCCTCGACTCTCATCCGTTGCTCCCGTTCTCTTCTTGCCATCTCCTCTTGATTGTCCCTCTCAAGTTGCAATCTAACCATTTCGGCCCTAAGTTGAGCCAACTCCTCATCAACATGGAGAGCTTGATTCGCCATCCTTTTCCTTCTTCGGGCTTCCTTGAGAATACTTTCCGGATCACTCACAAACTCAAGCTCAAGTGTTCCTCGGGAGGAACGAGCTAGCATACACCTATGAAACAAAGACACAAACCAAAACAAATCAAAAACAAACAAAGGGTTTGGGCTATTCCCTCACCCAAATCACTACCAAAACACAAGAAACTCACCAAATTGGCACTCAATGCACTTAGACTTCCCCGGCAACGGCGCCAATCTTCTTTGATCGCTCTCGGATGCGAGGGTCAAGAGATACAATTTATAACCCGACCCCGTTGTAGTACGTGGTGGGTGTCGAACACTCGGGAAGTCTACTCGATCGATGTGCCTAGATACTAGGGAGCTAGAAAGGAGAGCATAAAACAAAGGAAAACAAAGAAAACAGTCGGGACCGACACTGAGGTCACATCGGGCCCGAGGTTGGCGACAAGAGGAAGTCGGGACCGACACTGGGTAAGTCGGGCCCGAGGTAGCTGGGGATGTCGAACTCAAAGATTTTAAAAGTAGATCTTGGGCTTTTGGGTTCCTTCCCAAGTAGATTAAGGCTTTTCCACCCCAATTCAGGCAATGAGTGATGATCGGACTAGGATCGAGTGCTTTCGCCCTCGTTCCAACCACATCTACACCTCGATCCATGGGGAAATCCCCTTCGAAGCAAGGTCTTGAGATTGACACATGTTCACTTTCGCTACTTTGCCAATCTCAAGCCTTGATTCCCAACTTTCGCAAGGAATTGTAGCTCTATGTAGAGTGGGTTCCTTAGATCAAACACTCAAGGCTATGGAATTGGGGTTTCTAGCCTAAACCTAGCTAGGGTTTTCCCCCATAACCCAAGATCAAGGAGATCTACTCCATGAGACAAGCAAAGAAAGCAATCAAATCAAAAGGGAAAGCAATCATCATAATCAATCTCAAAACAAAGCAAAGTTTCATGCAAATCCAAAGCAATCCACAAATCCAAATCAAGGGTTTTCAAATCCACAAGAACAAAGCAAATCAAAGCAAATCTACCAACAAAACCTATCAAGACTTCCTCCCTTGGCCGATTCTCTCTCCCTTCCTTCTCCTCTCCTTCCTCCTTGCTCTCCAAGTATCCCCTTGGTTCCCTTGGAACCCCCTCCCCCCTTGTGAGGGTGTGTGAGAGGCCCCTTGTGAGGGTGTGTGAGAGAGGGCCCTCTTATAGATTAGATGAGGGGCAAAAGTGGAAGTTCACAAATTCGTGCCTTGGAGCCCAAGTAGTCCAGTGACCGACTCGGCCCGACACGGAGGGACCTCGGGCCCGAGGTACTGTGCATCTCGGTCCGGGGTGGAAATCTCCCAAGTCGGGCCCGAGGTTGTTGCAACTCGGTCCTGACCTCGTTCCACCTTCTTCTTTGTTGGCTTCTCTTGTTCTTCTTCATGGCTTGCTTCTCTCTTTCCCGCTTTAGCTCGGCCTTGCTCCATGTCTCGACCCTCCTTAAATTTGACCTTTGATCCATGCCAAATTACCTACAAAACACATAAAATGCGCATAGTCTCCGAATCTCATAGAAATACGGGAACTAAGCTAAAAAGGAACAAAATGCACAAGAAAAGGGGAAAAAGAAACATATTTACAAAGGAAATCACATATGAAAACACCACCAAATAGAGGGACATCAATTGCGAATGGGATATGTATAGGATATACTTTATAGAAAGAGATCTAGCCTATTAGTAAAACTAATAGGGATGTGAGGATCAAGAGATAAATGGCTTTATGAGTAATTTGGACAAGGATGATGGTAAGGAAAGATTAATCCAAGGTGAGTTAGGGATATTATCCTATATGTAAGGAGAAGTTAGCTTGTTAACATGAGTTGTGTGGTTTAATGTGAAGTGTACGGTTTAGTTGAGACATGTCCTTCAAGAGTCTTGTAGTGCAGGTTTTTCATAGATAGCTAAGTCAAATGAGCATTGGAATATATCTTCATGAAGAAAATTGCGGAGTAAAGAAATGTCGATGATATTGATTCAGTGGACTCAACGACGAGTTGAGACGACCGCTTGTGAAAGATATGGGAATAAGATAAAGCTATATGCTTTGTTTGACTAGCTTATAGATGATAACTAACTTATAGAGCCTAGCTTATAGATGATAACTAACTATGTGCTTTGTTTGACTTGACTTTGTGTGCTTGACTGGTTTGATAGTTGTTGCTTTTGATGTACTAAGGGTATGATCTGCGTGTTGTTTGACTCGTGTGAAGGATTTTAAGTAGTGTTATGAGTTGTTTTCCTATATCTCAGGAAGTTTCGGGATGAAACTTTCTTTAAGGGGGGTATGATGTAAATGGGTAACTTTGATGTGTCTCGAAAAACGTGTATGGGTTACTTCGCTTGTAAGTAAGCTCGAATAAGTTGGTTTCTTAGTTTTTAAGTAATCCCGCTTCTTAGTGGAATAAAGATAGACTTGTGATTTTATCCGTTTTCATAGATATTCGTGCCATGTTATCTTATCTTCTAGATTTGTGTTCCATGCTTATCTTTCTTCTTCAATATTCGTTCTATATCTTCTAGATTTGTGTGCCATGATCATTATCTCTTATACAAGCTGAATTGAATTTGTCTTCTTCCATTTCTCCTATATAAAGTCATGTCTTCCTTTCCATTTTTCGCCTCCCTCTCTTCCTCTCGTTGTCATGATCCTTCACGACCTTCTTGCTTGTTGTTGGTCGCGCCTTCCATCAGAAGACAAGGCGCGTCCTTTTCCTCCTCTTTGTTGAGTTGTTCTTTCTTGTTGGATGGTGTGAGTTGTGGGTATAGTAAGGAAGTTTTTATGGTTGGATTTATGGTGAATTTTGATGTTGGAAGATGGTGTAGAAAAATGGATTGGTAAAGTGTAGTTCTAAGCTTAATGGCGTGAGTTATAGACTCAATAATGGGGTTGAGTTTTGTTGAACGATCTTATTAGTTTTTAATGTCTTTAGATGGGTTGTTTTGTAGTAACTTCGAGTAAGAGGTTGATTGTGGGTTCAAAGTTTATGTCCATGTGAGTTGTCAGGTTAAATTATCAAAGGGTTAGAGAGATTTCGAGTTTTAAACCTTTATCGTATTCTTTTGAGTCTCAGACTTCATGTTGTTTACAAGACCTTATATTATTGTTTAGGAAATCATTCCTACACGTCCATGTTTCATCCAAGAGTTGGAATTCCTAGTCAAGAGGTAAGTCGCCTAAACCATGTAGATCTGTTGTGTAGAGCTTTATTATGGGATTCATCCCCGTATCATATTAAACGTCTATGTGTGAGTAAATCGATATTTCGATAATATGCTACTAGATGATTAATATGTCGTATGTTATTCAATTTATGAAACTTGGCATCTACCGGTACGACAATGACTATGGGATGATCGATAAGGAGGGAGACATCCCTGGCTTAGTCGTATGGCAAGGAGAGCCCTTCAAAATTATAATAAAATGTTCTGGCGAGTGCTCCCGAGGAGGCTTGACCAGGGGTTAGAATTTGAATGATGAGGGTGTGAGTGGTTCGGATAAACGGTGGAGGCCGCCGTCCACTACCCCGTGTAAGGTTGGAGGATGCCATGCTTGTTAGATAAATGATATTGCTGAATGAGAATTGATGAGTTGTGTTTGAACTATTATTGAGGTGAAAAGTGATTGAGTTGATACTAAAGTGAAATGATGTGCTATTATTATTATGGGTTGTATGAATAAAATAATTATTATTACATGTTTTATGATTATAATTATTATTATTACGTGCTTTATGAATATAAGTTGTTGAGTGTGTTGTCTGCCTTCGTGAATATTGTATATGAAATGCTATATTATTACTATTCTGGTTATAATTTATTAAACTGATTTTGCTGCTACATGTGGTTTTTACTATTTAGTGCATATTGGAATTGGTAGCTGACCCTTCGGGGACTTTTTTTTTAGTTTCAGGGAAAAACATGAGACGCGTGATTGAACCTCGGCAAAATGATGGTACGAGTTGTTGGAGGCCGTGGCATTAGGATTGGGTTTGGTTGGATGAAATGGTGGTTACGTATCTCTTATATTATGCATAATGTTTGTTTGTTTTTGTTGAGGAAAGGATATTATGAGGTCAATAAAGTGTTCACAAGTAGTGTTGTAGTTTATGTTAATTGGGAATTCATGCATGTTTTACATACATTGATTTTATAAATATAGGTTGGATGCTTTCTTTGTATTTTCTCGTCGTGTCCGAGTTGTAAGATCCGCGTGAACTTGTTGTCAGGTTAGCTCATGTGGACCCATGTGTGGTCTACTACCGAGTAGTGCCCCACTGTAAAGACGGGGTGTTACATTCTCTGGCTTCTTTTTCGACTTGTTTCTATTGAATTTGTGCCTGTCTTTTCTCATGACTTTTGAATACATGGGATATCCATGAATGTTGATACATGTTAGATACTCGCTCAACACGCTGAATAGGTTGATATTCACTTAAGTTAGGCAACGGGTATAGGTTGATATTCGCTCGGATCACCTGTAGTTTTTGTTACCTCGACGTTCAATCGACAAATTGTTCTTCTGACTTAGGTATCGGAGGTGGATTAGGGGGTCCCTGCGCTTTGTGTCCATTGTTTTACATGTTCTAGGTTGAAGAGGAGCTTAGAGCAGAAGATGAAAAGGAGAATCAAGAGGAGCATTCAACCTATGCATTAAAGATGAATGTTTGTGCACTAACAATATATTCTCACTTTTTGATCGAAAATGTATGTATGAATTATCACTAGTCTCCTTACTTGTAGTCTTATCGATCGATGGGGATAAGAAAAAAAAAGCATTTTAAGCTATTAGCATTTGCATGTCCACATTTTCACTTCGCCGCCAAATGTTGCTTTCAAAGATTAAAATTGTAGTAGCCTTCCTAGCTATTAGTGTATCTATGATATTGTAATTAAAGCTTTGAATTGATCAAAAGCCGCTATTTATTTTGAACAAATAAAAATTGTAGTTAGGAAGTAATTTTGTTGAAATGAGTATGTTAGGATGCATTTATTGTTTTTTTTAGAACTGTAAACTGGGCAGTAAAAATATGTAAGAATAAGAACATGAACACGGTTAAATATAGTGGAAACTCTCAGTCAACCAACTAGTTGAATAAGAGAGAAACACTCCCTCCATAGAGGAGTAGAATTTTTTTTATATTTTATTGAATTCCCATGAACTTCAAGATAGTTTATTCTAATCTGTAGAAACTAGAACTATCAAACTCTAACTTATCAACCCAAGTACGAGTAAACAATAAAACAAGCAATACACCAACAACTTAGTTCGAGCAAAACAACAATAGACTCAAGCTTCACACGTTTGACAATGACTCTTGTGATTGGTGAACCTTAAACATATTTTCCTAATCGTATTTATAATGATCTGACCACACACAATCATATCTTACTTACTTTCTGTAAATAATATATTCTCTTAGTTAAACAAATCGCCATAAATAGATTTACGACAACTAGATCTAGTCTATCGATCCCTGGAAATAATCTTATAGTTTTACATAATATAATCCTTTGGCGAATAAGTGGAAATCCTTTCATCGTCCATCTCCAAGTAAGAAATTATCCAGTTGTCAAATCTTCGTAAATCAAATCTTTCCTCAAAGGGTTGATGCGCTTTCCAAATATAGAATTCTTATCCGCACTTTCCAAATATAGAATTCTTATCTCTGCAGACACTCTTATTCGCTCACATAAGTGTTATCTTATTTTTGCTTCCACATTTCTCATCCAATATGCATACTCTATAAATACTATGGAAAGTGAAAACATACAATTTATTAGTTCTCATTGAATTTGTCATTATCAAAACACAAAGGGATGTTTGATATTGTTCCCATGGTAATAGTGTCACTATTCTCATGGTATCGGCCAGTATCAAACAAATTTAAATAAGGAGGCCAATTAAGGTTTGTATGGGCTTATAGGTTTCACATTAATCGATTATGTGACTTGCACGTTTTGTATTCTTAATCATTCTACCAAAAAAAGATAAAATCCTCGTCAACCTCTAAAGTCATGACTATTTCTGAAGTGATATTTTTTTGGGTCGAACGTTGGTACAAAACACATAATCAAAGAGGAGGTAACAAACAATTTGGCAAAAGGCTCTCATTCTCATATATGGAGTCCCACACAAAATTTAATCTAGTAGTAGTAGCAAATAGCAAGAAAAACTACGGAGTACATATAATAAGTGGATTCACAAGACTCTTGTTTTCTGTAGAAAGGGTTCAAGTTAATTGCTTGGTGGCTCCCATCATCATAAATGTAATTTAATTCTTCTTCCATCCCACAATTTAGATCTCCTTTTTTTAAGAAAAAGATTTAGATATCCTTGTTTTCACGCGAGATATTTGAATACACAACGGTTTTAGTTACGGTGGAGTTTAATAAAAACTCTACCGGTGGATTGGCTCAATCTCAACCATCCAAATATAATTTAATGGTTAAATTTAGTTTGCTCTCTTTCCAATTCTACTAATATTTTTTCCATTTTATTTTTTTTCACTAGGATTCACTAATTTGCAATAGGATTTTAAAACTCTACCTATAAAGTTTATGATAAACTTCACTGGAACAAGACCGACGTATGACATACCTATATCAGCAATTACCTTTTCAACGCTCATATTATCCAAGCCTTGGAAGACCAAAAGATCCTAGAGGTGATTGTTACCTTTTCAATGCTCAAATTCTCCGAGCCTTTAAACTAGTGATGATTGTGATGATGGTCAATGTTGGTCAATGGGCGGTCAACTCGGCCAATAACCAAGTGAACTCGGTCAATTAATGGAGAGAGAAGGTGGGGTGGGGGTATGGGGTGGGGTGTTTTGCTATTTAACTAATTTTTTGACTTATTTTACAAATGCCTAATTATGTATTTTTTTTTACTGTTTACTTAATTTAGCCAAATTATTATGTTTAAAGTTGAGAATAAAAATAGATTATTAATATAAAGTAATTTACATTGCTCCTTTTCCTTGACAATATTTTATAAATAAGCTTAATATAAGAAAGGAGATAAAATGATAATAAAATAAGAAAACATATATTTTTGAGATATATAAGAGATTAGATTAAAAAATAATAGTTAATTTAATAAATGAGATATAATTTAATATGAAGTTTAAAGATAATTTATGTTTTTAAAATTGTTAAAATATTTATTAATTTCATTTATGATCGGTCAAAGTCATTCTGATCTCTCGATAAAGTAAATATTAGATAAATTTAAATATTATATTATCTATATTTATAATTAATTTTCATTATCTAAACTTAGAGATTATCAAGTATTTCAATATGTCTATAAATATTATATTTTCTATATTTTTTTAATAATATTTAAACATTATAAACATTTTTATTTACTTTATATTATAAAATAAAATTGACAATGACCATAAATATATCATATTAAAATATAAAATATACTTATACTTATTTCTTAAAATATTCATCTTTATTTTTGTAAATATTTTTATAAGGAATTTGTCAAAAGATATTTCTTTGTTCTTATTGTAAATATGTGGTGTAGATAGATATTTAAAAAAAAAGTGAAAATATACTAAACAAGAATTTATTTTTTGGGATTTTACTTTTGGTACTCCTGAGGTTCCGGCTTTTCCTTTTGGTGCCCAAAGATAATTCGTTTTTCTTTTGGTGCCCTCCTAGTTTTGACAAATTCCTTTCCGTAGCTAAAATAACAATTTCATCCATTTTTCCGTTCAAAAAATAAAAGGGAAAAAAGAAGAAAAAATCCACAATTTTCACTATCCAATTCCCGAACGCGTACTCTTCAAATTGTATTTGGACCGGAACAAAATCTAATTCCTTGAACAAATATGTCGATGAGCTAGTATAGTCTGCAATGGCGGCTTCCACCGTCTTCTCCTGGAGGAGAGCACCGCGCTGCCTTTGACGAGATTGAGATTCGGATTGACCTCGTCGGCGTCGTCTATCGCGAGATCGAGGCGGGGTGGTGGTTGAGGCCGGAGAGCGGGATGACGAGGGAGGCGGCTTGCTCAGCGGTGCGCTTGGAGGTAGGGTTCCCGACGATGTCGGAGAGCGCCGGAGGAGAGAAGCTCGCCTATCTGTACGACGGTGAAGGCAGTGGTGGATCCGGTGCCGAGTCCAAGCACCATGTCGGATTTGATGGAGTCGACGTCCTTCTCGGTGACGAAGCTCGCAGTCTTGTGTTAGGGAGGAGATCAACAAGGTCAGACATAGATTTGGGCGACTGTGTTTGGGGGAGATCTTTCGGGGTATACTGCATCTCAATAATGATAAGTTTGGCTTTTATTTTTTTTACGTAATTTTATTTTTCATAATGCAAATTGTGGCTTTTTGTTTTTTTTTTGGACGAAAAAATGGATGGAATTGTTATTTTAGCTACGGGAAGGAACTTGTCAAAACTAGGTGGGCACCAAAAGGAAAACGAATTTTTTTGGGCACCAAAAGGAAAAGACGAAACCATATGGGTACCAAAAGAAAAATGCCATATTTTTTGGTGTAAAGGTAAATTCGATTAAATATGAACCCTTCAAGAGGATGGTACAAACAAACTAACAATCCAAGGGCATATATGGACAAGAACGCATGCCTTCCATACTATGCCAAACCGAGCGTAAATGGACAAGCGCGCAAGCATTCCAAACTACACAACAATCATATCAACTACACCTTTTCAATAATACAGAGTGGGTATATGTCATGAAGCAATCTAAATACATGGGTGATGATCAATCTAGTCACTACCTCGGGTGGTATGAGGTTCTCATCGAAGACTCGGGCATTGCGGGCGTGCCAAATGTAGTAGATGGATGCCGAAAGCCTGAGAGAACAAAGACACGGCCGCGGTTAAGGTAACCAAGCCCATAGGCGCGCCGACGCATAGCCAACGCAAGGTGCACCGCACCAAAGACGCCGCAACGGGTCATGAAACGAACTCAGACCTCTCTCCAAATATCCCATGCATAGGGGTACTAAAAAAAAGTGGTCATGGGTCTCCAACTCCGCCCCACACAATCTACAACCCGTGTCAACATCTAGGAACAAAAGTCGATCATATGTGGAGAGCTTCCTAAGATTGGCGAGCCAAAGGATAAACATATGCTTAGGCGTGTTGTGCTTTGGCCCTACCACCTTAGCTCATCTAACAATTGGCCTCCTCTACCTAATAACCTCATAAGCCAAAGCCACTCTAAAGCGCCCACCAACACACCAAGTCGAGAGCATCTCCCTGGTGCTAGCCTCCCTTCCCTCCAAGCCCTCAATCAAGTCTCTAGCATGGAGGATTGCTTTTATCACAAGAGAATCCTACTTGTGTGGGGTCCATTCAAGAGCCTCCACCACACTAAGATATCTATGATGCTCCCACCTCACCCACAAGATATATCTCATGTCATAAATATGGCAAAGGTGCATAAGCATGAAACAATTGTTCCAAGTCCCGATGTTGAGGCCAAGCCCACCCTCCTTTTGATGCAGTGAAGCCTGCCATGTCTCCAACCGACGTCGATGAGTTGATTTGAGTGCCTTCTGACGGACCAATTACAAGAAGTCGAGCTAAGAAGATTGCTCAAGGCACAACAACGATCTTGGTTCGATTGGCAACGGTTATTGAAGAGCCTAACAAGGCGAAGTGGGTCTCGTGCATTCGACATCAATTGAGCCTGGATTCCATGGATTAATATATGAGGGCCGAAATTCTCAATTATTTCTTTATTTAGAAACACTTGTTAGCTTGTCTCACTTTAGGGCTGAATTTAGTAAGTGACCGGGTGAGATAAGTTGGTAAGTGGGTCAAAGTCAACCCTTTGACTTGACCATTCTAAATTGAAGAAAATATCTTATTTATTTTATTATGGACGATTTCTATTTATTTAATAATGTGGAGAAATTAGCCAATAGGCTTATGTTAGTTGGTTGATCTTCTCTCTCCTGGTTGTTAGAGATATTTTTAGTTTGTTTTGGATATTTTTAGTTTGTTAGAGATATTTCCTTATTTAAATAAGTCATCCATGATTTATTTAATTAAGGGGGAATCTAGATAGATATAGTTAGATATTTTATTATATCTTAGGAAGCAAGACAAGGAGGCTTATTCTAGCTTATTAGGGTCGACGACACTCTTGCCTTGCTCCCGAAGGATTAGCTTTTGTATTCTGTATTTATACTTTGCATTTTCATTCAATAAAAATCAGTTTGAGAGAGATTAAACCCAAATTGGTTTAATCTATCTCTTGGGCCCAAAAACACAAGTGTCTAGCATTCAAGTTCATTGATCGATCAACACCATAATTTTCGAGAATTCTCTTCTCTCTCTTTGTTCGAATCTGGTTTATAGTTTGAATCAATTAGATTGTTCTAGTTGTGATCATTAAAGATCAAACTAGTTAATCATTCGGATTTAGCGATCGAGCCAATCCGTTTGAACTATCAAGTTGGTTTATTTCTATCAATCCGATCGGTTCTTCATTCATCATCATTCAATTCAGTTTCATTGTTACTTGCGTCTCAAGTCATCTAATTTCGAAAGCAATTGTAGGTTTGAATTGAATTGCTGGCAAGATCGGGATCCTGTGTGGTCAACCGTGCAGCCTATAGAGCAAGTCTAGAGGAGACCGCTGAGCTTCAAAGACAAGTGCAAGATCTCATGGAAAAAGGCTATGTGCGTGAATCTCTCAGCCCATGCGCGGTTCCGGTGATTTTGGTGCCAAAGAAGGATGGCACATGGAGAATGTGTGTTGATTGTAGAGCAATCAACCAAATAACAGTTGAGTACCGTCATCCCATTCCTAGATTAGATGATATGCTTGATGAATTGCATGGTGCTAATTTCTTTTCTAAAATTGATTTAAGAAGTGGGTACCATCAAATTAGGATGACGGAAGGGGATGAATGGAAAACTGCTTTTAAAACTAAGTATGGCTTATATGAATGGTTAGTAATGCCTTTTGGATTAACTAATGCACCTAGTACTTTTATGAGGCTTATGAACCATGTTTTAAGAAGATACTTAGGCAAATTTGTTGTAGTCTACTTTGATGATATCTTAGTCTATAGCAAAACCATGCATGAACATGTAGATCATCTTAGGGCTGTTTTGGACACTTTAAGGTTAGAAAAGCTTTATGTTAACTTGAAAAAGTGTTCTTTTTTCTCGGAGTCTACCATTTTTCTTGGTTTTGTTGTGTCTAAAGGTGGATTGAAGGTAGATGAAGACAAGATCAATGCAATCAAAGAATGGCCCCAGCCGACCACACCAACAATGGTCAGATCATTTCTCGGCTTGGCTGGCTTCTACAGAAGATTTGTGCGTGATTTTAGCACAATTGCAGCCCCTCTCCACGAGCTTACAAAGAAGGATACATCCTTTAAATGGAGAGAGCAACAAGAGAACGCCTTCAACACTTTGAAGGACAGGTTATGCCACGCCCCGGTGCTCCAACACCCTGACTTCTCCAAAGCTTTTGAGATAGAGGTGGACGCTTCTGGCCATGGCATAGGAGGCGTGCTCTTGCAAGACAAGAAACCCATTGCTTACTTTAGTGAAAAGCTTAGTGGGGCTAAGTTGAATTACCCTACTTATGATAAAGAGTTGTATGCTTTAATTAGGGTTTTGAAGACTTGGTCTCATTATTTGTGGCCTAAGGAGTTTGTAATATATTCTGATCATGAGGCCTTGAAGTACTTGAAAGGCCAATCCAGACTCAGTAGGCGACATGCAAGATGGTTTGAATTTATGGAGACCTTTCCTTATGTTGTAAAACATAAGAAAGGCAAAGAGAATGTGGTAGCTGACGCCCTTTCTCGGAGGTATGTTCTCTTGAACCAATGTGATGTTAAGATCCTTGGATTTGCAATGATTAGGGAATTATATGCTAGTGATCCTCACTTTGCTGAAATCTATAAGAATTGCATGTCTAGGGGTGAAATAGATACCTACTTCATTGATGATGGATACTTGTTTAAAGCTGGAAAATTATGCATTCCTTCATCTAGTATACGTAGGCTTCTAACTAAAGAGGTTCATGAATCAAGAGGACATAGGGGTTTAGAAAAGACTTTAGAAGGTTTAAAAGAACACTACTATTGGCCTAAAATGAGTAATTATGTGCTGAGATTTGTCAAGAGTTGTGTTGTTTGTGCTAAAGCTAAGTCTAGACTTCACCCCCATGGTTTGTACCAGCCTTTGCCTATTCCTAGTTCACCTTGGGAGGACATTTCTATGGACTTCATTGTTGGATTGCCTAGAACTAGGAAGGGTAGAGATTCTATCTTTGTAGTGGTAGATAGATTTTCCAAAATGGCTCACTTTATTCCTTGTCACACGACTGATGATGTTGTGCACATTGCTGATTTGTTCTTTAGGGAAATTGTTAGATTGCATGGCATTCCTTGTTCTATTGTTTCAGATCGTGATGCTAAGTTTTTGAGTTATTTTTGGAAGAGTCTATGGTCTAAATTGGGAACTAAATTGTTGTTTTCTACCTCATGTCACCCACAAACTGATGGGCAAACTGAAGTTACTAATAGAACGTTAGGGGTTTTACTTAGAACTATGCTTAAAGCTAACCTCAAACGTTGGGAAGATGTTTTGCCTTTTGTGGAGTTTGCTTATAACATGTCAATCCATTCAGCCACAAAAATGACCCCTTTTGAGGTTGTTTATGGGCTGAATCCGAGGACACCAGTGGACATGACGCCTCAGCCATACAAGGGAAAAGAGAGCTTTGAAGCTAACAAGAGGGATGAGTTTGTGAAGAAGCTGCATGAGAGGACTAAGATGCATTTGGAGCGAAAATCCTTGAAGTATAAGGCCCATGCTGATAAGGGTCGGAAACAGGTCATCTTTGAAGAAGGAGATCTCGTTTGGGTGCATTTTAGGAAGGAGAGGTTCCCAAATCAAAGGAAGAACAAGTTAGATCAGCGAGGAGATGGACCATTCAGAATTCTCAAGAGAATCGGCCCTAATGCTTACCATGTCGACTTGTCTCGTGAGTATAATGTTCATCCGACGTTTAATGTGGCTGATCTATCTCTTTATGTGCCAGATTTTGATTCCGACGTCGAATCAGAGACGATTCGAGCTCAAGTGGAGGAGAATGATGCAGTGAAGCCTGCCATGTCTCCAACCGACGTCGATGAGTTGATTCAAGTGCCTTCTGACGGACCAATTACAAGAAGTTGAGCTAAGAAGATTGCTCAAGGCACAACAACGATCTTGGTTCGATTGGCAGCGGTTATTGAAGAGCCTAGCGAGGCGAAGTGGGTCTCGTGCATTCGACATCAATTGATCCCGGATTCCATGGATTAATATATGAGGGCCGAAATTCTCAATTATTTCTTTATTTAGAAACACTTGTTAGCTTGTCTCACTTTAGGGCTGAATTTAGTAAGTGACCGGGTGAGATAAGTTGGTAAGTGGGTCAAAGTCAACCCTTTGACTTGACCATTCTAAATTGAAGAAAATATCTTATTTATTTTATTATGGACGATTTCTATTTATTTAAGAATGTGGAGAAATCAGCCAATAGGCTTATGTTAGTTGGTTGATCTTCTCTCTCCTGGTTGTTAGAGATATTTTTAGTTTGTTTTGGATATTTTTAGTTTGTTAGAGATATTTCCTTATTTAAATAAGTCATCCATGATTTATTTAATTAAGGGGGAATCTAGATAGATATAGTTAGATATTTTATTATATCTTAGGAAGCAAGACAAGGAGGCTTATTCTAGCTTATTAGGGTCGACCACACTCTTGCCTTGCTCCCCAAGGATTAGCTTTTGTATTCTCTATTTATACTTTGCATTTTCATTCAATAGCAATCAGCTTGAGAGAGATTAAACCCAAATTGGTTTAATCTATCTCTTGGGCCCAAAAACACAAGTGTTTAGCATTCAAGTTCATTGATCGATCAACACCATAATTTTCGAGAATTCTCTTCTCTCTCTTTGTTCGAATCTGGTTTATAGTTTGAATCAATTAGATTGTTCTAGTTGTGATCATTAAAGATCAAACTAGTTAATCATTCGGATTTAGCGATCGAGCCAATCCGTTTGAACTATCAAATTGGTTTATTTCTATCAATCTGATCGGTTCTTCATTCATCATCATTCAATTCAGTTTCATTGTTACTTGCGTCTCAAGTCATCTAATTTCGAAAGCAATTGTAGGTTTGAATTGAATTGCTGGCAAGATCGGGATCCTGTGTGGTCAAATACGAGGTTTCTGAGGAGTAATCCGAGGCGATCACGTATCACCTTTCTTGGAACACAAATATCCACCCATCTTACTCGAGGTCTTTTCCAAAGGAAGTCTCGACAAAGACTAATCAAGCTATTAAGAACACCGGTAGGGACCGACAAGATGGAAAGCCAAAAACCCTCAAACCCTTGTAAAACTGAGGCTATTAACTCTCTTCTCCCGACAAAGGAAATGCTCTTATTAGCCCAAGCATTAAGGTAGCGACTAATCTTGTCAAGTAAAGGGAAGACCCATCATCTGGAGACCATGAGGGCTAATGGGGATGCTCATATATCGAAAAGGGAAGACCCACAACTTTAAGCCCGTGGCGCAATAATGGGGCCTCTCTCATGGTCTGGGACCGAGGCAAGAAAGATAGAGGATTTCCCCACATTCATGACCAAACCCTACATCAATTTGAATCTCTCCAATTATCCCATGAGTATTCTCACAGATCCAACATCCCCACGGAAAAATAGCATAACATCATCGACAAACAAAAGGTGGGAGAGTCTCAAACTATCACAATGTTGGTGGAAATGGAAGAAACTTCTAGAAGTCTCTCTTAAGCAAACGGGAGAGGAATTCCATGCAAATAACAAAGAGGAGAGGAGAGAGGGGGTCACCTTGTCGAAGCCCACACTTGACAGGGAAGAAGCCATGTATGCCCTTATTGATCTTGATTGAGTATGTGGCCGTGCTAACACACTCCATGATCCAAGCCACAAATATCGAGGGAAAACTAAGGCAAGTAAGAGCGAACCTCAGGAAATCCCAAGAGATTCTGTCGTAGACTTTAGCGAGGTCCACATTCAAGAAGCATCTTCGGGTATCTCTTTTCACATTATACTTCCTCAACAACTCTTTGACAAGGAAAATGTTGTCCAACATCAAATGGCCCTCCACGAAAGCGTTTTGGGCCGGATCGATGAGGAATTCGAGGCACTTGGCAAGCTGAAGAGTCATGACTTTGTAGACCACGTTGCAATAAGAGATGGGGCGAAAATGCTCCACCCGATTCGGCGCCTCAATTTTGGGAATGAGAGAAATGATGGTATGGTTGAGTTGCCAAAGGAGCTTACCATTGGTCAAGAACTCCTTGACCACCGCACACACCTCGGCCCTGGTTATGTCCCAAGTGGCTTTGAAGAATTTGGCGATGAAGCCATCGAGATTGGGAGCCTTGTCATCACCCATGGACCATAAAGCCTCTTTGATGTCCTTGTTGGACACCGGTGCCGCAAGCATGTGACTCTTCTCCTCCTCGAAAATATGAGGCCCATTAGCAAACTCTCCCGGCATTGGCTTGGTTACCGGCATCTTCGAGCCAAACAATCCCTTAAAGAAGGCTACAAACTCTCCAACAACTTACCCGGTGGACGTGGTATGGCTCCCATCATTTTTGGTAATGGAAGAAATGTGGTTCCAGCACCCATTCTCCCTCATCAAGGCATGTAAATACTTGGAGCATATATCGCTTTTGAGGATGCATTTGGCCTTTGCTTGTTGTCTAAAAAAGCTTGCTTCCGCTTCATTCAATCTCTTGGCCTTGATTTTGGTGTCCTCCACCGGCCGCCAAGCATCCATGGAGCCAGGGTTCAACTGATATTCCTCAAGCGAATGGGAGAAGTCAAGGTTTGCCTCGACCGCCCTAGAGGATATATGGCTAAACTCGAGGTTGTTGAGGTTCTTCATAGGTGCCTTTAAACCATGGATGAGTTTAGTAAGCCGGTATTTGTAAGTGCCTCGATGATAAGATACCCTCCCTTCCCGAACAACCTCCTTGAATCTCGGATTGTCAACCCACATGTTGAAGAATTTGAAGTACTTCTTGACATTCTCGGACACCCTACACAAGGACACAATGCCCTGCTTGTGGTTGGAGAGATGCCACATGTTCGGAAAGTTAGTATGACAATAAAAACCAATGTTGAGTCAATTATGATTTACCATGACCCTGTCAATTTTGCTCCAAATGGTGTGGTTGGTCCAAGTGAAAGGATTGCCACTAGTGCTCGGCGTGTCCACGAGTCCAATTCTTGGACCAGCTTCCACCATATCCTTGCACTCGTACATGGAAATCGACGCACCATTATATCTCTCCTCCTCGGTCATGACACAATTAAAGTCGCCCATCACAATCCACGACAACTCATGAACATCAAAAAGCTCACTAACTCTCTCCTAAATTGGTCTTCTAGCCACCACACTATGAAGGCCATACACAAAGCACACGCCATATTTCACATCGGTTGTTTTGCGAGTGAGGAGGCGACCAATTTGTTGTATAAACATGCTAGAAATCTGAACATCAAAAAAATTAGTATCTCATATGACAAGAATACGACCACGATCATCAAGGTAGAAATTAGATGAGATCGAACTCCCACCCCGGGGCCACGCGGCGCACTAAGTCACATAAATCATAACCACCACACTTGATTTCAAAGACACCACATACCTTAGCATCATTATCTCAGATCACATCTTGCAAGCCATTTTGTTTCTTGGGATGGCAAATCCCCTAGATGTTCCATGAGACGATCTTCATGAGGACACCGACTTGTTCTTTCCCTTCTCGGTCCTAGTTGAGCTTCTAAGGGTTCTTGCTTGCGTCGACTTCCATTTGATCTTGGGTTTTAAGGTCTAGAGCAATGGCCCTTTCCTCTTTTTTCTTGTCTTTTTTATTCTTAGCCTTAGACCTAATCACCTCAAAAAAGTGGCTCCTCCTCAAAGCCCCCATCTCTTCCATCCTCGGCAGAGTTAACCGAGCCTTCATCATCATCCTCAACACTAGCATTCTCCTCCTTCGACGAAGATGCTCCGGGATTAGGATCAACCGCTTCGTCACTTGATTTCTCTTGTGTTTCACACTCATTTTCACTTTGAGAATCATCATCACTACTCTCAGTCCCCCCAATTAATCATGGAATTTTCATTTAAGGAAGGAAGAGTGCCTCTCTCACCATGTGTTTCACTCATGTTCCCATTCTCACCTTATGTTTCACTCATTTTGGGTGTTTTGGATGCACCACTCTTTTTGTGTTTTTGGTTCTGTCCAACTCTCCTAGAGGTGTCCTTCTCCTTTGGCGCTTTGTTGTTGGAGGTCAACCCGGCTTGTAGGGACATAGGAACCTTTCTCGACGGAGTCATTCGATGGGGCCTTCACCTTATCACCATTAGCTCCCAAGTAACCGCCATCCCCAAACAGTTTCCCCCCTCTCCGAGAAACACTCTTCGAGGCCTTGGAGCTTCTCTTAGACTTGACGCCCACGACTTCTCTTTTTTCCTTAAACGAACAACCTACATCATCATGTCCAAATTAACAACAAGCCTTGCAATACAAGGGGTCATTTTCCACAAGAAAAGTGCACTCAAATGACACTCCATCATCAAAGTCAAGGCTAGTTTCACGCACAATATCACGAGCGAAATTAATTTCAACAAGCACACGAGCATATGAACCACTTTTTCTTCCATCCGTGACTGGGCTCCATGAATAATGTTTTTCCCACCTGAGAAGCAACTCGGTCGAGCACATCCATGGTTCAATACTCACTTGCAAGGCCATAAATTCGAACCCTAAGTGGAATGGTGGCAATGTCCTTTCGGTTGAAAGAAAATTTGTCGGGAATGTGCTTAAGGACGAGTGGCTTTCCATGAATGAAATACGGCCCACCCTTGAGCACCTTGTCTTGATCTTCCTCGGACTCAAACTTGAAAATCATCCATCCCTCTTCTTCTTGGTATATAGCTCGAACACCCCATGACTTAGTCATTTCATTGATCAAAAAGTGTCCCAGGTGGTAGCCAACATATTGGCCAAGAAGGGACCAACCCCACACGACTTGTCTAGGAAGGCACTCAGAACATTTGATAGCCGCATAGTTGGAGGTTGGTGGAGTGTAGACGAGCTTACCACCTAGCCCGAAATTCATGAAAATTTTCTTTGATTTATTAGCCCAAGCATTCGGCCTAGCCACGTCGGCGTCGGGCCTGACCATCGTGCCATGCACCGTGGTCTTAGGATCGCTTGCCTTGGGACCGAGGTGCTTGTGATGACATGAACTCTAGATGGAGCAATTGGTGGCTTGGCATGGTTGGGGTTGGGCATCGCTAGGACCGGAGTGTGCGAGGGGCCGTTTGCCACGACTTTGGCATGTAGCGCGCCAAAATTTAGGAGTGTCGGCACTGGGAGTGACGAGCCAGAGTTGGGCGAGGTTGGCAAAAGCGACATGCCAATGGCATGCTCAAGGCGCGCGTCTACGACAAGGGCATGCCAAGATTCACGTGACAAACTTTGGGGTGAGCCGGCCGCATTTGTGCCTACATGGGGTAAGGCCGGATGAAAGGAGCAAGTTGACTTTGCCAAGTTTGGCTTAAATCCATTTCCATTCTCCAAGGGACCTTTCTTGCTAGGGTTTTCATGTGACTCTTCCAAGGGAGCAATATGCTCATGAGCCGCCAAGGCCGATGGCTGGGGGCATGGTTTGTGGGCGTCACCGTGGCCGGTGGCGGATTGGTGGCCGACGGTGGTCGGTTATGTTTTGGAAGCACCGGAAACTCCATGTTCTCTTCGTCATTTTCGGATAAGTCATCCCTAGAATGAACAAGCACCTCACCATCTTCAACCATCCCATATTTGTTCTTGCTATTTTTCATAATCGTTGAAGATGCCACCATGTCACCATCCATCGCCACCTTGTTCAAGGTTTTTGCCCTTCAAATCATCTTTGTTGTATCACCATTGTTACCATCCTTTGAGGCCTCAATCTCTTCTTGCTTGTACTTGATTGAGTCTCCAACAAAGGTGGATGGAGACGCCTACTTCTTCTTCTTGCCCATGGCCACCAAAAGCGCGACCAAGGCTGGAACCAAATCTATTGACGAGGAACACCGGAGGTAAGGGCCTCGATCCACCAAAGAGAGAGACAATGAGGGGAAGCGGAGGCTAGGGTGAAAAGAGAGGGGGGTGGTCCAAGTGGGAACCACCGTCGATGAGCACTAGGACCACCGGTTCACTCCTGCCCGGGGTGGCTCGTGAGGATGCACACCGTGGGCGTTATGCAAGGGCCAAGTGAGGTGAGCCCTCGCCGGAGCAAGCCAGAGAAGAGAAAGGAAGGGTTGGACGCCGGTTGGAGGTAGAGAGAGAGAGAGAGAGAGAGAGAGAGAGAGAGAGAGAGAGAGAGTCAACACAAGTTAATGTATCACTTCACCTTCCTTTTAAGTACTACTTTCTCTATACTAAATAAGAATTAATTTGATATCAAAAGATATATTTAAATAGATAATTTTTTTAATAAAAACTATTAATATGATTAGAATAAAAATAATTTTTAAATATGAGGTGCGTCCAAAATCATTACGGTGAATTGAAAAAGTACGACTTTAATATATTGTTATATATATTTCGAATTATACAATTTATCCTAAAAATATACATGCCAAAGTTTATTCATCTATTTGTAAACGTGCCCAAGTTCTCATTCAATTGTTATTTTTTTTTATCCAGCGGACCAATTTTTAGGATATTCTTCTTTTTTTGTCTAGCGGGCCTATCTGTAAACATGCCAAAGTTCATTCAATTGATTTCTTATTTTCATGTATAAATATATAAAAATAAGTATTAGAATACGAATATATGTTTTAGATTTTTTTTATTATTATATGACTTGAACATAAAATGTTGCAAATTTGTCCCTTGAGTATGCTTAGACGCTATAAGGTTTTTTGTTTGGCTTATGACAAGTTCTTTGGCTGCACTCTTTTCTCGTTGGCTTATGGTGGTTTCTAATCATCGTCGCCGCAAGTTAACAAGAGAGCATTTAGGATTGACTACGGATTCGAACCATAGCAACTAGTCAAATGAAAGTGGAGATCGAACGCTAGAAGGCGCAGATAGGAACTGCGAGCATTTATTGCTTTCTCCATCTACACACGAAATCTTTCCTCGTCTTAATGGTCTACAGTTGTTTTGGGTGGTTTTTCCTCCACTTAAACTTCTCTTCCCCTCTCATGGGTTTGGTCACTAATCTCTCGTCGGTCTTCGAAACAATGAGTATTGTTTTTCCAAACAATTATTGTTCATATATTGATCTTGCGGTTTGCGAAATCGATAACGATTTCTATTTCCCATTGCTCCTCGTGGATAGGCCTATGGATATCGTGAAGCACTTATTCCACGGAAACGAAGACCACCATGATGATGGAATTGGAGCACTAGATCTAGAAGGAGTCGATGGAGAGGGTTTCTCATTTTACCAATTTGGCACTTGACTTAAGGGTGATTTCAATTGGCGGAGCAATTGATTATCACATTGGAGGTTTCCTTAATTTTGATACCTTCGATTTGTTCAACTTGAATTTGTATGTGGCAGTTCAAATGAATATCAATTACTTCCTTTTCACCATGATAAACTTGCACGAATGCCTAAAAATAAATGAATTTTTCAGTAAGTATGAACGAACATGTGGCTGGAAGAGTCAAAGGACATTAGCAAAAGTTTATTTTGGTTTTGGTGATAGTTTGGTTGTTAACTGGCCAATTAATGTATTATTTGTTTTCTTTTTTCATAGTTACAGATTTGTCACTAAACAAATATATCTAGCTTGTTTATGGCCCGAGTCAAGACGCGAGTAAATCTTTGATCGATAATAATATTATTATTATCTTCTTTTAAAAAAAATGAAAGGTTGCATTGTCGGTTGAGCAAATCTTTAATCGATAATAATAATATTGGTTTTTCTAACTTATGTCCTAAGGATATAGATTAAGCATACTAATAAAGGAAACTAAAATTTTATTAGAAAATTAGTGAACCTTTTTGAAAAATTAATTAATCCAAAATAAGTAGATGGTGACTTTTATGAGCTTAACCTCCATAGGACATAAATTAGACAAATAGTAAGAATATTATCTTTCTTTTTAAAAGAAACATAAGAGGTTGCCCCGTCCATTGTAACAGATCATGATCAAACCCTAGGAAGGAAGAAGATAGAGAATCAGGACTGAACGACGGACTCGGGAGAAAGAATCCTTCACCGCTGGCATATCTTGTCTGCCTCGTCACAGTGTACAAGTTCGTCTCCAAAATTGATTGGTTTACCCTTATGCTTCTCATTGAATTTTGTTTCTAATGTCTTTATGTAAGTGTGGTTCTTATTTGTCAATTGAGAAAGATCCAAATTTTAATTGTTTTTGTGCCGCTGGCGCCTGACTGAGTTACGCAAATTATAATGCACAATTGCCCAAGTACGCAAGTTGTAATTTTATATTTGTAAATTCCTCCACAGGAAGGCTTTCCGAACCCTCGCCACCTTCAGTAATGGAGGGAGCTTCCAGCTTCGGATTCCCTCCCGCTGAGACTGTATTGTGCAACGTCTCTGAATGCATCCAAGAACTCACAATCATGCTGCAAGGCATTCTCAAATTGAATTATTCTCTTGTACAAGGTGAATCTCGAGACAAGGTGCAAGAGGAGGTCCTTTCCAACAAGTCAAATGTCTTGCGTCGGATCCAAAGGCTTTTCAATGAAACAGAGGAGGCTGATGATGAGGGGTCTTCAAGCTGCTTTTTCCCAACCACCGAGATTGCTGTCACCACAATCACCGAATGCATTGACAACTTGTTCAGCATTAATAATTCCATTTACGAAATGCAGCGTCCTGGTTTCGAATCTAAAGCATCATACATGGGACAAGATATTCATTTCTTTAAGGCTAAGGTTGTGTGGGTTATATGCGAATGCTTTTCAAGGAAACCAAGGAGTCCAATGATGAGTCAATGGAGGAGTCTGCCAAGGAGTCCAATGATGAGTCAATGGAGGAGTCTGATAACGAGTCAGTGGAGGAGTCGGATGATGAGTGCTCAAGCACCTATTTTCCACATAAAAAGACGGCATTCGACACCATCACCAATTGCATCCGAGAACTTGCTATTCTCAACAGGAAGGTATCACTTGAACAAGTAGAGGAGCAAAACATGATCCATGCCCTCATTTATAAGGCTATGTGTCATATCCAAATGCTTTTCAACAAGGACAGCCGTTACCATCGCCCTAAACGCCATTCATCAAAGAAGGATGTTGCATCCGGAAACATCTCTAAATGCATTGAGGAACTCCGCAGGATGCTAGTTGTCGTTGAAACTAATGTGTCTATTTTCCAAGGTAAATCAGTTGAATCTCTAGACATGAAGCAAAAAAAGGTCCTTGACATCAAGTCTCAAGTTGTGCGTCGGATTGAAGAAATGCTTTTCGAGGGAACCGTGGAGGAGGACGAGGATATGGATGAGGCTGTTCCAGCTGCTGCTAGAGAATCATGTCCACTTCTGCCATTGTCTGTTTCAGAACTTGTGGATGCAATAAAATCTGCTCGGTGGTTCAAGACGGTAAAATTTCCTTCCAACTTGATTGCTTGCTTTGATTCACAATAGGCCGGGAAGGAGTCATAAGTGGTTTTGATTGCTTAATCATTATGTAATTTCCATTGATTTGACTCCTGTTTCTTCTTCAACAAATAAAGTCTTAATTCTGATAGGCTCAGCAGCTGTAATTAAAGATTTAACCTCCACTTAGAAAAGGAGACTTGTGATTGCTAGTTTCGGAATTCTTCTTTGTAGCTTGGATTCTTTTATGGACAATAGCAGTTGAGTTTGATTCTAATTACAACATATCTTAATGATATTGCAGGAGGAATTCAGTTGGTCAGGTGATGATAGAAAGAAGGAGACCAAGGGAAGGTATATATGTGTATCAAATGGGTATGAGATCTGGTGCTTGGATCTCAAGCATCATTCACAGACTGACAAGAGTGGAGGTCCTGTTGCCCTTCCAAAAATAGCTAGTCTGAATCTGCTGGAGGGGAAACTTCCGGCTTCAGTGGGTTTGTTCAACTTGGGGACAGATGCATGCGTTATTGGTGGGCAGATGCTTTCAGACCCAGTGGAGGTCAACGACTTCGAAAAAACTTACTGTAAGCAGCGTTGGGGTGAGAACCCCCAGGGTATCGAGCTTTACAAAAGTCGCTGCTGCTTACATGGTATCAAGGGCTCGTCCTGTGTCACCTATCGCTTGTCTTTGAATGCTAGGGACGGTACTCTCTCTCACTCTGAGGCGAGCGACATAATTGAGGAACTGAAAACCCCTAAAGTCTGGCCTATAGTGGAGAACATTGGTGGGGAGCTACATGTGATGGACTCCATTCCTCCTCGCCTCTCTGACATGCAAGATATTTGGACATGTTCCCATGAGGTTTGCCACAAAGTTGAAAGAAGCAAATGGAAAGAAATCCAAACATGTATGAAGGAGAAGAAGAAGGAGCAGTTAATGTCTCATGTGGTGGTTGGCAACCGCATCTATGGATCAACTCAAAAGAGACATGTAGTGTTTGACTCCCAGATGGAGAAATGGGAAGGATATAAAAGAATGAGATATCTTGGTCCGTTTAATGTGTAACAAGTGGGCCATATCCTTCACTGTGGAATCACAAGGTGTGTTGGAGAAATTCCACACCCGTGCGGAGAACGTCTTTTCGTGCTCGTTGCCCTAGTGCGGCATTGTCATCGCTCTCTTATTTGTGTAATGGGTATTAAGGCGGTAGCCTATGTTGTGACCTTGACGGGGCGTGTTGTCTGCTATCAGCTTCTACCTGATTTCTTCGAGGAGGGACCTTTCCAGCCCTGTGACATGACAGCAGGTACCATGATTCAGGTTGACCCTGACGAGGCGGGAACATTGTGCTCCGTCGTTAGTGGGACCATGCTGCCAGATGGTGAAAGAAGGGAGTATTTGTTCATAAACACTTTTTCTGTTGAGATTGCTGATGGTGCTGGTGACATGGTTGAAAGACTCTTGGAAAATAAAGCAAGTGATCAGGTTGTGCAAGCTGAGTTCAATTTCGTGCGTATAGTTTCCAATGACAGGTCGATATACCATATAGATGCCGAAATAAAGAATGTGGTACCCTATCATGATCGGTGGGTTGTCGGTTGGCGAGCTTGCTTCGTGAACCCGTCGCAGTCGTAATTGCAAAATCTACATCTACACTTCTACACTACTGTACGTTGATTGCCTTATATATATGATCATTCAACTCTGTTCCTTCCTTTTTTATTGATTCTTTTCCTTATCTGATCTATAGGTATGCACATGACGAGGAAGCAGCTGAGGATCAGGAAGAAACAGGATGGAAATACATTCATGGAGATGTATTCAGGTATCCCAAGCATAAATCTTTGCTAGCAGCAGCTCTTGGATCTGGTTCCCAGCTATTCACTCTGTGAGTACATTCTCCTTAACCCACTCTATTTATACTAATGTAATTTCAATTTTGATCTGAAACCACATGTTTGGTGCTTGTTAGAACGATCTTCATCTTCTTGCGTGCGCTGGCGGGAGTATTTTATCCATATAACAGAGGAGCCTTATTTACTGCTCTAGTTGTCATATATGCACTTACATCAGGAATTGCAGGCTACACAGTAACTTCCTCTTACTGTCAACTGGAAGGAACAAACTGGGTATTTCTTCGTTTTCTCTTTGCCTGGAAAAATCTATTACTAAATGCCATTTGGTCTTCAAAAATTCATATTCCATTTATTTGTATGTGATAGGCCAGGAACCTCTTGTTACAGCAAGTCTCTTCTGTGGGCCTTTGAATCTAACATTTTGCTTCCTCAACACTGTTGCAAATGCTTATACTGCAACTGCAGCTCTTCCATTAGGCACAATTGTAGTCATTGTTCTGATATGGACACTTGTTACTTCGCCATGGTTAGTATTGCAACAGTGAGCCTGGGCCTATTTTTGTTTTAAAAAAATTGAGGCAATAGTATGGAGTATTTTGGCCCAATTCAGCGAGTCCCGTTTCTTCTACTCATGTGTTTAGAAAGTTAAAAAATCTATAACTATATATTATAGACGTACCTTTTCGAGCCACGGAACGATTCTGGCCAGACCACATATTTAAAAAATAAATTTTAATTTCTATTATTTCAACTTTTTCCTATTAAATTTTTTATATTTAAAATAAATCTTTATCAACAAACAAATATCTATAACTATAACAATATCATTTAAAAATTTCCTTATATAAATATTTTAAAACTAAAGATAGAAAATTTAAAATATATTAAAATAAGAATGAATATCTTTTAACATAATATCTTTTAAAGAATTGTTTATAGATATATATATTAATTTCATTTTACAATAAAAATTAATGGTGAATCAATAATATAATATTTTATCTTATCTAATTTTTAATTTATCGAGCCATCAAAATGAGTATGGTCCCACCTTAAGTTAAATTAGTTATATTTTTAGTATTTTTTATAAGTAAATTTACTTTATCTTTCATATCTTGTTATATCTTATTTATTAAGTTAATTATTTTTTAAAATCTTATTTCTTTTAGATTTAAAAAATATAAATATTTTTTATTAATATTTTATCTTCTTTTTTAAATTAATTATTTATAAAATATCTAATATATTTTATTTTATCTTAATATTCTATCTTTATTTTAACATTAAAATTGATAATATATTTATTTTATTTTATTTTATTCTAAAAAATAAAAAAAATAACTTACATTAAATTTTATATTATATTTTAATTAATCAATACCTTATTTATAATATTTATAAAATATTAAATCATATTCGTGCCTGACATGACTGTTACAATTAGTATCATTAAACCTTTAATAGTATGAAAGAGCCCCTTAAAATTAAAGGCGATAGATAACTATAAACTATTAGTTGTACCTCCTGCATGTTATTAGTGTTCATTTATTTTTCGTAAAAATTAGTAGTAATATTTTAATTTCTTTATAAATAAAGTTTGTGGCGCAGAGTTGATCATTTAATTTGTAATAATTTTTTTTATTGATGGTGTTTCTATAAAATTTGTTAAGAATAAAGTAGGGTATAGATTTCTTAGGAGAAGAGAAGAGAATTAAGGGTAGAAATTTATTATATGTCTTTCTTATTAAGAGAGGTAACTAACACGGGGTACATACGCACATAAATTTTTAAAAAGCGCACAGAATATCCGCGCAACGCTATTTCACGCGAAATGGCGTTGCGCGGAAGGGCAAAACCGTAAAGTGGTAAATGGGACTCGGGAAATGAATTTGGGCCACGCGAAATGGGCATGCGCGTATATTAGGCCGCGCGCAACGGGCTTTCACGGATAATTAGGGTTTTAAAACAAATGGAGTCGCCGCAGCTTTGGGCCGCACGAAATGGGCTTGAGAGGCCCCGCGCAAGCCCGTTTCGAGGGTCTTTAGGGTTAAAGACGCGAGCGCGCCGCCATCGTCGTCAACCTCTGGCTTAGAAACGCCATTTCGCGCAACCAGATCTCGAACCAAAAAAAAATCCGATCTCCGATCCCCGAGCCCGTGGCGACGGACCCCACCGAACCCGTCGCCACCACGAGCCCGTCGGCTCCGCCCACCACGAGCCCGACGGACCCCACCGAACCCGTCGCCAGCACGAGCCCGTCGGCTCCGGCCACCACGAGCCCGACGGAAGGAGGCGCGTCGGCTCCGGCCACCACGAGCCCGACGGAAGGAGGCGCGTCGGCTCCGGCCAGCGAGCCCGTCGCCACCACGTCCGTCGCCAGCGAGCCCACCGCGCCCGTCGCCACCACCGTCGACCGACCCGATCCGGTTCGTAATCGGATCCGCACCCAAGCGACATTTACGACTGAGGTACGTTTCAAATTGATTACGAAATTTTATATTATTTAAATTTTGTAAAATTTCGTATTGAATTTTAGGTATTAAATTTCGTTTATATAATTTAGTTAATCAATTTGAATATGTTGGTAATCAATTTAAATCAATTTGGCGTATTTATTAAGATATTCAATTTGATAATTTGTTTACTATTCAAATTCCTAGTTATAATTAGTTTTTGTTATTGTTATTAGTTGTTTAATTTAATTTATTTTTATCAATTTAGAGTTATATTTAGATTTGGAATTATTAGTTATGAACTTGTAATTAATATAAGTAGATAAGTAGATAAGTATGACCCTAAAAGAATTGATAAATAATTAAATTAAGTAGATAAGTATGACCCTAAAAGAATTGACCCTAAAAGAATTAAATTAAGTTAAGATAGAGAAAATTGTTGTGAAGGTTAGAAAATTGTAAATAATTGAGTAAATAAATTTCGCTTATTTAGTAAGATATTTAATGTCATAATTTGTTTATGATTCAAATTTCTATTTATATTTAGTTTTTGTTGTTGTTATTAGTTGTTTTATTTAATTTATTTGTCTTAATTTAGAGTTATATGTAGATTTTGAATTATTAGTTATGAACTTATACTTAATATGAATTCATAGTCGTATGTTGAATTCTTGATTAAAAAAATAATAATTACAGTTATAATTAGAGTTTGAATTATGGTTTTATTCATTTTTCACTACAAACGTAATGAAAATTGAAATAAAATTTAGTAATGATAAATGAGTTTTTGGTTCGGAATTTGAATTCCGACAAAAACGACGAATTCATTAGTTGAATTCATATTCATAGGGTGAATTTCTAACAACTTGCATGGAAGACCGTGGCATTCCCTCCAAAAGTATCATTACTAAATTTAGTAAAATTTAGTAATGATAATTAGAGCTTGCATGGAAGACCGTGACATTCCCTCCAAAAGTAGTCGTGGCACTCCATATCGAGTGTACCCTGCGTCAACTCAATTGCTATATCATAATACATGTCTAACAACTTACCTAGGCATTGCCTTGAAACGTGTCCGCGTATAGGACGAAATAACGCTTTGAACTTATTCGCCAGTAGTCTGTATTTTGTTGGTTTCTGTATTCTGGTTCTCTCAAAGGCTGTCCTCAAAGTGTTGGTTTGAGATTGCATCTGGATGTGAATCCTTAGTATCAAGGTGTTGAAGCCTCCTCGAGATGAATCCAATATCTTTTTCAGCACAGCGTGCATCCCTTCGACCCTGAAAAACACATGTCAAAGTTTGAGTATTGAACATATACACTTTCTAATGTTCAAACTGAATTCAAATGCTAAAAATAAAATTACCTATTGGTGGTTCTCGTCTGAAAGTGGAGTGTATGATCCGTCCAAGCACGAACTATGTTCTTCTTGAATGGATTAAGCCACACCTTCTCCACGTATGCAATAAGCGTCGGCCGCCATCTTCTCTTCAATTCTACGTACCGTTCTTCAAATGTCGCCTCTGTGGTGGACGAAAAGAGCGCCCAACAAGCGTTTGCAAACCCGCGTGACAACTCATGTGGTTTTTCAGCTTTCGCAAACACCTTTAGGCCGTACGCAATAATTTTGTGTCTGATGTGCACCCAACATAACAAATGTTGGACTCCGTCCCCGAAAACTTGACTTATCGCCTTGATTAGAGCCTGCTCGCGATCTGTCATGATTGTATTGACCTGGACTCCAAGCTCGTCGTACACGCCTTTCAATTGAGTTAACACCCACCTATAACTAGCGACATCTTCGTTTGAAATAAATGCAAACCCGATGTTGAATGTATTTCCGGTGCAAGTGAAACCAACCATCTCCAATAAAGGCATGTCGTACCTAGCACAACAAGTTGTTTTAAGCATTTATACTGGAAATATACTAATCAACTCGATTACATATTAAAATAACATACCTATTGGTCTTGTATGTGGAGTCCATAATAACGACATAGGGAAACTTCTTCAGCATGCGCAGACTTGTGGGGTGCACAAAAAACAAGGCATTCATAACATTAGAACCCCTTACTCGTCTTGGACGGACAATGTATTCTCGGTCTTTTAAGAACTTCAGAGACCATTGTGTCACCGTCAATTCTCCGCAATCCTCAAGAAGTAACTTATCCCTCATATTGTAGATTTGTCTAATTGAGGTCACATTTCCCGGATACCTTGACCTCAACTCTTCAAGTATCATCTTCGGGGTGGCTAGATATAGGAACTTCTCTTTCACCAACTCCTTCTGCTCAGCTGTCAATCGGCCCGCATATGGATGAGCTAACAAACTAGTGGGGAGGCGATGATTGTGTTGTCCACACTTTACCGTTAAGATCCATCCATTTTTTCCCTTGAGGCGGACCCCATTCAATTCAAACGGACATCCACACTTCCTAGTCGGTGTATCGATAAGTGGCTTATAAATGCTCCTATTTTCCAGTCCGGGCAACACCCTCTTGCCACATCTATATCTACCGGCTAGGTCACAAGTGAGTATGACCCTATTTGGATTTGAGGTTTTTATGACTAGTACAAAATTCTTCGAAATTGCAATTTGTCTAGCCCAATCAAGCATTTCTCTTTGATCACTCCACAACCCATCGTAGTGGAAAGCAATAGAAAAATCTATTCTGACAACCTATGATTTCAAAATGTAAAAACAAAATATTATAAATTACACTATCCTAACTTTCAATATACTACATTCGTAAATGACATAATATTATGGGTTCTTTGAAAAATACCTCTTCTGGCTCGCTTGATGCATTGGAGTCGGTTCCGTATTCTTCTCCCGATACACCTTCCTCATCCTCAGCTATGAAACTATCGATTGACGATGAATCTTCCTCCTCGGGATGATAATCGCTCGATGACGTATCTTCTTCTCCTGACGACATTTTTAAGCAATGATGTGGAATGAAGGTATACTCCAACTATAATGTGGAATCGAAATGGGTATTTATAGGGGACAATTCGACCGTATTTTTTTACCGTTGAGATCCGCGCAACGAAGCCTCGCGCCAGTCCAACGGTACTTTTTTTTACCGTTGGATTGCGCGCAACACCGATGCGCGCATGCACGAAACGGTGTTGCGCGCGCATTGTCGTTGCGCGGCCCTTTCCGTTCCTCCACGCTCCCCAAACCCTTTTTTGATATTCCGAAATTACCCTTTTCGCGCAACGCCATTTCGCGCGAAATGGCGTTGCGCGGATATCTGTGTGCGCTTACCAATTTTCTCGTGTGCGCAAATCATCAGCCGGTAACTAAATAGAGAAAAGTGGAGGCTAAGGCTTTTACTTTATCTTTAATGCATTATTTTTTTGATGAAAACACCCTTAAACAATTAAATCAAATCTTTGTTCAGAATACAAACGGATAGACGAAACACTGAATAAAAAACAAGGTTCAATAGGGCGTAAAGGCGCCATCCAGTGAGCAGCCCTGTTGGCTTCCCGCCGAGCGAAACTCCAATCGCAACTCTCGAAATCCTAGATTTTTGCAAGGATCCTAGCAATGAGATTTCCAACAGTTGTCCTTGGCAAGACACCCTTCTGGATTTTGAAGATAACTAATTGGCAGTCCGATTCGATGACAACATGCTTGATTCCCTTCTATTCAACTAGTGTCATCCCCCATAAAATTGCCTCAGCTTCAACAATCTCTGCATCTCCACCACTTTGAATCTGTTTTGCACCTGCGAACATCAGCTCCCCAGCAGAATCACGCCCCACAATGCCCACCCCACAAACCGAGTGTGTAACTGATGCATCACAATTGATTTTTGTGATTCCAAGCGCAGGTCTTTCCCATTTAGCAAAGGATTTTGACACCTTCTTTTCAATTCCTTCAACCTTTTTCTCCATGAGAATCTCCCATAAGCTGACACACTGTGTTTGCACATCAGTTGTAGTCAACAAATTTCCATTAAAGATCCGACTATTCCTAGCATTCCATAATTCCTAGGAGACAAGCGCCCACAAAGTAATCTCATCCTCACTCAAGAGATTAAAAAATTCTCCCTGCCCAATCGATGAAAAAACTGAGATCATGTCCTAATGCAGCAATCGAACCCCAGTTCTTCCATGTAGCCCGTGCCAACTTGCATTTAAATAGTACATGCATCACAGTTTCTTTTTTTCCACATATCTCGCATCGCGGATCATCAATAGCTTTTCGTTCCTTGAGAGTATCACAACAAGGCAGAATTTCAAGTGCAGCACGCCAGAGGAAATTACGGACTCGGGGCATAACAAGGATTCTCCACAACTTCTTCCAAAGAGATCTGCTTTGTGCTCTATCGGAAGAATCACCTACGTTACTTTGCCTAGCTTGTGAGTCCATAAAAGCATGATACGCCGAGCGTAGTGAAAACTCTCTATTTTTCTTATGGAACCAAACAAACTGATCTTCCACACTGACATCCAATAAGTACATATTGAGCACCATTTCAGCATCTAAAGGATTTAAGACCTGCCTCACCAAGTTTTCATTCCAAACTCCTTGCTCCCAGCAGATTAAATCAATATCCTTCAAGTCACGTGTAGCATCAGTCGGTTGAGAAGTAACCCGGAACGACGTCGGCCTTGGAATTATCTTTGTTGGGACGTTGTTGGGACCTCTGGTTCTAAACAACGGATCAACGATTCAATTCTCTTTAAGTTTTGATAATGTCAAACACCATAGGGAACTAATGTGGTTTGTTCAAGTATTTCTAAGGAACACAGGTACAGCCAAGAACTCCTACGAATGACCAAAAGCCATTGCATGCCACAATGAAGAGTTTCCATCAAGGGAACTCTGAAGAGGAAAGTTCCCATGAAGTGGGAACTCCCAAAAACAATCAAGAGAACACAAGCTTACAACGATGAAGAGTTTCCATCAAGGGAACTCTGAAGAAGTCAGTTCCCATGACATGGGAACTCACATGTGAGGACAACGACAGTTCAGCGCAGATCGCGGGATTCTGTCTCAGACAGCCCGAAGGAACAGTCTGAGGATCAGACTGTCACGCTTCATCCAACGGTCCGATTGATCCAAGAAGTTGACCTAGTTCAAACCAAAGTCACATGTGAAGAAAGTACAACTTGGGCATCAAGCAAAGGACATTTTGGACACAAACGAAAGATGCGACTGCCCAAGCTCATTGGACTATAAAGCCAAATGAATAGTACTCGGTCTGAGTACATCAGAGAAAAGAAAGAAAAGGAAGAGAAGTCCCTGCCGGCGAGTGTGTGATCTCGACGACGGTGAAGCTGAAGTCCCAAGAGCAAGGGAACTGAGAAGTCAGCGTAAGGTTTGAGTTACTTGTGTTTTGCTGTTGTGAGCTTAGGAACTCAGTTGAGAGGATTTACTAGTGTTGCTAGAGTTAGGAAGAACTTGTAGGAACAGAGAAGTGTAAATCCGGCTGTGTAACTAAGGAACAAAGCAATCAATATAAGTAAGTCATTCAAAATCCTCCAAGCGGAGGTAGAGGTTTACCCATACAACTAGTTGGTTGTAGTGGGGTTCCTCTATAAAGGAACTGTGTCTTTTACTGTTTTTATTACTTGCGATTATTTACTTCCGCTGCCTTGGGAACAACTTAATTGCCAGTTCCCAAGCTCACTGCTAACCGGTTACGATCCAACAATCTTTAATGCATTGGATCTCCTTAAATTTTAGGCTTTATCCATAAATTCTTTAAAGCATAAAATATCATTTACAAATTGTCCCTCGAATGTCATGTATCTATGCGCGAAGATCTTGACATTAGAATAGTACACATTTTGAATGTTTTATCGCATTCTTTAAAGTTCATATAGCAATTCATCAATATTTGTATCATAGCAATCCACGTAGCAATTCAACAAAGTAACAACTAGCGAGTATAGTTAGATATCGATTATTCGATTGGTGACATCTGAGACAGTGAAGTTTTCGTCATCAAGCCTGTCGGTCGTCGTCGATCACTCTAGGTCCCCCCCACTCACTCGATCTTGGATCTGTTGGAGAACAAAAAGCAATCCCACATTGGAAAGACAATACCCAACCCAATGGCTTAAACTTTTGGGTAAAAAGGGTGGATCCCTTGAGCGGATTCAGTTCGGGTCCAGTTTTCCTTATATAAATTTGGGTGTATGGCTAAAAGAGAATGAGAAGCTAATCACCCGTTTCTAAACCAAAAAATTGTGGGCTAGCTAAAAAGAGAATGAGATGCTAGATTCGTCGAAAAACTAAACCAAAAATTGTTCAAGTGCTAACTAAGTCAGGTTAGTTACCACTTGAGGGGGCATGTTGGAGAACAAAAAGCAATCTCACATTAGAAAACAATACCAAACACGATAAGGAGAGTGAAATCTAACCCAATGGCTTAAGCTTTTGGGTGTCAACTTTATATGTTAAGTAGTTAAAATTGCCCTACACATCATTCGTTTCTTCGGGTCCCCGGAATTTAACAGGATCCGCCCATGTTCCCCGCTACTTATAGTAGTGTAGATGTTAGGGTAGGAATAGGGTAGATAATCGGGCCGATCAGGTCTCATTTTCTTTTCAATTCTTGGTCTAGCGTGCCTGTCTTATAAACAGGCCCAAGTTCATTCAAATGATAAACAGCCCTGGAAGGAACCAGAACCGGAGAGCGAGAATTCTTCACCGCGGCATATCTTCTCTGCCTCGTCAAACTATACAAATTTGATCGGTTTGAACTTGTCCTTCTCAATTGAATTTTATTTTCTGATTGTCAACCGTGGTTCTTATTTCTCAATTGAGAAAGATCCAAATTTTCACTTGTTTTGGGCCTGGTGGCGCCTGGTTGAGAACTCCCGGCCGCCCGCGCCCCACCTGCCTCCGCCACTTCCCTAGAAAGTCTTATTTTGACTGTACATTAAGAAACCGTAGAAAATATTATTTTGATTGTCGATTAGGAAATCCACTCGCAAAAGTTAATAGCCTGTTCATCAGGTGTGTAATTCCTAGCGAAGGAATTGGAGCAACAAACAGATAGGATTTCGAGAATCTGCTTTAATGCTAACCAGCCACTCTACAAGTTCAACTTTCGGACTCGAGTCGCCCCCCGCCCCCCCTGAATGCGTAATACTTTAGCCACCTTCTGTAATGGAGGGAACTTCAAGGTCCTATTTTCCTACTGCCGAAACTACATTCAGCACCATCCCTGAATGCGTAAAAGAACTCGTGAAGATGCAACAGTGCATTATCAAAACTGATAAAAACGAGGCTCTTTCCATTAAGTCTACAGTTCTTTGTCGGATCCTAATGCTTTTCAAGCAAACTGAGGCTGATGACGAGATTGCAGACAAAAAGATTAAAAAAAGAAGAATGATGAGAGTAATAAATGTTGGCTGATACTCGTTTATTTTCTTTCTATTTTTCATATTTTAGAATTATATTTGTAAATCTCATATATCTTCTTTGTACTTTGTGGCCCAAACCCTCAGCCTACCGGTCATTCTATATCTTCAATAATGGAGGAGCCTACAAGTTCATATTTCCCACCAGCTTCAATTGCTACAAGCACCATCTCTGAATGCATCAACAAACTATTTTTGATGCAATGTAGCATTCTCGAAAGTGAAAAATATGTATCCCAAGGTGAATCGCAGGACAATCAGAAACAAGAGGCCCTTGAAAGCAAGGAGAAAGTTGTGCATTTGATCCAAATGCTTTTCAAGAAAACCGATGAGTCCAGTGAGAGGGCTATGGAGGTCAAGAAAACCGATGAGTCGAGTGAGAGGGCTATGGAGGTGGATGATAATGATGAGGCTGAGGCTATGGACCCTAGCCATCGACCACTTTCGGAAACAAAGAGACAAATGTGTAGCCTAATCACCCGCACTGACGCCATCACCGTCATTGATTGCATCCTAATCTCTTGAAGATGAAGCATGTCATTCTCCAAGGACATAAATCTCTTTCTCTAGATAAATTGCCTGAGGAACTGAAACAATTCAATCACATCAGGTTTAATGTTATATATAATATCAAAATGCTTTTCTATGGAACTTACCAAGACCGTAGCCCTATAATAGAGGTTCCTTCAAGCTCTTCTTCCTTAATCTCCGCAGTCAACTCCATCTCCAAATGCATTAGGAAACTCTGCAAGATGCTATACGTCCTTTTAAATATGGTGGAATTATCGTCTTCAGCTGAATCTCTAGGCAATAAGCATTGGGGCTTACAGCATTGGGACATCTATGAGATCCAGTCTAGTGTTGTGGCTCAGCTTGAAATGCTGTTCCAGGAAACCAATGAGGTGGCTGCTGACGAGGACAATGATGAGGCTGTTGTAGCAGCTGACACGTCAATGGAACTCCTCCCGTGCTCTGCTTCAGATCTTGTTGAAGCAATACTTACTATCGGGCAGTTCAAGAAGGTAAAATTTCCTTCCGAACTTGAATGCTTGCTTTCATTTACAGTTGGTAATAAGTGATTGCTTAATTATTATGTAATTTCCATGGATTTGACTCTTGTTTCTTTCCTGAAAAAGAATGTCTCAATGTTGATAGCTTCAGTTTTAAAAAAATAAAATTGATTCTGGGCTTCCGGAAAAGGAGACTTGTGATTTGCTAGTTTCAGAATTCTTCTACCTTGGTTTCTTTTATGGATGATAGCGGTAAAATCTTGTTAATATTTCAGGAGGAGTTCAGTTGGTCAAGTAATGATAGAAAGGAGGAGACTAAGGGAAGGTATCTTTGTGTATCGAATGGGTTTGAGATCTGGTGCTTGGATCTCAAGCGTTCCCAAAATAACAAGAGCAAAGGTCCTGTCACCCTTCCAAGAGTAGCTAGCCTGAATCTGCTGGAGAGTAAACTTCCGGCCTCATTGGGTTTGTTCAACTTGGGGACAGATGCATACATTATTGGCGGGCAGATGCTTTCGGACCCAGTGGAGGGGGGGCTCCAGGGTCTCTGGCTTTACAAAAGACGCTGTTACTTAAAGGGTGTCAAGGGCTCATCCTGTGACATCTGTCGCTTGTCTCTGGATGCTGACAAGGACGTCGGTAGTCTCTCTTACTCTAAGGCGGGCAGCATAATTGAGGAACTGAAAACCCCCAAAGTCTGGCCTATAGTGGAGCAAATTGAGGGCCAGCTGCATGTGATGGATTCAATTCCTGAGTTCCTCAGGGCTTCGCGTTACCCGTTCTTTTCCCATGAGGTTTGCAGCATAGCTGAAGGCGGCGGTGGTGGCGGCTGCTGGAAAGAAATCCCAACAATTCAGTGGAAGGAGGAGGAGCGGATAAGGTCACATGTGGTGGTTGGTAACCGCATGTATGCAGTAACTAATGAGGGATACCTCGAGTTTGACTCCACCACGGAGGAATGGAAAAGAGAACTTCTTACAGACATGAAATCTGTTGAAGTGGAGCCGTACACGGTAAAACGAGTGTGCGATATTCTTTACCTTGGATTCGCAAGGTGTGTAGGAGAAATTCCACGCCCACACGGAGGAGAGCGTCTCTTTGTGCTCTTTGCCCTATTGAATCATTATCGTCCTAATATGTTTGCTGCTTATTGTACTTCGGCAGTAGCCTACGTTGTGACCTTGGTGGGGCGTGTTGTCTGCTAGCAGCCACTGCCTGATTTCTTTGAGGAGGTAGCTTTCCAGCCCTGTGGCACGATAGCAGGTACCATGATTCAGGTTGATCCTGACAAGGCGGGAACAGTGTGCTCCGTAGTTAGCGGGACCATACTTCCGGATCATCGAAAGAGGGATTATGTGTTCATCAATACTTTCTCTGTGGATGTGCTGGTTACAAGCTTGAACAACTCTTGAAAGAAAATGCAAGTGAGATTGTGCATGCGGAATTCGTGCGTATTGTTTCCAATCACAGATCTGTATACCATACAGATGCTGAATTGAAGAATGTGGAAGATATATCTGGGCGGTTTGTGGGTTGGCGAGCTTGCTTCGTGAACCCGTCTTAGCTTGCAAAATGGCATTAAATGAAACTGGATGAGTGAACCCCGAACCCTCCTTGTGATTTGCAAATATGAAAACCAGCAATTCTCTTGCATATCAAAATAAATTCACCTAATTATAAGAAAGAACACAATTGTGCTCACTCTATTCCTAGGAAAGTGAGGGCAGCAGACTTGCTGTCTTTATTATCTTCAACAAGTTCAAAAACAGAATAGTACAAATCAAACATATTTTTTAGGTCATACAGAAAGATTCCACTTCTATTTACAACCTCTTAAGCACATATATGGGAGATGCTTCAGCATTTATCCCCACGTAACAATTCAGCCCGTCTTTACAGAACTTCGAGTTTGTGTTGTGGTACCTGCAAGGTAGGGTATAGTTATTATATCTAAAACAATTGTGCCCACTCTATTCATTAATGTTTATCCTTTTTATAGTTGAACACGTATTAAGTTAGTTTCAAATTATATCAAAATACTCGTAGCTAAATGTTTGATTTCTTACAAAGGTTGCAAAATAACAATAGGTTGTCTACCATCACTCCAACTCTGCTTTGAATTAAACTGTAGAGGATCAAATGCTGGCCTTTTCTGCTTCAAAGTCTTCTCACACTTACTCATATGTTTTCTAGGATTATATGGCAATGACCTCATCAAAGAAGCATCTTCTAGACCCATCAGCTTTGCAATCAGATTAGGCCGTTTTGTCTTCTTATTCTTCTTCTTTGAACCTGATGAATGGACAATTGACGATTGACTCGAACTAGTGGAAGGCGCATCAAAACTAGCGTCTAATCTTCTATCACTACAAGCTTCTTCACTTGAGAATTCATCTGAAAACACATATTCCCTTCCAACTCCATTTCTAATATATATATATATATATATATATATATATATATATATATATATATATATACTCATTAAATCAGTTATAGTTTGTTTGATGGTATCTTGCTACTCGGATAACCGTAGTAATTCTAGAGCTAATACGTGCAACAAACCCCGACTATATATATATATATATATATATATATATATATATATATATATATATATATATATATATATAGGGCATGGTTCCGGTGAGGACCACCCTTGTGGTAAGACCCATTGCTTAAAATAAGGACTAATCTCAACCATTGGATTTACACCTCTATTATGTATTCAATGGTCAAGATTTTTTTTTATTTTTTTTTTATAAAAATAAATAAAAAAAAAATTTTTAAAAAATGAAAAATGAAAAATGAAATTTTTTGAAAAAAGCTCTAAAAACGTTAAATATGACGGTTCAATTTTTATATACTACGAGTTCATTTTTATACACTAGAAGTTCAATTTTTTTATGTTAGGAGTTCAATTTTCAATATTGTATGAGTTTAATTTTTATATTCTACGAGTTCATTTTTGATCTATGATATGTTCAATTTTTATGTGCTTTGAGTTCATTTTTAAAATAATTCGATTTTCGCAAAACTAAAAAAAAAAAAAAAAAAATTGAAAAAAAAAATTGAAAAAAAGCTTTAAAAACGTTAAATATAAAAGTTCAATTTTTATACACTAGAAGTTCAATTTTTTTATACTAGGAGTTCAATTTTCAATATTGTATGAGTTCAATTTTTATATTCTACGAGTTCATTTTTTATCTATGCTAAGTTCAATTTTTATGTGCTTTAAGTTCATTTTTAAAATAATTCGATTTTCTCCAAATTAAAAAAAAATAAAAAAATAAATAAAAATAAATAAAAAAAATTTAAAATTTAAAAATTTAAAAATTTTAAAAAATAAAATTTTTTTTTTAAAAATCTTGACCATTGAATACATATTAGAGGGGTAAATCCAATGGTTGAGATTAGTCCTCATTTTAAGCAATGGGTCTTACCACAAGAGTGGTCCTCACCGGAACCATGCCCTATATGACTATATATATATATTATTTGATCATTCAATCAATGCATAATAATTTAAGATATATGGATTTCTTTTGAGCCCTAATTTGACAATCCAAGCATTATTTTCACTTTATATTCTTAATTTATTACCGATCTTTAGGTTTAATATTTTGTAACTATTTTTTTAAATTTAGATTAATGCTATTCTCGTGCATATAAAATTGTGAATTATAATATCCCTCAAATTTATAAAGGGTAAAAATGTAATTTTTTTTATATTTTCTTTACTATAATAAAATAATTGCATATATTATTTCTTAAAGATAATAAATGTTATATAGTTGGTGTATATGAGGTTGATTCACATGAAAATGATTCTTATCAAGAAAACTAGAAACAAATGAGGACTCTTAGATTTGAGAAATGGATGGTTAAGATTAAAAGAAATAGTGGCAAAATGGTAATTTTGACAAAAATTAAAACAAGAACAACAACAACATCTGCCCAGTGGAATCCGGTATGAACGGGATCTGGGAGGTCGAGATGTACGCACCCTTACTTGGACTCGACTACGGGAGGGTATTTAAGAGGGCCCAAGGTAAAAGGGAAAAGGCGGGAAACAAAAGATAGAAAAGCTAGAGGGGGAGTAGAAAGAGCGACACAAAAGTATGGTAGAAAACCGAGAAGACGAAAACCGCGAAACTAAAAACAGAGACAAGGAAAAGAGAAGGACACTCCCTTCAGGTCTTTGCTAAAAACACGAAATTTGATTTTTCTTAGTTTCGTTTTTTTTTTTGCCAAAAACACGAAATTTAATTTTTTACGTTACGTTCACATATTTTATGCATATGTTCACACTATTATAAGACATGTTCACATTTATCACATTTTTCAGTTCGGAGATTTTGTAATATGTTCACTTATATTACAAGTGTGTTCACATATTAGTATTGTGTTTTCATGTTTTATGGTCATGCGTTAAACGACTTTAAAAATTTTTGCAAAAAATAAATAAAAAAATTAATTTTGTTCCGCTTATTTTTCCCATATACAACAACGTTTAACATTTCACATTCTATTCACATATTTTATACACATGTTCACATTATTAAAAGGGTTGTTCACGTATAACCCCATTTTAACTTCAGAAAATTTAGTATACGTTAACATATAATATAGATACGTTCACATATTAGTATTGCATGTTCAGGTTTTATGGCCTTATGTTCATACGATTTATATCATTCTACATACGTAAAAAGACTTTAAAAAAATAAAGTAGGAAAATAAAAAAAAAATTAAAAATAAAAAAAATTATTTATTTTTATCGGATGACCTAAATTCATTTCTAGTGTTTTCAATCGGATGGTCCATATTCGTTCTTAGTTTTCATGATAAGTAACATTTTAGTTTGATTCAATCTCTGAGGTCACATATATATGTTATAGATAAATGTTCCATGGGTATATTCGCAAAAGAAAAATGGGTACACACTTCAATTTGATTTAGAAAAGAGAGAGAAGCTATCTTTTTAGAGAGAGAAGAAGATGAGAAATTAAAAAATTAAAGAATTTAAAGATAATTTTTCTTGCTATTCTCAAGTCTATCAATCTCCTTAAGTCGAGAAGGCTGATATTGATCATGTTAATCAATCCATTGCTGAGAAAGCACGATTGATTTCGATATATAAATCTTTAAGGGATATGACCTTATGGGCTTGTTTTGTTGATTGCCTTTATTTTGGTTAGGGTGTGTTCTTGTTTTTGCAACGTTGACATGTCTTTTCGGATTTTTGGTGTGCACGAGTTGATGTTCAGATCAAGTCGGTTGTGGCTCGATCGGCTTTGGTGTTCTCGACCCAAGCACGGTTTGTACAACTTTGAGTTTGGTTCTAGGATTGGGTGTGGCTTGTTACTTGTTAGTGTTTGGCGAGATCGCTTGGACGTTTGCGTGGCTGCTGAAGATCCTTCATCCCGGTGGAGGCAACATCAATAGTCCTTTTTACTTGTTTTGTCCTTTGTGACCCGAATGCTAAAGGCTTTGCTCTTTAGCCTCTCAATTTCCCCACTGCCTTTTTCGTTCTAGTTCCAGTCTTTGACTTTTGTACTCTCTTTACGTGTTGTTGTTTATTTTTGTTTATTTCTGTCTGTTTTCGACTGCCGTCTTTTCGGCCTCTCGGCTTTACCGGACTTGTCAGGTAAATCGAATTCTTACCTACTCAAAAAAAATGGGTACACACTTCATATTTTGGGAATAGTTTTGAACATGTAAAAACATATTTCCTTTTTCTAATTTTGAACATTTTTTTTACCAATTCGTTATATTATATACTATAATAACGGTAAAATTGAAAGAAATATAAAATACATCTTTTCATTTCAATATCAATAACAAAATAAATTACATAATTTTCATATATGGCATAAAGCCATAAATGATATTAAATATGTACAAAAATCAAGTATAAAACAATTGCATGAAAATTTCTCAATATCTTGTTCATTCGCAACAAAATATTTTCTGTCTTATTTTTTTTTGAATAAATAGAAAAAAAAGGGATTCAATTTAAAAATTATAAATATATATACAAACCATATATATAAGTTATAAAATAGTAATGATAAACGTAAGATTATCATGTGCAGAGCACGGGCCATCTCCCTAGTATGTATATAAAATGGGCAAAGAGTGGAGGACTGAGGGTGGTGATGTGTGCGCCCGTTTGAGCGCTTGCTTCATGTAGTTCATTTATATTTCCACGGTCGTTCGCACTTTTGGTCATCCCAATTACACTACTGGAAAACGCGCCTTTAGCCATGACAGTTGGCCACGCGACATGGCACAAAATTTGCCAGGAAACAGCCTTCGCCACAAAGGTAGTCACCAGTGTTCCCAGGACGAAACGTTTGTGGTTAAAACGCTCGCGGGTATAGCATAGCGTGAACACTGCCCATAAACTTTTGAGTCGTGCCTATTTAACCACAATATTGGGTACGAAAATCATGTTCTGCTAAATACATGGTATAGCCAGAGACACTTTGTGGCTGAGTTTGTGTCTATTTTACCACAAAGTTAGCGTCGAATTGTTTGGCTGGCTAAATTTGGGAGGGATAAGTCGTGTTCATCAACCACCTGTCGTGGCCATTTAGTCTCAAAATTTGCCTCGAATATATTTGGTGGGTAAAGTAGTGGCTTTTAGCATTAAATTTGGCTACGAATTTGCAGAATACAATTCATTGACAATGTCGTGGACTTTTGCATGAAAATTGGCTACGAAATGATTGAGTGGATTTAATAGCCAATGTTGTGGCCTTATTGTCACAAACTTAGCCTCGAAACCATTTTGTGTCAAATTTTGTGGTTATAAAAATCAGTACAATCCACCTATTTAATTGCAATATTAACCTGCACCATGCAATATTAAATACATGTACCATAAGCATCACATAAAACAAAAATGGTTTGATCATCAAACCATGTGGCATATGGCCAAATCCAAACATCAACTTGCACCAAATATCCAACATCAACCACAACCAAGAACCAAATATCCAAACATCAACCAACCTGCAAAACCTGCACCTACCAAAAACCATCTAAAACCTTACATAAATCCAAATATCCACAATGGCATCACCAACAGCCATAAGTTTCCCAAAATGCACCAACACAACTAAAGACCTTAAATTACCATGGAGAGAGTGAGAGAGCTAATTGTTAGCAATGTGTTCCATCAACTTTTCAAGCATGCCTTTCAAATCCTTGTTTTGGCTTTGAATTTCTTGATTCTGAGCTTGAAGAGCCTTCATCTGGTCCCGCATTTCCTTCATCTCGTCCTTGAGATGCTCGGTAGATGGTTGTGGGTGGAAAAGGCTGGAGGAAGGAGAAGAAAAGCATGCATCAACCTTGCCGCTACGAAGGAGGGCTATACCATGCTCAGCAAATGCGAAAATCTTCCGATCTTTATGGCCCTTAGCAGCTTTGATCCACAACTCTATCATCTTTGTGTTTGATAATGGTTGACCCGATGCATTGTTCAGTTGTTCCTCAGCAACCAGCCGTTCAAACTCAGCCTTGAATAGAATGAAAATGCATTAAAAAGAAGATATGAAAGCAATATATGACTATAAGAACAAGCTGAAAAACAAATGTAAAATAAACAAGCATGCAAGATAGAGCACATTCAATTCACAAACAGATATCATTCACAAATTTGCTAGTGGTTAAAAGATTCACAAATTGGATTCACATATACACAAATTGGATTCACATATAGCTTGATAGATTCACAAATTGAATCAGATAACAACAGATTGGATTCACAAACATCTTTATCTTTGGCACAAGATAGATCACATATAGCATGAGCACCGAGCACATGCCTTATAGAAAATTGCATTCATAAACATGACTTGCTAACTAAGGGAGCATTACACATGCCAAATAATACTAAACATGACTTGTAGTATTTCCATCATTCTTGTAGTATTTCCATTTTCAAAATATAGTAATCATGATTTGCTAACTAGAAAAGGAAGTCAACAGTACATCCCATCATAAAATGCAACCATAAAGCAACCATAAAAGCCATATTTTGACAATAAATGTCAACCCAATGAGATGTGTGAATAAGCCAACCATAAAGCAACCATAAAAGCCATACTATGAGAATAGATTTCAACCCAATCAGATTCGTAAATGATAAGGAATATTCAGCCCAATACTTACAATGATAGCAGTTGGGCGTTCACCAACGGTTCCATCTTTGGTTGACCACAACTTCTTTACAACCTCAGAAATCATAGGCATGGTACCCGACTCACCACCCTTGAAAAAACAAGAGTAAAATTGAGTTCAACATCAAAAGAAAAGAGAAGTAATATGTGAAACTGGATTGCAACTACCATCGTTTCCATCCACTTTGTAAACTTGCGAGAACCCCCTCGGTATGGTCCAGACTCGAGTGATTTCTTTGAACTCATGTTCTCCTTATTCACCTTATCTTGGCGCACCAAGTTGGGATCAGTTCTCCACAAGGTCGTCATTCTTGTCCAGTGCCTGCTCGCTAACCAGATTGGGGGTGCATTTTTAGCACGCGCATTCTTGAAGACATTGCTAAGGTGCTTCCCAATTTGGTGTAGAAAGGCATCCTTCATCAGCTCATCCGTCTCCCTCCAACAGAAATACCTCTACATTGAGAAACAAGAAATAAGTAGCCTTTGTTTCATTAAATCAAAGAAATAGAAAGCATGTTACATCATATATTCCTTACTAGAATTAGATCACAATAGAATCTCAGCAATAGATATCAAACAAAAAGTTTATTTCATTAATTTAAACAAGAAATAGGTAGATTTAAGCTAAAATGTATTGTTCTTTCATTTTTAAAGAGAAAGAAAGGCAGAATTATGAATCAAAAGATATCAAGCAAAAGATTAATTTCTAACTTCAAACAAAAGATTACTAAGATCTCAATCATATTTTCCTTACTAGAATTAGATCACAATAGAATCATGCTATCATGTACCAAAGATATCAATTTCAGCCAAGACTATAATAAATATCACACAACTAATCAGCTCAAATAAGATAAACAGATCACCCAGCGATATCACACAACGATTTTGTATTTTAAGAAGTAGAAAATAACCTGAAACTCTTGAAACCACATCGTCTGCACATGTTTTGGCACTCTAGATATACTGGTCCAAGGACCTCGATAATGGCCATGGACGATTTCCTTAGCCTTTGCAAACGTTAACTTTTTTGGTTCAAAGTCGCTACAAAGAATTAGATAAAGTTATTAGTAATATTCAAAATGAAACTTAGGATTAATAGAGAGTTGTTTAAGAACTGACCGACTGCCTTCCCCAGCAATCCATATAAGCTTTTGTTGTGTGCCTTGTTCCTCTCCTTCTTCTTGCTCTCTCTCTTCTTGGTCTCCTTCTTGTCCTCCTTCTTGCTCTCTTTCTTCTTGGTCTTCTTCTTCTTGTCCTTCTTCTCCTTGTCCTTCTTCTTCTTGCTCTCCTACATGTTGTTCTGCATCACTAACCTCCTCATCTTCCTCATCTTCTTCCTCAACTTCTTCCTCAACTTCTTCCTCAAGTTCATCCTCAACTTCCATACGAACCCCAGGCTCATTATCCACATTGAAATCATCCTCATTTTGGTCATAAGTTTCTTCCTCGACTGGTAGTAGGGCTGGTGGAACAACTTTCTTTGTACGAGGTCTGGGAACCGGGCTAGGAGTTCTTGAAGGGTTGAGTGCTCGTCGGACAGGAGGGGTAGTCTTTGGAGGAGCTGGTGGGATAGTTTTTGAAGGAGCTGGTTGAGAAGTTTTTGAAGGAGCTGGTGGGGAAGTTTTTGAAGGAGCTGGTTGAGAAGTTTTTGAAGGAGCTGGTTGAGAAGTTTTTGAAGGAGCTGGTGGGGAAGTTTTTGAATGAGCCTTTAAACGTGCAACAGGTTGTGAAAGAGCTTGTTGTGTAAGGGCTACAGTTGTTGCTGATTTTTTAAGCCTGGGGCTACTACGAACAGGGAGCTGGAGGGGTCGTTTTAGAGGTCTTCTAGGGCTTAAAGCACCCTGCTCTAGAGAAGAAAGAGGTGGACCACGCGCAAAGTTGCAGCTAGTAACCCCATCACGTCCACGAGCTGTGCTTCGAAGGTGACGCATGATGACCTAAATCAGAGAAATACAAGGAAACATAATTAGAACTAAAAGAGCATGCTATTGATGAATGCCTCAAGTATATTTAGGGCATTTGTCTAAGAAAAAAAGAGCATGCTATTGATGAATGCCTAAAGTGAGTCTAGAATTAAAATGTCACAAATTATTAGAACTCAAGTATATTTAGGGCATTCAATTGATCATGTTTGTCTAGGAAAAAAAGAGAATGCAATTGATGAATACCTAAAGTGAGTCTAGAATTAAAATTTCACAAATTAATAGAACTCAAGTATACTTAGGGCATTCAATTGATCATGCAATTGAATGCATGTTTGTCTAGGAAGAAAGGAGCATGCAATTCATCCAAGAAATTAAAAAATAGATGAAATAGGGAGAGAGTAGGCACTTGTAACTTTACTGAATGAATTGAAGTAGATACGGTGGGTTTGTCCAAGAAGAATCCGGCAGAATTAAGGAGCCATGAAATCGCCAGCATTAAGGACCCATGAAGAGAGAAAACAGAGATGAATTAAAAAGAGTCAAAGTTAAGCAAGAGCAAGGGAGAGAGGGAGAGAGACTTACCAATCGGCTGCCTTGAACAAAAGCGAGCTTGCTCTGAAAAAACACCAAAGATGGTAGTGAGAGCCCAAAATCAAACATGATTGAGCAAATGATTGAGCAAAGGAAAGGAAAGAACACCAAAAAACACCAAAAAAGCTTGCTTGAAAGAACACCAAAAAACAACAACAAAGCTTGCTTGAAAGAACACCAAAAAAGCTTGCTTGAAAGAACATCAAACTCAAAGGAAAGGAGAGATGACTTACAATCGCCGGATGCCTTGTCCAAAGGGCTGCAATAAGCTTGCTGGTAAGAACACCACAAAAAAATTAGAACAAAACCTTAGATTGAACCAAATTGCCAGGGAAAGGAAGGTCGAGAGGGAGAGAGGCTTACCGACGCCGGCGAGATTGAACCAAATCGCCAGGGAGAGAGGTCCAAATCGATGGAATGGATCAAAGCTGCACTCTGAAAACCAAATCGCCAACCCTAGCTTGAGAGAGCGGCGAGAAGAAGAAAATTGATGGAATGACCGAATGAGCAAGCTCGCTAACCAACCCTAGCTAGATTGAACAATTCACTAACGGGCCTACCAAAAATGGATCAAGCTCGCTAGCCCAAAATTTCCCCCTCAACCCAAAATTGAAATTCCCTCCCAACTAAACCCGAAATTAAAACTTCCCTCTCAAACCAAAATTTGCCTCCTAAATTTCCCTCCTAAATGCATTATTCCATCCTACATCAATTTCTCCTTCCTACCTCAAAATTGTCCTCTTAAACCAAAAATGTAGTTGGTAAAATGAGCAAATAATTACATATATAGATGATAGGATGAGGGAAAAATAATTACCAATCATATTGTTCGGAACTTGAAGATGATGGAAAATCATCTTCTTCGTTGTCATTTTCAATATTGAAGCTATCATCGCCACTTTCCACATCGTATGCTTCCTCATGCAATGACACTGGATCATTAAGATTTGTAGGTAAGGATTGAATTGTCGACCCTATGAAGCCATCAATCTCAAAGTCATCCGGTCGTAATGGTTCAAAAATGGTTGGTTGTTCAAGATTGTTCTCTGCCCATCGTTGCTCAACATTGACTCTTGGTTTTGTCTTACACACATATCTCCAATCTGCACGACTTCGGGGTGCGCCAGGGTAGTCAAGATAGTAAACTTGGATGCATTGTAGAGCAAAGACAAAAGGACCATGGTTGTTGTAACGTCTCTTCACATTAACCTCTTGGAAATGGTAATCTGGATGGAATTTTGTCCCATTAGGGCTAGGGTCAAACCACAAACACTTGAACATGACAAACTTCTTACACGGCATCCTAGTGAACTCAAACTCCAAAATCTGTTCTATCAACCCAAAGAAATCTGATTGTGTATCACCATTACAAGCTTGCACACACACACCACTATTCATGGTTAACTTTCCTTCTCCGCGTTTCAACGTTTCAAATTTATAACCATTGATGCAATATGATGGCCAGGACAACACCTTTCGGGATGGCCCCCAAGCTAACCTATGTATCAAATCATGATCCTCAAGTGGGGGGTGTAGGGCATTTGCAACTAAAACCTACAAAAAATAGACACATTTATTGACCATATACATGAGTGATGTTAGAATTTTGTATCGTTGACACAATATGAACTAGTACTTACAGTTTCATGAAACCATGTACAAAAAAAGTTGGCAAGTCCGTGCGGATCTCCTTGGCCTACAGTGTGTTGAAATTCCCTGCATATGGAAAGAACAACATAAGACTAGTACTTAAGTTTCCATAAAATAACACATATATATAAGTTTAATTGACTTACTCGACATAGGAGTCGACCTCTCTAAAATTAAGTAGGATGTAAGTATGTGCTGCATGAAAGTCCGTCTCATCGGACAACCAAATAACATTGCACTTTCCACTTGCACGTCCCGGATGGTTGAAAATTGAAATTTGAGGATGCACACTCACCTCATCCGTGGTGGTTTTCTTTCTCTTATAGGAGTCTTGATGATGAGGATAATGTTGAGCGAAACTTGTTATCTCCTCAAACAAATATGATTCCACTATGGACGCCTCCACCTTTTGCGGGTTCATCATGTTCCCTTTCAACGTGAATAATAATCTTTCAACTGGATACATCCATCTGTTCTGTACAGGACCCCCTAACCTTGCCTCGTATGGTAAATGAACAATGAGATGCTCCATGCAATCAAAGAACGATGGTGGAAATATCCTTTCCAATTGGCATAATAAAAGAGGTGCAGCCCGTTCTAGATCCTCAATCATTTGTATGTCAAGTGTATATGAACATAATGATTGGAAAAACAAGCTTAGCTCCGTCAATGGCCCCCACACACCCAGGGGAAGAAGTTCTTTGAAAGCAGCTGGTAGAAGTTGTTGCATGAACACATGGCAATCATGACTCTTCATTCCTTGTAATCTACCCTCTTCCAATTGCACACATCGACCAATATTAGAGGCATAACCGTCCGGAAATCTCAAGCTCTGTAACCAATTAAATAGCATTGTCTTTTTGGGCCTATCTAATGCATAAACTGCTTTTGGTTTTGGGCCCTTGTGATCATCCTCCACTTGGAGCTCTAGGCGATGACAATATAAGCGTAGGTCCTTCCTTGAGCTCAGGTTGTCCTTTGTCTTACCCTTAACATCCAATACAGTGTTAATCACATTCTCAAACACATTTTTCTCAATATGCATGACATCAAGGTTGTGACGGAGCAAATTATGCTTCCAATAAGGAAGCAACCAAAATATACTTTTCTTCGTGAACTTATGAGTTTCACCATAACCATAAGGATATTGAAGTGGACTCTCCATGGCGGTCGGCAAATCGTGAACACGTTCCCACACCTCTTCACTATACAAATACGGAATAGGAGGCTCGTCCTCCTTTCTCCCTTTGTAGAAGTTTCTCCTGTTGGTCCGGAATGGGTGATCTAGTTCCAATCTACACCTATGACAATCAAACCATGAAGGCTTTTGTATTCTCCATGCAATGAGGACAAGAATAAATACCAGCAGTACTCCACCTAGATAACATCCCATATGCTGGGAAGTCATTCACTGTCCACATAAGTGCAGCATGCATCCTAAAGTGCTTCCCCGTAGAGACATCAAATGTTGGCACACCCGTTTTCCACAATAATAACAACTCATCAATCAACGGTTGCATACAAATATCTATTAACTTCTTCGGATTTTTTGGACCTGGAACAATAGTGCTTAAGAACAAATAAGGAGCCTTCATGCACATATCTGGGGGTAGGTTGTAAGGGGTGACAATCACCGGCCATGTCGAGTATGTCTTACCAAACTTACCAAAGGGGGAGAATCCGTCTGAACACAAGCATAATCTCACATTACGAATCTCCTTGGCAAAATTAGGATAGGTTCGATCAAAATGCTTCCAAGCCTCGGCATCAGACGGGTGACTCATATATCCTTCATCTTCTTGGTGCTCAGCATGCCAACGCATCTTTGAAGTTGTTTCCTCCATAGCGTACAATCGCTGCAACCGTGGGATCAATGGCAAATATCGTAACACTTTATTGGGTATTGGCTTTCCTTTTTGCGACAAACAAGATTGATACCTTGGACTGTGGCAAAATTTGCACTCCAATGCATCGACATCATCCTTCCAAACAACATACAACCTTGGGGGCATAGGTGTATCTTTTGTTGGGGCAATCCTAACTCTCTAGTCATCTTCTTCTTCTCATAGAAACTTTTTGGGAAGTTGTTGTCCCTTGGCAAAACCTCATTGACTTTTTGAAGTAGTGCACCATATCCAGCTTGTGACATGTTGTATTTGGTTTTCAACTCCATAAAAGATCTAACAGCAACTAACTGTGACATGTGAGAACCATCATATAATGGTCGATCTGCTGCTCTCAATACATCAGCAAAGCGCTCAGATAATAAAGACATTTCCTCGTTGCCAGGACCAAACACTGTTGCCGATTCTTCTAAGTAACTTCCTTCTTCAAGGTCATGGCTTTCACCCACCTCTAAAGGACTACTACTTGGCTCATTATAAGAAGTGCCTGTGTCAAACCATGGGGGTGGAACAAAACTTGGACCAGCTGCATCAAACACCATTCTTTGCGTGGGATTCAAATTATCAAACAAATGCATCCCAATCCCAAAGAGATTCATATCACTAGGATTTGAGGTGGAAGACAACTCCTCCAAAGGGGGCGCATTGGCAAATGGTGACCCTCCATGTGCAGTCCACCAATAATAACTGTCAACAAAGCCTTTTCTAAATAGATGAACGCGGACATTATCTACATCCTCAAATCGCCCATTCTTACATTTCAAACAAGGACATTTTATCTTATCCCCATCCATGAAATGCTTTTGAGATTTTGCAAATTCAAGAAATCTCTGAACACCATCAACAAATTCACTATTGTAACCACACCACCAGGAAGCCATCTATCATACATCCAATCACGATTCTCCATCGATAATTCTATAAATTTGTCCAAACAAACTTAAGTTAATATCAACAAAAAAGCAAAACCCACAAATATATACTAAATACCCTAAATCTAAAACTTGTAATACTAAAACCTCTTTGTAACTAACTTACATGATCCAAATCAGATGTGCACCTCTTAAATTATCTTCAAAATGTGTAGAGTATATATAATCTTCAAGAATTGAGTCACATTATTTTTTGGTGAGAGAATATTGTTGAGAGGGAGAATTTTGAGAGAGAATGAGAAATAAGTGGTGAGAATGAGGGTTTTGACGAATCATATGCAATGGTAGTTGAGAATTGAATGAGGTTGGTACGAATAGCATTTAATGAAAATGCAAGTTCAAAATAGCCAGGAAATTGGCCACGAATGCATTTTGGGCTCACTAAAAAGGCCATATCCAATTCGGCCCATATGCTTGGATTATATGTTAGGATTTCCCGACCCAACCCGAGCGGCCTTTATCTCCCTCCCTCACCCAATTTTTAGGGTTTCATCTCAATTTCGGCACCTCCCTCTCCCTCTCTCTCACGAACCGCCCACCACGTACGATCGCCTCCCTCTCCCTCTCTCTCCTTCTCTCTCACGAGCGCCTCCCACTCTCTCCCTCACCCAATTTCGGCCGTTACACCGCCTCCCTCTCACAAGCCGGAGCCGCCCACCACGAGCGCATATCCCTCGCTCTCCATCTCTCTCGAGCGACAACTTCCGCATCTCGGCGCCATCCTTAACTTCCTCAACTTCCACACCGGCAACGCCTTCAAACGCCATCCTAGGAGATCACAGGTTTTTAGCTTTATTAATTTCTTGTGTTGTGTTTATGGCAATGCTGTGTTAGTATGTGAAAAGATAGTAGATTGAAAACTTGGATAATGCTGGATGCTTCCTTCATTTGATAGAATATTACACTAGTTTTTATGTGGTTGTTTATCATGCTAAATCTTACAAGTGTGTAGAGGGAAAATTTGCACAACACCAAGTAAATGACCTATGGTATATGAGAGGATTCCCACAAAACCCAAAGGAGAATGATACCTGTGGTATCCTACTTACAATTGACTAGTAAATTTTCTAGATAAATATCTAAAGGGCACAATTATTTATAAGCAAGGCTAGGTGATAGTTCCAGTCGGTCACCTTGCACATGGCTCTTCTTACCTAATCTTAACTCCTGTGAAACTCTGTGTAACAGAATCAGGCTCTTTTGCTCCCATATTAGCCATCTTACCTTGCTTGAACCTCTTCATAACATAAACCTTCATGGGCTTCTTTGTGCTATCACTTGCTCTTAGAGAATGGTACATTAGTATCCTGTTTTGACTCCTCTTGTGAAAAAGTTTGACCTTCATAGTGCGGAGTGACAATTTCTTGAGGTTGGTCAGGTAATTAAAATACAGAGAAGTTTGGTAGTTTTGAAGGTGCTCATGTGAAGGTGTGGCCTGGGAAAACAGAGTACATCTTGTTCTTTGATGATCTATATAGTACAGGGTTTATGTTACTCTCTCCACTTTCTTCTCTGTTTTCAGGAGGATTATTGTGTGTTTCAATCTGAAAATGTTGCAAAATGATATTAGTTTTTTTTTCTCCTGATAGTGCTGAATTTTTGAATCTTCGTACCAATTACGCCATTTCCATTTTGGTTTGATCTTTCTAATAACTGGATAGGAATGTACCACTTTTATTGATTGCTATTACGATTAATTTTGTCAATTAAATTGTCAATGGCCTCTAAATGAAGTTAGTTTGATTGCTATAATATGCTGTGATACACAACTTGACCACTTTTCTTTCACCATTTTTTCCACTCATGATCTTGTCAATTACGATTGATATTTTTCCATTTCTTTTCTTCACAGATTGTTGCAATGCCAATGAACTGGAATCATGACCAAGAGATGATCTTCCTCAAAATTGTTTTAGAGCTTAGTCCTCCCCTTGATGATCCCCCCCCGAACTAGGTTGATGTCCACTAGCGATTCATGGCTGAGACTGGGTGTTTGTCCACGAGAATCACTACGCAATCAAGGTATAACCACTATTATAGGCTTTGGAAGATATGGAAATTTTCAAAGAAACGAAGGGGGGTCTCATGTGGAATGAAAGTACATGGGAAATTATTGGTCACGACGAGTGGTGGGCGGGAAAATACAAAGTAAGTGCAAATTCACCATGCTTTCATTTTTAAAGTGTACGCGTCTATATCATCTAGTTTCTTGTATTCCTATTTCTTGATTGATTATGGTTGATATTTGTGTTTATTTAAGACTTAGACTTGTAGAGTTAAAGAAGTTGTGGGCTTGTGACATCTTACTGTCGAATAATGAATATTCTGCTAGAACGTATCCTAATAAAATTTAAAGGTTCGACCAGTAATTGATGACTTCAAACCTATTGACTCTAATGAATGATGTTTGTTTTCAAGGTCATAATTTTATCTTACTTATCATCTAGGGTTTACCTTGTAAAATGTAATAGAAGAGTATTGGACATTTGCTTTCATTTGTTAAGGTTTACTTGGACTTGTGTTCCATGCTGTTTTTATTTATATTTTTTAGACTCTTAGTAGGTTTAATTTCTCTTGTGTTCCATGGTGTTCTATTATCTTTTTTAACTTGTAAGTATCTTGTATGGTAGGAGTGCAAAGCTTAAAAGTTTTTCAGGAAAAATGGCATGGATCCTTATATGAGTACTCTTTTGAACAAAATCTTTTATGCTCGAGAAATGGAAAATGAAGATGTCGAGTTTTACCTATCTAGTGACGATGATGAGGATGTAGGCTGTAGCAAAGAAGAGGAAGAGGAAGAGGAAGAGGAAGACGTTTAGAGGATTGTGTTGGTTTTATGGATTTTAGACTTGTAGTTTGTTTGTATGCCTTAACATGGTTGTAGTGACATTAGAGGATTGTGTTGCCCATTGTGTTTGAATCTTATTGTGTTTGAAGTCATTTGTTAGGATTGTGTTGAAGACATTGAAATTGTGTTGAAGACATTTGCTAAGATTGTGTTGGATAATTTATGCATTTATATAGGAGCTTTGTATGTGCATTTTTAGGCTAAGTTTTGGCAAATTTTTTATGTGCATTGTTGGGTTTTTTAAAGTTCTTGTTGTTTAATTATTGTCTTACGATTTCTCATAGAAATTGAGGATCCGAGCTACTAGGTCCTTATGCAGTTGTTATGTAATTTGGGAGTCTTGATGTGGTTTTTGAATAATAGGTTTCAAGATTTATTTTTCATTTTTTTTGCTTAATTAATAGATATAGCCACAAACTTAGAATCCAACTTAGCTGCATGCTTATTTTCGTGACAATTTCCCCATAAACTTAGAACCAAATTTAGCTTCGTAATATATTCGCGGTAATATAGCTCCAATTATAGCCACAACTCATGTTTTCTTGGCTATGTGGCCACAAACATAGAATCGAACTTAGTTGTATGATTATTTTGCGACAAATTACCCAGAAATTTAGAACCGATTTTAGCTTCGTAATATATTCGCGCCAATATAACTCCAAGTATAGCCACAATCAACACTTCCATGGCTATATTGCCACAAACTTAGAATCCAACTTAGTTGCATGATTCTTTCGTGACAAATTGCCCAGAAATTTAGAACCGATTTTAGCTCCGTCGAAAATTCGCGTCAATATAGCTCCAACGTTAGCCACAACCAATATTTTCATGGCTATATGGCCACAAACTTAGAATCGAACTTAGGTGCATGATTATTTCGCGACAAATTGCCCAGAAATTTAGAACCGATTTTAGCTCCGTCGAAAATTCGCGTCAATATAGCTCCAACGTTAGCCACAACCAATATTTTCATGGCTATATGGCCACAAACTTAGAATCGAACTTAGGTGCATGATTATTTCGCGACAAATTTGCCATAAATTTAGAACCAATTTTAGCTTCGTAATATATTCGCGTCAATATGGTCACAGCTATGGCCACAACCTATTATTTCATGGCTATATGGCCACAAAATTAGAATCGGACTTAGCTGTGTGTTTATTTCGCGACAATATTCCCACAAATGTAGCACCAATCGTGAATTTCATGGGTAAACAGCCAAAAAATTTGAGATTTGTGGGAGATGTTGTGGCCGTTTCCCGCAAACTTACCCACACAGGATATTCCTAGCTATAATTTCCTGGCTATATGCGCGTTTTCTTGTAGTGTTAGTTTTTTGCCTTTAGATGGTGAATTTGTAAGTTCTAAATTGGACAATTTATTGACTAACTTATTTATGTGTTATCTTTCTCTATTTTGATGACAATTTATGCAATTTTCTTATGTTTTGATGTAAACCTTTTTAATCTTTTTTCTTAGAAGTGCCATATTTTCAGTCATGCTCCTCCCAATTTCTTTGTCATTTTCTCTATTTTTATATAATTTGATTCATTTATTTCTCTTAAATATGGACTATGGATGAGTCATCTATAGTCCATATTGATTGATGAAGTAATGGGCTTATTGCTTTTCGTGGCTGAAATTAATTAGTTTAGGAGACAATCATTGACGGACCTAGGGGTAGGCATGGGTGGTGATAAGTGATTGTCTCGGATTGCTCCTTAGAAACCTCGTATATGACCCACACAAGTCCCGATCTCGCTAGTAAACAAAATTCCAACCTGAAATTGCTCTTAATATCAATAACTTGTGACGCAAGCAACAAAGTTTCGAACTTGAATATGAATGGAACTGGTTTGAATCACTTAGATTGAATCAAAATGGATAGTTCAATTGGATTTGACTCTAACGCTAAATCCAATTGATGAATTAGATTGATCTTTAACAATCAAAACTAGAACTAATCAATTGATCAATTTGAATGAACAAACTGAATTAAACACAAAGAACAAAGAGAGAATTCGAATGAGATTGGTGAGGATGATGATCGATCAATGGCTGAAAGCAAATAACATTCACACATGTTTTTGGCCCAAGAGATAGATTAAACCAATTTGGGTTTAATCTCTCTCAAGATGATTTTTATTAATGAAATTGCAAAATTATAAATAGTGAATACAAAGCTGAATCTTGGAGAGCAAGCAACCATGTGGCCGGCCCTAGGAGAGAGAAATAGGCCCCATGTCTTGCTTCCAAAGATATAATAAAATATCTAAGCTATAACAAAATAGATCTCCCTTAAATAAAATAAATCACGGCTGATTTATTTATTTAAGGAAAATATCCTAACAAACTTAAAATATCTAGAAGATAAAATAAAACATAGGAGAGAGAATATCAAACACTAACATTAAGCATATGGCCGAAATCTCTACATTAGTAAAACTAAAAAATCGTCCAACATAATAAAATAATTAAACTGATATTTTCTAACATTTACATTGGTCAAGTCAAAGGGTTGAGTTTGACCCATGATACAACTCATCTCACCCGGTCACTTACTAAATTCAGCCCTAAAGTGAGATAAGCTATTTCATGTTTCTAAATAAGGAAATAAGAGTGAAGCTCACCCATATGAATTAATCCATTGAATCTGGGCTTAGTTGATGCCGAATGCAAGTGACCCATCTCGTCTTGCTGGACCCTTCAACAATGGCTTCCAATCGAACTAAGATCGTTGTTGTGCCTTGAGCAATCTTCTTAGCCCGACTCCTAGTAATTGGTCCATCAAAAGGCACTCGAATCAACTCATCGACGTCGGTAGGAGACATGGTTGGCTTCACTGCATCATTCTCCTCCACTTGAGCTCGAATCGTCTCTGATTCAATGTCGGAATCAAAATCTGGCTCATAAAGAGATAGATCAGCCACATTAAATGTCGGATGGACATTATACTCACCAGGCAAGTCGACATGATAAGCATTAGGGCCGATTCTCCTGAATATTCTGAATGGTCCATCTCCACGCTGATCTAGCTTATTCTTCCTTTGGTGTGAGAACCTCTCATTCCTAAGATGCACCCAAATAAGATCACCTTCTTCAAAGATCACTTGTTTTCGTCCCTTGTCAGCATGGGCCTTGTACATCATGGATTTCCTCTCCAAGAGCATCTGGGTCCTCTCATGTAGCTTCTTCACAAACTCAACCCTTTTGTCAACTTCAAAGCTCTCTTTTCCCTTGTATGGCTGAGGCGTCAAGTCCACTGGCGTCCTTGGATTCAACCCATAAACAACCTCAAAAGGGGTCATTTTTTTAGCTGAATGGATTGACCTGTTATAAGCAAACTCCACAAAAGGCAAAACATTTTCCCAACGTTTGAGGTTAGCTTTAAGCATAGTTCTTAATAAAACCCCTAATGTTCTATTAGTAACTTCAGTTTGTCCATCAGTTTGTGGATGACATAAGGTAGAAAATAACAGCGTAGTTCCCAACTTAGACCACAAACTTTTTCTAAAATAACTCAAAAACTTAGCATCACGATCTGAAACAATAGAACAAGGAATGCCATGCAATCTAACAACTTCTCTAAAGAACAAATCAGCAATATGCACAACATCATCAGTCGTGTGACATGGAATAATATGAGCCATTTTAGAAAAATGGTGTACAACCACAAAAATTGAATATGTACCTTTCCTATTTCTAGGCAATCCAACAATGAAGTCCATAGAAATGTCATCCCAAGGTGAACTAGGAATAGGCAAGGGCTGGTACAAGCCATGAGGGTTTAATCTAGATTTGGCTTTAGCACACGCAACACAACTTTTGACAAGCCTAAGCACATAATTACTCATTTTTGGCCAATAGTAGTGTTCTTTTAAGCCTTCTAAAGTTTTCTCTAACCCTCTATGTCCTCTCTTGATTCATGAACCTCTTTAGTTAGAAGCCTACGTATACTAGATGAATGTATGCATAATTTTCTAGCTTTAAACAAATAACCATCATCAATAAAGTAGGAATCAATTTCTCCCCTCGACATGCAATTTTTATAAATTTCAACAAAGTGAGGATCACTAGCATACAATTCCTTAATCATTGCAAATCTAAAGATTTTCACATCACATTGGTTCAAGAGAACGTACCTGCGAGAAAGGGCGTCAGCTACCACATTCTCTTTGCCTTTCTTATGCTTTACAACATAAGGAAAGGTCTCCATGAATTCAACCCATCTTGCATGTCGTCTAATGAGTCTGGATTGGCCCTTCAAATACTTCAATGCCTCATGATCAGAATGAATAAAAAACTCCTTAGGCCACAAATAATGAGACCAAGTTTTCAAAACCATAATTAAAGCATAAAGTTCTTTATCATATGTAGGGTAATTCAACTCAGCCCCACTAAGCTTTTCACTGAAATAAGCTATGTGTTTGTTGTCTTGCAAGAGGACGCCTCCTATGCCATGGCCTAAAGCATCCACCTCAATCTCGAATGCTTTGGAGAAATCAGGAAGTTGGAGCACCGGGGCGTTGCACAACCTGTCATTCAAAGTGTTGAAGGCGTTCTCTTGTTGCTCTCTCCATTTGAATGATGTATCCTTCTTTGTAAGCTCATGGAGAGGGGCTGAAATTGTGCTGAAATCACGCACAAACCATCTGTAGAAGTCCAGCCAAGCCGAGAAATGAGCGCACCATGGTAGGCGTTGTCGGATGTGGCCACTCCTTGATAGCCTTGATTTTGTCTTCATCTAACTTCAATACACCTTTAGACACAACAAAACCGAGAAAAACAGTAGATTCCGAGCAAAAAGAACACTTCTCTAAATTAACATAAAGCTTTTCTAATCTTAAAGTGTCCAAAACAGCCCTAAGATGATCTACATGTTCATGCAAAGTTTTGCTATAAACTAAGATATCATCAAAGTAGACTACAACAAATTTCCCTAAGTATCTTCTTAGAACATGGTTCATAAGCCTCATGAAAGTACTAGGTGCATTAGTTAATCCAAAAGGCATTACTAACCATTCATATAAACCATCCTTAGTCTTAAAAGTAGTTTTCCACTCATCCCCTTCACTCATTCTAATTTGATGGTACCCACTTCTTAAATCAATTTTTGAAAAGAAATTAGCACCATGCAATTCATCAAGCATATCATCTATTTTAGAATGGGATGGCGGTACTTAACTGTTATTTGGTTGATCGCCCTGCAATCAACACACATTCTCCAAGTTTCATCCTTCTTTGGCACCAAAATCACCGGAACCACGCATGGATTGAGTGATTTACGAACATAGCCTTTGTCCATGAGGTCTTGCACTTGTATTTGAAGCTCATTAGTTTCCTCTGGACTTGCTCTATATGCTGCACGGTTTGGTAAAGAAGCTTCGGGCACCAAATCAATTTGTTGCTCAATGCCTCTAATTGGTGGAAGGCCTTGTGGCAACTCTTCAAGCATAACATCTTCAAATTCATGTAAAATATCCTGAATACACTTTGGAAGATGAGAAATGTCTTGATTAAGAATTAGTATTTCTTTCCTCATAAGAAGTAAACAAAAAGAAGTAGGGTGGAGACTGGGAAACGCCAGAACGCCCGGGTGGAGACTGGGAAACGCCACTTGTGCTTGATGTTGCCCTAAAATTCGAGCCAGAACGCCCGGGTGGAGACTGGGAAACGCCACTGTTAGTTTTAACTACGTCGGGCGCCAAGCGGTGCGCCGCAGCTTTGGCCAATGCGTTGGCCTCCTCCTTCTCTTCCTCGGCACGCCTAAGTGCCTAGCTTGACTCGTTGTACCTGGTACTATAAAACTTGTTGGGGCAATAGGTGGGCCCGTGCCCCTCCTTCGGTCGGACTTGTTAATAATATGTATGTAAATTTTAGATTTGAATATGGATAAATTTAAAATAATTTGTATTAAAAACATGAAAATTAATTAGTTAAAATGGGTTATTACTCAACTTTATATGCAATCCACCAAGGTTCAATTCACATTTTAATACTTTTTTCAATAAAATAAAATTTTATTATTAAATAAATAAGTATAAATTTTTCATATTTAAGAATATTGACTAACTAAACTCGTCGATAATTTTCGAATTATAGTTCTATTTTAGTTTTTTTCATTCACATTTAATACTTTACCCCCTTTTATAATTAAATAAGTATAAAACTTTCATATTTAAGAATATTGACTAACTAAACTAGTCGATAATTCCCAAATTATTAACATCATAGGAAAAATCGTGCCCCTCCTTAAAATTTGTTCTGCGTCCGTCACTCTTAATGATTTGCATTCCTGTATGATTGTAAGTTTTTTAAATACTAACATAATAAAAAGTTTTCTTTGTAGTTGATCAATTTAATAATTTAACTTAAAATAAAGTTATAAAAAATTATAGTACCAATTCACTTGATAGAACTAGGAGAAATAACTTTATCATTTACAAGTTTTATTTCATCTCTTAGCTCACCTCTTCTAGCTAGTTTGGGTTCCTTCCATTTCAAAACTTTTAATTCCTACACTTTTCAGAATCTTTATGCTAGATAATTGAGAGGTAAATGCAACACAAGATGCCGACAATATCACAAAAATATAGACAATGGATGGGAGGTGAATGCTTGATACCTTTACGAAAGGCTATAGGGACATGGCGATGAGATTGACTATTAGGAAGATGAAATGAGATTGTGTTGAAGAGCATGGACGAAACCATGAATAAAAACTTGGTTAGGCTAACATATAGGCAATGTCGTCTCAATATTTTTAAAGGGCCGATTCTACTATAAATTTCACAAGTACTTTATAGAACAAAAACATCTTGATATATTAAAATGAGTAGAGAATTTTTTTATCATAAATAAATATCTTTTATTATTCACTAAAATATAACCATTATATAATCTAATAGACTTAATTAATATGTAGTTATAAAAACATAATAAAGGTATTTGTCGCATAAAATAATTTTTTTGGTCATTCATCTTTATTGTTAACTATAGTACTTTCATTTTTTTGGAACTTAAACTCCAATTAAGACCATAATAATATCATATCATCAATATTTTAATATTATAGCCCACTAATTTAGCAAGATAGTCAAGTAATTGAGAAAATATGTAAAAAGGTATTTTTTTCCGGAGGATAGATGTAACATTTTCCGGAGGGAAAAAATGATTAAACTTGAAGTTTGTAGTAGAAAACTATATAAACTTATTAAAAGTTATTGACATTTATCTACCTTAATACTCATTTAATATATTTTATCTAATTTTTTTGGGTGGTTTGCAGCACATCCGAGTGCACCACTAGATCCGTTCTTGTTTGAAAGTCTAATTGTTGTAATTAGATCAAGACGACAAGATACATTGCCTTGATATACCCTTGGCTGAATAGAATGAAAAAATATTTGGAAAACCTTAGCAAGTTTTTAGAAAAGTGTTTTAGAACAATTATGAAGGGTATACTTAATGGACTCTCTAATGCCCAACAGATGCATATGGAAAGGATGATAATTATTAATGATGACACCCTGGTTATTAATGAGAATGGTGTCAGGAGTTTGCTTCTGATATTTGAAAAGGAAGAGGGAGAATGTGATCGCCAAACACGGTGTAATGACTTTATAGTAATTAAGAACATAGTGATCGTGCCCCGCCAAAGGATGAGGGAAGGAGATCTATATGCCCCTCCAAATGAGGTTGTCTTACCTTTTTTTTGTCAGAATGAGGTTGTCTTACCTAAGGATTAACAAACATTGCTTGATTGCATACCCCTTGCACAAAGCAATGAGCAACGTCGATGTTTGCTAAAGGCCATGTACTTGTTGCAAGAGTATGAAATTTACACTTATTTTGAAACATTATTCTCTGATCTAAACAACTGTCAGTGGGTTAAAAAAATTAAGGTCAAATCAAGTTATTGATAATGTTGCAAAAGATGAGTTATGTCGCTTCCTTCGCATTGCTCTTGTTCATATAAACGAAAAATGTATGGCTCTTGGCAATTCTGGTGCCTCTCATAGACTCGAAGACACTAGGAAGCTCTTGAATTTCATGGATAAATTTAGGGTTATGTGTAGTCCTCCATCTCCATTGTAGGGTTTGGATATAAAATTGACAATTTAGCATTTTATTATTCCAAGTACTTGCACATAGGAATATAAGTCCAACCACAAGAGATGACTTATGCATCATGAGCTCGCACATTTATAGCCTACATCATCACAAGTCTTTAGATATCAAGAGAGATTGCATTGTCAAGTTGGTGTCTTATCGAGTAACTTCAAATTTTCCTTGTATAATTATCAGAATGATGAGTGTATTGTGGTATTTAATTTGTTGGTTTCAAATTGGACAAGGGTAAAAATCCGGAGTATCAACCATGTTTACATTATATCATCAGTTAGCTATCCACTAGATATGATTAAATTTAACAAAAAGGATAACCAACATTTGATGGCTTTGACATACATACCTTTCACGACATTAAGGTATCACTTAATGAGGTTTAATGATACTGTTCAAGATCCCAAGTTTGCAGGAGCCATCAAAGGCATAACTAGTGGACTAATTCAAGTGCAGAAGACTGAAAGGGTTATGAGATAAACGAGCACACATTGGTGGTGAAGGAGGATAATAAAGGAGTGTTCATTATGGACAGTTACGTCAAATACTCCATCTCCATTGTAAAGCTTCTAAATTTAAGGTTTGGATATAAAACTTACAATTTAGATTTTATTATCCAAGTACTTGCATATAAGAATATAAGTCCAACCACAAGAGATGACTTATGCATCAGATAAGCTCGCACATTTACGGCCTCTATCATCACAATTCTTAAGATATCATGAGAGATTGCATTGTCAAGTTGGTGTCTTATTGAGTAACTTAAAATTTTCCTTGTATGATTATCAGAGTGATGAGGGTATTGTGTTATATAATTTGTTGGTTTCATATTGCACAAGAGAAAAAATTCGGAGTATCAACCATGCTAATACTAAATCCTTAGTTAGCTATCCACTAGATAACCAACATTTGACAGCTTTGACATACCTACCTTTCAAGACACTAAGATATCACTTAATGAGGTTTAATGATAATCTTCAAGAGCCAAAGTTTGCAAGAGCCCTTAAAGACGTAATTAGTGGACTAATTCATATGTAGAAGACTAAAAGGATTCTGAGATAAATGAGCGAACATTGGTGGTGAAGGAGGATAGTAAAGGAGTGTTTCATTATCAATAGTTACGTCTAACACCCTTTTTTCGATGTCCATGGTAAGGTCTTTGTCTATATTTTTAGGACTCGTGCGGCTATCAAGTGTTACAAGGAGTACGAGAAAGCATTGTTTCAAACAGATCTTCATGAGGATGCTAATGATGTAGTTACGCAAAGCGAGATTAATGATCTAATTGCGACTTGTGAGCACGGTAATCAGAATACATTAATGAATTACTTTGATATATTGCATTTTCTTCGCAATGCTGACGATCACATTAGTGAGAGATGGAATAAGCAAAACCATCGTGGCACATCGCATACTTTGACACAACCTTGGATTATTAAAATGGATGCAACTTAGCTTTAAAAAAGACATTTTAAATCGTATACATGTATCCCAATTAAAATTTCACAAAAATTAGTAGTACAAAAATATGAACAAATAATAAGGATTAAATACATATTACTAAAGCAACAATAAACAACACAACATGTTGTCCTTACATTAAGTTATCACATTATGCCACAAGTTACTCCTACATTAAGTCACCTCCTATATAATAACACGTCATTTCCACATTAATCCAGATCATATTTATTTATTTTTATAATTTATCATGTAAGCATATTTATATTTGTGATATTTATCACGTCATTGAATATCATATCTATATTTGAATTAGTACAAATGTCAGTGCATGGCTTCGAATTTACGCTAGTAGCTTTAAAATGCAATTGTTTGATTATTGTTCCCAAGTAAGATTTTTTTATAGATCACCAATAGATAAAACATCGTAAAATGTTCTCACAAGGTCCTTAGCATAATAATTAATAGTTATAAATGATAAAGACAATCGAAATTCAAAAGATAGTTTGTTATAGTGCTATTATATATGCGTGTAAGCAAGAAATTCAAAAAATATTGCTTTAAAATTTTCAAGTATAAAATTTTCCTAAAGATTGGAAATGGAAAAGATTGCATTACATTTAGTGTATAATATATACATGAAGATTCAATAAAATCAATATTTACAAAAAGAGTTAAGGAAACATGTCTAGTTAAAGAATAAAATGAGTTCACATGTTCACTTCTTCAATTTCACAATTTCTCAAATCCTTGTATATTGGTTGAGTAGTTAAGTGGGAAAAGTCACATTTAAAAAGTTTGGATACAAGTCAATTATGAATAACAAAAATTTACGAGTGTATTCTAATAGAAGAGAGATGCTAGGATTGTCAATATTAATTTATAATTTATATTAACAATAACATATAGAAGGAGACACTATAATTCATACTCATTATGAATTTTTACTTGAATTTTCAACTACACTATTAATTTGGTCAACATCTACACATCTTAACGTAAAATTGGACGCACTCCGATTTTGGGTGTATACCATCACCAATGTTTGACTTTTCATGCTTTTTAAACCACTCATTGTAGTTTAAAGTATAAAATATCGTTTCAACATAATTATATATTTCATTTTCTTACAAGAAGTTAGGAGCCCAAAGTAAAAACAAGTGTTGTTCATTACTCTTAACACAAACCACATTATTAAGAAGTATGTTCAAATCCTTAATTAAATATGCCATCCTCTCTTAGAGCATGATATGATTCCAACTTCATCATCTTTTAGTTTGCCACTACATCCTTAACTGCTACAAAATCATTGCATCACGCTTTGGGATCATGTTCTTCCCGTCTCCATAATTTGTATATAGCAAAAACAAAATTATGGCACCCTTCTCATTGATAACTATTTGCACTTCCATATGCTTTTACACATTATAGACTCTACTTATTAAATCTTTCAAAATCGATCTAAAATTCTCTTATAACTCTATGATATGGTTTTCCAAATATTTTCCTCTTGTCTTGAACAAAAGGTATATTATGGCAATTTATTGTATCCTCATGCGCATATATTTCCACTTGCTAACAAGATAATTTAATAAAAATTTGAAGTAATCTTCCTTTGAGTAATTCGCACAAACTCAATTGTATATATATATGTTGGAAAGTTGTGTGTTAGAATAGAGTCAAAGAACAGTTATGGGAACTGTTCCTTGGGCAGCGGAATAACAAATAAATATGCAGGTGATAGGCACAAAGAAGATAACAATATGGAAGTATAGGAACAAAGAATATTAAGGGAACAATTCGAGAAATTATAAGGAACGAGAACCAAAAGCATAAGATAAGTAAAGGGACACAGTTCCTTATAGAGGAACCCCACTTCAACCAACTAGTTGAATGGGTAAACCTCTACCTCCCTTGGAGGATTTTGAATGACTTACTTGTTTTATTGATTGTTCCTTAGTAACAACAGGCAAGACTCAAACTTCTCTGTTCCTACGAGTTCTACCTAACTCTAGCAATACTAATGAGTCTTCTCAACCAAGTTCCTAAGCAAACAACTCAACTAAGACAAGTAAACCAAACCTTGCACCTGGACTTCACTATCACAGTTCCCTTCCTCCTGGGAACGTCTTCCTTCCCTCTTACACTTGGACTTGACTATCACAGTTCCCTTGCTCCTGGGAACTTCTTCCTCGCCGTGGCTGAGATCAAACACTCGCCGTCGACCACCTTCTCTCTCTTAATGCTCTTGTCTTTTTGGATTTCTGAAGGGGTGAATTTTTCTCTTGGGCTTGTTCACTATTTATATCTAAAGAGCCTTGCTCCCCAATCCTCAACTTGGGAAATGTCAAGATTGCCCTTGTCTTGTTCCCCAAGTATGTACTTTCTCAACATGTGACTCTTGTTTTGAATTTGGTCAACTCTTGAAGCTCATCAAGCCGTTGGATGAATAGGCTCAGTCTGATGCATGGACTGTTCCTCTGTTTTGTCAGGAACATGTCTCCGTATTTCTCGTTGATGTGTTTTTTGGACTGGCTTGTGAGTTCCCTTAGATGGGAACAGTTCCTTCATTTTACACTGAGAGTTCCCTTCATTGTTCCCTTGATTGTTTCTTCTCCTAGAGCTTTTCTCTTGAGGAACTGTTCCTTGGATGGGAACAGTTCCTTCATATTACACTGATAGTTCCCTTCATTGTTCCTTTGAGTCTTTCTTCTCCTGGAGCTTTGGTCTTGGGGAGCTATTCCTTGGATGGGAGCAGTTCCTTCACATTACATTGTCGTTCCCTTCACTGTTCCTTTGAGACTTGAACCTTCATTGTTCCCATCATGTTCCTGGATGGGAACAACTCCTCATATTGCACTGGCGTTCCCATCACTGTTCCTTTGAGCCTTAAACCTTCATTGTTCCCATCATGTTCCTGGATGGGAACAACTCCTCATATTGCATTGGCGTTCCCATCATTGTTCCTTTGAGCTTTGAAACTTCACTGTTCCCATCATATTCCCTAGATGGGAACAGTTCCCATCATATTACACTAGTGTTCCCTTCAGTGTTCCTTCTTCTTGGTTTTTCTATCATTTTCAGTTGTCAAGGGAACAATGTCATCCTATTACACTGAGAGTTCCTTTTACTGTTCCCTCTATCAAGGGAACAGTTCCTTTCATCGTTCCCTTGAATCTTCATTCTTTGTCTTGCTTCTCTTGGAGCCTTGAACTTCACAGTTCCCATCACTGTTCCCTCCAGTTAGAGGAACAGTTCCTTTCATTGTTCCCTTGGACAGTTCCTTCCCTGAAACACTTCATAGAACATATCAAATGCCAAGGGTTTGTTATCATCAAAACCCAAAGGGGAAAGGGAACCTTGCCTTAACAATTTCCCCCTTTTTGATGATGACAAACTCTTCAAAATTGTAGAGCAAAACAAGTTCTAGTTCCCCCTGAATAAATGAAAGTTCCTCAATAAAATGCATGGTTGTTCCCTAAACCTTTTTGTTCCCCCTGAGATGGACTTGTAGTTCCTACTAGTGAAAGTTATCAAGTAGTTCCCTCTTAGCAAATGGAAAAGTAAATTCTACATCTCTTAGAACAACGCATCTCTACAATTTTTCACACTTCCCCCTTTTGGCATCATCGAAAAATGAACTTCAAGTAAGAGGTACAAATACAAAGCACAATCTTAACTCAAGGATAATATTGAGATGATGATAGAGGGATGGGACTACACAATCATCATAAGCAAGAAATAGTTAGAGCAATGGAACTGGAAGCATATGCACAAGGAAAAGCAATATATTGGAATTGATGGGCAAAGAAAATCTTGTAGGGGACTCAATCATGATTTCGAAGAGGGTGTGTTCCCCTGGATGTCAAGCATTACCATTGTTCCTCACAATAGACGTGGGTTCCTTGATTTTTACATCCATTTCCTTGCTTTAGTTCCCCTTATCCTTCCTTGTACATTTCTTCAAATTTTCTTGAAACTTTTCCTTCATGAGACATTTGGTTCCCTTTTTTTTTTTTTTTTGTTGAGAACTTGCAACTTGCATATGCTTTAGAGAACTTGCAACTTAATATGAAGGAACTTGCAACTTGTTCCCCCTTAAAGAATGGAACTATATCTAGAGCTTTATCCTCTTTTCTTCTTCCCTTGACTTGTTGTTCCCTTGTCATCCAGTAAAAACAAAGTTCCCACTCTTCTACACCATGATTGAGTAACGAGGGCTTGGTTTGGATAGCATGGGATTTTTGTGGAACAATAAGATAAGCATATCCAAACAAATAAGCATGGAAAGGAACAAAAGACATCCAGGTAATTGAATCCAGTAAATAAGGGCTTAAAACATATTAGGCTCATAGGAGACGTTTACCTGGATCAAGGTTAAGGGACAAGTCTTATGATCAACCATCATTTCGGCTAATATAGTGGGATAGGAACTCAGGTTGATCATTTTGGGCCAAAAAAAAAGAAAAACTCATGCATATGTAACAACTCCATGCAAAAAAAAGGTAGTGAAGGCATAGTCCATCAAACAAGTCATCATATTATCATGAAGAAAGTTACTAAGTATTGTTCCCTACCAAAGTTCCCTTAAACTAGCCAATCATTGAAAGAATAGTGAACCGGGACTTGTTTAATTCTAAGAAGATCATGCAAGGAAGCATCCTTAGATGTTCCTTGAGCTAATTTCTATCCAAAGCTTTGGTGAATTTCCTTGCAACTTGATTTTCAGTTCTACAAAGTTCCATCTCAATGGATTTTTCTCAAAGATCAGCTCTATTGTTCCCATGCATGAAAGATGAGCACATTATGGGTTAAGAAACACTTACCTCATTGTGTTCCACAACTAGCATTCAGCTTGTTATTTTTTTTATTTTTTTTTGAGAGGGGAATTTTTGTTCTTGACCTTGTTCCCCCTAAATTGTTGCACTTCTTGCACATTAAGTGAGTTCCTAGCTCACTTCCACTTGAGATTGTGAGGAAATTTTTTCAATGAGACACTTGTTCCTAAGTTGTTTCCCTCACAACTCCCTACAATACAAACTCAAGTCTTGATTTTGGGCACCCAAACAAGTTTGGGTTCCCTTGGGTTAGGACTAGCATTAAAAAATTCAACATTTCCACACTTCATGAAACAAGATTGTATGGAAGGAACTGAAGACTTACCTTTCCTAGGTTGTTGCACCTTTTGGTCCTTCCTTCTTAATCCAGTGAATTTCCAATGGTTCTTGAAAGCATAGTGCCCACGACGTTCCCAGTTCCCATGGCTTTGTTGGAAATGAGGTTGTGCTTTTCTCTCTTGAAACCTTGTTTCCCTACGAGGTTCCCTCTTCTCAGCTTGGTTCATCACCTTTGGATGATTACGATGTGCACCTTGGGCACTTGATTCTCCTTTCTGTTCCTCTTGTCTCTTGGGTTTGCACCGCACATGAATGCCATTGTTCCATGAAGCTTGCTTCTTTGATCTAGCTTGTTGTTCCCAAACCTTATGTGCCTTTTGTCCTCTAGCCCATGTGTGGTTTAAGGAACTATGATTTTCAAGATCTTTTAGCTTAGCCTCCAAGTGCGTGTTCCTGTCATTAGCACTTTGCAACCTTCTTTGAAGATGGAGCAATTCCTTATCTTCAAATTTTTGTTCCACCTGTTCCTTAACACATCTTAACTCGTAGAGTTTCTTCTCATTCATAAGGTTAGTGGAAACAAGCTTATCAACTTTAGATCTCAAGCTATACAACTCAGTTTGGTCAGAGGGAACAACAAAGTTTAGTTCCTTAGAAAGTTTCAAGTTTTCAGCTCTAAGACTTTCTAACTTAGCATGTAGTTCCCGATTCTCAGACATCAAGTTCCCAACATCAATTTTAAGAGAATAACAAGCATCACAAGGAATGGAAGAATAACTATCATGATTTTCAAGTTCCTCTTTCAGTTTTTCCTTTTCCTTCCAAATTTTCTCAATAAATTTAATTAGGGAACTTTTCTTATAATTCTTCAAATCATTGAAAAGATGGGAACTTTCACTTACCTCTTCTTCACAATCAGATGCACTTTGTTCCTTAGCAACAAAACAAGTACTTGTACTTGTCCATTCGTCAGATTCATCATCATGATTGTTCCCCCATGCATCAAAAAAGAAAGACACATTCCCTCTTCCTTTCTTCTTCTTAGGACAGTTCCTAATGATCTTCTCCCTTTCCTTGGTCACTACATCAAGTATCTTTTGTTGTTCCTCTCCCACAAGCTCTAGTTTTGTGGTGGGAACACTTCCATCATTTTTCCTTTGGAGATTTCCCTTGGAGTACAAGGAACGTAGTGCCTCTATGCAACAATCAACGTCATCACTTGTTGACAATGTCATATTGTTCCCTAATTACCTGCAAGTAACACACAATCTAGAGCAACCTCGCTCTGATACCAATTGTTGGAAAGTTGTGTGTTAGAATAGAGTCAAAGAACAGTTATGGGAACTGTTCCTTGGGCAGCGGAATAACAAATAAATATGCAGGTGATAGGCACAAAGAAGATAACAATATGGAAGTATAGGAACAAAGAATATTAAGGGAACAATTCGAGAAATTATAAGGAACGAGAACCAAAAGCATAAGATAAGTAAAGGGACACAGTTCCTTATAGAGGAACCCCACTTCAACCAACTAGTTGAATGGGTAAACCTCTACCTCCCTTGGAGGATTTTGAATGACTTACTTGTTTTATTGATTGTTCCTTAGTAACAACAGGCAAGACTCAAACTTCTCTGTTCCTACGAGTTCTACCTAACTCTAGCAACACTAATGAGTCTTCTCAACCAAGTTCCTAAGCAAACAACTCAACTAAGACAAGTAAACCAAACCTTGCACCTGGACTTCACTATCACAGTTCCCTTCCTCCTGGGAACGTCTTCCTTCCCTCTTACACTTGGACTTGACTATCACAGTTCCCTTGCTCCTGGGAACTTCTTCCTCGCCGTGGCTGAGATCAAACACTCGCCGTCGACCACCTTCTCTCTCTTAATGCTCTTGTCTTTTTGGATTTCTGAAGGGGTGAATTTTTCTCTTGGGCTTGTTCACTATTTATATCTAAAGAGCCTTGCTCCCCAATCCTCAACTTGGGAAATGTCAAGATTGCCCTTGTCTTGTTCCCCAAGTATGTACTTTCTCAACATGTGACTCTTGTTTTGAATTTGGTCAACTCTTGAAGCTCATCAAGCCGTTGGATGAATAGGCTCAGTCTGATGCATGGACTGTTCCTCTGTTTTGTCAGGAACATGTCTCCGTATTTCTCGTTGATGTGTTTTTTGGACTGGCTTGTGAGTTCCCTTAGATGGGAACAGTTCCTTCATTTTACACTGAGAGTTCCCTTCATTGTTCCCTTGATTGTTTCTTCTCCTAGAGCTTTTCTCTTGAGGAACTGTTCCTTGGATGGGAACAGTTCCTTCATATTACACTGATAGTTCCCTTCATTGTTCCTTTGAGTCTTTCTTCTCCTGGAGCTTTGGTCTTGGGGAGCTATTCCTTGGATGGGAGCAGTTCCTTCACATTACATTGTCGTTCCCTTCACTGTTCCTTTGAGACTTGAACCTTCATTGTTCCCATCATGTTCCTGGATGGGAACAACTCCTCATATTGCACTGGCGTTCCCATCACTGTTCCTTTGAGCCTTAAACCTTCATTGTTCCCATCATGTTCCTGGATGGGAACAACTCCTCATATTGCATTGGCGTTCCCATCATTGTTCCTTTGAGCTTTGAAACTTCACTGTTCCCATCATATTCCCTAGATGGGAACAGTTCCCATCATATTACACTAGTGTTCCCTTCAGTGTTCCTTCTTCTTGGTTTTTCTATCATTTTCAGTTGTCAAGGGAACAATGTCATCCTATTACACTGAGAGTTCCCTTTACTGTTCCCTCTATCAAGGGAACAGTTCCTTTCATCGTTCCCTTGAATCTTCATTCTTTGTCTTGCTTTTCTTGGAGCCTTGAACTTCACAGTTCCCATCACTGTTCCCTCCAGTTAGAGGAACAGTTCCTTTCATTGTTCCCTTGGACAGTTCCTTCCCTGAAACACTTCATAGAACATATCAAATGCCAAGGGTTTGTTATCATCAAAACCCAAAGGGGAAAGGGAACCTTGCCTTAACAATACATATACATATATAGTAACCAATGCGGTATAAACATATATTGGTTGCATTCTTAAGATCATATGTTGTATGTTGTAATTCATTCTTTGAGGTATATGGCTCTCGTATAAATGCATCCCAATTAATACTTCGCAAACATTAATGATTCCATAAAAATAATTAATAAGAATTGAATACATCTATAATTAATACTAAAGCATCAATAAAACATGTCACATATTGTTACCATATTAAGTAGCCGCACTTATGTCTTAAATTGCCTCTACATTAAGCCACTTTTTATATACAAACATGTTTCTTCCATGGTAATTCACATCATCATTACTTAAATTTATAATTTATTATGTCGGCATATTTATATATACAACATTTGTCATGTCATTACACATGCATCATCTCTATATTTGAAATTCTTATAAAATGTTGGTGCATGGCTCTAGGTTTATGATAGTACATTACTTGAATATTATTCCCTAATAGAGCATTCTTCTCCTAATCACCTACAATTATAATAAGATATTATAAAATATTTTCACAAAGTCCTAAAAAATATAAGTAATAGTCAAATATGAAAAAGATAAAAAAAATTCAAAAGATGATTTGTTGCCAGTGTCCTCTATTATATATGCATCTAAGTTGGATTTGCATAAATGTTGCTTTATTATAGCACGCATAAACTTCTCTTAAAGATTGAAAATGGATAAGAATACATTATAGCTACTACATAACATAGAAATGAAGATTCAACGGGGTCAAAATTGACATAAAATGTTAAGGAAATCTACCTAGTCTTTCCTTCCATTCATCATGAAAATTGAGTTAACAAGTTGACTTGTCCAACACTGATCTTTTCTCATTTCCTTGTATATTAATTGAGTAGTTATGTAGGAAAAATTACACTCATAAAAATTTGGATACAAGTCAATTATGAATGAAAAGAACTTAAGAGTTGATAGGTCAAATCCTACCCCATAAGTATAAAGGATCTGTTGTAGTACCAATGTATCAAACTCATGAACTGTATTGTACTAATTGTAACTTTTAGTAGACTGAGTCGTAAAATAAGAAAATATGGCAAAGTGATTTTTATCTAACAAACTAATTATAAGCAAGTAAATTGTAATGAACCAATAGGAGAAAAGCTTCTAAGATCAAGGATTCTCACAATAATGTTTCGGTAGACTTTAAGGGTTGAATGCACAAACAAAGTTTTGACTTTGTTTGAAGGCAATTGTCTAATGTAATCACTAAATTCTTTCCGATGTTCGCAAACGTATCTAGACTTAATTAAACATCCACTTTCGTGACTTACAAATTATAATGTAGACCCTTTTGAACATTTAGAATTTAAGACCAACTTGCCTCAACATCCGCTTTCACTTCTTGCAAACTAAACTTAATCTTAATATTTATATGACAATTGTTGATAGCATGTATTTAGGTGTTACTTTTAGGGCATATTTATGTTTAAATCTTAGGTAGTTGCATGCATTTTGCTTAGTATTAGTAGTTTTTGCATTTCAGTGTCTACTCTCGTGTTTCATGTGTTTTTAGGTCGTTTTGAGGAGCAAGAATTGGTTAAGTTGAAGGATACAAGATTGGAAGTATTCAAGTGTTTTTTCCAAGGATATTCAAGCCATTTCTGATGATCATTAATGCCCAAGAGGTTGTGGAAAAGAATGCTTAAATCCGAGACATCCATTGAAGTTGTTGTTTCAACGCCACTTGCTTCTAATGCTTATTTCGGGAGCTACAGTGATCGGATGCAGCTAAATTTGGTATCATTGGAAAGCTAACTCGAAGAGCTACAATTCATATTTACTCTGAGTCGAAATTCCCACTCTAAGGTGGTCAAAACATCTTCCGAAAGTACCGCTAAAATGTTGTCAGAAGCAGGGCAACGATCTTGGCGATTACTCACCGCGATTGCGGTTTTCCTCGACATCGAAGATCGCGGTTTTATATATCTATTTATCTTTTATTTTATATTTGTTTCCTTTTATCTTTTTATTGCGTGAATGTTCGAGACTATTTAAACCTACTTTTCAGGTTTTGTTTGACACCTCTCTTAGACCTAGTTTTCAATATTCCAGACTTTTGTATTTCTCTCTTATGGAGAACTAAACTCCTTTAATTCTATTCAAGTTGAAGATTTAGGATTCAAGTTTGTTGTGAGATTCTTTCATTCAGGTTTATTTCTATAGGTTATTTCAATTCTCTTGTGCATAATTAATATTGATTGTGTTGATTTCTGCTTGTCTGGCCAACTAGTTGAAATTAATATTCTATATTGCTAGATCTAGGTTTTCTCGTAGCAAAACCTAATCTTTGTAGCAACTCAATTGATTTAGGATTTGTTGGACTGAAACAATTGAGAAAGAGATTTGAATGCATGTTGATTGTTCTTACTCGTTGGAATTCAATTGCATGTATCTTACTTATCCTTGTTCTCATTGCTAATATCCCTGTTATTTATGATCGTTTCATGAGTTGTTTGGATATTAAGTTTGCATGTCTCGTTGCCATGTTATATTTCTGATCAAGATAGGAATAACCACAAGGAATAGCTTGTTTGAATCAATGATCCATAACTTGATGAAGAAAGTGGATGCTTGAATAGGATTGTTTCCCTAATTTGATAAAAATCCAATCTTTGCTTTGTTTAATTGTTTTACTTGCTTTAATTTCTCTAGTTTTAGAATTATAATTCCAAAATCCCCCCTTTATTACTATTAAGTTGATAATAATATTATTTAGAGTTACAAGTGTCTTTTGGGTACGACCCCGACTTACCAGCTATACTAGTTGAGTAATTAGAGATTTACTAGTTATACCCGTCGTGCCCTGCACGACTATGACTTAGTTTTCTTAGATATTTTATAACAAAAATATTAATAAAGAAAAATATAATATTAATTTTAATTTAAGTAATTTATTGCCAATAATATGTATAAAAAATGAATTTATTTTAAATAAAATAAAACAAATTAAATCTAGATTATTAAGTTTAAAATTGAAGATAAACATAGATTATTAAGATAAAATAATCTGCATTGTTCTTTTTCCTTGACAATATTACATAACCACGTTTAACTCGTTATACTCTTTGTTCTATGCACGACTATATGGATTTAATACTTAATTTTTTTAGTAAATAACATTTTAATTTAATATAAAAAAATAATGTATTTATTAGAAAAATCATTAAGTTGAGCCAATATATATAATTTGAGGTATATCCAAAGTTGTTAAGATGAATCCAATATAAGTTTGATAGCTTAATGATAATTTATTTATGACAAACTATAAATAAAAATTATATAATTAGAATCATTAAATTTTATAAATGTTTTACAAAAACAATTAAAAAGCCAAAAATTATGTAAATTCTGATAAATTTTTTAATCAAATTCAATTCTTTAAAAATCTTTTTAATAAAAATTTAAAAATATAATTAATAAGTAAAGATTACAAAAATATGAATGAATATAGAATTTTTTTAAAGATGAAAAATCTTTTATATCAACATAAATAATCCAAAAAAGAAATTAAGGAAAAGATAATATACTTTTTTTAACCAATATTTAATTTAGGCAAGTAATTATATAAATATTTAAAAAATTTAATTTTTTTTATCTAAATTTGTTTTTAGATAAACTTTCAATCTTTTACATGAACCTTTTACATAAATAGATAAAAGGATAAAGATAAAATTATTTTTTTTTAATTAAAATTCGAATAATTTTTTTCCAAATATAAAATATAGTGTAATAATATTTTTAGATAGATAAAAGTATAGTAAAAATATTTTCCTACCTTATTATGATAACAATCTATCATTATATATTACAAAAATCTTCTGTTTAATTTTTCCTTTCTTTTATTTTTTTATTAAATATATTAGAACGTTAGTTTTTATAAAAATTAGATAGATATTAAAAAATTTAAAAGAAAAAATTATAAATAATAAGAATACAAAAATATTTTTTAAATATAAGATGGGGCCATAATTTTTCTGGTCGCTCGAAAAGGTTCGGGTTTAATATATAGGTTTGGATAGATAGATGGATATTTCATAGACATTATCATTTATACGCCTATTTTTATTTCAAAGATATATATGTGATCATATGTACATATTTTTTCTTATATCTTTTTAATTTATCTTTTACAAATATAATAATAATAATATCCTTTTTTATCTATATTGGTAAAATATACTAATATTATTTTATCTTTATGTTTATTTGGAGATAACTTTTTTGCATAATTAACTATCAAAAAAACTATTATTTTAATAAAGGGGTGATGTGGTGCAATATGGTGGAAGAAATTGCTCCGGCTTTAGTTATTAGTAATAGATAGATAGATTATTCTACTTTTTCCGAGAAGCCATATTGACTTTTTGACAAATATAAATTTTTTTATATAATACAACTTATAAAATTCAAGGACAAATAAACACCATAATAGTAATAGAAAATATAAATTATTAAAAAAATGCACATGATTTTTAAAAGTGGAAGTAAATATAATGTTTTTCATCGCATTAGTTATTTATAAGGAATGTACGTACTTTGTAGATGTGAAAGAAATCACAATTGAGCTAAATACATTCACCTAAATATGTTTCCTTAAGTACCTCTCACACAAATATACTTAATGTTAAAATTCGGGTTCATTTCAGTAAATTTTCAATATATTTAGAAGACGTTTATTTATAATTGTAATTAAATATGACAGATAAATGATGTGGCAAAATATAATATGACATGTATAAAATGTTATGATATGGCTTAAGGAAAAGTTGACATGTGTTACAATCCGAGGTGGCGCATTCTCGGAACGCCATGTGGAAAAAGCTGAGATGGCGCAACGTGGTGGCTCCAAACCTTATTGCTTTTATATATATAGTAGATTTTTGATTTGGCATGACGACTTTTAGCCAGTCAATTGTTGTCACACAAGAGAAATCAAGACACTTTCACAAATCACTATAAAGGAAACTCAGGTTCAAATCCTAGGCATCCAAAAGAAAATAGTACATTTTAGTCTCAGTTACCTATCTGACTACTTATCAAAGTTATTGTCTTTCATTCTCAAACCTTAATAAGTTCCTATTCACTCAAGTTACTATGGCAATAAGCATCTAGGATTCAATCAAACAAAGCTTCAAACATCAGATCGTGCAATTTAATAGATTTGTCTACCTACACATTGGTGGGTGCACCCCAATCTTAGAATTGAGACTTTATCTAGACATGAAGAGGGAAGAAATCGATTTAACGAAGAGATTAAAGATATCAAATTGCATAAACCAACAAACTTGATTAAAATCCAACAAATACAAACTCCAAAGCCAAGAGAATCTCCAATCTCCAACTAGAACCCCGACTTGTATTTCGATCAATAATAAAACCCAAAACTCTTAAAACAATCGTGGTGTGTTTCTTGACTACCCCACCAAATACCCCACCAACTACCCGGTTGGGTAGTCTTTCAGAATTCTCGCTCCGAAATGAGACATTAGTACATAACCCTAGAAAGAACCTGGTTGGGTAGTTCTCAAGAGAACTTACCCCAGCAAGAACCCGGTCAACTATCCGACCCGATAGCCTTCAGTTGGATTTACCTTGGTAGGGTAAACTACTCGAGCAAGGACCCGACTTCTTCCCAGCTTCATCTTCTTTGACCTTGGATTCCTCATCTTGACTTCCTTTCGATCTCCTTGACTTCTTCATACTCATAGTATGACCCGATTTTCTTCTAATTAGGCATGAAATACTGAAAAAGTAGATACTGAACCACAAAACTAACCAAAACAACTAATTTAGAAATTCAAGATGCAAGCCAAAAACATAACTAAATATGATCTAAAATGTAAGTCATTAAGAGTGTCTTCTAGTAGAGGAGAGGCGTCGGGATTGCCAATATCAATTTATAGTCTATATCAACATTAACAAACATGTTGAAGGAAGAAGTATAATTCATACACATTTTTGTACTATTTGTTTATATATAGATTCAAGGCGCAAAAGACATGTGTCCATAATTTTTTGTACATGCGCAAAAGACATCCTAAATATATATAGATTTAAGGTGCAAAATACAATGCATATCTAGCATGAACTTTCAGATAATTATATACTTTGAACTCCACTATATTATGATATTATGATATGAATATGTGCATCAAATATGTGAATACTTTGTTAAACGTTTTATTTTTTAATGCAAGGGGAAAACTTGAAATAAAAACTATTATTTTATTCAAAAAATACAGTGTATTATTAAATTCATGTCTCTTTTAATCTTAATCATTTATTCTATTCAATTTAAGGGACAAGAGTCCTCATTTGTCCCTAATTTCCCTAATATTAAGGAATAAATCCACATAAACCACCTTCTAAATTACCAGAAAACTAACAACAAAATATTACAAGAAAAGAAAAACTTTTAAGTAGGACGGCTAGGAAAAAGCCTTGTTTCCATCAGTATATTTTTTTTGTTCGAAATCATTCCATTGTTAATTAATATTGGATGTTTCTGTCAATTCAGTGATTAGTGATTAGCACTTCCGATCGATCCAAAGGTTCTTTATAGGCTTATTTGGACGTATATATAATATAAATATAAAAAACGGTTGAAAAATCGATATAAAAATGGCACCAACAAAATACATGCACTCCACGATCTCCTAAACATGATGATATCTTCTTCTTCTTCTCCTTGGCCTCTCACAACAATTAACCCCTCAAAACAGGAAAAACGGAAAAAAAGACAAACATCAAAGTTGTAGTTAATTGAATCCTCTGTTTCTCAACAGAAGAAAAGAGCTAGGAGGAGGCCTTCCAATTGATTCATGGATTGCGGCTCGTTCGATCCCAAGGAAGCAAATTAAAGGAGATCGATCAGAATTCAGAATTAGTAGTAAGGTGGTGGGTTGTATACTATAATGGTAAAATCATTCGAGTTCCACAAATCAGCCTCGTTTAAGCTAAGGAAGATGTTTGAGATGATGAGGAACCAGCCCAACGGCGATGCAAGGAGAGCAATCAGCAGAGGTACTAGTAGTAGTCACAAGGTTGCCATGTTGACCCTCACCAGCAAACCCGAGTCATCGGCTCAATCTAGTACGTACCTCCTTCCTTGACTCTTCTTTAACGAATTAATGGTGTCAAATTTATTTATAATATACACCACTACTACGTGCTCTAGATATGGAGTTGATGAAGGAGAGGTTTGCAAAGCTGCTTTTGGGTGAGGACATGTCTGGTAGAGGCAAGGGCGTTCCATCTTCCCTCGCTCTCTCCAATGCCATCACTAATCTCGGAGGTAATTAAACACAAAAAACTTATTATCATTCTATCAATGAATTAAGTTGGATCTTGAAATACCCAAAGACGACTCCATCCAGATCTAAAACTGTAAACAAGCATGACACAAGTCAAGAACCCGGCCAACCCACAGCCTGATCATTGACGACTCCAATTCTGATTTGATTATAGTATAAAATAAATAAAGATCTTGGCTGATGATAGTTTTGGGGAAATGAAAATTGCAGCTTATGTGGTGGGTGAACAAAAGAAGCTACAGCCAATGAAACCAGAGAGCAAAGAAAGGTGGAGAAAAGAAGTTGACTGGCTTCTATCTGTGACGGATCACATTGTTCAGCTGGTTCCTTCTAAACAACAAAGACCTGATGGAACATTCATGGAGGTTGCTTACTTTTTAACACCAATTTCGTACGCTCGCTCATCTGTAGCTTTCTCTAACTCATAATTAATTCCTACCCATGATTTAATTTACAGGTCATGGCATCCCGACAACGAAAAGATCTCGTCGATAACATCCCAGCGTTACGCAAGCTAGATGCCATGCTCATGGTGAGGACCGAAACTGATTCTTATGATAGAGTGTATGTAAGAAGAATCTAACCAACAAAAGTTTCATGATCGAACAGGATTGCCTAGATAGCTTGACAGGCCAGAATGAGTTTTGGTATGTGAATCCTAATGACCTAGACGACTCGGAGAAGAACAACAACAGCCAAACAGATTGGTGGATCCCGGAGGTCAAGGTTCCAGAAAACGGGCTGTCGGAAAGGACCCGGAAGTTGTTGCACAATCAGAGAGAGTGTGTCAACCAGGTCTTGAAGGCTTCAGTGGCTATCAATACAGAGGTTCTATCAGCTATAGAGATCCCAGAATCCTACATTGACAGTCTTCCAAAGGTATACACATATATAGAGAGAGAGATGGATGTCTTCTCTTAATTGGGTTGTTTAAGAATGCCTCAATCGCGATTTGTTTGTTTGTTTTCTGTGGTGGCAGAATGGTAAGGCGAGCTTGGGTGATATGATATACAAGAGCATCACAGATGAATCATTTGAGCCTGAGCAGTTTCTGGGAAGCATGGATCTTTCTTCTGAGGACAAAGTGGTAGACCTAAAGAACAGGATCGAGGCCTCAATCGTCATCTGGAAGAGGAAGATGGTTCAGAAGGACGGAAAGGCTTCATGGAGTTCCCTTGTCAGCTTGGAGAAGAGGGAGCTTTTCGAAGAGAGGTCCGAGACCATCTTGCTTATCCTCAAGCATTACTTTCCGGGAATTCCTCAATCCTCACTCGACGTAGCCAAGATTGAGCATAACAAGGTATGTATCTATGTTCAAACCAATAACTAATAACTAAAATCTAAAAACTAATTATGCTATTATGCACAAACTTTACAGGATGTGGGTCATGCAGTGGTAGAGGGCTACTCAAGAGTGCTAGAAAGCTTGGCCGCTGCAATAATGTGCAGGATTGAGGAGGTCTTGCATGCTGACAGTGATAGCGTGGCTCAAAACTCGTCCATCGAACTAAACAGGACAGCCTCACTTGAGAGGACCAACTCCGACGCACCTGCAGGTTCAGTGACTCTCCTGGACTTCATGGGCTGGAAGCTAGACCAGGGAGACGATCTCAAGAAACTGAGCTTGCCAGATTTTGATGGAGACAACGACAAGCTTATGAGCAAAATGCCGCTCCCAGAAATCAAAAGGATTTCGTACCTAGAGAGGCTCGAAAACTGGGGTGGGGTGAGAAGTCCCACTGCTAGGCATTAAGGAAATACAAGCTTATGTTGGATATGCATATATACATGTGTGTATATATATTTTTATGTAGTAAGACATGAGGGTTTATTATGCTGAGTTAGATCATTTTATAGGAGTCCTGTCCTGCCTTTCTTGGTTTTAAGGGAATGTTGGGATTTGTAACCACTTAATTTTATATATCTTGTTTTGCAAATCTTTAGGAGATGCTTTAACTGGCTTCTTCATTAGTTGCCTAGTGTGATATGAATGTTTTGACAATTTTTCCCTTGTGTATTAAACAGTCTGATTGATCTTAAACTCCTTTTTTGTTAACTTGTGTTCCTTTTTGTGTCTGGGTAAGTTTAACAAAGAAGAAACTTAAACTGTGTGCTGAGAGGCTGAGAGTCCAGAAGGGAGGTTTACATGCAGAGAGAGGGCTGTGAGTTGTGACTAATAAATAATATTCTTCAACTTAAGAAAATTTTCTAATGTATAGAATTCTGTAGGAAAGAGATGTCAGACGAAATGCAGGAAAGAGTTTCCTTTTCCCAATACTAGTACTTGACACTGTTGTTTGGAGAGCCAACATCAACAATTGCAATAAGCTCAAGTGAATCAATTGAAGCTGTTAGGTGTATTGACTCAATATCTCCTCATGCTTTATCTACTTTATGCTGTGCACCAAACAGACCGCAAGCCTAGTTTCCAGCTCTTTCGAAACTAGACTCTTTTTTTTACCCCTGCTTATGTTAGCTAGGAGCTGACCAAGAATATATGTGAATGACAACAATCACCTAATAGAACTTGATTTGGCACCAGCCTTGAGAATAACAGTTACAACTTTAGCTTTGTTTTGTTTCTGAGGTGAATTCAGAATTTAGGTGCATTGGGCTTCAACCAGCAACAATTTAGTGGGTGTGCTAGATGTAATAGGTAAAAGTGGAATTGACTATATCTTGGTGTGGTGTAATATGGGAGGAACATATTTCAATCAGCACATTATGCAAAAACTATAATCGAAATATAAAAAAGGAGACTTCTGCATCTCATTTGTAGGTAACAAACAAACAAAATATCCAAACAGAAGTTGCTACTGTCCAAGAAACTTTTATTTCAACACAATGTAAGGGTACAGATTATCCTTTTCCAAGGATTCTAATCTCAAACATCAAACTTTTCTTTTTTAAAATTAAAAAAGAAGAAGAAAGCAAGAAAAAAGAAAAAGAAAAACATGACCGGCGCTGTATCCCAAAGGACACGGAAAAAGGGTCAGTTGATATCCTGTAGTTACATAACATACCAATGGGGATAATTTAGGTGCACTGGGTAACAGCAGCATGTATAGCATCTGCAAGATGAGGCACCTTCTGTGCACTCAGTCCAGCCATGCTTATCCTCCTGCAAGACATTTTCACAAGACCTTGCTAGTAAATAACTTTGATCAAATTTAATTGAATCTAACGAAACCCCTACGTCTGCCATTACAGATCAACTTACCCGTCAGATGTCATGTAAATGTGATACTCTTTGGTCATGAAAGCAACTTGCTCTGGGTTCAAGCCAGTGAAAGTGAACATTCCGATCTGCTTGATGATATGGCTCCAATCTCCTGGTGTGCCTGTAAAGTAAACAATTGAGATATATAATGTATACACTAACGAGTAAATCAAAGGCAAGAAAAGAATAGAGGTCAAAGGTAAGAGACCCCAGCAAAAATATTGTACCCACATACCCTTAGCTGTTAGAGCATCAAATAGCTGTGTACGCATGCTGATTATCCGATCAGCCATTGCCTTCAGCTCAACAGTCCATTCATTGAATAAGTCACTGCAAACATGTAAAAAAGAAGAAGCAACGATAAGAATAAGCATCCCAGTTAACAAAAATAAAGATACAATTTCTTCTCATCAGTGTACGCCAGATTGTACATCCCACCAATGCCTCTCTCGCAATGCTATTACAAATATCCAGCTGTCTCTATATATTTAGAACTCTTATCAACTTGAAAGAAAATTCAGTGCAGATACGTACTTATCCTTGAGGATGGTAGCTACAATAGAGGCACCATGGATAGGAGGGTTAGAGTACATTGGTCTAACAACCAGTTTCAACTGGCTTTCAACCCTGGCAGCTACATCAGCTGTCTTGCAGACCTGCAAAAAGACAGTTTAATCAGAAATCGAGCAAGAAAATGGTCTGTATATAGCAACAGCCAAACATTAAGATTAACTATCAGCACGTTGTTGAGGTTCTCTGTTCCTTTGAATGTTTTACAGTAGGGTCACAAAATGAACAAAAAGCTTTGCATCAGCAACTTACAATCTTTGGAAATGAGTTTATATTTCAACTAAAAGAAGAACCATGAGCCAAAAAACTCTAACTACATCTTAATAATATTAGTGCTAATTCTAGAAACAAATGACTAGCTCTTAGCTTAAAAATTTTACATGAAATTGTTCATAGATCTAGACAAAGTAGAGTAAAATATGTAACTTGCAAGATGATGTTCAGAAAAGACAACTCATCAGCAAACAATCAAAAGCACACCCTTTTCACCACAATCTACGGGGAAGTACTTACAATGCTAAGAGCACCAACACGTTCTCCATAAAGTCCCAGATTTTTCGCATAGCTTTGAGCAATAAACATTTCACCTCCATCAGCAGCAAACATGCGAACAGATTCTGCGTCTGCATCTAGACTGCCACTTGCAAATCCCTACAGTATTCGTTACTGTCGAGTCAATTCCAACAGGGCTAATCCTCTGTCGGTTTGTCCATCAAAAAAGATGTAAGACAATGCAAACAATAGTGAAACTTAGCAGTTACCTGATAAGCACTGTCAAAGAATGGCAACAGTCCCTTTGACCTGATCAACTGCCTTATTTGTTCCCATTGTTCGAGAGTAGGGTCAACACCAGTTGGGTTGTGAGCACATGCATGGAGAAGCACTATTGCTCCTTCTGGAGCAGCTTCAAGATCCTGTACAAGACCTGCTCTCACATGACAACACCAATCATCATTCAATAGAACCAGACCATATAAAATCTATGCACTACAAAATATACTAGGAGAATGTATAGCAAACTTAAGGATAAGCCAGTAAAAGTGAAGAAGACGAAGTATAAAGTTTCTAACCTTGGAAGTCCAAACCCTTTGTGTTCGGGTCATAGTAGCGGTAACTCTTAACCTCCAAGCCTCCAAAAGTAAAGACCTTAATATGGTTTCCCCATGTAGGTAGAGGAATATATATCAAGCGCTGGAGTGCAAGAGAAAGGAATCCATAATAGTCAATAAAAATAAGTTGAAAAATAGAAAAAGATGAAACAGTTACAGAACAAACATGCTGACTGATGTCAAACAGATTACACGAACAAGAGTCAGATGTTTACATTATGGTGGTGCCTTGCAATAAATTCACTCCCAACCCTCAATGATCCAGTTCCAGATAAGCCTTGGGCAGTAGCAATTCTGTTTTCCAAAATTGCAGGGCTGCAACAAGCAATACATATGCACAATGGTAAACCTAAAGAACACAAACTAGAAAAAGGAAAGGAACTCTACTACTAATGACGTGAATTTCACCACCAACCACACATGAAGTGGAAAAAATGCATCAGATTCAGGCTTTGTTACAGGGAAATGGAAACGATACGGACAAGAGAAATGTATAGTTAGTAGTTACCATCATTTTACACTAGGAAATGAGTTTCCGGCACAAAACGAAAACAGGAAATTCTGTCCTATTAAATTTTCCAGGTAACATAGGATTCAAGAGGCCACCTCTTATGAAATAAACTATCAGAAAAGTCTACTACTACTACTACTACACCATATAGAAAAACAAGATATCATTAGAAAGGAAACCCCTTGCAGAAGAAGTGGACTATATTTGGATCTATATTAGAGATGCCAGCAAATACAGGGCTTATTTCCAATGTTCAGGATAGAAATTATATCCTGCTGCTGCCCTCCAGAAGAAATATAAGTTCAGTAAATAGAAAAGGATTCAAATTTACCTGTCAGAACCAAGAATGAGCTTTGCAGTCAATTTATTGAAGTCTGCAAGTCCAAGAATGGGAAGATACTCCTTAACACGTGACCTAATTCAATTACAAAAGGACCATAAGGAACTATTTCTCACAATCATGCTTCAACATTAACCAATTCTACTAGAAACTTACGGATCATTCACCAAAAGTTGTTCAGCCTTCCTGACTACATTCAAAACCAGAGGCTTTCCCTCCTGCCATACAAAGTATAAACCGACCAGGTCAATATTAGCACTTCAATGTTTGAAATAATTATTTGCTATATATAATCAGATGGTTGCTGTAAGAGAATCAAAAGCAGTAAGAGCTGAGTAAGCATACCTCAGTTCGATAAGCACCCACACCCAAATTAAGCTTGAGAGGACTAGGGTCCTTGTTGTAAGCAACTGTAACCTGTTTATTCAATGCAAATTGATCAAAAGGTTGCCAAAGATGTAATATTTTTAACATGCTGGAAGCAGATGCTAAACAAGTTTGGCTAAAGTAAACAGAACAGCTAAAGCAAATGTGAGCATAATGCTGCTCACAGTTGGACTTGTTTTTTTTTTGGTAGAAAGTTGGACTTGTTTAATGGTTCAGATATTTGGTTACAATTGAAAAAAAAAAAACATACCAAGCCAACGCAAGAAAGGATAGAATGTAACAGCCAATTTGATTCTCAAACACCAACAAGACCATATGCCCTTTGTTTCAATAACCCGGAAACATATACAAGGGCTGAGAGAAAACTCCTTCCCCCACTAGAGGAATGTAATACATGCATGATCCGACTGTTGGAACTAAATGGAAGAATACTCGATTCTGCTAAATTGTCCAATCTGGTAATAGAAAAAATGTAGATGCTAGTAGTAAGAGTTCACTTTTATGTTGTGATAGTTGACCTTTCCCGGAAGAAACTAGAAACAGCACACTGTTTTCAAGACTATCGATCTAGTATCAACGATGGAAGTTCATATCACTAAGCAGAATGGCAAAATTCACACAACGAGGGGGGGGATCAATTACATTGATAGTTCCAGCAAAAAGAATTCGAAACTTGCAGACCGCGATCAAACAAAATTTGCGGACAACAGTCAACAGGTAAAGACATGTTTTAGAAGATCAATTCGAACTAAGGCGATAAAAAATTCGATCAAAAGCAACAAGATCTCGAACCAGTACTACTAAGAGACAAAAATTCGATCTTAAATCAGGAGAAATGAACTATCAGGCAAATCCAATTACAGCCTTCACACACATCAACGAATCAACAGAAAAAGGATGAAACGAAGAGGTAAACTGATAGGAGTACTACCCCAAGAATAGGATCTTCAGGGGCCTGAGCGATGTTAGCGAAGACAGAATCCATGGCAGAAAGGAAGAGCAGATCGATGACGGCTTTGGTTCTGGTAAGGGGGTGTCTGTAGAGGGGGCCCTTTTTATAACGTTTTGGTTGGCTTTTTATACAAGCAACTAACCCGAGACTGTAAAATTTTGGGAAAGTTGCCTTGCCTGCAACATACTCTGACAGAGTTGAACGGATTTTGATATTTTCGATAGAAATATAGTGGGCGCTTGAATCAGTGGGCGTGGGCGGGCGCCGCCTTCCTTCCTAGTTCCTACTCTACATAATTTTTCCCTTTTCTGGTGGTTATACGGACGTCCATGTGATACTATTCCATTTCACCCCTATCATTTATTTATAAATTATAGAGCTCCTTTAAACAATATTTATTATTTTAGACTGAATTTTTTGCTAAATAATACTTACTATTTTACATATTTTAACAAGATTTTTTCAATTTTATCCTCACAAAAAATAGCCAAAAACTAATTTATTTCCTATATTCTAAAAATAAAATAAAATTAATTAATTATAAAGAATATTTAGGTAAAATTAAACAGTTTTTAATTTTTTTTATTAATTCTTATAATGACAATTATTTTTTAATGGAGGGAATAAAATATTTTATTTTTCAAAATGTATCTTTTACATTTTTTTAAAGAAAATGAGAAATGAGAATTTTCATTTTCATAAGCTTTAGGATAACAAACTGCGCAAAGTTTATACCAAAAAAATACACAGCATAAAGTATTTAATTAATTAATATTATATGACAAAGTCGCCTTCATATCCCTAATAATAAATTGATGCTGAAGTTTGAAAAGTACTTATATACTTTAAAGTATTCTAGTGTGTGAGCATGCGACCCCTCATCAGCATCAACAGTAATCTAGTTGTGGCATCTTTATATTGTTTTCAAAATAACCAAGAAACTAGTTGAGATTGAGAAACTCGCGGGACTGAAAATCATACAATATTAGAAATTTAGAATATCAATATAAAATATAACTTATATGTATCTATTACAGTAATTAAATTTATATAAGTTATAGGAATTAATTTTTTTAGATCGTATTCTATACTTTAATCGAATATATTTAAATAATATTTTCATCATTATTTGTAGAAATTTTGTCCCAAATTTAGATTGAAATTATCATCATTACTATATACTAAAGTGGAGGTTAAAATAATATATAAAATGATCCCACAATGAACCACATTATCCATCTTTTTTAAATTAATTGATTTGTCGAAATTGAATTGAATTATTTCAATTAAGTATATTTATATATCAAATAAAACAATCAATCAATATGTTAAATTTATTTTTGGATAAGATGGTTTTTTTAGATAAGATAAATATATATAATTTTATAAAAAATATTTTTTCCTCAATAAATTTCTAAATAAGATAAATATAATTTTTGGATAAGACAGTTTTTCAGCTAAAAATGAGTTGCTATATTTACCCCTGAGCATGAAATAGAATCCATTTGTAATATGCAGGGGCCAGGGGCTTTCAGATGAACGGCCAATACTTACGATGAGATCAGGCTCTTCATACACTGAAAAGTTGAACAACATATACATATACATAATACATATATAGACAAACCATGCATATTTGTGGCTTCACACATAAGATATAATCAAATACTACAAACCAGCCTTTTCTCAATTATAAATATAACGTACGTCTTAAACTAAATGACAAGCATGCACGTCTACTTCTTGCTTCTTCGAATGAGCGACACAATATCCTTGTCTTGGATCCTCCATTGCAGTCTCTTACGTCCATGTTTCTGCACCATCTACGAAGTTCATTAAACCAAACAAAACCCAAGACTTCATTACCGTCCATTTGCTAGCTAAGTGCTTGTAAAGTATGAATTTAGAAAAAATCGATCACCTGAAAATGGAAGGCGGCTCTTTTCGTTTGCTGCGGATTGGAGAGTTCATCGCGAACTGGGAGCACTGCGGAATGGGAATACAATGGATTAATGAGATCCTAGTCAAATTCTTGCAAGAAAACGTACAATTTGTTACCGGAAGCTAGGGAGGATTGAAGTGTGTTGTAGTCAGCATCGGACATGGATGGAGATCTGTAGAGAGGAGGGATCTTGTTTGTGGTTGTGTACATGAAAAGAGGCAGATCCTGTTCTATTTTCTGCTCATGCTTGTTCTTTTTGATTATACTATCTGCCTCATCCACACAACTCTCGACTTCCCCCCTGCGATGTGATCAAATTGTCAGCATTTGATTTGAGAGTATGTGTTGTATAAGGTGACCAACAAAATGCTTAAACAGCTGGTTTCCGCATGGCATTCAAGATTTTCTTTCACATAATGAAAATGGCTATCAATGTTAATAATAGTACTGTAGTACATATATAGAGCGTTTGTGTAATTAATGTAGCCTAACATACATGACCTGCATTAAACAGCTAGTTTCCACATCAGGAAAGGAATTTAAGATTTTGTTTTTTGTTTTTTCCTTTGTCAAAAGACTATCAATGTTAATAATAGTTGTACATATATAGAATAGAGCGTTTGCGTAATTTAATTAAGCCTAACAAACATCAACATTAAACAGCTGGTTTCCACATCAGGAAAGGCATTCCAGATTTTCTTTTTGTTTGTTCCTATGTCAAAAGACTAGAAGCAAAACAAAACCAACCCTCTTTAACATATTGAAATGACTATCATCAATTTTAATAGTCGTACGTATATAGTGTTTATGTACACTTGCCTAACAAACGTGAGCATTTAATTAATAACATAAGAGTAGTAGAGAGAGGCAATGAGTCAAGTACCTCTTAGATTGCTCCTCTGGTTTCTCCTGATTTGAGATAGCTGCTGAGGATGAACAAAGCACAACACAACAAACACAACCGGATACTACATTTCAATTGTCATGAACCAAACAACTAGCCTAAAATTCAGTATTAAGAAGAGAATTAAAGAACAACAAGGTGTTGAGACTTACGCGGTGGCAATAGGTAGCGCGAGAAATGCCTTGGAAGCACAACTCTTGGGCAAAGCCTAGACAGCACAAGAGTGTGGTTGTATTCTCCGTGTAAAGTAACTTTCTAAAATTACCCAAATACATACAACACCAGTCAAGTCAGTAAAAAAAATACCACTCGATCTCAAGTGTCAACTTAGTTATCAATTAATATTCAGGCTAGTAGGGTCAATATATATATGTGTGTGTGTGTGTAACCTGTTGAAGGCAGTTGATCCGGAGGTCAGCCTCGGAAAGGACTAGTGTGTGGGTTTGGCTGATTGTTGAGTCGAGATTGGCTGAGACGCAGCCCAGATGATCCACTACACTAACCACCGCTCTGCATATGTACTCCCTTGTGTTGTCAATCACCCTATTCAAATTATATTAATTTATACATAGTGTTTGTTTAATTAGAAGAAAGGTTGATGGATTCCCTTTAATGAGATTGAACAGAAGTTGATGTTCATGTATATTAATAATCATCAAAAGAAAAGCAAAGGGAAAAATGTTGGATTACGTTCTCTTTTCTGGGGCAATCTTGAATGCAGATTCACAGTAGTCAGCTGCATTGTGGATTTGAGACTGCAGTTCCCTCAGCTCCTACACACACACACACACACACACACACACAGAGATAGAGTGTATCTTTTTTATTTAGAAGAAAAGGGCAGATATAGAGAGTGAGAGCTTGTATATGATGAACATACTTTAAGAGAGTTGAGAAACTTGAGTGCAGCTTCTGATTCTGTTACTGGGTCTAGGGGAACTTGAGAGTTACACCTCAACATCCTTGCTTATCTTCTCTTGCTTCTTCAATGGCTGGGAATTTGGCAAGCTTATCTCTGCTTCAATTCCATTGGAAACCCCTTTTTGTTTGGCTTGGTTGGATTTGGATGATGATGATGATGCCAAACCAATTATAAACAAAAGAAACAAGGCAATGTTTGGAGAACAACCCCACAGCCTCACCTCTACATACACTTTAAAAGAAGATGAGATACAAACCCACTAATCTCTGAAACAGCACAGGAGATGATTTGCATTACCAGTTTACCACCACATTGCACTTGCACCCATGAACTTTTATATCATGAAAAGCATATTTTAAGATCGATTTCCTGCCTCAGTGATTCACCTGCTGTTATGTTGTTTCATTGCTTCATTTACAGTGATGACAACTGACATGTCAAGCCCGCACAATATTTTCTTCTTTAATTTTAATTTCAATTGAATCAATTGGCGCCATTGGTCCCTAGATACGGCCTTATGTAGGGACCAATGGCGTCAGATGATTACAGTGACAGAGCGGTAGAAGGGAAGGCCTGAAGGGAGTGCCTTGCTCTCTTCCTTCTTTCTGTTTTTAGTTTCTTGGTTATCGTTTTCTCGGTTTTCTAGAGTACTTTTTCACTTTTCGCTTTTTTCTCCCCTTATAGCTTTTCTATCTTTGTTTCTATCCTCCCCCCTCCTTTCTTACTTTGGGCCCTCCTTAGATACCCTCCTGACGTCAAGTTGGGGTAAGGGTGCGTACATCTCCACCCCCCAGATCCCGTACATACCGGATTCCACTTGGGTAGATGTTGTTGTTATAAAGCTCCGACTAATTTAACCCAGCACAAGTCCACTGAGGGTCCCTTTTAATAGGTCTTGTTCAAATAGTGATGGTTTAATTCTGTGCAAACAAGGAATTTAGTATATTTTCTGGGTAAGTGGTTCAAATTTCTTCCATGATGAATCCAAATATATTGTCCATAGAGCTCTGTTGACATCTACAAACACTGCAACTCATCACTCCAAGTAAACTTGTCATTGTCTAGCCACAAACATAAGCAATCCTGGCCACAGCAGAAACCCAGCCAAAAAACAAAGCAGCCTCAATCAACCAACTGACCTTGATCATTGCTCACTTTATTGCTTGTCCAGATCAAGGCCCACCAACAATGCTTATTCCAACTCATAACGTGGGCATTTGATTCCAGTATTGGAAATGGGAACACGTTTAATATCCTATTACAATTGTACAAATTACAAACTACACTTGAATATATGTAAAAAAAAAATTATATAGTCAGGTAGTAGAGCCACCAGAATAGAGAAAACAATGGCATCTAGAATGCAAGATGCCAGTGCATTTAGACGAGTATGCAATTGTTTTAATCTGTGCATAGAATGTGGTTAAATGATAGAAACTTCTCTGTTCTAAACTACATGAATAACTTAAACATTGAGCTGTGCCACTCTCCGTTAGCTCTCAGGCAGTAAAGATAATAATGATCAAATCCTATATTAGATGATTCGAATACCTTTCTTGGATTTTCCTTCTTCAGATCCTTCTGTACAATAACTTGTGGATTTTTTGGCTACTGCTACAAGTAGAGGCCGGCGCCAGTATTCTAGAGAGATTATTGAAACATCAGTTACCCTATTACTGGAGAAGGCTTTATTTGGAGGGTGAAGCAACTGATTTTACTGCACCATTGCTAACTGGTTCCTGCTGGTTCCCATTCTCAGATCTTGATTTGCCATTGCCAGCGCCATTGCAGGTTACTTCTTCTTCTTGCACGTCTGTGTATCGTCTAGAACTTGAGAAACTTGAGTGACTCCTTCTTCTTGCTTCTTCGAATGAGTGACACGATATCCTTGTCTTGGATCCTCCATTGCAGTCTCTTACGTCCATGCTTCCGCACCATCTGCGAAATTCATTAAACCAAACAAAACCCAAGACTTCATTACCGTCCATTTGCTAGGTGCTTGTAAAGTATGAATTTAGAAAAACTTTGATCACCTGAAAATGGAAGGCGGCTCTTTTCGTTTCCTGCGGATTGGAGAGTCCATCGCGAACCGGGAGCACTGCGGAATGGGAATACAATGGATTAATGAGATCCTAGTCAAATTCTTGCAAGAAAACCTACAATTTGTTTGATTGATTAATATTGGAAGCAAGGCAACTAGGCAAGGCATGGGTTACCGGAAGCTAAGGAGGATTGAAGTGTGTTGAAGTCAGCATCGGACATGGATGGAGATCTGTAGAGAGGAGGGATCTTGTAGTAGCTGTTGTTTGTGATTGTGTACATGAAAAGTGGCAGCTCCTGTACTATTTTCTGCTCATGCTTGTTCTTTTTGCTTGTACTATCTGCCTCATCGACACAACTCTCGACATCCCCCCTGCGATGTGATCAAATTGTCAGCATTTGATTTTATAGTATGTTTTGTATAAGATGACCAACAAAATGCTTAAACAGCTGGTTTCCGCATCAGGAAAGGCATTCAAGCTTCTTTTTTTTTCATATGTCAAAAGACTAGAAGCAATGAGTCAAGTACCTCTTAGAGTGCTCCTCTGGTTTGTCCTGATTTGAGATAGCTGCTGAGGATAAACACAGCACAGCACAGCACATCACAACACAACCGTATACTACATTTCAATTGTCATGAACCATACAACTAGCCTAAAATTCAATAAAATTGAAGAACGTGTGAAGGCTTACGCGGTGGCAATATGTAGCGCGAGAAATGCCTTGGAAGCACAACTCTTGGGCGAAGCCTAGACAGAACAAGAGTGTGGTTGTATTCTCCGTGTAAAATAACTTTCTAAAATGACCCAAAGAAGACAATGAATTAATATTCAGATTCATTACAGAGTGGATCAGCAGGGTGAAATGATTAATGATATATATGTGTGAGTGTGTGACCTGTTGAAGGCAGTTGATCCGGAGGTCAGCCTCGGAAAGCACTAGCGTGTGGGTTTGGCTGATTGTTGAGTCGAGATTGGCTGAGACGCAGCCCAGATGATCCACTACACTAACCACCGCTCTGCATATGTACTCCCTTGTGTTGTCCATCACCCTATTCAAGTTATATATATATATATATATATATAGTGTTTGTTTAGAAGAAAGTCAAGAAAAGTTGATTGATTTCCTTTACAGAAGTTCATGTTCATGTATTTCAATTATCAAAAGAAAAGCAAAGGGAAAAATGTTGGATTACATTCTCTTTTCTGGGGCGTTCTTGAAGGCAGATTCACAGTAGTCAGCTGCATTGTGGATTTGAGACCGCAGTTCCCTCAGCTCCTACACACACTCACAGAGAGAGAGAGAGAGTGCATCTTTTTTATTAGAAGAAAAGGGCAGATAAAGAGAGTGAGAGCTTGTATATGATGAACATACTTTAAGAGAGTTGAAAAACTTGAGTGCAGCTTCTGATTCTGTTGCTGGGTCTAGTGGAACTTGAGAGTTACACCTCAACATCCTTGCTTATCTTCTCTGGTTTCTTCAATGGCTGGGAATTTGGCAAGTTTGACAAACTTATCTCTGCTTCAATTCCATTGGTAACCCCTTTTGGTTTTGGTTTGGCTTGGTTTGGATTTGAATGATGATGCCAAACCAATTATAAACAAAAGAAACAAGGCAATGTTTGGAGAGAGAAACAAGGATACAGACACCTACATACTCTAGAGTGGAAGACAGTCTCTTTATCTCGTGATTCTGTGCTGTGCTCAGAAAACAACAAAAAAATTTAAAAAAAGAGATGGAGAACAACCCCACACCCTCACCTCTACATACATACACTTTAAAAGAAGATGAGATACAAATCCACTAATCTCTGAAACAGCACAGGAGATGCATTCCATTACCAGTTTACCACCACATTGCACCCGTGAACTTTATATCATGAAAAGCATATTTTAAGATCGATTTCCTGCCTCAGTGATTCACCTGCTGTTATGTTGTTTCATTGCTTCATTTACTGTAGTGATGACAACTGACTACTGACAAGTCAAGCCCGCACAATATTTTCTTCTTTAATTTTAATTTCAATTGAAACAATTGGACGGTGGATTTGGGCATCACGTCCCAACTTAACAAGGCTCCAAATATCCGTTGATATATTTAATCAGTAACGACAGCTTATCAAAGCAGTCGAGATGCTACTGCCATTCTAAAGAATGAATGATACAACTACAAGCAGATAATCATGTGACTAATTTGTCCGCACTCGACATCCCATTACACCTTTAATTGACTTGCTTGTACAGAAGAAATACAATCCAACGCAAATACCACCAATTTATTGTATTTCCCAAGTCCAAAATTATAAGGTTATAAGTTCCGACTTTTTAACCCAGCACAACTCGACTGACGGTCCCTTATAATAGGTCTTGTTCAAATAGTTATGGTTTAATTCTGTCCAAACAAGGAATTTAGTATATTTTCTGGGTAAGTGGTTCAAATTTCTTCCATGATGAATCCAAATATATTGTCCATAGAGCTCTGTTGACATCTACAAACACTGCAACTCATCACTCCAAGTAAACTTGTCATTGTCTAGCCACAAACATAAGCAATCCTGGCCACAGCAGAAACCCAGCCAAAAAACAAAGCAGCCTCAATCAACCAACTGACCTTGATCATTGCACACTTTATTGCTTGTCCAGATCAAGGCCCACCAACAATGCTTATTCCAACTCATAACGTGGGCATTTGATTCCAGTATTGGAAATGGGAACACGTTTAATATCCTATTACAATTGTACAAATTACAAACTACACTTGAGTATATGTAAAAAAAAAAATTATATAGTCAGGTAGTAGAGCCACCAGAATAGAGAAAACAATGGCATCTAGAATGCAAGATGCCAGTGCATTTAGACGAGTATGCAATTGTTTTAATCTGTGCATAGAATGTGGTTAAATGATAGAAACTTCTCTGTTCTAAACTACATGAATAACTTAAACATTGAGCTGTGCCACTCTCCGTTAGCTCTCAGGCAGTAAAGATAATAATGATCAAATCCTATATTAGATGATTCGAATACCTTTCTTGGATTTTCCTTCTTCAGATCCTTCTGTACAATAACTTGTGGATTTTTTGGCTACTGCTACAAGTAGAGGCCGGCGCCAGTATTCTAGAGAGATTATTGAAACATCAGTTACCCTATTACTGGAGAAGGCTTTATTTGGAGGGTGAAGCAACTGATTTTACTGCACCATTGCTAACTGGTTCCTGCTGGTTCCCATTCTCAGATCTTGATTTGCCATTGCCAGCGCCATTGCAGGTTGCTTCTTTTTGGCTTACAGCATCAGATCGTGCTGATGAGAAACACTTTGTTGTTTCTGTAATAATTTATAGAAATGGATCAAGGTCAGATTAAGTTGTTAGATCTGTATATCAATTCTAAAGTTCTAGCTGCTAACAAGCTTTCAAGCAATAGAGTTATCAGTGTTACTTTATAATTTGATGAAGATCTGTTCCTAGACTGCACAAATATCAGAGGGTATTTGGAACATATCAAATCAAGAACATTAAGAATGAGTACATCTAAAGTGACACCGAGATATGCTCCTAAATTGTTGAATACACCAAGATATCCATGAACTCTTTACCCTTCTAAAACGCCACAATACAAAAAGCATTGATTTAAGTTTTCAATAATAAAATATACAAACCTATTAAATCGAAAAACGTTAGTATCTTAATTTTCTTGGACATCCATTGCCCACAGACAATAAAAAAAAAACTGGTGCACAGATCCTTCTTCTCTATTGATTTTAGTAAAAATAGAGAGTATTACCTTTGATTTCTCCAATTGTAATGAGCCTTTTAAGACAATCTCTAAACTTGGTCAGCACATTCCTTTCTTGCTCAAGATAGACCTCAGTGATGCGTTGCTCAGACACTTGAGAGGATGTGGGCAAGACACGGGTTGCTATCTTGTTGGGGGAACCAGCTGCCATGAGCATTGTATCTTGCTCATCGCACATTAAAGCTAATGTTCCAGGAGACATAGGTCTAACATTTGACTCATCAGTATCATCCAAATTGGTGTCTTTTGGCTCTGTTTTAATAGTCTGGTCACCACTGGAACAATCACCAGCAACAGTTTTCCCACCAGAGTCTTTGTGATCATTTCCCCTCTCTTGACTTGATGAAGCAAGACAAGTATCCTGCTGTGCTTCCGACCTTTCCAAGGCATTGGCATTTTCTGGATGAAGTTGTAGAAATGAGAGAATATCTTATCAATTCAAAGGTCACAGCTACGCAACTTAATAAACTTCAGACACCACCCAGGAGATCAGAATTCAAGTTGAGTATAGAAATACTATGCTATGTAGTTTCATAAAAAATGATTAGAAACGCATGCTCTGTTTGGTATCAGAGAAATATAAAGGTATAGATATGAATAACCTATCAATTATGCCCTTTATTATTTTGTCGTAGCAACACTGTCAAAAGGGCCTGTTTATAATTTTAACATTCCAACAACGAGTTCAAGAGATGACACATAGTGCTCTCATTCAGCATCAGAGCACTTGTCAGAAACTACAGATTTATTGAGCCAATACAGATAATCTGTAAGTGAAGTGAAGGTGTGGAGCAAGGAGTAATATAGAATTTCCCAATCCTGTAAAGCTTGCAGCAAATTCATAGCTTCACAAGCATCATGTAAGGAGTCAAAATTCCACACTTTTTCAGTTATCCCCACTGTTGCAATTCATTATCTTCTTTAGAATAATCGAGTGGCATTCAACTGGTTTAATTAGTTGAATCATCTGGCCATGTTGGGACAGTTTTGGAAGGGTTTACGAGTACTGTAGTTACAGCAGCCTTTAGGATAATTAATATATTTCCATTTTCTAACATTCCTCATCAAGGCCTTTATATTCATTTCATATAGATGAAAATTAAGGATTAATTTTCAATTCCAAACTCAAATTGGGAGACAGTGAGTCAACAAATTTGTACTGTTAGAGAAACAGATACGTTCTCACTGGTATATTACCAAACAATTGCATGAGTAATCGAGTATCAAAGAAGATACAAACACGTGAACAAAAGAAACAAAGGGTGCAAAATAAAAATACTGACAGTAAAATCATGCACCTGGCAGCTTTTTTTATTTTGAAAGCATAAAAGAACCAAGCAAAGCTAGATGTATATATACCTCTATATTTATTGGCAGCTTCTGCAGATAATACCACAAGAACTGAGCAAAGCTCCTTTACATCTTGAGGTTGGATGATATCAGCTAGCAGAGACCTTCAATTATGATAGACAGATGAGTTATGCAACATATGGCATTAAATATTTACTGAAATGTCTTCATTAGTACAAACCTATCAAAGAAACAAAAAAAAAACAAAGAGAAAATGAGTTGATACCTATATATCGGCTTTGTCGAGCTAGGTGTAGATGAATTAACTGCACGAGCTGTAGCTGGTGAAGCAGCTGCAGAGGAGGTTGCAGTTTGTTTGACATTGTTTGCCTGATAACATAAGACAATTACTAGGTCCGGGAAAAAAACGCAAACCATCTAGATGGAAGCACCTAAATTTTCTAATGGGCAAAGCCTACATGTAAATCCACAATCTTTGACAAATTTCTCACGACTATGTTTACCAGTTGATGTCTCTGAAAGGAGGGTTCCTTTGTGGTCCCCGAGAAAACTTCTTGGCCTTTTCTTTTCTTTGACATTGGAGTAGGTACAAATCCAGATAGCCCAACAGCACCAGTAATAGCAGCATTTGCAGCTTGTTGGATATAGGCTATGTTATTGGTGTGATCTCCATGGAAGAGAGCTTGTCTCTCCTCACTACCTTCAAAATTCTTGCATTCGAGACATTTGCAATTTTCAGAGCACAAAATATTTGCTTGGAAACACTCACAATACTTTTTAAGACATCCTGACTTTTTGCAATGACACCCCTTGTTATGTTTCCCCAACACAACTTCCCTAGCAGCATCCTGGACAAAATAAGCTTGTTAAAAATATTCAAATAAAACAAAATCCTTATGAATAAGTACTATACAGAGAATTTAATTTAGGTATGGAAATGCAAGAATCAACATAAAAAAAAATCTTATAAACGTTTCATGTTCTAGTGCAATATATGTAAATATTGATTAGAAAAAACATGGCACGGACTGAAAAACATAGATCAAGGGAGAAAACATTTCCTTTGACAATAGTTACTCGTAAGGTACAAAGAGTTCACAATTGAGACTATTAAGTCCTCAACTATGTGAACTGCAATTTGCAAATACTTGGAAGAAGAAAAAAACTGATGAACATTTTTGAAACATACTAGTAATTATTTTTTGGTATGGAAAAGGAAAAGGATAGTAACAAGATCATACATAAACAAAGACGTGCTCAATTAATATTGATCAAATCTGCATACCCTATTGTCCCGAATTCCATGTGGGCTGCTAGCAATCTTGGGCCTGAAGGCATTTGGATTACGCTCCAAAGTTGCCTCAACTGCTTCTCTCCTAGCAGCTTCATGTTCAACATTGTTAAAGCAATTATTACAATTACAACCATCACAGTATACTCCAGATGCAAAGCATTCACAATATCTGCAAAACAGATCACAAACATTACCTCATATCCAATCTAGCAAATAGAGATGTAATTAGGAAATAAAACAACCAACTTTCTATAACAAACAAACTTAAAATACCGAAGAGATTCAGAGGAATTCTCCCGGCCAAACCTTTCCACCCATACTGGTCAAATATTAGCATGATGCCTATGACAAATCAATTCTCCAAAATGTCTACCACCTTAGGGTTAATCCTTATTTATAATAAGGGGGGAAAAAACTCTACAGTCACCCATGTGTGACTTAAGCAAACCATTGCCTAACTAACTTGATTCCTCAATCTTCCTATCTGTGATATTTAAAGAACCTTTCTAGTATGCCCAGCCCAAGGATCAATGCCAATATTAGGAGGCGATCAGGCATACAACAGTTTGGAAGGCTAGAATGAGATAATAATTATAATTATATATTGTATAGACTATACATATACGATGATCTTTCAAAACTCCAAAACTAAGCATCAGACAAATGTCAACTCTATATAGTGCACTATTAATGCAAGAGGGAAACGCTATAGCTTATATTGCTAAGAAATCCCTCTATTATTAGATAGAATGTCTTATCACAAATTTTGAAAATAAAAATATAAATATTGCCTTGAGAATACGAACAACTCCACATTCTTGAACATGTTACAAAAACTTGAATGATAACTATCAGCGAAAACTTGAAACAAATGAGCAATAATCATGTTCAAGCAACTGCTTTAGTGACAAAGATGAGCTGGAATATAAGAGTGAGATCACCTTATAAACAAGCTCTATCATGCTCTGGTGTATGATACATCTGCATGTTTGGAGTGCTTATGAAAAAAGAAAATATGGGTGGTATTTTATGATACATCTGCATGTTTGGAGTGCTTATGAAAAAGAGGGTTAAGAGAGTCAGAAGTGATGCTAATCGGTGATCATGTTATCAGTCCTATAGATCACATGCTCGTGATTCTTTCAAGAAAGGTAATCGAATTAAATCAATGCCATTTGAACCAACTTAGTTGTGTTTTCCCACAACCTATAATTCTACTTAAATCTTATAAAAATGTAATGTTCCAAACATACATGAAGCAAGAAGGATCTGAACAGCAACAAAATATGCATTCAAGCATAAACATTTGAATAGTTGAAAACATACACATTTGGAGAACTTACAATTTTAAGCACCGTGAATGTTTGCAATTGCATTGCTTTTGCCTCTTTGGGGTGCCATCTTTAACTTCAACAATAGGGCGTTGTCGTGCTTTTGGAGATTCAGGCTTCCTGCAATGAGCATGGTAGCAAGAAGAGGTGAAATACGTCCATTAGGGTTCCTTCAAAGTTTGTCACAACCAGAAGGAATATAGGAATTGCCAATATAATATTATAGGCTTATGCATAAGTGACCAGTCACAACATGCAAGCAAAAACAGAATTACGTTAATAATTAAAGAAACTTGAGATCTATTACTTCATAGAATGAATAGAGTGAAAGTCTACTGGGGAAAGGGGGTATTGGAACGCACCAAACTATCAAGAAAGATAAATGTCAAGACATATTAATGAATCATTAAAGACAACTTAGTATTGAAAATGGACAAGGAACCTTGGAAGCATTTGCAAAGTTATCTAATAGGACTAAACATAAAATTACAAAGAAAGCACAAGCCCAACGTATTGTTAAAACAAAAAACAACATATAATTTGGAGATGATTGGCTACATGCTACCAATTAATGGGAAATCCTAAACTGGTTCAGGATAAGGCAGAGTAGAAGGCAATGGCGCACCTTAATTGTTGAATAACAAATCTTTACTTGAAAGTTGAAATGATACTAAATTTGACTTTCAAACTCATACATCACCCAGGCACATATATCAAGTACATAATCCACTTATGTAATAAGAAAGTTCACTCCTACACAGTGGCAATTGGCAAGGTGCAATGCATCCCCGGCCCCCAGAATAAACCATGAGGAATGTGTCCATTGATGGGGTTGTGTTGCCAAAAGAGCTTGAATATGTTCACAAACCCAAAAACTGAAAACTCCTTTGCCTGAAATACATCAAAATTTCTTCCCTCTCCACGATGAAAAGGTTCTCCATACATAATTTACGGATTCCATAAATCAATTTCAAGAAACGAGATTCATCAGAGGGAGCAGTGACTGAAAACCCTCGGCTAAAGATGCAAAGTTATCAACAAATGAAAGACAGAAAAGAGGATTTAAATAAACTCACACGACGGGCATTGAAGGATGAGCAGTTTGTGAGGGCATTGGCATAACCACCGCGGGCGGCCGCGCCGGCGCTGGCTGCGGAAGTGGCTGATTGTGATTCAGCGACTGGCTTTGAATCTGAACCACCGCTGATGGTGAAGGTAGAGCTATTGGGAAAGCCTGAGACTGAGACTGAACCGGTTGGTGAGTTCGAACCACCGCCCCGCTCGTCGACGGCGCTCCAGCGAAAGCAGTGAAATCTAGTTGCCTCGCCAGCTTCTTCGCCGGTACATCCGAATTCGCATTAGAAGTCCGCGCAGCCACTGTCGCAGCAGCCGTGGTAGTCGCCGTACTCTCTATGTCTGGATGGAGCTTCTTCTCGGGAAGCAAATCGCCGCCTCCTTCTAGCTCCATAGCTTCGAAATTGACACAAATTGAAACTTGAACGAGATTTTCTTGAGTGATGGATCAATAGAAAATGTCAATTTACAACCGCAGAATAAGAATCAAACTCAAATTCTCTCCCCTCTGCACGAAAACTATCAAAAGATGAACAATTTTTGCCCCCAAAACAGCGAGCAGAATTGGAACTCTATCACTGGCTTCTCCTTAATTAAGATTCAATCAGGGGAGAATTAGTCTATTCCCGCCTCCAAATACACAGAGCTCCGATCTCCAGCCACAGAAGAGATGGAAAAGAAAATAAATTGGAAGATTGCGGAGCTCTGAGTCGCGCGAGTAGGAGCAAAATTGGGCTTTCTCCTTCCAGTCTCGCTCTCGCTCCCTCTCACCTCCGAGCTTTTGAAATTCAATTATGTAAATATTGGACGGTGGATGGGATTATTCATCTCATCGGACGGTGTATATTATCTTGAAAAATCGGACGGCTTGAATTCATAGAACCTATATTAGTGACTGTTTTGACCGTCAGATGAGAAGTTGGCTCTGTCCTGGACGGAAGTCTAGTAGTCAGTCTGGCGGCTGGTCATAGGTCGGGTTATGAGTGGGTGGAGTACTTTTACCACCCGACTGGTGAAATAAAATGTATCACCTGACCCACTCATCACTCGCGGAAACCTTTCACCCATATCCAATTCACCCGTCACTTGCGGGTGAGTCGGGTGACCCGTCACCGGCGAATTCTAAAATTACAATAAAGTTTTATAAAATTACAGAATTAATATAAAAAAATTAATGCAACAATCTACTTACTGAAGTAATATCCAGGATATTCTCAAATATTTTATTTGTGAAGATTCGCATATGTTGACCCACAAATTTCTATATATTTCATTTGCTTAAGTTCCAACATTAATCCTCGATTTCCTCTCATTAAAACAACTTCCTAGGTCATTCAGACCCCTTAGCAAAAACATTTACATTATCGTAATGGTATTCCATTAGGGATTTAGCCTTTATGGTCCGTATAGTTTTAATATTTTTAAAAAACCTTTATAATTTTAAAAAAAATCCTCCAAATACCAAACTTTCTTTTAGGAAAAAAAAACTAAACCTAATTTCAATTTAGGATAAATTTTTACGAGTGGTAGACGGGTAAAACGGGTGGTGGGTGATGGGTCGGGTGGTGTGGGGGGGTTAAACGGGTGTAAAATTTCATCCATATCCGACTCGTAACACATTTCATCCGTCACCAGACCCACCCGTTACCCGCTTCATTACGGTTTTTCACCCGTATAATTGGGTCGGGTGAAGCGGGTGGGTCAGTCACCCACGGATAATGTCCAGCCCTCACGCGAGCGATCTGGATAGCGTGATAGCAGCTGCGCGGCCGCGTAGGATTACCCTCCCCGTTTCCAACGCCGTTTAGGCTCCCTTTGACACTAGCAGAATTATCAATTAGACGGGGAAATTGAAGTGGAATTTTACTGTTCACACACTGAAATTTGCACCCTTCTACTCTCAAGAGAACATAACAACATTTGCACTAGCCTTTTGGGATAGGCACAGAGTTTCCACTAGCGTTTTGGGATAGTGGAAAACATTGGTGGGCTGCCAAGCAGGCCCTTAACATTATTTCTTGTACCCATACTTATAGGCTGATGAAATATACACGCAGATTTTTTAATAAGTGCATAGCACTAAGCGCTCGTCCAAGATAAGTGTTTGTGTAACGACTATTTTTTTTTAAAATAGAGTCGTTAGGCACGCTTTCAAAAAGCGTGTTCTAACAGCTATATTCAATGGCTCAAGTTTTGCCTATATATATATACATCTCTTAACTTTTCATCTCATTCAAAAATCTATCCATCTAAATTGATTGCAAAATGTCATCGTCTGAAGAGTGGGTGTCTTCAACATCGTCTGAAGAGTGGGTGTCTTCAACATCGTCTGAAGAGGAAGACGGAGGATACGAATCCGATTCGAGTACCGAAGCGGACGAGGTATGTTGTATTACACTTTTTTGTAGAGCATTACATAGTTATCTGATACTTGAACCTAATTATAGTTATTGGTATGCTTAAGTAGAATTATTGCTTTGATATTAATGAGATAATTTTATTATAATTGAATCTAAATAAAGTGTATTTTTAATCTGTACGGGGATGTGGATCCTCGGAATCCGGTCCACATGATGATCAACTGCTCTCCCCATGCTCAATCTGTGAATCCCTAAACACAGATAAGGTCGGGGGTGGTAGGGCATTAGAGTCTAAAATGGAAAGCAGATGTTGTCAAGCACAACATGCGGATGACTCAACAACAAACCAGACAAAAACATTCGTGCATAACCCACACCGTGCTAGATCCGTTGTACGAAAAAAATATCAAATTAGCAATTGTTAGTGCACAAAAATTCGTCTTCAATGAATACTCCCTTCTTTATTTCCGTTCCAACTGCCTCTTTAACCTAGAACCTGCAAAACAATGGACAAAGGGGGTGGGGACCCTCGAATCCACCTCTGATGCCTAATTTAGAAGAGCAATTGTCGATTGAACGTCGAGGTAAAGGACAAGACTTGCGTGTGAGCTCATCGAATATGAAGTGTTCATCATATATGGCGATGTCATGTATTTATAATGGAGCAAAGGGAGAGAGGAGATCAAAAATCTTATCATCTAGGGCTGTTCGAACTGCTCTAGGCCCCACAACTGATTTCTTGTTCCCCAATCTAAGCGGAATTCTATCTTTCGACTAAGATAGAATCCTCCATCAAAACGAATAATCATCATATTTAGTTTTATAATAAAATACTTAAAGATAGAAAAGCATAACAAATAAAAATATATTTATGGTGGATAATAGCGAAAATATTTATAGCGATTAATTTTACCCACTCACAAATGCCCTACTTGAATGTTAGTTTCGTTATAGCGCAACTAAGACTCAAGTACTGTAGGTCCTACACGAAGTGGCCATGCGGATTAGCGATTAATTTTATCCAGATTGCTTGCATATACTTTAGTTTATGTATTTAGTTGGCATGTTTAAATTTATGCATCTATATATGCATAGGAAAAAAAGAAAGAAAAACATCAAAAAAATTGAAACAGAAACAAAAATATCACGCATTTTAGGATTGTCATATTTCCCTAAGCAAAGAAATCACTCGTCCTCCAAATTTTTTGATAATGATTTTGACCCTTAACTTGCTTGGATTACTTAAACCTCGATAATGTTTAATTCTTTTGAGAGCATGATAGATATATTGATTGAACATGTATATCCTTGAGATTTAAGTGATACAAAAGTTCTAGGCAAAATTTACCTTATGAGATTATTATTTTAGACTTTCTCAGACTACACATCTATGAGTCCTCTCTTTCTTTGAGTGCACTCACTTTGTTTGCTTCATCTAAAAATTGCATTTAGATATCTTTTTTGAAGCTACATTCATGACTTTCGCATATGGCATTAAAATGATTGAGACATTGTGTATTTTTATTAGCCTAATTAACCTTCCATCCTTTTATTTGATTCCTTGTTTTGAAACCCTGGCCCGTTCTAATCCTAAATAGCCTTATTTTTTGAAGCTCCACAAAATAAATCTTGAGCCTTATATAAGCTTGACCCATTTGGAAATTAGATTTTGATTTATTTTTTTTGTTTTGTGTTTGTGAACCAAGATTAGGAGAATTGAAAGAGGATTAGTAGTGGAATGTAAAGAAAGAGAAAATGAGGGTAGAAAGAATGAAAGAAGAAAAAATTAAGCTTAAAAGTTTAAGTCTTCAATTGGTTGAAAAAGGTAAAAAAATACTCCCTCCGTATAGTTCTATTTGTCCTTGTAGACTTAATTTTTTGTTTAGTTTTATTTGTCCTTCACCTTTTTCCAATATTACTCTTTGCATTACCCAATCAAAAGCAAAACACATTCAATACATTTACCATTCACCTTTTTCCAATATGAATTTAATAGGAGTATTTGGTAAGATTAGAACATGTCTTAATATATGTGCATTAGACTATAAAGACAAGTAGAACTACACAGATAGAGTATAAAGAAAGTTAAAGAAAAAAACAATGAAATTGTAAAAAATTGAAATTGAGTTGAGTTGAAATAAATGGAGTTAAAGTGGAATGAGTAGGGAAGGAAAATTTAAAGCTTGGTGTTGATTTAGATTTGAGTTAAGTCTTGATTTTCAAATTAGCACCACAAGACCACAAATTTTCCCACCTAATTGTTCTTACCTTGTCCCCGTTAGAACTCTCAAAAGACCTCAAATTTTTCTATATGTAAAGTCTCTAGGGGTCGAGAATTTGAACATTGATGCAAGCCTATGGTAGCTAAGCTTCAAAGTTGAGTTTGAGTGAAATGCTTAAACCCTTAAACACATGAGTGAGAGTGAAAACGTACACAAGATCCTGGTGAGGTTTATAATGGATATGTTTGATTGATTTCTTTGGATACCAAAATACATGTTATGATGTCAATTGTTGAATCATGTCGCTTGTTTTTCTTGCTTAAGCATTTGCCAAAGTATATGCATGAATTGCTTCTTTGGTGGGTGATGAATCAATTTACTGCTCGAGGACAAGCAAGATTTAAGCATGGGTAAATGTCAGAGCATGCATTTAGGTAGTAGTTTTAGTTTAGTTTTAGTCTCTTTAAGTGGTTTAGTTTGCATGTTTAGTTTAGTTTTAGCATCTTGAGTAGTTCTTCTGAAATCAAAATCTACACGCGTATCTATTGGATTTCAGGTGTTTATGGAGACTCGAGGAGGTTGGAAGTCGAGGCAAGTTGATGACGAAGTTGATGAGGAGGAGTTGAAGTGAAGACTTGATGTGAGAAGAAGCTATTGTGTGAAGATTATGGACCATTGGAGGTTGGAGGAAGAACGCGGGCCAAGGTAGAAGACGACACTTTAGGTCATCCGCAACCGTAGATTGCATCATTGGGCCGCGTTTTGCCAGCCTGGACCGCACTTTGCCGCACATACAAGAAATTTCATCTTTGGCGTTGGATTATCTCGTTTCCTTGTTTACTTGTGGCAGAAACTAGTTTCTTTGTTTAAATACGTTTCTGTTAGTTGTTTTTGGAATGATCTCATACTTTGGAAGAACCATAATTTAAAGAATTACTTTACTTTGTATGGAGAACTAATTTTCCTTTGCTTGATTGATCATTGAAACTTGAGACTTGAAATCTACTGTGAGATTTATCCTCTACTTTTCCTTCTCTTGATTAATTTTAATTATCTATGTTTATTGTTTATGATTGATTGTTGGTTTTTATTGGTTTTGCCATCTAATTACTTCTTGAATCAATCTATTGCTAGATCTTACTATTTATGGTTGAATCACATAAATCATAGTAGCAATTGTATTTCTCTAGGGCTAGTTGAACTAGTTGATTACAAAGAGGATTAATTTATAATTGATTTATGTCTGGTTGCTTAAATTCAATTGTTCCTATTGATTTCCTTGATATGTATTGCTATTGTTAATTCAAGTCTAGATGGTTTCTAGGATTGATTGACAAGAAGTGTTTTTAGAGCCTGGTTGTCCTAATTGCTAATCGTTTGAAGGAATAGGAATTATAATTTCCACAATAAGTTAGTCAAGAGAGAATTGGCAACTTTGGCTTGGCCTCATTGCACGCCGATGTATAGAATCTATCTGGGAAGCAAGGTTTGTAGGGGATTGGATCAATATTTATATATTTTCCCTAATGTATTCATAGAGATTGATTCCAATGGATATTGGGTTTATTCTAAAAACTACAAACAAATGAAGGTCCTTGGATTTGAGGAATGAATTGCTATAATTAAAAAAAAAATAGGGGTAAAATGGTAATTTTGGCTTTTTAAAAAATAATTTATTTTCCGCTTATTTTGCCAAAATTATCACATTTGATATTTTATATTATGTTCACATATTTTATGTACATGTTCAGATTATTACAAGACATGTTCATATATAATCATCTTAAACGTTAAGAGATTTTATCATACGTACACATATAATGTAAGTGCATTCACATATTCGTCGTGCATGTTCATGTTTATGGTCGTATGTTCATATTCAATTATAACATTCTACATACACTTAAAAAGTAAAAAAAACCTATTTTTGTTTGTTTTTGTTAAAAATAGGACGTTTGACATTATGTTCAAATATTTTATTCATATGGTCAGATTATTACAAAATATATTCACATATAATTATCTTAAAGTTCAGAGATTTTATCATACATTTATATATAATATAACTTTGTTCACGTATTAATATTACATGTTCATATTTTATAGTCATGTATTTATACTCATTTATATCATCAAAGTTGGAACATTTAAAAAAAATTCAAAACGTAATATTTTTTAAAAGGACGGCAATAATTCGTTTATAATTTGTAGAACAAGGGTGCTTGCATGTGAACCAATTCGTGTATTCGTATGTATTTGTGGGGGCTTAAAACATGTACAATCCCTGAACTTATGTCAAATTGTCATTTAGACACCCTACCTTTGGTTTGGACCTATTAAACATTTAAACTTAACAATTTGGACCTATTAAACCCCTCTTCGCTGATGTAGCAAAGTACGTGTAGTCCAAACGACAATGTGCGAGTGAAGCTCTTAATGTAAATATGACATGGCATTAATATAAAAAAAACACAACTTTTATTAAAATCCAAGCCTGAAATTAATTTTTTTTTTTTTAAAAAAGAAAAACAAAACAAAACCCTAAGCCTATTCAGTATTCACGGATCTTGGTTGAACATGGGGTTGATTGCATTTAATTCATAAGACTTCCAAATTTTTGATTTTGTTTTGTCTTAAACGTGGAACCATTGAATCTAATGGTTTGTTCAACTCACCATTAGATTTGGCTTAATCCAAAAACCTTGAATATGAAACAAAACAAAACCATTGTCGGAGAGCTCTTTCGTTTGCTGAGATCCGAAATCGCCGAGATCCCAAATCCGACGAGATCCCAAATCCCAAATCCGAAATTACCATTAGATTTGGCTTATTCTCTAGATTCGGCATTGGTTGTAGTTCTCCAGATCCGGCGCTTGCTGTGGTTCTCCAGATCCACTAGATCCGGTTGTGGTTCGTTGATTTGCCATGGGAGGTTGACAAAGCTCCATATCCTTCGTCTTGCCATGGGAGGCTGACGTACAAAACTCCATTCTTTTTTTTTTGTTTTAATATAATTTAACTAACTATTAAAATTTAGGCTTATGTGGCAAATTATACTTATGTGGCAGCTTATGTGGCACACACTAGGACATAAAATTGGAATATGTCAGCGCGCGTATGTGTCACTCAACGAGATTGTCAGTGACCAGGTGTTTAATAGGTCCAAATTGTTAAAGTTTAAGTGTTCAATAGGTCCAAACCAAAGGTGAGGTGTCTAAATGACAATTTGACACAAGTTTAGAGGACTGTATATGTTTTAAGCCATATATTACGTCCGTTAAAATGGCAATATTAACGCAAAAACATAAAAGTTCAAGATTTTTTTCCTGGATAAATTTCATGACATTTTATACCCACCTCTTAACGTGTGTTTTTAACAACTTTTCCTACAATATCAAACGGGGTTTCATCCAAATTTTTTTACATGAGATACATTTTTTTCCCATGGCATAAATACTTTAATTCAGGAAGGTGCAACAAGGTCAGAAATTGGAAAAGAAAACCTACATTGGTTAGTTCACTTCTTCCTTATACACAATCTGACTCCATTAAGAACACAAGATGCAAACGTGACAACCGTTTGAATCATACCGAAAAGGTTACAAACACTTGATTAATGATTACTTTACTTTTTCCACATTGCACAAACTAACCCCAATTGAAACACGGTGTGTAACTAGACAAGCCTTTAGATCAAATAAAAGAAAAGGTTACAAACACATACCTCTGCACTACATCAATTACGCTAATGAAAGGCTGTATCTTCCCTAGCTTGGCTAAACCTATTACAAATCTGCACCCTTACAGCAATGGACTGCAGCTGAAAGGATAGAAAGAAAGATCGCCGGTCACTATCACCAGGGCCTTCCTATTCCTCCAATACGCCGCGCCAGCTCTATGTCCTGCCTCACTGCAAAAAATCATCATGGAACCATCAGTTCACAAGTTTGACAATGCTCAATCTAGGTCATGTTAGGTTATTTAAGATTTGGGTGGTTTTTGAGTTGTGTCAGTCAGTGCTAAAGCTAACCCTAACATTTTACTCCTGAGTTGAGATCATGCCCATCAAACTTCAAAGGAAATTGTCCGATTTCATCTAGAGAGATTAGCATGTGTACTACTCTACATCAAAACTGGTGTTAAATTTCCATGTCAGAACGAAACCAGGTTTTACTTCAGCAGGTTATCTTTTTTTTTTCTTTCAAGAAAAGAACGGTGGCAATGAAAATGCGGTTCAATTAAGACTGCATAACAACCTAAGTCTCCATAATATGCTTCTGTTGCATTCTTCAAAGAATTTTCAGTATATGCTATATAGACACTACTAACAAATATGCTATATAGACACTACTAACAAATGAAAACTCATTCCAAGGAGATCAGTTTTACAGTTATTGTAATGCGTGTAGCATACAAACATCCTATTGGAATGCATACAATAAAATACAATTTCTAGTGAGCTTAACATGACATGTGTAGGTTTTCAGTTTCTTAATATTCATCTATTTGGCTTTGAATCATAGCACCTTCTTAAATATCCAACAAACCATACTTCTAGCAAACGCTCCCTTAGATTTCAACCGGATTAAATAAAACATATCAGAGATGTCTTAATCTTAGTAATTTGGAGTTTTAATAACCATAATTTGAGCCTTTCAGCAGAAGCCAGAAATAAGATCTAGCTCAATATAGAATGCTGAGAGATAATAGATAAGGACGCATTAAGTTCAGAACTATCAGTTAATGTGTGGTCAGTTCAAACATTTGAAAACTATTATTACTTGCCTCAAATTTTATGAGAAACACTGCTTTTTACGATATCATGTAAGAACTCAATATTTGTTCCAAGAGATAGGCTTTAAAAATAAAAATAAAATATCTAGTATCTTGAAAGAAGGAATACTTACTAAGTGTCACCCTCTTAGCATGAAAAGCACATAGCATCGCATCTCTGAACATGTTTATAATATAATCTTCTGCAGCCTACAATCAACCAAAAAAGCTTTATTATATTATTTTCACAATGAACCATTGCATCAAAATTAGTTCAAAACTCAACATAGGCAGTATGTTCAATTGTAGGAAATGGCAGCAGAACAAGTCCTACTGTAGGAAATGGAAATTGTCTAAAACCCAAAAAGCAGTAAAAATTCTGAAAATTTGATGTTCAAATGCATAATGACATCCAGATAATGTCTGGAGAAAAGGGAATATTCATCAATGACTTTTTATCAACAGCAGAACATATTTCTTAATCACAAGTAAACAAAATACCAACTCCAATTTAAGACACAAACCTCAAATTAACATGTCAACGCTTTCAAAAGTAACATTTAAATTTCCATTATGACGACTGACTCCAATTGAGAATTTGTCTATAACAAAAACATACCTCCTGAAGAGCGACCACAGCTTCAGCTTGCCAACGGGTAACAAAGGGAGAAAAATGGTTGCTAAGCTCTTTGACCTTGAATGAGAAATGAGATCAGTCAACAGAACATCTAGCTAAATGAGTATTTATATTATATCATCGACAGAAATTCAGTCATAGAAGGTTTCTACCCAATGATATGAACCAAAAAAGCAATACAGTAGCCAAGCGGGGGTCCGTATTTTCTGTTACGAGATATGCTATTGATGTGTCGCATAATGTGTAGCACTGTCCATTGTAAGATAAGTACACTTACTGCAGTACTAGCACTATACGTTATGAGATAGCATCGATAGAACATCTTGTAACAGAAGATTCAGACTGGCCAAGTGGACCAGTGAGGTTTCATAAATTGCAATGAGGAAGAAACTTCATAGCTAAGGTAATATAACTGCCACCAACTACTAGCTACAATCACACCACTATGAGTATGAGTGTATGACCAACAGAAAAACATAGTCCTACTTGGGTCTTGGGTACAATTACAATGTCAATATGGCATATTTGAATTTTGGATCACCCACGGATCACTTACATCATTATACTCTAGTTCCATTTATAACTTTTCATCCAAGTCCATATCATTCTAAGATAACCATGTTCTCAAGGCTGAGATAGGTGTGGAACACATTTCCCAAACAACAAGAATGAATTGTCAGGGGTCTTATTTGAATTTTTTTTCCTCCAAATTTAGAGATTGAACCCTCAAATGCAAGCAGCATTTGTCAGATTAGGAGACGGTTCAACTTGACAAACAAGCCAGTTGTGATAGGAATACAAATGCCACAAACAATCAAGCCATGGACACAAACACAGAAAAACTTGAAAAATTGAGGAGGGAACATAGAGGTTACATACAGTTCGAGCGAACGGGGCAGCAGGTATAAGGAGTTCGCACGACTTCTGATAACGGCGAATTTCCCTGAGAGCAACCGTTCCAGGCTTAAACCGCACGGGTTTTCGGGGGTTCTTCGTAGCCGTGGAATCTGTCCAAGAGAAGGAGAAAAAAGCCCCAATGTTACCAAGCCTTGAAGAAATTAGGGTTTGTAGCAATTAACGTGCGCATTGTATTTGTAGATATGAAACTTGAACACACACACTGGATGAGATAAAATTAGCGAAATCAGAAGGAAATCAAGGAAGCCAAAAAAAGTGAAAGATGAAGAGAGAATTGAGGAGGGGGAGAAGAGAACCAGAATGACGACTTCTAGTGGCCGGGCTACGCTGTGCAGTGTGCTTAACCCTTGCCATACTGGAGTGATGGAAGAAGCGAGTAGCGGAAATTTCGAAGCCGCCGGCAAGTTGAAGCAGAAAAATGTGACGCGGTAGTGGCTCTGGCAGATAGCCGTTAGAAGGAGAGAGGGATGTGTGATGTGATGAGGAGGGGTTTTTTGATTTCCTGGGGAGAGAGAGAGAGAGGGGTTGAGGCGGAGAGAGCAGAGTAAGCAATAACGCAGAGAGGGACCGAGAGACCGAGTTCGTTTGGAGGAAACTTTTTAAATTGGTTTTATAATCCGCCAATATATCCTAATATATTATAAAGCAAAATCCAAGTCTGTTAGTAAAATTTGTGTCACGTGGCATTTGTGAATAAATTAATAAAATTATATTTTAATAAATTTTGTAATAACTTATAGTATTTTTGCTATTTATTACTAATAATTTATAGTAAAGTTGTATCTTTTTGAACCACCACATTGACTTTGGCCCAACTTTATTTTTAACATTTCAATTTTTATGTTTATTAAAAAAATTTCAAATAATTTCTCTCTCTATTTATTTATAAAAATTCAAAATTTATTTTGATTCTAAAAATAAAAACCTAGCGTACGTATGTGAGTATAATTTTTTATCTTTTATGTATCATTATATTAAAATAAATATGCTCATACTTAATTCGAGTCGTAGTCGTGCATGACACGACGGGTATAACTAGTTTGGCAAACATTTCTTGCTCACTCTTTCGCACCGGATGTAAAACATTTTGCAGCTTTTAATTTATGGAGTAAGAAATTTCAAAAATGACCTATTTTATATCCTAATTGTTATTATTCTTGATTTATATCCTAAAATTACAAAAACATAGCTTCAACCCTGGTTGGTGACTTGAAATTACAATAATCTACGCTTACATATATTCACTTCAATAGGAGAATTATGTAATAGAGTGATTCATACAATTTCTAATCTATATACTATTACTAAACTCAAATCTCTCTATTCTATTTGTCACCCATCTAACTATGCCACATAAACATCTTAATTTTTAAATTTACTTTTTTACCCTTTTTTAGTATTTACAATCCTTAAAAATATATAATATAATAATATTACTATTGCTATTAATATACAATAATCTACTACTTTCTTTAATAGATAATTTAAGTATTATATAATTGTACATCATCATCTTTTCAATAATTAAATAATATTATTGCTAATGTTATTAATATATAATTGTATCTTAAATTATAGTATGATTATTATCCTTTTTCCAATATTATATGTACGTTCTTTTTTATTATGCATCTTAATTTTTTTCAATGATAAATAGTAAATTTAATATTATGACATGTAGATATATTTAAATGATCATTTATCTCTTTGTCCTTCATATTTTTTAGAATTTACACTCCCTATATATTATAATAATAATATCTCATTTACCATTATTACTTACCATATTCAATAAAAAAACTTCAATTAGCTATGTTATTAATAAGCATTCTTAAATAATGTAATAATATTACCTCATTCATTACTATTACTTACCATATTTAAATAATAAGTATGAAATACTTACCATATTCAATTAATGAATATGAAAATTAAATCACATATCCTATTATAAATAAAGAAATATTTTTTACATTCCCTACGTTTTATAATAAATCTCACTTGAAAGTTTTATTAAGAAAATTATTTTATTTTATCAAATAAGTTTATGTAAAATTCAATCGACAAGTACGGTTCCTACATAATTTTTTTCAAATCATCGTAGTGCATGACACGACCGAATCTTGCTAATATAATCTAAAACATTTCAAACTAAAAGGGAAAGGTCTAAATGTTGTTGTTCCATAATTCTTTTCACTTATTTTTTTTTAAGGACTAAAAAGTTGATATTAGAGATCTCTAATTAGAAATTCAAACCCATTTGCTATGTTTATATGGACCTTTTTCTTGGTTTGCTATAATTCTTAGTGTACTCATTTGTGTGTATTTGGGAGTTATTTATGATTTCCACTTGTTTAGACATAAACATGCTAGTATATAAATCTATTGGTCGCTCATTATTGGTTTTAGAATGGAATCCAATTGAGTCATTATAATAGGCTTGGAAACTCTCGCCACTGTGTGCATTGTGCTATTTTTTTTATTAGGTAAGAATTAGGAGGCACTCCATACGGAGGCCGTCCTAGAGCATCCTTTCGGATGAGAACTAAAAGTTCTAGGTGAGTCTTAATGAACTCGGTGGGGAGACTATGACCCAATTTAGCAATTTTATCGGCCACAACGTTACACTCCCTAGGAATGTGGTTATAAGAAATATCCTGGGCTCCATAGGCGGAGATAAGGATGTCGGAGATTATAATCTCAACCTCCCACGGGCATTTAGAAGAGCCTTTATCAGCATTTATGACTTGCAGATTGTCCCCTTCAATTTCAACCTTTTCTAGATTCCTATTCTTTACTTCTCGGATTGCTTCTCGAAATGCTAGAGCTTCTGCTTTAATCGCCGAGGTTTTACCAAAGCTATACTTCTTTATGTCAATTACCTGGCCATGGTGATTCCTTATTATTAATCCTCCTGTTGCTTGGTTATTTGTTAGTCTAGATGCGTCAACGTTGATTTTTACATAACCTTCTGTCGGTCTCTTCCATCTCTTAGTTGTTATCTTTCGTTTATTTGTTTTTCTTGTTTTGATCTCTTTTATATTTTCCTCATCTTCCGACCACAATCTAGCCTTTTCCCAATTGGTAATTTGGGTTCGGATAAATCTAGCTAAATCCGGAATGCCTTCGCATTGGTTTTATTGAAATGTTAGCTTGTTTCGTTGGTGCCATACACACTACCATATTACTGCAAGTTCTGTAAACTCTTTTCTTCCTAGAGTTTGATTAATCTCATTGATGAGGGTTCTGAGTGTTTTATTATAGACGTCTACCCCACTAATTACCTGAGCAATATTGGGGTTTAATTTATTTGCAGTGTATGTCATGTACGGACACTGAGTAAGTATATGAGTAGTATCTTCAGTTGTACAATCACATAGTATACATCCTCCGGGCGTTACTACATTCTTTTCGCGTAATCTCTCTTTAGTGGGGAGACCATTATTGTCTATCTTCCATAGGAAATTCTTAACTTTTGGGTAGATATCCGTTTTCCAAATCCAATTGTTTAGGCTTGGAGTTTGTTCCCCTCTATTAGTTATTAGTTCAATCGCCGAGGTTGTGGAGAACCACCCATTTTTACTTGGTGCCCAATAGAGTCGATCTTGTATATAGTTATCTGGGATCGAGGTTGCTAGAATTTGTTCGACAATCTCTTCTGGTAGGACATGTTTTAGTTCTTCTTCCTTCCAAACCTTATCACTTGATATCCAATCTGCAACTTTTGATGTTTTAGCAATCATTAATGAATTTTTGGCATAGGGAAATAATGGGCCTTTTCTGGTCCAATTATCAAACCAAAAATTCACCATTTTTCCATCCCCTATTTGCCATATTAATCCTTTGTTGAAGGCGTTCCTAAGTTGTATGAGTTTTTTCCATTGCCATGAGGTGTTTTACTTTGGCTTATATGTAAAGAGGTTGTCATTCTTGAGATATTTCTCCCTAACAACTTTTACCCAAATGTTATGTGGTTCTGCTAAAATTTTTCCATAAAAGCTTCATTTGCAGCGCCTTGTTCATATGCTCCGTCTTCTTTATTCCGAGTCCACCTCTATCCTTTGGCTTATATATTTTGTCCCACCCTATCAATGGTTTATATTGTCTGTCTTTGTTCAAGAAGAACCCTCGATTAATTTTATCCATTTCGTTATGGATGGAAGTAGGGAGCATGAAGCTTTGCATTATGTAGTTTGGTTTTGTCGCTAGGTTGGCTCGGATTAAGGTTGATCTTCCTTCTTGGGATAGCGAATTGGCTTTCCATTTCGTAAGTTGTTGTTGTGCTTTGCTAACAGATTCTTTAAAAGTATCTTTATTAACTTTTCCACAGATCATTGGGCATCCAAGATATTTTTCAATGTTAGTCATTGTTGGGATTCCTAACGTTTGGTGAACAATGTTTTTTTGTTGAGCATTCATATTTTTAGAGGTTTGAAATGCGAATTTCGTATAATTGACTTTTTGACCAGAAATCTTACAGAAGTCATCTATTATGTTCTTAACTGTGGTGCACGATCCTTGTGTTGCTTTAGCAAAAATTATGATATCATCTGCAAAGGCAAGAAAGGGAATCCTAGTACCTTCTCTAGTAATAGGAAAACCGATCGACTTCTTGTCTATTTCACTTGTTAATTGTAACTTTCTTGCCAGGCTTTCGACCGCAAGCACAAACAGGAAGGGTGATAAGGGGTCACCTTGTCTAAGGCCTCTTTCAGGTGTAAACGGGTCCGTGGGCCCATTGTTCACAAGAACAAATAGCGAAACAGTACTTATGCATTCTCTAATCCATCCCACAATTTTTTTTATCAAAACCAAACTTATTTAGGACCTCTAGGAGGTAGTCCCAGTCAACTCTATCGTATGCTTTTTCCATATCAAGTTTAATTGCAACCCACCCTTCTTTGGCTTTCGTGTTTCTGAAGGAGTGGAGTATTTCATGAGCTATAAGGACATTATCTTGGATGGCTCCATTTGCTACAAAGCCTCCTTGGAGTGGATGGGTAATTTTGCCCATTACTTTCTTTAGATGTTCTGTTATGATTTTAGATATAATTTTGTAAATAGTAGAGAAAAAGGCTAATTGGTCGGTAGTGGTTCGTTGACTCTGGGTTTTCTATTTTCGGTATAACGGTTATAAAAGTGTGGTTTATTTGTTTTAGCATTTTACCTGAGTGAAAGAAGCTTTTCATCGCTTTAATGACTGAAGGGCCAACAATATCCCAATACCTTTTATAGAATTCTGTCGTAATCCCATCAGGTTCAGGAGATTTGTCCGACCCCAGGCTCATCACCACATTCTTGACTTCTTCGTTTGTAATCGGTTTTACTACCATTATGTTATCTTGCTCCGTTATTTCAGTGGTGATTAGGTTCATAAAATCACTTGCGTTCCTCAAACTTGTTGGTTCTTTCGTATACCGCCTCTTAAAGTCTTGCCGAATTTCATTTCGAATATTCTCAATCCCAACAATTTGCGTACCATCCATAGTTTTAATTTGTTTCATTATTTTTCGATTTTGTCTCCCATTTGCAACCTTAAAAGTATCCCGAATTCGCATCACCCAACTTGATATGTTTTGTGCTATTGACTAAAGAATTTTATAGGAATAATAACAAAGGGTATAATTTTGCATTCAAATGCATATAAACCTATCAATTTTTTTTATTTTATAGTGAGTGTTAGTGATTTTAGTTTTACCTTGAGTACTCGTTTTGTACAGTAAGAGATTCTTATAAGTCCTAACTAGCATATGTACATGTACCATGTACATATTTAATTAAATATAAATAAAATATTTTAATAATAACTAAATTAATTTCTAAATTATTTTAATTTTTTTATTTAAATGTGAATAATTCAAAATTGCCAATTGTTTTAATGCGAGATCTAATATTTTTTTTGAAAAACTCCAGGGTAGTATTAAGTAAATACATCTACCCTAATACATTATAAAGCAGAACCCAAGTTTGTTGTAAAAATTGTGCCACGTGGCATTTATGAATAAATTAATGTGAAATTATGTTTTAATAAATTTTGTAACAACTTATAGTATTTTTGCTATATATACTAAATAGATAACATGTTTGTATACATAAATTCCTATGAGATGATATTTTTCATATTAATTTAATATTTTTATCTTTTAACAAGATTTAGGGTCTTAATATATTTTTTTATCTTTTAACAAGACTTGGAATCCAATTATAAAATTTATATCTATACAATGATATAATTTAAAATAATAATTTTTTTAAGTTGATATATTTTTATTTTTGAAAAAAGATATAATTTTAGGTGTAATATTCTCTGTGTTAGCTTTCGCACTCCTTTGGATCAAAAGAACGTGTTTTTACTTTGAACTATTGTATGTTGTCCCGTGCTAACACAGGACAAGGCTAAATAATTCAATTTTATTTTAGGATATTGTTATGTGGAGTTTGGTTCAAATGAAACAAACTCTTATCCTAAAACGAATGCACTTTTCATAGTTAGTAATGCACTTTTCATATAAAAGTGCATTGAAAAATACAAAAAGTGCATTACGAAAAAGTGCATTAAAAAAATTTGAAAAGTGCACTAAAAAGTACGAAAAGTACAAATGCGAAAAAGTGCACTCTGAAGTATGAAAAATGCACTACTAACTACAAAAAGTGCATTCGTTTTAGGATAAGAGTTCGTTTTAGGATAAGAGTTTGTTTCATTTGAACCAAACTCTTGTTATGTGTGTATTTTATACTTATTGTTATAAAATAAAGTTCTTAAGTTACTTTTTAACACATAGATTTTAAACTTTGTGTCTTTTTAGGATTTAATTGAAAGTGATTTTTTTTATTAAAAAAAAGTCTTCATGTATTGGTTATGAAAAATGTTATATTTAATAAGTGATAAAATTGGTAAAATAAATGTTTAGAATCCTTAAACCTAAATACGAATTTGAAAAGAACAATCTTAATTTTAAAATACGAATTCATACACAAAAGTTTGGATTCATCTTTAAAAGATTAACTATAGGAACGATTTTTTTTGGTAGAATTGTATAGAAATTAGAAAGAGATTTGGATTCATCTTAAAAAAGGGATTAATGCTTATTATAAATAAAAAATGCTAAAACTTTGTATCAAGTATAAATTCAGACAAAATACATTAAGAGTCCTCTTGTGCATTCTAACCGTCCGCCATGAGAATCAATGTTAACACCATTATCTAACAAAGTACAAATAAAGTATGGAAAATTTTCAAAAGATAAAACCTTTAGGGATATCCCTTCTTTTTTCAGTAGCAAGTTTACTTTCATTATCTTGCATCAACCCATTGATGAATTCCGTAAGACTTGCATAGGCTGAGCCCGTATCCATTGCTAGCAACCCTTGAACATCTTTAATTTATTGTGATGATAGAATATGTGGAAGATCTTTCGTCAGGTACTTTGCAGTAAAAGGATCATCATGTCGTTAGTGCATAAATTAGATTTGGAGTAGCTAATAAACTGACCACCCAAAGAGAAAATTGATATAACAACCTAATGTCTAGACATGAAGTATAGTAGGAAGAACTATATGCAAATAACATAAAAAGTATAGAGAATAGAGTGAGTTTATAACCTAGAAAATAAAATAAAAGAAGGATATAGGGAATACCTCTGTATAGAGAATGGATAGTGCTCTCTATAAGGCCTCACTAATATCCTGATTCTTGAACCCAGAAGCTAAATATCAAGCATGAATTGAAAATTTATCAAAATCACAGTATATCTAGATACATTTTTCATGGAAAAAAGAATCAGGGTACTTTCAAATTATTTTGAATAGAACCTAAAGTGCAAGAAATGTTTGATAGAGACTATTTGTAACACCCCCTTCCTACCCTGGAGGTATTACCGCCAGTAATCCCGATTAAGACTAAACCGAAGCTACCTAATGCTTTAAATTGACTGAACAAACTAAAACAAGGTAAATGAAACCATTTGAAAACTTAACATACTTAAGTTGAATATTACAACGGAAAAACACGTAAAAGGTCTTATACAAATCTTAACTTAAAAGAATAAATAAATAGAACAACCTTCTATTTAAACGAAATCTTCATCAAGTCTTCCTTGAGTTCTTATTCCTGACACTCGGCTTCGCTTTGAAGTAGTTCAATCATGATCTTCACTCAAGTATTTCGGCGGTGTCCACCGTTGGTTTACGACAGTAAACCAGCGGTGGAAACCAGTCGACCATATAAAAGAAAAGAAAATGGACGGGTTAGTCTAATGATAGACTAGCAAGCGGAGAATCTAACTTGGTTCTTATGGTTGTAACTAAACATATTGGCATCCAAATCCGATTAGACTCAGATTATGATCCAACAGTTAGCAGTCTTATAGAGAATAAGAAGGAGACTCGCATAATCAAGAGAGAGAACACCACCGCTTGCGGTTTCTTTAAGAAGCATAAATAATTGTTGGGAACTCATATTCATCACATAACAATTTGAAAAGCTTCCATCGACTAATCAGATTGACTTAATCAAAGTTGATTAAGAATCATTCATAACCGGAAGCAAGAATGACTTTCCAACTGGACGAACCATTCAAGTATATTAATGTGCCTAACGCACTTATCTTATATTAATTTCAAAACTTTTCACAACCAAGTTGGTGACTTTTAATCGGCTCGAACTACCGCCGAAATACTCTGGTATTGTAGAGATCATCGGAGTATTTCATTCATGGTCATCTACCCTGTACCGAGATCGCAGGACTTAAGCTATCCTTGATCCCTCATTTGCATATGGTGAGGTAGAGAACAGAGAGGCCTATTACCCTGTCGTCTACACTGCACCACCAATTGCACTTAGCTAGAGTGCGCATCACCCCTCTCACACGAAGAGCTGGGGAAGAGTCATGATCCACCATTAAGATTAGGCCCCTCCTAATGCAATATTGTTTTAAAGAGAGGATATGGAACCACGTTCCCCTCCCTGAAACTACCTTAATTCAATAACAATGTCTCAGCGTGAGACAACATCCAAGGTCACCCATAACAGACCTAAATCCAGTTCTACCGCAAAACTGAATAAACAACATGGTAATTATTTCTAACAAACTAGTTAAGGGCCGCGTGCGTGTAAAAAATTTAGAAAATATAAACCTACCTTAAAAGAGGCTAAAAAAAAGTTTTAGTGTAGCTGAAAAAACAACATATCAAACTAATACTTGAGTAAAAACATGAGGGTACGTAGATTCAGTTTTTCATAATTTATTGCAGGAGTTTCCAACATCAATGGAGGAATAAACCTCTGCAGCCTCAATGTAAGTGCAGATTGATTGAAGGAGGTCGCCATGTTGGTATCTATCATGGTGAAGTTGCCACCCTTGTAAGGATTGCTGTGTTCATGATTCCAGCAGTGAAGCGACTTCTTGTTTCATATCAAAGTGCTTATAAACCTGCCCAGAGGAATCCATTGATACAAGTAATTAGAGGAATACTATTACAATCTTCCTTTTTCTTGTCTATATATGATTCATATAATAACTATGTAAGTGTAACTTGTTTGAGATCAATTTATTTTACCAAGTACATTATGATGCACTGCTTTACACTACTAAAATTTTAGCCCTATTAATTATCCATACTTGAAGGGATGTACATTCTATTATAAGAGCATAAAGAGTCACGACACCTTGTCAGTATGAAGTTAAACAACTACAACATATACTAACAATCTTCTTAGTATGAAGTTAAACAACTACAACATATACTAACAATCTTCTTATGCATAGCACTGAATGACCTTCCTTGAATAAAAAAATCTCAGAAGACAATGCAAATCTTAACCTGTGACCTATGAAAACACCAGCTAAGAAAGCCAAGGTGTGTAATATTTCATTTATTGCATTGAAGCCTCAGAGGACAAAGAAATCTGCAAATTCTGCATATTAAAACACCGAATGAGAAACTACTCATCATCAAGAAGGAAAAGCAAGAAAAAAAAAATTAAAGGTTTTTAACCACTCACCTTCCAAACCCAAGGCAATACTTTGAAGTATAAAATTGCAGAATCCATCACTATGGCTACACACTCATGAACGAAATGGAACTCCCAAAGACATTCTATTCTTATTGACTCCTATTACACTAAATTACACCAGCTTTGATACTAAAAGCTGCAAGAAATTGTATTACAATGACATTTTTTTTCTCAGATAATATCATTTATCATGCTTTCCTTACAACAAAGTTGAGTTTTCTTAATATGCCCTTTGTATCTTACAAGTTCAGTATCAAGTTTCTTTTTAATCTTGTCATCCACATATCCCCTCTCTCATTTAAGTTCATTTACAATAATAATACAGATAGTGATTTTTAATATTAGAATTTGTAAATAATATATAGTAAATTCCTCCAATCCAAGGCAAATCAACCTTCCAATCTGTAACATCCGCAAATCTAATCATATCTTTTCTTTAGGTAAGAAATCAGAACACTCCTCTGTGTGCTCCAGTAAAACTGAACTCAAAAGTCGATTTAGAAGAATGACAGATCGGAAGTTCATTGTAGTAGCTTGAGTATTTAGGTCATGTAAAGGAAAAAGGTGAGAAGCCAAAGCGACACTTCAGGAACCGAAAATATGCTTAAAAAACAAATCTGCAAACCTAAGTCGCACATGAGCAGGCGAATCAACTGAAATTCAAAACATACCTAACCATTAACCACAAATCGAAAAGCCCTAACCATGTTTAGAATAATCAAATTCAGCAACCCTAAGTCGCAAATCAACAAACAAGTCAACCCAATTTTAGAAGATACCTGACCATGAGCCTAAAATCGGAAAACCCTAACCGTATACTGCTCAAAGTTCGCCGAGAGAGGGTTTTACCTTGGGGCTGAAGTTAACTTGGGCGCTGGAGACGGTAATAGGACGGAAAAGAAGGCTGCCAGAACAATAACAATCATTCAAACGAATCGAGGCAATTGAAGATGGCAGAACTCCAGAAGAGGGTTGAAGGCTGGAGAGGACGACGGGAGCAGTAGCAATCGAGAGATAGAGAGAGGGGAAAGGGTAAATCAGTATTGAGAAGGGTAGTTTAGGTTTTATGCAAGCAAGTTGCTATTCATCTGTTTTAGGCAGGCAAATTTATTTTAGCAAGTTACTGTTCCTAAGGAAAAGTGGTTTATTTATAGGTTTTTTGATATAACAACCTATTATATTTTATTAATCATACAAGTTGTTCCCAACGCAAATATTAAATGTGATTCAATTCCTCATTTAATAATCATAATGCAAGAGAGAACCGTCCACTTGCTTTAGAAGGCGTGCTCAACGTCCTCAGCAATTCGACAGAAATCTTTATCATTCTTCTGACAAATATAACAAAAGGATTTCTCAGCAACGAGCTCACAGAAACACTTCTTAGTTGTATTTTCAACTCCTACAACTTCCTAATCGATAAATGATTCAATTTCCGAATATCGATATATAATAAATCCTTAATTATCATGCTTCAAGGAGCCATCTTGGCGGAATTATAACTAATTATCCGCTTCACTTTTGAAACAATTTTCTAAATAAAAATTGTTCATTAGCAACAGTTCTCAAAGATTAAAAAATCTCGGATCAAAGGGATTAACAACGAATCCCAAGTAATTATCCGAAGTCCTTTACCTGCCAATCGGTAACCAAAACTTATATTCGCTATAACTGAAGATCCGGACGTCCGTTTCCCGAGCGGTTTGAACCTGTGGGACCGTATCAACGTCAAGATTATAAAGCATAAATTTAATTAGCAAAGAAGAACCGAAATGCCCTTACGGTGGCTCCGCAATCAACCCGCTAATTAATTTCGATCGTATATACCTTCACTCGAGCCCATGGCTCGTTTGGCTCGATCATGGCTCGATCCCCGAGCCCGATGGTGGTTGGGCATTGCCCGACAGCGGCTCTCATGGTGGTTGGTGGTCGGACAAGCTACCGATCGCCGGCGGTGGCCCATAACAAGGCCGAAATATACCGGCGGTGAAGGATTCGAACTCCTTCTTCCCGAAGTCTATGTTCCGTCCTCTTCTCTTGCTGGTTCAGTTCCTCCTAGCAGCAACACACATATGGAAGAAGAAGGTGAGATGAGGTAGGAGATGAAGATGGAGGTGGAAGATGGAGGTGAGGAAGAAGATGTAGCCGACGGTGAAGAATGAACTCCCGAAGTCCGTCGTTGTCGTCCAAGCTCTCTCCACCTTACTTTGTTTTGACCAAAAGAAATGATAGACTTGACGAGAAAAGAAGATAGACATGCCATGGAGAATCCTTCCCAATTAAGTAAGTAATGTCGGCCTAATGAAATTTCTCGTCTCGGAACGGGACTCGCGTTAAAGCGGTAAAATTATGTACATCGGGTGGAAAAACTCACTAAACGAATCCTTTCCGGTACATAATTAAAAGGAGGACTTATCCAATAAATATTCTTTTTCCATTAAAAAATCCTAGAATTCACGTCGATCCATAAAATCATTTCTTTATGATTTTAGGATATCACCAACAATTTTCTATGATTTAATCTCCAAAGAAAATATTGGATTAAGCGTTAAAGGGACAAAAAAGGTTAAAAGGATATTCGAGAAAAATTCAAAAATATTCCCAAAAACCACAGTTATTACACTATTTGAGCTCCACTAATCTATGGCTAGTAGGTGACTCAATAATGAAAAGTGAACAACCAATACTGAAATCCGATTGCAACTGCCTAATCGAAACCAACTCCAAAATCGAGCTATAGTTTTGACTTAGAGAAGAACATCAAATTTTTTATAAGGCACACCATAAAGGAATACTAATCTAGAAGTGAGATAACTGACACCAATAATAACAAATTCCTCTGCATTTTCACAAACTTGTCTGACATCAATAAGAGTCATATGAAGACAAGAGGATGAAGATTAATACAAAGATATATATCTCAACTTTAAAATCACAAATCTTGAGGAGCAATTTCAATAGTTTGAAACTCTGAATTTAGACGGTGATGAAGCAAAAAGAATGCAACCAACCAACAAAGAAGTACAAAAAATTTATTTCATGCTGTAAATGACATGTTTAAGCCAGATTCCAATGACTAAAAATGCAATGATGCATCAGACCAAAAGCTGAAATAATGCATCCCTAAAACTATCAAAAGACTAAAACTGCCCAATTAGAGAGAATATTCAACCAAGCCATGCAAGCAATAGCAATCACGTGTGTGAGGCCAGGAGCATGACCATTTTACATTTAAACATTGCAGCTCACAATTAAGTGAATAAAATATGCCACTAATTCAAATTTAGCATAGTAATTAAACCAAATTATGAAAGTAGCATTCAGGTTATGGAAATCGCATGTCAAGCCAGGAGCTTGAACAACTGAACAATGCAGCTTGACAGTTGAGTGAATAAAAATGCTATACAAATGCCAACACTTGAAATTCAAAGTAACTAAAAATTCATAGGCATGATTATCAATATTGTATCATATTTTCCTTCAAAAGATGCAACTTCAATTCTCCGCACCAAAGCTAAAAATCAGGCAACATGATCTAATTAATCATTGGTATATATAATTGGCCAGGTAAGAAGAAATTAGATAAAATTGAAAGAAAGGAAAAGAGTTCGATACGTGAATTTGAGCTTGGAGGTCTGAGGGCTGCTTGTTTTATCAAACAACGAACATGAATTATTAAGACGGAAGAAGTGAGGGCGCAGAGGAGACAATGACAGCGGAGATCAGACGACACAAATAAGAAAAATAAACATGCGTAATCATCACCAAAAGACTGAAGCAATTTGAACATGCAAAAAAAAATGAGCGTTCATCGAACAAATAATAAAAACCTAATGCACATTAACCTCGATTGTGAATACAATTAAAAAACTGAAGAACCGTTTATGGAAGTTAAAAGGTGGAATAATGCGGATTAGTGGGGATTGATGATGGGAAGAGTTGGGTGAGGGTATTAGCGGGGATTTGATGATGGGAAGAGTTGGCTAAATGGTAGGAATACAAATAAAAAATCTGAGTAAAAATAAACGTTATTTGCAAATCTGAGTGAAAATTTAAAATTTAAAAGTTAAAAGTTAAGAAATTTAAGATGGGAATTAAGTTATTTGCAAAACCCGAGTGAAAATTTAAAAGTTAAAAGTTAAAAAATTGAAGATGGAATTAGTAGGAGAAAGATATGATATCATAATCGGCTCCACAACTCAACAAAAAATGGATTTGGATTTATCTTTAGAAAAAATTATATTACTTTTTTATAGCAAATTTATCTTACTTAGATATATGTAAATATTGTTGGATGAGTGATTGAAAGTATAAAAAAATTACATCGATATAAATATCTACAGGTTTTTCGTATATCCCTCTATACAAATAAGGTGATTGAAACTTAAATGAAATTACGGTGGTAAAAATTTATACAGAATGCCCATACATTACTATGTACCATAACTTGAAACAAAATCACGTCGGTAAAAAAATTTTACAAGATGCTCGTATAGTACACCATACAAAGGATCTAAAAAATCCTAGTTCGAAACATAAAATTCGATCTTGGCTTCAAATTCATTGAATTTGATGATCATTTACACAAAGAGGTAAAAAGACTACATATAGTTCATTTTGATTGATGCTGGTGTTTTTGCAAGGTATTGTTGATTTCTGTACTTATGCTTTCTTTACACAAGGGTAATTTATCTGGAATTGGTGTTGCTTTAAACATATCATCCAAGATAGAATAGTGGAGATCAAACATTCAACTCCCTACAACAAAACAAAAAAGCATAATAATTATAAATAACGAAGAAAAAAAAGCAGGATAGTAAATTAAATTTACCTTCATAAAGGCTTCAAAGTCCACATCCTCAGCAACATCATACTCTAACTCATTCAACACCTTTCTAATCTCACGGATCTTAACAACTCACTGAATCCTTTCAATTTGACCAGAAGTGAAGGAAAATCTCCCAAAGTCACCTTGACATTTTGAGTTAATTGCCTTCTCAACTCTCTAATCGTATTGTGGTCATCTTGGCATAGTGTTCTCAGTCATCTTGGTCAAATGGATCTTCATCTTACTAAATTGGGTACTTGGACACAAAAGACTTGTAAGGATCTTTAAAGGCTTCACCAGATATCCTTTGTGACCCATCATTGTTCTGCAAATAAGTGAAGGAACAATAACAACTCAGTACTTCCTAAGTAGCAATTTAATCACGACTAATTTTTTGAAGTAAGATGGAAGACCATAGCAAAGAAACTACCACCTATTGAGCCAGTGGCAGAAAAACTTGGAACTCAACAAAATGTAGATGCTTCAAGTTTAATGCCTCCTGCTAAGAAGAGGAAAGTTCCTCCAGTTCAGCCTAGTGCAATTGCACAGCCTGTTAGGAGAATAATGACAGCTGAAGAGAAGCATTGTTTAAGCAGGGAGTTGGAATCTCTTCTGGGTGAGTAGATGTTCTTACGGACAAAACTTTGTTTCAATTACGGAAACTGCTAGATGAGTATCTCCAAGAGAGGCAAAAAAGCAATGATAAAATGGCCGAACCATGTGAAATAGAGGTACATGGCTTTGTGTTCATATATTGGGATTCTACTCTTCTTTCTAGACAGTAGTGAATCAGATCTCATTCGTGTACTTAAGAAGTTTCTCTTGGCCCTAATTTACTTGCTGTAGTTACTGCACAGAACAGGTATCAACAATTCATCAATGCAGGCGGGCAGAGGTTGGTATTGATTGTCAATTCTGAAGTACACGAATGAAAATAATGTCAAATAATGAAAATATCTTCGTCGAAGTTCTGCAAATAAGTGAAGGAACAATAACAACTCAGTACTTCCAACATAGCAATTTAACCTTGCCCGAATTCGAATTCCTTCTCCTAAACTCCGACGAAGACAAAATCGTCGTCACCAAGCCCTGCCATTGAAGAAGACTGAGTCATTGGAAACTTTTATAGAAATCGAAGTGAAGGAGAAAATCAGCAAGTGAAACCTGAAATTCGAGAGCTCTGAACCGTAATTGAAGATAGATTGGGAGAAAGAGAGTATTAGCCCTCCCAAAAGTTCTCGAAGTACTTGTCGCTTAGAATCGTTGGTGGTGTCGCCCTTAGGTCGGGATATCGCCTCGACAGAAATGAATTGATGGAAATTGGAAGAGATCCAAAAAAATGGAGACAAAATAGTCTTGGGAGAGAAACGAAGAGGAGTGGACAGACATGGAGAAGCGGTTTGGAGTTTCAGATGACCTTTGTATAGAAGAGAGAAGAACGTAGTAGAAGTAAGGTTGCCCGAAACCTAATTGGATGGAACGTGGGAACAAAAGCATGAATATCAAAAATTTAAAAAAAAGGCTGAATAAATGACACGTGGCCGAATCAAAAGGCTTGAAGCCTTACTGCTTTAATTAGTTAGTAAGATTCAAGTTAGTTAAGCTTCTTTATTTTGTGGTGAATTTTTTTACTTGTGAATGCAGTTGATATTAATAATGTTGTCCGCCACTTCTTGATATCAATCTTTAATAATATTTTTTTCAAAAAAATATAAAAAAAATCTTTAAAAATATTTGAATTCGAGAGAAGTGGTTAAGATTTATATTCTTTAATGTACTATTTTGTGAAGAACGTGTTTTTCTACTTTCGATGTTAATATAAAAGATTTGATTTGGTCTTTCTCTAACTCGCAATCTCTTTGTATAGGAAATTAGGAATAAATTTTTCAACTTTTAGGAAGTTGGGAAGTAACCTTCATAATCTTTAGCTATTTATTTTAATTATTTGTTGCAATTTTTATTATTTGTTATAGACTTTATTTTGCATTGAAGATGGAGTCTATATATGATGATTTCGTCAACATCGATAGAAACAAACAAATATCGAAAATTTGATGTCGAATTATTCGTGAATGGAGCGCATCATATTACTCCGCTAGGATAGATGAAATCTAAATAAGGTTATATTTTTTAATAATAAATATTATAATTACTTGTATAATTATTTCTATATATCCAATTTTTTATAAGATAAACTTGTTTATAAGTTGATATTTTTTATGCATATTTTTTTTATATTGTAACAAGATTTGGAATCCAAGTATATTAACTTTTTTATCTATATGTTGATAATAACTTGACCTAATATTTTTTATATTAATTTTATGCATAATATTTTTTTATCTTTTAACAAGACTCAGACTTCAAGTATATAACTTCTTTATCTATATGTTGATAAAATATGGGGCACAATCTTAAATAATTTTTTTTATAAATTACATAGTTTTATTACGATATTATATACAAGTTTTTTTAATTTTATATTAGTAAAATTATCCCGTGAGTATCACGGGAATTCAACTAGTTGAACATAATAATGTACACATTTTGTTATATGTAAAGGATATTATTAATTTTGTAATTCTTTTTAACAAACCAAGGATAATATATAATTATTAAGTTAATATAAAGTAATTAAGGAGTAGTTAAATATTTGAGTAAATATAGATTTTTTTTAACAAATTTAGTCAAAGATAGAAGGAATGAGGAATCAAAAGATAAAGCCAAATAAAATTAGGTAATTAAGAAAATACTTAATTAATTAAAGGGAAATGAGATATGAAGGAATCACAGATTTAGTTATTGTGTTTTAATAAAATTATATAAAATAAATATATTTACTAAAATTACTTTTGAATTATTTTTTTAGGGTCTTGATGACGTGTCGTCACATATGTGAATTGATTAAAAGTCGACACATAGGCGAATTAAACTAGAGATTGGCATGTGTTAGAAAATCTTCTTCTTTATTATATAGATATATAGATGTCTAGTCTTAGTCACACTTGAATTTGATCTTCCCAATAACTAATAGAAATCTCACCAAATCTTAAAATTGAGTCCTAATACGTAACAACAAACAAATTTGAAGTGAAATATGATTAAAACCTTAAAATGGAGTTCTAATAGCGTAAAACTGAGAAAGAAACATTGATTACTTGACTCCATCAATTGTAAGCAGTCGGATCTTTGTTAAAAGATGAAAGCAAACTCAAATCTATAGAAAAGTTCGTTTGAAAAGGTTTGTGCTCTATAAAAAGTGAGATCACTGCTAAAAAACGACGCTATAGCTACGAGCGTATAGCCTCGAAAATATTTGAGAGCATATTTGAGGCTATTGCCACCGAATTTAGTAGTGAGCTCATATTCGTGGCTAAATAACCTTGAATATTTTTTCGAGGCTATAATTCAAGGCTAAATAGCCTCAAAAAGTAAAATCGAAGCCAAATTTGATACTGAATATACCCAAACTACAATTTTGGCTAATTTTGAGGCCAATATTCGAGGCTAATTTTCCCTCAAAAGATATTCAAGGCTAGGTGCGAGGCGATATTCGTAGGTATTTAGCCTCAAAAGAAGGTTTGAGGCTAAAAGCGAGGTTAAATCAAAGACACTCAATGTCGAGGTCATATTCGAGGCTAAGTTTGAGGGTAAAGCGCACCAACCTTATTTAATGTTTGAACACTTATTCACCAACCATATTTATTGCGGTTAGGGTTTACTTTCTACCAGATCGTGCACAATGCCACAATCTCATTTTCAAAACTTCTCATTTCCTTCTACACTATTTTCCTCTCTTTACTCATTTTTAAATCTTTGTAATTCCACATAACTCTTGCTTGGAAAGATCTAGTTGGAAAGCTTTGCACCACTTGATCAAACTAATTGGTATGTATCATCCTCTTTTTTAATTTTGGGGTTAGGATTTAGGTAATTATTGTTATTTATGTAAATATTTTTGTGGTTGAATACTTAATTTGTGTTAAACTTCATATATGTGATTAAAGTGTGTAAAGCATACGTTCATTTCATGTGTAGTCATACAAAAAGTTGTTTTTTGATGTATCAAAAGAAAACAAGGGATCTAGTGTGCAAATAGTGAAGAGAAAAAGAAAGTGAACTTAAAAAAAATTGTTTAACATAGGCTCGAAAAGATGAACTCGAGGCTAAATTTGTGGCTACGAGCTTCAAATCTGGCCTCGATATCATTATTTCGTGGCTAGTTAACCACAAAACTCTTACATGTGGCTAATTTTGAGGCTAATCGTATATTTTAAATTTTAGCTTGAACAAGTTAAAGGATAGTATTGAAGCCCTCTATGTGCATTTTAGCCTCAATTGTATGTGTTATGGCATATTTAGCGGCTAAAAGCATTGGATATATATGTTATTTAATTTGGATTAAATTCAAAACCATATTCATGGATGTCTTAAATAAAGACTCTTTTTCTTTAAATGTAATGTAGTGGTATATTTTGATGCAGGTCATTCAATACACATGGATAATCGCAATTGGATGTACACTAGACGTTTACCATATGGAGGTGACTGGAATCAACAATTTCTTGATGGAGTTAAGGGTTTCATCGAGTTTGCAACTTCACAAGTGCATTTGATGGACGGGGAAAAAAAAAAGATGTCCCTGTATGAAATGTAAGAATGGGAAATTTCAGGATGTGGAAACTGTTCGGGTTCATTTATACTTGAAAGGTTTTGTTGAGAATTATCATCAATGGATTGCACATGGAGAGACACCTTTGGCTCCACCGTCCCCAATTGTGGAAGAACCTTCTAACTCAAGCCTTAATAACTTAAACTTCTTTGGGATTGGGATGCATATATTTGATAATTTGAACCCTTGTCAAAGGATGGTTTTTGATGCGGCTGGACCTAGTTTTGTTCCACCTCATGACCAATTCAATGTTGGCACTTCAATTGATCCTTCTAATCAACAAAGTGGCTTAATGGAGGAGTGGAAAATTCTATGGTTCATGAAGAAGAATTAAATCCACCACCACCAACATCTTCTGGTGATAACCATGACGATATCTCCTTGTTATCTGATCGGTTCTTTGATGTGTTGAGAGCAGCAAATGAGCCATTGTATTCTGATTGTCCTGTGCCATTATTGTCTGCAGTGGGTAATTTTTTGAGGCACAAGACAGAGTACAACTTGTCACAAGCAGGGTATAATCAAATTATTCGTGACGTACATAGACTCTTACCACCAGACAACAAACTTCCCAAAAGTTTCTATGAGACAAAGAGGTTGATTCGAGATTTGGGATTGCCCGAGAAAAAGATACACATGTGCCCAGAAGGTTGCATGTTATTTTGGAAGGATGATGCCAATGCCATAGAGTGTAAATTTTGTAAGAGTCCAAGGTATAAGCAACGTTTGACAAATAAAGGCAAACCAATCCCGCTGAAAGTCTTACGCTACTTGCCCTTGATCCCGCGTTTGCAAATATTATATGCCATGGAGGACACAGCTCCACACATGCGTTGGCATGCTGAGCACCAACTAGTTGAAGTAATCATGAGCCACCCTTCTGATGTAGAAGCTTGGAAGCATCTTGATTGCACATTTCCGCACTTTGCATCAGAGGTTCGTAATGTGAGATTAGGTTTATGTTCTGATGGGTTCTCTCCTTTTGGTCAGACTGGCAAGACATATTCAGCATGACCGGTGATTGTTACCCCTTATAATCTACCACCTAGTATGTGCATGCAATCTCCCTACTTGTTCTTGGTCACCATAATTCCAGGTCCAAAAAACCCGAAGAGGCTAATAGATATTTGCTTGCAACCTTTGATTGATGAGTTGCTAGTGCTATGGAATGAAGGTGTCACAAAATTTGATGTGTATTCCAAGGAAAACTTCAAGATGCGAGCATCTCTTATTTGGACGGTGAATGACTTTCCAACATATGGGATGTTGTCTGGGTGGAGTACTGCTGGAAATTTAGCTTGCCCTTATTGTATGGAGAAATCACAAGCCTTTAGACTAACACATGGGCGAAAGGCTTCGTGGTTTGATTGTCACAGGTGCTTATTATCAAAAAATCATCCATTTAGGTTTGATAAGAAAAGTTATTATAAAGGATGGATAGAGACTGGAGATCCTCCATCGTATTTGTCTGGACATGAAATGTGGGAGCGTGTTCAAAATATCCCAACTGTCATTGAATCACCTATTTCCTTGCCCGAAGGTTATGGTGATACTCATAAGTTTACAAAACAAAGTGTTTTTTGGAGACTTCCTTATTGGAAACATCTTCTGATTCGTCATTGTCTTGATGTCATGCATATAGAAAAAAATGTCTTTGACAATGTGTTTAATACTGTAATGGACGTCAAGGGGAAGACAAAAGACAACTTGAATGCAAGGAAGGACCTTAAGTTATATTGTGATCGACTAGAACTCCAAGTGGATGAAAATCATAAAGGTCCAAAACCAAAAGCATTGTACACAGTAAGTAGAGAGCAAAGGCCAGAGTTGTTGAATTGGTTGAAGAGCTTGAAGTTCCCTGATGGATATGTTTCTAATATAGGTCGATGTGTTCATTTGCAAGAGGGAAGGCTAGTTGGGATGAAGAGTCATGATTGTCATGTGTTTATGCAAAGACTTTTACCGATAGCTTTTAAGGAGCTTCTTCCAGTGGGAGTGTGGGGACCGTTGACAGAGTTGAGTTTGTTCTTTCAATCCATATGTTCATCCAATGTGGATGAGCAACATATTCAAGTATTGGAGCGTGATGCACGTCTTATATTGTGCCAGTTGGAGAGGATATTTCCACCATCTTTCTTTGATTCCATGGAGCATCTCATTGTGCATTTACCATATGCGGTGAGATTGACAGGCCCTGTACAATATCATTGGATGTATCCATATGAAAGATTTTTGTTCTAGTTAAAGTGAAAAATGAGGAATCCAAAACATGTAGAGGCGTCCATAGTTGAGGCATATTTATTGGAGGAAATCACAACTTTTACTAAGCATTATCTTGATCTTGAAGATTCTCATAAGAGAAGAAGGCATGGAAGAAACGAAATTGATATTTTTGATGCTACTTATCCTCCGATTTCAATCTTCAACCATCCGGGTCGTCCTAGTGGAGAAGCTAAGGTTTTATGGATGAATGACGAAAGAGATTTGCATGCATCGCACACATACATCTTGGTCAACTGTCCGGAGGTTGACCCATATATCAAGTAAGTCATTCAAAATATTATGTATATGACATCCGACAATGTAATTGCCAAATTACTACTTTTTAAATATAAATTTATCAAAATTCTAAAAATTTACACTAATACATGCAGGAAATTTCAAGAATTAGCAGGACCACATGATCATAGTGCTCTTGCCACACACTTTCTAGAATGGTTCAAAGATTATGTAAGTACTCACATATCTTGGTCAATTGATGCTTTATTTTATAGAATACAAAATATGAAATTGAGCTTAAATTTATTAATATTTAATCTATAGGTATTGAATGAAGGTCGCCATGCAAGAAGATTGTATTGTTCAAGTGTCTATGGTATGATCCCTCTAATCTTGGAAGTCCATACGCAGTATCGACTACAAGAGGTTAATGTGAGAAGGCGGTTCAACAGCTATGAGCCCTACGTGTTGCATTTTATTATGCAGATTTTCCAGGAGCGAATCGTAGTCGAGCAAATTGGAAGGCCGTTTGTAAGACAAAGCCTCGGCGCAGAGTGGAGCAAAGATGGATTGAGAAAGAAACTAATGACGAACCATTACAACAGGAGGATATTGAGGTTAATGGGAATGGATTTACAGGGGCATTAGTAGACGAGTTACCTAGAAGTTTATACGATCCAAATTGTACAAATGAAGGAGATTATGAAATAAATAGTCACGATGAGAACTCTGAGCTCGAAAATGATGACGAAGAAGACAATTTCGATGACGAAGACGCTTAATTAAAGGACAACTCATATAGAGGTATGATTTTAATTTTTTAATTTTTTTTAATTACTTAAATATATGATTGTATGTAATAACAAGAAAAATAAATAAATATAGAATACCCTATTAAGCTTTGAATATTTGTCTCATGATTAATTTTAGGAGGCGCCAAAAAATAGCATTGGCGCTAAGCTTATCTACATAGGCGCCAAGATAATTTTAATTTCCCGGGTAAAAATGAATTAGCCTCAAAATTAACCTCAAACTTAGCCTCTAAATAATTTAAGGTTATTTATAATATATAATACTAAACCCTAAAACTTTTCCCTCACTTGTTTCATTCCAGATCTCAGAAATCTCTCCCAAACTCGCTTGTCTCCATGGCTCACCCAATCTCTCCCATCCCATGCCCTTGACTCCACCAGCGCCACCACCACGCCACCACCGCATGCTCGCGCGCCTGCTCACTCTCCTGCGTGCCTGCCCTCAACCGTGCCTGCTCTCCACAGCCGCCTGCCCTCCATTGCGACCTGCCCTCTGCCGCCTGCTCTCCACCGCTCCTGCTCTCCATCGTTGTCTGCTCTCCACTGTCGGCTACTCTCCACCGCTGGCTATCCACCACCAGCACCACCACAAGTATGAATTTCTGAATGAAAGTTGAATTTCTGAATGATTTTGTAGCTAGGGTTGAATTTCTGAATCAATTTCTGAATTTTCTGAATGATTTTAGATGAAGATTAGAAGAGATGTGAATGATTCTAGCTAGGCTTTTGAATTCTAGCTCTGAATGATTGAAATCTAACTTGTGTATGAAACTTGACTTTTTATTATCTGTTTATGAAGTCTGATATCTGGGAATGAGATTTTTCCTGTGCATTTGGTGCTGAGAAATCATAATGGTAACAATAAGAAATTAGGATCTCTTAGTTTGGGCTTGTGCATTCTCTTTATGTGCTTGTATTCCTGAAGTCTGAGATCTAGGAATGAGGTTTTTCTTACCTGCTATGAATTGAATCATTATGTAGTTTCAGGAAGCTATAGGTCCATGATGGTTAGATCTTCACGACCCACACGTCTTCTTTTCACTCCTGGACATGGTGATCGTACTCCCAATCCTACCATTTCTGGCGTTCCATTGTCAAATCAGCAACAACCCAATGAGGAACAACCCCGCCAGGACATAGAGGAAGAGGTTGAAGAGGGTGGAAATGGCTCAGCCCAAACTCCAACCCAATCTCCTTTGAATGGATCTTCCAACTCGGAAACTGCGCAGCCTGATGTTGGACAGAGAACATTTGTAGGACTCTCTGGTGATGACGTTCGGTAAGTGATATATTTTAAAATTAGAAAGAAAAGACTCATAGATAGGTTTGTTGGATTTAATCCACTTTAGTTTGCATCAGTTAAGTTTATTATGCAATTTAGAAAGAAAATTAATAATAGGTAGTCCAATTGAAATAACAGATTGGCATATATTAGTTAAGTTTTTTGAATTTGAAACAAGAAGAAAAAAAATAACAAATATCAGTTGAGTTTTAGTTGGTGTCAATGATGGTTTATAATCTGAAAGTATGTTATTTATTGATTCACTTTAAAGCATATTATTTATTGATTCATTTTATTATGATTGTAGTGAGTTTGAACCATGGCAACCAACATTTAGTAAAATGTGTGATATCATTGAGGGCCATTACACAGGAAATTGGATGACTTTCACCAAAGTTCCTCAATCGAAGAGGAATTTATGGTTCAAAGAGTTTTAGGTGAAAATAACAAAGTCTATACTATTCACTTTTGTTTGATGTCTGTTCACTTTGAATGTTTAGCTCCATTTATACTTTATAATGAGGTGTGCATTTCTTTATTGTAGAGGGTCTGCTATTGGAATGTCTCTACTGTGCGGATGAAAAAAACATTTTTCCATCAAGCAAGCAAACACATTTGTAACGTCTTCAAGGGATGTCGTTCTAGGAAAACACAACCTTCCTTCATAAGTACTAGTCAATGGGCTGCAATTGAGAGGATGAGAAAAACTGACCCAAGTTTTTTGAGGCAATCTGTTGCCAACAAGAGAAACAAGTCTTGTCAAAACGCAATTGATGCTGGTAATTTTCATGGAGGCTCTCGTAAACTTACAAAATGGATTGATGAAACCGTAAGTTCACTTCTATCCATTTGTTTTATACATTGTATGTGAAATTTTTATTTAGCAAATTTTTAATAATTCACTTACTTAATAGTTGCTTGTCTTTGTATGTGAAGGAAAAGCAAACTGGTGTAAGTCCAAGGATTTCAACCATGGTGCAAAAATTATGGTCAAAACTGGATGGGACATGGACTGGGTCTCGTCCTAAAGCATATGTGGTTAGTTTGCCTTAAACATCTCTCCTACTCACCTTCTCTTTATAGCGATGTAGAACAACCCAGGTGATGATTTTTTTGCCCCTATCTAAGTCCAAATTTCAATAAGCCCCTATCTAAGTCCAAATTTCAATAAGCTACCCTCTTATGGTGATTTTAATTTATGAATGGTCACAGTCATAGCGATGTAGAACAACCCAGGTGATGATTTTTTTTTATAAGGGAGGCAATAAGACAAACAGGGACTCCAATTCAACAGAAGTTGAATTGGATTAATGTGTTTTAGTTGTGCTGGCTCTTCTTGTGGTTTAAACAGTAGAGATAATTATGTTACATGACACATTTCTGTTCTGTGTAATGACATGGCTTGCAGAGTGGTAAAACCAAGTGAAAACTTTGTAGTTGTGGATGTATATAGAGCAGTACATTCATATCCATTTCCTTGTATAAAGGTTAGAGCATAGATATTAAAAGGATGCTTCTAGTATAGCTTACATCAAATATCAAAACGTCATATCATGTAGAGAGAAAATTAAGTTGTAACTTAATTCGACTAATTAGCTATATGACAATAAGATAATCAATGAGACATGTGTAACTTTAAAATGGAGACGCATGTTACAAAATACAATTGTGAAATCAGTGAATCAAGCAACTACCTTTTAGCATCACTTTTCTCTCCTATATTTGCTGCACTTTGCAACACCAGACATGCCTTTTAGCATCAATTTGGTTTCAAGTTTTAACTTCTTTGTTTACATGATTTTATCATTTCTTAGGAAAAATTTGATGAATTAGTTGCTAGCGAATCTGCTCCTACTGCTGAAAATGGTGATGATTTGTCTCCACAATCCATGAGTGAGGTAGATGAGAAAGCTTTGTGGATGACAGCATGTGGTGTACCAAAGAACCACCGTATCTTTGCCATGGGGGAGGAGGGGGTTGCCCTTATTCGCAATGGAAAGGCAACTGATCAGCACACGAAGTCCCAGAGCACATCAACTACTCAAACCTTTCAAGATGCTCAGATTCGAGAGGAAGTTCGAGAGGAGATGAAGCAGATGCAATCTACAATGATGGAATTTATGCAAAAACAACAACAACAACAACAAGACTTCATGAAACAACTTCAAACCAATTTGTTTCAACAATTCTCTCTACTTCAAGGAGGTCATAACATGACATTTGCAGCAGACCGTTCACACTCTAACCCGGGTTTGAACACAAATCCCTAGCTTTTTATTTGTTACAAGTATAGAGGATGTGGAAGTGCTTTTTTTGGTTATGCTTGCTGGAGTTGGAAGTCTTTTTGTTGTGCTTTCAAGAGCTAGAACTGTGCTTTTTGTTATGCTTGTAAAGCTGGAAATGAATTTATGCTATGAGAATAGGACCTAGAAGTCATTTTTTTGATGAACTTATGCAAGCTTAAACACTTTTGGACTTGTGTTTATGCTCTAGAATGTTTGTTTCCTAGGTCTTGTATTTTATGTGAATGTTTGGAACTATTTGGTGGAGTCTTGTTAAAGCCCATCAACTAATGTAGTTTGTTTGATATTAATCTTAATTAGTTGGATTAGTATGTTAATGAGCATATTTTATATGATGTATTAGGTGTTATATGATTATAGCCTTAAAAGAGGTTAAATTTGATCTTTTCTTTTTATATTGGATGCTTTCAAACTAATTTGGAGGCCATCCATTGGTACCCATGAAATAATTGGAGGCAAAATTTGATCCTATTTAGCCTCGATTATACCCTTAAAAAATTAAGGGTAACATTTGTTCTTAATTAGCTACGAAATTATGGCCTCCAACGTTGCCTTGAAATAAATTTTAGGCTAATTTCGGGACCAATGGCCTCTACTTTAGCCTCAAAATTATTCGTTCCTAACGACTAAGTAAATTCGAGGCCAATATCATTTCAGGCTAAAGGGCCTCGAAAACGAAATTCGAGGCTAAATTTTCGTAGCCACATTTAGCCAGGCCCTTCATTGGCTCGAATTATCTTTCGAGGCCAAATTTGGGACTAATTTCGCGGCTAAGTAAATTCGAGGCCTGTTTCGAGGCTACTCTCGATGCCAATTTCGTGTCTATGCCGCAACTTTCTAGCAGTGGATCCCAATTAAGACGAAGCTCCAAACAGACAAATTATTGTAATTTAGAAGAGGAACAACGAGAATGTGATTTCATAAAGTGAAATTAAATTCGAATATACGAACACAGATACAACAATAAAAAAGCAACGATTTTAGTTCAGTGAAAAAGCGAAATATTTGACAATGAAGTACGAGCTCGTTTGGTATCGATATCATATATCGATATCGGGTATTGGTATCGGGTATCGATATCGATATCGGTATCGGATATGGAATATGAATGATATCACATGCCTCTCACATCTCTTTTCTTTGGGGTATATCAAATATCATGAAAAATGTCTTATTTTGATAACAAGATATGGCTCGATATCCATATACTCCCATACTAAACACAAGATATGGCCTTATACCGATATCTAAATTCGTATACCTCCCATGTCAAACATAAGATATGGTCCGATATCGATATCTGATATCAGGATATAATATCAAACCAGCCCTAAGAGATTTGGAATTGATTGAACATAGAGAATAATTTTTTTTTCTTATTTCCGTTTTGCTTGGGCGATGAGTAACAAAATACTGTATTTGAATTATACGTGTTAAATGTTCAATTGACGAACGGTCAAGATACATTCACATTCCTTTCTCACCACATTTGGACCCATCTTTTATGGTTTCTACTACGAATAAAATGGGAAGGACCCTCTTTTGAAAAAAAAAAAGAACATATGACGTATTATTTATTCGGTCGGTCCATCACTCCTTGCTACATACATCTTTGTCCGAGTGCTTCTCGCAACTTCAGACTTAGGTTTGAAGCAAAGTTCTTGATACCAAGAGAGAAGAAGAGAGCGCGAGAGATGTAATTGATCCAATCTGCCTTATTTTCTTGGTGATCAACTGATCATTAGCGTCTTCAATCGATCAGTCCAAGTTCTTGAGGTTTCCCGTAATCATTTCCATCTCGATTTCAGCTTTTCACCTGCTTTGTCTATTAATTATTAATATTATTATAATTTTGCATAATCGATGATTCTATAGCGGCTGGTTTCGGTGATTTGCCGCATGTGGTCTTCAACGTACAAGAGATTATCCTCCTCCAAAGATCGTTCGAATCCTATGGAAGTCGAAGTGGCAGACAATTTAGCCGAATCTGGTAATTATTTTCGCTTCTTTTTTTGCAATATACTCTTTGTTTCACGATTGTTGCGTGACGAGAAATTTCACTTAACAATTGTGAGCTTATGTTTGCTTTCTTAGGTTTATTACTGAATTCCGAGCGACAAGAAAACAGCAAACCTTCATGGAAACATTCCATTCTACACGTAATTGTGGCCACACTATCCTCGTTCTTATTCGGATACCATCTTGGGTGTGTTTTATGTTTCCGAAATTGATCAGCTTTCCATTCTTCGATTTTTAGTTCTCCTTTATATAATTGCTTTGTTCTAACTATGATGGAGCTTTAAGTCGCTGATAAATTGCTTTGTTCTAACTATGTAGAGTTGTTAATGAACCACTGGAAAGCATTTCTGCTGATCTTGGTTTCCGTGGCAATACACTAGCTGAAGGTCATTAATCCCAACTATTAGTTTCCCTTTTTCTTTCCACATTAATCTCAATATGAGGTATTGATTATATATGCTCTTTAAAGGTCTTGTGGTGAGCATGTGCCTCGGTGGTGCTCTTGTTGGGTCTCTTCTAAGTGGCTGGGTTGCTGATGGTGTTGGCCGCCGCCGAGCATTTCAGCTTTGTGCTTTGCCAATGATTATAGGCGCCGTTGTGAGGTGCTAGTTTGTTTTATATTGTTCTCTTCCATTTTCCATAAGATGAAATATCAATCTTGATACACCGTCTTTGAAGTATTCATTTCCACTTATTGCCTGAAAATGTGGAATCTCTCTAATTTTCTGAAGCATTGACTATGACTTATGATGTTTGTCTAATTGTATGACAAATTTTTTGTGCAGTGCAACTTCCCATACTTTACAGGGCATGCTGATTGGAAGGTTGTTAGTTGGAAGTGGAATGGGTATAGGTCCGCCGGTAGCATCCCTTTATGTTACAGAGGTGTTGCGCAATTCTTTCACTAGTATTTCATATTTATATTTATGGGGGTAGACCACTAGACCTTAGATTTATTCAAAGTTTGGGATTCTAATTACTGTCTGGAAAAACAAACAGATCTCTCCAGCTTACATTAGAGGTACATACGGGAGTTTTATACAGATTGCAACATGTCTCGGCCTGATGGGTGCGCTTGTTATGGGGATCCCTGTAAATGAAATTACAGGATGGTAACAACATGAACTCACTGTTTCATTTCATCATTATTTCTTTTAGGGTTAATGAAGATGACTACCATATATTGTCTTTTTAATACATTATTGTCTCACGTGATGCATTACAGGTGGCGAGTGTGCTTTTGGGTGTCCACGATCCCAGCTGTTATACTTGCCCTTGCTATGATGTTCTGTGCAGAAAGTCCATACTGGCTTTACAAGGTTTGCATCTATCATTAGCTCAACAATTTAGCATGTTAATCTCTAATGGGCTTAACATGTTTTGGGAACTGGGAACATATAGAATGGTTGCAGTTCTTCTCACGTGACTTTTCTGTTTACTATGAGTTGATTTACCAGGAAACTAAACTCTAAAAAATGTAGACTCCAGAGGGGAGAAATTCCTTCTGCACATCTATTTTCTAGTTAAATTATGGACCATAGCAGCATATCTACTGAATTTCTCACATTCCAGTTTCCCCTAATAGTAATTTGTTTTATTCAGAGAAATGTAGAAACCCTCTGTTAAAAACATTAAGTAGGAGTTGAATTATTATTTATCATACCGGATACTTGTTGTATGAACTTGTATCTGATGAATGAACGTTGTCCTGCCATTTTCATTTTGTTAATGTGATCTAGAAGGGGAAGCTTGCAGAAGCTGAAGCAGAACTTGGTAGACTTCTTGGAGGATCAAATGTTTTTTCTGCTATGATGGAGCTGTCGAAGTCTGATGTAGGGGATGAGACAGGCAGTGTTAAACTCCTAGAATTGATCCATGGTCGCTATTTCAGAGGTTGCTTTAACGTTGTCTCACATATGTTTTATTGCCAACATAACCTTTTATGTTGTAGTTTAATATTTATTCCTTCTTCCCAAAGATTTGTTGTATTCACTCATTCCTTTTGCAGTTGTTTTTATTGGATCAACCCTATTTGCTTTACAGCAGCTATCTGGTATAAACGCTGTTTTCTACTTCTCTTCTACTGTATTTAGAAGTGCTGGAGTACCATCAGATCTTGCAAACGTTTTTGTTGGAGTAGCAAACTTGGCAGGTGTAGCATCATCTCTTTCTAACTTCAGTTCATATGTTTGACATCTTCTATCAATCTTTTTTTTTTTTTTTGATGTTGTGTATTATATCTTTGTTGCTGATGAAATGTGTCAGGATCTATTATTGCAATGGCATTGATGGACAAAGTAGGAAGAAGATTGTTGCTTCTTTGGAGCTTTCTTGGCATGGTAACTCTTGTCATGTATTTATAGTGAAATGGCTGTATTGTTCACATGTTATAACATATTGTAATGCATCCCTGCAACACAGGCACTGTCAATGGGCCTTCAGGTGACTGCAGCTAGTGAATATGTTCCAAAGACGTGGACATTGTATTTATCTATTGGTGGCATGTTGCTGTAAGTATCTCCTTTTTATGTTAATCTAACGCAACAAGTCAAGTTGGAATTGAATTGGCATTATCGTACCCTTACAAATTCTCTCTTGCCGCCGTTAGAAGAAATGCCTACTTACACTTCTGTATCTTGTGAATTAGTTCAAGTACAAGGTGGACCAATAATATTCCGGGCTCAATAGGCTACTTAACTAAATCAGCTATAGTTTTCCTGAGCTCAATGTCTTCAAATAAACACGTCTGGATTAGATAGCATATTCACATATGTCAGTAAAGACACCAATATCATGGGTTTTTATTTTCATCAACAGTCTAGAGGGAAGCCTATGTCTCGCTACGTATGTCTCCATTTGTATGAGGCTTCTGATCTAATATTGATTTTTCTTAAGCTGAACAATTTATTTTCTTAAAGAAGTCAGTGTCTTGATTCTTGACCAAATCAAATATCATTTTGGTTGGCCATTCACCCGCATCTTATTGATTAATTTCTTACTTCTGCTGTGTGTAGATTTGTCCTAACATTCGCAACTGGTGCTGGTCCAGTTCCTGCTCTGCTCCTGCCTGAGATATTCCCAAGTCGAATTAGAGCAAAAGCCATGTCAGTTTGCATGTCAGTGCACTGGGTAAGATGTTACTTTGAACATTGAACATTGAACTGGAGAGATGAGGATAATGAATTTTTCTTTGTCTGCAAAATGGAGAGATCAAAGTAAAAGTTGATGGGGGTAAAAACTGAACTTTCGGGGGTACCATAGTCCCATGAGAGGTGATGGATTCCAATGAGATAATTGCTTTGCGATCTATACTATTTTGTGATAGAATAGGATTATAGGTAATGAAGGTTTGGGCTATATGGAATGTTTTGCTTATCTGTATGAAGTTAAACCATGTCATTCCAGCACTTCTTGACATGACACACTAATTGCCCCATTTAGCCTTCAACTACGTGTTGGCAACATTGGTTGGTTTTATATGGTCACAACTCACAACTTTGCTTAGTCTTATTATGCTAAATGCCTTTCTATATCAATGGCAAAGTAAGTTTCCAGTTATTTTGAAGACAAGCAAAATATGTAGATATTAGGAAACCATATACTTTAAAATGTGATATCACTTGGAGCCAAGTTATATAATGTTAAAAACTTCTTCTTTAACAGCTCGTTTGACATCATTGGAATTAACTGCAGGTGATCAACTTCTTTGTGGGCTTACTATTCTTGCGACTTCTTGAACAACTTGGTCCTCAGCTCCTGTACACCATCTTCTGCACCTTCTGCTTGATGGCTGTAGCTTTTGTCAAGAGGAATGTGATTGAAACCAAAGGAAAATCTCTTCAAGAAATTGAAATTGCACTTCTTCAACCCAATCAGCCCTAGATATATGCTGTCGCCTCCTGCAAAAGAATTTAGGGTTTTTAATCGCCCTTCTCACAAAGAATGACATAGAGTGAGATTCTCTGCATCCAGAGTTTCTTGGTTCATATGATAGCCAAGCATTTAGGCTGGGGGGTATGTATAGTCTCTACCCTCTATAGTGGGCAATGAATATTGTAAGAATATCTTCATGCTATGCCAAGGGACCTATGTTTAAACCGCTAGTGGTAAATCAGCTTCATGTTCCAAATAATGGAAACCTTTTCTGTATTTTGACCATTGGTGGATGGAAAATGGAGTTGCCTGTATTGTGACAAAATAAGCAATTCACACAGCCTACTTACAAACATTGAGTTGAATATTATAGGTTAACAAGGAGCCAATTTTAAGCAGCTTCTTGTATGTAAGTATTTTATCTGATTATTGTTTAGAGTGTGAACTGTGAGCTGTGTTGGCCAATCGACTGCAAAACCCAATTCTGCTAGCAACTCAGTGATGGGCAAATTCTCTCATGTGATAAGGGCATCCAAAGATCCCTTCCGTTGGATCTACATCTACTCCTCCGTCTTGTGCTTGTGGAATGTTGGTTATAATTAAATTGGTCTAATTATGTGTTTCTAATTGATCATCACAGCCGTTATTTCTATTTACTGCACGACAATGAAGTGTGTCTCGTTGAACAAAATTAGCAAGTTGGGGTTCAATAATAGGTTTTTTAGTATAAGGGTCTGAGCGAACAAAATTATAAGTTCGGTGTCCATATATGCACCGTTATGAGATTGTTGACATCATCAACTCTCTTTCTCACAGATTTTTTTTATATCTTTGGTGCACTACTTTCCCTTTACGATTATAACACACACACGGATGGAAACAAGGAACATATATGAATATCTCAGTCGAATAGATTTAGGAATTAGGACTTAGGAGGGCCTCCCTCGTATTTTTTTCTGCTGACATAACAACACAAATGAATAGGACGGACACTTCAAAATGGCAAAGCAGATGCCCTCAAAATTCAAGAATTCTATAGCTTTGCCACCGGCTTACTCCGAGTCAAACTGAATTGAAAACCCAGTACCAGTTTTAGTGACATTTACACCACCAAAATCTTCAGAGTCAGAATCTGAACCCATATCTCTATAATCATCACACCAATCTTGGCTCTGGTCTTCACCCTGTCCACATCTAGTTGCAGGAACCCTCAATTCAGAAACAGGAACCGGCAACGGCTCTTCATTCAAGTACTTATCATGCAACAGCTCCATTGCTGTGGCCCTGCTAGCAGGGTCAAACCGAAGAAGCTTTTTAACAATCATCAGTTCTTCAGGAGAACGATTAGGCAAGCATGCTTCCAAGCCTACAGGATTCTCCACACGAGAGAACGAAATAGTCTTATAATCAGGAAGATTAGAGCATCCCGGAAACGACTCCTCGTTCAAATTCCCTAACACGGTAAAAATTCTGCCAAGCTGATCAATATCTGAAGTCCCAGGAAAAAGGGGCTCTAATTTTAAAAGCTCAGCAAAAATGCAACCCAGTGACCATAAATCAACTTCGACTCCATAGTTGGTGGAGCCAAAGAGTAACTCGGGGGATTTGAACCACCGTGTTCCAACACAGGATGTGAGAGGGCCATAACGATCATCGCCTTCGTCCTCCATCTCATAACTGTAGGAGCCCTTCAATGGGTCCTCATCTAATTCACTTGCTGTACATGTAGCCAGGCAGGAAGTGTCTCCATCAGGGATATAAGAGTCCTTATCAAATTCTTCCATTGAAGGGTTTCTAGCCCTGCGCTCAACCAACTCTCTAAAGAATTCTTGTTTATTGCTAAATCCTTGTTCTTGGTTCCTGGTATCTGCATTGGAGCTATCAGTTGGGCAAGGATTTTCAGTCAGGTGAGGTGTATTATTATCTTCCATATCTGTAGTCGGGTTGGTTGATCCATCACCTTGCTGCAGGTCAGCTGGAGGAGCAATCAAATCAGGCTCTAGAAGAATTCTGGCCTGCAAGGAATACCAATATCAATTGGAGAAAGCTTTTGAAGCACTTATTGATTATTTGATAATACACTAGTCAATAAATACATAACAGAAGTAAGAATAGGGTTTACAAACAGTTCCCAATCCAGTTATTCGTGGACAGTGATAATCACATAGAAACTTGATATCCAACAAGAGTTTTCGGTCGCAGTCAATGGAATTGTGAAGAATTATTTCGAAACTTCAGCAATTATTCTCAAATCATCGAAAAAAATAGAAACTTTAAAGATGAAGATGAATGGCAGGAAAAGTATGATTCCCACAAGGATTCATTCAAATTGATAAACGAAATCGGATCCTCATACGTTACCTGGCCAAAATCAGCTAATTTGAGAACCCCATCCTCCGAAATCAACAGATTCGAGGGTTTCAAATCCCTATGAACGATCGAATTCCGATGACAAGCATCCAAGCCGTGCAAAATCTGAATCATCCACCTCTTGATCTCGCCGGTGGTGATCCCTTTCTCCCAGGAGCGCTTCGCCTCGGAGATCACTGAAGCCAGATCGGTGGGGAGGAACTCAAGGACCAGCACGGCATCTTCGTCGTCTTGCCAGAAGTAGTCGAGCAAAACGACGACGTTGGGGCAGTTTTGGAGCGTCTGGAGAGCCTCGATCTCACGGAAGGCGCTCTGTTGATCGTGGATCTCCTTGAGCGCGACGACGAGGCCGTCGGAGCGTCGGCGGCCGCGGTAGACGTCGGCATAGGCACCGGAGCCGACGCGTTCGTGGATGTCGTACTTGTGGGTCACGTCCTGGCGGCCATAGATGGTCCAGCTCTTACCAGAGGTCAACTTTGCCGGCGGGGGTGATGAATCCATCTTTTCCGGTGAGGTAAAGAGAAGAGATGAAGTCTGAACTGTGAAAAGAGAGAAGACTGGGTGGAGTGACGAGTATTTCTAAGAGAGACACAGGCCATTCTTTTTTTTTTTTTTACATAGGTAAAAACTAGCAAGACCTCAGTGGTGCATGATTTGAAATAAAAATATTGGAAATTTTACACGGTAATTCTAGACTTCGACATTATTTATAAGGTGTACAAATCTTTAATGTAATCCACATGATAACTCTGAGGTTAATAGAATTTTACATGATATCCAAATTAGATAAAGTTAACCTTTCCCGTTAATTTCAACTTAAGAAAAAAAGGAAATTGAAATTTAAAGAAATAAGAACAAACCTGTTTTGCTTTCACTTCCGTAGAACACAAATCTGAGATCTTCCTCCTTCAATAATAGTAGTGGAGAATACGGTCGAGCAAAACACCGATGAAGCTTTTGGTGGTGTACAAAGACGACTATCGTTACACCAAGTACCTTTCTTTATTAGTGTTGCCGCTTTTGGTGATGCCGTTGCTGGTGGCCGGTGTGTCGTCGCTGGTGGTGCCGCCTCCGACAAAGGATGAAACCTGATGCTGCCGGAGGTGTAGGAAAATGCTAGCAATTTAGTCGGTCTCTCTGTAGTCTATATATCGATTTTGTGCCTTCAAAAGTTAGGGTTTATAGATTATTATGTATTTTAATTTAGGGTTTGGGTTTAACGATCAACAATAGGAATTGAATATAAATGTGTTATTTTAAAGATGAGTTCTATGCTCAAATCCTCTTGCTACTCTAAAATCAAAACGATAGCCTTAGTTCATTCAATAAAATTTCTAATTTCAAATTTGCTCTTGCATTTTGTCCTTTTATTGGAACTTACATTCATGTTTTAAAGTGAAAGCAAATACCCAATTCTTAATCCAATCTCTAATTAATTTACCAACTAGAAAATTTGGAGCACAACTCAGATTAGATATATTGTTTGCTGCAATAATTAGGTCGTCGACAGAGATCGGAATGAAAGTAAAGGTGTTTTGTTTTATTTTTATTTTTAATTTCAATTTCCTATTTTTTAAATAAATTGAAGTTAACGGAAACTGTTAACTTTAATCATTTTGGATATGGAGTGAATTTTATGTTAATCTCAAGGTTACCACGTGAATTATGTCAAATATTAGTACACCTCATAAATTATGTTGAACCTTAGGGTTACCGCGTAGAATTTTCGTAAAAATAGGTAGGAATTGCACATATCGATTGGATTTTACATAAATTTTACTAAACAATTAAATCTATTAAACAACATAATCAGAATATCCGCTATTAACATGTCAATTGTCCAAGTATTGGATCAAATGCCCTTAAGAGCATTGAGCACGATTAGACTATCGTCTTCAATTTCTATGTACCGAAGATTCCTCTTACGAGCTTCTTGTATAGCCTCAAATAACATCATACCTTCTGCTTGTTCCGCTGTCCATTAGTCATTTTTCTTTACATTTATACTTATAATATTTTCAAATTGGTCTCCTATGACATACACAACAGTCGATTTTTGATTATCTTTTTTCGATCCATCAAAATTTATTTTTACAAATCCATTTTGGGGGTTTCTCCCATTTTCTTTTGCATTTTCTTTGCCTCAGTCGTTGCTGTCTGCGAGACACACTAACCTCTTCATTAACATTTTTTGTTTTGATCCACCACATGACGTGGTTTTGAATGAATTCCTTGACACTCCTACACAACCCATTACTATCCCGATTAAAAACCACTTGGTTTCTCCAGAACCATATTTCCCACCAGGTAGTAAACATATGACATAAAGTCTTTTGCGGTAATGTATTATTTAAGTTAATAATTTGAGTCATGGTGTTGTGATTATGTATTGCGGCTTTTAATGTCGTTATATTGAGGGTCAATGGAATGTTTGTTGAGTAAAGGGACATTTAAGGAAGAGATGCTCATTTGTCTCATCTTGATGACTGCGTACTGGACATTCTGAAGACAACTATATGTCTTTGTATAAGAAGGTCTTTAGTAAGGAGGCCTTTGATGTAGATTTTTCACATGAACATTTTTATTTTAGGCATTAGGTCAAGTTTTCAAATCCTTTTAAATTCCCAGTCATTCATATTTAATTCATTCGATATTAAGGCAAAGGCCGACTGTGTGGAAAACCATCCATTCTTACTTGAGTGCCAATATAACCTATATTGGGTCTGATTTTTAGGAATTGTTATCGACAAAATCCGTTCAACCAAGAAATTAAGTAAGAATTTTTCTCAGCTCATCTTTGTTTCATTTCCTGTCAATATTATCTATAACGTTTGCTACTGAGATATCGCTTTCACCCCCAATAAATTTTTGACACAAGCTATTCTCTTGCTTTATGAATATTCATTCCCCCTCTTTCTTTAATGTTATTATAAAGACATTTATAAACGAAAAAATCATTATAAAAAAATATTTCACTCAGCACACAAGAATTTTCACACATCGTATAGCCAATTTTGTCAGAAAAAGATATCCGATAGGGAATTTCGATATACACTATCTTCGTGAAGTGACAATTGCTTTGCCTTCCTTCTTCTTTGTAACCTAGCCGTTGTAGGATATTATAACCCTTTTCAATCTTCGATAATCTTTCCAGATCAACCCTTTCTGTACCTTAATCTCAAAACAAATGGTCAATACAGGTAGTGGTTTAAATCATGGTGGCAGTCCTCCAGCGGCGTCGCTGGATAAATCTATGCAAATCACCGGATCTGCTAATGAGGTCGGCACGACGACAGTTAAGCAGGTCGACGATGGTGGTGAAGGTAGCGATGCCGGTGGTAACGAGGGCGACATGGCAGGTTGCAGTGCCGGTGGTGGTGGAGGGCCAAAAGTTCGTAGATTCGAAAGTTGTTGGAGGGTCAGAGCCAGCTATCCTGGGCAACTAAAGCCATTTTTTGAACCGACACCGACTCCACAAAATCCCAATCTTCTACCCATGTTGGTATCCTAAGCTTGGTGGAAGCAACGATCTCCTTTCCATTGCGGAATTCACGCTGGTCAGCCTTTTGTTTCTTTTTCTCAAGAATAGAAGGGGCGAGAGCCTTTGACTTAGAGTCGCTAGTTGCAATTTCGGGTGTGATTCTGAGGGATGCGGTGGACGCGTTGCTTCTCATGGGGACTTGATAAGATTTCTTCGTCGTTACTTGCTTAACAACCCCACGTCCTTCTTTCCCCGCTACATTCTTCTTCTTCAGCATCACAACCATCTCAATTGTGTTCATCTTTACAAAACAAAGAAGAAAATGAATGAAAATAATGGGAAAGATGGGATACAAATCCTTTTTTAAGTCTCCCTATTAGGCTTACCCACGTAAAGCAAGGCCCAATAAGTAAAGTCGGCCCAATCGACGGCTAACCTAGAACCAAGAAGCCTACAAACAACATGACAAAGAAAACACTCTTAAGGCATGAAGTCATGAGAATTCCAAGACAAATAAACTGTAACATCCCCGACCAAAGTGCATACGTCGTTTTTGCATGCATATAATATTAATAGCATAAGCATAGTATATTGGCATGACATATAAAAATAATATTTATTTTCTATTTAAGTTTATTATATTTTTAAGAAAAAAATTAATTATTAATTATTTCAAGGTAAAGTTTGTAGTAAACGAGATTTCAGGGTGAAAAGTGGAATTTTGCTAAAATCAAACCGACTTTGATTGTTCATATATATCTTGACTCATTCTTTCTTTTACCAATGAAGTTCACAGGAAAAAAAATAAGAGAGGAGACGAGAGTTCAAGAGTTGTGAAGGAAAATTGTTTGATTTTTGTGTTGTTTTGATCGATCTGGTCCAAGATCTCTTCAATCGGCTTTTAATCTCGAAGTACAAGCGTGATTTGGTAAGTTTTTAATTAGTCAATGGTTTATCTGGATTTTTCTAATTTTTCTAGATCTAGATCTACAGTTGCTTTTGATTTGAAAATCAGTCGATTCATAGTTCTCATAGGGTGTTTTCGATATCGAATATATATTCGGTAAAAGATTTCAGAGTATTTTTAGGGTTTTGTTTTGTAAGGATATTAGGGAGCCCTTTGATCGAGTTTTTCAGAAAGGTTTGAACTAGAAAAATGTTCTTCTATATATATAGTTTATTGTTGTCAAGTTTTAAAGGATTTCGATATATATGCAAGAAGTTATAATGCATTCTGGCATTTCATTGCATTTGGGGTTAAAGTTTATAAGAGTAAATAGCCTAATTTGCATTGGGTTACATATAGGAGCCCAAGTAATAGACCGTGGTCAGAGTCAAGGGGGAGAGATATAGCAATCGTCTTGAACAGGTGAGTATAGACCGGAGATTCAACCTTATGTTCTATATGTGATATGGATATATGTGCTATATGAGGTGTATGGATATATGTGCTTCATGGATATGCGTGTTATATGAGTTATATGGATATGTATGATAGCTCTGAAATTTCCAAAGTTGTTTGCACAGAAAGTTTGATTACAGATGGCATGATATATGCATACATGATGCATTTGATTGCATAGCATATTGCAATGAGATTAAAAGGACCTGTGACTGTCTCGCCCTGAATTTGTATTATAGGACCTACGGGTCATACAGGATCTTCGGATCATACAAGAACTACGGGTCATACAAGATCTTCGGATCATACAGGACCTACGGGTCATAATTCTTACAGGGACCATAAGAGTCCATATACAGTAAACCCGGGGCAGATTCAGGCTTGAACAGTTCACATAATAATGAATCGGATACATCAGCATTTGCATTTGCATAGTAAATTCATATATGACATATATAATATGTAGGAATATGTATATTGACTAAATGTTTGACTATGTGTGAAATAATTGATGATGGTTTATATTCACTGAGTATGCGACTCACGTAAATCGCAAAACAATTTTTCAGGTTCAGCTAGTTCTTACTGACGTGTGTCCGTTTAGAGGTCACATTCATACAGGTCGGCCGGCTGTAGCTCTAAGCAACCTTCTCCTCCTCATTTTGCATCTTAGACATATGGGTTGTAATAGAAGTTAGAGTAATAGATGTTTTAGCATAAGAAGCAACTACTTGTGTGTGTGTGTGGGCAACCCTCTATGGTTGTTGCTTTCTGCTTTGTGCTTCCATGGATAGTTGCTATATGTGAATTATTTGTTTATATAAGAAATAAGTTATTACTAAGCATACGTCATAGGGTATAGGGGTGTCACAGTTAGTTTGGTATCAGAGCAGGGATATGATTCTTTAGGGGCATTCTGCATTCATAAGCATATTGACATTAGAGTTGCATTTAATTGAATAGTAACATGAAAATGCTTAAGCATGATGCACAAAGGAGAGAAGGTTCAGCCGTGCCACGTTAGTCAATAGGAGCATCTCATACAGTACCACATGGGCATACATCTCATACATATGCACCGATAGAACAGGAAGTACAAGGACCAGCTTTGGGGTCTAGAGGCAGGAATTTCAAAGAGCTTCGTAAGTTGGGAGCAGTTGATTTCTATGGGACTACAGATCCTGTAGAGGCTGAGACATGGCTTAAGAGAACAGAGAGAGTATTCGGTATGATGAGATGCACAGAAGAGGAAAGGTTTGATTTCTCAGTATCACTTCTACAGGGGGATGCTTTTGATTGGTGGGAAACTGTTTCACATACTATAGTACAATATCCAGTTCTTACATGGGAAGATTTTCTCACTGTTTTCAAAGATAAGTATATGCCACAAGTATATCGAGATGCAAAACAGAGGGAATTTTTGTCTCTTAAGCAAGGAGATATGTCTGTGGTTGAGTATGAAGTTAAGTTTACCCAACTATCGCATTATGCACCTGCTAATGTGGCTACAGAGAGAGAGAGATGCAGGCGTTTTGAGGATGGATTGTCCTATAATATCCAGAGTAAGATTACGCCGTGGGATCTTCTTACTTTTACAAATTTGCGTACTGCAGCAATTAAAGCAGAGACATTGTTAAAGGAAAGACAAACATTCTTCCAAAAGCAAAAGAGGGAATCATCAGTTCATATGGGTGAATCGAGTGGAAGGCCATCTAAGCGTCAGAGTTTTTCCTCTCCAACACCAACATTTGGCAGAGGTGGCTCGAATAGTCAAAGAGGTGGACACACCTCGACTTTTGGACGAGGTGGTGATAGAGGACCAGGGATGACAGTACAGACACGACCTATGTGTACTCATTGTGGTCGATCTCATATGGGAGAGTGTCGAGTATTAACTGGAGGGTGTTTTACATGTGGACAACAAGGTCACTTTTACAAAGAATGTCCAGTTAGATCGAGAACTGGAGGAGCAGCATCTGAAACCACTGTACAAAATGTTCAATCAGAAGCACCGGTATGGAGTTATGGTAGATGTTGTGGAAGAGGTCAGAACATGAATAACACTGCTAGTAGAGGAAGACCACAAACACAGGAATCTCGACCACAGGGTCAGGCTCGAGTTTTTGCTATGTTACAACAGGAAGCATCCAAAACACCCGAGGTTATAACTGGTAAACTTTATTTACATGATCTTGAAATACATGCATTAATAGATTCAGGATCTACTCATTCATTCATATCATCTACCGTAGCATCTCAAGTGCATAAGAAACCTGAACCCTTAGATTACAGTTTAGGAGTACAGAATCCCTTGGGGGAAATGGTAAAGGTACACACAGTGTATTGAGATAGTATAATACGAGTGGATACAGTAGAGTTACCAACTGATCTGATCTTGCTATTCTTGTATGAGTTTGATGTTATTTTGGGCATGGACTAGTTGTCAAGACATCATGATAAAGTAGATTGTTATACCAAAGAAGTAGTGATAGAATCACTTGGGAAATCTAGAGTGATTTTCTATGGTGATAGACAAATAGTTCCCACTTGCTTAATATCTGCAACAACAACTTTTCGCATGATCAGAGAGGGATGTGAGGCATATCTGGCCCATGTAATAGACCGTACAGTTGAATGTGATGAGGTTGGAGATATTCCAGTTGTTAAAGATTTTTCAGATGTGTTTCCAAAGGATCTCCTAGGATTACCACCTGATAGGGAGATAGAGTTTACTATGGAGTTAATGCCAAGCACTGCACCAATTTCTATTCCTCCATACCGCATGGCTCCACTAGAGTTATAGGAACTAAAGAAGCAGTTACAAGAGTTGTTAGACAAAGGATTTATTAGAGCTAGTGTATCACCTTGGGGTGCACCAGTTCTATTTGTTAAAAAGAAAGATGGTACCTTACGACTATGCATAGTTTACAGAAAGTTGAATCAGGTGACAGTGAAGAACAAGTATCCATTGCCAAGAATAGATGATTTATTTGATCAACTTCAGGGTGCAAAGGTATTTTCAAAGATAGACCTTCGGTCAGGATATCATCAGTTGAAGATAGCTAAAGATGACATTACCAAGACAGCATTCAGGACTCGATATGGGCATTATGAGTTTCTGGTAATGCCATTTGGTTTGACTAATGCACCAACAACATTCATGGCTTTGATGAACAAGGTGTTTCAACCTTTTCTAGACAGATTTGTGATCGTCTTTATTGATGATATACTGGTATATTCGCGAAGTAAAGAGGAGCATGTTGATCATTTATATACCGCACTACAAGTCTTGAGGGAAAAATAGTTATATGCTAAACTGAGTAAGTGTGAATTTTGGTTGGATCATGTGGTATTTTTAGGACACATAATATCTGGAAGGGGTATAGAGGTTGATCCTAAGAAGGTTGAAGCAGTGGTAAATTGGAAAGCACCAACTACAGTTACAGAAGTTCGTAGTTTTCTTGGGATGGTTGGATACTACAGACGATTCGTTGAAGGATTCTCTATTGTAGCTGCACCACTCACTAAAATATTGCGGAAGAATGCTCCATTCCATTGGAATGATGCATGCGAACAGAGCTTTGAGGAGTTAAAGCATCGTTTGACTACAGCGCCAATACTGACAATTCCTACAGGTACGGGAGGGTTTGTTGTTTACACTGATGCTTCATATCAGGGTCTTGGTTGTGTTTTGATGATGAATGGAAAAGTGATTGCTTATGCATCAAGACAATTACGACCACATGAAGTTTCTTATCCTGTACATGATTTAGAGCTGGCAGCAGTAGTTTTTTCCCTAAAGATTTGGCGACATTATCTATATGGAGAAACATTCCAAATCTTTACGGATCATAAGAGTTTGAAGTATTTGATGAGCCAAAAGGAATTGAACATGCGGCAGCGGCGCTGGATGGAACTATTGAAATATTATGATTGTACAATCGAGTATCATCCGGGAAAAGGCTAATGTTGTAGCAGATGCTTTGAGTAGAAAGTCCAGTGGTATGATGGTCAACATGCATATGACTTCATTATCAGATTTGATTGTTTTACGAGGTTTAAATGCCAAAGTACAGTTTGACACAGAGGGAATGTTGTTTGCTACTTTGGAAATTCGGCCAGTGCTGAGACAGAAAATTAAAGATGCACAAGTAAGAGTTGAAAAGTTCGCAGAAATTATTGAACAGGTGCAACAAGGTAAAGATACGCCATTTGTTATTCAAGATGGCACATTGATGTTTGGCACCAGATTATGTGTACCTGATGTTGATGATCTGAGACGAGAAATTTTAGATGAGGCACATAAAGCATCATATGTTATGCACCCTGGCACGACAAAAATGTATCATGCCTTAAGACAACATTATTGGTGGCCAAGAATGAAGAAGGAAGTTGCTAAATTTGTTTCTAAATGTCTTACTTGTCAACAAGTCAAAGCAGAACACCAAGCACCTACAGGTATGTTGAAACCTTTATCTATTCCGGTCTGGAAATGGGAGCGGATTACGATGGATTTTGTTGTGGGATTACCACGAACACAGAAAGTGAATGATGCTATCTGGGTGATTATTGATAGATTGACTAAGTCAGCACATTTCTTGCCTATACGTTGGGGTTGTTCATTGGATCAATTGGCAGAGATATACATGAAGGAAATTGTCCGATTTCATGGAACACCAGTATCCATTGTATCAGATAGAGATCCTAGATTTACTTCTCATTTTTGGGAAAGTTTTCAAACAGTTATGGGGACCAAATTGCATTTCAGTACAGCTTATCATCCTCAGACAGATGGGCAGTCAGAAAGGACTATACAGACCTTAGAAGAAATGCTTCGTGCTTGTGTTATTGAGTTTCAGGGTTCATGGGATAGGTATATTCCATTGATGGAATTTGCTTACAATAATCAATTTCACAGCAGCATTGGGATGGCACCGTATGAGGCATTATATGGAAGGAAATGTCGAAGTCCTTTATATTGGGATAAAGAGGGTGCAGAAATTTTAGAAGGGCCAGAAATTATACAAGACACAGTTGATAAGATTGATATTGTAAAGAACAAAGAGAAGGCGGCACAAGACAGACAAAAGAGCTATTTTAATCAGCATCGCAAGGAGATGGAATATCAGGTTGGAGATAAAGGTATTCTTACGAGTTTCTCCATGGAAAGGTGTCATGAGATTTGGTAACAAAGGAAAACTAAGTCCTCGGTATATTGGGCCATATGAGATCATAGAGAAGGTGGGACCATTGGCATACAGATTAGCATTACCTTCAGAATTGGCTCAAATTCATAATGTCTTCCATGTTAGTGTGTTACGACGGTATCGATCTGATCCATCACATGTACTAAAAGATAAGAAGTACAACTTGCATAATTTGAGCTACATAGAGGAACCAGTGATTATAGTGGATTCCAGAATCAAACAATTGCGGAATAGGGAGATTCCGATGGTTAAAGTGATTTGGAAGAATCATGGTTTAGAGGAAACCACTTGAAAAATTGAGGATAAGATGAGAGAGTCATATCCACATTTGCTTAATGGTAATTTATTCCCTACCATCCTACATCATATGAAGAGATAGCGAATTTTGAGGACAAAATTCTTATAGAGGGGGAGGATTGTAACATCCCTGACCAAAGTGCATACGTCGTTTTTGCATTCATATAATATTAATAGCATATGCATAGTATATTGGCATGACATATAAAAGTAATATTTATTTTCTATTTAAGTTTATTATATTTTAAAAAGTTTTTAAGAAAAAAATTAATTATTAATTATTTCAGGATAAAGTTTGTAGTAAACGAGATTTCAGGGTGAAAAGTGGAATTTTGCTAAAATCAAACCGAATTTGATCGTTCATATATATCTTGTCTCATTCTTTCTTTTACCAATGAAGTTCACAGAAAAAAAAATAAGAGAGGATACGAGAGTTCAAGAGTTGTGAAGGAAAATTGTTTGATTTTTGTGTTGTTTTGATCGATCTGATCTAAGATCTCTTCAATCGGGTTTTAATCTTGAAGTACAAGCGTGATTTGGTAAGTTTTTAATTAGTCAATGGTTTATCTGGATTTTCCTAATTTTTCCAGATCTAGATCTACAGTTACTTTTGATTTGAAAATCAGTCGATTCATAGTTCTCAGAGGGTGTTTTCGATATCGGATATATATATTCGGTAAAAGATTTCAGAGTATTTTTAGGGTTTTGTTTTGTAAGGATATTAGGGAGCCCTTTGATCGAGTTTTTCAGAAAGGTTTGAACTAGAAAATAGTTCTTCTATATATATAATTTATTGTTGTCAGGTTTTAAAGGATTTGGATATATATGCAAGAAGTTGTAATGCATTCTGGCATTTCATTGCATTTGGGGTTAAAGTTTATAAGAGTAAATAGCCTAATTTGCATTGGGTTACATATAGGAGCCCAAGTAATAAACCGTGGTCAGAGTCAAGGGGGAGAGATATAGTAATCGTCTTGAACAGGTGAGTATAGACCGGAGATTCAACCTTATGTGTTATATGTGATATGGATATATGTGCTATATGAGGTGTATGGATATATGTGCTTCATGGATATGCGTGTTATATGAGTTATATGGATATGTATGATAGCTCTGAAATTTCCAGAGTTGTTTGCACAGAATGTTTGATTACAGATGGCATATGATATATGAATACATGATGCATTTGATTGCATAGCATATTGCAATGAGATTAAAAAGACATGTGACTGTCTCACCCTGAATTTGTATTACAGGACCCACGAGTCATACAAGATCTTCGGATCATACAGGATCTTCAGATCATACAGGACCTACGGGTCATACAGGATCTACGGATCATACAGGACCTACGAGTCATAATTCTTACAGGGACCATAAGAGTCCATATACAGTAAACCCGGGGCAGATTCAGGCTTGAACAGTTCTCAGAATAATGAATCGGATACATCAGCATTTGCATTTGCATAGTAAATTCATATATGACATATATAATATGTAGGAATATGTATATTTACTAAATGTTTGACTCTGTGTGAAATAATTGATGATGGTTTATATTCACTGAGTATGCGACTCACGTAAATCGCAAAACAATTTTTCAAGTTCAGCTAGTTCTTATTGACGTGTGTCCGTTTAGAGGTCACATTCATACAGGTCAGTCGGCTGAAGCTCTAAGCAACCTTCTCCTTCTTATTTTCCATCTTAGACATATGGGTTGTAATAGAAGTTAGAGTAATAGATGTTTTAGCATAAGAAGTAACTACCTGTGTGTGTGTGTGCAACCCTAAATGGTTGTTGCTTTCTGCTTTGTGCTTCCATGGATAGTTGCTATATGTGAATTATTTGTTTATAAAAGAAATAAGTTATTACTAAGCATACGTCATAGGGTATAGGGGTGTCACATAAACTCTCGGTAAGGAAGTCCAAGACAATGGACGGCTAACCCATGATTCTAAGGGATGCGGTGGGCGCTTTGATTCTGAGGCATACAAATCGGTAATGAGGAGACATTGCATGCTTGCCTCGAGGTTCTCGCAAGAAGAAACATCAAGTCATGGTGTTGTGATGGAGAAAGAATAATTCAAGCACTGAACAACAATAAAATGACTGAAGCAAAGGAGAAAATGGGGAGACATGACATTTGTAAATTCAAGAGTCCGGAGTCACGGCATACCGATGCCAAAACAATCGCGTACCCTACAAAAAACACAAACACCAGTGCCACCCCGCCCGCACAAACACACCCAAACATCGCGCATATTCAACCAAGAACATAAAGCCACAACGGAGGTCCCCACAACATTTATGTGTAATCAACGTGCATATCATGTATAGTGGCTGACCATCTAACCTAACCAGCAAAATATATAAATGTCGGGTGAAGTCATCATTTACAAAGACCAACCAATGATGACGATCGATGACATCACATGATAATACATGCCACATCAACCTCACACTTCACTAATCAATGACCAACACCTCGAATATCAACAAATCTCTCTCACATCGGAAAATCCTAAAACTCCAATTAAAATCGCATCTTCCATCGATGGTAATAAAGCATGTCGCACAACTCGCACTCCACCAATCAACAATCGACACCTCGAAGATTAATAAATCTCTCCTACATCAAAAAAAACCCAACTTCCGACCTTTTCCAAAGTCTATAAATAGCTAAAGAAGGCAAAAGTTGTAAGGGTCGAAAAACATCTCTAGATTAATATCATTTTCTTATTAATAGGCTCAACGTGTTGAAACTTTCCGAAGAACTTCGTTTTTTAAGAGGAAATCCTAAAGGGTTCCAAGTCTTTATTTGTAAGAGGGAAAAATACCAAGATCTATAAAAGTGCACATATTCCAAACGCGAATAATCTAGGATTGTAAGAACACTTTTAAAGTACGTGTGAATCTTTTTCACGCGCGGAATAAACAGTGAAAGCTTTTGCATGCCTGATTTCTATTAATTTAAGTCCTTGAGCTTAGATAACCACTCCTTATTTGCAATTGTGGGGCATTTGACCACCCTTTTGACAAAAACATGATTTTTTTATGTTAAATATATTAAATGACCATCTTTCCCTTCTTTTTTATTTTATTTATAAAAAACCTTGCAAATTAAGTTTCGCAAATAAACCACCATTTTGCCTTTCCATGTTGTCGTCGCCTCCGGGGAAAAATTGAAAGAGGAGCAAGAGCAAACCCTAATTGTATCAAAACCTGCAAGAATTAGCGAATGGGAGTCATGGAAGAGACATATTGTCTCCGAGATAGAGAACTAGAAAGACCGCTAGGGAACCGGCCATTGGTGTACCTTCATTTCAGTTTTGCCCATGGGCATTTGGTGTGGTGGTTAGGTCTTCTCCCAATGTGCACCACATCTTGGGTTCAAACCTTGTTGGTGGCACATGTGAATTTTCACTTGTGGGCAAGATAGCTCTCCTTGGCGCATGCCTTTGAGTTGAGGCGCACCACCATTGCTGCATCCCGCGATTTATCCCCTCCTCGTGGCCCAGGGCAGGGTGCGAGGAGGCAAGGACTAGTCAGCACCGCTCCCTGCAAAGTAGGTTCGAGCTCCGGAAACCCGCGACCCAAAAAAAAGATAGTAGTTCTCGAACGCGAGGAGGTTGGCGTCATCAAGTGTTCATAGGTGCTGGTGAGGTTAAGGTTTTGGTTACCGATACGGTGAGAAAGAAGAACATGGCTTCCCTAGCTACCGAAATTGCAAAGGTTTTAGAAATGCTTATAGGATCTGCAAAGTGTGAAAGGAAGAACCAGGAATATAATACTCCCTCTGGTGGTGGTGGTGAGTAATCATTCTTTTTTTCTTATACTCCCTCCGTTTCGTAATGTAAGTCGTTTCTTACTCTAAAAGGTGTTTCATAATGTAAGTCATTCCTTCGCTTATTTAATGTAAAACTTTCTAAAATAGGTCATTACTCTATTTAATTTACTTAACAATCCAACAATATTCATTAAGTCAAGCAATTCTAGTGGTTGAAGAGTTAATAGTACATTGATAAAAACAAATACTAAATTATCATCTTTTTCATTTTAAGCTTGTCTTAATTCTTGTGCAAAATCAAAAAACGACTTACATTGCGAAACGGAGGTAATATGTTTCTTCTTTGTAAAGAAATAAAAAAAAGGGCAAACTGATCATTTACTATATTTAATAGAAAAACAAATTGCATTTCTTTCAAGGAGTGATTAAACGCCACATAATTGCAAATAAGGGATAATTTTCTCTAGGGAAAAAAATATAAGGGGCGATTAAATGCAACAATGTAAGATTTTTTTTGGTCTTGTCTTTTGGCTCGTCCGGTTCGATCGGTCGGACACCGCTCTACATCCGGACCGGGTACTTCGTGGTCCCATTTTGGGAGAGACCCTCCCAATATCAGTTTCTCCATACATGCCGCCAGTGAGATTCGAACTTCGAATCTCCTGCACAACACTTAAGGAGGCTAACACCACTTTACCACTAGACCAACTGAGTATTGGTTGCAACAATGTAAGATGAGGGGTCATCAAATACAATTTTCCCTAAATTATACTCTCTCCGTATAAGTCTACTTGTCTTTTTAGACTTAAAATCTTATTCAAAAGAACTTGTCCTTTTAGATATTTTGTATCCAACTTTCCCACTTTAACCTTTATATTTAATAAAAAAGTGAATTAAATTTACTCTATTTTTATTTTTAATGTATAAAGTAAACATTTAATTAAAGACATTTTTGTTTAATTTAAAATTTTCTTAATATATGTGTCTAACTCTTAAAAGACAATTAGATTTATACGGAGTGAGTAGTATAAAAACTTGCATGTGCTGTCTACATAAGTTGGCAAACCTAGCATTTAAGTCGTCCGATATAAGATAGGTGTGTGATGTCTCCCATGATCCCATCTTCTGTTTACATTAACTATCAGCTGTCACCATTAATGGATCAGATAAATTCTGAAGCCAACCTCAGAATTCAGACCCCTGTTGTCTGTGTCCAACTGTCCATATTTAAAAGCTCCGTCAAACAAATCCCAACTGCATTTTAACTTCTTTTTATTAAGACCCATCTACAAAAGCAAATTTGCATATTTGTGCCAGTATCAATTTAGATTCAGGCGTTTCTCAAAAAAGATTCAGATTTAGCATTGAATAATTAGAAATGCGCACAACGGTCCTTACTACTACTACTACAAAAACTACTGCAAGAAACTACCATAGCCAACCTTAGGTACATATATAGCCTATAAACGGGTGACAATCTTACACGAAATGGTAGCATTTTAGAATGTAAGAGTTACAAGTTGATGTGAGCAACAAAAAAACTTGGACCCTTTGATCAAAAGCTTCAGCATACGAGTGTGCGTAATTATATCATTACACAAGCCTTCCTCTACGCAGCGACACAGCCACCGCACATTATCCCCCTGCACATACACAAATCCAAAACATTAGCGTTCATACTAGGAGATCGATCATGTTTTCATGATCTAAATTAACAGCTTAAGCCTCAAGCTAGTATATCAACAGACCCAAAATGTTTGCAAACTGATGAAACTGCATTGCAAATGGGGCATTGAAATTTGATGGAAGGAAGTAATATGTCATGTATCGGCTTAGTCCTTGAGGAAACTTAAGGGTGTGCTTGGATTACACAAAACAATGCATTATCTTGTACAATCCAAACACACTTCAAGTGAACCAGCAAGAGTAGACTTACCCAAGTGAGCAGCCAGACTTCCTGTACTTCTTCTTCCGGCTTACTTCCTTCTTCCTTGGAGGCTGAAGAACCACCTTAATTGCAGTGTCGAAAACAGCTTTCACATTCTGATGAACAAGTTCAAGTTGTCAAACGAATACGCGATCCAAAGGATATTGACATTCAAGAAAAGGATTTCCTTAGAAAAGGAGAGTTTTAAGTGTCTGTCCACACACCTGTTGGGTTTTGGAACTGCACTCTATATAAGCAGCTGCACCAATTTGCTTCCTCAACTCTTCTCCCTGAGAAGACGGTCATATAGAGGCAAATCAAACTATGACCGAGCTCATCTATTGACCATCAGCTATCGACCCTTATTCTTAATTAATTAATTGCTTAAATTATATGAGCAAGTTCACGTACTTCAGTTGATGTTATGAAGTTTGCTCTGCTAGGATCAGCATAACCTCTCCCCTCACGGAGATCTACAAATCGCATTAATAATCACAAGAGAGTGAAAATGTAAATAAAAAACTAAATGATTCCGAGTTTAGCTCTAACAAATGAATGAAGTCCCATGGTCTTTACCAAGCTTTGTTCCCACAAGAATAATTGGAACATTGGGAGCAAAACGGCGCAGCTCAGGCATCCACTACAAGTTCCAAAACCAACAGCTCATTAATAAGAGAGGGGGTATGTTTATTGTTCTGCCTTATAGGGAAATTTACTAGCTATCTTTAAACCCAAATAGGGGAAAAAAGAGCAAGGTGATAGAAAATCATTGCACCTTCTTGAAGACATTTTCATAGCTTGCCCTGCTGATGAGAGAAAAGGCCAGAACAAAAATGTCTGCACCTCTGTAACTCAATGGCCTCAGCCTACTGTAGTCCTCCTGGCCTGTAAACACCAGATCGTCCCAAAGATATATAAGAAGAAAAAGAAAATTGAAGCTTGTTAAGAGAAGCCCATGTCAAAATGAACATACCAGCAGTATCCCAAAGCCCCAAATTGACAATGCTGCCATCAACAGACACATTTGCACTGAAATTGTCAAAGACTGTAGGTATATAGTCCTGAAACGCGATAAGAAGAAAAGGGGGGGGGAAACCCTAAACATTTAGCATGCATACAGAAAAACGCAAGAGAATCATTCTAGGGTTTGAAAGGACAAAAATGACTGCCTACTACTAGTACTAGCGTCAACAATTGCTATGCAAACACAATAGAAGTACAGCCTCAAGTTCTAAATTGTAATGTAGTAGTAAAATCGTTGACTAAGAAAAAAGAGAGCTTTAATAAGAAATCAAGAACCAAGAAGAGGAAGGCGGTGGTGGTTTTACAGTGGGGAATTTGTTACTGGTGTAGCAAATCAGCATACAAGTTTTGCCAACAGCTCCATCTCCAACAGTCACACATTTAATGAACTTTGAAGCACTCATTTCCTCCCTCGCTTTCCTTTACTGATTTGCTTTTTTGCTTTAGGAAGAACAACTTAGCTCGCTTTGTAACAACAGTGTGGATATAAATCTATCTATCTCTTATCTTGTAGAGGAAGATATATGAAGACCCCGAGGAGAAAAGCTCCGCCTGAAAGTGTAGTAAAGTGGTTGGGAAGAAACGAAGAAATCAATGCTCAGGGTAACACAGAAACACAGTAAAGCAGATTTGGATGGGACAAAATCAATTTGGTCAATTTTTGTTCGAAATACGTGTTTTTTTTTTTTGTAATAATGAAGGTAATTAGGAAGGTCCGGTTTTCCTAGAGTATATTGATGAATGGGGTTCTGAAGACTCGAATTAATAGTGAGAGAAACAGACGAGACACGATAAAAAGAATCATCAATGTAGTTCGCCACCCGAAAGACGTGAGAAATACTCCAATATCGGAACCAGGCAAGCAAACAATGGATATCTACCCGAACCATCTCGATCTCCTACGGACATCGCCAGTCACCAAAAACAGCATTAACCAGCTGCAAGTTATCGCCTTCAATCTGGATATGAGATACGCCATGTCGTGTGGCCTCAAAAATCTCATGCCTTTGTATTTAAAAAGTAGTATAATTAACAATTCAGAAAAAAGTTGTGTAATTGTATAATTACGGTCTAGTGGTAAGAGGCATGGAGAATATTAAAAATTGTAGATTCGATTTTTGTCTCCATTTCTTTACTTTTGGTGAAAAATCAAGTCATCATTCTGATAGAGCATATAGGTATAGGCTTTAGAGCATGTTTTTATTCCCGTTATATGCATTTTTAGCTAGGATTTCGTTCTAAGTTTTAGTTTAGGTTTTATTTTCGTTTAGTTCGGAATCTACGCGTCTTTGTGCATAATTGCAGGTCGGAAAGTGGAAGACGGTAGATGGATGGCTTGGGACGGAACCTCGGGATGCATAGGAAGCATTGAAGTGAAGACTTGAGGCAAGAATTACAAAGGCAAGGAGCAAAGTGGCCAAACCGCGGAGTGGAGCCAAGACCGCGCCGAGAGAGGAACTTACTGCGGCGTGAGCGCGAGCGAACCCGGGAGAGCGCGACCGCGCTCCCATGCGCACCAAACCGCGTTCCGGCGGGATGACGCGGCGATGACTTGGGCTTCCGCGAGATCTTGTGGGCCGACTCTAATATTTCTTTTAGATATTTTTAGACTTGATATAAATACTTTCTTTAAAGTTTTATTTGGATGTTATGCTATCTATTACTTGTGTTCTAAGTTTGATTGAGTTTGGAGATTTGAGGGAGACAAAAAACCCTAGTTTTGCAATTGAAGATCAATTGGACTTTTGTAAGTTTTGTTTTTCTTCAATGACAATTTCTAACTAATTTTCTCATGTCCAACTAGTTAGTTGAAGTTGTATGCATGATTGTTTGTGAGATTTGAATTATTTTAGTTTGCCTTGACTAGATTAAATCTCTCCATGCTTGATTGATTAAATTCGCTTAGGATTATAATAGATTGGTCACCTATTCTACTTCTAGGTTGAATTACAACTAGAATAATTAAATAGACGGTGGAATTTGATTATTCATGGATGAATCCTTTGATTAAACTTATAGACGATGGAATAAGGTTAATCAAAGGCGGAGAATTTAATCACAAGACTTCATGAATAGACGGTGGAATTCATGAATATTGTTTCTATTGAATGCTTTGACTTAATTGCATGATCAACTTGACATAGAAGGTTTTCTAGGTTAATTGATTAAAAGGTTGTTAAAGACGGTGTACATTAACAACCACAATAAGCTTGAATTCATAAATTCACAATAGATTAGTCAAGGTAAATTGAAATAAGGATAATCGTTGATCAAAACTCATGTATGCAATGGATACGAAACTAGTTGACACCCCTGTTCTTATAAGCCTATGTTCTTGACACTATCCATGTTTCTTACAATAGATTAGTCAAGGCAATGTTTCTTATAAGCCTATTATTTCCCTTCCTACCCTACACTATCCATGTTCTTGACACCCCTGTTCTTTTGATCCTGAAGCCTATTTTTATTAAGCTCCACAAAATAGTTCCATAGCCTAATAAGCTTGACCCATAATTCGGGATTTAGAACTTTAGGTTGTGTGTTTTATTTTGTGTGGATTATGTATAAGTAAGGGGGAGTTGATGAAAGAAAAGGAGGAAAAGAGGAAATAAAACTCTTATGTGTAAAGTGAAAAAAAATGAAGATGAAAGTATGTTGCAAAAGCAAAAGTAAGCAATCAAGTACAATTGGTAGTAGTCTTCATAAAACAAAAGAAGAGTTGAAGAAGGCAAAGAAAGAAGAAAAAAAAAGGAAACAAAGAGCTAGAAAGTGTTAATGGAGTTGAGAAAGAAAGAGTTTGGGAGAAGTGTTGTAAGAAGAAAAGTGTTGAGTTTTGGGTTAGGATTAGTTCTTTATCCCGGATTTAGCACCACATGCCAAATGTTATCCCTTCCAAATTTCTCTTTACCTTGGCCCCATTACAAGCCGGAAAAAGACCTCATGATTTTTGTTATGTGTTTGATCCCCAGCGGTGGAGATCTAAAGCTCTGATGCATGTTTCTGGTAGTCTAGTTTTCATGGTTGATTTTTGAGTGAAACACATACCCTTACACACTTGAGAGTTGAGTGCAAACACAAATTACCTTGGTGAGGTCTAGAATGAATGAATGGTCTTTACTTTTTGCTTATTATAATACTTGTTGAGAAGTCTTGATCGGGTTTTGATTATATGTGAAATGCTTGTTTGACTTGAGATGAATGTATGATTGCATTTCTGTGGTGTGTTTTGAATTTATGTCTTGCTTGAGGACAAGCAAGGTTCAAGCATGGGGGAATTTGATAGAGCATATAGGTATAGGCTTTAGAGCATGTTTTTATTCCCGTTATATGCATTTTTAGCTAGGATTTCGTTCTAAGTTTTAGTTTAGGTTTTATTTTCATTTAGTTCGGAATCTACGCGTCTTTGTGCAAAATTGTAGGTCGGAAGGTGGAAGACGGTAGATGGATGGCTTGGGACGGAACCTCGGGATGCATAGGAAGCATTGAAGTGAAGACTTGAGGCAAGAATTACAAAGGCAAGGAGCAAAGTGGCCAAACCGCGGAGTGGAGCCAAGACCGCGCCGAGAGAGGAACTTACTGCGGCGTGAGCGCGAGCGAACCCGGGAGAGCGCGACCGCGCTCCCATGCGCACCAAACCGCGTTCCGGCGGGATGACGCGGCGATGACTTGGGCTTCCGCGAGATCTTGTGGGCCGACTCTAATATTTCTTTTAGATATTTTTAGACTGATATAAATACTTTCTTTAAAGTTTTATTTGGATGTTATGCTATCTTTTGCTTGTGTTCTAAGTTTGATTGAGTTTGGAGATTTGAGGGAGACAAAAAACCCTAGTTTTGCAATTGAAGATCAATTGGACTTTTGTAAGTTTTGTTTTTCTTCAATGACAATTTCTAACTAATTTTCTCATGTCCAACTAGTTAGTTGAAGTTGTATGCATGATTGTTTGTGAGATTTGAATTATTTTAGTTTGCCTTGACTAGATTAAATCTCTCCATGCTTAATTGATTAAATTTGCTTAGGATTATAATAGATTGGCCACTTATTCTACTTCTGTAATATCCGCAATTTTTAGGATAAATTTGAATTTTTTTTTCTAGAAGACTTTCTAAGACCCGCTTAGCAAAGTTATTACCCGTTTTGACCGTAAACTAAGAATATAGGTCTAAAAATTTACAAGTGAGAGAAAGCAATCATGTAAAATGATTTTCTTAGTTCGCATGAATTATAAGACCGTTCGGATAAATTTTATAATTTTTTCGAACAAGCTCCTAAGACCCACTTGATAAGCTTGTTACGCGTTACGGTCGTATCTTTGAAAACTATTCGTAGAAAATTAAAAATGGGGAAATAAAATCTTTGGAGTCGATTTTATTAGTCTACATAATTTTTTTTAACCGTTTATATAAAGGAATATTTTAATCTTGGGTATATAATTATACCGTCCTGAACACAAGTCCCGTTTAAATCTAACAAATTCAGTATATTAAATCCTGTGTGTGGGAAGGAGAGATGTATCTTGCAAAGATCTTGCGTGTGGAAAGGGGAGATATTTTACAAGTGCATGTTTGACAGCTTGCCATTTCTTTTTAATTGCCTTTAGTTTTCTTACTCCCATGTATATTACTCCCTCCGTCCCTTAATGTTTGTCCTATTTCCGTTTCCGTCGTCCCTAAATGTTTGTCCTTCTCCCCTTTCTTTCCTTTTATATCTATATTTTATACCCCAAAATACCCTCATTTAACAATTCAATTTTCCCATTCTACCCATCTTTCCCACTAAATTCTCTCTCCTAAACTTTACACCCACTTTCCACTACCATTAAAAAACCACCATTAAAGCCCCCAACAATAATTCTTCAACCCATTTTTCCAACCCATTTCTCCATTAAATGGAGCCCCATTTCTCAATTGAACCCCATTTCTTCATTAAATGAAGACCCATTTTTCCATTGAGCATTTGAGCCCCATTTCTGAATAAAATGGAGACCCATTTCTCACAGGAATTGGTTTGATCCAATTCTGTGACCCAATTCATGATTAGGGTTTGGTGTTGGCGCAGCCCAAGATCACGCATGTTGTCTTTATATACGGTTGTTGTTGTTGTTGTGAATCACGGCCTCCATTTCTCTCTACAAACCCTAGATCTGAAACCCTTTTTTGCTCTCTCGAACCCTAGATCTGAAAAGCTCCTCTGTAAATCTCTCGATCTCTCGACGATTCTCTCTCGATCGCTTTCTCTGCTCGATTTCGAGTCCATTCTTGCCTTCTCTTGCGAGAACCAGATCTTGCATTTGCTTGCCTTCTGTTGCCTTCTCTTGCGTTTGCTTGCGATCGCTTTCTCTGTTCGATTTCGGCTCCTTTGCAACTGTCGTCCCCTTCCCTTTAAGATGAGCCGTGAATCCTTGAGCGACGATTATAGTGCTCCCCTACCCTCTGAAGAGACGGAGTCTTATGAATGCTCCGATCAGCCTAATTGCGAGTGGGGTCCTGAATGTAGAGGAAATCACTCTTACTCCCCCCAGCGTTCGGAAGCTTCGGTGGAGGATATTTTCCGGCCCGGAGACGATGATTGCGTTGAGCAGTCGGTGCCGGTGGATCCACCTTCAAATGATGCCGTGCCGGTTGAGTCCCCTTCAAATGATGCCGTGCCGGTGGAATCCCCTTCAAATGATGCCTTGCCGACTAGCTAAGTCTCTTAACCTATTTTTTCTTCGATGTCTGATCTTGAAATGATTGTGTTGAGCATGCATGTCTGATCTTCGATTGTGTGAAACGCTTCCTTTCTCTGTTTCTGCGTCCCTGAACTGATGTTTGGTTGGTTTAAGCTGTTGATGGCTTGATTGTTATGGTGTTCCCCTCTTTGCTTGATGTGAATGCATGTTGGCTGGTATGAGAAATGGGTTCAGTCATTTGCCTTTGTCCCTTTATGTTTGTCCTAAAGCATGCATATTGAGTAAGAAGGCATCAGATTTGCACAAGAATCTTCCCCTCTTTAATTGTTGTGAATGCATGTTTGCTGGTTTGATTATTTCATGGCATGATCTTCGATTGTGTGAATGCATGTTTGCTCCCTTGTTATTCGATTCTCTGTTTTTGTGTTCACCTTTCTCTGGTTTTTGGGTCCTCTTTCTCTGTTTTCTTTTCTCCTCTTTCTCTGTTTTTGTACCTCTCGATCGCTTTCTCTGTTTTGTTGGTTCATCTTTCTCTGTTGGTTTCATTCCTCTTTCTCTGTTTTTGAAACACTCCCCTTTCTCTGTTTTGTTTCATCTTTCTCTGTTGTTTTGGTTCCCCTTTCTCTGTTTTATTGCTTCTTTGCCTCTGTTTTTGTGTTCCTCTTTCTCTTTTTTTTTTCAATGATGACAAACCATTATGCTGAGATTATAAACCATTATGCTCAGTTCACTTTCTTAAGGCCACCGTCGATTACATTTGGCTTTGGAGGCCAATGAATGTGAATTGATTATTGTTGGTTTTTGTCATTGATGCAAAGGGAGCTCTGAGATTGTTTTTTTTATTTTTTTAAATTGTCGATGATGATGCCTTATTAGCTGAGATACCAATCAAAGCAACCCCTATCCTTAACATGTCTAAGGCCACCGCCACAAATTGTGGCTTTGGAGGCCAGTGATTGTTATGTGATTATGGGTTTGATTGGTTTTGATGATGCAAAGGGGACCCTGAGACTGTGTTTCAAAAACAACCAATTTTACCCATTCAATTTTCCAAAAAGTTGCATTAACATTCAAGGTCCCTTCAAATGTTGCTATTACATACAAAAATACATGATGTACACAAAATAGAGCATGCATATATACCTGTATTCACTAAATTTCCAAAAGGTTGCATTGTCATTCAAGGGCCCTACTCATATTCACTGAATTTTGCCATATCATCTAGCTGAGTGTCTTCTTCTGCTTCTGCCATGTCATCTTGTTGAGTGTTGCCTACTGTTGGTTGTTGTGCAACATGATGTATTGTGTTCCATGCTTGCATAACTGCCCATTGTGGGGCTGATGCTTGAATAGGCAAATTACCCTGAGCTGCTAGTCTTTTTTTGTTCACATGAGGCACATCATAATCATTGCCCCCTTTTCTCTTGAGTACTTCATTCATCACATACTGTAATGATTGCCATACATTAGCTAATGTTGTTGGATGAAGTTCATGAAATGCATTATGTACAGCCTGTAGCATATCATCTATATCCCTGGGCATTTTCTTATGCATCAATGACTATATGCTTCTGAAAAATCCTAGGTCTAGGATGTTCAAATCTAGACTGTTGGGAGGTTGTTGGATTAGTATGAAAGTGAAATCATCTTGCTTGTATATTTGTTGCCATTCTGGATCCTCTTGAGTGATGTGTGCCTTTGCATTATCCTGTTGAATGAAAATTACCTTATGACCTTCATGATGTGGCCATTTTTCTCTGATTGCTGGAACAATTTGGTCTATTAGCATCCTCCTTGTGACATGTTTATTGACTGATTCAACTAGCTTGGTGACAACAGTTCCCTTTTCTCTGTTTTTTGATTTTCTCTTGGCTGCTTGTTGATATGTGAATGGAAAAATTCCAATTTTTCCATCAAATGTGCATGTCCCCTCTGAATTGAACCTTGGTCTTGCAACTACTGCTGTGAACATGACTTTGGGTATAAACTTGCTTGAACTTGCAGCTCTATACTTTCCTCTTTCTTGTTGTGCAAGATACACTCTTTGAGATTTCTTGCTTAATTGAAACCACTTCTCATCAATATGAACAAAATCAAACATACCATAGTACTTTGTCTTACTTTCTGGTGTAGCTCCTTGTAGTAGACTAAGAATCCACTCTAGTCTTGTTTTCATGTTTGATGCTTTAAGAGCTGGATGGAGTGGGTTAGTGTGTGGCCTTATGCTCTTCCTCTTGACCATTCTGTGTACAGTGCTCTTTGAGATCTCAAGATTGGTTGCCAAATCCCTGAGGCATGTCCTGTCCCCCATGTTAATTGCCATGATCTTTGCATTATCAACTTGTGTTCTCTTCCTACCACATTTGTGATATTGTGTACTCAAATCTGGTGCTTGCATTGCTTGCTCTTGTGCACGTGTTGTCCTCCATAATCTGGCTACTGTTTTTTCTGAAAGGTTGAACTGAGTGGCCACGGCTTTGTATGAATTTGCTGGTAGATGTCCCCCACGTGCTAATTTCAAGAGCTGCATTAAAATATGCATTTTTTTATCCTTGCTGAGCCTCCTAGTGAATGGTTGATGATGTGCAGCCTGTGTGTTCTCGTTCTCTGCTTCTGGTTGATGATGTGCAGCCTGTGTGTGCTCGTTCTCTGCTTCTGGTTGATGGTGACCTGATTGTTGGCTGAGTGGAGGAGAAGTTGAACCTCCATTAATGTCCCCAGGAATTTCGTTGAGGTTGAATGGGAAAAGAATCTCCTCAGCCTCATTCATGTCCCCATCTTCTAGAGGTGGGCAAGCATTCAAGTCAAGTACTGAAACCATGAAGGAGGCAGTGATGTAGTAAAAGATGCTTCTGAAAATTCCCTTTTTTTGGCTTTATAGCTGCTGTAATGTCCCCATAAATTTTTTGAACTGTAAGAAGGGTAAATGGGGGTATTTAAGGTAGCTTTGAAGTTATGTATTGTGGTGATCCGTGTGACTAAAATGCTGGAATTCTATTGGTTGTTAGATTTGGATAATGAGTTCTCATTGGTCCAATTATTTAAGGTGGATCCTTCACTTTTTGTAAAGGCAAATGATGAAACTTTTCTGATGCCTTCTGACTCAATAAAACTGCTTTTTCATTTTCTTATTTATTGTGCAATTGGTGCTTTAGGACAAACATAAAGGGACAGAGGGAGTATTATACATACAAGTACAAGTACAAGTACATGTACTCTCTCATTTTTGATATCTGATGGTCAATTGCTTTTAGCCTTTTCCAACAAATCAAAAACCAATTCCCTCAGTTCCAATTTTGGTGGTCCCCCACCTCTCTTATTCTTCCTTCCTCCCGTTCTCACACAAATTCCCCAGTGGCAGTACCCAATTTTTATCCCTTCTTTACATTTTCCCCCAGAGAATCAAAATCCAAATTTCTTTGGTGAGAGGGCCAACGGACCCCAGTCCTCTTTTGTTCAATTCTTCTTTAACTCCCCCGTTCAAATTTCTCCCAATCAGCATTTCTTCTCGGCTCGTTTCACTCGAGCATCGCCGGCTCTACCGCAGCCACCGGGTCGTGACACCCCTCGCCGGCCTCATGCGCCTGACGGAGCCGCCTGCTGCCCCGCCACCCATCGTCGTTCCGGCCTGTTCTCCCCGGTTCTATTTCCTATAAATAGAACATAAGGGTGAGATTTTCTTTTCTTTTTGTTTTAATTATTTTCCCCTTATTGATTTAATAATATGGAACTATTATTTGAGCCATATTAGTATTCTGATTTTTTTTAAAAAGAAGAAAAAAATCAGAGTTTTTACAAAGTTATAATCTTGTACATATTTTGATGGAAAGCAACATGCATGCATAAGTTTTTAAGGGAAAAATACTCTTGTGAACTATACAATAAATTTAATAAATCTTGAGATTTATAAATGGGATTTTAACATGAAAAGTTCTATTTTTAATAATAATATAAATTTAGGCCTTTTTTCCTTTATTATAAAAGATTTGACTTGAGATTGAATCATTATAAAGTTTTTATGAAAGAAAACACCTTGCATGTCAACTTATACTTAAAATAAATTCTAGATAATTTAGTTGTGACCTTTCTAATTAAAAATAAACTTATAAAAAGTTATTATCTACTTAAATAATTTGAATAAATGGTTGCATGTGGATTTTATATGGTTTTATGTTATAATCTAACCTTGCATGTTAACTTAGAGCTAGTATAAAGTTGAAGGAAAAATTGTCATGATCTTGTTGATAAAATGGATACCTACAAGATACAAATCATACTTAAATAAATAAATAAGTAGTGCATGTGGACTTAAAAAGGTTTTTATAAATTAATTCATACATGCATGTCAATTTTAGGCCTTACTATAATTTTATAATAAATTATATATATAATCACTTTTATTTAGTAAACTCATAAGAATAAAAAATGCACTTATGTAAATTAAATAAGTATTGCATGTGGATTTAAAAAGGTTTTATTTAAATCAATACACCTTTGCATGTCACTTTAACCTTAGCATAATTTTTGAAATAAAATTATAAATGACCTTAGACTTAATAAGGATCATGAAAATAATACCTATTTAATCAAATTAAATAAATAATGCTAGTGGTTTTAAAAAGGAATTCATTGGATTTATTCCACCATTGTTGCATGACCCTTTTAAATGAGGATAGTATTTTTATAAAAGCTATTTAAAAACATCTTATTGGAGATAATAATCAAGGATTATTATTGTTTAAAACTCCCACCTAAATTATTATATAGAATAATTTAGAATATAATACTTTCTCTTAGTGAAAGGAAAAACAAGAGAAAAAGCTTGTATAATAAATGAGATAAGAATTTTAATATAAATTCGCTCGTTATCTTCTCGAAATGTTAGGTCCAAGCTTTTGAGCTCACTAGGTCCGTCTAATCTTTCCGAGCCTTATGAATAGTTCGGACACGATGCAAGGCAAGTGGATATTCTCCCTTGTAACCTTTATATATATATATATATATATCATTTCCGTTAAGGAAATTCTTCTATGTTGGGAACTACATGTTTGCTAAAATGAATAAATTTAGGTTTATTCATTTACTTAGAAATAAACGACATATTGCTATTATGATTCGTACTACGCTATTACTGAAACTTTAGGATCGATGATTGGTGGCCTTGTTTGGTTCAATCTCTTTTCGAGATTTGTTATGGATTAACCTAGGCGATATTATATTATGCACTAGCTAGATGTCTATATACTCGGGATGAAAGAGGCCCGATATCCTCAGGATGAAAGAGGCCTGCACACTCAAGATGAAAGAGGCCTGCACACTCAGGATGAAAGAGGCCTGGAATTCCTTCATTTCCTTTAAGTGGACTCGGCTCTTGCACAGCCTCCACACCCTTAAAATTTATAAATAATATGAAATGTTTTGACACGTAATAAAGATAAGTGCTAGTGCACATTAAAATGAATTAAAACCGGGCCGGTTTAGCACCATGTGTAAGACCGACGCGACTCTCGGTCCGAAAAGGGTGCGAGAGGTTTTCTAGAAAATTGATGTGGCCTAAAACATTCCCAATGTTAATTGTACTCTAAGAGAAACTACAATCTCGTGATTCTCTTCTTCTCGAATTCAAGTTTATCTCTTTTCGAGATCAATTAAATTCCGTCCTTATAAGCTCCACAAAGTGATTATAATTTTTTTTAAGTAAGTACTTCTTCCCTTAATCTCCTTGATGAGATAATAAAATTACCATACTACCCTTGAGAATTTCCGTTCTCATTTGCTTAGTCTCCTTAGACTAATTCCGTTTGTTTTTCGTATTTTTGCCTGGTATTTCTCGCCCTTCGCGACAAATGTCAGACGCTAGAAAACCTCCATCGAAGGCGTAAAAGACGAAGATTACTCAAGTGAAGGAAGGAAGGTCGGGAAATTTTCAAGGATGGCATTTTGTTTATTTTTGGGTTTCTCCACGTTGGTTTAAACGATGTTAATTTATATTCCGCTGCCTAACAACTCTTAAGTTTATGTTTTGTCAAACTAAGTTCGAACTTTGTAATGGATACTTATAAGTTTCACATGTGAGCAACTCTTTATATGTAATGACTTTTAATTCCGCATGTTTTATTCAATTTAATACCTTATAAAGCCTAGGGTGACTTTGGGTGGTAAAACCCGAGGTCACTGGCGGTAACACCTATCGTTGCAAAATAGGGGTGTTACAACTTCTAGGTTGAATTACAACTAGAATAATTAAATAGACGGTGGAATTTGATTATTCATGGATGAGTCCTTTGATTAAACTTATAGACGGTGGAATAAGGTTAATCAAAGGCGGAGAATTTAATCACAAGACTTCATGAATAGATGGTGGAATTCATGAATATTGTTTCTATTGAATGCTTTGAACTTAATTGCATGATCAACTTGACATAGAAGGTTTCTAGGTTAATTGATTAAAAAGTTGTTAAAGACGGTGTATATTAATAACCACAATAAGCTTGAATTCATAAATTCACAATAGATTAGTCAAGGGAAATTGAAATAAGGATAATCGATGATCAAAACTCATGTATGCAATGGATACGAAACTAGTCGGACGCTTTTCTCCATATTTGAATGTTTAATCGTTTTACTTGCTTTGTTTTAATTGCTTAGATTTTTAGTTTACAATCATAAAATCCCCCTTCAATTTAGTAATATTACTTAAATACAAATATTCCGAGTCTCTGTGGGTTCGACCCTTACTTCCACTTTGCTAAGGTTAGGAAGTTAGGAATAATTCTTTGACAATGCTTTTATAGCGACGTAAAAGTGCTCGTCAAATTTGGCGCCGTTGCCGGGGACTCGACTATTTATTTGTGTTTACTTTGTATTACTATTTTTTTTGGTGTTGTGAACCTATCTTACGGTTCATAACACCCGTGCTACTGATCCATGGCTATGTTTGTATGTAGACAACTATAGGATGAATATTTTCGTGAGTATTTTGCTAGAATACAACAAAAGATTCATGAATATGGTACTTTGTTGGGTTATTATCCATGTGAGAGAAAATTATGTGAATGCATCCTAGACGGTTTGAATTCTCAGACTCGAGGGCTTGCAGAGTACATGAGCAATCATAAGCTTTGGTGTGTGGAACCAGAAGAGTGTTGGGATTTGTTTTGCTACTTAAGCTATCAATGTATGCTAGTCGAATTATCTCCACCAATTCCCTATCCAATGATGGGAGAGGTTGCATTGGAATCAAATGCCCTTGAGTTAGACACCCAAGTGCAAGTTGAGGAGGAATCCGCTAGAGTTGAGTTTGGTTATGAGGATGGCTTAAATGTCCAATATGATTTTGTTCCTATAATTCCACTTGAAGAGAGCACCAAGGAGCCACGTTTAATCCCTTTTGACATGGAGAATCCTATAGTACCAAGTGAGTTTAAGGTTGGTACTAGAGAATACTCACAATTCATCTTAGAGGAAAGTGGTGATGGTGACAAGTACTTTGACCCATACTGTAAGTATTTTATGACATCACCACTTGTGTTGAATTTTTTTGAGCATATGCCATCTCATGAAAATTGGGCACACACGTTTGATAAATTAAAACGGTCTTTGAAAGTTATATTATGCATCTTTAATTTATCATTGTGTTACTTATGCTTTTCTGAGATGTGTGCACAGGGGTTTGACAGGTTGCTAAGGGCATTGACAATGTTTAATCTTGTCTAATCATGCTAAGAGTCAAGCTAATGACGTTAAGCAAGCGCTTCTTGGGAGGCAACCCAATGTTTAGAGTAGTTTTGTTTTTCAGTTATAATCTTTTGCTTTTTAGGTAGTTTTGTGTGTGTGTTAGATATCACAAGTCTGAAGATTGATAACCCGAAGAACCACCACCGTCGGATTTTCCACCGCATTATCCGGATCAAAAGAGTTTTGTGAGTATTTCTTTTTCCCGTTCTTTTTACTATACTTTGGGGACAAAGTATGTTTTAAGCATGGGGGAAGGGAATTACTTTTGCATTGCATATAGTTGCATTAGATTAGGTCATATTTAAAATTTTTGCATGCATTGCTTAAAAATAAAAATGAAAAAATAATTTTTTTTTGAAAAAATACAGAAATATTGCATTTAGGTTCTTATTTCCCCATTGTTTGTTTCCTCTTGTGTTTCAATGCTAAGTATAAGTTCTAACCCATGATTTGCATGATATGTTGAAGTTGATATGATATAAGCATGATCATTGATTAATTACCTTGATTATAGGATGGAGCATGCATTTAGCTTGAGTATTTGATTTATTCTGAAGTTCTAGACAAAAGAAAAAAATTAGCCTTGTGAGGTTTGTTTTTCTGGCCTTTCATGACATATTTGTTCTCCACATTTCTTGAGTGTATCACCATGATTGTCTAGCTCTAGAACTTGTGTTATGACTTTGTCAAGACTGCTTTATATGATTGAATACATAGCATTAAAGTGATTAAGGCAATGTTTCTTATAAGCCTATTATTTCCCTTCCTACCCTACACTATCCATGTTCTTGACACCCCTGTTCTTTTGATCCTGAAGCCTATTTTTATTAAGCTCCACAAAATAGTTCCATAGCCTAATAAGCTTGACCCATAATTCGGGATTTAGAACTTTAGGTTGTGTGTTTTATTTTGTGTGGATTATGTATAAGTAAGGGGGAGTTGATGAAAGAAAAGGAGGAAAAGAGGAAATAAAACTCTTATGTGTAAAGTGAAAAAAAAATGAAGATGAAAGTATGTTGCAAAAGCAAAAGTAAGCAATCAAGTACAATTGGTAGTAGTCTTCATAAAACAAAAGAAGAGTTGAAGAAGGCAAAGAAAGAAGAAAAAAAAAGGAAACAAAGAGCTAGAAAGTGTTAATGGAGTTGAGAAAGAAAGAGTTTGGGAGAAGTGTTGTAAGAAGAAAAGTGTTGAGTTTTGGGTTAGGATTAGTTCTTTATCCCGGATTTAGCACCACATGCCAAATGTTATCCCTTCCAAATTTCTCTTTACCTTGGCCCCATTACAAGCCGGAAAAAGACCTCATGATTTTTGTTATGTGTTTGATCCCCAGCGGTGGAGATCTAAAGCTCTGATGCATGTTTCTGGTAGTCTAGTTTTCATGGTTGATTTTTGAGTGAAACACATACCCTTACACACTTGAGAGTTGAGTGCAAACACAAATTACCTTGGTGAGGTCTAGAATGAATGAATGGTCTTTACTTTTTGCTTATTATAATACTTGTTGAGAAGTCTTGATCGGGTTTTGATTATATGTGAAATGCTTGTTTGACTTGAGATGAATGTATGATTGCATTTCTGTGGTGTGTTTTGAATTTATGTCTTGCTTGAGGACAAGTAAGGTTCAAGCATGGGGGAATTTGATAGAGCATATAGGTATAGGCTTTAGAGCATGTTTTTATTCCCGTTATATGCATTTTTAGCTAGGATTTCGTTCTAAGTTTTAGTTTAGGTTTTATTTTCATTTAGTTCGGAATCTACGCGTCTTTGTGCATAATTGTAGGTCGGAAGGTGGAAGACGGTAGATGGATGGCTTGGGACGGAACCTCGGGATGCATAGGAAGCATTGAAGTGAAGACTTGAGGCAAGAATTACAAAGGCAAGGAGCAAAGTGGCCAAACCGCGGAGTGGAGCCAAGACCGCGCCGAGAGAGGAACTTACTGCGGCGTGAGCGCGAGCGAACCCGGGAGAGCGCGACCGCGCTCCCATGCGCACCAAACCGCGTTCCGGCGGGATGACGCGGCGATGACTTGGGCTTCCGCGAGATCTTGTGGGCCGACTCTAATATTTCTTTTAGATATTTTTAGACTTGATATAAATACTTTCTTTAAAGTTTTATTTGGATGTTATGCTATCTATTACTTGTGTTCTAAGTTTGATTGAGTTTGGAGATTTGAGGGAGACAAAAAACCCTAGTTTTGCAATTGAAGATCAATTGGACTTTTGTAAGTTTTGTTTTTCTTCAATGACAATTTCTAACTAATTTTCTCATGTCCAACTAGTTAGTTGAAGTTGTATGCATGATTGTTTGTGAGATTTGAATTATTTTAGTTTGCCTTGACTAGATTAAATCTCTCCATGCTTGATTGATTAAATTCGCTTAGGATTATAATAGATTGGTCACCTATTCTACTTCTAGGTTGAATTACAACTAGAATAATTAAATAGACGGTGGAATTTGATTATTCATGGATGAATCCTTTGATTAAACTTATAGACGATGGAATAAGGTTAATCAAAGGCGGAGAATTTAATCACAAGACTTCATGAATAGACGGTGGAATTCATGAATATTGTTTCTATTGAATGCTTTGACTTAATTGCATGATCAACTTGACATAGAAGGTTTTCTAGGTTAATTGATTAAAAGGTTGTTAAAGACGGTGTACATTAACAACCACAATAAGCTTGAATTCATAAATTCACAATAGATTAGTCAAGGTAAATTGAAATAAGGATAATCGTTGATCAAAACTCATGTATGCAATGGATACGAAACTAGTTGGACGCTTTTCTCCATATTTGAATCTTTAATCGTTTTACTTGCTTTGTTTTAATTGCTTAGATTTTTAGTTTACAATCATAAAATCCCCCTTCAATTTAGTAATATTACTTAAATACAAATATTTCGAGTCTCTGTGGGTTCTACCCTTGCTTCCACTTTGCTAAGGTTAGGAAGTTAGGAATAATTCTTTGACAGTGCTTTTATAGCGACGTAAAAGTGCTCGTCACATTCATTCTTTCATTAAGTTGAGTCAATTAACACAAGACTATTCAGTTGGTTTGTGAGCGGGTTATGTATTCCCTCCTTAAAGAGTTCAAAAATATTTTTACGCTAAGTTATTTTTATGGACTTCAATATTTGACCTATTAAGAAGAGTAATAAAATATTTTTTGTGTAATGAAAACCCTATCAAGAGAAAGAAAGCAAGTAAGAGGCATAAGGACACACACACACAGAGAGAGAGAGAGAGAGAGAGAGAGTAACATCCCCGATCAAAGTGCATACGTCATTTTGCATTCATATAATATTAAGAGTATAAGGATAGCATAGTGGCATGATATATAGTGAGTTTTTAAAAATAATATTTATTTTTGAATTAAGTTTATTATATTTTAAAAAAGTTTTTAAGAAAAAATTAATTAATAATTATTTTAGGATAAAGTTTGTAGTAAAGGAGATTTGAGGGTAAAAAGTGTAAATTTCTAAAAGTTTTGCCCACTTCAATTGTAATATATACGTAAGAAAAAAATATACAGAGAGATTGGAGAGGAAGTTCGAGAGAGGAGGTTAAAAAAGATGTGTTGTTGGTTTTAATTTTTATTGTTCGATTTGGTACGAGATTTCTTCTAGGCCAATTTACATGAATACTCCTAAATAAGTTATTAATAAAAAAAATATTTTTATTTGGGTTAAATGGCAAGGATATCCTTTTTTAGACATTTTTGTTATAAAAACTTATATATTTATTAATTTCCATTCTTAGAAAAAACAAAAACATAAAAACAAATGTAATATAATAACATATTAAATAAAGTTGGTTAGGTAAAAAATCTTAAATAGAAAAAATGATAACAAAATAAAGATATGAGAATATTCTTTCTCAAAAGTTCAATTCCGGCGAACAACTACTACCACCGCAACCTCTCCGTCGTTGGGCTTGCGTCGCCTCTTGCCACCTCCAAGCTCTATTTATCCTTTCCACCATTCATCGGCTGTTCAACCGCCTGCTCATGTTTCACCAGACATTCGCATCGCCGCTCACGACCACCACCATCCCTGATTCCCTGCCTCGCCGATCACGCAGGGCATAGTACTCCTCTTCTCTGTTCGATTCGTTGTTTTGGGTTGTCGACGAACCCGTCGGGGATCACTGCTATTGTTCTTCGTCGTTGTACATTACCGCCTTCCACCTTCGACGATAACCTGTGTCGTCGCCACAACTCTGTCCCGGGAACTCGTCAATTCCCCTACTTAATTAATTTTCAAAGCGTCCTTTTCCACCGCCGTTCGCGCCTACGCCGACCACGTTGCCACCATCGGGGAAGTGGACCGTTGAATCGCCGATGTGAATCACCGCTTGTAGGCCGACGGCGTGTTGTAGACTGCAGAGTCGTGAAGAAGACGATGAAATTGGGACTGGGCCCAAGTGGAATTTTGCATTTGATATTCATTCGGATGTGGATCTTGTTTAGATCGATAAAATATACTATAATTTTATTAACTTAAATTTGTTTTAGATTGCTTTTGTTTAAAAGAAATATTTATGATTTTGGGCATTATTTTTATTTATTTGGATATTGATACAATTTTACAAAAAACAAGGCATTTTTGTTATTAGTAACTTTTTTTGGGGCATATATCACTATAAACACTTTCTTCTATCGGGTTTTAATCCCGAAGTACAAGCGTGATTTGGTAAGTTTTTAATTAGTTAATGGTTTATCTGGATTTTCCTAATTTTTCCAGATCTAGATCTACAGTTGATTTTGATTTGAAAATCAGTTGATTTATAGTTCTTAGAGGGTGTTTTCGATATCAGATTTATATTCGGTAAAAGATTTCAGAGTATTTTTGGGGTTTTGTTGTGTAAGGATATTAGGGAGCCCTTTGATCAAGTTTTTCAGAAAGGTTTGAACTAGAAAAATGTTCCTTTATATATATAGTTTATTGTTGTCAAATTTTAAAGGATTTGGATATATATGCAAGAAGTAAGAGTAAATAGCCTAATTTGCATTGGGTTATATATAGGAGCACAAGTCATAGATCGTGGTCAAAGAGAAAGGGGGAGAAATATAGTATCTGCACTAAACAAGGTGAGTATAGACTGGAGATTCAACCCTATGTGCTATGTGGTATATGAGGTATATGGATATATGTGTTATATGAGCCATATGAATATGTGTACTATATGATTTATTTGGATATATGTGATAGCTTTGAAATTTCCAGAGTTGTTTGCACAGAAAGTATGTTAACAGATAGCATATGATATATGATTACAAGATGCACTTGATTGCATAGCATATTGCATGAGATTTAAAGGACCTGTGACTGTCTTGCCCTGAACTGTAATGAGGAAATCATCGGATTTCTTTCTTAAAGCATACAAGATCTTTGGATCATACAGGACCTACGGGTCAATGAGGAGATCTTCAGATTTCTTTCTTAAAGCGACCATAAGAGTCATAATGAGAAGATCTTTGGATTTCTTTCTTAAAGGGGACCATAAGAGTCCATATACAGTAAACCCGGGGCAGATTCAGGCTTGAACAGTTCACACAAATAAAGAATCGGAAACATCAGCATTTGCATAGTATATTCATATATGACATATATAATATGTGTGAATATGTATATTGACTAATTGTTTGGCTCTGTGTGAAATAATTGATGATAGTTTATATTCACTGAGTATGCGACTCATGTAAATCGCAAAATAATTTTTCAGGTTCAGCTAGTTTTTACTGACGTGTGTCTCTGTTAGAGGTCACATTCATACAGGTCGGCCGGCTGAAGCTCTATGCAACCTTCTCCTCCTCATTTTGCATCATAGACATATGAGTTGTAATAAAGTTAGAGTAATAGATGTATTAGCATAAGAAGTAACGACATAGATGTGTGTGTGCAACCTTTGTATGGTCGTTAATGTTTGCTTTGTGCTTATATGGATAATTGTTAAATGTGAATTATCTCCTTATATAAGAGATAAGTTTTACAGAGTATACGTCATAGGGTGTAGGGGTGTCACAGGGAGATAAAAAAATTCGTAAATCTTCGCACATCATTTGCTCTTCTCCGATCGATGACCAAACGATCTACGATCGGGCTGAATTTACAAAGTGTGTTCCCACTAACGTAAACCTCTCATCCAAAAGTCGGATTGATGTTCTGAGCCTCCCGAGTCAGGTTTTGTAGAATTCCCCTTTCGCTTGTTCTCTTGAATGTTATCTATGCACCTTCTAAGGTGAAAATCATGTTGTTATGAGCCAAAGTTGAACCATGATGAACTTGTATTCCTGTAGTGCTATCTAGACAAGGGTTACACACTTGTAATCTTGTTGATAGTGGAAGATTGATACCTAAAAAGGTACCATGGTTTTTTTCCCACTTTGGGGTTTCCACGTAAAAATCCTTGTGTGTTATGTTATTCATTTCGGCATCTTGTCTGAGCTGATTTGTTACTTGTTTGTTGACTACTTCTTGGTAAACTGTTTGATCCATCATTGATCCTTATTTTCGCATTACGTGTGCTTTTCTAGTTAATTCCCGAATCGTAATTTACTATCAAAAGTTGATCCTTCGGAAGAAAAAAAAGTTATACAATTCTATATAGCGGTTTAAAAAACTGAATCCAATTTTATGTTGTGGGTGGCACTGTCATTTATGTTGTCCTTTTTCATCCCTCTAATTTTTCTAAAAAAAAGTATGAAGAAAGTGATGGGATTTACACCTTTTTTTGTCAAAGGTGAAAAACCTTCCTTCACCAATTTATATCCATAAAAGACTAATACGTATTCGTGGTTTGTGACTGTCTCTAGCCTAAATAATTTTACACTGTAAAAATGGAACACACTTTTTAAATTAAAAGACTATATACACATGAGCAATATGAAAGAAAAACAAACTTATTATATTTTACGCCTAAATTTTTTAAATAAAAAACAATGTCTTTGTTTTTTATGGGGAAAAAGCTTGATATATTAGATAAACCATAGTAAATTTAGAGGTAGAAATAATCGGTAGCCAGACAAACCGATAAGATAATACAAACAAGAAAAACGCAAGCAATGAAATTAATTAAATGAGCACAACGCCTAAAAGAGCTCAAGAGAGGGTGAGCTAAGTCGGAAAGACTACAGAGGGAGATGAAATGACTTGAGAAGTGGGAGTGTACCTTTGTGGGTAGCTTAAGAGAGGGCCAATTGGGATCATTCCTACCAATCTGTTTTGTTCTGAGGAAACTGTAAGCTCCAAATCTTGACTTTGTCGGCTTCTCAAATTATGAGATGTAAGAATAATTAAATTATGTTCCTATAATGTTTTTGCCACGTTGCTAATATAATGGAGGGTGTTGAATGAGGAGAACTAGCATCAGCATCAAGCTTGCCAAAGCCAAATAGAGAAGGCTTCCTGGAGTTGCTAGAGTATCGCAATATTAAAGTAGTGACATTTGAAGGCTGTGAAAAGACTGATGAATTTTTGCTCCCATTATAAACATGGAGAAAAGCTAGCAACCATGGAATTGAAGAGCTCCTTCTTGTTGCTTCACAGTGAGATGCTAATGGGAAAACATCAAGATGTATTTTTGCTCCCATCATAACAATTGGAGAAAGGAAGAGAGATTGAAATCATGTGCCTAGTTGTGAAAAGCTTGAAATGAAGCTGTTGTTGTTCTTGCTTTCATGCTCAAATGTACTCAAGTTTTGTGATGAACTGATTTATGTTTGATTAATAAAATATGAAACTGGGATTGCTTATTATTTTGAAGGAAAGGGGTTATTTATTGGTCACTTCACTTTTGTGTATGCAAGTAAGAACATGTAAAATGAGTGATGGAAGAAGCTTTAATTTAAATGCATCTTTTTTGTTCTCAAATCTCAAACGAAGCAGTGAAGAAAGAGGTATGCCTTCCGATTGAGATCATTGATATGGGTGAAGAAGAAACATGTTCAGAAGATGTATAAGAAAATTTTTTAATATGCCTTGAATCTTTTACTAACAAGTACTCGCTAGGGGTTCGGGGGGCAGAGCCCTCGACAATACAAGGGGTCCTAGGGAGTTCAGGGGGGCAACACCCCTTAACCGTGGTCTAACTGATCGCTCATCGAATTTGTGGTCCAGGGGGCAACACGACCTTGGCGAGGGCAGTGCCACCCCGGAAAACGGTACACTATGTTTTGTATTAACGGGCTTATCGAGATATATTTTGAGCTTAGACCCATAATCTGATTAACGTTTCATGAGTCACTACAAATGCTCATGAAATGCCTTATTCTTGTATTATTCTGTTTCACCTCCATAATGAAATTCTGGTTCTCTGTCCGTGGACGTAGGTAACACACTATTACCGAACCACATAAATATCTATGTCGATCTTTATTCTTTATTGTTCTTGTTACAACAAACTAGTATCAGTGTCGGGTTGTGAATTCTGCCAAGAATGATGTCTGGATCTGTGTTATGATCGACAAGTTCACTAGAAGAAACTCTTTCAGTCTGTGGCAGATAAAGATGTGGGCTATTTTAAAGCAACAAGGCTTGTGGGCGCCGTTGTCGAAGGACAAGAAGGGGGACACTGTTGAGATGGTAACTATGGAGGAGAAGGCTCATTCAACAATCCTGATGTGCCTCGCTAACGATGTCATAATGGAAGTTAGTGATTAGGAAACCGATGTTGGTTTATGGTTGAAGTTGGAGATCATGTACATGACCAAGTCGCTAACGAATATGTTGATGCTAAAGCATCTTCTTACACTACACATGCTCATAAAACTCCTTACTTGTAATCTGTTCTTTTCACCAATATAATAAAAATTTGACTCATTACCTATAAATGTAGGTAAAACACTTTTACTAAAACAAATAAATTTGTGTGTCAATCTTTAGTGTTTATTGTTATCGTTATAATTGAAATGAAGTTCAATCTTAGTGCAGCGTCATGATGAGGAAGACTAATAGACTATTTGAGCTATTGTTGGTACGCTTGAATTTTCAAACCTGATATTTGAGCTATTTTGGGGGTTTTGCTCATACTTAGTTTTTTTGCCATGGAAGATGAGGGAGACTAATAGACTATTTTGCCCCTGGAATTGGTGAGGTAAATTACACAGCTGCCATGGATTCAACAGACAATTCCATTTCCACCCCTGTTGTAAATTATACAGTGTTTTTTCTTCTCTTCATTTGCAGATAAGGTTTTATCCGCTTGCTCTCCCGCCCTTGTCTCCCTTCCTACAGCAATCCGGGAACCTGAGGAGCGAGAGTCGTGGAGAAATTTCTTAACTTTCAACCTCCCGAGTTCTTCAGGTACCATCTTCGTCTTCTTCTGTTGACTTGCGTTTGTTCCTTGGGCCTTACTTTTTGTTGTGAGTGTGCTGTTCTTGCCTGCCTTTTGTGTGCGCCCGCTGAGATTTAACCTGTTCTCCAAGAAATTCGACTGTCTCCGCTTCAAAATCGCTGCTGTACATCTAATTTATTGCGGGGTTTGCATTAGACATTTGCTTTGACTTAGGGCTTAGCCTTAAATCTCTCATAAATTCATTGACCCCTAATTTGCAAACGAAAATTTTCTATATGGTTACTTGATTAAAATGCAGCACTCTCTTCTTCATTGTATCTATACACTAACTTGGATCCTCTTGCTTTTCCTGGGGTAGTAGAAGCTCATCAGCCTACACTCGCACCCAAAATGGCCCTCCATTTATCCCTAACAATTCCATAATTGTAATAGCTCTATATCATAGATTTTTCAATCCTATGTAACTCTTTGAGTTCTTGGTTTCAGGAGGTTATTCCATAGACCTGCTCCCCTTGCCCACCCCATCTATACAGAAATTAAAGTGAAATAAGACATGTGATACTTGTAAAAACATAGTGAGAAAATCATACTCAAAATTTAATCGGTGATAGATTTATTCTAAAATTTCCAAGTCTAAGTGATTGAAGTTTTATATCAGCTTAAGAGACCTGTATATGTATTGCCGTCATGTAAAATTTACCTTGACGTCCTTTGATGAACATAATGCTCACCTATACACTAACAAAGAAAGTGCTGAATGAATATCGAAGTGCTTGGATCGATTTTTAGAGTTGTCTCACGTGTAAGTGAATTTACTGGCAGCTTTCTCATTGTTGATCTTCTCTCTAAGGTTGCTATGTGGCTCAATTTGTTGCGGGGCATCTGATTTTCGATTAAAAATCTGGTTGTAGTTCAGGGATTGTTGCTTGTTTCTTGTTTTTGTGAGATGGAATAATTTACTACTCAATATAATACTCTGTTTGTAACCTCAGTAAGTGCTTACATGTGTTTAAAACCTTTTTTCACTGACTTTCTTGAAATCTAAGAATCACACTTTTGAGGTTTTGCTTCAATCTTCTCATTTAGGTGGTCTCCCATCAAACATGACCAGGAATCAGGATTAGTATACAATGGAGCAATAGTTGGACTTTGTTGGGTTTCGTCAGTGGGTTTCAGAATTCTTTCACTCTCAGCCGCTATTCAGTGTATCGTTCTACAAAGTCTCCCTGTCCAGCTATTCATCACCTACACAGCCATGATCATAAACCTTATTCCCTCTCCTCCACGCCATTCTTCATCTTCAATTAAATTAATTAGACCTAAATCACCCTTCTTTCTCTCCTCAACAAAAATCAACACCCCCATATTCAAGCCTTTCCCTAGCTCTTCAATTTGCAGACCCACTTCTCACTACTACAAATCTGAGCTCAGAAGCAGCTTTCTGCACAGTAAGGTTGAATACCCACAAAGGAAATCTTCATGTTTCAGGCTTTGTGCTCTTCCTGGGCTTGACTTTGCTGGGTTTGAGAGTGCCCAGTCTGTGATAGAAGCTGCTGCCGTCCTCACAGCCATAGTTGTTGTTCATGAAAGTGGCCATTTCTTGGCTGCCTATCTTCAGGGTATACATGTAAGTAAATTTGCTGTTGGGTTTGGTCCAGTTTTGGCCAAATTTAACTCCAAAAATGTGGAGTACTCCCTCAGGGCATTTCCTTTAGGTGGCTTTGTGGGTTTTCCTGATAATGATCCAGACAGCGATATACCAGTGGATGATGAGAACCTGCTCAAGAACAGGCCAGCAATTGATAGGATTATAGTAGTTTCTGCTGGTGTAATTGCCAATATTATCTTTGCTTATGCTATAATCTTTGCCCAAGTTCTGTCTGTTGGTTTGCCTGTTCAAGAAGCCTTTCCTGGCGTGCTTGTCCCTGAGGTTAGACCCTTCTCAGCTGCTTCTAGAGATGGCTTGTTACCTGGGGATGTTATAATCTCTCTTAACGGTGTAGAATTGGCAAAATCTGTGCCGGATTCGATCGCCGAGGTAGTTGATGTGATAAAAAATAGCCCAAGTAAAAAGGTTTTGCTTAAAATTGATAGAGGCGGTCAAGATTTTGAATTGGGTGTAACACCTGACAAAAGTGCTGATGGGTCAGGTAGAATTGGAGTTCAACTGACACCAAATGTTAAAATTTCCAATGCAAAGCCTTCAAATCTTGCTCAGGCTTTTAGCTTTGTTGGGAAGGAATTCTGGGGTCTGACTTTTAATGTATTGGACAGCTTGAAACAGACTTTTCTTAACTTCTCGCAAACTGCTGAAAAGGTTTCTGGGCCTGTGGCAATTATAGCAGTTGGGGCTGAAGTGGCTAGGTCAAATGCCAATGGGCTCTTCCAATTTGCAGCTGTTTTAAACATCAATCTGGCTGTTATAAATCTTCTTCCCTTACCTGCCCTTGATGGAGGATCTTTGGCATTGATTTTAGTTGAGGCTGCTAGGGGCGGTAGAAAGTTGCCCTTGGAGGTCGAGCAGCGAATCATGTCTTCAGGTATAATGTTTATTCTTGTGCTGGGGGTATACCTTATCATCAGGGACACCTTGAACCTTGATTTTATTAAAGATTTGCTGTGAATTTGACTTGGAGTATTTCAAGTTTATATTGCCACTTTTTGTAAAGAAGTGAAGTGATTTTTGGTCCCATAGGGCTGTCAATTTGCTTGCGGTAAGAATGGGAATTACAGATTTTATAGCCTTGTGTAATAGTGGATTCGTAGCTATTTGACTATTTGAGTTAGTAGCTCTAATAGGAATGGATTCATCTACAAGATAGGTCGGTGAAATGCATCAAATCTAGAATGTGAAGGACAGTTGGTTACATTTTTTTTCCTTCTATTTTCTCTATTTATCATTTTTTTTTCTTTCTATTTCTCATTTATGATAACGAGTAAAACCCTTACGTGGCATCTTAAGCAAAGAAGCAACCTCCATACTCGATAAAGTGAACTTTTCACCATTCATCATGTAAGTTCCCATGGTAGTCTTGTCTTTGTTCTCAACACTTTGAGACTGAAGAACTCCCTAACCTGAACAGGATTAAACGATTCCTCTACACATAATAGATGTCCCCAACCTTGGGACGTAAGCCACTCAGTAACAACCTTTAATGCAGTAGACTCTATGAATTCGCCATCAGTGATTAGTTCCTTAACAAAATCTCTATCTCCTACACTAACACCAACATCAACTCACGGGGTATCCTTCTTAGGTTTCCCACTAGCAACAATTCTCCCACTAGACCTAGTTGGGACTTTTTGGTTTTTGTGAGGAGAGTTGGTGTTTGTGATGGCAGGTTCTTGAGGTTTTGGTGCCTCGAGAAGGAGAGGAGGGTTCATTAATATTAGTTTTGGAGTTTGAGGGTTTTGAGTTCGAGCTTGGATTATGGCATTCAAAGCCACCATGAGAATAACTAGGGTGTTGGGATCAACAACCTTGCCCAATTTTAAGGCCATGGATCGGGGTGATTCATTACCGCTCGGAGGGGATGAGGGAGTAGAATGGTTGAGGAGGCCATGGAAAGAGTTTTTGAGAGCTTCAGGGTTTTCAAAAGAGAACAAGAGAGAAGAAAGATCAAGCCTTAAATTATTTAGGAGATAGGAGTACCTTTTTCTTCTAATCTTCTCTTTATTTAACTGGAAGAGACCAATCAATTTGATGTCAACTATATCTTTATGAAGATAGCCTTGATAAGATAAATTTTTTGCAAATTTAAAAAGATGTGGTTGCTTTAAGTCGGTATCTGTCAACTCTGGTAGTCAAAGTTCCCTACTCGATTGCACCATATGCACAACATATGCAGTGTTCCCACCTTGTAGTACTACACTTAAACTTTTGAGCCGAGTTGCCAACATCCATAAAACGATAATACACCAGGTTCTTTGGGGTGTTGTACCAGAGGTGCCAAAGAGAACCAAGGGAAGATAATTTTAATCTAGAATTGTTAATCATGAAGATAAGTCTCCTTTTAATAGAAAGAAAATATAAATGGGCTCATAGAGAGTCTCTAACATGACATGCTTAGGTTGGTATTAGATGCAATCATCATTTGTGGTTATAATGAGGTTTAGAAACATCGAGTTTGATTCTTTTGGGCTTAAAGAGAGGTTTCAAGATGCATTAAGAACAATACGTAAGAAGAAAAAGTTGTAGATATAAAGATATGCATGGTTTTTATGCAAGTAACATTGAATTAAGACCTTAAAATCATGAAGCTACTGAATCATAGAAAGAATATCTAATTTATCCAATCATTGAGGAAACATGGATAAGAGAATAAACTTAGTTAAGAGAAACCATACCTAGCTCCATGGAATTGCTTGAAGTGTTCACAATTCAGAGCCTTTGTGAATATATTTACACGTTGGTCACTTGTCTTGCAAAATTCCATAGTCACCATGCCCTTCTCAACACAATCACAGAGAAACTGATGATGAATCTCTATGTGTTTGGTCCGTGAGTGTTGAACTGGATTGTTTGAGATGTTGATAACACTGTTATCACAATATTTGGGAACTACATTAAATTTCAACCCAAAGTCATGTAGCTATTGCTTAAGCCAAAGAAGTTAGGTACAACACTTAACAAAGGCTATGTACTCAACTTCTACAATAAAGAGAGCTACTAAATTTTACTTCTTAGACCCCCATGAGACAATGCAAGGTCCAAGAAATTTAGCCATCCCCAATTTACTCTTACCATCAACATTAATACATTATTACCAACAAAGTCAGCATAGGAGTAGCCGACTAGACCAAAATTACACGCTTTTGGGCATTATAGGCACAAGTTATCTGACCCTTAAGATACCTTAGTAATCTTTTCATAGCCTTGAGATGAGACTCTCTTGAGTTAGACTGAAATTGAGCTCATAGGCATACACTAAACATTATATCCGGTCTGCTTGCAGTGAGATACAGTAGAGAAACTATGATGCCACGATACAAGGTTTGATCAACCTTCTTCTCGCTTTTATCTTTTTCTAGAGAAGTAGTTAGGGAGATCAGTGTATCAAAGGATTGTGAGCTATCCATCGCAAACTTCTTAACACATTCCTTAGGTATTTCTGTTGATGCATTATTGATCATCATCTCATTGAACAACCTATAGTCCTAAAAAGAACTTAAGTTCCCCAACCATACTCATTTCAAACTAGCTGGTCATGAGATTAGCAGACTTCTTCACTAAATCGTCATTTGTCGAACTAAAGCTGATATCGTCGACAGACTTGAACAACCAACGTGTGCTTTCCTTTTTGAGAAGAGACAATATTTTGTCCACCTTTTCTCGAACATATCCATGTTGAAGGAGAAATTATGACAAACTATCATACCATGCTCGTGGAGCCTGCTTTAACCCATATAAAGATTTATCAAGTTTGTAGAAATAGTCAGGTGGGCGACGATTTGTGTTTGCTCTGGTGTGCTGGTGTCTATAGCTTGTGTCGTGTGCTTGCAGGGTTTTTGGTTGGTGTGCCTACTCGGCCGTTTCGAGCACCCCCCTCTGCTTTAAGCTAGGGGGAATGAGTCAGAATACCTTTAGGGAGGAATAGCACACACCCAATTTGGATCCTTCAAAGCTTGATCCACTATTTTTAGTTCCATCATAAAGAAAAACGCATTGAATCCACATAAGTTTTGTAGGGAGGAATGAGTCAGAACACCTTTAGAAAAATTATTTAGAATGTTGGTAACTAGATGAGCATCTTTTTGTTGATAGTTTAGTTAAAGCTATGTGAGGTGGACCACTTCTCTTTGACGATGTTCATTGCCTAACTGAGAAAGGAAAGAAAGTTCTTGCGGAAGAGCATACTCGATCGCTCCTTGCTCATGATGCACAAACATATAACCATGCACATACTTTTTATGCACATAAAACCAGTTTTAATGCACACAAACAAGATACACTTTTTAGTTGTTTTGATGCGCATACAACTTTTTTATGCACCCAAAACAGTTAGTGGTGGTGTACATACAACGAATTATAATAATGCACATTGTTTTGATATAAATTCGACCATTTTTTATGCACATACAATTAGACTTGATGAACAAAAACCTAGTCGTGATGCACATCCAATGTGCTTGCCTTACCTAGTTTTCAATGTGCTTGCCTTGTATCCATTTTTTCGAAAAATACACAAATAATCGGTTAAAAATACGACCGATGTCATTTTTGCATGTTTTTAAGCCTCAAGTTTTTTCATATTTCGCAACTGAAGTTATTCTCATGTGATCTATAGGGCTGAGCATGGGGCGATTCAAACCGAAATTTTAAGCTGAACCAACCGAACCGAAATTATTCGGTTCTGTTTAGGAATTTCCAAATTTCGGTTGCGGTTCGGTTCAGTTTCGGTTAAATTTCGTTTCGGTTCGAATTTTCCAAAGAATAACCTTCTATTTATCTAAAACCGAACAAAATCGAAATTGAAGCGAGCCGAATTATTAATTCGGTTCGGTTTTCGGTTCACCTTAAATGGAATTTCGGTTTTTGGTTTCGGTTAAATTTCGTTTCGGTTCAATTTTCCAAAGAATAACCTTCTATTTATCTAAAACCGAACAAAATCGAAATTGAACCGAACCAAATTAATTCGGTTCGGTTTTCGGTTCGGTTTGTTTTTGTCGTTTCGGTTCGGTTTTGAACCGATGCTCAGCCCTAGTGATATAAGCCCTAAATGTATGCGTAGTTTTAAGAATATGCCTAATATATGGTGATTTTTTTATTTAAAAAATCTATCTACATTTGATTTGTAAATCCAATGACAAGGCGGCGGAAGGTGGTGGATCGTGTGTATGTCAAAGTGAGCATGGACGGTGGCCCTTACCTTAGGAAAGTCGACCTCAAAACATACGCCACCTACGCTGACCTATCAGCAGCTCTTGAGAGCATGTTTAACTCCTTTACAATAGGTAAGATCTTGGATCAAATGCTTCATTCTATAGGCAGGTTAGGTTGAGCGTACACGTACTAGCATGCTTAACAAATCACCCCTAACTCGAATCCGCCAAACACCGTGTATGGAGAGACTGGTATTGGGACATAACTGTTTGGACCCAGGCCGAGACGGGCTCTTCCTGAGCGGGAGTAGGCTGAATGATAGATCTGAGCAGCGTGTTCTTACGTATGAAGATAATAAAGACGGCGACTGGATGCTAGTTGGTGATGTTCCATGGCTGTAAGTTTTCCCGCCCTTTCGAACCAACGAGTTCTGCTTAATATCTCAGAACAATCACTCTTGTTTTAAACTTTGAACTAAAAAGTCAGTGGGTAGTTAATCTATTTATTAGAGGCAGAGCTAGCCGAGTCAAACTGATAATTGGATGCTAACTACCCTTAATTAAGCACAGATGTTTAGGCTCACATAACTTGAAAAAATGTCATTGACACTGGAAAGAGAAGCTTTGCACATTAAGCAAACAATACAATCACAATAAATAAATACAGCAATTATTCATTTCCACAGCACAGAATAACTGGAATATCTACACATATATAGCTCAACCGATTTGAGCTTCATCAAGCCAGAAGCCTAACATTATTGAGTACTTAAGAGGTAACAAGTGGGTACTACTTAGGATCTCCTCATATAGACAGACACTGCAGCAGTCGAATCTGAAAACAACATACCTTTGTATATAGTATACGTATGGCGTATAATTTTATACACAGATTCTCTTGTGCTAATTCTTGATGTCTTCTTCCTCTCTGATCTGGTCTCCAGTTCTCCAAATGACGTCTTTTAATGCAATAGTCAGGCTTTTGTAGAACTGACAACAATTTTACACAGTTAGGACTCTTAGCATGATAAGCCAACAGGCCACATTTCACAAAAATGTAGAAACTTATCACAATTGTACACAAATTTAAAGGCAGTAAAATTCTATAAAAAAATTCTTCTTATAGACAGAAAGCTAAGGGCTTGTATTTCAGACACGCAATCAACTAAGACTCAGTTTCATGACTCTAAGAAAATCACACCTTGTGAAATTCGAGGGTATCTCCTTTGGACTTGCGAAGCTCGACCATGTACAAGGAAGGGGCAACTTCAAAAATCTGCAATCAAGAAGATGTCACAGAACCTCTTTAACGCTAGAAAGAAAAGCCCCAAAATGAAAAGTATAGTGTATCAATTAGTAGTGGCTATTGAACGGGTGAAAACTGTAAGCATGCGTACTTCTGTTACAACAGCTAGTTGACCCTTGCGTCCAAGCTTCTCACTTTGAATCTTCATCTGAGAGTTAAAAAATTACAGTGAATAATAAGAAGCAGACATATTTTTTTTTTCTTTCCTTTTTTCTATTCAATAAATACCCTATGCTTAGTGAATATCACAAATTTTGGGATTAGGGATCCAGCTAGGACTGAAATGAATAATAAATTGTCTGATATTTTAATATATGATAACCAAGTTCCAAAATTTAGCAAAATATACTGAACCTGACAACACCCATATGAGCAAAAAGTAGTTACACAGAATAAACTGCTGATAATAAAGTGGAAATATGTAGTTTATACTCAAAATAACTTGCTTATACTGAACTTCCTAATCATAGTGCGCAGACAGTTTATACCAAGAATTTAGTGTTAACCGTCTAACCAAGAAAAAAAAAATACTACCTCTGTTCAGAAAAGAATGTTATATTAGCCTACAAAATTTGGTGAGTAATGAGATTTATTGTTCAAAATTGCACATGTTGATTCTTTTCATGCAAATCCTCCTTATCAATTGACTCAAAAGAGGATTGTATTTAAAAATGGTATAAAAACTTAGAATTAATTTGAATAGATTCAACCTAAGAAAATTTCTGTCTCAAAAAGTAAGAAGGAAAAATAAACTAACCTTGAAATTATTTTTCTTCACACCAAAACCCAATGGTCCAGCCATGTGTTCAATTTTGGAGATGATGATGTCTGCAGAACATTTGGTTGTAAACCTTGTTTCCCGCTTAACAAATCCCTAAATAAACCGAGATGATATGTCACTTATTTAATTCGGAGTACGAGAAACCATAAAGTAAATGAAATCAACGATATCTAATCACACCATGTTAATCAAGACTGAAGATCACAACCTACCAGGCTCTTTTCAAAAAGTATGCCAAGATTAAGACCCTGAGATGTAGATATGAGATCAAAAGCATTCATAGTAAGGGGTGAAGAAGGCGACGCAGGTGGTTGTTCGAGTCTCTCCACAACAACTTGGCTAGATGCCTATATGTCAAGAGATGCATTGTGACCAATAGATCAATGATAAGTTGTGACATTTTGTGATGCAACATAGAAAAGAAGAAGCTCAAGTTAATATGTTCAGGTCAAACCCTTACCATTTGACCAAAAACAGCATCTATATCCTCAAGACTGACATTGGGTTCTTCAAAAACAGGCTGCTTGTAACCTTTTTTAAACCACTCATTCTCAATTAGCTCGGCTATTGTGATGCGCTGTATCAGATTGTCAGGTTAGATCAATAAGACATCACAAATCAGTAAATTCGAATACAAACATTAGAAAAGACAATTATCCAGAAAATGCGCAATTAGCAAATGAAGCGGTGAGAAACAACATACAGTGGAAGGATTTGGGTCTAAAATCCTCATTATCAATTTTTTTACACTTGTTGAGAACCACGTTGGGAAAGTGAAGTTTGCCTTGTGTATCTGCAACCAGTTGGGAGTGATAAAGCAGGTTTCAGCATAAAACACAGACACAAGTAAATGTTGAGGCATACAAACCTGATTTGCATTTATTATGTCAATAAGTCAAAATTCATAATCCACAAATACAGAAACTGAAATGGCTCTAGTTCAAGGAGAGCTTTTCAGGTTTGTTGTGTGTAAGTTTCGTATATACATTCTTTATATTAAATTTGATGAGTGATATAGACTGATCACCTCCTCCAATATAACTGCAAGTAATGCATTCGATTGTAAACAAATTCCATGCTCTAACAAATCAAACCAAGATAATTTGATATCACCTTCTTATACAATGCCATGAGGTTTGTATCTTCAAAAGGTAAGTACCCCGCCATAAGAACAAACAAAATTACACCACAGGACCACAAATCAGCTTTAGCTCCATCATACCCTTTGTTTCTGATAACCTACAGACAAAAGGAACAAGTTAACAGAATAAATCCAAAAAAAAAACAAAAACAGATGGCTTCACAAAGAACTGAGAACTTGATGAATTTAGTGAATAGTACACCTCTGGAGCAACATAATTTGGAGTACCACATGTCGTATGTAGTAATCCATCTTCCTGAAGAACACCATTGATAAATCATGTTAGATGTTGGCTAATGGACGAATTAATTAAAAATAATGCAGTTGCATCAATTGAAAGATATATAAAAGTGGCATAATTTTACAAAAAAAGTTGTATCCCAAAATCATGTTACTAAAGAGCTTTTCAGATTCACCCGAACTTGCTGAGCCAGTGCACTCAATCCAAAATCTGAAACTTTAAGAATTCCATTTGCATCCAGCAATAGGTTCTCTGGCTGTAAGAGAAGGAAAAATGGTCAACACAAGATCACAAATTTCCATATTCATCAGTACATATTTTGAGATACTGAAGGATGTTAGTATAATTGTTAAATGACTAAATTTGTCTCAAGAGACCCATAGCTAGAGTAGAGTATTAGATAATTGATCAGAATCAGACACCTTTAGGTCTCTATGGAAAACACCCCTGCTGTGGCAGTAATCAATAGCATTTAACAGCTGCTGGAAATACTTTCTTGCTTCATCTTCCTTCAATCTCCCAGTATTTGCCTGCCTCGAGCAACAAGCCAATTCAAAGGCAAATGCATTATTATCCTTATAATCTAGTACTTCCCCAACTACGTGAATAAAAATGCCGGCTGATGAAACAAGAATAACAGATATAGTAATAAAAATTGACCACTCGCCAGCTTACAATTTTATCAAACAGTTCACCACCCGTGACAACCTCTAAAACAATAAATATCCTTGTCTTGCTTGCCATAACCTACACAGAAAAAAACAGATAATACCACTAGAAAAAAATAGTGGTCATTTAATTAGGAAATACAATTTGAATGATAGACGTTAAAATTGTTGTAATGGTTTAATTAGAGCAAGTCATAGGTGACAGTAAAACCACACTGAAGACTTGATAAAAAAAAAAAACAGGCATGTAATTGTAAGTCTCACCTCATGCAAACGGACAACATTAGGGTGCCGAATTAGTTTCATGGTTGATATTTCACGTTTAATCTGCAACCAAGTGAAAAAGATTGGTTTTAGCGAATCTTTACAGCAATTTGACAGCTCCAGAAGAGGTGATTTAATAGTCATTTTTAGATATCTAAACTCGTAACATTACTATACATCGGTAATATGACATTGTAACTCTTTTTCCTTATTATTCCTTTTGTTTGGAAGAAGAAATGCACATAAGAGATACAAAAGCAGAGCGAGAAGCCAAAGATTATTAAAAAGAAAAAGGGGAGGTCCATTTAGATTCCAAACAGTGTATGCACTTGGAACATTTGCAAGCCAAACAATAAACAATCAATATTATTGACTTCTTTTGGGTGACCTCCCAGAAAGCTTAAAGAGTTCATCCAACTGATGATAAAGCAATGGAGCAGATGAACATTTAAATCATGGATTTCTATGGCCCTATTCCTAGAAAGTCATATAGATTATAAATAATTAAACCTGGCTCAATAAAGTGTGACCATGATCAGGAGCCAATTAGATCAAGTGACAGACAAAGCCAATCAAATGTTAGCTCATATAGAAAAATCACAATGACAGCTATCCCTTTCGAGTTTCGAATATCAAATAGAAGCGTTTAACTACCTGGTTGATCATCTTGTGCTTGAGAAGCTTCTCCTTATCAAGAATCTTGATGGCCACATGCTCTCCAGAGTCAACGTGTCTTGCAAACTTCACCTTTCCGAAATTGCCTTCTCCTAAAGTCCTCCCAAGCTCGTATCTTCCCACCCTCGTCTTACCTCCAGCTGCACTGCCACTTGACTCCCCTCTCGAACTCATAACTATCCTTTCTGTTCAGATCTCTCAACCCCTTTTTCTCCACTCACCCTCTCTCAGCAATTAAATCAAACAGATGGTGGGCAATGTGAAATTGTCAATGCCGACCTTCTTGTATCTCTAAAACGGCAAGGGCAAGCAATCTGCGCTCTATTCCAAATGTCAATTTGGGAAGATGAATCTGCAGGGGAAGGCAGAGCAGAAATCATTGAAAGCTGTAGAGAGAGTATTATATTCTAACCAGATAGATGATTGCAGTTGAGACTTGCCGTTTGTTTAATATATTTCTCCGAGGCGCGTACGAGGAAGGTATTATCTAGTCCCTATCAGAAAGTAGTATAGTCAAACCTTTTTTTTTAATTAAAAACTGCACGTTAAAAAGTTTCGATAAAATAAACACATAATTAAGGTTTTTAAATTAAAAAACCATGCTTTATATATGTCATAGCTATAAATCATGCTAAGTTTCATAGTAAAAATCAAATCATGGATTCATGGTGGACTGGTGGTAAGCCGATATTTAATAATTAATCAATATTTGATTAAGAATTCTTGTTTTGTATGACCAATTAAGGCTCATTAAATAATTGTCATTTAATTAAGAATATTGTGAAAACCATAGGTCTAATTGTTGTTTTATTTGATTAAAATACGGACAATGATTAATTGTTGTTTTATTAGTTAGGGTGGAGATATAAAAACTTGAAAAGGGGGTAGTTGAGTGTTAACTGACATAGTCCATTGAGATTGCCGAGAAGTATTATTATTAAAATATATATACTCTATATCCTTAGGGTATAAGATAAGAATATATAATTATAAATTATTGAATCGGTTCGTAAGGGTAAAGGGTTAGTTCTTGGAGACTTTGGTAGAGGCCAAAAAAAAAAGAGTTGGAAGTGTGTGATTAGGCAAGATCTCACCAAGTTGTCACTATGGAAGACATAGCCCAAGATAGGGATGTTTGGAGGGTTAAAATTAGAGTAGAGGATCCTTAGCCCATTCCCTTTGCTTAGAGTTTATAGGATTAGTACCTTCTTTTGCCAAAGACAAAAAGGAATAAAGCAAGCATGATTGAAACAAAGAAACTATCCAAAAAATTTACGTATAGTAAAACCACAAAATTTACATACTATAAAACTACACAACCTACTAAATTCTCTGGTGCCATACAATAAGATAATAGACGAGCAACATATCAAATGACATTACATAATCCAATTTTTTGAAGGTGGTGAATATATTAGAACGAAATTGGTATCAAAAACATGCTTGACCAACCACAAATCAAGGTGGAAAAATTACATCTAAAAAAAGATCGAGACAATGATCCTACAACTCCTCATCCTGAAAAATATGCCTAAAATGAGGCCACAAAAATGAAACTCAAGAGTTGATCGAGATAATAATCCTATAATCCCCACCCTAAAAATCTTGGCTTAAACATGACTACAACTTCCCAACAACCAAGAGAACAAGAAGCCATGGCGGCCTTTGTGGTCATGATCGTGACAAGGTAGGTCATGAATATCACTATGGTAGTCACAATCATGACATGTTTGGTCACAACCGTTAATTAGCTTCAATTGTGGTAGTCATAATCGTGACCAAGCTTTGATTGTTCATCATGATCCTGACCACTCTAGTTATGATCGTTATGATGTTGGCTTCTTATGGCCTTCTTCTTGTCAACTTAGGCTCGTAAATGCCTTATTAAAGGTTGGCCCATTCGAATCATGCGATCCCCCTTGATGGATATCCTCCATTTGCATGCCTTGATGATGACCTCGGTGTAATGGGTCTCATTTAGGGGAGCTCCTTGGAACTTGTAGTCATTCCCCAACCTTCAAACATGGTAGTGTTTAATTGATGGCTAGAAGCTTGGCTTGAAAGGTTGGTGTATTCTTTCTTGAGGATGAAGATACGAACCAATTTATCGAATCCTTAAAGTTCTTATGGTGTGGATGATGACCCTATTGAAAATGATGTGTAGAACTCTTTTGACAAAGTCGCACTCAAACCAAAGGTGAGTGTTGCTCTCCGGGAGGCATTTGCAAAGAAGGCATGTATCATCGGCTCTAAGACCTCACTAATGCAGTTTATTAGTTGGGGGTGATGGAGCATGGAAAGCCAAAGGATGAAGCTGGACTTTTCTAGTTGGATGCCCTTCCAGATAATCTTACACCATGGAAGGCAAATGATGTGGAGAACTCTTTTGACAAAGTCGTTGTAACATCCTCGACCAAAGTGCATACGTCATTCGGCATTCATATAAGATTAAGAGATATGCATAGCATATTGGCATGATATACAATGAGTCTTTAAAAGTAATATTTATTTTCTATTGAAGTTTATTATATTTTAAAAAGTTTTTAAGAAAAAGTCAATTATTAATTAAATCAGGGTAAAGTTTGTAATAAATAAGATTTAAGGGTGGAAATTGCAATTTTGTCAAAGTTAAGCCGACTCTCATTGCCGGCCTTAATTGTGTATATATATGTGTACGTGAGAGATTGTCTTCCAAGTTAAAGAAATGGAAACAAAGCAAAGAAAAAAAAAAGAAAGGGAGTTCGAGAAAGGAGAGAAAGAAAAGGTTGAATTTCTTAGTTTGTTTTACTAGATTTGGTACAAGATTTCTTATATTGCGTTTTAATCCTAAAGTACAAGCGTGATTTGGTAAGTTTTTAATTAGTTAATGGTTTATCTGGATTTTTCTAATTTTTCCAAATCTAGATCTACATTTGCTTTTGATTCAGAAATCAGTCGTTTTATAGTTCTCAGAGGGTGTTTTCGATATCGAACTTATATTCGGTAAAAGATTTCAGAGTATTTTTAGGGTTTCTCTTTGTAATGATATTAGGGAGCCCTTTGATGAAGTTTGTAAGAAAGGTTTGAACTAGAAAATTTTTTTTCTATATATATAGTTTATCGATGTCAAGTTTTAAAGGATTTGAAATTATGCACAAAAAGTTATAATGCATACTGACATTTTATTGCATTTGGGGTTAGAGTTTGTAAGAGTAAATAGCCTAATTTGCATTGGGTTACATATAGGAGCACCAATCATAGATCATGGTCAAGAACAAGGGGAAAAATATAGTATCTATCCTAAACAAGTGAGTATAGGCCGGAGATTCAACCCTATGTGCTATATGTTCCATACAGATATATGAGCTATATGGATATATGTGCTTTATGTATATACGAGCTATATGGATATATGTGTTATATGGATTATATGGATATATGTGTTTTATATGATAGCTCTGAAATTTCCAGAGTTGTTTGCACAGAAGGTATGCTAATAGATGGCATATGATATATGGTTAGATGATGCACTTGATTGCATAGCATATTGCATGAGATTAAAAGGATCTGTGACTGTCTTGCCCTGAATTTGTATACAAAAGAGACCTACGGGTCGTACATGAGGCCTAAGACGCCTAAGAGATGGTAAATGAGCAAATGAGGCCTAAGATTCTAAAAGTCGGTAATGGAAAAGCAAAAAAGAGTTGGTATATGGAAAAAAAAGAGAAAGGAGAAGTTGGTAATGGAAAAGAGTTGGTAATGGAAACTCGGGACAGATTCAGGCTTGAACAATTCACAGAATAATGAATCGGATACTTCGGTATTTGCATATGCATAGTAAATTGTTATATGACATATATATAAGATGTATGCATATGTACATGGACTAAATGTTTGACTCTATGTGAAATAATTGATTATGGTTTATATTCACTGAGTATGCGACTCACGTAAATCGCAAAAAAAATAATTTTTCAGGTTCAGCTAGTTCTTTCTGATATGTGTCTCCGTTAGAGGTCGCATTCATTCAGGTCGGCCGGCTGAAGCTCAATGCAACCTTCTCCTCCTCATTTTGCATTCTAGACATATGAGTTGTAATATAAGTTAAAGTGAAAGATGTTTTAATATGAGAAGTATCGACATAGATGTGTGTTTGCAACCTTTTATGGTTGTTAATGTCTGCTATATGCTTACCTGATTATTTGTCATATGTGTCTTATCTATTTATATAAGAGATAAGCATACGTCATAGGGTATAAGTGTGTCACAACTAGTTTGGTATCAGAGCGAGGTTATGATTCTTTAAGGGCATGCATTCATAAGCATTATATAGCATATGTAATTGACAGTAGCATTGCATTCATAAGCATGATGCATAAAGGAGAGAAGGTTCAGCCGTGCCTCGTCAGTCTATAAGAGCATCTCATACAGCACTACATGAGCATACATTTCATACTCATGAACCATTAGAAGAGGAAGTATAGAGGAAATGGTAAAGGTACATATAGTATATCGAGATTGTATAATATGAGTGGATATAGTAGAGTTACCAGCTGATCTAATCTTGTTATTCCTATATGATTTTGATGTCATACTAGGTATAGACTGGTTGTCAAGACGTCATGCTAACGTGGATTGTTATACCAAAGAGGTAGCGATAGACTCGATTGGGAGTTCTAGAGTAATTTTCTATGCTGATAGATAAATGGTATCGACTTGCTTAATATCTGCAACAATAGCTTTTCGCATGATCAAAGAGAGATCTGAGGCATATCTGGTCCATGTTATAGACCATACAGTTGAATGTGATAAAATTGGAGGTATTTTAGTTGTTAAAGATTTTCCTGATATGTTTCCAAAGCATCTTCCTGGATTGTCACCTGATAGAGAAATAGAGTTTACTACGAACTTAATGTCAAGTACTGCACCGATTTCTATTCTTCCATATTGGATGGCTCTTCTAGAGTTACAAGAACTGAAGAAACAGTTACAAGATTTGTTGGACAAAGTATTCATTAGTGCTAGTGTATGTCATGACTGTGCATAGATACAGAAAGTTGAATTAGGTGACAATGAAGAACAAATATCTATTTCCAAGAATAGATGATGTATTTGATCAACTTCAGGGTGCAAAGGTATTTTCGAAGATAGACATTCGATCAGGATATCATCAGTTACAGATATCTAAAGATGACATTATCAATACAACATTCAGAACTCGATATGGGCATTATGAGTTTCTGGTAATTCTATTTGGTTTGACTAATGCACCAGTAGAATTTATGGCTTTGATGAACAAGGTATTTCAATCTTTCCTATACAAATTTGTGATCATCATTATTCATGATATATTGGTATATTCGTGGAGTACAGATGAGCATGTTGATCATTTGCGTACTGTGCTACAAGTCTTGAGGGAAAGATAATTGTTTGCTAAACTGAGAAAGTGTGAATTCTGGTTGGACCATATGGTATTTTTAGGACATATAGTATCTGGAAGAGGTATAGAGGATTGATTCTAAAAAACTTGAAGCAGTGGTAAACTAGAAAGCATCAACTACAGTTACAGAAGTTTGTATCTTTCTTAGTATGGCTGGATACTACAGACTATTAGTGGAAGGATTCTCTATTATAGCTGCACCACTTACTAAATTGCTATGAAAGAATGCTTCATTCCATTGGTATTCTGCGTACAAACACGTCTTTAATGAGTTAAAGTACTGACAGATTGCAACAACAATACTGAGAATTCTTACAGGTACAAGAGGATTTGGTATTTACAATGATGTTCATATCAGAATCTTGACTGTGTCTTAATGTTGGATGGAAAAGTAATTGCTTATGCATCATGACAGTTGCGACCACATGAAATTTCTTATCTTGTACATGATTTAGAGCTGACAACAGTAGTATTTGCCCTAAAGATTTGGCGACATTATCTATATGGAGAAACATTCTATATCTTTGTAGATCATAAGAGTTTGATGTATTTGATGAGCCAAAAGACAGAGGTTCTAGGTAGAACTATTGAAAGATTATGATTGTACAATTAAGTATCATTCAGGAAAGGCCAATGCTGTAGCAGATGCTTTGAGTCGGAAGTCTAGTGGTATGATGACAAATATGCACATGACTTCATTCTCAGAATTGATTGCTTTGCGAGGTCTAAATGCTAAACTACAGTTTGATACAGATGGAGTACTTGATTGCTACTTTTGAGATTCAACAAGTGTTGAGACAGAAAATCAAAGATGCACAAGTAAGAGATCGGAAGTTGATAGAAATCATTGAACGGGTTTGACAAGGTAAAGATATGCCATTTGTTATTCACGATAGACATATTGAAGTTTGGCATACAAATTAGCATTATGTTCAGAATTAGCTCAGATTCATGATTTTTCCATGTCAATATATTATGATGATATTGATCTGATCTGTCACATGTGTTAAAAGATTCAGAAGTACAAGTTGTAGAAAATCTGAGCTTCATAAAGGACTGATCATGATAGCTGATTACAGAATCAAACAATTACTGAGTGAGATTCCGAAAGTAATTTAGAAGAATCATGGTATAGAGGAAACAACTTGTGAAATAGAAAATAAGATGAGAAAGTCATATGAAGAAATAGCGAATTTTGAGGACAAAATTCTTATAGAGGGGGAGGATTGTAACATCTGCGACCAAAGTGCATACGTCATTCGACATTCATATAAGATTAAGAGCATATGCATAGCATATTGGCATGATATATAATGGGGTTTTAAAAGTAATATTTATTTTCTATTTAAGTTTATTATATTTTAAATAGTTTTTAAGAAAACGTTAATTATTAATTATTTCAAGGTAAAGTTTGTATTAAAGAAGATTTGAAGGTGGAAATTGCAATTTTGTCAAAGTTAAGCCGACTCTCGTTGCCAACCTTAATTGTGTATATATATATGTGTACGTGAGAGATTGTCTTCCAAGTTAAAGAAATGAAAACAAAGCAAAGGAAAAAAAAGAAAGGGAGTTCGAGAAAGGAGAGAAAGAAAAGGTTGAATTTCTTAGTTTGTTTTTTACTGGATCTGGTACAAGATTTCTTCTATTGGGTTTTAATCCGAAAGTACAAGCGTGATTTGGTAATTTTTTAATTAGTTAATGGCTTATCTGGATTTTCCTAATTTTTCCAAATCTAGATCTACATTTGCTTTTGATTTAGAAATCAGTCGATTTATAGTTCTCAGAGGATGTTTTCGATATCAGATTTATATTTGGTAAAAGATTTCAGAGTATTTTTAGGGTTTCTCTTTGTAATGATATTAGGGAGCCCTTTGATCAAGTTTTTCAGAAAGGTTTGAACTAGAAAAATGTTCTTCTATATATATAGTTTATCGATGTCAAGTTTTAAAGGGTTTGGAATTATGCACAAAAAGTTATAATGCATACTGACATTTCATTGCATTTAGGGTTAGAGTTTGTAAGTGTAAATAGCCTAATTTGCATTGGGTTACATATAGGAGCACCAATCATAGATCGTGGTCAAGAACAAGGGGGAGAAATATAGTATCTATCCTAAACAAGTGAGTATAGACCAGAGATTCAACCCTATGTGCTATATGAGCCATACAGATATATGAGCTATATGGATATATGTGCTTTATGTATATATGTGCTATATGAGCTATATGGATATATGTGTTATATGGATTATATGGATATATGTGTTTTATATGATAGCTCTGAAATTTCCAGGGTTGTTTGCACAGAAGGTATGCTAATAGATGGCATATGATATATGGTTACATGATGCACTTAATTGCATAGCATATTGCATGAGATTAAAAGGATCTGTGACTGTCTTGCCCTGAATTTGTATACAAAAGAGACCTACGGGTCATACATGAGGCCTAAGATGCCTAAGAGATGGTAACAAAAGAGACCTACAGCTAGTTCTTTCTGATGTGTGTCTCTGTTAAAGGTCGCATTCATACAGATCGGCTGGCTGAAGCTCAATGAAACCTTCTCTGCATCCTAGACATATGAGTTGTAATATAAGTTAAAGTGAAAGATGTATTAGTATGAGAAGTATCGACATAGATGTGTGTTTGCAACCTTTTATGGTTGTTAATGTTTGCTATATGCTTACCTGATTATTTGTCATATGTGTTTTATCTCTATATATAAGAGATAAACATACGTCATAGGGTATAAGGGTGTCACAGTCGCACTCAAACTTAAGGTGAGTGTTTCTCTCCGGGAGGCGTTTGCAAAGAAGGCATGTGTCATTGTCACTAAGACCTTACTAACATAGCTTATTAGCTAGGGACGATGGAGCATGGCAAGCCAAAGGATGAAGCTCGACTTTTCCAATTAGATGCGACCTTCCAAATAATCTTATACCATGGAAGGCAATTACCCTTGTCTCAAAAATAGTCATATAGGAGTTTATTTTTTGCTTCCCATTCATCCTTGAGAATGCATTGATTTTGGGAACATCTGTGTATGTGCTCATTCATGAGTTTTGTTGTTGCTCCATTAATAATGAAATCGAGTCCCTCTCTTTTAGGATTGAACACCAAATTTAAGAGTCTGAGGTGAGCTCTCTCATACCCCAAAACCCCACACGCCTCATATGCTTTTTGGCTACCCATACCATCTAAAGATTGTGCTTACTGGTGTGTATGTCATGGCCGATCTTTTCATGTATGAAAAATAATAATAAAACTAGTTCTAGCTCTTTTACTTATATAGTAAGTTTTCAATATTATGCTCAATATAATTATACCATGCTTTCCATGTATGAAAAATAATAATAAAGATTCATTATTTTATTTAAAAGGTTATCCATGTCTAGAAACATTATTTTATAAAATATAAGTATGCAAGTATTTATTTTATTTATGTACAAGCCCTTATAATATTAAGAGCTTATCTTTTCTAACCACTTGGGTCTTAGTTATAATAGTTTCAAAATAGAGTATACTTGATATTTATATTTCACTATCCATGTATGATAATAAGCCTATTATTTTATTTATAAGAATTTGCATGTCATATGATTTATTTTATATCAAAATACCATGCATGATAATAATTTTATCCATGTACAAGGAAAATAATAATTTGAGTTTATCTTGTCTAACTAACAAGATCTTATATCTTTATTTAAATTAGGTTATTATTATAAAATCCATTATTAACTTTAAATGGCATTAGATCTCATGAAAACACAATAATCGAAATAAAAATTAAAAATAAAAGAATTGGACCTTTTTATTTCTACAGAATAACGCTTCTGTAATACAGGCACACATGGGAGAAGGCATGGGAGAGGGGCGACACACCAGGGCAGGGCGGCGGCGGGCCGGTGGTGGCTCGACGGGGATCCGGCGGCTCTGGGGCGGATTGGCGGTGGGTCGGAGGTGACTTGGTGGTGGCCCGATGGTGATTTAGAGGTGTTTTAATGGTGTTTTGAAGGAAAAATCAGCAAAGAAAAAGGCTTCTCTTGGGCTGAATTTTGACAAGTGAGGATATCAATTTGCTAGAAGAGAGAAGAGAAGTGAAGTGTGAATTTACAATGAAGTTTTCAGCCCTTTAAATAGGCAAAATTGAAGCTCCCATTGATCCACCATGGTGGGAATTGACCTATGGAAGAGAGGGAGATTGAAGATGATTGGGGAGATGTGTTAGTTTGATGATGACAAAGGATGATGATGGGTTTGGATAGTCTTTGAAGCTACCATGGAGATTGGGAGGAAGAATGGGAGGGAATGCATTGGGTTTACGTCAATTCAGTCAGGCACAAATTTGATGTGCTCTTGGAAGAAGAAGAAATAGTAGTGTATAATTAAAAGGATTGTAATATGTGTAGATAAGTTACAATGGCCTAGCGGATTGGAGTGTGTGTTATTATGAGAGAGGTGCAAGAGGTCTTGGGTTCGAGTCCCGGTTCTTGATCCTTTTTATTTGCCTTCCCTTTTTATTTTTGCTAGCCTTGTAAAAGCACTTTATTAACTAAATCCGAAAATTATAAAAAAAAAACTTATTTTTAATTGAGATTTTTATCTACTACTTTAATAATCCTTTACCAGAAGTTCTTAAAATTAATTTAAATAAATATTTAAGCTCTCTTATTTTAAGAGAAAAAAGGATTATTTAGTTAATATACTTGTTTTATAAACCTTGGAATATTGCGGATATTACATCTCGGAGGAGGGAGAAAGAGATTATTTCTTCTCTTTATTTTTGGCATTTTTATTCAAGGATTGTCATAATGTTGATGTGATTCCTCCTCATGAAATCATTCACCATATTTATTTTAGAGCAGTGGTTGGCTCCTCTAGTATTCCATGCTCCAATCTTGAGCTCATCTATATGGGGGCTTTGTTGAGCTACATGGACCTCCATTGGATTCAAGAGAGATTTGTGAAAGGTTTGCGGTTTCTTCCTCAACATCTTCATCATTGTCAGGGAAATAATCCCCCTCCTACTCTTCAAGCACTTCTTCAATCTTTTTTATTTTCGTTCTTAGGCTTGTTTCTTGGGGCGCATCGTCATGCTCATTGGCTTTTATGCACTGCCTTTGAGATGGATATAATCCCTATATCAATTTTGGTGCATTCTAACTAAATCCAGTTATTATTGTCACATAGCTGAATTTCAGTTTTACTTGGGCCTATCGGGCGTACCCCCTTTCCCTTAGGCATGGGTACTGATATGCTGTGTTTTATACAACATAACTAGGACTTTTTAGTATATCTTTTTATAGAGTTTTAGGCCTGTTAGAAGTGTTATTGAAGAATAGGTTTGAAGGCCGAAGGTTCGAAGTTACAACGAGTTGAAGAATTTGAAGACTGCTGAAGGCCGCGATCACGATTTATACTAGGAGCGGTCGCGGTTCACATCGCCGAGAAGGGCCCCAGTTACGAGAAGGTCGCGATCGCGGTGCACACAGCTGGCGATTGCGGTTCATGGTTGCTGTTGAGGCCGCGTGATGGAGAAGGTCGCGATCGCGGCCTTGCATTATGGCGATAGCGACCTAGGAGATCGCGGTTCTGGCTGCTGACGCGCGAGATCTTCCGCTTAAGTTTTATTGTTTAATTATATTATATCTTTTATTTTCGTGTTGAAGAAGACTATTTAAACCTAGTTTCTAGCTTTGTTTGGGAGATCTATCTCTTAGACCTAGTTTCCAATATTTCAGACTTTTGTATTTTTTCTCCTATGGAGAACTAAACTTCTAAAGTTCTATTCAAGTTGAAACTTTCAGATTCAAGTTTATTGTGAAATTCTTCAATTCAAGTTTATTTCTACAGGTTATTTCAATTCTCTTGTGCATAATTAATATTGATTATGTTGATTTCTGCTTGTTTGGCCAATTAGTTGAAATTAATATTCTCTATTGTTAGATCTAGGTTTTCTCGTAGCAAAGCCTAATCTTTGTAGCAACTCAATTGATTTAGGACTCATTGGACTAAAACAATTGAGAAAGAGATTTGAATTCATGTTGATTGTTTGACTCGTTGGAATTCAGTTGCATGTATCCTACTTATCCTTGTTCTCATTGATAATATCCCTATTATTTATGATCTTTTCATGAGTCGTTTGGATATTAAGTTTGCATGTCTCGTTGCCATGTTATATATCTGATCAGGATAGGAATAACCAAAAGGAATAACTTGTTTGAATCTATGATCAATAACTTGATGATGAAAGTGGATGCTTGAATAGGATTGTTTCCCTTAATTTGATAAAAATCCAACCTTTACTTTGTTTTTATTACTTTGCTTTGTTTAAATTTTCCCTAGTTTTAGAATATTAATAAAAAATCCCCCTTTTATTACTATTAAGTTGATAACAATATTACTTTGAATTACAAGTGTCTCTTTGGTTCGACCCCGACTTACCGACTATACTAGTTGTGTAACTAGAGATTTATTTTTAATTTGGCACGACGACTTTCAGCCAGTCAGGTACCCATATATTGACCCCCAGATTCCGCTATAGCGGAGCCTCACTGGGTCAATGATGATGATGATGATGTTGTTCTTAGGCTTGTTTCATTTAGAGTTTGCAATTTGGCCGAGGCGATACTCACTCTCTTGGTTTACTTTCACTTGGGTGTAGCCTTAGCCACCTCTTCCTCTTAGGTGGTCTATTCATAACTTTGACCTTGAGAGTCCTCCACCGGTGCAATTGTTTCCTTAACAACATTGCCCTTTTTTGGAACTTGTCGGGCAAGATTCATACCTTCATCATGTTTAATAATTTTTTCCTCCTCAATCAAAATACAATTCTTCTCCATGACAATGTCAATTTCTGGGGAAGGTCGGGCAATGGGTTCCTAATTTTGAGCGTTTCTTGGAGCACCCTTGGCTTGGTATCTTGGGACTTTAGAAACCCATATTTTTCGAGGCTTCTTCTTACAATGCATATAGGTGTGATCGAAGACATTTCAAAAATTACAACTTCTAGGCAACCACTCAAAGTGGACATTATGGCGATAGACAAAGCCTTTGGAGTTTTCAAGGATTACCTCTCTTATTTTGGCCTCTTTTTGTGTGACTTCGACAAGGATTCTTGCAAAAGAGATATGGTCTGCATTTGTCGTGACTTTGTCGATGCTAATCGGCTTGTTGATCATATTGCCAATGACCCTTAGCATCTGCTTGGAGTCTAGGAAGATGGGGTTGATGACTTCGATGGTGGTCTAAACCGGGATGGCCGGAATCAAAGCTATGCCAATCAATTGGCATGCTCGAGCTCCATTCTTTAAAGATGATTGACCTTGTTCCTCCGATCAACCAAGGCCCATTTCCTATGATCTATTTTCTATCTTCCATCGATGCAACCATGAAGATGTCACTTTGAATTCATTGCAATTTTCAATTGAAGAATTGGTAAGTTTATCTTTCATTACTGTTTTAATCTACTTCCATGCTTTCTTCCATTGATTTGATCATCAATTTTCCCATCCTAGGCTAAGTTTTCTAGTTCTAGGGTTGGGGTGATCCAAAAAATGTAAAGTGGACTAAAGTCAATACCTTTTTACTTGAATTGAGTTGAAAATAATATTAGGGGCTTAATATAATTGGTTTAAACTTGTTAGAGAAAACACATCGAGAGGTGGTTATTTTTATTTGGAAAATCTAGGATTAATCTTGAGATGAATTTCTCTTGTGGTTCTAAATTGTCACAGAACTTCTAGGTGATTAATTAGACTGAATTTGATACATCACGAGAGTGGGGCAAGTCTAGTTTACCGACTAGGATTTTATGTACGTAAAGGGCTTCTAGTGATTTTGTTTCGTCACAAGAGTGGGTTCTAAATTGAAAGTAGAACAATAAGTTAGGTGTTGAAGGGTTTCTTGAACAAATAAATTTATATTCAAGACCCCGCTGAGTATAGCGGAGCCAGGTTCGTCCACGGGAATGAGAATAGGGCCAAAGATTAGTTGATAAACTAAGAAAAGCAAAATAAACACGAAGGGGCACAAACACACAAGGGCTCGAGCACGACTCTAGGTGGATCGAGATCGACGCTAATTAACTAGACTTAATCAAATATAAAAGGCAATCCTAGGGCTAGGGCTACCACAACAACAACCATACATGCTTTCAACAAGATTTCACAACTATCATGCAATCTAGATCATAGAAAAGTCAACTGTAGCAAACAATTCAAGTTATTCAATCAACTGTCGCAAATTAAACAACTTTCTATCTATCCTTCAACCTAGGAATATCAACTTTCGCAAATAATCCTATTAGATCTAATCAAGCAACCAACTTTACACTTTCGCTTTTAGGTTAATTGCAAGATATTGGCTCAACTTTCGCAAAGGAATTAAGCACAAGATAGATAGATATGATCTTCAAGCATTCAAGTCATGAATTCAAGTTTAGACATGCATGATCGCGTTGGGTTTTCACCCAACCCTAGAATCTAAGAAGACTACTCACTCATTGAAAAGAAAGAAGAAGACATGATCATAAAAATAAAGAGGTCTTATAAATTTCTCCAACTTGTCCTCCAAGTCTTCCTCTTAATCTCCAAATAATGTCAAAACCAAAAGCTAGAAAAAGAGAGAGTTCAACTAGAAGGTCTAGCCCCCTTTTATAGAGAAAAAAAGGAGCCCTAATTACACTAGGAAACAAGATAAAACTACTTCCTAAAATAAAAGATAGAATATATCCATAAAGATCTCGAAATAATGCAAAAGTCGGCGCCCCGATCGACCCTCATAGGGTCGTGCATGACCCCCCTAGGGTCGTGCCTGAGGCTTTGTAATTTAGTTGGGTCGAGCTAGAGCTTGATGGGGTCGTGCACGACCCTTATAGGGTCGTGCCTGAGAGCTTGTTCTTTAGTTGGGTCGTGCTTGAGTAACACTTGCGTAGAAGATTCGTTACAACTCCGTTTGACTCGATTCTTTTTCCTATGTTCTTGTAACGAAATTCTCTATCTCTTTATGATCGCCTCGAGATTGCAAGGGTCTAGAGATACAATTTATAACCCGACCCCGTTGTAGCACGTGGTGGGTGTCGAACACTCGGGAAGTCTACTCGATTGATGTGCCAAGATACTAGAAAGCTAGAAAGGAGAGCTCAAAACAAAGGAAAACAGAGAAAACAGTCGGGACCGACACTGAGGTCACGTCGGGCCCGAGGTTGGCGACAAGAGGAAGTCGGGACCGACACTGGGTAAGTCGGGCCCGAGGTAGCTGGGTTTGTCGAACTTCAAGGATTTAAAGTAGATCTTGGGCTTTTGGGTTCCTTCCCTAGTAGATTAAGGCTTTTCCACCCCAATTCAAGCAATGAGTGATGATCGGACTAGGATCGAGTGCTTTCGCCCTCGTTCCAACCACATCTACACCTCGATCCATGGGGAAATCCCCTTCGAAGCAAGGCCTTGAGATTGACACATGTTCACTTTCGCTACTTTGCCAATCTCAAGCCTTGATTCCCAACTTTCGCAAGGAATTGTAGCTCTATGTAGGGTGGTTTCCTTAGATCAAACACTCAAGGCTATGGAATTGGGGTTTCTAGCCCAAACCTAGCTAGGGTTTTTCCCCCATAACCCAAGATCAAGGAGATCTACTCCATGTAGAAAGCAAAGAAAGCAAATAAATCAAAAGGGAAAGCAATCAACATCAGCAATCTCAAAACAAAGCAAAGTTTCATTCAAATCCAAAGCAATCCAGAAATTCCAATCAAGGGTTTTCAAATCCACAAGATCAAAACAAAGCAAAGCTAAACAATCAACAAAACCTATCAAGCCTTCCTCTCTCTTGGCCGATTCTCTCTCTCTTCCTCCTCTTCTCCTTCCTCCTTGCTCTCCAAGTATCCTCTTGGTTCCTTGCCAAGTGTGGGAACCCTTTTGTGTGTGTGAGAGGGAACCCCAAATTAGAAGACAAGAGGGCCTTTTATAGATTAGATGAGGGGCAAAAGTGGAAGTCCACAAATTCGTGCCTTGGAGCCCAAGTAGTCCGGTGACCGACTCGGACCGACACGGAGGACATCGGGCCCGAGATACTGTGCATCTCGGTCCGAGGTTGAAATCTCCCAAGTCGGGCCCGGCGTGGTTGCAACTCGGTCCGGACCTCGTTCCACCTTCTTCTTGTTGGCTTTCCTCTTGTTCTTCTCCATGGCTTGCTCCTCTCTTTCCCGCTTTAGCTCGGCCTTTGCTCCATGCCTCGATCCTCCTTCAAATTGATCCTCGATTCATGCCAAATTACCTACAAAACACATAAAATGCGCATAGTCTCCGAATCTCATAGAAATACGGGAACTAAGCTAAAAAGGAACAAAACACGCAAGAAAAGGGGAAAAAGAAACATATTTACAAAGGAAATCACATATGAAAACACCACCAAATAAAGAGACATCAAAATACCCCATACTTAAACTTGCTTGTCCTCAAGCAATAACAATGTAAGCAAGACCGAAACATAATCTTCAAGTAAAGCCTCGTATGAAAACACATTTTAAGCACAAGTGATTGATATTCAAGCAAGATTACATCATCACACATGATTAAGTGTTCTAAGGAAAAGAGTCAATGCAACTAAGCCTCACTTTAGGGATATGTGAATGTGTATCACTCATCATGTGTTTGGGTTTAGCAATGAACACTCAAGCTCAAAATTCATGCAAGTAAGGACTTTACTATTGAAGCTAATATCCCCATACCTAGAGATGCCTAATACAAAGTACACAAAGAATTTCGAACTTGGCTCAATGGAGGTCCTCAAAGAGGTTCCATTCGGCCGGGTTGTAATGGGGCTTTTGGTATTTCTTAAGGTGGGAATTATTTGGTCTTGTGGTGCTTACAATGGGGATTGAACAACCTAAACTCTCACCAACTTCACCAAAATTCCACAATTACTTTCACACTCACCCAAAAGACTTAGCATTTTTTCCTTTCAACCCAAAATTTCACTTAACATTCCACTTCATCTTTGCTCTTAGGCTTTCTGTTGGATTTTCCACACTTTCTACATTTGGACCGACTTTCTTATGACATCGGGCCCGATGTGTCTTGTAACTCGGTCGGACCATCTTTCTTCACTTAGGCCCTTTGCTTTCATTCCACTTTACATTTCCAACATTTTCTTTCTTTCTTTTCTTTCTTTTTCATTTTTGTACAACAAAGATGCACTACCCACATGATTCATAACACCATTCTTTGCCCTTAAACCCAAGAGAATCTCAACTCTTCAAATACAATCCAAACCTCTCTTCTAAAGTCCAATCCCATAAGGGTCAAGTCATATAAGGCTAGGAATAATATCTTTGAGGAGTTTCAAACAAAGGCTTAGGCTAGAACGGGGCTACAAACAAAGGATTAACTTCATGGTAGGATATGGAACATTTATGTGACTAGAAGAATAAAGTTCAAAATCAATGTGACAATGCTAGGACAAATCTCATGACGGTCTTGGAAAATAGATAAACACCGCAATAGCAAGTTTTACTAAGCATGAATGAGCTAATCACACAAGAAACATGAGGGATATGCAAATATGAACAAGAATCCCTAAAATGGACAAAAATCAATCTCACAAGGGTCACTCATACTTAGTTGCCTAAGAACTCATCCTAGAACTCACATGTTCAATAAAACAAGCAAGATATCATGATCACATCAAAAGCAACATCATTTTAGAGGCTAAACTATCCAAAAATATGCAAAGGAATTTACACGCTCACATCATCATTAGCTTTTATTTTGGCAATCTAAGATGGGAATTTCTAGTCCAAAACCTTCAAAACACAAAATCTTTTTGTTGTTTTTAACACAATTTTTTTCAATTTTTTTTTAATGGATTTTTGCAAAAATTTCTCTAAAACCAAAAACTCATCCATTCAAGACCAAATTAATCATTCATGTCTTTCATCAAACCACAAACCAAGGAGCAAACATCCCAAACACAAACTAGAAACAAAAACAAATATCCTCAAAATAACAAACAAACATAAGCAAGTGAAATCATGAACACACTTACCCCCACCCTATACTTAAAATTTTGATGTCCCCATCAAACAAGGAAACCAAAACTTAAAAAGCAAGAGAGAAGAGTATGAGGAGCTCACAATTTCTTATTCTTCAATGGCATGTATAGGATCAATTGGCGAGGACGAGGGCCCATGAGGCTCTAACTTCTTCGCTTGGACCGGCCTTGTCATAGAACTTCTTCACTCGATGACCATTTACTTTGAAAATATGTCCTTGTTCATCAATCAAGTCTACCGCACCATGAGCATAGATATGGTGGACCACAAATGGTCCGCTCCACCTAGTCCTTAACTTCCCCGGGAAAAGTTTAAGCCTTGAATTGAAAAGGAGAACCTTGTCACCGGTTTGATAGGTCTTTGGAATCAACTTCCTATCATGCCACTTCTTAGTCTTCTCCTTGTACAACTTGGAGTTCTCATAGGCTTTCAACCTTAATTCCCCCAACTCATGAAGCTCTAGAAACCTTTTCTCACCGGCCAAGTTGATATCCCAATTCATCTCTTTGAGTGCCCATTTTGCCTTGTGCTCAAGCTCTACTGGAAGATGGCATGCCTTGCCATAAACTAGATTGAAGGGTGTAGTTCCCAAAGGTGTCTTGAAGGCGGTTCTATAAGCCCAAATTGCATCATCGAGCTTAGAGGCCCAATCTTTCCTTGATCGAGATACGGTCTTCTCCAAGATAACCTTGATTTGACGGTTTGACACTTCGACTTGCCCGCTTGTTTGAGGATGATAAGGAGTAGCAACTCGATGAGACACCCCATACTTGATCAACACATTCTCGAAGCACCTTTCAATGAAATGAGGTCCGCCATCACTTATGAGGACCCTAGGCACACCAAACCTTGCAAAGATGTTGCTTTTCAAGAACTTCATCACCACCCTAGCATCATTGGTTCTTGTTGGTATGGCCTCCACCCATTTTGAGACATAGTCCACGGCTACCAAGATGTACTTGTAAGGCCCCGATGTGGGAAATGGTCCCATGAAATCAATACCCCATACATCAAATAACTCAACTTCTAGAATGCCAGTTTGAGGAGTCTCATTCCTCCTTGATAGGTTCCCCTCTCTTTGGCACTCCTCACACTTCCTCACATAATCATGCACATCCTTGAACATGGTTGGCCAATAATAACCACAATGAAGAATTTTTGAAGTTGTTTTGGAACTCTTAGCGTGACCCCCCGTAGGCAAGGAATGGCAATGGTGAATTATGCTCTCAACCTCTTCACTTGACACACACCATCTATAGATTTGATCACGCCCTTCCTTGTAGAGATATGGATCATCCCAAAAATATTGTCTAGCATCATGTAAGAATTTCTTCCTAGCTTGATAAGACAAATTTGGTGGGATCACTCCCCCTACGGCAAAGTTAGCGAAGTCCGCAAACCAAGGGGAATCCCCTCGTCTTACAGCACTAATAGAAAGAAGGCAAGTGGGGGAGAAAGAATCAATCCATTGAGAACGAGAAGGAATGGAAATCGAGTTAGGAAACTTACTTTCTTCCACGGATCGACATTGAAGTGTACCGAGCCCGACAAGGTTGGACGCCGGTCTAGCTTCGCAGACACACAGGTCACTCGGGCCCGATGTTGAAGACCTCGGTCCCGACTCACTCATACCTGCCCTGTCTTTGGTCCGATGTTCTGGACCTCGGGCCCGACTTACTTGGTTCGTCGATCCACCTTTCCTTTCCTCCTTTCCGCTCATGAGAACTTCATCTGCTCTTGAATCATCTATAGTCAAACCATCCTCCATCTCCAACATGTACTCAATGGGCAAACGGGATAGATGATCGGATACCACATTTTCCGCACCGGTTTTGTCCTTGATCTCATGGTCAAACTCTTGGAGAAGGAGCATCCACCTTAGAAGCCTCGGCTTTGCATCTTTCTTCTTCATGAGGTATTTGTTTGCCGCATGGTCCGTGAAGACTACCTTTGATCCCACAAGATATGAACGGAATTTCTCAAATGCAAACACGATCGCAAGAAACTCTTTCTCCGTCGTTGTGTAATTGCACTGAGTTTCATCCAAAGTTTTGCTTGCGTAGTAGATGGCATGCAACTTTCCATCCTTCCTTTGCCCAAGGATGGCCCCTACGGCGAAATCACTAGCATCACACATCACCTCGAATGGAAGATTCCAATCGGGTGCCGCCATTATTGGAGCCGAGATCAAGGCATCTCTCAACCTACAAAAAGAACTCATGCAATCCTCGGAAAATTCAAAGGGCACATCCTTCATCAAGAAGTTAGACAATGGTTTTGCAATCTTAGAAAAATCCTTGATGAACCGTCTATAAAATCCCGCATGACCTAAGAAACTCCTAACATCACGAACACAAGAGGGAGGAGGTAGTTTTTCAATTATTTCAACTTTAGCTTTATCTAATTCTATCCCCCTACTAGAAACTAGGTGTCCTAGTACTATGCCCTCCTTCACCATGAAGAGGCATTTTTCCCAATTAAGCACCAAGATAGTCCTCACATCTAGTCAAAACCTTGTCTAAGTTAGCTAATCAAACATCAAATGAGGAACCATAGACGGAGAAATCATCCATAAACACTTCTACTATATCCTCAACCATATCGGAGAAGATGGACATCATGCATCTTTGAAACGTTGCCGGCGCATTACATAAACCAAAAGGCATGCGTCTATAGGCAAAAGTCCCATAAGGACATGTGAATGTCGTCTTCTCTTGATCATCGGGATGAATAGGGATTTGCCAAAACCCGCTATACCCGTCAAGGTAGCAAAAATATTCATGTTGTGCTAATCTTTCTAGGACTTGGTCTATGAAAGGAAGAGGAAAATGGTCTTTGCGAGTGCCACTATTAAGCTTACGGTAATCAATACACATACACCATTTTGTTGTGGTTCTCATAGGTATCATTTCTCCCTTTTCATTTTGCACAACGGTGAGACCTCCTTTATTAGGAACTACATGCACGGGACTCACATACTTGCTATCGGAAATTGGGAAGATAATTCCCGCATCCAACATCCTAAGTATTTCACTCTTTACCGCTTCTTTCATGTTAGGATTTAATCTTCTTTGTGGTTCAATAGTGGGTTTATGGTTATCCTCCATATAAATCCTATGCATGCAAATTGAGGGAGAGATTCCCTTTAGTTCCTCTAGTGAATACCCTAAGGCTCCTCTATGTTTTCTTAGAACCTCTAACAACTTAGACTCCTCCTCATCATTCAAGTTGGCATTTATGATTACGGGTAGAGAAGAGTTGGGACCAAGAAATGCGTACCTCAAATCTTTTGGAAGCTCCTTGAGTTCTTGAGATGGTTCCGGTGGTGCTTGAACTTCTTCTTTCTCGGCCTTGAACAATTCCAAATAAGACATCCTTTCCTCCAATTGCTCATGCTCAATCATATTGAGGGCTAGACCTTGGCGCTCTATCTCAATTTCTCTAGGTGGTGGGGTGGCTTTCAACCTAAGCTCCCTTGGCCTTGACTTCTTAGAAACGGCTTCCCATTGCAATCCAAGAGGAACTTGGATCATCTTAGCTTCCTTATGTACGACCCCTTTTGAAGTTGGCCTAAAGAAAAACTCAATCTCCCTTCCTCCAATGTCAAGAGACAAGTGGCCCTTCTTTACATCAATGATTGCCCCAACCGTGGCAAGGAAAGGTCTCCCTAGTATAATTGGTTCACCTGGCACTTCTATCATGTCTACCACAACAAAGTCGATTGGGACATAGTGGCCTTCAATGCAAACGGGGTAATCCTCGACGATACCAATTGGCTCGATGGACGACCCATCCGCTATCGTTAACCTCATGTTGACCGGAGCTATGAGACCCATGGATGTGGATTTCCATATGGTGTAAGGAATGATGCTCGTGCTTGCTCCAAGATCGCACAAGGCTTGGAAGTTTTGAGACCCCACACCAATAGTTATAGCAAAGCGACCGGGATCTCCTAGCTTTTGCGGTAACTCCAAGGTCTTGACCTCATCTTGCATTTCAACTATGGATCTCTTCTTGCTCAAAATCTCCTTTAAAAACTTGGCATAAGATGGCATCTCGCTCAATGCATCGGTGAACGGGATAGAGATGTTCAAGCCTTGCAAGAGTTTGAGAAACCTCTTGAACTTGTTCTCAACAACATCTTTCGGCTTCTTCGAGGGATATGGAAGAATTGTTGCACCTTGAATCTTGCTTGAATCAACCTCCTTGGACTTCCCTACTTCACTTGCAACATTTCCTGGTTGGACCGACGTAGGCACCATGTCGGGCCCGATGTTGTGAGTCTCGGTCCGAGGCAAAGGAGTTGGATCGAGGTCTGGGTATGTCGGGCCCGAGTTGCTCTCAACCTCGGTCCGGGGTGAAGGGGTCGATCTTCTTGCTGGGTCGACTTAAGGGAACGTCGGACCCGACTTTCTGGGTAAGTTGGTCCGACTCTCTTCATTCTTCTTAGACATGTGTGGCTCGGGTAGGTTTCGGCTACTTCTCAATCCAATTGCCCGGACTTCATTTTGATTGTTTTGAGCTCGAGGGTTCTCCTCGGGTCGGCCCGGAAGTCTCCCATTCTCTCTCGGGGCTTGAGTTGCAATTTGAGCAAATTGATTGTCGACTTGCCTCCTCCATGCACCAAACTCATAGAATTGGGTTCTTATCTCCTTAAACCCATCTCTCATCTCTTGAGCAAATGATTGTAACTCATTGAATCCCGGTGGTCTATATGGTGGTGGTGGCGCCCTTGGCTCGTTTTGGTTGAAGTTGTTGTTGTAACCTTAAGCTTGACCGTTGTTCCACCGGCCATTGCCACCATTGTTGAAGTTGCCTCTTCCACCGAAATTTCCTCGAACAAAGTTTGCCTCCTCAATTCGCTCGGCCAAGCGCACTTGGCTCTCATTCGGACAAACTTGTGTAGCATGTGCAAAGGATCCACACTCCTCACAAGCTCTAGCATTTTGCTTGTAGTAGTGGACTTGCCTCTTTAGTTTGCTCACTTCACCTTCTAGGAATTGGAGCTTCACATCCCTATCAATGTCTTCTCCCTTTGGATCATATAACTTCCTTGCACCTTCACCTTGAACTTTCACCTCTTTGCTAGCTTGACTCACCCCATACATGGCCTCATAATCGGATAGCTTGTCAAGTAGCTCCCAAGCTTGATCCGGTGTCAAGTCTATAAACCCACAATCGGTGTGGAGATTGAGCTTGTCCTTCGTTACCGGATTGATGCCTTGGAAAAAGATGTCTTGAAGCACATATGGTTGTTGGCCATGAGTAGGACATTGGCGCAACATCTCCTTGAAACGGTCCCATGCTTCGAAGAGAGGCTCATTCGGACCTTGTTGAAAGCTTGCAATCTTCCTTCTTAGCTCGGTTATCTTTGAGGGCGGGAAGAACTTCATCAAGAAAGCATCATAGAGTGTCTTCCAAGTTGTGATTGACCTAGGAGCTTGGCTCTCGAGCCAATGTGTGGCTTTGCCCCCAAGTGACCATTTGAACGCCTTTAGAAGCACATACTCCAATGTCTCCTCGTCGGTAGAGATCGTCTCACACATGTCCACAAAGCGTTTGACGTGCTCTATAGGACACTCATGTGGACGGCCCTCGAATTGATCACGCTTGATGAGGGTGATGAATTGCGTCTTGATCTCAAAATTCTTGGCAACCTCGGGAAGCACAATAGCCGGTTCGGGTACCCTCAATTCCGGATGCATGTATTGGCGTGCATTCCGGGGTAGAGCGTTGAGTTTAGCCTCAGCTCTCATCCGTTGCTCCCGTTCTCTTCTTGCCACCTCCTCTTGATTGTCCCTCTCAAGTTGCAATCTAGCCATTTCGGCCCTAAGTTGAGCCAACTCTTCATCAACATGGAGAGCTTGATTCGCCATCCTTTTCCTTCTTCGGCCTTCTTTGAGGATACTTTCCGGATCACTCACAAACTCAAGCTCAAGTGTTCCTCGGGAGGAACGAGCTAGCATACACCTACGAAACAAAAACACAAACCAAAACAAATCAAAAACAAACAAAGGGTTTGGGCTATTCCCTCACCCAAATCACTACCAAAACACAAGAAACTCACCAAATTGGCACTCAATGCACTTAGACTTCTCCGGCAACGGCGCCAATCTTTTGATCGCCTCGAGATTGCGTGGGTCTAGAGATACAATTTATAACCCGACCCCGTTGTAGCACGTGGTGGGTGTCGAACACTCGGGAAGTCTACTCGATTGATGTGCCAAGATACTAGAAAGCTAGAAAGGAGAGCTCAGAACAAAGGAAAACAGAGAAAACAGTCGGGACCGACACTGAGGTCACGTCGGGCCCGAGGTTGGCGACAAGAGGAAGTCGGGACCGACACTGGGTAAGTCGGGCCCGAGGTAGCTGGGTTTGTCGAACTTTAAGGATTTAAAGTAGATCTTGGGCTTTTGGGTTCCTTCCCTAGTAGATTAAGGCTTTTCCACCCCAATTCAAGCAATGAGTGATGATCGGACTAGGATCAAGTGATTTCACCCTCGTTCCAACCACATCTACACCTCGATCCATAGGGAAATCCCCTTCGAAGCAAGGCCTTGAGATTGACACATGTTCACTTTCGCTACTTTGCCAATCTCAAGCCTTGATTCCCAACTTTCGCAAGGAATTGTAGCTCTATGTAGAGTGGTTTCCTTAGATCAAACACTCAAGGCTATGGAATTGGGGTTTCTAGCCCAAACCTAGCTAGGGTTTTTCCCCCATAACCCAAGATCAAGGAGATCTACTCCATGTAGCAAGCAAAGAAAGCAAACAAATCAAAAGGGAAAGCAATCAACATCATCAATCTTAAAACAAAGCAAAGTTTCATTCAAATCCAAAGCAATCCACAAATTCCAATCAAGGGTTTTCAAATCCACAAGATCAAAACAAAGCAAAGCTAAACAATCAACAAAACCTATCAAGCCTTCCTCTCTCTTGGCTGATTCTCTCTCTCTTCCTCCTCTTCTCCTTCCTCCTTGCTCTCCAAGTATCCTCTTGGTTCCTTGCCAAGTGTGGGAACCCTTTTGTGTGTGTGAGAGGGAACCCCAAATTAGAAGACAAGAGGGCCTTTTATAGATTAGATGAGGGGCAAAAGTGGAAGTCCACAAATTCGTGCCTTGGAGCCCAAGTAGTCCGGTGACCGACTCGGACCGACACGGAGGACATCGGGCCCAAGGTACTGTGCATCTCGGTCCGAGGTTGAAATCTCCCAAGTCGGGCCCGGCGTGGTTGCAACTCGGTCCGGACCTCGTTCCACCTTCTTCTTGTTGGCTTTCCTCTTGTTCTTCTCCATGGCTTGCTCCTCTCTTTCCCGCTTTAGCTCGGCCTTTGCTCCATGCCTCGATCCTCCTTCAAATTGATCCTCGATTCATGCCAAATTACCTACAAAACACATAAAATGCGCATAGTCTCCGAATCTCATAGAAATACGGGAACTAAGCTAAAAAGGAACAAAACACGCAAGAAAAGGGGAAAAAGAAACATATTTACAAAGGAAATCACATATGAAAACACCACCAAATAAAGAGACATCACTTTACAAGCTCAAACTTGATCTTTGATGACTTTTCTTGGGCACTTAATCTCCATCTTCTCTTGCAATGCTCCAAACTCTTCTTCCAAGTTCCAAAATTTCTACAAAATGACACAAAAGATGCGTAGCTTCCGAATCTAAAGGAAATACGAAAACTAAGGCAAAAAGACTCAAAAACATAAAACTCTAGCACAAAAGCTAACTAAATCTAATCTATCTAGATACTAAAAACCTACCTAAAAAGCGGATATCATTAGGCTTTCAGAAAAGCTAAATTATGACATTAGACAATAACCTTTATAATAAAAATATCCTACTTAATTTAAGTAGAAGTGAGATTTGAATTCGGTGGATCAAAGTTGTGGGGGAGTCCTAACCTTGGAACTTTTCATTCTCATATATTTCTATTCACAATTTTACTTTTTTTTTATTGTTTTAAATTGGTTAGAATTATACCACAATCCATACTTTTTGACTTAGTAATTGGTTTCTAGAGTTATCTAAAGCAGACATAAGCTAGCCCCGTCATTCAATATTGATCTAATACTACAATTAGATCTTGTATTCTTGCAAGTGTTGGAGAAAACCTACATCACCCTACCTTTATTCGATGGTTGTTCTTGAATACATCTCAAATTCATCTAGGACTTGCATGAATCCTATCATCCATTGTTTCTCTATTACACATTGTTCGAACTACACAACGAGTTATCCTTAATATGGTGGGCCTTCCATTCAGTGCTAGAAACTGATAGGAATGGCAATCAAAGGTTTAGCCTTTTGAACAGCCATGCCAAATTTTTCATCCATGTCCATAGTCTCGGGATCAAACCCGTCTTCCAACTTCCAATCAAAGGAATGAATCAAGGATCCAAGGATGAGGTGAAGATTCCTAGTAGCAAGCGGTAGCCCGGGACAGTACCTACCACCACCACCGAACGGGGTGAGCTCAAAATGCAGACCCTTGATGTCAATCTTTGATCCTAAGAATCTTTCAGGCTCAAAATAGCTCGGTCTCTCCCATACGACTGGGTCTCGCCCAATGGCCCATACGTTAACCAAGATTTGAGAGTCCTTTGGCACACTAAAGCCACAAAGTTCCATGTCTGCGCTTGCTGCTCTTGGAACTAAAAATGGCAAGGGAGGGTGCAATCTCAAGGTTTCCTTTACTACCGCTTGTAAGTATGGAAGCCTTGCAATATCTGCTTCCTTGACGAGATTTTCTTTTCCTATAATCATGTGAAGCTCTTCTTGTGCTTTCTTCAACTTGCTTCGATTACGGAGGAGCTCTGTCATTACCCATTCGACAGTGCTTGATGTGGTTTCGGATCCTCCAATGAATAAGTCCTGGTAAATAATAAATTTGTATGATACACATATCTAGTGAAAGATATGTTGTCTAGATTGCAAAAGGATTTTGTGGCTTCATACTTACAATGTGAAAAGTCGACTTTGTCATGAACTATGATTGTCATTTGAGATGGTAATATAATTGGCCAAATCTCATTCAATTATTTATAGAGTTCTCTTACTATAATAAAAATAGGTGAATTTTAAAAGGATAAATTGAAAATTGACGTACATTATAATTAAAACCAAAGGAGAAGTGGTTACACTTACCAAAAATGAATGGATTATGTAAGGCATTTCAAATTCGTCTTTCTCTTGGTTTATCTTGAGCAAGGCGTCTAATACATCATTGCTTTCAGTTGTTGGATCAATCCCTTTGGCTAATCTGTCATCTATTACTTTTTGAAAGAAACTGATCATCTTCCCATAGTTATCCTCCGTTCGACGCCTGATCCTCTGCAAGTCCAATCCTCTTAATATGGGAAAGAAATCTCCCAGGTTGGGCTTACCAAGTTCTGAAATTACTTGCCACATGAGTTCCTTGAACTCACGGCAAATGCTTGAATCTGGGTCCATTAAATCCATAGAGAAGAAGGTGCTAGAAATAAAATTGAGGTTGGAGGAGAACACTGCTTGAGCAACGTTCACTGCAACACCAACTTCACAGCATCCATGGATGTACGAGAGAAGATCCCCCACCTTCTCATGTCGAAGATGCTGGCTAGCATCCAAACATCTATTCGGAAATAACTGCATCCATGCCAGTAAAATTATTATGATCTTTCTGCCTATTTAATTTCTAAGATTGAATTAAATCTAAGACAAAAATGTATAGTAACTTAGGAAGTGGTTGCTCGAAACAAAACACTAATCGTGTCCACAACTCTTCACAATTTTTGGTGTAATTTCAGAACACAATGCTAGAAATGTTGGATGTAATAAGAAAAGTTAGAGATGAGTCCCAAATAAACTTAAGTTTTAAGAAAAAACAAAACATTACTAGAATCGTATTTCACTAAATTGTACATCTAAGTTTATATAATTTATAATTTATTATATTAATGGGACCTTGTATTTCTATAGTGTGTTTTTTGAAAATATATTTCCTTATCGAAATTTCTAATTTTCCACTGGCCCAAGTCGGAACCGAAAAAAATTAAAATATTATCTTAGAGATTTTATTAAGTTACTATATACAATTTTTATCTTCAATTTCATTAATTACCAATACATTTATTCTTAAATAACTTGAGGGTTGACCCGGTCCGTTACACAAGATTATTAAAATATTAATTTGAGAATGTATATGAAATAAAATCACAATTCTAATGTGATTTGCATAATTGTGATGTTTTTGACTACTCAACATTAATTGTCATCCGTTACAAATTGCTCCAAATATTCCAACCTTTCATTCAATTGCATACACTACCTCGACCTTTTCGAATTTCACAAAATATCTTATACTTCGAGAAAAGTTGCACACTCTACCCTCGAAGTGTCCACATTTTAAAGACGGTAGTTTAAAGACTTATGCGTGTAGCCATGTAGCTGGCATGTTCCGAAACAAACTCACCACATGGGTATAGCTAGACTGGGAAAAACTAGGAGATGTAATTATTTTTTCAATAAAAATATCCACATCCGTCCAAATAATGTATGTCACACGCGAGCTAAAAAACATATGTATGCGCTAATACCCATGTAAGAAAAATAATAGCAACATAGTGGAGATAAAAACCTTCTGCGACGATCTCATGGAGTCATGGGTACCAGTGGCGGACCCAGGGGGGTTTGAGGGGGTGGCCGCCCATCCTTCCCCCCGGGTAGTCGTCGGATTTACAGAGGAAGGGAGCAACTGAAGGAAATCAGCCCCTCCTTTCAGATCTGGAAAAAATGGAGGAATGGGGGTTGGAGGAGACAACCCATTTTCTTTTCTCATTTTTTTTAAATGAGTACCTTGTTTCTATAAAAAACTACCCACATAAGAGCATGTGCAACCAAGAGGAATCAACCTCCTCTTTGCACTCTCTCTCCTCAAAGAGGAGCCCCTCTTGGTTGTAAAAATTGAAAGGGGAATTCCCTTTCAAGGAGGAATGGGAGAGGAATGAGAGTAATTCTCCTTCCATAGAGGAATGAGTGCTTTGGCCCTTGTGCCCAAAGAGGAACATTCATCCAATCACAATTTGACACATGTATCCAACTTTCAACTAACTTCATTTATTTCATTTCAACCTAACATTAAATATATTTCCAACAAAATAATAATTAATGTTGATATTTTTCTTAAAAAAATAAATTAATCAATTTTAATAATTTTTTATTATCTATAAATAGAGTCTAATATTGTTGGGTCATTCACAAACTCATCTTAGCTTTTCTTTCTCTCGTTCACTACTACTACTACTATCTTCCATGGATAACCACAATAAAAATCCAAATAACTCAAACACATAATATAATCCAAATACATTTAATTTGGATCAAGTTCAAACCATGATACAAATGTTTGGTAATCAACCAAGGCCAATTATCATCATGCACAATGAGTTTCGGAATGATAATGACACATTCACTGTGACACGTGGACGATAATGATCGAAATCTAAGAAGATTCATGGCTAGAAGAGAGGAGTTTCGGAATAAAGAAATTTAATTAACATAAGTAATTAGTAAATATAACATATGGGAGAAGTTTCAAAGTTTGACATCGGATTTAGATTTAGATTAAATTTCTATGGCAACAACGCTTTATTATTTATGTTTAACGTTATTTTTATTTTGTATTTTTTTTGCAATTTATAATTTTGTTTGAAATTGTCGTAATGTTAATTAAATTTATTTTTTTAATTTGTAATTAGTTTATATTATCTTAAATCCAAATTATTTAAGTAAATATAATTTATTTGATTAAAGAAATTTAATTAACATAAGTAATTAGTAAATTTAATTTATTATATTTAATTAACATAGGTAACTAGTAAATATATTTTAATTATAATTTAATTAACATAGGTAATTTGTAAGTATAATTAACATATGTAATTAATTTATTAGTAAAAATCAATTAAATACACCTTTTACCTTTAAACTAAAAAATGAATTTAAAAAAGCTACTAGTAGTAAACTACTGGTCTATTATTGCACTGCACAACAATGCCGATGGCAGCTCGCGGGCCCACACGTTTTATCTTTTAATTTTGATTTTGGTTAATTTAATTTATTTTGTTTAAGATTATGGATAAATGTACTATTGTTTTAGTTGAAGTGAGTAAATTTACTATTTGGAATAGTATGATATTAATTTTTATTATTGAGTCTGTAAATAATTTTTTTAAAATATACATATATTGATAGCAATGTTAATATAGGTGAAATTTGTTCCAAAATAGCTGAAATGTTATTAAAATTGATTAACATAATAGGTTGTATGACGATTTTTCCATATATTATCTACAATGTTATAAAAATGACATTTTTATAAATATTATAATAAAGTTATCCTCTGATAATTTTAAAATAATTTATTAAGTCTATTATGACCTAAGTTTTGTAAAGCATTTTTGGCCCCTCCTTTCAAAATTTTCTGGGTCCGCCACTGATGGGTACCCTGATAAATTTTTTATGTTTGTGTGAGACGTGGAAAAAATATACTCTCTTTAGTTCTATTTGTCCTTATATATAGCTTAATACACATATATTAAGTATAAAGGAAAAATGTTATCCTAAACGGGAATTCTAATATTATAACTTGTCCAATATATATACCCTCAGACTACTTCTCCTATTGTCAATTGGTTTTAGGATGGAACCCCATGGACTTGTGTGTTGGGCCTAACACGCATATGCTCAGGGTCAAACGTGTGGACCCCCCACATTATATTGGCCCACCTGAATTTGACATGTTATCAGAGCGTATTCGATCTGGGTCCGGACTCTTGGTCTATTGATGGGATAGCCGACCTTAAGGCATGACGTCAAGTTGCAAATGGCATATTGCGGGGCCAGGCAGTTGCACTTGAGGAGGCGTGTGAAAGAATAATGTTATCCCACAACGGGAATTCTAATACAACTTGCCCAACATATATACGCTTGGACTCCTCCTCCTATTGCCAATTGGTTTTAGGATGGAACCCCATGGGCTTGTGTTGGATCTAACACGCATATGCGCACGGTCGAACGCGTGGACCCCCACGTTATATTGGTCTGCCGGAATTTGACCGACATGTACGTTCTAATCTTACCAAATTACCCTTACTAAATTCATATTGGAAAAAGGTGAATGGTAAATGTATTAAATGTGTTGCTTTTGATTGGGTAATACAAAGGGTAATATTGAAAAATCTTGGATAAAATACCTAGAAGGACAAATAGAACTAAACAAAAAATTAAGTCTACAAGGACAAATAGAACTAAACAAAGGAAGAAATTAATTATAGTTTTGTTTCTACCCAAAAATAAAATAATCAGAATTTTTTGAGGTTTTACATAGGGTTATACTAGCATAAGTCACCCATACCATCACTACAAAAAAAGCGAATTTAGCGACCATATTTCTGGTCGCTAAATGTAAAATATGGTCGCTAAATGCATTTAACGACCATATCGTGGTCGCTAAATGTGGTCGCTAAAAGACCGGTCGCTAACCACTTGGCGACCATATGGTCACTAAAAATAGCGACCATATGTTCGTTGAATTTAGCAACCATATGGTCGCTATTTAGCGACGATAGTCGCCCATGGTCGCCACATTGTTGGCGACCATCTTGCGACCACATCGACCAAGTGGCCGTCCTTATTAGCGACCATATGGTCGCTAATAGTGGCCAAAAGATGGCGACCATTCGCAACCATATGGTCGCTAAAAGCACAAAAAAACTCACGACTCTAACCTTTCTCTGGTTTCAAAATGCACGATCGTGCGCCTATGAGTGCACGATCATGTTGTAAATTAGCGACCAAGTGGTCGCCAGTGTATTTGTTTTTAAAAAAATAATTACGAATTAATATAAATAATTAATATTTAATAATTAATAATTCATTAATTAACATAAATTCAATAATTTACATACGTAAATTCATTAATTTACATAAATTTAAATAATTTACAATATTTAATAATATAATAAAACTACACTAATCTAGTTGGCTCTGGCGACGCGGACGGCTTCGCCGGAGCCGTCGGGACCGGGATGGCGGGACCCACCCTCATGCGGGTCCATTGTCGCATCAAGTGCATCCACGCCTCGACCTCTCACAACCTACTCTGTAGGTTATCCACGGTTTCCCTAAGCCCGACGTTTTCCTGCGTCAATGCCGCCACCCGAGGAGCTGGACCACGCAACACCGTCAATCGCTCTCCGTAAAACTCGTGGGCGGCGTTGCCAAGGCCGAAGACGACACCTCCTGGGCCCACCCCCCAGCGGCCGACAAAAAGGCATCACACTCGTCCTGAAAAGACGGCGGGGTGCCCGATTTCGAGGACCTCTGGGTGAGGATCTCCTCTGTCCGAGCCTAACAAATAACGCAAATAATATAAATAAAAATAATAATATACGAGATTAAAGATGATGTAAAATAATTAAAACTTACAGCGATTAAGGCCGACCGCTCGTCTATAAAATGTCAAGCGGCGTCGTGCGTGTGCGTCTCGATGAGAAGCTCGATAGGCGAGATGCGGTGTTGCGGTTGTTGTTCCTACAAAATTCATTAAGGGTGTTACGAACTATTAAGAATAATTAACTTAATTTAAGTTTAATCAAATTAAGATAAAATACTTACCAAGCGATGCATGGTGTCGAGGTGGGACCTCGAACCGCTACTGTGGTTCGCTGGATTGACATTCCGGATTGCCTTCTGGTGCGTACACGTGGCTTTGAACGCCTCCGTGGACCAATGTGTCGTCTGCAAGTTCTCCCAAGTGGCGGAGTCGATGAAATCTGGCTTCGTCCCGGCTCAACGGTGCTTCCCGATCTGGTCATCGTATCTCTTCTTGGCTCTCTTCTCCCACAACAATTGGACGAACTCGACGTCCATACCCAGCTAGGAGGGATCCCATCGAAAGTGCGTCTAATTAAATCCAACAAAACAATTATTTAAAAATAGTAATTAATTAATGCGGAATTTGTAAAAAGAAATGCAAATTAAATAAAATTTATCCTCCAAGACTCAAACCAACGAGTCTTCGATGCGGCAGAGGCAAAGTCGAACTCCGACACCTTATCGTTGGGTTGGCCTTATATGATCTGTGTCGACCACCACGACACCATGTTCAACGGCTGCAAGATGTGAGATTTTATTAAACGTGTTATAACATATTTAAAAGTAAGAAAAGAATTTAATACAAGCAATGTCTTAGAAGAAATTGTACGTACCACCCGCCGACAATGTAAATATCCCAAACGCGATTGGGATTGAGCCCTCGACTCGATCCTGACGAGGAAGCGGGCGTAGTGGCCCGGGACTCCTCCGCTTGGGTGCCCGACTCGTCTGTACTAGGATGACGGGCCTCATCATCCTTGGACAAGCGTGGTGTGTCCGTGTAGGTCGCCTCGGACGAGGAGCTCGTGCATGTCGATGTGATCCGGCCATAATAACACAACTAAAAACAACAACAACAATAAACAACAACAACAACAAATCAAAAACAACAAACAACAACAACAAACAATAACAACAAATCAACAACAATAAACAACAACAAATCAACAACAACAACAAATCAACAACAACAACACACAACAACAACAATAACATCAACAACAATCAAATCAACAACAACAATACCCTAAACAACAACCAAATTTTATTCTATTTCAATCCAAATTTCTCAATCAATTTTTCTCAATTTTTCTCAATCAATCAAATTTTCTCAATCAATTTCTCAAACGGCAACTAAACAATACCAATTTCTCAAATTTTCTCAATCAATTTCTCAAATTTTCTTAGTCAATTTCTCAAATTTATCAAAAAACAACAACTAAACAATACCAATTTTCTCAATCAATTTCTCAAACAACAACTAAACAATACCAATTTCTCAAATTTTCTCAATCAATTTCTCAAATTTTCTTAGTCAATTTCTCAAATTTATCAAAAAACAACAACTAAACAATACCAATTTTCTCAATCAATTTCTCAATCAATCAAATTCAACAAACAATTTCTCAATCAAAATAAACCAAAATCAATACCAAAATCAACCACTTACATGCAATTGGCGGGGAGGGCGGAGAGGAGGCGCCGGCGAGGCGAGGCGGCGCTGGGAGAGGCGGGCGCTCGGATGCGAAGACGAGGCGAGGAAGAGGCGAGGCGAGGTGGAGGCGGCGCTGGGAGAGGCGGGCGGAGACGAGGCGAGGTGGAGGTGGCGCTGGGAGAGGCGGGCGGTTGGACGCGGAGGCGAGGCCAACGTGCGGGCCGAGAGAGAGGAGGCGAGGCGGAGGCGGCTTTGGGAGAGGCGGGTGGAGACGAGGCGGAGAGCGCCAGCGACAGGCGGGACGAGATAGAGGAAGGCGACGGGCAGGCGGGTCGAGAGAGAGAGGAGACGGAGGGTGCCGGCGACGGTTTCGAACGTGTCGGGAGAGAGAGGAAGGCAAAGGTTTTCAGAATGAAGGAGAAGGCAATTCGTTCACCTTCTTATTTAGATTTAACGACCATATGGTTGCTATATATAAGTGAATTTGAAAGTGGGCAATGCCAACCTATTCGCCACCATATGGTCGCTAATTAGCGACCATATTGTTGCCAAATTGGAATAGCGACCATATGGTCGCAAATCCAAATTTTTCGCTTAAGAACCGAAATTTCAGATTTCTCCCCAAGTATTTCAGAATGGTGCCATAATTTAGTTTTAGCGACCATATGGTCGCTATAAACGAAATAAAATCGTACTACGCGCTATAAATTCCCATTTCGAGCTATAATTTTAAATGTAGAGACCGCTAAAATTTTAAAGGTCGCTAAATTTTTAAAGGTAGCAACCATATGGTCGCTATAGTGCTACATTATTTGTAAAGAAACACTTTCTACAAACAATATTTGGTTCGAGGACTCAAATGGGACAAAACAAACGAGTTCAAATGGGACAACAGCTACAATCCGTCTTAGTAAATCGGAATAGTAAATGATAATAATGTTATTAGAAAAGTCAATGAAAATACAATAATAGTATCCTGATTATATATCTTCCTCTTCTGTATCCGTCTCAGTCTCGAACTCCCCCTCGGACGTTTCACTAGACGTATCAGCTTGTTCCTCAACGACATGATCCTCTCTGTCTGGGTCATTTAGCGGACCAAGTGGATAATTATCTTGTGCGTCGTCGATAACTCGTGGAAGGGAAGAATCATGTTGAAATGCCTCTTGAACGGCAACACCTCTGGAACCACTCTCATGAGGGTCTACGCACGTACCTTCATCGGGCCACACACATGACTTCACTTTACAGACCGCTCTCCATTCAGCATTTGCACGCCTCATCTTTGGGTAATCGAGGAAATAAACTTGAGTGGCTTGATGTGCTAATATGTAACGATCTTTTGTTCTCAATATTTTATGTCGATGAACATCAACAAGCTTTAGGTGAGGGTGAATGCGTGTTCCTCCACGACTTCTAGTGTCAAACCATGAACAATTAAAGATAATAGGGTGCTTTACGGTTGGAGATATGTAATTCAGCTTAATGATTTCCTCTAGCACACCATAAAAGCCCTCCTCGTCGGTGCCGAAGCTTTGTCCTAGAACACAAACTCCATTACTGTCAGTGGCCTTGGTTCATGCATGTGCCCTCGTGTGGAATCAGTAACCATTCACAAAATAATCAGTAACCATTCAGTTATAGTGAATACAAGTTTTGGATATCCATTGGTAGGTAAGGGACTTCGGATAATTACTCAGGGTTCGTTGTTAATCCGTTTAGTCCGAGATTTGGAAATCTTTAAGAACTGTTGCTAATGAACAATTTTTATTTAGAAAATTGTGAAGCGGATAATTAGTTATAATTTCGCCAAGATGGCTTCTTGAAGCATGATAAATAAGGATTGGTTATATATCGATATTCGGAAATTAAATCGTTTATCGATTAGAAAATTGTAGAAGTTGAGTATACAACTAAGAAGTGTTTCCGTGAGGTCGTTGTTGAGAAATCTTTTGTTATATTTGACGACAGGGGACAACTTTGCGTGTTAGTTACTGTCTGTTGGCCTAGAGAATTCGTCTTTAAGGTAAGTCGTCTAGACTTACTTAGCTTGCGATCATGTTATGTGGTAAACTAGTAAATTGAATGTGTGGTCCTCTATTTTGGAATATTCTTCCATAGTATATTTTCATATTTGAAAGCTACTGGAATAGTTTCAATGATTTTTATTGTGTGCAACTTGATCTCTACGGGTGTTATTATGGACACGGACAAGTCGGTGGAAAAGAGACCCCAAACATAGTCATGCGGCGTGTGGAGATGAATTGATTATTTTGGCGAGTGCTCTAGTAGAGGCTTAGCCGCGGAAAGAAGGGTGATGGGAAAGAAAATGGGCATGAGCTTAGCGCACGCTAGCCGTGTACCATGTTTCAAAGGCAGGTCTGGGTTGCCTGAATTGGAGAATGGTTATGGTTTGGATTATGGAGGAATTGTTGCTGGTTGTTATGATATATGTTGCATGAGCATTACATTGATTAATCTCATGCTTATTTGTTGTTGTGGAATTGAGTGTTGGTTTGGAAATTGATATGCTAGTCTATATAATTATATAATGTGTATTGGATGTACACATTAGTTTGGTATGTATATGAATGATTGATTGTATTATCTTAATAATCTATGTTTTGTTCTACATGTTTGATTTTCCCGTTTGGCCCATACCAGGATTGTTAGCTAGTGTGTTTATATTCCAATGTTTTTAGGTAAAGATTCTGGTGTTGGAGATGTGCCAGGAGATCAATTTTTGGATGGCGATGCTCGTTCTCGACATAACGTGTCATAGGGAAAGGGTGTTGGTTTAAGTCTTTTTGTTGTCTAAGCCAGTTGGTTTTTGTGGCAAGAAGGTTTAGGGCAATTTTATAGAAACTCGATAGTATAGTCAGTTTAGTATGTGGTTTAGTTTTCTTAATAGTCGCATGCATAATGTTTTGTTAAATCTGTTGGGACGTTTTTGGGACCTCTGGTTCTAAACAACGGATCAACGATTTAATTCTCTTAAGTTTTGATGATGACAAACACCATAGGGAACTAATGTGGTTTGTTCAAGTATTTCTAAGGAACACAGGTACAACCAAGAACTCTTATGAATGACCAAAAGGCAATGCAAGCCACAATGAAGAGTTTCCATCAAGGGAACTCTGAACAGGAAAGTTCCCATGAAATGGGAACTCCCAGAAACAATCAAGAGAACACAAGCTTACAACGATGAAGAGTTTCCATCAAGGGAACTCGGAAGAAGTCAGTTCCCATGACATGGGAACTCACATGTCAGGACAACGACCGTTCAGCGCAGATCGCGGGATTCTGTCTCAGACAGCCCGAGGGAACAGTCTGAGGATCAGACTGTCACGTTTCATCCAACGATCCGATTGATCCAAGAAGTTGACCTAGTTCAAACCAAAGTCACATGTGAAGAAAGTACAACTTGGGCATCAAGCAAAGGGCATTTTGGACACAAATGAAAGATGTGACTGCCCAAGCTCAATGGACTATAAAGCCAAATGAATAGTACTCGGTCTGAGTACTTCTCCCAGAACTCATAAATACCCACACCAGAGAAAAGAAAAGAAAAGGAAGAGGAGTCCCCACCGGCGAGTGTGTGATCTCGACGACGGTGAAGCTGAAGTTCCCAGGAGCAAGGGAACTGAAAAGTCAGCGTAAAGTTTGAGTTACTTGTGTTTTGCTGTTGTGAGCTTAGGAACTCAGTTGAGAGGATTTACTAGTGTTGCTAGAGTTAGGAAGAACTTGTAGGAACAGAGAAGTGTAAATCCGGCTGTGTAACTAAGGAACAAAGCAATTAATATAAGTAAGTCATTCAAAATCCTCCAAGAGGAGGAAGAGGTTTACCCATACAACTAGTTGGTTGTAGTGGGGTTCCTCTATAAAGGAACTGTGCCTTTTACTGTTTTTATCACTTGCGATTATTTACTTCCGCTGCCTTGGGAACAACTTAATTGCCAGTTCCCAAGCTCAACGCTAACCGTTTACGATCCAACAATTGGTATCAGAGCTTGCGCTCTAGATTTGTGTTAGCATCGCAGGTATCAAATGGCTAAGGAACTTACTCAGGTGGGGAACAATACTAGTAAGCCGCCAAGGCTTATTACAGGAAGATTTGAAAGCTGGCAACGCGACATGAAGGATTGGATGCGTGGCCAAGACTACCAAGCCTGGTGTGTCATCGAGAGAGGGAACTTCGAAATCGATCTAGCTATAGTCAAGGACCTCTCAAAGTGGGGACCCAACGAGTACAAGTGCATGGAGGCACACTACAAAGCCAAACAGTACCTAAAGAGGTCCATGTGCGTACAAGATTGTGACAGGGTTGCAAACCTTGACACAGCTAAGGAAATGTGGGAGACCATCCAACAAATGCACGTTGGGAACTCAGATCTCAGAGAAGATCTTCAGATGAATGCAAAAAGGGAATTCTACAACTTCCAAATGGAAATGGGAGAGTCGGTCGATAGCTACCAATCTCGATTTGAAGGACTTTGCACTAAAATGGAGGGATTGGGGATCGCAAAAGAAGAAATCACCCACAAAATGAAGGTCCAACAGCTCTTCAATGGATTGACTGGAGAATGGGCAAATGAGAGAACGATGTTCAAGGAAAATCCAGAAAATCGAACACTTATGCTCCATCAAGTGTTTGGAAAGCTAGTGGGACACGAGAAGAGAAAGATCAACGATAAGGAACAAACTCGAGCTCATCGAGGGATCACACTCAAGATCGAAAAAATGCTCAAATCAACCCAAGAACAACATGAAGACTCCGAAGAAGAAGAGGATGAGGAGCTAGTTCTAGTAACAAAGGCTCTTCGAAATTTCTACAAAGGGAAGTCTCAACGAAACAGTGGGAACTGGGGAAAGGGACAGAGTTCCCAAAGAAAGCCCACAGAAAAGGATCTCTCAGATGTGACCTGCTACAAGTGCAATAGGAAAGGACATTTTGCGAAGGAATGCCCACAAGGAACTGATGGCAGGAAGCAAGGAAAGAAGGCCTATATCGCTACCTGGAGCGATGATGAAGATGAAGATCCCGAGTCATGGGAACTCCCAGACATGTGTGGCATGGCCATAGGAGAAACCACTGGGGAACAACCCAGTGAGGTAACCACTGAAACTGCTCTTGATTCTTTGAGTAACTATGAGAAACCCGAGTTGTTGAAAATTCTTTCAAGTCTTGTCAAAGATAACATAAAACTGCAAAACAAGTTGGAAAAACAGGAGCACATAAATTCTCAATTAGTTGGTCTTGATCCCTGTCCCAACTGCATATCCCTTCTAGAAAAACTCAAGTCCCATGTGTCTCACATTGTAGATCTAGAAAGAGAAATCAAAACTCTAGAGAAAGATGAGAACACCCTCTTGCAAAACCTGAGTAAGACTCCCGAACATCTTGAAGCCTCTAGTTCCCAAATTAAGTTTGTCCCAGCCAGACATGGCATAGGATACAAAGTTGAGTGCTCCAAGAACGGAAAGTCACCCCTGAGCGAACATGAGATCCATGAGTGTAGGGCCTTAGAACTCCAGTGCGAGAAACAGAAAAATGCTCACCTCGAGGAGAAAATCAGGGTCCTAGAGAGTGGAAACAATGGTGAGAAAGACTACTATACTGGGAACTCCGGACATAGAATCTATGTCAAAATTGCTAAGGGAAATGGGTCTCGGGTGTACAACAAAGAAACCATGGATAGGAACCGTATCCAGAGACCACACCCAAAATACTACCTGGGAGAATACTATAAGACGTGTTGGCACTGTGGTGCTCATGGGTACTACAAGGATGCATGTCCCAAGAAGAGAGCCCAAACCCCTAGACGCCATGAGTTCCCAAACAAACAAAAACGTCATGCTCATCACCAAAGGAACTCCAACTCTCAAAATTCCAAAGACATCAACATTTCTGACTATATCTTGAATGAAAATGTTTTCCCTTGCAAGGGACCTGGCAAGAGTCATCTTGCCTGGGTCTCAAAACACTAACTTTTCCTTGTAGGTGGCAGTGAGAGGGAACAGTACATGGTTCATAGATAGTGGATGCTCGAACCATATGACAGGAAACAAGGATATCCTCATCTCACTCCACACTCATGCCGAAGGAGGCCATGTCTCATTTTGCAACAAAAACAAGGGAGAAGTTATTGGAAAAGGAGAAGTGTTGCTCAATAGATCTATCAAAGTTAGCAACGTAAATCTGGTAAAGGATCTGGGATACAATCTGTTGAGTGTCTCCCAGATGTGTGATCAAGGGAACAACATCGTCACTTTCGAGTCAGATGAATGTGTGAAGCATGTGTTCGAGGGAAACAGACCAGGACCTCCTTCAAACCTAAGAAGGTGGTAAGCACAACCAGGTCCCTGAAGTTAATTCACATGGATCTCTGTGGTCCCATGAGAACAGCTAGCTACGGTGGAAAAAGGTACATGTATGTTTTAATTGATGATTTTTCAAGATTCACCTGGGTTATTTTCTTGAAGGCAAAATCACAAGCGTTTGAAGAATTTGAGCCCTTCATCAAAAGGACAGAAGTAAGCTTGGGGCTGAAACTGAAAGCAATCAGATCTGATCATGGAACTGAGTTTCAAAACTCGGAGTTCCTAAACTTCTGTGAGCAAAATGGGATCTCTCACAACTTTTCAGCTCCTCGCACTCCTCAGCAAAATGGAGTGGTCGAGAGAAAGAACAGAACTCTGGAGGACATGGCTAGAACCATGATGATTGAAAGTGGAGTTCCTGAGTACTTCTGGACTGAAGCCATTTCCACAGCTACATACATCCTGAACCGAGCCATGACAAGGCCCCTGATCAACAAGACGTCCTATGAGCTCATCAAAGGGAGAAAACCAAACATCTCACACTTGAGAACATTTGGTTGCACATGCTTTGTTCACAACAACGACAAAGATAATCTTGGCAAATTCGACCCCAGAAGCGACGAAGGGATCTTCCTGGGATACTCATCTCAAAGCAAGGCTTACAGGGTCTACAATAAAAGAACCAAGAAGATAGAGGAAAGCATTCATGTCGTCTTCAACGAAAAGTCTGTAAAGATGGGAACCGAGACCCAAGGAAAGGGAACTCTGTTCAAGCTAGTCAGGCATGAAGACGAGGATGATGACGAGGATGAGCCAAGGAAAAGGGATGAAGACTATCCAAGTGCAAGCAATATCCTACAACCGGGGAACAACGACGAAGGTCCAACCCTCACTGATCAAACCTCCCTCGAGGCCCCTTCCTCAGAAGAACTACAAGACATCTCCAACTCTCTCGAGGTTCCCTCTTCAGGGAACAACTCTGTTGTCCCCCAAGACAATACCCTGCCAGAATCAAGTATTCAAGGGGAACAACGAGGGAACCTGCCAGAAATCTCTGAAGAAACATCAAATGAAGAAGCTGAAGATGAGAGTTCCCATGACAAAGAAACACCAACTGAGGATGACACACATGCAAGGGAACTCACTCATACAAGAACCTTTCAACAAAGGAAGGACCACCCCATTGAGAACATCATCTCCTCTCTTGATAAAGGTGTACAAACTTGTTCCTCTCTCAATAATTTTTGTGCTTTTAACGCGTTTGTTTCTATGGTGGAACCCAAAAATATCAAAGAAGCCTTGAAGGACCCAGATTGGATTCAAGCCATGCAAGAAGAACTCCACCAATTCGAGAGGAACAAAGTCTGGAAGCTAGTTCCTAGGCCCAAAAACAAGAACATCATAGGAACTCGATAGGTCTTTAGGAACAAGCTCGATGATACTGGGGCTGTAGCAAGGAACAAGGCTAGGTTGGTGGCACAAGGATACAGGCAAGAGGAAGGAATTGATTACGATGAGACCTTCGCGCCGGTTGCCAGGATCAAGGCCATCAGACTCCTAATCGCCTATGCCGCTCACAAGGGATTCAAGCTTTATCAAATGGATGTGAAAACAGCCTTCCTCAATGGACATCTCAAGGAAGAAGTGTATGTAGCCCAACCTCCAGGATTCGAAGATGAGAAACTACCCAACCATGTCTATTTCCTGGAGAGGGCCCTTTACGGACTCAAACAAGCTCCCCGAGCTTGGTATGACAGGTTTGCTCAATTCCTCTTGTCCCATGGGTACCTTTGTGGTTCCATAGACAAGACTTTGTTTTTAAAGAAAGAATCTAAAGACATTTTGATTGTGCAAGTATATGTTGATGACATTGTGTTTGGAGCAACTAACGAAACTCTTGTAGAGAAGTTTAAGGACCTCATGAGCAGTGAGTTTGAAATGAGTCTCATTGGGGAACTCACGTTCTTCCTGGGACTTCAAACATCCCAAACCAAGGAGGGAACAAAGATTCATCAACAGAAATACATCAAGGAAATGCTTGTGCAGTATGGGATGGAACATTCAAAGCCCATTGACACTCCCATCTCACCAAATTCAAGGCTCAATGCGGATGAAACAGGTATCAGTGTGGACCAAAGGAACTATCGAGGTATGATCGGGTCCCTTCTCTACTTAACAACTAGTAGACTTGATATCATGTTCTCCGTATGTCTTTGTGCTCGTTTTCAAGCTAACCCTAACGAATCACACCTGAAAGAGGTGAAGAGAATTTTCAGGTATCTCAAAGGGAAAGATAACTTGTGCCTTTGGTATCCAAGGAACAGTTCCCTTGAGCTAATTGCATACACAGATGCAGATTTTGCAGGGCACTTGGTTGACAGAAAGAGCACATCAGGAATGGCCCAGTTCCTAGGGTCATGCTTAGTCTCATGGGGATCTAAAAAGCAAAACTCAGTGGCACTCTCCACAGCTGAAGCCAACTATGTGGCTGTCGCATCATGCTGTTCCCAAGTTCTATGGCTTAAGTCACAACTCCAGGATTACGGTATGTCTTTTGGCCCAGTTCCCATACTCTGTGATAACACTAGTGCCATAAACATTTCCAAAAATCATGTGCATCATTCTAGAACCAAGCATATTGATATAAGGCATCACTTTCTACGTGACAATGTTGAAAATGGGAACATCTCGATGGAACACGTAGAACCGAAGAGCAAATTTCGGACATTCTTAACAAAGCTTTCTACCAGCGTTTTCGAATGCTTCTAGGGATGATAACTCTAAACTAAACAAGTCCATGTTTGTCTCTCTCTCAATGCCTGACTAGTTTATATAAGATTGCATGATAGGGAACTTGGATTTATTGCTTTCACTATGCCATGATTACTAGTCTAGAGAAAAATGTGTACAAAGGAACTCTATTTCTTTTGGCCCAAAATGATCAACTAGAGTTCCCTTTATCCCTCTTTACAAGCCACCATGACGGTTGATCATATGACCCACCCTAAGCTAGGGACCAGACAAATGCTTCTCATGAGCCAACATATTTCCTTTATCGAGTTGCAAATTGTCTGGTTCCCTTTGAGTTCCCTAGCCCCACAAAAGGATGAGTGTGAAGTTCCCTTAACCACTTCACTCTCCCTGACCTTGAAAAGATCATGGGAACTGATGCATCTACAAAGGGAACACTGACTAATCTTCAAAGCAAAACCGTCACTTGGGAAGCGGACTTTTGTGTCAGAGGCTCTGAAGCGTTAAAGGCCAAGTATTCAAAATTTGAAAAGGACTTCCCAAGAGATCGTGACGCGTGTCCAGAGGCGTGCTCGAGAAGTTGAAACGACGCCCCACGTTCATTGGGCAACGGTTATCGAGGTTAATCCACTTCCCTTTCTACCCTCCACTTCCTCTCTCCTTTAAAACCCCTCTTTGCTATTTTTGGACCCTTTATTCCATCTTACATCTCTGTCATTCGTCTTCCCCAAATCCCTTTCACTCTCTTTTCAAGAAACCTCCAAAACCTCCCAATTCCTTACAAAAATGGCCCCTCTACACACTTTCGCCCAGATCAAAGAGTGGGTGCTTGCCAATCCCCGAATCTTCTTCATTTCTCAATTACGAGAGATCGAAAAAGAGCAAGACCCCGTCATGAAGGACGTACTAATCCAAGGGCTCTACAACCAAGTAAGCTCCTTCTTGCCCCCTCCTCCTCCTCCGGCCGACGAAACTGTCTCCTGGACCTCTTCCTCTTTCGAATCTCTTCCTCTCCCTCCTTCCCACACCAACACCTCCTCCGGAGTTGTCATCGTTGACAACTTCGGAGAAGCTCGCCCCTTAATCAATGAAAAACCCCACAAATCCAAACACCGCCATTCATCCAAACGTCGTCACTCATCAAAAGATCCCTCAAAATCCAAAAAATCCAAACACTCCCACGACCCCTCCAAATCCAAAAAGCGTAAACACTCTGAGGCCTCTGAATTCTCGGAGCCCAGAAAGAAGGCTTTCTTCAAGTTTGAGGAATACCTGAACTGCTCCAAGGAGAGTTCTTGTCCTCCAAAACCTCCTTACCCTTTCCCTTCCGACGATGGGACCTCTGAACCCCAGAGTTTACTCCCCTCTTCCTCCTCCATCCCTCCTCTTCAAATTGAGGGACCTTCCAAACCTCCTCCCACAAAACGACCAACTCCCCCTCCACCACCTCCCTCAATTCCCAACCCCAAGGGCACTCTCACAAAACAACCGACTCCTCCTCCGCCATCTTCTCCAGTTCCCGCCACGATGGGAACTCCACCTTCCCAACCTTCTTCACTTCCTCCCGTTCCCATCATTACGGGATCTCCAACTCCACCTTCACCTCACAAAACTCCTTCTCCTCCCTCTTCACCAAAACACATCTCCACCACTCCCATTTCTACTTCGGGGATCTCTACTCCCCAGGTCACTAGATCCCTTCCTCCCCCTTCCACTCAACTAACCACCCCTCTTCCTTCTTCTCCTCTCCCCTCTTCCATCACATCTCCCACCACCACCAAACTCCCCTCTCCCTCACCATCCAAAAGTACCATCGCTCTCACCTCAGACGACGACGATCTTCCTCTCTCTGTGGTCATCGGCAAAATGACTAAGGACCCTCCTCCAATCATCATGGGAACTCTGGAGTAGGAAGCCCAGCTCAAGGCAATCGAGGAAGAGCTCAATCGGGGCCCCTCTGAGCACACAGTCTCCCACGGGACAAAGTCCCCAGAAAAGGTGGCTCCCGAAGAGCCCAAGGAGAGAAGGGACCTCGCACCAGCTGGAGGTGCTGAGGCAACAACGAGTCATCCTGAAGATGACGCGGAGGGCTCAAGCTCGAGCTCTTCTGAGGAAGAAGGGACCTCCCAAGATGAGGTCGAAGAAGAAGAAGAAGCTCCAGCTGCTAAGGAGCCAGCACGGATCCCTACACCTGGACACCAAATGGTGGTGTCCACGAGTTCCCAACCACCAAGGGACCGCGTGCTTATGATTGAAGCAGCTGCACCCCCTCAGCCGAAAGGAACTCGAACGGTCTCTAGGGGGAACACGTCAAGAAGCACATCAAGGAAGGGGAAGGGGACCTCTTCCACCAAGCACCATGTGGATGAGCGCAGGAAGCTCCTTCCTCCACTCATTGTTTCAGAAGACGTGCTGACTGAAAATGGGCTAGGGGAACTGTGGGACCTCATCAAGGCCCAGGGCTGGGAGAGACTCTGCCAAGAGACTGTGAGCGTAGATCCCTCACAAGTGCGTCAGTTCTACAATAACTTCAATATCACCAATGACTGCACTCAGGGAACTCTCTCCCATGAAGGCGACGAGTTCATTTTTACAACATCGACAATCCGCCTTCAACTCCAGGTCCCTGGTCAAGGGCTTAGCGAGGTGCCCAGCAAGCTCTGGGGCGACTTCAATAGCGCCGAGGTGTGCAACACAATTTTTGAGGGTCGGGTTCCCTCTAAAGTCCTCTCGACGCATCATATGTCCTTGGTTGCCAAGCTCGCTCACCAATTCATCATCAACGTGGTGATCCCACGCCAAGAGAAGCGCCTGGTCGTCAACATCCCAGATGCCATCATCCTCTACCACTTCCTCCTCAAGAAGCCCATAAATCTTCCCAGAATAATCCTTGGGCACATGGAGAAGTGCATGGCTTCCAAGCCCCACTCCCTTCCCTACTCCGGACTGATCAAGAAGCTCCTACAAAAAGAGGGTCTTTACGACGCCTCTAAAGACGAAATCGAGCTTCGAAGGGAACTGGACATTACAATTGCCCAGAAGATGAGGCACTCGGAGCCTGTAGAGGAGGCGGCTCCACTAGAGTCTGGTACACAAGAGGGGAACTCTCCAGTGTTGCTCCACATTGCCAACACCCTCGACCAGATTGCTAGGGACCAAGCAGCGTTGGCCAGAGGACAAGAAAAGCTTACACAAGTCCTTACGCGCCTCTGTGACGCCCTGTTCCCTCAGAACCCATGATCTCTCCTTTCCTGTTCCCTTAATCCAAAACTGACCACAAATTGTACTTGGGTTCCCATTGTACATATTATCTTAAGTAATGAAATGGTCTTTATTTTGATTGTGTGGTCCTTTCTTTCCTATTATTGCTTTGCTTGTTTTCGATGATGTCAAAAGGGGGAAAGACAAAAAATGCGAGATGAGTTAAAAGTTTAAGCTATCACAGACCACGCATAAGCTAAGGGGGAACAATTGCATATAAAGCTTAATAGGAACTATGTGTCTCACCAGAAGTGGTTCCCTAAATCTAAGTGTTTCACTAAAAGTGACTTCCCAAAATCATACTTAGGAACTCATCAGCATATCATTCATTGAAATACCTGCATATTTTGTGATGGGTTTGTCATCATCAAAAAGGGGAAAATTGTTGGGATGTTGTTGGGACCTCTGGTTCTAAACAACGGATCAACGATTTAATTCTCTTAAGTTTTGATAATGACAAACACCATAGGGAACTAATGTGGTTTGTTCAAGTATTTCTAAGGAACACAGGTACATCCAAGAACTCTTATGAACGACCAAAAGGCAATGCAGGCCACAATGAAGAGTTTCCATCAAGGGAACTCTGAACAGGAAAGTTCCCATGAAATGGGAACTCCTAGAAACAATCAAGAGAACACAAGCTTACAACGATGAAGAGTTTCCATCAAGGGAACTCGGAAGAAGTCAGTTCCCATGACATGGGAACTCACATGTCAGGACAACGACCGTTCAGCGCAGATCGCGGGATTCTGTCTCAGACAGCCCGAGGGAACAGTCTGAGGATCAGACTGTCACGTTTCATCCAACGATCCGATTGATCCAAGAAGTTGACCTAGTTCAAACCAAAGTCACATGTGAAGAAAGTACAACTTGGGCATCAAGCAAAGGGCATTTTGGACACAAATGAAAGATGTGACTGCCCAAGCTCAATGGACTATAAAGCCAAATGAATAGTACTCGGTCTGAGTACTTCTCCCAGAACTCATAAATACCCACACCAGAGAAAAGAAAAGAAAAGGAAGAGGAGTCCCCGCCGGCGAGTGTGTGATCTCGACGACGGTGAAGCTGAAGTTCCCAGGAGCAAGGGAACTGAAAAGTCAGCGTAAGGTTTGAGTTACTTGTGTGTTGATGTTGTGAGCTTAGGAACTCAGTTGAGAGGATTTACTAGTGTTGCTAGAGTTAGGAAGAACTTGTAGGAACAGAGAAGTGTAAATCCGGCTGTGTAACTAAGGAACAAAGCAATTAATATAAGTAAGTCATTCAAAATCCTCCAAGAGGAGGTAGAGGTTTACCCATACAACTAGTTGGTTGTAGTGGGGTTCCTCTATAAAGGAACTGTGCCTTTTACTGTTTTTATCACTTGCGATTATTTACTTCCGCTGCCTTGGGAACAGCTTAATTGCCAGTTCCCAAGCTCACCGCTAACCGTTTACGATCCAACAAAATCAATTGTAAATATAAGTTGGATGTTTTCTTGGCTTTTCTTACTGTGCCTTTGTTGCAAGGTCCAATATTCATGAAATTGTTGCCAGGCTTGTTTTGGTGGACCTAGGTGTGGTCCACAACCAGGTAACAACCCGGATTATAAGATGGGGTGTTATAGATTGGTATCAGAGCCAGGTTTGACAACAAGGGCACAAGTTCCTAACAATAGAGCACGTGAGGTCCAACTTAGAGTTCCTTTTACACAAAAACTTGATTTTGGGGCATTATGCATTTGGGATAGAAAGACACATCGAGACGTCATCATCATACATGAAAATCTCCTTAAACATTTTTCTTGTTTAGTAGAATATATATTTATAGTAACTTAAGTGATTTATTATATTTTAACGTGCTTCAGTCATGATAAGAGGTAGAGGAAGACCTAGAGGTAGAGGAAGACCTAGAGGTAGAGGAAGGGGAATTGCTATCGAGCCTCTAGTTGAGGAAATTGCTAAAAGCCGAGGACCAGTTGGAAGTGTTCCTTTAGGACAAAATGACAATGTTTCTAACATTGGAAGTATTAGATCAGTAGGTCAAGGTGTAGCTAGATCAAGGCCTCTTGGTAATAATGAAGCTCAGGGGCAACCTCCCGCTCCAGTGCCTGCTGGATTACTTGAAATTCGGACCTTGGTTGAAGAAGGGGTTATGTCCTTCTTGCAAAATCTTTTTAGGAGTGATCAAACACCAAATTCTGCTGCTGCTGTTTCTCAACCATCTGGTTCAAGGGCGCCAAATTTCCAAGGATCCGCTGCTAGAATGTCACCCCCCCCCCCCCCCTAATAGGGTGCCAGATGTTCCAAGACCGCCACAAGTAGTTAAAGAAGCATCTGAAGGATCAATACAAGCTGAGAGGGGTCATCAAGATTCAGGGTCTAACAAGTGGCTTCGTGAGTTCAGCTACATGAAACTTCCCTTCTTTACGGGAGCTTACGAGAAGGATCTGGATTTGTGGTTGAGACAAGTTACTTCTGCTCTCAATACGATTAAGGCACCTAATGATAGAAAGGTATCTCTAGCTCAAAGCTTTCTTAGAGATAGTGCTTTTAACTGGTGGTCTCTGCAGATTCTCGATCATGAGGCGAGTTTTGAGGAATTTTCTCAAATGATAAGAAACCAGTTTTGTCCAGTTGTTGTTAGAAATGCTCGAGCTCAAGAGTTCATCAATGCAAAGCCTGAAAATATTTCTGTAGCAGAAGCTGCTCAGAAGTTTCAAAGAGATCTGACTTATGTAGAAGATACGGTGACCACTGAGAAGCAACGCATTCAAGCTTTCTCCCAAAGAATGAAACCTGAGATTCGACAGTATGTGGCCGGATTTCAATGTCCTACTTTGAGGGAATATCAGAATGTTGCTATGGCATATGAGATGGCAAATCCATCTTTTAGATGTTCTGAGGTCACCCAGGGAAGTGGCAAGAGGCAAAAGACACCAATAGGATTCAAGGATGATAAGAGGCCAAGCTTTACACCTCAAGGAGGTACTAACTTTGGTGTAAGACAGGGACAACCATATGCCCAACAAGGTCAAAAAGGTCAATTTCAAAAGTTTGGAGTTTCAGCTGGGCCAAAGAAATGTTATAATTGTGGGAGTATTGACCATCTGAGGAATACTTGCAACAAGCTACCGATAACTTGCTATAATTGTGGACAAAAAGGTCATCTTAGGACTTTTGTCCAAACAAAGGGGTTGCTCCTTTTCAAGGTTCGTCACCTGCTTTTGGGTCAATTGGAGGATCTCAATCCATACTACCTCCTCAGACTTACAACTCAGTGGGACAAGGTCGAGGTCGAGGTCGCGGTAGTGCAGTTGGGAGTTCAAGGACTAATCCACCTCGAGCATTTGAGATGAGAAAGGCTGAAGAACCAAATGCGCTGACTGCTACAGGTACGATCTGGATCCAATCTGAGCCTGTTAAGATTCTATTTGATACTGGTGCGACCCACTCTTTTATTGCTACTGCATGCGTAGATAGCTTACATTTGATTTGTTCTATTGGTACTCCTTTTGTGGTTAGTTTACCGGATGGTAGTAAAGTCAGTGGGGAGAAAGAAATCCTTCGATGTCCAATTCGCATAGGGGATCGAGATTGGTTAACAGATTTTATTGTAATGGCTCTACCAAATGATGACGTAATCTTGGGGTTGGACTGGATGAAGCGATACCGAGCAGTGTTGGATATTCATAGGGGAACTGTGACATTAACTGCCGATGATGGTTCCAAACATGTATGGAAAGATTCAAGAAAGGAGAAGGATGGAGCCATTATTAGCGCAATGAAGGCGGCTAAGTTGATAAAAGATGGTTGTATAGGCTACTGGTGTTATATCTTGCAAGAAGATAAAGAAGTTCCGAAGGTCAATGAGATTCCTGTAGTGCATGAATTTGATGTTTTTCCTGAGGAATTGCCAGGGGTACCACCTCAACGAGAGGTAGATTTCAGTATTGACCTAGAACCAGGTACCAAACCAATATCGTGAGCTCCTTATCGTATGGCTCCAATTAGGGATGGAAATGGGGCGGGGATTCCCCATTACCCGTGGGGATTCCCCATTACGGGTACGGGGATGGAGATTTTTAGTGGGGATGGGGGCGGGGATGGGGGGAAAAGTAATTACCCTCTAGGGTATGGGCATGGGGACGGGGATAGGTGTCCCCTCTCCACCACCCGACCCGAACCCGAACCCATTGGGGAACCTCGTGGGGAATCCCCACCGGGGGACCTATTGGGGAACCCCGCCGAGGGACCCGTTGGGATTCAATAGAATTTTTGAGGAAAGTGTACATAAAAATAAATGAAAAATAGAATGAGTAATTGGGGATTATACAAGGTGAAAATCAAACGGGGATGGGGAGTCCCCGCTAGAGATTATAAATGGGAAAATCAAGCGAAAATGGGGAATCCCCGACAGGGATTATAAATGGGGAAATCAAGCAGAGATGAGGAATCCCCGGCGGGGTTTATAAATGGGTAAATCAAGCGGGGATGTGGAATGCCCGATGGGGACGGGGACCCGACGGGGATGGGGATGGGGATAAATTTTATTACCCGATGGGTAATGGGACGGGTATGGGGAGCATATATCTAAATGGGTATGGGAACGGGGAGGGTATTCCCCGCCCCAAACCCACTCCATTGCCATCCCTATCTCCAATGGAAATGCAAGAGTTGAAGACTCAATTGGAGGAGTTGTTAGAAAAGGGATATGTACGCCCTAGTGCGTCACCTTGGGGAGCTCCGATTTTGTTTGTAAAGAAGAAAGACGGGTCGTTGAGACTGTGTATCGACTATCGAGAACTGAATCGGGTTACTATCAAAAACAAGTACCCGTTGCCCAGAATTGATGACCTACTAGATCAATTACAAGGAGATGTGGTATTCTCTAAGATTGATTTACGATCTGGATATCACCAGTTGAGAATCCGAGAAGAAGATATTTCAAAGACAGCATTTTGTACTAGATATGGGCACTATGAATTTGTGGTGATGCCCTTTGGGCTGACAAATGCCCCAGCCATATTCATGGAATTGATGAACCGATTCTATATTAATTATTTAGATCGGTTTGTAGTAGTGTCCATAGATGATATATTAGTATATTCACAAAGCCATGAGGAGCATGCTGATCATCTGAGAACAGTTTTAGGAGTTTTGAGACACCACTAATTGTTTGCCAAGTTATCAAAGTGTGAATTCTGGATGCCAGAGGTAACATTTCTGGGTCATGTTGTATCTGCTAGAGGAGTGATGGTTGATCTAACAAAGATCGAAGTTGTGGCAGCCTAGGAACCTCCAAGGAATGGGAAGGAGGTACGTAGTTTCTTGGGTTTGGCTGGGTATTATAGACGGTTTGTAGAAGGATTTTCTTCTATAGCCCAACCATTAACCAATCTGTTACGTAAAACAACAAAATTTGAGTGGTCAAATGTATGTCATAAAAGTTTTAATGAATTGAAGAACAGATTGACTTCAACTCCGGCCTTAGCTCTTCCTCAAGGGGATAGAGGTTATGTTATATATAGTGATGCTTCTAAACTTGGATTAGGTTGTGTTCTAATGCAGAATGGTAGAGTAATTGCTTATGCTTCAAGGCAGTTAAAACCGAATGAGCAGAACTACCCGACACATGATCTAGAGTTAGCTGATGTGGTTCATGCGTTGAAGATTTGGCGTCATTATCTGTATGGAGCAACTTGTCAAATTCTAACAGATCATAAGAGTATTAAGTATATCTTCACCCAACGAGAGCTCAATATGAGACAACGTAGGTGGCTCGAACTGATTAAGGATTATGACCTATAGATCCTTTATCATCCAGGCAAGGCAAATGTTGTTGCTGATGCACTTAGTCGAAAATCTTCCCAGGAACGAATGTTGTCACACTTGACTGCTCAACCGTCTCTGCAAAAGGATTTGATAAGGAATGAAATTGAAGTATGGATATGGATTCAGAGATATCAAGGTCAGTTACGTACTTTAGAATACCAACCTAGTTTAATAGAGGAGATCCGCAAAAAGCAAGAGAATTGCTCGATGATTAAAAATATTTGTCAGAGGGTGCACCAAGGAGAAGCACAAGAATTTGAAATTCGAGAAGATGGAATTTTGAGAATTCATGGAAGAGTATGTGTGCCCCGAGATCAGGAGCTAGGACAGAAAATACTTCAAGAGGCTCACTCTACACTCTATTCAATACATCCAGGAGCTAGCAAGATGTATAAAGACCTTAAGAAGCATTATTGGTGGGAAGGTCTAAAGGCTGATGTAGCTAAGTTTGTGGCACGATGTCAGGTTTGTCAACAGGTCAAGATTGAACACCAAAGACCAGCAGGAGAACTTCAACCACTCTCCATACCGGAATGTAAATGGGAAGACATATCAATGGATTTTGTTACAGGATTACGTAACAGCCGTGGACATGATGCTATTTGGGTTGTAGTTGATAGACTGACAAAGACAACACGTTTCCTTCCAATTAGAGAGTCTTGGCCAGTAAATAGATTAGTAGATGTGTTTATAAAGCAGATAGTCAAACTGCATGGTGTGCTAAAGACCATTGTTTCTGATAGAGATGGTCGTTTCACATCGAGATATTAGAAAAAGGTGAATGAAGCCTTGGGCACAAAACTTCATTTCACTACTGCTTCCCACCCACAATCAGATGGACAAATAGAGAGAACAATTCAGACTCTTGAAGACATGTTGAGAGCTTGTGTTCTAGATTGGGGTGGAGGTTGGTGTGAGTATTTGGAATTGATTGAGTTTGCATATAACAATAGTTGGCACTCATCGATTCAGATGGCTCCCTACGAGGCTTTGTATGGTCGAAAGTGCAGAACACCACTATGTTGGAATGATCCGTCGGACATGGTGGGTGAAACACCTCAGATGATGCAAGATACTATTCAGAAGGTAACGCTGATTAGAGAACGTATGCTAGCTGCACAAAGTCATCAAAAGTCTTATGCTGATAGACGACGACGGCCTTTGGAATTTGAAGTTGGAGCGCATGTATGGTTAAGGATATCTCCTACCCGAGGAGTAAGAAGATTTGGTATCAAGGGGAAATTAAGTCCTCGATACATTGGTCCATTTGAAATCCTAGAAAAAGTAGGAGAACGAGCATATCGATTTGCTTTACCTCCATCTCTAGAAGGGGTCCATCCAGTGTTTTATGTGTCTCAACTGAGACAGTATATACCAGATCCTAATCATAAGCTCAGTTATGAAGAACTGAAGATTGAGCCTGACCATACCTTTGTAGAGCAACCAATAGCAATTTTGGATCGTCGTATGAAGAATTTGCGGAACAAAGAGATCCCGTTAGTATTGTTCCAATGGTCTCGACGAGGAGTCGAGGAAGCCACTTGGGAGACGGAAGCTAGTATACAGCAAAATTATCCTGATCTTTACCCTAGCTTGATCACCAGGATGAATTAGGGGTTTAACATGTCAGTTAGTGTTCATGACTTATCTTTTCTTGTAGATTATTTAATCTTGATGAATTTGTTGAAATGTTTGGTCATACGTAAGTTGCAAGATTTGGTGATGAGAAAAAGTTTGGTAATTAAGCAGTGATTGTTTTGTACTTTGTGCAGAAGTAACAACATGTTATTTTAAGGGGATACTATAAACTTCTGTATAGGTTTGTAGTGGTTGTGGGTATGTGTGCTTATGCTAACCTTCCTTGTGATCCAAGTTCTCCTTGGTTTCGAGCACGAAACCATTTTTAATGGGCTACAAATGTAATAATTGCGGTTTTTAAGGATATTTTTGAATTTTTCTCGAATATCCTTTTTAGCCTTTTTGTCCGTTTTAACGCTTAATTCAATATTTTTGTTGGAGATTAAATCCTAGAAAATTTTTGGTGATATCCTAAAATCACAAAGAAATGATTTTATGGATTGGGGTGAATTCTAGGATTTTTCAGTGGAAAAAGAATATTTTTTTGATAAGCCGTCTTTTTAATTATGTACCAGAAAGGATTTAAAATGCAAAACGGAAGCCTTAAAAATTATATGTAGCATGATAAAATCATGGAAAATTGATTTTATTGGTCTACATAATTTACGGGACGTTTTTCGTTTAGTAAGTTTTGCCACCCGAGGTACATAATATTACAACTTTAACGCGAGTCCCGTTCCGAGACGGATTTTGGACTCAAAACCAATGTTCTCCACATCGTTAAGTAAAGTGAAGTAGAAAGAAAGGGATGAGGATAAAATTTTCTACGGCTTATCTCTCTATCTAGTCAAAGTCTATCATCTTCTTAATTTGGAAAACAAAAACCGAGAGAGAGGGAGCGAACAACGACGAACTCGGGAGCACTTCACCGTCGGCCAACTTCTTCCTCACCTCCACCACCTCGTCACCTTCTTCTTCCTTGTTATACTTTCTGATGCTCCTGTAAAAGAGGAGCGAGACGACAACGTCGAAATCGGGACTAAAGAATTCGAACCTTCACCACCGGCCAATACTTTTAGCCTCGCCGCGCGATGTCGTCGGCGATCGGTAGCTAATCCGACCACCAACCACCGCAAGGGCTGCCATCGGGCAACGCCCAACCACCCTCGGACTCTTGGGTCGAGCTACCATCGAGCCGAACGAGCCAAGGATTTAATTGAAGGTATATACGATCGAAATTAATTAACGGGTTGATTGCGGAGCCACCGTAAGGACCCTTTGGTTCCGCTTTGCTAATTAAATTTATGGTTTTTATAATCTTGACGTTGATACGGTCCCACAGGTTCAAACCGCTCGAGAAACGGACGTCAGGATCTTCAGTTATAGTGAATACAAGTTTTGGATATCCATTGGCAGGTAAGGGACTTCAGATAATTACTCAGGGTTCGTTGTTAATCCGTTTGGTCCGAGATTTGGAAATCTTTAAGAACTGTTGCTAATGAACAATTTTTATTTAGAAAATTGTATCAAAAGTGAAGCGGATAATTAGTTATAATTTCGCCAAGATGGCTTCTTGAAGCATGATAACTAAGGATTGGTTATATATCGATATTCGGAAATTAAATCGTTTATCGATTAAGAAATTGTAGAAGTTGAGTATACAACTAAGAAGTGTTTCCGTGAGCTCGTTGTTGAGAAATCTTTTGTTATATTTGACGACAGGGGACCACTTTGCGTGTTAGTTACTGTCTGTTGGCCTAGAGAATTCGTCTTTAAGGTAATTCGTCTAGACTTACTTAGCTTGCGATCATGTTATGTGGTAAACTAGTAAATTGAATGTGTGGTCCTCTATATTGGAATATTCTTCCATAGTATATTTTCATATTTGAAAGCTATTGGAATAGTTTCAATGATTTTTATTGTGTGCAACTTGATCTCTGCGGGTGTGATTATGGACACGGACAAGTCGGTGGAGAAGAGACCCCGGACATAGTCATGCGGCGTGTGGAGATCACCTTCAAGAATTGATTGTTTTGGCGAGTGCTCTAGTAGAGGCTTAGCCGGGGAAAGAAGGGTGATGGGAAAGAAAATGGGCATGAGCTTAGCGCACGCTAGCCGTGTACCATGTTTCAAAGGCAGGTCTGGGTTGCCTGAATTGGAGAATGGTTATGGTTTGGATTATGGAGGAATTGTTGCTGGTTGTTATGATATATGTTGCATGAGCATTACATTGATTAATCTCGTGCTTATTTGTTGTTGTGGAATTGAGTGTTGGTTTGGAAATTGATATGCTAGTCTATATAATTATATAATGTGTATTGGATGTACACATTAGTTTGGTATGTATATGAATGATTGATTGTATTATCTTAATAATCTATGTTTTGTTCTACATGTTTGATTTTCCCGTTTGGCCCATACCAGGATTGTTAGCTAGTGTGTTTATATTCTAATGTTTGTAGGTAAAGATTCTGGTGTTGGAGATGTGACAGGAGATCAATTTCTGGATGGCGATGCTCGTTCTCGACATAACGTGTCATAGGGAAAGGATGTTGGTTTAAGTATTTTTGTTGTCTAAGCCAGTTGGTTTTTGTGGCAAGAAGCTCTAGGGCAATTTTGTATAGAAACTCGGTAGTATAGTCAGTTTAGTATGTGGTTTAGTTTTCTTAATAGTTGCATGCATAATGTTTTGTTAAATCGATTGTAAATATAAGTTGGATATTTTCTTGGCTTTTCTTACTGTGCCTTTGTTGCAAGGTCCAATATTCAGGAAATTATTGTCAGGCTTGTTTTGGTGGACCCAGGTGTGGTCCACAACCAGGTAACAACCCGGATTATAAGATGTGGTGTTACATTTATAACATAACCAATTGATATATGTTATATGTGGTTCAATTCTGTAACACAATCTCTTATAATTATATAAACGAAAACTTTCTACCGACAATATTTGTCTAAAACAATATAATGACCGAATAAAATAATAGGAATAAGATTTAAATACATACCTTTAATGAGGTTGTCGGTAAAAATTGACGGAATTTCTTTCTAGAATCAATTCAGAGTTGTGGTTGATTTTTTCTTTCTTTTGTGAATATTTTGGAAGAGAGCTATGTATGTATGAGGTTGTGTTGAAGCGGAATGAGAGTGAAGTTTTTACAACCTAGGTATATATGCTGAAATGGCGGCAATTTTACCAATTACTGTTTTTAGCATCCAAGTGGTCGCAAAAAACACAGGATATTACCAGCCAAAAATAGATGTTGCGCGCCAAAACATCTGATCCATGTCAGCGACCAATTGGTCTTTATATGTTGCGGCCATGTGGTCGCTAGACTTATGGAGACCATATGGTCGATGAATGTAGCGACCATATGGTCGCGGATATGGGTTCCGAATATGGTCGCTACATGCTGGCGGAAAATTTTCCTGCGCACTTATTGTTACTATAAAGGCCCAGCGACCACGTGGACGCCCTATGTAGCAGACGTGGTCACTAATTTGTTTTATTTTTTTCCCATTTTGACGTTCAGATTAGTGACCATACTTTGTGTTCGCTAAAATATGGTTACTAAATCTGTCGAATGGTGTAGTGCATGTTCGGGTTTTGTTAAATATAAATAATTTATTTTAAGATAAATTAATTTAATTTAATTTTTTTATGTGAATATTTTTTTTGATTAGGTAAAATTTCGATGTATCAAACAGGATGAAATCGAGAGACCGAAGTAACCGATGACCAAATAAGTGGTACAAGAAAAGGCTGGCTCAAGAATGTTAAAGTCGAGAGGAAGACTCCAGGCCACAACAAACCAACTCGGTACAAGGCTAAACAACACCTAGTCAAATTGCAACTCCCCAACAAGCTAGCAACACAATCCTAGTACACTAACAAGTTGACATGGCCACCAAACCACCATTTCACAACCTGTAAAGTACACAAGAAGAGAGCATAGATAGAGGCAAACAAACGTTGGAAAATGGGCCACTAGAGAACCCATGCCCAACAAAACATGCAGCCCCAGCAAAGCAAAAATAGAATTGACAGCCCATAAACCAAATGGGCCTTCACCTAAAGATCCATTTCTTAAGTAAAAAATCAGATTTCATCTCCCCCACAAAATGACTACCCTGGTACAGTGATACACGTGTCTTATTCATCAGCAGAGAAACATGGAAGCACAAAAGCAACTAAAACACCACAATACCATCGAAGGAAAGTCAAGGGTCGACGGTAAACGATACCGACAGTAAACAACAAAAGTTCTAAATGGAAAGCAAATGATTGGAAAATAAGGTGCAAGATCAGGTTATTTCCTTCATCAAACAGAATATCCTAAGCAGGTTTGGCGTTCCATCCACAATAGTCTGTGATAATGGCGCCTAGTTTATCAGCGAAAAAACAAGATCCTTTTGCCAATAGTATAATATTCAATTGTTAATGTCGACACCACGTTATCCTCAAGCGAACCGTCAAGCAGAAGCCAGCAATAAAGTAATAATGAACAATTTGAAGAAATGTCTTAAGGAGGCCAAAGGACGGTGAGAAAACGAATTACTCCTTATTTTATGGTCATATCGAACAACTCTAAAGACGGCTACCAGACATACGCCTTACTTATTAGTGTACGGATGCGAAGCTGTATTACTTGTTAAGATATCTTTTTCAACAACATGAAATGGCTTACCCACTAAAGAGTCCAATCGAGACAACATGTTTCACCATCTACATATTGTTGACGAGTTAAGAGATGAAGCGTCCGTACGAATGACAACATATAGACAGGGGGTTGTTCGAAGCTATAACAAAAATGTCAAGGCCGAGGCTTTTCATGTAGGCGATTGGGTATTAAGGAAAGTGTTCTAAAATACTCAAGAGGTGAACATAAAGCTTGGAATAAATTGGGAAGGGTCCTACCGGATTACTAAAGTCATTGGACAAGGATCCTATGAGCTAAGGGCGTATGATGGAAAATAACAACCCAAAAGTTGGAACACGATGAATTTAAAGCTTTATCACATCTGAAAAAACCAATATGATCTATGTAAAGATAAGGTAATTTGCTTATTTTCTTCGAACATTCGTTTCGCTTACAAGTTACAACACCTGAACTATTCACATAATACAACGACATCAAAACTGACAAGGGATGCCTTGTGACGTTACATGCCAAAACTTGGGCCCTCGCCTTCTAATCAGGCTAAAAAGTGCAAACAACAACTAGTCATAGATGCTAAAGATGAGATTACACAAACAACTCTAGAGTAAGTGGAATTTACAAATGGAGACACACATGCATGTACTCAGTCAATCATGTTCTTAATAAAAGTATTATTACATCTATCTCTCATGCTATACATCATTACATATTTGTCTCTCTTAGCATCTTTACAAAAGTTCTACTTCAACACAAATATTGAGAACATGTCGCTTTAACGCGTTAACATGATCCTTGACGAGTTATCCCTTTCTTGTACAACTTGCAAAAACAGCATAAACATGCAACCAAACAATTATATACTAATTAAGTGGTAGCAATTTAATCTCTTGAATATAATGCTAAGAGAAAATATCTACAAAAACAACCAAAAGAAAAGCAAAAAGGGGATGGCTAGTTAGTTTGTCCAAACTTGACACAATGGGCACCTTAAACACAATGTTCTAAAAAAGCGAAACTAAAAAATAGGGGAGAGGGAAAGACTTCATTCCTTCGACGCATCTTCATACACCTTGACATCATCAGGCACCTTATCTTTCGTCGGCTCATTGCTGACCGGGAGATCTTCAACTACAGGAGGAGAGACTTTGGTTGTGGATTCTACTTCGTTGGGAGGTTACAGTCATACAGAGCTATGAATTCCTACCTCTCTTTAGTTGCATCCCAAGTGGTATGCTTCTCAGCATCAAATTCTTCCATGGCTTCATAGCGGGCTCGTAAAGACCAATAATCCGCCGCATCTTCTACCTCTTTGGCCAAGTATGACTCCCTCTCAATAGAAGCTCAAAGATTGCCCTTTAAGCCTTCAACACTTTTAGATAGATCGACAACCTTCTTCTCATAGTCGAGAAGGTGCGCCTTTAGTCAGGGTGAAAGATGGCTTAATTAGGGGTGGCTGACTTTTTCGAAGATGCGCCTTTAGTCGGGGTGAAAGATGGCTTAATTAGGGGGAAGCGAAACTACCAAGGATGTATCAGTTGTGGAAGTTGTATCAAATTTTATCTTCTTGCTAGCCTCGACACGTTCTATGGTAGATAAGGCCACAACCAAATGAGTAGTTCGTGAAGCTGAAACCCAAAAAGGCGTAATATCATATAAAGTAGAATCAATAAAGTGGTAAGGGGGGAAGAAATTTTCTTACCTGACATTTCATAATCTTGAAAATCAGCAAGGCACAACTTGATGATTTGCGGATAGAGCCTTTCACGTGGCACGTGAGGCAATTCGAGTAGAGATGTCACGGGGTTTCAAGGACAAAGTATCCACTGCGTCAAACACGATGAAACATGATTATAATTTAATACCTTCGAAGAAAATAAGAGCTTCAAAGAGACAACACCTTACCCGTGGCACGCCAACGAGATCGAAGAAAAGAGCAATCAATTCCTAAAGTCGACAACCTTTACAAAAATGAATTCATTGGCCCAGCCCCGATATGACTTCAATACATCAAAGATCAAGTCGGACTTGCTTTTTAGGGTTTTTATGGTAAAGCGGCAAAGAACTCCCTTAGAATGGCCGTAGTTGTGAAAGAAATATTTTGCTTTGTAAGGTATGTTGTGATTGGAGCATAAGAGATCAACAGACAAAATGATTCTCCATGCTTGAGGGAGCAATTGGCCCGATGACACATCTAGGGTTTCTAGAAAATCCACTACCAGGGGGAGAATGAAAAGGGATGTTCGATACGAAATGGGTATTCATATAAACACACCCAATCACCGCTAAGAGAATCGGCCCATTCAACCGGTTGAGGAGAGTAAGCTTTCGTTGATGCGGGAAAACCAACAGAATAAGCGAAAGCGGCAGGGCTACATACAGAGCATTCTTTATGGTTGGCAGAATTAAGAATGCAAGCAGATTTAAGAGTAGGGGGTTCAGATGGCTCGTAGCAGCGAGAGAAAGACTCGGAAGAGGAATCGGAATCAGACATGGATAATGGGAGTTAGCAAACCGCAAATAGAATAGAAGGAGAAGGAAAGGGCGTACCTGAGAAGGAAGAATCCAGGAAAACGTAATGATGGTCATGGGAAGTATTTAATTAGATCGATGGGAAGTGAATCTCTGCTACAACTTCAACTTCCGGGAATACCAAAACTCTAAAAATAATTGGGGGGGAATTTTAGCGAGTGTTCGGGGGGTATTGTTGGCCCGTCTTTCTTTTTGGGCCAAACGTGTAGAGAAGAAGCCCATCTTTACAAGGATCAAGTTACGAAGACAAACATTGTGCAAAATTTGCGCTGGTAACGGCTCTCAACTTAAATACTAGGGCGAGATCTACGAGCTCACTAGCCGGTAGCACAACGGCGTATTGGATGAGATCGACTATAAAAGACCAGGCATACGAGAGAAGAAGGAAAAGACACGACCTAAGCTCTCAACCTTTGATTTGATAATGCTTATCTTGTTCTCATACAGAAATCAAGTTCGCTATTGTTCGATTATACTCATTGTGTAAACCCGCATCAGTGCAATTGCAACCTTATTTCGCTATCCTGGATTAATATTTCTTTCTTTACTTTTTTTACTAGTTCATTTGCTATTTCTCTTCGTGAATCCTATAATATTTGCGAGATTAATGTGTTTAAACTGTTTTTTGAGTAAGGATTCCCTCTTTATGTTAGATAACGCATGCCCAAAATAGTTATCTAGGCAGGCTACCCATTACCGCATTTTCATTGTTATCATTCGCCCCTTTGTGGTAATCGAATTAGAAAAATATTCATTACATAACTTACACTCCCTCCGTTTCACAATTTAGGGGCTTTTAGATATTTGCACATATATTAAGACAAATTTAAAATAGAATACTCTTATATTTAATAATTGATTTTACATTTACAATAAGTATTTCAATGTAACAACTCACGAGTAAATTTAATGAACTCAATTATATTTAACAATGTTGTAATCCAATAGAAAAATGTTGTGACTCTCACTCTAATTAGAAAACAACTATTTTAATTTACACTTTCCATGACATGCATTGAAACTAGTATTGTTGTTGAAATGAAGTGAGTGAATGTATTCAAGTTGGGACGGTATTGGGAACTCTAGTTCCAAGCATCTGAACAACGATACAAGTCTCCAGTTTTGATAATGTCAAACGCCATATGGGAACTAACGTATTATATTCAAGTATTTTAAAGGAACACCAGGTAAGAAGTCTAATGAAGAATCCCCAAGAAAGCCAAAGGAACAAAGAAACACATGATGTCGAGTTCCTATCATAGGAACTCTGGAGAGAACAGTTCCCATCAAATGGGAACTCACATGCGCAGACAAGACCACTAAGCGCAATTCACGGGATCTTGTCTCAGACAAAACAAGTGCTCAGTCTGAGGAACAAACTGAAGCAAGTGATCCAACGACACGATTGATTCTCAAAGTTGACTCAATTCAAATCAAGTCACATGTGTAAGATAAAGACTTGGCGTGCAAGACAAAGGGCATTTTAGAGACAATGAAAGTCAGGATTGCAGCCCAAGCAAGCATGAATATAAATCCAAATGAATAGTGCTTGGATTAAGCACTTCTCCCAGAATTCACATTCACTCACAAAGAAAGAAAGACAAGAGAAGTGAAGTTCCCGACGGCGAGTGTGCGATCTCGACGACGGTGAATCCAAGTTCCCAGGAGATAGGGAACTACGACATTGAACTCAAGGTGTAAGGTTCGATTTGTCTTATGCTTAGTTGAGATGTTCGTTTAGGAACAAGGCCGATTACTAGTGTTGCTCAAGTTAGGTAGAACTGTTAGGAACGGAGAAGTGTAAGTCTGCCTATGTAACTAGGGAACTTTCAATAAGATAAGGAGATCGTTCAAAATCCTCCAAGCGGAGGTAGAGGTTTACCCACACAACTAGTTGGTTGTTGTGGGGTTTCTCTATAAAGGAACTATGTCAATTGCATTCTGTTTACTTGCTTGTTTTTATACTTCCGCTGCCTTGGGAGCAACCTAACCGCCAGTTCCCAAGCTCTTGCATACCTTCTCATCACCATTTGGATCTTCAAAACCTTCAGGTTGTGTCATGTACACATCCTCTTCTAAAAAACCATTTAGAAAAGCGCTTTTGACATCCACTTGCCATATTTCATAGTCATAATATGCGGCAATAGCTAAGTTTATCCTAATGGATCTAATCATGACAACTGGTGAAAATGTCTCATCATAGTCTATACCATGAATCTGTCTAAAGCCTTTGGCAACTAGTCTTGCCTTGTAAACAGATACATTACCATCCTTGTCAGTTTTGAGTTTGAAAATCCATTTGCTTCCTATGGGTTTTACCCCATCTGGCAAATCTATCAAGTCCCATACTTGATTTTCAAACATCGAATCCATTTCGGACCTCATGGCCTCAAGCCATTTCTTGGAGTCTAGACCCCTCACTGCTTGCTTATAGGTACAAGGCTCACTATGTTCTAACATAAGAACATCAAGGTTTACATTCAAGATGAAATCGTTATAACAGCTTGGATGTTTGTTTTCCAAAAACTATCAACTCTTCCTCGACATCATATATGTCATCTTGTTGTTGAGTTTGTTGCACTTCATCTTGAACTAGTTCAATATGAATATTCCTCCCACTTGACTTATTGGAAATAAATTCTTTTTCCAAAAAGACACTATCCCTTGCAACAAACACTTTTTGCGCAGCGGGATTGTAGAAGTAGTATCCAAAACTACCTTTTGGATACCCTATAAAATAGCACTTATCTGATTTAGGGGCTAGCTTTTCAGTCTGTAAACGCTTTACATAAGCTTCACATCCCCATATTTTCAAAAAAGACAATTTTGGGACCTTCCCTGTCCATATCTCATATGGAGTTTTATCTACAGTCTTAGACGGAGTCCTGTTTAGTGTAAGTACGGCGGTTGTGAGGGCATATCCCCAGAAGGATACCGGAAGATCAGCAAAACTCATCATTGATTGAACCATGTCTAACAAGGTCCTGTTTCTCCTTTCAGACACACCATTTAGTTGTGGTGTTCCTGGAGTAGACAGTTGTGTTATTATACCACATTTTTTCAAATGATGATCAAATTCAAGACTCAAGTACTCACCACCACGATCTGATCGAAGTGCCTTTATTTTCTTGCTTATTTGAGTCTCTTCCTCATTTTGAAATATCCATATCTACTCATGTCATCAGTAAATGTGATGAAGTATCTATAGCCACCTCTAGCTTCTGTGCTCATTGGCCCACACACATCAGTATGTACAATGCCCAATAGCTCAGTAGCCCTTTCATTTGTACCTTTTAAAGGTGCCCTTGTCATCTTGCCCATAAAACATGACTCACATGTTTCAATGGATTCATAATCCATGTCTTTTAGAAGTCCATCTTTTTGGAGCTTCTTCCTGCGGTTAAGACTGATGTGACCCAAGCAACAATGCCATAGGTAGGCTTCACTCAAACTATTTGACTTTTTCCTTTTTGTGTTCATGTTAAAAGATTTTGATTTAATATTCAACACAAAAAGTCCATTACTCATTGGAGCACGAACATAGAAAATATCATTCTTAAAAACGGATATATTTCCATCTTTAATGCTAAAATCAAAACCTTCAGAATGTAATAATGCAACCGAAATAAGGTTCTTTGTAATGCAAGGAACAAAATAACAATTATTCAGTTCTAACATTAAACCAGAAGCTAAAGATAAACTAAAATCTCCTACGGTAAGTGCAGCGACACTTGCTCCATTTCCAACGCGCAGGTCTATCTCCCCTTTCTTAACTTGTTTCTTATTTCTTAGTCCCTGCACATATGAAATAATATGAGCACCACATACAGTATCTAATACCCAAGTAGGACCATTATCTAATGCGTGAACATTGGTTGTCATATTTTCAATAACATAAATACCTGAAGTGCTAGAACTCAAAGTCCCATTCTTATTCTCTTCTTGGTACTTAGGACAGTTTCTTTTCCAGTGTCCCTTGGCCTTGCAGTAGAAACAATCATGGTCTGCAGCCACCTTTGGCTTTTCACCTCCCTTAGATTTTGCAACTTGCTTTCCTTTCCCATGGAAATTGCTCTTGTTCTTGACCACTTTCTTGAACCCTTTCCCTTTGTTGACATTAAGAACTTCCTTCTTGTTGTCAGTAGGAGTATTCTGCTAAACAGCTTTGAGCATACCATGGAGTTCATTCAGGTTCTTCTTAATATCGTGCATATGGTAGTTCATCCTGAATGAGGCAAAACCATCGTGTAAGGAGTGCAAGACGATATATGTGGCCAACTCTTGGTCATATGGGGTTCCAAGCGACTCCATATGGCTAAAAAGACCGATCATGTCAAAAACATGAGGGCCTACTTGTTTTCCCTTCACAATCTTGCTATCCAGTATAGCCTTGTGAGTTTCATATCGTTCAATCCTAGCTTGTTCCTGAAACAACACTTTCAGGTTGGGGATGATAGTGTAGGCATCCTGGTGTTCAACCCCCTTTTGAAGATCAGGTTCCATGCCTGCTAGCATCAGACAAGTGACTGGAAAGGAATTACTCCTTAACTCCATTTCTGTTTTCTTCTCCTCATCTGATGAGGTGTCAGTGATAGTAGGGATAGGGGTTGTTAGGACATCCTCACGCCCTTCGGACCAGAGAATAATTCTCAGATTCCTTTCCCAATCGAGAAAGTTTGTTCCATTCAATTTGTTTTTCTCAACTATTGAGCGCAGGGTGAATTTCAAATTATCATTCGACATGATTTCTACAAAAGGAAACAACATGCAAAAGTTTTATGTTTGACATACACACATACTTAGTATTAAACATGCTTTAAAACAAGTAAATGCGCATTTTATTCAAATAAACGATTTATGTTCCTAATGAATAAAACGATTCCAAGATCTTATTCCAGACAAGACTCAACGTACTTTTGCACTGCCTTAAGTCATGTGTGTTCAAGGTAAGTAACAATTACTAATCATAACTCCTTATAATTCTTGGTTGATGATCCACATTCAATGTAGAAATCATCCCATACCTCAAGATCCAAAACTTTGCCTTTTGGTCTCTCGTTGGGTACTACCATATCAAGGTTTATGAACCCCCGTATAGATTCACACTCACTCAGTCCAAGATTATGGAAGAGCACCCTCACTTTTGTGAAGCCCATCCAGCCAAAAATCCAGAACTTAATGGGTTATGATATGGAAAGGCATTTCTCCAATTTACGTTAGGAAATTAAGTCTTTTTATTTGTCTTTTATTTATAAGTGAAAAAATATCATAAATAAAAACAATATAAAATTTTAAAACAAAGCATTCAAAACGCAATAATTGTGATCCTAGTATGGCCCCTACGATGTATAAAATAAAAATCTAATCTTCATAATATCTTCATCTTGTATCCTTCATGGATCTCCATCCTTTATTTACTTATGTCTTGTACTTCTTCTTGTATTTCAATTTTTAATTACTCTAATTGCAGAAATTAAATTACAACAAAACAAACAATGCGCAGATCGTGTACAAGAAAACATAATGATACACAGATCGTATTTATGGGTCATACTAGTCACCTTATGCAAGCAATATATCATAATATAAACAAGCATAATAATTAATCAAATAATCCATCTCATGAAAATCAATAATATATAGTATTAATAAAAATTAATCATCAAAGTGCATCTAATCGGACAAAAATGTATGATCAAGATATAATATCAAATATTTTATCTAATTTTAGTGGCAATTCCTAACTCCTTAGGAAACTCTATATCAGTAAAATCATAATATCACCTAATTAAACAAATAAGATCTTATCTTAATAAATATTAATTACCAACAAACAAGATAAATCATGATTATAATCTATCTTAGTTTAGTTCTTGTACGCATGAATCAAATCCAATTGTACCAACTCGGTGTCAGAAATTAAAACAATTTGAAACCCAATTTCAATTGTTTTTTTTCTTTATGTGAAATAATTTCAATGGTTCATTCGGTAGTCAGTACCGATCGATATTACAATTTAACTCCCAAGTTCATCCGTACAAAATAATTAATTCATGTGCTGACTCATGAAAAAAATTTCACGTAAAAATACAAAGGAAAAATCTCTATCTTATTGTAATAAATTCTCAACGCACACAAAATCATGCTTGAAAATTACTTTTAACTTTTAAGCATGCAGAGATAATTTTTTTTAATTCTTATAAGAGATCAAATCTCAACATTTGTACGTAAGGACAAAAATTGACAATATCTCGACACCGATAATTATATATTTTAGTTTAATCATATAATTAACAGATACACAAACTAGCAATTAGTCCGATTAATTAAAACTCTTTTCAATCAAGCTCAAAGATCTATATACCAAATTTATCAATTTGAATCCAAATATGCATCAAGATCAACTTATTGATCAATTGATTCTATCAAAATATGCAAGAAGCTCTAATACCAATTGAAGGTTTATTAGATGTGTTAAGCAGAATTTCAGATCATATCTAAACATCTAATCGTAGGATCTTCATGCATAATTTATAGATCAATCATTGTTAATCGGAAATACATGTTGATACGTGAACCAGATCTAATCGAGTAGGAGCCAAAGATATGAGAGTCCCACGTGTTGCTCCTCTAGTTGGTCCACACGAGCCTGGTCTAGATCGCCTTTGACTTCAACTGCTAGGACGAAGAACAATGGAGAGCACGAAAATGGAGAGGATAAAGCCAGAAGGAAAATCAATCAATATGAGGAGAGTCAATCCCGTTTAAATATCAATCTCATCCTCAATTGTAATATCTCCTCATAATTAAGGAATAATGAATTTTGGAGGAGTTACAAAAGCCTTTCAAATGTAACATTCATCCAAAATGTAACTCCTTCTCCATTCATTACACCCCACTTAATTATTTATTTATTTCACAAATAAATCTTATCTCATTACTATTAGCATATATCCAATATATATATATATATATTAATAATATAAACCATCTTTCATCTTGATCTAGTCTGTCAACTCTTAGTGTGTGACCGCATAGGACCCGATAATAGCCATGGGTTTAACCCATTTAACCCCATTAATCGTAGTTGGCTTCTAGCAAAGCACTGCGACTACTAAGATAATCAGATTAAATTATATCCGTTAATTATCCTATCCAAGTTTTAGTCATTGCATATTAAATTAAAGGACACAATTTGTTCAATTATGCTGCTCGCTATGCAAAAGCAGGAGTACGTATTAAACATTAAATTTCATTCTTAAACATTGCACTTGTACATCGTTGATTGTTAATTGTGAGTATATAATTAAATGGCATAAAGGGCACACAAATAATGGGAATATGGGATTTTAATGGATGGCTTCTTACATGTATAGGCACTTGACATTATAAGAGGGTACTACAAAGAAGCAATCTGGTGCCACCAAAGATACGTACCAAGCTATGAGGAATACATCACAAATGATGCCAGGATCACATCCGTCGGCCAAATAGTGCCTACCTCAACCATGCTGGGAATGGAACCAGAAATCGCAAATGAAAAAGCATTCGAGTGGAACGACAATCCTGTTCCTCGAGTGATAAGTGTAATATCCGCGATATTCCAAGCTTTTTATAATATAATATTTATTATCAATTTTTTTTCTCTAATTAAAAAGGAGAATTTCTAAATATCAAATTAACTTCTATTATTCTCTTTTAAAAGAGATTATCAAGAAAGTTGAAATAGATAAAATTTTAATAAAATAACTTGAGGGGCATAGTTTAATAAAGTGAGGAAAATTAATAGAAAGAGCATTAATAAAAAATAATGTCTTTTAGAGATTAATTTTATTCTATAAAATAAATTACATAAAAGCCTAAAAATCTAGTTACAAGCTTAGTAAAAAGAGTGCAAGAGCCGGGACTTGAACCCGAGACCTCTTGCCACTCTACCTACACGCCCCACACTCTCATACGCTAGACCAATTGCACTTTCTTACTACAGCACACCATTCTTATTATCTTATATCAATTTAATCTCCTTCTTCTACAAAAAAAAATAGACATCAGACTATGTCTAATGTGATTTATGTAGATTGGACTCCCTCCCAATGCATGTCCATGGAAGCTTCCTCCACCTCCTTCTTGCTTGCTAGACCACTCTTATGACCTCACCTCTCATCACCATGGAAGAAGCACACCAAAGACCAATGGGTGATCACCTCCTCCTCCTCCATTGGTGCAATCACCATGGCATGGATCCATAGCTTCATCCAAGTTGCCTATAAAAGGCCTCCTATTCATCCATTCTTCTCACACACTTCACTCTCCTCTACCTCTCCTAGCAATTGCACTATCAAGCTTCAAAAATCAGCCATCCTCCAATTTGTTTTTCCCCATTAAAACACCACAAAAACACCACAAATCTCCTCCTTCTCTCCCTTGGAAGCCGCCGGCCACCACTAGTACGCTGTCGCCGAGCCACCGACGACTGCCGCCCGCCACGCCGGAGCCGCCGCCGTCCCTTGCCGCGCCGCCCTGCCGCCGGTCCTCCTCCCCTGCATTCTCCTCCAGTGTTCTGTAAAAACAGAATACAGAAGTATATAATCCTAAACCTAAATTCTATTTATTTTATGCATTTATAAAGTTATTAAAGCTTTTATAGATTATTAGAATTTAATTCAGAAAAATCAGAAATAAAAATATTTGAAGTGAGATCTTGTTAGTTGAAAGCTAGAAACAAATTTGTTTTACCATGGTAACTTAAACTTAATAAAACAAATAGATAAATGTTATTGAATTTATTAGGAGCATGCCCAATCATATTATAAATAGGTTTTTATAAAATAATTATAGCTTACAAAATTATAATTTATATTGTCATCTTTGATCATATAAGAATTCTAGAAGTTGTTATGCATGTACTAAACTATAGAATATATCATATTTATAAATTTGATCATAATAAATAGATTTAGGAAATAAATCCTTTACTCAATAAAAATATTAAGTTAGCATACTTTTAAGTGTACGAACTACTACAAAATAAGGACTTCTAGAAATATGTACATATGTGATTTTAGTTATAACATATGATGGTGATCTAGGTCTTAGTATAAATAAAATGAATGGTTGAGAGACATTATAAAAATAATATTATTTTCAAAACATGAATACATAGACTATGCTATGACCTTGGATGTTGTTTTAGGAAGATATAATATTAACGAATGAATATATTACTAAAGTCACATATGAGCAAAATATTAGTTTAAAAATCTCTAAGTGTAGAGTTTTGTCACAAGACATAAGTTTTAGGTTAAATATATTAAGTGGGATATTACAAATATTTTAGGATATTATTATAGCATAAGTGACTTATATGGAAAGAAATCCTTTAGATATAAGGAAGATATTATTTTATAAACTAAAATATTATAATAATAGACTATAATTATGAGGTGGGATATCTATAAGTCATGAACATAATTTTTACAAGACATGAGGATATTAAAGTCTATGATTAGAGATATTTTATAAGTATTATAATATAAAAGGATTATAGGAATAATATAAATAAGGATATTGTGATATACAGTAATATTAGTAAGTTACTTTATAAAGATAATAGAAATTTCTAGTTATGGAAACTTCCATATAAAGGAACTATAAACATGACAACTTTATTTAATGAGTATTATGTAAGTAATACAATTCTATTAAGAAGATATTAGTATTAAAGTATGCTAGATAAGGGAGACAATATTCTAAGGTTCACCAAGAATAAACGGGAATTTAAAAGTAATAATTTAACTAACATAAATAAGTAAAAAGGATTATTTTAATAATTATTGTAATAAAGGTTTTTTTCCGAATAATAAGGATATTACGAAACTAAAATAATAATAAAGGAATATTATTATTTTAAGGAAAATAACTTTCTAAATTATTATTTTAATAATTTAGAAACTCAAACCCTCTTATAAAAATATTATAAGAGGTAATCCGAACTCTAGAAGAAAAATCGTGTTTTTGAGCCTTTTCGTAAATTCCGTATCATTAGGTCGGAATCCTCGCTCGTAGTAGGGAATCGCCTAAGTTTCGTCAAAGCTCGTTGCTAAAACTCGTTACGCTAAGGCAAGTGGAATTTCCCTTGTGCCCTTTTATATCCGTCTATATGATATTTCTCGATGTTGGGAACGACTTGTATGCTTAAATAAAAATGAACCTAGGAAATATCGATTGTTAGAAATAACGACTATTGTTAGCATAGATTACTTTATATATTCCTTGTTAGGATTATTTATGCTAGTGTGGTTATTATCTTGATTGTTACGATCTCGCTTCGAGATCAACGTCGAACTAGTGAGGGGCGTGGAATAGCCAACGCCTCTACATAACCCCACTAAGTCGTAAGTGCCTACGCGTTTGAAGTACGACTTTTGGGATCATGGATCACATCCGCTCCGATTGCGAGGGATGAGCGCACTCTAGCTAAGTGCCGGGAAACGGAGTTTTCCCTCGGGTGGCTCGGATTATCCGTGTCCCACCACACTCTCTTTTAAATCATAAATGAAATCGAACGTCTTTTGTCGCTAAATAAGATTAGTGCCAAGGCACAATTAAGATACCAAAACCGGACCGGTCTCAAATGATCGCTCCGGCTCTCGGTCCGCTTAGGGCGCGAGAGGTTTCTGACCCGCTGGAATAAATTAACGTTCCCAACATACTTTCAATTCTAAAGAAGATTACAATCTAGTAGTACTTCTCTTGCTCATCAAGCTATCCCTTTTGGATATGCTATCGCCCTCTTTCGTACCTTTAGCTCCTCATAAACAAGCTCATCGTAAACACAACCCGTTTCTCTCTTTCGCCAATAAGTTGAAATTACCGAATTACCCTCGGGAAGTTCTATTCCCGCTTGCTTAGTCTCCTAGACTAATTCTTCTTTCCGCATGTTTTCCTGGCATTCTATCGCCCCTCGCGAATTATGTCAGATCCAGGAAACCATAGCAAGGCGTGAAGTGAAGAGAAGTGAAGGGAGTTCAAGATCGCTCAAGATGTACTTATATTTCCATTTTGGTTTAAATATCGCTTTATCTCAAAGACATGATGGTTTTGGTATTTGTTTTCAAGTAATTTTAAATGTGAAGACAATGTAAGACATTTTGTAAGAACTAAGTCTCCCTCGGGAGCATGCTATTCTATTTATGAATTATGTTTATTCCGCATTTTTATGTTCTATATCATTCTAAAAGCTTTGGGTGACTTTGGACGGTAAAATCCGAGGTCACTGGCGGTAATACCCAATGTTGCAAAATAGGGGTGTTATAATTATGGTATCAGAGCTAAACGTTTTGTTTTAAAACCGAAAAGTTTTAAAACCGAAAATTTTCGAAAACCAAGAACTTTTAAAACCTTAACTTTTTACTTCCGCTATTCAAGACTTTCAATCATAGAAAATTTCCTCCTATATTACTTGAAGAGAACTTAGGATTAATAATTTTCCCTCTTGAAACTTCTTAGCTAAGAAAAACCTTATACCTTCACCTTAGAAAACTTATACCCTCATACTAGAAAACTTGATTAGTAATCACAAAACTCATTTCGTAAATTCAAAAAGTTAAAAGAGAAAACCTTAGAACCTTAATAGGGGCAAGAAAATGAAAAACATAAAGTAAAATATTGATTTAATAATTTTCAATATTTTGACTTCATTCACTACGTCTTCCTTTCATAGAAACTAAGGAGGTTCTATAATAACGCCTTTTCTTTTTCTTTCTTTCCTCAGAAAAACCATGGCTAGCCCGAACCACAACCACCTTGAAAACCATATCGACGGAGCCAACTTTGGGATGCAAGACCCGAACCCGTACTTCCCCTATATTGACGAGGATGGTCACCTCGGGGTCAATATGGAAATTGACCAAGTCGGGGAGCCGTGGGAGGAGTCGGAAGAAGATCCTGAGGAAGATCCTAACCTTCCCATAGAGCTACCGGAAGATGATCCAGCACCCGTCGATTTGCCCCCATCACCCGTGTACGAGACCGAGGACTACCCCTCGGAAGATGAAGAGATGGAACCGGGCTATGAACCCGAAGACTTCTCCGACGAGGAGAACGAGGAGTTGGTGCCTGAGTACCAACAAGATGGGGACATACCCGAACATGATTTTGAGCATGGGGAAGAGGACGAGTTCGATGATGAGGAGTTGGAGCTACTGTGGCAGGCATAAGCAGATTGGGACGCTATGAACGAAGCGTTGGAAGAAGAAGACGAAGACGGGGTGGTAATCGACCCAGAAACACCACCACCACCGCCGCCAACAAGCCCCGAGTGGGAATATGTTCCTCCGGCCCCGATGCCCCCTATGATCGATGTCCCGAGAGTCATGCCGAGGATGGAGGTTATCTCACCTCCACGGGCGACCGAGCCCGAAGGGCCGATGCCGCCGATGAGACATTTTTGGTGTCACGAGGACGAGGAGCTCTTACGACAGCTCCAATCGATGAATGTCGATCACTCCGAGGAGAGACGCTATGGCCCGCCCTCTCTATTCGAGCGGGCAAGACAGGCGCCTAGGGATGTACAGATGGAAGGATTCACCACTTGGATGGAGGGGGAATCATCCAACCGCCAGGCTCGTCATCCCTTGGTCAACGCTCCCCCACCATCTGGCGTGGTACCCACCAGAAGTTGGAGGGTGAACCGTGGCCATCTTCAGAGCCACCAAAGAGAGTGGATATGGGAGACGGAAAGGGAGCGAGAGGAAAGGCTCCAACACCGGATTTGCATCACGGAGCTACAGGCTCGCGAAAACCGTCGCCACCGCAGGATCGAGCAGGCCAACATCCTCCTTAGCAACGACACGGGGATCATAGACGAGACCCTCTTCGAGGAAGGATTCCTCGATGCATACGCCGACCGTATTTAGATTTCCTTAGGGTTGTATTTCTCTTTTCAAGAAGTGAGCATAGACCACTTCTTTCGACTTCATTTTGTCTTTAGGAAGTCGAAGCGGCTTAGTTTCCTTTTCTAGTTGAAACGGCTTAAGTTATAAAAGCCTTGTACTCTCTATTATGAACCTATTAATGAAGTTCATCTTTTTAACTATTAGAACTTGATTTATCTATTCCTTCTTCATACTACACCGAATTAACAAGTAGAAACAAACCCAAAACCTTCAGATGGTCAACACAAGAGCTACTAATCGCAGTACCACTAAACCTAGAGATGGCAATGACGATGGCGAGTCCGAAGCCCGAAGAGAGCCAGGAGTGAACCCACCTCATGCACCAGTAGCGCCAATTGCATTCAACGCAGAAATTGTGAATGCACTACGCACTCTTGTACAACAATTGATACGAGAAGAGATTCCTGCCGCGGTCCCGAAACCCGTGGACCCCGAAGCACCAAACGTGGTGCCGGAAGAAGTGCAAGAAGAAGTAGATCAAACGGTTGAGGTGGTTCCCGTGAAGCGAAATGTGGTCAGCTTCACTGAGGGGATCAAGGCTTTCAATGCTATGAAGCCTGACTTGTACGACGGAACCGGGGACCCGTCAGGAGTACAATACTGGTTTTCTCATGTGGAGAGGCTTCTCCGCAATATACCCTGTGCTTAAGCAGACAAGGTGCACATGGCTGCACTGAAATTGAAGGGTGAAGCAGGTGAATGGTGGGAAAGCTCTAGCTTATCTAGCCGTCCGGATCTGAGTTGGGCTATGTTCAGAGATAAGACGATGTTCCGCTTCTTCACGGAATCCATGCGAGAGGAAAAATTAGACGAGTTGCACTCCCCAAAGTTGCATGGACTAAATGTGCTTGAGAGAGCCAAGAAGTTCAACCACCTCCTGCAATATGCTAAAGAGGAGATCACCACGGAAAAGCAGAAGATCAAGCACTTTCACCGCTGGATGAGCGACCACATCAAGCCTTGGATGGCAAACCGCTCCTTCAACACTTTGGAGGAGTACGTAGATCATGCTCATCGGATGGAGACGACCTTAAAAGTTCTGGAGCGCAAGAAATTCGGTGGAGGAAAGCCTCACCACTCCAGCCACAGTGGGTTTAAGAGGCCTGCATCTCCCCAAGGCTCTCAATGGTCAAAGAAGAGCAAGCTTAAAGCTTCATCAGCAGGATCAAGACCTGGCCCTAGGACTGAATCTGTGAGGCCCCCGCTCATCTGCCACAACTGTGCATAACCCGGCCACATAAACCGGAAATGTCCCAAACCTCTCAAGAAGTGCTTCAACTGCAACAAGGATGGACATCTCCAACAGTTCTGCAGGCGGCCAGCCAATTCCACAATCAAAACCACTCGAACGCTGTGACCCAACGACCGCAAGCATCAAACAAGCCAGCGGGAACTACATCCGTCCAATCCACGGCCAATCAGAAGAACAAAGGGCCTATGCATTCCCAGAGTCAAGGACAGAGATTGTACGAGATGTGCACCACAGATAAGCCTGAAGAACCTACCTGCCAAGGTACTCTTCATATCCGCTCTAAAGATGTGTTTATACTCTTCGATTCCGGTGCTTCGCATTCCTTCATATCCGAAAAGTGTGTAGAACTCTTAGGATTAGACAATCTCGAGAAGTGTGAACCGTTCATCGTAAATCTTCCAAATGGGGAAACGATAATAGGGGTAAGACAATTAGCTAAGTTCCCCTTGTGCATTCAAGGAGGAAACTTTCCTTCCAACTTGATATGTATCCCCATGGATCCTTATGACATCATTCTCGGAAGAGATTGGTTGTCTCTGCATGGAGCAATAATTGACTTCTACACCCGAACTTTGACCATCAACTCGGGAGGAAAACACGTTTGCAAGTTCAAAGGGAAACGTGAAGAAGAAAATGGAAAAATAATCAATGCCATGAAAGCCGGAAAGCTGCTTCGTCAAGGCTGCGTTGGGTATCTTTGCTACCTCGAGCAGACGGAGAAGAAGGTGTTAGATATTCAAGAAATCCCGATAGCCAAAGAATTTCCCGATGTTTTCCCTGAAGAACTCCCTGGATTACCTCCTCGACGAGAAGTCGAGTTTTCAATAAGCCTCGAGCCGGGAACCGCACCAATCTCTAAAGCCCCTACAAGATGGCTCCACTAGAGATGAAAGAGCTCAAGAAACAGCTTGAAGAACTACTTGAGAAAGGTTACATCCGACCGAGTGCCTTGCCATGGGGAGCCCCGGTGCTGTTCGTAAAGAAGAAGGATGGTACCTTCCGCTTGTACATCGACTACAGAGAATTGAACAAGGTCACCATTAAGAAAAGTATCCTCTTCCAAGGATAGACGATCTCTTAGATCAACTACGAGGTGCAAAAGTTTTCTCCAAGATCGACCTAAGGTCAGGATATCACCAGCTTCGGATCCGTGAAGAAGACATTCCGAAGACCGCTTTTCGCACCCGCTATGGCCACTACGCATTTGTGGTGATGCCTTTCGGACTGACCAATGCACCTGCGGTATTCATGGACTTGATGCACAAATGCTTCCATGAATACCTCGACAAGTTTGTCATCGTCTTTATTGATGACATCCTAATCTACTCCGGGAACCAAGCAGAACATGAAGGACACCTCCGAACTGTGCTACAGATCCTAAGGCACAACCAGCTCTATGCCAAACTGTCCAAGTGTGACCTTTGGCTTACGGAAGTGGCTTTTCTAGGCCACGTCATCAATCAAGACGGAGTTATGATGGACCCAAAGAAGATTGAAGCAGTCTCAGAATGGAAGCAACCGAAGAATGTAAAGGAAATTCGCAGCTTCCTAGGACTCGCAGGGTACTATCGAAGATTCGTCGAAGGGTTTTCGAAGATCGCCCTTCCCATGACGAAGTTACTCCGAAAGACCCACAAGAAGTTTGTGTGGGATGAAAAATGTGAGGAAAGCTTCCAGGAACTCAAGAGGCGCCTCATGAGTGCACCAATATTAACTCTTCTCGATGGACACGACGGTTATGTGGTCTACAGTGATGCTTCCAAACAAGGTTTGGGATGTGTGCTCATGCAGAATGGGAAAGTGATCGCCTATGCATCAAGGCAACTCAAGGTGTATGAAGTAAATTATTCGACGCACGACCTCGAATTGGCAGTGGTAGTGTTCGCCTTAAAGATTTGGCGACACTACTTGTACGGGGTTAAGTGTCAGATCTACACGGACCACAAAAGTTTGAAGTATGTGTTCACACAAAAGGAACTGAACATGAGGCAGAGAAGATGGTTGGAACTACTGAAAGACTACGACATAGAGCTACTCTATCATCCAGGAAAATCTAACGTCGTAGCAGACGGTGTCAGTCGAAAGACACAACAAGAGGGCATGATAACAATGTTAACCGCCCAACCAGAGTTGCAGCAAGAACTCATCAGAGAAGGCATTGAGGTTTGGTTCGGAAGACAACAAGGATGTCTAAATACATTGGAAATCCAATCCGAATTGATTGCAGAAATCAAGGAGAAGCAGACAGACGACATCATGTTGATCAGATTCAGTGGCGAAGTGCAAGAAGGCAAGGCACCTGGATTCGTCATTCAAGATGACGGTTCCCTTTGGTTCCAAAATCGGATTTGTGTGCCAGATGTGGACGAGCTTCGAAAGATCATCCTGAAAGAAGCCCACTCATTTGCCTATTCAGTACATCCAGGAGCAAGTAAAATGTACAAGGATGTACGTAGAAGTTTCTGGTGGCCAATCATGAAGCAAGATGTCGCAAAGTTTATATCTAAGTGTTTGGTTTGCCAGAAGGTAAAGATTGAGAACAGAAGACCCGAAGGAAAATTGCAATCCCTTCCTGTGCCAGAATGGAAATGGGAAGACATAGCAATGGACTTCGTGACCGACCTACCAAAGACTCAAAAGCAAAAAGATGCTATCTGGGTCATCGTGGATCGGCTTACCAAGAGTGCTCACTTTATTCCTATTCAGAAGAAATGGAAAGTTCCAAAGCTAGCAACAGTCTTCGTCAAGGAAATAGTCTGCCTCCATGGGACCCCAAAGACAATCATCTCCGATCGAGACGGTCAATTCATGGCCTCTTTCTGGAAAGGACTACATAAAGGCATGGGTACTGAACTGAAATTCAGCACAACATTTCATCCTCAAATCGACCGTCAATTGGAAAGGACCATCCAAACTCTTGAGGATATGCTACGAGCCTGCGTGCTAGACCGCACAACAAGCTGGGATGACATCTTACACCTCATAGAGTTTAGTTACAACAATAGCTGGCATTCCACCATCAAGATGGCTCCCTTTGAAGCCTTGTACGGCCGAAATGTCGCTCTCCGCTCTGTTGGGACGATAACGCCGACAAGATTCTCCTAGGTCCCGATCTAATAGAGAAAACTGCCTCCGAAGTTGCCCGCATCCGTCAAAGAATGTTGACCGCTCAGAGTCGACAGAAGTCTTATGCAGACCTGAAGAGACGAGACATCGAGTTTGCCGTAGGGGATAAAGTTTTTGTCAAAGTATCTCCTTCAAAGGGCGTGTTCCGCTTGGGAAGCGAGGCAAGCTTAACCTTCGGTATGTAGGACCCTTCGAAATCCTAGAAAGAGTCGGCAAGCTGGCCTATCGAGTTGCTTTACCGCCATCTGCTCATCCTGTGCACAATGTATTCCACGTGTCGCTCTTAAGAAAGTATGTGCCCGACGAATCCCACGTGATCAATTTCGACGATGTCGAAATCCAATCGGATGGCACATACGAAGAGAGACCGATCAAGATCGTAGAGCACCGAATCAAGCAATTGCCCAACAAAGAAGTATCTTTAGTCCGTGTACTCTGGTCCAAGGATGGCATCGAAGGTACAACTTGGGAAACCTGGGAAACCGAGCAAGACATGCAGAGGCGTTTCCCAGAGTTAATGTCTTCTTGAACACCACTAGTGTAATCCTTTTAAGGGGGTACTAGACCCATAGAATCCTCGCAAGTCTTGAGCTGTAATTGCTTTTGTCTCTACATCTTGGTACTGCCCTATTTTTCTCTAAGTTTCGGAGACGAAACTTATTTAAGGGGGTACTATTGTAATATCTACGATATTCCAAGCTTTTTATAATATAATATTTATTATCAATTTTTTTTCTCTAATTAAAAAGGAGAATTTCTAAATATCAAATTAACTTCTATTATTCTCTTTTAAAAGAGATTATCCAGAAAGTTGAAATAAATAAAAATTTAATAAAATAACTTGAGGGGCATAGTTTAATAAAGTGAGGAAAATTAATAGAAAGAGCATTAATAAAAAAAATAATGTCTTTTAGAGATTAATTTTATTCTATAAAATAAATTACATAAAAGCCTAAAAATCTAGTTACAAGCTTAGTAAAAAGAGTGCAAGAGCCGGGACTTGAACCCGAGACCTCTTGCCACTCTACCTACACGACCCACACTCTCATCCGCTAGACCAATTGCACTTTCTTACTACATCACACCATTCTTATTATCTTATTTAATCTCCTTCTTCTACAAAAAAAATAGACATCAGACTATGTCTGATGTGATTTATGTAGATTGGACTCCCTCCCAATGCATGTCCATGGAAGCTTCCTCCACCTCCTTCTTGCTTGCTAGACCACTCTTATGACCTCACCTCTCATCACCGTGGAAGAAGCACACCAAAGACCAATGGGTGATCACCTCCTCCTCCTCCATTGGTGCAATCACCATGGCATGGATCCATAGCTTCATCCATGTTGCCTATAAAAGGCCTCCTATTCATCCATTCTTCTCACACACTTCACTCTCCTCTACCTCTCCTAGCAATTGCACTATCAAGCTTCAAAAATCAGCCTTCCTCCAATTTGTTTTTCTCCATTAAAACACCACAAATCTCCTCCTTCTCTCCCTTGGAATCCGCCGGCCACCACCAGTCCGCTGCCGCCGAGCCACCGACGACTGCCGCCCGCCACGCCGGAGCCGTCGCCGTCCCTTGCCGCGCCGCCCTGCCGCCGGTCCTCCTCCCATGCATTCTCCTACAGTGTTCTGTAAAAACAGAATACATAAGTATATAATCCTAAACCTAAATTCTATTTATTTTATGCATTTATAAAGTTATTAAAGCTTTTATAGATTATTAGAATTTAATTCAGAAAAATCAGAAATAAAAATATTTGAAGTGAGATCTTGTTAGTTGAAAGCTAGAAACAAATTTGTTTTACCATGGTAACTTAAACTTAATAAAACAAATAGATAAATGTTATTGAATTTATTAGGAGCATGCCCAATCATATTATAAATAGGTTTTTATAAAATAATTATATATAGCTTACAAAATTATAATTTATATTGTCATCTTTCATCATATAAGAATTCTAGAAGTTGTTATGCATGTACTAAACTATAGAATATATCATATTTATAAATTTGATCATAATAAATAGATTTAGGAAATAAATCCTTTACTCAATAAAAATATGAAGTTAGCATACATTTAAGTGTAATAACTACTACAAAATAAGGACTTCTAGAAATATGTACATATGTGATTTTAGTTATAACATATGATGGTGATCTAGGTCTTAGTATAAATAAAATGAATGGTTGAGAGACCTTATAAAAATAATATTATTTTCAAAACTTGAAGACATAGACTATGTTATGACCTTGGATGTTGTTTTAGGAAGATATAATATTAACGAATGAATATATTACTAAAGTCACATATGAGCAAAATATTAGTTTAACAATCTCTAAGTGTAGAGTTTTGTCACAAGACATAAGTTTTAGGTTAAATATATTAAGTGGGATATTACAAATATTTTAAGATATTATTATAGCATAAGTGACTTATATGGAAAGAAATCCTTTAGATATAAGGAAGATATTATTTTATAAACTAAAATATTATAATAATAGACTATAATTATGAGGTGGGATATCTATAAGTCATGAATATAATTTTTACAAGACATGAGGATATTAAAGTCTATGATTAGAGATATTTTATAAGCATAATATAAAAGGATTATAGGAATAATATAAATAAGGATATTGTGATATATAGTAATATTAGTAAGTTACTTTATAAAGATAATAGAAATTTCTAGTTATGGAAACTTCCATATAGAGGAACTATAAACATGACAACTTTATTTAATGAGTATTATGTAAGTAAATACAATTCTATTAAGAAGATATTAGTAATAAAGTATGCTAGATAAGGGAGACAATATTCTAAGGTTCACCAAGAATAAACGGGAATTTAAAAGTAATAATTTAACTAACATAAATAAGTAAAAAGGATTATTTTAATAATTATTGTAATAAAGGTTTTTTCGAAATAATAAGGATATTACGAAACTAAAATAATAATAAAGGAATATTAATATTTTAAGGAAAATAACTTTCTAAATTATTATTATAATAATTTAGAAACTCAAACCCTCTTATAAAATATTATAAGAGAAAATCCGAACTCTAGAAGAAAAATCGTGTTTTTGAGCCTTTTCGTAAATTCCATATCATTAGGTCGGAATCCTCGCTCGTAGTAGGGAATCGCCTAAGTTTCGTCAAAGCTCGTTTCTAGAACTCGTTACGCTAAGGCAAGTGGAATTTCCCTTGTGCCCTTTTATATCCGTCTATATGATATTTCTCGATGTTGGGAACGACTTGTATGCTTAAATAAAAATGAACCTAGGAAATATCGATTGTTAGAAATAACGACTATTGTTAGCATAGATTGCTTTATTTATTCCTTGTTAGGATTATTTATGCTAGTGTGGTTATTATCTTGATTGTTACGATCTCGCTTCGAGATCAACGTCGAACTAGTGAGGGGCGTGGAATAGCCAACGCCTCTACATAACCCCACTAAGTCGTAAGTGCCTACGCGTTTGAAGTACAACTTTTGGGATCATGATCCCATCCGCTCCGATTGCAAGGAGGGATGAGCGCACTCTAGCTAAGTGCCGGGAAACGGAGTTTTTCCTCGGGTGGCTCGGATTATCCGTGTCCCACCACACTCTCTTTTAAATCATAAATGAAATCGAACGTCTTTTGTCGCTAAATAAGATAAGTGCCAAGGCACAATTAAGATACCAAAACCGGACCGGTCTCAAATGATGGCTCCGGCTCTCGGTCCGCTTAGGGCGCGAGAGGTTTTTGACCCGCTTGAATAAATTAACGTTCCCAACATACTTTCAATTCTAAAGAAGACTACAATCTAGTAGTACTTCTCTTGATCATCAAGCTATCCCTTTTGGATATGCTATCGCACTCTTTCGTACCTTTAGCTCCTCATAAACAAGCTTATCGTAAACACAACCCGCTTCTCTCTTTCGCCAATAAGTTGAAATTACCGAAGTACCCTCGGGAATTTCTATTCCCGCTTGCTTAGTCTCCTAGACTAATTCTTCTTTCCGCATGTTTGTCTGGCATTCTATCGCCCCTCGCGAATTATGTCAGATCCAGGAAACCATAGCAAGGCGTGAAGTGAAGAGAAGTGAAGGGAGTTCAAGATCGCTCAAGATGTACTTATATTTCCATTTTGGTTTAAATATCGCTTTATCTCAAAGACATGATGGTTTTGGTATTTGTTTTCAAGTAATTTTAAATGTGAAGACAATGTAAGACATTTGGTAAGAACTAAGTCTCCCTCGGGAGCATGCTATTCTATTTATGAATTATGTTTATTCCGCATTTTTATGTTTTATATCAATTCTAAAAGCCTTGGGTGACTTTGGACGGTAAAATCTGAGGTCATTGGCGGTAATACCCAATGTTGCAAAATAGGGGTGTTACAATAAGAGGCGTGGAGGTTGTTGGTCGTGTGATGGATGACATTGTGACTCACCAGATATCATCTATATATCTAATATAATCTAATCATTATCATCCATATATATAAAGTCTCTTTTATATATATTTTGGATACTTGGATTAGGAGGAGCAAAAGCGTGGTCTTCATGTTGCATTTGTAGTTGAATGCTACATGCATGAGCACAGAGTAAGTAGAGATGAAGCGTTGGCCGGGCTCCGACAAAAAATAAAAGACGCATGGAAAGATATGAACGAGGATATATGCATCAAGCCAATCCCCGTGTCTTCATGTATCCTCGACATGCCCTTCAACATTGGTAGGCTGGTGGATTCCCTCTACAAGGACATGGATGGATACACTTATTCTGCAAAAGTCATGAAAAACGAAGCTCTTTTGCTCTACTCAGAAGCTTTTGACATATAAATACCTATATATCTTATACGACAGGGGCTGAGTTGCAGTCTACGGCCTCAAGACCCGTTTGAGAATGTCGACGACCTGCTCGGCTTAAGAAAAATTATTAGTATTTTCTTAATTAATGTACGTAAGTTTTTTAAATAGAGTTTACAGACTCTTTAATGTGTTTTCCTTTCGGTTCTTTCCCATGATACTTTTATTGAACCGATTGTGCAGTTGTTATAAATACTCTTAATTAGATTATCTTGGAATAATCAGAAAGAATTATTATTTTGCCCTAATTCCCTTCTCTGTTCTCTTCTCCTCATCTCCTCTCCCTAGTCGATTGGCTCTTCTTCTTCTGTTCTCTCAATTTCACTCTTGTTCTACAGATATTGGTACTAGCACGATAAGTGTTAACGTATCAACTAGCACAACGATCCTAGATGTTGTGGACCGACTGTCCAAATATGCCCATTTTGGCACTTTGGGCACCAATTATGATGTCGTGAACGTTGCTTCTTTGTATGTAGACACTAAAAGAAAATCCGTTTATTGCAACGAAAAAATTTTCGTTGCAAAAATTATCTTTGGGCAATGAATTTAAAGAGTTGTTGCTAATGTTTGTTACAATAAATAAAAAATTCACTTCCCTCCATTTCTATATGTGTCGCCCCCTATTAATATTTGAGATAATGTTAGGCAAAAAAACTACTCGTTGCAAAAAATGGATAACACACATTGTAACATATGGTGTCGTTGCGAAACCTATTTTAAATTTATGGCACATGGTTTTTGCAAAATAAAGAAAATAAATAATAATAATAATAATAATAATAATAATAATAATGTGTTTCATGAACTAGATTGTCGTCAACACCATGGCATACTGGCCTCGATTTTGTTAGATCGGGGTGCTATCTTTACTAGTACTTTTTGGAAGAAATTGCATCGTTTGAGCAGCACCACGCTGCGCCATACATAGTATAGCCTGTCACCCTCAAACGGATGGCCAAACCGAAGTAAAGAATCGGGGTTTGGAACAATATTTGTGGGCGTTCACTCATGCCCAACTGTCGCATTGGGCTGCCATTTTGCCTTGGGCTGAGTTAGCTTTGAATTTACGTACCACGAGGGACTTAAAATGACATCATTTCATGCATTTAATGGGCAAAAACCGCCCCCAATTATATGCCCCACGCAACCGTCGAGCCTTACACTACACCATTCTGAAGATTTAGCGACCATAATTTAGCGACCACAAAATATGGTCGCTAATTAGCGACCACATAGACGCCAATGGTCGCTAATCTGGTCGTCAAAACGGGGAAAAAAATAAAACCAAATTAGCGACCATGTGTTCGCTAACGAGGGCGTCCACGTGGTCGTCGGGCCTTTATAGTCACAATAAGTGCGCGGGGAAATTTCCCACCAACACGTAGCGACCATATGGTCGCTAAATGTAGCGACCATATGGTCGCTACATTCATAACTCGATCATTTTCGCGACCATATGGTCGCTACATTTAGCGACCATTTGGTCTCCATAAGGCTAGCGACCACATGGTCGCAACATATAGCGACCAGTTGGTCGCTGACATAAAGCAGATGTTTTGGCGCGCGACATCAATTTTGGCGGGTAATATCCCGCGTTTTTTGCGACCACTTGGTCGCTAAAAACAGTAATCGGTAAAATTGTCGCCATTTCAGCATATATACCTAGATTGTAAAAACTTCACTCTCATTCTGCTTCAATACAACCTCATACATACATAGCTCTCTTCCAAAATATTCACAAAAGAAAGAAACAATCAACCACATCTCTGAATTGATTCTAGGAAGATATCCCGTCAATTTTTACCGACAATCTCACTAAAGGTATGTATTTAAATCTTATTCCTAATATTTCACTCCGTCATTATATTATTTTAGACAAATATTGTCGGTAGAAAGTTTTTATTTATATAATTATAAGAGATTGTGTTGTAGAATTTAGCCACATATAGCATATAGCAATTGGTTATGTTATATATGTGTGTTCTGATATACTGTATGTGGCGACCATATGGTCGCTAATTACATAGTGGCGACCATATGGTCGCTAATTAGCGACCATATGGTCGCCATATTCAGGATAATATGCACTTGAATTAATTTAATTATACTCTTATATTGAAATGCAGGAAGGAAAAAATGCGTGAGTGGATGTATGTGCGTAATATAGATGGTTTTTTGAACAACGAGTTTTTAGCTGGCGTAGAGCAATTTCTCGAATTTTGCAAATCTATGCTGTCATATAACCCATCCGAATTAAGGTGTCCGTGTCGGAGGTGCAAGAATAAGAAACTGAAATATGTAGATAATGTGCATTTTCACCTTGTTAAGGAAGGTTTTGCTCCTAACTATTACCATTGGGTTTCGCACGGGGAGACAAATGAAAGGTTTGCTGCATTGTTGGCCGAGTATAGACAGTATGAAGGTTGTAGCAGTACTAATCCAGCACCACCAGTAAATGGTGGGAATGATAATCGAATGGAATAGATGTTGTATGATGGTTTTAATGCCCGAAGTGAATACACTACTAGGGATCCCGTGCGGAATGAGGATATAAGGCATGAGCAAGGGGAGCAATACTATAATGAAGCGCCCAATCCCAATGCACAACGTATGTACGACATGTTGTCAGCCGCAAATAGGCCTTTGTGGCCTGGATGTGATATGACCCAGTTGGAGGTTGCGACTGAGCTATTGAGCCTAAAGTCTAACCTAACGATGAAGGAGCGCAGATATGACATGATCTCGGATTTTTGCGGACGCATTTCTCGTCTGGAGACTGTAACACCCCCAATTTTCCTCGGAGAGGTTACATGCCAGTGACCTAGGAAATCCATCCTAAGCCACCCAAGGCTTTCCAGTAACAAAACTTTCATGCAAAATTCATAAGAAAATAGAGAACTAGGATAAAATTTATAGAAAGAGTGTTTACATAATTAAACCAACTGTAAAATGCAGAAATAGAACAATCCTTCAATACGAACTTGTTTCGACGGTCCTCACAAGCCAAGGATCCCGCCTTTATTGAAAACCTTGTCACTAAATAGAAACTCCAAGTATGCTGTAATCACCTCTTCACTCTGTAAGCTTGAGACCTGATGTTTCCGTATAGGGACGGGTTGACACCAGCCGACCATGCAAAAGAAAGAAGCGGTCGGGTTAGTCTTGTGACAAATTAAGCAAGTGGGAATTTTTGTGAGTGGTTCTAGTGGTTATACTACTAACTACCATTAATATCCGAATGAAAACCGGTAAATGATAAATCATATAATACCCCACGAAAAAGGAAAAAGGAATGCAATGACGAGTTATGGGACGCCACAAGGTATGTGGTTCCTTCAAAGAAATATGCGATTGTTGGGAACTGTACTATTATTCAAGCAATTTAATTTTGCAAAGCCTCCCATTGACCAAGTAAGCCGAGAGCACAAGCAGGGTCACAGATGTAACCACCACTCCAGTTTATTTACGAGCGTACACTGACACTCTTATCTTATTTAGGTGACAAAACGTTACACATCAAGTCATAATCTTTTATTACTTCTCGACCTAGTCGAGGTGCGAATGTAAGAACTTCGTAACTACTCGGGATATTTAGAGAGCATTAGCTAGATGCTACACCCCTCATGCACAGATGAGACGGGCAGGGTCATGACCAGCATTAGGGTTTAGGTTCATCCTAATGCGAATGTTATAGAGAGGTGTCCAAGGATCACAAGTCCTACACCCCTAGTACTACGCTAGCATACAAGTCCATAAACAAAGCACAACAATTTACAAACAAGCCCGAGGGCTACGCACAACCTAGCATATATAGATCTAGCGCTTATAACAAGGTCATTAAATCTAAAACGATAAATAAACCTAGTCCAATTATTTCCACACAAACAATTCCCAACAATAATTAAACATGGATTCAATTTCAATGCTTAAAGAATTAATGCAAAGCGAACCAAACCACTTGCCTTGATTGAAGACGAGTGTACGGATTAACCTAAAGAGAGACATTCCAACGCTCGGACCCTGAGTCAACAATAATTTACAAAATAAATTATCAATAATTTATTTTGATTTGTTTTCACTTTATTTTTACTACATTAATAAGTCATCCATATTAATATATAAAACCTTGATTAACATCCAAGAATTATGTTAACTCTATTGACCCATATAAATAACAATAATATATGCACTAGCATATACATGTATTTATACCATGCTTTTTACACATATAGTATAAGTATTTTATCTCAAATCTCTAAAAATCATAAATAAATATGAAATAACTTTATAAATAATAACATGTTGTATAAAATCAGAATAATTCATATTTTGATTTTTATTTCAAAAATTACAATGAGTCTTTATTTTCATGTTTATTCTAGTTTTAAAGGTTATGCATAAAAATAAGCAATAAAACAAAATTCTTTTAGAATTTTCTGGAATTTTTATAAATCTAAAATTTTATAAACAGTAACATCATTAATTTATAAAATTAATTTAAAACTAGAAACATATTTAAAAAAACATTAAATTGAAATAAAAAGAAATAAATCTGTAAATTAGGATTAAGGGTTTCGGGCTGCTCACATACTTCTAGAAAGTGGCTCGGTGTGTGTGGCTCGGACCACGGCAAGGCTCGGGACTGGTCGGGTTCGAACCACAAGGGGCTGGAGCACACACGGCGGTTGGTGGCGGCACTATTGGTGGCATGTAGTGGTCGGAATCGGGACGGAAAGTGGGTTGTTCGTCCCCTGTTTTTCGCTGCACAGGTCGGTACTTTGATTGGATTTTTCCGGGGAGTTCGAGCGATGAAAAATTATGGGTAAAGAGGGAATTTGTAGGGAATTGAATGAGGATTCCAGATCTAATTTTATTTTTAGGATTGGCTTTTTGGTTTAAGAGATATCGGCGAAAAACCGAGAGAAGTGCACTCTAGGGTTCGTGATTGTGTAAGGCGAAAATCGGGCTCAATTCTCCATTATTTAAAGTGCTACCAAAACGTGGAGATCAAGGAGGACATAGTATACAACTTTCCTTTTGGGCATAGCCACAATCGTGGCCTAATTTGATCCGAAACCGGGCTTGAATGGGTTTAAGGAAAGAAGTGCAAGAAAGGAAAGAGGTGGAGAAGAAGATATGGACCATTGGCCCTTCTTTTTGGCAAAATTATAATTTTAAACCCTCTTGTTTTTAGTTGTGATAAAAATACCCTTCCATGAACAAATAAATTTTCAAAAATTATGGAAAAGTACCCAACTTCTTCATTTTGCTTAAAACATCCCTCTTAAACTCTTATACGGAAATTTATTTCCCAAAATACAATATACCTCATCCCCTTTTTATTAAAAAAAATATAAAAATATAACCATACTTTCATAATGAAAATTACCCAATTTTATTTCCATAAACTTATTTCTTATTAGCTTATAATATTGATCATAAGACTTATATATACTATTATTTTGGGTAAGGTCCAAACTCTATAATAACTATTACAAGTTATTATTTAATTTTTCTTATTCCTTTAAGAAATAAAAAAAATTCTTTATTAAGATATGAGAAAGGATGAAATTACAATAATACCCTTCTTAAAAAGAGTGGTTATTACAGAGACGACATTATCAGCCACGTTTTAAGACACGAAAAAACTGGTTGCGGATCTCGGTCTTCCGTACGAGGCCATTGATTGTTGTCCAAACTCTTGCATGATATATTGGGGTGTAGATGCAGAATACGCGGCATGCAAGATATGTGACTATCCTAGATGGAGGCAAGGCAAGACAAAGCTCGTTCCCTATTCTCGTATGTTTTACTTGCCAATAACTCCACGGTTGCAGAGGTTGTACGCATCTGTGGTGAGTGCCGAACACATGAGATTGAATGTAGAGCACGTACAAGATGGGGTGATGAGACATCCGTCAGATGCAAAGGCATGGAGGCACTTCAATGCTGTTTGGCCAGATTTTGCATCCAAAACACGAAATGTGAGACTAGGCTTGTACACGGTTTGTTTGATCACTATATGTTTTGATCGGCATTTTATAGATGAGCGGTTGGCCTTAATCGTTGTAAGTTTTGATTATTTTACCTCCTATTTAATCTCGTATATTATTATTTTTATTTATATTATTTACGTTATATGTTAGCCTCGGACCCAGGAGATCCTCTCCCAGAGGTCCTCGGTATCGGGCACCCCGCCGTCCTTTCAGGATGAGTGTGATGCCTTTCTGACGGCCGCTGGGGGGTGGGCCCGGGAGGCGCCGTCTTCGGCCTTGGCAACGCCGCCTCCAATTTTTTCGGCGAGCGATTGACGGTGTCGTGTCGTCCAGCTCCTTAGGTGGTAGCATTGACGCAGAAAAACGTCGGGCTTAGGCAAACTGTGGAGGACCTACAGAGTAGGATGCGCGAGGTCGAGGCATGGATGCACCAGATGCGACGACAGGACCCGCAGGAGGGTGGGTCCCACCAGCCCAGTCTCGACGGCTCCGGCGATGTGGACGGCTCCGGCGATGCCGGCTAGATTAGTGTAGTTTTTTTATATTATTAAATATTGTAAATTATTTAAATTTATGTAAATTAAAGAATTTATGCATGTAAATTATTTAATTTTATGTAAATTAATGAATTTATGTAAATAAATGAATTATTAAATATTAAATATGAATTATTTATATTAAATCGTAATTATTTTTTAAAAAACAAATACATTGGCGACCAAGTGGTCGCTAATTTAAACATAATCGTGCACTACTTGGCGCACGATCGTGCATTTTGAAACCAGAGAAAGGCTAGGGTCGTGCGTTTTTTTGTGCTTTTAGCAACCATATGGTCGTGAATGGTCTCCATGTTTTGGCCTCTATTAGCGACCATATGGTCGTTAATCGGGGCAACCAATTGGTCGTTGTGGTCGCAAGATGGTCGCCAACAATGTGGCGACCATGGGCGACCATCGTCGCTATAATCGCTAAAAAATAGCGACCACATGGTCGCCAAGTGGTTAGCGACAGGCCTTTTAGCGACTACGATCGCTAAATGCATTTAGCGACAATATTTGGTATTTAGTGACCAGATATATAGTCGCTAAATTCGCTTTTTTTTGTAGTGTTAATCTCGCTGCATTGGCTACGGTTCAGGAACGGCAAAAGGTCCTCGAAATTCTTCGCTATAATCTGCGTCGAATGCAGTAGAGTATGACTTCACCATTGGGAGGTCGTGTTCAACTTCAATGATCGGGTGATGTTGAAGCACTACAAAAAAGGCAGATTTAGCGGCCACAAAAGTGGTCGCTGAATCGCAATAATAGTCGCTAAATCGAGTTAGCTACCATCTGTGGTTATTAAATCTGGCGCTAAAAGCTCCGTCGCCAACATTAGCAACCACAAGAAGGTGTCGACCATGTGGTCGCCACACCCTGGAAAAGTTCCAACGACCACGTTGTCGCCCAACCTTGGCCAGATTTAGCGACCACGTGGTCACTAGACATTTTCCAATGTGTGGCGACCATATTGTCACTAATCGCGTAAAATACACGCACGACCCTTATCTTTTACTGCGAGAAAGTGCACAATCGTGCGCTATGTGGTACACTATATGTGTGAATTTAGCGACCAAGTGGTCGCCAATATTTATCTAATAAAATAATAATAATAACATATTAAAAAATTAAATATAAAAGAAAAAAATAATAAAATATTATGAAATAATTATTTATATTAATTAAAATAATATACAAAATTTACAAAAATATTTACAAGAAAAACCTAAATTAGTCGGTTCTGTCGGAGCCGGACGGACGCGTCTTCGGCGGATCATTCCTGTTAGAACCGGGTTGATGGGACCTAGACAGTTGCTGGTCGAAGTTTTGGTTCATCCGCTCCATGAACTCCTCCGTCTGCTCCAACCAAGATCGCATCGGCGGTCGGCCTGAGCTCTTCCCGCAATTTTGTCACGGTTTGCGTAAGGACGGTGTTGTCCTGCGTCATTTGCGCCACCCAAGGAAGTTGTCGATGCGACATTGAGAATCACGAGTCGTAGTACTCGGATGTAGCGTTTCCAAGGACAAAGACAATGCCTCCCAGGCCCACCTGATGCAACCCTACTCGTCTTCGTGTCACAAGGGGCGGATCTAGGCTCGAAATGCCCGAATCTATTTTCCAACAATTGTAACCGGGATAAGTACGAGACCACAAAGTGGACTCGCGGGCCTCTAATGCTCGTCGAAACAAGGGTGGGGCAAGGTAGAATCAAGAGCGAGGGAAGAGAGTTAGAAACTCGACTCAAAGCTTTGGCTTAATTATTTTGGACGTGATTGATACAAGGGGGTGTGGTTCCTTTATATAGAGGAGGCCACATGAAACCCTACTTTTAGATGGGGATGGACTAGGGCTAGTAAACATACTAGGCCGAACATCCAAGCTCATAATACTAATAATAGAAACTACTATAAATGAAAAGGTGCAATCTAACCCTAATGGCCTCATAGGTCTTATGATAGCTTATTGGGTCGGTCTCTTAAGCATAAGAGAACACATGCCCAAAAATAGTAATTGAGAAAATATAAAGACCTAAATAGAAATAATTCTCCCTTCGTTTCACAATACATATTCTTAGACAAAATTTCACACATATTAAGGAAAAAATTTTGTTCCCAAATTACCCCTATTAAATGATTTTCCTATTCTCTCAATTACCCATAATTGTTTTGGGAGAAGTGTAGTACTTAATTAGTGTGGGGTATACTCTAGGGGTATAAATGGATAAAAATTGTATATGAACATCTATTTTGAAACAAAATAAAAAGCCTTCAAGAACATGTATTGTGAAACGGAGGGAGTATAAAATAGACTAGGTCCTAATCCAAGGGGGTCTCCAAGGTCTTGGCCGTCTCAGAATGGTCGGAGTTGGGTCCGAGCCAGAGCAGGGTCGCTTCATTCTCCGCCACTTAGCTTCGAAACATCCTCACTTTGACGTGGTCGGACAAGGGAAGAAGGGGATGTGATCTCATCAAAGCCTTGCCTTCGACATGGGTAGTCTCTAGGAAGTATCGTGTCGACACAGGGGTAGGCTTGAGCACGGGCTCAGGGTCAACGTCGAACTCTAAGGAGGGCGCCGGTGTAGGTGACGGCATGCCAAGCTAGGGCGGATCCTCGACCTTAGGTGTCGGCGTGACAGGAATTAGGTCCTTGGGGAGGATTGGATCGCTCGGCACGTTTCTTGGCGCGGTTGCCGGTTGTGTCGGCGGTGCTGGGCTAGACTCAAGCTTCGGTACTTGGGGTGTCGGCCACGGTTGGGACGCTCGGATGGACTCGACGACAAGGCGCTCGAGCTCCACAATCCGTGCGTCTTTCTCCGAGAGCTGTGCGGCCAACACGACCTCATTGAGCGCAGAGGGTATCAGGGGTGTGGCGCCGGAGTCCACGGGGTGGACACGAGCGCGGGCTGGTGGAGACCTCGTGGCCTCCGAGGTGCGGTCTCGGGAACCCGGCGCCGAGGAGGCGGACTCCTATCCCGTTCATCGTAGGAACGACGTCAGGGTTTTGGAATTTCGCCGTAGTAGCGGGCCCGATTCTCTAAGAGTCGATATGGTGGGATCTAATCCGGGTGATCCCTCGAAAGTGGCCTATAGAAACTAGTGTAGAATCGCTTATGCAGCCGATCCCAAGAGTCTGAATAGTCCAAGATTGCCGATCAGTTCCAAGAGATGGCTCTCCCCCTTGGTTTTTTTATATTTATTTTTTTTACAATATTACGAGATCTTTCACAAACCAAAAAAATCTCTTACAAATCGGGAAAACATATAAACTATCCTTGAAATAAAATAACAAGGAGATCTTTTATAAGATAAGATCCCTTACAAAAAGCATAACAAATAAATGCAAATTAAAAACAAAATAAAAAAATAGCAAGATATGCACCTGAAATATCTTACGAGATGGGCGCGGTGTATCTAGTGGCTGGCACGAGAGCACTTGCGTTGCTGATCTTCGGCGCGGTGCTGGCGCGCTGTCGGCACGCTGCTGCTGCGCCGAGACTATGTCAGGACTCGGATCTTGGCACCCTAGGACTCGATCCTGGCGGGCTACTGATGCTGCGCACGTGTTGTGCCAAGACTCGAATCCTGGCGCGTTGCTGCTACATTAGGACTATACAAGGACTCGGATTATGGCACGCAGGCTGGCACGTCAAGCTGTGATCCTGGCACGTTGGGGTCGCATATCCGACAAGTTGGGACGGCGCCGGTCTTCGCTTTGGAGAGGACTCAGGTCCTCGGTGTGGTATGGTACGATGGCACCAAGGGTTGGAAAATATCCGTTCGAACTATCGGACGCTTTGATACCAATTGATACGACCCTACTCGTCTTCGGGTCACAAGTGGCGGATCTAGGCTCGAAATGCCTAGATCTATGTTTTGACAATCGTAACCCGGATAATTACGAGACCACAAAGTGGACTCGTGGACCTCTAATGCTCGTCGGAATGAGCGCGGGGTGAGGCAGAATCAAGAGCGAGGAAGAGAGTTAGAAAGGGGTTGACTCCCGGGCCAAACGGGAGGAGAAACTCGACTCAAAACTTTGGCTTAATTATTTTGGACGTGATTAATACAAGGGGGTGTGGCTCCTTTATATAGAGGAGACCACACGAAACCCTAGTTCTAGATGGAGGTGGACTAGGGCTAGTAAGCATACTAGGCCCAACATCCAAGCTCATAATACTAATAATAGAAACTACTATAAATAGAAAGGTGCAATCTAACCCTAATGACCTAATGGGCCTTATGATAGCTTATTGGGTCGGTCTCTTAAGCATAAGAGAATACACGCCCAAAAATTGTAATAGCGGAAATATAAAGACGGAAATAGAAATAATATAAAATAATACATAAAGAGAGAAGGTCTTACCAAGGGGGTCTCCAGGGTCTAGGCCGTCTCAGAATGGTCGATTTTGGGTCCGAGCCAGGGCAGGGTCGCATCACCACCCATCTAGTGGCCGTTAGATAGGCATCAGATTCATCTTGAAAGGACGGTGGAGTACCCGAGTCGGAGGACATCTGGGAGAGGATCTCCCGGGACGCGCCTAAAGAGATGGAAAACGGAAAAATTATAAATAAAAAATAACATTGAATAATAAATATGAATATGTAATAGAATGAAATAAATGTCGGTACTTGCAGCGATATCGGCGGACCGCTGGTCGATAAAACGTCCGCTCGCTTGCGTGTGCGTCTCAATTAGAAGCTCGAAAGGCGTAATTTGGGGACCACGACGTGCTTGCTACGAAATAAAATAAAATTGTTAATGACTATTAAATATAAATTAATATAAGTACAAAAAATATAAATCAACAAAACGTACTATTAAACGCATGGTCTCGAGGTGGGACCTCGAACCGCTGATGTGGTTGGCGGGATTTGCTTTGCGGTTCCTCTGCTAACGCTCACACTTCGCCTTGAACTCGGGCGTGTTCCAATACGCCACCCAGAGGTCCCAAGAGGCGGACGCAATCCACTCCGGCTTCTTCCCCTTCTTACTCCACTTCCCAACCAAGTCATCGTAACATGTCTTGGCCTGTTTCTCCCATAGGTTCCGGACCGTTTCGTCGTCCATACCGGGTTGGGAGGGGTCCCATCGGAAGTGCATCTAAAGTCGAAAAAAACTGAAGAACAATATTAGTAAATAAATCTGAAATTTGTGAAACTAAATGTGAATCAAATAAAATTTACCCTCCAAGCATCAAACCAACGAGTCTTCGAGGTGGTAGTCTCAAAATTGAACTTCGACGCTTTATTGTCGGGTTGGCCGGTGCAAATGTGTGCCGAACACCGCGACACTGGACCCGACGGTTGCAAGCTGCGAAATCTCGTAAAACTATCCAGAGAGAAAGAGAGAGCCACGAGCAATACAAGTGAAGACAACCATACAAGATTCAAGAAGGAAGTACCAGATCCAATCGATGGGAAGAACGTGAAGCTCTCCATCGACTTGGAGTAGAGTTCCTGAGCTAAAGGGATCTGCATCAGGGACGCGTCAGGTTCAAATACTATTGTTAATTGTGTTCAGTAGACCTAGAATCATGATAGCTTAAGTCGATAGTATTGTTTGAATTCAGAGCTAAAGGTAAACTTTTATCCACATTTCTTTGACTTAATGCTCTCCTAGACCTCCTTTCCTTCTCTTTTTGTCGGGGTGTGATAGCCTTGTCTCTCACATACCAATCAAGTCTTCCCCAAATAAAAAAATATTTGACTTTTTGGTCCTTTGAGTTCCTATGCAGATGTTATTTTCTATGGCAGTTATTTTAACCCACTAAATGGCCTCCTCTCTTCTACTAAGTACCCTATTTGTGATAAATAACTCTATATAATCATCTGAGCATTGTTTCACGTCCATTATTGGCTTTGAAAACCGTGGAATACCATTCAATGGTGGAAGCTCGCGCATTGTCTTTTGCACATGGCATTTGATTAGTATGCATCTATGAATATCGACTATCATATGCTAGCATCTAACATGGATGCATAGTAGGATATCCAAATCCACACCAATCACCAATTGTTTGCATTTGAACTGGTTACATAGTGGGATACCCACTAGGCCACTACCACACCAAATCGAGGCGGCCAGTATTTTTTCCGAATGTGCTTATGGATACTCAAGATTCGGAATTTTTTTTGTAGAAGCACCAACTTACTTTGTTTGCTCCTCTTTATTCCGCAAATTGTGAAGCTCAATACATACTTCATTCTTTTCTTGCACACAATACAACAAATATACAAGTGAATTAAAGAAGCTTAAGGTTCAATATATGCATTGGCCGTTATGGACCTAATGCATTCTGTTGTAATGGTTGTAGAAACATCGGTCGTAACAACCAAAGGACATCTGGCCTTAATAGCAGGATGCATTTCTAGACTTTGAAAAATGAAAAACAATTACATAAAATATGTAAAGCAGTTTAAAACCGTCATGCTAACTACAATCTTTTTATAAGAAAAAACTATCTTTTTGACCTATCTTTTCTTTAAAAAAAGTACTTGAACTAATGAACTTGCTTAGCAAAACACATCCAAGTTGGAATACAAGTAATAAAAACAAGTATTGTGACGAAAGAGAGATTGATGAAGATAATAGCTGTTTCACTGGAAAAATGGTGGAGAACGAGAAAATAAGGAGTAAATCTTACCTTATTATGAGTGATATCCAAATATTGCTCCTCCATTCCCATGCAGTGCTTGAAATTATCATGCATGATTATCCAGTGGAAATGTTGAAGAAGTAGAAGAATGGTGGAAAAAAAGATGAAGTATAAGAATGAAGAAGAAAAGTGAACAACGAATGTAAATGTTGTTAGGTGAGGATACTTGTGAGTTTAATTGTGAGTCGAGGAAAAGACAACCCTGCAACCGTTACAGCTAGAGCCACCACAACCATGGCGCATTCAGCCCTTGGCAACTCTAGCTGTAACGGCCGTAAATTGTATCATTTAAAAAAAAACATGTGTGCTATAATGAGTGGATTATAAAAGCAAAAGTTTGCATACGGTCATGGGAGCAACAGTCTCTACATCTGCGTCGAAAAGCCTAGGTTCAAGTAAAACGTCTTTGTCGGCATCGACACTATTGATAGCATCTACATCCTTTCCATGTCCTTCCACATTGTACAATAGAGGAAGAAAGTAGTAGCATGGAGTGGTTGTTCCGTTGTTACGAATCTTACCCCACACGTGGCAGTGAGGCGAAAGTTGACGATGTCATGTATTTGTACCGAAAAGGCCAAATAGCTGCAATTCTCCGTCGATTGTAGCGGGTTCGATGAATTAAGAGATTTTGTAAGATCTGAACACCATGGTTATGAGGGATCTGATTTCATAGAGAGGTAGGAGGAAGAATGGACTTTTATTTTTGTGTGTGTAGGTTGACCCTTGTGATGGGGGTGGAATGCAAAATCATTGAATTTTCATTCTCATTCCACTGCAAAATCAAGTATCTGTTGCAAGATTTTCATTTTCATATCTCATCAGAGAAATACAAAAAGCAACGAAGACTTGTTACATTAAGCCACGTTTAATTTTGTCTTTGTTAATTTTTGTGATTCATCGACAATGGATCAAAGGGCAAATGCTAAATCGATTGAAAAAAAAGGCCCAAGTATGAAAACTGAGGTTAACCAATGCATACTTATTTGAGCACAACAATGTCCGCTGATGGAAGGGTTTTTAGTATATCAAGATGAGGTGGCGACTGAACTCCAAGAACTCGAGGCTGAGGAAGACTTCTGTCCAAGGGAAGGGGTACGCCCGAAAGACCCAAGAAAAACTAAAATTAAGCTATGTGACAATAATAACTGAATTTAGTTAGAATGCACCAAAATTGATATAGAGACTAAAAGCCAATGAGCATGAGGATGCGCCCCAAGAGCACCGAATAAGAAACCTTTAAGAAATCAAATAATGCCTTCAACTTTGCCAAGAAGAGCAACATCATAAAAGTAGATGGTTAGGTCCTTTTACATCTAGGATGAGAAATTGCTCTTCAGGTCACCAAAAGTAAACAAAATAACATTATCAAGTCACTGCATTCTTCTGATCAACGAAACTCCACTTTTTCAACCTTGACAGTTGATGACAAAGAAAGAAAAACAGGCTAACACATTGACACTCATTTCTTAGACTGATCCTGAATGATGTGTTTGGTCAGAGTGTAGCAGTCAGGGGGACTGATGTTTGTATAGTAGTTCTGGATGGTTTCTGTGATTTCGAACCCAAATTTCTTGTAGAAGTTGATGGCATCATCGTTGTTTGTCTGAACGTGCAAGTAAATCTCAGACACGTTTTGCTTCGAACAAAGATCGATAACATGCGTCAAGAGCTTTGTCCCTGCCCAAATAAATTCCAGAATACATAGACTAACAATTAGCTGTAGCGGGGCAAAAAAAAATCCAGCAATTAGAGGTTTTCTAGTAGAGGTACACATTTCAGAAATGCAGACTGAGATATGCTATCGTAAATAAGTTGTGACAAACCAAGGAGTTCAATTGGAAATGAGATTCATGCAAAGCTCAGGGACAAACATGTAACAAGTAGAAAAATGACACTTTTATGAAACAAATAATATGAAGTACTGCCTTTTTTCCTTTTGCAAATATTGAAAAAAATAGTGTTGGTTGTGGTCAATGGGACAAATAGTGGCATAAGATGCAAAAGATAAGACACTGAAAATTCATCAGAAACCAAATTAACAAAATTACTTAGTAGGGCACATGCGAAGCCAATGGACTTTGGACAATACTTGAGACAAAAAAAAAAGAGTAAAGGAACACTTACCAAGACCTAATCCACGGTATGGGGCAAGAACACCTAGTGTCATGATGTAAACACGAAGACCACCTTCTTTCTTCTCAAGACGGCATGCAACTGCACCAACGCATATATCGCTGTAGTATGCTAGAAAATAGAAACAAAATCAGTCTTCAACTCCAAATTAAAAAGGTCGTTCCTTTCAGCACATATTAACACCAACAGATCAGTAACGAAACATAATATCACTAAATTCAAATTTAGCACAGATTAGGTAATAAATTAGTGTTGGCTAAGGACTGTCTTTTAGAGTTTGTGGGGTGGGATGTGCTCTCTCCTTTCTTCCTGTGCATTGTACGCCTCCCACAGAACCTCCCCTCCTCTCTCATTATCATGGTAAGATAAACCATTGTTAAAAATGGAATATATAATCAAATCATATAAACCTCGTGTAAATAAGGTGTTTTGGGGCCCAAAATGAACTATTGCATCACTTCTAGCAAAACCACTAACTCCATAAAGCACTACATGAAATATTCCCAAATTCTAATGTCCCTCTATCTTTACATGATGCAGACTACTATTTTCTATGTCCTTCTCTCAGACATTCACAGCGTTCAACATCATTTCCATTCCAGAGGCAGTTCAACACTAATTGACCTCTTCTACCATGATCAACATCACCAGGATAACATTACATACAGATTTGAGAATGTAATTGACTATGGAATGTGCTAGGGAGCAAATAGACCTCAAAATTGAGCCAAGTTAGTGCCACCCAAATATGGAGAGGTAGACAAATTCAATTCGGTACTTGAACAGAGCCTTATTGCAAGGTACAGCAATTTAAGGTGCCAGGCACAATGATCAGCTCAAATGGCATGGTTGGAAGTTAGGAGAGGGAATTAGGTAACCTCATAGTGGTTAGTGGCAGCATTATTAAGGTATGGGTAATATTAGAGAGCATATGCAAGTGCACAACTGCGGAAATTGCCTACGCAATGAGAGAGAATGGAAAGTTTCTAGGTAGACAAGTTCATTTAATACAAAGGAACAAAACCCTGAAGAAACATATGTTTAAAACACAATGACCTAAGAGCACGCAATATAATTCTGAATTAATGATAATGTCTAAAACATACGTACCAGTCGTGAATACAATGCCCTTTACATGAGCATGTAGAAGTGTACGAGGCAACATTTGAGTCATACATCAAACAATTGGTTGCATCCCGGATCCCAGAGTATTTTACATTGAAAGAATAAAAAGTGATACAGAAAACAACACAAAAAAAAACAGCATCAACTCAGAAGTTCAGGACTCCATCTATAATTGGTTCAATTGCAAAAGATGGAAGAAGCTGGCTTCGCGTTAAGGAAATTGTCAATATTGTCAGAATCTGTTTATCCTCATCTATAACAAGGTAAATATTCGCTTAAGTGATCATCTGGAAAGTTTGCACTGTCAATCCTACTGTGAAAGATACATATTATAGCTTGGTCCAAACAGCTGTAGTAGGGTGTTTGAATCGTCACTGAAGTAGAGCTGCAGAACATGAATTTGCCATACTAGTGAAGAGAAAAAGAATCATGATTCATGAACATCATCATAATTTCCACCTCTCTGGGTCAAAAATTTATTAAGCTGACAATGCTGTATTACTAGCGTTGATTTTGAGCCTAGCAGAGGTCACAGATTCATGTAAGTCAGATTTGACAGCAACGAAGGAGACAAGTATAATTTTAACTCTAATTATTCTACAGTTCGCCATATAATTCGGTCAGCAGCCAAGCAGCTCTTCAAAGTTCATATTGCACCACTAAACCCTAATGATGCACAAGTACATATCAATGAAATCAAACTAGAAACACGTTCCAATTTCCCTGGATGATGAAACGTTCAAATTGAACTCGAATCCCTAGTTGTAAACAGGAAGTCTATAAAGCAAGCAAAATCAAAAGCTTTGGCAGGGAAACCTGAAATTCGAAGTTTAAAACCAAGTCGGGTGAAACAACCAAAGAAAAATGTGGGGATTGAAAAAGGGGATACCTAATTTGGAAAATTCGCCGGAGGCGAGGGCGTCGGCGTAGTATTTGTCGTTGTAGCGAACGGGGAAGAGGGTAACGTTGAGCTTCTTGAGCTGCATTATGTTCTTGTCTCTCAATCCGTCGAGGGATATCGGCACTGGTTTCCCTGCTCCCATCTCTATTCTCTCTCGCTGACAACTTCTGAAAGGTCATCAAAGCGCAGAACATCAGTTCCCCTTGAATTGCACAAACAAAAACAGAGAGGGGGAGAGAATTACTGGGGATTGTAGTCGGTGGAAGAAAGCGGCTCAGCAGGTGTGAGAGAGAGCGGCGGCGAGAGAAACGGGCCTCTGAATTAGACAACACGACTCTGAATTCTGCGCTTGGACGATGAAGTGAAAGGGAAGACAAATAAAACTACGTCGTTTCCCCTAATCTGTCTAATATTAATTTAATTTGATGAAAGGGTATGCGGTCCGAATGGGCGTCCATGTGCGAAATAAGAAAGAGTTGTTGGATAAAGAAAAATCAAAGGCGCCGATCATTTCACTTAAAAAGGGAAAAACGGCATAGTGAATTATTGACGAATTATTCGCGTATTTTTGAAAAAAAACGAAAATAGGACGTGCGCCCAGATTGTTCATCAATATTTTGGATTTGTTCATCAACACTGTGATTTTGTACATAAATAAACTATTGCTTGTGCATCGAAAATCTATTATTTGTACATAAAAAATGGACAAATGTGTATCAAAATTGTATGCAATATGTTCATCAACATTGTAATTTTGTTGATAAAAACGAAAATAGGTCATTGTGATATTGTTCATCAACACTGTGATTTTGTGAATAAATGAACTATTGTTCGTATATCAAATATCTATTGTTTGTATATAAAAAATGGATGAATGTGTATCAAAATTGTATGCATTAATATATGTGTATGCATCATAATTAGCCGTATGTGAGACAAAACTAATTGTTTTGATGTCTGTCTTGGTATTGTCTTGTTTGAATCCTTTGGATTTGTCATTATTGCTACTGTGAGACATGTGGCTACTTCTTGGGCTCCAAACATAGCTAAATAAGGCAGAAGCACTCCTCTTCGGTTTACAGCTGACTTGTTCTCTTATCATACATCATATTATTGCAAAGTTAGATAATTTATCTATTATCCTTTGCATTCAAGCTTCTATATCAACCTAACTTATTTATGTACTATATTGAGCAATTTATTCGTTTCTTTTGTTGTGCTCATATAGGTAGACATGAAAATTGTGTAGATAGTCCTAAATGTACAAATTGATGGTATTAACACATAAACATAAGTTTATTTCAATTCACAAATAAGGGTATAATAATGAACAAACAAGGTTATATCAATGAACAAATAGCAGTATATTCACGAACAAAATAGGGTATATCACTGAACAAACAATGGACAAACAAGGTTATATCAATGAACAAAAAAGGTTATAGTAATGAACAAATAAGGGTATATCCATGAACAAATAGGGTATATCAATGAACAAACAATGGACAAACAAATGTTATATCACTGAACAAAAAAAAGGTTATATCAATGAACAAATAGGGGTATATCCATGAACAAATAGAGTATATCAATGAACAAACAAGGTTATATCAATGAACAAATAGGAGTATATCAATGAACAAATAGAAGTATATCGATGAACAAATATGGGCATTGAGACCTCTTGATCCAGGCTCAGGTTTGTCTAAACTTGATGTCTAAGCATGGTAATCCATGGAGGTTGCGAAGCTTGATCCTTCATGGTTTCTAAATGATCTAGAAAAGCATGAATTGCATGTTGTATCTTCTTGTTTCGAGCTCTTGTGATTGATCCGTCAAATGGCATCTTTAGCTTTTCCTCGACGTTGTTAGGAGTCATAGACAAATGTTTGACATCAATTATTGAACTTGAAAAAATAACATCTTTGGGGTTCAACATTTGCTTATATATATGTTGTAGACAACGTAGAAGTATCGTAATAACCTTATCTTTAACAATCAGAACACCATTTTTGGTTTGAAAATAATTATATGTGCATAAAAAACTAGATAATATTGTATTCATACAACATAGATAAGGTTAAAAAATTAAATTAAAAATAAAAAAGTTTGAAATTGATGAACATTGTTATCAAAAACTCGATGCACAATTAGTTAGTATTGATGAACAAATGGTGAATATGGATGAACAAATTGCTAGTTTTGATGAACAAACTAGGCGCATCTCATAAAAACGTATTTTTTGAAAAATACGTGAATAATACGGGAAAAATTCGTCCGTGCCGTATTTTATTGAAAAATACGTGAATAATGTGGGAAAAATTCGTCTGTGTCGTATTTTATTTTTTTAATGAATGTTTAATCAGGAGCGTTGATTTCTTGGAAGGGACGAACGAGATTTATTCTTAATTCTCACGTGGGTGGCCATTCTCACACGACTCTTTCTCTTATTTTTAATAGGATTTTTTAGTTTTTAGATAAGATATGTATAATTTTTTTTAAATAGCCTTGCATTTGCATGTATCAATTTTTAATAATTATTTTATGAAAGTGATATTTTTTTATACTTAAGGTTAAATTAATTAAACTAAAATTTAAATAAATATAAATAAATAACAAATAATTCTCTAAAATCTAGTACAACCATATACAAATGTTTTTTAATGGAATTCTTATCTAAGAGTTTGGTTCTTGCAAAACAAACTCTTATCCTATAACATGAGGATAAATTTTTGCCTTTAGATTAAATATATCTACGATCTAGATTAGATATTGGGATTTATAAAAAAATAACAAAAAATCTCCACGGTGGCATATTTGTAAATATATTGAACTACTTATCCCTGAGCTAATATACCAAAATACCCCTTGCTCGTCCATCTTCTCTCTCGATCTCACTCGCGTGACTCGCGTCTCTCTCTCTCTCTCGATCAGGCGATCGACTAGCGATCATCATCAAATCTCACTTGCTTGTCCATCTTCCAATTCAAGCTTCAATTCTTCAAAAATCAACCAATTCAAAACTCTATCAAAGATTCAAAGATGCCTCCCAAAACAAAAGGAAACTCTATCAATGGTAAAATCGAATCCCTAAATCTCAATATTGAAAATCTCGCACCTTGCTCCCTTCTCACTCGCATCTGTTTTGTTTGCCATGTGTGAGATTAATATTGTTGTTGGTTTATTGAGCTTGTTGTCTTTGGGGTTTAATTGCTAGATATTTAGAAATTTTGTTTTCTTAGGGTTTTTGCTCAAAGTTTTGCTCCCTTCTCATTCGTGTCTGATGGTTTGTTTTGCTGGATATTCATGGTAAACGAGTTTGAGGCTTTTAAAATTGAGAGATTGATGAGCTTAGGGTGCTCTGAATTTGATCCAATAAAAACCACTGAACTTTATCTTACGAATTTTAGGTGGAAATTTGTTTAGTTACTGAACTTTCTCTTATTCACTAATTTATGGAGAAGCCATCCAAGGGAACATCAAAACTCACACATTTCAACATGAAAGACATAAATTTATCTAACTGAAGACTACTATATTAGAGGAATTAAGCATGAATCTATTGTGATGTAAATTGATAAATGCACATCAATAGAGACATTAAGTGGAAGATAAAATAAAGACACTTTCAATTGAACAAATTGACTTTTAGGACGAAGCAACTCTTTAGAAGTTACAACAAAGATACACCAGCATAGAGGATAGTTTGTAAACCATTGTCTCAAAACATATGATGGTTAATTAGTGGATACTTTGTAAACAATCAACCTAAATTCCTTTATCTTAACCTAAAATTAACTATTATTCCTTTATCTTAACCCAAAACTCTATATTCTATACAAAAATTGTTTTAAACTACGGTAATGGTTAGGGATGAGCAAAAAACACCCGATCCGTGATCCGGCCTATCCGATCCGAAAAAATTCGAATCCGAATGGATTACAAAATTTTTTATCCGTATCTGATCCGATCCAGGTTTTTTTTCCGGATATCCGAACCGGATACAAATAGGGGTATTCAAGAAACCGAATATCTCGTATATCCGGTATTATATATATTTTTTAGAAAATAAACATTATACTAAGTAGAATTAGATGTTTAAATGAGTATTTTGTAAAATTTTAACTTATCAAGTGTTCAATTCTCCTCAACCATGTAAACTTTTAATTAAAATTTAAACGTATCGACGGATATCCGGTTCCGATATCCGTCAATCATTCATATTAATTGGGCCTAAATAAAAAATAGTAATAATATTTTTTCAAAACGGATAGTTTGGATATCCGCTACCGGATATCCGTTCCAAACAGATATTTCTTACCGGATATCCGGCAATTAACGGATTGGATACGGATCGAGATTTTAAGGGGAAAAAATTACCGGATATCCGGTATACCAGATCGGATCGGATCGGATAATCCGTTTGCTCAGTCCTAGTAATGGCCTAGTTAACCTGCCATTTATGGGCCACAAATACCATGTCATTGGCTTTACCTAACAAATTTCATACATATTTATGAAACTAGTTTATTAGTTAATAGACAACCAAACATTAATTTGTGTAATATGAAAGCAACTATTTCAGTTTTTAGGTTTTAGCCAATGGGTTTGTAAATTGATAAGTAAAGTATGCGGTCAATTTTATGATAAATTGAACAACCCGTCTTTGAATAAAAAAAGCTTATTATCTCAAATGGAAGAGTAATGTGTTTACGCACAAAGATGTGGGTTCAAATCCCACATAAGCTAAATTGACCATGACCTTCTTTGAAAAATAGGAGTTGCTTTGTTATTTGTCACATGTAACTAGCTAGTTAGGTTAAGAATAAATGTGTTAGAAATTAATTTGTATAATATGTCATATTAGCCTATGTAGGAGTCGAACCTACATCTTTGTGCACAAGCACACCGCTCTCCCATTTGAGCTAATAAGCTACTTGTACTATATTTATATAGGTAAATTATGAGAAAAAGTGTTATGTAACTATCGCATAGCCTTCCATATTCAAGTTAAAAGCACTACTTCTTGATGGTGCACAAATTATAAACAAAAGTGCATTACAAACATATAAAAGTGCATTGCAAACTAGGAAAAGTGCATTACAAATTAAAAAATGCTAAATCAAATCAGTAAAAAGTGCATTACAAACATATAAAAGTGTTGCACAAAGTAGGAAAAGTGCATTACAAACATATAAAAGTGTTGCACAAAGTAGGAAAAGTGCATTACAAAAACATAAAAGTGCATTACAAATTATGAAAAGTGCAATACAAAGATGTTTAATCAAATCAGGAAAAGTGCATTCCAAATTTATAAAAGTGCACTATAAAGTATGAAAAGTGCATTACAAACTAGGAAAAAATGCATTACAATAACTGCTAATTCAAATCAATGAAAAATGCATTACAAAAAGATATAAAAGTGTAGTATAAAGTAGGAAAAGTACACTACATAAATATAAAAGTGCATTACAAACTATAAAAAATGCAGTAATCAAATGAGGAAAAAGTGCATTCCAAATATATAAAAGTGCACTACAAAGTATGAAAAGTGCATTACAACATCAGAAAAGTCCACTACAAATCAGTGAAAATGCATTACCAAATTGGTACAAATCCTCCCAAAATTAGCCTTTTCCATCAATTTCACCGACCTAATACACATAAAAATAATTTACACGAAGGTACCAATCCCCCATAAACAAAAGATATAGTGCATGCTAAATACCACAAAAGTAAAATACGAAATAGGTAAAGTGCGCTACAAAGTACGGAAAGTGCATTGCGAAATACGAAAAGTGCACTACAAAATATAAAAAGTGTATTACGATTCATATTCACAAATTTCACAAATTTTCCGAATTCTCACAAATGTCGATCGTATTACCAGTTTAGATTAGAATTCAGCACCTGTTTGTTTCGTTTGATTTAAGCTTGTGTGTAGAAAGTGGTGTTTTCTTATTTCCAATCCATTCTTCACATCAAAACCCCTTTTAGATTATTTAGAAACCCTAGAATATTATATAATGTAATGAAAATAAAAAACAAAGAAGAAAGTATCAAATCTGTTCATGATTGAGAGAGATTAGGAGATGAAAGTTCAATCGTGAATGTAGATGGACGAGCGCCAGTTGGTAAACACCCAATTTTTCAATCTAGCGACTCAAAAGTCGCGAGCAAGAGTATGCAGATCTTTGATCGCCGCCCCCAATATTTAGCTTGCCCATGCCAACGAGAATAAAAAAATATTATATTAGAAGACACAATTGCCCTTGCTTATATAAACAAGGAACAAACATCAGCCCTTGGATCAAGGAGATCCAAGGGCTCTGCATGCTCCTCATGTTATAGGATAAGAGTTTATTTCATTCGAACCAAACTCTCTTATCTAAATGTATAAAAAATAACAATACATATTAAAAAAATTTAAAAGCATATATAAATATCTTTTATCTTTTAGAATGATATCTTTTAACAATTTTTTTTATAAACATATGTAAATTTTTTTTTTGCCTTCGAGCATTTGGTTCAGCGGTTAAGCCTTTGGGGTAGTACCCTGAGGTCACCATTTCAAACCCCACGGGCGGCGGTTTGCCCATTCTTCTCTAGAATTGATTAGTGCTCATCTCTAGTGGATGATCTAGGCAAGCCCATGTAGTACTTGTGGCAACCCTAATCCTTATCATATCAAAAAAATATGTTAATTTTCTCTTGCAATAAAAATTTAAGGACAAATGTTCATAATACTCAAAAGTAAATAAAGTTATATAGACAATGTAATATATAATATTATTTAATATTATACAGATATTGAAATATTTGATAATTCCAATACACATTTAAATATCTTTTATGTTTTATAATGATATCTTTTAACTAATTTTGTTATAAAAATATGGTAATTTTCTCACAATAAAAATTTAATGATAAATGTTTATAATACTTAAAAGTAATAAAATATATATAGACTATATAATATATAATATCATTTAATATTATAGAGACATTGACGATTTGGTTCAATGGTTAGGCCTTTGGGGTAGTACCCCGAGGTCACCGTTTCGAACCCCACGAGCAGCGGTTTGCCCAATCTTCTCTAGTAACCAATCCTCATCTCTTGTGAATGCTCTAGGCGAGCCCAAGTAGTACACATTGCGACCCTAATCCATACCCAATCAAAAAAATATAATATTTAATCTTTTTAATCCTTACATTATCTTAGATGTTATAAATTAGAATACATTTTATTATAGTTTTCTATCTATAGGTTGATATTTTCTATATTAATTCTCTACATAATTTTTAACAATTTCATCAACAATTTAATTTTCATTTTTAAATAAATATTATAATAAATTATATTATTCTTGTACACATCCAATAGAGTTTTTAAAATAGATAAAAAGTATTTCATTTTCATGATATGAAAAATATTTTAATAATATATGTATAGACATATGACCCTCATTCAAGTCTTTGTTTCATACTCTGAAAAATGTTTCATTGTTTCATATTTTCATATTTGAAATATCTAAAAGGCTATGGAAGTTTTTAAAAGCTTCTTGAAGAATCAAGAAGATTGTGGAAGCTTTTAGAAGATTTCGGAACCTATGGAAGATTCTAGAAGACATTGAAGTTTCTAGATAAGTCTATATTGTTAGAGAACTCTCGAGACATGTGGAGAGAGTTGTAAATATATTTAGACTGCCTTAAATATTCTAGATTTGTAAGGAGGTGTTTAGATGGGAAGGATCTAGACTAATTTAGATAGAATTTAATCTAGGATTCTCTAGAATTATCCGTAGTGACGTAAAAGGGGTGACATGCCTATAAATAGGATAATGTGTGTAACATTTTGGATCATCACTCAATTAATTATGAGTGATCAAGTGTAGGTAAGACTGGTAGATCGAGCTATAAAGTAAAGAGGGTTCCATCGAGAGTTAGTGTGGTAGTGTCGTCACATGTGTATGTTTTACTATATGGGTCCCATTATTAAATGGTGTTGAGTTACTCGCGTGTAATATCTCTTGTACATTCATTATATAGTACAAAGTCACTTTTGTAAATTTTCGTTGTGTCGATGGTTTTCAGTGGTGTACAAGAGTCATGGAAGGGTCGATTTTCCAACTGTGGTATCAAAGTTGAGGGTGTCGTTGATGGTGAAGCGTGTGGGTTTAGCTGTTAAATTGACGTTGAGGGTATTCGAGATCTCACTCATTGATGTGAATGTTAAATTGACGTTGTGCAGGAGTATGGTTGTTGTGGCAGAGCGTGGTGCAAGAGCTATTGGCATTTGAGCAAAAGAGGAGGCCCACGGAAGAGGAAGAACCTAAAGAAGTTAAGAGAGGTTCCTTAGAAGGAGAATTGGTGATTGATACACCAATATGATTTGTAGGTGTTGTTCACTTGAATGTTTTTTATTTGACAACAAGTAAAGAGGATGCCAAGTCTAAATGGTTGATGGATATAGACTCGATGTGTGTGTATGTGTGTGTGTTTGTGTGTGTGTGTGTGTGTGTGTGTGTGTGTGTGGAGATCAAGCTTGTTTGTCTCCTTGATAAAAGATGTAGAATTTTGGTCACCTCAAGTTGAAATATAGAAATAAATAGGTATTGAAAGTGTGAGGATGGGACGATACACGTCATGCTCTTTGTAATGTGAGTTGTGCAAGGTGTTCAGCCAAGGAGACGCTTGATCATGTGGAGGTGGAAGAATGAGAAAAATGTTTATTTGTTGAAATGATTAGTTATGCATAGATGTCAAGGTCGGGAAGCGAACAAATGAGAGATGTTTCGAATACATGAGGGATTGGAAAACATGAATTATGGAAGAAATTGTTAAATTTAATTCATATTTTCACATTTGAAATATCTAGCAGGCTACAAAAGCTTTTCAAAGTTTTTAGAAGGCCCATGAAGGTTACAAAAGCTTCTAGAAAAATAAAAAAAAGTTGTGGAAGCTTTTAGAAGACATCAGAAACTTATGGAGGATTCTAGAATATATTGGAACGTTTTGGAAGCTTCTAGTTAAGTCTAGGTTGTTATAAAACTCTCTAGGAATATAGAGAAACTTGTAAATATATTTTAGATTATTCTATATTTGCAAGGAGGCATCTAGATGGGAAGGATCTAGATTATTTTAGATTGAACTTATTCTAGGATTCTCTAGAATTATCCTTAGTGATGTAAAGGCGGTGACATTCCTAGAAGTAGATAATTTGGTGAAATTTTGGTTCATCACTCAAGTAGGAGTGATCAAGTGTGGGTAAGAGTGGTAGATCGAGCTATAGTGTAGAGAGGGCTCGATCGAGAGTTAGTATGGATAGTGTCGTCACATGTATAATTTTGAGTGTGTAGGTGTCCCATAATTAAAAAGTGTTGAGTTACCTATGTGCAGTATATCTTATACATTCACTATATAGTAAAAAGTCACTTTGATAAAATTGTGTCTTTGTCTCGTGGGTTTTTGATGGGTTTACAAGAATTTTGAGAGGGTTAATTTCCACTATAAACCACTTTACATCGAAACTTCTTGCAATTTTGCATGGGCTGAGGTTTATATGCTTGCCATACGTTTCATTCTTAAATCGAACTCTCAAGTAAATGTTTAGTTGATATTCTCAAAGTAATGACTAACGCGTCATTCATGATTTCCATCTCACTCAATAGTTAGAAGTTTGAGCAACTTCTAACGATTTCATCATGGGTAGTTTAAGTACCACGATTTATGAGTGGGAAATTTTCTAATATTTTATGATTGGTATTTGTTTCTAACAGATGGGAAATTTTGTTATATTTTATGATGGGTATTTTTTTTAATCGGATGGGAAATTTTGTTATATTTTATGATGGGTATTTGTTCTAAGATGGGTTGTTACAAGCCTCTCCTCTATCAAAAATTCCTTCTCAGTACCAATAACCAATTGGTCTACTAGGATGAGGTACTACGCTCCTTAAATGTTTGTTAGGAGGTTCGAAGTCTGAATCTTTCTGGCGGCGTGTATGGAAAAAATTAAATTGGAAGGGTCGCTCCCAGCAATGAGCCTCTGCAGTACCCGGTTCAGACGTAAATTGGTTCCGACTAATCGAACCGAGCGAGAGATCAAAAAAAATTCCTTCTCCGTTGAGCAAGTTGACCATAACAACCACTACACCACCAACCCTACAAACTCTAGTTGGCGCATATATTAGTCGATGCAACCGTACGGCTGCCGTTGACACTAGTTGCCACCATCTCTTCCATTGGTATTAGGGTTTATTTTATATTAATTTTCATAAATATTTCAAATTTGTTGTAAATTTTGGATTAAAATTACAATTTGCATCAATTTCAAATTTCAGATTGATTGTGTTGCTAAATTTGACAAGTAAACATGGCAATCTAAAATTTTCGATCACAAAAATTGTAGATGGATGTGTCAATTTTTTATGGACTGATTACACTTCATCCTTTCATTTTTATGTGAAAAATATCTATTTGCCCATTCATTTTTAATGGACATATTTTACTTCTTTTAGTAAGACAATCGTCCATAAGAATCAATGAGCAAACCATAGTTGTCCATTAACATCCATTGGACAATATTAGTTTGGGAAATTCCTTTTGGTACCCTCAAGATTTCGACTTTTTCTCTTGGTGCCCAAAAAAATTCTTATTCCTTTTGATACCCTTGTGTTTTTCAATAATTCCTTACCGTAACCTAAACACACCAAAATCTTAATCTCCATCCATAAAATAAAATTTCTTTTAAAAATTTAAAAAAAAACTAACATTTTCTGATTTTAATTTGTTAAAAAAAAATAAAAACACCTAACACTAAACTTTCACCCTCTTTTTGGTGAAATTCGTTCTTCTTCCAAGACCACTCAGGCCACCAAACATCGTACGCCTCCTCTCACCTCCGGCCAACACTAGGCGACTTGTAGAAAATTTTGCCTTTATTTTTTCGATTTGGATCCAAAACCCTAATTTCACCCTCAATTCCACTAATCTCTTCCTTCACCCCTAATCCTCATACTAGATCCCGTCACCGGATCGATCAAATCCAAACGCACGGCGAGAACAGCGGCGGGACGGCTCCTAGATCGACTATGTTCACTCGATACTCGATTGGGAATGTAAAGCGCGATCCCGATCAAGGCTTGTAGAGGATATGGCTCTTGGTTCCCATGGTATTGCGGTGGTTCTTGTTGATGAGAAAAATTCAAACAGATCTCACACGATTCGAAATGTTGCGATTCATGGCTTAGTACAATTTCTGAACGGATAAACTATTGGCTCAGGTTTTTTATCCGTCGCCGGAGAAGCGGCTCCCAAACCCTCTGTTTCGCCCCACCACTTCCCTATCAAGAAGTATCGGCGGCAGTACTCGTCACCACTCACGAAAAGTCGTGGTGGAGGATTGGACAAATGCAGAAGAGGAGTCTCAAGGTAGGAGATGACGAACCTTCGTCAGATTGTTGAGAGCAGACAGGAGAAATGGATTTTTTTATTTTTATGAGATTTAACGGAAAAGTTAACACCTTTAGCACTTATGGGTATGTGATGAACCTTACACAAATCATAAGTGTACCAAAAGGAATAAATTTTTTTTAGGATACCAAGAGGAAAAGTCGAAAACTTGAGGGCACCAAAAAGAATTTCCCTATTAATTTTGTCCATCTATTTTTTATGGATAGGGTCCTTGTCCGAAGAATATTTTAACACTCGTCCATTGATTTTGTATAGATGACATTAATTTGTCTATTAATTTCCGTGGAGTACTTTTTAATCGTCCAATAAAAATGAATGGACGAGGTCCATGCCCTATAAAATTTTTGGGGAAATTGCGTTTAACCACCCTTTATTTTACACTTGTTACAATTAATCACCCTTTATATTTTTTCTACACTTAACCACCCCTTATTTGTAATTATGTGCATTTAACCACCCATTTTGACCAAAAACATCATTTTCTCCGTTAAGCAAAGTAAATTACGTCTTTTCCTTTCTTTTTAAATTTTATTTAGAATAAATAAATAAAGAAAAAACCATAATTGACACTTTCAAGTTCCAATATGCCGATCAATTTTTGCAACCCTGGCCTAATTTCCTCCATCCAATGGCGAAGAAGAACCACAACTTGGCCGATGCAAAGACCATGGGTTTTGGATCTTATTCTGACGACTTTGAGTGTCCCTTGGAGTCGGTCGTGTCTAAGTTGATAGACGACGACTCGAGATTCAAAAGGTTGAAATATAGGCCGAAATCCAATGATAATGATATTCCAAGCTCAATTTATTCCTAAATTCTTTTATTTATTGTAAATAAAATTAAAAAAGAAGGGAAAAAATGCGATTTACTTTAATTTAACGAAAAAATAACGCTTTCCATCAAAATGGGTGGTTATATGCACATATTTACAAATAAAGGGTGGTTAAGTGTAGAAAAAAATATAAAAAGTGATTAATTAAAACAAGTGTAAAATAAAGGGTGGTTAAATGTAATTTTTCCAAAAAAATTTGCCCATGCGCTATAAACCAACCATGTTTATATTACGTCGGAATCCAATGAATCTAACTAAACATGGGCTCCAAAATTTTAAGGTTCCTTCAAGTCTAGTCTTATGAATAATCCAAGTAAAGTGACTAGGGTCCATCAATAAAATTTGGAGGCTTGTACTAAAATTTAAAATCTTATATCGAAACTAGGATCGTCCTAATAATTAAGAAAATTTTGTTTTTTTATTCATCACTCCTACACAAGATTATTAATAAGAATCCAAACATCATGTTAATCTTAAAAAAATAAATATCTATCTATATATATATCTATAAACCTATAAACTAAAATAAACTTGACAATTAATGCGTATTCAAATAATAAGGTTTTTATAAATATCATTCAAACATACATCTATACTAAAACATACATCTTATATCTTATATAATTAGTATAGGTGGTTAATGCCAATATTTAATGCTTTTATTTAATTTTGTATTTTGAATATTATATTACTGATCATTCAATGTATATATTCCATTCAAATTCTAATGTTGTGGATTAGTGGTGTAAATTTAGAGACAAAATACTATAAACTAAAATAAATTTGACAACTAATGTGAATTCAAATAATAAGATTTTTCTAAATATCATTCAAACATACATCTAAACAAAAACATCTATAAACCTATAAGACAAGCATTTTGGTACTTCATTTTATTTCAACCCAAATGATATTTTATAAGACAAAATTTATTTAAATTTAAATAATATCTTAGTTCAAACTAAATTTATACACTTGGAGAAACCAAACAGTCATAGTTTTAGGATCAAAACCTGAATTTATATCTTCAATCCAGACACCCATTCTAATGAATAAAAAACCTAAAAGTCAAGACTATTCCTTTTGTCAATAGAATGCCAAAATTATAGTAATATCTAATTTTATAAATGCCCATCAATTTAAACACTTTTTTAAAAAAACTCATCTTACACGTAAAGTTAAATTTAGTTTTTTCATATTTAGCACACATTACCATTCCTTTTGTCAAAGTTTTCATAAAGTGAAATTAAGGTTTGAGCGTCATCCCTCTAACAAATATGTTCTTTAAAAAAATCTAAAGTTATTTATTTGTGAGAAGGAGGTTAGGAAACTAATATTTTTTTATATAGGATTAATAAGCATAAAATATTTACTCTCTTTTTATATGTTTCTATTCTATATATATTAAGGAGTTTAGTTTATATGAAACAAACTCTTATCCTAAAACGAATGCACTTTTTGTGGTTAGTAGTGCACTTTTTCTGCTTCTGAATGCACTTTTTCGCATTTGCACTTTTCATACTTTTTAGTGCACTTTTCATACTTTTTGTAGTGCACTTTTTCATAGTGCACTTTTTGTATTTTTCAATGCACTTTTGTATGAAAAGTGCACTACTAACTAGGAAAAGTGCATTCGTTTCACGTTTTAGGGTAAGAGTTTGTTTCATTTGAACCAAACTCTATATTAAGTGACTTTTAGTATTATCCTACTAATTAAATTTTTAACATTTTGTAACTAAATCATTCTTTATTAATAGTATTAATTATAATTCATATCCATTTGGGTGAACATTCACGGTGATGATGTACATTATGGAATTATCTACTCCTATATATTCACAATAACTAAAACAACCTAAGTTATCAAATTGTAGGATAATAGCAAACCTTTCTCTTTATCGTTTTTTTTATGATGGAGTTGTTGTTTCGTTCTCATCTTATATATTGTAGATTGCTAATGATATATTTTGTTTTTGGGTTTGGTGAACAGATTTTGCTTCCTCAATTGCAATTACACAAAATAGAAAGGAAGGATACGTATTTAGTCTATCCAAGAAAAAAATGTAAGCCTATAATTTCTTCAAATCTTTCATATACATGCAAGATTGTATCTAATCAATTTGTCATTTTTCTTCATGTAAAATATCTAACCCTTTAAATTCTCATGTTATTGCTAATGTAGAGTCATGTAGAAATTATTACGATAAAATATAATTTGCGTCAAATATCAAATTTTATAGTATCACTCATTTTAATACGACATATGCATAATTAAAAATAGTATACTCTTATTTTTGCTAATTCTCAAATAACTTTTCAGTGTAATAGAATTTGTTTAAATTTTTTTCATTTACAATAGTTCTTATATATATAGAGAGAAAAAAAAAATTATACAATCAAAACTGACACTTCAAATTATAAAATACCTTCTTCTTAAAACAACAAAAGTAACTACACGCAATGAGTATTTGGGAGTAATTTTATTTATCTTCTTTGTTATCTTAGATACCACCTTTTATCATCTTCTTTTTTATCTTCAAAACCAAGTATTGTTCCAAATTTTGTTAAGTAGATAGAAAGAGATCGTGAAATTAAACTTAAGAGAATAAATAAAAGAAAATGAATTGTAGAAAAAAATTCACTAATGCACATGAAAATCATTGTGAGTATTACTAATTGTAAATATAGTAAGTTTCGACCAAAAAAATTGTAGATATATTAAGTAGTTGATGTGCAATCACCACCTATCCTTTCGTATCCATCACCCTTCATTGCTTATCTATGACTAATCCTACTATTTTAAAGAAAAGCATTTAGTTATTTATGAACAAATACTCAATTAAGTTCATATGATAAAAACAAATATAAGACAAATATCCAATCCCATCATAAAAAAAAAAAAGATTTTGATCTCCCACTATGTAATAATCACAATAATCTTCTTGAAATCACTAATTGCTCTAATTTATTATATATGGCATTATATGCATCACCACCTATCCTTTCGTATCCATCACTCTTCATTGCTTATCTATGACCAATCCTACTAATTAAGGAAAAATATTTGGTCATTTATGAACAAATATTCAATTAAGTAAATAGGATAAAACAAATATAAGACAAATATCCAATCTCTTCATAAAAGAAAATACTTTTGATCTCCTATTATGTAACAAACACAATAATTTTCTTGGAATCACTAATTGCTCTAATTTATTAGATATGCATCACCACCTATCCTTTCGAATCTATCACTCTTCATTGTTTATTTATGATTAATCCTACAAATTAAACAAATAGAATCCAATTCTACAATAAACCAAGAAGACCTTCATTCAACATAACAATATCCCGTCTATATCATAAACTATGAAAAATTGTAACCAACGATTACCATATTTGAATGATCACCCCACTCGAGTTTCACTATTTTTTTTCAAAAAATAAACATAAAATTTTTGATGACTATAAAAAATTAAAAAACTATTAGTCTATTTTTATAATTTATATGTCAATTATTAATCAAACTATATTAAAGAATTATATATTGAATTCATTAATGAATATGACAAAATAGATATTTATATTTTTTATATCAATTTATTTCTTTTTATCATATTTCAATGAATTATCTTTATCATTAATTTTGAAAATAAATAAACTATTCTTATTTCACAATCATATATTCCATAATATATAAAGTTTGTATGAAATATAATACAGTAAGGCAAAAATTATATTTTAAAATTTTACAAGGTGCACTTAAAATATTTATAAATAAAGTAATAAAAATGCATGAGCATGAAAACAAAATAGAATTTAAGTATTTAACTACATCAATATATTTTTATAAAAAAAATTGACCCGTGCACGGGCATCATCACTAGTTGCTTATAAAAAAGGGTTAAACTCACTCAAATCTCTAGCAACAAAAATCACATATCAGTGTGCATCATCAAAAAAATTATAAAATATTAGGTGGCAAAATCAAGCTCCATTACTTTGCAAAATCAAGAGCCAAAAAGAAATGATGGTAAGCTAATTCTTTGTATACAATTCTTTGGGCATGCAATTTTTTTTGAAGATTACAAGTGAATGGAAATCTTTATTTTTCATATGTTTTGAAAGTAGAAATAATAGTTATATTTGTATGTGTTTCTTATAATGCATATTCAAATATCAAACTGCATGCACAAAAGGAAAAATACATTTTTCACTTATTTAGACACATGATAATATGTAAAAAAATTACTTTTTAGTATTCAAATAATCTCACTTTTCATGTTATAAGTCAAGTCTTATGTATTTTTTAAAATATATTTTCATTTCCCACTCATAATAGTGCGCATATAATTTAAATTTGATTTTTTAAGTGATGTATTTTCTATGTCATTACGAATGGATAAATTTACTAATTTTGTTAGAAAAACTAAAAATAGGTCAAACATTGTAAAATATGTTTTAGGATTAAAATCATTTTCAAAATTTATTTATGAATAAAGGAACTAGATAAGAGAAGGTTTTTGTGCACATAAAATTAATAAGAAATATCATGAGCAATTTTGAAAATAAAATGCATGATATACCTATTGACTCTTAATTAAATTAAAAATAAAAATCACATGAGCAAATTTGAATTTTGATTAAGAGTCAATATTCATGCGTATGCTAATATTTTGCATATTCATTTTATAAATAGTATTTTTCATAATAATTTTGAAACAAAATATAAGCAATTGATAAATCAAACTATTATATTCTACATTTAATTCAAAAAAGGAAAATTTTCTATCAAAGCATAAGATGAAAATCGTGATTGGTAGAAACAATTGTACATCCCAGCAGTTACACCGTACACATAATTATTTCAAAAATATATATTAATGCATATCAAAATTGACCCAACATGTAACGATAATAATTAATTCCGACAATTATGAGATATAAACTCAATATAAACTGCTTTTGACTGGAATTATTGCAATGGAATTGTGGAGTTATACCTAAATGTAACTGATCCAATTTTTGTGATTCCACATATGTATTACTACTTTAATTTTGCATATATAAGTTTTAACTTTTCACATATCTTAAGAGAATCTTGAAATAGAAAGGAGAAACTTAAATTATATTATATTTAATAAATTAGATTATATATTCATTGTGTTTTAAATAAATTTATGTTTTCAATGTATCTTGAAAATTAATATGTAATAAAAAAAATGAGTTTTGGTGTTAAAATTGAATAAAAAGGGACAAATATTTTGAAATTAGATTTTGAGCTAAAAAACTCAAATACACCCCAAATTACATACAACTTTTAAAATTTTAATTAATTGTAATACTTTAGAGCAAAAAGAATTTGTTTAGTAAATTTAAAGTAAATTAATTAATGAAAACTTTGTAACAGTAGTTTTAACAAAGTAAAGCATTAAGAGAAACAAAGTAATTGAGCATATGTATTCAACGCATATTCTAAAGTGTGATTGAGAAAATGTAGGATCTAAGCTTATCCACATAATTAATGAGAATAAAATCGGTTATATGAAACCCAAATGTGCAACTTCATTATACGGAGTATGTAGTTTCTAACCTTATTTGTGCTCATATATTGAATTCAATTCTTCCCAACAAGCCTAATGTGCTCTAAAGGTAAAGCTTCTCCATTGCATGCATTTCTCTCAATCATAAAATGGTATGGTATTTCTTCATTTAAGCTACACAATATAATAAAATATTTATTTTTGTTATTTCTTAATATTTTTTGGTAGGATGTTATTTCTTAATATTTAAGAGGTTAAATCTTATGGGATATAAGAAGCCTATAAGTAAAAAAAAAGAATAAGTTAGAATTTTGATGGATGTAAGCAGTTTTTCTTTGATTTAAGTTCATACTAGATAATTTCCCAAATTTTTTTATGTAACATTTAAATTATGTTTTAAAAAAGATGTAAAATTTTGAGGGTGGTAAAAGAATGTGCTTGAATAATGTCTACAAGATTTAATTTTAAATATCTTAATTTGATTTGTATTAGTAAATATATAGTTGGATAAATATGATTGAGGTATCTAATGACAAACTAAATCATAAAGCTTTGAGGTATACAAGTGCTCTTATTATCATACCTTTGAAGAAAAGTAACTATGAATCACGACATATAAAAAAAAATAATTACTTATAAGATCTTGACATAGTATACACAATTAGAAAACAAACCCGTGCGAAGCACGGGCCCGACCACTAGTATATTATAAAATAAAAAAATTTGGGTAATTAATGCCTCATTCAAATGACTTAGTATTTTATTCTATATTTATTTTTATAAACCTATAGGTAAAAGTTTTGACATTTATTACTCATACAATTAATTTTTTCAAACAATACATATTATTAACAAACAATAGCCTACATATTAATAATTATCTACTTTTTCTAAACAATTAAAGCACAAAATACACTAGCATATGTTAGCCAAATGAATTAATTTAGTTATATATACACCAAAGATACTTAAAAAATAGTTTTCTATCATTATATGCCTACAAAAATAGTTTTTTGTTTCACTTTGAACAATCTTAACACCAATACTAAAGTATGTATACTTAACAAATAGTATTTTTTATATTGTTCTTCCCCTCTTCTCAAACCCTTTTATAATAAAGTATTTATATTAAAGCGTGTAGTATATAAAAAATTCAACATGTTTATAAATGTGCGCTTTTGTTATTTTATGCTTTTTGATAGTTTTATTATTTTTAACTTTATTTTTTCGGTTGTGGTTGTTACAAATGCTATTATTTTTTTCCTATACTTATCTTTTTGGTTGTGGTTGTTACAAATAAAATTAATTCACCATTTGAATTGATTGATCATTCATATTCTAAACCTCTACGCCCATTAATGTTTTATAAATATAAATATAAATAAAATAAATAAAATTATTCTACCATTTGAATGGATTGACCGTTCAAATTTAAAACCTCTACAATGACCATTAATTTTTCATAAAAATAAGTAAATAAATAAAATTAATTCACCATTTGAATGGATTGACCATTCAAATTCTAAACCTCTATAATGACCATTAATTTTACACAATGTCATAACCAATTTAATTAGGTATCCAACGTCGATAAGAAAATAAAAAAATTAAGAAAAAATTAATCCACCATTTAAATGGATTAACCATGCAAATTCTAAACCTCTACGACCATTAATGTTTCATAAATATAAATAAATAAGTAAATAAAAATAATTCACCATTTGAATAGATTGACCATTCAAATTCTAAACCTCTATGATCATTAATGTTTCATAAATATAAATAAATAAATACAAATAATCCACCATTTGAATGGATTGACCATTCAAATTCTGAACATCTACCATGACCATTAATGTTTCATTTTATTTTATTTCAAATTAAGAATGTGGTGGAAGAAATAATAGAATAGAAAAGATTTGCAATGTAACCATAGAAAATTACCTAATATTAATGTCTCTTGCTCCAAATTTATTATGTTATTATTTTATAAGATATAAATGAATTAGACTATTAGCGAACAAATTATAATGAATCTTGCATGTTTTTAAACTCACATATTCTATATATTGGCGCTTTAAAAAAAACTCACAAAAAATAGAAGTCCTAATCAGTAGTTAAAAGAGGAATAAGAGACTTAAGAATTAAGTAATGATTCAAAACATTGGTTGCCAATTTGACAAATTCATCCATCGGTATTAAAGTCCTAAAAACATTGAATTGGAATTGTAAACCATGTGTGACCTTTTGTATTTCTTGAAATGAATCATCATTAAATTTAGTATTTATGTGAAATCAATCTTCTCAATTACAACAATATGCATATACATGACATTGGTCGACCGAAACAAAATTGCATCTCTTTCTTTTTTTTTGAAAGTTAACTGTGAATATATTAGAATATCAAAAAAGGATTTACAACCGGCCAAGCCGATATACACTCGACATCAATTAGAATCCAGGCTAACAAAAAAGTGCCTATCACAGAGGCTTACATTCAGAAGAACTCAATAACAGTAGAAGACATGTTCAAAAACAAGAGGAAAATCAAGATAGCATCCTAGATGCTTAAGCCACATCCTCTCTCTAGCTCTGCTCGTGCTTAGCTTCCCATGTAGGCGGGTTTTAGCGTCTTCAATAAACCTGAAGCAACAATGCTCAAAATTGCATCTCTTTCATTCTTTCTTTGATTCTCCTTACACAAAAACCCTAAAACATATTTAAAAATATAAAATTATGATTAACCTTATCTTTTGTTGTTTACGTATGCAAGGATCATTTAAGACTAATAAAACAAGTTTGCAAAAGTAGAAATCCATGAAAGATACTCAATATTTGGCAATTTGTAAGAAAGCATATTTATAAGACTATATGATCCCTCTCTTTCATAAAAAAAAACTTCTGTATAATTCATATACAATATTTCATTGCTCTTTTTCATGTGATTTCTATTAAAAATATATAATTCTTACGATTTTCCTTATGTGCTAATTCTTGCAAATCCATGGTATCGCTCAAAAGTTTATAATGTGTACGAAAGCATATTTATAATACCAGTTTTAGAAATTTGTAGAGATTAGTGCATCCATCTATTCTAAAAATACATTTGTAAATTATTTATAATTCATGCAATATTTCATTTTTTTTTCTCATGTAATTTATTAATAATTTTGGACTCTTTAAATATAATATAAAAAACTAAATGAAAATTCTTATTTGCCCCACATAATACTAATTAAAATAAATCAAATATATAATTTTTTTAAATATTTATTTTTTTTAATAATAAAAATTCTTCTTTTTTTCTTTTCCTAAAATAGGATAACCTCAAATTAAATTATCTTATTAGTGAATAAGAAAGAAGAATTATAAAAAGAAGGCTAACTATTTTTCGTATTTCAATAAATGAAACTTCATTAGTTATTATTTCAATTAAAAAAATTGACATTAAAAGAGTATAAAATTGAATGGAGTCGGGTTGTTATTTTTCTGGGAGAAACTATAATCATATTCGCCGAAAACATACTATAAAATATGAAAAAAATGTTTTATTATTAAGAAAAATAGGAAAAAACATTATTATTTCTTTTCAAAGGTGAATATTGATTGGACAACTTCAATGTTTAGGAGTATGTAAAAACGAGTTATATAGAAGTACTAAATTCTTTGATAATGTACATGTTTTTTCTTGGTTTGATGTAATATATTTATGTTATTCATTTTTAGTTCATGATTGGGCATACAAATTTATTTCTAAATGTATACGAAATACAAATTTCTATTGTCAAATTATATAAATCATTTTTAAGACATTTTTGTTTAATATTTTTATGAGTTAGAAGTGAAAGGAGGAATGGTCTTGACCAAAGATATTATTATAAATAATATTAATATTAATTACAAGATTCAAATAATAAAATATTTGAATGCACAATCTATGTCAAATGTAGAAGAATGAAGACAATACTAGAAAAAGCAGTTTTGGGGGTAGAACCTTGGGCAGAGTTGAACAATTTTTTTTCCAAAAAATGAGTGATTAACAATGTAATTTTGACCTTTCAAATTTTAAAGTACTATAACAATCTATTCGACTTTTATAAAGAATCATTAGATAAATGGATAAAATAAAATAGTGCAAATCTCTAATGAGTAAACTATTGTAACAAAGATTCAAAATTCAATCTTATAAAATTTAGTTTTTAATTTAATGTTAATATATTAAAAATCTACCAAATTAATTAGTATGAAAATAATAAATAATTTTAACTTACTTTCATATTAGATATGTTTTAGATTATTTGACATTTCATATTACCTTACTAATTTATCTATTTACCTATCTATCTATATATCTTCTATTGTAACAAAGGTTATGCTTTTTGACATTCATTGTCCAAAGGAGTTGAGAATTTGAAATATAAGTCATGATTTGCAACAATCTATCTATCTATGTACTATAAAGAAGAAAAATGGTTATTTTATGACTAATTCTACTTATTAAACTTAGAGAGTCCAAATAAGCGAAGAAGATCAAGAGTCAATCAATTAATATAGCTTATTATACAATAATGCAAGAAATATTCCAAAAAAAGACTTTAATTTTAATCTACCAATTTATGCAACAATAATCCTCTTTGAGCCATTAATTTCTCTAATGAATTGGATATCTATTAAACACATCAAACTTTTCACCACATTTCTAATCAAACTTTCATATTTCTAAACCTCCAACTTTTTTAATATAAAAATTCACCTCATCCTCTTTATATTGACACCAAAATATACACATGAAATATATCAAATATTTCCTATCCCCATACATGTTCACAACCATTAAAACAAATACTATACGAGAGTTTGGGAAGAGTCTACAAGAAACCAAGTTGGTATTAAAGAAGAGACACATAGGTGGATATACACACAAAATTGAATGGATATAAGTGTTATATCCTTTTGAATGTGTGAATAATGAATATCAATCAAAACAATTCAAATGTTTGAGAGTATGTCCAAGAAAATTATATTATATAAAAGTACTTATATTTTTATTCTTTATTTGTTATACTATATATTTAAGTATAATAAATTTTCTTTCATAAATGGATAAAAATTACAATTTAAGTGTCAAGTCTTACAAATTATTTTTATGATATTTTCTTTTTCGGGATTCTTTAAAGAGTTAAAGAAAAAATGGGGTAGACTTGATCGAAAAGATTATATAGAATATTAATTACAAGATCAAAATCATGAAATATTTAAGGGCATAATTTCAGTCAAATGTAGAAAAATGAAGAGATTACTTGAGAAGACAAGGAGAAAAATCGTTGCGAAGTTTAAAAATGAAAAGTTTGCTTCCAAAATTTTTTTATTTACAATGAGTATTTATGAATATTTTCTATAATTGCATTTCAAAGTTTGACCCTAATCCCTAAAAACCTAAAATTAAATGTCAATTTTTTTATGAAATATATATCCAAAATTTGGTTATATTTATGTTTAAAAAATAATAAAAAATTTAATTTTAATAATATGAAGAATGTGGGTAAACACTCTAGTAAATCAATATATTTTCTATAAATAAATAAATTGTTTAATTTAAGACCTAAGCTTTACAATTCTTCACTTATTATTAAATTCGATAATTTCTGTTTATAAAATGTTTTGAAATTAAATAAATTTTTTAGCATAATTTTTTTGATAAGTGAATTTATTTATAATTCTAATTTCCTTATATAATTTCAATAAAACGGTTTTAAGATAACCAACTAACTTTTAAAAAAAATTCATCCTTTCAATTGTGTGTCTCGTCTCTTAACTTGATTTCATGGTTGAGTCGAGGCTACATATCTTATTATTGTGAAAATATAGTAATGAATTGTGTCGGAGATTATTTCCCATTATGACCACATGGTTGAGATAAGATCACATTACTTTTCTAAATACAAGTTCAAGCAAAGGGTTGAATGAAGTCTTGTCTCCTAAATAATGACTCAAAGTTGACCTTGGTGATGTGAATATGGGTGGGGGGGCTTCCTACACTTAATTCAGCTTACAATAGAGACGACACCCCAATTTGCAAAGTACATTTCAAAGAACCCCTTTGTGGGTCGTTTGCCTTGGAAATATGCCATCCTTTATATGTTACTATTTTTCATTCCTAACATGATGAAGTTCAAGTCCACAAAGCTCAAAAAGAACTTGAGACCCAATAATCTTTTTGGTCCATCATCCTGCTCGGGAACCTTCAGACATTGTTGTAGTATTTTGATTTGTTTGGAGACTGCTATGGTTCGATTATGGTGAAAGAACTTTTCAACAATTTATTTCTAAGAGGTAGGGCTACAACTTTCATGATATCGTCTTTCTCCATTTTAGCTCGAATGTGTCTAAAAAGAGTCATTATTTTTACTTGTTTAATTGTTTGTTTACTACTTTAATCTTAGAATTAGGAAACAACTCAAAACCCGGCCCCCCTTTTTCCATTCCTAGTTGGTAAATATATTAGCTTGGAAATACGAGATTACTTTGGGTTCGATCCCAACTTACTAACTATACTTAGTTTAGTAATAGGGATTTTTTTTACAAGGCGCGATGACGTTTAGCATGTCAATCGGTCAAATCGACGAGTTCTTCGTGGCCACCACGATTGGATCCCACCACCATGACATCTGCAAAATAGGGTCGCTTACTACGGTGAGTCCTTGGAACCCCAGTGTCCCTCATACTACCGGCTTCGTGTCTATACCTCTATGCATGGATGTCGCAACCACCTAAGTGAGCCCACTTACAATCAGGACTGGATTAAGCCAGCCTTGACGCGCGCACCGACGCCCCCATTGCCAACTTTTGAAGCTGCTTCGACATCACTTGAGAATGTCGACCTGCCCCACAAGACCAATCTCACACCAGAGCAACGCGAGAACTGAGCGCTACATTAGAAGATCGTAGAGTTATGCTCCATCCTTACATCTCAAGCTCCATCACCATTAGTTTCTACCCAGGCACTCGAGGTTCCTTCCATGGATTCGTCTTTGACTCTGATTCCCGACATTGTGGCCAAGACCGAGCCTGTAGACATGATTGAAATTGTGCCGGTAATACACTCGTGACTCAGGCCTTGATTTTCGTAGCCTCAACCACTATGTTGGACTCGACACTTATCATGATCCTATGTACAATCCCCGACACAAAGTCCGATGTCAAGTCTACTCCTACATCGACACCATTCATTTCGCTATTCAAGAAGACCCGAGTTGATGACAAGGCTTTGTGCCGAGATTAAAAATAAATTACCGAAAATTACAAACCAAGTATAGCATGCAAGTAAGAGATCGAACCCAAGGGAATCAGGATTTCTAAACAATCAACTGTAACACCCCCTTACTTACCCTGGAGGCATTACCGCCAGTAACCCCGATTAAGAGTAAATCGAAGCTACCCAAGGCTTTAAACTGACTGAACAACTAAAAGAAACATTACAATGGAATACATACAATTGGTCTTATACAAACCTTAACTTAAAAGAATAAATGAATAGAACAACTTTCTATTTAACAAAATCTTCAACAAGTCTTCCTTGAGTTCTTATTTCTGAAACTCAGCTTCGCTTTGAAGTAGTTCAATTATGATCTTCACTCAATTATAGCCATTGGAAACCTTTCTTCAACTTCTGGAGCTTCAAACATCTGAATCCGCCTCTTGAATCATCTTCCAAGGAATACCTGATGTGTTGTAAACCAACGATGGACACCAGCCAACCGAATAAAAGAAAAGAAGATGGACGGGTTAGTCTAATGATAGACTAGCAAGTGGAGAATCTAACTTGGTTCTTATGGTTGTAACTAAACATATTGGCATCCAAAACCCGAATAGACTCGGATTATGATCCAACAGTTAGCAGTCTTATAGAGAATAAGAAGGAGACTTGCGTAATCAATAGAGAGAACACCACCGCTTGTGGTTTCTTTTAAGAAGCATAAACAATTGTTGGGAAATTCATATTAATCACATAACATTTTGAAAAGCCTCCATCGACTATTCAGATTAACTTAATCAAGTTTGATTAAGAATCATTCATAACCGGAAGCAAGAATGGCTTTCCGACTGGACGCACCATTCAGGTATACTAATGTGCCTAACGCAGTTATCTTATATTACTTTCAAAACTGTTCACAATCAAGTTGGTGGCTTTTAATCGGCCCGAACTACTGCCGAAGGAACACAATGCTACCGAGGCCATAGGGCTTATTTCATCCTTGAATCAACGAATAACACGAGTCCCGATGTTGTAGAGATTAGAGGGCCTGTTTCATCCATAACCATCTGACAACACCAAGATCAAAAGACAAGTCATCCTTGATCTTTCATTTGCATATGGTGAGGTAGAGATCACAGAGGCCTATTACCATGTCGTCTACACTCCACCGTACCGAACCTGCACTTAGCTAGAGTGCCTATCAACCCTCTCACATGAAGAGTAGGTGATCAGAGTCATGACTCACCATTAGGATTAGGCCCCTCCTAATGTAATTTGTTTTAAAGAGAGGATCTAAAACCACTCCCTAAACTATCTTCATCAAATCAATGTCTCATCTTGAGACAGCATACAAGGTCACCCATAACGGACCTAAATCCAGTTCTAGCGCAAAACTCAATAACAACATGGTCATTATTTCTAACAAATATAACAACCTATCATATTTTATTAAACATACAAGTTCCCAATGCAAATATTAAATGGGATCCAATTCCTCATTTAATAACAATAACGCAAGAGAGAATCGTCCACTTGCCTTAGAAGGCGTGCTCGATTCCTTAGCAATTCCAACAGTAATCTGTATCATCCCTCTGACAATTATAACAAAAGGATTTCTCAGCAACGAGCTCACAAAAACACTTCTTAGTTGTATTCTCAAATCCTACAACTTCCTAATCGATAAAAGATTTAATTTCCGAATATCGATATATAATAAATCCTTAGTTATCATGCTTCAAGGAGCCATTTTGGCGGAATTATAACTAATTATCCGCTTTACTTTTGAAACAATTTTCTAAACAAAAACTGTTCATTAGCAACAGTTCTAAAAGATTACCAAATCTCGGATCAAACGGATTAACAACGAATCCCGAGTAATTACCCGAAGTCCTTGACCTGACAATCGGTATCCAAAACTTGTCTTCGCTATAACGGAAGATCCGGACGTCCGTTTCACGAGCGGTTTGAACCTGTTGGATCGTATCAACGTCAAGATTATAAAAACCATAAATTTAATTAGCAAAGCGGAACCGAAAGGCCCTTACGGTGGCTCCGCAATCAATCCGCTAATTAATTTCGATCGTATATACCTTCACTCGAGCCCATGGCTCATTTGGCTCGATCATGGCTCGATCCCCGAGCCCGAGGGTGGTCGAGTATTGCCTGGTAACAGCCCTTGCTGTGGTTGGTGGTCGGAGGAGCTAGCGATCGCCGGCGACGTCGCGCGGCGAGGCTAGAAGAGACCGGCGGTGAAGACGCTCGCCAATTCTCCTTCCCAAGTCCGCCGTTCCGTTCTCTTGCTGGTTTAGCTCCTCCTAGCAGCAGCAACATGGAAAGGGAGAGGGTGAGATGAAGAAGGAGATGAGGTGGGGGAAGGTGGAGATGGAGGTGGAAGAAGACCGGTGGTGAGAAAGTCTCGACTCCCTTCCTTTGTTTTCCATTTCCAAACCAAGAGGATAGGCTTTGACCAATCAAGAAGATAAGCTCCCCATTCCATACACATCCAATACGTATAAAATAGAAGAAAGAATTCAGTTTGCCTCCCATACTAAGCAAACAAAAGTCGGCCTTTAAAATCAAACCCGTCTCGGAACGGGACTCGCGTTTAAGCGGTAAAATTATGTACCTCGGGTGGAAAAACTTACTAAACGAAAAACGTCCCGTAATGTAGACCAATAAAACCAATTTTCCATGATTTTATCTTGCTACCTTCAATTTTTAAGGCTTCCGTTTCGTATTTTAAATCCCTTCCAGTACATAATTAAAAAGACGGCTTATCCAATAAATTTTCTTTTTCCACTGAAAAATCCTAGAATTCACACCGATCCATAAAATCATTTCTTTGTGATTTTAGGATATCACCAAGAATTTTCTAGGATTTAATCTCCAAAAAAAATATTGGATTAAGCTTTAAAACGGTCAATGAGGTTAAAAAGATATTTGAGAAAAAATTCAAAAACATCCTTAAAAACCGCACTTATTACATTAGTACCCCCTTAAAAATGGTTTTGTCCTCGAAACCAAGGAGAACTCGGATCACAAAGAAGGATACCACATGCATAAACATACAACCACTACAAACCTATACAGAAGTTTGTAGTACCCCTTTAAAAACATACTGTTACTTCTGCACCAAGCACAATCAATCATTGCTTAATTACCAAACTCCTTCTTTACAATGTTCATTGACTTTGGAAAATGACTCAGCATTTCTTGTCTATTCTCAAGTCTTTTCTTCACCTCCATTTTAGGCCAAGGTAGCCTAATCAAAGATATTTTTCCTATTTACGAAGACATTACGGATAGAATGCACTAAAGGTGGCAATACCCACCGATAAACAAGCTTACCAGTTCTTTCCAGTATCTCAACAAATCCAACATGGCGAGCATTTACGTTGTCTCGCATTCCCCAGCGGAATATGCCTTTCAAGGCGGATATTAGAACAGAAATGTCGTTCTTTACAATGAACTTAACATGCTCTCGCTTTAAAACAACACACGACTGTTGTTGCTTTTGAGTAGTTAACACCCTTGAACATGTTAGTGCGATATCAGTTGTTGTTCTCTTGGCCAAATCTAGCCCATGAAGAACCTTGTCAGCATTGTCATTCCAACAAATTGACAACTAACACTTCTGGCCTTACAAAGCCTCAAAAAGAATCATTTCTTTATCGTGTGATCACAGTTCTTGTATGTGAATTCACTCAAACTCAAGATAACATTCCAACTCGTGTGGAATCCAGAATACATGACCTCGAGAGTTTGAATTTGTTTCTTTTCATTGTTCATCATTTTGATATGTGAAGCCAGCGCTAAAATTCAATTCAATCCACAAAGCTTGATGTTACTTCTTTCAAGACTTTAGCATGAACCATCCATCTCAATCAGAGATAATAGTCTCTGGAGTTCTTATGAAGATAAAAACTTCATGCATAAACACCTCAGCTGACTTCTGTACTCTTTAAGTCATCTTAATTGCATTAAAAAAGAACACTCTAGATGAGTTTCTTAACAACCTCCATATTGCATTTTTCTTTCATTAAGTCTTGAACAACTAATGACAAGAATCCATTGTAACATCTTCCCATTTCCATTCTAAAACAGGAAGAGACTATAACATTTCATCTGATCTTCTATGCTCAAACAGGACTTCCCGACAAACCAAACATACCAAAGCGAACTCAGTTACATTTCGTTTTATGTCAGTCCATCAAAAGTTTTATCTTAAATCCTTATACCTTTACTTGTTCCAAGATGAACTAATTAAGCAAATAAATATGCTTCCTTTGAAATAAGCTTTCGAAGCTCATCAACAACAGATACACATGAACAGTCTTGAAACCAATCAATCCATAATCTTGAATAACAAATCCCGGTGTCTTACCTTCTTGATCTTCTCCATTGATCTTAAATAATATTACTTTCCCATACTACTTTTCCTTGATCTGGTCAACAAATTTTGAATAAAATCTTAGGGTATTCACACAACCTTGTTGTCATACAAACTAAACCTTTAGTCCTTCTCAAATTAGTTTCTTTACAAGGATTACTTAAAATCCTTACTCAATTTCCTTTTTGAGATAAAATTTCAGTATTAATTTTATTAAGAATATGAGATTTATTAAACACATGACAATATAATAACCTATCTTGTCAATCCTTTACGTCCTTTTCTCAACCAAAACTTAGCTTGAGCATACTGACAATCAAAAGTAGTTATCTCTCTTAACTACTTCAAACTACACTCTTACGCATTACTATACCAACATATTGGACAATAATACCTTTAGTCCAACAATTTCCAACAAAATTGTCTCCATTGACAATTTTCAGTCTTTTTCATCAAAGAACTGTTTAGACTTCACTTAACATTCTGACTTGTTGAGTAATTGATGTCCGCTTTTTAGGTAGGTTTTTAGTGTCTAGATAGATTAGATTGAGTTGGTTTTTGTTCTTAAGTCTTATGTCTTTGAGTCATTTTGCTTTAGTTTTCGTATTTCCTTGAGATTCGAAAGCTACGTACCTTTTGTGTCATTTTGTAGGAGTTTTGGAGCTTAGAAGAAGAGTTTGGAGCATTACAAGAGAAGATGGAGATGAAGCGCTCAAGTAAAGTCATTAAAGATCAATTTTGAGCTTGGAAAGAGATAGAGAAATTCGTTACAAGAACATAGGAAAAAGAATCGAGTCAAACGGAGTTGTAACGAATCTTCTACGCAAGTTTTACTCAAGGTTGTTCGAACAAGCTCTCAGGATCGACCCCAGGGGGGTCGAGAACGACCCTATGTGGGTCGATCGGGGCGCCGACTCTCCCTTATTCCGAGATCTTTATGGATACATTCTATGTTTATTTTAGGAAGTAGCTTTATCTTGTTTCCTAGTGTAATTAGGGCTCCTTTTTCTCTATAAAAGGGGCCTAGACCTTCTAGTTGAAGGAGATCTCTTTTCTAGCTTTGTTTTGGAGATTAAGAGGAAGACTTGGAGGAAGTTGGAGAAATTTGTAAGAAACCCTTAGTCCCTTGTTTGTTCTCTTGCTTTTCGTAGTTTATCAACTAATCTTTGGCATAATTCTCATTCCCGTGGACGAACCTGACTCCGCTATACTCAGCGGGGTCTTGAATATAAATTTATTTGTTCAAGAAACCCTTCAACAAATTGGCGCCGTTGCCGGGGAGTGAGCAATAGTGCCTAGTTTAGTTGATATTTGGGGTTTGGGACTAGCCCTTACCCCTTTGTTTTTATTTAATTTTGTTTTCTTTGTTTTTGTTCGCAGTATATGCCATCTCGTTCTTCCTGGAGAACTCTTGAGATTGACTACTACAGCGAACATGAGAGGTCCTTCCACACTCAGATGCAGCGCTTGCAATGGCCGACGTTGAGGCAATGGCTCAATAAATGGAGGAACTCCGCACTCAGATGCAACGCTTGCAAGCGGAACGAGACGCTTCGGATGCAGCTGCGCAACGATTCCAGGAGAAACTGAACGCTATCCCAAGGAATGCCAAGCAATACATGCACCCAGAACTGAGGGTGCCCGAATCGGCGATAGTGCTCCCGGAGATCAACCGCACTTTTGAGATTAAATCTCACTTCATATCCTTAATAAAGCGTTCTCAATTTGAGGGGAAACCCACTGAATGCCCAATGGAGCATATTAAGAACTTTATTGATTTATGCGACACCATTGCTGCTGACAATGTCACCCTTGAATATGTTCTCTTGAAGGCTTTTAAGTGGTCTCTTGCAGGAAAAGCTTTGAGTTGGTTGGAGAGCTTGCCACCAAGATCTATCACGACGTGGAAGGCTTTGCATGATTTATTCATGACCAAGTTCTTTCCACCGGCAAAAACAACGGAGCTTAGGAAGCGCATCACCTCCTACCATCAACTTCCAAACGAGACGCTTGTGGAGACATGAGAACGATTCCAAGAGCTTCTACGCCAATGCCCTACTCATGGGCAACCTCCTTATGTTCTCCAAGAGATCTTCTTTCAAGGCATTAATGCGGCTACCAAAGATCGCATTAACCTTCACACTGATTGTGGGTTCATCGACATGACTCCAGAAGAAGCATGGGCATTATTGAACAAGCTCACCAATTATGATGCCATGTACGAAACCCAACAAGCTAAGCCAACGACGAGGAAGCTGTATGAGCCACAATCTGATGTGGTTGATCGGGATGTGAAAGTCCAATTCTTGCAAGATGAAATCAATCGTCTGAAAAAGCAAGTAAGTTACTTTAATTCTTCTTCATCTTGTCAAGAATGCGGGTCTTCTGCCCACACTACTTCCAATTGCACTAACTTGCAGCAAGTACGAGCCGCTGAGGCTTATGAGGAGGTAAACTACATGAGAGGTTCTTATAGGAACCAAAACAATTATGCAGGGAGGAGCAATGCTCAACCATCTTGGGGAAATTCCAATTATGACCAATACAAGCAACCCCAACAAGAGCAACGTCCCCCTCCCTACCGCCCTCCGGGTTATCAAGAGCCACCGTCATGGGTACAAGGGCTGCAAGAAGGAATGAATGGAGTGCGAGCTGAGGTCCAGACCAGGATCAATGGAATACGAGCCGAGCTTTCTACGCAAATGAATGGGGTTCATGACAGATTTGAGAATTTGACTCATGGAGAAAACACATCGATTCCCAAATTGGACAACTAGCATCTCAAATCCCGAGACCTCAGGGACAACTCCCGGGCCATCCCGAGGAGAATCCTAGAAGTCGTGCAAGCGATGGCGAAATCCGAGCCATGCACCTAAGGAGTGGCAAAACTTTGCCCGAGCCAACCAAGCAAAAAGAGAAGGAGCCAGCCTCAGGACCGACCCTGTCTGGGTCGTGCACGACCCCAACAGAGGTTGGACCTCTCAGGACCGACCCTACAATAACTCCAATAGGGTCGAGCACGACCCCCATAGGGTCGAGCACGACCCCATAGGGGTCGATCCAGAGGGTACTAATAACAAAGAGGAAGAGGAGATCAACCCTCCAAGAGTCGAGCTCGACCACCCTTCGCCAGGTAAGTCTTCTAACCCTTCTCTTCTCATTCAATCTCCATCTAAAGTACTTCCTTTCCCTTCTAAAAAACCCAAGGACTTAACGGAAGGTAAGTTCAAGCGCTTTGTTAAATTGCTTCAAGGTTTAAATCTTTCCATTCCTTTCGCTGAGGCTTTGAATGAAATGCCTACTTATACTAAATTCTTGAAGGAGATCTTATCTAGAAAGCGATCCATGTCGGAATTAACAAATGAAGTAAGATCGTTGGAACTTCCCGAAAAGCTAGGCGACCCAGGTAAGTTTGCTATTACCATTGGTATTGGAGCTTACCGTTTCAAAGCTTTGTGTGATCTAGGTGCTAGTGCAAGCTTGCTTCCACTTTCAATTTGGTCCAAGACCAACATGGGACCACTGGAGCCTATTGATATGAATCTCTACATGGCGGATGGATCTCGTGTAAAAGCAATTGGAGTTGTGGACGATATTCCTATCCAAGTTGGAAAATTCTTTGTCCCAAACGACTTCATTGTGCTAGATATGCCAGAAGACTCTGTGGTGCCAATCATTCTTGGAAGACCATTCTTAGCCACCGCAGGGGCAAGAGTTGATGTTAGAAAGGGACTCCTCACATTTGACATTGGGGAGGAGAGGGTTGAGTTTCGCTTCATTCCCATTGTGAACGAAGTTGCTAGTTGCCGTATTGAGGAGCCTACCGACCCCCCATGGGTCAGTAACGCCCCTTATTTGAAGGAAAACAAGGTGGGAGATGGATCAAGGCACAACATCGAGCCACTTCCAAATCCAACAGGGTCGTTAACGACCCCCTACACCTCGGTAACAAGCCACTTCCCGAATGACCCTGGTGAGTTTTCTTGTTCTTATCCTATTAATTCTAGTCATGATCCTTTCTCCTATTCTCATTCTATATTAGATCCTACTGTTAGTCATATGAAGGAGTCAAAACCTCCTTGGTTTTCGAATTTTACTAACCCTGTTGTAGGATTACCAAGTATACTTGTGGATGATAGAGGACCGAATGTCCTAGAGAGAAGCTTTGAAGCTTTTCCATCTAAGTATGGGGTTTTTCATGATCCCGACAACGCTGGATGGAAGCCGCCCTGATGAGCTAAGGTAAGTCGTCAAGCTAATGACGTTAAACAAGCGCTTACGGGAGACAACCCGGTCTTTAGACTAGATTTTTCTTTTGTTTTTGCTTTTTAGATTAGGTTCTTTTTCTAACCTTCCTTAGATTAGGATAGAATATATATTTTTGGAAAGGAATTTTGTGGGATTTTTGCAGGGTCGTAAGCTTCAACCACTCCACCTTCACCATGATGAGCTCCACCTCTTTCCAAGCTTCCAAGAGTTCTTTGTGAGTTTTCTTCTTTTATCTCTTTACTTTTTCACATCATTTTTTCATGCATGGGGACATTGCATGATTTAAGTATGGGGTAGGGGAAGAAGAAATCTCACATGTTGTGTTTGCTTGAGTCTTTGTGTTAGTTGTTTGCTTTGCTTGTTTGCTTGTTGGTTTGTTTGTTTTGTTAAAAAAAATAAAAAAAATAAATTTTTTTTTTGAAAAATGTCGAAAAATCCAAAAATATTTCTTTGTTTGTTTTAGGATAGAAGAATGCTCCATCTTAGATGTCCTATGATAAGAACTAATTTTCATGCTTATCATATAATTCCTTTGGCATATTTGTATAGTATAGCCTAAGTCTTGAGAAATTACTTTTGATTGTGAAAATTGACTTGTGATGAAATTGAGCATATGTGTCTTAAGTAGAAGTAATTGCAATCCAACAAAATTTTCACCTAGTGAGGAATTTTGGCCTTAAAGGGTGAACATCAAAAAATCCCTCTTTTTTTGTTGTGTGATTTGATCTCTTTATGCATTTATCTCTTGTTGTTGATATGGTTACCTATTTCTTGAAGCCGCTATGAGATCGTTCATGCATGTTAATTATGATTAAGAACTTATATTTCATAAGCCACTTTTATCCTCTCTTTTACCTACCTTTACATTATCCTCTTTTTGAAGCCAAGTTGAGCCTTAAGCCTTTTATTTTTAGCTCCATAAAATTATTCCATAGCCAATATAAGCTTGACCCTATCCGGGGATTAGGACTTAGTGTTGGTTTGTGATAGTTTTGTTGAGTGAGATTGCTTGGTTCAAGTGTGGGGTAATTATGGGTTGGGAAAAGTAATAAAAAATCTTGCAGTTTATCATGTAAGAGGAGTTTGGTTCCCTGAATGCACTTGCAAAGAAAGAAAAGAAAGAAAAAAAAAGTTGGTACCAACCTCCCATAAAAAAAATGAAAATCAAAACGGAGAAAAATAAAGCAAATTGTTGAAAGTGAAAGTGTGCACGAGCCAAGTTTCCTTAGTATTTGTAAGCAAGATAAGTTGGGATATTAAAGGGTTGAAAAAAATAAGTGAGTTTGAGCATAATGTTTGAGTGAGTTTGGTATAATCTTTTATGAGAGTTTTGGCAATGTGAGAGTTTTTAGGAGTCTTTGATTCCCGGATATTATTAGCACCACATAGCCAGAATATTTCCACGCCTTATTGTCTTTACCAAGCCCCATTACAACCCGGCCGAATGGAGTCTTCTATGAAGATTTCATTGAGCCTAAGTTCTTATAATGATTGATGTGTTTTGACTTCTCTAGGTTGAGAGATTGGTGATATAAGTCTCAATGATAAAGTTGATGTTACATAAAGATTGAGTTGAGAGTTGATATTAATAGCCTAAACAAATGAGAGATGAGTGAAACACATTAAAATCCCTTGTGAGGTTGGATTGTGATTGCTTACGCTTGAGACCTATACATATGTGATGACATTAGAATTACTTGTCTACTTTTTCACTTATGTTTAAAATGTTTTGACAAGGGCTATGCTTGAAGATTATGTTATTGGTCTTGATTTTGCATGATTATTGCTTGAGGACAAGCAAGTCTAAGTATGGGGTATTTTGATGTCCGTTTTTTAGGTAGGTTTTTAGTGTCTAGATAGATTAGATTGAGTTGGTTTTTTTGCTTAAGTCTTATGTCTTTGAGTCGTTTTGCTTTAGTTTTCGTCTTTCCTTGAGATTCGAAAGCTACGTACCTTTTGTGTCATTTTGTAGGAGTTTTGGAGCTTAGAAGAAGAGTTTGGAGCATTACAAGAGAAGATGGAGATGAAGCGCTCAAGTAAAGTCATTAAAGATCAATTTTGAGCTTGGAAAGAGATAGAGAAATTCGTTACAAGAACATAGGAAAAAGAATCGAGTCAAACGGAGTTGTAACGAATCTTCTACGCAAGTTTTACTCAAGGTTGTTCGAACAAGCTCTCAGGACCGACCCCAGGGGGGTCGAGAACGACCCTATATGGGTCGATCGGGGCGCCGACTCTCCCTTATTCCGAGATCTTTATGGATATATTCTATGTTTTATTTTAGGAAGTAGCTTTATCTTGTTTCCTAGTGTAATTAGGGCTCCTTTTTCTCTATAAAAGAGGCCTAGACCTTCTAGTTGAAGGAGATCTCTTTTCTAGCTTTGTTTTGGAGATTAAGAGGAAGACTTGGAGGAAGTTGGAGAAATTTGTAAGACCTCTTTGTTTTTAATTTGATTTTTCGGTTTGTTTTTTATGATGATGTCTTCTTCTTTCTTCTCCATGTGTGAGTAGTCTACTTAGATTCTAGGGTCGGGTGAAAACCCAACACAATCATGCATGTCTAAACTTGAATTCATGACTTGAATGCTTGAAAGATCATATCTATCTATCTTGTGCTTAATACCTTTGCGAAAGTTGAGGCATGTCTTGCAATTAACCTAAAATCGAAAGTGTAAAGTTGATTGCTTGATTAGATCTAAATAGGATTATTTGCAAAAGTTGATATTCCTAGGTTGAAGGATAGATAGAAAGTTGTTTAATTTGTGACAGTTGATTGAATAACTTGAATTGTTTGCGATATTTGACTTTTCTATGATCTAGATTGCATGATAGTTGTGAGTTCTTGTTAAAAGCATGTATGGTTGTTGTTGTGGTAGCCCTAGCCCTAGGATTGCTCTTTTTATACTTGATTAAAACCCATTAAGTTGACTCGATCTCGACCCCATAAGGTCGTGTTCGACCCTTAGTCCCTTGTTTGTTCTCTTGCTTTTCGTAGTTTATCAACTAATCTTTGGCATAATTCTCATTCCCGTGGACGAACCTGACTCCGCTATACTCAGCGGGGTCTTGAATATAAATTTATTTGTTCAAGAAACCCTTCAACAGTAACTTAACTCTTAAGATTAAAAACATATCCTCACGTGTCCACTCTCTATATCCAACAACTTATCAGGTTGAGATTGAATATCAATACTAATTTACATATCCAAACTCCAGACCCATTGGAGTTCTGCTTAAAGTCCTCACTTGACTATCTTATCTCAAAGAGATTTAAGTTTTCAAGACAACCTGAAAACAAATAACACTAATGGAGAAATTACTAGTACATCCTTTATCTCAAAGAAAGGATTACTAAAATATCATTCCTTAGAATGGGTTCCATTCCAAGAGTTCATATCAACTTACTTTCAAGGACACTTCTGCTAAAAAGGCAATGACTTTCTTAGGTCATGACGTCAACCAAGATGAACTACTAGCAAACTGCTTAGAGAATTCCAATAATCGTTGTCTGAAAACAATCTCAAACTTTTCGAGAAGTACAGAGTTACTCCATGCTCTTCAGATACCAACATAGATTTGTAAAGAATCTTACCAAATTTCGTTACTTATAATCGAACTATTTTGGGAAGTTTGACCATACTCCTTAAATGGTATAGGATACCAAGGATATACTAACTCGAAAGAGTTTTACAAGATACTAGATATAGAAATTGCTATAATGCAAAAGAAAGCTTGCATCTTTTCATCTCAACCAACTAAACTGGCAAAACTCATATAATTGCAAAACTTATATGATTGCTAAACCATACTAGAAACTATTCTTTAAAACCCAAGGAATTATGTGATCTTATTCCACCATGTGATCAGGATGGGAAATAAAATTAAACATAATCCTTTACTGTATTCTCATAGGAATAAGACATGTAATCTTGCCTTACCATGTGATCAAGATGGAAGACAAATCACATTCTTACTCACCACCATGAAAACCGTAAAAAATTTTATTCATGAATCCTGCATATCAATTCAACATTTCTTTGAAAAAACTTACTTGAACTCTACAAAGTCCTAAGATCTTTCTCAAAAGAGAAAATTACAATACAATTTCAAATATCCATTAAATCATAACAGCTTGACAGGAACTCGACCTATTCTACAAGCATACAAGCTTTAACTTTGAATGTCGCTGAAACAAAGATTAGCTACTTTATGAAGAAATGGGCGCGTCAAGCCAATGCATCAAATAAAATTGTTGACCTTAATTTCATGGTGCTACTGACGCTTTGCCCTAGTTCTTTGCCGACATTTGCACATTAGCTGGCCTTACCAACTTGACCAAAGTTTCAAATCAAAACTAAGCCTCAAAGGACCTAAGACAATCCAATTCACTTATGCATACTACATTCCCTTTCGAATGTAATACTTCATTCATTCCTCAAGATAGAACTTGATGACATACCTTGACTTTTCTTAATCCATAATATTGAGTAATCTCTGCCTGGTTTAACTCAGTCTTAACCCAACTTAACTTCACAGGTTCAATAAAAGAGTTGATCACTCCAATCCACTTACTTGCAAACCTTAGGGAAAAATGTGATTCCGACATCTTCATACTCATAGCAAATTCTTCCAAGGTCGATCTCAACTTGTATGTCCCCTTGACATCCCACTTTGAAGTGATGTAACAATGATATGTTACCCAAAATTTCAATGCTTGTGATCATCCATTTGCAGAACAATATCCCTTCTGCAACTTAATTGTCATTTAAATTCCGATATCCAAGAGTGACTATCAAATTCTTTTGACGATTTTAAGGACTTTCCATTCTTTTACAACTTAATCCTCTCAATATAAAAAGTGAACTTTCAAACTTTGCATCTAGTTTGAAACATCCAATCCTTATATCTCTCTACATATAAGGAATTTTTTTTAATTTCCAATTTCTTTTAACATAAGAATGCACATAACCAAACAAAATATTCTTGAACCTATCCAAATTCAACATTAGTAAACAAACTAGACTTCTCCATCATTCTTGTCTTCTTACTTAACCATAAGGAGAAGACATATACCCTTTTTTTATTAGCTCAATCTCAAACCACATTGCAAAGGAAGAGCTTGTGGTTAAGAGACTTGCCGACAACCTAACAGTTTCACCAGTACCACCTTAGACATTAGATTTGGCAGATATAAAATCTTCAAAATCCAAACTCAACTGAAATTATCCTTTCAGCGAAAGAGTCTAAGCCTTATTGACCATAGATGATTGATATTTTTCTCCCAACCGTTTAAAATATCAAATACAAATATGCTAAGATCATTCCTTGATTGATCTTCTCAAAATTGAACTTTATCATTTCCATCCTTGAAGTAACATAAGCCAATACCATTGGCAATTTAGAACATCTCAATGTTGATTCTATTACTAGTCCATTATAGACCTCAAGTCTTTTCTCATTATCCCGAGTTGGGTATCATACAACGAATTATTCCCATAACGTTGTCACATAAGTTAATCATCTGGATATCAACAACCCATGTAATCAATTAACACTTGTGCTAAGTAGTTAATTGAACATAAACACATTACTGATGAACTTTTACCTGTTCAATCCATTTTGACCAATCAACCTTATTCACAACAACCTTGACGATTAACCACTTGTTCACAACTTGAACTGAACCAACATTCTTCTTTTCTTTCTTACTATAATCATAAGAAATCCGCATTCCATTTAGGAATCTCAATCCTCTTAACTCAAAGGATAACAATATATATGAACATCTGAGTTCGAATACTCTCATATTTAAAATTGAACTGCATCTTCCAATAGTTTAACAATTCAGTTGATCCAACACTTGAGAACTTCAAAGCTCTTTAACTTCCAACTGGGCAAAGAAAAGTACATAATATCTAGGATTCTATACTATAGAGTCACAAACATAATTGTTGAAGAAAGTTTCCAAAGACAATCCTTTTCCTTTCATGATTCTTTTACATCCCTTCATGATCCATACTGATCTTTTTAAAATCACTCAAGGCTCATAAGATTCTCCAAATCTCAACATTGAGAAGTAGAGGTTCCAACTCCAAACTTCTATTGATAATCGAATTTCAACCAAATTCAGAAATTCCTAAATATTCTCGGGAAAACTCTTACTCTTCAAAGAAACTTACTTTAAAAATTTCCTTTTTAAAGACAACACTTGGACTTTCATATCTCAAGAAAAAGAATTAACAATTTCTTTCACATAACTTTGAATCATGAACTTTCTAAAAAAAATTCTTAACTTGAAATCTTCCATCATACGAGCTTAAATTAGGAAACCTTCAAACTAGAAAGTCTTTATGAAGTACAATACTTAACTTCAAAATCTCACAAGAAGTTTCCTAATATGGAAGAAGCGACGAGGGTACACCCAATTCAGACTCTCAAGAAAGAATAGGAATTTATTGAGAACTTGGGCTCGAACCGGTTCAACTTTAGGAATCTTCACCTAATCTTACTCTGGATCCTTCTCGGAATCCATTCCCATCTCCAGGGAATCAAATGTCCACTATAGGACCTTTTTCACAAACGCTATTACAAACTTATTACCTCATGTTCTCCAATTCCCTTTCCTCTTTCTATCTCTTCACGAGTTTGAGCTCCAGTCTTAACCACTTTTCCGTAAATGGTTCTAAGACAACACCAATATAGAATTCTCCATAATTCTATATGGAAGATGAAAGTCTTAAGCAAGACATAGGAACTTTTAGCTCTGATACCACTTCTGTAACACCCCCTTACTTACCCTGGAGGCATTACCGCCAGTAACCCCGATTAAGACTAAACCGAAGCTACCCAAGGCTTTAAACTGACTGAACAACTAAAAGAAACATTACAGCGGAATACATACAATTGGTCTTATACAAACCTTAACTTAAAAGAATAAATGAATAGAACAACTTTCTATTTAACAAAATCTTCAACAAGTCTTCCTTCAGTTCTTATTTCTGAAACTCAGCTTCGCTTTGAAGTAGTTCAATTATGATCATCACTCAAGTATAGCCATTGGAAACCTTTCTTCAACTTCTGGAGCTTCAAACATCTGAATCCGCCTCTTGAATCATCTTCCAAGGAATACCTGATGTGTTGTAACCCAACGATGGACACCAGCCAACCGAATAAAAGAAAAGAAGATGGACGGGTTAGTCTAATGATAGACTAGCAAGTGGAGAATCTAACTTGGTTCTTATGGTTGTAACTAAACATATTGACATCCAAAACCCAAATAGACTCGGATTATGATCCAACAGCTAGCAGTCTTATAGAGAATAAGAAGGAGACTTGCGTAATCAAGGGAGAGAACACCACCGCTTGTGGTTTCTTTTAAGAAGCATAAACAATTGTTGGGAAATTCAAATTAATCACATAACATTTTGAAAAGCCTCCATCGACTATTCAGATTAACTTAATCAAGTTTGATTAAGAATCATTCATAACCGGAAGCAAGAATGGCTTTCCGACTGGACGCACCATTCAGGTATACTAATGTGCCTAACGCAGTTATCTTATATTACTTTCAAAACTGTTCACAATCAAGTTGGTGGCTTTTAATCAGCCCGAACTACTGCCGAAGGAACACAATGCTACCGAGGCCATAGGGCTTATTTCATCCTTGAATCAACGAATAGCACGAGTCCCGATGTTGTAGAGATTAGAGGGCCTGTTTCATCCATAACCATCTGACAACACCAAGATCAAAAGACTTAAGTCATCCTTGATCTTTCATTTGCATATGGTGAGGTAGAGATCACAGAGGCCTATTACCATGTCGTCTACACTCCACCGTACCGAACCTGCACTTAGCTAGAGTGCCTATCAACCCTCTCACATGAAGAGTAGGGGATTAGAGTCATGACTCACCATTAGGATTAGGCCCCTCCTAATGTAATTTGTTTTAAAGAGAGGATCTAAAACCACTCCCTAAACTATCTTCATCACATCAATGTCTCATCTTGAGACAGCATACAAGGTCACCCATAACGGACCTAAATCCAGTTCTAGCGCAAAACTCAATAACAACATGGTCATTATTTCTAACAAATATAACAACCTATCATATTTTATTAAACATACAAGTTCCCAATGCAAATATTAAATGGGATCCAATTCCTCATTTAATAACAATAACGCAAGAGCGAATCGTCCGCTTGCCTTAGAAGGCATGCTCGATTCCTTAGCAATTCCAACAGTAATCTGTATCATCCCTCTGACAACTATAACAAAAGGATTTCTCAGCAACGAGCTCACAAAAACATTTCTTAGTTGTATTCTCAAATCCTACAACTTCCTAATCGATAAACGATTTAATTTCCGAATATCGATATATAATAAATCCTTAGTTATCATGCTTCAAGGAGCCATTTTGGCGGAATTATAACTAATTATCCGCTTCACTTTTGAAACAATTTTCTAAACAAAAAACTGTTCATTAGCAACAGTTCTAAAAGATTATCAAATCTCGGATCAAACGGATTAACAAGGAATCCCGAGTAATTATCCGAAGTCCTTTACCTGACAATCGGTATCCAAAACTTGTCTTCGCTATAACGGAAGATACGGACGTCCGTTTCACGAGCGGTTTGAACCTGTTGGATCGTATCAACGTCAAGATTATAAAAACCATAAATTTAATTAGCAAAGCAGAACCGAAAGGCCCTTACGGTGGCTCCGCAATCAATCCGCTAATTAATTTCGATCGTATATACCTTCACTCGAGCCCATGGCTCATTTGGCTCGATCATGGCTCGATCCCCGAGCCCGAGGGTGGTCGAGTATTGTCCGGTAACAACCCTTGCTGTTGTTGGTGGTCGGAGGAGCTAGCGATCGCCGACGACGTCGCGTGGCGAGGCTAGAAGAGACCGGCGGTGAAGACGCTCGCCAATTCTCCTTCCCAAGTTCGGCGTTCCGTTCTCTTGCTGGTTTAGCTCCTCCTAGCAGCAGCAACATGGAAAGGGAGAGGGTGAGATGAAGAAGGAGATGAGGTGGGGGAACGTGGAGATGGAGGTGGAAGAAGACCGGCGGTGAGAAAGTCTCGGCTCCCTTCCTTTGTTTTCCATTTCCAAACCAAGAGGATAGGCTTTGACCAATCAAGAAGATAAGCTCCCCATTCCATACACATCCAATACGTATAAAATAGGAGAAAGAATTCAGTTTGCCTCCCATACTAAGAAAACAAAAGTCGGCCTTTAAAATCAAACCCGTCTCGGAACGGGACTCGCGTTTAAGCGGTAAAATTATGTACCTCGGGTGGAAAAACTTACTAAACGAAAAACGTCCCGTAAATTATGTAGACCAATAAAACCAATTTTCCATAATTTTATCTTGCTACCTTCAATTTTTAAGGCTTCCGTTTCGTATTTTAAATCCCTTCCAATACATAATTAAAAAGACGGCTTATCCAATAAATATTCTTTTTTCATTGAAAAATCCTAGGATTCACACCGATCCATAAAATCATTTCTTTGTGATTTTAGGATATCACCAAGAATTTTCTAGGATTTAATCTCCAACAAAAATATTGGATTAATCGTTAAAACGGTCAATGAGATTAAAAAGATATCCGAAAAAAAATTCAAAAATATCCTTAAAAACCGCAGTTATTACATCAACAAAGAACGGGGTTTTGAGATTTAAGCAAGCAAACAGATTAAGGTTTCAAATCAAATAAAGGAAAGCAGAGTTCATTTAATCAATTCCACCTTTTTAATCATTCGATCATCGATTCATCCACTTTTCTATAATTCCTAGGTTAATTTTAATCCTTATAAAAGATTTCCGCTTGTCCACGGTCCAAGCGAAACTATGATATGAACTAGGACGCTTAATTCAAATATTGCAAAGTATTAAGTATAAAAGGAAATCAAATCACACAATCAAACAACGAGTCTCATGCATAAAATAACCATCAAATACTCTTTATCAATTCCAGTCAACGGTCTTGGAAAAGAGTTGTTTCAAGGATAAATAAGATTGCACAGACAACAATCAAACCTAATCCAAACAGTAGATCTAAGTCAATCAAACAAGTTGATCAGGCTCATAAAATCAAACATAGATCATGGAATTAAAAAGAGTTTTGATATTAACCAAAGGATAGAAACTAGGTTAAAAGTAAAAGTAGTCTCCAAAAGTATCTCCTCCTAAACTGAATACGAAGCTAGGTTTAAATACTAGAAACATTCGAAAAAAATAGATATAATAATATAATAAAAAGATAAAATAAAACGAAACGAAGTCGGCGCGGACACAACCACCCGTGAGCGCGGGTCAGCACCCGCGATTGCGGCTCCAGTAGCTCTTGGCGCCCGCGGGTCCAGCTCTCACCGCGGTCTCGGTTTTCCACCCGTGGTCGCGGGTCTCAGTCTTCTTCGAACCTTCAATTTTGTATTCCTTGCAACCGCTGTAAAGCGGGTCTTCAGCTCGAATTTAGGACTTCTGTCTTCAAAGTCTTTGATAGGCGTGAAATGGTCGTGCAAATCACGGCTATACAAAAGAGTCCTAACAACCTAAAGACTGTATTCTTAGGGAAGTAAGGGTCGAATCCACAGGGAGGAGATTTATCTTTTTATGTGAATTTTATGTCAATTAAAGTAAAAGGGTTTTTTAGAATTAAACTAACTATTGAGAATGCAAAAACTATCAAAGCAAATAAAGTTGGAGTTTTTATCAAATTAGGGAAAACACTTAGTCAACCAGAGATCCACATTCGTATGACAAGTTATCATCGATTTACTCAATATCGCATGCATATGGAATTCCAATTCCTTTTCAAAGATAATTAATAGCACAACCAGATACTATCAATCCTAACTAATTGAATAACCTTGAAACTATCAAGATTCAATTCAAAAGCAGCATTAAGAATAGGAATATAATCAGGATACAAATCTAGCATAAAACAACCAGCTTTTATACAAGAATGCAATTAAACTCTCTTCTACAATAGACTAGCACAACCAGATACTAGTACAATGTAGTTTGCTACTATGAAATAGAGAAACTCAACCAGTAATTTCTCTAGATCTAGCAATTGAGATTCAATATCAACAACCCTAGAAATTGGTGAAATCAATCACATAAACAATTCAAACAAGAGAGTAAAATAATTCCATGCAATAGATAAAGAGTAGAAATCTCACAACTGAAAGTCACACAAATGCTTCAAACTGTCTGACTAAGCAAAAGAGCTTAGTTCTCCATGAAAAGCTAAAAAACTCTGAATAGAAAATATGATAATAGTGTATGAATGAGAGATGCAACTCTCTAAAACCTAATATATCAAACTAGGTCTAAAAAGTCTATCCAAAAATACATAAACTCGGAATAAAGCTGATAAAGATATGGCCAATCAGAATATAACACGTGGCAACACTCGGATGCGCTGACCACCAAAGGCGGCGGGCGCCGCCTGGTAGGCGGCCGTCGCCGCCAGCACCAGGACGCGATCTTCAAACTTCTTCGATCCAGATTTAAAAATCCAAATTAATGCATCTTCAGGTCTTCTTTCTCCTAGCTGGAAATAGCATATAAAACACCTAAAATAACCATAAACCCATACTAAAACTCCTCCTAAATACACAATATAATTGTGCATATCAGTCTTCATATGTAGGCTATTTTGATATTACAATTAAACACCCTAATCTAGCGTAAAACACTCAGAAATCCTAATAAAAATACATAATTACGCTGTACTAAAACCAGCGTATTACCTTGACAGGTGTCCTTAGAGACTCTAGAGGGCAATGGCTTGGAGGCTATGTTCACAATCTTAGTATCTGCTCGGTCTTGATTGCAAAGCTTTGGGGAATTCTGCAAGATCTTGAGCAAGCTTGGATTAGAGGTTATCGTCATGTTATACAATTTGACTCACAATTTGCCATTGTTCTTTGATAGAGATTTGCATAATAATCAACCTAGAAAGGAACTGGTTTCTCTATATTTGACACGTTTATCATGAAGCAAATGTGTGGCTGATTATTTAGCTTCTTTTGCTTTTAATTTTCAAAGAGGTTTTCATGTATTGTCTGCCCCACTTGAGGAGATTTCTTTATTACTGTTTGATGATGTTAGGGGTCGGGCTATCCCTCGCTTTCTGACTACTTTGCCGTTTTCTTTTATTTTAATAAAACTCTCGAAGAATGATGTCTCTCCTTCTACCAAAAAATAGTACTAGCATTTAAGGTTTATATATTTTGAGTTTATGAACTTAGAGTTTAGGGTTTAGGAGTTTAGTATTTAGAATTTAGAGTACTACTTAGGACTTAGGATTTAATTTTAGGGTTTAGCATTTAGGGTTTAGAGTTATGGTTTAGGATTTAATGTTAAGTATTCAGATTTAGGGTTTGAGTTTTAGTATTTAGTATTTAGGGTTTAAGATTTAGTTTTTAGTATTTAAGGTTTAGGGTTTATGATTTAGGGTTTAGGAACTAGTTTTTGGTATTTAAGGTTTAGGATTTGTGATTTACTATTTAATATTTAGGGCATAGGGTTTATGTTAATTAGACTATTATGTTGTTCATGTGATTATACATAGATGTTCATGTGGTTATTTGATGTTTCATTCTTGAAAAAAAAATCATTATATTAAATATTTAATTTCTCATATATTGTGGTGCATTAGTTGTTCATTCTTGTTTATTAATAGTTATGCGGATGTAGTTGTTGATCTGCAAATAAGTAGTTGTCAAGGAGACTTGCATACTACATTGCTTACATAAATTTTCTCATCCATAATATAGTACTTGCTAATGATTATTACATGTTCATTTATAAGAGTTTGGTTCAAATGAAACGAACTCTTATCCTGAAATGAATGCACTTTTCCTAGTTCATACTGCACTTTTCCTACTTCATAGTGCACTTTTTCGCATATGCACTTTTCGTACTTTGTAGTGCACTTTTTGTAGTGCATTTCTTCATACTGCACTTTTTGTATTTTGCAATGCACTTTTGTATGAAAAGCGCACTACAAACTATGAAAAGTGCATTCGTTTCACATTTTAGGATAAGAGTTTTTTTCATTTGAACCAAACTCTCATTTATAATATCGTAATTGTTCAATATGGATTAGAGAAAATCATATCTATTAATTTATTAACATTCAAAAGTTACAACTGCTCCTCACTATTTACATAAGGAAAGTTAATCTTAACCGATAATTCAAGTACTACTTAGTGCTAGTTTGGCTAAATATAGGATGTGTACTTCCTAGGAATTAAATCACGAGAAGTTCATTACATGAATATTATTTAATAGGATTTATAAAAAGTTGTTTGGTTAATATTAATTATGTATGAATTAGCTATGTGTATTTTGTTTGGTTCGATTTGAGAAATGGTAAAACTTTATATATAGTATTATAGCCCTTGTCTATAAAATACAATTGATTTATTATGGGGAAATTAAGGATTTTGTAATTAATAAAATTTAAAAGAAACAAGATTTAGAATAAATATATCTTACCCACCCCATTCATGGTAATTGTAATTCCTCCATTTTGGATGAATTGGAAATTCAGTAATTTTTAATTTCTATTTTCTTGATCAATTGTTTTGCAGCCAAACACATATATTAGATGTACTTCCTTGGATTTTGTAAATCATGGATTTTTATTCTCTAAGATCATGTGCAATGGCCAATGGGGGTTCCTTATTTGAGGTACTTAAGGGTACTTAACTATTATTATAATATTTTCTCTCCTTTCAACATTACACAAGCACACAATTATTTTTTCTCCACTCCAATAGAGCAACTTTACGGGTAGTTATAAGCACTCATTTATTTCTTTTCTACCTTTAATTTTTAATACCAAAGTATAAATATGTCTTTATATCATCATTATATATGTTATTTTAATGTAAAAATAATTATTTCATAACTTAAATAAATTATTATGCTCAAATAATACATAAATAATATTGATTTAATTATTAAATAATATTATACTTATTTTTAGGTATTCAACAATATTAGTTCATGTAATTAGAAAAAATAAAGTACTAACAACAAAATTTAGGATTAGTTTTCTATGGCGGTACTTGTAATGTGTGATTTTTTTATTTCAATGTTGGTTATTTTATGTAATGTTTGAGGTGTAATTGTCTTTTTAGTATATTGTGTTTTAAATTAAGTATCCTATTGTTTATCTGAATAAATTCATACTTTTATTAATAAGTAAAGTTATACAATAATAACATACAAAATTATATTATATAATATGCAAATAATAATATGTAAATATTATCCTAAATTAAATATTTTTTAAAAATATACAAAGTGCATGCAATGTTGGTCTCATTGGATAGATAATATTATTTTATAAAGTTATTATTTATTATAATTTTAAAAACTTAAAAAATTATTGTCAAAATTTTAATATTTAAACCCAAACATACAAATAAAATGGATTAATTGAATAATATATGGTAAAATATTATTCGTTAGGAGTTAATAGGAGGGTGCTTGGAGAGTGTTTGTACAATCACTAGGTCGATTGGTACTTAACATTTTTTTAACCCAGTTCAAGTACCCTTAAGTATCTTTAAGCCTTGATTATGAGCTCAGTTAGGGGCTCACTAGATGGTAATTAACTATACGATTTCGACTGGCTATGGCCTACTGACAGGAGAGACTGAGGTTAATGAGTTGGACAATTCTGTTTACAAGATGATTTGGCAATGCAAGGTTCATGAATGTGACCGCCATTTTGCTTGGCTTGCTTGCAAAGGTGGCGTACTCACCAACATGGAAAGGCGTTGTAGACAACTAAACACGAGCTGAACTTGTGTTTGCTGCGGAAAGGAACACGAGTTCTATGAACACCTTTTTCGGGATTGTGAGAAAGTTAAACACATTTGGCTACACATGAATTAATGTTACTAACTTCTATCATAATTTTTTCCAGGATGATTTCGCCGCTTGGTTCCGAAATAACATGATGGAAGGCATGACTATTGACACGGTTAAATGGAGTGACTTCTTTGTCATCGGTATTTTGTGGATATGGAAATGGAGGAACGATCATATCTTTCATGGAAGAGTTGTGGTGGGAAACAATGTGGCGATTATTCAAGGCAAAACCAAAGAAGCTTGTAACGCGGTAACCGTTTTGCACATGCGGGGTTCACCGGATTGGTTTGTGTTCTTGCGATCGGTCGGTTAGTTTTCTCAAAGTATTTCCATGGAAAGTGGTGGTAGGAGACATGATCTGAATTTGAATACAGATGAGTGTGTCATCATAGAGGGAAAGGCTAGAGATGATGGGGCAAGTTCGAAAAGACCTCAACAAGAAGCTCATTAAATTGGCACACTCTTGTCGAAAAGACCTCAACAAGAAGCTCATTAAAGGCTTCATTAAAGGCTTCATTCAGATCACGTCTCCTACCACGACTTGCCATGGAAATACTTTGAGAAAACTAAACGACCGATCGCAAGAACACAAACCAATCCGGTGAACCCCGCATGTGCAAAACGGTTACCGGCAGTTTTACTCTCTGAAAACACTCTCAACAAGAAGCAATCTTTCATATACTAAACTCTAAAGTTTTGTCCTTGATCGACAGCCACGACAAGGACAAGAGGGTATGTCTTATCTCAAATAGGATTTCACGGATTCCCTTAGGCTGAATAAGGGGTGAAATATCGATTTAGGAAAGCTTCCATGCGATTCAAACCTATATCAAGTTACCAATACATTCATTGATCGTTTCCCCTGGTGTGCTGAAGAAGTCATCGACCTGCCTAAAGTCGTCGACCCTGCAGAGTTTCTCCACTCAAAGAGCGCACGACACCAATAGTCTAAACCGATATTTTCAGATCAATGGCGTCAATTGGTGAGATGACCTCGAAGTTCCATAAGCTGGAGAAGTTCGAGGGCATGGACTTTCGAAGATGGCGACGACGAGGCCTTGGATGCTATAAGGCGCAAGTGCAAATGGGAGCATGATGACTACATCTGCCGTGATCACATTATTAATGGTATGTTTGACTCACTCTTTGATGTTTACCAACATGTGGAGTCCGCCAAAGAATTATGGAACTCTGGAGTCAAAATACATGGCCGAGGACGCGTCAAGTGTGAAATTTCTTGTTTGTAATTTCAATGACTACAAGATGGTTGATGCTAAGTCAGTGATGGAGCAGTTCAATGAACTTCTTCATGTCTCGGGGTGGTTTCCCCAACTTAATTTGAAGATGGATGAAGCCATCTCGGTGTCAAAAATTATTGACAAGCTACCATTGTCGTGGAAAGACTTTAAGCATATGCTTAAGCACAAGAAAGAAGAAATTTCTCTTGTGGAACTTGGAAGCCACTTGCGTATTGAAGAGGGTCTTCGAGTGCAAGAGAAGGGCAAGGAGAAGGAGACTCCTGGTTCTTCCACTATCAACATGGTGGAAGAAGGTTCCAAACACGGGAACAAGTGGAAGGGAAAGAAAAGGTCCTCCAACAACAACACAAACAATGGTTCTAACAAGAAATGCACTCCGAAAGGAGATGGTTGTTGGAATTGTGGCAAAGTTGGATATTTCTGTAGGGATTGTCGTGCTGGAAAGGGTAAGAAGGGAAATGTTCCCAACCAACCTACTCAGGTCACTAACTCTAGGCAGAAATCTCATCAAGGATGATGAGGTTGCTAGTTGGGTTAACTCAAGCGCTACCACTCACATGAGTAGAGATCGATCGATGTTTGCGACTTTCATTCCCGTGGATAATGGATGAGTCTTGCACATGGGCAATGAGTCAAAGACCCCAATACTAGGCAAGGGCCAAGTATTGGAGTTTTCATCCGGGAAGACTTTAATTCTGAAAGATGTGTTGTATGTACCCGAATTAAGGAAAATTTAGTCTCCGGTAGTGTCCTAAAAAAGTTAGCCTTTCGTTTAGTCTTTGAGGCCGACAGTTCATCTTGTCGAAGGGTGGTGTCTTTGTTGGACGTGGTTATCTATGTAATGGCATGTTTAAACTCAGTATTAATAAAGTTCTGATTTTTGTTTACATGTTTGAGACTTCGCATAAGTCGGGAACCTCTCAAAGGTCGGCGACCTCACAAGGTTCTGCACCTTTGATGGGTTTTGACGCTTCTCTTTTGCATGCTTGTTTAGGTAATGTTCATATAAACACATGCTTGATATGTCTAAGAATGGTTTGATTCCTGCTTTTGACATGAATGTTGAGAAGTGTAGAACTTGCATGCTTACTAAGATAACAAGGCACTCTTTTCCTGATGTGCATAGAGTCAGTGACTTGCTTGAGTTGGTTCATAGTGACTTGTGTGATTTTCATGCTACTCCATCCTTGGGGAATAAGAAGTATGTTGCTACTTTTATTGATGATTATTCTCATTTTTGTTATGTTTATCTCTTGCATGCTAAGGACGAGACTTTGGATAAGTTTAAAACTTATAACTCTGAAGTTGAACTTCAAATGTCTATGACCATCAAGAAGTTGCGCACCGATAGAGGTGGCGAGTATATGGACCCCGAGTATTTCCAATCTATGGGGATATTCCATGAGACAACGACTCCCTACACACCACAAGAAAATGGTGTGTCGGAGAGGAAAAATCGAGTTCTAAAAGAGATGGTTAACTCCATGCTCTCCTACTCAGGTTTGAATAATGGTTTTTGGGGCGAAACCATGTTGACGACTTGTTACATACTGAACGGAGTTCCCAACAAGGGGAATGGGTCAGTGACCCCGTATGAGATTTGGTATAAAAAGAAACCAAATCTGAATCATATTTGGGTTTGGGGATGTAGGGCAGTCGTGAGACTTCCTAAACCTAAGCGAAAGACATTACATGAGAGAGGTGTTGAATGCATCTTTCTTGGATATGCCAAGAACTCTAAGGCGTATAGGTTTTATGTCATTGAACCTAAACTGTCTATTTCGGTTCACATGTAGAGTCAAGAGATGCTATTTTTGATGAGAAGAGATTTTCATCAATGCCTATACCAAAGGATTTGATTCCGAGTTCTAGTGAGAACACTGAGGTGGCCAACACCTAACTGGGAGTCGCTGACTCGATGCGAGTCGCCGACTCGGGGGAGGTCACGGACCTCCGAGGGAATCAAGAACCTGAAATCAGAAGGAGTAAAAGTCTGAAAAGGTCCACGACCTTTGGACTTGATTTCCAAGTTTACTTGGTTGAAGGAACAAGGAACGAGATTGGCTCTCAATATATGTATTGTTACAATGTTGTGGAGGTTCCAAGGATGTTTGATGAGGCCATGAGGTCACAATCTAGGCGTGTCCTTTTGGAAGGAATCCATAATGGATTCCATCATGAGAAATTGCGCTTGGGTGCTGGCTTATCTCTCCCAGGATGCAAACCTTTGGGAAGTAAGTGGATCTTCAAGAAGAAGATGAAAGTAGATGGAACCATTGATAAGTTTAAATCTCGTTTGGTTGTCATCATAACTATCCATGTGAAACATGGTGGAGGCCAACGTTATCCCTAGAATTAGGATGAATTGGAAAAGGGAAGGCTTGAAGCTAACACAATCTCATTACATAAAGAATGTTGGAGAAATTCAATTATGATGGGGAAGGTGCTCTAGTCATCACGTTGTATGATCCAATATTGAAGTTGTTGCCTAATAAAGGGACAAAGGGTTCGCTACTTGAGTATTCAAGAGTTATTTGATGCTCGATATACGTGATGGAAAGTAATAGACCTGATATTCCCTGTTCAGTTGGGAAACTGAATTGGTCCATGACTAGTTGGAAGTCACTGACTCAATGAGAGTTCCCGACTTGGGGGAGGTCACTGACCTCACAAAGGAAACCGTTTGGAAACTTGGCAAGTAGTCCAAAGGGTGTTACGATACCTTGAGGGTACTCAAGACTTTGGTCTATATAATGTTGGATCACCCTCGGTGTTCGAGGGGTACTCAGATGCAAGTTGGATAATGAATGAAGATGATCAATCATCAACAAGTGGATGAGCATTTCTACTCGGTGGAGGTGCCATATCATTGGCTTCCATAGAACAAACTTGCATCACGAGTTCGATAATGGAATCTGAGTTCGTGACACTAGTCGCGGTTAGGAAGGATGTCGAATGGCTCCATGACTTGGATTATGAGATTCCATTATGGAAAAGACCAATTTTTCCCATAATAATCCATTGTGACAGCGCTACAATTTTTGGATAAGGCATATAGCCATGTGTACATACAATGGGAAATCACGTCACTTGGGTGTGATGCATAGTGCGGTAAGAGAGCTCATTACGCACGACGTGATTTCGGTGGATTTTGTTAAGACACAACAAAATATGGATGACCACTTGATGAAGGGTTTAGAAAGGGACTTGGTGTCCAAGTCAGTAAAGGGGATGGGATTAAGACCCGTATAAGTTTCTAGTGGTGAGATACCCAACTCCTTTCCAACTAACGTTGGGAACGAGTTCAATGTGGAAAGCTCACACCTAGAAGTTGTGAGCACAGCTTGATGTCGCCGACATCTTAATGTCCCCAACGTGTGCTCTGTTCCTACAAGTTTGAGGCTGATGACACTGACATCTTAATAGATCCTTTGAAAACGTGCAGTTGTAGGTGCACGACCTAAAGGGTTTACTGATAGTGCATATAGATATAGGTGTTAGAGCATGTTTTTATTCCCGTTATATGCATGTTTAGCTAGAATTTTGCTTTAAGTGTAGTTTAGGTTTTATTTCGGTTTAGATCGGAATCTACGCGTCTATGTGCATAATTGTAGCTCGGGAGGTGGAAGACGGTGGATGAAAGCTTAGGACCGGACCTCGGGATGCATAGGAAGCGTTGAAGAGAAGATCCGAGGCGAAAATTACAAGACAAGAGTGAAGGGACTAAACCGCGGATTGAATGCTTAGACCGCGCTGGAGGATTAGACTTTCTGCGGCGTCAGCGCGGGCAAAGTCGGCAGAGCGCGGTCGCGCTCTGGGAAGGATCAAACCGCGCTCCAGTGTGTTTGTGCGGCGTTGACTTGGGCTACGCGAGATCTTGTGGGCCGACTCTAATATTTCTTTTGGATATTTTTAGACATAATATAAATACTTTCCTTAGGGTTATTTGGATCTTATGCTATCTATTATTCTTGTGTTCTACGTTAATTTCAATTTGGAGATTTGTGGGAGACTAAACCCTAGATTTGCAATTGAAGAGAAATTTGACTCTTGTAAGTTTTATTCCTCTTTAATGTCAATTTCTAGCTAATTTTCTCATGTCCAACTAGTTAGTTGAAGTTGTATGCATGATTGTTTGTGAGATTTGAATTATTTCTATTTGCCTTGACTAGATTGAATCTCTCCATGCTTGATTGATTAAATTCGCTTAGGATTATAATAGATTGGCCACCTATTCTACTTCTAGGTTGAATTACAACTAGAATAATTAAATAGACGGTGGAATTTGATTATTCATGGATGAATCCTTTGATTAAACTTATAGATGGTGGAATAAGGTTAATCAAAGGCGGAGAATTCAATCACAAAACTTCATAAATAGACGGTGGAATTCATGAACTATGTTTCTATTGAATGCTTTGAACTTAATTGCATGATCAACTTGACATAGAAGGTTTTCTAGGTTAATTGATTAAAAGATTGTTAAAGACGTTGTATATTAATAACCACTTTAAGCTTGAATTTCATAAATTCACAATAGATTAGTCAAGGCAAATTGAAATAAGGATAATCAAGGATCAAAACTCATGTATGCAATGGATACGAAACTAGTTGGACGCTTTTCTCTATATTTGAATCTCTATTTATTTTATTTGCTTTGCTCTATTTACTTATATTGTTAGCTTGAAACCATAAAAATTCCCCTTTCTCTTAGTGATGAAACCCGAAATAACAACTCGCTAGAAGACAAGGAACGAGATTATTATATTTGATTGTGCAAACACATGCTTCTTTATTTATATCTCTTACAACGAGGTTACAAGCCAACGAGGTTAATAAAAAATTGAGAATTACACCCTAGACCTCCTACGAGTATTCGAGATCTCGATCTAACAATGTTTGAGATTCCCTATTTGCTAAATGATTCTACCGCCTAAGTATTGCTTGGTTGATCTTGAGACGAGGTAGACTTGAGAGCGTGGTGTAGGGAGTCTTGTGAGATTGTGTAGCGAGGTCGTTGGTGTTAGCGAGGTTTCCTGTATGACTTGAAGTCTTTTTGTGGACTTCACTTGTCTGTAGCGAGGTCTTTTGACGATGTTTCGATCACGTCGATCTCCAACGAGCAAGATAGTTCTTGAGTTTAAGATGTTTTTCGACCCTTTTTCCGTACGAGGTACCCCTCTATTTATAGGGGATTGGGGAGTCAAGTTTTGATCATAGTCCATGTGGGACGCCCGAGATCAGGGCTTCTGATTGGTTTAGAGGTGAGGTGGCTGGTGATTGGCTCAAGGGAGCGGCGTTAGCTGAGTGGTTCTGGTGGGCGAGTGTGTCAGTAGAGTCGGTTACGAGGTTGAGGCCTCGCTCCGAGGTTTCGGAGGACCTTGTGGGGGTAGGAACTTTTTAAAAAAAATGAGGGGTATGGGTGTGGGACCCCGAATCATCCTTGGAAGGCCCACCGAGTCTGTTTGTACCTTGTGCCCCGGGCCCACTTCTTATTTTACTATTTTGGACATCATCACAACCCCATGGACTGGGGGTCTCGACCCGAGAACCGCAGGGCATAAGTTCCTTGAGGTCGCGGGGCATGAGGTTCTAGAGGTTGGGAGAGAGTTTTACGAGATGCGAGGTTTTAGAGGTTGAAGGAGTGTTTTGTGGGATGCGAGGTTCTAGAGGTTGGGAGAGTGTTTTGCGAGGTGCGAGTTTCTAGAGGTTGGGAGAGTGTTTTGCGAGGTTTTAGAGGTTGGAGGAGTGTTTTGCGAGATGCGAGGTTCTAGAGGTTGGGAGAGTGTTTTGTGAGGTGCGAGGTTCTAGAGGTTGGGAGAGTGTTTTGTGAGGTGTGAGGTTCTAGAGGTTGGGAGAGTGTTTTGCGAGGTTTTCTTCTTGCGAGACTCTGTACTTGGGTTTTTTCTTTTGTTTGCGTGGGCGAAGCTGGGCCCGCTCTTCACATCTTGCTTATTGGGCCATCCAGGTGGGATAGGCCCAATGAGCCTTTCGGGAGCGTGGGGAGGCCCAAGCCTGTTCTTTATAAGGGCATATCCCCCACACTTCCTCTTCATCTTCCTCTCCACCATTTTCGCCCTCTCTCTCTCTTCGCCTTTTCAGTTTCCCGTGAACAGTTTTCGAGACGGTTTCCGACGAACCTCTGCTACCTTCCAGTTGCGCCACCGCTCCTTCCACGCCGATTCTAAGCAAGTAAGTACTTGACTCTCCTCTTTTTGCTTTTGGTGTTCTTCGTTTTCCTCCCTCGCCGCCTTCTGCTTTCGACGATAGACGGATGTTTCCGGGTGTTTCGTGCCGGTGTCACAGTGGCGAAATAACGGTGGCGGGGTTGTGTGCTTTCCTGCGTGTTGCCCTCGCCATCTTTCCTTGCTTTTTCTTGTTTTATTTTGCGCCTTGGTGGGCGATGGTTGTTTTTCGGCGTTTCTTGCCCGCGTCGGGGCGGCGGGACGGTGGTGGTGAGGGTGGCGATAGCCATGCCTTCGTACCCTTCGTCTGCCGGTTGACGGTTGAGTTTTGCTTTTCATTATTTTGAATCTTGAGACCCTCGGGAGCCCAAGCATCATGATATCCGACTAACGGGACGTTTGGGCTTCCACCGCTGGCCTCCACCGCTGGTTGGCCTTCTTCTTATTCTTTCCTCCTTTTTGGCGCTTCAAATTCTCCTCCGCCGTCCTATCTTGTCAGAGTAGACTCTAGGGTGCCACGTGGCTGTCTTCCCTCATGACCTAGAATTCTCTTTCTTCTGGTTGTTGCTACGACCCCGCGTTCTTTTTCCCTTTGTTGTCATGTCTTCTTCCCTTTGTTTTTGTTACGACCTCGTGTTGCTTTTCCCTTTGGGGTTTACGACCTCGTGTCGCTTTTCCCTTTGGGGTTATGACCTCGCGCTCTTCTTCCCTTTGTTGTCATGTCTTCTTCCCTTTGTTGTTGTTACGACCTCGTGTTGCTTTTCCCTTTAGGGTTATGACCTCGCGCTCTTCTTCCTTTTGTTGTTGTTACAACCTCGTGTTGCTTTTCCCTTTGGGGTTGTGACCTCGCGCTCATCTTCCTTTTGTTGTTGTTACGACCTCGTGTTGTTGCTTCTTCTTGGTTACCTTGTACGATGTCTCAACCCTTGTTTCTTTTCCAGGTGCTAGCCTCCCGCGGCCTGAACGTCGTTCTTTCATGCCTAGGAGAGCTTCTATGAGCCCCCCAGGCTTCGTTTTCAAAGTGCAAGAGGGTTTTTACGAGGAGGTTTCCGAGTCTGTGGGAAGCGTAGAGCCTAGCGACTCCCAGAACCCGAGGTCTCCGTCGTTGGTTTTTAGCGACCTTTCTTCTAGTGACTCCGAGGTTTCCATTAATTATCACTTTTCCCGACTTTGTGCGTCGTCGGGTGTTGAAATGGCCTCGTCTTCTACCCCGATGAGGTTGTTCCCAAGGTTGTGGCAACGTCGTCTGACTTCTATGAGCCCGCGACCTTTGACGCGGTGTATATTACTGACGCCGTGTCCAGCGTTCCGCCAGTCCTCGAGGAACGTATCCCCATGTCCTTGGATTCGCGCGAGGCTTTTCTGTCCGATGGGGTGCCTACCGAGCTAAAGCTTAAGGAGCTCCCTGATATTGCCAAGAACTTTACTTGGCCCAAGGGAGTCGAGCTAGCACTTCCCGAAGAGGAGGGCAGCTCCTTGGCGTCTTACGAGAGGTGCGTGGTCGTGCACCTGTTCAGCCTCTAAGCAGGCTTCAGGTTACCCTTGGCTCAACACATTGTTGCCTTTTTGTGGGTCATGCGAATCTGCCCTGCCCAGCTGTTTCCCAACGCTTGGAGGCTGCCGTGCGCCTACACGGTTCGCAGCCGCGAGCTCGGGGACGGGCCGAATGTCGACAATATGTCGACTCTGTTCCTGGCGAGGAGGGAGCAGAAGTCCTGCCTTATCAACCTCAGCCTGTCGGGTATCAAGATTACCACGAATGTTTCGAATGTCGGGCCATGGAAGAAGAATTGGTTCCTGGTTCGAGACAACAGCGGGAGGTATCTCAACTTTCCCACGGTGCCGGGCAACTTCGTCCGGTCCGTGGGTCCGCATACGGTTGAACAACTCAAAGTGCTCAAGGCCCGGTACGCCCCGACGGAACAGGCGCCGTATCAAAAATACCTGGCACAGGACCGACTTGAGCGGGCCGGCCTGAGTCTCGCTCTTCCTCCTCGCGAGGGCAAAGAGGGTACTTAATTTTTCTCTTGCTTGCTTTTTCTATTTGCTCTCTGTTGTTAGGTAGCGAGGTTAGCAACCTCGCTAGCTTAGTTTATTTCAACGTCATATTTAGAAACCTTGCTAATCTCGCTTTGTTTCTTTGCTTTTCATCTAACTTACTTCCATGTTTCTCTTTGTCAGTGGATCTTTTTGGCGCTCTTACCTCGAAGTCAGAGGGAAAGAAACCTGTGACTTCCAGTTCTACGGCTCTGGTTCCCCAAGGCCAAAAGGGGATAGTTATCAAGGATCCGACCCCGCCGGCGAAGCCGCCCCCCGCAGCCGAAACCTACACCCCCACCGCCGAAGACGTCCGGGGAGAAGACCTTTGGGGGGTTCCGCCTAAAGGGGATGTCACGAGGACGTCTTCCCAAGCCTCTCGAGGGTCCGGCGACGGACTCGGGCATAAGAGGAAAGGCGCGGAGTCCCTCGTAGGGAGAAGGGGAAGAAACACCAGACGGACGACCAACGAGGTTCGTCGGGGAAGGACCAGCGAGGTCCATCGGGGAAGGACCAGCGAGGTCCATCGGGGAAGGACCAACGAGGTTCGTCGGGGAAGGAAGTCATTCCCTCCTTCAATTTTGAGGGACGAGCTCTCGACGTCGCTGTTCCTTCGCCCGCCAAGTTTCATTGCCCCGGGCCGGTTAGGGGTGCCCCAGTGAAGTGGGGTCGGGAGGAGTGCAAGGAGGAGGTCGCGTGGGCCAACAACCTCACCGACGCGGCACTTGCCGACGCGGCTGCTCGATACTCGACCATGGTAAGTTTTGCTTTTATGAACTTCACTTATGTTTCGGGTTTCGTGCCTTCTTTCTTATTTTTCTCTTTTCTCGAACATTTTTGCGAACTTGCAGCACACCTCTTTGGAAACTACAACCGTAGCCGCATCGGCCTCGCTCATGCAAGGATGGAAAAGATGGAGGCGGCGCTTAAAGCCCACACTGAAGAATGCGAGAATCAGGCAAAGGAGCTTGATGTGGCCAAGAAGCGGGTTGAAGCCGCGGAGGTTGTGGCGAGGAACGAGGCTAAGGCGGTGGCGAGGGCGAAAGAGGGAGAGGCCGGGCAAAGGAGGGAGAGGCCCGAGCGAAGGAGCGGGAGAGCAAGGCGAGAGAAGTGGCTGAGGTTCTACAGGGCGAGAATGAGGAGCTTCGGGGTAAGCTCTCCGCTGAGCACAACTTCTTCAAGGAGAAAGAGGCAAAGCTCTCGAAGGCTGTGGAGGAGATTACCCGCCTGGAACGACGTGTTGTTGAGCTCAACGAAGAGGTGGAGGCCGCGGGTCCCAATTACGTGGCCTCGGAGGGGTATAGAGCGGAGCTGGTGGAAAGTGTGAGGAAGATGTTCCACCAAGCCGTCCGTATGGGGGTTAGACAGGAGGTGGCAAAGTACGGGCACATTGATCCCCGCATTACCTTCTTCACCCCCAATTACGAAGAGACTATGGGGGAGGAAACCGGGGAGGAGCCCGACGGAGAATGTGAGTTCTTTCTCAATGCGGATGGGATTGTGGAAAGCGAGGCACCTCCCGTGGTGGAACTCGTTCAAGAAGACCCGAAGGTCGTCGTTACGGGCCCTCAACCTGCGATAGACGCGCTAATTTCCCAACCGTCTGCCAACGCCGACCCCGTCCTAGAAACTCCCGCGGGTTCTGCTGCAAATGCCCCAGAAGCTTTCCCGGACTCCGCCGACCCGCCGTCGAAGCCCCGAAGAACTAAAAGATGCTGCTTTCTTTTTTTTAATTCTGTCTTGTTGGTGGCCCTGGGGGGTCTGTAATTCGAACATCCTGGCCCTTGTGGCCTTTATTTTTTGTCTTGTCGGTGGCCTTGTGGGGTCTGTAATCTAAACACCTTGGCCCTTGTGGCCCTTATCTTATGACACTTTTATTACCTTTTGATTGTTTGTGTTTCTTATTTTAATTTACTTCTATATGTCTATCCGTATCCATCCAACCCCATGGTTCGAGTGCAACTATTGTGGCACTCGGGACACATCGGGTGTTTTGATTCCGAACCGAGATTATGAGCTTTGCTCGGATCTTTATAAGATTATGCCGAGGCTACGAGCCTTGCTCGGATTTCGCATAGTTTAATCGAGATTCTCCAACCCCAAGCGGGAAGCGAGGGGTGGACTTTTCTTTCAAACAAGATTCTCCAACTCCAAGCGGGAAGCGAGGGGTGGACTTTTAACGAGATTCTCCAACCCCAAGCGGGAAGCGAGGGTGGACTTTTCTTTCAAACGAGATTCTCCAACCCCAAGCGGGAAGCGAGGGATGGACTTAACGAGATTCTCCAACCCCAAGCGGGAAGCGAGGGGTGGACTTTTCTTTCAAACGAGATTCTCCGACCCCAAGCGGGAAGCGAGGGGTGGACTTTTCTTTCAAACGAGGTTCTCCAATCCCAAGTGGGAAGCGAGGGGTGGACTTTTAACGAGAGTTTCATTTTTGAGAGAGTTTGCGAAAAGCCTGCAATCCTTTATTCACAAAAACTTGTAAGGAACAACGGAGTTTAGAAGGTTTACACATAATATTTTTTGAGTCGAGCGACATTCCATGTTTTGCTTAGGGTACGTCCCTCGCTGTCTTTGAGCTTAAAGGCTCCGGGTGCGACCTCCTCCCCGAGGAGATATGGGCCCTCCCAGTTAGGATCCAGTTTGCCACCTTCGGTACGCCTCAGAATGAGGTTTCCCGCGGCCTAAAGACGAGGTCTGACCTTCTTGTCGTGATATACAGCCACGCGACGCTTGTATTCTCTGGAGCGTAGGTCAGCCACCTCGCGCAGCTCGTCTCGGAATTGTAGCTCGAACTTAAGGTTTGACTCGTTCTCTTTCTCGTCGAAGTTAAACACTCTCGCCGATGGGACCAGAGTTTCCACGGGGACTAGCGCCTTCGCCCCATAAGTTAGAGCGAAGGGTGTTTCGCTTGTTGCGCGTCGCGCGGTCGTGCAATACGTCAAGAGGACGAGTGGAAGTAGTTTTGCCCAGCGACCTTGCGCCATGCCCAGACGCTTCTTTAGGTCGGTCAGGATGCGTGCGTTGACATTTTCTACCTGGCCGTTGGACGGGGGGTGGGCCACAGAGGAGAACTTAAGGGCTATGCCTAGTTCAGAGTAGAAAGTTCGAGTCTCTTCGCAGTCGAATTGGGGGCCATGATCGGTCATGATGGTCATGGGAACGCCGAAACGACAAACGAGGTTCTTCCATAGGAAGTCGCATACCTTTGCCCCGGTGATTTTCGCCATGGCTTGCACCTCGATCCACTTCGTGAAGTAATCGACAATGACCAAGATGTACTGCACTTGCCCAGCTGCTCTTGGAAAGGGGCCGAGGATGTCCATCCCCCATATCGCGAACGGGCAGGGTGCGTGGATGGAGTGGAGACGGGAGGTTGGAGTGTGTTGGAGGTTCCCGTGTTTCTGACACCCATCGCACCTTTGGACGTAGGCCTTTGCATCTTGTCGGAGAGTGGGCCAAAAGTACCCTAGATGGATGATCTAATGCGCCAAGGCTTGCCACCTCGGGTGGCCGCCACAGACTCGGGCGGTACGCATAGCAAGTTGGGCTCAGCGTAACCTCGGCGGTAGAGCTGGCCACTAGTGACGCAGTAGCGAGCCGCCTGCATTTTCAGCTTCCTGGCCAGCGCGGGGTCTTCTGGGAGGACACCGCTCTCCACATACCGTGTGATTGGGAACCTCCAGTCCTCGGTTCTGACGGATAGGACCTCGCTGTCCACACTTCGCGAGAGTTTTCTCTCTACCATCACGCGGTTCCCTACCTCCAAAGGAAGGGCAGATCTCAACCTCGCGAGAGCATCTGCCTTTGTGTTCGAGGCTCGCGGGATGGATTCTACCGTAAAAGTGTCTAGGCAGGACGCCAAGGATTTCACCTTTTCTCGGTAGGCAGGCATGAATCCCGTCCTGGTGTCGTATTGGCCGTTGAGCTAACGTGCCACCAGCTCGGAATCTGTGTAGACCCTGATTTTGCGAGCTCCGCTAAGGAGCGCCATCTCGATTCCGACGATCATGGCCTCGTATTCGACGCCGTTGTTAGTGGCCTCGAAGGCGAAGTTGAGGGCGTACTCCGTCTCGATTGAGGGAACAACGAGGAATACACCGGCCCCGCCACCAGCATCACATCGTGAGCCATCAATGAACACCTTCCACTTCTCCCAGCTTGTGTCGCCTTCGGGGAAGGTGACCTCCACCATGAAGTCGGCGAGCGCCTGCCCCTTCATCGCGATTCTTGGGAGGTAGCTGATGTCGAACTCGGAGAGCTCGACCGCTCACTTCGTCATACGCCCGAAGAGGGCGGGTTGATGGAGGATTGTCGGAGCGGGAGGTCGGAGAGGACTTGAATGGGGTGTGCATGGAAGTAAGGGCGCAGTCACCTCGCAGCGATCACAACTGCCAGCGCCATCTTCTCCGCCGGGGAGTATTGCTGCTCCGCAGGTTGGAGCACGCGACTTACAAAGTATACTGGGTGCATGGCCTCTCTAGTTAGCACCGCGCTCACTGTCTCCTGGCTCACCGCGATGTATAGTTGCAGATCTTAGCCCGCCAATGGGGGTGACAAAGTGGGGAGCCTTGATAGGAAGGTCTTTAATTCAGAGAAGGCGACCTCGAGCCCCTCGTCCCAGACGAACTTGTCATTCTTCTTGAGAGCGGCCAAAAAGGGAAGGGATCTGTTCGCTAAACGGGAGCAAAACCTTCCTAGGTAGTTCACAGCGTCAATGAGTCGCTGTACCTCTATTCGAGACCTCGGGGATCTCATTGAGAGGATTGACTCGACCTTGGCGGGGTTGACATCGATCCCGCGCTCGCTGATCATGAAGCCCAAGAACTTCCTTGATGATACGCCGAAGACGCATTTCTCGGGATTCATGCTTAGACGGTTGTGCCTGAGGGTGGCGAAGACCTCAACGAGGTCGACCAGATGTTCTTCGGGGCTTTTACTTCGCACGACGATGTCATCTACGTAATCCGACACATTTCTCCCTAGATGGTTCTTAAAGACCCGGTCAATGAGGCGTTGGAATGTGGCCCCAACGTTTTTAAGGTCGAAGGGCATGACCTTGTAGCAATATGTTCCCCGCTGCGTGATGAAGGACGTCTCTTGATAACTTGCATTTTAGAGCATATTAGGACATACATTTAGTTCTTAGTTTAGTATGTTTTCTTGCATTAGTCTTGTGTTTTCAAGTACTTTTAGTTTAGTTTCCGTTATAGATGTCTACACGCGTATTTGTATACTTTTCAGGTACTTTAGAGAAGTTCGAGCTTCACTGGAACGCGTTTGGATACTTGGCGGAATCAAGACTTCAAGTCTAGGAGGCAACGAGACCGGAAAAGAACGATTCAAGAGCCGAAAAGAAGGAAGCACACGGTCAAAGTCCAAGGTCGTGCACTAAGGTGCATGGTCGTGCAGGCGGTGTCGACGATTCTTCGGATCCTGCGCCATAGGCGCACGATCGTGCGCCTCGGTTTAGAGAACCGCAACAACCGTGCGTTTCCAAGCACACGACCGTGCGCTGCCAAGGCTAGGATCGTGCGTCACCAAGGTTGGAACCGTGCGCTGCACAAGCTCGCGCGTCGTCTCGGCATGGATCATGCGCTCCAACGCACGATCGTGCGGTTTGAAGGCTCGGGTCGTGCATTTGGACGCACGATCGTGCGTCCCTCCAAATCATGGCATGGGTCGTGCGCTGCCAAGGAGTCCCCCGTGCGCTTGGTTCGTGCGTCGTCTATGGGTCGTGCGCCTCGGCGCATGACGCGCGCCGTGAGTCATGCGCCCTTCTTGCTCGGGTTTTTAGGCCGCCTTTTCTACCTTATCCTTAGTATAAATACTTTGTTTTGTTTACTAGATTGGGAGTTCGACTTTTAACCTAATTTTCATTGCTTGAGAGACAAGTTAAGAGAGATTTATTGGAGATTTGAAGACCTTTGTGAATTGAGTTTGGATTTGCTGGATTTGAATCAAGTTTATTTGTTTCTTCAATCCGGTATGTTGATTCTCATTGTTTCATTGATTTCTTCTATTTCCATGTCTAGCTAAAGCCCAAATTCTAAGATTGGGGTGAACCCAATGATGTCTAGGTAGACTTATTTATTAAATTGCACAATCTATTGTTTGAAGCTTTGTTTGATTCAGTCCTAGATGCTTTATGCCCTAGTAATTTGTTTGAATGGGAACTTGCCAAAGTTTAAGACTGAAAGGTGAAAACTTTGTTAAGTAGTCAGATAGGGAATTGAGACTGAAAGGTACTTTTTCTGTTGGAACCCTAGGATTTGAACATGAGTTTTCTCTATTATGAAAGTATTTTGAATTCTCTTGTGGAATAACAATTGTCATTGAAATCTTAAGGTTGGTTTGAGTTAGCAAGTCGTGAAAGCGGATGTTTATTCAATTTAATCTTAAATTCTAAGTGCTTAAAGGTCTAGATTTTAATTTGCAAGCCACGAAAGTGGATGTTTAATTGATTTAGATACGTCTGTTAACATTTGAAAGAATTTAGCGGATACATTAGACAATTGCCTTCCAATGAAGTCATAATTAAGATTGTGCAATCATCTTTTATAGTCTACGGACGCATTATTGTGGTGATCCTTGATCTTAGAAGCCTTTTGCTTATTGATTTTCCCTTGTTTACTTGTTTGTTTGCTTTAACTAGTTTCATAGCACAAAAATCACAATTCAATCTTTTCTTTTTTTACGACTTAGTCTACTGATTTGATTACAATTAATACTACATAGTCCTAGAGTTCGACACTTTGGTATTACAACCAATCCCGTACACTTGCGGGGTAGGAGTTGGCCTATCAAGTTTTTTGCGCCGTTGCCGGGGACTATAGTTAGTATTGGTTGTTTCTCACAACAGGTAGATTAGGTCTGTTTTTCTTTTTAATTTTGTTTCTTTTGTTTGTGTTTTCAGATTGTTCTCTAGTTCACGCGAAGAGCCCTGAACGCTCAACCACTCAACAACTTTGATCCTGAAATTGAGCGTACTTTCCGTAAAAGACTAAGAGAGCAACGTGAAATCCAAGCTATGGGTGATCAAGAAGAAGATGCTCAGGCTTTGCATAGAGCCTATGTTGCTGATCTAGAAGCCCAAATAGCAGCTGCCAATAATCTGTGTTGGAGCAAAACCAAGCGCTCCAAGAGGAAGAACAACACCCACAAACTCTTGCTGAATATATGAGGCCTGCTCAACATGGGCCTATTTCTGGTGTTGTCTATCCTGAGGTGCAAGCTCGTTACTTTGAATTGAAGCCCTCCTTGATCAACATGGTCCAAGCAAATCAATTTGGAGGTCTTCCATCTGAAAATCCTCATCAGCACCTCACTACTTTTATTGAGCTCATGGACAGTGTCAAAATCCATGATGTCCCAGATGACGCACTTAGGATGAGAGCATTCTCATTATCTTTAAGGGACAAGGCCAAGACATGGTTCAAGACTCCTCCTCAAAACTCCATAAAAACATGGGATTAGTTAGCCTCAGCCTTCTTGAACAAATACTTCCCACCTAAGAAGACTTCTGAAATGAGGCAGCAAATTAGTAATTTCAGGATGAAAGATGGAGAGTCTTACTTTGAAGCTTGGGAGAGATTCAAAGAGCTTCTTGTGTTGTGCCCTCATCATGGGCAATCTAAGGTGTCACTTCTTGATAACTTCTACAATGCAATTGATGGTGCAACTCGTCTGCTAATTGATGCCTCATCTGGAGGTGGCCTGTCTAATCTGCAAACAAACGATGCATGGGATTTGATTGAAAGAACTGCATTGCACTCCCACAACTATTCTGATGTTCGTTCCACTTCTAGTGCCAAGAAAGCCTCTGGGATGTATGAAGTTGATGCCAATACTCAATTGAGAGCTCAGGTTGATTTTCTTACTCAGAAGGTGAAGCAGATGGAAACAGTTGCAGTAGTAGGAAAGCCCATTGGTTCTACACCATCAAGCTCAGTGGTAAATTGTCAGTTTTGTGGAGCACGTGATCATACAATATCAGCCTGTCATTTGTATGCTTCTGAACGTGAGCCACAAGTAGGAGACGTCAACTACATGAATAACTACAATCGGGATGTAAGGAATGACCCATACTCCAATACTTACAACCCCGGTTGGAAGAATCACTCAAACTTCTCCTATGGAAATAGACAACCACCTGGGTTTCAACCAAAGGCTCCTCAACCACAAATTGCTCCTCTTGTGCCACAACCTCAACAATCAACTATGGAGCTTCTACTTGAGCAACTTGTGGCGGGTCAAAAGGCAAGCCAGTCCTTTCAACAAGAGGTGATCTCACAGCTACAAGAGATGAAAAAGCAGCAGAAGTTGTTTGAGCAACAATTGGCTCAACAAGCCTTGAATGCTCCAAGACCGAGTGGTCAATTGACCGGTCAACCTGAAGCTAATCCAAAAGGCCAAGTGAATGCTATATCTCTAAGAAGTGGAAGAGCGCTAGAGACTCGATCGATGACTCAGAAGGTGAAGGAGAATGAGCTACAAGAGAAAGAGGTTCCTGAAAAGCCAAAAGAAGATGAGAAGGAGCCTCCATATGTTCCTCCACCACCATACAAGCCACCTCTACCATTCCCTCAAAGAAGAGCTGAAGCCCAATTGGATCCACAATTCAGAAAATTTGTGGATATGTTGAAGAAGCTCTGCATCAACATTCCTTTCACGGATGCCTTGAAGCAAATGCCCTCTTATGTGAAGTTCTTGAAAGAGATCCTATCCAACAAGAGGAAGATTGATGAATGCCAATCCGTGTCGTTAAGCAAGGAGTGTAGTGCTCTTATCCAAAACAAGCTCCCTCCAAAACTTGGAGATCCAGGTAACTTTTCTGTCCCTATTGTCTTTGGAAATACTACTGATGATGCTTTATGTGATCTTGGAGCTAGTGTTAGTATTATTCCCTTATCCATCTGTAAATAATTGGGTTTGGGAAAGCGTAGACCTATAGGGATGACACTTTATATGGCGGATAGATCATCAGTTTGCCCCATAGGAATCATTGAGGATGTGCCTATTCGTATAGGTAAGTTTTATATTCATGTGGATTTTATTGTGCGTGATATTGATGTTGATATGCCTGTCCCAATCATCTTGGGAAGACCCTTTTTAGCTACTGCAGGTACCTTGATTGATGTTAAGCAGGGGGTCCTCTCCTTCACAATAGGTGATGAGAAAATTGAATTTAGTTTTTCAAAAGCTACTAAACAACCTTCTTGTGAGAATGATGATTGCAGGATAGATGTCATAGACATGGAAGTTCATGGATCTTTGATGTCTGTGGTCTCTAAGGACCCATTGGAGCTTAATGTACCCGCTATTATGGACCAGGTAGAGAAAAGAGAGCTACTTGCTGATGTTGCTCAACCTTTTCAACAAGTTGTAGAGGTTACAAGTCCTATAGTTGGTGATGCTGCTAAGGAGATGAAGGGTAGAGTTCCAAAGAAAAAGAAGAAGGATCAAGCAAAAATTGAGGTCAAGATTGGAGACAAGGTGATGCTATTCAATGAAAGATCCAACATGTTTCCAGGCAGCAAAGGAACAAGATGGTCTGGGCCATACATAGTGACTCGACTTTTACATGGAGGTGGAGCTGAGCTTTGGCATAAAAACTCGGGAAAATTCAAAGTACAAAGGCATAAGTTGAAGCTTGTAGTTGATCCTGATCCGGTTAGGGTGGGTACCAAAGACCCTCCTGACCCAAGTGCTTAAAAGAAGATGGAAGGTCAAGCTAATGACCTTAAACAAGCGCTGCTTGGGAGGCAACCCAAAGTTAGTGTTTTCTTCTCTCTTTTATTTTCTACATTGGTGACAATGTAGATTTTAAGTTTGGGGGAGGGAAACATGTTGCATGCTAGTTAGATTGCATATAGTTTCATGCTAGGTTGCATTTTCATGTTTAAATTTTCGCATTTGTCTTTGCATAAGAGAAAGAAAAAAAATTCAGAAAAATGTCAAAAATAAAAAAAATCATGCATTTTAGGTGTTATTGAATCCCTTTAAATGGAAAACCCCTTGTACTTAATTATTCTTTGCAAACTCTAAAACCCCATGACATGCTTGAATTGTTGAAACCTCCATATATTAGCATGATTGTATATTTGTATGTTTTACATGTAATTGAATGAGCACATGTTATCCTTTGAGATTTGAGATTATGCTGAAGTTCTAGACATGTTTAACCTTGTGAGATCATATTTTTAGCCTTTCTAGGACTAATTGTCCTCTCTATTATTTCTTGAATGTCTCACTACGACTTGCTAACTCTAGAACTTGTGTTAAATATCTATTTTGAGGCTGCTTACATGAGTCTTGCAAACGACATTAAAGTGATAGAGGCATTATTTTTCATTAGCCTATATTTTCCCTATCCACCCTGCATATTAATCCTTCTTTTTGAAGCCCCTGTTAGCCTTAAAAGCCTATCTTTTTGAGCTCCACAAAATTAAATCCCGAGCCTAATGAGCCTGACCCTCTAGAGAATAGGAATTTTTGCTTGATTTATTTTGTGAAGTTTGATTAAGTTGGGAAATTGAAGAGAAGAATGAAAATGGTGGATGAGTTGAAAGAAAAAAAAAGTGAAGTAAAGGGAATAAAGGTTGGAAATGAAAAATGGTTTGAGCTTGAGTAATAAGAAGTGTATATGAAGAAAAAGTCTCAAAAGCCATGAAGAGAATGGGTTCAAAGAAATTGCAAAAGAAGTGTGAGAAGGAGAAGAAAGAAGTTGAAGTGAATAAATGATTGGAAAGAAAGTAAAAAAAAAAAGGTGTTGATGTTAATGAAGCTTAATTTCTATTTTCCAGTTTTAGCACCACATAGCCAAAAATATTCCATGCCTTATTCTTCTCACCTTGGGCACATTACAACCCATTAAAATACCTCTTGATTTTTGTTGTATGCAATGTCCATAGCGGTGGAGATTTAGAACACTGATGCAAGCATATGGTAGTTCAACAATCTTAGTTGAGAATTGAGCGAAACACTATACCCTAAACACAAGAGTGAGAGACACAAACACAATCCCCTAGTGAGGTCTAGAATGTATGCATTCTCTTGATCTTTTTGATTTTCCAAAGCATGTTCAATGATTTCAATTTGTGATTACATGTCTATTGATTAATGCTTAACTTCATTTGAGGTGGATACTTGAATTGCATTGTCTTGTGGGGTGCTGAGTTTATTTCTTGCTTGAGGACAAGCAAGGTTCAAGTTTGGGGGAGTTTGATTACTTGCATTTTAGAGCATATTAGGACATGCATTTAGTTCTTAGTTTAGTATGATTTCTTGCATTAGTCTTGTGTTTTCTAGTACTTTTAGTTTAGTTTCCGTTATAGATGTCTACACGCGTATTTGTATACTTTTCAGGTACTTTAGAGAAGTCCGAGCTTCATTGAACACGTTTGGATACTTCGCGGAATCAAGACTTCAAGTCTAGGAGGCAACGAGATCGGAAAAGAACGATTCAAGAGCCGAAAAGAAGGAAGCACAAGATCAAAGTCCAAGGTCGTGTACTAAGGTGCATGGTCGTTCAGGCGGTGTCGATGAGTCTTCGGATCATGCGCCATAGGCGCACGATCGTGCGCCTCGGTTCAGAGAACGGCAACAACCGTGCGTTTCCAAGAACACGACCGTGTGCTGCCAAGGCTAGGATCGTGCGTCACCAAGGCTGGAAACGTGCGTTGCACAAGCTCGCGCGTCGTCTCGGCATGGATCGTGCGCTCCAACGCACGATCGTTCAGTTTGAAGGCTCGGGTCGTGTGTTTGGATGCACGATCGTGCGTCCCTCCAAATCATGGCATGGGTCATGCGCTGCCAAGGAGTCCCCCGTGCGCTTGGTTCGTGCGTCGTCTATGGGTCGTGCGCCTCGGCGCACGACGCGCGCCGTGAGTCGTGCGCCCTTCTTGCTCGGGTTTTTGGGCTGCCTTTTCTACATTATCCTTAGTATAAATACTTTGTTTTGTTTTCTAGTTTGGGAGTTCGACTTTTAACCTAATTTTCATTGCTTGAGAGACAAGTTTAGAGAGATTTATTGGAGATTTGAAGACCTTTGTTGCATTGAGTTTGGATTAACTGGATTTGAATCAAGTTTATTTGTTTCGTCAATCCGGTATGTTGATTCTCATTGTTGCAGTGATTTCTTCTATTTCCATGTCTAGCTAAACCCCAAATTCTATGATTGGGGTAAACCCAATGATGTCTAGGTAGACTTATTTATTAAATTGCACAATTTATTGTTTGAAGCTTTGTTTGATTCAGTCCTAGATGCTTTATGCCCTAGTAATTTGTTTGAATGGGAACTTGCCAAAGTTTGAGACTGAAAGGTGAAAACTTTGTTAAGTAGTCAGACAGGGAATTGAGACTGAAAGGTACTTTTTCCTGTTGGAACCCTAGGATTTGAACCTGAGTTTTCTCTATTATGAAAGTATTTTGAATTCTCTTGTGGAATAACATTTGTCATAGAAATCTTAAGGTTGGTTTGAGTTAGCAAATCGCGCAAGCGGATGTTTATTCAATTTAATCTTAAATTCTAAGTGTTTAAAGGTCTAGATTTTAATTTGCAAGCCACAAAAGTGGATGTTTAATTGATTTAGATACGTCTGTTAACATTTGAAAGAATTTAGCGGATACATTAGACAATTGCCTTCAAACGAAGTCATAATTATGATTGTGCAATCATCTTTTATAGTCTACCGACGCATTATTGTGGTGATTCTTGATCTTAGAAGCCTTCCTCTCATTGATTTGCCCTTGTTTACTTGTTTGTTTGCTTTAACTAGTTTCATAGTACAAAAATCACAATTCAATCTTTTCTTGTTTTACGACTTAGTGTACTGATTTGATTACAATTAATACTACATAGTCCCAGAGTTCGACACCTTGGTATTACAACCGATCCCGTACACTTGTAGGGTAGGATTTGGCCTATCATCTCTTCCTCGTCCCGCGAATTCATCGAGATCTGATTGTATCCCGAGTATGCGTCGAGGAAGCTTAAAACCTCGTGACCCGCAGTCGAATCAACGAGCTCGTCAATTGAGGGCAGGGGGTAGCTGTCCTTGGGACACGCCTTGTTGAGGTCGTTAAAGTCCACACACATCCGCCACTTGCCGCTGGCCTTTTTGACCAACACGACGTTGGACAGCCACCTTGGATAATGGACCTCACGGATGAATTCCGCGGACAACAGCTTTGCCACCTCGTCATTGGCGGCGTTTGCCCTCTCTTCATTCATTTTCCTCCGTCGCTGCACCACAGGGCGAGTGGCAACATCGACGTTTAGGGAGTGTTGGGCCAGTGTCCCAGGAACACCGCGGAGGTCCTTCGCGGTCCAGGCGAACACGTCGCGGGATCCAGCGAGCAAGGCTTCTAGGGACGATGCAGACGTCCCGGTGAGACATTCCCCTAGGTAGACTTTCTCGGACTTGCTTTCAAACGGGGTTATCACCCTTCTCTTCGCCTCGTGGGTGGGGATTGTGAAGTCCCAGACTTCGAGGTCGACCTCGCCGGACGGCTCCACCATGAATACTAGGCTCCTTTGCTTTGCCGAGGTCACGTAGTAGATGCGGCCCTCTTCCTGGTTGCCCTTTACCTCGCCGACACCGTCGTCGACGGGGAACTTCATTTTGAGGTGGTAAATGGAAACCACCGCCTGGAACTTCATCAAGGAGACCCTCTTGATGATTGCATTGTAGGCCGAGGGCAGGTGTACCACCATGAATTCTACCATCTCGGTTCTTGTGGTGGAGCCGGTTCCGATCGTCATTCAAAGGTCTATCGGACCGGCGACGTCGACCTCGTTTCCCGAGAAGGAGGTGAGTTTCCCAACGTAGGGCTTCAAGGACGTCGCGGAGATGCCTAATTGCTCGAAGGCGCCAAAGTACATGATGTCCACGGAGGAACTCGTGTCCACTAGCACTTGCTTCACCATTTTCGAGCCCAGTTGAGCGTGCACTACCAGGGGGTCAGAGTGCGGCATGTGGAGTCCCTCAGCGTCCTCGGAGGTGAAAGCTAAACCTACGTGGGACCGTGAGGTCTGCACCACGTTGTACACCGAGGGATTGTGGTGGCTTGCCCTCGCGTATCTCTTTCTTTCTGCCTGGCTTGAATCCGCTAGCGAGGGTCCACCCGAGATTGTATGGATGTATCCGTCGGGTGCCGCGGTCTGCCCGGGGCGCATCTGCCCTACTGGGGCGTGTTGTTCAACGTTGTTGGTCCGAGGCTGGACCGTACCTTGTTGTATGGTGTTGGATTCTGACGCGGGGTTGGCACGCCCTCGTTCGTTTGGGTTATACGCAAGGCCGCCCTTGCCTCTGTAGCCTAGCGGTTTCCCGCCAAAGCAGCTCCAACCCCCACCGCCGCCTCCACGGTTGTTATTCCTGTTGTCGTTGCTCCTGTTGTTGTTGCCTTTGTAGTCGGCGCGTCGGTCATGGGCCTGCGTCGTGTACGCATCCCTCGTGGCCGGCGCGGCTACCTTCGCCTTCCCCTTAGACTCGGTCACGATTTCCTTGTCGGTCCTCGGTCGCGAGCTCTGGTTGGCAGCATCCTCGACATAAACTTGGGCCGTGATCCGGGAGCACAAACCATCGTACGTCGTTGGGTACTTATAGAAAATATAGGTCTTGAAAGGACCTAGGCACAAGTTGCCCATGAGGATATCTCGCACCGTTGCTTCATCGATGTGTGCGATCCCCGCGACCGCAGTGTTGAACCTCGTAAAGAAAGTGCCTGTTTGAGCTAAAATTTACCAAAGGCAAAACATTGACCTAAATCGGGCCTTGATCGAATAAACTGAGAAGAATTTGAACGAAGATCTGTTTTTATTGATGTAGGAATCACAAGAAGTTGTATGAACCAAGCGTCCCTCTCCCCTAAGGGTTACATCGATTTATATAGCCCCATAGAGCATATTCTATCTTAATCAAAGATACAATCTTATCTCTAACTAACAAATCTTAGCTTATCTCTATCTTAAAATGGATACAATCCGGAGAAGAATCTATCTTATAACAAACATATCTCGGACCCTCTTTCCTTCAACCGACTTAATCAATCCTGAAGATCTTTCGTAGCTCTAAATGCGTTGGAGATCTCTTGACTATGGATTGACGCTTCTTCACCTAAATTTTGGGTCCAACAATACCCCTAAATGCAATTTCAAAATTTAAATTCAAATTTCGAAAATTACATTTAAGCTTGATAAGACTTTTGGAGATGCCTTGGAAAACGGGATTTACTTCTGCTACTTTCTCTTAATGACCTGAGAGGCTCTTTTCTTTTCACCATCATTTCGCCTCCGACCTTCTTTCTTCCCAAACTTGCTCTCGGCTTCTCAGGTAACAATCCCTTCCTCTTCTTCTCTGGCTTTACTCTGATCGACCTTCATGGCCAAAACTTCGCCCTTTAGTTCTTCTTCAGCCCTAGGTCCCCAAGATCTCCATCGTTGCGAGATGACGCCGGAGGAGATTGCTGATTGGATCTCCTTTGGTGGCTTTCCCGAGGGGACACGCTTCCATGCTCCGACCGTCGAACTCATCGACTGGGTTCGGCCGGGATGGATCTGTTTTCTCGATTATCCTTTCACCTTGGGCTTAAAATTTCCCTTTTCTCCTTTCATCCGAGACTTCATCCAAACCCTAAAGGTTTCTCCTTGCCAAATTCTCCCGACCACCTGGCGCACTCTTGCTCGAATTGATGAGCTTTCCGCAGAGAGAGGTTTAGAAATGACCATGGGAGAACTATTGGCGTACAAAATCGTTCCTCAGAGGGCAGGCCGCATCACCTTGCATGCTAGGGACACCAAAAACCCCCTCATTCCTAAGCTGAAAATATCCTCTCGGTGCAGGCAACCCCGTTTCTTCTTTGTTGAGAAAGCGTCTTTAGGCGATCTTGATGATGAAGTGAAAGACGCCTTTCGAGATGAATGGAACACATCTCGTAAGACGATTTGATCTTCTTTATTGTTTTTCGTCTTTTTTATACATTCTTGTTGCCTTGTTTTCATGTTTGACCGTTTTATGCAGTTCCGGTAGGAATCAACTCCAAGAGCACGGATACGGGCGTGTGTCGCCGCTTGCTGAAGATCAAAGCCGAGAAACGAAAGCCCAGAAAGATTCGTCCTGACCTAGAGGGTATTGGAGAAGGTGAAGGATCCACAGAGTCCGACGAGGACGAAACTGACACAGAAATTACTCCCCTCTCCTCTAAAATGGCGAGCTCCACCAAAAAGAAGTCAGGTTGGTAGATTGCTCCTGTTTTCCGTTTTTCACGCGATCAATCTTTCTAATTTTTTCTTTAAATTTATGTTTCTTTCCTTTGAACTCTTTAGGGGATGGAGTAGATACCTCTGCCGCGGCGATGGTTCGCCGGTTGAGATCTGGTGGTCCCAGACTTCTTACCTCTCCCTCTCCTAGTTCCGAGGCAACTAAATCTCTCGCGCTGAAACGAAGAAGAGTTGAAGATTCTCCAGTTTCGCCTGTCGTCAAGAAGAAAGAGCCCAAAGATCTTCTCGGCACCTTCAGGGATACGTTGCTACCGAACGTCAAGCTAGACTTCCAGGCTCTAACCCCGGATGCTGCGTTCAGTCATGTGGGCACGACGATGAGGATGGTAGGTTTGCTCACCCGAGTCTTTATATACTTGTTACCGTTTCTTTGGTATTGCTTTAGTACTTGGTTGCTCTTTATTTGGTTTGTTCCTCATTCCTCCACTTCCCCCTTTCGTAGGCTTTCCAGGAACTAATGGCCACCAACAGCCGTTTCCAAGAGGAGATGAGGGTGTTGGTGGAGAAAGAGCAGCAAGCAAAAGACTTGGCCGCTTCTTTAGACAGGAAGGCTCGCAAGCTTCAATCGTCGGTGGATTCTCTGAGGGTTAAAGTGGAGGATCTTCAGTCTGAGAAGGCATCGCTCGAGGCAAGGATGGCCGAGGTAGAGAAAGAGATCAAGGGCTTTTCCCAGGTGGTAGTGAACGTAGCAGCGTACTACACAATGAAATCTCAAGTGGAGCTGCTGCAAGACTTTGCTGATGGCAAGAGAACCAAATGGGATTTGAAGACGCAGCTGGAGGTCTTGGAGGAATATTACCCCGTTGGAAATCTCCCTCCCGGTAAAGATTATTTGGTGGCCGAAGATCAGGAGGAGGATGCAAGCTCTCCGAACAAGGAGAAGGGTCAAGATGATGGTGATGGGGGTCTAACCAGCAAGGAAGGAGATGGCGAGAAGGCCATGGATAAGGAAGAACCTTCGACCCCAGCTGACGGACAATAAGCCCTAAATGTGCCTCTCTTCGACCTCTGTTTGATGAACTTTTAAGAAGTACTTTGTTTGTGTTTTTGTGTGATCTGTTTAAAGACTCGGTAACTCTTTGGCCTGGTGGCCTAAACATTTATGGCGTCTTTTGGGATGGTTTTGACGCCCCGTGAATGACGCAACATTATATTTGCTTTATCTGTCTGTGCTTAGAATTTTTGCGTAGTATATTAGCATAGGTAGATTCCTGGAGAATCTCCATGAATTTGTTGCCTGCGAGTGGGGTATGTGTTAGGTTTTAGCGTTTTAAGAGGGAGTTTTGGTGCTCCTCTCTTTAGAGAGTTATTGTAAATCTCGTGTAGGATCACATTTCGCGTTTTGGGTGTTTTAGTTTTCTGCAAAGGGCCGTGCATAGTTAGTTATGATTAGGCTACCTTTGGCCATTGTCAAGGGTCGTTTAGGAATTGATGCGTTCTTGGGCAATGGATCCTTCAATTTAGGATGTAGGTGTCATCGCGGCGTCCCGCGCATATGGCCATTTTGGGTTATGTGCTATAGCTTTCCCCTTCCCGTACTAATCGGATGTTTTGTTGATCGGACTTAGATAGGGGTAACCAACTTATGGGTTACTTCGTCGACGTTGTATTCGTGACGACTTCGTCGTTTCTAGACGGTATAACCATGTGTTTCAACAGTGGGTTTTGGTAACCATCTTATGAGTTACTTCGTCGACGTTGTATTCGTGACGACTTCGTCGTTTCTAGACGGTATAACCATGTGTTTCAACAGTGGTTTTTTGTGTTTGGACGTGTTTCATGTTGTATGGAACTTTGATTAGTGTGTGTTTGCGTTTTTGAGCAATAAGAGAGTGTGCAAGAATGGAAGAATATTTTTCTCGCAGATCATTATGCAGAAATGTGTGAAACAAACTTGATAAACTAGGAATTTTGAAACTTTGTTCGACAGTGCGGGCAAGTGCCCTGAGTCGTTTATTCGAAAAAGCCAAAAATTGCCTAAAGATTCTCTAAGCTGGAGCTAAGAGATGTCTAGAAATAAAACATGATAATGAGTTAATTTTAGAAGTAATACTTTTTCAAGTGGGTTGCGTTCCAGCTTCGTGGTACCTCTTTTTCATCTCTGGATTCTAGCTGGTAAGCTCCGTTTCCCGCGACTTTAGTGATTTTGTATGGCCCTTCCCAAGTGGGTGCTAGCTTGTCGGCGTTTGCTTCTGCTGTATTCTGGAGAACCTTTCGCAATACCCAATCTCCAAGTTGGAAACTTTTCACCCGAACATTTTTATTATAGCTCCTAGCCACTTGTTGTTGGTACTTCGTGATCCGAGCATGGGCAGCCTCTCTGAGTTCCTGGATAGTATCCAGGTCCGCTTCGAGCACGTCTGTTGCTTTCTGAGGTAACAAGTCCGTATCTTGCGGTCGGGACTAGGACCTCGGCTGGGATAACAGCCTCGCAGCCGTGTACCAGTGAGAACGGGGTCTGTCCGGTGGCTCCCTTTGGGGTGGTGCGATCGGCCCAGAGCACGTAGGGTAATTCCTCGGCCCATTTCCCTTTGGATTTTATCAGCCGCTTCTTTAGGTTATTGATGATGACCTTGTTGCTAGCTTCGGCCTGTCCATTGGCTTGTGGGTATCTGGGAGTGGACATGACTAAGTCAATGTTCCACTCCTTGCAGAAATCACGCATCTTCTTGCTTATAAATTGTGACCCATTGTCGCAAGTAATCTCTGCGGGAACCCGAAATCTGCTCAAGATGTTGCGCTTGATGAATGAGATTACTTGCTTGTCTTTGATCTCCCGAAAGGCTTCAGCTTCGATCCACTTAGAAAAATAATTTGTCATGGCGAGGAAGAACACCTTTTGCCCTGTGGATGGGGGTAGCTTGCCGACGATGTCCATCCCCCATCGCATGAATGGCCAGGGAGTGATTGATGGGTGGAGAATCTCTGGAGGCTGATGTGGGACTGGTGCATGTCGCTGGCATGCCTCGCATGACTGCGCATACTTAGTGGCATCCTGGCGAATGGTGGGCCAATACCACCCCTGCCTCAGGATCTTGTTGGCAAGGCTTCGACCCCCAGTATTGTTGCCGCAATCTCCGTTGTGTACCTCGCGCATAATTTTCACAGCCTCTTTCCTTTCTACGCACTGCTGTAGGAAGCCTGAGGCGGACTTGTGGAAGAGGACCCCATCTAAGACGGCAAATCGTGCCGCCTTTGACCTTAAGGCTTTGGCTTCGATCTTGTCTTCGGGTACTTCGCCGTGTAGGAACCAATCAAGGTATGGCTTGGTCCATTGGCTGCCCGACTTGATCCCTGGGCTGGCGGGTGCCTGGAGAATATCCGAGGCAAGTTGCTCGGGTGGTGGTTCAACAGCTTGCGTCGTCGATGTCTCTATTATAGCCGATTGTAATAAGTGGATTAACAGTATATTATCGTACTCCCTGGGGTCTAGGGTTGAGCCTAGACCGGCTAGGGCATTGGCTGGAGCATTCTGGTCCCGAGGAATTTGTTCGAATTGTATTTGTTCGAAATTCCCAGATAGTGTTTTAACCACATTGAGGTAGCTAGGCATCCTATCATCTTTGGCATCGAAAATGCCCAAAATTTGATTGATGATGAGTAGGGAATCAGCGCGTACCTTGATTTTCTTGATAGACAAGTCTCTAGCCAACTCCTGCCCAAAGATGAGGGCTTCATACTCCGACTCGTTGTTGGTAGCTTCAAAGTCGCATCTGACTGCCTGTGCTATCGTTTCCCCTTTGCCGACTTTAGCACGACGCCGAGGCCTGCTCCCCTTTCGTTTAATGCTCCATCAGTGTTTAATGTCCATTCCTCCTGAGGTTCATCGAAGGACGAGACTAAGACCTCCTCTTTAGCGCTTTCCTCAAGAGTCGGGGTGAAGTCGGCAACGAAGTCGGCCAGTACCTGTGACTTGATTGCTCTTCGAGGTTCGTACCTGATGTCATATCCACTTAGGTGGATCGCCCACTTCGCCATTCTTCCTGAGAATTCTGGCTTTTGCATGATCTGTCGGAGAGGGTAATTCGTCAGGACGATGATGGTATGTGACTCGAAGTATGGTAGGAGTTTATTTGAGCACATTACGACCGCCAGTACCAGTTTTTCCGTTGGAGAGTAGCGTGTCTCGGCGGACACCATTGTTCTGCTTACAAAGTAAATCGGAACTTGTTGGTCGTCTTCCTCCTTGACCAGGACTCCGCTTAGGGCACGGTCCGACACGGCTAAGTAGAGGTGCAGTACCTCCCCCGGGGTTGGTTTAGCCAGTAGTAAGGGATTGGCGAAGTATCCCTTCAGCTCTTGTAAAGCGGCTTCGTGTTTTTCTGCCCACTGGAATTTCTTGTTCTTCTTTAGTACCTCGTAGAATAGTCGGCACTTATCTGAGGATTTGGAGATAAACCGATTTAGTGCAGCTATCATGCCGGTCAGCTTTTGCACGTCTTTCACGCTTCGAGGGGATTTCAGGGAAGCAATTGCCCGAACTTGGTCGGGGCTGGCTTCAATCCCCCGCTTGGTTACCACATGCCCAAAGAAAGTCCCAGATTGTACCCCAAAGATGCATTTCTAGGGATTCAGCTTCATGTTGTATTCTTCGAGGATTCTGAACGTTTCCTCCAGATGCCCCCAATGCATGGAGGCACTTGTGCTTTTCACCACCATATTGTCGATATACACCTCCATTGTCTTGCCAATATGGTCGCGAAACATCCTGTTGACTAACCGTTGGTAAGTGGCCCCGACGTTTCTCAAACCGAAGGGCATTACATGGTAGCAATACGTTCCCTGCCCTGTGATAAAGGAGGTTTTCTCTTGATCTTCTGGTTCCATCTGGATCTGATGATAACCGCTGAATGCATACATGAAGGTGAGGAGTTCGTGACCCGCGGTTGCGTCCACCATTGTATCTATGTGGGGAAGAGGGAAGGAGTCTTTAGGACAGGCTTTATTGAGGTCGGTGAAGTCCACGCAAACCCTGCACTTCCCGTTTTTCTTGGGCACCACGACTACGTTAGCTAGCCAATTGGGATACTTCACTTCTCTGATCTTCCCGGTATCAAGCAATTTTTTGACCTCTTCATCGAACGCCTGTATTCAATCTGGGGCGAACCTTCGTCTTTTTTGCTTGACTGGGGGATGCTCAGGATCTACGTTGAGTTTGTGTGTAATGATGGAAGGGTCTATTCCAGTCATGTCTTCGTGACTCCACGCGAAACAACTCTTGTGATTTCAGGAAATGTACCAACTCTTCTTTGACTGATGGTTCTAGATTTTCTCCGATCTTGACAACCTTCCCCTCCTCTAGGGTCACCTCCTCCGCTTTTTCTCCATCTTCAGTTCGCGCCGGCGGAGGGGTGACGTTCTGTAATTGCTATGCTTCAGGTCTCAAGGTGGTTGGCTTGAGGGCTGCCTTGTAACACTCCCTAGGCAACCTCTGATCCCCGCGAATTTCGTCTATTCCCCATGGTGTTGGAAACTTCACCGTTTGGTGGTAGGTGGAAGCTACGGCTTTCATGTCGTGTAACCATGGTCGTCCCAAGATTATATTGTAGCATGAAGGGCAGTCCATCACGAGGAAATTGACTTGCATATTTATGCCTTTGGCGAAGGTTGGGATGGCAATGTCGCCCACAGTGTGCTTGACCTCGCCGATGAATCCCACTAAAGGCACCGGGTGTTTATGAATGTTGTTTTCGGACAAACCCATCTCCTTCAGGGCGGTTAGGGTCATGAGGTTCGTGGAGCTTCCTGTATCAATCAGTACCCTTTTCATAAGCACATTCCCAATGTGTAGAGATATTACAAGACCATCGTGATGCGGTTCGGAGGTGTTTCCTACATCGGTGTCGTCAAACACGATGGCTTGTCTTGGAGATTCTCTGGCGCGGTGTCTTGACGACTGGGGTCGATTGAAGCTGCTTTCTCTTGCGTGGCGCTTTGTTGCTGAGTACGATAATCCACAAATGCTTGATCCTCCGGATATCACGTTGACCACCCTTTCAGGTGTTGGAGGATTTCGCCTCTCTTGGTGCTCGGATTGAGGGTTCTCCAGCAAATCTTTGGGTACTCGAGCATCTGGAGCAACGTCTCTTATTCTTCCCTCCGGAACTAGGCGGGCCAATTCTTTTCGGAGCATCAGGCAATCGCGAGTCCAGTGTCCGTAATACTCGTGGTAGTCACTCCACTTGGACGTGTCTTTCCCTGAGCGAGGGGTTTTGTCTTTTCTCGGCCACCTCACGAGTTCTCCTTGTTTCGCCATGTTCCGGAGCAGTTTTTCCGTGGATATGTTGAGTTTGAAGGAGTCGAGTGAGGGTGGCATGGTTTCTCGTTCTTTGTCGTCCGTCCATCGTGTCTTGGCGACGTTAACTTGCCCTGAGGCAGGCCGTGAGTACGGATGGGCGCGACGGTCTCTCCTTTGGTTTGCTGAACTTCGGCGGTTGTCGGCGGGTCCCCTCCTCTCAGTTTTCTCCGTCTCTGAAGACCTCTTCCTTAGGGACTTGTCTTCCTCTAGCCGGACGTGCGCCAAAGCCCTAGCTTGCGCTTCCTCAAATGTAGCACAAGGGTGTTTAGTTAATTCCTTGTATAGGCCGCCATCGGGGGTGACCCCTTGCCTAAATGCCTCCACTATGGTCGTCACATCACAAGATGGGATGGAGATATTTTCGCGATTAAAGCGATCTAGGATATCTTTGGTAGTTTCTTGGTACCGTTGGCGGATCCGGTAGAGATCGTTGGATTGCTTCTCAAATTTGCGGCTACTTGCGAATTGAGACCGAAAAGTGTCCGAGAGATCCGCGAAGGACCTAATGCTCCCACGTGGGAGGTTGATAAACCAAGTTAAGGCCGGCCCCATTAAGGTTGTGCCGAACCCCTTGCACATTACCGCCTCTTTTGAGTGGGAAGGGACCGCACTCGTCATCATCTTTTGTTTGTATACGGCCACGTGCTCGTTAGGGTCTGTAGTCCCGTTGTACGTGGGCATGCTAGGCACTGAGAACTTTTTTGGAATCTCTACTCGGGCGATTCGACAAGAAAACGGAGATTCGTCAAACCCATCGGGTGCTTCGGGCTCCAAAGGATGGAAACTTTGGCTTCCCCTCCGGAGTTGGTCAGCGATGACGCTTATTTGTTCGGTCACCTTTCTTCGGATGGCTGCGTCTAAATCGATTGGCTCGTGCCGTTCTCGATCTTCACCATCTGTGCCATCATCTTCGATCCAGACTTCTTGAGATGGCGCATGGCGTTGGTTAACCGCTGACCGGAGATTGTTTGGAGGATTATTGTTGTGGAAGACTTCCTCACGGCGGACTCGGCCTATGGGCTCTGGGTTACATCGATTTATATAGCCCTATAGAGCATATTCTATCTTAATCAAAGATATAATCTTATCTCTAACTAACAAATCTTAGCTTATCTCTATCTTATAATGGATACAATCCGGAGAAGAATCTATCTTGTAACAAACATATCTCGGACCCTCTTTCCTTCAACCGACTTAATCAATCCTGAAGATCTTCTGTAGCTCTAGATGCGTTAGAGATTTCTTGACTATGGATTGACGCTTCTTCGCCTAAATTCTGGGTCCAACTGCTTGCTCTCCCCCTGCTCGATCCCGCGGAGATCCCGCATGTTCTTCTTGCGCTTCCTCGGGCCGTTGAAGTGCCCGATGAAGGACTCACATAGCTGAGAGAACGAGGTCACCGACTCTATCTTGAGGCTTATGAACCACGTCATTGTGGCCTTGTCCAAGGTGGTCGGGAAGATGCGGCAGAATATGGCGTCATTGTAGGAGTTGACGTTCAACTGGACAACGAAGTGCTTTACGTGGTCTTCGGGGTTAGTTGTGCCGTCGTAGAGCCCCATCTGTGGCCAATGGAAACCCTTGGGCATGGGTGCCTCTTGGATCTCGGTCACAAAGGGGTTATGGTACCCAGCCTCGACGGATTGACGGCGCGATTTTGACTTTACCAAGGGGTGCGCCGCACTCCCTGCCGTTTCGGACAGCTCTGTTTCCCGCATCCTCGAACGTCGCGAGCGGGATCGCGAGATTTGCATTGGGTCCCGGGAGGGTCTCTCTGTGGTTGAGCTGTTGGTTGATGTTTCCTGCCCCTGCATATGCCCGGGGACGTATGCGGGCACGTACTCGGAATGGGGTTGCCCCTGAGCGGGGATAGGGACGTATGGGGGAGCGTGACCTTGTTGGTATTGTCCGTAACCCGGGTAAGGATACGGGTTCGGGGTTGCACCACCTTGTTCATACCCTTGGAATGGGTAGGGGTTTTGCGGAGCGTTGTACGTCCAGCCCGAAGGAACCACGAAAGGGCACCCCGGGGCCCCCGCGGCCATCCATTGCGGGGTCTCGGGCATGTTGTCGGGATGTTGGGGAAAGAAGTTGTTTGGGCAAGCCATTTTGAGGGGATCAAAAGCCAAGGTTTGCACCAATCGGGAGGCTGCTTAGGATGAAGAAGCTCCCATAGACGACGCCAATGATGAAACCCGAAAGAACAACTCTCTAGAAGACAAGGAACGAGATTATTATATTTGATTGTGCAAACACTTGCTTCTTTATTTATATTTCTCTTACAGCGAGGTTACAAGCCAACGAGGTTAATAAACAATTGAGAATTACACCCTAGACCTCCTACGAGTATTCGAGATCTCGATCTAACAATGTTCGAGATCCCCTATTTGCTAAATGATTCTACCGCCTAAGTATTGCTTGGTTGATCTTGAGACGAGGTAGACTTGAGAGCGTGGTGTAGGGAGTCTTGTGAGATTGTGTAGCGAGGTCTTTGGTGTGAGCGAGGTTTCCTGTATGACTTGAAGTCTTTTTGTGGACTTCACTTGTCTGTAGCGAGGTCTTTTGACGATGTTTCGATCACGTCGATCTCCAACGAGCAAGATAGTTCTTGAGTTTAAGATGTTTTTCGACCCTTTTTCCGTACGAGGTACCCCTCTATTTATAGGGATTGGGGAGTCAAGTTTTGATCATAGTCCGATGTGGGACGCCCGATATCAGGGCTTCTGATTGGTTTAGAGGTGAGGTGACTGGTGATTGGCTCAGGGGAGCGGTGTTAGCTGAGTGGTTCTGGTGGGCGGGTGTGTTAGTAGAGTCGGTTACGAGGTTGAGGCCTCGCTCCGAGGTTTTTGAGGACCTAGTGAGGGTAGGAACTTTGTTTAAATAAATGAGGGGTATGGGTGTGGGACCCCGAATCATCCTTGGAAGGCCCGCCAAGTCTGTTTGTACCTTGTGCCCCGGGCCCACTTCTTATTTTACTATTTTGGACATCATCACTTAGTAATATTATTTAAATACAAATAATATGAGTCCTTGTGGGTTCGACCCTTGCTTCCACTATACTTAGGTTAGGAAGTTAGGATAATTCTTTGACAGTGCTTTTATAGCGACGTAAAAGTGCTCGTCAAATTTGGCGTCGTTGCCGGGGACTCGGAAAATTATTTGTATTTATATAGTGTTACTTTTTATTTCTTTTGGGTGTGAACCACTTGGATGGTTCAGACCCGTGCTACTAATCCATCTCTTTTTGCGTTTGATTCAGAAATCGAAAGGACAATCTCTAGGTTGCGTAGGCAAGCTCGTGTGATTTCTCAAGAACTACCGTTCAATCTGGCACCTTCTTCTTCTGATTTTGATTATGATAGCGTTCTTGAAATATCAGAGATGGCTCAGATACTAAGACAGTTGACTGCACCTGATTTGGCCCAACAACCATTGGCGGTGAAGCTACCTGCATTCCCTAACGGTGTCCAATTTGAACTGAAATCAAGGCTGATTCACCTCCTTCCTCAATTCTATGGGAAGGCGGGTGAAGATCCCAACAAACATCTATCGGATTTTCATGCTGTTTGCACTAGCATGAAACCAAACGGCATCACTGATGATCAAATCAAGCTGAGAGCTTTCTCTTTCTCTTTGAAAGATGCAGCAAGTGACTAGCTCTATTATCTGGCTCCTTGCAGTATCGAGACTTGGGAGGAACTGAAAAAGGCTTTTCTTGAGAAGTATTTCCCAGCCACAAAGCTCTCGAGTATGAAGAAGAGCATTAGCAACATTGAACAGCTCCCAAACGAATCGCTTTACGAGTATTATGAGAGGTTCAAGAAGCTAATCTCAAGCTGCCCCTATCATGGTTATGCTCGGATGGATCTTGTTATGTACCTTCATGAGGGCTTATTGGATGAAGAACGTCGACATGTTAATGCTGCCTGTGGAGGAAACATCCTGAACAAGACTCCCGATGAAACTTTTGATCTATTTCATGAACTTTCTGAAGGATCTCGTCAATTTAGCAAACGAGCTTCAGCGAAGGCAGCCCAATCTATCGATGCTACAGCTTTACATGAAGAGGTGAATGAGTTGAAGTCAATGTTCAGGCAATTCATGCTGAAAGGACAACAACAAGTCAAGCCTTTCGGTTTCTGCTCCGATGTTACTCATAGGACGGATGCTTGTCCTACTCTTCATGCTCAAGAGGAGGAAGTTAATGCACTTGGAGGCTATGGGCCAAGAAGACCAGCATATGATCCTTATTCAACCACGTACAATCCGGGCTAGAAGGATCATCAAAATTTGAGGTATGGAAATCAAAATCATTAATATGCACCTCCAAACGGGCCTCCGGGTTTTAGACCTCCTTTTCAACCTCAACATCAAGCACCGAATCAAGGCCCATCCTTATCCACAGATGAAATGATTCGTGCTCTTACCCAAAATATGAACATGATGCATCAGTCTGTGAGCCAATTTCAGCAAGACACCAAGTCAAGCATCACCAACTTGGAAAATCAGATGAGCCAACTTGAAAAGGCAATGAGCAATCTTGAAGCTAAAGATTCCAACAGGTTACCCTCTCAGACGGAACTCAATCCTAAACAGAATGTGAATTCAATATCGCTCCGTAGTGGTAAAGTGTTGGAAACCAAAGCCGAAAAGAAACCAACCTTGCATGAGGAAGAAACCGAGGAGGGCGAAATTTCGGAGTTTGAATATTAGACCGACCGCGGGCAAAACAGCCAGAGCGCCCCCGCGCCACCAATCCTTAGACCGCGCTCCAACGGGCCAAGTTTCTGCGGCGAGAGCGCGGCCAAAACTGGCCAGAGCGCAACCGCGCTCCAGGGACCCCAAACCGCGCCGACGGTGATCAACGATGACTCCTCGATTCCTTCGACCTCGGCTCTCAAACCTCTTCCACCTTTTCCCGAAGCATTAAAGGAGACTCGTAAGATCGAGAATGACAAAGAGATTTTCGAGACGTTTAGCAATTGCAAGGTGAATATTCCACTTCTCAAACTTATCAAGAGCATTCCTCGCTCTGCTAAATTCTTGAAGGAGTTATGCACGGTCAAGCGGAATCAAAAGCCAAAAGAGAAGCAAAAGATCAAGGTTAGCGAGCAAATTCATCGGTTTTCCAAAGACGAATCCAAAGAAATGCGAAGATCCAGGTATGTTCACTATCCCTTGTACTATAGGTGAGATGAAATTTGAGAAGGGTATGCTAGACTTGGGTGCATCAATAAATGTTTTGCCTTATTCAATTTATGCATCTCTTGAGCTTGCTCCATTACGTGCAACGGATGTAGTAATTCAATTGGTTGATGGATCCAATGTTTACCCAAAGGGGATTGTAGAAGATGTGATTGTCATGGTTGATAAGTTAATCTTTCTTGCTGATTTTTATGTACTTGATATGGAACATGACAAGCATGCGGCTCCAATTCTCTTAGGTAGACCATTCTTAAGCACAACCAATACAAAAATCGATGTGCGTAGGGGCTCATTAACTATGGAGTTTGATGGGGAAAGGGTTGAGTATAACATCTCTAATGCCATGAAATTTCCCTACAATAAAAATTCTTTGTGCTCTATTAATATTTTAGATACGCCTGTCCCGGTTTTCTTTAATGTTAAAGATCATGATGGATTGCAATTTTCTCTTGAAAATCCGCTAGTTAATGATAAAGTGGATTGTATGCTTAACGCTGACATGAAGGAAGTTGTAGCTAAGTTGAACACTCACTATGAGCGACCATCCTTTCTACCGGGCTTTAAGCCCAAGCCACTAACAATGCCAAGCAGGAAGCTTGTTTCTTTTGCTTTGCAGGGCCCAAAATTGGAGATCAATCAATCACCGAGCCAATCTAAATCCGTATTTCTAGATGATGAAGCCACTCACTCAATGCAAAAGGTCAATGGATAGCGTCTGAAGCCGTATTTTGAAGAGTTTAGCAATGCTATTCTTGAAGAGACGGTTTTGGACGAGCCAAACACATGAGCGGTAATGCGTCAAGCTAATGACGTTAAAGAAGCGCTTCTTGGGAGGCAACCCAAGCTTTATGTTTAGTTTTTCTTTGTTTTCGGTTTGTTTTTGTTTTGGTTTGGTTTGTTTTTGTTCTTAGTTTTAGGTAAAGTCGGAAACAGGTACACGCGGTCCGAGAAAACTAGGGCGTCCCCGCGCTCATAGTACCACCACCACCGCCGCCTGAGGAGTAGATTCTGGAGTTTATCAAGCTCTTGTGATATGGTCAGTTTTCTTTTCTCTTATGTTTTCTTTTACTGTGGGGACAAAGTAATGTTTAAGCATGGGGGAAGGGGATTATTTATTCTGTCATGAGTGCTTGATTATAGTTAGTTCATGTAGTTGCATTTGCATGTTTATATTTGTTTTCTTGCATTGAGTAAAATCTTGAAAAAATGAAAAAAAAATCAGAAAAATTTGAAAAAAATGCAAAAAAATTGCATTTAGGTTCTTATTTCCTCATTGTTTGATTCCTCTTGTGTTTCTATGCTAAGTATGAATCCTAACCCATGATTTGCATGATATGTTGTAGTTGATATGATATAAGCAAGATCATTTATTAATTACCTTGATTATAGGATGGAGCATGTATTTAGCTTGAGTATTTGATTCATTCTGAAGTTCTAGACAATAATTAGCCTTGTGAGATATTTTTTGCCTTTCATGTTATATTTGTTCTCTAAAATTCTTGAGTGTATCACCATGATTATCTAGCTCTAGAACTTGGGTTATGACTCTTTGTCAAGACTGCTTTATATGGTTGAATACATGATATTAAAATGATTGAGGAAATGTTTCATATAAGCCTATTATTTCCCTTCCTACCTTACAAGATCCATGTTCTTGACACCCCTATTTCTTTGAGCTTTAAGCCTATGTTTGATAGCTCCACAAAATTTTCCTAGCCTAATAAGCTTGACCCATAATCCGGGATTTATGACTTTAGGTTATGTTTTGTTTTGTGTGGGTTATATATGAGTATAGGGGAGTTAGAAGAGAAGGAGGAAAAGAGGAAATAAAACTCTTGTGTGTAAAGTGAAAAAAATGAAGATGAAAGTATGTTGCAAAGCAAAAGAAAAAAAAAGTTAAGTACAATTGTTAGTAGTCTTCATAAAGCAAAGAAAGAGTTGAAAAAAAAGAAAAAGAAGAAACAAAGAGCTTGAAAGTGTTGATGGAGTTGTTAAAAGAAGTTGGGAAGTGTTGTAAGAAGAAAGTGTGTTGAATTTTGGGTTAGGATTAGTCTTTTAGCCCGGATTTAGCACCACAAGCCAAAAAATGATCCCTTCCAAATTTCTCTTTACCTTGGCCCCATTACAAGCCTTAAAAAGACCTCATGATTTTTGTTATGTGTTTGATCCCCAGCGGTGGAGATTTAGAACTCTGATGCAAGCTTATGGTAGTCTAGTTTTCATGGTTGATTTTTGAGTGAAACACATACCTTTTAAACACTTGAGAGTTTGAGTGCAAACACATTTACCTTGGTGAGGTCTAGAATGGATGAATGGTCTTTACTTTTTGCTTGTTATAATGCATGCTAGGAAGTCTTGGCCGGGTTTTTGTTTATATGTGAAATGCTTGTTTGATTAAAGATGAATGTATGATTGCATTTCTGTGGTGTGTTGGATTTATGTCTTGCTTGAGGACAAGCAAGGTTCAAGCATGGGAGAATTTGATAGTGCATATAGATATAGGTGTTAGAGCATGTTTTTATTCCTTTTATATGCATGTTTAGCTAGAATTTCACTTTAAGTGTAGTTTAGGTTTTATTTCGATTTAGTTCGGAATCTTCGCGTCTATGTGCATAATTGTAGGTCGGGAGGTGGAAGACGGTGGATGAAAGCTTAGGACCGGACCTCGGGATGCATAGGAAGCGTTGAAGAGAAGATCCGAGGCAAAAATTACAAGACAAGAGTGAAGGGACTAAACCGCGGATTGAATGCTTAGACCGCGCTGGAGGATTAGACTTTATGCGGCGTCAGCGCGGGCAAAGCCGGCAGAGCGCGATCGCGCTCTGGGAAGGATCAAACCGCGCTCCGATGCGTTGGTGCGGCGTTGACTTGGGCTACGCGAGATCTTGTGAGCCGACTCTAATATTTCTTTTGGATATTTTTAGACATAATATAAATACTTTCCTTAGGGTTATTTGGATCTTATGCTATCTATTATTCTTGTGTTCTACGTTAATTACAATTTGGAGATTTGTGGGAGACTGAACCCAAGATTTGCAATTGAAGAGAAATTTGACTCTTGTAAGTTTTATTCCTCTTTAATGTCAATTTCTAGCTACTTTTCTCATGTCCAGCTAGTTAGTTGAAGTTGTATGCATGATTGTTTGTGAGATTTGAATTATTTCTATTTGCCTTGACTAGATTGAATCTCTCCATGCTTGATTGATTAAATTCGCTTAGGATTATAATAGATTGGCCACATATTCTACTTCTAGGTTGAATTACAACTAGAATAATTAAATAGACGGTGGAATTTGATTATTCATGGATGTTACATTTGATTAAACTTATAGACGGTGGAATAAGGTTAATCAAAGGCGGAGAATTCAATCACAAAACTTCATGAAGAGACGGTGGAATTCATGAACTATGTTTCTATTGAATGCTTTGAACTTAATTGCATGATCAACTTGACATAGAAGGTTTTCTAGGTTAATTGATTAAAAGGTTATTAAAGACGGTGTATATTAATAACCACTTTAAGCTTGAATTTCATAAATTCACAATAGATTAGTCAAGGGAAATTGAAATAAGGATAATCAAGGATCAATACTCATGTATGCAAAGGATACGAAACTAGTTGGACGCTTTTCTCTATATTTGAATCTCTAATTATTTTATTTGCTTTGCTTTATTTACTTAGATTGTTAGCTTGAAACCATTAAAATCCCCCTTTCTCTTAGTAATATTATTTAAATACAAATATCTGAGTCCCTGTGGGTTCGACCCTTGCTTCCACTATACTTAGGTTAGAAAGTTAGGATAATTCTTTGACAGTGCTTTTATAGCGACGTAAAAGTGCTCGTCATTTACCTATGTGGAAGTGAAGTTTATGGTCGCTTCATGAAGCTTAGGTTGGCTTCACATACGTTCATGAGAAGATATGGACTCAAGGACCATTAATGGAGTCAAGTAGACTTTAGAGTCATAAGAAGCTCATGTGTGTCTTATCTTGAGGCATCCAAATAGGTTGATGGGTTCAATCCTTAGTGACACCGTGATTCCTGGGTGTTTTGAATTTTTAATTACACTAAGCGGAAGTTCGTTTCGACAATTTCGTTTATGCATGAGTTTGGGACTAATGCTTGCATTAATTTTGTGGATCAAGGATTACACTAAAATGGGGGAGGAATATTGGTGATTTTAGTGTCTTCGACACTTGAGAAGTCATTGACGTCAGTTTTGGTGTGACCGGGATTCACGTCGACACAATGGGAACCGACTTTACTATAACACGGGCTAGGGTGTGCGGAGTGCACGTCCGTGTAAGTGAACCTAAGTTCCAGAAGGTTGAATACGTTCAAAGTATGTTACATGTTGGTAAATTGAGGTTGGGACTTGTAAGTCGCCGACTTTAGTGAGGTCAATGAGCTGGTGACAGTTCTGTGGTAACCACCGTTGAATCAGTCAAATAAACGTGCATGTAACTGTTAGGAGGTTATCTAATCAGATTAGAGACTCCTTGGACGTATAATGGTAGTGGGAACACGTGGGGAGGTAGTGGGCAGAAGTGGTAACTGTTGGTAACTGCCAGTAACTATTGTCCAGGTCATCCACCTCAGGAAAATGCACTTCTTGTTGACAACCTTGAAGGTGGTGTACGTCCTCTCCACCCCCATGTCAGAGGTTGGCGACGAAGAGGCCTTAGATGCTATAAGGCGCAAGTGCAAATGGGATAATGATGATTACATTTGCCTTGTAAAAGGACGACCTAGTGCTAACACAATCTCATTACATTGAGAAAGTGCTGAAAAAATTCAACTTTGAGGGGTGTGCTCCTGTTAGCACTCCATATGATCCATGTTTGAATTTGTTGCCTAATAAAGGGACAACTTGTTCGCAACTTGAGTATTCAAAAGTTATTGGATGCTTGATGTATGCGATGTTGGCGACTAGACCTAATATTGCCTTTGCGGTTGGGAAACTCAGCCGATATACTAGTAATCCTAGTGTGTTTCATTGTCAAGCGGTCCAAAGGGTCTTACGATACCTTAAAGGGACTCAAAAATTTGGTCTATCATATGTTGGATCACCCTCGGTGTTGGAGGGGTACTCGGATGCGAGTTGGATAACCAATGAAGAGGATCACTCGTCCACGAGTGGCTGGGTTTTCCTACTAGGTGGAGGTGCCATTTCATGGGCTTCCAAGAAACAAACGTGCATCTCGAGTTTGACGATGGAATCCGAGTTTATAGCCCTAGCGGCGGCCGGGGCCGAATGGCTAAGGGACTTGGTTTATGAGATTCCATTGTGGGAGAAACCAATTTCACCCATATCAATCCATTGTGATTGCGCTACAACTATGGCTAAGAAATATAGTCATGTGTACAATGGGAAATCACGTCACTTGGGCGTGAGGTATAGTGCGGTAAGAGAGATCATTACGCACGGGGTGATCTCGGTGGATTTTATTAGGACACAACAACATATGTCTGACCACTTGACGAAGGGTCTAGCGAGGGACTTGGTGTCCAAGTCGGTAAAGGGGATGGGATTAAGACCCGTATAAGGTTCTAGTGGTGGGATACCCAACTCCTTTCCAACTAAAGTTGGGAACGAGTTCAATGTGGAAAGCTTACACCTAGAAGTTGTGAGCACAGCTTGATGTTGCTGACATCTTAATGTCCCTAACATGTGCTCTGTTCCTACAAGATTGAGGTTGATGTCACTGACATCTTAATAGATCCTTTGAAAAAGTGAAATTGGTGGTGCACGACCTAAAGGGTTTACCTATGTGGACGCGAAGTTTATGGTCGCTTCATGAACCTTCTTGGGTTGGCTGCACATACGTTCATGAGAAGATATGGACTCAAGGACCACTAATGGAGTCAAGTAGACTTTAGAGTCGTAAGAAGCTCGTGTGTGTGTGTTATTTTGAGGCATCCAAATAGGTTGATTGGTTCAATGCTTAGTGACACCATGATTCTTGGGTGTTTTGAATGTGTAATTACACGAAGCGGAAGTTCAATCTTTTCTACACTTTCGTTTATGCATGAGTTTGGGACTAATGCTTGTATTAATTTTTTCGATCAAGGATTACACTAAAATGGGGGAGGAATGTTGGTGATTTTAGTGTCATCAACACTTGAGAAGTCACTGACATCAGTTTTGGTGTGATCGGGATTCACGTCGACACAATGGGAACCGACTTTACTATAACACGGGCTAGGGTGTGCGGAGTGCACGTCCGTGTAAGTGAACTAAGTTCCAGAAGGTTGAATACGTTCAAAGTATGTTACATGTTGGGAAATTGAGGTTGGGACTTGTAAGTCGCCCACTTCAGTGAGGTCAATGACCTGGTGACGGTTTAGTGGTAATTGTCGTTGAATCAGTCAAATAAACATGCATGTAACTGTTAGGAGGTTATCTAATCAGATTAGAGGCTACTTGAGGCGTATAATGGTAGTGGGAACACGTTGGGAGGTAGTGGGCAGAAGTGGTAACTGCTGGTAACCGCCAGTAACCATTGTCCTAGTCATCCACTTCAGAAAATTGTCGGTAACCGTCTTTGACGTCCAACTGCTTATTTAAAGGCTTCACTGGGCTTTTGTGTCGAACGTTGAAGTGCTGTACTCTCTGAAAAACACTCTCAACAAGAAGCAATCGTTCATATACTAAACTCTAAAGTTTTGTCCTAAATCGACAACCACGACCTTCGACACAAAAAACCCAATGAAGCCTTTAAATAGGCATTTGGACGTGCAAAACGGTTACCGGCAGTTTACTCTCTGAAAAACATTCTCAACAAGAAGCAATCGTTCATATACTAAACTCTAAAGTTTTGTCCTTGATCAACAACCACGACAAGGACAAGAGGGTTTGTCTTATCTAAAATCGGATTTCACGGGTTCTCTTGGGCTGAATAAGGGGTGAAATATTGGTTTAGAAAAGTTTTCATGCGATTCAAAACCTATATCAAGTTATCAATATGTTCATTGATCGTTTCCCCTGGTGTGCTGAAGAAGTCGTCGACCCTGCAGAGTTTCTCTGCTTAAAGAGCGCACGACACCAACAAAAAATCATGTAGCCAATGACCTCATCAACCCGATTTCACGACTGATGTACCGATAAGATTTTTCGAATGGATGACGAGGTTGGATTCAATTCTAAAATAGTCCCGCTCATGACTGAATAATTAGAGTTTGCATTCCCAAAGGAAAAAGTCACATTTTGAAGTTTAAAAATGTCAAAAAACAAATAGTTTCAAGAATTTTTAAACGTAGTCAATATATAGGCTTTTACCTATAAAGAAAGATAATAATTTAATAAAATGTTACACATTATAATTTTTCGAATTTTTTTATTGAAGCAATGGTTGAATATTTGTCCTATGTTGATTGATTGGGAAAAACACCGCCGTTCTATAAAAAAAAAGCAAGAAAATTTTTTTTTGTGCCATCGAGTTTTTGATTTTTTTTTTATTGTTGTCCCCGAAATCATTCTTTCTCGTTGGTACCCTTGTGCTCTTGATTTTCTCTTTTTATGTAACCAAAATTATGTATTCTGTTAAATTTGTTAAAGCTTCGTTAAACTCCTAGATGATTCTTTTCTTCTTCTTCTCCTCCTCCTCATGCCCAAAAGATCAGTCACCGTAGAGATTAAATCGAACCAAAATTGGAGATAATCAAGAATGAATTCAGAAATAAGTGATCTGAATCGCCTCAATTGTTGAGAGGATTGCTGCCCCTTAGAATCGATCATTTCTAGACATCGAATATAGGGTCAATATTGTCGTTTGGCGGCAGAGGTGAAAACGAGCGGCAGTATTGGACGCAAATTGGTTGCGATTGGTCTCCATTTGTGGAGAGGATTGGGCCCGCTCGAAATCCATCGGATCTACATACTGAATTTGGGTTCGATATCGTTGTCTGGTGATAGAGGTGGCGGGTGGTTGGAATTGGAGTTGCAGAGGTGTTGGAGAGGCGGTGGAGGTGGTTGTATTGTCGATGGGTGGGGGTCAAGAAACATTGGGTTGGTGTGGTTCAGCAGCTAGCGAAAAAGTACACCATGAAACAGAGAAGATTGAGATCAAAAAAGAGAGTTTTCTTCAGATCGGCGGGAACCATGACTAACATAATATATGACTTTGGCTACAGAACAAATAAAATATCAAAAGCTTATAGATACCAAAGACAAAGAACTTACTTTAGAATACCAACTAAAAAAGGTAAAAATTTAAACAGAATTTCTAAAAAAAATCTAAGCTCATATATCTCGACTGATAGTCGATTTTTAGTCTTCTCTTTCTAGAAGCCTAGCTATGTTTAATATTTGTAAAATCAATTATTATGTAATATAAAATCCATTAGCGGCTATTTTGTCTCATATCAAGAAAGCAATTGCAAGAAAACGAATTTGTCACAAGAATAGGTGATTAAAAAACTACGTATTCACGAGAAATCAAAATTTAGAAATCATTTTACGTACAAGAAAACGATTTGAAGGAACAAAATTAGTCACAAGAAGACGTAAATTCATCACAATAGACCAATTAAAATAAACCAAAAACCAAAAAAATAGAGCAATTCACAACACGTATTTGTGTTTGGTATCAAGGGCATTATGCTAACTTTGTATAAATTTATGGATAAATACATTTTAATATCAAAAGAGCATGATTTCTATAAACCAATAATAGCATACAAGAATACACGAATAATGAATGCGATTACTGTAATTTCACACCAAATACGTACATTAGTAGAGCTGTCAAAAGTTGACTGAACCCGCTAATCCGACCCGAACCGTCCGATAATTTTAGAGTCAAGACCCGAAAATTTGAACCCGAAACCCGAAATCAACCGAACCCGATAGAACCCGAAACCCGTTGGGTTGAAACCGAAAACCCGTTGGGTTGACCGATTTAGTATATTTATAGAATTTTTAAAATTTATTTTAAAATTTATAATATAATTTATTATTAAAATGAATGAAAATAATATATTATAATTAAATAATATTATTTAATTATAAACTGATTTTAATAATCATAAACAAAAAGGATTTTTTGACCTGCTGGTCAACCCGAACCGACCGAAAACCCGTTACAACCCGACCCGATTGACCCGTGACCCATAACGAAACCGAACCCGATTCAACCCGAACCCGAAATAATCGAACCCGAACCCGCCCGACCCGACCCGATTGACAGGTCTATACATTAGCATATCGGTCATCAAGATTCATTTAACCTTATGAATAATGATGCGATTACAGTAATTTTATATACACAAAAAGCGTTTGCATGAAATGTGAATTTATTACTATAAAGGTAAATTCAAATCATGAGTATTTACACACACAATACTAGGTGGCACGTACACATCTATGACTAATTCAAATATTCCATCGGCTAATAAAGTTTACGTAGTTGGTTGCAAGTAGCTACTCATGCTCGTGTCAACTCTCAATAATTCCAATTTTTACTCAGATTAGTCAAGTGCGTACATTTCTTTCTAGATAGAATTTACGCACTTAATTTACTTTCCTTTGATAAGTAAACACACTTTAAAAATTTCCAAGTAGTGGAGAAAAAGACGCAGAGAACAAAGATGGTTTGTATTAATTGATATTTCGGTTTTCAAATATGTGCATAGGTTAATTTGAATCCTGATAAAAAAAAATCCTAATTTGAAAACTATTTTCTTAAAAAGCAAAAAAATAATATAATATAGAAATATAGAAATTTTAAAATTTAGATTCCTAACCTATAGTCTAAGATAAAAAAAAATTAGATAAATAATTGATCGATATTTCTATAACCAACTAGAACTATTAAAGATGATCGAACCAGAAAAAACCGAACCCTTTTGTAGGAATTCAAGGTGTAGCAATCATAATCAAACAAAACACACTCTTTATTTCCCATCAAAGATAGCAAAGCATACATGATAGTATGCAAATTCAATAAAGCTCATGATAGCTAACAAGGCTCATCTCACATGAGCACTGAATTGGGGAACGAGAAAGCTGGAAACGAGATATTTAAAGAGTCGGTTCACTAGCTAAACCGGTCTTGTTTATTACAACCCATCAAACTGTGGCCGGGCTTAGAGTAAAATACTATAAAAGATAGAAGGGAAAACCGATTTCCCCACGCTTCAAATATGAAATCAAAATTTCTTTGAGGATCTGCTCGGTTCCACGCCTTTCCATTCGGCTCCAACTTGACAGTTCCTAAGCAAGCTCAATTCCACATTCCCCCCTCAAGTTGGAGTTGGTTCAAGCCCCATCTTGCAAGAGAGGTAATGATGTTGATGGTGATTAAGTGTCTTCGTCATAACATCAGCAATCTGCTTATCGGTAGGAATGTAGGCAGTGCCGATGAACCCACTTTGTACTCTTTCTCGAATGAAATAGAAATCGAGATCAACAAGCTTGGTTCTCTCGTGAAAACAAGGGTTTGCAGCCATTTGCTGCAGCTCGATTATCAAAAAATAAAGTGATTGGGGTAGCAACTAGTGTCTTTAAATCTTGCAACAGATAACTGCACTATATAAACTCTGATGTAGTGGAAGCCATGCTTATGTATTCAGCTTCAGCTGAGGATCTTGACACTGTCTTTTGCTTCTTTGTCTTCCATGAGACAAGAGCATGACCAAGATAAACACAATAGCCAAATAATGATAGCAAGAGCCCCAATCTGCATCTGTGAAGCCAGTAAGTTTGAGTGAATTCTGAACTGGATAATGTAATCCGAAGTTGACAATCTCTTGCAAGTATCGAACAACATGAGTTGCAGCTTGCCAATGTGGAACTTGTGGTTGTGAAACAAACTTACTTAGATGTTGAATGATGTATGATACATCTGGTCTGGTCAGGGATAGGTAAAGTAATCTAGCAACCAATATTCTATAAGTCTTTGGTTCTGTCAACAACTGACCTTCATCTTGTCTCAATTTCAGGCCTGTTGTCAATGGTGTGTTGGCTGGCTTGCAATCTGTCATGTGACAGTCTTTTATAATATCTTTGATGTATTTTTGTTGACTCAAAAGAACACCATCTTCATCTCTGTACAATTCGATACCTAGGAAGTACCTTGCTATTCCTAAATCCTTGATAGTGAAATTAGAATGCAAAGCTCCCTTGACTGAATCAATTTCATGTAAATCATTTCCTGTGATGAGTAGGTCATCAACATAGACCAGTATGGAGGTAAAACTGGTGTTGTCAGACTTGATGAATAATGAGTAGTCAGCATGTGATTATGTGTAACCCAATGACACAAGGAAAGAACAAAGCTCTTGATTCCATTGCCTAGAAGCCTGCTTCAATCCATAAAGAGAACGTTGTAACTTGCATACCTCTACTTCTCTTGCACCTTTATAGCCCTCTGGCACTTCCATGATAATTTCTTCATCCAAATGCCCATGAAGAAAGGGATTATTAATATCTAATTGATGCAAATTCCACCATAATGCAACAGCCAAAACAATTAAAATTCTAACTGTGGAAACCTTGGCAACTAGAGAGAAAGTGTGCTTGTAATCTTTCCCAAGCTTTTGGCTAAAACCCTCCACAACTAGCCTTGCTTTGAACCTTTCTATCTCTCCATTAGACTTGTATTTCACTCTATATACCCATTTTGATTTAATTGCAGTTTTCCCATGAGGAAGAGTTGTCAATTCTCAAGTCTTGTTCCTGTCCAAGGCTTCCAATTCCTCAGCCATAGCTTTGACCCACACAGGGTTGTCTTTTGCCTCTTTGAACCCATTTGGTTCAATAACAGCCATCACATTAGCTAGAGATGCAAAGTAGTCTTCCTTTGTACAGCTCATAACAAAATCATTTTGCCATACTGGTGCTTGTCTGATTCTTTCTGACCTCCTCAAATTCTAAATTGGAAAAGAAGTATCCATCCCTCTAACTTCTGTAATCTAAGCCCCATCTTCAGTTGGAACCTCTGTCCTTGTATTCAAATCATTATCATTCAATTCAGTACCAGTGAACGGTTCAAAATTTGCAACTGCATCATCTGTGTCATGCAACATTGTCAATTGTTAGGACAAATCAAAGAATGGCTTCTCATGCACATGAATTGGTTCCTTATAAGGAAAAATATTCTCATGAAACACCTCTTTGCTCATGAAAACTCTCTTAGATTACAAGTCATAAAGTTTATAACCCTTGCAATGCGCAGGATAACCAATGAAAATGCATCTTTTACCTCTATCCTCCATCTTATCAGATGGTTTAGGAGCATTGTAGGCATAGCACAAGCAACCAAACACTTTGAGATTTTCATAATTTGGTGCCTTTGAAAATAACACCTCATATGGACTTCTCCATTTCAAAATAGTTGTTGGCATTTTATTGATAACATATGTTGCTGTTAAGACACACTCACCCCAGAATCTAGTTGGCAAGCCTGCTTGAAGTCTCAATGCTCTAGTTGTGTCTAGCGAGTGCATGTGCTTACGTTCCACTATGCCATTCTATTATGGTCTGTACACCATGGCCTTTTGATGAACCATTCCATGTCTAGCATACAAATCTTGACACTCCCTGTTCACTATCTCTGTTCCATTATCTGATCTAACCCCCTTTGGTGTGACACCAAATTGTGTTTGAACAAACTGCACAAAATCTGATAAAACCTGACATACTTGTTGCTTCCTTTGCAACAGATATGTCCAAGTGGCTCTGCTATGATCTTCCACTATGGTAAGAAAATGAGTTTCCCCATTCAAACCTTGCACTCTATATGGGGACCCCAATAGTCCACATGCATCAAGTCAAACAAGTTTTCTGTATGAGAATTACTAGGTGGAGAAGGAATTTTGTGAAACTTGGCCAAAGAGCATACATCACAAATGAAATCTTCATTCAAAGAAGTTTTGCAATTAGGAATGTGCATCATTTTTGACATAGAAATATGTCCCACTCTCCTATACAACAAGGCAAAATCATAGTCACCAGTACTAGCACAACTATAGTGTTTAGCAAAATTATTGAAATTTGAAAAACTAGCAGTCTTGTTCAAGCTTCCAGTCTTGACTCTGAATAATCCTCCTGATCCTTCTCCAATAGCCAAGGTCCTCTTACTTGTATGGTCCTACACCATACAAGAGTCCTTGTGAAAATGTGCTATTAGATTCCCTGTGGAGACTAACTTACTAACAGAAAACAAGTTATATATGAATTCTGGCACATAAAGCACGTCTCTCAATATTAAATCATCATTCAGTCTGACATCTCCTACAGTTTGCACAGTCTTTGTGCTTCCATCAGGCAAGACTATATGAATTGGTATCCTGACTGAACGTGGTTTGAGCAACAGATCATAAAAGGATGTCATATGATCTGATGCTCCACTATCCACAACCCAGTCTTCTGAGTTGTATTGAGTTGCATTTAACACTGAAACTGTAATACCTGCAAAATGAATATTGTGCTTAGTGAGTCTGCCTCCTATGCTTGAACCTTCACCATAGCCTGAAGTTGAAGCTGAACCAATGAATCTGTCCCCCTTGATACCAAAATTTCCTGGTGTTCTTCTTGCCTCAACACTCATTGCTCTCTCTAGTCGAATGAATTTCACCACTTCCTGGCAAGCACTTGAAAGTGTGGAAACTACATGCATGATTTGTTGCTCAATGTTGCCTCGTAGTCACCCCCATTTCCTGACTCAAGAGGTGAATCTCCAACCCTTAGATTATCTATTTCAACATTAGCTGCAACTTTGTAACCCTTGCGTGCCCTTTTCCCTTTCCACCGGTTTGGGTATCCAACAATCTCAAAGCAGTTCTCCTTGATATGTCGTTCTTCCTTGCAATGGAAGCATATCCTCTTATCTTTCTGCTTCTTAAACTCTCTTTTCTCTCCCCCATAACCATGTCCTTTTCCAGTCTCACCGGTTCCAGAGCTGTTACTATCACACTCTTTGTTGCCACCTCGAGACTGACTCCCCTGATTGACCATAAGAGCTGCTCCATCACTAACAGATCCACTGGTAACCTTTTGCTATGTTTCAGCCCCAAGCACTGTTTGATAGACCTTAGATACATGGGGTAATGGACCCATTGCAAGCACTTGGCTTTTGACTTGATCAAAATCACTGTTAAGCTTCATTAGAAATTCCATTACCTTCAATTGATTATTTCATGTTGTTGCACTCGATGGACCAGATTACACTTGCAATTTGCCATTACTCCACAATTACAAATAGGCAATCCAGCTAAATTGGATAATTCATCCCAACATCTCTTCAATCAACAGTAATAATGCGTCACAATTGAGTTACCTTGGGAGATTTGTGACAGCTCTTGTCGAAGATGGTACATCAGCGGCCCATTGCTTTGTTTGAATCTCTCGCACATGTCCAACCATAGCGCTCTAGCAGATTCTATGAACATGAAGCTGCTAGACATCTTCGGCGTCATGGAATTCAAAATCCAACTCGCCACCATGGAATCACAACGTGGCCAACGTTCCAATTCCACAGATCCATCAACAAGTCTGATTCATGTTCCATCGATGAAGCTGAGCTTCATCTTCGCCATCACGCTCGTTCAATCTGGCGACTCCATCACTGGAAAGTTCCCTCCGTTGAACATAACTTCAGTAAGCACCATTCCCGGATAATCCGAGTTGGTCAACATCAACGGTCCACCATTCTCGCAGTCGTCGCCGCTGCGTACGCCGCCTTATCAACATCAGATATCGTCATCGTGGGAAATCATGTCAACGATTAAGTGCAACTACACCAACAAGCAATAGATCGAACCAGGAAAGTTCAAAAACCACACAAATCGTTCAGAAAACGCAAAAACTAGAAGACGACAATGGGAAAAACACCTAAAGTTCTCGTCGCTTTGATACCATGTAGGAATTCAAGGTGTAGCAATCATAATCAAGCAAACACCCTCTTAATTTCTCATCAAAGATAGCAAAACATACATAATAGTTTGAGAATTCAGTAAAGCTCGAGATAGGTAGCAAGGCTCATCTCACATGAGCAATGAATTGGGGAACAAGAAAGCTGGAAACGAGATATTTAAAGAGCCGGTTCACTAGCTAAACCGGTCTTGTTTATTACAACACATCAAATCGGGCTTAGAGTAAAATAGTATAAAAGATAGAAGGGAAAACCGATTTTCCCGCGCTTCAAATATGAAATCGAAATTGCTTTGAGGATCTGCTCAGTTCCACGCCTTTTCCATTCGGCTCCAACTTGACAATTCCTAAGCAAGCTCAATTCCACACCTTTAAACCCGACACGAATCCATTTCCGATTGATTTGTAAATGTGATTTTTTAAAAATATTTTTAATTGGTAAAATATTTTATTTATGTTTCATATTTAAATTATTAATAATAATTTTAAAATAATTTAACAGTGAAAACAATATTAAAAATCATATTATTGATCCGTAGGTCAACCCTAGCATGCATGATTACATGCCATAACCGGGCTTGATTTGACCTGCAACTCAATTGACCCAACTCATACTCAACCCGAACCCGAAATGACTGAATCTAATCGAACCGACCAAATTAATAGGTCCATAACTAACCAAATAACAAGGATTTAATTATTAGGTTATTTGTATGCCATCAGGTGTAACATGTTTTCAATATAATCTATAGTGGGGATTAGACCTATCAATCTGGTTGGTCGGGTTATTTTGGATTCGGGTTGAGTCGGGTTCGGGTCATGACGAGTTTCAACCTAATGAGTTTTAGGTCTATCGGGTTCAGTTTTATTTCAAGTTTCGGGTTCAAATTTTTCGGGTCGCGACCCTAAAATTTCAGGTGGTTCGGGTCGGATTTGCCCGTCGGGTAAGCTTTTGACAGCTCTAGTGGAGATGTATATCAAGAATTTGGATCTTGACCCTACAATTTCAGTGGGGAGTATTATTTTTAAAGGTTTAGTTTTAATATATAGTTATAGATTTATAGGTCATGCTTAATCCATTTTTGTATTTAAAATTAGTATAATATACGTGCAAGGCTATTTATTTCGTGTATTCAATATATGACATGAATATGCATTAAATCAATATACAAATGATATATTTTTTAGATACGAAATTAAAGTAAAACTTTTAACAAAATCCACACAATGATATTACACTAGTTATATAAATTATAAAAATATCAAAAGGAATAAACTGTCAAAAACTGGACACCAAAAAAATTTCCAAAAAAAATAGTAGTTATTTTGGCGTGGAAGAGGAAACTCTGTTAGTTCAGCATTTTTTAACCTATATAGAACGTTGAAAGTCAAACTTCTACTTTGAACGACTTAAAATAAACTTGAAGAAAAAGCAGTCATGTTTGAACAAACAAAATACTAGTAGTATACAAATAATATTCTCTTAGAGCAAGAGGACCCCATGGTCGCCTTACGCCTATATATAAAGGCTCTAAGGCTCCAATGAACTTGCTTTCCATGTACTCCTAATTTAAAAATCCGTAGAAGCCTCTCTTTTCATTCATCTCATCTGGAGAAAAAAGCTAAGGAACTAAAAGGCCATGGATCAGGGCACAGCAGATCTGTACAGAGTGAGCAGCGCCCGGTTGGGTAGCTCGTCGGCGTGGAGGAGGAGCGGGAGGGAGATATTCTCGGTGTCGGCCAGGGAGGAAGACGACGAGGAGGCGCTGACGTGGGCGGCCCTGGAGAAGCTGCCCACCTACAGCAGGATAAGGAAGGGGATTCTCAAGGATGCCCTGGGCCCCGCTCGGGAGATCGTCGACGTCGACAAGCTCGGCTTTCAGGACAAGAAGGACCTCCTGGAGAGGCTTGTCAGGATTGCTGAGGACGATAACGAGCACTTCTTGCGCAGGCTCAGGGAGCGTATGGACAGGTTAGTAGTGATGTACTTTAATCTAATTTTATTTATTTAATTAATACCTGTTAATTGTTTAAAAAGGTTGGGCTATCAAAGTTGAACGAATATTGGTACCCCACTTGATCATTTGTCTTGGTGGCTGGTTTAGGAGTCAAAAGGACAGTTTGAATCTTGACTTTTACAGCTCATCCGGTCACATTATGAATCAAGTTGGTTTTGATTGCTCTATGTCACCTGACTCTAATTTCGGTTGACTTGGGTTATTTTGGATTCTGCTTTTCTTTTTTAGCAAGTAGATATCCTCCTATGCATTTATTGCAACTTTTGTACAGATAAGTGAACCTTAAAATTTAGTTAGGGGTGAAACAAAATATTATAAGAACCATTGCTGTAATCAATGTGAAAATTGCTAATCAGAACGGGAGGGAAAAAGTTCATTCAAATGGCATAAAGAACATATGAAATCCTCTATTTTTTAAACCAGTGCTATTGTGCTATACTTGGATGAATTTCAAACAAATTGATCAATAACTAATTGGTTGATCAATAACTTTGTGACAGAGTCGGGATCGACATTCCGACGATTGAAGTAAGGTTTGAGCACCTGAACGTGGATGCACAAGTTCATGTTGGAAGCAGAGCTTTGCCCTCTGTATGGAACTTCACTATCGGCATAGTGGAGGTAACTAACTTTTAATTAACAGCTCCAGTCCTTTGTATTTGTATTTGTATTTGTATTGATCTCTCATCAATAATTAGTTTATACACTATATCTTTACCCTCTGTTGTTATTGTATCAGAGTTTCCTCAACCTCCTGCACATACTGCCTAGCAGGAAGAAGCCATTGTCAATCCTTCACCAGGTCAGCGGTGTCGTCAAGCCTGGAAGGTAATACACATCCAACATTAATTCTTTAATGCATATCTCTATTGCACAAGTATATTACAAATTAACTTGGGTTTGTTTGGCAGAATCACACTACTACTGGGGCCACCAGGATCAGGGAAGACTACTCTACTTCTTGCCTTGGCTGGAAAGCTTGCCAGGGATCTTAAGGTCTCCGGTAATATAACCTACAATGGGCACACAATGGACGAGTTCATCCCACAAAGAACCTCAGCTTATATAAGTCAGAATGATCTTCATGTGGGAGAGATGACAGTCAGAGAAACACTTGCCTTTTCGGCCAGAGTTCAAGGTGTTGGGACCAATTATGGTATGTCCACAACACAATTTCTGACATGATGAAATGATTCGTTAATTCTTGTGATAACTGTGGTTGTGATTTGAGTTATTGAATTGTGGTGTGTGGAATTTTGAGCAGATATGTTGGTGGAATTGGCAAGAAGGGAGAAGGAAGCAAACATCAAGCCAGACCCTGATATTGATATCTACATGAAGGTAACAGAATTAATTAGGAGAAGAGTGAAAAAAGAGTCAATTCACAAATGAATAACTATGTTATTAGGGATAGTAATAATATTATAATTTCATTTGGAATTCTGTAGGCAGCGGCAATGAAGGGGCAAGAGGCCAGCGTTGTCACCGAGTACATTATAAAGGTGATTAGTTGATAGCACTTGATACTACTACTCCATCATTGTTGACAACTACTGAAAAATCAACTCTAGAAAACAAGATCTGATCAATCTGAAATATGTTGCAGATTCTGGGACTGGATGTTTGTGCTGATACACTAGTGGGAAATGAGATGATCCGGGGCATCTCAGGAGGACAAAGAAAGCGGGTCACTACAGGTAAGATAATCAAGCAAGAACAATAAGAAGTGGACATAAAGAAGCTGTTCAATCAAACTCACTTGCATTTAGAGTTGATCAGAGTAATTTTTGATAATGCAGGAGAAATGCTTGTTGGACCAGCAAAAGCCTTGTTCATGGATGAGATATCCACAGGACTAGACAGTTCAACAACATACCAGATTGTGAACTCAATCAGGCAAACCATCCACATCCTCAAAGGAACAGCTCTCATCTCTCTCCTTCAGCCGGCTCCAGAGACATACGACCTCTTTGATGACATCATCCTTCTCGCTGATGGTCAGGTCGTGTACCAAGGCCCACGTGAGCACGTCTTAGACTTCTTTCACCACATGGGCTTCCAGTGTCCCGAGAGGAAGGGAGTCGCCGACTTTCTACAAGAAGTAAATAACACATTCAAATCATATCTAATAATGCCTTCTTGCCAAATGAAGAGCCCTTGTTCTTCAGAGACAACAATGCTCATATAATTCATTCATTTCTATGTACTTTGTTGGTTGGACAGGTAACGTCGAGGAAAGATCAAGAACAATATTGGGCCAGAAGAGACGGGCCTTACAGATTCGTGACTGTGAAGGAGTTTGCAGAAGCCTTTCAGTCGTTCCACGTCGGTAGGAAGGTAGCTAATGAGTTGGCTGTCCCGTTTGACAAGACGAAAAGCCACCCAGCTGCACTTACAACAGAACAATACGGCCTCAGCAAAATGGAGTTGTTCAAAGCATGCTTAGCAAGAGATGCTCTCTTGATGAAGAGGAACAAATTTGTCTACATTTTCAAGACCATCCAAGTAAGTAATAACATCGTTTGGTGGAATTCACTACTCCTATACTATGACGGGAATGTTAAAAGTATAAAAGACCAGCTTTGATATAGTAATTTAGACAAATCTATTTTCCTTAAGTCTGAAATCACTAGCAACTTAACTTTGTTTTTGGCAGCTGGTTATTGTGGCGTTCATCGTTGCCACTCTATTTCTAAGGAAAAAGCTGCATAAGAACACTGTCACTGATGGGTACATGTTCATGGGGGCCATGTTCTTTGCACTCATTCAACTCCTCTTCAATGGTTACGCAGAGATGTCGCTGACCATCATGAAGCTTCCCGTCTTCTACAAACAAAGGGACTTAAGATTCTTCCCGGCTTGGGCGTTTGCAATACCCACATGGATCCTCAAGTTACCCATCTCAATAATAGAATCAGCCATCTGGACTGTCATAACTTACTACCTCATAGGATATGATCCTAACATTACCAGGTTTTTCAGACATTTCTTAGTGCTGTTGTGCATTCATCAAGTGGCTTCTGCGCTCTTCAGATTCAACGCGGCTCTAGGAAGGAACATGATTGTTGCAAGCACGTTTGGAACCGGAGCTTTAGTCACACTTCTTGTTCTTGGAGGATTTATCGTTTCACGAAGTACTTTTCTATCCCTCCATCTTGGTGGTATATTTTGTTTAATTCTCATGTCATGAGTAGTCAGTATGATTCATGTTTGCTTCTTGATTTTGTTTACTTGACAGAGGATGTGCACAAGTGGTGGATATGGGGTTACTGGATTTCCCCTATGACATACGCACAAAATGCAATTTCAGTAAATGAGTTCCTTGGACACAGTTGGAACTTTGTAAGTATTTTCTTGCCCCCCTTTTTATAAGTAAGATGAGTAATTTATGTTAATGCTAAAATTGTCATTTTTTTTATTGCAGTTTGTTGGTAATTCCACTGTGCCTTTAGGAATACAAATACTCGAGTCTCGTGGGGTTTTCCCAGAGGCGCGATGGTATTGGATTGGTGTTGGAGCATTGATAGGATTCGTATTGCTGTTCAACTTCCTTTTCTCTACGGCACTTACAGTTCTTGATCGTAAGTGCTTGCATAATAATAATAATCTTTCAGCTTTCCAAGCTCTTAATTAATGTGTAAGATGGTTGTATTGGATTCCAATATTGCTTCTTTCTGTCTTGGACATACAGCTATTGGGAAGCCTCAGGCTAATTTAACTGAAGAAACCTTGGAGGAGAAGGCAGCTAATGTAACAGGAAGGGTGATTGAGCTACCATCAAGAGGTCAAAGAACATCTGGTTTGTTAAACTAGCTCCAAAAATGATCAAGCAATATTTCTGGCTTCGACTTTATTATCTTTTTTAAAAATTGATCTGTGTAATTTGCAGGCAGAAGAGGTGAAATTCAAGAAGAATCAAATCCAACTGGAAAAAGAGGAATGGTTCTCCCTTTTCAACCACTATCAATAACCTTTGACGAGATCAGATATTCAGTAGACATGCCAGCGGTATGTCGTCAGAATCAAGATTGCTGTGTAAGATAGAAGATGAAAATGAAGAAATTGGTAAATGATGTTTGTTTCTTCTTCTTCCTTTTCTTTTTCCAGGAAATGAGGACTCAAGGAGTGACTGAAGAGCGACTAGAACTCCTAAAGAAAGTGAGCGGTGCGTTTAGGCCAGGAGTGCTAACGGCGCTGATGGGCGTGAGTGGTGCTGGCAAGACAACTCTAATGGATGTTCTTGCAGGCAGAAAAACAGGTGGACATATTGATGGGGAAATTAAGATATCAGGCTACCCTAAGAAACAAGAAACGTTTGCTCGGATATCAGGATACTGTGAGCAAGCGGATATTCATTCACCTCATGTTACAGTTCATGAATCTCTTGCCTTCTCAGCCTGGCTTCGATTGTCTCCTGACGTCGATGCTGCAACAAGGAAGGTAAAAAAATTAATATTGTTTGTTAGCTTAGAATGCTGAGCCAAATTGAATAGCATTTAATCTGTATAATTTGGGATTGATTGCAGATGTTTGTGGAGGAGGTGATGGAGCTGGTTGAGCTAAGCCCTCTAAGAGACGCGCTTGTGGGATTGCCAGGTGTAAACGGTCTCTCAACCGAGCAACGCAAGAGACTGACGATTGCAGTAGAGCTTGTTGCAAACCCATCCATTATATTCATGGATGAGCCCACCTCAGGGCTTGATGCCAGAGCAGCTGCCATTGTCATGAGGACAGTTCGAAACACGGTGAATACAGGAAGAACAGTGGTTTGTACAATCCATCAGCCCAGCATTGACATATTTGATGCTTTTGATGAGGTTAGTTCTTCTGGTTCACAATTAAATAAATGCTAGTATTTGCTAGACAGTTATACTGTTATGATCGAGTTTAACATAAACTGAACTTACCGAAAACTTGCAGTTGTTGCTTCTTAAAAGAGGAGGAGAGCAGATCTATTTTGGTCAATTGGGCCGTCATGGCAGCCAACTGATCAATTATTTTGAGGTAAGTGATGCTGCCCTGAATCCTCCTAACTACTTGAACCAACAGTGTCATTGTCAAGGAAGTAGATAGTAACATCAAATTTTAATTTGTGAAGTCAATTGATGGAGTGAGTAAGATCAAGGAAGGATACAACCCGGCCACTTGGATGTTAGAAGTAACTTCACTAGCTCAAGAAGCAGCACTTGGGGTTGACTTTGCTGAAATCTACAAGAACTCCGAGCTCCATAGGTAGTCAAATCGACTCTCTGTTACACAGAAGCTTCAGACTTTCTGTTAAGTATGTGCATGTTTATATATTGAACTTTGATTCTGACTGATGTATCATGTACAGGGGAACCAAAGCACTGATTGGGGAGCTGAGTGTACCTGCGCCAGGGTCGAAAGATCTATACTTCTCGACAACGTACTCGCAGTCGTTCTTCACCCAATGTATGGCGTGCTTATGGAAGCAGTACAGGTCCTATTGGCGGAACACGCTCTACAATGCAGTGAGGATCCTGTTCTCGGCGTTTGTAGCCATTATGTTTGGATCCATCTTCTGGGACATGGGATCCAAGACCACAAAGCAACTGGATTTGTTCAATGCCATGGGCTCTATGTACGTTGCAATCATCTTTCTTGGTATAACAAATGCCGCTGGAGTGCAGCCTGTTGTATCCGTTGAGAGGACCGTGTTTTATAGAGAAAGAGCAGCTGGGATGTACTCAGCTCTTCCGTATGCCTTTGGACAGGTAACTAACAGTTAATTGATTCTATTAGCCCAGTGGGTTCCATCCTAAAACCAATTGGCAATAGGAGGAGTAACCGCTGAGTTATATACTAATCCAGTTAAGTCCCAACTTTCAGATTTGGGATGGACATTCTAACAACTTCCCTTAATTACTACAGTATGTATTAAATATACAAGGACTCATGTGTACGTACGTATGTTTGTCTGCAGATTATAATCGAGCTTCCGTACTGTTTTGCCCAAGCTGCTGTTTATGGAGTCATAGTATATGCTATGATGAATTTCCAATGGACAGCGGCCAAGTTCATTTGGTACATATTCTTCATGTACTTCACTTTGCTCTACTTCACTTACTATGGAATGATGGCTATAGGGATCACCCCAAACCATCACATTGCGGCCGTCATCTCGTCTGCCTTCTATGGTCTATGGAATCTCTTCTCAGGATTCATCATTCCTAAACCAGTATGTTACTTATTTTCTCCCTCCTAAAGCAAAGAAGGGTTGGTGCAAAATCACAGATTATACTAATATTTTGTTGCATCTTGTTCTACAGAGAATACCAGGTTGGTGGACATGGTACTATTGGGCCAATCCCGTCAGTTGGTCATTGTATGGGATGCTGGCTTCGCAATTCGGAGACATAGATACGAAAATGGACGGCGGAACAACTCAAGTTAAAGAATTTTTAAGGAGCTATTTTGGATATAAACATGACTTCTTGGGTGTGGTTGCAGTCATGAGTGTATTCTGGGCTGTGTTATTTGCCTTCATCTTCGCCTTTGCTATCAAAGCATTCAACTTCCAAAGAAGATAGTTCCGCGTTTCAGCAAACGTAGGACAGAGAAAGGACTTGGTTGTCATCATAAGTCGAATTGTATGAATGTATAGTTAGTGTGTGTATATATATTGAGACTCTGAGAGAGTTTGGTTAAAATGAAAACATGCCTTATCCTAAAATTTATAAATGAATTTCGGTCCTTAAGTTTTTTAATGTATGTAGAATGATATAAATCTTGCATTAATATATATATATATATAGAATCATAAAATATTTATAGTCGAGGTTTGAATAACTCAATATGATTATTTGAATAACTCAGTTTAACACATGTGATAACACAAAACTTATTTGATAAAATTACATTTCATAACAATAATATCAATATGAATAACTAAATGAAAGTAGTTGAAAAACAACATCGTTCATCCCGAATAACTAAACTTATTTAATAGTTTTTACTAGTATTATTGGAATGTATTGACATAAATAATGTACACTATTGAATAACAATTACAATGCTTCTGAAAAATAATCTTTAATATTGTGAAAAATATGTGATTCTTTGTATTACGCTATGCTATCAATAACAATTACACTACTTATGAATAATAATTGGTAGAATACATAAACGGCCCCCTGACCTTTGACCAATTGGTCACTTTGATACCCCACCTTTGAAAATGTTCGATTGAATCATTAAACTTGCATATCTTGACCTATTGAATACCTGTTTCGGCCAAAAAATTTACGTGCACAACACGCGCGCCATGTCACGTTGCCACATCAGATAAATGATCCTACACACCACGCCAACTCGGATTAACTTTGTAAAAAAAGTAAAAAAAAACCAAAAAATGTAAAATATTAACAAAAAGAGAGATTCAGCCCTGAAAAGCTCACTTCCCCCACCGAACTTCTCTCTCTCGATAGCGACATAGGAGGCGATGGAGAGGAATGAAGCTCTAGTCCAGTCGGATTCCACCTGAGAAGCTCAAGCAAAACGCCATAGGAGGACGATTTGAGGGTGATTTCTGAAACGGAGCAACGAAGAACACGAAAGGAGCAATCGACAATTGGAGGAAGAAGAAGACGAATTAGGGCTCGAAATTTACAAGGTTAGTTATCTTTTAAAAACCCTAAATGTTGTGATTAACTTGATGCTAGGTAGATTGAGTCTCTTAGGGCTCGAATTAGGGTTATGAGGTAGCGAAATTGGGGCTCGAATTAGGGTTTACGAGGTAGCAAAATTGGGGCTTTTAGGGTACATGTTGTTCTTGTAATATCTAAGGGGTTTTAGGCTAATTTTCCTTTTAATTGCTATTGTTTCTAGGATGCCAACTGTAAATTTAGTATGGCACCATGGTGGGAGATTCGTACAGATCCCAAGAATGGGATACTTTGATGAATTTGATCCAGCCTATAGCAATGACGTAGACACAGATCACTTTAGCTTCTTTGAATTGGCATGGTATGTAAGAATGCTTGGCTATGGGGAGTTTCGTAGGATTTACTACAAGGGTTTTCATGATACTGATTTTTATGAAATGGATGATGATTCCCTCATGGCCCTTGCTAGATCACTTCATGATGGTGATGAAGTACACTTTTATGTAGATCATGAAATTGCAAAGACTGTGATTAACCCTAACCCTAGCACTCCACCTGTCACCCCCTCTGGAATGCAACTTAGTGATCCAATTGTGGTGCCTGATGTGCATAGTGAGGAAGAGAGGACTGTTGATGGAGAGGAGAGTGGTGATGGAAATGAGAGTGGTGATGGAGATGAGAGTGGTGATGAAGATGACAGTGGTGATGAAGAGGAGTTGGGTGATGAGGAGGATAATGGTTCTGAAGGAGAGAATGATGAAGATTATAGTGAGGATAGTGAGGAAACTGAGAGTTTGGAGTTGGGTTTGAGTGATAATAGTGAAGTTGATGATGAGTTAAGGGAGTTGAGAGGGAAACAAAGAGAGCACAGGTTCAAAATGAGGGCTAATAAGAAGGGTAAAAACAATGTTGCTGATGTGGAGTTGGGTGATGTGGGAAATGATGAAGGGTATGAGACATGGGGTGCAGCTGCACACAACAACAAAGGGGAAATAGGTGGGGATGAACCCTATTATGCCAGTAGCTCAGATTACAGTATTGAGAGTGATGTATCTGAAGGTGAGGAGGGTGTGGTGAGAAGGAGGAAGAGCAGACATGTGGTGTATGACCCAACTTGTGCCTTTCCAGTTTGGGAGCTAAACATGGTGTTTGAAACTGTCCAACAATTTATGGAGGCCTTAGCTAAGTATGCTGTCCATAGGGGTGTAAAACTGAGATTGAGGCCTAATGATGCTAAAAGAGTTACAGCAAAATGTACACACCAAGGCTGTGGATGGAGAATACATGCTAGTTTTGATGGGGCTACCAAGAATTTCATGGTGAAGACATATAGCCCAAAACATACCTGCAGAAGGTACAACACAAACAAGCTGTGCAACTCTAAATACCTTGCAAGACATTTTGAGGCCAGAGTTGTATCACAACCAGGGATTAAGCTTTGGGAACTTCAAGAATTGTGTAGGAAGGAGCTCAAGCTATATGTGGGAGTCACCATCTGTAGGAGAGCAAAGGCAAGGATCTTGACCAAGCATATGGGTGACTATAGGCTGGAGTATGCAAAGTTGCATGACTATGTGGATGAGGTAAATAGATCCAATCCTGGGTCCACCTGCTTCTTAGTGGTAGAAAAGAATGTTGAACAAGGCAAGGAGGTCTTCAAGAGGTTGTATGTGTGCTAGATATGTAGATATTTGGGAAACTATCTAATTATGTAAAGCTGTCTTAGATAATGATGTAAAGCTGTCTATTTTTTGGGTATTTTGTAGAACAACTGGTGGGATTTGGGTATTTTGTAAAGCTTTTTAGCACTGTCTGAACATGAAGCTCAATATGAGCATGTTTTGAACCAATTGATCATGTCAGAACCTAAACCTCAATGGTTAATGAAATATTAGCATATTTTGGTCTAAACTCTTGAATCCATTTGAAGCTTTTCATTTTTTTTGCCAACAGGTATCAAAACTAGTGTAAATAGGTGGATCTTTTCATTTTTTTTTGTAAACAGCTATCCAAAGTATGCTAATATTGTTGGCTCTTTTCATTTTTTTGCCAACAGTGCAAACAATTGGATGCTTCAAGTTTTTTTGGTCTTTTGTTTTCATTTTTCAAGCAACATAATGCCAACAGATCCAAACAAAAGTGAATCAACACTCAACAGCATGTACAAACTGGTGCCAAAGCATGCAAGCTTTCATTTTTTTAAGCCAATAATTGCCAACAAATGAAAATTAGTGCCAACAAATTGCCATTAGATAAATAAAGATGAGAGTCTATTACAACATTAAAATTCTCTTGCCAACAGACTGTCCTAACCATGCATTCAAATTCGATTTTCAACCAACAATACAATTCATTTGGAAGACATTACAAATTTCAAGCAATGAGCCCCCACTATTGCTATTACTACCCAGCATAAGGCATTAGCTCGACGTTTTGCTTTGTCCCTCTCAGCTTCCATGTGCTTGATTCTTCTCAGCAATCCCGAAATTACTTGTTTCGTGTGCTCCGTCGATTCTTCATCAACCCACCTAAAGAATCCACATGCCCCCATTCTCTGTAAACCAAAACAAGTGATAGTTCATTTGTGTAGGAAAAATTCGGCCATAATTTCTACAAAACCCTAAACCCTAAAATTGTCAAAATTAAGGATTGTAATTCTCTAATAAATCAAACTTACCCCATATTTTGGACATCCAAAGAACCTTCTTCCTGGATTTCTTCCCGTCCAAGAATGCTTGAGGGAAGCTACATCACCGCACCAACACATAGGGGCCACAATTTCATTTCTCCCAACAAATCGAGTATAGCTGCTCGATGATGAAGAAGCCATCGAGGAGAAGAAGAGGAAAGGGAAGAAGCAGAAGAGAGGGAAGAAGGTTGAGAAATTGTGGAGGGAAGAGGGTTTTTCAATGGCTATGGCTGAATTGCAGAGGAGAGGGACGAAGGAACGCATATGAGGAGAGGGACGAAGGTTGAGAAATTTTGGGTATTTAATGTGTATTTTTATGATTTTTTTTCTATTTGCCATTATCATTTTAATTATTTTAATCCACCTCATTAAATAGCTTCTAGTTTTGGGTTACTCACTTGCCTCTAGGAGAGTGAAATACACGCAATTGGCCACATCAGCAAACAGGTATTCAATAGGTCACGATATGCAAGTTTAATGATTCAATCGAACATTTTCAAAGGTGGGGTATGAAAGTGACCAATTGGTCAAAGGTCAGGGGGCCGTTTATGTATTCTGCCAATAATAATTACAATGCTTATGAATTATAATTTTTTTTGGACCGAGGTCAATACATCAACATTATCATCATTTGGAACATGTTCCCTGGTATGAAGTCTTTTAAATTGGACCTTGGTGCGCTTTGACTTTTCTCGAATGTCCAACTATTGATCATTACCACCTGTTCCATTAGAAAAGTCGATTAAACACAAATGATAACACAAAACTTATTTGATACAATTACAATTCATATATGGATACATTAATATCAATTTGAATAACTAAATGAAAGTAGTTGAAAAACAGCATTGTTCATCTTGAATAACTAAACTTATTCAATGTTTTTCACTAGTATTATTAGAATGTATTGACTATGGACATAAATAATGTATATTATTGAATAACAATTATAATGCTTCTGAAAAACAGTATTTAATATTGTGAAAAAATCGTGATTATGTGCATTAAGTTATGCTATGAATAATCACTACATTGCTTATGAATAACAATGATGAATACTCTGAAAAATGTTTGAATTCTTTTGTATTGTTATACATCAGTATGTGTGTAACAACAATGGAATAACTCATTACAATGAATTGAATAATTCTAATGTTACGTGATTTGAAAAACAATTTTATTTCTCTTGAAAAACAAAATACATTCTTTTGAACAATAATGGTATTTTAAAGAAAAAACATGTATATACAAAAAACAAATAATATATAGGAGAATAGCAAGGCATGTATATACGAAAAACAAAACACATAGAGATGAATAACAAGACATGAGTATATGAAAAACCAGTCACACATCTATGAAAAACAACGTATACATTCATGAATAACAAATCATAGATTACTCTTTCTCTTGAAATTGACTTACGCCTATCATCTTTCTTCGTTCTTCCGCTCAACCCAAAGACACGAACCCTAGTTTGAACCACATATCGATCCACACTCGGATCCCTAACCGAACCCTAGGATCGGCCATACTTGCACCATCGTTGTTCGTTGCGGCGCATCAGATCCACACCATCGATTTTCTCTATTTAAACTTCGAAATTATGCAATTCGAACTACAAATTGAACAAAAAAGTTCGTAAATGAGAATAACAACGATTTATACTATATAAAAATACTAAAAACAACGATTACACTTACCAATTTGCTGAAGTTCGTCGCGATTTGCCTCACCATTCACCGGTGTTCTTTGCTCCTAAACCGTCACCAATAAAGAGAGCAAAACAATAAATCTGATTTGGGAGAGAGAGAATAAATGTTAAAAGGAAAGATAATTAATATGCTCGAAATTTTAGGCTATTTCAACCGAAAATAAAAATCGTAATTGATTCTTTCCCTAATTGAAATTATCCCATAAAACACCCCCATATAAACTTTTTACACCCCTTTTCTTTTAAATCCTATCCATTCATTTATTCTAATCCGAGGGATGTCTTTTAACCACACGCTTACACTCTAACAGATGTTTTTACTAGAGCATTATTCTATATATATATATAGGGCATGGTTCCGGTGAGGACTACCCTTGTGGTAAGACACATTGTTTAAAATGAGGACCAATCTCAACCATTTGATTTACCCCTCTATTATGTATTCAATGGTCAAGTTTTTTTCAATTTTTTTCATTCTTCAATTTTTTATTTTTTTTTATTTTTTACTTTTTTTATTTTTTTACTTTTTTTACTTTTTTTGTTATTTTTTTAATTTTGCGAAAATCTAATTATTTTAAAAATGAACTTAAAACACATAAAAATAACTTATCATAGATAAAAAATGAACTCGTAGAATATAAAATTGAACTCATACAATATTGAATATTGAACTCCTAATATAAAAAAATTGAACTTCTAGTGTATAAAAATGAACTCGTAGTATATAAAAATTGAACTTTCCTATTTAACGTTTTAAAGCTTTTTTCAATTTTTTTTCAATTTTTATTTTTTTTCATTTTTTTTCATTTTTTTTTATTTTTTTATGCTATTTTTTTAGTTTTGCAAAAATCGAATTATTTTAAAAATGAACTCAAAGCACATAAAAATTGAACTTATCATAGATTAAAAATGAACTCGTAGAATATTAAAATTGAACTCATACAATATTGAAAATTGAACTCCTAACATAAAAAATTGAACTTCTAGTGTATAAAAATGAACTCGTAGTATATAAAAATTGAACTGTCATATTTAATGTTTTTAAAGATTTTTTTCAAAATTTATCATTTTTCATTTTTTTAAAATTTTTAATTTTTTTTAATTTTTTAAATTTTTTTTATTTTTTTATTTTGCTATTTTTTTAGTTTTGCGAAAATCGCATTATTTTAAAAATGAACTCAAAACACATAAAAATTGAACTTATCATAGATAAAAAAATGAACTCGTAGAATATAAAAATTGACCTCATACAATATTGAAAATTGAACTCCTAACATAAAAAAATTGCTAGTGTATAAAAATGAACTCGTAGTATATAAAAATTGAACTGTCATATTTCATATTTTTAAAGCTTTTTTTATCAAAGAATATAATATAAAAAATACGGAAAAAAATTCCGAAAAAAAATTAAAAAAATTAAAAAAAATTAAAAAAATGAACTAATATTAAAAAAATAAAAAATAAAAAAATCTTGACCATCCAATATTTAGTGATGATGTAAATCTAATGGTTGAGATTAGTCCTCACTTTAAGCCCAAGGTCTCACCACAAGAGTGGGTCACACTTGAACCAAAACATATATATATATATATATATATATATATATAACTATAAAATGAGGACTAATTAGGATAATTGGTTTTCTCAGATCTAGGATCAAAATTAAAACTAAAATAATACGTAATCTTTTAATTGTGCACAACATCCTTCACTCTCTCCTCCAGAGTCGACGCTCTCCAGAGATCTCCCCTTCTTCGCTCTTCCTCTTTCAATCTCTATCTCACCTTCAAAATTTTGATTTCTATTTCGTACTAAGTTCATCGCTATTCATCTTTCAATCTTGATCTCGCTCAACTGATTATGGTTGCACGTTAGTGTTGTTCTCTCTTCCATTGGAATTCTATTGACTTTTGATAATCTTCAACTTGTTCCTACGTTTTTGTCGTCAATTTCTGTAAATTTGCTTCAATTTCTGGAACCTATTGAGAATTTTGCATCACTTTGCTCATTGTTTAGAGAATTTTGTATCACTTCGTTCATAATTTAGTGGATTTGATATATTCTACTCAAACTTAGATCAAATCCCAAATTTTGGCAGATTTTTGTGATATTTTAATCATGTTTCACACATATTGAATATAGCCTACAACCTATTCGACAAAATGCCTAGCTAAGTTTAGGTTTTGTTTTTTGTAGATAAAAATGGACAATAGATGGTAGTTGCTTTGTGCTTTTCAATTTGACTGTTAATTGCTTTGTATGGTGTGTTTAAATTCATCTTAGACATTGTGTTTGATGTGTGTGTTGTTTATATGGTTTTCACATGACACGATTTACAGGTGCAATTTTTAGTTTGAACTCACAATACTATTTTTTTGAACTATTGGTTAATTATTTGTGAACCGACTTTACATATATTGAGACGTCAAGTAGTGGATGCCCATCAGGGGTTAGTGGTGATGCTTCACGCAATAACCAACAATCTATTTACAATTGTCACCAACTAAACCAAAATTTTGGCTTCCTATTTGTGATGAGGCTTTGAAGCCATTTGTTGGTAGGTTGTATTCCACTATAGATGAAGGTGTTGCTTTGTACCATGAGTATGCAAACACTTGTGGATTTAAGGTTCGTCTTAGTACTCTTCGTAAAAAGAAAGGGGCTACTATGATGTGGTATTGTGTATGCTCTAGAGAGGGAAAGAAGAATATAGGAAATAGTTTCGGGCAACGGAATACTAAGTCAAATAGAGTTGAATGCATTCCTAAAGTTGCATTTGCCCCTTGTGGAGACGGGAAATGTGAGGTCAAATTGTTTGAAGAACGTCATACTCATGAGCTTATGGACACTAGTTCAAAGAAATTTTCTAAATCAAGTAGAAATTTTGATGTTGGCCATCAAAATGTTGTGATCAATTGTGCTAAATCCAGCATTAGTCCAATGAATTCTTATACGATATTCAAAGAATTTATGGGGAGCTGTAACAATGTTGGTGCAACGGTTGTTGATTTCAAAATTTTCAAGCGAGATTTGATGGCATATATAAATGGTGTTGATGCTCATATGGTTTTAGATAAGTTTTTTAGAAAAAAAGAAGGAGATTTGTAGTGCTTATTACTTCAACTATGATGTTGATGAGTATGATCATTTGACAAAGATTTTTTGGACTGATCCTATTTCAAGGAGAAACTATGCTATTTTTGGAGATGTTGTCTCATTTGTTGCAACATATAGAACTAACAGGTAATTTTCATTATTTGAACTATTGGTTTTATATTTTTGAACTTGTTTCCTATAAATTTGAACATAGGTGTATAGTTTTCTAATTTCATGTTTATTCCAAATCTTTTCCAGGTACAATGCAGAAGTTCCCATGAACTCTCATGAATGACCAAAATCCAAGAACTCTCATGAATGACCAAAAGCCACAAAACCTCACGATGCAGAAGTTCCCATCAAGGGAACTCTGAAGAGGAAAGTTCCCATGCAATGGGAACTCCCAGGAATGATCAAGAGAACACAAGCTTAAAACGATGAAGAGTTTCCATCAAGGAAACTCTGAAGAAGACACTTCCCATGACATGGGAACTCACATGTGAGGACAACGACCGTTCAGCGCAGATCGTGGGATTCTGTCTTGGACAGCCCAAAGGAACAATCTGAGGATCAGACTGTCACGCCTGATCCAACGGTCCAATTGATTCAAGAAGTTGACCTAGTTCAAACCAAAGTCACATGTGAAGAAAGTACAACTTGGGCATCAAGCAAAGGGCATTTTGGACACAATTGAAAGATGCGATTGCCCAAGCTCACCTGGACTATAAAGCCAAATGAATAGTACTCGGATTGAGTACTTCTCCCAGAACTCACAAACACCCACACCAGAGAAAAGAAAGAAAAGGAAGAGAAGTCCCCGTCAGCGAGTGTACGATCTCGACGACGGTGAAGCCGAAGTTCCTAGGGGCAAGGGAACTGAGAAGTCGGTGTAAGGTTTGAGTTACTTGTATTTTGCTGTTGAAAGCTTAGGAACTCAGTTGAGAGGATTTACTAGTGTTGCTAGAGTTAGGAAGAACTCGTAGGAACAGAGAAGTGTGAATCCGGCTTTTGTAACTAAGGAACAAAGCAATTAATATAAGTAAGTCATTCAAAATCCTCCAAGCGGAGGTAGAGGTTTACCGTACAACTAGTTGGTTGTAGTAGGGTTCCTCTATAAGGGAACTGCGTTCTTTACTGCTTTTTATACTTGCACTTAATTTACTTCCACTGCCTTGGGAACAGCTTAACAGCCAGTTCCAAAGCTCTTTGTTAACGGTTTACGATCCAACAGTTGGTATCAAAGCGGGTTTGCTCTAGATTTGTGTTAGCATCGCAGGTATCAAATGGCTCAGGAACTTACTCAGGTAGGGAACAACACTAGTAAGCCGCCGAGGCTTATTACAAGAAGATTTGAAAGCTGGCAATGCGACATGAAGGATTGGATGCGTGGCCAGTACTACCAAGCCTGGTGCGTTATCGAGAGAGGGAACTTCGAAATTGATCCAGCTATAGTCAACGACCTCTCAAAGTGGGGACCCAACGAATAGAAGTGCGTGGAAGCCAACTACAAGGCCAAACAGTATTTGAAGAGGTCTATGTGCGTACAAGACTGTGACAGGGTAGCAAATCTTGACACGGCTAAGGAAATGTGGGAAGCCATCCAACAAATGCAAGTTGGGAACTCAGATCTTCGAGAAGATCTTCAAATGAATGCAAAAAGGGAATTCTACAACTTCCAAATGGAGATGGGAGAGTGTGTTGATAGCTACCAGTCCCGATTTGAAGGACTTTGTACCAAAATGGAAGGCTTGGGGATCACCAAAGAGGAAATCACCCATAAGATGAAGGTCCAACAGCTCTTCAACGGACTGATTGGAGAATGGGCAAACGAGAGAACAATGTTCAAAGAGAATCCAGAAAATAGAACTCTCATGCTCCATCAAGTGTTTGGAAAGCTAGTGGGACACGAGAAGAGAAAGATCGATGATAAGGAACAGACTCGAGCACATCGAGGGATCGCACTCAAAATCGAGAAGATGCTCAAATCAACTCAAGAACAACACGAAGACTCCGAAGAAGAAGAGGATGAGGAGCTAGTTCTCGTAACAAAGGCTCTTCGAAACTTCTACAAAGGGAAGCTCCAAAGGAACAGTGGGAACAGGGGAAAAGGACAGAGTTCCCAAAGAAAACCCGCAGAGAAGGACCTCTCGGATGTCACATGTTACAAGTGCAACAAGAAAGGACACTTCGCTAAGGAATGCCCACAGGGAACTGACGGCCGGAAGCAAGGGAAAAAGGCCTACATCGCCACCTGGAGCAATGATGAAGACGAAGATCCCGAGTCATGGGCACTCCCAGACATGTGTGGAATGGCCATAGGAGAAACCATTGGAGAACAACCCAGTGAGGTAACCACTGTAACTGTTCTTGCTTCTTTGAATAACTATGAAAAACCTGAGTTGTTGAAAATTCTTTCAAGTCTTGTCAAAGATAATATAAAACTGCAAAACAAGTTGGAAAAACAGGAACACATAAATGCTCAATTATTTGGTCTTGAACCCTGTCCCAACTGCATATCCCTTCTCGAAAAACTCAAGTCCCATGTGTCTCACATCGTAGATCTAGAAAATGAACTCAAAACTCTAGAAAAGGATGAAAACACTCTCTTACAAAACCTGAGTAAGACTCCCGAACATCTTGAAGCTTCTAGTTCCCAAATCAAGTTTGTCCCAGCCAAACACGGCATAGGATACAAAACTGAGAGCTCAAAGAACGGGAAGTCACCCTTGAGTGAACATGAAATCCATGAGTGTAGGGCCTTAGAACTCCAATGTGAGAAACAGAAAAATGCTCACCTCGAGGAGAAAATCGGGGTCCTAGAAAGGGGGAAAGGTGGTGAGAAAGATTATTACACTGGGAACACTAGACATAGACTTTATGTTCAAATTGCTAAGGGAAACGGGTCACGGGTGTACAATAAGGAAACCATGGATAGGAACAGAATCCAGAGACCACACCCAAAATACTACCTGGGAAAATACTATAAGACGTGCTGGAACTGTGGTGCTCATGGGCACTACAAGGAAGCATGTCCCAAGAAAAGAGCCCAAACCCTTAGAAACCGTGAGCTCCTAAACAAACAAAAACATCATGCTAATCACCAAATGAACTCCAACTCTCAAATCACTCATGATATCAACATCGCTGACTATGTTTTGAATGAAAATATTTTCCCTTGCAAGGGACCTAGCAAGAGTCATCTTGCATGGGTCTCAAAACACTAACTTTACCTTGTAGGTGGCAATGAGAGGGAACAATGCATGGTTCATAGATAGTGGATGCTCGAACCATATGACCGGAAACAAAGATATCCTCATCTCACTCCACACTCATGCCGAAGGAGGCCACGTCTCATTTGGCAATAAAAACAAGGGAGAAGTAATTGGAAAGGGAGAAGTGTTGTTAAATAGATCAATCAAAGTCAACAATGTCAATCTGGTGAAAGATTTGGGATACAATCTCTTAAGTGTTGCCCAGATGTGTGATCAAGGGAACAACGTTGTCACCTTCGACTCAGAAGAATGCCTAGTTATCAACAAAAAGACCAACAAAGTGATTCTGAGAGGAAGAAGGCACAACAATGTGTATGTAGTAGATGCAGAATTTGAACCACAAATGAAGTTGTGTCTTGCGAGTTCCCACGATGATACGGAACTGGCACCGAAGATTGGGACATGCAGGTGTCAATCAAATCCTGAAGCTCTATCTATAGGATCTGGTCATTGGTCTTCCAGGAATCAATCTCGAAGGAGTCCAAATGTGTGAAGCATGCGTTCGAGGGAAACAGACTATGAACTCCTTCAAACCCAAAAAGGTGGTGAGCACAACCAGGCCTTTAGAGCTAATTCACATGGATCTCTGTGGTCCCATGCGAACAGTCAGCTATGGTGGAAAAGGTACATGTATGTCTTAATTGATGATTTTTCTAGATTCACCTGGGTCATTTTCTTGAAGGCAAAATCACAAGCTTTTGAAGAGTTCGAGCCCTTCATCAAAAGAACAGAAGTAAGCATGGGGCTAAAGCTGAAAGCCATCAGATCTGACCATGGAACTGAGTTTCAAAACTCAGAGTTTCTTAACTTCTGTGACAAACATGGGATCTCTCACAACTTCTCAGCCGCTCGCACTCCTCAGCAAAACGGAGTGGTCGAGAAAAAGAATAGGACCTTGGAGGACATGGCCAGAACCATGATGCTTGAAAGCGGAGTTCCTGAGTATTTCTGGGCTGAAGCCATCGCCACAGCTACATACATCTTGAACCGAGCCATGACAAGGCCTTTGATCAAGAAGACATCCTACGAGCTCATCAAGGGGAGAAAACCAAACATCTCCCACCTAAGGACCTTCGGATGCACATGCTTTGTCCATAAAAATGGCAAAGACAACCTTGGAAAATTCGATCCTAGAAGCGATGAAGGGATCTTCCTGGGATACTCATCACAAAGTAAGGCTTACAGGGTCTATAACAAGAGGACCAAGAAGATAGAAGAAAGCATCCATGTCGTCTTCAACGAGAAATCTTTAAAGATGGGAACAGAGACCCAAGTAAAGGGAACTCTGTTCAAACTGGTCGGACAAGAAGACGATGATGATGACGATGATGAGCCAAGGAAGAGGGATGAAGACTATCCAAGTGCAAGTAGCATTCCACAACCAAAGAACAACGACGAAGATACAACACTCACTGATCAAATCTCCCTCGAGGTTCCCTCCTCAAAAGAGCTACAAGACACCTCCAACTCTCTTGTTCCCCAAGACAATACCCTGCCAGAATCAAGTGTTCAAGGGGAACAAAGAGGAAACTTGCCAGGAATCTCTGAAGAAGCACTCAATGAAGAAGTTGAAGATGAGTGTTCCCATGAAAAGGAAGCCTCTACTGAAGATGACACAAGTGCAAGGGAACCCACTCATACAAGAAACTTTCAACAAAGGAAGGACCACCCCATTGAGAACATCATCTCCCCTTATGATAAAGGTGTACAAACTCGTTCCTCTCTCAATAATTTTTGTGCTTTTAACGCGTTTGTTTCAATGGTGGAACCCAAAAATATCAAAGAAGTCTTGAAGGACCCAGATTGGATCCAAGCCATGCAAGAGGAGCTCCACCAATTCGAGAGGAACAAAGTTTGGAAGCTAGTTCCTAGACCCAAGAACAAGAACATCATAGGAACTCGATGGGTCTTTAGAAACAAGCTCGATGACACTGGAGCTATAGCAAGGAACAAGGCTAGACTGGTGGCACAAGGCTACAGGCAAGAGGAAGGAATCGATTACGAAGAGACTTTCGCACCAGTCACCAGGATCGAGGCCATCCGACTCTTAATTGCCTATGCTGCTCACAAGGGATTCAAGCTTTATCAAATGGACGTGAAAACAGCCTTCCTCAATGGACATCTCAAGGAAGAAGTATATGTGGCCCAACCCCCAGGATTCGAAGATGAGAAGCTACTCAACGATGTCTATTTCCTGGAGAGGGCCCTCTACGGACTCAAACAAGCTCCTCGAGCTTGGTATGACATGTTTGCTCAATTCCTCTTGTCCCATGGATACCTTCGAGGTTCCATAGACAAGACTTTGTTTTTAAAGAAAGAGTCTAAAGACATTTTGATTGTGCAAGTATATGTTGATGACATTGTTTTTGGAGCAACTAACGAAACTCTTGTAGAGAAATTTAAGGACCTCATGAGCAGTGAGTTTGAGATGAGTCTCATTGGGGAACTCACGTTCTTCTTGGGACTTCAAATATCTCAAACCAAGGAGGGAACAAAGATTCATCAACAGAAATACATCAAGGAAATGCTCGTGAAGTATGGGATGGAACACTCCAAGCCCATCGACACCCCCATCTCTCCCAATTCAAGGCTCAATGCGGATGAAACATGTATAAGTGTGGACCAAAGGAACTATCGAGGTATGATTGGGTCCCTTCTCTACTTACCAGCTAGTAGACCTGATATCATGTTCTCCGTATGCCTTTGTGCTCGTTTTCAAGCTAACCCTATGGAATCACACCTGAAAGAGGTGAAGAGGATTTTCAGGTATCTCAAAGGGAACGATAACTTGTGCCTTTGGTATCCAAGGAACAGTTCCCTTGAGCTCATTGCATACACAGATGCGGATTTTGCAGGGCACCTTGTGGATAGAAAGAGCACATCAGGAATGGCCCAGTTCCTAGGGTCATGCTTAGTTTCATGGGGATCTAAAAAGCAAAACTCAGTGGCACTCTCCACAGCTGAAGCAGAATATGTGGCTGCTGCATCTTGTTGTTCCCAAGTTCTATGGCTTAAGTCACAACTCCAGGATTACGGTATGTCCTTTGGCCCAGTTCCCATACTTTGTGATAATACTAGTGCCATAAACATTTCCAAAAATCTTGTGCATCATTCTAGGACTAAGCATATAGATATAAGGCATCACTTTCTACGTGACAATGTTGAAAGTGGGAACATCTTGATGGAACACTGTAGAACTGAAGAGCAAATTGCGGACATTCTCAACCAAAGCTTTAGACAGAGGTCCCTACCAGCATTTTCGAATGCTTCTAGGGATGATTACTCTAAACTAAACAAGTCCTTGTTTGTCTCTCCCTCAATGCCTGACTAGTTTTTCTAAGAATGCATGATAGGGAACTTGGATTTATTGCTTTCACTATGCCATGATTACTAGTCTAAAGATAAATGTGTACAAGGGAACTTTTACTTCTTTCGGCCCTACATGATCAACCAGAGTTCCTCTTATCCCACCTTACAAGCCACTATGACGGTTGATCATATAACCTACCCTAAGCAAGGGACCAGACAAACGCTTCTCATGAGCCAAAATGTTTACTCCTTTATCAAGTCGTAAATTGTCTGGTTCCTTTGAGTTCCCTAGCCCCACAAAAGGATGAGTGTGAAGTTCCCTTAACCACTTCACTCTCCCTGAACTTGATAAGATCATGGGAACTGATACATACTAGCAAGGGAACGCTAACTCATCTACGAAGAAGAACTGTCACTTAGGAACCGGACTTTTGTGTCAGAAGCTCTAAAGCGTTAAGGGCCAAGTATTCAAATTTTGAAAGGACTTCCCTAGAGATCGTGACGCGTGTCAAGAGGCGTGCTACGGAAGTTGAAACGATGCCCAACGTTCATTGGGCAACGGTTATCGAGGTTTTCCCACTTCCCTTTCTACCCTTCGCCCCTTCTCTCCTTAAAACCCACATTTGCCATTTTTGTGCTCTTATTCCGTCTTCAACCTCTGTCTTTCATCCTCTCCACATCCCTTTCACTCTCTTTTTCGAGAAACCTCCAAAACCTTCTCTCTTCCCCAAATTCTCCCAAAAAAATGGCCACACCACACACTTTCGCCCAGATTAAAGCTTGGGTTCTTGCAAATCCCAGAATTCTCTTCGTCTCGCAACTAAACGAGATTGAGAAAGAGCAAGACCCAATCATGAAGGACGTCCTCATCCAAGGGCTCTACAACCAAGTAAGCCCTTTCTTGTCACCCCCTCCTCCGGCTGACGAAACCGTGGCCTGGACTTCCTCTTCCGCCACCTACTCTGAATCCCTTCCTCCTCCCTCAACCACCAACACCTCCTCCGACATTGTCATTGTTGATAGTTTCGGAGATGCTCGTCCCTCCATCAACGAGAAACCCAGAAAATCCAAACACCACCATTCATCCAACAAACGCCACTCATCCAAAGACCCCTCGAAATCTAAAAATCCAAACATTCCAAAGATCCCTCCAAATCCAAAAAATGCAAACACACTGAGGTCTCTGAATTTTCGGAGCCCGGGAAGAAACCCCATTTCAAATTCGAGGAGTACTTGAACTGCTCCAAGGAAAGTTCTTGTATGGCCAAACCCCCTTTCGTCTTCCACTCGGACTCTAGGACCTCCCAATCCCAAAGCCAACTCACTTCTTCTTCCCTCCCTCTTCCCATAAGTGAGAGACCTCCCAAATCTCTTCCCTCGAATCAAAAGACTCCTCCACCATCTCCTTCTGTTCCCACAACAAAGGGAACTCCACCTCCACCACTCCCCTCTGTTCCCACAACAACGGGAACTCTACCTCCACCTCACAAAACTCCTTCCCCTCCTTCCTCACCAAAACACACATCTACCTCTCCCACTCCTGCCTCGGGGACCTTTACTCCCCAGGTTACCAAATCCACTCCTCCTCCCCCTTCTACAAAAATATCCACTCCTCTTTCCTCTCCTCTTCCCTCTTCCACCACATCCCCCACCACCACAAAACTCCCCACTCCCTCTCCATCCAAAACTGTCGTCGTCCTTACTTCGGACGACGATGACCTTCCCCTCTCCGTCGTCATCGGGAAAATGACCAAGGACCATCCTCCTCTCATCATGGGAACTGTCGAGGAGGAGGCCCAACTCAAGGATGTCGAGGAAGAGCTCAACCTGGTCCCCACTGAAGCAACAACCGACCAAGGGACCAAGTCCCGCGAAAAAGTGGCTCCTGCAGAGCCCACGGAGGAAAGGGACCCAACACCAGCTGGTGGTGTCGGGGCAAGTACAAGTCATCCTGAAGATGACGCGGAGGGCTCAGACTCGAGCTCCTCCGAGGAAGAAGGGACCTCAAATGATGAGGTCGAAGACGAAGAAGAGGCTCCAGCTGCTAAGGAGCAAGCCCAGATGCCAACACCTGGACACCAAATGGTGGTGTCCACGGGTTCCCATCCTCCAAGGGAATGCGTGCTGATGATTGAAGCGGCTACACCCCCTCAGCAGAAAGGACCTCGCACGGTCTCTATGGGGAACACTTCTAAGAGCAGCTCAAAGAAGGGGGAGGGAACTTCATCAACAAGGTACCCTGTGGATGAACGCCGGAAGCTCCTCCCTCCTCTTATAATTTCTGAAGAAGTGCTCAATAACAACGACCTAGGGGAACTATGGGACCTAATCAAGGCCCAGGGCTGGGAGAACCTTTGCAAGGAAGCTGTGAGTGTATATCCCTCCCAAGTGCGTCAATTCTACAACAACTTCATCATAAACAATGACGGCACTCAGGGGACTCTCTCCCACGAAGGCGACGAGTTTATATTCACTACGTCCACAATCCGCCTTCAGCTCCAGGTCCCAGTTCAAGGACTCAAAGAGTTTCCCAACAAGCTCTGGGGCGACTTCAACAGCGCCGAGGTGTACAACACTATCTTTGAGGGCCGAGTTCCCACTAAAGTGCCTTCGACTCATCATCTTTCCCTCGTCGCCAAGCTTGCTCACCAATTCATCATCAGTATGGTGATCCCTCGCCAAGAGAAGCGTCTGGTCGTCAATATCCCTGATGCCATCATCCTCTATCACTTCCTCCTCAAGAAGCCCATCAACCTTCCCAGAATCATACTTGGGCATATGGAGAAGTGTATGGCTTCCAAGTCCTATTCCCTTCCCTATTCTTGGCTGATCAAGAAGTTGCTGCAAAAAGAGGGTCTCTACGACGCCTCTAAGGAAGAAATTGTGCTTGGAAGGGAACTGGACATCTCAGTGGTCCAGAAGATGAGGCACTCTGAGCCTGTAGAGGAAAAGGCTCAATTGGAATCTGGTGAAGATGGGAACTCTCAAGTTTTGCTCCGCATCGCCAACACCCTCGATCAGATTGCCATGGACCAAGCAACATTGGCCAGGGGACAAGAAAAGCTTACACAAGTCCTGACGCGTCTTTGTGATGCCCTGTTCCCACGAAGCCCATGATCTACCCTCTCCTTTTCTCTTAATCCAAAAATGACCACAAAAATGTACTTGAGTTCCCCTTGTACATATTTTCTCAAGTAATGAAATGGCCTTTAATTTGAATGTGTGTTCCTTTTCTTACTTCTAAATTGCATTGCTTGTTTTCGATGATGTCAAAAGGGGAAAAGACAAAAAATGCGAGATGAGTTAAGAGTTTAAGTTATCACAGAACATGCATAAGCTAAGGGGGAACAATTACATAAAAAGCTAAGTAAGATCTAAGTGTCTCACCAGAAGTGGCTCCCCAATCTAAGTGTTTCACTAGAAGTGACTCCCCAAAATCATACTTAGGAACTCATTCGCATATCATTCATTGAAATTCTTGCATATTTTGTGATGGGTTTGTCATCATCAAAAAGGGGGAAATTGTTGGGACGTTGTTGGGACCTCTGGTTCTAAACAACGGATCAACGATGCCATTCTCCGAGTTTTGATAATGACAAACACCATGAGGAACTAATGTGGTTTGTTCAAGTATTTCTAAGGAACACAGGTACAACCAAGAACTCTCATGAATGACCAAAAGCCACAGAAGCTCACAATGCAGAAGTTCCCATCAAGTGAACTCTGAAGAGGAAAGTTCCCATGCAATGGGAACTCCCAGGAATGATCAAGAGAACACAAGCTTACAACGATGAAGAGTTTCCATCAAGGGAACTCTGAAGAAGACAGTTCCTATGACATGGGAACTCACATGTGAGGACAACGACCGTTCAGCGCAGATCGCGGGATTCTATCTAGGACAGCCCAAAGGAACAGTCTGAGGATCAGACTGTCACGCTTGATCCAACGGTCCGATTGATTCAAGAAGTTGACCTAGTTCAAACCAAAGTCACATGTGAAGAAAGTACAACTTGGGCATCAAGCAAAGGGCATTTTGGACACAATTGAAAGATGCGATTGCCCAAGCTCACCTGGACTATAAAGCCAAATGAATAGTACTCGGACTGAGTACTTCTCCCAGAACTCACAAACACCCACACCAGAGAAACGAAAGAAAAGGAAGAGAAGTCCCCGTCGGCGAGTGTGCGATCTCGACGACGAAGAAGCCGAAGTTCCCAGGGGCAAGGGAACTGAGAAGTCGTTGTAAGGTTTGAGTTACTTGTATTTTGCTGTTGTGAGCTTAGGAACTCAGTTGAGAGGATTTACTAGTGTTGCTAGAGTTAGGAAGAACTCGTAAGAACAGAGAAGTGTGAATCCGGCTGTTGTAACTAAGGAACAAAGCAATCAATATAAGTAAGTCATTCAAAATCCTCCAAGCGGAGGTAGAGGTTTACCCATACAACTAGTTGGTTGTAGTGGGGTTCCTCTATAAGGGAATTGCGTTCTTTACTGCTTTTTATACTTGCGCTTAATTTACTTCCGCTGCCTTGGGAACAGTTTAACAGCCAGTTCCCAAGCTCTTTGCTAACGGTTTACGATCCAACACTTCTATCTTAAAAACTCTCAAACTCCCATTCTATTCACTCGATCTCTTCTTCTTCTTTTTTTTATTTCGTAGCTTAATATGTAAGAACATATAAGCCTCTAATAGTCTTATATATATTCAAGCATAGTCAGCTAAAAATAACCGAAGTCGGCAAACATTTTAGGAAATTACATTTTCTATCCTTAAATCTCTTTTACTACAATCTTTACCTGAAATAATTATCAATTAAATTTTGATTAAATTCTTTTAAATATAATAAACTTAATTAGAAAATAAATCTTGCTTTTAAAAATTTACTATTTATCATGCCACTATGTTATTCATATGCTACTAATCTCTTATGAAAGCAGAATGATGTATGCACTTTGGTCGGGGATGTTACAACTTTTGTTACCATGATAATATCTTGTACATATTTAAATAGTCATTGCATTTTATATTTCACATGAACCCGACCAAGATGCCACATTTTGCACTCTTGATGAATAGTGTGATGATGTTCAACATCAACTTGAAGTAATGTTATGCAAGAAGTGAGATGCAACGAATGTATATGAAAAATATCTTAGTACCAATTCATACAATTAATTTTGTCAAACATTCTAGTATATAAAAAAAGAAGTTTTGACATTAAATATTCATACAAATAATTTTGTCAAAAAATAAATATTATTATCAAATAATAGTCTACATATATGAGATTAATTTTTATCTATTTGGTATTAAAAATTTATATAATAAAAAATCCCACATCTTGGGATTATAATCAAACTAATATTTATATGAGATCATTTTTTATCTATTTTATCTAAAACATTTCATATAATAAAAAAAAATCTCACATCATAGGATTATAATCAAGCTAATATATTTATTATAAATGTAGGTTATATCTATAATCTTTTTAATTATTTATAAACATATAAGGCAAATATTTTTACAATGGATATTCATGTATTTAATGCGAAATTTTATTCAAACTCGAGGATAAAATTATACATATTTCAAAGAATCTATAAATTGATTACATAGTCAAAGTATATGATAAAAAAATTTACAATGACTATAGAGAATCAAAAGTCATGCAAAAATATTAAATCAAATATCTATCAAAAGGTTAATCATGAAAATTACCATTTATAACTTAAAGATAAAAACATCATGCAATTAATATATAAATTAAAGATATATTTCAAAGTATAAGACAATCATTTTTACAATGACCATAGGGAATTAATTTCATATAAAAAGTTAAATCGAAATCTATCTAAGGGTTAATTATGGAAATTACCATTAACAATCTATGAAAAATTAACTTAAGAAAAAAATACTTATTAATTAAAAAATTCACATCTCTTCATGCATAAAAAAACACCACTAACATAAATATATTAAACTTTAAATTCTAAAAAAACAAAAGAAATTTTGAGTTTTGACATATTGAAGCCTATAGAATACTAAAGTCAATAGAAATGAAAACTAAATTTGCAGACCATCCCCATACTAAACCCTACATTGTCCCCAATCTAGAAAAATAAAAAAGGAAGAGGAAACTTGTCTGACTATCTTGGGTTGCCTCCTAATTAGTGTTTGGTTAAGGTCTTTAGCTTGACCTTCCATCTTCTTCTTATGCACTCAAGTCAAGAAGGTCTTTGGTACCCACCTTAATTAGATTCGGCTTAGCTACAAATTTTAGCTTATGCCTTTGTCCATTGAATTTCCCTAAGTATGTATGCCATAGCTTTATTCTTCCTCTTTGTAAAACTCGAGTCACCCTATATGGCCCTGAACATCTTGTTCCCTTGCTTTTGAAAAACATGTTGGACCTCTCATCAAATAGCATCACCATGTCTCCACTCTTAATCTCAGCTTTTGCTTGACCCCAACTTCTTTTTCTTAGAACCCCGCCCCTTTATTTCCTTAGTGGTATCACCAACTACGAGGCTTCTAACCTTCAATGTTTCTTTAGGGATTCGAGCAACACTAGTTACAATCTCATCTTTAACAAGCTCTACTTCAAACATTACAACATGCTACTTTGACAAGCTCTTGGGAGGATTCTTATACACTTCAAGGAAGCTATCCTTGAGATCTTCATAGTATATCCTCTCTTCCCATGTAGTTAGTGAAATCTTGTTGTTCCTAGCATCAATGTCAGCTCTAGCAATGGCTAAAAAGGGTCTCTCAAATATGATAGCAATCTTGTCATTAATCACCATCATTTCAAAGACCACAAAATCTCCCGGTATAAAGAATTTTACCATCTTCACCGACAGTGATTCCCACATGATGAGTAACTGAATTATTAAACATGATGAGACACATCTTGGATGAAGTAGGATCACCCAAATTCATTTTTTTATTACATATTGACAAGGGCATGATATTGACACTAGAACCAAGATCATAAAGGCAATCATATTGTAGTTTTCTTAGCATTTTGTTAATTTGATCCATTGAGAAAGCCAATGTATTGTAGTCTTCTATTCTCCTCTTTTTGTTAGGATTCACTTCAAGAATTTAGCATAAGTGGGCATTTGAATGAGGAAATTAGTGAAAGGAATGTGATACCAAGCATTTAGGCATTAGTTTTAGGTTGTATTTATGTTTAGTAGTTAGGTTAGTTCTTTCATTTATGTAGTTTTCAATGGTTTTGCATTTCGGTATCTACTTGTGTGTTTTCATGCTTATAGGTCATTATGGGAGACTCAAGGATCATGGAGACATTCTTATGGCCCAAAGATCGAAGGATTGGATCGAGGAGAATTCTATAAGACATGAGGCCTTATAAGCGCTATTCAATGCCAATCCGAAGACTTACCAAGAAGTCACCCATCCTTTTTTTTGGACCCATAAGAGCAGCCTATTTCCTTTTCCTAGCTTAGCCTTATTCCATCTTTTTATTTCACTTTGAAGAGAAACCCTAGGCAATCAGTTGCCTCATTACTTTCCCTGGGCACGGTCGAGATTCGACCCAAAGAAGGAGCCGGTCTCATCTCGTTGCTTGATTCCTTCCATGTTCGCCACCGTTAAGGGTCTTGTCCCCTCTCTTCTTTCTTGTTTCTGTCTCCTTTTTAACCTATTGAGATCTCGCCTCTGTATTAGCCCTCGCTTGCCCAAATCTTGTCACGAGTCTATCGTTCCGTCCTAGTTGGTTGCGGAGCCTTGCCTTGGGTCAAACTCCGTTTCTGGTAAGCCTTGCCTTACCTTTCCATTTTTGTTTCTTTGTCTTCGTTCTTCGTTCTTCTCTTCTTTTGGGTTTTCGATCAAGTAGAGACTTGCTCCTCCGCAACAGATCTCGTCAACGAATCAGGCCAAAATAGATCTCGTTCCCCATATCATCGATTATATAATTTAGGTGCAATAAATCAAATCAATTTCCATAATTTTTTGTTTGACTAAAATTTTTACACAATCAATGATTAAAAAATATTAATTATTATAAAAGTTTGAATATTAATTATCGTGCTACAATTTATTATGAAGTATTCATAATAAATTGTAGCATGATCTCGTATAACATAATCGACTTCGAGAGTTTAATATCCATGTATAAAAAGGGATGTTACAATATCTTTATAAAAAATCATAATCGACTTTGAGAGTTTAATCTCGGGGTCACTGGCGGTAATATCCCTATATAAAAAGGGGGGTTACAATATCTTTATAAAAAAATCATAGCAAAGTTATCGTAGAACATATATAAGTTATAAAGTTGACAATATAAAATATTAAAAGATTATCTAAAATATAGATCTAACAAAGTAAAAATATATATAGACATTGGCTTAACAATATCTAGATAAAAGAAAATGTATATCTATATCTATACTACTAAAAAAGTAGAGTAAGAAAATGAAAACCTAAGCAATTAATGCGCTATTTTATTTTATAAAAAAATAAGAAGTTAATGGTACATATATAAGTTATAAAGTTGACAATATAAAATATTAAAAGATTATCTAAAATATAGATCTAACAAAGTAAAAATATATATAGACATAGGCTTAACAATATCTAGATAAAAGAAAGTCTATATCTATATCTATATCTATATCTATACTACTAAAAAAGTAGAGTAAGAAAATGAAAACCTAAGCAATTAATGCTCTATTTTATTTTATAAAAAAAATTAAGAAGTTAATGGTACAAGTGGTAGAATAGGAAAAGCTCTTGCAAAGTCACCATATAAAAGTCATTAACGTCTCATTAATTAAATCAGCTCTAATTAAATAAACAATAAACGTGTCCACCTAATTTCTAAAATATCTAATGTATGTACGACTACCAAATATAATATATATGGTGTTTACATGAAAGAGGAGAGAATGGCTACATGAGTGCAGCGGTCCGGTTTTCGTTCAAGTTGAGAACTAAATGTGGTCATCATAGATTTAGTGAAGGTTAGTTATAATACATATCTGATTAAATAATTTTAATATAGTTTTTATATTGATTAATATTATTTGATTTTTTAAAGCTAACCAAGATACATAATGTCATACTCTCATTACATCTCTCTCTGCATGCACGGCAATCAAATGAAGGTGTCTCCAGGAAAATATTAACATAATTGAGAGGTGAAAATCAATCCAGCTGGTTGGTTCGATCTTCATTAGTTTAGATGTGAAAATAACTTTTTTTGTGCTTGATAGTGTACATTATGAATTGAGATATTTGATACTCTTTTGACTTCTTATGTTCCTTTAACAACCAACATCCCATTAAAATAAAATAGAATTACAATACTTGCCCCCAAGATATAAGATATACAAGAATATGTACTTAAAGTAATATCTAAATCCCTTATAGTTTTCCTTACTTGTTGTTGCTTTGTTTAGTCAGATTATCGATTGTCGTTTCTTAACGACCTCTCAGTCTATCAATTTATTTGATAAACTGAATTCTTACCTTATAAAAAAAATCACTCAATTGGCCGGACCCCAAAAAATATAGCTAGTCTCTTACATTGTTAGCCTAACAACCTTAGCATATATTTACATATATAAGCTTAGTTATATACCCTTACGTACATACAGCTAAACTACTTAGCTATAGGTACCACACCAAATTTTCGACATCTCTCTACCGTGAAGTAGAGCAAGAGAGACCCTAAAACTCTTCATAGGCCATGGATCAGGGTACAACGGATCTGTACAGAGTGAGCAGCGGTAGCGCCCGGTTGGGGAGCTCCTCCGCGTGGAGAAACAACGGGAGAGAGATGTTCTCGATGTCCGCGAGGGAAGAAGATGACGCGGAGGCGCTGATGTGAGTAGCTCTGGAGAAGTTGCCCACGTACAGTAGGATAAGGAAGGGGATTCTCAAGGACACCTTGGGCCCCGCACAAGAGATTGTTGATGTCGACAAGCTCGGGTTTCAAGACAAGAAGGACCTCCTCGAGAGACTTGTGAAGATTGTTGAGGTCGATAACGAGCACTTCTTGCGCAGGCTAAGGGAACGTATGGATAGGTTAGTTAATTAGGTAATACGTTTTATACTTGTTATTTATGGTTCTATTTACTTCTATACACCAGGTATAAGGAATGAGTTTACGAAAGAGTCATATCAGTGTTTGCTTTAATTAAGTGGATAAAAGTGGGCGATTGATTCCTATACCGACAAATACATGAGTTCATACTCAACCCAAAATTAGGATATGAGTAAATTTTATTCCAAACTGATTTCTTATATAGAAACAAATGAACCCTTAACGTGTTAGGAATCAATGGATAATTTGATTCACAAGTCACCTAAAAGTTATGTTTAGTCAGGCATTGGATTTCGCCTATTTTAGGATGACATTTGATTTTAAATAATTTTGAAAATTTCGATTAATTTTTATTTGAGTTTGCGCGTGTATGAGATTTTATGGTCTTGTTCCCATAGAATTTGGGAACATACTTTATGAGTAAAGTTATTAACCATCGTCTTCTTCTCCCACCCTAAACCTCTTCAACTCTCCCACCTCCTCCGACCTTACCCTCGTCGGGGACACTGCCTTCGAGCCTTCCTCTGGCGTCCTGAAGCTCACCAACAACTCCAACTGCTACTCCCTCGACGGGCTTTCTACTGTCTTTCGATTCCCATGAGATTCAGATACAGTTCTGACCCGATTGTCCTCCTTTTTAACCTCCTCCGTTTTCTCCATCCTCTCGGAGATTAGCTCAAGCCTGGGCTTCAGGCTCGCCTTTGTGTGGTCTAATTCCATCGTCGTCTCCGACGCTCTCGTCGACAAGTGCTTTGGCCTCTTTACCAACACCAACAATCTATCGTCAACTATCAGTCGAGTTTGACACTGACCAAAACCTTGAATTCAATGACTTGGATCTCTATTATGTTGGAATTGACCTCAATAACATCAAATCCATTGAGTATAGTTTTGGAAATAATTCAAACTATTGTTAATTTATTTTTATTTAATGTTTTGTTTGAATTAGTAAATGTTAGTGGTTTGTTAGTACGAGTTGTCATGCGCGCCTGTAGTTAGTGAGTTAGCTAGTTTCTAGTGGTTTATTGTTTGTTTAGTGGGTCTAGTAGTTAGGATATAGATTTAGTGGGTCTATTTTGTAGGATGCAAGGCTATAAAAGCTTGTATTGTCATTAAATGAAATGTGTGAGAGGCAATAGTAGCCTTTTACTAAAAAGTCTTCTTACATGCTCTTATATTTTTCCTCTTTTTTCAATCTTATTTTATAATATTTTGGTATCAAAGCAAACACCATGGTACGGTTTTAGAGAAAGAAAAAAATCAGTGAAAGGGGAGAGGAAACACAGTGAGGGAAATGAAAAAAAATTGAGAAGAAAAGTAGCATCTCGGCAAGATGCAAACTAATGGTATGAGTACAAATTCTTTCTCTCAAATTCCAATTTTTAAGGGGATCAATTATCATTTTTGGAGTTTGAAGATGAAAACCCTCTTCAAGTCTCATGAGCTATGGAGTCTTGTTGAAAATGGGTTTGAAGATGATGATACGGAAGAGCCCGATTAACAGTTGCGAGACAAGAGGAAGAAGGACTCAAAGGCCCTTTTCATGATCCAACAAGGCTTGGATAAGGATATCTTTTCCCGAATTACAGCAACAAGTACTTCCCATAAGGCGTGGGAGACTCTCAAGCAAGAGTTTATGGAAGACAAGAAAGTAATCAAGGTAAAAATCCTTGCACCGTGATTTTGAAACTTCAATGATGCAAGACAAAGAATCTGTGCAATAGTATTTGTCTAGAGTTTCTGGAATTGTGAATCATATGAAGTCCTATGGTGGAAATTTGAGTAGTGAAACTATTGTTAGCAAAGTGTTGAGAAGCCTAATGAAAAAATTTTATCATGTGGTTGCGGCAATTGAGGAATCAAAAGATTTGTCTACTTATACTTTTGATGAATTAATGGGTTCTTTGCAAGCCCATGAAGTCAGGCTTAATAGGTCTGAAGACACAGGAGAAGAAAAGGCATTTCAACTGAAAGGTGAGACCTCCAACAAATGGTGATCAGAAGGAGAGGACTCCAATGAGCAAAGGAGTTTTGTTAAGTGCAATGTTTGCAAAAAAATTGGCCACAAGGAAGATGATTGTTGGCATAAAGGAAAACCTCAATGCTTCAAGTGCAAGAGGTTTTGAGATGTGCAAAGGAATTGTAAGGTTCAAGATGAAGATCAAATAAACAAGATGCTAATGGCGTAAGAAGAACGTTTGTTTTGAGGGAGAGACGTACTCCACTCAAGTAAAGAGGATGAGAAGTGCATCCCGTTGTAAATATGAAGAAGGGTGAGAATTGCATACAAATTTGAAGAATTTGAAGAAAAGTGCTTCAATCCGCATCAATGCAGATGCAAGTTTGAACTAAGGGGTGATGTTGGAAATAATTCAAACTATTGTTAATTTATTATTATTTAATATTTTGTTTGAATTAGTAAATGTTAGTGGTTTGTTAGTATGAGTTGTCAAACGTGTAGGAAGTTAGTGGGTAAGCTAGTTTCAAGTGGTTTATTGTTTGATTAGTAAGTTAGGATATGGATTTAGACATTTAGTGGGTCTATTTTGTAAGATGCAAGGCTATAAAAACTTGTATTGTCATTCAATGAAATGTGTGAGAGGTAATTTCAGTCTTTTCCCAAAAATCTTCTTACGTGTTCTTACATTTTTCCTCTTTTTTCAATATTATTTTACAATATATAACGAATAAGATATGCAATGTTTCCGAGGAAAGGTTTTAAGGCTCTGTCCATTTACGATCCTTCTTTTATAATAGTAGGGAAGTAGGGAATAAGTAGGAAAGTAGGGAAATAGCGAAGGTAAATACACCCATTGGATTTTTGTTTCAAAAAATATACTATTAATTAAAATGGGTTTTCCATGGAGGAGGTAAATCGGGATATGTGACCCACTCACCAGGAATCGAATCCGAGACCTTGCGGTCCGTTGTCCTCGCCCATGGAAAGATTTGCTAATAACTTGCCGTCCCTTGTCACAGTGTGGGGATCGACATCCCGACGATTGAAGTAAGGTTCGAGCACCTGAGCGTGGATGCAGACGTGTATGTTGGAAGCAGAGCTTTGCCCTCATTATGGAACTTCACTATCAATATATTGGAGGTGAGTCTTTAATAGCAACCTATCCCATTGCTCACTCATCAAAAGCTGCAATTTTGAAACTCAGTTCCCTATTTACACGTTTCAGGGTTTCCTGAACTTCTTGCACATACTGCCTAGCAGAAAGAAGCCATTGTCAATCCTTCACGATGTCACCGGTCTCGTCAAGCCTGGAAGGTAATTCAGTTCATGCTCTATTCAAGGCGTTCTGATTTTGTATCGGATTCAGATATTTTTGGGTTCTTTCTTGAATGTACATATGCCTCAGATTAGGTAGGTTTTGGTTTAGTAGATTTTAAGTTGTGTCTTTAGTTGGTTGTATCTAAAGTTTCAAGTCAATTTGACAAGTTAAGTGGAGATTAAGGTTAGCTCAAAACAGGTTCCAATTTAGTTGGGTTTTCAGGTGTACTCAAGTTTTTAACTGAGATATTTTATATCTTTTTTGCTAGAAACTAACTTGAACTGTTGCAGGATCACACTGCTACTGGGGCCTCCAGGATCAGGGAAGACTACTCTACTTCTTGCCTTGGCTGGGAAGCTTGCCAGGGATCTCAAGGTATTTTCTTATGAGGATAAAACCAATCACTTATTTGTTTAAGAATGATGCTTACGAAATTTCCAGGTCTCGGGTAATATAACCTACAACGGTCACACAATGGACGAGTTTGTCCCACAACGAACCTCTGCTTATGTTAGTCAGAATGATATCCATGTGGGCGAGATGACGGTCAGAGAGACACTGGCCTTTTCTGCCAGAGTTCAAGGTGTTGGGACCAATTATGGTAAGTCGACAACACAGTCTCCGACATGAAATGGTTCATTAATTCTTGAGATAGTTGTGGTTGTGATTGAGTTATTGGATTGTGGTGTGTGGAATTTTGAGCAGATATGCTGGTGGAATTGGCAAGAAGAGAGAAGGAAGCAAACATCAAACCAGACCCTGATATTGATATCTACATGAAGGTAACAAAATTAACAGAAGTAAACATGTGCGTTTATAATTATGTTTTTCAAAAAAAATCTGAAAAATTTCCAATTCTGTAGGCAGCAGCAATGCAAGGACAAGAGGCCAGCATTGTTACTGAGTACATTATAAAGGTGAGCAGTTGATGCGAATCCATCAGTATTGTTGAGAACCGAAAAAACAGAAGATAAAAAGATCTGATTAGTCTGGAATGTGTTGCAGATTCTGGGACTGGAAATTTGTGCTGATACACTAGTGGGAAATGAGATGATCCGGGGCATCTCAGGAGGACAAAGAAAGCGGGTCACCACAGGTAAGATAATCACGATCCATAGCAAGAACAAGAAGTGGGTATAAAGAAGTTCTTGAAAAATTACTTCCATTTAGAGACAACAAATGATACCTAAAAGTTCAGATTAATTTTTGATAATGCAGGTGAAATGCTTGTTGGTCCAGCAAAAGCGTTATTCATGGATGAGATATCCACAGGACTAGACAGTTCAACAACATACCAGATTGTGAACTCAATCAGGCAAACCATCCACATCCTCAAAGGAACAGCTATCATCTCTCTCCTTCAGCCGGCCCCAGAGACTTACGACCTCTTTGATGACATCATCCTTCTCGCTGATGGTCAAGTCGTGTACCAAGGGCCCCGTGAAAATGTGCTAGAGTTCTTTGAACACATTGGGTTTAAGTGTCCTGAGAGAAAGGGAGTTGCCGACTTTCTACAAGAAGTAAACACGTTAATCTTATCTACCTTCTTCATAAACAAAACAGGTTTTCAATTCATATTAACTTTTTTGGACAGGTGACATCGAGGAACGATCAAGAACAGTATTGGGCCAGAAGAGATGAACCTTACAGATTCGTGTCGGTGAAGGAGTTTGCAGGAGCCTTTCAGTCATTCCATGTTGGTAGGAAGATAGCTGATGAGTTAACTATCCCATTCGACAAGACAAGAAGCCACCCAGCTGCGCTTACAAAAGAACAATATGGCCTCAGTAAGAAGGAATTGCTCAAAGCATGCTTAGCGAGAGATGCTCTCTTGGTGAAGAGGAACAGATTTGTTTACATTTTCAAGAGCATCCAAGTGAGTAATAATAGAGTTTGGTGGAATTCACCACTATGATGATATTGTTCTGATTAGGAGGTTACACATTCCAGATCAACTCTTTTAATATCTCTTAGTTATTGTAATAAAAATAATATTCTAATATTATTTCCCAAAAGTAAGAACTCAATAGAATTTCAATTCTACTTTGTTTTGCAGCTGATTTGCACGGCGTTGTGTGTTGCCACTCTATTTCTTAGGACAAAGCTGCATAAGGATACTGTAACTGATGGACTTCTTTTCATTGGCTCCATGTTCTTTTCACTTAGTCAACTCCTCTTCAACGGCTTCGCAGAGTTGTCACTGACCATCATGAACCTTCCAGTATTCTACAAACAAAGAGACTTGAGATTTTACCCTGCTTGGGCGTTTGCTATTCCCACATGGCTCCTCAAGCTGCCAATCTCAATAATAGAATCAGCCATTTGGGTTGTGCTAACTTACTATGTCATAGGATACGATCCCAAAATTAGCAGGTTTTTCAGACACTATGTGGTGCTCTTGTGCATCCACCAGGTGGCTTCTGCACTCTTCAGATTCAATGCCTCTCTAGGAAGGAACATGGTTGTTGCAAGCACATTTGGGACCGGTGCAATGGTCACACTTCTTGTTCTTGGTGGATTTATCATTTCAAGAGGTATTCATCTCTGTATTTTTTTTTTTGGTTGTATCATGTCCTATTAACCATCCTTCTGTTATGGAAACATGTTTCTTGATTTCTTCTCTGACAGAGGATGTGCACAAGTGGTGGATATGGGGTTACTGGATTTCCCCTCTGGCATATGCACAGAATGCTATTTCAGTAAATGAATTCCTTGGACACAATTGGAACTTTTTAAGAGTCTTCTGTACTTTTTTGCTTTTATTAGTAAGATGAGAACACTTATAAATGTTAAAGTGTCAATTTTTGCAGTTTGTAGGAAGGTCCAATGTAACTTTAGGAGTACAAATACTCCAGTCGCGTGGGATTTTCCCAGAGGCACGGTGGTATTGGATTGGTGTTGGAGCTTTGATAGGATTTGTATTGCTGTTCAACTTCCTCTTCTCTGTTGCTCTTACATTTCTTGATCGTAAGCCATTGCATTATCTTTCAGCTTTTCAATCTCTTAACAATATCAGTGTATTGGAATCCAATTCTTCTTCCTATTTTTTTTTCTTTTTGTTGACTAATAATCCTCAACTACTACGCTTTGGGTGTGCTCCGAGCGAACTCCAAAACTAGCCTACAACAATTTGCAAACATGCTCGATATGGGGCTAAATTCTTCTTTTTTTAACAGCTCTTGGAAAGCCTCAGGAAATTTTAAGTGAAGAAACCTTGGAGGAGAAGGAAGCTAATGTAACAGAAAAGACAATTGAGCTATCATCAAGAGTGAAAAGAACATCTGGTTAGTTAAACTAGCTCCAAAAATGTTCAATCAATGTTTCTGGCTAGTATATTGATATCCTTTTGAAACTTTACATGCGTAATTTTCAGGAAGAAGTGGTGAAATTCAAGAACAACCAAATCCGTCTGGAAAAAGAGGAATGGTTCTCCCTTTTCAACCACTAGCAATAACTTTTAATGAGATCGAATATTCAGTGGATATGCCAGAGGTACGTCATAATCAAAGATTGTAGTGTAAGATAGATCAAAATGAAGAAATTGGTTGATGATGTTTGCTGTTGTTTTTGCGGGAAATGAAGACTCAAGGAGTCACTGAGGACAGACTAGAACTCCTAAAGAGAGTGAGCGGTGATTTTAGGCCAGGAGTGTTAACGGCACTAATGGGTGTGAGTGGTGCTGGAAAGACCACACTAATGGATGTTCTTGCAGGCAGAAAAACAGGTGGACATATTGATGGGGAAATAAAGATATCGGGATACCCAAAGAAACAAGAAACGTTTGCTCGGATTTCTGGATACTGTGAGCAGGCAGATATTCATTCACCTCATGTTACAGTTTACGAATCTCTCGTCTTCTCAGCCTGGCTTCGGTTATCTCCTGACGTGAATGCTGCAACAAGGAAGGTAAAAAATGTTAATTTAGAATGGGAGCAATATATTTCATCGCCAAACGAACTATATACTCAATACTTCTTCCTTTCTGAATTAATCAACTACCAAATTTAGAAGCCTAGCCAAAATATATGTATGCAGTCTGCAAGTGCTTTTATGGAAAGCTCTGAATTAAAAGTGAACATGAATAAAGAATCATGAACTAATAAGGTTTGGTGGGGAAATACACAATTGAGAATTGTAATCCTATAGAGTCAAATAAGATTAAATCTTAAAACTAACTAAATATCCATATTAAATATATTTTTTAACAATTATTTTCTAGTAGAAAGAGGCTAATATTTTAATTGCAGATGTTTGTGAGGGAAGTCATGGAGCTAGTTGAGCTAAACCCACTAAGGGACGCGCTTGTAGGATTGCCAGGTGTAAACGGTCTCTCAACAGAGCAACGCAAGAGGCTTACAATAGCAGTAGAACTTGTTGCAAACCCATCCATCATATTCATGGATGAACCTACCTCAGGGCTTGATGCCAGAGCAGCTGCCATTGTTATGAGGACAGTTAAAAACACGGTTAATACAGGAAGAACAGTGGTTTGTACAATCCATCAGCCCAGCATTGACATATTTGATGCTTTTGATGAGGTAAGATAACGCCTCTTCTGATTCCAATACTAGTATTGTGAAATGTTTTATTACAAGTAAATTAATCTCGCCAAAACCTTGCAGTTGCTGCTTCTAAAACGAGGCGGAGAACAGATCTTTTTTGGTCAATTAGGCCGCCATGGTAGGCAACTGATCAGATATTTTGAGGCAAGTGATACTTAATCCTAACTATTTAAACCAACAATGTCTAGGAATTACTAACATTGATGAACACAACATTGTGAAGGCAACTGATGGAGTTCGTAAGATCAATGAAGGATACAATCCGGCTACTTGGATGTTGGAAGTAACTTCATTAGCTCAAGAAGCAGCACTTGGTGTTGACTTTGCTGACATCTACAAGAACTCTGAACTCCATAGGTAAATAAAAGCAGTAGACAACTCATCCCTCTGAATCCAGGACACAAAACAGAATGTCCTCTTAAATTGTCTTGTGTCATCTTTTATTTTTGGCTGATATAGGAGAACAAAAGCACTTATTGAGGCACTCAGTGTACCGGCGCCAGACTCGAAAGATCTCTACTTCTCCACAACGTACTCACAATCCTTCTTCACCCAATGCGTGGCCTGTTTATGGAAACAATACTGGTCATATTGGCGAAACACACTCTACAATGCAGTTAGGATACTATTTTCAGCATTTCTAGGAATCTTGTTTGGATCAATCTTTTGGGACATGGGATCAAAGAGGTAAGTCCATAACATATTACTACATTTCATGATATTGTATATATTTTTTTTTAAGCTCGAAATACTGATTTTGTATATTTAGTAGAGGAAAATGCAACATTCTTGTGTAAATTTGCAGGTCAACTCAACAAGATTTGTTCAATGCCATGGGTTCTATTTATGTCGCAATTCTCTTTCTTGGTATAACCAATGCCTCGGGTGTGCAACCTGTTGTATCGATTGAGAGGACAGTGTTTTATAGAGAAAGAGCAGCTGGGATGTACTCTGCCCTTCCCTATGCCTTTGGACAGGTAATTTTTTATTTTCTTTTTTGAGAATTTGGGTTTTAGTAAAATGGTATTTCTCATCGTTGTCCAATAGCAATTTGGAGAGAAAATGTGTCATATTTTATTCCTAATCAATGTTATGTTTGTTTGCAGATTATAATTGAGCTTCCGTACTGTTTTGTCCAAGCTACTGCTTATGGGATCATAGTATATGCTATGATGAATTTCGAATGGGCAGAAGCCAAGTTCATTTGGTACATATTCTTCATGTACTTCACTTTATTGTACTTCACGTACTATGGAATGATGGCAGTAGGGATCACTCCAAACCATCACATTGCTGCTGTCATCTCGGCTGCCTTCTATGGTCTATGGAATGTCTTCTCAGGATTCCTCATTCCAAGACCAGTAAGTTTGAAATCAACATTACCACTAATTCATATTTGCAAGCCACTGTTACACAAATCTATAGCTGCACCAAAACTTCATAAACAAACATGGGCTTGTTTCGAAATGCCGTTTTTGGCTCAAAGTTGAACCAAGCAATGTGCAGTGGATTTAAATCATAGTTGTTTAAAATGAAGATTTGCCTGATTATGTTTTACAGAGAATGCCAGTTTGGTGGGGATGGTACTATTGGGCCAATCCCATAAGTTGGTCATTGTACGGGATGTTTGTTTCACAATTCGATGACACAACGGCGATGGATGGTGGAACAACATCAGTTAAAGAGTTCTTAAGGAGTTATTTTGGATATAAACATGACTTGTTGGGTGTGGTTGCAGTCATGAATGTAGTCTGGGCTGTGTTTTTTGCTTTTGTCTTCGCCTTTTCTATCAAAGCATTCAGCTTCCAAAGAAGATAGTTCTCCTTTCTAACAAAAGAATGACAAGGACTAGGTTGTTGCGACTATTTACATGTTCTGTACACATACATGGAAGGTTTGTTATGACCCCGCGTCCCTGTCTACTATACCTAATATGGATATACTTGTATTGATATATCAAACATTCAGTACCCGTTTGGTTTTTAGCTTCTAGTATCCACGGCTACGCGATTAAAATATTAAAATTTTCGTCCATATATTGAGTTTTGTGTAAACTTATTCCTTATATGAATAACTCAAAAATGTAATTGAGATTTCTCTTAGATGTGTTAAACATTTCAAACATTACGAAAGCATAAATACCATTATATCAAGATACCGGATTAGGTGGTAACAGAGCTAAAGGAATCTTGGGAGGCTCCTTGTCTCTCCGATTGATAAGGTAGAGGTTTGTGCTGAAAACCTTTCTTCTTGGGCTCAGCAGAAATTTCGTAGTCGCAAGAAACGGATTTCTCTCCTTGAGAAGCGTTTATTGTCTTTCTAACAACGGGTTCCAGATGGCTATGTCTTAGAATCTTATCAACAACTTAGTGCTGAACTTGAAAAGTTGCAGTTTGAGGAAGAGGCTTATTGGTTTATGCGTGCTCGTTCTAACGAACTTCGTAATGGAGATAAGAACACTCCATATTTCCATCATAAGGCCTCTGAACGTCGTGCTCAAAATCGTATCCAAGGCCTTTTGAATTCTAGTGACCTGTTACTGTCATCTGTGTAACACCCCGTCTTTAAATAGGGGCACTACTCGGTAGTAGACCTCACTAGGTGATGATGTCCAAAACACTAAAAGCAAAAAGTGGGCCCAGGAGGACCCCCGTAGGCAAGTTGGGTACCCATATCCACGTGGTTATCTAAAAACAAAACTCCCGACGCGTGCGAGGTCTCTCAAACATCCCGGGACGAGGTCTCGACCTCGTCACCGACTCTGCTAATGCGCCCGCCCGCTCGAACCAATCACCAGCGACCTCACTCCCGAACCAATCACCGGCAACCTCACTCCCAAACCAATCACAAGTGACCTCACTCATGGACCAATCAAAAACCCTTATTTCAAGTATCCCACATCGAACATTGGCCTAAACTCAGCCCCCCAATTCTCTATAAATAGAGAAGGACCTCGTAGGAAGAGGGGGTCGAAAAACCACTTGAACTCAAGAACTCTCTTGTTTGTTAAAGATCGACGTGATAGGAATACCGTCAAAAGACCTCGTTACAGATAAGAAAAGTCCACCAAAAGACTCCAAGTCATACAAAGACCTCGCCTACACTAAAGACCTCGCTACAAGATCTCACAAAGCTCTCTACACCACGTACCCAAATCTACCTCGCCCTAGAGTCAACCTCGCAACATTTAGGTTTGATCTCGGAACCTCGTAGGAGGTCTAGGTGTAATTCTTAAAGTTGTTCATCAACATCGTAGGTTTGTAACCTCGTTATTTGGGAGAAAATCATAAATAAAGGAGCAAGTGTTTGCACTCAAATATAATAATCTTATTTCTTGTCTCGTAGCGTAGACGTTATTTCGGATTTCATCACTGGCGCCGTCTGTGGGAACCTCTTCATCCTAAGCAGCTTCCCATTTTAGTGCAAACCTTGATTCCTAAAACCCCCTCAAAATGGCTTGTCCAAACAATTTCTTCCCCGAACATCCCGACAATATGGCCGAGACCCCTCCATGGGCGACGGCAGGTCCGTCAGGGTACCCTTTTGTGGTCCCGCCAGGTTGGACATACAACATCCCACAAAACCCATACCCGTTCCAGGGGTACGAACAGGGTGGCGCCCCTTTCAACCAGTATCCCTATCCGGGGTACGGGCAGTACCAACAGGGCCAAGCTCCCCCATACGTCCCGATTCCTCCCCAGGGGCAGCCTCACTTCGAGTACGTGCCCGCATATGTCCCGGGCTACACGCCGGGGCAGGAGGCGCCCACGAACGGATCTACCACGGAGAGGCCCTCCCGAGTTCCGATGCAGATCTCGCGATCCCGTTCGCGACGTACAGAAAGGCGCGACATGGAGCTGTCCGAGACGGCGGCAAGCGCGCCATTTCTCCCACTACCCTTTCTTTATCAAACAACACATTATTCGAAAGATAACAAAAAGTATACCACCATTTCTCCCAACCGAACCCAACCTAATGACACGGCCTTCAACGATCTGTTCCATCACTCGGCCGAGTTTCCATCATGGGTCCCTTGTCTTTACCTAAAACGAAAATAAAAACAAGTTCCCGAAGGGTCACCTACCATTCTAATACAAGCTAGAATCCATACGGTACTAATAAGACGTTTAAAAACCAATCAAGTACCTAACACACACACCTGCAAGATTCACCTGGATACAACACATATCAATTCTAAATTCATACTCAACTTCCCCATGATTACACATACAAACAACCACTGTTCTAAAAAACGGCCTGGGCGGCCGCCTAGGCGCTGGGCGGTGGTCCACCGTCCCGATTTTGCCCTGGGCGGTGGGCTGGGCGGCTAGGCGGGCTGGGCGGGCGCCTAGGCGGGCTGCGCAAGTTGTGCGAGCTAGGCGGGCTGGGCGGCCTTCTAGGCGGGCTGGGCGGCCTTCTAGGCTGACTAGGCGGCCTTTTTGGTAGCTTGGGCGGACTGTAAGAAGGCTCTAGGCTTAAATTTATACAATGATATTATAATAGAATTATTTTTTATTTATATATTCTTACCAATCACAAATAATAATCTTATATAAAAATAATCATACCAATCCGCCTAGATTCCGCCTAGGCGCTAGGCCCCAACCCACCGCCTAGCCCCCGCCTAGAGTTTTTTAGAACACTGCAAACAACACATCACCCATACACAAACAAACAAACCACACATACACACATTCGTACACATAAGTCCAAACACAACAATACAACAATCCGCTTTCCATTCCATTCCATTTCATTCCATGGCGCTTATCAACCCTACGCCCCAGGTGCCGAGGCGCGACCTCCCACCCTTCACAATTCCATCCTTCTAACCCCGGGTCAAGCCTCCTCGGGAGCACTTTCCCAAAACACAAATAACTTACTTTTGAAGGGGCACGATTCTCTGTCACATAACCATACGTAGCCGTCACTTCAACCCAGAGGACTACGCACATGGCCATGCCGAGAACGGTACCAACACAGAGAAAATATTCGAAAACTTCACATTCAATGAAAGCCCAATGAAATCCTTTTCACACATATCATACACAAGTAAACCTTTTTCATAGAACAATCACTTAGGGACTAGTTCCCCAAACCAATCCTATAAGCACAACATGAAGTCTAACAAGTATTGAATGGAAACTGTGCAAGTCGAAAACGACTTACCTTGAAGACGAATTCCCAACGCCAAGAAACCACTAATTATCCAACAACGCGAAACCCCGTTTAAGACAGATAGCCTATCTTTGCCCCACGTCTTTGATCACGACCTACAACCCACGCTCCTATATGCATATATATACCCTAATGAATAATAATAGCCTTTTAACTCTTACAAACTCTAACCCAAAATTAACAAAAAGCCAGTATGCTTTATAACTTCTCTTGTATAATTCCAAATCCTTTAAAACTTGACAAGAACATACTAAATATATAAAAGAACATTTTTCTTGTTCAAGCCTTTCTGAAAAACTGGATCAAAGGTCTCCCTAATATCATTACAAAACAAAACCCTAAATTTACTCTGAAATCTTTTACCGATTATAAATCCGATATCAAAAATACCCTTTGAGAACTAAAAATCGACTGATTTTTAAATCCAATCAATTGTAAAGCCAGATCTGGAAAAATTAATAAAATCTAAACAAACTATTAACTAATTAAAACTTACCAAATAACGACTGAACTCCAAAATCCGACCCGACGAACGAATCCCGTACCGGGCTAATACCTCTCTCTCTCTCTCTCTCTCTCTCTCTTGTCCTGTGAGAATGTACAATTGTACATAAACATGTACATATATGATAAGAAGAGTCGGTTTAATATTATTGAAAATTGCGGTTTCCATCCTCAAATCTCATTTACTACAAACTTTACCCTGAAATAATTATTAATTAATTAAAAAAATTTTAAAATATAATTTTCTAAAATTCAAAATAAAATATTAAAATATTCCCGAATATTACATTCTACCCCCCTTAAAGAAAGTTTCTTCCCGAAACTTCCCGAGTTATACGAAACGAACTCATTACGTTGCTTAGTTTTTCACACAAGTCAATAACACGTAATTCACATCATCAGAACACTACAAGCAACCATCAAACAAGTCAAGCACACAAGGTAAAGTCGAACAAAGTACACAAATAGTTACAACTACCCATAACTATAACTCTTGATCACCGCTAACTCTTATTCTCAAACGCCTCAACTAAAACTGGGTACAACTCTGGATAGATCTCACTTATTCTCGTCTCAGTCTCCCAAGTTGCCTCTTCAACTCCTCATCGGGTCCACTGAATCAACACGGGTAGTATCTCTTTATTTCGCAGCTTTTTCAACCGTCTACCTAAGATTGCTATTGGCTGTTCTTGGAAAGTATGATCTGGTTCAATCTCCAACTCTTCATAGTTGAGCCTATGACTAGGATCAGGCACATACTGCCTCAACTACGACACATGAAAAACAGAATGAACTCCTTCTAAAGTTGGTGGTAGTGCCAACTTGTAGGCTACCTCGCCTACCCTCTCGAGGATTTCAAATGGCCCGATGTACTGAGGACTCAACTTTCCTTTCACTCCAAATCTTCTAACCCCACGAGTAGGCGATACTCTCACCCAAACATGTGCTCCTACCTCGAATTCCAATGGTCGTCGCCTCTTATCTACATAAGATTTTTGACGACTCTGTGCTGTCAACATACGTTCTCGAATCAATGCCACCTTTTCAACTGTTTCTTGAATCATCTGAGGCATTCCTTCTACAACATCTGATGGATCATCCCAACATAGAGGTGTCCTACATCTCCTCCCATATAAAGCCTCATAGGGTGCCATCTGAATCGAAGAGTGCCAACTATTATTATATGCAAACTCAACTAATTCCAAGTGATCAGACCAGTTTCCTCCCCAATCGAGCACACATGATCTCAACATATCTTCTAATGTTTGAATTGTCCTCTCAGATTGGCCATCTGACTGCGGGTGGTAAGCAGTCGTGAAATGTAGCTTGGTGCCTAAAGCTTTATGCACTTTTTGCCAAAAATTGGAGGTAAACCGCCCATCACGATCAGAAACAATCATTTTGGGCACTCCATGTAATCTCACTATTTGTTTTATGAACACCTCTACTAGTTGACTCACTAGCCAAGTCTCTCTAATGGGCAGAAAACGAGTAGTCTTAGTCAGTCTGTCCACGACAACCCATATTGTATCATGTCCTCTACTAATCCGCAGTCCGGTAACAAAATCCATGGAAATGTCCGCCCACTTCCATTCTGGAACTGGAAGTGGTTCGAGCATTCCACCTGGTCTTTGGTGCTCTATTTTTACTTGCTGGCACACCTGACACTTTGCTACAAATTTCGCTACATCAGGCTTCATCCCATCCCACCAGTAATATTGCTTCAAGTCCTTGTACATCTTACTAGCTCCCGGGTGGATTGAATAAGGAGTAGCGTGAGCCTCTTGTAATATCTTTTGTCTCAACTCCTCATCTCGAGGTACACATAATCGACCATTCAATCTCAAAGTACCATCAACATGTTCTTCAAAAGCACATGCCTCCCCACGGCTCACTTTCTGCCTCAACTCTTGAATCATCAAACAAGTCTCCTGCTTAAGTCGTATTTCCTCAATTAAGGTTGGTTGACACTCTATACGGCCAAGTCTACCCTGATAACGCTGAATCTTTACCTCAATCTCATATCTTATCAGTTCTCTTTGTAACTCTGGTTGGGCGGTCAAGTGACACAACATACGCTCTTGCGGAGTTTTTCTGCTAAGAGCATCAGTAACTACATTCGCCTTTCCGGGATGATACAAGATCTCTAAACAATAATCTTTCAGTAATTCAAGCCATCTCCATTGTATCATGTTCAATTCTCTCTAAGTAAAAATGTACTTAAGGCTCTTATGGTCTGTCATCACTTTACATGTACTTCCATACAAGTAATGACGCCATATCTTTAGAGCATGAATCACTGCTGCCAACTCTAGATCATGTGTTGGATAAATCAACTCGTTTGGTTTCAACTGTCTGGAAGCATATGCAATCACCCTGTCATTCTGCATTAATACACAACCTAAGCCTACCTTTGAGGCATCACTGTAAATCACAAAGCCTTCATTCCCTTGAGGAAAAGCAAGTATTGGAGTTGAAGTCAACTTCTCCTTCAACTCATCAAAGCTCCTTTGACAAGCATCATTCCAGTCAAAACGAGTGGTCTTTTTCAGCAAGTTGGTAAGTGGTTGGGCTATTCGTGAAAACCCGTCCACAAACCTCCTGTAGTACCCTGCCAATCCTAAGAAACTCCGTACCTCCTTTACATTCTTCGAGGGTTCTCAAGCCTTCACAGCTTCAATCTTTAAGGGGTCTACCATGACTCCCTTAGCGGATACAACATGACCCAGGAAAGTAACTTCTGGTAGCCAGAACTCACATTTGGACAGTTTAGCAAACAGTCGGTGGTGTCTTAGCACTTCCAAAACTAATCTAAGATGCTTTGCATGCTCCTCAGTGCTTTGAGAATAAATCAATATATCATCAATAAAGACAACCACAAATTTATCCAAATAGTCTATAAACACCCGATTCATTAACTCCATGAACACCGCAGGTGCATTAGTCAATCCAAACGGCATTACTACAAACTCGTAGTGCCCATATCTTGTTCAAAAATCCATCTTGGGAATATCCCCTTCCCGAATCCTCAATTGATGATAGCCCGATCTGAGGTCCACCTTTCAGAACACAGTAGCCCCTTGCCACTGGTCTAACAAATCATCAATACGAGGCAAAGGGTACTTATTCTTAATAGTAACTCGATTTAGCTCCCTATAATCAATACATAAACGTAGGGAACCATCCTTCTTTCTCACAAACAATACTGGAGCTCCCCATGGTGATGCACTTGGACGTATATATCCCTTCTCTAGTAACTCCTCCAACTGAGCCTTCAGCTCTTGCATCTCCATTGGGGCCATACGGTACGGGGCTTTTGAAATTGGTCTGGTTCCTGGCTCTAATTCAATATTAAAGTCTACCTCTCGTTGAGGAGGTAGCCTTGGAAGTTCATCTGGAAAAACATCTTCAAACTCACAGACTACTGGTATATCTTGAATACACGGTCCTTTCTTGTCTCCTTCTAGAACATAACACCAATAACCCACACACCCATCATTAAGCAACTTAGCGGCTTTCACCATGCTAATCATTGATCCTGGACCCTCCTGCTCTAGATCTTTACATACATGTATTGTCCCATCATCTGCAGTCACAGTGACTGTACCCTTATGTGCATCTAATGTTGCTTTATAACGTCTCATCCAATCCATCCCCAAAATAACATCATCACTTGGCGACAACTGTATCACAATAAAGTCTGCAAACCAATCCCTACCCCAATCCTAATAGGGCAATGAAGTATTTCTCTATTTACTCTCACCTTACTACTATCGGGCAGTCCCACCATAAAGGATGTACCCTCCGAGCAAGTCAACCATAGTCTATCAACGCATGCAGAGGACACGAAAGAGTGCGTATCACCCGTATCAAAAAAGATATGCATAGGTTTAGACTTAATCCAAATCGTACCTGTGGCAGTCGGAGCATTCAAGGCATCAGGCCTTCTCATCTCAAATACCCGAGGCTGGTTGCCCCCGGTACTGCTAGCTCCCGCACCACGACCTCTACTCTGGCTTGGTGCATGTTGAGTTTGTTGGAACTGACGACGAATCCCTTGGTTCACTGACCCCAACGAAGATCCCTGTGAGGGTGTTCCAACCTTACAATATTTTTGTAAGTGGCTTGGCTTCCCACATATGAAACAATTATGAACTGGTTTCCAACACTGATTCCTCATATGACTAGTGTCTCCACAGTTGAAGCACTCCCTCAACCCTCCAGTAAACTGACTTTGTTGAGGTTGGTCTTGGCGACCTTGTGATTGAAATCCAGATCGGTTTTGTTGAGACACACCTGAACGATTATCTTTCCTAGAGTCTGATGGAGCAAACAACCTCTGCTTCTTATTTCTACTAGCTTGTACATTCAATTGTTCCGGCCCCAAGGTGGACATAGAATAATCTAAAGCAGAATCTTGAACCTCTTTCAAAGTCTTGAGTCGAAGTCCAGATACGTAAGCACGCAGTTGGGGTTGCAACCGCTTAAGAAAGGTTACAATCCGCAAATTCTCTGTAGGAGCGGCATTGGGCACCACTGCCAAACCTCGTTGAAACTTTTGGATAGTCTCACCTACGGTAATGTTCTCGGGCCCTACATCCCGAAAAGCAGTCTCACGAGCCGCTCTCACGACCTCAGGACAATAGTTATCTCGAATCCTCTCTTGAAATTCCTCAAAAGTAACATTTACCTGATGATCACGACTCAACTCCCCCTGTAACAAACTCTGAACTAGAGACATCCTTCTTTCTTCCGGTGCCTGGATAGAGTCGAGAGAAGATGCCACTTTCCTCAGCCACTGCTCAACATCAGCTTCCTGATCCCTAGTAAACTTCGGTACCCCAGTCTTCCTGAACTCCGCAAGCCACTTATCAGGAAGAGGCTCGCGATATCTCCTTCCTTGCTCAGCCATGCCATCAGCCACTACTGGCCTTGGAATACGTGGTGGTCTCCCTGACTGAACCGGTTGTGCAAAAACTGGTCTTGATGCCCTAACCTCAGCCCCTTGATAGCCAGAATTTGTTGCATTATGATTAGGCAAGAATCCAGTACCTACCAGATTTTGTAATAGCTCGGCGAGTGTAGCTCGGATAACAGCAGTCGTCTCTGGTGGTAACTCAACTGGTGGCACCTGAACTGGCCCACGTACTTCCCCATCTGCCCTATCGTTGATTCCATTAGCAAGGAGCCTGTACCCAACAACCGAAATATTTCCCCTTGGATGGTCATTCACTGCAGGTCCAACATTCTCAACAACCTCCTCTTGAGGAGGGTGTGGCTCTCCCACGGCAGGAGTCTCTTCTCTGTTTCCAACACGGCCCCTACCACGTCCTCTACCACTACCTTTCCTTCCTGCTTTAGCTGCTCCAGCTCTAGTTTGTGGAGCCATCTATAAACGGATGTTTTACTATTTAAACTATCTTTAACTGAAGTTACCAAAATAACTTACTAGTCTACATGAGGTCCTTCGGCTGATGACGACATAGTCAAGGCGTGTCATCTACCCTGTAAATGCAATATGACTACCCCAATGAAATAATTTGAAATAACTGGCCGATTTTAGTTTTAGGTTCGACCTCGAGTACACTCGTTGTTCAGTTCCATGTGCCCTTGTCGTCAACCTGGCTCTGATACCAATTTGTAACACCCCGTCTTTAAATAGGGGCGCTACTCGGTAGTAGACCTCACTAGGTACTACCTAGGCTAGTTTGACAACGGGTTCACTTGGATCTTGCAACTGGGGCACGACGAGAAAAACATGAATAAAACATCCAACCGATATTTATAAAACCCAAGTATAGAAAACATGCATGAAACCCAAAACAACATAATTTACAACACTTCCTCCAAACTTTTCATTAACATACCACTACCCTTTATTTATCAAACAACACATTATTCGAAAGATAACAAAAAGTATACCACCATTTCTCCCAACCGAACCCAACCTAATGACACGGCCTTCAACGATCTGTTCCATCACTCGGCCGAGGTTCCATCATGGGTCCCTTGTCTTTACCTGAAACTAAAATAAAAACAAGTCCTTGAAGGGTCAACTACCATTCTAATACAAGCTAGAATCCATACGGTACTAATAAGACGTTTAAAAACCAATCAAGTACTTAACACACACACCTGCAAGATTCACCTGGATACAACACATATCAATTCTAAATTCATACTCAACTTCCCCATGATTACACTTACAAACAACACATCACCCATACACAAACAAACAAACCACACATACACACATTCATACACATAAGTCCAAACACAACAATACAACAATCCGCTTTCCATTCCATTCCATTCCATTCCATGGCGCTTATCAACCCTACGCCCCAGGTGCTGAGGCGCGACCTCCCACCCTTCACAATTCCATCCTTCTAACCTCGGGTCAAGCCTCCTCGGGAGCACTTTCCCAAAACACAGATAACTTACTTTTGAAGGGGCACGGTTCTCTGTCACATAACCATACGTAGCCGTCACTTCAACCCAGAGGACTACGCACATGGCCATGCCGAGAACGGTACCAACACAGAGAAAATATTCGAAAACTTCACATTCAATGAAAGCCCAATGAAATCCTTTTCACACATATCATACACAAGTAAACCTTTTTCATAGAACAATCACTTAGGGACTAGTTCCCCAAACCAATCCTATAAGCACAACATGAAGTCTAACAAGTATTGAATGGAAACTGTGCAAGTCGAAAACGACTTACCTTGAAGACGAATTCCCAACGCCAAGAAACCACTAATTATCCAACAACGCGAAACCCCGTTTAAGACAGATAGCCTATCTTTGCCCCACGTCTTTGATCACGACCTACAACCCACGCTCCTATATGCATATATATACCCTAATGAATAATAATAGCCTTTTAACTCTTACAAACTCTAACCCTAAAATTAAAAAAAAAAGCCAGTATGCTTTATAACTTCTCTTGTATAATTCCAAATCCTTTAAAACTTGACAAGAACATACTAAATATATAAAAGAACATTTTTCTAGTTCAAACCTTTCTGAAAAACTGGATCAAATGTCTCTCTAATATCATTACAAAACAAAACCCTAAATTTACTCTGAAATCTTTTACCGATTATAAATCCGATATCAAAAATACCCTTTGAGAACTATAAATCGACTGATTTTTAAATCCAATCAATTTTAAAGCCAAATCTGGAAAAAATTAGTAAAATCTAAACAAACTATTAACTAATTAAAACTTACCAAATAACATCTGAACTCCAAAATCCGACCCGACGAACGAATCCCGCACCGGGCTAATACCCTCCTCTCTCTCTCTCTCTCTCTCTCTCTCTCTCTCTCTCTCTCTCTCTCTCTCTGCCTTCTCCTGTGAGAATGTACAATTGTATATAAACATGTACATATATGATAAGAAGAGTCGGTTTAATATTATTGAAAATTGCGGTTTCCACCCTCAAATCTCATTTACTACAAACTTTACCCTGAAATAATTATTAATTAATTTTAAGTTAAAAATTTTTTTAAAAATTATTTTCTAAAATTCAAAATAAAATATTAAAATATTCCCGAATATTACAATCTTATCGGGATATTGAATCTGAAATTGTACAGTTTTATGATAGGCTTTTTTGTTCTGATAATCCTACTGATTTTGATGAGGTTTTGGGTTGTTTATCTCCACAACTTACAAGTGAAGCTATTCTGTCCATGAAGAGTTTGCCTTCTGCTGATGAGGTCCGGTTTGCTCTGTTTCAGATGCATCCGACAAAGGCTCCTGGAATTGATGGTATGCACGCTTTATTTTTTCAGAAATTTTGGAATATTCTTGCTTCAGATATTGTTGCTTAGGTTCAGCGCTGGTGGATTGGAGATACTAATTTACGTGAGATTAATAGGATAGTTGTTACACTTATTCCTAAAATCAAGGAACCTAAGCGAATAAGTGATTACCGGCCTATCAGTCTTTGTATTATTTTATATAAACTGGCTACGAAGATGTTAGCAAATCGGATTAAGCCTTGTCTGGATGATCTTATTGATCCAATGCAAAGTGCGTTTATCCCAGGAAGATTGATCACGGATAATGACCTCATTGCTTTTGAGGCTTTTCATTGTATAAAAAATCGTCGTTGAGGTGATAATTGTTTCTTTGTCTAAAGTTAGATATGATGAAGGCCTATGATCGTGTGGAATGGCCTTTTCTCAAAGCCTTGCTACTCAAATTTGGATTTGCTGACGATGACATCCCAGATTATGAGCGGTTTAGAATCAGTGTCTCTAACTTTTAAGTATAATGGTGCATTGCATGGACATATTTCTCCGACTAGTGGATTACGTCAATGTTGTCCACTTTCGCCCTATTTATTTATTTTGTGTACGAAAGGTTTATCCTCTTTGATCCATAAGGTTGTACAAACGAAGGTTTTACATGGACTTTCGGTTAGTTGTACAGCTTTGCCGGTTTCACATCTCTTTTTTGCTGATGATAGTTTGTTGTTTGTTAAAGCAAATTTGCAAGAATGCTCGGTTATAACTGATATACTCAGTCAATACAAACGAGCATATGGACAGAAAGTGAATATGGCCAAATCAGAATTTTTTTTTAGTAGAAATGTTTCAGCTCAAAGAAGACATGAAATCTGTACATTTTTTAATGTTCGGGAGGTTGACAAGTACTCAAAATATTTGGGATTGCCCACTATTATTGGGCGTTCCAAGAAAATGGTCTTTGCTACAATCCTGGATCGAATCCGAAAAAAGGTTTCAAGATGGAAGAATAAGTTGTTATCTCAAGCAAGCAGGGAAGTGATGATCAAGTCTGTACTACATGCAATTTTGTTATATGTTATGAGTATTTTCATACTTCTTAATATGCTAATTGATGAAATCCATTCAATGTTGGCTAAATTTTGTTGGGGATCTTTTGTTGATAGTCGGAAAGTTCATTGGCGATCATGGGCCTATCTTTGTAAGTCCAAAAAGTGTGGTGGACTAGGGTTTCAGAATTTGAAGGTTTTTAATACTGCCATGCTTGCCAAGCAGGGGGTGGCGACTCCTTCAATCTCCAAATATTCTTCTCAGTAGGATGTTCCGGGAAAAGTATTACAGAGGATCAACTTTTTTGACGGCAAGATTGAGTCTCAATCCAAGTTATACTTGGTCAAGTATATGGGGTGCTAAGTCTTTGTTGCTCGAAGGTTTGGCTTGGCGTATTGGGGCCGATGCTAATGTTTCGGTATGGCGAGATAAATGGGTACCTAATGGTACTAGTAATTTTCTTCAACCGTTGTTTGTTCCGGGGGCTGATTCGACTCTACTTGTTTCAGATTTGATTAATGCTGAAAAAGGTACTTGGAATTTATCTTGCCTGAATGAGTTTTTGAATCCTTTAGATGTTAACCATATCTTAAGCCTAAAGCTTAGCCCTTTCTCTAAAGATGATATCCTCTTTTGGCCTTTTTCTTCAACTGGATTATATACTGTAAGAAGTGCTTATTGGTTAGGAATGTCAGATCTTTCACAAGGTCTGCTGTAACACCCCCTTCCTACCCTAGAGGTATTACCGCCAGTAACCCCGATTAAGACTAAACTGAAGCTACCCAAGACTTTAAACTGACTGAACAAACTAAAAACAAGGTAAATGAAACCATTTAAAACCTAACAAAATTAAGTAAAACTTTACAGCGGAAAAGAGAATAAAAGGTCTTATACAAGCCTTAACTTAAAAGGAATTAATAAATAAATAGAACAACCTTCTATTTAAACAAAATCTTCATCAAGTCTTCTTTCAGTTCTTATTTCTGAAACTCAGCTTCGCTTTGAAGTAGTTCAACCATGATCTTCACTCAAGTAGAGACATTGGAAACCTTTCTTCAAATTCTGGAGCTTCAAACATCTGAATTCGCCTCTTGAATCAACTTCCAAGAAAAACCTGATGTGTCGTAAACCAATGGTGGACACCAGCCGACCATATAAAAGAAAAGAAGATGGACGAGTTAGTCTAATGATAGACTAGCAAGAGGAGAATCTAACTTGGTTCTTATGGTTGTAATTAAACATATTGGCACCCAAATCCGATTAGACTCGGATTATGATCCAACAGTTAGCAGTCTTATAGAGAATAAGAAGGAGACTCACATAATCAAGAGAGAGAACACCACAGCTTGTGGTTCCTTTAAGAAGCATAAACAATTGTTGGGAACTCATATTAATCACATCACATTTTGAAAAGCCTCCGTCGACTAATCAGATTGACTTAATCAAAGTTTGATTAAGAATTATTCGTAACCAGGAGTAAGAATGGTTATCGAATAGACTAACCATTTGGGTACATTAATGTGCCTAACACACTTATCTTGTATTACTTTAAAAACTTTTCACAAACAAGTTGGCAACTTTTAATCGGCTCGAACTACTGCCGGTGGAACACAATACTATCGAGGTTAGAGGGCCTGTTTCATCCTTGAACAATGAATAGCATGGGTCCCAAGGATGGAGAGATTAGAGGGCATGTTTCATCCATAATCCACTACCAACACATATTGAATGGAACACAATACTATCGAGGTCAGAGGGCATATTTCATCCTTGAACAACGAATAGTACGGGTCCCAATGATGGAGAGATTAGAGGGCCTGTTTCATCCATAATCCTCTACCAACACATATTAATAAATGCACTTAGCTAGAGTGCATAGTCACCCCTCAAACGTAGAGTTGTCCATGGTCATGTCCTAAGTATTAGGGGATCAATATTGTACTGCCTAATACGAGTTTTAAAGAGATGCTTCCAAGACTAAGCTCACATCCCTGAACTAAGTTAATCCATATCAATGTCTCATCATGAGACAACTAAACATACAAGGTCACATACAACGGACCTAAATCCAGTTCTAGCGCGAAACTGAATGAATAACAATATGGTCATTATTTCTAAGAAAACAACAACCTATCATATTTTATTAATCATACAATTTGTTCCCAATGCAAATATTAAATGAGATTCAATTCCTCATTTAATAACAATAACGCAAGAGAGAATCGTCCACTTGCCTTAGAAAGCGTGCTCAACGTCCTTGGCAATTCAACAATAATCTTTATTATCCTTCTGACAAATATAACAAATGGATTTCTCAGCAACGAGCTCACAGAAACACTTCTTAGTTGTATTCTCAACTCCTACAACTTCCTAATCGATAAACGATTTAATATCCGAATATCGATATATAATAAATCCTTAGTTATCATGCTTCAAGGAGCCATCTTGGCGGAATTATAACTAATTATCCGCTTTACTTTTGAAACAAATTTCTAAACAAAAAGTGTTCCTCAGTAACAGTTCTTAAAAGTGACCAAATCTCGGATCAAACGGATTAACAACGAATCCCGAGTAATTATCCGAAGTCCTTTACCTGCCAATCGGTGTCAGAACTTGTATTCGCTATAACTGAAGATCCTGACGTCCGTTTCACGAGCAGTTTGAACCTGTGGGACCGTATCAACGTCAAGATTATAAAAACCATAAATTTAATTATCAAAGCGGAACAGAAAGGCCCTTACGGTGGCTCCGCAATTAACCCGCTAATTAATTTCGATCGTATATACCTTCACTCGAGCCCATGGTTCGATTGGCTCGATAGTGGCTCGATCCCCGAGCCCAAGGGTGGTTGGGAGTTTCCCGGCGGTGTCCCTTGCGGTGGGTGGTGGTTGGATAAGCTACCGATCGCCGGCGACGTCGCTTGGCGAGGCAAGAAGCTAGCCGGCGGCATGGAATTCTTCCTCCCGAGCCAGCGTTCCGTCCTTAATCTTTCATGGTTCTGGCTCCAGCAGCAGCAGCGACACCGCAAGGAAAAATATGAGGTGAAGGTGAAGATGGAGGTGGAGGAGGAGGTGAGGTGGTGGTAGGGATAGCGGAGGAGAAGAAGACGCCGACGGTGAAGGAGGTTCGCCGAGTTTGTCGTTCTCGGCCTTCGATCTCTTTCTCCCTTCCTTTCTCACCAACTTGACATACATATCCAAATAAATAATCGGCTTTTCCTTCCATGCTAAGAAATTGAAAGTCGTCCTAATAGAATTTCTCGTCTCGGAACGGTATTCGCGTTAAAGCGGTAAAATTATGTACCTCGGATGGAAAAACTTACTAAATACAAAACGTCCCGTAAATTATGTATACCAATAAAACCAATTTTTCATGATTTTATCTTGCTACCTTCAATTTTTAGGGCTTCTGTTTCGTATTTTAAATCCTTTACAGTACATAATTAAAAAGACGGCTTATCCAATAAATATTATTTTTCCACTGAAAAATCCTTGAATTCATACCGATCCATAAAATCATTTCTTTGTGATTTTAGGATATCACCAAGAATTTTCTAGGGTTTAATCTCTAACAAAAATATTGGATTAAGCGTTAAAACAGACAAAATAGGTTAAAAGGATATCCGAGAAAAATTCAAAAATATCCTAAAAATCGCAGTTATTACATCTGCATACTTCCCTTGATTCACCTATTTGACCTATGATTTGGAATCTTAATGTTCCTCCCAAACTAAAAACCTTTGCTTGGAAATTAATGTCTCGCTCTTTGAGTACTAAATCTGCTTTGCATCAATGTCATATTAGTGGAACATCAATGTGTGATCTCTGTACTTCTGATTCTGAAACAGTGTGGCATATGATTTTTGAATGCCCACATGCTCGTCCTTTGTGGGATCGATCTACATTGCTTTCTGGATTTTTATCAAGGCCGCCATCTTCTTTGCAAGAAGTTGTGATTAACATTGTTAAATCTCATGGTATATCTGGTGTGGAGGAATTTGTCCTTACAGCTTGGGTCTGCTGGACTGCACGTAATCTGGGGGTATTTCAAGCCAAGTTGCATCAGGGAGCAAGGATTTTCGTCGGTTTTAGTAATATGGTACGTCCATGAGTATAAGGCTGATGCTGCTGATACATTTGCACCGCAAAATCCACCAATATCTCGTCCTTTGAATTGACAACCACCACCGCTTGGAGTTGTGAAAATTAATTATGATGTTGCAAGTTTAGGAGATGACGATACTGGCTTGGGCGTGGTGTTGAGGGATTCTGCAAGCGTTGTTCTAACATCGGCCGTACGCCGTTACTCGCACTCAATGCCGGTTCTTGTTGCTGAAGCTTATGCAATGTTTTTTGGTCTCCAATTGGCTAAATCACTTGGGTTTTCTTCAATTATATCGGAATTTGACTCTCGTAGTTTAATTTTGGGAATTACTAGAAAAATTCCTAATTTGTCTTATTATGGGGCAGTTCTTGACGATATTAGATTTCTATTATAATCTTTTATTTCTAGTTCATGTGTCTATGTAAGTTGTCATGGAAATGTTGTAGCTGACTATGAACAAGTTTTTGGTTCTAATTCTCCGTCGGATATTTTAGCTCTGGCGGAATTAGATCTATAATATATTCACAACTTTTTCTCTAAAAAAAAAGCTATTAACGCGAATAGTGGACGGTTGTGATAATATGCGCGTTGCGCTTTGTTTTAACTAACAATTATTTGCATTATGCGTGGATTTTATTAAAAATTTACTAAAATTTTATAAAAATGTATAGTATCATCTTTCGTACGAATTTCTAAATATATATTGTCATATCTTAATTAAACATCATTAAGTAGTGAAAATATTAATATAATAACTAATATATAAATTTAAACAAATATATAAATCAACCGTAAATAAAATATCATTTTTTAGCATCGAAACTATATCATTTTGGATATTGATTTCTTATTGGCATATCCTAATTAAGCATCTTTAATGAGTAAAAATATTACTATAATAAAGTATATAAAGTTGAAATATATATATAATATTAAAATTGAATAATATTATTGTTCATATAATCAAATAATAATTAATTTGGTTTATTTTGGCCTAGATTTGGTACCTAAGATGTGTTGTTTTGTAATTTTATTATTAACTAGTTGAAGCCCCGTATTATGTACGAGTTATAATATTATAATTTTAAATATTTTATATTTTATTGGGAGAATCTAAATAAAATTATATAATAAATAAAAATGACAAATTTTCCATAAGCCTCCTATTTATTCTAATTTTATATATATAGAAAATATCAACCTATTGATAGAAAATTATATAAGTATGTTATGTATTTTGAGTTTGGTTCAAATGAAACCAACCTTTAATATGAAACGGAAGGAGAGACGTCATCCCTTTGATGACATGATCCAATGGCTCGGATTACTCCTGTTTTTTCTTTAAAAATAAAAAAAATCAACACGGTGGTATTTTTGTAAATAAAACCAACTTTTTACCCTTAACTTAAAATACCAAAAAAAGCCCCAAACTCTCGTAACCAAACACTCCCATGCGACTCCCACGACGCCCCAAAGGCTCCTGACAATCCCAAACACTCCCAAACGCTCCCAACGATCAGACTCACCTTCGATCGCCCTCACATTGATCGCTCTCACCTTCGATCACTTCCAACTTTATCGTTTCGAGATGCCTCCAAAAAGAAATCCAAAAGGTAATTCATAAACCCTAATTTTCGATTCCATGAGTGTTGTTTGTGAGAGTTTGCTTAGTTTTATTTGTTGAATCTAGGTTTCTGTAGTCTGAAGATTGTGTTTGATGCAGTTGTAATGTTTTCTTTGTTCAGTGTTTTTGTATTTGCTAGCAAAGTCTGTAACGTCGAACGAAGGTTTAAGATATTTTAGTTTATTGTGATTGTTCAATTAGCGTGACTAACAGATACCGCCACCGATCGAATTTCAGTTTCAGATAGGGTTTACTTTCATGGTTTCCCCTACTGAGATATGGACGGGGGCACAAGGATCTAAAGTGTAGTTATATACTCTGTTGGATCGTTCATATGCGTGAACCTGCAATAACCAAGAATAATGAAATTCATTATCAATTTTAAGGCCTAGACTATCATTTGCCATTGTTTATACACACGAGAAATAGGTCTCACTCAGAGGAAGTGAAAAGCATGAAAATAGTTCAAACATTAACCACCATTACTATGCCCTAATGCCTAATGTATTTCTAATCATTTTCGGAATAAGAGATTCAAGTGCATTTAAAAGTTTCAAAAGTGCATTGTGACATAAGAAAACTGCATTGATAAATGACATAAGAAAAGTGCATCATCTGATGGAAAAACTGCATTGAAAAGTTTCAAAAGTGCATTCAAAAATGTCAAAAGTGCATTGTGACATAAAAAAAGTGCATTGATAAAGGACATAAGAAAAGTGCATCATCTGATGGAAAAACTACATTGAAAAGTTTCAAAAGTGCATTGTGACATAAGAAAAGTGCATTGATAAATGACATAAGAAGACATTCTTTACAATAAGTACATTCAAATTCATTTTTGAAAAGTTTCAAAAGTGCATTGTAAGATATATAAAGTGCATTAGTAAAGTAGAAAAAATGCATTACTAAATATATAGTAGAAGTGCTTTTGCATAGTAGTTAAAGTGCAATATTTAAAATAAAAGTGCATTCTAAATTTTTCAAGTGCATCCAAAATAGCAGTAGTGCGTTGTACACTAACAAAAGTGCATTCCTAAATGCATATAATGCATTCTCAATAGATATAAATGTGCATTCAAATTAAAGTGCATTATGAAGTGAAAAAAGTGCACTCAAGAATATAAAAGTGCATTCCTAACAAATAGAAAGTCTCATTCCAAAATTGTTTAATTGCATTCAGTATAAAAGTGAATTGAAAAGTTCCAAAGGTGCATTGTAACATAAGAAAAGTGCATTGATAAATGACATAAGAAGACATTCAAATTTATTCAAATTCATAAGAAGACATTCTTAATCTAAGAAAAGCTTATTAGCTCAAATGGAAGAGCAATGTCACTTATGCACAGAGATGTGGGTTTGAATCCCATATAAGCTAATTTGATCATGATCTTCTTTGAAAAATAGTGGTTAATTAGTTATTTGTCGCACACGATAAAATATAACCTCTTTTAGTACCTAGCTAGTTAGGTTAGGAATAAATGCGTTAAGAATTTATTTTTGTAAGATTTCATATTAGCCCATGTACGAATCGAACCTACATCTTTGTGCACAAAGCACACCGCTCTACCATTTGAGCTAATAGGCTACTTGTACTAAAACAAAAGTGCACACAATGATATAAAATGCATAACTTTTGTAGAAGTCCATAGCTTCATCCAAAGTGGTGAAAATTTGACATTTATATGAAAAGTGCATTGCAAAACAGCAAAACTGCTAACTAAATCAGTGAAGATCAATAAAAGTGCATTGTAAAAATATTAAAGTGCAGTACATAATAGGAAAAGTGCATTACAAAACTGCTAACTAAATCATTGAAAAGTGTATTACAAAAAGATATAAAAGTGGTATTAAGTAGAAAAAGTGCACTACACAAATATAAAAAGTGCATTATTAACTGTGAAAAGTGCAGCAAAAAGATGTTAATTGAAATACACGATCATTTGGTTCATATCCACCTTGAAGTCTAATGTCATAACCCTTACTACCAAAATCACAATGTAATTACCTATCATATTTTTGTATTATGAGGCTGATTATAACGTATAAACTATGTTCTCTAATAACAAATGAAATTAGATATACGATCGAATATATGTTCTCTAAACGCAAATGAAAAGTCCATTGTTAAGTATGAAAAGTGCACTAGTAAGTATGAAAAGGGCATTATTAAGTCCGAAAAGTGCACCACACGGGAAGCATCATCCTCCCCTTCGGCCGCATGGGCGACCTCATCACTCGTCTGGTCTCAAATATCAACCACGACATGAGAAGCATAGCTCGCAATTATATCCATGATATACGGGCCACCATCAAAGACTGTAGCAGGAGCAGCAGGATTCCATGCATTCATAGAGTTGCGAGTGCGATCATCGACGGCACGCCCGTCGAATTGTGTGAGATTCACCTTTTTTGGAGGCAAGTGTTATGGGAAGGCGTTCCCGATGTGTATACTACGGAGGATTCCACAACCTCTTTGGACATTGAGGACATCAAATGGTGTGATATGGTCAAAAGAAAAACAGGGGTGAATTGAGCCGAGAGCAAGTGTCCAACATCAATTCACACTTTGATGAAATGTTGTCCCTGAGCGGATCAAAGATTACCGAGCCATCAACCAAACCGGATAAAGGAAGACCTAAGGGCACCACCAAGTACCCCAAGAGGGATGTAACACACCTTGAGCACAAGATGGCTCAGTGGGGAAAGGTGAACGACAAGGTTTTGAATATTAACGAAGACACGACGTCTACGGAAAAACCGTGTGTAAGGAAGAAGATCGACGCCCTCTTGGATGGCGAATACGTCTCGTGGCAATGGCACCTCCATAGTAGCCGACCTCGGGTCCAGTCTCGGATGGGAGTGAGGCAAAAACCAATCGAGGTAGTCGGGGGCCACCTCCCAGCCCTCAACCACCGGTACACGACCGTCAAGGCTGATGAGGTGCTCATGTCGTCGAGGCCAATGACGGAACTCATCGTTGAAGAAGACCTCGTACTTCTTAATCCCCTTCGCTCGGTGGAAAGTCGTGGGCGTGATGCAAGGAAGTGGGATGTCCTGCACAAAGCCCATTTGTCGAACCAATTGACCGGGCATGTATGCCTCCTCGATGTCTCCACACTGGAGCACACCTCGATACAAGGTCATCTGATGCTTGTCGTCGAGCTCCAATTGTGGCTTCCACGGCATAAAGACAACCTACAATTATATTAGAACGTTGCACTATAAGATTTAAAACGAAGGTAGAAGAAAAAAAGTCAAAAATTTACCTGGCCCAGCGTAAGACCATCCAAGATCAGCCGAAGCTCCAAGAGTCGTGCCTTGTCCCTGCTAACCCTGTCTCTATGCTCACGTGCGGCATCTCTCGGATCAGCCAAAGTCGTCGTATCCTGTGCTGCGTGGCCGGAGAACATCGGGAAGTAGTGCCAAATCCAAGTCTGAGATAAAACGCAACTATAAATGATGACACAAAATTCAAGTATGAAAATATAAAAAATGATGGCACAAAATTCAAGTATGAAAATATAAAAAAATGATGGCACAAAATTTAAGAGTCGAGCACAAAAGTGGATAAGTAGGCACTCGCATGCGATTGACGCGGCCTTGCTACAAGACGCCGCACCTAACTCCCAGAAGATATGGGCTAGAACCGCAGCCCCCACGCATAACAACTCGCGCCGACCGGGTACCGAACGTACTGGAGGATCCAATCTCTCATCTTGTTCGTCGATTTGTCGACGAACAGGGTGGACCCCAAAAGAACGAAGAGAAAGATGGAGGCCAACTGGTCCGTGGATCCGGGCTCGAGCAGTCTCTGAAAAAAAGCCATCGTGATGCACATTCTCTTTGTCGTTAACCCCGTGCTCCACCCACCCAATAATCTCCTTCACATCTATACTATCGGTAACCCTTCGCAGTGTCTAGGCGTCCTCAAAGTCAATGCCAAAGATGTGACACCCTTACACCCTATGACGTATACTTAGTAATAACTTAATTCTTATATCAACAGATAATTCACATATAACAACTATCCACATAAGCAAAAAGCAAAAAGTAACAACCATAAAAGGTTGCACACCCACACACACATATAGGTAGTTACTTCTTATGCTAATACATCTATTACTCTAACTTCTATTACAACACATGTATGTCTATGATGCAAAATGAGGAGGAGAAGGTTGCATTGAGTTTCAGCCGGCCGACCTGTATGAATGTAACCTCTAAAAGAGACACACGTCAGAAAGAACTAGCTGAACCCGAAAAATTATTTTGCGATTTACGTGAGTCGCATACTCAGTGAATATAAACCATCATCAATTATCTCACACAGAGTCAAACATTTAGTCCATGTACATATACAAACATGTTATACATATGTCAAATAGGAAATTACTATGCAAATGCAAATGCTGATGTATCTGATTCATTATTCTGTGAACTTGTCAAGTCTGAATCTGCCCCGGGTTTCCATTACCAACTCTTTTCCATTACCAACTTTTCCTTTCCTTTCTTTTCTTTTCTCCATATACCAACATTTTTTTCTATTCCATTACCGACTTAGGCATCTTAGGCCTCATTTTCTCATATACCATCTCTTAGGCATCTTAGGCCTCATGTATGACCCGTAGGTCCTGTAATACAAATTCAGGGCGAGACAGTCACAGGTCCTTTTAATCTCATTGCAATATGCTATGAAATCAAATGCATCATGCAACCATATATCATATGCCATCTGTTAACATACTTTCTGTGCAAACAACTCTGGAAATTTCAGAGCTATCATATAAAACACATATATCCATATAATCCATATAACACATATATCCATATAGCTCATATAGCACATATATACATAAAGCACATATATCCATATAGCTCATATATCCGTATGACACATATAGCACATATGGTTGAATCTTCGGTCTATACTCACCTGTTTAAGGCAGATACTATATCTCTTTCCTTTCTCTTTGACCACGATCTATTACTTGGGCTCCTATATATAACCCAATGCAAATTAGGCTATTTAATCTTACAAACTCTAACCCCAAATGTAATAAAATGTCAGTATGCATTATAATTTCTTGTGCATAATTCCAAATCCTTTAAAACTTGACAACAATAAACTATATATATAGAAGAACATTTTTCTAGTTCAAACCTTTCTGTAAAACTTGATCAAGGGTCTCCAAAAATCATTACAAAACGAAACCCTAAAATTTACTCTGAAATCTTTTACCAAATATAAATTCGATATCGTAAACACCCTTTGAGAACTATAAATCCACTGATTTCTCAATCAAAAGCAACTGTAGATCTAGATCTGAAAAATTAGGAAAATCTAGATAAACCATTAACTAATTAAAAACTTACCAAATCACGCTTGTAGTTCGGGATTAAAACCCGATAGAAGAAATCTTATACCAGATCCAACAACAAAAATTAAAACCAACAACGATTTTCTTCTTTTTCTCTTTCAAACTTCTGTGATCTCTTTCTCTCTTATTTTTATTCTTGTTTGAAGATTCTTAATGATAAAGATATGAAGAACATAATCATATATATCGAACGAGCAAGTCCGTAAAATTTAAAATAAATTTCACTTTTCACCCTGAAATCTAATTTACTACAAACTTTACCCTGAAATAATTATTAATTAATTTTTACTTAAAAACTTTATAAAATATAATAAATTTAATTAGAAAATAAATATTACTTTTAAAAACTCACTATATATCATGCCAATATGCTATGCATATACTCTTAATCTTATATGAATGCAGAATGGCGTATGCACTTTGGTCAGGGATGTTACAAAAGACCTCAACTACCATATGAGTCCATGAGGCGGCGCTCGCCACACCCGCCACACCAAGACCGTCGATCGGCAAGGATAAAATCTCCATGACGTCTTGAAGCGTAATAGAAATCTCCTCCCAACTGAAGTGGAATGAGTTGGTCTTCGGATGCCAACGCTCCACAAATGCCAAGGTCGTCGTCTGCACCACATGGGAAGCATCATCCTCCCCTTCGGCCGCACGAGCGACCTCATCACTCGTCTGGTCTCAAATATCAACCGCGACGTGAGAAGCGTAGCTCGCAAGTATATCCATGATATCCGGGCCCCCACCAAAGACTGTAGCAGGAGCAGTGGGATTTGGTGCGTTCTCGGGCTCCGCATCACGAGGAGGAACCTCAGCCTATGATGCTGCATTGGGTACCTCGTCGATCCCGACGGTGGCAGGAGCAGGGGGTGCGAACCTGTATCCGCGGTCGGATTCGGTGTCGGATCTGAGGTCAGCGTCGTAGTAGCAACAAGATCTACTGTGGCGGTCAGGGCGGGCGTCGACGCGCTCTCCTGAACCATCGCGTCAAACTCCTCCATCAAGTCCGTACCGGTAGGCTGGGCGTCGAACTCGCGCTCCTTCCTCTCAATCCGGCCGCCAAGGCTACTTGCACGGCCTAAATTCATAGACGCAATTTAATTTTACTATTTTTTCAAATTCTTTTTGTAATAAAGTTTTAAACAACTTTGTAAGATATTGATTTAATTTTACTATTTTTTCGAATTCTATTATGCTTAGGCTAGAGAAACCGTCCAATTATTATAATTATCTAATGATTTTTCAATTCCAGTTATTGTAAGATATTGATTTTTTAAACAATTTCATTTCTATTTTTAATAGAAATTATCCAATGCTTTTTTAAACAAAATCGACTCCGCATTCGAATCCGGTTTTAACTAATATTTTTAACGAGACCTAATTTCTTTAATTACTCTAAAAGATTTCTTGTTATTAGGTAAAGTATACACAATTTATTATAATCATAACTATACACAAATTCGAATTGTGAACAATTACATAAAATAATTATTATCAATTCCTAATTGAACAATATAAAATCCACAATATAAAATACTAATCGCTAAAATTAAACTATTTCTTGAATCATTTTGACCTAATTTATGCCTAGTTATATGAACTAATAAATTATTATAAATTGCATAAACTAAATTACATAAACTAATTTTGACATTTAAACAATTTTTAATTGAACAATACTAACCGCTAAAATATAAAATAAATGTTTAATAATACGAAATTAAACAATAAAATAGAAAACATACCGATAGCGACGGTCCAACTCTTCCTCCCGACGTGCCCGTAATCTGCGTCGGAGTAGCCGAAAGGACCGCACCGCTTGATCCAGATCAAACGGGCCCCACCGCCACCTGGGAAATGGACCCAACTGTTGCAATCACAGCCTCCACCGGCGGACCTGTAGCTCGCCGCCCACCGGCCGCTCGCCCGGCTCCATGACCGGCCGCTCACCCGACTCCACGCCCGACCGCAATGCCCGCTCCGTCCACACCCTCGCACCGCCCGCTTGCCCATCTCCTCTACCTGCCGGATCTTGCACATGAAGATCGGCACCCCTTCCGGTCTGATTTCCGGCACTTGTGCCGCCTGGAACACCTCCGATGGGATAGCCACCCGTCCCACCAATTTTATCCCCTTTTCCTTTATTTCCTCTAACCATTTTGAAGATTATGCCGGAATCTCGTTCTCGTTCGCTCGACATGATAAAAACTTAGGTCGAAGAAAATGAATGACGACGCGGCAGAGCGTTGTTTAACGCTAATGAAACCCTATGTTTCACGGCACCATGTGCCGTGACAAATTGTACTGGGCCAGCCCAAATGCAAACGCGATTTAGCCCTTGTGTGCCTAATTTAACGGCATGCTTTGCCGTGAGTTTACTGCATTCCACACTGTAAAATTTGATGGGCCGGCCCAAATGCCAATTTTCAGCCCAGTCCATTTTGTTGTATAGAATTTGCATTTCATGCTTCTTATTGACGTGATATAACACATTTTTATGATGTAATATTTAAACGCTACGCAAGAAATTTAAAACGAGATTAGAATATCTTATTTTACTATATTGTTAGGTTACGGCATGGTATAGTTTGAAAATGTTACGCTTCGATATACCATGATTCAATAAGTTAAAAAATAATGTGCAAAAAGGCATAGCCCTAGATAAGGGATGACTAGTTTTTTTTCAATAAAATTTTCCCAAGGATCACACCCCATTTCCTGATTAAAAAAAAAAGGACAATATCGTTTTAAATTTCACCACAGTTCACCGGAAATATAATAATCAGCTCCTGAGAAGCAATTTTTCCTGATACCCTAAGCAAAATAATCAGTCCTGAAGCACATGATGCAAGGAGAGTGCAACACTGCACCGTGCTCAAACAAGTAAAGTAAACACATGATATCTTCCACGGCCTATCTTCCACAATTTCCTTTCCTTTTCTTTTTTTTTGTAAGAAAAAGTGAGACGCTCTTTTCCAGTTCTACCGCCAAAATTTGGCGCTACATGTTTCAAAATTTTCATCTCTAATTTTCATGAAACCCTAAGCAAAATTTGAAACTTCAGAACACCGGAAAAATCTCATTCTTCTTCCTCTCCTCTTAGATCTTATCTCCGCACAAGTTTCACTTGGAGCTCCAATTCGCTCCCAATCTATGTCAGCTCATCAATTTCAGGAATCGTCTTTTCCTCTTTAACAGTTTAACCCCTCCCTTTCTCCGTTCTGACTTTCATACAACCTTTCGCTGTAAAATAGGGCGAAGCAGTAACCCTAATTTCTATCCAAAGCCATTGACGAGCTAATTGGCCATGGTAAGGGAGCAGCGCGTAGAATCCTTTTACGCCAAGCTGCGTGAATCCGCTTTAAGGGATTCAAGCTCAGGGGAATCTGATTATTCTCTCGGAGCTTCCTCCTCCTCTCCATTGCTAATTTTCCCTTCCACCTCTGATGTCGACGCTCTCTGTGCCCTGAGAATCGTCTTCCACATCCTCGAATCCGATTCAATCCAATATGCTTGTTACCCGGTCTCCTCCTTCAACGAGATCCAAAAATACATCGGGCCGGATTCGGGCCTGAGCTCGGATTCGCCCCTGACGATGCTGCTGATAAATTGGGGGTGCCATAGGGATCTGCGAAAGCTGCTGAATTTAGGGCCGCTGGTGAGGGTTTTTGTAATTGACAGCCACCGTCCGATCCATTTGCACAATCTGAGCGAAGGCAATGACCAGGTGGTTGTCCTCTACACCCTGGACGATGAGCACCAGGCAGATCTTTCCTATGATTTTGACGTTACTGCCTTGTCTAGCGCGTGTGATATAAACAGTGACTGTGAAGGCGGGGAGGAAGATGAGGACAGTGAGGATGAAAATGAGAGTGACAGTGGAAGTGATGGAGAAGGGGAAGGCTCTGGTGACGGGTTTGAGAGAAAGAAGAGGAGGGTCTCTGATGAGGGGGACACTGACCCGGTTCAACTGTTCCGAAAGCTGAAGAAGAAGTACTACCATTCAGGTACTTTCCATGGCAAACCCTCTGGCTGTTTGTTGTATGATTTGTCTCATTCTCTGAGGAAGAACACGAATGAGCAGCTTTGGCTAGCTTGTGTCTCGTTAACCGACCAATTCGTCCATGAGAGGCTCACTAATGAGAGATATCAAGCTGGGGTCATGGAGCTTGAGCAGCATATAAACAGTCTGGGGAATCTGGATGCCATTACTTCAGTTACTTTGAAGGATGGGACCCAGATTCGAGCCCCTGAGTCTTCAAGGATTGCTTATGAAGAGGAGCCTAGATTAATGTTGTTGAGGGAGTGGAACCTGTTTGATTCTATGCAGTGCTCCTCTTATATTGCCACAAAGTTGAAGACTTGGAGTGACAATGGTCTGAAGACACTGCAGCTTTTGCTAGCACGGATGGGCTTTGCCCTTGTTGATTGTCAGCAGAAGTTTCAATACATGAGCCTGGATGTGAAGATGAAAATGAAAGACGAGTTTGAGAAGTTTTTGCCTGAGTATGGGCTCACTGAGTTCTATTACAGGAGCTTCTTGAGGCTTCATGGGTATCAGTCAAGAGTTTCTGCTGCTGATGTTGTGTATGGTGTGACTGCGCTGTTGGAATCATTTGTTAAATTTGATGGCACGTGTGCTTCAAGACAGTTTGGAATAGCGTACGATGCTCTGTCCTTGAAAAATTTGGACAAATTGAGGACCGGTATGCAGAACGCCATTAAGGTGCAAAGGGCAATTCTTAGACAAGGAAGCACTGCTGTAACAAAGAAGGGTTCACTAAGGGGTGGAAGAAAGTTCCGTTGGGTGAGGCTTGAAGATTCAGCAGATGCCAAGCTCCTCGGGTACCCTCAAGCATTGACAAAATTCTGCTATTTTGTAATGGATGCATTGAGAGAAAGAGGCCTGAAAATGAAGCCTCTGCTTTGTGCTTGCTTAGCACAGGAGCAAGACAAGGTTTTGATTGTTGGAGTAACTGGGAAGCCGCGTTTGGGAGCAGTGCAAGGAAATGCATTTGGTTTAGCTTTCAAAAGTGCAGCTGAGGAAACTGCGGCTGATTTTTTCCATGAGCTCTTTGAATCATCCTGGATAATCTTGGATAAAGTAGCTGTTAATTCATTCATGGTCAGGTTAACAGAGAAGCTATAGTTCAAGGTGCTAAACTTCAACCCAGCTTTTAAAATACCTAGTTATAGAAGCCAGCCTCTTTTATAGTTTTATGTGCTGTATGTTTTTTTTACCATGTATGCATCGCCTGTATCTGAACTCTTTGTCATTTGTATGAATAATCCATTTTCATGTTTGTTTCGTGGAAGTAAAGACTGATTTTATTACGGATTTCAGCTGACCAGGAGTAAAAAACATCAGCATATAATTCCTTCTATTCTTGTGGTACCTGTTTTGAATTCTGATGCTATTCATTTTTATGCTATTCATGTGTCTTTGTCTTTTTGATAGGGTGGTAATTGGTAAGATAAATATCTGATAACAAAAGCCTTATAATTGACCATATATGTATATGCAGCAGATCATAGAGCCTAAACTGTGATAAGGTATATATGTATGCGAGCTCTAGTTAGTGCCTTGGAAGCTGAGCCTGTAACATTTTGTTTTCATGTAAATTTGTATTATCTGCAGAATATGGTCGATTGTAAAGGTTTCAGTTTAAGCCCAGGAAAACTGCTGGTTGTATTCTTTAATACATGCTTGATTTATATAAAATCGAAGGAGTTACAGTTCTAAACCTAGAATGCATTCCAGCTCCCAAATGTTATAGATTTTCGCTGTAATGCCATTACTTAAATTGCATATGAAATGACATTTGAACTGGGCAATAAGTTGTTTTAACTTTCATAGGGTTACGGTATTGCATCTTACTTTTGGATTTATTTGTTTTGTGAAACTGAAAGCAAGATCATCAGAAGAATGTGGTTCATTTCCTCTTTTTAGAGGTAAATTTTTTTAAGTGTTTTACTGAATCATTTTTAATATCTACTGTTACATACTTGCAGAATTCAAAGTGTGTTAGGCCCTACCAAAGGCACATTGTCGAGGAAGCAATTTTATCTGATGCAGCCTTATTTTAGAAGTAGAGTTTGACTGCAAATGGATGCAAGTGAAGCTGTCTCGTCTGAAAGAAGGGAAAGGTGATATTATTTTAGGAGGATATATGTGATTTCACTGATGAGAGTCAATCATGTGTATATGCAGAGTAGAAGAGAGGCGAGTGTTGTAGCGTTTTAGGATGTCTAAGAAGTAAGAAATTATTATTAGTTATGAACTCTTGTTCCTTTGCCTTGTAATAATCTCAACTCTTTGTTATTGTTAATCTGTCCAAAAATATGAAAAATACAATGTCGGGTGCTTTTCAACATGAGGATTTGGTGCAGGAAAAGCAAACAACAGACGTGCATTTCCAAGATTAAAATCTATGGATTTTCTTGCTCCCAGTAGCCAGTAGGAAAGTCAAAATAAACTCATATAAAAATGAAGCTATGATAGTCACAATTGACAAACAAAGCCTTATATTCTTTTCTTTTTTCCAACTTTTCGCTTCAATGCTGTAATTCTGTTGAATTTAGTCATGATGTAGTGCTGTCACTGCTGTGTACTATGTTTACATACCATTATTGTTGTTGTTGTTGTTGTTACGGAAAATGGAAACACGGAAACTCATTTTTAGTGTAAAATTATGAAAATGTTACGTTTTCCCATACCCTTTTTGTTTCTCGTTCCCGTTCCCTTTTCCGTGTAACATAGATTATTATTTCACTGAAACAATTATCCTGCTACCAAAATAAGTAAAATAAAACATTAAAGTGGAAATTTTATGTTCAGCTCCGCCAAGCTTTGATAAGCACGGAGCCTAAAGCTAGTTTCATTTTGGGGCATTCCTTATGGTAGAACTTAAGCTTTCATTTGATGCAAACATGGAACTCCTCAACCATCCATTCTTCTCTTCATACCAATAGTATATATAATCACTCACTAATTAATGCTTTATCATGACAATTCTGATGTTGTGTAACCGAAAGGTTTACAAGTACAACTACAGATATCTAAAATAATAAATTAGAAACTTGTATAAAATATCCATGACTAGATTTGTGCAAGATAGGCTCAACCCAGAACTCCATCGTTCAGTAGTCAGTAACAAAATGATGGATTACTCTACGAAGATGGTATTATAGCTGTTCAGGCATCATGTTCGCGGCTAGAAGGACATGATTCTATCCCAATTGGCACCGGGCAAATGCTATGTCGTTACAGATTACTTGTGTTCATGCTTTTGCCAAATTCTCAGCAGAAACGAGTCCTTGTAACAAGGTCAAGAGGATACTGACACTGGTATGAAACAACAAATAATACGTTTCATATCCGTCCAACTTGCTCTAATCGGCAACAGTTCAAATCCTCAGGACATGACTCAGTTGCTTGTTTCTTCATCACCTGACAGTAGCCTATGAGTGCGGGTGATGCGGATCTGGGGTCCACATAGCCATTTCTATTAGTAAGCAATCCGCGAAAAGGATTCATGAAAAAAAACTCTAATATTGCATTTCAACATACAAACACGGACACAAAAGCAGGGACCTTGTGCATAAATCAGTTTGACAGGACAGCCTACAGCCAAATCAAGACACATTTTTTTACCAAAATTTTCTGGTCTTTGAGCACCTACATCAATGAACCGGACAATCCAATTCTCAAGAACTCCACACATATATTTGGTGCAATAAAATTCGAATAAAGAACCCTAAGTATTCCTGGGCTCTCCATAACCCCTTTGTTCCCCAATTTCAATGGGAAAAATTCACAGCACCAATGCCAAATTAAGACGGCCTTATATAAGTACAGCACCGATAATTTTACCTACATCTTGAGGTAATTTACTAAGAATTGTTTTACTTTTTAGTAACACAACATCTTCAAGTTCATTATTTTCCCCCTTTTGGTATCATTGATCAAATACCCTCGAGTCCACACTATCAACCATGTTTAAGGAATTAAACTATAGAAGTCTATTGCATCTACTAACTGAAATTAAAGTCAGAGACTTCACACTAACACGGCAGACAAATAAGCTACATACACTTCATTCTCATAAATGAAGGAGCTGGATTTTCAGCTATCATAGAATGAAGTATGTCCTCAGCCACAAGGCAAACAGTGTAAAGCATAATCAAATGAAACAGAAGAAAACAAAATTACCTGTGCAAACGCAAGAATAGCTCGTAATATTCTAGCATAATCTGTTCCCAACATTTGAATGACAACTTCTGCCAGAAATGTGCCCCATAACCTGAGAACACCACACAAAATGAAAATTTAGGTTCATATATCAACTCTTAAGATACAAAACAAGCCGTCTCACAATAACAAAATAATTGACCAAAATACTTCATCAAGGATTTGAAGAAAGATTAAATCGGTATTGTGGGCCATGAAGACTAGATAGAAAATCGATAGACAAAAGTGGTTTTCGAAAAATGGAAAACAGAGGGGAGAAATTAAAGTGGGTTTAATTTGAAGGAAAAGGTTAGAAGCATGTACAATCAAACAATTGAAAACCACAAAATTTTATCTTGGTGCCAAAAGGTATTTACAAAAATAGTTTTAAAACTTACTAAATATGTACATATACTGTTCTCAAATTTCCATGTTACATCATTCAGTAACATTGTGTATAATTTATATCTTTGAATATGGCACATATCAGAGTCATATCACAATATTTAGAATATATCTAAATGAAAGATTTTCAAATATCAAAAAATGTCCCTCAAAGGCAATCTGCACGAGCCAGGGCTCTTCCCCAGCTAAAATCATTCTTTTGATATCAAACCAAAATGTCAAAAGTGGCATACATTGGGCCAACAAAAGTCATCAAGCTACGGAGGCCAACATATCCAGATGCAGCTCTTGCAAAACCCTGGACATGAATGACATAAGAATTTAGTAGGATATTACAACTCAAAAAGATCACGAGTTTTATGACATTGTGGAACTAAATTAGATGACCAAAGTTCACTTCTGAACTAGAACTTTTTGTTCACCAGTATAGTTCTTATTCATATTCTCTCTTTTCTAAGTACATGGATCATTAAAACCTAAAATATAAGATGGTAATGTCCATACATAACAGAAAATCTCAAAGTCTATAATTTGTTCATTCTTTTCTCGAGTGATTCACAGTTAAATTCTCAAGTAGTGTATTTCCTCATAAAATGCCCAACCATTTTGTTGATCTAGATACAAAGAGGTAATAAGCACCTTTCTCGCTGCCAGTAAAGCCACTTGCCTCTCCAGGTTTACAGCAGCTAACTGTCCTCCCTGGAAGAGAGAAAGCTCAGGTAAAGACTTGTGCAATTCTAGCATCCAAATGACAAAATAACTAAAGTAAATGAAGCTTATAACAGATCAAACAATGTTAACATGAACAATGTAAAATATGAAGAGAATATATCAAAAACCAACTACAATAACTATTCACACTAGCAACAATAAGATCCAGGAAGCAGCACAAGGTGCTCAGACAAATGAGAATAGCATTTTAGTTGTCACTCATGTATGATGGGGCTTAACATTTTGTTATAGTCTATGAGTTAGGTAGCTTTCAAACAATCAACGGCATTAGTAGCCAACAGCCTTTAAAATGGAACAATATGTGTATGCAGTTGACCACATGACATTACAAACGGCATTTACTACTAATACAGTTCATTACTAGATCCCTTGAATTAGAATTTCCTTAAATTTAGCATGACCACATGACATTACAAAAATGGATTATAAATGATCCATCAATATCATTACCTTTCTTATAATGTCCTTTTCCATCTGATGCTTTGCTGTTTCCAGAAATGCCTTCCCCCAAAATCTCCTTGCTAACTATCAAAGAGGCCATCAGTTTATGAGTAATGGAAAACCAAAAAGTTGCATGGAAATGCTATGTCCTAAATGGATCAGCAGAACCAAGAATGCACAAGCTAATTTGTGCATTGTAGGAGAATGATACACAACAGCAAAAAATACCTTAATTCAGCATAGCTTAAATTTTCATGTGAAATAATAAAATAAGAAAAAGACTATTTTACAGAATGAAGCCACAATGCAGTGATGAAAGATACAATACTTTAAGAAGAGTTGATTGTAGTTCTGTTGTCCCAACTCTTAACGCAGCTGCAGAGGCTTGATCCATTGACTGACTGAGGTCCAGCAACATCAGCGATGAAAACCAAGATACAAAATAAGCCAAAAAGGAATTGTTATACAAACACAAATTATAGTTTGAATGTTGGTAAACTACTCTAGGTTGTTAGATATATTATGTTCATGTAAGACATCACATTCAAATGATCTTATTAGATTTAATAGCCAACATGGTAAAAGCTTGTGATGCTGTCCAAGAAGTAAACATGGGAATGGGGGTAGACGGAAAAGAAAGTAAAAAGATTCAGAAAATGAAAGAAGAGAGACTATTACTTCTTACACTAGGAAATTATATGGAAAAAGACTACCTTGAGTCAGCTTCCAGCAAATGAACAAAAATCTCAGCCTCAAGGTCTTCTGTGGGCAATTTGCTTGAACAACGAACATTCAACTCCTTCCTCACACTGAGCAAGACATTTCTATATGAAGGTCTCCAGCCCCTATAAGAAATTACAGAAGCAATATTAAATCTAATCAAGAACAAGTATCTTTGCATATAATTCAGTCATGCGGCAATATTCACAGAATCAATAATTTGCAACTAGTTTCATGTATGTTAGATATTCACATTAAGGATTTGTAGCTTCTCATTCATTTCTTTCTCTGCCACATCCTTGTTACTCTTTCCTTGGCACATAATCTATACCTATACTCTCAGTTAACAGACATGACACAAACTCTAATCAACTTAAACAGAGAAGCATTTCTAATTTCTAATCTAGCAAGGTTCTCTTCACCCTTCCGTTCCAAGAAAACACTCGTGTCCTTTAGTAAAATCAAGTTGTTTCTCATATTTATTCCCTCCAGCTTCAAATTGCAAAGTCAAAATTCATGTATTTCATTCAAATAGGCTACAACTAGTATAGCTGACTCATTGTCTGATCTCATGGATTAACATGGTCTACATCACTAGGACGAGCATAGTGCAGACCTAGTCAACAACCATCTGAAAGCGGTAAAATATTCAGCTGTAACTGTCAAAACTTTCTTTACAATTAAGTAGCACCACCTAAATGTCGACCCCAATATGGATAAATGCACAATAAGAAACAACTAAAAAACTCCTGCAGAGTTTGATGCATAAAAATGTAAGATCCAATTTCTCATCATCCTTAGTTTTTGAGAGGGTTGGGATATTAGATACCTATTAAGAGTTGTAAAGAAGTTCAGAGAGTTTTTTATAGATGTACTATTAAATTATCAATCAGTAGTGTCTTTTTTCCTATAACTCTCACCGTTCTTCTCTCCTCTAAACCTTTTAAAAAAAACACCCAGTAGGGGGTAATGCAACATAACATACAGACCAAGAATGCTCAAGAAGGAAGCTTTATTCCTCTAATTGCTTTCAGGTACTTACCCTTTCTACTTAAAAACTCATCCTTTACTAATCCACTATAAGCTTTCCCAAATAAAACGCAAACAGATAAGGGTTCTACCAAACGATCACTATCCCATGTGTTATAACTATGCATTCAAAGTGCAAGACTGACAAATTTAGCAAAACGAAGCTTTACAAAATTGGTATCAAGAAAGGATGTTTTACAAAGCCATTCATTAGCTTACCTCAAAGTAGACCGTGCATCAGCAGCAAGGTACAAGAACTGAGACTCAAGAGCTCTAATAAATTCATCACGTTCTTCAAGGTCATATTCAATCATGTAATGATCAAATGTAGTTTTGTTTGTTGTCATTGACTTGAGCAAAGGACTAAAGTAGCTGGAGAAGGGGGAAAAGTATCAGATTTAAAAATGCTTCAAACATAAGCTCTTTTTTTATTCATTACTACACACAAGAATAAGCATACACACAGAAGTCTATAGCCCATTTTGTAGCAGAGGAATGAATCAGTGCAAAAGGAAATTAGCATTTACTCACACAAAGTTGAAAAGTTATATGTCCAATATGGGAATGAAATCATGAAAATGATCACATTTTATTCGTCATATGACAATGTGGGAAAGAATCAAATTGTAATCATATTCTCATTGTAGCATATTTTGCTAACATTGAATAGATACCAAAATTCTTTTTATTCCTGTAAGTCTGTAACTCCTTAATTGAATATATTTCTGATGAAAGATCCTACAATAATACAGCATTAAAATAAAACTAAATCCAGACAGAAGGAAACCAGAATTACGATCAAAAGTGACCTGGGCCCAAAAAGGATGCTCTCGAGCTCATACAACTCAGCAGTTGTGGCAAGTTGAAGCACCGCGTGCAAATCAGGGTCATGTGTACCTAAAGAGCATATAAAAAAAATTGATCCTAAAAAATTAAATGAAATTGCACAATTACACACAGAGACAGAGAGAGGGTGTGTGCACCTTGGTTTGTAGGAGAACTTGAAGTGCAATGACAAACAAGAAGTGGAGAATTGATTGAATGCATAGGATAAAATTTGAAAGACCGTGTCTTTAACATCGATGGAAAAGAAGAGGGACTGTGGGCACCTAAGCGGTAGTGGTGGTAGAGATGGACTGCCAACGTGGTGCTCGTCATTATTCGTTTCTTTCGCGCCAATGGAACCTCTCCTAACCCAGTAGCACCAATATTCTAGCAGTAGCTGTTTCTAACTTTGTGCAACATCATACTGATTTCCATTCAACAAACAAATTTCAGTTTCTTCTAAATCTTGCTTTTATGCAATCTGCAAATGAAAGATAGCCAGTCATCAATCAGTTTCCAGCAACAATAGGCACCGCAGCAAAAGAATCAGCACAATGCACAATAAAAGCAACATTGTAATTGTTTGGTTTCTTTTTCATCTTTTCTTTCCCCTATTAGCTATGTGTTCTTTACAAGACTTCAGTTAACTGGATTTCGGTAGCTAGATTTAAGTACCATTAGGTTAAGCACACATCTAAACTTTATCAATTTGAAACAACAACTCATCATTCAGAATGATTTATTAGAACTGGGACACTCAGGTAAAGATTACCATGGCCAGCAAAAACCTAATAAACCAAAAAGAATTATGAAGATAGATAATTGAAAATCATAGGTGAACGGGAATACAAAAACAGAACAAAATCCTGCATACTTTAAAATTAAAAGTGAACAACTTATTTTCCTAAAAGGAAATAGAATGCGCCGAACTAGTATAAATGTAAACCTTCCTAGATTTCAAGTGAATTGCTTCCTAAACCCATGAATAGTTAATCAAGTAACCGTCAAAGCCTGCATAAATAAGCATGTTCCACATATAGAGAGTTTGTGTAGAAGGAAGAAAGATTAATTTTTATTATAGCCATTGAGGCTCTATTTATACAAGTACAAGACAATCAATTACATATCAATCACTTACCAATCACACATAATTATGTCCTAGAATTAAGCTAATCAAGAGACCATAATAATGCTAGAATAATACATGATTGACTAATACATGATTGTTTCCTAATATGCCCCCTCAAGCGCGACGCCATGTGGAAAGTCCAAGCTTGTGAATGAGTTGATCGAACCGGGGCAATCTTTGTTGGAGGCGAAGTTGATCTCGGCTTTGTGTGAGTCGCATGGAGGCGATCTCAGATTTGTGTGAGTCGTCGGGAGGCGATCTCGGATTTGTGTGAGTCACCCGGAGGCGATCTCAAATTTGTGTGAGTCGCCCGGAGGCAATCTCGGCTTTGTGTGAGTCGCCCGGAGGCGATCTCAGATTTGTGTGAGTCGCCCTGAAGCGATCTCGAATTTGCGTGAGTCGCCCATAGGCGATCTCGAATTTGCGTGAGTCGCCCGTAGGCGATCTCAAATTTGAGTGAGTCGCCTGAAGGCGATCTCGGTTTTTTGTGAGTCGCCCGAAGGCGATCTCGGCTTTTTGTGAGTCGCCCGAAGGCGATCTCGGCTTTTTGTGAGTCGCCCGGAGGCTATTTGGTTTTTTCGGATACGCCGGGAGGCGATCCTGATTTCGTTGGAGATGTTAGGAGGCGATCTCGGCGGGTTAATTTGTTGATGTTTTGTGAAGGAGTCACTTGGTAATGATACGGAATTAATGGTGCTTTGTCTAGGGGGAAAACGAAGTGGATTGGATTCATTTTGAATGAAAGAGTTTTGCGGAAGCGAATTTTTCGATTTGGTGGTAGTTAATGGAAACTGATATATACATCAGAAGCCATTGGGAAAAAAAATTGGAGGATCAAAAGCCGTTAGGCAAATTGCTCCGATACCATATAAAGAGTTTGTGTAGAAAGAAGAAAGATTAATTTTTATTATAGCCATTGAGGCTCCATTTATACAAGTACAAGACAATCAATTACATATCAATCACTTACCAATCACACATAATTATGTCCTAGAATTAAGCTAATCAAGAGACCATAATAATGCTAGAATAATACATGATTGACTAATACATGATTGTTTCCTAATACCACATACATGGGGAATCTTAGCATCTCAATTTATGGACAGAAAATTGGAAGCGTAACAGTTTAAACCAAACATACCGAATCAAACACAGAAAGATAAAAACTGAAAGTCCTAGTTATTTAAAAACAAATATGCCAAATTGAAAATCTAGCATCCAAATCAAAACTGGCAGGAGAAGAACTCAAACCAAAATTGAGGAGGATACTTACCGTGAAGGAAGCCTAGAGCGAGGTGCGGCGGCGTTGCTGCGAGTTATGTTGGTTGGCGCCAGGGATGGGGAAATCGAACTAGGAATTTTGATATGAAGAGAGGAAAGAGGAAGAGAAAGCTACGAGTTCAGTTGAGACTTGAGTGAGGAAGAGGGATATATAAGCGGAGTTTTTAGGAGTGAAAAAAAGCCCGAGATAGATGGAGACGATCAGTTATGGTAGAGAAATACAAAGAAATATTAGACCATAAATATCAATGAACCAAATGAATCCTACAATTATCCAATTTCACTATTTTTTTTCACTTCCACGTTATAATTCCTAAATTTCATTTCATAAAACCCTACTTAAATATCCATAAAGTTATGAACCCCTCTTTATTTTTTTAAATTCCCAACAATTATTTATTACGATACAAACTATTACGATATTAACCTAATATGATACGAGACTATTTTCCGATAAATTTTCCGGTGAAACTGATGATGTGGCACTCGGAAAATTGACATGTAATTTATAACTCAATTTTTATCTTTCTAAATTACACCTCCTCAAATAAAAAGGGAAACAAAATAAAAAAAACCATTAATATACTATTCATCTTCGTCGTCGTCTATTTACTACGTACAACGTTTCAGAAGACATGAAAGGATGAGCTCGGCGTGCGTTCGCCTACTGTTCTCATCCTCGCACCCACAACTCCTGCTAGTTCTACAAAAGAAGATTGAAACATATTTGGATTTTGGTGAAGAATCTCATTACCCACTCCATTAAAATTAGGGCTTAAAATCTCTGCAATCCTTCGTGAAATTAATTGTGGGCTAAAAATTACAACAACCCCAAAATTACAACAACCCCTCTATGAAATTAATTGCTAATTATTTTTCATTCTATTCAAATTGGATATTGTTTCTTCCCATGCTATCCAAATTTGGGGACCAAAAATTACTATTAGTCCCCAAGCATGAAGTTAATGTACATGGTGTAATATCCGCTCTTTTTAATAAAGAGATATTACTTTAATTCTTCACAGTAATATCCTTGATTTTTATTCTTCTCGAAATTCGTGCCAAGATTTCTTAACAATTAAGTAATCTCGGGTAACCTCGTTTTTACTAAAATTTTATGTATTAAAAATCTTCCAGTTGTCAAAGTTATCTATTAACTTATTTTTTAGTCATTAAGTAATGTCGTTTCTTAATGGAATGAAGATAGACTTGTAAAAATTTTGATCTTATTCATTATCTTGTAGAGATGTATGCATGCCTATCTTATCTTCTAGATATGTGTGCCATGCTTATCTTTCTCCCTCAATTTTTGTGCCATATCTTCTAGATTGGCGTGCCTTGATCTTTGTCTCTCATATAAATTGAATGGAATTTGTCTTCTTCCATCCCCTCTATACAGTGGCGTAGCCAGTTTTGATAAGCTTCATAGCAGAAAAAGCTCTTTCAACAGTAGCTGTAGCAAACAGGTAAAAGCAAACCTAACCGCACCAAAAGATATACCAAATGATAGACAAGATGCTTCTTTGTCTGAACCAATTTTCTTGAGAGCTCACCAATACCTTTAAGGTTGACAAAGCGATCATCTGAGAGCACATCAACAATATAACAGTCAAGTTGTTGCTCAAGTGTCAATAAATCAACATCTGAAAAGTCATCTGGATACAATTCTACAAATCTAATCAACTTTCCACTATCAAATGCTGAGAATGCTTCACTGGGATCAAGACATGACATGCACAAAAGCAACTCGGTATTCACCTCATTGAAACGACTATTCAGCTCAGAAATTTGCAGATCAATTACTTCATATAACAAACCAGCATGATAGTAATTTAGATTGGTAACTTGTTGAAGGTTTCGACGAGCTCTTCCTGGAATGACATAAAAGTCTTCCAACTCTGGGACATCAATTTTCTGCTTGATGCAGAATGAAACAACTCTTTCCCAAAATGATTCCCAACGTCCATCTCTCATTTTTTGGAGAAGTAGCTTTGTGACTTTGACAAGCTTCATTGCGTTGACAATATATTGATCATTTATTTGCAACGCTTGTGATAACTCATTCGAAACTCCAAGAACATTCTTCATCAAGAATAAGCAAAATGCAAATTCAAAGGACATCATGGAATCAAGAAGGTTACCTACTTGAGCTCTTTGGCTTGGATCTGAATCCTTCTGAATAGCTATAAGCACATCAATTATTGGGTCATATAAAACAATCAAATTCACCAATGTTCTATAGTGAGAATTTCAACGTGTTCGCACAGCTCGATTTCAGAAGATTTCACCTTCTGATTTTCCCCCCTTCCAAACAAGATTTCACCTTTATTAAGCCCTTTAGCTACCTTTTGTTCTTTCATTGATATAACACGAGCTTCATCAACTAAAATAGAAAATAAATTATCACCCATATCTCTAATGATTGCATTTGTTGTCTCGACAGCTATTGCATTGATAATATCTTTCTGAATTATAGGAGAAGTCAATTTCAGATTCTCAAGTGCATTACTCAGTGCAACTCTCTTAACTTCATCATTATGGTTGGAAAGGAAGTGCAAAAGTTCAAGAAACTTACCTTGATCACCCGACTCATCGGATTCATCATGTCCTCGAAAAGGTAATCCTTGCATCAAAAGAAATCTAATGCAATCAATTGAGGCAATTAATCTGACACGATAATCTACCCGACTCTGTTCTGAATGATTAGACAGACATAGTTCTATGTGTTGTTTCTGAAGCATCTTCACAAGCACGCACACATCTACTATGAACACTGTTATGATCATCAACATGAAACCCAAAGCGTTCTTTTTTCCTCCAGTTTTTAAACCCTGTCCCAACAAATGAATCACCACCTCCTTGTTTACCAAGATCGGGTTTGAAGAGAAAGCAAGGTAAGCAAAATGCAGCATCTTTTGATATACTATATTCCAACCAAGAATCGTACTCAGTGAATCAACCGGGAATAAATCTACGAGTTTGATTTCCAAATACAGTCGTAGGAAAATCATGATTTCTAGGTTGACAAGGTCCCTTCTGCAAATAAGCTCGTCTAACCCTTTCTCTATCATTCACATCATAGCCAAGGCTTCACTTCCATATTACTCCTCCACCTTCTTTTCTTCTTCTCCTTCTTCTTAAAATTCTTCTTGCCTCGTCGGCCACCTTGCTCAGCCACGAGCCACTGGTCGCCGAGCACTAGCACTAGCCGCACACCGTGCAAGCCACCTCCACCCCTGTCGACGTTGTAATCTTCTTCAGAGCCTCCGTTGGATCTCTCGAAGTCGTCATGTTGCCCGTCATTGATGTCGTTTTGTTTGTTGCATCGTTTTGCGTGCCACCTCGATTTGCGTGCAAGCAAATCCTGAAAACGTGTTGCTAGGTAATTTCCGTCTTTCGAGCTTGACTTATATTAAGGAATGATTTTTAGGATAAAATCATTCAAAGTTGGGTTTTCGTATTAAATCTCGTAAAGCATGCTTTATCGAATCATGTAACTGATTAAGTTAAAAGTCGAATTAAGTCAAGATGGTCTTTGACAAATTATTATAAGGATATAATAATTTGTATTATATCTTGAAATGGAAATAAATTGATTATAATTTATTTCTCTATTTTTTTCCGGTACAATCAAGCTTGAGTCTTGGATACACGTCGTTCGAGATGGAACTAATCGCCTTAAGAAGAGTTATCTCATATAAGGCAAGTGGACGGTTCTCTCTTGCATTGATATTATTAAATGAGGAATTGAATCCCATATAATAGTTGTGTTAGGACAACTTGTGTGCTTAATAAAATATGATAGGTTGTTATATTTGTTAGAAATAATGACCATGTTGTTTATTCAGTTTTGCGCTAGAACTGGATTTAGGTCCGTTATGTGTGACCTTGTATGTTGTCTCTCGCTGAGACGTTGTTGTTGATTAAGGTAGCTTCAGGGAGGGGAACGTGGTTCCATATCCTCTCTTTAAAAGAAAATTACATTAGGAGGGGCCTAATCCTAATGGGGGTCATGACTCTTCCCCTGCTCTTCGTGTGAGAGGGGTGATGCGCACTCTAGCTAAGTGCAAGTTTTGGCACGGTGCAGTGTAGACGACAGTATGATAGGCCTCTAATCTCTACAGCACCAGGTGCAAAAAATGAAAGATCAAGGATCGCTTAAGTCCTGTGATCTTGGTATAGGGTAGATGGCCATGGATGAAATACTCTGATGATCTCTACATTACCAAAATATTTCGGCAGTAGTTCGAGCCGATTATGAATCACCAACCTGTTTGTGAAAAGTTTTGAAAGTAATATAAGTGCGTTAGGCTCATTAATATATCTGAATGGTTCGTCCAGCCGGAAAGTCATTCTTGCTCCCGGTTATGAATGATTCTTAATCAAACTTTGATTAAGTCAATCTGATTAGTCGATGGAGGCTTTTCAAATTGTTATGTGATTAATATGAGTTCCCAACAATTGTTCATGTTTCGTAAAGGAACCACAAGCTATGGTGTCCTATCTCTTGATTATGCATGCCTCATCTTTATCCTCTATGGGACTGCTAACTGTTGGATCATCGACCGGTTGTTATTCGGATTTCGATGCCAATATGTTTAGTCACTACCATAAGAACCAGTCAATTTCTCCACTTGCTTAGTCTTTCATTAGACTAACCCGACCACTTTATTCAATTGCATGGTCGGCTAGTGTCCACCGTTGTATACGTACAACGACACATCAGGTATTTCTTGGAAGTTGATTTGAGAAGTGGATCAAGAAGTTGAAGAGAAGTTTCCAGAAGTTGTGTTTGAGCGAACTTTATGGTTGGGCCACTACAAAGCTATGTTGAAAAAGAAGAAGCTAAGAGTTTACATACTAAAGACTCTGTTCAAATAGAAGACCGTTCTATCATCTTGTCATAAAAGCTAATGGTGTTTTAAGACCATTTATATTTATTCCGCTGTAACGTTTTCTTAAAACTTTGTAAAGTTGGAGTTGTCCAATAATAAAGATTAAGTTGTTTTACAACATTTTGTGATCTTACATTTTCATATTCTGTTTTAAATGACTTCAACTTTTAAATTTTTAGTTTGTTCAGTCAGTTTAATGCCTTGGGTAGCTTCGGTTTAGTCTTAATCGGGGTTACTGGCGGTAATACCTCCAAGGTAGGAAGGGGGTGTTATAGAAGTGGTATCAGAGCTAAAAGTTCCAACTCATTCTTAAAACTTTCATCTTTGCATGTAGAATTATGGAGAATTCTATATTGGTGTTGTCTTCGAATCATTTACAGAAAGTGGTTAAGATTGGAGGTCAGACTCGCAAAAGAGATAGAAGGAGGAATGAGAATTAGAGACATGAGGTAATAAGTTTGTAAGAACTTTTATGAAAAAGGTCCTATGATGGACATTTGATTTCCTGGATATGGGAATGGATTCCTAGAAGGATCCATAGTAAGAACACGTCAAGATTCCTAAAGTTGAATCAATTCTAGATCAAGTTCTCAATAAATTCATATTCTCTCTTGAGAGTTTGAATTGGGTGTACCTTCATCGTTTCTTTCACGTTATTAGGAAACTTCTTGTGAGATTTTGAAGTTAAGCATCGTACTTCATATATATTTTCTATTTTAAAGGTTTCCTATTTTAAACCGTATGATGGAAGATTTCAAGTTAAGAGTTTTGTTTAAAAAGGTCATAATTCAAAGTTATGTGAAAGAAATCGTTAATTCTTTTTCTTAAGATATGAAAGTTGAAGTGTTGTCTTTAAAAAGGAAAAAATAAAGTGAGTTTCCTTGACATTGAAGTCATATTGGGTTAATATCGTAATAGTTTGTATTGTTGTTGGCGATTTTTAAAGTTCGTATTATTATTGGTTCAAAGTGAATACTTTGTATTATTACAAGTAATTTTTTATTAAAAATATACCCCTAATTTATTAATTTTAAATATCTCTTTATCTAATTTTACATGCCACAATAATCTTAATTTATTACAATCTTTTTATTTTAATGTTGTTTTAGGATTGTAAATTTGATTTAAATTTTAAAAAAAATGTTTGCATAAATCTTTAATAAAGGGCATATCAAATTAAGAAAATAACTATAAGAGGCAAACATACTTCATTAACTCAATAGAATCAAAATACATAACAACGTACACAACGAAATGAATGAAACAACATACATCAAATAAAATACATACTTTCCACCATAGATAACCAACACAACATCATTCATCATCATTTTAATTGTAATTAGTCCCGAATCTTTTCCATACGTGCTCCACCAAGTCCTCCTTGAGTTGGTGGTGTGTAACCCGATTTCAAAGATGATCTGTTTTTGACGAAGGTGTTCACGTAATCTTCATAGGGTAAAATTGTCTCATTTGATCCTTGGTGTTCTCCTTCATTTATAGGAATGACATACCCATTGGTCTCGTACACATCTCTTTCATCTTCTACAATCATGTTGTGGATGATTATGCAAGCTCTCATTATCTTTCCAATATTCTCAATATTCAACAATAATGCCGAGTTACGGATTATTGCAAATCTAGATTGCAACATTCCAAATACCCTCTCAACATCTTTGCGCCAACACTTGTTGTTGGGCACATAGTTTTGCCTTTGGGCCTTGAGGGAGCCTAATGGTTTGGACAAACGTTGCCCATGGGGGATAAATACCATCAACAAGGTAATAACACATGTTGTACTCGTTCCCATTGACCGAAAGTTTACGTTTGGAGCAACACCTTGTACAAGGACGGAACTAGGAATCAAAATCAGGGTGGGATGAATATATGATGACATAAATTGAAAATTGACGAGATCTATTTTATTTTCAATGAATATCAATCCAATGATAAAATTAAACCTTGTTAAAATGGGTCATGTTATTATTAAAAAATTAATTTGAGGAAATAATATTATATTCAAATTTCTAATCCTAACTAATTTTCTACACATTAATTATATGCATATACAATTTTAAATATTTAAAGATAAATATCAGTTAATATGTGAGTATATATCATGTAGATTGGACTTGATGAAGCCCGAAATAAACTAACGCTAAAGATAAGAAACGAGATTGTATATTTATTCGATGAGGCAAACCCTTACTTTTTATTTATGATTTTCGAGCGGGACTACAACAGCGAGATTATGTCCTAGATCTCTTTATACAAGATTCGAGGTCTCTGTTTAACAAAGCTCCGAGACCTCTTGATTACAACGAAGTTATCACTTTACAAACTATCAGCGAGCTCTGCTCCTATTACAAATGAAGAATTGATCTAGCGAGATTGGACACTTGAGCATTCACCCAGGGATTGTAGTTTGCGAAGCGGTTTGAGCGAGATCTTGCTTGAGACGAGGTCTCTTTGGGTGACTTGAAGTCTTTTTGTGGACCTTCTCTTGGTTGTAGTATGGTCTTTACGATGAGTCAACACGTCGACCTTCAATTAACAAGATAGTTCTTGAGTTCAAGATGTTTTTCGACCCCCTGCAACCTTCGAGCTAGGTTCTTTTCTATTCATAGACGTTTGAGGATCATGGCTCTTGCCAACTTCCAATGTGGGATGCTTGAGTTTGGACCATTTGATTGGTCGAGACGTTGGTGGTGGCCTATTGGTCGAGAGTTAGGCGGTTTTTGACTGGCCAGGCTGGGCGAGAGTGTCAGCTTTTGGGTAACGAGGTTTGGACCTCGTTATTTCTTGAGGTGAGTTGCCTGACCACCTTTATTAGTGAGTTTTGAGAGGTTTAGATCTCGCGCTCGTGGTTTGAGGCTTCACAGGGGCAGGGAGTTTGCTTTTTTGGATGGGTACGCAAAAGACCTTCAGGAAAATACCCGGGGGACCTCGCCGACTTCTTTTACCTTGCGTTGTGTGTCCACTGTTCACACATTGTTATTTCGCGCACCATTAGGGCCTGGTAGGTGGAATGGGAAATCTGGGTTTGAACTTTGATGTAGAGTATGGGCCAAGTAGGTGTGGAAAGTAGAAAAATCAAAAAAAGTTGAAAATGCTGCAAGTCTGCAACTGAGTTTTGAACCTCAGGTGAAATGGATTAAAAGTAACCATGTGTACCATCTGCACTAGAGTAATATGTACATTAATATTACTAAAGTATATATATATACTTTTTTTTTAGGGTAGGCTATATCAAATCCTAGCCCACCCCTGGTTCCGTGCCTGACCTTGTAGAATATCATCAAAAAAAGGAGACCGATCAAGAATGTTAATATCGTTGCACGTCACTGGGGTATCGAAGAATGCATGCCAAATCCAAAGGTCATATGATGCAATAACCTCTAGGATATTTGTTGTACCCTTATGTCTCCACGGTTATACATCCCTTTCCATGCAGCTGGGCAATTCTTCCACCTCCAATGCATACAATCGATGCTTCCCAACATTTTGAGAAATCCCCGAGACTCTCCTATTTTCAATAGGAATCACCACGACCACAACCTCCACGACCACCACGAGATCCACGACCACAATCTCCACCTCCACGAGCTCCACCTCCACGACCACGAAAACCTTCTGATTGGGTGCTATACAGAGGGTTATCTTCTGATTAAGACTTGTGTGTAGCCATATTTTCATCCGAGCCTATAGAAATTGGCGAGTGTTGAGACTCAGAAAATTTTTGGGAGGCTTGCACACATGAATTATTGCTCACTTGATGTAACATCCTCGACCAAAGTGCATACGTCATTTTACATTCATATAATATTAGAAGCATATGCATGCATATTGACATGAGATATAGTAAGTTTTTAAAGGTAATATTTATTTTCGAATTAAGTTTATTATATTTCAAAAAGTTTTTAAGTAAAAGTTAATTATTAATTATTTCAGGGTAAAGTTTGTAATAAAAAAAATTTGAGGGTGGAAAACAAAATTATCCAAAAAAAATTTGCCAATTTCGTACGCAAATTGATTGTGTGCAGTAAAGTTGAAATTGGTCTTCTATGCTTTAAAGTGTTGGAAATTGAAATTTTGTTTTATTAGGCCTTTATGATATTTATATGTATCATGCTCTTTCATTTATGTACGAGAACAACATCAGGCAACAAAATTTCAGAGAAGAAAAAGGGCGAGAGGAGAGGAGAGAAAATAAGACTTTGATCTTGTTATTTTTGTTGGTTTTGATCCAAGATCTCTTCTATCGGGTTTTAATCCTGAAGTATAAGCGTGCTTTGGTAAACTTTTAATTAGTTAATGATTTATTTAGTTTTTCTCTAATTTTCCAGATCTAGATCTACAGTTGATTTTGATTTGAAAATTAGTCGATTTATTGTTCTCAGAGGATATTTTCGATATTGGATTTATATTTGGTAAAAGATTTCAAAGTAATTCTAGGCTATTGCCTTGTAAGAATATAATGGGGACTTTTCATCAAGTTTTTCATAAAGGTTTGAACTAGAAAAATGTTCTTATATATACATATAGATTATTATTGTGAAATTTTAAGGGATTTGGAATTATGCACAAAAAGTTATAAGGCATATTGCATTTTTATTGCATTTAGGGTTTGAGTTTATAAGAATAAATAGTCTAATTTGCATTGGGTTACATATAGGAGCACCAGTCATAGAACGGGGTCAGAGACAAGGGGGAGAAATATAGTAATTGTCTTGAACAGGTGAGTATAGACCGGAGAATCAACCCTATGTGTTATATGAATATATGTTCTATATGGATATATGTTTTATACATTCTATATGAATATATGTGCTATACAGATATATGTGTTTTATGTGCTATATGCATATATGCGGTATATGAGCTATATGGATATATGTGTTATATGGATAGATGTGATAGCTCTGAAATTTCCAGAGTTGTTTGCACAAAAGGTATGTTAACAGATGACATATGATATATGGTTACAGGATACACTTGATTGCATAGCATATTGCATGAGATTAAAAGGATCTGTGACTGTCTTTTCCTGAATTTGTATACAAAAGAGACCTATGGGTCATACATGAGGCCTGAGATGCCTAAGAGATGGTAATTGAGCAAATGAGGCCTAAGATGCCTAAAAGTCGGTAATGGAGGTAATTGGAATAAAAAAAGAAAGAAAAAGAAATGAAAAGTTGGTATATGGAAAAGAGTCGGTAATGGAAACCCGGGGCAGATTCAGGCTTGAACAGTTCACAGAATAATAAAACGGAAACATCAGCATTTGTATTTGGTAATTAAATTCCTATATGACATATGTATAATATGTATGTTTATATACATGGACTAAATGTCTTGACTCTGTGTGAAATAATTGATTATGGTTTATATTCACTGAGTATGCGACTCACGTAAATCGCAAAAAAATAATTTCAGGTTCAGCTAGTTCTTACTAACCTGTGTCCTTTTAGAGGTCACATTCATACAGGTCGGCCGGCTGAAGCGCAATGCAACCTTCTCCTCCTCATTTTGCATCTTAGACTTTTGCGTTGTAACAAAGTTAGAGTAATAAACGTATTAGCATAAGAAGTAACGACATAGAATTTCGTGTATGTGTGTGTGCGCAACCTTTTATGGTAGTTAGTTTTGTTATATGTTTACGTGGATAGTTGTTATGTGTAAATTATATGTTTATATGTGAAATAAGTTTTTACTATGTATACGTCATAGGGTAGGGTGTCACACTTGAGATAAGAATTGTTGGAAGTATTGATGATTTGGAGGAGGATAAGACATTGGAGGTTAATTTTGTAGAAATTTTGGTGGAGGGTAATTTGGTTGGTAATTTGTTGTAGGGTAATTAATTCGATTGGTAATTTTGTGGAAAACTTGACGGAGGGCAATTTGGTATCGAAATTGGTGGAGGATTTGCATTTAGATTCATATTGAGGAGAGGAGTTGGTTGAAGAAATGATTATGGAAGAGTGAGTTTTGCAAATGAATAAAATCCATATATAAAGCCAAAAATAGGGTTTTTTAAAATCTAAAACCAATCAACCATGCATCCAAAACCATGGGAGTATAACAAAAACTATGGGCAAATAACAAAAAACATAGGCAGATCAAAAACCGATAAATCAAAATTATACAAATTAATATCTATGGGTAGGTAAAAAAAATAAGATTTTTGGTATAATTTTTTGAGCTAACAAAATTATTTATTTAAGAGAATAAATAAATATATTCTCACCTAAAACAACGCCAAAATGTAATTTAATTTTAAAATAAAATATATACAAAATTGGTGTCTATGGCTAGATTAAAAAAATTATGAATTTTAGTGTAATTTTTTTTTATTTCTTTTAAATAAAAAAGTACCCCTATTCACTCTGTCCCATGTGACATGTCCCCATCCATTTTATGCCATAATTTATATTTGTTTGGCTCCATTTGCTTTATATTGATATGATGCCGCATTGTTCTATAATGCCACAAGAAGAGTTTCGGTCCAATTTTTTTTCTTTTATTTTTCTCAAGAAACTAAGGTATCATACTCCCCAATATTTATGGTCTAGTATTATTCCGGAGTAGGAATACTCATGATGGTTAGAATTGGGTGTCATAGCTTTTAAACCTGGTGCCATAGTTTTCTTAAGCGTTTTTGCTAGCTCAAACTCTCAAAGTGTAATTGATGAGTTGTTATTTAGCTTGATTTAATCATATTGTTCCCTAGTTCTAAGCAAGTATTGTAAATCCGCAATTTTTAGCTTGTTTTTGATATTTAGCTTTTTGTAATGTTAATTTTCCCTTTTAAGACAAGCCTTTGTTCTAGACTTTTTTAAGTTGTATGTCAACTTGAAGAACATCTTGTTGAGATGAATGCATTATATTTCTTGTGAAATAGATTAGTTTGCCATCCTGTCATGTTTGTTGGCTATAATAGGACTCGTTCATATCTCATCTCACTGTAAGCATTGAATTTGGTACTCTTTCTAGTTAACATTAGCATTCTAATGTGGGTGTTTAGATTAAAATAAAATGGTTGTGCAAGACATGAGAACCTGCTCATACATTCTGATGTGTGGTTTACTCTGGTAGCTCTAGCCCTTATATAAATTTTTTTTTTTTTTTTTATTTTGCTTATGAATTGTTGTAATGTATTAATCCTCATATGATGAATAGTTCAATGTACAAAGTATGAAGTCACAATGTAATGGTAGTGCATTAGATTAGGATTCGGGAACCGGGCTCAGACGGTTCATTGGACCTTATTTTCTAGGTGAACCGGTCAAGCAATCCATCCCGGGTGAACCCGGTTGGAGGTAGCTTGATTGGGTTGACTTGGAAGATTGGGCCTTATCCGATTAGAGTAACTGGGCTTGTCTTGTTAGCTAGGCCCAATACTCAAAGCCTGAAGCTCGAGCCTCTCTTGAAGTGGAAACGCATTTTTTCAGCTATAACCTAGCTTATAAATAGCTAGCTTCTCCCGAGAGGAGCTCATTCGAAGTGCGGCGCAAACCCTAGATCATGAAAAGAGAGGGAAGAGAGGAAGAAGAAGGAGCTCTTGCCGACGACGCTCATCTCCGGTGGTCCTTGAAGCTTTGAAGAGTCTAGCTCAAGCTTTGCAGCCTTGAAAGGGGGCCGAATCCCTTTCGTTTCTCATCCCCTTCCTTCTGTTCTTGCTTACTGTTCTCTGATCTTCTTGTTTCCTTGTTCCGGTCTTTTGCTTTGCTTACTTGTGTCATCTCTTGTACTTGAAGGCCATGAGCTTTGATCTTAGTGCATATTTGAGTCGGGTCTCCTCCTCTGAGATCCCCTGGATGTAGAGTGTTAGTGCTCGAACCGGATCACCAAATTCACTGAGTTCTTTGCTTGCTTCTATTCGTTTTTAGTTCGCGTTTGTGGTTTTGAGATCGATCGGATCTGTTGTTTCTAGATTTAGAATTAAACGATCGATTACATGAATAATAAGAATAGCGCATCCAACAGAATAAAAAATGCTGGAGTACTTCACTGAAGAAAAATGTTAGAGAGCTCCATTGTCTTCTATAAGCTCTGGTGTTGAAGTCATGGGCTTGAATGAAGAAAAATGTTGGAGAGCTTGGTCTCAAATTGCTTATCTAATTGGTGTTAAGGTGGTTGTTGCCTCATGGTGGAGTTATAGTGGAAAATCAGATTATTTTGGCTTTCATATCCAACCTCTTTTTCGCCCTTCCTATGGCATCCAACAAGGCGCCCCTACTTTATCGTTGTTATTGCCATGGAATATATAGCAAGGACTCTAAACCACAAGGCAAATCAATACACACGTCGAGTAGGAGTTCAATTGTCTAGGAAAAGCACATGCTTGCCTTTTCTTAGCGTTGCTGGTGATATCTTCATTCTAGCAAATGTCTTTATCTCCAATATGTTTTATATAAAAGATGTCTTGGACAACTTCGCTCTCAAAACTGGTTTGGGTATTAATTTCCACAAGGTTAGCCTCCAAGTTTTGGAAAACGTAGACAAGTCGTTGGCCTCTTCCCCGACTAGTATTCTAAATGTTCCAATCACCACCAATCTAGAAAAAATACCTAGAAATTCCAATTATCAAAGGATGTGTGAATAATGCAGTGTTTGAAGAATCTATTATTAAATTTAAAAATAACTCAACAATTGGAGGCTAATTCCTTATCTCAAGCTGGTCGTGCGATCCTGATCCAAGCAAATCTCTCCTCTAAACTAAGCTATTTAATGTAGAGCTTGCTCCTCCCAAAAGGAGCACGAGAGCATATTGACAAAATCCATGAAGATTTCTTCTGGAACAAGAGCGATACAAAGTACCACCCTCTCCTTTCGTGGAGAAAACTTTGTACAAGTCGTAACGATAGAGGCCATGGCTTTTCATCGGCTCAAGTTTCCAATACAACATTACAAATGAAACTTCTGTAGAAAATTCTCACAAAACTAAATAGCGCATGGATTAAAATTATTACTGAAAAATACCTAGGATCACAGAATGTCCATAACTATGAGTAAAGAAAAACCACTCGTGGCAATTTGGCCGCCTTCCGACTCTTTCCATAAAGGGCTTAGATGGGCAGGTAGGGAATGGTTACTAATTTTATTTATAACTTCATATATTTTATCAACATGCTCTCTACTCCTACTACATCACAAACATTCCATTCTCGATCTTTTGCATATTTTACCCTTCAAGTAATCTTGTTATTCACAAATTAATAACAATCCCCACGCCTCATACATGAGCCATCTAAACATGCACGTATACAACATATTATTCAGTGCATGCTATACCTACTTTAATTTGAAGACTTCCTAATAAAGTTCTTACAAATTAAAACCCTTCAACGTACCTTGACATTCTCTTCTCTCGATCCCATATATACTAAGAAGCTTACATATTCAACACAAATATATATCTTCCCTCACAGCCATGTCTATAATTGCAGAAGCACGTGGATTCCTCCAAGTTTTCTCAGACGGATCCGTAAAACGCTTTGCACCGGCCATAGCCGAAGCCGACCCGAACGGATCAAAAAATGGCTACAAATCTAAAGATGTAGTCATTGATCCGTCTAAGCCTATAACCGGTCGTGTATTCATCCCTGCGAACGCGGCCATGAACGCAGAAGCAACAAAGCTCCCGGTGATAGTCTACTTCCACGGCGGAGGCTTTTGCATTGGCTCGACAAGGTGGCATGGCTACCATGTCTTCTTAGGAGACATGGCTACCATTGCACAAGCCATTGTCGTCTCCATCGACTATCGCCTTGCACCGGAAAACCGGCTCCCAACCGCTTATCTCGATTGCTATGCCTCGCTAGAATGGCTAGTAGGACTCCAAGCCAAGGACGAGGAGAATTCGTGGCTTGAGCTGGCTAATCTGTCTCGCGTTTTCCTCTCGGGAGATAGCGCGGGGGGAAACATCGTACACAATGTCGCGATCCATGAGATGAGGAGAAGGAAGCTAGAGTTTATCAAGATTGAAGGGCTTCTTCTTATCCATCCCTACTTTGGGAGTGAGAAGAGGACTCTGAGGGAGGAGGCGGGCGAGGAAAGAGAGCATGTCGCGATGAACGACATGTTTTGGAAGCTAAGCATACCGGAGGGGGCGGACCGAGACTACTTTGGATGCAACTTCGAGCTCAATGATCTCACGGGCAACGAATGGGGCGGTTTTCCGAAGGTGGTCGTTTATGTTGCGGGGTTAGATTTCTTGATGGAAAGAGGGGTGACTTATGCAGGGTTCTTGAAGAATAAGGGGGTCAAAGAGGTGGAGTTGGTTCAAGTTGAAGGGGAAAGCCATGTTTACCATGTCTATAATCCCGAGTCTGAGGCCACTCGGTCGCTTCAAAAGCATATGGGAGAGTTCATAAACAAAATCTAACTACCTAACTAGTTCGATCTCAATGTAATCAATTTACGATACAACTAATGAGGTTTCCACGTACGTAGACATCAAATGTTGCAGTCTCTACAACCTTCCTTACTTTATAAAATAAATTACAAATAATTAGAACCTCAAATAATGATATGTCAAATAATTCCGTAGTTACTATATTAATAGTCATATTCATCCTCTCTAATATATAGTCACAAGCTTTAAGGATAGAGCATCACCTTTTACAATTTGAATGCCATAATGGGATGTGTATTGAACATAAGAAAGGAGATGATGAGACAAAGGCTTGAGGTTAGAATATTTGGGAGTTTGCATAAACTGGCTTAGGACTTGCACAACAAAGGAAATATCAGACCTAGCCTCCGTTCGGATGTAGCGGGTTAAAGCTGGAACCAGCTTACCCTCGTTTCCGCAGCTCCCAGAGGCGTGTTCGGCGCCGGTCTTCGTTCAGCGGCTGGAGGAGCTTGAACTCGCTGGATGCGGCTGACTTCTGTATGTTTTAGGATCAAGTTACTCACCTATGCTAAAGTCAAGTTTGAATTTAAGTGTTAAGGAGTGCAAACTTCTGCTGAGAAATAATGAAGCTTCCAAGCCTTACTTGTATGTTGAACTCCCATGCCCAAGAAGTAATGAAGCTTGCCTAAGTCTTCGCTGCTGTCAATTGATCCAAAAAATGAGCTGTTGTATTCTAGTCCAATCAATCTCAGTTGCAACTATATCATCCACATAGGTAACTACTACAACAAGGTCACTTCCAACTTTACGAAGAAACAAAGAGGAATCACTTTTTAATTGCACATAGCCAAGTTGAAGAAGATAACCACTTACTTTGTAGAGCCACTGTCTTGAAGCTTGCGTAAGGCCACACACTTCTCACTATACTTTCTTCCTACCACTACCTTCCCTTATTCTCACATGGCTATATCACTCTTGCTCATCTCCAAAGTCTAGTAGTCAGTATGAGAAATAATTTATTCGAGTCTTTGTTTCTCATGGCCTTTTTTGGATATGGTTAGAGGTTAACATCACATTGCATGATGCCCTAATTGATGAGGCTTGTTGGTTATTAAATACAATACAATACAATAAAATAAGAAGATCAAACACATGACCTGACCACGATTCCTCCTATTGAACACCAAACAAAACAACCCAGAAAGATCAGCAGCAAACCCTTAAACAACAATACAAAAGAACTCTCCCTTAACCTAGGAGTAATCATACAACGACACGCTCTTATCATCCGATACACTAGCCAGCCTTCCCCCAGCATTTGAGCCAGACTCATGAGGGGGATGAAAGGCGACACCCCACACCTGATCAGTGTGATTACTCATCGTCTGAATGGCGGCCCGCATATTTAGGTCCCACAGCTTCACCGTCCTGTCACTGGAGCCAGTGGCAACAGCCGCTCCATCAGGACTCACATCCAAGCTCAGTACCCAACTAGCATGACCCGACATGGAACCGACCATAGCTTTTCCCTCGGAGTCGTACATGTGTATATGGGCGTCGTCTGATCCCGAGAAAAGCAGCCTCGGTTCAACTGGAGAGTAGGCAAGAGATCTGACCGCCATATAGTGGCCTTCGAGGTGGTGAAGGAACTTGGAGCGGGCCACGTCGAAGACTGAGATTGTCCCATCCATTGACCCGCAAGCTAGTCTTCTCCCATCAGGACTGAAGGCGACTGAGAGGACAAACTTCTTTCCAACTGTCTTGTCAGCGGGTTTTGAGCTTTCGGGACGAGGGATTGACAGTGTGCCTATCAGCTGCCATGTGGCGGTATCCCATAGCTTGACTGAGGCGCTGCTCCCGCCTGCCACTGCTAAGATGGTCCCCTAGAGATCACAGAAGTCAGATACGTGATGACTTTATTTATATATGTAACAAGTCCCACATCCACACTGTAATGTTTGGAAATAGAAGAATTAACAAAGAATATCAAAATAATCTGTTCCTTCAGAATGTGTTCACTGGATGACGGTGAAAGTAATTTCCTTGATAGTTTATAGAAGAAAACAATCATGATATACTCATTTTCAACCTGCTTCCTATGGGATGCAGATGAGAAGAAAGTGGATAACTAACGGCAACATAAAGGAAATCAAATAGGCAAAATCTTAAGCAGAATTTGTCCTTTAATGCAGACACACAACATTTAACATTAGTATAATAAGCTAAAGATCAAGCTCTAAGAAAATTAAATGAAAGGCGAAAATACAAGCATGCCCACTTGCTAAAAATAGTATCCTAAATATAATTATGTATAATTCTGTTTTCTTCAAAGAAACATGCACAGTTCTATTTACCTGCTCTCTATTCAATATTCTTAATAGTGGCCAGAAAAGATTAGTTTGTGCAAGACCTTTTCTCAAGAACACGAATTAGAAGCAACTGATAGCTTCCACTTCTTTGTTAAATGTTCATAAGCTAGTACCCTCGTTACCAAATAATAACCTATTGTTAAAACCCTGCACCAGATCTGGTCACAATAATATATATGTCATATAATAGACAAGTACATCACTTTGAATATGAAAATCAAACCAACTAGTTAATCACATCTAACTAATAGCGTCATTTGAGGTGTACTATCATTGCTGATTTGTGGATTAAATTATTATTCAGCTTTCAGATACATATAATGGTTGGAGTTCTTTTATTTTGGTAGAATGGTTGAAGTTCTTTTAAAACTTGGAAAGGACTGGTACAGTACACCATTAATATCAGGGTAACAAGGTCTCAAATTAACTCCTCCCCACCTTTTCAACCTTCGCACATATTTCATTAAGAGATGGACATTAAGAATTATACTATATCAGAACTAAACACAAGTTAGCACAGTGGATATTAAAAAATCACATACAATCTTCCCATTGGTAAACCATGAAAACTATAAGAATGTTCTACCTATGCACAATTAAGGGAAAAAAGATGTCATCGAGATGTCTGATATGCTATAAGTCATTCCCTAGCTAAGCTAAATACTAAGACAAAGCAACTTTTCTCACTTGTTTTCCATTCTTCCTCATCTTTCCATCTTCCAATTATCTGCATATTGTGGTAATAACGTTACTGGAGTTTTCCTAAGGCGGAAAGGTCCAGAATATATATGCCCTGATTTATCCAAATATATTTCTATGGTTTTATCAAGTTCTAAGAAGTTGAAATCTAGGGGAAAAGTCAGTTACTATCTCCAGAACAATGCTAGATAGAAGCAACTCATATATATTAATCACATTAGAAGTAATACCAACCCAAAGCAACAGATCATTGTAGCGATAAACATTACATTGTCAATGTCTAGACCTTTGTTAGTCTCTGTGGATGGCAACCTTACCCCCATTCCAGTTCTTTAGCCAAGTTTAGTAAAATGTAAATCGGGAACGTAGCTGAGTTTTGCAACAGCGAAATGAGCCTAACTTACATTTGAAACCCAATTCCTGATTTTGAAACCAATAACACCCTGGTCTGAACATTTGGGAATTCAAAAAGAAATGGTCAACACCCTTACTACTACAAATCCTTACACTCAACTCTACCTAACCACAAATGAACCTCACTCCAGCACTGCAACAGTTCCTCCATTTATTCCTTTTTCTGTTTCCAAAAAGACATTAAGCATGCCCCAATACCAGTTGAAAATTGACACGCAATCCCAATACAAGTTTCAAGAAGGCAAACAGCCTGCATTGTAATTTTATTTGCCAAGGTTACTTGCAGCTAGAAATAGGTAGCACCCTATGTAGAAAATTTACGCATTATTATATCTTTTCATCACATGCACAATTTCTTCAGGCTGCCATAAGCTACCAATAGCAACCTCAGGACTCAGGAGTAAGTGTAATATATGATTGAATGCCTCTAAATAGTGACAGAAGAAAAGGAAAAAAAGGAGGAAGAAGAGAAGATGTGCAAGAGAAGTGAACCCCAATGAAGACCAATTGCAGTATACTGCCATGACAGCAGAAGCAATGTGTGCCAAAATGTAAGAGGAATCACTAATCTTAGCGGAGTATTTTCATTCTAATTCTTATAAATTAGCATAGAAAACTAGTTACTAAGAAGAGCTCAATTTCTATGTATTGAAGATTTCTCCTATGATGAATACTTCAGAAAGTTGTTTTTACCTTATCTAAAACATATTCAAGTTTAGCGTCTATAGGAAGCAAAGCAGGTGCTGACCATCTCTCATTTAGCACAGTATTAATCAGGCAATAACTTTGTCTTGATTGAACTCACTTCATTCCATCTAAACATGGATACCTTATCCATGAAATCCTCACTCACTAAGCTGTTTATATTGGAACTTGGTACAATGAGGTAGTACATACCAATTGTTCACTGCTTACTAGTAAGAGTAATAATGATTTCAATAATATATTCTGTAAGTATAATCAGATTAAGATAGAAGATAATTAGGGCCTGTTTGGTTACAACTATTGGAAATTTAAACGAATAGAAAATGAATTTAGTCCACTTTGATGACGTGATACATTTAAGGAAATTTTCATCTAGCTCGTGGCACATATTTGTGTGTCTAGAGAAAGATAAACAAGAATGATTTAACCATTTTGAAAACCTATATTAGGGAAATTAAAACCTCCACCATAGCGAGCCACAAGGCCATTTTTGTATACGAAATGATGTGTCGTGAGCCGGGATCAAAAGTTTTATTGATGTATCATGATACCGAAGTAGACAAGGTTTATTTCCTTTGTGTTTATGTTTCCGTAAGTTATAATCCATAAGGATTTTGCTTTTAGAATTAAGTATACTATATATGTGTGTAATTAATGAGCATAAAGTAAATTTGGATGTCACATTAGGGTTTGGGATTAATCTAATATCAGCCAACCATGCCCAACGTCCCCAACCAAAACTAAACCAAGACCAAACCCTCATGTAAGGGAAAAACCAAACTTCCCTATTTTTCATATATTTTCATTTTCCGAAATGATGAATGATCCATGTAGATACTAGATAGAAAATAAGATAGAGAAGCAATTTAAGGAGAAGGAAAAATAAGGAGATAATGATTTAATTGTTCATCATCAACTGCACTTCAATTGCTCTTTTCATGTCACTTCCTGATTGTGGATAGCAGGATTCAGAAATCCCTCTGCTATCAGTTGAAAATGCCTGTATCTCTCACACATAGTCGACTTGCCTTGTAGAAAATTGCAAACTAAACGATATGAGGTATCTATATGCAAACAAATTGCAAATCAGGTCCTCTAAGACACTAAGAAAATCCCTAAAAACCACCAAAAACAACCCATCAATAATTAGAAGTAAGAAGTTATTCACTTCACCAATCCACTGAATGGACAAGTTGCAGAAGGAAATGAATCCAGGCACATTTTCATTCATAGAACATCAAATTGTGTAATCTTCCACTTGCATTTCACTATGAACCAAACTAAAACATACGGGCTGGAGAGAAAAGACAATTCCATGAATTCTCAAATTCCACATTCATTAAAAATACAATTCAGACTGAAAAAAAAAATACACAAATTTTGAAAAAAAAAAGGGAAGAAAGAAAACACACCTTGGGATCGAACTGCATTTGCCAAACTTCAGAAGGAGGGGCCTCGAGAGTGGCGATGGTATTGTTGGTGTCAACATCGAAGACGCGAACGAAGCTGTCGAGGGAGGCGGAAGCGGCAAAGACGCCGGAGGGGTGGGAGGCGACGGATACAACGCCAAGAGAGTGACCGGTGTTGGTGCGCTGGAGGACGAGGTCGTCGCCTCGCCACATCTTGACGGTCTCATCGAGAGATCCTGTGAGAAGGAGGGATGGCCGGGAATCCGTCGCTGGCACCCACGCCGCGCACCAAATAGAATCTTCGTGCGCTCCCTCCACCGATTTCAGGCCAGCGAGCTTCATCGTCGTCGTTGTCTTTAGTTAAACCCTAGAAAAAGACCGCAGAGCAAGCACAGCGAGTGGCAAATTCGGGGTTATAGATGATTTGAATTCCTTCACTTTTTATCGGGGTTCAATAGTAAAATTTTCCGAAAATCAGGAGAAAAGTTTTGTACTCCGTAGTTATTTAGGCTTTGTTCCGTAAAACCTAATCAAGTGTTTTGATATTATAAGGTTTTTGGGTAGTTTTAGCTTTGAATTAGCATAAGTATTCGCATCTTGTACGGATTTGGTAAAATATAAATTATTTATTTTAAAAATAAATTAATTTAATTTTTAATTATTAGAAGAGAGATGCACATATATAAGTACAAAATTTTAAATTAATATGTTTTTAGATAAACATCAATTAAATATATTAATTAATAGGATTGAAATTTCCATCTATAAGAATTTTTTAGAGGAAATTTGGATATATGCAAAGGATAAAAATTACATAGGATATGATAATGGATAGCATCGAGAAATTACTAATTAATCACGAATTTGCAATTAAAATAAGAAATTTGTCCTTTATAGAATCTTGTTAGTTGTGATATCTTAGTGGAAGGGAATAAAACCAAATCAAATCAGATATTAATTATAATGAAATTATATTTCTATATAATTAAATTAAATATTTAGGGGGACTATTTTTTTGATCAAGATATTTAAGTACGTAGAGTATATAGCAGGACATTTTATTAAATAAACTTCTATATATCTCTATGACGAAGAAATTAAATGCTATCAGATCGATGACGAAGAAAATTTGGGAGTCACAAAAAATATTTGTTGTAGGTTGCTTACTTAGTTCAATCATATTAGTGTATTGATTTTTTTTTTGAGCGGCTAAGTGTATTGAAATTGGTATTCTGGTTGAATCTTAATGATTATAAATCTAAACAAATGATTAACACAAATTTGTTAGATCTAAACGAATCTGATATATGAAAGGATAGGAACAAATGAATATTTGAATTTTTTATTAAGGTTTAATTGGTGATTAAATTTTATGATTGAATTATTTTTTCTTTGTCTTGATGACATGACGCCAAAGTGTGACACATAGGCAAATTAAATCATAGGCTGACATATGTCACAGAAGTGACTTCTTTAGTATAGATATAGATATAGATTATCAAAAACAAATTATTTTTATTAATTAATAAAAAATAGTTTGTTAATTTTTACAAACCTCCTAAAACTTATCTATGCAATGGTTTCTTTTTTGTGGTTTCAAACCTCCTAAAAAACCTCATAAAACCTCCACCTTCTAGAAAATCTTGTTTTAGCGAACACATATTTAGGTAGGTTTTAAATAGTAAAAACCTTCAAAAACCTCCACAAACATATGCCGAACAGAGCCTTAGTTATATTACTTTCTTATTTTTATAAGATAAACTTAAAGATGGATGATTAACCTATATCCATACATATTTTGTTTTAATAGGCTTTAGTTTATACGGGTTGACGATCTTTTATCTTTTTATCTTCATACGGCAAGATTAAACCAAAATTTATAACCTATAAATAGCATGTACAATCCAGTTGGATGAATCAAGGAAATTAGTTCAAATTTCATAAGCTTCCTCCAAATTTCATAAAACGTTATCAATACCAGAGATTTCTCAAAACAAAATACCAACTAAGTGGTTAGATCTCTTAAAGGTATTACATATTTCATACTATTTTCAATTTTCCAAACCATAGTTTTACAGATCATCTGTTTTAATAGCTCACTGATATGAAAACTTGGATCAAAAATTATTTTCTCATATAAAACAAAAGATTTTTGAGCATAAACCTCGCTATTTTATTAGATCCGAAAGGTTATTACAACAAGATCGAATTTTACATTCAAGATCAAGATAAAACCCCTAGTTTACATCAGACCTAAACCAAACTTAAAAAAAGGATTTTACATACGTATTAAATATGTGACATGTAGATCCAGAGCATAATGTCGAGGATTATATAAATAAGTATAATCGAAAGCTTCAAAGGAAAAATTGGTCGGAGTAAGACGAGGAAGAAAATGGATAGAGGGAGTCGAGAGGATAAGAAGAGAGTAGACAAGAATATGTGGATGAAATATAAAGGAAAAAAAAAGAGTGATTATGGAGTAGATATCAGGAGAATTAGAGAAATAGATAAAATGTAAAAATATCTATTAGAATTTCTAGGAGATGTTTACCAAAAGTCTTCTTCTTTAAGTCTTCATAAACTTGTTTGCAATCTTCTTCTTCTTCCGTTGAATTTCTTGCAAAGAAGTTAAACTCTATCTTCAAGTGTAGATATATGCTCTCGTTTGTTTCAAAGAGAGACATAAGCACTTAATTTTGTGAAATGTCTATCTTCAAATTCTTGAAAGGAGCAAGTTTTATTAATTTTCTTCATGCATGCTTTTCTCTACGTGTCATTACATTTTTGAAACAAAATGGATACTTCTCTTCCATAGGTTATTACTTTTATCTACTTTTTTAAGCAGTCCAAAAGTGAAATAGTACTATGAATGACAAATGCATACTCTTGTATTTTTTTTTGATTTGGTAAGATTTAGGGTAGCCCAAGTACTACTTGGGCTAGCCTAGAGCACCCGTGAACAGATGAGAACTGATTTATTAACCAATTCTAAGAAAGAAGAGCAAACCTCCGCCCTGGATGCTCGAACCTAGCTGAGAGAGGCTCAATCGTTAAGCCATAAACAATTACTCATGCATACTCTTGTATTCAATTTGACTAATCTATATATACATTATAAAATAGAAAAATTTGGTCAATTAATGACCAAAGCATCTAATGAAATAATGAGAGTAAAAAAAAGTACATTTTAAAATTAAATTATTTAATCCCTCTTGCAATTGACCTTTGGTTTAACCCCTATTGCAATTGACATTTAGTCTACTTTAACAGATTCAGGATAAGTATCCAACGAAACTAAAAAGATAAAATAAAAAAATAACATCTTCTATCTAACCTATAAAATAGAAACTTTTGGCCAATTAATGACTCCTACAATTAAAATACACTAATATCAATGCATTTTACAATTAAAACACACTTCGTCCAATATCATTGCATTTGAAAAGAGGCATCTTCCCGGATACTCCCATTGGACAAAGGGTCCATTTATGAGCCCCTATAATGAAAATTGGCCCATTTATGACCCTCTACAATGAAACGTTTAAAATTATGGCATAACCAGTAAAAAGAATCAATCAAATATTCATAAAGGGTAGCTGTGAAAAGAATCCTATTTTCAAATTACACATCCTACGATCTTCTATATTCAAGAAAGATTTTTACATTTATTAGCATTACTATCTTATTAAGAGAGAATAGCAACATCCTACGATAGTTACAAAAATTCCATTGTTGCCAATTCAAAGCACACGATTTAAATCTAGGACTGTTACAAAAAGTCAATTGAATTGGCACATTACACGACTGCACAGTCATGGAAATACAGCATATAAATATGCCACCATCTTTCCTCTCTTTTACAACAACAAACCTCCTCCAATCTTTCTGCCTCCTCCTTACATGCACGAAAGCCATGTCAGAAGCCGTGACAGAACAATCAACCTTCGAAGCATTCAAAAAATGCAACTTTCCAAACAAGATTCATTCCCCTTAATCAAGTGTTGGTCGGTGTAAGCTCCCGAATCAAATTCATCATTTGTAGGAAATGGGATGTTTACAACATATATGAGAAGTACATTAGCATGGTTTTTACTCTAGCGGATGAAATGGTATATTACTAATTTAAACTTTGCAATTATTCCTTAGTTCCTTAGATATGTAGCAAATTGTTTTAATGCAACAGGTAAATAAGGGAAACACCATACCATGTTCCTCTAAAAACACAGTTTCAGCATCACCTTCACACTACCAATTCTCGGGCTTTTTGTAACGAAAATTTGTAATGGTTTTTTCAGTGTGTTACAATAAAAAATCTAATGTAATGGTTTATTATCATATGTAACAGTATGAATTAAGGTAACGATTTGTTGTAACACAAGCTATCTAATGCAACACATGCTTATAACAAAGGTAACGGTTGTAAAAATAGAAACAAGTATGATCTAAGGTAACGGTTAATTGTAACACAAGTGATCTAATGCAACCCATTTTTATAACAAACGTAACAATTATAAAAGTGGAAAAAAAAGACCTAAAGTAACGAGTAATATAGCAAGTGTAATGAATAATTGGGTTCCAAAAATTTTGGCGCAACAAAATAAAAGTAAGGGCGCCAAAATAACAATTTTGGCTCTAATTTAAATTTTGTCCAAATACAATTTTGGCTCTAATTTATATCCATTACCAGCATACACTATTCAAAGTCCTTTCAAGTGCCCAACAATCCGGCTTAAATAGGCTTGATCTTGAAGTGGAGCGAAATGAGACAGAAGACAAAACACTTCAGGTCCTACACTCAAGAAACGATTCAGATTCAATTATAGTTGAATTTTGCTAAACACTATTTGATATACAAGGAATGTGATATAGATAGCATTTTAAAGTTCCAGTTGTGTCATGTCCTACCTTCTAAGAATCAACGTTAACCACTACTAGCTCTATTGATAACACCCTAACACATCAATCATCATCGGATAAATAAACATCTGAATCAGCTTCATTAGCCGAGATGCTACTTCTTATACTCTCTCTACCTTCCCCTCTCTAGAACACAATGGTTTATTACAAATGCATAAAAGCTAAAAAGCAACGCAGTAGTTTATGCCTCAACAATAGCAATCTTCCATATTTAAGCTACTGGCACCACACGACACTGGGATCTATTTTTGAGTACAAAATTTTCACCGAGTATTAAAATTAATCCTCTACTTCCGCAAACATATATATTCCAAAAATGCCAAAATTGAGGGGAAAGACAATACATCAACTGCTATGACCATCAAAAGATAACAAATTTCCCTCACACAAGTTAATCTATGATATAATGTCACACAAGTTAATCTATGATATAATGTTACTTCTCTATGACCATCAAAAGATAGCAATATCCCTTCACAAAAGTTAATATATGATATAACATCACATTTAATCCTCTACTGGATTGACTTGTACATAAACTTCTAATCATGTAGGTGATGCAGCATGCCAGCATCACAAGATTCAGATCGAAATATAAATTCACACAATCACACCCAAGGAAGAATGAAGTAAAAAATAAAGCCGAAAACGGACACAGCGGTCACGCCCATTGCTATGACCTTGCATGCGAGGATGATAACGGAGACAAGAACAAAGACGACAACGATCGCACCCAAGAAAGCCTGATTCGGTAGTAGTGGTCATCCAAACTAGGGTTCTTGACGCCATTGAGTACAGAGAGAAGAAGCGAATGAATTTACCGCTAAGGAAAGTGATAGTGTCAGGTGAGGTTTAGATATGGCCTATCGGCCACTATAAAGCAGGTGGGCAACGATGTTCACAACAAAAGAGATTAAATTAATATTAAAACAAGACAAGTGGAGTGGTCAAACTGACCCGACTCGAACCGCCTGAAAATTTTAGGGTCAAGACTCGAAAATATGAACCCGAAATTCAAAATAAATCAAACCCGATAGATCCGAAATCCGTTGGGTTCAAACCCGAAACCCGTTGGGTTGACCCAATTTGTTATATTTTTAGAATATATAATATATTTTGAAAATTATAATATATTTATTATTAAAATATATAAAAATAATAAATTATTATTAAATATCACTTTTTAAACAATATAATATTTTAATAACTGTAAAAAATTCGATTTTCTTGACCTGTTGAGTCGACCCGACCCGCCCAAAAACCCGAAATTATCCGACCCGATTTGATCGATGATCCATTACGACCCGAACCCGATTTAACCCGAACTCGAAATAATTGAACTCGAACCTAACCTGCCCAACCCGTTTGACAAGACCACACTTTCATTTAATAAAGTATATATATATATATATATATATATATATATATATATATATATATATATATATATATATATATATATATCTCCAAATGTGCGGTCAATTGGTGGATCACAATAAAGAAATTAAATTAATAAACGCTACTAGTACTAATGAAACATACACCAATTGTATTAAATGTAACAAAAAAAATGTAATATAAGTCACCCTTATTTTGATGTATAATTAGTATAGTTGTTAAAAGCTAATCTGACCTATAAATCCGATTTGAACTGTCCAAAAAATTTAAGGTCAAGATCCGAAAATTTGATCCTGAAATTCAAAATAATTTGAACCCAATAGACCCAAATCACACTGGATTGAAACCCGAACATCCATTAGGTTGATCCGATGTGATATATTTTTAGAATATATATTTTATTTAATAATAGATCATTATTAAATCTTATTATTTAAATACAATAATATTTTAATAACTGTAAGAAAATCAATTTTTGTTGGATCGATCGGACCCGTCCGAAGACCCGTAATGACCCAACTCGATTTGATCTGTAACGCATCACGACCCGAACCAAAATAATCTGACACGAAACCGACTCGACCGACCGATTGACAGGTCTATTCATTTGCAATTATAAAATACTGTGAGCGGGTAAAACAAACATAATTACCATAGTTGTTTTCGCTATAAAGGTATTTATTAAAATTACTGCGCAGTTATTTTCATTATTTTCCATTTAAAATTATATGGCGGTTATGCAACTTAATGGAAGATTCTATCTTTTATTAAGGATAGAATTAAAACTGGAGAGAGGGTGGAATATTCCTGACTTGGGCTTTAAGGCAGCCGGTCAGCCCTGGGAGGATAATATTTTCGGTCGTACGGATAGAATTTTCGGCCTCCTTCTCTCCTTCTTCCACTATAAATACACGCCCTAGGGCGTGTAGGGAGAGACACATGTGCATAGCATATTCAGAAATCCTAGGCAGGCTAATATTCGCTTAGCTCGACTGTTTAGGGTTTCACCGCTCTCTTGTTGTACCTCGACGCTCAAACGACAATTGCTCTTCTGACTTAGGCATCGGAGGTGGATTAGGGGGTCCCCGCTCTCTTGAAGATCAATCCTTGAAATTGTACGACGCGTGTCGGAATCAAGGACTCGAAAAAAAATGCTGGGGCATTGTAAAACCGAAAAGTCAACGATGGTCGAATATGATTGAAGAGTCCGAGTTATTCAAGATTGGACAATGATCAAGCAATCAAAAACAAGTCCGTTGAAGCATTGGCAACGGTAGCCACCCGTGCAAGAATCACTTAAAGACCTCGATGCGTGTCGAGGCAGCGGGATATCACCGGGGCACGGGAAGTTCTCTTAAGGGCTCATAGGTTTTGGCAATCGCCGGAGAAGACACTAAATTGTCGTTCTTTTTCCGGGCCAAACTTGAGAAGCGTACCCCCAAGCAGGGTTGAGCCTACAATTGAAACAAGATCGATAAACCCCTACATGAGATGTACGCCGAGGATTGCATTTCTACTCTCCGATCTCATTATCAAAGATATTGGTGGCCCTTTGTGTTAAAAGTGCCTCGAGAAAACCAATAAAAATAATTGCCGCGCTCTTTCCGACCATCTCGTTATCAACGAGGATTATCAGGACGTTGTCGCTACACGAAACACATCCTACCAACGGGCGGCCGTAGCGTAATGCGTGGAGGCCTATACGTCAACAGGTCATGGAAAAACACACGCATATGGCGTAATTCGGCCCGAATTGGAAACGACAATATTAAGTGACTGCAGCGCAGAGTCGGAGAGCATATGAGTGAGGAAAGTCTCGACGGGGGAGATGTCCCCCGGACTTGTAAGTCTCGCTCTTTTGAAGAGGTTTTTCCCTTAAAAAGGAAAACCGTAGACGCTAGATCGTCGAAGACTACCGCGAAATAAGTCGACAGCGGCCGCGGCTCGTAAACCGCGAGCATCGGTTCGTCGGTAGTCGCTTCTTGTGTGGATGTTGAGCTTAGGCTGGGATCGCTAGGATGAACGACTTTATATATTTTCTTTTTGTTTTCTTAAAATTAGAAGGCTTGGCCAAGCACTATTTTCAACGTAAACGTTCTATTCTCCCCAATCTGATTTTGTTCGTTCTAGAGATTCCATCTTAAACCTCGGCAGAAGATACGAGTCGAAAAGATAGCTCCCTCCCCATGATAATCGCTCATGGATGTACGAATATATGATTATACGAATATACGAAAGCGCTAGGGGACCAATTGACCAATCTGCATGGCCACTTCGATTAGAAACCCTCTGTACCCTACGTCGCCTAACACGATGAGTCGTGTAAGTGCGGTGTAGGTGGGGCATTTGTGAGCGGGTAAAACAAACATAATTACCATAGTTATTTTCGCTATAAAGGTATTTATTAAAATTACTGCGCAATTATTTTCACTATTTTCCATATAAAATTATATGGCGGTTATGCAACTTAATGGAAGATTCTATCTTTTATTAAGGATAGAATTAAAACTGGAGAGAGGGTGGAATATTCCTGACTTGGGCTTTAAGGCAGTCAGTCAGCCAGCCCTGGGAGGATAATATTTTCGGCCATACGGATAGAATTTTCGGCCCCCTTCTCTCCTTCTTCCATTATAAATACACGCCCTAGGGCGTGTAGGGAGAGACACATGTGCATAGCATATTCAGAAATCCTAGGCAGGCTAATATTCGCTTAGCTCGACTGTTTAGGGTTTCACCGCTCTCTTGTTGTACCTCGACGCTCAAACGACAATTGCTTTTCTGACTTAGGCATCAGAGGTGGATTAGGGGGTCCCCGCCCCCTGTGTTTATTGTTTTGCAGGTTTCTAGGTCAAGAGATTGAAGACGGAACGGAAGAGGAGGAGTTCTTAATTGGTGTATTTAATACGAATTGAAGCCGAGATTTTGTACACCAACAAATACAAAATTAATAATGAAATAATATTATTCAAGTTAATAACATTTTTAAAATCTACTTAAATGCACAAACAATAGCAATTACGTATTTCTCAATTCTCATGGTACAATAGCGAAAAAAAACTTTTAAAATTATTATTTAACTAAACTCAAAAAAGTTAAATCGAGCAATAATATTTTAGTTATTTTTATGATAATAACAAAACAAAACATAAAACATCCAAGCTAAAATATTAAGTTCAATTGGAACTAATTGAACATATTACTATTCTCATATTCTTAATTTCTGAAAGAAAAGAAAGAAATCTTTATGTAGTTATAAAATTCATATAAAAAATTAATCCCGTGCGTAGCACTGATATATCTACTAGTCATATATATATTTAAAAAATCCACATGGATTTCTATGCAAATCTCTGCGTGCTATAATTATACACACTATTTACATCGTTCTTTGAAAGATATGTAACATAGCTTATATAATATTAATTTCACATATATGTTTGTATCAATTTTAACATGTAAAGTATGTTTTTCATGCACATAAATACATACAAATATATATAATATATAATATATTAGTATTCATATTTAATGGTCAATTAATTTAATTTATATACTTAATTCACATAAATATTCATAGTGTTAATTACTGATAAAAGTATATGTATCACTAATTCATATTCATTTATTTATATAGTTGATTCAATGGCAAATTTTGCAAAGAGGGAATTTGATATTATTGACTTATCATGTCAAAGATATTTGGAATGAAGGGTTGATGCATGGCTCACCTCCAAGCAAATGGTCTACAAGAAACCATAAGAAAATGAAAATATTTCCCCGCAGGATAAGGCTAAGACTATTATCTTTCTTCGCCATCATATAAATGAAAATCTAAAATCTGAATATTTGTTGGTTGAAAATCCCAAAAAAAATTGTGGGAAAGCCTATGGGAACCAACAACAAGTTTTGCTCCCCTAAAGCAAATTATGAGTAGACTAATTTAAAGTTTTAAGACTTTAAATCAGTCAGTGATTACAGTTCTACCGTGCTTCATATAATCTCTCAATTACGCTTATGCCGGATAAGACTTATTCAACCATACATGCTACTAATTTGATGTTACAACAACAATATAGACAAAGGGAGTTTAAGAAGTATTCAGATTTGATATAAGTAGTACTTGTAGCTGAGCAGAATAATGAGCTACTTACGAAAGATCACAACCTGAGGCTGATGAAACTCGAAATAAACCGTTCGCTAAATGACAAGAAACGAGATTATTTTATTCGATTGTGCAAACGCTTGCTCTTTAATTGTTACTTCTTTACAACGAGGTTACAAGCCAACGAGGCTTACAAACAAACGAGATTTACATCCTAGACCTCCTACGAGTATTCGAGGTCTCGATCTAACAATGTTCGAGATCTCCTAATTGCTATGCGATTCTACCACCTAGGTGTCACTTGACTGATTTTGGTGCGAGGCTTGAGCTAAGAGTGTGGTGAAGATGGCTTGCGAGATTGTGTAGCGAGGTCTTTGATGTGAGCGAGGGCCCTGTGTGACTTGAAGTCTTTTTGTGGACTTCACTTGTCTATAGCGAGGTCTTTTGACGATGTTTCAATCACGTCGATCTTCAACGAGCAAGATAGTTCTTGAGTTCAAGATGTTTTTCGACCCCTTCTACCTACAAGATTCTCCTCTATTTATAGAGAATTGGGAGTCGAGTTCTGATCATTGTCCGATGTGGGACGCCCGAGATCAGGGCTTCTGATTGGTCCGGAGGTGAGGCGGCGGGTTATTGGTTTGGGGAAGCGGCACTAGCTGAGTGGTCCGGGTGGGCGTATGTGTCAGTAGAGTCAGCAACGAGGTTTAGACCTCGCGGAGATAGGAATTTTGTTTAATTAAAAGACTGGTACGGTTGTGGGCCCCAGAATCCACCTTGGGAGTCCCGTCGGGTTTGTTTACTCCTTGTATCCTGGGCCCGCTTCCTATTTTACCATTTTGGACATCATCACAACCCCATGGCCTGGGGACCTCGTCCCGAGGACAGCAGGTCATAAACGCCTTAGGATTGCGAGGTGCGAGGTTTTGGAGATTGGGTGGACATATTGCGAGGTGCGAGATTTTAGAGGTTGGGTGGACATATTGCGAGGTGCGAGATTTTAGAGGTTGGGAGGACATACTGCGAGATTTTCTCCTTGCGAGGCCCAATACTTAGGCTTTTCTCTTGCTCGTACGGGTGCGCTTCCTGGGCCCGCTCTCCGTATTTTGCTTAATGGGCCGTCCAGGTGGGATAGGCCCAATAAGCCTTTCGGGAGCAAGGAGAGGCCCAAGCATGTTCTTTATAAGGGGTGTCTCTCACACACCTCCTCTTCATCTTCTTCCTCAACATTTTCGCTCTCTATCTTTCTTCGTCTTTTTAGTTCCCGGTGAGCAGTTTTCGAGACGGTTACCGACGACCTTCCGCCATCCTCCAATTATGCCATCGCCTTTTCCACGCCGACTCTAGGAAAGTAAGTGCTCAACTCTCTTTTCTCGTCTTTGATGGTCTTCGTCTTCAGCTCTAACAGGAGATAGACGCTCCCTGGCGTTTCGGGTCGGTGTCACGACGGCGAAATGGAGGGGGGAGGGCGGCGCTCGCGTCTTCATGATGCCTTTCATTTTCTCATTTTCTTGTTCTTTCTCCGTTTCGTGCCCTAGACGGGCGACTGCTCGTTCCTCAGCGTCTCGCGCTGGCGTTACGGTGGTGAGATAGTGATGGTGAGGGCGGCGTGTGCTTCTGCGTGGTGCCCTCGCCATCTCCTCTTCGTGTTTTCTCTTGCTTTGTTCAATGCCCTAGTGGGCAATGGTTATTTTTTGGCGTTTTTCGCCAGCGTCATGACGGCGAGACAGTGGGGCGAGTGTGGTGACTGTCGTGCCCTTGAACCTGTCCGTCAACCGACGGTTAGGTTTCTGCGTTTTCCTTCGCCTTTTTGAGATTTGAGACCCTCGGAAACCCAAATGTCATGATGCCCGACTGACGGGACCTTTGGGTTTCCACCGTTGGCTTCCACCGCTGGTTTGCATTCCCCCTTCTCTCTCCTCCTTTTGGTTCTTCAAATTCTTCCTTGCCGTCCTATCTTGTCAGAGTAGCCCTAGGGTGCCACGTGGCCTTCTCCCCTTGTGACCTCGCGTTTTCTTTCTTTGGTTGCTTTGCTCGATGTCTCAACACTTCTTTCTTTTCCAGATGCTAACCTTCTGTGGCCTGGACATCGTTCTTTCATGCCTAGGAAAAGCCTCCTTGAGCCCCCCACCAGGCTTCGTGTTCAAAGCTCAAGAGAGATTCTACAAGGAGGTTTCCGAGTCCGTAAGGAGTGTAGAGGCTAGTGATTCCCAGAACCCGAGGTCTCCCTCGTTGGTCTTCAGCGACCCTTCTTCCAGCGACTCTGTTGTTTCCATCAACTCTTGCTTTTCCCGACTTCGCAAATCATCTGGTGTCGAAATGGCTTCGTCTTTGATTTTCGATGAAGTAGTGGCTGGCGTTATTGCGAAGTCGTTTGACTCCAACGATCTCGCGAGCTTTTTTGCGGAGCATATTACCGATGCTGTGTCCAGCGTCCCGCCCGTCCTTGAGGAGCGGATCCCTATGTCCTCAAACTCGGATGAGGCCTTTCTATCCGAGGGGGAGCCCTTGACCTTGAAGCCCCAAGACCTCGTGGACATTGCCAAGGACTTTGCCTGGCCCGAGGGAGTCGAGCTAGCGCTTCCCGAAGGGGAGGGCTGCTCCTTGGCGCACTACAAAAGGTGCGTGGTTGTGCATCTGCACAGTCTCCAAGCTAGCTTCAGGCTACCCCTGGCCCCACACATCGTCGATTACTTGTGGGCCATGCGCATTTGCCCCGCACAACTGTTTCCTAATGCGTGGAGGCTGCTATGTGCCTACATCGTTCGCATCCGCGAGCTTGGGGATGGGCCGAATCTCGACATCATTTTGAGATTATTTCTAGCGAGGAGGGAACACGAGTCCTGCCTCGTCAATCTTAGTTTGCCGGGCATTAAACTCACCACGACCCCTTCGAACGTCGGGCCGTGGAAGAAGAAATGGTTCTTGGTTCGAGACCCTTCTGGGAGGTATCTCAATTTTCCCACGGCACCGGACAACTTCGTTCGGCCCAAGGATGCACATAAAGCCACCAAACTTAAGGAGCTCAAGGAACGGTACAACCCGAACCGTCAGGGGTCGTTCCAAGAGTATCTAGCGCAGGACCGACTTCAGCGGGCCGGCCTGAGCCTCACCCTTCCACCCCGCGAGGGCGAAGAGGGTACTTAATTTCCTTCTTGTTGTTTGTTTTTGTTATTTGGCCTTGGATTATGCAACGAGGTTGAAACCTCGCCTATATAGTGGCGACCACGAGCCTTCGCCCGCTGGTTATGCTAACTTGACTCGTTGTTACGTCTCGCTTCTTTATCTAACTTATTTCTATGTTTTTCTTTTGACAGTGGACCTCTTCAACGTTCTAACCTCGAAGTCGCAGGGAAAGAGACCTGTGACTTCCACTTCCACCGCCCAGGCCCCTCGCAGCCAAAAGGGCATCGTTATAAAGGAGCCGACCATGCTGTCAAGGCCACCCACCTCGCAGCCAAAGGTGACACCCCCGGCGCCGAAGGCGTCCGGGGCGAAGACAAACGAGGGGGCCTCAACTAAGGGGGACGTCTCGAGAACGTCCTCCCAAGCCTCCCGAGGATCTGGCGATAAATCCGTATCCAAGAGGAAAGGGGCGGAGTCCCCCCGCGGGGATAATAAGAAGCACAGGGGAGACGGCCAAGCACGGGGAAGGAGATCATCCCCAGTTTTAATTTTGAGGGACGAGCCCTCAACGCCGCCGGTCCTTCTCCCGCGAAGTTCCACTGCCCCGGGCCGGCTCGGGGTGCTTCTGCGAGGTAGAGTCAAGATGAGTGGAAGGAAGAGGTCTCGTAGGCTAACAATCTCACCGAGGAGGTCTTTAACAACGAGGATGCCCGTTATTCGGTGATGGTACGTTCCGCTTTCATAAATCTCGCTTCTGTTTTGGATTTTGTGCTTCTCTCTTTTTGTAACAACTTTGTGAATTTTCAGCATACATTTTTTGAGAATTATAACCGCAGCTGCCTCACCCTTCTCCAGACGAGGATGGATAAAATGGAGGCAGCACTTAAGGCCCGCACAAAGGAGTGTGCGAAGCACGAGAAGGAGCTTGTGGAGACCGGAAAGCGGATTAAAGTTGCGGTGTTTGCGGCGAAGGACGAGGCCAAGGCAGCGACGAGGGCGAAGGAGGAGGAGACCAAGGCAAAGGCCCTAATCGGGGTCTTATAGGGCGAGAATGAGGAGCTTCGGGGCAAACTCTCCGCTGAGCACAACTTCTTCAAAGAGAAGGAGGCGATGCTCCTGAAGGCCGAGGAGGAAGTCACCAACCTCCGACAGCGTGTCTGCGAGCTCAACGAGGAGGTGGTGGCTGCGGGGCCCAAGTATGTGGAGTCGGCGGAATATAAGGAGGAGCTGGTGGGTAGCGTGAACAAGATGTTCCGCCAGGCCGTCCGCATGGGGGTTAAGCAGGCGGTGGCGAAGTACGGGCACATCGACCCCCGTATTTCCTTCTTCATCCCCAACTACACAGAGACTATGGGGGAGGAAACCGGGGAGGAGCCCGAGGGAGAATGCGAGTTCTTCCTCAACAAGGATGGGACCGTGGCTACCGAGGCGCCCACCGTGGAGGACCTCGGCCAGGGAAGTCTGGACCCCGTCGTCACAGGCCCTCAGACCGCGACCGACGCGCCGAGGTCCCAGCCCGATGTTGTCTCTGCCTTGCCCGTCCTCCACCCATGGAACCCGCCGCCGATGCCCCACAAGACACCGTTGTCGAGGTCCCGAAAGAATACAGATGTCGCTGACCTCTTAATGTTTTTTTTATTTTCGTTATGTTGGTGGCCCCGTCGGGGTCTGTAATTAAATACTTCGGTCCTTGTAGCTTTATTTTATGCAACTTTTTCTCGCTTTATGGTTGTGTTTGTGTTTCTTGCTTTAATTTACTTGTATGCATATCCCGATCCAACCCCATGGCCCGAGTGTCACAATACTTGTGTCACTTTCGGGTCACATCGGGCGTTGGTCTTATGCCACGATCTTGAGCCGTGCTTGGATCACGCATAATTGTCTTTATGCTAAGATCACGAGCCTTTCTCGGATCTTGGACGATGATTATAGGTTGTTTCCAACCCTATATGGGAAACGAGGGGTGGGCCTCTAATATTCGCATTTTTAATATAGTTTTTGATAGATTTTCTTTGCATATTAGGTTCAGTTTTGTTTAGTTTAGGTTTAGTTTTTAGTATTTTAGATAGTTTTGCATATTTCTGTGAAAAGAGTGGAATCTACGCTATTTTGTGAATTTTGTAGGTTTTAGCTAGGAAAGGAGCTAAATGGAGTTGAATTTGGAGCATTACAGCGAAAGGCGGAGGAGTGCAAGATTTAAGAAGTCGAAGCTCGAGAGTTCAAGAGGAAGTGTTGAAGAAAACAAAGCCCAGGCTCGTTAACGAGGCTGTGAGGGCTCGTTAACGAGGCCACGAAAAAGAAGATATGGAGTATTATTTTATAATTCACCGATCCTGAGCGGGAATTTATTTCCGTATCGGTTGAGTATATTTTTAGAATCTTTTGGGGTTGTTAGAATATGTATTTTAGGTCTTAATATCTTTTTAGATTTTATTTCTATCTTTTAGGGATTGTTTCTATCTTTTTAGGAAAGTTTATATCTTTTAGCCTTTTTAGTTTTTAGCTTTTTAGTATAAATACCCTTCTATCTAGCATAGAAAGGGGGGGCTTAATTTTGAGGAGATTTTTGAAGGACCGAAGGAGAGAGAGAAGTCGGATCGGAAGAGGACCGCCGAGGCTCGGTAGATGACAGTCGCCGAGGGGCGTTGGTCGTGATTGTGGTTCGGTATTTTTATGTTTTTTGGTTTCTTCTGAATCTCTGTAAGACGATATATTTTTATTAATTAGAGTTTTGAGTTTTGTTTCAATGTTTCTTTTTAATGAAGTTTTTAGTTTCTTAGTTATGATTAGTGAGTAGTTTCTTTTTTCTAGGATCGGGGTTAAGCCCGGCATAGTTGAGCATGTTTGATGAGTAAGATTGAGTTGTGAATGTCTTTTATCTTTGATTGAGAATTGTTTGTTGTGCTTAATACCGAGACGAAAGTGGAGGTAATTTGAGTTTTTAACTGAGTTGAAAGAGGAAGTTACTAACTTGAAGGTTGATATTGTTTGAAAACGAAAGTTTCAAGCTTTAGATCTAAAACAAGCAATTAAGTGAATTAGGATGCGAAAGTAGATTAATTTACTTGCTAAGTCAACGAAAGTTGATGACTCTTTCTATTTAAAGGCATGATCTTTTCTTCTTACGAATTCTTATGCTTGGCTATGTTGTGGTGTCCCTTGTCCTAGATTTTTGTTTTATTTGAATTATTTCTGGTGAATTTTCGTTGCTGAGTACTTGCCTCGGTACCGAATTTTAATTAGGTCGTTATTTTTAGCATTTTGTGTTCGGTGGTTCGTTAACGACCCTGACAACGTCGTTAAAGAGGCTGCTCGTGAGTGTTTTATTTGTTTTTGTTTGATTTTTGTTAGATTGATAGACAAACAACCTTGCTTCCTGTGGAACGATCCTGACTCTGCTATACTCAGCGGGGTCTTGACTTACAAATTTATTTGTTGGCCGAGAAACCCTATCAACAGCCTCGCAACTTGAAACCTAGAATTTCCAAACCCAAGCGAGAAGCGAGGGGTGGACTTAAATTATAAATGAGATTTTCCAACCCCAATCGGGAAACGAGGGGTGGACTTTAAACACGAGGTTCTCCAACCCCAAGAGGGAAGTGAGGGGTGGACTTTAAACATGAGGTTCTGCAACCCCAAGCGGGAAGCGAGGGGTGGACTTAACTTATAAACGAGATTCTCCAACCTCAAGCGGGAAGCGAGGGGTGGACTTTAAACACGAGGTTCTCCAACCCCAAGCGGGAATCGAGGGGTGGACTTAACTTATAAACGATATTCTCCAACTCCAAGCGGGAAGCGAGGGGTGGACTTTAAACACGAGGTTCTCCAACCCCAAGCGGGAAGCGAGGGGTGGACTTAACTTATAAACGAGATTCTCCAACCCAGCGGGAAGCGAGGGGTGGACTTTAAACACGAGGTTCTCCAACCCCAAGCGGGAAGCGAGGGGTGGACTTAACTTATAAACGATATTCTCCAACCCCAAGCGGGAAGCGAGGGGTGGACTTTAAACATGAGGTTCTCCAACACCAAGCGGGAAGCGAGGGGTGGACTTAACTTATAAACGAGATTCTTCAACCCCAAGCGGGAAGTGGGGGGTGGACTTTAAACACGAGGTTCTCCAACCCCAAGCGGGAAGCGAGGGGTGGACTTTAAACACGAGGTTCTCCAACCCCAAGCGGGAAGCGAGAGGTGGACTTAACTTATAAACGAGATTCTCCAACCCCAAGCGGGAAGCGAGGGGCGGACTTTACACACGAGGTTCTCCAACCCCAAGCGGGAAGCAAGGGGTGGACTTTAAACACGAGGTTCTCCAACCCCAAGCGGGAAGCAAGGGGTGGACTTTAAACACGAGGTTCTCCAACCCCAAGCGGGAAGCGAGTGGCGGACTTTACACAAAATTTTCATTTTTGAGAGAGTTTTGAAAATTCCACAACCCTTTATTCATAAAACTTGTGAGAAATAGCGGAGTTTAGAGAGTTTACACATAATATTTTTTGAGTCAATCGACGTTCCATGTTTTGTTCAGGGTACGCCCCTCGCTGTCTTTGAGCTTGAAAGCTCCGGGTGCGACTTCCTTGCCGAGGATGTATGGCCCTTCCCAGTAAGGGTCCAACTTACCACCTTCGTTACGCCTCAAGACGAGGCTACCCGTCGTCAGGAACCGAGGTCTAACCCTCTTGTCGTGGTATACCGCCACACGGCGTTTGTATTCCCTGGAGCGCAAGTCGGCCACCTCGCGCAGCTTGTCTCTGAATTGCAGTTCTACCTTAAGGTTGGCCTCGTTCTCTTTTTCATTGAAATCAAAAACCCTTGCCGATGGGACCAGAGTCTCCACGGGGACTAGCGCCTCCGCCCCGTAAGTTAGAGCGAAAGGTGTCTTGCCCGTTGCGCGACGCGCGGTGGTGCGATATGTCCAGAGGATGAGTGGGAGAAGCTCCGCCCAGCGACCTTGGGCCATGCCCAGGCGCTTGTTCAGGTCGGACAATATGCGGGTGTTGATGTTCTCCACCTGGTCGTTGGACTGAGGGTGGACCACGGAGGAAAACTTGAGGTTTATGCCCAGGTCGGAGTAGAAGGTTCTTGTCTCATCGTAGTCGAATTGAGGGCCATGGTCAGTCCTGATGGTCATGGGGACGCCAAAGCGGCAAACGAGGTTCTTCCATAGGAAATCGCAGACCTTCGCCCCAGTGATCTTTGCCATTGCTTGCGCCTCGACCCACTTCGTGAAATAATCAACGATGACCAAGATGTACTGCACCTGGCCAACGGCCTTGGGGAAGGGACCGAGGATGTCCACCCCCCACATCGCGACGGGGCATGGTGCGTGGATGGAGCGTTGACGCGAGGTCGGGGCGTGCTGGAGGTTACCGTGCTTTTGACATCCGTCACATTGCTGGACATAAGCCCTCGCGTCCTACTTGAGGGTGGGCCAATAGTACCCCAAATGGGTGATTTTATGTGACAAGGCGCGCCACCCGGGGTGGCCGCCACAAACCCCCTCATGTGCCTCATATAGGATATGTCACGTAGACTCGGTTGGCACACACATCAGGTTGGGCTCAACATAGCCTTGACGGTAGAGCCGGCCGCCGATAACGCAATAGCGGGCCGCCTGTATTTTCAGCTTCCTAGCCTGCGCAGGGTCCTCTGGGAGGACACCGCTCTCCACATATCGTGTTATCGGGATCCTCCAATCCTCAGTGGTAACGGAGAGAACCTCGCCGGTCACTCTCCGCGAGAGTTTTCTCTCCACCATCACGCGATTCCCTACTTCCAAGGGAAGGGCAGATCCCAACCTTGCGAGAGCATCCGCCTTCGTGTTCGAGGTTCGCGGGATGGACTCCACCGCGAAGGTTTCTAGGCACGACACCAAGGCCTTAACTTTCTCTCGGTAAGCGGGCAGGAACCCCGTTCTGGTGTCGTATTGCCCGTTGAGCTGAGGCGCAACCAGCTCGGAGTCGGTGTAGACCTTGATTTTGCGGGCTCCACTGAGGAGCGCCATCTCAATCCCGGCGATCATGGCCTCATACTCGGCCTCGTTGTTGGTGGCTTCGAAGGCAAAGTTAAGGGCATACTCTGTCTCGATCGAGGGTCCAACGAGGAATACGCCAGCCCCGCCACTTGCATCACATCGTGAGCCATCAACGAACACCTTCCACTCTTCCGAGCTCGCGTCAGTTCCGGGGAAGGTGACCTCCACCATGAAGTCGGCGAGGGACTGCCCCTTCATCGCGGTCCTCGGGAGGTAGCTGATGTCGAACTCGGAGAGATCGACTGCCCACTTTGTCATTCGCCCGGAGATGGTGGGCAGGTGGAGGATTTGTCGAAGTGGGAGGTCAGAGAGGACCTGAATGGGATGCGCATGGAAGTAAGGGCGTAGGCACCTTGCGGCGGTCACGACTGCCAACGCCATCCTCTCCTCTGGGGAGTATCGCTGCTCCGCAGGTTGGAGCATGCGACTCACGAAGTATACTGGGTGCATGACATGTCTGGTCAGCACCGCACTGACCGTCTCTGGGCTTACTGCCACATATAGCTGCAAGTCTTCGCCCGCCAATGGAGGCGACAATGTGGGGAGCTTCAACAGGAAGGTCTTTAAATCAGAGAAAGCGAGCTCGAGCCCCTCGTCCCAAACGAACTTATCGTTGTTCTTGAGAGCAACGAAAAATGGGAGAGATTTGTCCGCCAAGCGGGAGCAAAACCTCCCTAGATAGTTGACGGCGCCGTTGAGCCACTGCACCTCAGTGCGAGATCGGGGCGACCTCATTAAGAGGATCGACTCGACCTTAGCGGGGTTGTCATCGATCCCGCGCTCGCTGATCATGAAACCTAAGAACTTCCTCGACGATACGCCGAAGACGCACTTCTCAGGGTTCAGGCTGAGACGGTTGTGCCTGAGGGTAGCGAAGACCTCAGTGAGGTCGACCAGATGCTCTTCGGGGCTTTTGCTTCGCACCACGATGTCGTCGACATAAGCCGATACGTTTCTTCCCAGGTTGTTTTTGAAGACCCGGTCAATGAGACGCTGGAAGGTGGCCCCAACGTTTTTAAGGCCAAAGGCATGACCCTGTAGCAGTACATACCCCGTTGTGTGATGAAGGACGTCTCCTCCTCGTCATGCGGATTCATCGAGATCTGATAGTATCTCGAGTATGCGTCGAGGAAACTCAAAACCCCGTGCCCCGGGGTTGAATCAACGAGATCGTCGATCGAGGGCAGGGGGTAGCTATCCTTGGGGCATGCCTTGTTGAGGTCCTTGAATTCCACGCACATCCGCCACTTGCCACTAGCCTTCTTGAACAACACGACGTTGGACAGCCATCTCAGGTACTGGACTTCGCGGATAAATTCAGCGGCCAGCAGCTTCGCCACCTCGTCATTTGCGGCGTTTGCCCTTTCGTCATTCATTTTTCTTCGTCACTGCACCACGGGGCGAGTGGCGACATCGGCGTTTAAGGAGTGTTGGGCCACAGTTCGCGGGACGCTGCGGAGGTCCTTCGCGGTCCAGGCGAACACATCGCGGGACCCAACCAGCAAGGTTTCCAGTGACGTTGCTGACGTCCCGGAGAGACATTCTCCCAGGTAGATCTTCTCAAACTCACTCTCGAATGGGGATATCACCCTTCTTTCTACCTTAGGGGTGGGGATCGTGAAGTCCCGGACTTCGAGGTCGGCCTCGCCGAGGGACTCCACCATAAACACCAGGCACTTTTGTTTTTCCGAGGTCGCATAGCAAACGCGGCCCTCTTCTTGGTTGCCCTTTACCTCCCCAACCCCGTCGTCGACGGGGAACTTCATTTTGAGGTGGTAGATGGATACCACCGCCTGGAACTTCATCAAGGAGACCCTCCCGATGATTGCGTTGTACGCCGAAGGTAGGTGTACCACCGTAAATTCCACCATCTCGGTTCTCCTTGTGGAGACGGTGCCCATCGTCATCCAAAGGTCTATGAGACCGGCAACGTCGACTTCGTTCCCTGAGAAGGAGGTGAGTTTCCCAGCGTAGGGCTTTAGGGATGTCTCGGAGATGCCCAATTGCTCGAAAGCGCCGTTATACATGATGTCCACGGAGGACCCCGTGTCCACCAGCACTCGCTTCACCATTTTTGAGCCCATTTGAGTGTGCACCACCAAGGGGTCTGAGTGCGGCATGTAGAGTCCCTCGGCGTCTTTGGGGGTGAAAGTCAAGCCTACGTGGGACCGCGAGGTCTGGGCAACGCTGAATACAGAGGGCTCGTGGTGGCTTGCCCTCGCGTACCTCTTTCTTTTTGCTTGGCTTGACCTGGCCAGCGAGGGTCCACCCGAGATGGTATGGATATACCCGTCGGGAGTCGCGGTCTGCCCAGATCACGCCTGCTTCGCGGGGGATTGTTGCTTTACGTAGTTGATCCGAGCTTGACCCGGGCCTTACGGCACGGTGTTGGCTCCCGATGCGGGGTTGGCGCCCCCTTTTCGTTGGGGTTGTACGCAGGGCCGCCCTTGCCTCTATAACCTCGCAGTTTCCCATCGAAGCAGCTCCAACCCCCACCGCCACCTCCGCGGTTGTTGTAGTTGTTGTTATTCCTGTTGTTGTTGTTGTTCCTGTTGTTGTTGTTGTTTCAGCTGTAATTGACGGGGTCGTGGGCCTGCGTCCTATACGCATCCCTTGCGGCCGGCGTGGCCACTTTTTCCTTCCCTTTAGCCTCGGCGACGATTTCCTTGTCGGTCCTCGGTCGCGAGCTCTGGTTGGCGGCATCCTCGGCATACACTTGGGTCGTGATCCGGGCGCACAGGTTGTCGTACGTCGTTGGGCATTTCAAGAAAATGAAATTCTTGACGGGACCCGGACACAGGTTGCCCATGAGGATATCTCGCACCGATGCCTCGTCGATGTGTGCGATCTATGCGACCGCTGTGGTGAATCTCGTGAAGAAGGTGCCCAACTTCTCTCTCTCTCCCTGCTCAATACCGCGGAGATCCCGCATGTTCTTCTTACGCTTCCTGGAGCCGTTGAAGTGTGTGACAAAGGATTCACACAGTTGAGCGAACGAGGCCACAGACTCTAACTTGAGGCTTATGAACCACGTCATCGCGGCCTTGTCCAGGGTGGTTGGGAAGATCCGGCAGAATATGGCGTCATTGTCGGAGTTGACATTCATTTGGACAGCAAAGTGTTTTACGTGGTCCTCCGGGTCAGCCGTGCCGTCGTAGAGGCCCATTTGTGGCCAATGGAAACCTTTGGGCATAGGTGCCTCCTGAATCTCGGTCACGAAAGGGGAACGGCACCCGACCTCGACGGGTTGGCGACGCGACTTCGATTTCATGGGGTGCATAACACTCCCAGCTATTTCGGACAACTCTGTGTCCCCCATCCTTGAACGTCACGAACGGGATCGCGAGATCTGCATTGGGTCCCGGGGAGGTCTCTCCGTTGACGAGCCGTTGTTGGATGTCTCTTGTCCCGGCATATGCCCGAGGACGTAAGCGGGTACATACTCGGAGTGGGGTTGGTTCGGAGAGGGGATAGGGACGTATGGGGGAGCGAAACCCGATTGGTACTTCCCATAACCCGAGTAGGGATACGGGATTGGGGGTGCACCGCCCTGTTCATACCCTTGGAACGTGTAAGGGTTTTGCGAGGCGTTGTACATCCAACCCGGAGGGACCACGAATGGATAACCTGGAGGTCCTGTGGCCATCCATTGTGGGGTCTCGGACATGTTATCGGGGTGTTGGGGAAAAAAGTTGTTTGGACAAGCCATTTTTAGGGGTTCGAAGCCTAGGTTTGCACAAATCGGGAAACTGCTTAGGATGAAGAGGTTCCCACAGACGGCGCCAGTGAAGAAACTCGAAATAGACCGTTCGCTAAATGACAAGAAACGAGATTATTTTATTCGATTGTGCAAACGCTTGCTCTTTATTTATTACTTCTTTACAACGAGGTTACAAGCCAACGAGGCTTACAAACAAACGAGATTTACACCCTAGACCTCCTACGAGTATTCGAGGTCTCGATCTAACAATGTTCGAGATCTCCTAATTGCTATGCGATTCTACCACCTAGGTGTCACTTGACTGATTTTGGTGCGAGGCTTGAGCTAAGAGTGTGGTGAAGATGGCTTGCAAGATTGTGTAGCGAGGTCTTTGATGTGAGCGAGGGCCCTGTGTGACTTGAAGTCTTTTTGTGGACTTCACTTGTCTATAGCGAGGTCTTTTGACGATGTTTCAATCACGTCGATCTTCAACGAGCAAAATAGTTCTTGAGTTCAAGATGTTTTTTGACCCCTTCTACCTACGAGGTTCTCCTCTATTTATAGAGAATTGGGGAGTCGAGTTTTGATCATTGTCCGATGTGGGACGCCCGAGATCAGGGCTTCTGATTGGTCCGGAGGTGAGGCGGCGGGTAATTGGTTTGGGGAAGCGGCGCTAGCTGAGTGGTCCGGGTGGGCGGATGTGTCAGTAGAGTCGACAATGAGGTTTAGACCTCTCTTCGAGGTTTCGGAAGACCTCGTGGAGATAGGAATTTTATTTAATTAAAAGACGGGTACGGTTGTGGGCCCCAGAATCCACCTTGGGAGTCCCGTCGGGTCTGTTTACTCCTTGTATCCTGGGCCCGCTTCCTATTTTACCATTTTGGACATTATCAGAGGCCAACTGAACTACACCATACCCTGAAACAAATGCAATATATGTCTCTCAAAGAAATGATAATAGGCATTAGAATAACTATGGACATGATGGTAATCGTGGCGTGGTCATGGTCGGGGATGTGGTCGCGATAAGGATTTTGGTGATTATCAATGCATCCACTTCCAAGGGGAATGATAAGCAAATGGTCCAGAAGAGTCCTACAAGACCCTACCAAAGCCCAATATGCTATAGATGTGGCATGACAGGTCAATCGGCAAGGGTGTGTCACACAGCCAAATATTTGGTTGAGTTGTACCAAGCTTCCTAAACAGATAAGGGGAAGAACGTGGATACTCATTTTGTTGACGACACTAAACCTACATCAAGCCTAGGCGTCTCTGACTTTATCATAGGTTATGAATTTGGGATCAATGAAAATGTCAACTACTAAAAACTAGAATCTTGATCCATGTAATATTATGTAAAATCTTGTAGTATGTTTTTCCTTTATCGGCATCCTTGTAAAATACTCTATGTATCATAAATAAATTTGTTGTTCATGTTTTTAATGTTGTTTTTCTCTATCTTACAGATATGGAAACGATTAAAGATATATCAAGTAGCAAGAATCAATGTCTAGTGGACAGCGCTACTACGCACATCATCTTGAGAAATAAAGAATATTTTACTCAGTTAAATTTGTTTGAAGCAAATGTTAAAACAATCTCTGGTGTGACAAAATTGATTGAAGGCTTTGGTAGAGCTTGTGTTTTGCTCTCTAAAGGGACAAAATTAATCATAAATGACGCATTATATTCGAGTAAGTCTCAAAGGAATTTACTGAGCTTTAAAGATGTGCGTCGTAAGAGTTTTCATGTAGAAACCATAATGAGAGTAATAAAGAATATTTGTGCATCACAAAAAAAATATGTCACAAGAAGCAGATTTTAGAAAAACTGTCAGCCCATTCTACTAGACTTTATCACAAATATATAAGTCCAATATAAACAAATGTAACATCTTATGAGAAATTAAATGATAAAAGGGTGTTTACATTATGGCATGACAGTTTGGGTCATCCGGGTAATGGAATGATGTATAGAATCGTTGAAAGTTCAACTAAGCATTTAATAAAGAAAGCAAGTGTCTTTGAATTAAGTGATTTTAACCGTAGTGGTTGTTCACTTGATAAACTAATCACCAGACCTTCCAAGAATAAAGTTGGGAATGAAAATCCAACATTTTTAGAACGAATACAAGGTGATATTTGTGGACCGATAGTCCCACCATGTGGACCATTTTGATACTTTATGGTATTAATTGATGCATCGACAAGATGGTCACATGCGAACCTCTTATTAACAAGAAATACAACTTTTGCTAAACTCCTAGCTCAAATCATTCACTTGCGAGATCGATTTCCGGATTATTCAATCAAAAGAATCCGACTTGATAATGTAGGAGAATTTACTTCCCAAATATTTAATGACTATTGTATGTCAATCGGGATTACAGATGAACATCTGGTGGCTCATGTTCACACACAAAATGGTCTTAGTGAATCTTTGATTAAATGGTTACAATTAATATCTAGACCATTATTAATGAAGTCTAAACTGCCAACATCAGTTTAGGGACATGCTATATTACATGCGACATTTCTGGTCCGATTATGACCTACTACATACCATAAGTATTCCCCTTTACAATTAGTGACTGGTAAAGAACCAAACTGATGTTGTGTAGTTTATGCTCCTATTGCTCCACCTCAATACACAAAAAGGGGTCTTCAACGAAGATTGGGAATATATGTTGGTTTTGAATTTCGATCAATTATTAAATATCTTGAACCAACCACCGGTGACCTATTTACGACAAGATTTGATGATTGTCATTTTAATGAAAGTGAATTTTCGAATCTTGGTGGAAAAGTACATAAGGAAATTACTTGGAATGCTTCATCGTTATTTTATCTTGATTCACGTACAAAAATGTATGAATAAGAAGTACAAAAGATTATACATTTGTAGAGTATAATAAATCAATTGCCTAACTCATTTACAAATACAAAGAAAGTGACAAAGTCACATGTGCCAGCTGTAAATTCCCTTGAGAAAATTGAAATTCCTACAAGACAACTAGATAAGATTCTTGAAAAGGAATTTATAGCACGTCGAAAACGCGACCACCCGCCTGGATCAAAAGATCTAAAACCAAGAAAGAATAGGCGACAAAATAATCCAAATGAAGCCGTACCAATTTCCTATTCATGGGGAGAACATGGAAAAAGTACCTCCGAAAATCTTGGAGATGTGTTAAAAATAAAAATTGTTCCGGATAAGAACAAAATGGAAACTGTTCCAGATAATGACAAAAGTATTGATACTTATGAAATTAAAGTAAATTATGTCTATTAAAGCATTGAAAAGCGTAATGACTTTGAACCACAAACTATTGATGACAATGACATTGAACCACAAATTCTGTTGAAGAGCTGTTCACATACTCTGTTGCCACCGAAATAGGGGTTGATGACAATGACATTGAACCACAAACTATTGATGAGTGTCGTATTAGACACGATTGGCCAAAATGAAAATAGGTTATGCAGTCTGAATTAAATTGCTTGAAAAACATAATGTTTTTGGCCCAATAAAGCGCACACCAATGGACTTGAAACCAGTAGGCTATAAATAGATATTTGTATGAAAGTGTAATGAGAAACATGAAATTGTAAGATACAAGGCAAGACTTATAACTTAAGGTTTTTCTCAAATACCCGGGGATAGATTATGAGCAAACATACCCCCTATAGTTGATGCAAGTACATTAAGATTTTTAATTAGCCTAACTGTTTCAAAGGAACTTCAAATGCGACTTATGGATGTCGTAACTGCATATTTATATGGAACACTTGATAGTAATATTTACATGAAACTTCCCGAAGGATTAAAACTACCTGAGTTATATAAAGCAAAATCTCGAGAAATATTTTCTATAAAATTACAAAGATCATTATATGGTCTAAAACAATCTGGAAGGATGTGGTACAATCGGCTTAGCTAGTATATCCTTAAAAGAAGGATATCAAAATGACACCGTTTGTCCATGTGTTTTCATCAAACGATCCAAAAATGGATTCACTATTATTGTAGTATCGGTACATCCGATGAACTTGAAAATGTTGCAAAATAGTTGATGAAAGAATTTGAATGAAAGATCTTGGAAGAAACAATTTTTTCTCGGTTTACAAATTGAACATTTGAAGGATGAAATTTTTATTCATCAAGCAAATTATACCAAGAAAACTTTTGAAAAGGTTCTATATGGACAAAACACATCCATTAAGTTCACCCATGATAGTTCGTTCTCTTAGTAAACATGATGATCGATTCAGACCTCGAGAAGATGATGAAGAAATTCTTGGTCCCGAAATCCCCTACCTAAGCGCAATTGGTGCATTAATGTATCTCGCAAACAATACAAGACCAGATATTGTTTTTGTTGTAAGCTCGTTATCAAGATACAACTCATTATGAACAAGACGACATTGGAACGAAATCAAACATGTATTTCGATACATACGAGGTACTCTTGACCATGGGTTATATTATCATAGAAATACAAATGCTACTCTTATTGGATATGCAGATGCAGGATATCTATCATATCCGCATAAAGCAAAATCTCAAAATGGTTATGTATTCACGTATGGAGATCAACAAAGCAAGCGCTTACCGCTACATCATCAAACCATGCAGAATTAATAGTTCTTTATGAAGCAGGAAGAAAATGTGTCTGGTTAAGGTCAATGATTGGATATATACAAAAAGAATGCAAAATAAAATTAATTGCACAAAATCCCACCATGATATATGAAGGCAATTCTACATGTGTCACACAAGTCAAAGGAGGCTACATCAAAGGAGATTGAACAAAGCACATTTCGCCAAAATTGTTCTCAACTCATGATCTAGAGGTGGACAAGATTGAAATCCAACAAATATGATCAAGTGAAAATGTTGCAGATTTGTTCACAAAATCATTACAACCCAAGAAGTTTGAAGAACTTGTATACAAGATCGAAATGCACGGATTTCGAGAAGTACGTTGATTTCAGGGGGAGAATTAGGCGCATTGCACTCTTTTTCCTTCGCTCATGTTTTTCCTCAATGGGTTTTACCTGACAAGGTTTTTAATAAGGCAATACTATGAAAGCGTATAAGACAAACTGTACTTTTTTTCCCTGTGCTATGGTTTTTATTCCACTAGGTTTTCATAGCCAGGTTTTTTGAGACAACATATCCATAACCTTGAATAAAAGGTGAATATTCAAGGGGAGTGTTATAAGAAACTTGAAGATGAATGATTCACCTATATCCATACATATTTTGTTTTAATAGAATTTGATTCATACGACTTGACGACCTCTTATCTTGAAATGAATACACTAAGTGTCTCACCGTAGCATTAGGCCAAAGTAATCGGCTAGAAATATTCATAAAGACTAGGTCTAAGCGTTTAGCGACAAAAGTACGAGGAGAGTTCACTCAAAACCAAGTAAAAGCCTGCCCCGCTAAACCCATATCAATTAGACTCAAACTATCAACAACGTCATTGAAAGCATCAGAATTCTTAGAAAGTCGGCCCGAACCCCCTCGTCACCCAAAACTCTAGGCTCAAACCGCAAGAACATCAACACAACGATGGCGGACCATATATCTAACCGCCCTTCGAAAACCGGGCTTCACAGCTCTAAAGCAATTCTAGAAGAGGCAACTCATTGACAACCAAAGGGGTTTCAGGGCACCCCGCACCCATTCTTGCTAGATATTTATTAGATCCTTACAAAACAAAATTTCAAATAATTATGTATGAAACGAGGACTTAATGCTACATCACTAATTCAGGCATAATTAAATCTCTTTATGAAGCATGAATGCAAAATGATATCAAAAGATGAACTTACAGACTCGGTGGCTTTAAATAGTGAATTGAAGGATCTCACACTTTTTTTGGTCAAAAGATGGAACTTACACTCAAATTGTCACAAATTTACTTGTACAGCAGACAATTCTTAACCACGAGCATGAACGCAGACCGTAGTGCCACAATTCAAAGCCATGACACATGGGCATCAGCTCATATTAGGGATATTCTTCTGCACATCACGTCCCTGGAACAAACATCATCTTTAATGACAGAAAATGCCTCGTTTTTTTCACCAAAAATCTTTACAAGAACAATTACCATCCTTAAAATTATGAAATCTCGTCCTGTCCCTCATCACAATCTCCCTGTTGTAGATCTTAGATATATGCCTCATAGCAACATGACAGTCCTTACAAACCCTTAAATTCTTCACTAGCCGAATAGGCAAACCAGGAGGCATCCTAAGAAGTGCAAATGCAACTGCAAGCTTCTCACTATGCCTATTTAGAGCATCTTCTTTGTCCCCTTCATCAATATCCAATAACACTTCTGATGTAATAGGAATATATCCAGCCTTTTTCAATTCCACCCCCATTTCATCCAACATCTCATATATCCTCTCACAATCTTCATGTGCCATGTCACCGGCTACAAACTCGTGAATCTTACCATCAAGCTCAACCGCTGTAGTACCAGGTGTCTTCTTCATCCCTTTCTTGCTCATCACTTCTCTAACCCCGTATTTCTTATCCCAACTAGACATTCTCCCGTATATATTCGAGAGCAAAACGTAGTTCGAGTCTCGCCCTGGCTCTTCTCCAATCAACCTCTTCATGATGGCCTCACTCAACTTAAACTCCCCATGGGAACGACACGCATTTACCAAGGTTCGTAAAATCACAGGATTAGGCTCAATCGGCATTTTCTTAACAAGCTCAAGCGCCTCCCCAAGAAAGCCGACTCTGCATAGCATATCGACCATGCAACCGTAGTGTTCTATCCTAGGTACAAGACCATACGAGTTCACCATGAGATCAAAGTAGCTTTGGCCTTGCTTGACCAACCCACCATGGCTGCAAGCGGTTAGCAAGCCGATGAATACGATATCGTCGGGTTCAATTCCAGAGGCTTTCATTTCCTCAAATAACGAAATGGCTTCGGGTCCGCGCCCGTGCATTGCTAATCCGACAATCACGGAAGTCCACGACACGAGATCTCTTTCGGTCATGCTTCTGAAAACCCTATACGCCCTGTCTAGGTCGCCGCACTTGGAGAACATGTCAATTAAAGCATTGTGCAGTTCAATGCTCCTCTGGAATTTCTGTTTATGAATATAAGATTCAACCCACTTGCCCAGATCAAGAGCGCCAAGATCAGTACAGGCTGATAACACCGAGATCATAGTGATCTCATCGGGCTGAACCCCCTCGGAAAGCTGCATCTTCCTAAACAATCTGATTGCCTCACTAGACTGGCTGACCCTGACATACCCACCAATCATGGCGCTCCAAGCCACCGAATCCCGGTGGGGCATTTTATCAAACACCTTGCGTGCGGTCTCAATCCCGCCCTCACAGCAACCGTACATGTGAATCATGGTATTACCCACGTGTGGATCCCCGGAATACCCAAACTTGAACACCGACCCGTGAACCTGGCGGCCTAGATTGATCTCCCCAAGGCCAGCAACTGCTTTGAGAAGAAAGGGGTAAGTGAATTTGTTGGGGAAAACGCGCTGCTGGAGCATTAAGCCATAGGAATGGAGGGCGGCGGGCTTGGAAGAGTGGGTTTGGGCGAAAGCCCTTATGAGCGTGTTGAAGAGGAAGGCATCGTAGAGGTGGCGATGGGCGTCGGATTCGAAGAGAAACTCGGAAGCGTAGTGGATGGAGCGGACGGAAGAGGAAGAGGAAGTGGAGGCGAACTTGGTGAGGACAAGAGTGTTGTTACGGAGGCCGAGCTTGAGGATGTAGGCATGGAGTTGGCGGAGGTGAGAGAGAGATTTGCAGAGGTGGAGGAGGGAGAGACATGCTTGCTCAGCAGCTCGAGAATTGGCGGCAACCCGATAACTCATTCAACGTTGCAAAACAAGATTCCGTTTCACTACTGGACTTTCTATTTCATACATAAATACTTGGTCAATAATGACTTTAATCTTTGTTAATTGGGTAGTAGATTGTGGACAAACCACGCTTACCACTGTTCTAAATATCACATGTCTCGTCCCCGCTTAGGTGTTGGAAGTTCCTAGCCCGCCTAGTCGTCTAGGACCGCCTAGACCACCGTTCGGGCCATCTAGGCGTTAAGCGGTCCCTCTCCGCCCAGAGTCCGCTAGCGTTTTTTAGAACATTGCCTAGAACAAGTTTGAATGATGTTGGGCCCAAAGAACCACCAAACAAGCAATCGGCCCGGCCCATCAACACTTAGGCCCAAAAGCCAAACTCAGATCGCAGGGATCGTCTTCCGGGCGAAGAACTCGACGGTTGTAGCTCAAGAGAAACCACTCAGAAGGTGGAACGAGGGACGTGGGAAGATGGAGTCGTGAGAGGGGACGTGGAGACGAACACCAGTACTTAATAGGGGATTAGCCCAGAAACAAAGATTGAGAGAGGCAATTGTAAACCACCCATTGTAACTCTCGATTTCTCTTCAATACATTCGATTGCTTTGTTCGTTGAAATCGCGTTGATCGGTTAGATTTTCCCCATAATTTCACAAATTCATCTTTGATTGTCGCCGGTCGGAAATTGACCAAAACAATTTGGCGCCCACCGTGGGGCCCTAGCTGGTTTCCGCTCTCTCTCTCGATCAAAGCAGGAACATTCTCACTCGAAGAAGATGACGAACTCACAGCCATCCTCTCCCACGAACGGAGGAGAAGGGGGAAGCCACGACGGCCGCCATGGAAAGGATGTCGTCGACGGCACCCCCGAAGAGGTCCAAGGCCTGCGCAGCGTCCTGAGCGAGCTTGCAACCAAGATATCCGCCCTGCAGCAGGATATGGTTAGTCAGAAGGATCTCAGCCAGACACACATGGATTACATCACGCAGCTCACTACGGAAAACGCGAACCTTCACGAGCAACTGCAGGCAGCCTCGGTATCGCACGGCGGATCCCGTCCAGTCGTAACTGTCCGTGAAGCCACTCCCCGCTTCAACTTAGGGGAAGCCTTTAATTCGCAAATCGGAGGACCGTCCCCCATCGTGAATATGGCCACACCGGCAGCTACCCTTCCAGGAGTGCCTAGTACCCAGACGCCAGGGAACCGAGCCGCAGGGACGGGAGTATTCCACCCCCAATACGGCGAAGAATCCGGAAGGCAGGTAACCCCTACTGAACCTTTCCTAGAAGTACTCTTCAACAAATATATGCAGGATCGGCTCAAGGGACTGGAAGACAAGATCGCTCAGATACCCGGAGTACCGCCACCCCTTGAAAAAGAAGCTTTGGATGGCTACGACGAATCCCCCTTTGCGACCCCGATCGCCAGCGTAGACATCCCGAAGAGATTCACGATCCCAGCAGTCCCCACTTATGATGGAATGGGGGATCCCGACGAGCACGTGGCCATCTTCAAGCAGAAAATAATGACTAGCTCAATACCGCGGGAATCCAGAGAGGCGATTATGTGCAAAGGATTCGGCGCCACACTCTCCGGTGCCGCCTTGACCTGGTTTATCAACCTCCCCAAGGGGGGAATCTCATCCTTCGCGGGGTTGGTGGATACCTTTCGGATGTAGTTCGCCAGCAGCCGGAAACTCATGAAACAGTCTAACGACCTGTACCGCATAGCCCAAAGACCGGGAGAATCTCTGCGTGCCTTCTTGAACAGGTTCAACCGGGAGAAGTAGTAGCAATACCGCTCTGCGACGTGCCCACATCAATAGAAGCTTTCCGGAGAGGCCTGCTACCCGGCAGCGAGCTCTATAGGGAACTAACTAAATATCCGTGCCACAGCTTCGAAGACGTCCAAGTAAAAGCCTTGGCGCACATCTGGCTCGAAGAGGACGAAATCCCTGATCGAGTCGCTTCAGTCTTCGACAGGGTCGAAAGGAAAGCCTCTTCCGACCAGCGAAGGGAGCGCCGAGGGCAACCATATCCAAAGAGCAGGCACGAAGCGCCCCGAGTACACACGGCAGGAATCAAACATCCAAGTGGGAAGAAAGACGCACCCAATCGACCAAAGGTTCATGAGTACAACCTGGGTTTTGGGAACACCGAGATCGTGAAAGGCCCGGAGAAATTCGGAGATCGCATCAGATGGCCGAAGAAGGCAGAAAACCCGAATCCCAAGAAGGACAAAACTAAACGGTGTGACTTCCACGAAGACTATGGGCACGAGACGGACGAGTGCTTCGCCCTCAGGAAGGAGTTAGCGTACTTACACTCAAGAGGCCTGCTGTCAGAAATCTCCGCCAACACCAATCTTCCCGCCAACCAGAATATGACAGAGCCCAGGGATATTCCGTCATCTCCGGAATATGCCAAAGTAGTAAATGTTATCAGCGGCGGATCTGACATCTGTGGTGTTACCTACTCGGCAGCCAAGCGCCACGCTCGAGGGAACCTAGAGGGACCATTGGTAGCGAACATCCGCCAATCCGACGGACGTCCGGGAGATATCATCACTTTCAACGACTCAAATTCGGCCGGTTTGGTAGGGCCTCATCACGATGGGCTGGTTATATCCCCGTCGGTGGGGAACGTATTGATCAGGAGGATCATCATCGATACCGGAAGCTCTACCAACATGATCACACTCGACGCCCTCAAGGAGATGGGGCTAAAAGAGGAAAACATCCTCCGAAAGTCGGTAGCCCTGGTAGGATTCAGCGGAGAGATCGCTCATACTTTGGGGGAGATAACTCTCCCCACTTACGCTAAAGGAATCAACCTACCCGTCAGGTTCTCCGTACTCGATTGCCCGTCCTGCTACAACATCATCATGGGGCGGCCCTGGATCCATGACATGAAAGCGGTCCCCTCCTCCTATCATCAGACCATAAAGATCCCTACGCCCTGGGGAGTAAGGGAGATCAGAGGAGACCAAAGGCTAGCGAGGGAATGTTACAAGTCCGCCTTGAAGGCGACCGTCGCCCACACCGCATAACAATTACAGGGAGCCAAAGGGCCCGCGCTGAGAGTGGACCCCGAGGCCGATAAGATCGAGGAAGTCATCCTCGACAAGCAGAAACCCGAGCAAACCGTACGAGTCAGGAAGGACCTGTCTCCAGAGAAGAAAGCGGAGTTAATTAGTTTCCTCAGGCAACACAGCGGCAGTTTCGCGTGGTCGCACGAAGATATGGTCGGGATCGACCCCGCCATCATCACGCACCGGTTGAACGTGGATCCTCGCCATCCCCCAGTTAAACAGAAGAGACGGAAGTTCGCACCGGAGCGGAACTTGATTGTGGACGAGGAAGTACAAAACCTGCTCCGGACAGGGAAGATTAGGGAAGTGAAATACCCGGAATGGCTGGCGAACGTCGTAGTGGTGAGCAAGAAGAATGGCAAGTGGAGGGTTTGCATCGACTTCACAGATCTTAACAAAGCTTGCCCAAAAGATTCGTTCCCCCTGCCGCACATCGATGCCATGGTAGATGCCACAACCGGCCACGAGATGCTCACCTTCATGGATGCCTTCAATGGCTATAATCAGATCAGAATGCATCAAGAAGATCAGGAGAAAACTTCATTCATCACCAGCCAGGGTACCTACTGCTACAAGGTAATGCCCTTCGGACTCAAGAACGCGGGAGCCACTTACCAGCGGCTGGTCAACCGTATGTTTCAAAAGCACATCGGCAGAACAATGGAAGTCTACATTGATGATATGCTAGTAAAATCCAAACAGGTTGTGCACCATGTCCAACACTTGGAAGAGGCCTTCAAGATCGTGGACAGCTACCGTATGAAGCTGAACCCGACCAAATGCGCGTTTGGAGTAACCTCAGGACGCTTCCTCGGGTTCGTGGTCACCCAACGCGGGATCGAGGCCAATCCCGTACAGATCCGAGCCATAGCAGCCTTGCGGTCTCCCAGATGTGTAAAAGATGTGCAAAAACTGACTGGAAGAGTGGCTGCCCTGAACCGCTTCATCTCAAAGTCTTTTGACAGGTGCCGCTTGTTCTATGATGTGCTACGGAAAAACAAGAGATTCGAATGGACTCCAACCCATGAGGAGGCTTTCCAGCAGCTCAAACACTACCTATCTAGTCCGACGTTGCTGTCCAAACCTGAGGAAGGAGAGAATCTCCCTTTATATCTAGTGGTGACAGAGAACTCTGTTAGTGGAGTATTAGTACGGGAAGATGAGGGCAACCAGCTTCCCGTCTACTACGTCAGCCGTACCTTGCTCGAGGCGGAGACACGCTACTCGCCCTTGTAGAAGCTAGTCCTAGCTCTGGTCATGGCTTCTACAAAACTGAGGCCATATTTCGAATCTCACACGATCACAGTCCGCACCAATTACCCGCTGAAGGCTATACTAAGGAAACCTGAGATCACCGGCAGAATGGCCAAATGGGCGATACACCTGAGCGGATTCGATATCGATTACGAGTCGAAGGCGGCCATCCGAGCCCAAGCGCTGGCAGATTTCGTGGCCGATTTCAGCCCTACAATGGACGAAGAAGCCAGACAGCAAGAAGCCTTCGTGACAGAGAAGGAGTATTCCGGAACGTGGACTCTGCATACAGATAGAGCTTCCAATACTCGGGGAGTAGGAATCGGAGTAGTGCTGAAATCGCCCAAAGGGGACAAGATAGCTCAAGCTGTACGGTGTGCTTTCGAAGCTACCAACAACGGGTCAGAATACGAAGCCCTCATATTGGGGCTAACAATCGCCAAAGACTTGACTATCGAAGAAATAGAAGTGAAGTGCGACTCGCTGCTAGTTGTGAACCAGATTCTAGGAATCTTCACTACCAGAGACACCAGGATGGCAGCATACGCAAAGAAAGTCAAGGAAATCATGCCGTCATTTAAGAACTTCACTATCCAACAAGTCCCCAGAGAAGAGAATGCACAGGCAGACGCTCTGGCAAACTTGGCTTCCGCTCTGGATCCCGAAGAATTCGCATCAGTCCCCCTAATCCATGTGCTAGCCCCAGCAATCGGAAGAGAAGCTGACCTGGTAGAACAAGAAGCTAGGGACAGCTAGGCGGCAACCGAAGATGAAGACCGTGAGATCAGGAAAAATAACCGGATCCCGAGGATCCTCGCCAACGAAGATCTTGAAAGGAGGGACATGCCCTGTGAGGAAGATCCTAGGAGGCAGCAACACCGGGAGACTCCAATCCCGCGACCAACATTCCAAGTGCTTCCCAAGAACCAGAATGCTGGACAGAACCTTACCTACAGTGGCTCGATCGTGGACAGCTGCCGCCCGATAAGTCCGAAGCAAGAGCACTCCGGATGAGAGCCACCCGATACAGCACGAAAGACGGTATCCTCTTTAAGCAGTCCGCAGTAGGGACCTCACTCCGTTGCGTCACAAAAACAGAAGTGCCCAGGATACTCAAAGAACTGCACGAAGAAGAATGTGGCAACCACTCCGGGGGGCGCAGCCTTTCCAACAAAGCTCTCAACCTGGGGTATTATTGGCCTACCATGCGTCAAGACGCCGCAGAATACTCTCAAAAATGCGAGGCTTGCCGAAAGCATGCCACAGCTCTTCACCAGCCGCCAGAACCGCTGCATCCGACGCTGACGTCGTGGCCCTTCATGTGGTGGGGGATGGATATCGTAGGGAAATTGTCGCCGTCTTCCGAACAACGAGTATTCTTCCTAGCGGTGACGGATTATTTCTCCAAATGGATCGAGGTTGAAGCATACAAGGAGATCAAGGAATCCCACGTGGTAGCTTTCATCAAAAAAACACATCATCTGCCGCTTTGGGATACCTTCCGAGATCGTCTGCGATAACGGGTCACAATTCATCGGGAGAAAGACCCGAGATTACTATCGACGGTGGAACATCGATCTAGTAACCTCCACCCCTCGCTATCCACAGGCCAACGGACAAGCAGAATCTAGCAATAAGGTTATCATCAACAACCTCAAGAAGCTAAGCGACTAGTGAAGGCCAAAGGGCGTTGGGCCGATGAATTGCCATACGTTTTGTGGGCCGACAGAACCACTCCAAAAGCTGCTACTGGACAATCCCCTTTCTCCTTGGTATACGGTTGCGAAGCAGTAATACCGGCTGAGATCACCGTGCCAACCGCGCGGTACGGGTTACAAACACCCGATCAGAACGCCGCCGAGTTAGCTGCCAACCTCGATACCCTAGAAGAACTAAGGGAAAGAGCCCGACTGCGCCTGGCCAGACACCAGCAACAAGTGGCCCGAATTTACAACAAGAACGTACGGATAAGAGCTTTCTCCATCGACGAATGGGTCCTCCGAAGAGTATTCCAGAACACCGTCGAAGTAAATGCAGGGAAGCTCGCCCCTGCATGAGAAGGACCATACAAGATAGTTGGTATCACCGGACAAGGAGCCTATCGACTAGAATCTAAAGAAGGAAAGTCTATCCCGCATAGCTGGAACGCCACGCACTTACAGAGGTATCACTTCTAGAAGAACAATCAAGTCGCCAAAAACGGCCAAATAAACCCAAGTAAGATCTAAACGATGGCATAAACTTGCTTGGTAAGAGTCGATCAGGTAAATAGTTTCTTTTTTAAATACATGTGTTACTCATCCTCAGAAAAAGGAGAGACGATGGAAAATAATACCAAAATTCCCCCAAAGGAGTTACTCTCGGCAGCCGTCGCCAGGAAAGAGAAACCTCAGAAAACAGAAATAAAATAACCAAACGGTAACAAGCCTTCTAGAAAAACGATTAAAAACAATACTTTACTTATATTCAAACAACAGTCTTTACAAGCTTGGTTACAGGGTACAGGAAGTAATCTCCTAGACGCCCGCTATCCGGCAGATTCGCCAGCCACAAGCAATGTTGAAGGGCCGCTTCGCAGAAGCTCGCCAGTCGGCAGTTCAGGGTAAGATCCCGCGTCGCCAGTTCCAATAAGCAAACGCCAGATCATCGACGGAGATCGTCAGGGCACAACAGGAAACGACGGATCTCGTTCTTCGCGCGCCTCCAGGCAGGTAATCCCTTTCAACCAGTAGGGGCTTGAAAATAAAAAATCAAGTCACCCATAACCCTGGTTAAGGTTTTCCTCACCTTTTAAATCCATAGCTATGCACCTCCTAAAAGCACTTAGCCTCCTGCAGGGGCTACGTGAACACCGACCGACACGAAGCAGAGAAGTACCTGCACGAAAGCCAGCAAAGAAAATACAAGCAAAACACAACAAGAGCAAAAGCATAACGATAAATAAACACCCCCGCCCCGTGAGGAGGGGCAAAACATCGGACAAAGTATTCGTGGCCACGCCACCATCCGAGAAACCCTCTCCAAACGCCCGATAAACGGCACGCCAGTGAGGTACTACTTGTCCTTCACTAAATTCGTCCCCAAAAAAGCAAAAGTAAATTTTACAAATGGCCTAAGCCGCCAGACTTCTTCACATTAGTAGAGTCATCATGCAGGGTTTCCAAAAACACCCGTTTCCTCCGCCTGATCATCGCCTTCCGGTTGCGCCTGTCCCACCGCCGGCGGAGAGCTCAACAGGGAAGCAATGCGAGCCGAAGGCACGCCGCCAGGAAAAGCGTCCAGAAATTGCTCGTTGAACTTGTCCGCATATCCAACTGAAAGCTTCCCCGCTTCGAACTCCCTGATGGTCTCCAGCCGCGCCAGCATATTGAAGAAAGCCCCAATATCTTTCGCGTCCGCCTTTCCCATAGAAAGTGTACTAGTAGCCTTGACTTCAAGCTCCTTCACCCTGGCTTCCTTGACAACAATGGTATGTTCCAGCTCCGCAACACGAGCCTTCGCAGCTACTTCCTCAGCGGCCAAAGCCTTGGCCCGAGCAGCAGACCGCTCTCGCGCTTTGTCAATCTCCTCGCGATGCTTGGCGACTTCTTGCTTCCTTCGCTCGTGCTCTGCAAACTCCTTGTCCATCTCGTCAATAAACAAGCCAACCTCCTGGAAGAGCTGCATACACCAGAGAAAGAATCAGAAAATGGCCTCAAGTCGGATGGTAGCCTTACCCGATAAAGCGAACAGCACGAGAGACTAGTTACCTTCTAGGCTCCGAAGCCTACCTCGGTTGCCATCGCATGAGCAGAAACGGGGGCCGGATACTTCTTGAAATTAGGATCCCGGTACCGCTGGAGAGATTGCCAATCAGAGGACGCGTCATCCTGAAGCTCGGGGGAATCATCATTGCTCCGAGCAGGACGCTTGCGGGAAACCTTGGGAGCCTTCTGAGATTCTCTCTTGACACCCTGGGCAGCCGGAGGCTTCGAATCACCAGAACGAGTCTTCTTAAGGATCAAATCCAAGGCAGAAAAGGAAGAACCCGATCTGCGTGCGCGTGTTTCTGAAACAAAAGAAAGAAGGGGTCAAAATGCACAACGGTAGCCATGTTAGACCAATGAACAATAGAACTCACCCACGGAGGGATCGGAAGCAAGGGTCGAAGTCGGCACAACAGACATCTTGACAATAGGCAGGCAAACTTTCTCAGAACCGGACGAAGTAGCACTACCTTCGTCCTCCGAAGATTCGTCCGACGGTTCAGAAAGGGACGCCGCAAACGTCCTCTGTGCAGAAGTCAGCTGGAAGAGCCTCGACAGAACCCTCTCCGAATGGCTAGGCAGTTCGACGTTGTCCGGGATACCTGTAGAATCAAAGGAACAGAGGATGAATAGGCGTTAAGAGGAGATCGCCTTGTAATACAGGAAAAAAACAAGATAATCTTACTAGCGGGATTCCACTTGTCATGCAAAAACAGACGACTTTCAGGGGTCAGAGACGCAATCTCGACAAAGAAAAAACGGTTTGCCCAACCCTTCCCATTGACCTTTGTGTTTAAGACAAGCGGCTGGCGTGCGGTTCGGGATTGTAAGATGAATCGGCCTCGCCTCACCGTAGTAATACGGTAGGCCTAGAGCAGATCGGAAACAGTAAAATCTACCCCAACGACCTCCGCCATCTTACTCACTCAAGAAAGGATCTTACAGGCAGAAGGTAGAAGTTGCGCAGGAGAAAGTTTAAAACGGGCTAGAAACTCCTGGACGATAGGGGGACAAGCGAATCGACAAGAGATGGTGAACGGGAATTCGAAGAAACAAACCCAACCAGGACGAACCCAGTCGGAATGCTCTTCCTCAGGACATAAGGCCACTACCCCCCCGGAAAACCACCCTCTAAAAGAATTTGGTTCATTTCTTCTAGGCCCATTGTGTTCGGAACTCGGTCGCACTCTTGGAGGATGCCCGAAGGTGAGAAACCATGCCGAGAAGACGCTTTATCCCTCGCCATAGAAAGATGAAGGAAGAACTGGAAAACGAAGAAGAAGGAGAAGGAAAGAGAAGATTCGTACCTCGGGAGAGATCGCTAACAGGGCAGTGAAGTAATGAGTTCCTTCCGCGAGGCGCAGTAAATAAAGAAGACTGATGTCTTTTCACCTGCCAGAGCAAAGCGCGTAGAGAGATCTCCACCTTACACGTGTGAGATCCGAGATAGCTGAGATCCCGGAAACCAACAGACGGAAAAGATTCGGTGAATTCAAAATTCACTCGAATCTTTTGGGGCTATTGTTGGGCCCAAAGAACCACCAGACAAGCAATCGGCCCGGCCCATCAACACTTAGGCCCAAAAGCCAAACTCAGATCGCAGGGATCGTCTTCCGGGCGAAGAACTCGGCGGTTGTAGCTCAAGAGAAACCACTCAGAAGGTGGAACGAGGGACGTGGGAAGATGGAGTCGTGAGAGGGGACGTGGAGACGAAAACCAGTACTTAATAGGGGATTAGCCCAGAAACAAAGATTGAGAGAGAGCAATTGTAAACCACCCATTGTAACTCTCGATTTCTCTTCAATACATTCGATTGCTTTGTTCGTTGAAATCGCGTTGATCGGTTAGATTTTCCCCATAATTTCACAAATTCATCTTTGATTGTCGCCGGTCGGAAATTGACCAAAACAAATGACCATTAAAAAGTTCGGAAATTTCTAATCTATTACACTTCATGATGAAGTTTATACCATTTTCCTCCCTCTTTATCTAAAGGTGAAAACAACCTATGAAGTTAGTTGAGGGGCATTTACTCAACTTTTTCTTTTTAAAATGTTGTCCAACAATTCAATTTTGCTCAATCAAGAAACTTGTACGCTTTTTTGCCAATGTAGAGCGCACTCCTCAAACTGGTCGTGTTGAGCAGAGCAGCCATCTGACTCCACTTTATCCAGCATAAAGCCTTTCTGCAATGACTCAATCTACTCGATTGAAGAGTTCAAGAAGAAACAAACAATTCTTGAAGATCAAGAAAAAAAAAAAAAAAGAGATCCATAAGTCCATAACTGGTCCTCTTTCTTCAACAGTTTCAATCAACTAATAATAGTTTATAGAGATTGGATATCTAGCTAGATTTGTTTTTCACTACAGAGACAACAACTTTAGAAGGCAAATTCATTCTACATAGAAGACAGCACAGCACGTAGCAAAAGAGGAAAAGAACACATAGGAGAGATTTGAGAAGAGTTAGCTCTGCTCCTCTCCATCTCCCAAATCTTCTGCTGCTGCAGCAGCCATCAACTCGTCAAAGTTATTCGACTTCTCCAGCACAATCTCAATCTGAAACAAAGAGTACAACAACCCCCATTTCATTTCATTTTAATTCCTCATACAGTAGTGTTAAAGAGGATTCATCACGTGAAACTTTATAGAAAGCGAGCAGAAATTTTGTGACATGTATTCCAATAACAGGTGCCTAATCTAGTAATCTGATACAATAAATCCCAATTTTTTTACATTGTTACAGAAATTCAAATACTGAAAATTACCTTTGCTTTTTGCACAGGACGGCCGCCTGATTCATTAAGGTCAATTGTTGATGTTGTGATTCCTGTTCATGCAGGCATCAAATGGAAAAGGTCAGCCAAAAAATTAGAAATGTGATGTCATGAAAAGCCAGAAGGCAAGAAAACTCACTCTTTTCAACGGCAAGCCCATTGTTCTTCAGAATCTCAGCAATAGTCACACCCGTGGCGATAGCTGCAAAGCCAACACAACGAAACACCTTAATAAACTATTGATCCTAAAAAAAATACCTAATGCTGGTATATTTTGTAGCATGATGAAATGGTCAATGTTTTCCCACAGGCCTAATTGAATATAACAGCAGCATTTTTTGTGCTAGCTGTTAAATCAACAAAAGCAAAGTCAGCTTCTGGCTAAAAATAAAAAAAAGAAAGCCCTATATACCAAATAAACCTTTCAAAAGCCAAAAAAACACAGAAAAAAAAATACTAAAGATCAGGAATGCCACTTGCAACCAAGAAGAGGTGGTCCTATGAACCAGAGCTACTGAGCTAGCCCATTATGCTTTGAATGACAAAGGGACACGTTCTCATACATCAACACCCAGCAAATAAAAGGAAAGAATTTATAACTAATTATGTCACTCCACAATTTCATGGGCAATTGTCATTCCTGTAATAGATGATGTATAACTATTTAAATTTAAATAAGAAACTCAAAGCTCAAATTAATTACCAGTGTCAAACAAAGGTTGCCTTTGTAATTTCATCAAGAAGGCGCTATAAGGGGGAAAAAGATGTTAAACTATATCAGGGTAACAGAAAATTACCCATTCCAAGAGCAGAGAGCTCCACCTCATTGTATTGCTGCATGAACCTCTGCAAGAGACATTTGAAAGACAGTTAATCGCGCATTGATCAACAAGAAAAACCATACTTGCACAATACAAAAATGGGCACTCTTGAACAGAATGTGCTATATATACATGTATGCACGATCTAATGATGTTACAGGTAATTTCACACAAGTAATCAATCCTACATCAGCAAATCATATAAACAACTTGACAAATTCTGTCAATAGTGCAGCCATCAGTCTAAAATCAACTACGCTAGTATCAGAAAGCTAAAGGGATCAACAGGCTTAATGAAGTAGGCATAATCTGTACACCCAATTTATGCGATTTCATCCTTGTGAATTTCTCTTGTTCAAAGGTACAGGATAACCTAATGCCAGTAACTCCCCAATATTCAACAAGCATATGAGAAAATGCCAGCCAGATATTCCACTCAAACGGGGGGAAAAGAGAAAGAGAACCTCTGGACCCAAAAACATTGTTCCAAGTTACACCTATTAGATGCACACATATGAAAATTTTGAAATCAAGATCAAAATGAGCTTACTCAGGAGGGCATACACAGATTTTATTCAACAACAATCGCAACTAATCCGTTCAAGCAAATGTGCATTCCGTTTTTTTTCAAGGAAAAAAAAAACAAACAGAGGAAAAAGCACAAAGATTTACAAGCAGCGGCAGAAATAGGAGGGAAATACCTTGGCTAGATTGACATAGAAGAAGAGGGGTTTCTTGGAGTTAGAGACCTGGATACGGTTTTTCCTTGCCGAAGAAGAATCTGCGATGCCGATGTTCTTCACACCCTCCGTTATCTGCTCCATGATTTCAACCCCCTCTCTCTGTGCCGCACTTAGTGTTTGGTGTGGACTGACTTAACAGAGTTCGGGAGCTCTGGTAAACCTTGACCAGTTCTATCATATTCATAAAAGGGTTTATGGTCCGCCACAATTTTTACTAGCAAGAACAATCATCATCACAGTAACTAAAGTAGAGTTTGGTTCAAATGAAACAAACTCTTATCTTAAAACGAACACTTATCTTAAAACGAATGCACTTTTCATAGTTAGTAATGCATTTTTCATATAAAAGTGCATTGAAAAATACTAAAAGTGCATTACGAAAAAGTGCACTAAAAAATTTGAAAAGTGCATTAAAAAGTACGAAAAGTACAAATGCGAAAAAGTGCACTCTGAAGTATGAAAAGTGCATTACTAACTACAAAAAGTATATTCGTTTTAGGATAAAAGTTCGTTTTAGGATAAGAGTTTGTTTCATTTGAACCAAACTCAACTAAAGTAATAAAGTAATATTGTTGTCATATAATAGCTAGTTAAAAGTGTCAACCCTAATCCACTTTTTAATTTTTAATCTCCCTAAATTAATTTTTGGCGGATTTGCAAGGTTATCCCTTGCACAAAAACAATTTGCAAAAGTACCCTACATTAGAGGAAATTGCAAATCATGCATTTTTGGCATTTATGCAATTTTATTTTTTTATTATTTTATTGTTTAATTCTTTGAATTTATCTTTGTAATGTTTTTTAGAAATGAATTATTAAATTCAAAAAATTAAAATCATAAAACGAAAATTGTAAAAATAAATAAATAAAAGGCATATGAAAAGATATTTGAAAAGATATTTTAAAGTGATTTATTAGTTAAAATATGCGGAAACTAATGAGGAAAAAAAGGAAAAAAAGAGTCAAAGATATGGCAAAGATCTTAATGGGTTGAGATTTCCGTAAAAATCTAGTCGGCTAGAGGTTATTTTGTCATGCTTGTGTATTCTACTATCACACCACAATATGCTCCTGTCACGGACTTAAAAAAGAAGAAGGAAATTGCTAACGAATTAGATTTGTTACGAAATCTTTTCTATCCTTTATCTTAAAAGATACAAATCTTAATTCAAACAATAATAGACAATTATTCTACATAAAGATACGAAATCTTTTCTATCTAGTGTTATCTGTTCAATCAGTTTTGATATACGAACAAACGTAGAGGCACATTGAGTTCTACCATGGGTAAGTAGTATATGATTGAATTGTTTCGATAATCATTTATTGCTTCTAAGTATTACGATTGAATTGTTTCGATAATCAGTTATTGCTTCTAAGTATTACGATTTGTGTATTTTCAGGTCGAAACAACATATTACTCACGTTTATTACAAATGGTCAATGGAATGTCTTGGGAGATAAATGGTCTTATGAAGGGGTGACAAGAAGGCAATAGCACTCGTTGTATCCGATACTATAAAATTCGAATCCCTTAAGGATAAAATAGTGGAGAAACTATCCATTGATTGTGAAAAGTACAATCTACATTTGCACTATGTGTCACCCATAAAGGTAAACCTTCCACCCTTTGAAGTTAATGGTGAAGATGATCTTGAAGCCTATAGATTTTTGGATTCAAAATCATCAAAAGAGGGGATATGGTCGATAGATCTGTACACAAGCATGAAGGAGAAGAAAAATATTCAGTTTATGGACGAGGGTGTTGACAGGAAAGTCTTTGAGTTTCAAACTCCAAACTCTATGCAAGAGATGAGAGTCCCATCAAGTGCACCTCTTGTAAGCCAGTGTAACCGAACACCGATTAAGGATGACAGGACTTTAGATGAAATCATCGACGATGATAATAATGTCTCCTCTGATGACAGTGTCAAGAAATTTGGGAATGGTGACAGGATACCTGAAGACAGTGACAGGTTACGAAACAACAATACTTCCCCGATTAATTTTGTATCATTGAGCAGCGATGATGAAATTGGAGGATCTACTTCAACAAATAAAGGCAAATATGTCGTTGTCATGCTCAATGATGATGATGAAGATATTGATTTTGTAAACCTTGGAGACGAAGAAATTGGTTTTAACGGAAATGGTTTTGCAAGTGATGATTTTGATGGAGCAAAACAATTTGAACAAGTTGCTCATGATGAAGTAATGGAAGATATTGATGATCAATTTTTTAATGTTGATGAGGATGTTATTCAAGAAGTGGAAGAGAATTTTTATCGTGCAAAAACAAATGCTAAAGAATGGGCTACATTACAAGGTGGACAAAACAGTGATGAGGTTCATAATAATGCAAAAATTAGTGAGGGAGACTATTTCAATTCCAAAAAAGAGCTGCAAGATGCGTTAAGGTCAATTGCATTGACACATTGCTTCCAGTTGGATGTAAAGAAGTCAAACAAAACCAACTATGTAGTAGGTTGCATCGACAAGTCATGCTCATTCATGTGTCGTGGTACAATCTATGGTAAAACCAGTTTGTTCGTTGTACGGAAGTATGTGGGAGAGCATACATGTGGACTGCGATCAAGACACAACCACCACAAACAAGCCACATCAAACATGATTGCTGAAAAAGTCATGCCAAGGTAAGGAAGGATTTATGTCGTACTCAATTATAGTGTGATTTTTTATGGAATTTTTAAGACCATTAATGGTATCCGCTTTTTTATTGTGTTACAGGTTTCAAGGTGATAGTCCAGGCATCCGAGCAAGAGAGATACAAAGAGTGATGAAAGAAATGCGAGTCAATGCAAGCTACCATAAGGCAAATCGAGCACGTTTGAAAGCCCAAGAGTTAGTAGGAGGATCAGCAGAGGAAAGTTACAATAAACTCTATTCTTGGATGTTCATGCTCAAACAATCAAATCTAGGCTCCCATACCGTGATTGAAAGAGATGCTAACCAACGATTCAAGTATGTATTTTGGAGTATAGGTGCATGGATCAGTGCATTACCTAATTTGAGGAAGGTATCTTATATTATTATAGTTTGTAAGATTAATTATTGTTAAATATCAATGCTATGGATAGGATAAATGCTTATGCTTGATCGAATATATTGATTTCAAAGAATTTATATTTATATGTATGACAATACGAAATTAGCAGTATGACAGGATAATTTCATGTTTCAATTTTAGGTGATATCAGTGTATGGAACTCACTTAAGTGCGACATACAGGGGTGTTCTTATTGTAGCAACGACGCAAGATGCAGACAAACATATTTATCCTCTTGCATTTGGCGTGGTTGATAGTGAAAATGATGCCTCTTGGTCCTTTTTCTTCAAGGAATTCAAAGTTGTTGTACCAGACAACCATGATGTAGTGTTTGTCTCAGACCGTCACGCAAGTATTTTGAGAGCATTGAGGAACAATTATGTTTTTGCTAGTAATGGGTATTGCATCTATCACATATACCAAAACTTCAAAACCAAGTACGGAAGAGGAGACTTGTTTGAACTATGGAATAAGGTTGCAAAGGCTTATACCATTCAAGAGTTCAATCATCATTTTTCACAACTTTGCAAGGAGTCAGAACGTATTGGAAAATATGTTCAAGAGGCAGGGTTTGAGAATTGGTCCAAGGCACACTTCCGTGCCAATAGATTCAACATAATGACAACAAACAATGCCGAAAGCTTGAATTCCCGGTTCAAAGAGGAACGTGGATGGCCAATTATTTCCATCCACGTTCCTCTTTGAACCGGGAATTCAAGCTTTCACTACCTCGCTACCACGCTGCCCCGCGAGTTGTGCGTCACCTCCGGCCTCTTTCACTACCTCGCTGCCCTGCCGCCGGCGAACAACAGCTCGCCTACCACCACCCACCGCCAGGGGTTGCCATCGGACGTCACACCGCCACCCTCGGGCCCTTGGGTCGAGCCGCCATTGAGCCAAACAAGCTCGAAGTTCGAGTGAAGGTATTAACGCTCGAAATTAATTAGAGGGGTGGTTACGGAGCCACCGAAAGGACCTTTCGGTTCCGCTTTGCTAAGTAAATTTATGGTTTTTATAATCTTGACGTTGATACGGTTCCACAGGTTCAAACCGCTCGAGAAACGGACGTCTGGATCGTTACTTATAGCGAAGACAAGTTTAGACATCGATTGTCAGGTAAAGGACTTCGGATAATTACTCGGGATTCGTTATTAATCCATTTGATCCGAGATTTGGTAAACTTGTAGAACTGTTACTAATGAACAATTTTTATTTAGAAAATTGTTTCAAAAGTGAAGCGGATAATTAGTTATAATTCCGCCAAGATGGCTCCTTGAAGCATAATAACTAAGGATTTATATATATATCGATATTCGGAAATCAAATCGTTTATCGATTAGGAAGTTGTAGAATTGGATTATACAAGTAAGAATTGTATCCATTAGCTCGTTGTTGAAGAATCTGTTGTTATAATTGGCAGAAGGCAGATAAAGATTTCTGTTGGAATCGCTGAGAGCGTTGAGCACGCCTTATAAGGCAAGTGGACGGTTCGCTCTTGCATTAATATTATTAAATGAGGAATTGAATCCCATTTAATATTTGTGTTTGGAACAACTTGTATGCTTAATAAAACATGATAGGTTGTTATATTGTTAGAAATAATGATCATGTTGTTTATTAAGTTTTGCGGTAGAACTGGATTTAGGTCCGTTATGTGTGACCTTGTATGATGTCTCACGCTGAGACTTTGTTGTGATTAAGATAGTTCAGGGAGTGGTTCTATACCCTCTCTTTAAAACAATACTACATTAGGAGGGGCCTAATCCTAATGGCGAGTCATGACTCTAATCCCCTACTCTCGTGTGAGAGGGTTGATAGGCACTCTAGCTAAGTGCAAGTTCGGTACGGTGGAGTGTAGACGACATGGTAATAGGCCTCTGTGATCTCTAGCTCACCATATGAAAATGAAAGATCAAGGATAGCTTAAGTCCTGTGATCTTGGTACAGAGTAGATGACATGGATGAAATACTCCGATGATCTCTACAATACCACGATATTTCGGTAGTAGTTTGAGCCGATTAAAAGCCACCAACTTGTTTGTGAAAAGTTTTGAAAGTAATATAAGATAAGTGCGTTAGGCACACTAAAATACCTGAATGGTTCGTCCAGTCGGGAAACCATTCTTGCTTTTCAGAATGTTATGTGATTGATATGAGTTCCCAACAATTGTTCATGTTTCCTAATGGAACCGCAAGTTGTTGTGTCCTATCTTTTGATTATGCATGCCTCATTTCTTATCCTCTATGGGACTGCTAAGTGTTGGATCATCGACCGGTTGTCATTCGGATTTCGATGCCAATATGTTTAGTCACTACCATAGGAACCAGTCATTTTCTCCACTTGCTTAGTCTTTCATTAGACTAATCCGACCACCTTATTCAATTGCATGGCCGGCTGGTGCCCACCGTCTGTATACGACGCATCAGCTACTAAAGAAGTTAATCCGCGAAGAGAAGGCTAGCCAAGGAGTTTAGAATGTAAAAAGGTTTTGAAAGTGGTCGCTTGAAGAAGAACAAGTATGTTGTAAATATTTTACTTTTTTCCAAGTTGTGGTTAGGATTTTGTGTATGGAAGGAAGTCATACTATGGTTTGTAATAAAGTGTTGTAATACTTGTTGTGATTATAAGTTTTAAAGCCTTGGGTAACCTTAAATTAGGACTAATTAGGGTTACTGGTGGTAAGACCTCAAGTACAATAGGGAGGGGGTGTTACACCTACTTGCATTAACCACTAATGTAATATATAAACACCATTATCAACATCCCCATGATGAACACCATTAATGAAATAAGCAACCTCTGAATAATTTATCCAAAGAAAATTAACATACCATTTCTCACAAATTTATTATTATACAAATAGGCATAGAGTTCTAGCATTACTGCCATACCTCAGTAATTAATTAACAACAAAGAATGGCAGTTTTCAGAACCCACAAAGACTCCTATTGAATGACAGTTTTCAGAACAAAGAATGGCTTACAATATATGATAGGAGGTTGCGGCTCACTATGCAATCGTGCACCACGACATGGTGAAAATGCCAACGAGTAGGCTGCAGAGCGAAAAACAAAGGAAGGAAACAATGAAAACACAAGAGAATTAAAGTGGGTTCACACCTCACAATTCCACAAATAATTTCTAAAAGAAGACGTAAGCAAAGCCTCAAGCTTTATCCACCAAAACTCCAAAAGTATCTAATTGTACACAGCAAGCACCACCACTAAGTAATTTCCCAAATCATCCGGTAAAAATTCCCAAAATTATATGATTCATCGATTACGAAGCAACAAACTGGTGAAAATTGAAGGCGAAATTGGAAGGAAAAAAAACGATGACGGGGAGCGAAGAAGAACAATGAGCTGAGAGTGACAATAAGCCCTAACAGAAATCTGAAATTCAAAAAGCTCCGACGAGAATCATACCCTAGAATTCAGTCCGAGAGGCAAACCTAGAGAAAAAATCTTCAACGGGGAGAGTTTGGGAGGTGTTGCTCGTCTCTTTAGAACACAGAACACGAAAGCTAGGTTAAGAACATATTTTAGGGGTTTTGGGTTTTGATCGAAGATCGTAGAAAGAATAAGAATGGTAAGGGGTTTTGTGGGGTTTTTTGCTCTTAATTTAATTATTTTTTTTTAATTAGTATAAATATTTTTAAAATTTAAATTGATAATAATTTTCTTAATTTAAAGTTTCAAATAAAAACATTATTATAATATTTTTATAAAAATGGAAAGGACATGATTTTGGGTATTTTTGCTATTTTTTTGGGCATATGTGCTATTTTTTTGGGCATTCATGTAACAATAGAAATTAGAAGGCATTTTTGCAAACACATTATCAAAGTGGGGCATGGGGTATTAATTTCTCTTAATTTTTTCTCCCATCAAATTAAAATTAAAATTTTCACCCCTACTTTATTTCCATAACCTAACTTATCATTTTTTTTAAAAAATTTACTACCTTTTTCATTTTTCATCTTTATTTATCCAACTACATCACTTAAAATATAATAATTATATACACATCTTAAGAGTTTTATTTTAGGTCAGTTTCAAGTAATATTTATTAATATGATATAATATTCAATTCATATATTTAATTAAATAATTTTGACTATTATTTATATCAAATAGGTGATTAGAGTATTAAACTTGAAGTTAATATAAACAACAAACAACACACTTCATTCTAGAAAAATTGAAAATATCGCAATATATTAAACAGGGACATAAAACACAACAAACAAACACACAAAAAAAGCATACAAAAAAAAAAAAAATACACCAAACAAGTACATACAAAATCATACATAAACTAGTTTTAAAGATGAATATGCCCGAAGCGTCGCCATACATGCTCAACCAAATCTTCTTGTAGTTGTTCCCTGGTGGTGATGAATAACTTCATAGAGTTGTTTTTACCTTATCCAAGTAAAGAAAAGCTTAACATGTGTGTTCGTTTATGTTTTTTCTGTAAAACCCCTATTTTACAGCACTGGGTATTACCGCCAGTGACCTCAGACTTTACCGTCTAAAGTCACCCAAGGCTTTTAGAATGATATAGAACAATTAAATGCGGAATAAAACATATTACATAACGAGAAAAGGTGCTCCCGAAGGAGACTTGGTTCTTACAAACATATTACATCGTTGATAAATATAAGGTTGTTCGGAAATTTAAATGCGAAACTACTTGTCCTTGAAACATATCGAAACCAAAACAAAATGATGAACGAAGTACATCTTGAAAATTCTCGTTCTTCCTTCGTCTTCACTTCGCTTCACGCCTTATGGGGATTCCTAGACTCTGACATAATTCACGAGGGGCGATAGAATGCCAAGCAAACATGCGGAAAAGAAGAATTAGTCTAAGAGACTAAGCAAGCGGGAATGGAACTTCCCGAGGTAAATTCGGTAACTTTTAACTATTTGCGAGAGAGATGAACGGGTTGTGTTTACGATGAGGCTATACGATAAGGCTTGTTTATGTGGAGTTTTAATGGTTCGAAGAAGAGTATATCTTAAGCGAAGATAACTCGAAAGCGATAGAAGAACTACTAGATTGTAGACTTCTCTAGGATTTCAATAGGATGTTGGGAACATTTATTAATTCATACAAGTGAAAAACCTCTCGCGCTTTTGAGCGGATTGAGAGCCGGAACGATCATTTGAGACCGGTCCGGTTTATCTTAAATGTGCATACACACTTATCTTAGTTAGTGATGAAAATATTCAATCTTGTTGATGACTTTTACAAGAGAGAGTGGTGGGACACGGATAAACCGAGCCACCCGTAGGAGAACATCAATTCCCCTGCACTTAGCTAGAGTGCGCTCAATCCCTCCTTGCAATCGGAGCGGATGGAGATCATGATCCCGAAAGTCGTATGGACGTACGACTTAGTAAGGTTATATAGAGGTGTCGACTAACTCGCACCCCTTTCTAATTTATTCATTTCAAATCTCTGAACGAGATTATAATCAATCAAGAGTACACACACTAGCAAATATAATCCTAGCAAGGAATGTAATATTTACTATGCTAACAAGGGTCGTTATTTCTAACAATCGATATTTTCCTAGGTTCATTTTTATTAAGCATACAAGAAGTACCCAACATCGAGAGATATCATAAAGACGGATATAAAAGGGCACAAGGGGAAATTCCACTTGCCTTAGTGTAACGAGTTCTAGCAACGGGCTTTGACGAAACTTAGGCGATATCCTACTACGAGCGAGGATCCCGACCTAATGATATGGAATTTACGAAAGGTTCAAAACACGATTCTTCTACTAACGTTCGGATCACCTCTTATAATGTTTTATAAGAGGATTTGAATTTCTAAATTATTATAATAATAATTTAGAAAGTTATTTTCTTTAAAATAATAATATTCCTTTGTTATTATTTTGATTTTTGTAATATCCTTAATTCCGGAAATCTTTTATTAAAATAATTTTTTAAATAGTCCTTTTTATTAGAAAGTTTCCTTAAATAGAAATCTCTACTTTTCCATATAAGGTAAGTTGTCTAAAATAACTTTTACTCTTATTTGTTCTATTTCCATAACCCTTTTTATACTATAAGATTTATACCTATCTTTGATCATATTTATATACTATGATATTATAGTTCCTAACATAGAATCTTTTCTTTATTTAATTGATTTTCTTTCAAACAAGTCTAGTTTATGTTATAAACATACTAGTTTTATTATAATGTCATACTTGATATATTTAATTTTAAACTTAGGTCTCTCCATAAATCTCTACATTAGAAGGCTAGAAGCCCATTAATAACCCTACATATTTATATAAGACTCTAATAATATTTTATTTAATATTAGCATCTCTTCATGAAATCATGGTCTAAGTTTAACTATTGTCCCTTGATCTCTATCATATTTTACATTCAAGACTCATATGTTAGTAAAATATTTTATTATATTTTTCATAATAACTAACATCTTTTTAATATGCTCTTCATATATAGGACATGCTAAGTTGGTATTGAATGAATATTTTATACTATAATTCCTTATATTTATTCAACTTTATAATTTCTATATTTTATATAGATTAGGCCATGCATGACTTTTCTCTACTTGAACTTTTATTAAAAACCTTTATAAAGATGATATTAATTTTATTTCAAAATCTTTTGATTTTTAGGGTCATAATATTATATCCTCTTTTGTATAAAAGACATGCATAATATTTCTCAGTCCGAATCTTCTATACCAGCCAATTCTACCATGTACTACACCAGTACATTTATTGGACCACGTGTCTATCTTTTCTTTTTCTTTTTTTAAGCAAAAAATGTGAAATCTCTTAAAAAAACGTTTAGATTTCAAGATTTCAGAGGAGATTATTGATTTCCTCTTTTAATAAATAAATCCTTTTCACAAAATCTTTAAGATTCTGATATCTTTTTTTTTTTTACCAAAAACAAATTCTCTTATAAATTAAAATATTAAAATAATGTAAATTTTGTAAATGACGATTCAATTTAGCCAAAATTTAGTTTGTCTACTTCTCTGTTTATCTCTTCTTCTATGACGATTCAATTTCATTAATTAGCCAAAATCTACTTTCTGTACGCCGTTCTGTTTATCTCTACTTCTTTGTTCATCGATCTGTTTGAATCAAGGGGCAATTCATATTACAAATCTATAAACAGAGGTATGTTATTAAGCTTTGAAATACTTCAATTACTAGGTAGTAGATTGTGTTGGTTTGTTTAGATGAAAATTACTGCTAATGTTTCAAGTCGTTTTGAATTTACTAATGTTTAGATGAAAATTAGTGCTACAGAGGTATGTTTAGATGAAAATTATGAAACGAATGAAGAAATTAAACAACTAGGTAGACATGTTTCAAGTTGTTTTACATTTGCTTTTTTGTCATGTCATTTATGTGGTCTGTTTCTTATAGTTGAAGAATGGAGCCTAGTATACATGAAAAACAACCATGCCGCAGATTGGAGTTTGAAAATGATGAAGAGCTGATAGATTTGTCTGATCATAGTGAAATGATTGAATCTCTCCATAGTAAGATGTCCAAGGAAAGTATTCCGAGAGTTGGTATGGAGTTTGAAAGTGAGGATGTTGCTTATGAATTTTACAATACATATGCCTTGGCAGCTGGATTTTCAGTTCGAAAAGGCAATTCTCACAAAGAAAAGGGCATAGTATTAGATAGAACATTTTTTTGTTCTTGTCAAGGTAAAAGAGGAGAAGACAAGCGAGATGATGTTTACAAATCCCATCAGCCGGAGACACGATTTGGTTGCTTGGCTAAGTTAAAAATCAGTTGTCGCCAATATTGTAAATATCGTGTCGTCATCTTCGATGCTAAGCATAACCACAATTTGGCGAGTCCAAGTAAGGATCATCTATTTCGATCCCATAGAAAGTTGTCAAAGGCTCAAGAAGAAGAAGTCGACATTGCTGATTTGTCAGGTATTGCTCCGAAAAATGCCTTCGAGTTCATGGCTAGGCAAGTTGGTGGGCGTGAAAATCTTGGATTTGCTCGAGTGGATTACAAGAATTATTTGCGAACTAAGCGTAGTTCGAGAATAAGGTCGGGTGAGACAGGTGGTGTACTAGAGTACATGCAAAAAATGAAAGAAGAAGACCTAAGTTTTTTTTATGCTATTCAAGTGGATGAAGATGACTTAATCACTAACATCTTTTGGGCTGATGGAGTAATGAAAGCTGACTATGAGGATTTTGGCGATGTAGTTTGTTTTGACACTACATATCGAAAACACAAAGATGGTAGACCAATTGCTCTATTTGTTGGAGTGAATCATCATAGACAAACCAATATTTTTGGTGTTGCATTACTATATGATGAGACGGCGGATACATTTGTATGGTTATTTGATACTTTTGTGAGAGCTATGGGTGAAAAATTTCCAAAGACAATATTGACTGATCAAGACGCTGCAATGTCAAAGGCACTTGCTTCTCAATGGCCACAAACTTATCATCGCCTTTGTATATGTCATATTTTTCAGAATGTTGCAACTCATTTGGCCAATGTATTCGCAAGGGACAAAGACTTCTCAAGAGATTTCAGCAATTGTATTTACGGCTATGATCATGAGGGAGACTTTTTTGATGCTTGGAATGAAATGCTTGAGAAGTATGAGCTGGAAAACAATGAATGGCTGCATAGAATGTTCAATATTAGAGAAAAGTGGGCATTGGTTTATGGGCGAGACACATTTTGTGCAGACATGACCACTACACAACGAAGTGAAAGCATAAATGGAATGATCAAGCATTATGTCAATTATAGGGATAACTTGAGGGATTTTTTTGACAAGTTTCAACAATTACTTAATGATCGACGTTATGATGAGATGGTTGCTGATTTCAAGGTTAGCCAAAGTAAAGTGGTATTGTATTTTCCTCTTCAAATTTTGAAGCACGCTGCAAGTATATACACGCCTAAGGTTTTCAAGCAGTTTGAGGAGGAGTTGTGTGAGGCTATTGATTGTCAATTAGAGATTTCTAGTGAGACGGGATCGTTAGTAAAATATATGATCACACCTCACAACAAATATTATAGTTATACTGTTTCTTGTGATGAAACAGAAAAAACTATTTGTTGCACGTGTAGAAAGTTTGAGTTTGCTGGCTTGTTGTGCTCTCATGTGCTGAAAGTTCTCACTTTTCAACGTGTTATAGAAATTCCTGAAAAGTATGTTTTGAAAAGATGGACAAAAAAGGCCAAGAAAGGAGTTGTGAAAGCTGTTGGTGAGAGTTTGACTGATGAAATAGATCCAAAAAAATCGATGGGTAGGCGTTATAGAGATTTATGTCGTCTATCTACTCGCTTGGTCACAAGGGCTGCTGAAACTGAAGAAGGATTTGCAATTGTAAAAGAGGGTCTTCTAAATTTGTTTAACAACCTTGATTTGAAGTCAGGTAATGTGCAATCTAGCTTGGAGAGTTGTGACCCGAAAGGAACTGATTTGAGTCCTGATGTGCCTATAAATGCTGATGGAATGACAAAGGCAATTAAAGGCATAAAAGTTAAACCAAAATCAGCTTCACAGAAAATTAAGAGACCCATGGGTGGACTTGAAATAGCTAAAAGGAAAACCCGAAGACCTAAGCAAAAGAAATCACATGAAATTGATGTGCAAGGTCCTTCGAGTAATCATACAGAGCAGCAGCCATCAGTCCCTTCCAACTCCAACCTTGCATTGGTATACTAGCTATTCTTAATCAATTTTTTTTCATATTAGCAAAATTAATATTTTATACCTTAATCACATTATTGCAGGGTAACCAAATAGCTCAATTTCCTGGAATTGTCCCACAACAGTTCATGAGTTATGCCCCCTCCAACCCCGCATTGGTATTACTCTAAGATATTCTTAATCATTTTTTCCACATTAGCAACATTAGTATATACCTTAATTACATCACTGTAGGGTAACCAACTACCTCAATTGCCTGGGATTGTTCCACAACAGTTCATGAATTATGTCCATCCATGGGAACCAGCCAGATATAACCCATCCATGCCTTTGGAGTTTAGGCAACTCGATATGTATGCTAGTTTACTATCAAATCAAACTAATCTTCAGTACCCAACCCAAGAAAATAGTGAATTCTCAAATGATAATGAGCAACGAAGAGTCTAAGGTAAACAAGTTGAGGAAACTATGGTAATACTTTTATTTTTGGTTTTAATCATTGCTCTCAATGTCTAAACATAGATGAATATTGCAGACTGAGTTGGAGATTAATGAAGCTTTTAATTTTTTTTTATTTTTTATGACTGAACTTTTTCTTTGTCTAATAGCAACTTTGACTTTTGCTTATCAGATGCAGAACTGGTTGCTGATCAAAATTGCATTGCATCTACCCAATTTAGTGGCTATGTTGTGCTGATCAGAAGAGTTGGATTTATTATTGCATTTTATAGGAGCTAAGTTGTTTTGCTTATTACTAGTTGTTAGACTACTTAGGATTAATGTAGAAGCTATGTTTTGCTTATTACGTACTGTTTGTTTGCTGAATTTCAACTATTTCACTTTGGGATTAATGTAGTATTTGACTTTGAAGTGCTCAATTGCAAATTGAAACTAAGCAGACATAAAATCCAGAAACCGGTACTTGGAAACTGAAATTGTAAGGGAGTATCCTGATGAAAAATTACAAAGCTGGATAAGTAGAATGGCGTACACAAAGTAGAGATAAACAGAGAATGGTCAATGTGAATTTTGCACAGGAATGGAGTCGGAATTGCATTGCCTGATGCACTAGCACTACCCGAATATTGACTCGTTGGGGGAGGGTATTTCTTCAGTGATTGAATGGGCTGATCTTGTGAGAGTTAATCTTGGGGAAAAGGAACAAAATCTATGGGCTGAATTATTACGGGGCTTGTGGAAAGCTCGAAATTATCGAGTTTTCGAAGGTACTGCAACTGATCCAGAAAAACTTATTCATGAGGCAGCTGTAAGTGTAGAAGAGCTGGAAAAGAGGAACAAAAGAGATGTTGAGCATGAGGAGATGCAAAGACTTGCTCCTAAATGGGTAAAGCCTCCAACAGATTGGGTAAAAGTTAATCGTGATGCATGAATTCAGGGGAAAGAATGTGGAGTTGGAGTGATTAGTAGGAATGCAGATGGGGAGGTGGCTTTCTTTTGATAAAAAAGAATTCAGAATAGCACAGGGATTGAAATGGGAGAAGCAGAAGCGGTTAACTGGGGCTTGGAGATTGCGAAGATGCTCGGGATTGAACGCATCATCATTGAGTCGGATTGCAAGATCTTAATTCAGAAGTTACAATGTGGCATTCTTCCTCGATCGAGCTTAGGAGCTTTAGTTGCAGTTTTAGTAGATAAAAGTTGTGATTTTTGAGTTGTAAATGGGAGTAATGTGAGGAGAGAGGCTAACCAGGCTGCTCACCTGCTTGGGAGATGGCTTCCTACTACTCCCATTCTTAGTTTTAGCACTTTATCACTTTCTGGTGGTTTGCTGGAAGTTTTGTTGAACGATGTTTGTTAAGTTAATTAAGTTGATGGTTCATCAAAAAAAAAAAAGAAGAAGAGATAAACAGAGAAGTAGACAAACTAAATTTTGGCTAATTAATTTTCTTCTTATAAATTGAATCGTCATTTACAAAATTCACATTATTTTAATATTTTAATTTATAAGAGAATCTGTTTTTGGTAAAAAAAATATATCAGAATCTTACAGATTTTGTGAAAAGGATTTATTTATTAAAAGAGGAAATCAATAATCTCCTCTGAAATCTTGAAATCTGAACGTTTTTTTTAAGAGATTTCACATTTTTTGCTTAAAAAAAGAAAAAGAAAAAATAGACACGTGGTCCAATAAATGTACTGGTGTAGTACATGGTAGAATTGGCTGGTATAGAAGATCCGGACTGAATATTTCTCCACTTTTTATTTTGATCTATGGTAAGATAATACTAAATATGGACTTTTCATACTATATTAATTTTATGACATCTATTTATATCATGTAATAGCATGCATGTAATAAAATCATGAATATATCTACTTATATTTATTTAGCTTAAGTTACTATAGTAAAAACATATTGTTTCTAGTTTTTTCCAACTAACAAGATCTTCTTCCCAAATATTTTTATTCCACAAATTACTAAATAAATTTTCTAACAATTTATAACCTTTTTATTAAAAGAAAATACATAAAGGAATAATAAAATTTAGGATATAATTTTTATACTTTGGTATTCTGTTCTTTACAGAAGACTGGAGAAAACAGAGGAGGAGGACCGTCGGACGGGGCGGCGCGGCCAGAGGCGACGGCGGCAGCGGCGACGTGGACTCCGACGGCACTGGCGGACTCGGCGGCGGGCTGGTGGTCCGGCGCGGCTCCAGGGGTGGTCCGGCGAGGCTCCAAGTGAAAGAGAGGGAGTTTGGATGAGTTTTAATGGAGAAATTTGACTTGGATTTGTGCTGACTTTTGAGAATGACTAGAGCTTTTGTTGGAAGAGAAGGGTGTTCTTGCTAGAGAAGAGAGCAAAGGCTTGAATGGATGCTTGAAAGGGGGATTTTATAGACAAATTGGTAAGGTCCTCAATCCATGGCTCAAGGCATGGACCAATGGAGGGAGAGGAGAAGGCCATGCATAGGGAAATGGTGTGCTTCTTCCATGGTGATGAAAGGTGATGCTACAAGTTGAGTCAAGCAAGCAAAGAGGAGGTGGAGAGTACATGCAATGGCTGAATTTGAATCTACGTCACTTCCATCAGACAAAGTCTGATGTTCTTTTTTGGAAGAAGGAGGATTAGTTGTTATTTAATTAAAAGGGTGGGAAGAGGAGTAAGCAATTGTAATTGGTCTAGTGGCATGGTTGAGTGGCGCGTGTAGGTAGAGTGACAAGAGGTCTCGGGTTCAAGTCCCGACTCTTGCACTCTTCTAACTAAGTTTGTAACTAGATTTTTAGGCCTTTTTGTGATTTTTTTTATGGAATATAATTAACCTCTAAAAGACATTATTTTTTAGTTGATGTTCCTTTTATTAATTTCCTCACTTTATTAAACTATACCCCTAAAGTTATTTTATTACATTTCATCTATTTCGACTTTTATTAATAGCCTCTTTCGAAAGAAAATAAGATAATTTAATTCGATATCAAAAATCTTTCTTTTTAATTTAGAGAAAATAATTGAAAATATTATAATATAAAGGCTTGGAATATTGCGGATATTACAATAGTACTCCCTTAATTAAGTTTCGTCCCCGAAACTTAGAGAAAACAGGGTAGTACTAGGATGTAGAGACAAAAGCAATTACAGTTTAAGACTTGCAAGGATTCTATGGGGTCTAGTACCCCCTTAAAAGGATTACACTAGTGGTGTTCAAGAAGACATTAATTCTGGGAAACGCCTCTGCATGTCTTGCTCGGTTTCCCAGGTTTCCCAAGTTGTACCTTCGTTTCCATCCTTGGACCAGAGTACACGGACTAAAGATACTTCTTTGTTGCGCAATTGCTTGATTCGGTGCTCTACAATCTTGATCGGTCTCTCTTCGTATGTGCCATCCGAATGGATCTCGACATCGTCGAAATTGATCACGTGGGATTCGTCGGGCACATACTTCCTTAAGAGTGACACATGGAAAACATTGTGCACAGGGTGAGCAGAAGGTGGTAAAGCAACTCGATAGGCCAAGTTGCCGACTCTTTCTAGGATTTCGAAGGGTCCTACATAGCGAGGGTTAAGCTTGCCTCGCTTCTCGATGCGAAACACGCCCTTTGAAGGAGATACTATGACGAAAACTTTGTCTCCTACAACAAATTCTATGTCTCGTCTCTTCAGATCTGCATACGACTTCTGTCGACTATGAGCGGTCAACATTCTTTGACGGATGAGGGCGACTTCGGAGACAGTTTGCTCTATTAGGTCTGGGCCTAGGAGAATCTTGTCGGCGTTATCGTCCCAACAGAGCGGAGAATGACACTTTAGGCCGTACAAGGCTTCAAAGGGAGCCATCTTGATGGAAGAATGCCAGCTATTGTTGTAAGTGAATTCTATGAGGTGTAAGCTGTCATCCCAACTTGTGGTGCGGTCTAGCACGCAAGCTCGCAGCATATCCTCGAGAGTTTGGATGGTCCTTTCTGATTGACCATCGGTTTGAGGATGAAATGCGGTGCTGAATTTCAGTTCTGTGCCCATGGCCTTATGTAGTCCTTTCCAGAAAGAGGCCATGAGGTGATCGTCTTAGGGGTCCCGTGGAGGCGGATTATTTCCTTGACGAAAACTGTTGCTAGCTTTGGAGCCTTCCACTTCTTTTGAACGGGGATGAAGTGGGCGCTCTTGGTGAGTCGATCTACGATAACCCAAATAGAATCCTTTTGCTTTTGGGTCTTTGGTAGATCGGTCACAAAGTCCATTGCAATATCTTCCCATTTCCATTCGGGGACGGAAAGGGATTGCAACTTTCCTCCAGGTCTTCGATGTTCGATCTTTACTTTCTGGCAGACCAAGCATTTAGATATGAACTCTGCGACATCTTGTTTTAGGTTGGGCCACCAGAAATTCCTGCGTACATCATTGTACATTTTACTTGCTCCTGGATGTACTGAATAGGCAAATGAGTGGGCTTCTTTTAGGATGCTCTTTCGAAGTTCGTCCACTGCTGGCACACAAATCCGGTTCTGGAACCGAAGGGAACCGTCATCTTGAATGACGAACCCAGGTGCTTTGCCTTCTTGTACCTCGCCACTAATTCTGATCAGCATGATATCGTCAACCTGCTTTTCTTTGATCTCTGTCAGCAAATCGGATTGGATTTCTAGAGTGTTGAGACAACCTTGTTGTCTTTCGAACCAAACTTCAATGCCTTCTTTGATGAGTTCTTGCTGCAACTTTGGTTGGGCGGTTTACATTGCTACAATGCCCTCTTGTTGCGTCTTTCGACTGAGAGCGTCTACTACGACGTTAGCCTTACCCGGATGGTAGAGTAGCTCTATGTCGTAGTCTTTCAATAACTCCAGCCATCTTCTCTGTCTCATGTTCAACTCCTTCTGCGTGAACACATACTTCAAACTTTTGTGATCCGTGTATATCTGACACTTAACCCCGTACAAATAGTGTCGCCAAATCTTTAACGTGAATACTACTGCTGCCAGTTCGAGGTCGTGCGTCGGATAATTTACTTCATAGATTTTGAGCTGTCGAGACGCGTAGGCAATCACCTTCCCATTCTGCATGAGTACGCATCCCAACCCTTTCTTTGAGGCGTCACTGTAGACCACATAATCGTCGTGTCCATTGGGCAATGTTAGCACTGGCGCACTGGTGAGGCGCTTCTTGAGTTCTTGGAAACTCTCTTCACACTTCTCATCCCATACGAACTTCTTATGAGTCTTTCGGAGTAACTTTGTCATGGGAAGGGCAATTTTTGAAAACCCTTCAACGAACCTTCTATAGTACCTGGCGAGTCCTAGGAAGCTGCGAATTTCCTTTACATTCTTGGGTTGCTTCCATTTTGAGACTGCCTCAATTTTCTTTGGGTCCACTAATACTCCGTCTTGATTAATGATGTGGCCTAAGAAAGCCACTTCTCTAAGCCATAGGTCGCACTTGGACAACTTGGCGTAGAGTTGGTTGTGCCTTAGGATCTGTAGCACGGTTCGGAAATGTTCTTCATGGTCTGCTTGATCTACGGAGTATGCCAGGATGTCGTCTATGAAAACGATGACGAATTTGTCGAGGTATTCATGGAAGCATAGGTGCATTAGATCCATGAATATCGCAGGTGCATTGGTCAGCCCGAATGGCATCACCACAAACTCGTAGTGACCATAACGGGTACGGAAGGCGGTCTTCGGAATGTCTTCCTCGCGGATCCGAAGCTGGTGATAGCCTGACCTCAGGTCGATCTTTGAGAAAACTTTTGCACCTTTGAGTTGATCTAAGAGATCGTCTATCCTTGGAAGATGATACTTGTTCTTGACGGTGACCTTGTTCAGTTCTCTGTAGTCGATGCACAAACGGAAGGTTCCGTCCTTCTTCTTCACAAATAGCACGGGCGCTCCCTAAGGCGAAGCACTCGGTCGAATGTAACCCTTCTCAAGCAGTTCTTCGAGCTGACTCTTGAGTTCTTTCATCTCCAGCGGGGCCATTCTGTATGGCGCCTTAGAGATTAGGCCAGTACCCGACTCGAGGCTTATTGAAAACTCGACTTCTCGTCGAGGAGGTAACCCGGGGAGTTCGTCTGGGAAGACGTCGGGAAACTCTCTGGCCACGGGGATCTCTTGCACGTTTACAATCTTCTTCTCTGTTGACTCAAGATAGCAAAGATATCCAACGCAGCCCTGACTTAGTAGTTTACTGGCTTTCATGGCGTTGATCACCTTTCCATTTTCTTCTTCCCATTTTCCTTTGAACTTGCAGATTTGTTTTCCTCCCGAGTTGATGGTCACAGTTCGGGTGTAGAAATCAATGATTGCTCCATGCTCAGACAACCAATCTCTTCCGAGAATGATGTGATAGGGATCCATCGGGATGCATATCAAGTTGGAGCAGAAGTTCACTCCCTGAATGCATAAGGGAAATTTTTCTAATTGCTTGGCTCCTAAAATCTTTTCTCCATTTGGAAGGTTCACTATGAACGACTCACACTTCTCGAGGTTATCTAAACCTAGAAGTTCTATGCATTTTTCGGATATGAATGAATGTGATGCACCGGAATTGAAGAGTATAAACACGTCTTTAGAACGGATATGGAGAGTACCTTGGCAGATGGGTTCTTCTGGCTTGTCAGTGGTACGCATCTCGTACAATCTCTGTCCCTGTCCTTGCGGGTTCACAGGCCCTTTGCCTTTCTGGTTGGCCGTGGACTGAACTGAAGTGGTTCCTGCTGGTCTATTTGACGCCTGAGGTCGCTGGGAAACTGTGTTTGAGCGGGTCTGACCTAATGGGTTCACTGGTTGCCTGCAGAATTGTCGGAGATGTCCGTCCTTGTTGCAGTTGTAACATCTTCTTGGCGGCTTGGGACACTTCTGGTTTATATGCCCGGGCTCAGCACAGTTGTGGCAGACGATTGGGGTCTTCGTGGATTCAGTCCCATGGTTTGGTCTTGTACCAATCGACGAGGCCTTGTGCTTGCTTTTCTTTGACCACTGAGATCCTTGCGGTGATGCTGGCCTCTTAAACCCACTGTGGCTAGAGTGGTGAGGCTTTCCTCCACCGAACTTCTTGCGTTCGGGAACTTTCAGAGTCGACTCCATTTTATGCGCATGATCCACATATTCTACCAGGGTTGTGAAGGAGCGGTTTGCCATCCAAGGTTTAATGTGATCACTCATCTATCGATGAAAGTGCTTGATCTTTTGCTTTTCTGTGGTGATCTCCTCATCAACATACTGTAATAGGTGGTTAAACTTCTTAGCTCTTTCTAGCACATTCAACCCATGCAACTTTGGGGAGTGGAATTCATACAGCTTCTCATCTCGCATTGATTCTGTGAAGAATCTGCGCATCATCTTGCTTTTGAACATTGCCCAGCTTAAGTCTGGGCAGCCGGCTAGACTAGAGCTCTCCCACCACTCGCCTGCTTCATCTTTCAATTTAAGTGCAGCCATGTGCACTTTATCCGTTTCCGATCATGGTATGTTGCATAAGAGTCGCTCCATATGAGAGAACCAGTATTGCACTCCTGACGGATCCCCAGCTCCGTCGTACGAATCAGGCTTCATGGCGTTGAAAGCCCTGATTCCCTCAGTGAAGCTAACTAGATTCTGTTTCACGGGAACCACTTCTGTCGTTTGTCCTACTTCTTCCAGCCCTTCATCTGGCACAACGTTTGGGGCTTCGGGGTCCACGGGTTTAGGAACCCCAGCATGAATCTCCTCTCGTATCAATTGTTGTACGAGAGTGCGTAGCGCATTCACAGTTTCTGTGTTGAATGCAATTGGCGCTACTGGTGCATGAGGTGGATTCACTCCTTGCTCTCTTCTAGTTTCAGACTCGACATCGACATTGCCGTCTCTAGGTTCAGTGGTAGTGCGATTAGTGGCTCTCGTGTTGACCATTGATGTCTCTCTATTTGGTGGTATTTTCATATGTGATTTCCTTTGTAAATATGTTTCTTTTTCCCCTTTTCTCGTGCGTTTTGTTCCTTTTTAGCCTAGTTCCCGTATTTCTATGAGATTCGGAGACTACGCACCTTTGTGTTTTGTAGGTTTTGGACTAGAAATTCCCATCTTAGATTGCCAAAATAAAAGCTAATGATGATGTGAGCATGTAAATTCTTTTGCATATTTTTGGATAGTTTAGCCTCTAAAAATGATTTTGCTTTTGATATGATCATGATACCTTGCTTGTTTTATTGAGCATGTGAGTTCTAGGATGAGTTGTTATGCAACTAAGTATGAGTGACCCTTGTGAGATTGATTTTTGGCCATTTTAGGGATGCTTGATCATATTTGCATATCCCTCATGTTTCTTGTGTAATTAGCTCATTCATGCTTAGTAAAACTTGTTATTGCGGTGTTTATCTATTTTCCAAGACCGTCATGAGAATTGTCCTAGCATGGTCACATTGATTTTGAACTTATTCTTCTAGTCACATAAATGTTCCATATCCTACCATGAAGTTAATCCTTTGGTTGTAGCCCCGTTCTAGCCTAAGCCTTTGTTTGAAACTCCTCAAAAATATTATTCCTAGCCTTATATGACTTGACCCTTATGGGATTGGACTTTAGAAGAGAGGTTTGGATTGTATTTGAAGAGTTGAGATTCTCTTGGGTTTAAGGGCAAAAGAATGGTGTTATGAATCATGTGGGTAGTGCATCTTTGTTGTACAAAAATGAAAAAAAAAAAGAAAAGAAAGAAAGAAAATGTTGGAAATGTAAAGTGGAATAAAGCAAAGAGCTTAAGTGAAGAAAATGGTCCGAACGAGTTACAAGCAACATCGGGCCCGATGTCATAAGAAAGTCGGTCCAAATGTAGAAAGTGTTGAAAATCCAACAAAAAGCATAAGAGCAAAGATGAAGTGGAATGTTAAGTGAAATTTTGGGTTGAAAGGAAAATGTTAAGTCTTTTGGGTGGGTGTGAAAGTAATTGTGGGATTTGGTGAAATTGGTGAGAGTTTAGGTTGTTCAATCCCCATTATAAGCACCACAAGACCAAATAATTCCCACCTTGAAAAATACCAAAAGCCCCATTACAACCCGTCCGAATGGAACCTCTTTGAGGACCTCCATTGAGCCAAGTTCGAAATTCTTTGTGTACTTTGCATTAGGCATCTCTAGGTGGAGGAATTGGTGATATTAGCTTCAATAGTAAAGTCCTTACTTGCATGATTTTTGAGCTTGAGTGTTCATTGCTAAACCCAAACACATGATGAGTGATACACATTCACATATCCCTAAAGTGAGGCTTAGTTGCATTGACTTTATTCCTTGGAACACTTAATCACGTGTGATGATGTAATCTTGCTTGAATATCGATCACTTGTGCTTAAAATGTGTTTTCATACGAGGCTTTACTTGAAGATTATGTTTCGGTCTTGCTTATATTGTTATTGCTTGAGGACAAGCAAGTTTAAGTATGGGGTATTTTGATGTCTCTCTATTTGGTGGTGTTTTCATATGTGATTTCCTTTGTAAATATGTTTCTTTTTCCCCTTTTCTCGTGCGTTTTGTTCCTTTTTAGCCTAGTTCCCGTATTTCTATGAGATTCGGAGACTACGCACCTTTTATGTGTTTTGTAGGTAATTTGGCATGAATCAAGGATCGATTTGAAGGAGGGTCGAGACATGGAGCAAAGGCCGAGTTAAAGCGGGAAAGAGAGAAGCAAGCCATGAAGAAGAACAAGAGAAGCCAACTAAGAAGAAGGTGGAACGAGGTCAGGACCGAGTTGCAACCACATCGGGCCCGACTTTGAAGTCTCCAACCTCGGACCGAGTTGCACAGTACCTCGGGCCCGAGGTTCCTCCGTGTCGGTCCGAGTCGGTCACCGAACTACTTGGGCTCCAAGGCACGAATTTGTGGACTTCCACTTTTGCCCTTCATCTAACCTATAAAAGGCCCTCTTGTCTTCTAAGAAGGGGTTCCCTTACACACACACAAAAAAGGGGGGGTTCCAAGGGAGCCTAGAGGATACTTGGAGAGCAAGGAGGAAGGAGAAGAGGAGGAAGAGAGAGAGAATCGGCCAAGAGAGAGGAAGGCTTGATAGGTTTTGTTGATTGTTTAGCTTTGATTTGCTTTGATCTTGTGGATTTGAAAACCCTTGATTTGAATTTGTGGATTGCTTTGGATTTGAATGAAACCTTGCTTTGTTTTGAGATTGATTATGATGATTGCTTTCTCTTTTGATTTGATTGCTTTCTTTGCTTGTCACATGGAGTAGATCTCCTTGATCTTGGGTTATGGGGGAAAACCCTAGCTAGGTTTAGGCTAGAAACCCCAATTCCATAGCCTTGAGTGTTTGATCTAAGGAACCCACTCTACATAGAGCTACGATTCCTTGCGAAAGTTGGGAATCAAGGCTTGAGATTGGCAAAGTAGAGAAAGTGAACATGTGTCAATCTCAAGACCTTGCTTCGAAGGGGATTTCCCCATGGATCGAGGTGTAGATGTGGTTGGAACGAGGGCGAAAGCACTCGATCCTAGTCCGATCATCACTCATTGCCTGAATTGGGGTGGAAAAGCCTTAATCTACTAGGGAAGGAACCCAAAATCCCAAGATCTACTTTTACAATCTTTGAGTTCGACATCCCCATCTACCTCGGGCCCGACTTACCTAGTGTCGGTCCCGACTTCCTCTTGTCGCCAACCTCGGGCCCGACGTGACCTCAGTGTCGGTCCCGACTGTTTTCTTTGTTTTTCTTTGTTTTATGCTCTCCTTTCTAGCTTCCTAGTATCTAGGCACATCGATCGAGTAGACTTCCCGAGTGTTCGACACCCACCACGTACTACAACGGGGTCGGGTTATAAATTGTATCTCTTGACCCTCGCATCCGAGAGCGATCAACCATCTGAAGGTTTTGGGTTTGTTTCCATTTGTTAATTCGGTGTAGTATGAAGAAAGAGTAGATAGATCAATTGTTAATAATTAAAAGAGGAACTTTATTACTAGGTTCATAATAGCGACTACAAGGCTTTTATAACTTAAGCCGTTTCAACTAGAAAAGGAAATTAAACCGCTTTGACTTTCTAAAGACAAAATGAAGTCGAAAGAAGTGGTCTATGCTCACTTCTTGGAAAGAGAAATACAACCCTAAGGAAATCTAAATACGGTTGGCGTAAGCATCGAGGAATCCTTCCTCGAAGAGGGTCTCGTCAATAATCCCCGTGTCGTTGCTGAGGAGGGTGTTGGCCTGCTCAATCCTACGATGGCGACGGTTTTCACGGGCCTGAAGCTCCGCGATGCAAATCCGAAGTTGGAGCCTCTCCGCTCGCTCCTTTTCCGTCTCCATAATCCATTCTCTTTGGTGGATCTCAAGCAGGCCACGGTTCACCCTCCAACTTCTGGTGGGGACCACGTCGGATGGTGGGGGCGCGTTGACTAAGGGTTGACGAGCCTGGCTGTTTGAAGATTCCCCCTCCATCCAAGTGGTGAATCCCTCCATCTGTATCTCCCTAGGTGCCTGCCTTGCCCGCTCAAATAGAGAGGGCGGTCCATAGCGTCTCTCCCCGGAGTGATCAACATTCATGGATTGGAGCTGTATTAAGAGCTCCTCGTCCTCGTGACACCAAAAGTGTCTCATCGGTGGCATAGGCTCTTCGGGCTCGGACGCCCGTGGTGGTGTGACGACTTCCATTCTCGGCATGACCCTTGGGACCTCGATCATAGGGGGCATCGGGGCCGGAGGAACATATTCCCATTCGGGGCTCGCTGGTGGCGGTGGTGGAGGTGGTGTTTCTGGGTCGATTACCACCCCGTCTTCACCTTCTTCTTCCGACACTTCGTTCATAGCGTCCCAATCTGCTTGTGCCTGCCACAATAGCTCCAGCTTCTCGTCATCAAACTCGTCCTCTTCTCCATGCACAAAGTCATGCTCGGGCACCAACTCCTCGTTCTCCTCATCGGAGTAATCTTCGAGTTCATACCCCGGTGCCATCTCCTCATCTTCCGAGGGGCAATCCTCGGGCTCGTACACAGGTGATGGGGGCAATTCGACGGGTGCTAACTCATCTTTCGATAGCTCTATGGGCAGGTTGGGGTCTTCCTCAAGATCTTCTTCCGATTCCTCCCACGACTCCCCGACTTGGTCAATTTCCATGTTGACCCCAAGGTGACTGATCGCCTCTCGGTTATGCGAGGGTCTAGAGATACAATTTATAACCCGACCCCGTTGTAGCACGTGGTGGGTGTCGAACACTTGGGAAGTCTACTCGATTGATGTGCCAAGATACTAGAAAGCTAGAAAGGAGAGCTCAAAACAAAGGAAAACAAAGAAAACAGTCGGGACCGACACTGAGGTCACGTCGGGCCCGAGGTTGGCGACAAGAGGATGTCGGGACCGACACTGGGTAAGTCGGGCCCGAGGTAGCTGGGTTTGTCGAACTTCAAAGATTTAAAGTAGATCTTGGGCTTTTGGGTTCCTTCCCTAGTAGATTAAGGCTTTTCCACCCCAATTCAGGCAATGAGTGATGATCGGACTAGGATCGAGTGCTTTCGCCCTCGTTCCAACCACTTCTACACCTCGATCCTTGGGGAAATCCCCTTCGAAGCAAGGCCTTGAGATTGACACATGTTCACTTTCGCTACTTTGCCAATCTCAAGCCTTGATTCCCAACTTTCGCAAGGAATTGTAGCTCTATGTAGAGTGGTTTCCTTAGATCAAACACTCAAGGCTATGGAATTGGGGTTTCTAGCCCAAACCTAGCTAGGGTTTTCCCCCATAACCCAAGATCTAGGAGATCTACTCCATGTGGCAAGCAAAGAAAGAAAACAAATCAATAGGTAAAGCAATCAACATCATCAATCTCAAAACAAAGCAAAGTTTCATTCAAATTCAAAGCAATCCACAAATTCCAATCAAGGGTTTTCAAATCCACAAGATCAAAACAAAGCAAAGCTAACAAAACCTATCAAGTCTTCCTCTCCCTTGGCCGATCCTCTCTCTCTTCCTCCTTCTCTCCTTCCTCCTTGCCCTTCAAGTATCCTTTTTAGGCTTTTTGTGTGTGTGAGAGGGAACCCCAAATTAGAAGACAAGAGGACCTTTTATAGATTAGATGAGGGGCAAAAGTAGAAGTCCACAAATTCGTGCCTTGGAGCCCAAGTAGTCCGGTGACCGACTCGGACCGACACGGAGGACCTCGGGCCCGAGTAACTGTGCATCTCGGTCCGAGGTTGAAATCTCCCAAGTCGGGCCCGACGTGGTTGCAACTCGGTCCGGACCTCGTTCCACCTTCTTCTTGTTGGCTTTCCTCTTGTTCTTCTTCATAGCTTGCTCCTCTCTTTCCCGCTTTAGCTCGGGCCTTGCTCCATGCCTCGACCCTCCTTCAAATTGATCCTCGATTCATGCCAAATTACCTACAAAACACATAAAATGCGCATAGTCTCCGAATCTCATAGAAATACGGGAACTAAGCTAAAAAGGAACAAAACACGCAAGAAAAGGGGAAAAAGAAACATATTTACAAAGGTAATCACATATGAAAACACCACCAAATAAAGAGACATCAAAATACCCCATACTTAAACTTGCTTGTCCTCAAGCAATAACAATGTAAGCAAGACCGAAACATAATCTTCAAGTAAAGCCTCGTATGAAAACACATTTTAAGCACAAGTGATTGATATTCAAGCAAGATTACATCATCACACATGATTAAATGTTCCAAGGAATAGAGTCAATGTAACTAAGCCTCACTTTAGGGATATGTGAATGTGTATCACTCATCATGTGTTTGGGTTTAGCAATGAACACTCAAGCTCAAAATTCATGCAAGTAAGGACTTTACTATTGAAGCTAATATCACCAATTCCTCCACCTAGAGGTGCCTAATACAAAGTACACAAAGAATTTCGAACTTGGCTCAATGGAGGTCCTCAAAGAGGTTCCATTCGGCCGGGTTGTAATGGGGCTTTTGTTATTTCTCAAGGTGGGAATTATTTGGTCTTGTGGTGCTTACAATGGGGATTGAACAATCTAAACTCTCACCAACTTCACCAAAATTCCACAATTACTTTTACACTCACCCAAAAGACTTAACATTTTTCCTTTCAACCCAAAATTTCACTTAACATTCCACTTCATCTTTGCTCTTAGGCTTTTTGTTGGATTTTCCACACTTTCTACATTTTGGACCGACTTTCTTATGACATCGGGCCCGATGTTTCTTGTAACTCGGTCGGACCATTTTTCTTCACTTAGGCCCTTTGCTTTATTCCACTTTACATTTCCAACATTTCCTTTCTTTCTTTTCTTTCTTTGTTTTCATTTTTGTACAACAAAGATGCACTACACACATGATTCATAACACCATTCTTTGCCCTTAAACCCAAGAGAATCTCAACACTTCAAGTACAATCCAAACCTCTCTTCTAAAGTCCAATCCCATAAGGGTCAAGTCATATAAGGCTAGGAGTAATATTTTTGAGGAGTTTCAAACAAAGGCTTAGGCTAGAACAGGGCTACAAACAAAGGATTAACTTCATGGTAGGATATGGAACATTTATGTGACTAGAAGAACAAAGTTCAAAATCAATGTGTCAATGCTAGGACAAATCTCATGACGGTCTTGGAAAATAGATAAACACCGCAATAACAAGTTTTACTAAGCATGAATGAGCTAATCACACAGGAAAAATGAGGGATATGCAAATATGAACAAGAATCCCTAAAATGGCCAAAAATCAATCTCACAAGGCTCACTCATACTTAGTTGCATAAGAACTCATCCTAGAACTCACATGTTCAATAAAACAAGCAAGATATCATGATCACATCAAAAGCAACATCATTTTAGAGGCTAAACCATCCGAAAATATGCAAAGGAATTTACATGCTCACATCATCATTAGCTTTTATTTTGGCAATCTAAGATGGGAATTTCTAGTCCAAAACCTACAAAACACAAAATCTTTTTGTTGTTTTTAACACAATTTTTCAAAATTTTTATGGATTTTTGCAAAAATTTCTCTAAAACCAAAAACAAAGACTCATCCATTCAAAACCAAATTAATCATCCATGTCTTTCATCAAACCACAAACCAAGAAACAAAATGTCTTTCATCAAACCACAAACCAAGAAACAAACATCCCAAACACAAACTAGAAACAAAAAAACAAATATCCTCAAAATAACAAACAAACATAAGCAAGTGAAATCATGAACACACCTACCCCCACCCCATACTTAAAATTTTGATGTCCCCATCAAACAAGGAAACCAAAACTTAAAAGCAAGAGAGAAGAGTATGAAGAGCTCACAATTTCTTATTCTTTAATGGCATGTTTAGGATCAATTGGCGAGGACAAGAGCCCATGAGGCTCTAACTTCTTCGCTTGGACCGGCCTTGTCATAGAACTTCTTCACTCGATGACCATTTACTTTGAAAATATGTCCCCGTTCATCAACCAAGTCCACCGCACCATGAGCATAGATACGGTGGACCACAAATGGTCCGCTCCACCTAGTCCTTAACTTCCCCGGGAAAAGTTTAAGTCTTGAATTGAAGAGGAGAACCTTGTTACCGGTTTGATAGGTCTTTGGAATCAACTTCCTATCATGCCACTTCTTGGTCTTCTCCTTGTACAACTTGGAGTTCTCATAGGCTTTCAACCTCAATTCCCCCAGCTCATGAAGCTCTAGAAACCTTTTCTCACCGGCCAAGTTGATATCCCAATTCATCTTTTTGAGTGCCCATTTTGCCTTGTGCTCAAGCTCTATCGGAAGATGACATGCCTTTCCATAGACTAGATTGAAGGGTGTAGTTCCCAAAGGTGTCTTGAAGGCGGTTCTATAATCCCAAAGTGCATCATCGAGCTTAGAGGCCCAATCTTTCCTTGATCGAGATACGGTCTTCTCCAAGATAGCCTTGATTTGACGGTTTGACACCTCGACTTGCCCGCTTGTTTGAGGATGATAAGGAGTAGCAACTCGATGAGACACCCCATACTTGATCAACACATTCTCGAAGCACCTCTCAATGAAATGAGGTCCGCCATCACTTATGAGAACCCTAGGCACACCAAACCTTGCAAAAATGTTGCTTTTCAAGAATTTCATCACAACCCTAGCATCATTGGTTCTTGTTGGTATGGCCTCCACCCATTTTGAGACATAGTCCACGGCTACCAAGATGTACTTGTAAGGCCCCGATGTGGGAAATGGTCCCATGAAATCAATACCCCATACATCAAATAACTCAACTTCTAGAATACCGGTTTGAGGAGTCTCATTCCTCCTTGATAGGTTCCCCTCTCTTTGGCACTCCTCACACTTCCTCACATAATCATGCACATCCTTGAACATGGTTGGCCAATAATAACCACATTGAAGAATTTTTGAAGTGGTTTTGGAACTCTTAGCGTGGCCCCCCGTAGGCAAGGAATGGCAATGGTGAATTATGCTCTCAACTTCTTCACTTGACACACACCGTCTATAGATTTGATCACGCCCTTCCTTGTAGAGATATGGATCATCCCAAAAATATTGTCTAGCATCATGTAAGAATTTCTTCCTAGCTTGATAAGACAAATTTGGTGGGATCACTCCCCCTACGACAAAGTTAGCAAAATCCGCAAACCAAGGGGAAGCCCCTCGTTTTACGACACTAATAGAAAGAAGGCAAGTGGGGGAGAAAGAATTAATCAATTGAGAACGAGAAGGAACGGAAATCGAGTTAAGAAACTTACTTTCTTCCACGGATCGAAATTGAAGTGTACCGAGCCCAACATGGTTGGACGCCGGTCTAGCTTCGCAGACACACAGGTCACTCGGGCCCGACTCTGAAGACCTTGGTCCCGACTCACTCGTACCTGCCCTGCCTTTGGTCCGATATTCTGGACCTCGGACCCGACTTACTTGGTTTGTCGACCCGCCTTTCCTGTCCTCCTTTCCGCTCATGAGAACTTCATCTGCTCTTGAATCATCTATAGTCAAACCATCCTCCATGTCCAACATGTACTCAATGGGCAAACGGGATAGATGATCAGCTACCACATTTTCCGCACCGGTTTTGTCCTTGATCTCATGGTCAAACTCTTGGAGAAGGAGCATCCACCTTAGAAGCCTCGGCTTTGCATCTTTCTTCTTCATGAGGTATTTGATTGTCGCATGGTCCGTGAAGACTACCACCCTTGATCCCACAAGATATGAACGGAATTTCTCAAATGCAAACACTATCGCAAGAAACTCTTTCTCTGTCGTTGTGTACTTGCACTGAGTTTCATCCAAAGTTTTGCTTGCGTAGTAGATGGCATGCAACTTTCCATCCTTCCTTTGCTCAAGGACGGCCCCTACGGCGAAATCACTAGCATCACACATCACCTCGAATGGAAGATTCCAATCGGGTGCCGCCATTATTGGAGCCGAAATCAAGGCATCTCTCAACCTACAAAAAGAACTCATGCAATCCTCGAAAAATTCAAAGGGCACATCCTTCATCAAGAGGTTAGACAATGGTTTTGCAATCTTAGAAAAATCCTTGATGAACCGTCTATAAAATCCCGCATGACCTAAGAAACTCCTAACATCACGAACACAAGAGGGAGGAGGTAGTTTTTCAATTATTTCAACTTTAGCTTTATCTACTTCTATCCCCCTACTAGAAACTAGGTGTCCTAGTACTATGCCCTCCTTCACCATGAAGTGGCATTTTTCCCAATTAAGCACCAAGCTAGTCTCCTCACATTTAGTCAAAACCTTGTCTAAGTTAGCTAAGCAAACATCAAATGAGGAACCATAGACGGAGAAATCATCCATAAACACTTCTACTATATCCTCAACCATATCGGAGAAGATGGACATCATGCATCTTTGAAACGTTGCCGGCGCATTACATAAACCAAAAGGCATGCGTCTATAGGCAAAAGTCCCATAAGGACATGTGAATGTCGTCTTTTCTTGATCATCGGGATGCATAGGGATTTGCCAAAACCCGCTATACCCGTCAAGGTAGCAAAAATATTCATGTTGTGCTAATCTTTCTAGGACTTGGTCTATGAAAGGAAGAGGGAAATGGTCTTTGCGAGTGCCACTATTAAGCTTACGGTAATCAATACACATACGCCATTTTGTTGTGGTTCTCATAGGTATCATTTCTCCCTTTTCATTTTGCACAACGGTGAGACCTCCTTTCTTAGGAACTACATGCACGGGACTCACATACTTGCTATCGGAAATTGGGAAGATAATTCCCGCATCCAACATCCTAAGTATTTCACTCTTTACCACTTCTTTCATGTTAGGATTTAATCTTCTTTGTGGTTCAATAGTGGGTTTATGGTTATCCTCCATATAAATCCTATGCATGCAAATTGAGGGAGAGATTCCCTTTAGTTCCTCTAGTGAATACCCTAAAGCTCCTCTATGTTTCTTAGAACCTCTAACAACTTAGACTCCTCATCATCATTCAAGTTGGCATTTATGATTACGGGTAAAGAAGAGTTGGGACCAAGAAATGCGTACCTCAAATCTTTGGGAAGCTCCTTGAGTTCTTGAGATGGTTCCGGTGGTGCTTGAACTTCTTCTTTCTCGGCCTTGAACACCTCCAAATAAGACATCCTTTCCTCCAATTGCTCATGCTCAATCACATTGAGGGTTAGACCTTGGCGCTCTATCTCAATTTCTCTAGGTGGTGGGGTGGCTTTCAACCTAAGCTCCCTCGGCCTTGACTTCTTAGAAACGGCTTCCCATTGCAATCCAAGAGGAACTTGGATCATCTTAGCTTCCTTATGTACGGCCCCTTTTGAAGTTGGCCTAAAGAAAAACTCAATCTCTCTTTCTCCAATGTCAAGAGACAAGTGGCCCTTTTTTACATCAATGATTGCCCCAACCGTGGCAAGGAAAGGTCTCCCTAGTATAATTGGTTCACCCGACACTTCTATCATGTCCACCACAACAAAGTCGATAGGGACATAGTGGCCTTCAATGCAAACGGGGTAATCCTCGACGATACCAATTGGCTCGATGGACGACCCATCCGCTATCGTTAACCTCATGTTGACCGGAGCTATGAGACCCATGGATGTGGATTTCCATATGGTGTAAGGAATGATGCTCGTGCTTGCTCCAAGGTCACATAAGGCTTGGAAGTTTTGAGACCCCACACCAATAGTGATAGCAAAACGACCGGGATCTCCTAGCTTTTGCGGTAACTCCAAGGTCTTGACCTCATCTTGCATTTCAACTATGGATCTCTTCTTGCTCAAAATCTCCTTTAAAAACTTAGCATAAGATGGCATCTCGCTCAATGCATCGGTGAACGGGATAGAGATGTTCAAGCCTTGCAAGAGTTTGAGAAACCTCTTGAACTTGTTCTCAACAACATCTTTCGGCTTCTTCGAGGGATATGGAAGAATCGTTGCACCTTGAATCTTGCTTGGATCAACCTCTTTGGACTTCCCCACTTCACTTGCAACATTTCCTGGTTGGACCGACTTAGGCACTATGTCGGGCTCGATTTGCCAAAACCCGCTTGACTCACCCCATACATGGCCTCATAATCGGATAGCTTGTCAAGTAGCTCCCAAGCTTGATCCGGTGTCAAGTCTATGAACCCACAATCGGTGTGGAGATTGAGCTTGTCCTTCGTTGCCGGATTGATGCCTTGGAAAAAGATGTCTTGAAGCACATATGGTTGTTGTCCATGAGTAGGACATTGGCGCAACATCTCCTTGAAACGGTCCCATGCTTCGAAGAGAGGCTCATTCGGACCTTGTTGAAAGCTTGCAATCTTCCTTCTTAGCTCGGTTGTCTTTGAGGGCGGGAAGAACTTCATCAAGTAAGCATCATAGAGTGTCTTCCAAGTTGTGATTGACCTAGGAGCTTGGCTCTCGAGCCAATGTGTGGCCTTGCCCCCAAGTGACCACTTGAACGCCTTTAGAAGCACATACTCCAATGTCTCCTCGTCGGTAGATATCGTCTCACACATGTCCACAAAGCGTTTGACATGCTCTATGGGACACTCATGTGGACGGCCCTCGAATTGATCACGCTTGATGAGGGTAATGAATTGCGTCTTGATCTCAAAATTCTTGGCAACCTCGGGAAACACAATAGCCGGTTCGGGTACCCTCAATTCCGGATGCATGTATTGGCGTGCATTCCGGGGTAGAGCGTTGAGTTGAGCCTCGGCCCTCATCCGTTGATCCTGTTCTCTTCTTGCCACCTCCTCTTGATTGTCCTTCTCAAGTTGCAATCTAGCCATTTCGGCCCTAAGTTGAGCCAACTCCTCATCAACATGGAGAGCTTGATTCGCCATCCTTTTCCTTCTTCGGGCTTCTTTAAGAATACTTTCCGGATCACTCACAAACTCAAGCTCAAGTGTTCCTCGGGAGGAACGAGCTAGCATACACCTACAAAACAAAGACACAAACCAAAACAAATCAAAAACAAACAAAGGGTTTGGGCTATTCCCTCACCCAAATCACTACCAAAACACAAGAAACTCACCAAATTGGCACTCAATGCACTTAGACTTCCCCGACAATGGCGCCAATCTTTTGATCGCCTCTCAGTTATGCGAGGGTCTAGAGATACAATTTATAACCCGACCCCGTTGTAGCACGTGGTGGGTGTCGAACACTCGGGAAGTCTACTCGATTGATGTGCCAAGATACTAGAAAGCTAGAAAGGAGAGCTCAAAACAAAGGAAAACAAAGAAAACAGTCGGGACCGACACTGAGGTCACGTCGGGCCCGAGGTTGGCGACAAGAGGAAGTCGGGACCGACACTGGGTAAGTCGGGCCCGAGGTAGCTGGGTTTGTCGAACTTCAAAGATTTAAAGTAGATCTTGGGCTTTTGGGTTCCTTCCCTAGTAGATTAAGGCTTTTCCACCCCAATTCAGGCAATGATTCCCTAGTAGATCACTTTCTCTACTTTGCCAATCTCAAGCCTTGATTCCCAACTTTCGCAAGGAATTGTAGCTCTATGTAGAGTGGTTTCCTTAGATCAAACACTCAAGGCTATGGAATTGGGGTTTCTAGCCCAAACCTAGCTAGGGTTTTCCCCCATAACCCAAGATCTAGGAGATCTACTCCATGTGGCAAGCAAAGAAAGCAAACAAATCAATAGGTAAAGCAATCAACATCATCAATCTCAAAACAAAGCAAAGTTTCATTCAAATCCAAAGCAATCCACAAATTCCAATCAAGGGTTTTCAAATCCACAAGATCAAAACAAAGCAAAGCTAACAAAACCTATCAAGTCTTCCTCTCCCTTGGCCGATCCTCTCTCTCTTCCTCCTTCTCTCCTTCCTCCTTGCCCTCCAAGTATCCTTCTTAGGCTTTTTGTGTGTGTGAGAGGGAACCCCAAATTAGAAGACAAGAGGGCCTTTTATAGATTAGATGAGGGGCAAAAGTGGAAGTCCACAAATTCGTGCCTTGGAGCCCAAGTAGTCCGGTGACCGACTCGGACCGACACGGAGGACCTCGGGCCCGAGTTACTGTGCATCTCGGTCCGAGGTTGAAATCTCCCAAGTCGGGTCCGACGTGGTTGCAACTCGGTCCGGACCTCGTTCCACCTTCTTCTTGTTGGCTTTCCTCTTATTCTTCTTCATAGCTTGCTCCTGTCTTTCCCGCTTTAGCTCGGGCCTTGCTCCATGCCTCGACCCTCCTTCAAATTGATCCTCGATTCATGACAAATTACCTACAAAACACATAAAATGCGCATAGTCTCCGAATCTCATAGAAATACGGGAACTAAGCTAAAAAGGAACAAAACACGCAAGAAAAGGGGAAAAAGAAACATATTTACAAAGGTAATCACATATGAAAACACCACCAAATAAAGAGACATCAGTGACCATCCTCGTCAATGTAGGGGAAGTACGGGTTCGGGGCTTGCATCCCGAAGTTGGCTCCGTCGATGTGGTTCTCAAGGTGGTTGTGGTTCGGGCTAGCCATGGTTTTTCTAAGGAAAAAAGAAAAAGAAAAGGCGTTAATAGAGAACCTCCTTAGTTTCTTGGCCCTATTACAATGCTAAGGTTTTCTTCTTTTAACCTTGTGAATTTATGAAATGAGTTTTTTTATCACTAATCTAATTTTCTCGTATAAGAGTATAAGTTTCTCTAAGGTGAAAGTATAAGATTCTAGTGATAAGTTTCCTAAAGGAACACTTACATTATTGATAAGAAAAGTTCATACCATTTTAAGTTTTTCAAAAGGTAGAAAAGGTTTTGAGAAAAGTTAGTTAGTTAGTTAATTCTAGAACTAAGTATTTGCTATTTAATGTTTCTAATATTTTCGGGAATCATTTTTCTTAGCTAAGAATTTGAAATTGGAAGGTTACTATTCCTAGGTTTTCTTTTAAAAGAGTAAAGGAGAAGATCATCTAAAATTTGAAGTCCTAAGTAGCGGAAGTAAAGGTTAAGGTTTTAAAAGTTCTCGATTTTCGAAAATTCTCGGTTTTAAAACTTTTCGGTTTTAAAACGAAAACGTTTAGCTCCGATACCACAATTGTAACACCCCTATTTTACAACACTGGGTATTACCTCTAGTGACCTCAGACTTTACCGTCTAAAGTCACCCAAGGCTTTTAGAATGATATAGAACAATTAAATGCGGAATAAAACATATTACATAACGAGAAAAGGTGCTCCCGAAGGAGACTTGATTCTTACAAACATATTACATCGTTGATAAATATAAGGTTGTTCGGAAATTTAAATGCGAAACTACTTGTCCTTGAAACATATCGAAACCAAAACAAAATGATGAACGAAGTACATCTTGAAAATTCTCGTTCTTCCTTCGTCTTCACTTCGCTTCACGCCTTATGGGGATTCCTAGACTCTGACATTATTCGCGAGGGGCGATAGAATGCCAGGCAAACATGCGGAAAAGAAGAATTAGTCTAAGAGACTAAGCAAGCGGGAATGGAACTTCACGAGGTAAATTCGGTAACTTTTAACTATTTGCGAGAGAGATGAACGGGTTGTGTTTACGATGAGGCTATACGATAAGGCTTGTTTATGTGGAGTTTTAATGGTTCGAAGAAGAGTATATCTTAAGCGAAGATAACTCGAAAGCGATAGAAGAACTACTAGATTGTAGACTTCTCTAGGATTTCAATAGGATGTTGGGAACATTTATTAATTCATACAAGTAAAAAACTCTCGCGATTTTGAGCGGATCGAGAGCCGGAACGATCATTTGAGACCGGTCTGGTTTTGGTATCTTAAATGTGCATACGCACTTATCTTAGTTAGTGATGGAAATATTCAATCTTGTTGATGACTTTTACAAGAGAGAGTGGTGGGACACGGATAAACCGAGCCACCCGTAGGAGAACATCAATTCCCCTGCACTTAGCTAGAGTGCGCTCAATCCCTCCTTGCAATCGGAGCGGATGGAGATCATGATCCCGAAAGTCGTATGGACGTACGACTTAGTAAGGTTATATAGAGGTGTCGACTAACTCACACCCCTTTCTAATTTATTCATTTCAAATCTCTGAACGAGATTATAATCAATCAAGAGTACACACACTAGCAAATATAATCCTAGCAAGGAATGTAATATTTACTATGCTAACAAGGGTCGTTATTTCTAACAATCGATATTTTCCTAGGTTCATTTTTATTAAGCATACAAGAAGTTCCCAACATCGAGAGATATCATAAAGACGGATATAAAAGGGCACAAGGGGAAATTCCACTTGCCTTAGTGTAACGAGTTCTAGCAACGAGCTTTGACGAAACTTAGGCGATTTCCTACTATGAGCGAGGATCCCGACCTAATGATATGGAATTTACGAAAGGTTCAAAACACGATTCTTCTACTAACGTTCGGATCACCTCTTATAATGTTTTATAAGAGGATTTGAATTTCTAAATTATTATAATAATAATTTAGAAAGTTATTTTCTTTAAAATAATAATATTCCTTTGTTATTATTTTGATTTTTGTAATATCCTTAATTCCGGAAATCTTTTATTAAAATAATTATTTAAATAATCCTTTTTATTAGAAAGTTTCCTTAAATAGAAATCTCTACTTTTCCATATAAGGTAACTTGTCTAAAATAACTTTTACTCTTATTTGTTCTATTTCCATAACCCTTTTTATACTATAAGGTTTATACCTATCTTTGATCATATTTATATACTATGATATTATAGTTCCTAACATAGAATCTTTTCTTTATTTAATTGATTTTCTTTCAAACAAGTCTACTTTATGTTATAAACATACTAGTTTTATTATAATGTCATAATTGATATATTTAATTTTAAACTTAGGTCTCTCCATAAATCTCTACATTAGAAGTCCATTAATAACCCTACATATTTATATAAGACTCTAATAATATTTTATTTAATATTAGCATCTCTTCATGAAATCATGGTCTAAGTTTAACTATAGTCCCTTGATCTCTATCATATTTTACATTCAAGACTCATATTTAGTAAAATATTTTATTATATTTTTCATAATAACTAACATCTTTTTAATATGCTCTTCATATATAGGACATGCTAAGTTGGTATTGAATGAATACTTTATACTATAATTCCTTATATTTATTCAACTTTATAATTTCTATATTTTATATAGATTAGACCATGCATGACTTTTCTCTACTTGAACTTTTATTAAAAACCTTTATAAAGATGATATTAATTTTATTTCAAAATCTTTTGATTTTTAGGGTCATAATATTATATCCTCTTTTGTATAAAAGACATGCATAATATTTCGTACTATATTAATTTTATGACATCTATTTATATCATGTAATAGCATGCATGTAATAAAATCATGAATATATCTACTTATATTTATTTAGCTTAAGTTCCTATAGTAAAAACATATTGTTTCTAGTTTTTTCAAACTAACAAGATCTTCTTCCCAAATATTTTTATTCCACAAATTACTAAATAAATTTTCTAACAATTTATAACCTTTTTATTAAAAGAAAATACATAAAGGAATAATAAAATTTAGGATAGAATTTTTATACTTTGGTATTCTGTTCTTTACAGAACACTGGAGAAAACAGAGGAGGAGGACCGACGGACGGGGCGGCGCGGCCAGAGGCGATGGCGGCAGCGGCGGCGTGGACTCCGGCGGCACTGGCGGACTCGGCGGCGGGCTGGTGGTCCGGCGCGGCTCCAGGGGCGGTCCGGCGAGGCTCCAAGTGAAAGAGAGGGAGTTTGGATGAGTTTTAATGGAGAAATTTGACTTGGATTTGTGCTGACTTTTGAGAATGACTAGAGCTTTTGTTGGAAGAGAAGGGTGTTCTTGCTAGAGAAGAGAGCAAAGGCTTGAATGGATGCTTGAAAGGGGGATTTTATAGCCAAATTGGTAAGGTCCTCAATCCATGGCTCAAGGCATGGACCAATGGAGGGAGAGGAGAAGGCCATGCATAGGGAAATGGTGTGCTTCTTCCATGGTGATGAAAGGTGATGCTACAAGTTGAGTCAAGCAAGCAAAGAGGAGGTGGAGAGTACATGCAATGGCTGAATTTGAATCTACGTCACTTCCATCAGACAAAGTCTGATGTTCTTTTTTGGAAGAAGGAGGATTAGTTGTTATTTAATTAAAAGGGTGGGAAGATGAGTAAGCAATTGCAATTGGTCTAGTGGTATGGTTGAGTGGGGCGTGTAGGTAGAGTGATAAGAGGTCTCGGGTTCAAGTCCCGACTCTTGCACTCTTTTTACTAAGTTTGTTAAGATTTTTAGGCCTTTTTGTGATTTATTTTATGGAATATAATTAACCTCTAAAAGACATTATTTTAAGTTGATGTTCCTTTTATTAATTTCCTCACTTTATTAAACTATACCCCTCAAGTTATTTTATTACATTTCATCTATTTCGACTTTTATTAATAGCCTCTTTCGAAAGAAAATAAGATAATTTAATTCGATATCAAAAATCCTTCTTTTTAATTTAGAGAAAATAATTTAAAATATTATATTATAAAGGCTTGGAATATTGCGGATATTACATTTTCAATTGCTTAAATTAAGAGTAGCTTTAGTAAAAGGCAAAAGAATTGTTCGCTCTGTGCTTACTACATGGCTCCACAAGTGAAGTGTAGCTTCACATGTGTGTTAGTTTATGTATTTTAGCTACCCAAAGTGAAGAATAGCTTCATGATTTGGCTTCTTGATTCCCCAAGTGAAGAATATCTTCACATGTTTTTTTTTGATTAGGTAAGGTTTTGGTAGCACTCCAGTCAAGGAGGGCGTCCTAGATCATCCTGATGGATAAGAACATTAAGTTCTAGGGCTGTCCAACAGGTTGACCCGTCCCGTAACCCGTATTACGGATTACGGGTCAACCCGCTTATTCGTAAAAAAATAATGTTGACCCGTGACCCGAATCGCAACTCGTAAAACGGGTTACGGGTTTACGGGTCGGGTCACGGGTCAACCTGTTTGACCCGTTTGACCACAAAAGACACGAATCCGAGATTAGGGTTTAAGGCCAGAACTCCCATCTCTCTCACAAAATCCACACCCAACTTGGGTACCAGATACAAATACTACACTTTCACTATTGCTCTTCGTAAATTCAAATCCATCCTTGATTTTCTTCGCATGAGCCCAGAAATGGTGAAGCCCGACGGCCGTCCCAAACCCACCGCCCTCATCTCCGACGGCTTCCTCTTCCTCCCCGGCACCCCCGTGGTTGTCTTACATGTCTAGCCACTCTGGTCCTTCTCTAACCCCACGACCCCTTCCCTCCCTTCTCCTCCTCCTCCTTCTCCGCCCGCAACCCCGACTCCTCCGGCCCCGACCTCCTCCACGACTTTAGGCATTTGAAGCTCTTGCAAGAGGAGGATGAAGAAGGGGATCTCCAATTGATGTTGGGATCCAGGAGGGAAGACGGGAAGGGATCGGTAGAGAGGGAGGGTGAGAGATCGGAAGGCGTGGCGAAGAAGCACCGACGGCGAGGGCAAGCAAGTGGCGGGCAGATTCTCAAAAATGGAGAATCGAGAAGGGAAGGGGCAAAGAGGCGAAAAAATGGGGAATCCACATTCCAGAATGAGATTGGACAAATTAGGGTTATCACTTTTCTCACTTTAGTTTTGGGCTTTGGCCCAACTACCAAAGTTATAATCTAATGTAATATTGTAATAATATATTTTTTTATATATTTTTTAAATATTACGGGTCGACCCGTAACCCGACCCGTAACCCGTAATCTAAAAAATTCTAACCTGTAACCCGACCCGTAACCCGTAATATGAAAAAAACTTGACCCGTAATCCGTAAATTTACGGGTGGGTCGGGTCGGGTTACGGGTCAACCCACCCGTTGGACAGCCCTATTAAGTTCTGGGTGGTTTCTAATAACGTCGGTAGAAAAAATTGTAGACCATTTGACAATTTTATCAGCCACAACATTGCACTTCCTACTAACTTGTGAAACCGTAATCGACTGAAATTCTTGAATATAAACAAGAATATCAGAAATAATGTTCTCAATTTCCCAAGGACAATTCGAGTAACCTTGGGCTACTTTGATTACTTGTAAGTTATCGCCTTCGAATATAACTTTCTCAAATCTTCTTTTTTTCACTTCTCACGCCATCCCTTAACACTAAAGCCTCCGTCATAATTATCGAAGTTTGTCCATATTGTCTTGTTACCACATCTATTACACGTCCCTTATGGTCTCTTATAGCTATTCCCCCTATCGATTGACCGTTAGTTAGTGTTGATCCATCAACGTTAATCTTCATGATTCCTTGTTGTGATTTTTTCCACATTTCTGCTTTCCTTTGCTTCCTCCTTTTATACTCTACTTTCTCCTTGATTTTTCCTCATCTTTTGCCCATTGTTTCACTCTTTCTCAATATTATACAATCTTACTCTAATTAAATAATAAATTATTTTTTATTTGATTAATAAGAAAATATGAAGGTCACCTAATTTTAATTGAAACGGAAGAAATAAAATTCGAAAAACGTATTTTGTTATATGAATCACAAGGAATCTATCCTATAAAATTTTCAAGGACCGACTAAAGCACATTGTTCGTTGGATATGGATGAAGAAACATGAAGCCATTTTGGTGAAATATTTTTTTACGTACAAAATAAATGGACAAGTAAGTGCGAACGAGTGTTTTTAATATAGAAAAATAAACAAGTCATATTTTGGATTTTGAACGAGTGTTAATCCAAAACCGAAGGACAAGTGCACAATTCATTCATTCGAGATGAAAAAACACACACATCATTTTTGTCCAAGTATAGAGTGCACATCCATGATTTTAATATGGAAGAACACAAAACACGTCATTTTTTGTCCAAGCATATTGTCCATTCATAATGGAAAGACAAACAACAATAATATTTTGGCAGGATAATCGTACTAACACGTTACCTGCTGAAAATAGGGAAATCCTAACCAAGAAGCAATAGTAACGCGTTATGAACTATGGGCAAGATGTAGGATCAAACAAAAGATGGAAAACAGATAATAAGTAAATTGATATTCGTATTGCGATCGTGATCGTAAATAGCTATCTCCAAAGTATTCAAGAACACTCGACTGGAAGTGAAATGGCAAAAACAAAAGATGAAATTCTGTTGTAGATGGAGTTTCAGTAGTCAGTATTTCGTGTCCTCTCCCTTTCGCCTCAGCCTGGTTTTATATCCCTCTATCCCCTTTTGACCGTTGGTAGAGCGTCTAACATATCCCGGAAATCTCGCCCCCGTCGTTAATGGCATAGCCGTTGTTGTTTGACCATGAAGTCCGAGATTCTCGTTCCCCTTTGATTGCTCCATCGTCTTCCCTTCTCTAATGGTTCAGTCAGATTGCCAATATTGGGCTGAGTGACTTCCCTCTTGGGCCGAATTGCGGAGGGCCCAACAATACCCCCATCAAAAACCCGGGAAAATTCCCGCCCCCACTTTTCCTAGGGTTTTTGATTTAGTGTCTTGGAAGTTGTAGCAACTCAGAACACGTCCAATCAACCCTTATTTAAAGCGGTTATGATGACTCTCAAAGACTTCAATTGTGCTTCTCGGTGTCCAGGTACGTTCTTCCCTTCTTCTGTTTCTTCGTCTTCAACCTCCTTTTCTTCCCAATTATGGCATCCTCGGAATTTCCTTCCCTCTACTGCCTTGAACCCACCTTTCCTCCTTCCCTGACATCTTCCGGTTTTCTCACCCCCTACCACCGGAGAAATAGCACTTCTGAAGACCCCCAAATTTTTGCTCTTTCTGTGGGTTTTCCGTCGCATGCAGAGGTGTTTCTGCCTCCCCCTGGTATTCACGCAGATTTCTATGCCGACGATTGGGTGTGCTTGTATGAGTACCCTTTTCATATTGGCCATCGTTTTCCATTTTCTCCTTTGGTCATCGACTTCCTTTCCAACCTCAATGTTTCTCCGGGGCAGTTACTTCCACAGGTTTGGAGATTTCTTCTTTCTATTGACCAACTGTATTCTTCTCATGGCCTCCCTTTCAAAGCTGCTGATTTTTTCCTGAATTATCGTCTTTCCAAAGGTGGTCCGGGTCGTCTAATTTTGAAAACTTTTACCAATAAGTCTGATTTAGTCTTCAATATATCCAAATCTGATCGGGGTTGGGCCGATAAATTTTTCTTTGTGAGACTGTCTTCCCTAGGTATAGACACGTCTTTCATGAGAAGTCGTTGGCAACCAACAGGTAGTGTTTCCCCTTTTGAACTTACCGACTTCTTTTCAGATCTAACCACCAAGCATTTTCTGTTGCAAAACATCTTATTACTCCTCAACCCCGCACGGTGTCATACCAGGTCATTAATCACATCGAAGCTCTCTCGTTGGAAGAACGATCTTACCCTGATCTGGTAAAGGCGTGTTCTGCAGAATCCGAAGAGACCGAGATGTCGAGTAAGTCTTTCTCTCTTCCCCTTAGTAAATCTTACTTCTCTTTCCTAAAAAATCTTGCCTTTTTCATGACGCCAGGTTCAAGGACTACCCGTTCTACCACTGCGCTGACTACCATGGAACGAGTTGAAGCTCGAAGGAAGAGGAAGGCTGAATCAGCTTCTACGGCAGATACCGTGTTGACGATTTCGGATCCTAAGAAGCCTTCTGAGGTTCGGGTTTCTTCTCCTAAGAAAAAAGCATGTTCAACCCTTTCTGATCTCCTAAAGACGATGATGTCCCTTGATATGGCTGCTGAAAAGTGCCTGAGTTCCTTGGCACCTGTCCATGTGGGATGTTCTCGCGGTAAGGAGGATCGAACATCTTTCCCGGAATTTTTGCGCGAAATTCTGGCGGCACAATGGCAGGTATGTTTTCTCCGTCTACTCTTATTTCATTTCTTACTCGTTACCTAACTTCTTCTTTTCCTTATGCAGGGCTTGCAACTTTCTCTTTCTGCCTTTGAGGCTTTCAAGGACCTCCCCGATCAATTGGCCCAGAGTAACATCAGTCTTCAGCTCGAGAAGGACAGAAGCAGCATCTTAGGACACGAGAAGACCGCTTTGGATAAGAAGGTTCACGACTTGATGAACAATCTTGAGAGGGTTTCTAAGGAGTCCAAAGAATGGGAAGAAAAGTTCATGATCTCTTCCGCTAAAGAAGTTGCCTTGGCTAAAGAAATTGAAGATACTGCTGACTACTGGTCTTGCCGAGCTCGAGTGGAAATGATGGAGGAGTTCGCGGCGGGAAGGCACACTTCGTGGGATGCTGTGAAGGAGAGGGAGTTGTTTGAAAGCCTGTTTTCTGACGAGGTGATAGCGGCTAAAAAGTCTTCGGTTATTGATGATATTGCCTCCGTTGCCAAAGTGGTTGCCCAGGTGGAAAGAGACAACCAACCTAAAGAATGATCTTCTCTTATCCTTGTTTCCTTTTTGAATTCCGGACAACGTCTCACCCCCAGCGTGTTGGGGTTTTTTAAACTCTTGTTTTGTATGGCCGCTTTGTTCTGGGGGCCCTTTTGTGGACAAGTTTGTGCCCCGTGTTAGTTTATGGGGTTTTATTTTGATAAAACTTTATTTGTTGCCATTGCCTTGGATCTGTGCTTGATTTTTTGCAGGTAAGCAGGTCCGTCACCGAAGAAAAAGGATCAACACGTTCGTAGAGAAATCGGCTTGTTTGTCACATGTACTTGTAATTTTTACGATAGATTCTTTGTTTGTATAGCGCTTTTTATGTTAGATGCGGAGAGAGAGAATATTGTATGTGTTTGAATGTAAATTTCTCTGTAACAACTTCGTGAATCATATTACAAATGAAAATTCCACTTGCTCTAGAATACTCGTTACTTGTTCTCGTCTCTTGCATCTTTTGACTAGTCGTTGTGTGCACAGCGTTGCCTGATCATAAGGCGAGGGCCCATGTTTTGGCCTGCAACGTCACAAGGCGTCCCTTGTTAGTTTTCTCAGATATTGTTGACATCGTTGTTCTTGTGTATGTATGAAGATATAATAACATAACGTAAAAGGAGAAATTTAATGCAAATTACCTTATTAGAACTCGTTGTGTTTCAAAAGTGGTACAACTTTAAGTTCATTGCATTCCAGCTTCTGGGGACCGCTTTTCCTTCTTGCGTCATTAATTCATAGGCTCCTTGTCCTATTATCTTCGTAATTTGGTATGGCCCTTCCACATTTGCTCCTAATTTGCCAGCATTTAACTCTTGCGTATTCTGGAAGACTTTTCTTAGCACCCAATCTCCCACTTGGAACACCTTGGCGTTAACGCGTTTGTTGTAACTTCGAGCTACTCCTTGCCTGTATGTCGCCATTCGAATTGAAGCCTCATCTCGTAACTCATCGATCGTATCCAAGTGATGTAACAGGTTGGACAGGTTTGACTCCTCAGTGGTAAGTCCGTACCAGACTGTAGGCAAAGTTACTTCTACTGGTAGTACGGCTTCGCATCCATAGACCAAGGAAAAAGGTGTATGACCCGTTGCTGTCTTGGGAGTCGTTCGATCTTGTTACTTGCTTCTGCTTGCCCGTTGACCTGTGGGTAACGAGGCGTCGACATCACTAATTGTATGTTGTAATGATGGCAAAATGATCTCGTCTTGTCACTGATGAATTGGGACCCGTTGTCGCAGACTATGATGGATGGTATTCCAAATCTGCTCAGGATATTTCTCTTTATGAAGGAGATAACTTGGGTATCTTTAACTTCTTTGAAGGCTTCGGCTTCAATCCACTTGGAGAAGTAGTCGGTCATTGCCAGAATGTAAACACGTTGCCCCGAGGCTGGAGGTAGTTTTCCAACAATATCCATCCCCCATTTCATAAATGGCTAAGGAGATGTTATGGGATGCAACAACTTAGATGGTTGATGTGGTATAAGTCCATGACGCTGGCACGTGTCACATTTGCGAGCAAACTCCACTGCGTCTTTGTTCATGGTAGGCCAATAGTAACCCATCATGCTTGCCTTCTTCGCCAAGTTGCGACCCCCTGTATGGTTTCCACATTCCCCCTCATGTATATCTCGTAACACCTTCTGTACTTCTTCCTCCTTTATGCATCGTGCGTGTAACCCTGACGACATCCACTTAAACAAAATGTTATTCTTAACCGCAAAAGTAGAAGCTTTTACCTTAAGTCGTTGAGCTTCTTCCTTGTCTTCTGGTAATACTCCGTCTTGTAACCACTTTAAGTAAGGGGTTACCCATGATTTGTCTTCATCGGAGCTTCGAATTTCTAACATGTCTGCTTCTTTGGTTATGGATGGCGCATCAAGATATACGAAAGGTATCTTGTCGTACTCCCTTCGGTCGATTACGGATCCTAGGTTGGCTAAAGCGTCTGCTTGTGTGTTGGCATCTCTTGGAACCTGCCTTATCTCGAACAGTTTAAAGTGCCTTATGACTTCTTGAACCTTTTCTAAGTACGCCTTCATCTTTGAGTCCCTGGCAACATATGAGTTTGTAACTTGATTTACAATAAGCAATGAGTCACAAATTACCTCGATTTCTTGTACATTCAGATCTTTGGCGATAAGCAAGCCCACGATAAGTGCTTCATATTCTGCTTCGTTATTAGTAGCCTTGAATGTGCATCAAACAGCTTGGGCTATCCTATCCCCCTGTGGTGACTTCAGGACTACCCCCAATCCTACACCCATCTGGTTTAACGCTCCATCTGTATGCATCAGCCACTTGCCGTTTCCTGTTATTTGCAGCACGCCTTGGTCTTCGCTTTCTGAAGTGGTAGGAGTGAAGTCGACCACAAAGTCTGCCAACACTTGAGACTTCATTGCTGTTCGGGCTCGTACGTGATGTCGTAACCATTTAAGTGAATTAACCACCTTGTCAGCCGACCTGACAACTCTGGCTTCGACATGATACTTTTCATCGGATAATTAGTTCTCACAATTATAGAATGACTTTCAAAATAGGAACGTAACTTTATAGAAGCCATTACCAAAGATAACACTAATTTTTCCATGGGGGAATACCTCGTTTCTGCGTCCAACAAGGTTTTACTTACGTAGTAGATGGGCAACTGGTCTCCATTCTCCTCTCTGATCAGGACTGCACTTACTGCTACTTCGGTCACGGCTAGGTATACATACAGGTTTTCTCCTGGCTTAGGTTTGGATAACACCTGCGGATTGGATAGATACTTTTTCAATTCCCCAAAGGCTTTTTCATGTTCTTCCGTCCATTTGAACGACTTGTTTTTCTTCAGGATGTCGTAAAACAGTTTGTTCCTGTCTGAGGATCTTGATATGAGCCGGTTCAGCGCAGCTACTCGCCCTGTTAGCCTCTGGACGTCTTTGACACACTTTGGGGATTGCAGCTCCATTATGGCTTTGACCTGTTCAGGACTCGCCTCGATCCCCCTTTGCGTCACTATGTAACCGAGGAATTTTCCTGATGTTACTCCAAAAGAGCACTTGGTGGGTTTCAACTTCATTTTGTAGCGCCGCAGAACCTCGAACGCGTCTCTTAAGTGATTAACATGGTCTTCCGCCTTTAGTGATTTGACCAACATATCATCTATGTATACTTCCATTGTATCCCCTAGCTTATCCTGAAACATCTTATTAACCAATCTCTGATAAGTAGCACCTGCATTCCTTAACCCAAAGGGCATAACTTTATAACAATAGGTTCCCTGATTGGTTACGAATGCGGTTTTTTCTTGATCGTCAGGATGCATCATTATCTGATGGTATCCACTAAACGCATCCATGAAGGTCAAAAGTTCATGCCCCACCGTTGCGTCCACCGTTGCATCTATGTGAGGCAAAGGGAACGAATCTTTGGGGCATGCTTTGTTTAGATCGGTAAAATCTACGCAAACGCGCCATTTACCGTTTTTCTTTTTAACGACAACCACATTCGCAAGCCAATCAGGGTACTGTACTTCTCTAATTTTTCCAGACTCAAGTAAGGATTTTACCTCATCATTGATTACCTGATTTCGCTCGGGAGCGAACTTACGCCTTTTCTGCTTCACTGGTGGCACCTTCTTATTGACATTCAAGACATGGGTAATCACACTAGGATCAATGCCTACCATATCCTCGTTCGACTAAGCAAAACAATCTTTGTAGGACCGTAGAAATTCTACTATTTGCACGCGTAGAGTTGGTTCCAGATCTGCTCCTATTCGAATCTTCTTGGATGGCTCCAATGGATCAAGGGCTACTTCTTGGAGCTCGGGTGTTTCCGGCTTTGCGTAGCAAGTAGTCATTCTACATTCCTTTAATTGTTAATCCGACACCTTCTTCCCCGTTCCAAGCCGTGGGCTCTTCGAGGTTGTTGCCTTCATTGTTATGGAATAACACTCCCGTGCCAGCTTTTGTTCCCCCTTAATCTCTTGAATTCCCCAGGGTGTCAGGAACTTCACACATTGGTGATAGGTGGAGGGAATTGCCCTCATCCCGTGTATCCATGGCCTGGCTAAGATGACATTAAAAGGCGACGGGCAATCGAGTACTTGGAACTTTACCTGGTAGTTGACTCCTCCCGCAATGGTAGGTAGTGATATCTCCCCGAGCGTGTTGCGCGATTCTCCACTGAAGCCTACCAGAGTTGTTGACTTCTTGGTGATGTCGTCCATCCCGAAACCTAAGTTGTATAAGGCGTCTAACATAAGTAAGTTAGTAGAGCTTCCATTATCAACTAAGATCCTTTTAACAAGAAAATTAGCTATGGTCAGAGAGATTATCAAGCAGTCGTGGTGAACTTCCTCTTCTTCAACATCGTCGAAGGTGATCGGCATCATGGCGAGACTTGTTCGCGACGGTGTTTTTGGGCATTCTCTCCTAGCGTCCCTCGCGATTCGCTTGGCTGTGGAGTAGGTTATACCATAGATCTCCGACCCCCCTGTAATGACGTTGATTACTCCAGTGTGCTTCGGCGGGGGTGGTGGAGTGGCTTTTTCCCTGCTACGGTCCAACTGCTCTTTTGCTTTTTCCGATATTAATTCTATGAGATGCCCCCTTCGTAGTAGTTCGCTTACTTCTTTTTGTAACGCGATACACTCGTCAGTCCGGTGTCCATGGTCGAAATGGAAATCACACCATCTGGTCTTGTCTTTATGCTGTGCTGGCACGTTACTCTTTCGGGGCCATTTGACAGTGTCTCCCATGGTGTTGAGGGTTCGGACCACCTCAGTTGCATCTACGCGAAAATTCTAGTGAGAGAGTTTCGGAGGCAGCTGAGGATTCTCGTATCTATCACTTTGTCTAAACATGGTAGCATTTATGGTGGTTTTAGCATGAGGTGCCGTGGGATATGGAGCATATCTCGTATCCCGCCGTCCTTGTCTCCGATCAGGTCGATGTGGGCTCGCTCTTTTCTCGGTAAAGAGGTCGTCCTCTTCCAATCGGACATGGGCTAAAGCTTTTACCAGTACCTCATCAAAGTTGGAACAAGGATATTTAGTTAGTTCACGGTATAACTCAGGATTACATATTGATATACCCTTCCGGAATGCTTCCACAGCCGTAGCGGCATCACATCCTTCGATGGTCACCAATTCTTCATTGTAGCGACTAAGGAAAGCTTTCAGAGATTCTCCCGATCTTTGTACCAAGCAGTACAAATCACTTGATCGTTTTTTGGCGTGTCGACTGCTTGCGAACCTAACCCTGAATTTGTCAATTAACTCGGCAAAAGATGAGATACTTCCAAGAGGTAAGTGCGAATGCCAATTAAGAGCGGGTCCAGACAACGTGTTCCCGAACCAACGACACATGACAATTTCTTTCATATCAAAAGGGACTGTGCTAATATTCATAGCCTGTTTGAATGTGGCTATGTGTTGATCGGGATCTGTCACCCCTTCATATTTAGGCACGTCGGGGACGTGATATTTCCGGGAGATATCAACCCTCGCGATAGCATGTACGAAGGGGGAGTCGGTGTACCCGTCTCTCCTCTCCATCGCGATTGGTCGAGGCGCCCCAGGGACCTGAGTAATTCGGTCCTCCAAGGCTCGAAGGCGTTCCCGTAATTGGGAAACTTCGGTATCTTCCCGTATTGCTCTTAAAGAATTACCGTTTACCTGATACCCGGTTACGGGTCTGACAACATCGGGTGTTACAAGATTTGGATCATCCATGTCCAAGCGCCTTGCGACTCCTTCTACCACATCGGTCCCGCGAGGACGGGTTGGAGCCGATTGTACCTGCGACCGAAGCAAATTGCGTTCATTAGTTAAAGTCTCAATTTGTTTTTCGTATACCTCGGTGAATCTGGTATTAGCTTCCTTTTGTTCTTCCAGATCCTTTCGAAGAGCAATCATTGATGATCGGAGCTCCGTGATGATGTCGACGTCGCCTCCTTCCCTTTCTCGTCCTTCGGAAGTAGCGGGATTGCCACTGGTGTCCCCAGAACCTTGCTCGACTCTATCACCATTCCCTGTTCCACCTATGTTTCCTGTTCCGCCTACGTTTCCGTCACCTTGGTTGTTCGTTTCTTCATTGACCTCGTGATGGTCCAGGTCCCCTACGTGACTGTACGTAGTTTGGATTCCCTCCATGTGACGGATCTTGCTGTTGTTTTAGTGTAACTCCTTTTTTGGCTAGGCCCCACGGTGAGCGCCAATTGTTTTGGCAGGATAATCGTACTAACACGTTACCTGCTGAAAATAGGGAAATCCTAACCAAGAAGCAATAGTAACGCGTTATGAACTATGGGCAAGATGTAGGATCAAACAAAAGACGGAAAACAGATAATAAGTAAATTGATATTCGTATATTGCGATCGTGATCGTAAATAGCTATCTCCAAAGTATTCAAGAACACTCGACTGGAAGTGAAATGGCAAAAACAAAAGATGAAATTCTGTTGTAGATGGAGTTTCAGTAGTCAGTATTTCGTGTCCTCTCCCTTTCGCCTCAGCCTGGTTTTATATACCTCTATCCCCTTCAAACCGTTGGTAGAGCGTCTAACATATCCTGGAAATCTCGCCCCCGTCGTTAATGGCATAGCCGTTGTTGTTTGACCATGAAGTCCGAGATTCTCGTTCCCCTTTGATTGCTCCATCGTCTTCCCTTCTCTAATGGTTCAGTCAGATTGCCGATATTGGGCTGAGTGACTTCCCTCTTGGGCCGAATTGCGGAGGGCCCAACAAATAATTAATAGTTAAAAACACATTTAGTACTCTCCCATTTACCTAGGATTAACCCATTTACCTAGCACTTTCCATGCCTTTTCTTTTGCTCGGAGCTTCATGTCTCTTCATCTCTCTTGGCAATAATGACACGTACTTCTTGCCTTCATTTTTAGGCCTTTTGCCTTGTTGTATGCTAGCATTCATGACACTGTTTTCTTGCCCGAAAAACCCTCCTCTAGTTATTTGTCTTTGTTGCTCAATTTGTACGTGAGACCATATAATAATAATACGCTCTATTGACAATTGGTAGTGGATTAGTACGTTGAGAGAGCCTGGCTCCTGACCCCATCATCATAACTATCATTAAGACTCATCAGAAATTGCATGGGCTTGCTCCTAGAATCACTTTCTAGCACAACCACGATTAACAATCACACCACAAACACAATCACGGAAACCCTCTAGCACTTGCAATTTATCTCATATTCTTTTATGTCATACAAGACTCACCTTGAACCGTACGTGTCATTCAATTTCTTCTTGAGTTGAAAAATCAGCGGCCCATTCCCTCTTTCAATTCATCCTAGACTTGCTTTTGTCCAAACATATATCCTGATACCATGTAAATTACACTAGTGTCTAGCAAAGCACCTAATCATCAATATACTATAACTAAAGTCGAATCCTTCTATCCTACGTGTCGCCGTCTTAACTATGCCACTTAGACGTTTTAATTTTTTTCATTTACCTCTTTGCCCTTAATTTTTTTTTAGTATTTACAATCTTTATATATTATAATGATAATATTCCTTATATTACTTAGAAATATATTATATTGACTATATTTGGAAGACATAGATTACTCCTTCATTTTATTAAAAGATTACATATATATATATTTGGAAGACATATGATCCATATCTATTAAAATATTACAATTGGTTAAAATTTAATTAAGAAGATTTTAATTGGTTGAATCCCGCATATATAATTAATTTATAAATCTCACTTTTTATCTAACTTTTTCATAATTATTTAAACCATCATGTTTTAACTATTAATTTAAATCATAATATTAATAAAATATTTATTATTTTAAATGATATATGACAAATCTTATAGTTTTTTTATTATATATATATTCAAAAAATTTCTATATTTAGTATAAATATGATTACTTATTAAGAATGAAATATTTAAAAAAATTCTATTATTAATATTTTGCTTAAGCAAAACCCGTACCAGGTACGGGAATACATACTAGTTTGTGCTAATTTCCATTCAATCATTCATAGAGAGGAGATCGAGAAAGGTATCTTACCATAGACGCCTGCATTCACTCAAAAAGAAATAAAGGAATATACTGTACAAGATTATTTCTACTTAGGCTAAAAGGAGAGCAAAAAGACAAATGATCTAAGTCATGGTGATTTAGGGATAAAAACATTACGAGACTTAGCCATATATTTCATAAACGACAATAATAACTTAAATTTATATCCAAGTTCATATTAAATCTAAAATAACTTATACTCCAAATTTTGATAAGGTGTCATTGTTTTAAGGATTGTGATGCACTTATATATTTTAGAAAAATCACATTTCATTGAAATGATTCCAAAACGATTTTGATAGCTTAAAATTTGGACAAGGGATTGTAGGTAAGAGTAGGGGCCGTAGCTAGGCAGGGGTGAAGGGGGCCACTCGACCTCTCTTCCCTTCGGAAACCACAATTGCGAGTGGTAATTCTGAATAGTAATTATGTCCAACGTTAAATTAGTATAAACGATAAAATATTGTGTTAGTCTAGTGGTACGTAAGTGAGCATATGGCTAGCTCGTTACAGTCATTAAGGCTATCAAGGGCTTGAGCAAATAATGCCCCTGGAAATTTTGAATTAAATTCATTCCCAATTCAATTTTGGTCGAAATTTCATCATACTCAACTTCTAGTTGCAACCTCTAATCTAAGTGACGAATGATTGCTCGTTCATGGAGTGATGCAAAACTTGCATCTAATAAATGCCCTACTTCAGTTTGCCAGCCCAGCAAACATTGTATTTCTATCCAAGTATCACAAAAACCAGATGAAAGGCCTTGAACTGGGTGTTCTTCCTTTCTACATACATGTTATCTTTGGAATCACAATATTATTATACAGAAGTAACCACAACATTTGATGTATCCGGTTGTGGCCCAAATGCCATACCCAAATTGGTTCTGCAAATAGACACTTCAGAAAGACTTGACTATATAAAAGGCCTATTTGTTGAATCAAAGAGAGACGCACGCATCCTGACCACTTTCCGAAAACCTGGAGTCTACAAGTGAAGTTGTGTACAGAGAGAGTCACCAATGAACTTTCTTCATCCCTTTGTGTACATTATGAGGGGTCAACACTATTACGGATGTTGCTAAATTTAGTATATGCTGGTTCAGAAGCCGACCTCTGATAAGGGCGACGTTGTTCAGGTACCCCATCTGTAAGACGTTTGTCCTCAAACCATTTTATAATCCTCTTTCTTGGTAGATTTGTGACCAACACGATACTGCTGATGATTGCATTCTGCACATTCATTGGAAACAACGCACACAACATTCAGATTCAATTTTGACATCAGATGAACCTAAAATAGACCTCTAATGTATGCCAAATTAACTTTTATCATAAACTATCATCACAAGCTTGAAAGTTTTCATTGGACAGACTGCTGCTTTTCTCAGAATTTTCTTTTCATTTATTATGTCCCATGATCTCAAATTGTTAATGCTATTATCAATAGGTCTATTGAACAATTAAAGCATATTAACGCTAAAATGTGTTGGATAGATGGCAAAAATGTTGCACAATTGTCTTCTAGATAAATTTCACATGAATAGCAGTACCATCTGGACAACATTCACTCAAGGAAATTAATTGTAGATTGAATTAACTAACTAGATAGCAAGCAATTGTTGTGTGTGTGTGTGTGTGTTTATAGTTTGCATTAATTTAAGACATTTTCCCATTTTTCTATTGTTTGAGAACGGGGTATCCTTTTTCCATATGATCACTTCAATAGGTTGCATTGTTCTCATTTAGTTCCTACCTAACTAGCTATCCTGATATTGTCTTGGGGGATTGTCTTCATGATTCACTAAATTAATGATGTATCACAGGGAAAAAATTCCCGAACAAAAACAATAAAAAATTTCTTACTGTAGGACGCCTTGTACGTCTATAAACTCTCTCAAGGGTTTCAACATGCACTTTCTTTAATCTCTTTTGTGCAGACCAGCCTCTTTGCAATACATGGATGGGGGATTTCACGTCAGTTTCAGATTTTGCATAATCAGGAGTAACTTCAGAGGGAACAGATTGGGCAGGTTCATCACTTTCAGTGTCTTTGAGTTCATTGTCAGCCATTGAGATGATTTGTTCAGGTTTGTCAGGTAATGCAGCACTCATCAACAAAAGATCTGGAGGTGGTTCGCGGAGCAATTCAAGAACAATAGCTCTATCGAGGCAAACCTCTGCAGCAAGATCTTTGACCTACACAAAAAGCATGACACTTTCAACTGAATGTGTATGTAGGACATATAATATTGAAGCTGAAAACAATCAAAAATTATTTTAAAATCCGGGAATCTTAAAAGCCCCTTGTAGCTAATAAAAAAACATTTGGTTCAGAAATCAGACTTAGACAATCACTTGTGGACTCAAGGTACACTTAATAAAGTCCTTGTATTCTGGAAGAGATACTCCTGTTGTTTATTATCAAGAGTATTGGATGGAGATAAAGACAAGTCTTATAGTGTACATTGTGGACCTATGGTCATTTGGTAAAAAATGCTCGCTTTATTTCACACCATGAATACAGTTAGCTAAAACTAACTCAGTAGGAAGAATCATATCTTGCACTAATTCGCATTGGAAGATTACTGAATAATATAGAGAAGAGTGAGTCAGAAAGAAAATTCATGATCCACACACAAATTGTTTAGAGACTTACACTAACTTTTCGACGGCCTTTCTTTAAAGCATAGGCAATTCGTTTACGTTGCCAACTTTTGAGCTTCACTGGTGGCTCTATCTCTTCTTCATCAACATCCTCTTCCCCATATCCTGCATTTTCTTCTACTCTTTCTTCACTGGCAGAAGCACCTCCACCTTCAGCCTCATTTACTATCGGGTTCAACAAATCAGAAAGATTTTCATCTTGAGCCAGTACTTCTTCCAATTCTTTCTCAAGCTGAGCAAGGTCTTCCTCAGTAAAATCATCATCACTGTCATCTACAGATTTATCATTCTTCAAATCTTCTTCAAGTTGCTGAAAAAGAGCCTCAAAAGCATCTTCATCGAGATCATCCTCTAAGCCATGATCCTTTCTACCTTGTTTCTTTGAAAGACATTAAATAAGTAGTGAAATAATTGAATGTCCAGAGAAGGTTTTGAATGCTAGGACATGTAGCAGTCATCCCCATTCATTTTTTTAATAAAATATTCACACGAAATTACAAAATTAAAAGCTTAATGCTGCATATGGAATAGCTGCAACAAAAAGTTTCACACAAAATAATTTGTTTCTACATGGGGAGAAGAGATGAAGGGTCTAAATTTCAATATCTTGAGGATACTCCTGCAGCCTGTAGGTCCTTTTTTAATCCAATTCAAATTTGTTGTCACTTTCAGCACAACAGCAATATTAAAACATCAACATTGAGATTCCCAGTCCAAATTATAAAGAGCGGTACATAACTTCATACACTTTCTAGAATCCAGATAGCTAATTTAGGAATGACAACAGATGAATTTCTACAAAGATCCTCTCCACATACACATATATTTTCTACAAAGGTACTATAATCATCCTATCCACTTCTCTATTTTTCTCCGGCAACCTCTAGTAAAAACTGAGAAGATGAAGAAAAAACATTTTAAAAATGGATTTGTGCACTTCACAAGCTGCGACACATGCATGTTTCCAGCTAATAAAAAGTGAAGAAGCCATGATGGATATTTTATGGAGCAAATTTCGGAACATTCTAAAAATCTATATTAAGTGGTGCACTTAATATTAGTATTCTGTTTTTGAAGCTGTATTAGTACCAAAGATTAGAAATATATGGTGTACCAAGAAGATAAAATATGTTGTCATAACATATATTCAACAGTTTGACCAAAATAAAATGAGAACTTAAATCATTGATTGATATTTTCTTCTCAAAATGAAGTGCAAGAAGCAAGTGATTGACTTCAGCGGCTCCTGTTTGAGAAAATATACAATATTAAGCTGCAAGACTTGCACTTCTGATTTGACTAATAAACATCACCTAGACTAGAAAAACACACAAGCACAGCACAATATGCTCAACTATCCCGAAATAAGCTCTCTTTAGTCATGCGAAGTCCCTGCTAAACAAAAGAGTAGGTTCCTTTCCGCTGATCCGAATGTAGCCAGTACATTATTGGCCTTACAAATGGAAACTGCGATATGAAAAAATTGTACTACTTAGGATTCTATAAATTATTACTCGTATTATTCTTCATAAAGGATTCACTTTCTTCCCTATTTCACTTCCTTTATTAATTTTTCTTCAACATGCCTGCTTCAATTGTTAAGACTTGTAATTATTAAGAAGATATTTACTGCCTTCATCCACACTATTGGTTTTGTTTGCAAAAAATTTTGATCGACTCTCACCTACTTTCTCAGCTAAGTTCTTCCCCTGCCACTATTTAGACTAGAGTTGAATTTACATCCCCCATTTATTCAGTTTTCCACAAGGCTTAAGCATCTCACAAAGAACCTTGAATTGTATTTTCTTATTTTTGTATGTTTTTTTTTTCGTATAGCTTCAAGTAAAGACTACAAAGTGCAGATTTTCATTTTTTCCAGAAATGCAGAGCCCCAACAGAGAAGCTTCAAAGCATGGCAGATGAAAGTTAAAAATAAACTCAAACTAGCAACAAGATAAAATGAAGAATAGGTATCTCTTAATCTGTAAATCACAATGAAGCAAAATTTAGAATTGGTTGAGATAACGAAAAGAAAAAATATATTGAGTATATACTTTTACCAACATCTCTTAAAGCAAAGAAATCTATCAGCAATTAACAACAAAACAACACAAGAAGAGGGCACAAGTGCACAGCCTACAACAAAGAAGAGACTTTCCAATTGGTAGCATTTTGCTTTCACCTGGCTCTCTCAGAACCAAAACTAGTTTAAATTCACTTAACGGAAACAAAGAATACATTTCTCGATAACAATGGCTACTAAAATTACGTGAACTTTGTCAATAATTTGAAGACATGTCTAAGCATCTAGAATGCCAAAATACCGGGAAATGTAGTTCCGATACCTAATATATGTTTGAAATTGGCTAAGAACCTAACGAGTCATCCAATAAGTACTAAGAAACTGCGTTTACCTTCTTTCTCTTGCTTTCAGAAGAAGAAGAGATTGGTCGGTCCTGGCCGCTTCGACGGCGAGCGAAGGAGATGAAGGCGCCGCGGAATGGAAGGAGCGGCAAAGCGACATAGAATGGCGGATGAAGCCGAGAAGGGAGACCGGAGAAGAGGTCCATCCTCCGATAACAAGGCGAGCTTCGTGGTATCGTCGAAACAGAAGCCATTCTCCACTCTATCCTATTGCAAGCCACGGTATTATCAGGAGGTTAGAGAGGCTGGGGAAGTAGGTGTACGGACATCTTCTTTTTTCACCCTTCGGAAATTCCCGTTGGGGATCTGTATTTTAGACAATTTCGATTGGTGTCCCGTACATTTTTTGGGGTTGGTTAGTGCTCTTATGGTTTTAGAAAAGTCCGATCTGAACCTTTTGTTTTATTAGACTTGTTTTATTAGACTGGCAATCATTACAACAATGATGGCCTTCAATTTTTTTCATCTTTAAACGGCTGAACTTCTCATGTACACAAAACTTTTGCTATAAATAGGATATACAATTCATTGTAATAAATCAACGAAATCAGTTCAGTTTTCTCAGCTTACAATTAATAGCTAGATCATTATTGATGAAGTCTAAACCGCCAACATCAGTTTGGGGACATGTTATATTGCATGCCGCACCTCTGGTACGATTAAGACCAACTGCATATCATAAATATTCCCCATTACAATTAATGACTGGTAAAGAACCATATATATCACATTTAAAGATATTTGGTTGTGCAGTTTATGTTCCTATTGCTCCACCGCAACGCACAAAAACGAGTCCGCAACGAAGATTGGGAATATATGTAGGTTTTGAATCTCAATCAATTATTAGATATCTTGAACCAACCACGGGTGACCTATTTACATCAAGATTTGATGATTGTCATTTTAATGAAAATGAATTTCCAAATCTTGGTGGAAAAGGACATAAAGAATTACTTGGAACACTTCATCATTATCTTATCTTGATTCACGTACAAAAATGTGTGAACAAGAATTACAAAAGATTGTACATTTACAGAGTATAGCAAATCAATTGCCTGACTCATTTACAGACACAAAGAAAGTGACAAAGTCACATGTGCCAGCTGTAAATGCCCCTGAGAGAATTGAAATTCTAGCGGGACAATTAGATAAGAGTCCTAAAAAGGAATTTATAGCGCGCCGAAAACGGGTCGCCCGCTTGTATCAAAAGATCTAAAACCAAGAAAGCAGAGGCGACAAAATAATGCAAATGAAGTTGCACCAATTTCTTATTCAGGGGGAGAACATGACAAAAATACCTCTGAAAATCTAGGAGATATGTCAAAAATAAAAACTGTTCGAGAAACGGAGAATGCTCCGGATAAGAACAAAATGGAAACTATTCCAGATAGTGATAAAAGCGTTGATAATTATGAAATTGCAATAAATTATGTCTATTCTGGAATACAGTGGAACAGGAAAGACATTATCCTTGATGAGGTGTTCGCATACTCTATTGCCATGGAAATAGTGGTTGATGATGATGACATCGAACCACAAACTATTGATGAGTGTCGTATTAGACACGATTGACCAAAATGGAAAGAGACTATGCAAAATGAATTAAAATCGCTTGAAAAGCGTAATGTTTTTGGCCCAATAAAGCCCACACCAATGGGCTTAAAACCAGTAGGCTATAAATGGGTATTTGTACGAAAGCGTAATGAGAAAAACGAAATTGTGAGATATAAGGCAAGACTTGTTGCCCAAGGTTTTTCTCAGACACCCGGGGTAGATTATGCCGAGGATGCCGCCAACCAGAGCTCGCGACCGAGGACCGACAAGGAAATCGTGACCGAGGCTAAGGGGAAGGAAAAGGTAGTCGCATCGGCCGCGAGGGATGCATAAATGACGCAGGCCCACGACCGACGCGCCGACTACAAAGGCAACAACAACAAGAGCAATGACAACAGGAATAACAACCGGAATAACAATCGCGGAGGCGGCGGTGGGGGTTGGAGCTGCTTCGGCGGGAAACCACGAGACTGCAGAGGCAAGGGCGGCCCCGAGTATAACCCAAACGAACGAGGGCGCGCCAACCCCGCATCAGGAGCCAACACCGTACAACAAGGTACGGTCCAGCCTCGAGCCAACAACGTTGAACAACACGCCCCACCAAGGCAGATGTGCGTCGGGCTGACCGCGGCACCCGACGGGTACATCCATACCATCTCGGGTGGACCCTCGCTGGCGGGTTCAAGCCAGGCAGAAAGAAAGAGATACGTGAGGGCAAGCCACCACGATCCCTCGGTGTATAGCTTGGCGCAAACCTCGCGGTCCCATATTGGTTTGGCTTTTACCTCCGAGGACGCCGAGGGACTCCACATGCCGCACTCCGACCCCCTAATAGTGCAAGCTCATCTAGGCTCGAAAATGGTGAAGCGAGTGTTGGTGGACACAGGTTCCTCCGTGGACATCATATACTTTGGCGCCTTTGAGCAATTAGGCATCTCCGCGGCGTCCCTAAAGCCCTACGCTGGGAAACTCACCTCCTTCTCGGGAAATAGGTCGACGTCGCCGGTCTGATAAACCTTTGGATGACGCTCGGCACCGGCTCCACCACAAGAACCGAAATGGTAGAATTCACGGTGGTACACCTTCCCTCGGCCTACAATGTAATCATCGGGAGGGTCTCTTTGATGAAGTTCCAGGTGGTGGTTTCCATTTACCACCTCAAAATGAAGTTCCCCGTCGACGACGGTGTCGTCGAGGTGAAGGGCAACCAGGAAGAGGGCCGCGTCTGCTACGTGACCTCGGCAAAGCAAAGGAGCCCAGTATTCATGGTGGAGTCCTCCAGCGAGGCCGACCTCGAAGTCCGGGAGTTCACAATCCCCACCCCCGAGGCGGAGAGAAGGGTGATAACCCCGTTTGAAAACAAGTCCGAGAAAATCTACCTGGGGGAATGTCTCACCGGGACATCTGCAACGTCCCTAGAATCCTTGCTCGTTGGGTCCCGCGATGTGTTCGCCTGGACCGCGAAGGACCTCCGCGGTGTTCCTCGGACACTAGCCCGGCACTCCCTAAACGTCGATGTCGCCAGTCGCCCTATGGTGCAGCGTCGGAGAAAAATGAATAAAGAGAGGGCAAATGCCACCAACGACGAGGTGGAAAAGCTGCTGGCCGTGGAATTCATCCGTGAGGTCCAGTATCCAAGGTGGCTGTCCAACGTCGTGTTGGTCAAAAAGGCCAGCGGCAAGTGGCGAATGTGTGTTGACTTTAAAGACCTCAATAAGGCGTGTCCCAAGGACATCTACCCTCTGCCCTCAATTGACGAGCTCGTTGATTCAACTGTGGGTCACGAGGTTTTAAGCTTCCTCGACGCGTACTCGGGATACAATCAGATCTCGATGAATTCGCGTGACGAGGAAGAGACGTCCTTCGTCACACAACGAGGAACATACTGCTACAAGGTCATGCCCTTCGGCCTTAAAAACGCTGGGTCCACATTCCAACGCCTCATTGACCGGGTCTTTAAGAACCATCTGGGAGAAATCTGTCGGCTTACGTAGATGACATCGTCGTGCGAAGCAAAAGCCCCGAAGAACATCTGGTCTACCTCGCTGAGGTCTTCGCCACCCTCAGGCACAACCGTCTAAGCCTGAATCCCGAAAAATGCGTCTTCGGCATATCATCAGGGAGTTCTTGGGCTTCATGATCAGCGAGTGCGGGATCGACGTCAACCCCGCCAAGGTCGAGTCAATCCTCTCAATGAGATCCCCGAGGTCTAGAACAGAGGTACAACGGCTCAATGGCGCTGTGAACTACCTAGAAAGGTTTTGCTCCCGTTTAGCGGACATATCCCTTCTTTTTTTTCCGCTCTCAAGAAGAATGACAAGTTCGTCTGGGACGAGGGGCTCGAGGTCGCCTTCTCTGAATTAAAGACCTTCCTGTCAAGGCTCCCCACTTTTTCACCGCCATTGGCGGGCGAAGATCTGCAACTATACGTCGCGGTGAGCCCCGAGACAGTGAGCGCGGTGCTAACTAGGAGGCCATGCACCCAGGATACTTCGTAAGTCGCGCGCTCCAACCTGCGGAGTAGTGATACTCCCCGGCGGAGAAGATGGCACTGGCAGTTGTGACCGCCGCGAGGCGACTGCGCCCTTACTTCCATGCACACCCCATACAAGTCCTCTCCGACCTCCCGCTCCGACAAATCCTCCGTCAACCTGCCCTCTCCGGGCGTATGACGAAGTGGGCGGTCGAGCTCTCCGAGTCCCAAGAACCGCGATGAAGGGGCAGGCCCTCGCCGACTTCATTGTGGAGGTCACCTTCCCCAAAACCGATGCAAGCTCGGAGGAGTGGAAGGTGTTCGTTGATGGCTCACGATGTGATACTGGTGGCGGGGCCGGTGTATTCATCGTTGGTCCCTCAATCAAGACGGAGTATGCCCTCAACTTCACCTTTGAGGCCACTAACAACGAGATGGCGCTCCTTAGCGGAGCCCGCAAAATCAGGGTCTACACAGATTCTGAACTGGTGGCACGCCAGCTCAACGACTAATACGACACCAGGACAGGATTCCTGCCCGCCTACCGAGAGAAGGTGAAGGCCTTGGCGTCGTGCCTAGTGACTTTTGCGGTAGAATCCATCCCGCGAGCCTCGAACACAAAGGCAGATGCTCTCACGAGGTTGGGATCCGCCCTTCCCTTGGAGGTAGGGAACCGCGTGATGGTAGAGAGAAAACTCTCGCGAAGTATGGACAACGAGGTCCTCTCCGTCAGAACCGAGGACTGGAGGTTCCCAATAACACGGTATGTGGAGAGCGGTGTCCTCCCAGAAGACCCCGCGCTGGCCAGGAAGCTGAAAATGCAGGCGTGCCGCTACTACGTCATCGGTGGCCAGCTCTACCGCCGAGGTTACGCTGAGCCCCACTTGCTATGCGTACCGCCCGAGGTCACGGATCACATCCTCTACGAGGCACATGAGGGAGTCTGTGGCGGCCACCTGGGGTGGCGGGCCTTGGCGCATAAGATCATCCATCTAGTGTACTTTTGGCCCACTCTCCGACACCGCGAAGGCCTACGTCCAAAGGTGCGATGGGTGTCAAAAACACGGGAACCTCCAATACACTTCAACCTCCCGTCTCCACTCCATCCACGCACCCTGCCCGTTCGCGATGTGGGGGATGGACATCCTCGGCCCCTTTCCCAAAGCAGCCGGCCAAGTGCAGTACATCTTGGTCATTGTCGATTACTTCACGAAATGGATTGAGGCGCAAGCCATGGCGAAAATCATCGGGGCAAAGGTTTGCGACTTCCTATGGAAGAACCTCGTTTCTCGTTTCGGCGTTCCCATGACCATCATGACCGATCATGGCCCCCAATTCGACTGCGAAGAGACTCGGACTTTCTGCTCTGAACTAGGCATAGCCCTCAAGTTCTCCTCTGTGGCCCACCCCCAGTCCAACGGCCAGGTAGAAAATGTCAATGCCCGCATCCTGACCGACCTAAAGAAGCGCCTGGGCATGGCGCAAGGTCCCTGGGCAGAACTAATTCTACTCGTCCTCTGGACGTATCGCACGATCGCACGTCGCGCAACAGGTGAAACACCCTTCGCTCTAACTTACGGGGCGGAGGCGCTAGTTCCCGTGGAAACTCTGGTCCCATCGGTGAGAGTGTTTAACTTCGACGAGAAAGAGAACGAGTCCAACCTTAAGGTCGAGCTACAATTCCGATACGAGCTGCGCGAGGTGGCTGACCTATGCTCCAGAGAATACAAGCGTCGCGTGGCTGTATATCACGACAAGAAGGTCAGACCTCGTCTTTTGGCCACGGGAAATCTCGTTCTGAGACGTACCGAAGGCGGCAAACTGGATCCTAACTAGGAGGGCCCATATCTCCTCGGGGAGGAGGTCGCACCCGGAGCCTTTAAGCTCAATGACAGCGAGAGGCGTATCCTAAGCAAAGCATGGAACGTCGCACGGCTCAAAAAATATTATGTGTAAACTCCGTTGTTCCTTACAAGTTTTTGTGAATAAAGGATTGCAGGCTTTACGAAAACTCTCTTAGAAATGAAAATCTCGTTAAAGGTCCACCCCTCGCTTCTCGCTTGGGGTTGGAGAATCTCGTTTGAAAGAAGAGTCCACCCCTCGCTTCCCGCTTGGGGTGGGAGAATATCGTTTGAAAGAAAAATCCACCCCTCGCTTCCCGCTTGGGGTTGGAGAATCTCGTTTGAAAGAAAAGTCCACCCCTCGCTTCCCGCTTGGGGTTGGAGAATCTCGTTAAGTCCATCCCTTGCTTCCCACTTGGGGTTGGAGAATCTCGTTTGAAAGAAAAGTCCACCCCTCGCTTCCCGCATGGGGTTGGAGAATCTCGTTAAGTCCATCCCTCGCTTCCCGCTTGGGGTTGGAGAATATCGTTAAGTCCACCTCTCGCTCCCAGCTTGGGGTTGGAGAATCTCGTTAAATCCATCCCTCGCTTCCCGCTTGGGGTTGGAGAATCACGTTTGAAAGAAAAGTCCACCCCTCGCTTCCCGCTTGGGGTTGGAGAATCTTGTTTGAAAAAAAAGTCCCCCCTCGCTTCCCGCTTGGGGTTGGAGAATCTCGTTAAGTCCACCCCTCGCTTCCCGCTTGGGGTTGGAGAATCTCGTTTGAAAGAAAAGTCCACCCCTCGCTTCCCGCTTGGGGTTGGAAAATCTTGTTAAGTCCACCCTCGCTTCCCGCTTGGAGTTGGAAAGTCTCGATTAAACCATGCAAGTTCTGAGCGAGACTCATGACTCGGCTAAAATCGTTGTTGCCAAGATCAAAGATAAATAACCCTAAACTACTAACTAGTATAGTAAGCAAGCAAGGGGTCGAACCCAAGAGAATCGGGATTCTGATCAATCAGCAGGAAACTAGACAGGGTTTTTTGGAAGTTCAGGCAAACAAACAAATAAGCAAATATTGTTGGGTTTAAATCAATTGGAAGGAAAGTAGAGTTCATTCAATCAATTCCACATTTTTAATCATTCGATCATCAATTCATCCACTTTTCTATTAATTTCCTAGTTAATTCCAATCCCTATAAAAGATTTCCACTTGTCCACGGTCCAAACGAAACGATGATATGAACAAGAACGCTTAATTCAAATCATACAAAATATTAAGGATAGAAGGATATTAATTCATGCAATCAAGCTACGAGTCTCATGCATAAAATAACAATCAAATACTCTTCCTCGACTCTAGTCCACGGTCCTAGAAAAGAGTTGTTTCAAGGATAAATAAGATTGCACAGACAACAATCAAACAAATCCAAACAGTAGAATATCAATCAAATTCAACAAGTTGCGCACCAAGAGAAATCAATTGATAATCATAAATTTAGCACAAGAGTTTTGATATTAACCAAGGGATCGAAAAGTTACCAGAATCTCACGAAATACATAGAAAGGCTTCCTTGATTAAACAAACTCCAAAGGAAAATTAGTTCTCCATAATACTGAAATAAAAACCTAAAAGTAAAAGTATGCTAGAAATTGTGTCTCAATTGTGTAACCCTAAACTGAAAACGAAACTAAGCTTAAATAGTAGAAATAAGTCCAAAACTATAAAGTATAAAAATACAAAAGATAAAATAAAGACGAAACAAAGGCGGCTGAAAATCCTCGATCCGCGAGCGCGGATCTACTCTCTTGCCTCGGCCGCGGAATCCCATCGATCCGCGAGCGTTGAAATAATCCGCGGTCGCGGATTCAGCCTTCCTCGCCCTCGGATGGTTCGCTTCTATCTCGGCACCCCGGGCTCGAATCTAATCTGAGGGCGCGGATCTTGACTCCTTAAGCACTTCAATTCTGAATTAGGACTTCTGTCTTCCAAATCTTCAACTGTAGGCTTCTGCTGATATTACAGATAATCATCCTAATCTAGCCTAAAACACTTAGAAAATCCTAATAAAAATACTGAATTACGCTGTACTAAAACCAGCGTATCAACTCATGACCTCGGCGTAATAATCATTGTGCAAGGCTCGTAGCCTCGGCATAACCCTATAAAGATCCGAGCGAAGCTCATGATCTCTGTGCGGAATTAAAACACCCGATGTGGCCCGAGTACCACAATAGTTATGACACTCGAACCATGGGGTTGGATAGATATGGATGGACATATACAAATATGCTTAAAACAAACAAACAATCACGAGAAAAGAAAAGTGATATAAAAGAAAGAGTGATATAAAAGAAAGAGTGACATAAAAGAAAGGTCGCAAGGGCCAAGATCTTTAATTACAGACCCCGCAAGGCCACCAACAAGACAAAAAATAAAGGCCACAAGGGCCAAGATGTTTGAATTACAAACCCCGCAGGGCCACCAACAAGACAGAAATAAAAAAACCCAGCAGCATCTTTCAGTTCTTCGGGGTTTCAGCGGCGGGATCGGCGGAGTCCGGGAGAGCTTCTGGGGCATTGGCGGCAGAACCCACGGGAGTTTCTAGGACGGGGTCGGTAGTGGCAGCAATTTGTTGAAGGAATTCTTGAAGAAATAAATTTATATTCAAGACCCCGCTGAGTACAGCGAAGTCAGGTTCGTCCACAGGAATGAGAATTGTGCCAAAGGTTAGTTGATAAACTATGAAAAGCAAGAGAACAAACAAGGGACTAAGGGTCGAACACGAACTTTATGGGGTCGAGATCGAATCAACTTAATGGGTTTAATAAAGTATAAAAAGAGCAATCCTAGGGCTAGGGCTACCACAACAACAACCATACATGCTTTCAACAAGAATTCACAACTATCATGGAATCTAGATCATAGAAAAGTCAACTGTCGCAAACAATTCAAGTTATTCAATCAACTGTCGCAAATTAAACAACTTTCTATCTATCTTTTAACCTAGGAATATCAACTTTCGCAAATAATCCTATTAGATCTAATCAAGCAACTAACTTTACACTTTCGGTTTTAGGTTAATTGCAAGATATTGCCTCAACTTTCGCAAAGGTATTAAGCACAAGATAGATAGATATGATCTTCAAGCATTCAAGTCATGAATTCAAGTTTAGACATGCATGATTGTGTTGGGTTTTCACCCAACCCTAGAATCTAAGAAAACTACTCACACATGGAGAAGGAAGAAGAAGACATGATCATAAAAATAAACTGAAACATCAAATTAAAAACAAGAGGTCTTACAAATTTCTCCAACTTCCTCCAAGTCTTCCTCTTAATTTCCAAATCAAAAGCTAGAAAAGAGATCTCTCCTCCCCCCCAAAAAGAGAATATCCCATACTAAAGGGTTTAACCTCCTTTTATAGAGGAAAAGGAGTCCTAATTCTACTAGGAAACTAGATAGAATAACTTCCTAAAATAAAAGATAGAATATATCATAAGATCTCGGAATAATAGGGCAAAGTCAGCGCCATGATCGACCCACATAGGGTCGTTCTCGACCCCCCTGGGGTCGGTCCTGAGGCTTACAATTTTGGGTGGTTCTAGCACGACCCTGATAGGGGTTCACGACCCTCCTGGGGTCGGTCCTGAGAGCTTGTTCGAACAACCTTGAGTAAAACTTGCGTAGAAGATTCATTACAACTCCGTTTGACTCGATTCTTTTTCCTATGTTCTTGTAACGAATTTCTCTATCTCTTTCCAAGCTCAAACTTGATCTTCAATGACTTTACTTGAGCGCTTCATCTCCATCTTCTATTGTAATGCTCCGAACTCTTCTTCTAAGCTCCAAAACTCCTACAAAATGACACAAAAAGTGCGTAGCTTCCGAATCTCAAGGAAATACAAAAACTAAAGCAAAAAGACTCAAAAGCATAAAACTCAAGCACGAAAACCAACTAAATCTAATCTATCTAGACACTAAAAACCTACCTAAAAAGCGGACATCAACGGCTAGGAACTTGGCGCATCTGTCGAAGGTTGTGGGCCCGTGACGACGACCTCCGAACCTTCATGAACGAGTTCCACCGCGGGAGGCGCGTCGCTTGCCACAGTACCATCCGCGTTGAGAAAGAACTCACATTCTCCCTCGGGCTCCTCCCCGGTTTCCTCCCCTTCGTAATTAGGGATGAAGAAGGTAATGCGGGGACCAATATGCCCATACTTTGCCACCGCCTGTTTAACCCCCATACGAACGGCTTGGTGGAACATCTTCCTCACACTTTCCACCAGCTCCGCTCTATACCCTCCGAGGCCACGTACTTGGGCCCCACGGCCTCCACCTCTTCGTTGAGCTCAACAACACGCCGTTCGAGGCGGGTAATCTCCTCCTCAGCCCTCGAGAGCTCCGCCTCTTCCTCCTTGAAGAAGTTGTGCTCAGCGGAGAGCTTACCCCGAAGCTCCTCATTCTCGCCCTGTAGAACCTCGGCCACTTCTCTCGCCTTGCTCTCCCGCTCCTTCGCTCGGGCCTCTCCTTCCTTTTCCCGGGCCTCTCCCTACTTCGCCCTCGCCACCGCCTTAGCCTCGTCCCTTGCCGCAACCTCCGTGACTTCAACCCGCTTCTTGGCCACAACAAGCTCCTTTGCCTGCTTCTCGCACTCCTCAATACGGGCTTTAAGTGCCGCCTCCATCTTTTCCATCCTCGCGTGAGCGAGGCCGATGCGGCTACGGTTGTAGTTGTCAAAGAAGGTGTGCTACGAGTTCGCAAAAATGTTTGAGAAAAGAGAGAAATAAGAAAGAAGGCACGAAACCCTAAACAGAAGTGAAGTTCATAAAAGCGAAACTTACCATGGCCGAGTATCGAGCAACCTCGTCGTCAAGTGCCGCTTCGGTGAGGTTGTTGGCCCACACGACCTCCTCCTTCCACTCCTCCCGACGAACCCCGCTGGTCGTCCGCCCGGTGTTTCTTCCCCTTCTCCCTATGGGGGGACTCCGCGCCTTTCCTCTTATGCCCGACTCCGTCGCCGGAACCTCGATAGGCTTGGTAGGACGTCTTCGTGACATCCCCCTTCGGCGGAACCCCCCATCGGTCTTCTCCCCGGACGTCTTCGGCTGCGGGGGTGTAGGTTTCGACTGTGAGGGGGGCGGCCTCGCCGGCGGGGTCGGATCCTTGATAACTATCCCCTTTTGACCTCGGGGAACCGGGGCCGTAGAACTGGAAGTCACAGGTTTCTTTCCCTCTGACTTCGAGGTAAGAGCGCGCAAAAGATCCACTGCCAAAGAGAAACATGGAACTAAGTTAAAAGGAAAACCAAAGAAACAATGCGAGATTAGCAAGGTTTCGAAAGACGGCGTAGAAATAAGCTAAGATAGCGAGGTTGTTAACCTCGCTACCTAAAAAAAGAGGGCAAAAAAATATATATATATAACAAAGGAAGAAAAATTAGGTACACTCTTTACCCTCGCGTGGCAGAAGGGCGAGGCTCAGGCCGGCCCGCTCAAGCCGGTCCTATGCTAGATACTTTTGGTACGGGGCCTGACGCACCGGAGCATATCGTGCTTTAAGTGCATTGAGTTGGGCAATCGTATGCGGACCCACGGACCGGAAAAAGTTGCCCGGCGCCGTGGGAAAATTGAGATACCTCCCGGTGGGATCTCGGACCAAGAACCAATTCTTCTTCCATGGCCCGACGTTCGAAGCGTTCGTGGTAATCTTGATACTCGGCAAGCTGAGATTGATAAGGCAGGAATTCTTCTCCCTCCTCACCAGGAACAAAGTCGACATGTTGTCGACATTCGGCCCGTCCCCGAGTTCGCGGCTGCAGTCCGTGTAGGCACACAACAGCCTCCAAGCGTTAGGAAACAACTGTGCAGGGAAGATTCGCATGGCCCACAGAAAGGCAACGATGTGTTGAGCCAGGGGCAACCTGAAGCCCGCTTGGAGGCTGAATAGGTGCACGACCATGCACCTCTCATAAGATGCCAAGGAGTTGCCCTCCTCTTCGGGAAGTGCTAGCTCGACTCCCTCGGGCCAAGCGAAGTTCTAGGCAATATCAGCGAGCTCCTTAAACTTCAGCTGGGTAGGCATCCCATCGGACAAAAAAGCCTCGCGCGAGTCCGAGGACATGGGAATACATTCCTCGAGGACGGGCGGAACGCAAGACACGACGTTAGTAATATACGCCGCATCAAAGATCTTGGGCTCGTAGGATTCAGACGACGTCGCCACAACCTCGACGATAACCTCATCGGGGGTAGAAGACGAGGCCATTTCAACACTCGACGCTGCACGAAGTCAGGAAAGCGGGAATTAATGGAAACCTCGGAGTCACTAGAAGAAGGGTCGCTAAAAACCAACGACGGAGACCTCGGGTTCTGGAAGTCGCTAGGCTCTACGCTTCCCACAAACTCAGAAACCTCCTCGTAAAAACCCTCTTGCACTTTGAAAATGAAGCCTGGTGGGGGCCTCACAGAAGCTCACCTAGGCATGAAAGAACGACGTCCAGGCCGCGGGAGGCTAGCACCTGGAAAAGAAACAAGCGTTGAGACATCGCGCAAGGTAACCAAGAAGAAGCAACAACACGAGGTCGTAACAACACGAGGTCGTAGCAACAACAAAGGGAAGAAGAGTGCAAGGTCATAACCCCAAAGGGAAAAACGACACGAGGTCGTAACAACAACAAAGGGAAGAAGAGCGCGACGTCATAACCCCAAAGGGAAAAGCAACACGAGGTCGTAACAACAACAAAGGGAAGAAGAGCGCGACGTCATAACCCGAAAGGGAAAAGCAACACGAGGTCGTAATAACAACAAAGGGAAGAGGACATGACAATAAAGGGGAAAAGAACGCGGGGTCATAGCAACAACCAGAAGAAAGTGAATTCTAGGTCATAAGGGAAGAACAACCACGTGGCACCCTACAGGCTACTCTGACAAGATAGTACGGCGGAGGAGAATTTGATGCACCAAAAAGGAGGAAAGAGAAAGAAGAAGGCCAACCAGTGGTGGAGGCCAGCGGTGGAAGCCCAAACGTCCCGTCAGTCGGACATCATGATGCTTGGGCTCCCAAGGGTCTCAAGATTCAAAATAATAAAAAGCAAACACTCAACCGTCAGCCAGCAAAAAAGAAGGGGGCGAAGGGAATGACGGGAGCCACCCTCACCACCACCGTCCCGCTGCCCCAACGCGAACACGAAAAACCGAAAAACAACCATCGCCCACCGAGGCGCAGAATAAAACAAGAAAAAGCAAGGAAAGATGGCGAGGGCAACACGCAGGAACGCACGCAACCCCGCCACCACTGTTTCGCCACCGTGACATGACCTGAAACACCCGAAAACATCCGTCTCTCGTCCAAAGCAGAAGGCGGCGAGGGAGGAAAACGAAGAACACCAAAACCGAAAAGAGGAGAGTCGAGTACTTACTTGCTTAGAATCGGCGTGGAAGGAGCGGTGGCGCAACTGGAAGGTAGCAGAAGTTTGTCGGGAACCGTCTCGAAAACTGCTCACGGGAAACTAAAAAGGCGAAGAGAGAGAGGGCGAAAATGGTGGAGAGGAAGATGAAGAGGAAGCGTGGGGGATACGCCCTTATAAAGAACATGCTTGGGCCTCCCCACGCTCCCGAAAGGCTCATTGGGCCTATCCCACCTGGACGACCCAATAAGCAAGATGTGAAGAGCGGGCCCACGCAAACAAAAGAAAAACCCAAGTACAGAGACTCACAAGAAGAAAACCTCGCAAAACACTCTCCCAACCTCTAAAACCCCGCACCTCGCAAAAACACTCTCCCAACCTCTAAAACCTCGCACCTCGCAAAAACACTCTCCCAACCTCTAGAACCTCGCACCTCGCAAAACACTCCCCCAACCTTTAGAACCTCGCATCTCGCAAAAACACTCCAACCTCTAAAAACTCGCATCTCGTAAAACTCTCTCCCAACCTCTAGAACCTTATGCCCCGCGACCTCAAGGAACTTATTACGGCTCCATGGGGTTGTGATGATGTCCAAAGTAGTAAAATAAGAAGTGGGCCCGGGGCACAAGGTACAAACAGACTCGACGGGCCTTCCAAGGATGATTCGGGGTCCCACACCCATACCCCTCATTTATTTAAACAAAGTTCCTACCCCCACGAGGTCCTCCAACAAAGTTTGTACCGCCACGAGGTCCTCCAAAACCTCGGAGCGAGGCCTCAACTTCGTAACCGACTCTACTGACACACCCGCCCACCAGAACCACTCAGCTAACGCCGCTCCCCTGAGCCAATCACCAGCCACCTCACCTCTAAACCCATCAGAAGCCCTAATCTCGGGCGTCCCACATCGAACTATGATCAAAACTTGACTCCCCAATCCCCTATAAATAGAGGGGTACCTCGTACAGAAAAAGGGTCAAAAAACCTCTTGAACTCAAGAACTATCTTGCTCATTGAAGATCGACGTGATCGAAACATCGTCAAAAGACCTCGCTACAGACAAGTGAAGTCCACAAAAAGACTTCAAGTCATACAGAAACCTCGATCACACCAAAGACCTTGCTACACAATCTCACAAGACTCCCTACCCCACGCTCTCAAGTCTACCTCATCTCAAGATCAACCAAGCAATACTTAGGTGGTAGAATCGTCTAGCAAATAGGAGATCTCGAACATCGTTAGATCGAGATCTCGAATACTCGTAGGAGGTCTAGGGTGTAATTCTCAACTGTTTATTAACCTCGTTGGCTTGTGACCTCGCTGTAAGAGAAATATAAATAAAGAAGCAAGTGTTTGCACAATCAAATATAATAATCTCATTCCTTGTCTTCTAAAGAGTTGTTATTTCGGGTTTCATCACCTATAGGTTTTTCATAGCCAGGTTTTTAACGAGGCAGCATATAGATAACCCCAAATGAAAGGATGAATATTCAAGGGGAGTGTTAAGTGATAAGGTGAATTATTGCTTTTGTTTTATTAGGCACAAGAGATGAAATATCATCATCACCTTTTGTTTTATTAGGCTTGTTTTATTAGGGTGGCAATCATTACATCAATGATTGCCTTCAATTTTTCTCAGCTTTATATGGATGAACTTCTCATGTATGCAAAACTTTTGCTATAAATAGGATGTACAATTCATTGTAATAAATTAACGAAATCAGTTCAGATTTCTCAGCTTTCTCTCTCAGATATTTCACAACATAAACCATATAAACAACAAGGGTCAAATTTTTCGTGTTAAAAAAATATATTATCTTATACCTTTTCTAATTTAAAGAAGTAGGTCATAAAAATCCTTAATAATGCACTTATTAAGAACAAAGATGAAGACTACTATAAGAAAGTGGCACACGTGCTTGAAAAAAATTGATCAAGTTTTGAGGGTTCATATATATTTAAGGTTCATGTATATTACTATTATGTTCACAAATATGAATATGATGTTCACATTTAACATCATTTCAAAGAAAGCTTGTTATTTTTTACTTGGTTGGACATGAAGAAAAAGAGGATACAAGATGATACACTTCATCTAAAATTTGTTGACATCCCATGAATGGAGAAGAGGAAACCATCATCAGACATACATAACATGAGGACCATGGAGACATACATGGGAGTGGGATTCCAAAAATGGGAGGATGATATTACTAAAAGCAATGAAAGAAAGTGTGTCAAAGCATTGAGGGTGAAGTATTTAAGCAAAATCTTGAATTCTCAACTGAATGAATTAAAAGAGAGCTTCACAAAAACTCTAAAGGCGTACAAGCAGGGAGTTGGAAAACTAATGAAGTTGATAGTTAATGGATAGGTAGTGGATGTGAAGGCTAGTTAGCTTATTTCTAATTTGATGTAGAATTAACTAGAACTTGATGGTATGAAGCAGACACAAAATCGATGGTATGAGAACTTGTTTTGAACTTTATGTTGGTGTTGGTAACAAACTAGAAAGTAATGGAATGTCATCTTGTAAGCATATACAAAACTACTCTATGGATGAAGTTAGACATCCAGTTCAGTCGGGCTCATATTTTTGAATGACATTTTGCAAGGGTGTACAAAACTATAATTGCATAAACATAGACACGCATAATAAATGTGGAATGACATTTTGTAACTAGGTACTAAATATGATACATGAAGGTTAAAAATAAACAAAATTAAAAAAATGGCCATGTTCAATTGTTCATATATAATATTTGAATGTTCACATATTTACAATGGTGGGGTGTCAAAGTGACCAATTGGTCACTTTGACACCCCACCTTTGAAAATGTTCGATTGAGTATCTAAACTATCACATTGTGACCTATTAAACACTTATGCGATCAGATTGAGACCCATTAAACACTCATGTGATTCGGATTTATTGGGGTGTTTTACACTCGCGCTTACATGGCAAAATGGAGTGCCACATCACTACCATTTCAATGCCACCTAAGCATTAATTATTTAATACATTTTTTCTTCTTTTTTTCAATAATGTTTTAATAAATAATTTTGAATTTTCCCTTTTAATATTTGTAACATAAATAATTTTGGGAGAGAATTTGAGATCCAAATCTAGATCTAAGATCTGGATCTCATTCTTGGTGAAAGCTTCACAACTCAGATCTGAACAATGGCTTTGGAGAAAGATTCACCACCATTCCACGCCTCCTCCTCTCAGCCTCTCGTCGCCACCGACAATCCAGCCACTTTCTTATCCCCCGCCAAATCCCCGCACTCCCTCTCCACCAAATTCTTCGTCAAGAAATCCAACCGAATTTTCTCTAAGCTCCTTATGAATCGCCTCAAATCCTCAATTTCCACCAAGCACACGTCTGACGCTGAAGAGGCCCTCCATCGGCCTACCCAATTGCAATTCCGGCCTTAAAAGTTTGTTGCTAGGGTTTGAGTCCAAGCTCTGCAGATCTGACGATTACACATGTTCTTCGGGAGTTGGGGAATCGAGGGGAGTTCAACAAGGCCGTCCAGTGCTAAAAATTCGCCGTTTAGAGGGAGAGGAGGCAAATTGAGAGAGGTAAGTTGGCTAGCTCGAGAAAAAGAGAAAAAGAGAAAAGGGAAAAAAGAAAGAAAAAAGGAAAAAAATACTACCTCCGTTTCGCAATATAGGGGCGTTTAGGATTTTGCACAAATATTAAGAGAAGCTTAAAATAGAATATAGGAGTATTCAATGGTTTTTTACATTTACAAGTAAGTACTCCAATCTAGAATATAGCAGTAACTTCAATCAACATAGAAAACGTTGCCACACACTCTCTCTAATTAAAACACCCATTTTATTTTTTTGGTGGAAAAGCCAACCAGATTTCCCTCTGATTTTACTCACAAATTGGTGCCAAATTGGAGTAAGTCATTTCCCTCCAATTTTTTTTTCAGCAGTCTAAAATCTTGGAGCCAAATTTGAAAAAATTTCAATTCAATTTAATTGAAATAAAAATAAATTGAAAATTTTAAATATGGAGACAAATTTGATTTCACTATGCATATATACCAATTGATCTATGAAACGATGATCGTCAAATTTTTCGACCTCTCTCAAAAACATGGCTACCAACAATACTTTTTATTTGAATACTATTCCTCATGAAAATAGTAATTTCGATTTAAATGAATTGTCCAAAGAGGCTATCGAAGGAGCCGATGAGATCAACTTCGATAGTGTTGGTATGCATACAAACGAGGAGAACATACAAGATGAAGAACAAGACCCAATAAGTGACCCGAGTAAGTGTTCAATTCTTATTTTACAACCGCAAATTACTTGTCTTACTATGCACCATCATTCTCAACTACAATATGTACTCATTTTCTGTTTTTAAGTACCTACAATTCTTAGAAATTTGAATACACTAAACGAATGGATGCATCAGTTCTTAGAAATTTTAAGTTTCTTCAGTTCTTAAGAGTTAATTGCTCACTAATTTTTTTTGGTGAAACTTACACCTCTCGCCTGCTACTATTGTCTTACACCTCTCGCTTGCTACTTTATTTGTCAGTAGTGGATGAAAATGCAGGTGAAGTGCAAAGAAGAAGGTTCTTATCAAATGGAGATAGATTATTAATTTACAATCAACTACTTAAAAGTAGTGTTGATGGTAAACTCAAACGCTTAACAACAAGAAAAGTTGTTGATTTATTTTCCATAAACGTGAAAACAGTTCGCAGGAAATGGTTTCGAGCAAAGCTAAATCCCAATGGCACGGCCGTTAATGTTTCCCACCGAAAAACAAAAAATTGTGGTCGTAAGCGCGTTGAGATTGATCCCCACACTATCAAAGAGATACCGGTAGATCAGAGGACGACAATGAGGTCCATGGCTGGAAAGTTGAACACTAGTGCAAGCACAATATGTAGACGCCTACATGAAGGTGTTATACGACGAACTCAAATGCTATAAAGTCGTTATTAAGGGAGCAAAACAAGATGTCAAGGCTGTGATTCTGCCTTTCAATGCTAGACCCAAGTACCTTGCCTCATGACCCAAAATTTAAGCATATGCTTAATATTATTCACATAGATGAGAAGTGGTTCTACATAAAACAAAAGTTGAAGACTTACTACCTAGTGTCGGAGGAGCAAGAACCATTGCGGACATGCCAAAGTAAGAACTTCATTGGAAAAGTTATGTTTTTAGCTGCAGTTGCCAGACCGAGATTTGACAAAGATGAGAATGAAGTTTTTTCTAGAAAGATAGAAATTTTCCCACTAGTTACTCAACGATCGGCCTTGAGGAGAAGCAACAATAGAGCAACAGGGACATTGGAAACAAAACCAATAGCATCGGTGATGAAAGAAGTTATTCGATCGTACTTGGTGGAGAAGGTTATTCCAGCAATTCGAGATTTGTGTCCAAGAGAGGACCTGGGTCAGACCATTTACATTCAGCAAGACAACACCATAACACACATTCATCCAGATGACGAGGCATTTAGAGAGGTTGCTTTACAAAGTGGGTTTGATATTAGATTGATGTGTCAACCACCCAATTCTCCGGACTTAAATGTCCTCGATCTTGGTTTTTTTAGTGCAATTCAGGCATTGCAACAAAAACAATGCACAAGGACCGTGGATGAACTCATTAGCGTCGTCCAAAACTCATTTAAAGAACGCACGACAACAACGCTTAATCATGTGTTCTTGACCTTGCAAACTTGCATGGAGAAAATCATGTTTGTTGAAGGATCCAACCAATATATAATTCAACATTTGGGTAAGGACAAGTTAGAAAGAAATGGTTTTCTTCCCAAACGAATGACTTGTGAGTATGATTTGGTTCAAAAAACTGTGGACATACTAGGAGGAAGAAATGAGTGAAAAACAAAATTAAAGCAAATTTGGTTCATAATTGTCTTTTCTTAGTTTATGTATGTATCTTAATATTATGAGCAAATGAAATTTGAGCTTTCCTTATTTCCTTTCTTTTCATTCTAAATTGTATTTCTATGTTCCTAAGTGAAATCAACCAGGAATAACTACATAGAACGACATTTCATATGTTCAGATTGCCAGCGATTTCTCCCAACATTCGATCTCCTTTCCCATCAAGCCTATAAATATGTCTAATCAACAGTCTGTCCTTTGGTTTCAAGGATATATATTGCATCACAACTACTTGTACACCACCAAACATGCTCCAACAAGAAAATTTTCTCCAAAAAAAATATTCAATTCAATTCAAACACAAAGGAAACATACATGCTGTATGACCACAATAAAAATTTCTTGCTCCGTCTACATTAAGGAATTAGTAATTATTTTGGATAAAAACAACATGTTGTGAAATAGATATTCAACAATTTTACAATTGTTTCTTGGATTCGTTTATCTGGATACATTTTTGCCAACTCAATTGGAGTCTTATTCAAATCAATTTCGAATTTTACTTCATAGTTGATATTCTCGTCTCGATCCTCGTCTCAAACCTCATCTCGATCCTCATCTTTTGGAGGCAAATTCAAATCAATCTCGTTCTTCTTTGTGTAGTGCACATCTTTGTTGTTGTCACTGTCATTAAAATACCACAAACAATTGTTAATTATACATAAAAAATGGCAGGAAAAGAATTCATATAGTACCTTGAAGAATTGCACTGGTAATTGTTCATGGGTATGTGAATACTCTTTGGAGCACTAATAGAGAATGGAATGTGGGAGAAATTTACCTGATTTGTTTTTTATAGTACCGTAGTACTTCAAATGTAGGTAGCATTAAATTATACTTCCAATACATACATTGAAACTAGTATTTTAGTTTAAATGAAGTTAATGTTAAATAAATGTATTCATTTATTGATTTGGAATGTCTTGCATTTAATAGTGAGAAAATGGACTTATATTTTGAAAGCTCATTTGAAGCTTAAACGCCCCTATATTGCGAAACGGAGGGAGTAGAAAACAAGATAGTAAGAAGGAAGAAAAGAAAAAAGGAAAAAAATGTGCCAAATAGGATCCATAGGCTTCATCAACTCTCACACTCTCTCAAAAGAGAGTGAGAAACACGCACATTGCCACATCAACGATGAGGCGTTCAATAGGTCGCAATTATACAGTTCAGGTACTCAATCGAACATTTTTAAAGGTGAGGTGTTAAAGTGACCAATTGATCAAAGGTGAAGTGTTTGTATATGTATTCTTCCTATTTACAATTTGCATACACATACTACTAATCATAATGAAAGAGGATAAATGTATTCTAATCAATTTAATGCATTTTAAATAAAAACATAAAGCATTAAAAAATCAATGTGAACTCAAATAAAATTCAATAAATGAAATTGGCAACCCTGTTACGTTCATTATTCAAAACAGGAGCATTCTAATCAATAAAAAGTCACATTTGGGATCTTCACACGTAAACAATTTAATCCCTTACCAAGAGATCAAATCAACTGAACCATAAAACTGAAGCTTCTTAGATTCTTTAAGAAAAGTAGCCAACGATCCCAACTCGAAAGCATTCCTGCACCGGATTTGCACCCTCTCTCAAGTGACTACACTGAGTAATTCACTCCATGCCAATGAATGAAATATCAAGGAGTTGGAGGAAAGTTTGGAGGGTAGGGTTTTGCGAGTAAATCGGTGGAGTTGGATGAGAAGGAATGTAGACTTAATTGTGAGCTTCAAGAGGTGTATTTCATCATTGACATCAAGAGGTCGTGTCATCAACACACTCCGCACTACAAGCATGAGATAATTCCCCACTCACATCGATAGATGTTGATGAATAACCTACAAGAAACGATGAATGTTGGAAAAATTAGATTAAACAAGACACATTATGATGTAAGGTTCATGCAAAATCATATTACATTCACATAAAAGCAAAAGACATTCATATGAAATATGATTTATTTCTCAAAACTGATTCCTAAAAGCCAAAGAAACACCCAATTTCATCTATCAACTTTGATGTTCGTGTTTTTGGTCTAGTTTTAGGTGTCTTTCTTAGGTTTTTTGGTTTAGTTTTGTTAGGTTTTAGAGTTATTTTTGTGTGTTTTTGGGTAAGTTTGCATATTTTGTGAAAAGTATGGAAGCTAATCCATTTTGTGTCTTTTTGTAGGTTTAAGAGTGGAAAGGAGCACTTTTCGAGCGAAATTGAAGTCAAGTGGTGGAAGGTGGAATGCATGGAAGATGAGAAAGAAGATTGCATGGGAAGATCAAGTTAGAGTCTAAAGATAAAACCAAGAAAGAGTTCGTAAAAGCCAAAACAGAGGATCAGTAACGACCTGTGAGGGTCGTTAACGAGCTATAAAGATAGAGTTTTTTGTAAGGAGTTCAGCAGAGTCTACCGACCCTGTGCAGGTCGTTAACGAGGGACCTGTTTCGGTAGAGACGGTGCCGACTTTCAGTTTTTATATCTTTTATCTTGTTATCTTTTAAGTAAGGTAAGTTTTTATCTCTTAGGTTTTTTATTAGATAGTTTCTTAGTATAAATACCCTTGTTCTAAGTCTAGACAAGGGGGGGATTCACGCTATTTTTAGGAGAAGTCGAGAGAGAGAGAGAATCGAACTGAAGTCGACCGAGAGAGAGAATTAGGTTCGGTGATTGGTTCTTGCTCGGTGTTCTTAGTGTTTCGGAATTCTTCGAGCTTGTAAGACGATATTTCCTTTTCTAATTTCAAGTAAGTTTTGTTTTCAATGTTCTCTTTGATTAAAGTTATTTGCTTTGTTTCCATGAAGAGTGGGTAGTTTTCTTACCTAGGGTCGAGGTTGAAACCCGACATAGTTATGCATGTTTGAATGAGGTGCTGAGTTTTTGTTTGCCTTCTATCTTTTAAATTTCTTGTTGAGTTACGCTTCGACGAGAGTCGAAGTAATTTGAGTTTTTATCTTGATTGAAAGAGAAAGTTATGAACTTGAATGTTGATATTGCTCGATAACGAAAGTTTCGAGCTTTGGATTCAAAACAAGTAATAAAGTGTGATTCATGAAAGTTGATTGATTTGCTTGTTTAGTCAGCTAAAGTTGATGAATTTATCTTCAAAGGCATGATCTTTATCTTCACATGAGTTTATATGCATAGCTATGTCGTGGTAACCCTTGTCCTAGAGCTTTTTACCCATTGAATTTGCTTAGTTTTGCTTTCGTTCTCATTCATTACCGAGTCAACTTGGATCGGTACCGAACCTGCTTGTGCGTCGTTAGTTTCTCTGTTTTCGGTAGAAATCCAAGTTCGTGAACGACCCTGACAAGGTTATTAACGAGGTTGGTCGCAGCTGCTTTTGCTTGTTTTGCTTTGTTTTATTATTTTTATAAGTTGGTAAACAAACAAGCTTGCTTCCCGTGGACAATCCTGACTCTGCTATACTCAGGGGGATTTTGATTTATAAATTTATTTGTTGTCAAGAAACCCTATCAACAAATTGGCGCAATTGTCGGGGAAGCAACAATGGTTGTTTGATTATCTGTGGGTCTGGGAATAGCCCGACCCCATTTTTGTTTTTATTACTTTTTTTCTTTGTTTGTTTTCTCAGCGTATGCCAACAGGACGTCGCGTGCTCAAATTTGACACCACCAGTTATTATTCTGAACTGAGCCATGGCTACACTTCAAGAGATGGCTGAACTCCCGAGGCAGATGGAGGCGTTACAAGCTGACCGAGACGCCGCTGCAGCCAAGGCTGAACGTGAATGAGTGAATAGCGCTCGTTTACAAGAAGAGTTGAATGCCTATCCAAGGAATGCCAAACAATATATGCATCCAGAACTGAGGGTGCCAGAGTCTGTAATCGTGCTTCTAGAGATAGAGAAGACATTTGAAATTAAATCTCAATTCATATCCTTAATAAAAAGGGCTCAGTTTGAAGGGAAACCTATTGAGTCCCTATGGAACATATTAAGAATTTTCTTAATTTATATGACACTTGATGTCTCTTTATTTGGTGGTGTTTTTATATGCGATTTCCTTTGTAAATATGTTTCTTTTTCCCCTTTTCTTGTGTGTTTTGTTCCTTTTTAGCTTAGTTCCCGTATTTCTATGAGATTCAGAGACTATGCGCGTTTTATGTGTTTTGTAGGTGTTTTGGCATGGATCAAGGATCGTTTTGAAGGAGGATCGGAACATGGAGCAAGGCCCGAGCTTAAGAGGGAAAGAGAGGAGCAAGCCATGAAGAAGAACAAGAGAAAAGCCAACAAGAAGAGGGTAGAACGAGGTCCGGACTGAGCTGCAACCAACGTCGGGCCCGACTTGAGTTTTCAACCTCGGACCGACTTGCACAGTAAGTCGGGCCCGAGGTCCTCCGTGTCGGTCCGAGTCGGTCGATGGGTGCTTTGTCTCCAAGGCACGAAATTGTAAACTACCACTTTTGCCCCTCATCTATTCTATAAAGGCTCTCTTATCTTCTAATTGGAAGGGGTTCCCACACTTAGCAAGGAACAAACCCTCAAAAACTTTCAAGAGGATACTTGGAGAGCAAGGAGGAAGGAGAGGAGAAGGAGAAGAGAGAGAATCGGCCAAGGAGAGGAAGATTTGATAGGTTTGGTTGATAGATTAGCTTTGCTTTGTTTTGATTTTGTGGATTTGGAAACCTTTGATTGGAGTTTGTGGATTGCTTTTGATTTTGAATGAAATTTGGCTTTGGTTTGAGATTTATGATGTTGATTGCCTTGCTTTTTGATTTGTTTGCTTTCTTTGTTTGCCATATGGAGTAGATCTCCTTGATCTTGGGTTATGGGGGAAAACTCTAGCTAGGTTGGGCTAGAAACCCCAATTCCATAGCCTTGAGTGCTTGATCTAGGAACCCACTCTACATAGAGCTACAATTCCTTACGAAAGTAAGGAATCAAGGCTTGTGATTGGCAAAGTAGCGAAAGTGAACATGTGTCAATCTCAAGACCTTGCTTCGAAGGGGATTTCCCCAAGGATCGATGTGTAGAAGTGGTTGGAACGAGGGCCAAAGAACTCGATCCTATTCCGATCATCACTTATTGCTTGAATAGGGGTGGAAAAGCCTTAATCTACTAGAGAAGGAACCCAAAAGCCCAAGATCTATTTTCAATCTTTGAGTTCGACAAACCCAGCTACCTCGGGCCCGACTTGCTCTACGTCGGTCCCGACTTCCCTCTTGTCACCAACATCGGGCCCGACGTGACACTTGTTGTAATATCCGCGATATTCCAAACTTTTATAATATAAAGTTTATTATCAATTATTTTCTCTAAATCAAGAAGGAGGAATTTAATTGAATTAAATTCTACTATACTCTTTGAAAAAAGATTATCAATAAAAGATTATAGTCGAAAACTTAAATAAAATAACTCGAGGGATATAATTTAATAAATTGAGGAATTTGTTGAAGAGAACATCAATTAAAAATAATGATTTAGAAGTGAATTTTATTCATAAAATAAAATACATAAAGGCCTAAAAATCAAATTACAAAACCTTGTAAAAAGAATGCAAGAGCCGGGATTTGAACCCGAGATCTCTTGCATCCTACCCTCACACGCCCCACACTCCCATCCACTAGACCAATTGTAATTTCTTACCCCTTCTCCTAACCTTTTTAATTAATAGAAGTTAATCCCTTCTTCCCCCAAAATTGAACATCAAACAATAGTCTGATGGAAGTGACGTGATAGAAATTTTGGCCATTGCATGTTACCCTCACCTCCCTTTACTTGTTGAACCTCCATTGTTGCATCACTCCTCCATCATCCTCAAGGAAGCACAACTTGGACCAATCCAAGAGCATCCTCCCTCTCCTCATTGGGCAACCACCATTGCCATGGATTGAAGACTTCACAAATTTGTCTATAAATAGGTTCCTATTCATCCTTTTCAAACACACATTCAACTCTCTTCTCCATCTTCTAGCAAGAACACTCTAAGACGTCAAAAAAATCAGCCCCATTGCAAGCCAAATACCTCCATTAAAACACATCCAAGCCTTCTCTTCTTTCTCTTGGAGCCCTCGCCGGACCGCCCTTGGAGCCCGACCGGACCACCAGCCCGACGCCGAGCCCGCCTGTGACCGCCGGAGCCCACGCCGGAGCCACCGCCGCCTGGTTGTGCCGCCGAGTCCGCCGCCCCTCTCCCCTGTTTTCCTTCTTCAGTGTTCTGTAAAACACAAAATACCAAAAGTATAAAATCCTATCCTAAATCCTATTTATCTAATTTATGCATTTACAAATTTATAAAGTTTTTATGGATTATTAGAAATTTATTTAGGGAAATAAGAAATAAAAATATTGTTGGAAGATCTTGTTAGTTATAAGACTAGCAACCAATTAAAGTTACCTTAGTAACTTAAGCTAAAGTAGAGAAATTAAATAAATTGAATTAATTTATTTGTAGCATGCTCTTTCTTAAAATAAATAAACCTTACGAAATAATTAGAACATAGAGATATATTGCATTAATATATGGATAGTATGTTATTATGAAATAGATAGATCTTTATAAAATAAATATTAAAGTCCCTAATAAATAAAAGTTGTTGCATGTCCAACTATATTATAAATAGGTTGTATAAAATAATCATAACTTACAAAATCATAATGTATATTATCATCTTGATCATATAAGAACTTTAGAAGTTGATGCATGTATTAAACTATAGAATATATCATGTTTATAAATTAAGTCATAATAAATATATTTAGGAAATAGATCCTTTACTAAATAAAAATATGAAATTAGCATACTTTTAAGTGTAGAAACTACTACAAATTTAGGACTTCTAGGAATATGCACATATATAAATTTTAATATAATATATGTTATTGACTTAGGTCCTAGTATAAGGTTTAGTCACAAGACCAAAGGGTGAATTAAATATGTGGTAGAAGGTTACAAATATCCTAAGATAATTATAGATTAAGTGAATTATTTAAAAAGGAAACCTTTTATATAAGGTAAATATTAGTTTATAAATCAAAAATATTAAAATAATAGTTATGATCATAAGGTGAGAGTCCAATAAGGGAGGAATATATTTTATACAAGACATGAGAATATTTTTATAGACTTTACAAAATAAAAAAGATTCTAGAAATATTATAAATAAAGATAGTGTATCATATAGTAATAATAGTAAGTTACCTAATCAAGCAACTTAAGAAATCCTATTTTAGGAAACTTCTAAGTAAGGAACTATGAATATGATATTTTTAGATAATAAGAATATTGAAAGTAAATACAATTTTTTTTTAAGGAATTAAAATGATAATTATTTTAATAAAGATATTTTCGGAATAATAAGGATATTACCAAAACTAAAATAATAATAACGGAATATTATTATTTTAGGAAAATCATTTCTAAATTATTATTATAATAATTTAGAAACGTAAACTCTCTTATAAATAGTATAAGAGGTATTTCGAACTCTAAAGTAAAAATCGTGTTTTGAGCTTTTTCGTAAATTCTATATCGTTAGGTCGGAATCCTCGCTCATAGTAGGGACTCGCCTAATTTTCGTCAAAAGCTCGTTGCTAAACTCGATTACGCTAAGGCAAGTGGAATTTCCCCTTGTGCCCTTTTAATCCGTCTTTATACTATTTCTCGATGTTGGGAACGACTTGTATGCTTAAATAAAAATGAATCTAGGAAATATCGATTGCTAGAAGTAACGACTATTGTTAGCATAGATTGCTTTATATATTCCTTGTTAGGATTATTTATGCTAGTGTGGTTATTATCTTGATTGTTACGATCTCGTTTCGAGATCGATGTCGAACTAGTGAGGGGTGTGGGATAGCCAACGCATCTACATAACCCCACTAAGTCGTAAGTGCCTACGCGTTTGAAGTACGACTTTCGGGATCATGATCCCATCCGCTCCGATTGCAAGGAGGGATGAGCGCACTCTAGCTAAGTGCCGAGAAACGGAGTTTTCCCTCGGGTGGCTCGGATTATCCGTGTCCCACCACATACTCTTTAAATTATAAATGGAAAGCGAACGTCTTTTACCACTAAATAAGATAAGTGCTAAGGCACAACTAAAATGACAAAATCGGACCGGTCTCTAATGACCGACCCGGCCCTCGGTCCATTACGGGCGCGAGTGGTATTTGATTTGATTGAATAAATGAAAGTTCCCAACATACCTTCTACTCTAAAGAAGACTACAATCTAGTAGTACTTCTCTTGCTCTTCAAGCTATCCCTTTCGGGATATGCTATCGTTAATTCTCGTATCTTAGTTCCACATAGTCAAGCCATCGTAAACACAACCCTTTATCCTCTCATTACACCGATAAGTTGAAATTACCAAAGTACCCTCGGGAAGTTCTATTCCTGCTTGCTTAGTCTCCTAGACTAATTCTTCTTTCCGCATGTTTGCCTGGCATTCTATTGCCCCTCGCGAATTATGTCAGATTCAGGAAACCATAGCAAGGCGAAGTGAAGGGAGGTGAAGGAAGTCAAGATCGCTCAAGATGTACTTTTATTTCCGTTTTAGTTTTAATATTACTCTATCTCCGAGACATGATGGATTTGGTGTTTGTTTTCAAATAATCCTAAAAGCTAAAGACAATGTAAGACATTTTGTAATGAACTAAGTCTCCTTCGGAAGCATACTTTCCGACTTATGTATTATGTTTTATTCCGCATTTTAAAGTGTTCTATATCATTCTAAAAGCCTTGGGTGACTTTGGACGGTAAAGTCTGAGGTCACTGGCGGTAATACCCAATGTTGTAAAATAGGGGTGTTACAATTATGGTATCAGAGCTAAACGTTTTCGTTTTAAAACCGAAAAGTTTTAAAACCGAGAATTCTTGAAAACCGAGATCTTTTAAAACCTTAACCTCTACTTCCGCTACTTAGGACTTCAAACTTTAGAAGATTTCCTTATTTACTCTTTTAAAGAAAACATAGGAATACTAACCTTACAATTTTAAATTCTTAGATAAAAAAATATTTCCCGAAAATATTAGGAACCTAAATTAGCAAATACTTAGTTCTAGAACTAACTAACTTTTCGCAAATATCTTTTCTATCTTTTGAAAAATTTGAAATGGTATGAACATTTCTTATCAATAGTGTAAGTGTTCTCTAGGAAACTATCACTAGAATCTTATACTTTCACCTTAGATGAACGTATACTATTATACGAGAAAATTTGATTAGTAATCACAAAACTCATTTCATAAAGTCATTAGGATAAAAGAAGAAAACCTTAGCGTCATAATAGGGCCAAGAAAATGAAAAGCGTGAAGTGAAATTTTGATTTAGCATGTTTTCAAGGTTTTGACTTCGCTCACTACATCTCCCTTTTATAGAAACTATGGAGGTTCTCTAATAACGCCTTTTCTTTTCTTTCTTCCTCAGAAAAACCATGGCCAACCCAAACCACAACCACCTTGAGAATCACTTCAACGAAGCCAACTTCGGGATGCAAGCCCCAAACCCGTACTTTCCCTACATTGACGAGGATGGTCACCTCGGGGTCAATATGGAGATCGACCAAATCGGTGAGCCATGGGAAGAGTCGGAAGAAGATCTTGAGGAAGATCCTAACCTGCCCATCGGACTATCAGATGATGAGCTTGCACCCGTCGAACTGCCCCCATCACCCGTGTATGAGCCCGAGGATTATCCCTCGGAAAATGAAGAGATGGCACCGGGGTATGAACCCGAGGATTACTCTGACGAGGAGAACGAGGAGTTGGTGCCCGATCATGACTTTGGGCATGGAGAAGAGGACGAGTTTGATGACGAGGAGTTGGAGTTATTGTGGCAGGCACAAGCAGAGTGGGAAGCTATGAACGACGCGTCGGAAGAAGAAGACGAAGACGGAGTGGTAATCGACCCCGAAACACCACCACCACCGCCGCCGGCAAGTCCCGAGTGGGAGTATGTTCCACCGGCTCCGATGCCCCCTATGATCGAAGTCCCAAGGGTCATGCCAAGAATGGAAGTCGTCTCACCCCCATGGGCGCCCGTGCCCGAGGAGCCTATGCCACCGATGAGACATTTTTGGTGTCACGAGGACGAGGAGCTCTTACGACAGCTCCAAGCCATGAATGTTGATCACTCCGGGGAGAGACGCTACGGACCGCCCTCTCTATTTGAGCGGGCAAGGCAGGCACCTAGGGAGGTACAGATGGAAGGATTCACCACTTGGATGGAGGGGGAATCTTCCAATCTCCAGGCTCGTCAACCGTTAGTCAACGCGTCCCCACCATCCGGCGTGGTTCCCGCCAGAAGTTGGAGGATAAACCGTGGCCTGCTTGAGAGCCACCAACGAGAATGGATCATGGAGACGGAAAGGGAACGAGCGCAGAGGCTCCAACTTAGGATTTGCATCGCGGAGCTTCAGGCACGTGAAAACCGTCGCGATCGTAGGATTGAGCAGGCCAACACCCTCCTTAGCAACGACACGAGGATTATTGACGAGACCCTCTTCGAGGAAGGATTCCTCGATGCTTACGCCGACCGTATTTAGATTTCCCTAGGATTGTATTTCCCTTTTCAAGAAGTGAGCTTAGACCACTTCTTTCGACTCCATTTTGTCTATAGGAAGTCGAAGTGGCTTAATTTCCCTTTCTAGTTAAAACGGCTTAAGTTATAAAAGCCTTGTGCTTTCTATTATAAACTATCAATGAAATTCTTCCTTTCACTATTAGAACTTGAGTTAACTATTCCTTCTTCATACTTTAACGAATTAACAAGTAGAAACAAAACCCAAAAACCTTCAGATGGTCAACACAAGAGCTACTAATCGCAGCACCACTGGACCTAGAGATGGCAATGACGATGGCGAGTCAGAAGTCCGAGGAGAGCTCGGATTGAACCCGCCCCAAGCACCGGCAACACCAATTGCATTCAACGCCGAAACTGTGAATGCATTGCGCACTCTCGTACAACAATTGATACGAGAAGAGATCCCTGCCGCGGTTCCTAAGCCCGTGAACCCCGATGCACCAAACGTGGTGCCAGAAGAGGAACAAGAAGAAGTGGGTCAAACGATTGAGGTGGTTCCCGTGAAGCGAAATCTGGTTAGCTTCACTGAAGGGATCAAGGCTTTCAACGCTATGAAGCCTGATTCATACGACGGAACCGGGGACCCGTCAGGAGTACAATACTGGTTTTCTCATGTGGAGAGGCTACTACGAAACATCCCTTGTGCTGAAGCAGATAAGGTGCACATGGCTGCACTGAAATTGAAGGGTGAAGCAGGTGAATGGTGGGAAAGCTCTAGCCTATCAAGCCGTCCAGACCTGAGTTGGGTTATGTTTAGAGATAAGATGATGCGCCGCTTCTTCACAGAATCTATGCGAGAGGAAAAATTGGACGAGCTCCACTCCCCAAAGTTGCATGGGCTAAATGTGCTTGAGAGAGCCAAGAAGTTCAATCATCTCCTGCAATATGCTGAAGAGGAGATTACCACAGAAAAGCAAAAGATCAAGCATTTTCACCGCTGGATGAGTGACCACATCAAGCCTTGGATGGCAACCCGCACCTTCAACACTTTAGAGGAGTACGTGGATCATGCTCATCGGATGGAGACGACCTTAAAAGTTCCTGAGCGCAAGAAATTTGGTGGAGGAAAGCCTCACCATTCCAGCCACAGTGGATTTAAGAGGCCAACATCTCCTCAGGGTTCTCAATGGTCGAAGAAGAGCAAGCTCAAGGCTTCATCAGCAGGATCAAGACCTGGCCCTCAGACTAAATCGGCAAGGCCCCCACTCATCTGCCACAACTGTGCAGAACCGGGCCACATAAATCGGAAATGCCCCAAACCGCTCAAGAAGTGCTTCAATTGCAACAAGGATGGACATCTCCAACAGTTCTGCATGCGGCCAACCAATTCCCCGAGCCAAACCCGCTCAAACGCTGTGACTCAGCGACCCCAGGCATCAAACAAGCCAGCAGGAACTACATCCGTCCAGTCTACGACCAATAAGAGGAACAAAGGGCCTATGTATCCACAGAGTCAAGGACAGAGATTGTATGAGATGCGCACCACAGACAAGCCTGAAGAACCTACCTGCCAAGGTACTCTTCATATCCGCTCTAAAGATGTATTCATACTCTTCGATTCCGGTGCTTCGCATTCCTTCATTTCAGAAAAGTGTGTAGAACTCTTAGGATTAGACAATCTTGAGAGGTGTGAACCGTTTATCGTGAACCTGCCAAATGGGGAAAAGATGATTTGGGTAAGACAATTAGCTAAGTTTCCCTTATGCATTCAAGGAGGAAATTTTCCTTCCAACTTGATATGCATCCCCATGGATCCTTATGACATCATTCTCGGAAGAGATTGGTTGTCTCTGCACGGAGCAGTGATTGACTTCTACACCCGAACTGTGACCATCAACTCGGGAGGAAAACACATTTGTAAGTTTAAGGGAAAACGGGAAGAAGAAAATGGAAAGGTGATCAACGCCATGAAAGCTAGGAAACTACTAAATCAGGGTTGCGTTGGGTATCTCTGCTACCTAGAGTCGACAGAGAAGAAGGTTGTAAACATCCAAGAGATCCCCGTGGCCAGAGAGTTTCCCGACGTCTTCCCAGACGAACTCCCCAGGTTACCTCCTCGACGAGAAGTCGAGTTCTCAATAAGCCTCGAGCCGGGTACTAGCCCAATCTCTAAAGCGCCATACAGAATGGCCCCGCTGGAAATGAAAGAACTCAAGAGTCAGCTTGAAGAACTGCTTGAGAAGGGTTACATCCGACCAAGTGCATCGCCGTGGGGAGCACCAGTGCTATTTGTAAAGAAGAAGGACGGAACTTTCCGTTGGTGCATCGACTACAGAGAACTGAACAAGGTCACCATCAAGAACAAGTATCCTCTTCCAAGGATAGACGACCTTTTAGATAAACTTAGAGGTGCAAAAGTTTTCTCCAAAATTGACCTGAGGTAAGGCTATCACCAGCTTTGGATCCGCGAGGAAGACATTCCGAAGACAGCCTTCCGTACCCGCTATGGCCACTACGAATTTGTAGTGATGCCATTCGGACTAACAAATGCACCTGCGGTATTCATGGACTTGATGCACCGATGCTTCCATGAGTACCTCGATAAGTTCGTCATTGTCTTCATTGATGACATCCTAATCTACTCCGGGAACCAAGCAGAACATGAAGAACACCTCCGAACTGTGCTACAGATCCTAAGGCACAACCAGCTCTACGCCAAACTGTCCAAGTGTGACCTTTGGCTTACGGAAGTGGCTTTTCTAGGCCACGTCATCAATCAAGATGGAGTTATGGTGGACCCAAGGAAGATTGAAGCAGTCTCAGAATGGAAGCAACCGAAAAATGTGAAGGAAATTCGCAGCTTCCTAGGACTCGCAGGGTACTACCGAAGATTCGTTGAAGGGTTTTCGAAGATCGCTCTTCCCATGACGAAGTTACTCCGAAAGACCCACAAGAAGTTTGTGTGGGATGAAAAATGTGAGCAGAGTTTCCAAGAACTCAAGAAGCGCCTCACAAGTGCACCAGTGTTAACTCTGCCAGATGGACACGATGGTTATGTAGTATACAGTGATGCCTCCAAGCAAGGGTTGGGATGCGTGCTCATGCAGAATGGGAAAGTAATCGCATATGCATCAAGGCAACTAAAGGTGTATGAAGTAAATTATCCAACGCACGACCTCGAATTGGCAGCGGTAGTGTTCGCTTTAAAGATTTGGCGACACTACTTGTACGGGGTTAAGTGTCAAATTTACACGGATCACAAAAGCTTGAAGTATGTGTTCACACAGAAAGAGCTAAACATGAGGCAAAGGAGATGGCTAGAACTGCTAAAGGACTACGATATAGAGCTACTCTATCATCCAGGAAAAGCTAACGTCGTAGCAGATGCTCTCAGTCGAAAGACGCAACAAGAGGGCATGATAGCAATGTTAACCGCCCAACCAAAGCTGCAGCAAGAACTCATTAGAGAAGGCATTGAGGTTTGGTTTGGAAGACAACAGGGATGCCTAAACACATTGGAGATTCAATCTGAATTGATTGCAGAAATCAAGGAAAAGCAGACAGACGACATTATGTTGATCAGAATCAGTGGCGAAGTGCAAATAGGCAAGGCACCGGGATTCGTTATTCAAGATGACGGTTCCCTTTGGTTCCAAAATCGGATCTGTGTGCCCGACGTGGACGAGCTTCAGAAGATTATCCTGAAAGAAGCCCACTCATCTGCCTATTCAGTACATCCTGGAGCAAGTAAAATGTACAAAGATGTACGTAGAAATTTCTGGTGGCCAAGCATGAAGCAATATGTCGCCGAGTTTATATCTAAGTGTTTGGTTTTCCAGAAGGTAAAAATTGAGCACAGAAGGCCTGGAGGAAAATTGCAATCCCTACCAGTGCCAGAATGGAAATGGGAAGACATTGCAATGGACTTCGTGACCGACCTACCAAAAACTCAAAAGCAAAAAGATGCTATCTGGGTCATCGTGGATCGACTTACCAAGAGTGCTCACTTTATCCCCATTCAGAAGAAGTGGAAAGCTCCAAAGCTAGCAACGGTCTTCGTCAAGGAAATAGTTCGCCTCCATGGCACTCCAAAGACAATCGTCTCCGACCGGGACGGTCGATTCATGGCCTCTTTCTGGAAAGGACTACATAAGGCCATGGGCACGGAACTGAAATTCAGCACATCATTTCATCCTCAAACCGATGGTCAATCTGAAAGGACCATCCAAACTCTTGAGGATATGCTACGAGCTTGCGCGCTAGACCGCACCACAAGTTGGGATGACAGCTTACACCTCATAGAATTCACTTACAACAATAGCTGGCATTCTTCCATCAAGATGGCTCCATTCGAAGCCTTGTACGGCCGAAAATGTCGTTCCCCGCTCTATTGGGACGATAACGCCGACAAGATTCTCTTAGGTCCCGACCTAATAGAGCAAACTGCCTCCGAAGTCGCCCTCATCCGTCAAAGAATGTTGACCGCTCAGAGTCGACAGAAGTCTTATGCAGATCTAAAAAGACGAGACATGGAGTTTGCCGTAGGAGATAAAGTTTTCGTCAAGGTATCTCCTTCAAAGGGCGTATTCCGCTTCGGGAAGCGAGGCAAGCTTAACCCTCGCTATGTAGGACCCTTCGAAATCCTAGAGAGAATCGGCAACCTGGCCTATCGAGTTGCTTTACCGCCATCTGCTCACCCTGTGCACAATGTGTTCCACGTGTCGCTCTTAAGAAAGTATGTGCCCGACGAATCCCACGTGATCAATTTCGACGATGTCGAGATCCAATCGGATGGCACCTACGAAGAGAGAGCGATCAAGATAGTAGAGCACCGAATCAAGCAATTGCGCAACAAAGAAGTACCCTTAGTCCGTGTACTCTGGTCCAAGGATGGCAACGGAGGTACAACTTGGGAAACCTGGGAAACCGAGCAGGACATGCAGAGGCGTTTCCCAGAGTTAATGTCTTCTTGAATATCACTAGTATAATCTTTTTAAGGGGGTAATAGACCCATAGAATCCTTGCAAATCTTAAACGGTAATTGCTTTTGTCTCAACATCCCAGTACTGCCCTATTTTCTCTAAGTTTCGGGGACGAAACTTATTTAAGGGGGTACTATTGTAATATCCGCGATATTCCAAACTTTTATAATATAAAGTTTATTATCAATTATTTTCTTTAAATCAAGAAGGAGGATTTTAATCGAATTAAATTCTACTATACTCTTTGAAAAAAGGTTATCAATAAAAGATTATAGTCGAAAACTTAAATAAAATAACTCGAGGGATATAATTTAATAAAGTGAGGAATTTGTTGAAGAGAACATCAATTAAAAATAATGATTTAGAAGTGAATTTTATTCATAAAATAAAATACATAAAGGCCTAAAAATCAAATTACAAAACCTTGTAAAAAGAATGCAAGAGCCGGGATTTGAACCCGAGATCTCTTGCATCCCACCCTCACACGCCCCACACTCCCATCCACTAGACCAATTGTAATTTCTTACCCCTTCTCCCAACCTTTTTAATTAATAGCAATTAATCCCTTCTTCCCCCAAAATTGAACATCAGACAATAGTCTGATGGAAGTGACGTGATAGAAATTTTGGCCATTGCATGCTACCCTCACCTCCCTTTGCTTGTTGAACCTCCATTGTTGCATCACTCCTCCATCATCCTCAAGGAAGCACAACTTGGACCAATCCAAGAGCATCCTTCCTCTCCTCATTGGGCAACCACCATTGCCATGGATTGAAGACTTCACAAATTTGTCTATAAATAGGTTCCTATTCATCCTTTTCAAACACACATTCAACTCTCTTCTCCATCTTCTAGCAAGAACACTCTAAGACGTCAAAAAAATCAGCCCCATTGCAAGCCAAATACCTCCATTAAAACACATCCAAGCCTTCTCTTCTTTCTCTTGGAGCCCTCGCCGGACCGCCCTTGGAGCCCGACCGGACCACCAGGCCGACGCCGAGCCCGCCTGTGACCGCCGGAGCCCACGCCGGAGCCACCGCCACCTGGTTGTGCCGCCGAGTCCGTCGCCCCTCTCCCTTGTTTTCCTTCTCTAGTGTTCTGTAAAACACAGAATACCAAAAGTATAAAATTCTATCCTAAATCCTATTTATCTAATTTATGCATTTACAAATTTATAAAGTTTTTATGGATTATTAGAAATTTATTTAGAGAAATAAGAAATAAAAATATTGTTGGAAGATCATGTTAGTTATAAGACTAGCAACCAATTAAAGTTACCTTAGTAACTTAAGCTAAAGTAGAGAAATTAAATAAATTGAATTAATTTATTATTAGCATGCTCTTTCTTAAAATAAATAAACCTTATGAAATAATTAGAACATAGAGATATATTGCATTAATATATGGATAGTATGTTATTATGAAATAGATAGATCTTTATAAAATAAATATTAAGGTCCCTAATAAATAAAAGTTGTTGCATGTCCAACTATATTATAAATAGGTTGTATAAAATAATCATAACTTACAAAATCATAATGTATATTATCTTCTTGATCATATAAGAACTTTAGAAGTTGATGTATGTATTAAACTATAGAATATATCATGTTTATAAATTAAGTCATAATAAATATATTTAGGAAATAGATCCTTTACTAAATAAAAATATGAAATTAGCATACTTTTAAGTGTAGAAACTACTACAAATTTAGGACTTCTAGGAATATGCACATATATAAATTTCCCCTTGTGCCCTTTTAATCCGTCTTTATACTATTTCTCGATGTTGGGAACGACTTGTATGCTTAAATAAAAATGAATCTAGGAAATATCGATTGCTAGAAGTAACGACTATTGTTAGCATAGATTGCTTTATATATTCCTTGTTAGGATTATTTATGCTAGTGTGGTTATTATCTTGATTGTTACGATCTCGTTTCGAGATCGATGTCGAACTAGTGAGGGGCGTGGGATAGCCAACGCCTCTACATAACCCCACTAAGTCATAAGTGCCTACGCGTTTGAAGTACGACTTTCGGGATCATGATCCCATCCGCTCCGATTTCAATGAGGGATGAGCGCACTCTAGCTAAGTGTCGGGAAACGGAGTTTTCCCTCGGGTGGCTCGGATTATCCGTGTCCCACCACATACTCTTTAAATCATAAATGGAAAGCGAACGTCTTTTACCACTAAATAAGATAAGTGCTAAGACACAACTAAAATGACAAAATCGGACCGGTCTCTAATGACCTACCCGGCCCTCGGTCCATTACGGGCGCGAGTGGTATTTGATTTGATTGAATAAATGAAAGTTCCCAACATACCTTCTACTCTAAAGAAGACTACAATCTAGTAGTACTTCTCTTGCTCTTCAAGCTATCCCTTTCGGGATATGCTATCGTTAATTCTCGTATCTTAGCTCCACATAGTCAAGCCATCGTAAGCACAACCCTTTATCCTCTCATTACACCGATAAGTTGAAATTACCAAAGTACCCTCGGAAAGTTCTATTCCCGCTTGCTTAGTCTCCTAGACTAATTCTTCTTTCCGCATGTTTGCCTGGCATTCTATCGCCCCTCGCGAATTATGTCAGATTCAGGAAAACATAGCAAGGCGAAGTGAAGGGAGGTGAAGGAAGTCAAGATCGCTCAAGATGTACTTTTATTTCCGTTTTAGTTTTAATATTAATGCATCTCCGAGACATGATGGATTTGGTGTTTGTTTTCAAATAATCCTAAAAGCTAAAGACAATGTAAGACATTTTGTAATGAACTAAGTCTCCTTCGGGAGCATACTTTCCGACTTATGTATTATGTTTTATTCCGCATTTTAAAGTGTTCTATATCATTCTAAAAGCCTTGGGTGACTTTGGACGGTAAAGTCTGAGGTCACTGGCGGTAATACCCAATGTTGTAAAATAGGGGTGTTACACTTGTGTCGGTCCCGACTGTTCTCTTTGTTTTCCTTTGTTTTAAGTTCTCCTTTCCAGCTTTCTAGTGTCTAGGCACCTCAATCGAGTAGATTTCCCGAGCGTTCGACACCCACCACGTGCTACAACGGGGTCGGGTTATAAATTGTATCTCTAGACCCTCGCACACACGAGCGATCAAAAGATTGGCGCCGTTGCCGGGGAAGTCTAAGTGCATTGAGTGCCAATTTGGTGAGTTTCTTGTGTTTTGGTAGTGATTTGGGTGAGGGAATAGCCCAAACCCTTTGTTTGTTTTTGATTTGTTTTGGTTTGTGTCTTTGTTTCGTAGGTGTATGCTAGCTCGTTCCTCCCGAGGAACACTTGAGCTTGAGTTTGTGCGTGATCCGGAAAGTATTCTCAAAGAATCCCGAAGAAGGAAAAGGATGGAGAATCAAGCTCTCCATGTTGATGAGGAGTTGGCTCAACTTAGGGCCGAAATGGCTAGATTGCAACTTGAGAAGGACAATCAAGAGGCGGTGGCAAGAAGAGAACGGGAGCAACGGATGAGGGCCGAGGCTCAACTCAACGCTCTACCCCGGATTGCACGCCAATACATGCATCCGGAGTTGAGGGTACCCGAACTGGCTATTGTGCTTCCCGAGGTTGCCAAGAATTTTGAGATCAAGACGCAATTCATTTCCCTCATCAAGCGTGATCAATTCGAGGGCCGTCCACATGAGTTTCCCATAGAGCACATCAAACGCTTTGTGGACATGTGTGAGACGATCTCTACCGACGAGGAGACGTTGGAGTATGTGCTTCTAAAGGCGTTCAAGTGGTCACTTGGGGGCAAGGCTACACATTGGCTCGAGAGCCAAGCCCCTAGGTCAATCACAACTTGGAAGGCACTCTATGATGCTTTCTTGATGAAGTTCTTCCCGCCCTCAAAGACAACCGAGCTAAGAAGGAAAATTGCAAGCTTTCAACAAGGTCTGAATGAGCCTCTCTTCGAAGCATGGGACCGTTTTAAGGAGATGTTGCGCCAATGTCCTACTCATGGCCAACAACCATATGTGCTCCAAGACATCTTTTTCCAAGGCATCAATCCGGCAACGAAGGACAAGCTCAATCTCCAAACCGATTGTGGGTTCATAGACTTGACACCGGATCAAGCTTGGGAGCTACTTGACAAGTTATCCGATTATGAGGCCATGTATGGGGTGAGTCAAGCTAGCAAAGAGGTGAAGGTTCAAGGTGAAGGTGCAAGGAAGTTATATGATCCAAAGGGAGAAGACATTGGCAAGGATGTGAAGCTCCAATTCCTTGAAGGTGAAGTGAGCAAGCTTAAGAGGCAAGTCCACTACTACAAGCAAAATGCTAGAGCTTGTGAGGAGTGTGGATCCTTTGCACATGCTACACAAGTTTGTCCGAATGAGAGCCAAGTGCGCTTGGCCGAGCGAATTGAGGAGGCAAACTATGTTCGAGGAAATTTCGGTGGAAGAGGCAACTTCAACAATGGTGGTAATGGCCGGTGGAACAACGGTCAAGCTCAAGGCTACAACAACAACTTCAACCAAAACGATCCAAGGGCGCCGCAACCACCACCATATAGGCCACCGGGATTCAATGAGCTACAATCATTTGCTCAAAAGATGAGGGATGGGTTCAAGAAGATGAGGACCTAATTCAATGAGTTTGGTGCATGGAGGAGGCAAGTCGACAATCAATTCACCCAAATTGCAACTCAAGCCCCGAGAGAGAATGGGAGACTTCCGGGCCGACCCAAGGAGAACCTTCGAGCTCAAAACAATCAAAATGAAGTCCGGGCAATTGGATTGAGAAGTGGCCGAAACCTACCCGAGCCACACATGCCTAAGAAGGATGAAGAGAGCCGGACCGACTTACCCAGCAAGTCGGGTCCGACGTTCCCTGAAGTCCATCCAGCAAGAAGATCGCCTCCTCTGCCTCGGACCGAGATACACGACATCGGGCCCGACGTGGTGCCTAAGTCGGTCCAACTAGGAAATGTTGCAAGTGAAGTAGGGAAGTCCAAGGAGGTTGATCCAAGCAAGATTCAAGGTGCAACAACTCTTCCATATCCCTCAAAGAAGCCGAAAGATGTTGTTGAGAACAAGTTCAAGAGGTTTCTCAAGCTTTTGCAAGGCTTGAACATCTCTATCCCGTTCACCGATGCATTGAGCGAGATGCCATCCTATGCCAAGTTTTTAAAGGAGATTTTGAGCAAGAAGAGGTCCATAGTTGAAATGCAAGATGAGGTCAAGACCTTGGAGTTACCGTAAAAGCTAGGAGATCCCGGTCGCTTTGCTATAACTACTGGTGTGGGATCTCAAAACTTCCAAGCCTTATGTGACCTTGGGGCAAGTGTTTCGGTGATGCCCGCTAGTATTTGTAGAAGGGCAAATTTAGGTGAAATTGAGCCGGCCGATATGTCCCTAACTATGGCTGACGGTTCCATCATCAAGGCTAAGGGAATATTGGATGACGTGCCGGTGCGAGTTGGAAAGTACTTTGTTCCCGATGATTTTGTGATCTTGGACATGCACGAGGACCCCTTGGTCCCAATAATCTTAGGAAGACCATTCTTAGCTACGGCGGGGGCAAGGTTTGATGTCAAAAACGGCAAAGTTTCCTTTGAGATTGGTGAAGAAATGGTCGATTTTCACTTCAACAAGGCTTTGAATGAGCCGGACGCCTTGGCTATCCTCAATCTTGAAGAGAGTGCCAAGAGAAAAGGAGAAGAAGTGGAAGTTGCTAGAGAGGTCATTGTGTTGAGAAGTGATGAAGGGTTCAATAAACAAATACAAGCAAGGGAGTTGTTGGAGCAAGTTGAGGAACAAGATGAGTCAAGTATCAATGCTAGCCCAAGGAGAAATGAAGAGTATCCTTACTTATATCCTTTTGATGTTGGTGCTGACCACAATTCTTTCCAAACTTTTGATTCCTACATTTGTTTAAGTGATTTGAAAGATGACTTAGGAGACTCCTACATTTGCCTTAGTGACTTGAAAGATGAATTGGTAGAATCTCCTAGGAATTTATTGGATAACTTTGGTGTAGGAAAAGAGGAACATGATGGAGCAAGTAAGGAGGAGAAATCTTATTCGTTGGAGGAGTATGATGAGAGAGGCCCGAGATCGTAGAGCCATGCCTATATAGACCATCGTTGGTGGTTTTATGGGTATGAGGGCAATGGGAATGGGCACAACAATGGAGAGCAATTCACCGTGTTTCACCCGCCTTGAGGTTGAGGTTAGGAAGTCAAGCTAGTGACTCTAAACGAGCGCTTCTCGGGACGCAACCCGAGCTAGTAGAATTCTTTTCGTAATTTTAGTTTGATTTTTCTTAGTTTAGCCTAGCTTTTCTCTAACCAATCTCTATCTAGTGTTTTGTGCATTTTTGGGGTTGTGTATTCTTCAAGGTTGTGTAGGATTTGAGGTGTGAAAAAAAAAATATAAATGGAAATATGGGGAAAGAAGTTGCAAGAGGATGGAGTAAAATTGGTGACCCGAATACTCCCACATCGAGCCCAGGTAAGTCGGGCCCGACACAGGGACGTCGGTCCACAACGTCAGTCCGACCCGATTTGACTAGGTGGAATGCCAATTTTGCCCTTGACCTAATTTGTCCCTTTCCCCCATTAAATACCATCCCCCACCTACCTACCATCTTCATACTAACCACCATTCCCAAAATACAACTCATCTCCCTCACGCTCTCAAAATCGGCCCTCCCTCTATCACCATACTCGATCCACACATCCTCCCTTCTTCATCTCGATCCAATCCCGAAAAGGCCTCCCTAACCCGATTCCAAAGAGAAATTTCGAGTTCAATCTCGTTCTTCATCCCCCATCTCGATCTAGGTTGAGAAAGTTTGAGTTCTAAGTTGTTTGATTGTTTAAAAGTACAATACTCTTCAAATCCGGTATGTGTTACTCGATCTTTACCTATTTCCTTGGAGATTTTGTGCTTTCATTGCATAGATTGAGTAATGCCATGTTTGATTGAAAGTTTGAGCTTGAGCATCAATGGTGGATTTGCATGATTTGTGAAATTGAGCTTCAAAGTTGTTTATGCATGCTTAGATCCATTTAGAACTTCGATTAGGGATGGTTGATGGTTGAATTTGAAATTTAAGTGCATGATAGAGTGATTTGGGTTGATTTGAGGTTAGAGTTGAAGCATGAACTAGGACGAGATCAACGTGCCCAGGTAAGTCGGGCCCGAGTTGTGGAAGTCGGTCCATCAAGTTGGACCGAGGTTGCGTAAGTTGGGCCCGACATAGGTTGGAAGTCGATCCATGTTGTTTTTACTCTCTTCTTGTAATATCATGTGGATTCATGTGTTTCATTGTTGGCTATAGCCTAATCATGATGTAGTATGATCATTTGCTTAGCCATTGTTAGAAGATATCCATGATGATTCATGTTGGATTGTGATGCATGTGTGTTTAGAAACTAAGTATGGGGTTCCCCTTGTGTTGAAGTGTTGTTGTGTGTTGATGAGTGCTTTTGTTGAGTTGTATGGAGTTTATCTTGGACCCTTTTGTTTGGTTGGATGTGTGTAGGTACAATGGAGACTAGAGCTTCATCATCTCATGCGGAAAGGCCGAGGAAGAAGTCCAAGAAGTCAAGAAAAGAGCCAAAGTTGGATGATGTTTACTTGGAGGATGATGAGCAAGTTGAGAGTTATGCAAGGTATATGGCGCTTGAGCATCACACAAGGTGGCTTGATTGGGAAGCCATGAGGAAGATGGACATGGATCAAGCTCTTCCAAGGTGCTACTCCCACATCGGTCTCAATGGGATGCTAAGGTGGGACAACACCCACTACCCCGCCCTCACCTCGAAATTCATGGCCACTTTTGAATGCACTTATGATAATGTGGAGGATGAGGAAGGGGCGATCACTTTCCAATTGGGCAATGAGGACCACAATATCTCTCTTAGGGACTTGGCTACCTACTTCGGGTTTCCATGTCCAAGAGAAGAGACCGGCGTCGACAACGAGAAGGTGAACTAAGTGTGGCGGCATGTGGCCGGGAAGAGCGAGATGAGAAAGGGCGCCTCCACAACCGAGATTGCTAGCCCTCTTTTTCGGGTCATGGTGCGAGTTTTGGGATGTGCAATCTATGCTCGTCATGAGTTGAGCAAGCCGATGAAGGAAGAGATTATGTTGCTACATGAGATGCTCTTCTACACCGAGAAGCCCATGAACCTTGCATGGGAGTGGGTCAAGATGGTGCGAGACTTCCAAAGCTCCTCTTGGATCTACTTCGGCGGGATGATAGCAAGGCTAGCCATGCGTCTAGGAGTCGATCTTAACAAGTATTCTCCGGCTCCGAATGGTGTTGAGTATATGAACATGAAGTATTTCAAGAAGGCCAACATCATCAAGGAGAAGCTCTACATGATTTCTTTGGCCCCTCACTCGAACTATGATGGTGTGTCGATTCGGTTGGAGGCCAACCTCTATGATCTTTCTCGGTATCACAATTGGTACCAAGTGTGGGCCGGCAATCCACACTCATTTGGTGACCCCGAAGGTGCAAGAGAGGGGCGGCGACAACAACCTCAACACATTCGGTTTACCTCCCCTCCATCTTCATCGGATTTCGAACAAGATAACTTTGTGTTTGCACCTCGTGGGGAAGACATGGACGTCGATCAAGAGCAAAATGAAGAAGATGAGCGCTTCCAAGGCTTGATGGCCAACCTCCGAGCCACGCACCAAGCTCCAACATCGGCGGACCGAGGTACACACCACATCGGGCCCGACTTCCCTCAAAGTCGGTCCGGTGCCTTTTATGGTGATGAGGTCCCGAGGCACTATGAGCATGGAGAGGGGAGTGGTGCAAGGCGAGAACAAGCTCAAGGTGGTGGTTATGAAGGCTACGCCCAATGGTATGGTCCGGGAATGGTGTTTCCCGAGCGACAACAAACGGTGGACATCTCCTTCTTGGCCAACCAAATGGCCCATCTTCAACTTCAACAAGAGAATATTCTTCAAGAGGTCCATCAAGTGAATCTTCAACAACAACACATGTACCAACAACAACAACAATTGCTTCAACAACAAGGTGCTTTCCAAGCTAGCCAAGAAGAGATGAACCGAGCCCTCGGCTACACTAGGCGAGAGGTGGAGGAGCTTAGGGAGGTGGAAGACCAAAGGTGGCGGGTCCAAGATAGCTTCAACACATGGATGAGCGGGAACTTCCCTTCCCGTGAGGACCAATGGACGCGCCCGGATCCTCAACTCCAACCACCACCACAAGACTTCTACCAAGAGCAAGTGTACGAGAGGGAGCGGCAAGCGAGGCTCCAAAGAGGACGTAGGCGTGACAACCCCTTCGAGTGATCCTAGACATGCCATTGAAGAATAAAGAAATTGTGAGCTCTTCATACTCTTCTCTCTTGCTTTTAAGTTTTGGTTTCCTTGTTTGATGGGGACATCAAAATTTTAAGTATGGGGTGGGGGTAAGTGTGCTCATGATTTCACTTGCTTGTGTGTTTGTTATTTTGAGGATATTTGGTTTTCGGTTTCTAGTTTGTATTTGGGATGTTTGCTTATTGGTTAGTGGTTTGAGGAAAGACGTGGATGATTAATTTGGTCTTGAATGGATTAGCTTTTGGTTTTAGAGAAATTTTTGCAAAAAAAAAAAAATTGAAAAAATTGTGTTAAAAACAACAAAAAGATTTTGTGTTTTGTAGGTTTTGGACTAGAAATTCCCATCTTAGATTGCCAAAATAAAAGCTAATGATGATGTGAGCATGTAAATTCCTTTGCATATTTTTGGATAGTTTAGCCTCTAAAAATGATGTTGCTTTTGATATGATCATGATACCTTGCTTGTTTTATTGAGCATGTGAGTTCTAGGATGAGTTCTTATGCAACTAAGTATGAGTGACCCTTGTGAGATTGATTTTTTGCCATTTTAGGGATGCTTGATCATATTTGCATATCCCTCATGTTTCTTGTGTAATTAGCTCATTCATGCTTAGTAAAACTTGCTATTGCGGTGTTTATCTATTTTCCAAGACCGTCATGAGAATTGTCCTAGCATGGTCACATTGATTTTGAACTTATTCTTCTAGTCACATAAATGTTCCATATCCTACCATGAAGTTAATCCTTTGGTTGTAGCCCCGTTCTAGCCTAAGCCTTTGTTTGAAACTCCTCAAAAATATTATTCCTAGCCTTATATGACTTGACCCTTATGGGATTGGACTTTAGAAGAGAGGTTTGAATTGTATTTGAAGAGTTGAGATTCTCTTGGGTTTAAGGGCAAAAGAATGGTGTTATGAATCATGTGGGTAGTGCATCTTTGTTGTACAAAAATGAAAAAAAAAGAAAAGAAAGAAAGAAAATGTTGGAAATGTAAAGTGGAATAAAGCAAAGAGCTTAAGTGAAGAAAATGGTCTGACCGAGTTACAAGCAACATCGGGCCCGATGTCATAAGAAAGTCGGTCCAAATGTAGAAAGTGTTGAAAATCCAACAAAAAGCATAAGAGCAAAGATGAAGTGGAATGTTAAGTGAAATTTTGGGTTGAAAGGAAAATGTTAAGTCTTTTGGGTGGGTGTGAAAGTAATTGTGGGATTTGGTGAAATTGGTGAGAGTTTAGGTTGTTCAATCCCCATTATAAGCACCACAAGACCAAATAATTCCCACCTTGAAAAATACCAAAATCCCCATTACAACCCGGCCGAATGGAACCTCTTTGAGGACCTCCATTGAGCCAAGTTCGAAATTCTTTGTGTACTTTGCATTAGGCATCTCTAGGTGGAGGAATTGGTGATATTAGCTTCAATAGTAAAGTCCTTACTTGCATGATTTTTGAGCTTGAGTGTTCATTGCTAAACCCAAACACATGATGAGTGATACACATTCACATATCCCTAAAGTGAGGCTTAGTTGCATTGACTTTATTCCTTGGAACACTTAATCACGTGTGATGATGTAATCTTGCTTGAATATCGATCACTTGTGCTTAAAATGTGATGGTGTTATGAATCATGTGGGTAGTGCATCTTTGTTGTATAAAAAGAAAATGAAAAAAGAAAGAAAAAAAAAGAAAGAAAATGTTGGAAATGGAAAGTAGAATGAAGGTAAAGAGCTTAAGTGAAGAAAAAGGGTCCGACCGAGTTACACACTGATGTCTCTTTATTTGGTGGTGTTTTTATATGTGATTTGCTTTGTAAATATGTTTCTTTTTCCCCTTTTCTTGTGTGTTTTGTTCCTTTTTAGCTTAGTTCACGTATTTCTATGAGATTCGGAGACTACGCGCGTTTTATGTGTTTTGTAGGTGTTTTGGCATGAATCAAGGATCGATTTGAAGGAGGGTCGAGACATGGAGCAAGGCCCGAGCAAAGGAGGAAAGAGAGGAGCAAGCCATGAAGAAGAACAAGAGGAAAGCCAACAAGAAGAAGGTGAAACGAGGTTCGGACCGAGTTACAACCAACCTCGGGCCCGACTTGAAGTTTCAACCTCGGACCGACTTGCACAGTAACTCGGGCCCGAGGTCCTCCGTGTCGGTCCGAGTCGGTCACTGGACTACTTGGGCTCCAAGGCACGAAATTGTGAGCTTCCACTTTTGCCCCTCATCTAATCTATAAAAGGAACTGTTGTCTTCTAATTTGGGGGCTCTCTCACACAAGGAAGTGGTTCTCACACTTGGCAAGGAACCAACCCTCAAGAGGATACTTGGAGAGCAAGGAGGAAGGAGAGGAGAAGGAGAAGAGAGAGAATCGGCCCAAGGGAAAGGAAGATTTGATAGGTTTGGTTGATAGATTAGCTTTATTTTGTTTTGATCTTGTGGATTTGGAAAACCTTTGATTGAAGTTTGTGGATTGCTTTTGATTTGTGAATGAAACTTTGCTTTGGTTTGAGATTGATGATGTTGATTGCTTTGCTTTTTGATTTGTTTTCTTTTTTTGTTTGCCATATGGAGTAGATCTCCTTGATCTTGGGTTATGGGGGAAAACCCTAGCTAGGTTTGGGCTAGAAACCCCCAATTCCATAGCCTTGAGTGTTTGATCTAAGGAACCCACTCTACATAGAGCTACAATTCCTTGCGAAAGTAAGGAATCAAGGATTGTGATTGGCAAAGTAGCAAAAGTGAACATGTGTCAATATAAAGACCTTGCTTCGAAGGGGATTTCCCCAATGATCGATGTGTAGAAGTGGTTGGAACGAGGGCGAAAGCACTCGATCCTAGTCCGATCATCACTCATTGCTTGAATCGGGGTGGAAAAGCCTTAATCTACTAGAGAAGGAACCCAAAAGCCCAAGATCTACTTTCAATCTTTGAGTTCGACAAACCCAGCTACCTCGGGCCCGACTTAACCTACGTCGGTCCCGACTTCCTCTTGTCGCCAACATCGGGCCCGACGTGACCTCTGTGTCGGTCCCGACTGTTCTCTTTGTTTTCCTTTGTTTTAAGTTCTCCTTTCTAGCTTTCTAGTGTCTAGGCACATCAATCGAGTAGACTTCCAGAGTGTTCGACACCCACCACGTGCTACAACGGGGTCGGGTTATAAATTGTATCTCTAGACCCTCGCATTCCAGAGCGATCAAAAGATTGGCGCCGTTGCCGGGGAAGTCGAAGTGCATTGAGTGCCAATTTGGTGAGTTTCTTGTGTTTTGGTAGTGATTTGGGTGAGGGAATAGCCCAAACCCTTTGATTGTTTTTGATTTGTTTTGGTTTGTGTCTTTGTTTCGTAGGTGTATGCTAGCTCGTTCTTCCCGAGGAACACTTGAGCTTGAGTTTGTGAGCGATCCGGAAAGTATTCTCAAAGAAGCCCGAAGAAGGAAAAGGATAGAGAATCAAGCTCTCCATGTTGATGAGGAGTTGGCTCAACTTTGGGCCGAAATGGCTAGATTGCAACTTGAGAAGGACAATCAAGAGGCGATGGCAAGAAGAGAACGGGAGCAACGGATAAGAGCCGAGGCTCAACTCAACGCTCTACCCCGGAATGCATGCCAATACATGCATCCGGAGTTGAGGGTACCCGAACCGGCTATTGTGCTTCCCGAGGTTGCCAAGAATTTTGAGATCAAGACGCAATTCATCTCCCTCATCAAGCGTGATCAATTCGAGGGTCGTCCACATGAGTGTCCCATAGATCACGTCAAACGCTTTGTGGACATGTGTGAGACGATCTCTACCGACGAGGAGACGTTGGAGTATGTGCTTCTAAAGGCGTTCAAGTGGTCACTTGGAGGCAAGGCCACACATTGGCTCGAGAGCCAAGCCCCTAGGTCAATCACAACTTGGAAGACACTCTATGATGCTTTCTTGATAAAGTTCTTCCCGCCCTCAAAGACAACCGAGCTAAGAAGGAAAATTGCAAGCTTTCAACAAGGTCCGAATGAGCCTCTCTTCGAAGCATTGGACCGTTTCAAGGAGATGTTGCGCCAATGTCCTACTCATGGCCAACAACCATATGTGCTCCAAGACATCTTTTTCCAAGGCATCAATCCGGCAACAAAGGACAAGCTCAATCTCCACACCGATTTTGGGTTCATAGACTTGACACCGGATCAAGCTTGGGAGCTACTTGACAAGCTATCCGATTATGAGGCCATGTATGGGGTGAGTCAAGCTAGCAGAGAGGTGAAAGTTAAAGGTGAAGGTGCAAGGAAGTTATATGATCCAAAGGGAGAAGACATTGACAAGGATGTGAAGCTCCAATTCCTTAAAGGTGAAGTGAACAAGCTTAAGAGGCAAGTCCACTACTACAAGAAAAATGCTAGAGCTTGTGGGGAGTGTGGATCCTTTGCACATACTACACAAGTTTGTCCGAATGAGAGCCAAGTACGCTTGGCCGAGTGAATTGAGGAGGCAAACTATGTTCGAGGAAATTTCGGTGGAAGAGGCAACTTCAACAATGGTGGTAATGGTCGGTGGAACAACGGTCAAGCTCAAGGCTACAACAACAACTTCAACCAAAACGACCCAAGTGTGCCGCAACCACCACCATATAGGCCACCGGGATTCAATGAGCTACAATCATTTGCTCAAGAGATGAGGGATGGGTTCAAAGAGATGAGGACCCAATTCAGTGAGTTTGGTGCATGGAGGAGGCTAGTCGACAATCAATTTGCCCAAATTGCAACTCAAGCCCCGAGAGAGAATGGGAGACTTCCGGGCCGACCCGAGGAGAACCCCCGGGCTCAAAACAATCAGAATGAAGTCCGGACCGACTTACCCAGCAAGTCGGGTCCGACCTTCCCCGAAGTCGACCCAGCAAGAAGATCGATTCCCCTACCCCGGACCGAGATTGAGAGTAACTCGGGCCCGACGTACCCAGACCTCGATCCGACTCCTCTGCCTCGGACCGAGATTCACAACATCGGGCCCGGCGTGGTGCCTAAGTCGGTCCAACCAAGAAATGTTGCAAGTGAAGTGGGGAAGTCCAAGGAGGTTGATCCAAGCAAGATTCAAGGTGAAATAACTCTTCCATATCCCACAAAGAAGCCGAAAGATGTTGTTGAGAACAAGTTCAAGAGGTTTCTCAAACTTTTGCAAGGCTTGAACATCTCTATCCCGTTCACCGATGCATTGAGCGAGATGTCATCCTATGCCAAGTTTTTAAAGGAAATTTTGAGCAAGAAGAGGTCCATAGTTGAAATGCAAGATGAGGTCAAGACCTTGGAGTTACCGCAAAAGCTAGGAGATCCCGGTCGCTTTGCTAAAACCATTGGTGTGGGGTCTCAAAACTTCCAAGCCTTGTGTGACCTTGGAGCAAGCACGCGCATCATTCCTTACACCATATGGAAATCCACATTCATGGGTCTCATAGCTCCGGTCAACATGAGGTTAACGATAGCGGATGGGTCGTCCATCGAGCCAATTGGTATCGTCGAGGATTACCCCGTTTGCATTGAAGGCCACTATGTCCCGATCGACTTTGTTGTGGTGGATATGATAGAAGTGCCGGGTGAACCGATTATACTAGGGAGACCTTTCCTTGCTACGGTTGGGGCAATCATTGATGTGAAAAAGGGCCACTTGTCTCTTGACATTGGAGGAAGAGAGATTGAGTTTTTCTTTAGGCCAACTTCAAAAGGGGCCGTACATAAGGAAGCTAAGATGATCCAAGTTCCTCTTGGATTGCAATGGGAAGCCGTTTCTAAGAAGCTAAGCCCAAGGGAGCTTAGGTTGAAGGCCACCCCACCAGCTGGAGAAATTTAGATAGAGCGCCAAGGTCTAGCCCTCAATATGATTGAGCATGAGCAATTGGAGGAAGGGATGACTTGTTTGGAGGTGTTCAAGGCCGAGAAGGAAGAAGTTCAAGCACCACCGGAACCATCTCAAGAACTCAAGGAGCTTCCAAAAGATTTGAGGTACACATTTCTTGGTCCCAACTCTTCTTTACCCGTAATCATAAATGCCAACTTGAATGATGAGGAGGAGTCAAAGTTGTTAGAGGTTCTAAGAAAACATAGAGGAGCTTTAGGGTATTCACTAGAGGAACTAAAGGGAATCTCTCCCTCAATTTGCATGCATAGGATTTATATGGAGGATAACCATAAACCCACTATTGAACCACAAAGAAGATTAAATCCTAACATGAAAGAAGTGGTAAAGAGTGAAATACTTTGGATGTTGGATGCGGGAATCATCTTCCCAATTTCCGATAGCAAGTATGTGAGTCCCGTGCATGTAGTCCCTAAGAAAGGAGGTCTCACCGTTGTGCAAAATGAAAAGGGAGAAATGATACCTACGAGAACCACAACAAAATGGCGTATGTGTATTGATTACCGTAAGCTTAATAGTGGCACTCGCAAAGACCATTTTCCTCTTCCCTTCATAGACCAAGTCCTAGAAAGATTAGCACAACATGAATATTTTTGCTACCTTGACGGGTATAGCGGGTTTTGGCAAATTCCTATTCATCCCGATGATCAAGAGAAGACGACATTCACATGTCCTTATGGGACTTTTGCCTATAGACGCATGCCTTTTGGTTTATGTAATGCGCCGGCAACATTTCAAAGATGCATGATGTCCATCTTCTCCGATATGGTTGAGGATATAGTAGAAGTGTTTACGGATGATTTCTCCGTCTATGGTTCCTCATTTGATGTTTGCTTAGCTAACTTAGACAAGGTTTTGACTAGATGTGAGGAGACTAGCTTGGTGATTAATTGGGAAAAATGCCACTTCATGGTGAAGGAGGGCATAGTACTAGGACACCTAGTTTCTAGTAGGGGGATAGAAGTAGATAAAGCTAAAGTTGAAATAATTGAAAAACTACCTCCTCCCTCTTGTGTTCGTGATGTTAGGAGTTTCTTAGGTCATGCGGGATTTTATAGACGGTCCATCAAGGATTTTTCTAAGATTGCAAAACCATTGTCTAACCTCCTGATGAAGGATGTGCCCTTTGAATTTTCCGAGGATTGCATGAGTTCTTTTTGTAGGTTGAGAGATGCCTTGATTTCGGCTCCAATAATGGCGGCACCCGATTGGAATCTTCCATTCGAGGTAATGTGTGATGCTAGTGATTTCGCCGTAGGGGCCGTCCTTGGGCAAAGGAAGGATGGAAAGTTGCATGCCATCTACTACGAAAGCAAAACGTTGGATGAAACTCAGTGCAATTACACAACGACGGAGAAAGAGTTTCTTGAGATAGTGTTTGCATTTGAGATATTTCGTTCATATCTTGTGGGATCAAAGGTGGTAGTCTTCACGGACCATGCGGCAATCAAATACCTCATGAAGAAGAAAGATGCAAAGCCGAGACTTCTAAGGTGGATGCTCCTTCTCCAAGAGTTTGACCATGAGATCAAGGACAAAACCGGTGCGGAAAATGTGGTAGCTGATCATCTATCCCGTTTGCCCATTAAGTACATGTTAGAGATGGAGGATGGTTTGACTATAGATGATTCAAGGACAGATGAAGTTCTCATGAGTGGAAAGGAGGAAAGGAAAGGTGGATCGACGAACCAAGTAAGTCGGGCCCGAGGTCCAGAACATCGGACCAAAGGTCGAGCGGGTACGAGTGAGTCGGGACCGAGGTCTTCAGAGTCGGGCCCGAGTTACCTGTGTGTCTGCGAAGCTGGACCGGCGTCCAAGCATGTCGGGCTCGGTACACTTCAATGTCGGTCCGTGGAAGAAAGTAAGTTTTACTAACTCGATTTCCATTCCTTCTCGTTCTCAATTGATTAATTCTTTCTCTCCCACTTGCCTTCTTTCTATTAGTGCCGTAAGACGAGGGGTTTCCCCTTGGTTTGCGGATTTTGCTAACTTTGCCGTAGGGGGAGTGATCCCACCAAATTTGTCTTATCAAGCTAGGAAGAAATTCTTACATGATGCTAGACAATATTTTTGGGATGATCCATATCTCTACAAGGAAGGGAGTGATCAAATCTATAGACGGTGTGTGTCAAGTGAAGAGATTGAGAGCATAATTCACCATTGCCATTCCTTTCCTACGGGGGGTCACGCTAAGAGTTCCAAAACCACTTCAAAAATTCTTCAATGTGGTTATTATTGGCCAACCATGTTCAAGGATGTGCGTGATTATGTGAGAAAGTGTGAGGAATGCCAAAGAGAGGGGAACCTATCAAGGAGGAATGAGACTCCTCAAACTGGCATTCTAGAAGTTGAGTTATTTGATGTATGGGGTATTGATTTCATGGGACCATTTCCCACATCGGGGCCTTACAAGTACATCTTGGTAGCCGTGGACTATGTCTCAAAATGGGTGGAGGCCATACCAACAAGAACCAATGATGCTAGGGTGGTGATGAAGTTCTTGAAAAGCAACATTTTTGCAAGGTTTGGTGTGCCTAGGGTTCTCATAAGTGATGGCGGACCTCATTTCATTGAGAGGTGCTTCGAGAATGTGTTGATCAAGTATGGGGTGTCTCATCGAGTTGGTACTCCTTATCATCCTCAAACAAGCGGGCAAGTCGAGGTGTCAAACCGTCAAATCAAGGCTATCTTGGAGAAGACCGTATCTCGATCAAGGAAAGATTGGGCCTCTAAGCTCGATGATGCACTTTGGGCTTATAGAACCGCCTTCAAGACACCTTTGGGAACTACACCTTTCAATCTAGTTTATGGCAAGGCATGCCATCTTCCGGTAGAGCTTGAGCACAAGGCAAAATGGGCTCTCAAGGAGATGAATTGGGATATCGACTTGGCCGGTGAGAAAAGGTTTCTAGAGCTTAATGAGTTGGGAGAATTGAGGTTGAAAGCCTATGAGAATTCCAAGTTGTACAAGGAGAAGACCAAGAAATGGCATGATAGGAAGTTAATTCCAAAGACTTATCAAACCGGTGACAAGGTTCTCCTTTTCAATTCAAGGCTTAAACTTTTCCTGGGGAAGTTAAGGACTAGGTGGAGTGGACCATTTGTGGTCCACCATATCTATGCTCATGGTGCGGTGGACTTGGTTGATGAACGAGGACATATTTTCAAAGTGAATGGTCATCGAGTGAAGAAGTTCTATGACAAGGTCGGTCCAAGCGAAGAAGTTAGAGCCTCATGGGCTCTCGTCCTCGCCAATTGATCCTAAACATGCCATTGAAGAATAAAGAAATTATGAGCTCTTCATACTCTTCTCTCTTGCTTTTAAGTTTTGGTTTCCTTGTTTGATGGGGACATCAAAATTTTAAGTATGGGGTGGGGGTAAGTGTGCTCATGATTTCACTTGCTTATGTGTGTTTGTTATTTTGAGGATATTTGGTTTTTGGTTTCTAGTTTGTGTTTGGGATATTTGTTTCTTGGTTTGTGGTTTGATGAACGACATGGATGATTGATTTTGTCTTGAATGGATGAGTCTTTGGTTTTGGTTTTAGAGAAATTTTTGCAAAAATCCATAAAAAAAATTGAAAAATTGTGTTAAAAACAACAAAAAGATTTTGTGTTTTGTAGTTTTTGGACTAAAAATTCCCATCTTAGATTGCCAAATGAAAGCTAATGATGATGTGAGCATGTAAATTCCTTTGCATATTTTTGGATGGTTTAGCCTCTAAAATGATGTTGCTTTTGATGTGATCATGATATCTTGCTTGTTTTATTGAACATGTGAGTTCCAGGATGAGTTCTTATGCAACTAAGTATGAGTGACCGTTGTGAGATTGATTTTTTGCCATTTAGGGATGCTTGTTCATATTTGCATATCCCTCATGTTTCTTGTGTGATTAGCTCATTCATGCTTAGTAAAACTTGCTATTGCGGTGTTTATCTATTTTCCAAGACCGTCATGAGATTTGTCCTAGCATTGTCACATTGATTTTGAACTTTATTCTTCTAGTCACATAAATGTTCCATATCCTACCATGAAGTGAATCCTTTGTTTGTAGCCCCGTTCTAGCCTAAGCCTTTGTTTGAAACTCCTCAAAAATATTATTCTTAGCCTATTATGACTTGACCCTTATGGGATTGGACTTTAGAAGGCAGGTTGGGATTGTATTTGAAGATTTGAGATTCTCTTGGTTTAAGGGCAAAGAATGGTGTTATGAATCATGTGGGTAGTTCATCTTTTTTGTATAAAAAGAAAATGAAAAAAGAAAGAAAGAAGGAAAGAAAATTGTTGGAAATGTAAAGTGGAATAAAGGCAAAGAGCTTAAGTGAAGAAAAAGGGTCCGACCGAGTTACAGGCCACATCGGGCCCGATGTCATAAGAAAGTCGGTCCAATGTAGAAAGCGTGGAAAATCCAACAAAAAGCCTAAAAGCAAAGATGAAGTGGAATGTTAAGTGAAATTTTGGGTTGAAAGGAAAAATGTTAAGTCTTTTGGGTGAGTGTGAAAGTAATTGTGGAATTTTGGTGAAGTTGGTGAGAGTTTTCAATTCCCATTGTAAGCACCACAAGACCAAATAATTCCCACCTTGAGAAATACCAAAAGCCCCATTACAACCCGGCCGAATGGAACCTCTTTGAGGACCTCCATTGAGCCAAGTTCGAAATTCATTGTGTACTTTGTATTAGGCATCTCTAGGTGGAGAAATTGGTGATATTAGCTTCAATATTAAAGTCCTTACTTGCATGATTTTTGAGCTTGAGTGTTCATTGCTAAACCCAAACACATGATGAGTGATACACATTCACATATCCCTAAAGTGAGGCTTAGTTGCATTGACTCTATTTCTTAGAACACTTAATCGTGTGTGATGATGTAATCTTGCTTGAATATCAATCACTTGTGCTAAAATGTGTTTTCATACGAGGCTTTACTTGAAGATTATGTTTCGGTCTTGCTTACATTGTTATTGCTTGAGGACATGCAAGTTTAAGTATGGGGTATTTTGATGTCTCTTTATTTGGTGGTGTTTTTATATGTGATTTCCTTTGTAAATATGTTTCTTTTTCCCCTTTTCTTGTGTGTTTTGTTCCTTTTTAGCTTAGTTCCCGTATTTCTATGAGATTCGGAGACTACGCGCGTTTTATGTGTTTTGTAGGTATTTTGGAATGAATCGAGGATCGATTTGAAGGAGGGTCGAGACATGGAGCAAGGCCCGAGCAAAGGAGGAAAGAGAGGAGCAAGCCATGAAGAAGAACAAGAGGAAAGCCAACAAGAAGAAGGTGGAACGAGGTTCGGACCGAGTTACAACCAACCTCGGGCCCGACTTGAAGTTTCAACCTCGGACCGACTTGCACAGTAACTCGGGCCCGAGGTCCTCCGTGTCGGTTCGAGTCGGTCACTGGACTACTTGAGCTCCAAGGCACGAAATTATGAACTTCCACTTTTGCCCCATATCTAATCTATAAAAGGCCCTCTTGTCTTCTAATTTGGGGGCTCTCTCACACAAGGAAGGGGTTCCCACACTTGGCAAGGAACCAACCCTCAAGAGGATACTTGGAGAGCAAGGAGGAAGGAGAGGAGGAGGAGAAGAGAGAGATCCGGCCCAAGGGAAAGGAAGATTTGATAAGTTTGGTTGATAGATTAGCTTTGTTTTGTTTTGATCTTGTGGATTTGGAAAACCTTTGATTGAAGTTTATGGATTGCTTTTGATTTGTGAATGAAACTTTGCTTTGGTTTGAGATTGATGATGTTGATTGCTTTGCTTTTTGATTTGTTTTCTTTCTTTGTTTGCCATATGGAGTAGATCTCCTTGATCTTGGGTTATGGGGGAAAACCCTAGCTAGGTTTGGGCTAGAAACCCCAATTCCATAGCCTTGAGTGTTTGATCTAAGGAACCCACTCTACATAGAGCTACAATTCCTTGCGAAAGTAAGGAATCAAGGCTTGTGATTGGCAAAGTAGCGAAAGTGAACATGTGTCAATCTCCGATCATCACTCATTGCTTGAATTGGGGTGGAAAAGCCTTAATCTACTAGAGAAGGAACCCAAAAGCCCAAGATCTACTTTCAATCTTTGAGTTCGACAAACCCAGCTACCTCGGGCCCGACATAACCTACGTTGGTCCCGACTTCCTCTTGTCGCCAACATCGGGCCCGACGTGACCTCTGTGTCGATCTCGACTGTTCTCTTTGTTTTCCTTTAATTTAAGTTCTCCTTTCTAGCTTTCTAGTGTCTAGGCACATCAATCGAGTAGACTTTCCGAGTGTTCGACACCCACCACGTGCTACAACGGGGTCGGGTTATAAATTGTATCTCTAGACCCTCGCAATCCCGAGCGATCACACGCCACATCGGGACCGATGTCATAAGAAAGTCGGTCCAATGTAGAAAGTGTGTAAAATCCAACAAAAAGCCTAAGAGCAAAGATGAAGTGGAATGTTAAGTGAAATTTTGGGTTGAAAGGAAAAATGTTAAGTCTTTTGGATGAGTGTAAAAGTAATTGTGGAATTTTGGTGAAGTTGGTGAGAGTTTAGGTTGTTCAATCCCCATTGTAAGCACCACAAGACCAAATAATTCCCACCTTGAGAAATACCAAAAGCCCCATTACAACCCGGCCGAATGGAACCTCTTTGAGGACCTCCATTGAGCCAAGTTCGAATACTTTGTGTACTTTGTATTAGGCATCTCTAGGTGGAGGAATTGGTGATATTAGCTTCAATAGCAAAGTCCTTACTTGCATGATTTTTTGAGCTTGAGTGTTCATTGCTAAACCCAAACACATGATGAGTGATACACATTCACATATCCTAAAATGAGGCTTAGTTGCATTGACTCTATTCCTTGGAACACTTAATCATGTGTGATGATGTAATCTTGCTTGAATATCAATTACTTGTGCTTAAATGTGTTTTCATACGAGGCTTTACTTGAAGATTATGTTTCGGTCTTGCTTACATTGTTATTGCTTGAGGACAAGCAAGTTTAAGTATGGGGTATTTTGATGTCTCTTTATTTGGTGGTGTTTTTATATGTGATTTACTTTGTAAATATGTTTCTTTTTCCCCTTTTCTTGTGTTTTTTGTTCCTTTTTAGCTTAGTTCCCGTATTTCTATGAGATTCGGAGACTATGCGCGTTTTATGTGTTTTGTAGGTGTTTTGGCATGGATCAAGGATCATTTTGAAGGAGGATTGGAACATGGAGCAAGGCCCGAGCTTAAGAGGGAAAGAGAGGAGCAAGCCATGAAGAAGAACAAGAGAAAAGCCAACAAGAAGAGGGTGGAACGAGGTCCGGACCGAGTTGCAACCAACGCCGGGCCCGACTTGAGTTTTCAACCTCGGACCGACTTGCACAGTAAGTCGGGCCCGAGGTCCTCCGTGTCGGTCTGAGTCGGTCGATGGGTGCTTGGGCTCCAAGGCACGAAATTGTAAAGTACCACTTTTGCCCCTCATCTATTCTATAAAGGCTCTCTTATCTTCTAATTGGAAGGGGTTCCCACACTTAGCAAGGAACCAACCCTCAAAAACTCTCAAGAGGATACTTGAAGAGCAAGGAGGAAGGAGAGGAGAAGGAGAACAGAGAGAATCGGCCAAGGAGAGGAAGATTTGATAGGTTTGGTTGATAGATTAGCTTTGCTTTGTTTTGATTTTGTGGATTTGGAAACCTTTGATTGGAGTTTGTGGATTGCTTTTGATTTTGAATGAAATTAGGCTTTGGTTTGAGATTTATGATGTTGATTGCCTTGCTTTTTGATTTGTTTGCTTTCTTTGTTTGCCATATGGAGTAGATCTCCTTGATCTTGGGTTATGGGGGAAAACTCTAGCTAGGTTGGGCTAGAAACCCCAATTCCATAGCCTTGAGTGCTTGATCTAGGAACCCACTCTACATAAAGCTACAATTCCTTACGAAAGTAAGGAATCAAGGCTTGTGATTGGCAAAGTAGCGAAAGTGAACATGTGTCAATCTCAAGACCTTGCTTCGGAGGGGATTTGCCCAAGGATCGATGTGTAGAAGTGGTTGGAACGAGGGCGAAAGCACTCGATCCTATTCCGATCATCACTTATTGCTTGAATAGGGGTGGAAAAGCCTTAATCTACTAGAGAAGGAACCCAAAAGCCCAAGATCTACTTTCAATCTTTGAGTTCGACAAGCCCAGCTACCTCGGGCCCGACTTGCTCTACGTCGGTCCCGACTTCCCTCTTGTGGCCAACATAGGGCCCGACGTGAAAGTTGTGTCGGTCCCGACTGTTCTCTTTGTTTTCCTTTGTTTTAAGTTCTCCTTTCAAGCTTTCTAGTGTTTAGGCACGTCAATCGAGTAGATTTCCCGAGCGTTCGACACCCACAACGTGCTACAACGGGGTCGGGTTATAAATTGTATCTCTAGACCCTCGCACACACGAGCGATCAACACTAATGCTGTTGAGCTGGTTGGAGAGCTTACCTCCTAAGTCTATCAGGACTTGGAAAGCTTTGTATGATCAATTTCTTACAAAGTTTTTCCCTCCTGCCAAGACAACGGAGTTGAGAAAATGCATCACCTCCTATCACCAGCTGCCTAATGAGACCTTTGTAGAGACATGGGAAAGGTTTAAGGAGATGCTCAGACAGTGCCCCACTCATGGGCAACCTTTATATGTACTCCAAGAAATCTTTTTCCAAGGGATCAATGCAGAGACGAAGAACCGCATCAACACACACACTGCGTGCGGTTTCATAGAGATGGATCCCTCTGCTGCATGGGAACTGCTGGACAAGCTGTCTAACTATGATGCCATGTATGGTACCCAAAAACCATCCCAACCACAGAAGCGTCTCTACATGCCTAAAAAGGACGAAGTTGATCCTAATGTCAAACATCAGTTTCTACATGATGAAATCAACCGCCTTAAGAAACAGGTAAGTTTTCTGAAAACCTCTCATCCTTGTCAAGAGTGTGGCTCTTCTGCCCATAGTACTTCTGCTTGCACTAACATCGAGCAGGTTAGAGCCGTTGAGACTTACGCTCAGATGAATTACATGAGAGGTCCATACAGGAACCAGTCTAATAACTTGACATGTTGAACAATTACCCGGCATGGGGTAATCAAAATCCGAACCCAAGCTATGCAGCACCCCCACCGGATAAACGGCCCGCACCATATCGACCTCCAGCCTATCAAGAGCTACCATCCTGGGCACAAGGGTTACAGGAGAGCATTTACGGAGTCCATAACAAATTCAATGAAGTCCATAGCAAGATTGATGGAATCCAATCCAACCTTAACAACCAAACAAAAAGATGGGGAGAGTTTGATGTGTGGAAAAAGAGTGTCGACTCACAACTAGGGAACCTTACCGCACATATTCCGAGACCGCAAGGGCAACTCTCGGGTCGTCCCTGTAACACCCCTATTTTTGCAACACTGGTATTACCGCCAGTGACCTCGGACTTTACCGTCCAAAGTCACCCAAGGCTTTATAATGATATTAAAACTTATAGAAATGCGGAAATTGACATAAACGTTACATAAATAAACGGATGCTCACGAATGAGACTTAAAGGTAAGTAAAGATAGAATTGACTAAAAGCGGAATTTTATTTATTAATGAATATTGTCGTTCATTACATTGGGAGTCGTTTTACAATTGATGTAGCAGCGGAAAGTAAAGCCCATTTAGAAAGGGTTGAAAAGACGTAACTAAAAATACAAGTATGTTTTCCCAAGACAACTCATGTGATGATGATTTGCTTGGTTTTAAAAAGGGAAGAGCTGGTGCACTATCTTCGGAATGCCTCGCTCTTATGAGAATTCCTTCCTTCCTTCAACGTCGTCTTGCCTTGACCTTCGATTCTCGCCTAACGCTTCTTGAACGTTCTAGACTTCGTCTTCAACACTTCGGTGTACATTCCTACAGTTTGGCATTTGTCACGAAGGGCGAGAAATACCAGACAAAAATGCGGAAGTAGGGGAATTAGTCTAAGGAGACTAAGCAAGTGAGAATGGAAATTCTCAAGGGTAATATGGTAATTTATAATATTCGAGGGGATATTATTGGGATGTGTTTTGAGGTATAGAATTTTATGTGGGGCTTTTCGGAATGGAGAAGAGTTTATCTCGAGAGGAGATAACTCGTAATCGAGAGAAGAACTACGAGATTGTAGACTTCTTTAAAGTAGAAAGTATGTTGGGAAAGTTATTAATTCATACAAGTTTTAAAAATCTCTCGTGCCCTTGCGGACCGAGAGTCGGATCGATCATTTGAGATCGGTCCGGTTTTGATGTCTTTTAAATGTGCATTGGCACTTATCTTATATCGTGAAAAAAAATGTCGATTATGTTAATGATTTTTAAGGAGTTTGGGGGCTTGCATGGCCCGTACCACTGAAGGGAAACTCAGTTCCGACACTTAGCTTCAGTGCCACTCATCCCTCCCTGCAATCGGAGCGGACATAGATCATGATCTTGAAAGTCATACTTTAAGCTCGGAGGCATATGACTTAGTAAGTTATATAGAGGCGTCGGGTTAGTCCCGCACCCCTTACTAATTCATTCGAATCGATCTCCTAACGAGATCGTAAACAATCAAGGTCACAAACAAGACTAGCATTATAGTCCTATCAAATAATAAATAGTGGAATAACGATAACAGAGGGGTCATTATTTCTAACAATCGATATTCCTAGGTTCGTTTATTATTAGCAAACAAGTTGTTCCCAACATCGAGAAATTTCACAAAACGATTTTATTAAGGCTACAAGGAGAAATTACACTTGTCTTAGTTTAGCTATTGTATACGAACGGATGAACGAGAAATGTCGCCGTTAGTCAGGACGGGAAACTTGACCTATCGACACGAGAGGTACGAACGAACTTTAATAAGAATTTCTTTAATTCTTTTAAAGTTTTAAAAGTCTCTTATATTCCTTTTATAAGAGAAATAATACTAAATTATTAATAATAATTTAGGTGGAGAAGAATAAAACAATAATATTTCCTATTATTATTTTATATTTGTAATATCCTTTTATTCTTTATAAAACTCTTCATTTTAATTTATTTATTATAATCTTTGATGTTCAAGTTATGACATTATTATTAGAATATTTCTTTTAGCTTAACTTATTATTCTAATATTGTAACCAAGTAAGGAATATCTTTATAGAAATCATTAAGGGCCCGTTTGGTATTCGTATCAAATATATCAGATATCAGATATTGGTATCGGTATCAGTATCGGATATGGGTATGAGATTTGATATCTATATTGTTGTTTGGTATGGTGTAGATATCAACGATACCTTATATCTATTGTTTGGTATATATAGTTTGGATATGAGATAATATTAAATTTAAACAGATTATCATTTTAATTAAACCTAATATTTTTGGAATTGCAAATTATATTATTGTAAATTTTTTCTACTTAACTGGAAATTAATTGCAATGGCAAAAATTAATAATTAATTAAACCTAATTATAATCAATGACAAATTATAAGATTGAAGAAGCCTCCATTAATGGATGGCCGGATAGTGGAGGCAAAGTCGTCGGCGACTAGATTTGGGCGTTGAGAGATCTGGGCGAGGCTAGATTTGGGCGAGGCTGGATCTGGGCGAGGTGGCTCTGACTTGCCAGCAACTAGCGACTAGATCTGGGCGAGGCTAGAACTGGAGAGGTGGCGCTGAGGCAAGGTCGACAGTGAGCTTCAAGCGCCGACGAGGGAGGAGGACAATCGAAGAAGAAGCAGGAGGTTTGAAAAAAAAGAGGCGTTAAAAAGAAAAGATATGGGTGATATCCCTCTTTTTTTTGTTATATCAGATGGGATTGAAATGGAAGATTGTGGGATATCAAGATATCAATGATATCCATATATTTACTCTACCAAACATGAGATATGTGTCCATACCCATATCTCATATCTAAGTATCAATACCAAACGGGCCCTAAGATGTACTTTTCATAATTATAAGAAATATTGTTTTTATAAGCCCTTTTTATGATATAAAAAGTCTAGAGTACCCTTGTCATTAAGTATCTTTTATTTCTCTTATTATTATTATTATTTTATTAACCACCTTATCAAATAATATCTTTTTAGTTCTTATAATATAGATAGGAGATCAGATGCGTGCGATTTTTACCGTGTAAAATGCGAGCAAATTACCTCCGTTAGATCGTCTTGTATCTATGGCCAGGATTAAGACACGCGTTTAAATGAATTTCTAAACGGAGGGGTATTTTTGTCACTTTGCTATTCATTCATCTCCCACCTTCTCCTTTCCCGTTTCTTTTGTGTCCTCTTTTCCTCCATTGTTGACATGCTTTTTCGGCCAGATCGTTTCTCGATCTAGTTTCTCTCACTTTCAATTCACACTTTAAACAAGGTATGTTGGGGGTTTCGATTTGGGGATTTTTGGTTATTCTCAATTTTGAAGTTGAGATTCTATTTAGGGTTTTTTCTATTTGGGGGTTTTTGATTTCGCGATTGTATACTTCAAACTGTATAAATTCAACATTATTGCAGTGTTTTCATTGATTTTTCGTGGCCTTCTACTGATTTTTGTGGTGATTTTAATTTGTATGAATTGTCACCCACCCATAAGAGAAAATCTTCTCTATGTGAACCATTTTTCTATCATTGCTAGCTAGTTCTTCTTATTTACCCCTTTTGACAACTTGTTTCTTTGTTCTAGACTTAATAAATTATATGCTTGATTGGATGTTGTTGTAAGGCTTGGGGACATGATAAAAGCATTGAACGTTATGCAAGTTGTTAATTTTTTATTGTTCATAAATTATGAACCGTAATGTCAGAAATTATGAACCTAGCATACCAAATTATGAACTCAGTCCATTTATGAACTAGAATATTTCATGAACCTTATTGATAATTGTTATGAACCTAACCGTATAAAGACATGAACCCACAAAATCTGATTTATGTACTAGATTATGTGACAAAATAAAAGTATTATGCATTAAATTTCATGAACTTTTATTGATAATTGTGGTGAACTTAACCTTATAAAGATATGAACCAACAAAATATCATTTATCAATACATGGCACAACATTACCAATATTGTGAATTAAATTTAATGAATTTTATTGATCATTGTTATGAACCTAACTTATAAGGACATGAACCAATAGGCCAACTTTTATGAATAAAAAGTCATGAATTGTGAGATGAAATATTTAGGAACATGTGTTTATATAAACATGAACCAAATGAATAAAGATCAAGAACCATAAGATGTTAAACAAAAAAAAAACTAGTATCAATGAAAAGACATGAGTTGTAAGATAAACTATCATGAACCAACAAAAGAACTTCCATGAACCAAAAGACATAAATCGTATGAATAGTTAGTCTATATGGGATTTGGACCCACATTTATGTGCACATGCACATTGCTCAACCATTTGAGCTAATAAGTTACCAAATGACATGAACTATAAGATAAACTACTAAGAATTAAAATTCATGAAGCATAAAAATTATTATGAACCTACCTTACAAAAACATGAACCGAAAAAACAAGTACCATGAACCAAAATTCACGAAAGAAAATAATGACTAGCATGAACTAAAAGACATGAACCATAAAATGAACTTTGATGAACCTAAGGTTATTCAAACATGAACCAAAAGAACAATTGTTATAAACAAAAAAGCATGGAACAAAACTTATGAACCATAAGAAGAAATATTATGAACCTTACCTTTAAAAGTCATGAACCGAAAGAACAACCGATACAAACAAAAGATATGACCGTATCAAGAATTAGCCTATGTGGGATTTGAACCCACAACTATGTGCACATGCACATTGCTCTAACATTTGAGCTAATAGGCTATCAAATATAAAATTTCTCAAAGTGTCAAATGCACATTTCTCGTTTATCACTAATATAACAAGATCTATACAAACTTACATTGGAATTTCTCCTTAGAGGACTTAGTAGACAACTTCAATAATGAACTAAAAATCTTCTTTTCACTGGCCAATACATGTGAAAATCAGTGAATATTTCTTCAACTTACCAATAGAAAAAGGCTAAAATTTGGAAATTTGGGGGTAATTGGTTTTAGTAAAAAAAATCATATGGCTGAGTTGTTTCTTTGCAATTTAGAACTTTAACTTAGAAAATTAAACAAACTTGCTATCATAAACCAGGAGAATTTGTAGATTGCAAGCAAATTTTTATTAAACCCCAAACAACAAACCCTAGAAAAATACAATTCATGGATACCTTTCTTTGTATCATACTTCATGGATTTAATGAACCGATATTTTCTACGAATGAAAATGGGAGAAAGAAAATGGGAGAAAGTAGAAAATGGGGGAAGTAGAAAGATTTCTTCTCAGATCTATGGTTGAGTGAGAGTGGGAGTAGGGGGAGAGGGGGGGGGGGGGGAGAAGGAGAAGGCTGAGAAATAAAAGCGTACAAATTTTTTTGTCTTTTAGAGTCTTTTTTGTCAAAGGGTAATTTTATCTATGAAATAAAAAAGTTAGATTATTTACCCGCGTGCCATTATTAATGAACGGGCCCTTTTCTGTGTTATTTTTTTCAAACCCCTAATCTAGTCCGTCCATTTGTTTGATCTAACGGCCCTGATTTGCTCGCACATTGCACTGTAGCAATATATTACACCCGAGCGTCATATTTGTTTGATCTAAAGACATGCCATATTTTATAAATATAAATATAATGTAATATGGTTTTTTTCTAGAACTTTCCTTAAGTAGAAATCTCTACTATTCTTACCATAGTAACTTTCTATGTATGATATATAATAATATAATCTTATTATCTATTTATATAATTTCCCCATATCTTATAATATTGTTTTATAAAATTATGGTCATGCAACTATTTATTATAAAAGCATATCTTTTCTTATTAGTTTAAGTCTTTATATTATGATATCCTTAACATCTAGTATACTCAATAATATTAAATATGTACATAAAAATAATGCTAGTATGTCTATTATTTTTATTTAAGAAATTACATGTCTTGAGATTTATTTTAATATAAAACTAACATGCAAGGTAAAAACTTTATCTAAGTATAATGAGTTTAATAGTTTATTTTTTTTATATGTTCAACTAACAAGATCTTGTAGAAATATTTTCAATGAGTTATTTTTGTCAATCTAGCAATATCATAAAATGCTATTATTTTTATAAGAGAGTAATTAATTTAATTTAGTGAAAATAAGAATAAACTTAGGGATTTTATATTGTGATATCTTTTAAATCTGGTATACTCAAAGATGTATCTCATTATCCATGTATATATAAATATAGAGATGATAATTTCATTTTTTCAATTAAAAAAACTCATGTCATAAAGTATATTTTGTATTAAAATAGTATGCATGATAAATATCTTATCTTAGTATATGGAATTTTATTTATTTGTTTTTATCTTGTATAACTAACAATATCATTAAATCATTATTTATTTTAGGCTAAATCCATTATTAATATAAAACACATTGTCAACTTTAAATGACAATAGATCTCATGAAAACACAATAATCAAATTAAAAAAATAAAATAAAAAGAAATTTAGACCTTATGTTATAATATTGTACGCCTGTGTTACAGAGGATGCACCAGGGCAAGGGAGAAGGGGTCGACAAACCAGCAAGGGGCGGCACACCAGGCCGGTGGTGGTCCAGCGTTCCTCCGGGGGCGGCGCGCGGCTAGGGAGGGCGGCCCAAGGTGGTCCGGTGGTGGCCCGGGGTGAAGAACTAGGGTTTTTGTGGTGATTTGGGGGGGAAATCAGCAATGGAATTAAGGGCTTTTTGCCTGAAATTTTGATTGAAAGAGAGCAATATCACTTAGAGAATGAGAAGGGAAGAATTGTGTGAGTATTGCAATGAGAATCCAGCCCTTTAAATAGGGAAATTTGAAGCTCCCATGGATCCATCAAACCTCAAATTGACCATTGACGGAGGAGGAGGATGAAAGGGATTGAGGGGATTTGTGTTTCTTCATTGATGACATGGGATGATGATAGGTTTTGTGAGTCTTTGAAGCAACAATGGCAATTGGGAGGAAGAGAAGAGCGTTCAATGGATGTACGTCAATTCAATCAGACTTCTTTGCTTGTTGAAGAAGAAGAAGAAGAAGAAGAAGAAGAAGAAGAAGAAGAAGAAGAAGAAGAGAGGGCTTATTATTAAAAGAGTGGTGAATTGGGTAGTCAAGTTACATTAGCATAGCGGTTTGGAGTGTGTGTTTGTGATGAGAGGAGCGAGAGGTCTCGGGTTCGTGTCCCGACTCTTGAGTCCTTTTTATTTGTTTTGCCTTGAATTATTTTTATCCTTATAACACTCCAATATTAATAAAATTTCAAAATTTATATCACTCCATTTTGTTTGATTAACTTTTACACTTTAATAATCCTTTATCATATTTTTATAATTTATTGTGACAGTTATAAAAATAATTACACTCTCTTTTAAGAGAAACTATTTAAATAATTACCCAACTTGCTTAGGAGTGGAAAGACATTACCGGAGTGTGCCATGTCTAAGGAGAAGAGCCCCGAATCGGAAGAGGACGCCACATCCCAGATCGTTAACGAGCCAGAGAGGGTCATTACCGAGCTTGAAAAACTCGGTAGTGATGCTCCCAGGGTCGTTAACGACCCCAATCCAGGTAAGTTCTCTACTCCTAGCTCCTCTCTTAATCCCAAGCTCGTTACCGACCCCACCAGGGTCGGTACCGACCCTTCGAATGCACCAATCAACCCCAATGTCGATCCGGTAGCATTACCTCTCGAGCCCGCTTTGGTTCCGAGATTGGTGAAATCTCTTCCCTTTCCTACTAAGAAATCTAAGGACTCAACTGAAGGCAAGTTTAAGCGTTTCGTTAAGATTCTCCAGGGCTTAAATATTTCTATACCATTGGTTGAGGCCCCAAGCGAAATGTCGGCTTACACAATGTTTTTGAAAGATATTCTTAGCAGGAAACGATCCATTATAGAGCTTCAAGATGAGGTCCGATCTGTTACTATTCTAGAGAAGCTAGGCGAGCTAGGGAGATTTGCTATCACAATTGGCATAGGTGACCACCGATTCAAGGCTCTATGTGATTTGGGAGCCAATGCCAGTTTACTTCCCTTATCAATCTGGTCGAAGGCTAACATGGGACGTCTGGAACCTATGGATATGAGGTTGTACATGGCAGATGGATCAAGTGTGAAGGCTACAGGAGTCGTTGATGATTACCCCATTCAAGTGGGGAAATTCTTCATTCCAAATGATTTCATTGTCCTCGACATGCCTGAAGATCCTCCAGTCCCCATCATTCTAGGCAGGCCATTCCTTGCTATAGCAAGCGCTAGGGTGGATGTTCGGAAAGGACTCCTCACCTTCGATATAGGAGAGGAGTGGGTAGAATTTAGCCTCAACCAAAATGCCAACGATCCAACAACTGCCACACAAATCGAGTTGTCCCAGCCAGAGCTCGACATTACTAAGTCTAACGACTCTCCTCCAACAAATAAAGAGTACAAGAGTGCAACGTGGACTTCTACCGACCCTCCCTGGGCCGCTGCCAAGCCTTTTATGCAACAATATAACGGAGGAGGCTCGCTATGGCACGACACCAAGGAAGGATTTCGTTTTGATGGGTCGATAACGACCTCGACTACTGCAATGCCAACATCATCACCAATAGATCAGTGTCAGTATTCTAACCATGGATTCACTATTACTGGTCATGATCCTTCCTTATATTCTATTCCTACACTGTACCCCACTATCTATGCTATAGAGGAATCGAAACCACCTTGGTTTTCGGATTTCACTAACCCTTGTGTAGGAATACCGGGCATATTGCTAGAAGATAAAGGACCAAATTTGGTGGGACAAGCTAACAATGCCTTCAACACTAAGTATGGGGTCTTTCAAAACCCTGACATAGCCGAAAAGGAACCACCTTGATCTATAAGGTAAGTTCGTCGGGCTAACAACGTAAACAAATAGCGCTTACGGGAGGCTACCCGATTTTTAGTTTTATTTTTCGTTTTCTTTTCTTTTTAGATATTTTTCTTAGCTTTCTTTTGAGTTTTTTTTAGTAGCTTAGATGTTAGCAAGATAGAACTGTTTGAAACTAACATGGCATAGGAAGTTGGGCTCGGATCAACGCTGAAAAACCAGTCACCCAGGCTCGTTAACGACCTATAAGGGTGGTTAACGACCTGTGTCAACTCGAGAATTGGCAGACGCGGGTGAGGTAAGTTTTCTAACCTAATCTATCTTCTATTTTATACTCCCCCCATGCCGCCTCTTCCTCTGCCTCTTGCCCCTTCCTATTAAAACCTCTCAAAAACTCCAAATCCCACACCCAAAATCTCAAGCTAAATCCTCAAATCTTCAATCCAATCCCACAGATTTTTCCAACCCTTCACCGATCGCACCACTGAGCCCTAAACCCCAGCCACGCCCCATGATAACGAGCCCACTCCCTTCTTGAGTTCGTTACCAACGCATCAAACGCCTCGTTACCCTCCCCTAATTCAATCTCTGTTCTTCAAATTTCTTTGAATCTATAGTATGATTTCTAAACCCTAAATCTCTTATTGCAAGATTCATGGTAATTTTAGGGGTTAAATTCATATCTAGATCTAGATTGAGTGATTGGTTTGCATGTCTATGTTCCATGATATTCTTATTGCTTATATTGTTGGTGATCGATCCTGATTTATACTTGGTTATTCTTGCTTGATTTGAATTGAAAGTTTGATAAGAAAAGCAGGAGTAACTTGTTCTTAAATTACTTGTCTTCACCATGAAAATTTTGGCAATTGTTGGCATGTTTAGATAGGGTCTCGAGCAAGTATGGGGTTACATATGCTAGATTATGTGTTTTATGTGGGATGGTGGTTGATTTATGCTCGAATTGTTAGAAATTCATGAGGTTATGTACTCGGAACAAACTAAAAGTTGTTCTCGCCCAGGCTCGTAAACAACCTGTGAGCGTCATTAACGACCTGTGAAATGCTAGTTTTGAAACCAGACCCAGCTACCGCGTTAACGACCCATGCATGTCGAGAGCATGTTCGAGAAAAAGTATGGGGTTTTCTTTTACTTGGATTGTGTGGATCTTATCTTTGGATTTCATGGTCTTTACAAGTACAAATGGCAAGCATTAGCCGAGCTAACACAAGGGCCGGAAAGAAGAAGAGGACTCAAAGGTCCCCGTCCCCTCCCTGCATGGACAATGTTATATTGGCCACTCAAGAGCAAGTCGGGATCTTTGACACTGTGCTAGAAAAAGGCCACTTCACTAGGTGGTTTTCAAGGAAAAGCAGTAAGTCGTTGGGGATTTATGAGGAAGTCAAGCACAGCTTTGCAATCCTTGGCGAACATCGTTGGGGATTTATTGAAGAAAGAAGATATGCCACATTATCTGGCTCTTACATCCGAGTTCTTGGTTACTCTCCAAACAAGCTTCAAGAAGAAGAATTCAGTCGGAAGGATCAAGTTCCGGCTAGGCAATGCCAATCATGAGTGCACAATGGCTCAATTCAACACCCTTCTCGAGCTTTCTCACCACTCCCGGGATTACAAGGCCAAAGACTTCAAGTTCACTAACACTTGGGGTTACATCTCCGGGGAGGTTGAACCCTCCGCAGCGGCACTTCCAGGGGCTAGAATCATCAACCCCATCTTCCGGATTATTCTCCGAGTCTTGGGCGCCACTTTTTGGCCCAAGAGAGAGGTTTGAAGGCCGACGTGGATGGAGGTCGCATGCCTTCGTACTATTCTCTTTGAAGATCTCGCCCCCTTAAACTTGGGGTATGAATGGTTGCAGTACATTGAGAAGCATGGGATCAAGTCAAAGGACACTTTATACGGGAATCTGGCGGAGAAACTCGATGTTGATCTTACACTTTATACGCCATACCATGCTCAAAAGCTCGACAAGTCATATTGGTTGGCCTCCAACATATTTGTGATGACCGAGAGAGGATATGCCACTAAGGTACTTGGCCGACATGTGCTTCTTGCCCGAGACAAAAATTAGTTACTCTATGTGCCGAATTGGTACGAGTCTTGGACGGGCCGTGCATTCCCGTTGAAGAAAAAGCCACAAACTAAGGCATCGTTGAGGCTGTGTGAGACAAGGTTCGCTAGAGAGGGCGAAGAAATGGATGAAGATGATGCAACGGAGGTAGAAATAGAGGCAGCCACAGAAGAGCTCGATAATGAGGATGATGACCTCGGTACCGAAGTTTTGGGCGATGATGACAAAATCATTAACGACCTACTCCGGTTCGTTAACGAATACTTTGAGGCTACTAGCGAGGCACACAACTTCAGTAACGACAAACCGCCACCGCCTACCGTGCCTCAATCTTATAAGATGATGCCCTACAACCCGGTGATTTTCCAAGACCACTTCCAGCCTCAAGATCATTACACGCCACCTCCTCAGCCCACCTACACTAGATCGAGTGTTCCACCTCCATGGGTCGATGATCTATCTTTTCAGATGCAACAGCTCAACCTGCAGCAGACACAACTTACCCAGAGGATGGAGCATTGGGAGGGTGTCTATGCAGCTCATATGGCTTCGGATGATGCGAGGCAACAACAGGCGGATGCTCGTTGGATGACAATGGAGCAAAGGGTGACGATTGATGAGGAGCGTTGGAGGACCATGTATCAGTTCATGGACAACTTTGAGCGTCAATTTCCACCACCACCACGACGATGATTCAGCTTTTAGAAGATGTTCTTTTCCACTTATGTTGATCTTGTAAGTTTCTTTCTTTTTCCTTATTTTTTTTTCTTCTGCTTTGTTTTATTATAGGGGGGACAATGTAATTTTAAGTATGGGTTGGGGAAGGGAAGAAAACTTGCTTGTTTGTGTGTTTTGTTTGTTTTGTCTTGTTTAGTTGTCTTTGTTTTTTGTTAAGAAAAAAATAAAAATCACAAAAAAATTGAAAATTTAAAAAATCCAAAAAGAGTATTTAGAATGGATAAATGCCCTGTCTTTTGGTTCTATGATAGTTGATTGCTAGCATGATCATGTAATTTCCTTTCAAGCATGTTTTTGATGGTATAGACTGATTCTTGATATGAAATTGTTTTATAAAGGAATAGCATTTGATAAAATTGAGCATGTATAACTCTTAGCATGAGTAGTACAATCCAATAAAAATTTCTACCTTGTGAGTTATTTTTGGCCTTATAGGGAAAACATCATGAATCTCTCTTCTTTTCTTGTGTGATTTACTCTCTTTATGTATATTATCTCTTGGAATTGTGATGGTTATCTATTGCTTGAGACCTATATAAGATTTTTAGTTCATTACTTGTGAAAGTCATATGATAGAGAACTTATTTTTATGAGCCTTATTTATCCCTATCCACCCTTACGTGATCCTTCTTTTTGACAAGCAAATTTGAGCCTGAAGCCTTCTATTTTCAGCTCCACAAAAAATTTTCCTAGCCGAGATAAGCTTGACCCTATCCGGGGATTAGGACTTAGTTGGAGAGGTATCTTTTGTAGAGTGAAATGATATGTTTGGTTCAAAAGAAGGGTTTTGGGAAGGGTAGATTGGAAGTCTCTTGTTTTATTTTGTAAGAAGATCTCTTGGTAGAAAAGATGCACATAAATGAGAAAATTGTTGAAGACAAAAAAGAGAATATCGAGTAGGAAGTATAGCTCGGTAACGACCCTAATGGGTCGTTAACGAGGCTAGTCGACGCTGAAAAAAGAAGAAAAAAAGAAAGAGGATGGATAAGAAAAAGAGAAAAAAAGAAGATGTGCATTTATGTTTGATGTCTCTTTATTTGGTGGTGTTTTTATATATGATTTCCTTTGTAAATATGTTTCTTTTTCCCCTTTTCTTGTGTGTTTTGTTCCTTTTTAGCTTAGTTCCCATATTTCTATGAGATTCGGAGACTACGCGCGTTTTATGTGTTTTGTAGGTGTTTTGGCATGGATCAAGGATCGTTTTGAAGGAGAGTCGAGACATGGAGCAAGGCCCGAGCTTAAGAGGGAAAGAGAGGAGCGAGCCATGAAGAAGAACAAGAGGAAAGCCAACAAGAAGAAGGTGGAATGAGGTCCGGACCGAGCTGCAACCAACGTCGGGCCCGACTTGAGTTTTCAACCTCGGACCGACATGCACAGTAAGTCGGGCCCGAGGTCCTCCGTGTCGGTCCGAGTCGGTCACTGGACTACTTGGGCTCCAAGGCACAAAATTGTAAACTTCCACTTTTGCCCCTCATCTAATCTATAAAAGGCCCTCTTGTCTTCTAATTAGGGGGTTCCCACACTTGGCAAGGAACTAACCCTCAAGAGGATACTTGGAGAGCAAGGAGGAAGGAGAGGAGAAGGAGAAGAGAGAGAATCGGCCCAAGGAGAGGGAGATTGATAGGTTTGGTTGATAGACTAGCTTTGCTTTGTTTTGATCTTGTGGATTTGGAAAACCTTGGATTAGGAATTTGTGGATTGCTTATGATTTTGAATGAAACTTTGCTTTGATTTGAGATTGATGATGTTGATTGCTTTGCTTTTTGATTTGTTTGCTTTCTTTGTTTGCCATATGGAGTAGATCTCCTTGATCTTGGGTTATGGGGGAAAACTCTAGCTAGGTTTTGGCTAGAAACCCCAATTCCATAGCCTTGAGTGCTTGATCTAGGAACCCACTCTACATAGAGCTACAATTCCTTGCGAAAGTAAGGAATCAAGGCTTGTGATTGGCAAAGTAGCGAAAGTGAACATGTGTCAATCTCAAGACCTTGCTTCGAAGGGGATTTCCCCAATGATCGATGTGTAGAAGTGCTTGGAACGAGGGCAAAAGCACTCGATCCTAGTCCGATCATCACTTATTGCTTGAATTGGGGTGGAAAAGCCTTAATCTACTAGAGAAGGAACCCAAAAGCCCAAGATCTACTTTCAATCTTTGAAGTTCGACGAACCTAGCCACCTTGGGCTTGACTTGCCCTACGTCGGTCCCGACTTCCTCTTGTCGCCAACATCGGGCCCGACGTGACACTTGTGTCGGTCCCAACTATTCTCTTTCTTTTCCTTTGTTTTATGTTCTCCTTTCTAGCTTTCTAGTGTCTAGGCACCTCAATCGCGTAGATTTCCCGAGTGTTCGACACCCACCATGTGCTACAACGGGGTCGGGTTATAAATTGTATCTCTAGACCCTCGCATTCCCGAGCGATCAAAAGATTGGCGCCGTTGCCGGGGAAGTCAAAGTGCATTGAGTGCCAATTTGGTGAGTTTCTTGTGTTTTGGTAGTGATTTGGGTGAGGGAATAGCCCAAACCCTTTGTTTGTTTTTGATTTGTTTTGGTTTGTGTCTTTGTTTCGTAGGTGTATGCTAGCTCGTTCCTCCCGAGGAACACTTGAGCTTGAGTTTGTGAGCGATCCGGAAAGTATTCTCAAAGAAGCCCGAAGAAGGAAAAGGATGGAGAATCAAGCTCTCCATGTTGATGAGGAGTTGGCTCAACTTAGGGCCGAAATGGCTAGATTGCAACTTGAGAAGGACAATCAAGAGGCGGTGGCAAGAAGAGAAAGGGAGCAACGATGAGAGCCGAGGCTCAACTCAACGCTCTACCCCGGAATGCACGCCAATACATGCATCCAGAGTTGAGGGTACCCGAACCGGCTATTGTGCTTCCCGAGGTTGTCAAGAATTTTGAGATCAAGACGCAATTCATCTCCCTCATCAAGCGTGATCAATTCGAGGGCCGTCCACATGAGTGTCCCATAGAGCACGTCAAACGCTTTGTGGACATGTATGAGACGATCTCTACCGACGAGGAGACGTTGGAGTATGTGCTTCTAAAGGCGTTCAAATGGTCACTTGGAGGCAAGGCCACACATTGGCTCGAGAGCCAAGCCCCTAGGTCAATCACAACTTGGAAGACACTCTATGATGCTTTCTTGATGAATTTCTTCCCGCCCTCAAAGACAACCGAGCTAAGAAGGAAAATTGCAAGCTTTCAACAAGGTCTGAATAAGCCTCTCTTCGAAGCATGGGACCGTTTTAAGGAGATGTTGCGCCAATGTCCTACTCATGGCCAACAACCATATGTGCTCCAAGACATCTTTTTCCAAGGCATCAATCCGGAAACGAAGGACAAGCTCAATCTCCACACCGATTGTGGGTTCATAGACTTGACACCGGATCAAGCTTGGGAGCTACTTGACAAGCTATCCGATTATGAGGCCATGTATGGGGTGAGTCAAGCTAGCAAGGAGGTGAAAGTTCAAGGTGAAGGTGCAAGGAAGTTATTTGATCCAAGGAGAGAAGACATTGACAAGGATGTGAAGCTCCAATTCCTTGAAGGTGAAGTGAGCAAGCTTAAGAGGCAAGTCCACTACTACAAGCAAAATGCTAGAGCTTGTGAGGAGTGTGGATCCTTTGCACATGCTACACAAGTTTGTCCGAATGAGAGCCAAGTGCGCTTGGCCGAGCGAATTGAGGAGGCAAACTATGTTCGAGGAAATTTCGGTGGAAGAGGCAACTTCAACAATGGTGGTAATGGCCGGTGGAACAACGGTCAAGCTCAAGGCTACAACAACAACTTCAACCAAAACGAGCCAAGGGCGCCGCAACCACCACCATATAGGCCACCGGGATTCAATGAGCTACAATCATTTGCTCAAGAGATGAGGGATGGGTTCAAGGAGATGAGGACCCAATTCAATGAGTTTGGTGCATGGAGGAGGCAAGTCGACAATCAATTTGCCCAAATTTCAACTCAAGCCCCGAGAGAGAATGGGAGACCTCCGGGCTGACCCAAGGAGAACCCCTGAGCTCAAAACAATCAAAATGAAGTCCGGGCAATTGGATTGAGAAGTGGCCGAAACCTACCCGAGCCACACATGCCTAAGAAGAATGAAGAGAGACGGACCGACGTACCCAGCAAGTCGGGCCCGAGGCACCCTGAAGTCGATCCAGCAGGAAGATGGACTCCTCTGCCCCGGACCGAGGTACACGACATCGGGCCCGACATGGTGCCTAAGTCGGTCCAACCAGGAAATGTTGCAAGTGAAGTGGGAAAGTCCAAGGAGGTTGATCCAAGCAAGATTCAAGGTGCAACAATTCTTCCATATCCCTCGAAGAAGTCGAAAGATGTTGTTGAAAACAAGTTCAAGAGGTTTCTCAAGCTTTTGCAAGGTTTGAACATCTCTATCCCGTTCACCGATGCATTGAGCGAGATGCCATCCTATGCCAAGTTTTTAAAGGAAATTTTGAGCAAGAAGAGGTCCATGGTTGAAATGCAAGATGAGGTGAAGACCTTGGAGTTACCGCAAAAGCTAGGAGATCCCGGTCGGTTTGCTATCACTATTGGTGTGGGGTCTCAAAACTTCCAAGCCTTATGTGACCTTGGGGCAAGTGTTGAGTGATGCCCACTAGCATTTGGAGAAGGGCAAATTTAGGTGAAATGGAGCCGACCGATATGTCCCTAACTATGGCCGACGGTTCCATCATCAAGGCAAGGGAATATTGGATGACGTGCCGGTGCGAGTTGGAAAGTACTTTGTCCCCGATGATTTCGTGATCTTGGACATGCACGAGGACCCCTTGGTCCCAATAATCTTAGGAAGACCATTCTTAGCTACGGCGGGGGCAAGGTTTGATGTCAAAAAGGGCAAGGTTTCCTTTGAGATTGGTGAAGAAAAGGTCGATTTTCACTTCAACAAGGCTTTGAATGAGCCGGACGCCTTGGCCATCCTCAAACTTGAAGAGAGTGCCAAGAGAAAAAGTGAATAAGTGGAAGTTGCTAGTGTGGTCATTGTGTTGAGAAGTGATGAAGGATTCAATAAACAAATACAAGCAAGGGAGTTGTTGGAGCAAGTTGAGGAACAAGATGAGTCAAGGATCAATGCTAGCCCAAGGAGAAATGAAGAGTATCCTTACTTATATCCTTTTGATGTTGGTGATGACCACAATTCATCCCAAACTTTTGATTCCTACATTTGTTTAAGTGATTTGAAAAATGACTTAGGAGACTCCTACATTTGCCTTAGTGACTTGAAAGATGAATTGGTAGAATCTCCTAGGAATTCTTTGGATAACTTTGGTGTAGGAAAAGAGGAACATGATGGAGCAAGTAAGGAGGAGAAATCTCATTCGTTGGAGGAGTATGATGAGAGAGGCCCGAGATCGGAGAGCCATGCCTATATAGACCATCCTTGGTGGTTTTATGGGTATGAGGGCAATGGGAATGGGCACAACAATGGCGAGCAATTCACCGTGTTTCACCCGCCATGAGGTTGAGGTTAGGAAGTCAAGCTAGTGACTCTAAACGAGCGCTTCTCGGGAGGCAACCCGAGCTAGTAGCTTTCTTTTTCGTAATTTTAGATTGATTTTTCTTAGTATAGCCTAGCTTTTCTCTAACCAATCTCTATCTAGTGTTTTGTGGATTTTTGGTGTTGTGTATTCTTCAAGGTTGTGTAGGATTTGAGGTGAAATATATAAATGGAAATATGGGAAAGAAGTTGCAAGAGGATGGAGTAAAAGTGGTGACCCGAATACTCCCACATCGAGCCCAGGTAAGTCGGGCCCGACATAGGGACGTCGGTCCATGAAGTCGGTCTGACCCGATTTGACTAGGTGGAATGCCAATTTTGCCCTTGACCTAATTTGTCCCTTTCCCCCATTAAATACCATCCCCCACCTACCCACCATCTTCATACTAACCACCATTCCCAAAATACAATTCATCTCCCTCACACTCTCAAAATCGGCCCTCCCTCTCTCACCATACTCGATCCACACATCCTCCTTTCTTCATCTCGATCCAACCACGAAAAGGCCTCCCTAACCCGATTCCAAGTAGAAATTTCGAGTTCAATCTCGTTCTTCATCCCCAATCTCGATCTAGATTGAGAAAGTTTGAGTTCTAAGTTGATTATTTGTTTAAAAGTTCAATACTCTTCAAATCAGGTATGTGTTACTCGATCTTTACCTATTTCCTTGGAGATTTTGTGCTTTCATTGCATAGATTGAGTAATTCCATGTTTGATTGAAAGTTTGAGCTTGAGCATCAATGGTGGATTTGCACGATTTGTGAAATTGAGCTTTAAAGTTGTTTATGCATGCTTACATCCATTTAGAACTTCGATTAGGGATGTTTGATGGTTGAATTTGAAATTTAAGTGCATGATAGAGTGATTTGGGTTGATTTGAGGTTAGGGTCGAAGCATGAACTAGGTCGAGATCGATGTTCCCAGGTAAGTCGGGCCCGAGTTGTGGAAGTCTGTCCAACAAGTCGGACCGAGGTTGCGTAAGTCGGGCCCGACATAGGTTGGAAGTCGATCCATGTTGTTTTTGCTCTCTTCTTGTGATATCATGTGGATTCATGTGTTTCATTGTTGGCTATAGCCTAATCATGATGTAGTATGAGCATTTGCTTAGCCATTGTTAGAAGATATCCATGATGATTCATGTTGGATTGTGATGCATGTGTGTTTAGAGACTAAGTATGGGGTTCCCTTGTGTTGAAGTGTTGTTGTGTGTTGATGAGTGCTTTTGTGGAGTTGTATGGAGTTTATCTTGGACCCTTTTATTTGGTTGGATGTGTGTAGGTACCATGGAGACTAGAGCTTCATCATCTCATGCGGAAAGGCCGAGGAAGAAGTCCAAGAAGTCAAGGAAAGAGCCAAAGTTGGATGATTTCTACTTGGAGGATGATGAGCAAGTTGAGAGTTATGCAAGGTATATGGCGCTTGAGCATCACACAAGGTGGCTTGATTGGGAAGCCGTGAGGAAGATGGACATGGATCAAGCTCTTCCAAGGTGCTACTCCCACATCGGTCTCAATGGAATGCTAAGGTGGGACAACACCCACTATCCCGCCCTCACCTCGGAATTCATGGCCACATTTGAATGCACTTATGATAACGTGGAGGATGAGGAAGGGGCGATCACTTTCCAATTGGGCAATGAGGACCATAATCTCTCTCTTAGGGACTTGGCTACCTACTTCGGGTTTCCATGTCCAAGAGAAGAGACCGGCGTCGATAACGAGAAGGTGAACCAAGTGTGGCGGCATGTGGCCGGGAAGAGCGAGATGAGAAAGGGTGCCTCCACAACCCAGATTGCTAGCCCTCTTTTTCGGGTCATGGTGGGAGTTTTGGGATGTGCAATCTATGCTCGTCATGAGTTGAGCAAGCCGATTAAGGAAGAGATTATGTTGCTACATGAGATGCTCTTCAACACCGAGAAGCCCATGAACCTTGCATGGGAGTGGGTCAAGATGGTGCGAGACTTCCAAAGCTCCTCTTGGATCTACTTCGGCGGGATGATGGCAAGGCTAGCCATGCGTCTAGGAGTTGATCTTAACAAGTATTCTCCGGCTCCGAATGGTGTTGAGTACATGAACATGAAGTATTTGAAGAAGGCCAACATCATCAAGGAGAAGCTCTACATGATTTCTTTGGCCCCTCACTCAAACTATGATGGTGTGTCGATCCGGTTGGCGGCCAACCTCTATGATCTTCCTCGGTATCACAATTGGTACCAAGTGTGGGCCGGCAAGCCACACTCATTTGGTGACCCCGAAGGTGCAAGAGAGGGGCGGCGACAACAACCTCAACACATTCGGTTGACCTCCCCTCCATCTTCACCGGATTTCGACCAAGACTACTTTGTGTTTGCACCTCGTGGGGAAGACATGGATGTCGATCAAGAGCAAAATGAAGAAGATGAGCGCTTCCAAGGATTGATGGCCAACCTCCGAGCCACGCACCAAGCTCCAACACTGGCGGACCGAGGTACACACCATGTCGGGCCCGACTTCCCTCAAAGTCGATCCGGTGCTTTCTATGGTGATGAGGTCCCGAGGCACTATGAGCGTGGAGAAGGGAGCGGTGCAAGGCGAGAACAAGCTCAAGGTGGTGGTTATGAAGGCTACGCCCAATGGTATGGTCCGGGAATGGTGTTTCCCGAGCGACAACAAACGGTGGACATGTCCTTCTTGGCCAAGCAAATGGCCCATCTCCAACTTCAACAAGAGAATGTTCTTCAAGAGGTCCATCAAGTGAATCTTCAACAACAACACATGTACCAACAACAACAACTACTACTTCAACAACAAAGTGCTTTCCAAGCTAGCCAAGAAGAGATGAACCGCGCCCTTGGCTACACTAGGCGAGAGGTGGAGGAGCTTAGAGAGGTGGAAGACCAAAGGTGGCGGGTCCAAGATAGCTTCAACACATGGATGAGTGGGAACTTCCCTTCCCGTGAGGACCAATGGACAGGCCCGAATCCTCAACACCAACCACCACCACAAGACTTCTACCAAGAGCAAGTGTACGAGAGGGAGCGGCAAGCGAGGCTCCAAAGAGGACGTAGGCGTGACAACCCCTTCGAGTGATCCTAGACATGCCTTTGAAGAATAAAGAAATTGTGAGCTCTTCATACTCTTCTCTCTTGCTTTTAAGTTTTGGTTTCCTTGTTTGATGGGGACATCAAAATTTTAAGTATGGGGTGGGGGTAAGTGTGCTCATGATTTCACTTGCTTGTGTGTGTTTGTTATTTTGAGGATATTTGGTTTTCGGTTTCTAGTTTGTGTTTGGGATGTTTGTTTCTTGGTTTGTGGTTTGATGAAAGACATGGATGATTGATTTGGTTTTGAATGGATGAGTCTTTTGTTTTTGGTTTTAGAGAAATTTTTGCAAAAATCCATAAAAATTTGAAAAATTGAGTTGAAAACAACAAAAAGATTTTGTGTTTTGTAGTTTTTGGACTAGAAATTCCCATCTTAGATTGCCAAATGAAGGCTAATGATGATGTGAGCATGTAAATTCCTTTGCATATTTTCGGATGGTTTAGCCTCTAAAAAGATGTTGCTTTTGATGTGATCATGATATCTTGCTTGTTTTATTGAACATGTGAGTTCTAGGATGAGTTCTTATGCAACTAAGTATGAGTGACCCTTGTGAGATTGATTTTTGGCCATTTTAGGGATGCTTGTTCTTATTTGCGTATCCCTCATGTTTCTTGTGTGATTAGCTCATTCATGCTTAGTAAAACTTGCTATTGCGGTGTTTATCTATTTTCCAAGACCGTCATGAGATTTGTCCTAGCATTGTCACATTGATTTTGAACTTTATTCTTCTAGTCACATAAATGTTCCATACCCTACCATGAAGTTAATCCTTTGTTTGTAGCCCCGTTCTAGCCTAAGCCTTTGTTTGAAACTCCTCAAAAATATTATTCCTAGCCTCATATGACTTGACCCTTATGGGATTGGACTTTAGAAGAGAGGTTTGGATTGTATTTGAAGAGTTGAGATTCTCTTGGGTTTAAAGGGCAAAGAATGCTGTTATGAATCATGTGGGTAGTGCATCTTTGTTGTGCAAAATGAAAACAAAGAAACAAAGAAAGAAAGAAAATGTTGGAAATGTAAAGTGGAACGAAGGCAAAGAGCTTAAGTGAAGAAAAAGGGTCCGACCGAGTTACAAACCACATCGGGCCCGATGTCATAAGAAAGTCGGTCCAATGAAGAAAGTGTGGAAAATCCAACAAAAAGCCTAAGAGCAAAGATGAAGTGGAATGTTAAGTGAAATTTTGGGTTGAAAGAAAGAAAAATGTTAAGTCTTTTGGATGAGTGTGAAATTGATTGTGGAATTTTGGTGAAGTTGGTGAGAGTTTAGGTTGTTCAATCCCCATTGTAAGCACCACAAGACCAAATAATTCCCACCTTGAGAAATACCAAAAGCCCCATTACAACCCGGCCGAATGGAACCTCTTTGAGGACCTCCATTGAGCCAAGTTCGAAATTATTTGTGTACTTTGTATTAGGCATCTCTAGGTGGAGGAATTGGCGATATTAGCTTCAATAGTAAAGTCCTTACTTGCATGATTTTTGAGCTTGAGTGTTCATTGCTAAACCCAAACACATGATGAGTGATACACATTCACATATCCCTAAAGTGAGGCTTAGTTGCATTGACTCTATTCCTTGGAACACTTGATCATGTGTGATGATGTAATCTTGTTTGAATATCAATCACTTGTGCTAAAATGTGTTTTCATACGAGGCTTTACTTGAAGATTATGTTTCGGTCTTGCTTACATTGTTATTGCTTGAGGACAAGCAAGTTTAAGTATGGGGTATTTTGATGTCTCTTTATTTGGTGGTGTTTTTATATATGATTTCCTTTGTAAATATGTTTCTTTGTCCCCTTTTGTTGTGTGTTTTGTTCCTTTTTAGCTTAGTTCCCGTATTTCTATGAGATTCGGAGACTACGCGCGTTTTATGTGTTTTGTAGGTGTTTTGGCATGGATCAAGGATCGTTTTGAAGGAGAGTTGAGACATGGAGCAAGGCCCGAGCTTAAGAGGGAAAGAGAGGAGCGAGCCATGAAGAAGAACAAGAGGAAAGCCAACAAGAAGAAGGTGGAACGAGGTCCGGACCGAGCTGCAACCAACGCCGGGCCCGACTTGAGTTTTCAACCTCGGACCGACATGCACAGTAAGTCGGGCCCGAGGTCCTCCGTGTCGGTCCGAGTCGGTCACTGGACTACTTGGGCTCCAAGGCACGAAATTGTAATCTTCCACTTTTGCCCCTCATCTAATCTATAAAAGGCCCTCTTGTCTTCTAATTAGGGGGTTCCCACACTTGGCAAGGAACCAACCCTCAAGAGTATACATGGAGAGCAAGGAGGAAGGAGAGGAGAAGGAGAAGAGAGAGAATCGGCCCAAGGAGAGGGAGATTGATAGGTTTGGTTGATAGACTAGCTTTGCTTTGTTTTGATCTTGTGGATTTGGAAAACCTTGGATTAGGAATTTGTGGATTGCTTTTGATTTTGAATGAAACTTTGCTTTGATTTGAGATTGATGATGTTGATTGCTTTGCTTTTTGATTTGTTTGCTTTCTTTGTTTGCCATATGGAGTAGATCTCCTTGATCTTGGATTATGGGGGAAAACTCTAGCTAGGTTTGGGCTGGAAACCCCAATTCCATAGCCTTGAGTGCTTGATCTAGGAACCCACTCTACATAGAGCTACAATTCCTTGCGAAAGTAAGGAATCAAGGCTTGTGATTGGCAAAGTAGCGAAAGTGAACATGTGTCAATCTCAAGACCTTGCTTCGAAGGGGATTTCCCCAATGATCGATGTGTAGAAGTGGTTGGAACGAGGGCGAAAGCACTCGATCCTAGTCCGATCATTACTTATTGCTTGAATTGGGGTGGAAAAGCCTTAATCTACTAGAGAAGGAACCCAAAAGCCCAAGATCTACTTTCAATCTTTGAAGTTCGACGAACCCAGCCATGCCCGACTTGCCCTACGTCGGTCCCGACTTCCTCTTGTCGCCAACATCGGGCCCGACGTGACACTTGTGTCGGTCCCGACTATTCTCTTTGATTTCCTTTGTTTTAAGTTCTCCTTTCTAGCTTTCTAGTGTCTAGGCACCTCAATCGAGTAGATTTCCCGAGTGTTCGACACCCACCATGTGCTACAACGGGGTCGGGTTATAAATTGTATTTCTAGACCCTCGCATTCCCGAGCGATCAATGTTTAAAGTTAAAATAAGAGATTCTTTTATGATTATATAAGGATTCCTTGGATAAAAGGTGAGTGAAAAGAATGTGCATAATATTTGAGAGAGTTTGGTATGTTCTTATGAGAGTTTTTGATATGTGTGTGAGTTTTTAGGAGTCTTTGATTCCCGGATATTATTAGCACCACATAGCCAAAATATTTTCACGACTATTTGTTATCACCAAGCCCCGTTACAACCCGGCCGAATGGAAGCTTCTATGAAGTTTTTCATTGAGCCTAAGTTCTCTTGATGATTTTTGCTTGTTTTGACAAATCTTAGGTGGAGAGTTGGATGATATAAGTTCCAATTTCTATGAGTTTTTGCATATAAGATTGAGTTGAGAGATTGAATTTATAAGCCCTAAATACTTGAGAGTTGAGTGAAACATATATCCTTGGTGAGGTTGGATTGTATTAGCTTATGTTTATTAGTGTTTATATATGTGTGATGACATTAATAGTCATTTGCTATTTTCTGCTATGTTTTGATGTTGCTTTTGAGATGATGGCTATTGCTTAATAAGTATGTTTGTTTGGTTTTGGTTATTGTATAGTGATTCCTTGAGGACAAGCAAGCTTAAGTATGAGGTATTTTGATGTTCGTGTTTTTGGTCTAGTTTTAGGTGTCTTTCTTAGGTTGTTTGGTTTAGTTTTGTTAGGTTTAGAGTTAGTTTTGTGTGTTTTTGTGTAAGTTTGCATATTTTGTGAAAAGTATGGAAGCTACTCCATTTTGTGTCTTTTTGTAGGTTTAAGAGTGGAAAGGAGCACTTTTCGAGCGAAATTGAAGCCAAGTGGTGGAAGGTGGAATGCAGGGAAGATGAGAAAGAAGATTTCATGGGAAGATCAAGTTAGAGTCTAAAGATAAAGCCAAGAAAGAGTTCGTAAAAGCCAAAACAGAGGATCGGTAACGACTTGTGAGGGTCGTTAACGAGCTGTAAAGATAGAGTTTTTTGTAAGGAGTTCAGCAGAGTCTACCGACCCTGTGCAGGTCGTTAACGAGGGACCTGTGTCGGTAGAGACGGGGTTGAAACCCGACATAGTTATGCATGTTTGAATGAGGTGTTGAGTTTTTGTTTGCCTTCTATCTTTTGAATTGCTTGTTGAATTATGCTTAGATGAGAGTCGAAGTATTTTGAGTTGTTATCTTGATCAAAAGAGAAAGTTAGGAACTTGAATGTTGATATTGTTCGATAACGAAAGTTTCGAGCTTTAGATTCAAAACAAGTAATAAAGTGAATTGATTTATGAAAGTTCATTGATTTGCTTGTTTAGTCAGCGAAAGTTGATGAATTTATCTTCAAAGGCATGATCTTTATCTTCACATGAGTTTATATGCATAGCTATGTCGTGGTAACCCTTGTCCTAGAGATTTTTACCCATTGAATTTGCTTAGTTTTGCTTTCGTTCTCTTTCGTTACCGAGTCAACTTGGATCGGTACCGAACCTGCTTGTGCATCGTTAGTTTCTCTGTTTTCGGTAGAAATCTAGGATCGTTAACGACCCTGACAAGGTCGTTAACGAGGTTGGTCGTAGCTGTTTTTGCTTGTTTGGCTTTGTTTTATTATTTTTATAAGTTGGTAAACAAACAACCTTGCATCCCGTGGACGATCCTGACTCTGCTATACTCAGCGGGGTCTTGACTTATAAATTTATTTGTTGTCAAGAAACCCTATCAACAAACTTCCAACTCAACTCCTCCCAAACTTGATTACTACAATCAAGTTTTGACCAAACTCCAAATAACAAACTTGCCATAGTCACTTTATGATATCCTCAGTGCACTTGTTTGACTCCAATCCTGCAACCAAAGAATCATATTCGATTCAAGCAACCAACTTTGCTATTTGTATTATTTAAATGCACTAAAAACATCCCAATTCAATTTCATCTACAATTGAAACATAATTTCATGAACCCAATTGGCTATTAAAAGCGGGTGCCTATCTTTGAACCTCAAAATTTTGCAAAGGCATAGTTCAAGAAAAAGAAATCATTGTCTTAAACCCTCATATCTTTGGACTTATATCAAACACCTTATGTGCATCTCAAACCACATGATCAAAGAAAAGCGACAAGTAAATTATGGGACATTAGACAATAAGAAAACAACACCAAAACATCAAATAATTGAGAGTTCGTACCAATTACAACTCATATTTATGGCAATTTTGATTATAAGAGGTGAAATCAACCCAAAATTAAGAAAACAAATATAAAATTCGAAAATAAAAAAACACATACCTAATTTGAATCCATGGAGAAGTAAAAAAGACAGAGAGAATTAATTGATTAGGAGATATAAAGATAAGAAACTAATGGAATTTCTAAAACTCCATCAAAATCCCTGAATAAGCTTATTCATGTTCTGAAATTGGCATAAGAGATGGAGAAGGAGATAGAAGGGGAAAGAAAAAATTGCCCCTTGTCCTTAAAAATTAAAACGAGAGATCCTTTACTCAAAAGCATCCAATAGTATAGATCCAATGAAGGATATGAATTTGTAGTTTGTATTTTAAGAAGCATTTTTACCTAATTCATATTCTATATATTCATCTAGTGACTAGTGTGTCATCTCATGCCAAAACGTTAACTACGAAATATTGGCATTCCTTGTTACCAAAAATACAACTTCATCAACTAAACAACAATGGAAAATGACCTTAGGAATACAAAACATTTGCATGCTTGATAAGTACCTAGGATGTCTCATTATTGATGAGAGAAAAAAAAGAAACCTTTTCTACCATAATAAATAGAACAAATAATCAACTGGCCAAATGGAAGGCCAATACCCTCTCTCAAGAAGGTAGACACATTCTAATATAGTCCAACCTCTTGACGCAATCAAACTAAGTAATGAAATGCTTCTTCTAACTAAAAAGAATCCACAAGGAAATAGAAAAAATCAATAAAAACTTCTTCTACAACAAGGAAAGCAACTATAAACCCTTAGTAAGATGGCAGGACATCTTCTTACCCATGAGCATGGGCGGACTTGGAATCAATAAAACTGAGGACATGAATCCCACCCTTCAAATGAAATTCCTCTAGAAGATCATGGCAGAACCAAACAACATATTAGTTAATTTTTTTATATAGAAAAGTACCTAAAAATAACATATGATCTAGTATAAAAGGAAACATGATAACTCGTGACAATGGGCTAAACATACTAGACTAATTGACCTATTAAAAATGCCTCAAATGGAAGATCAAAGATGGAAAAAATATCAAATTTTGGGTCAATAATTGGCTTCCCAATACAAATCTTCAAATGAAAATAGTAACAAACAAAGAGACCAACAAAGAGGAGCTTGTTGCTAACTATCTACTCATCAATAGTACATGGAGCGTTAGCAAAATCAAATAGAATTTCGATACTACAACTATTGAGAAAATTATAAAATGCCTGATTCTACTAGATAGAATTTACTAGGCACCAAGAAAAAATGTTGGCTCTCTACCCACTTTGCTACAACAATAAATAACCTTAAGACTTGTTTGAAAACAAACCTCTTGTGGATTTTGGAAACTAAACATCCAACCTAAACTCATATTCTTTGAAGATAGCTAAAAATACACTACCAACTAAAGACAAACTATTTAAGAGACATGTGCTTGTAACGCTATAGTGCACTACCTACGATCACCTGCATGAAGAACCGAACGACTTTTCAAGTGCCCTAACCCAAGGAATGCGTTTGAAATGACAAATCAAATAAACCTTCATCAACAAAAAAATTTCCATGATCAAAACTACTTGGTGGAGTTTATGATGGATTGATGTGATACCCATGTCAACAAAAGATTTTTCTTTTCAAGGTTCAAATGAGCAAAGAACTTTAAAGTTAAGCATACAAGGGTGAGAGGACTACCGGGATGAGTGACCTCTTGGGAAGTCCTTGTATTGGCATGGATTGGCACTTCTAAGGGTTCGAGCCTTAGAAATTTTATCAGAGCAGACTTTGGGTTACAATTTGTCTTTGCCCAAAGGGTGACCAATCGACCCAAAGGACAATCCTAGGAGCTTGATGAGGACTTCAAGTGTTTAAGTGGGGAGATGGTAACACTCTGATGGTTTATAAGGGATTGAGGTTCTACCAATGTCAATAAGAGTTGTTCCTTTTCAAGGTTTGAGTGAGGACAATGAACTCTGAAGTTAAGCGTGCATGGACAAGATCACTACCAAGATCTATGACCTCTTGGGAAGTCCTTGTGTTGGCATGTCATGACATTTCTAATTCCTCGTGCCTTATAAATAGTATGAGAACTGACTTTGGGTTACGAGTTGGCTTGGTCTGAAGGGCGGTCTCTTGACCCAAAAGGTGGTCCTTGGGCTTTGACAAGTGCCGCCCCCAACAATTATACAAAATTGATTGCCTCGCGCACTTTGCTTCCATTTAATTTGCCAAGCCCGATCTTGTGAAGTCTTAAATATCCTCTCTTATACTTGCAGAGCTTCTAACTTTGATGTGAAAGACTTCACCTTTATTGATCTTAGTCACTTCCTTGTTGCCTTGATTGTAAACTAGGATTTCTTCTTAAACAAGTAATGATCTTTGTTTAAATCTGGACTTGAACTCTCAAGTGAACTAATGAAGAGAACAATATGAATTTTCAATGTATTGGATGTGTGAATTGGTTGGTAAAAAGATAAGATAGGTTGAAATCCTTGAAGAAGAAAACACAATAGCTCTATTATAAAGATAAAAATCAACTTAAAATTACAAAGTATGAAAATAAGAGTTAAAAAAGCCATAAGGGCCGAAAATATCAAGCTTATTCTATCCTAAAATAAAACTTCTATCTATGCTAGAATAATAATATATAAAGGCAACTTATAACTTGGCCGGGCTCCAAGTAAGGCCATGTCATCATCCAAATTAGCCCCACGAATCTTGCATGATCCAATTGGTAAGATGACATGTCCTTAACTTAAAAGCCCACAAGCCCACATATCATGGCCTATATATGTATAACATCTATAAATAGCAAATAGCAAACATGGAAATACTATAAATAGTAAGTTTCTAAGATACGCATGCAAACAACTCCTGCATGTGAGTTTGTCCATGTCAAGCTTGAACATGGTGAATAGAAGTGACCCATCTAGGCTCCTTAGGCTCATCCACAATAGTCGGGATACGAGCTAGAAGTGCCTTCGCAGCTTTCCTCAACTTCTTGGCTCAGTCTGTCCAAAGGAATGGGAGCCAAGTCCTTGTTGAGTCATAGGTGCATGAGTTGCATCATTCTCCTACACTTGACCATGAATCGTCCTTGATTCATCGTTGGAGTCATCATCGTGCAAAAATAATGTCAAATCAGCTACATTGAATGTCGGATGCATACCTTACTCGTCGCGGAGATCCAAACGCTACACATTAGGTGCAATTCGCTTGACGACTCTAAATGAGCCATCTCTAAGGGGATCCAACTTGGACTTGAGTGTGTTTAGAAACCTCTCCTTCATCAAATGCTGCCACACAAGATCACCTTCTTCAAATTGGACCTGTTTACGCCCCTTGTTCGCTTGTTGCTTATATTTGGCGGTCTTGTGCTCTAGATGCATTCAGTTCCTTTCTTGTAACTTCCTCCCAAACTCAACCTTCTTGTGAGCCTCAAACGACTTCTTTTTCTTCATGGACGAGGTGTGAGATCCACCAGGGTCTTTGGATTAAGGCCATACACGATCTTGAATAGTGTCTACTTGGTGGCCGAATGGATTGACCTATTGTAAGTAAACTCAACAAATGGCAAGGAATCCTCCCATCTTTTGAGGTTAGTCTTAAGCATTGTGTGTAATAAAACACCCGATGTAAGATTAGTAACCTTAGTTTAACCATCGGTTTGTGGATGATAAGTAGTAAAAAAGAGTAATCTAGTTCCAAGTTTAGACTACAAAGACTTCTATAACAACTCAAAAATTTAGCATCCCTATCCATCACAATAGAACAAGAAATACCATGAAATCTCACAACTTCTATAAAGAACAAATCAACAATATGAGATACATCATTAGATTTATGACAAGTAATAAAATGAGCCATTTTTGAAAACCTGTCTACTACTACAAAGATAGAATCATGCCCTCTGCTAGTCCTAAGCATGCCTAAAATAAACCATTGGGGTGGTAGAACTTTGTCCTCTGCTAGTCCTAAGCAAGCCTTCCCAAGGGCTATTAGGAATATGAAAGGGTTGGTACAAATGATGTGAGTTAAGCTTAGGTTCACCTTTAGTACAAGAAACACAACCTTTTAAGAATCTCATCACAAAGTTTGACATTTTAGACTAATAAAAGCGTTCCTTAAGGCCAACTACGGTCTTTTTTAACCTACCACGTTCCCTAGTTTCATGAACATCATGCAATAACAACCTACGATATAAAGAAGATGGTATGAACAATTTTCCAGCCTTATACAAAAATCAATAATCAACAAAATATGTGTCATGCTCACCATGTGCAATGCAATACTCATAGATTTTAGCAAAGAAAGGGTCGGAAAAATACATACACGTATCATGGAAAAACCTAAGAGTTTAGCATCCAAATGAGACAAGATAATATACTTGCGTGATAGAGCATCGACTACCACGTTATCACTTCCCTTTTTGTGCTTCACTACATAACGAGAAGTCTTCATAAACTCCAACCGTCTAGCAGGCCTTCGACTTAGCCTTGATTAACCCTTTAAGTATTCAATGCCTCATTATTAATGTGAATCACGAATTCTTTGGGCCACAAGTAATAAGTCCAAGTCTTCAACATCTGAATTAAAGTGTAGAGCACCTTATCATATGTGGGGTTGTTGAGTTCGATACCACTTAGATTCTTGCTAAAGTATGCTATGGTATTCCTATCTAGCTTGGATGATCACACCTCCTATGCCAAAATTAGAGGCATCACACTCGACCTCAAATATCATGGTGAAATTTGGCAATTGGAGAAGTGGTGTTAGTCACTTTCATTCTAATTTGTTTTAGAAGCAATTTTCCATTCATCATCCTCTTTCATTTTAATTTGGTGATAGCCACTCCTAAGATTTATCTTGGTAAACAAAAAATAACCATGTAAATCATCCTCTTTCTACCGACCTTGTGCGGAGGTCGTTAACGATGGCTCCGTGTCGGTAGGATTTTTACTGATTTTAGGGTTGTTATATATTATATCTTTTATCTTGTTATCTTTAGTAGAGTAAGTTTTTGTCTTTTTAATAGATGGGTTTAAGATAGATTAGTTTCTCTATAAATACACTTGTTTGGAAGGAAGGAGGGAAGGAGTTTTAGAGAAGAATCGGATTTGTTTTAGGAGAGTCGAGTGGAGAAGAATTACGAGACTGGTTCGTTCGAGAGAAGAGTTAGGGTCGTTAATCAGATTCTGCTCTGGTTTTGTTTTGTTTTCTTGAATTCTTTTGAAGATTGTAAGACGATATTTCTCTTATTAATTTCAAGTAAGTTTGTTTTGTTTTTAATGTTTTCTATTATTGAAGTTATTTTTTTTGTTACTATGAGTAGTGAGTAGTTTTTTTATCTAGGGTCGGGGTTGAAACCCGACATAGTTATGCATATTTGATGAATGAGTTGATGTTTTGAATGTCTTTTAATCTATTTTAGATTGCTTGTTGTGCATATGCTTAGACGATATTCGAAGAAATTTGAGTTTGCAATTTGATCGAAAGAGAAAGTTGTTAACTTGAAGGTTGATATTGTTCGATTACGAAAGTTTCGAGCTTTGGATCCAAAACAAGTGATTGAGTGAATTAATTTATGAGAATTGATTGATTTGCTTGCTAATCAGCGAAAGTTGATGAATTTTTCTTTTAAAGGCATGATCTTTATCTTCTTATGAGTATTATATGCATGGCTATGTTGTGGTAACCTTTTTCCTAAGTATTTTATCTTATTGTGTTTTTATTTGTCTTTCATAATATTCGTTATCGAGTTCGTTGCCTCGGTACCGAACTTGTGTTTAGTTCGTTAGTGTGTGTTCGTAGAATTTTCCAGGTTCGTTAACGACCCTGGCAATGTCGTTAACGAGGTTGGTCATAGGTGTCTTTGTTTGTTTTGTTTTGTTTTGTTTTTAGTAGCTGATAGACAAACAACCGTGCTTCCCGTGGAACGATCCTGACTTTGCTATATTCAGCGGGCTCTTGACTATACATTTATTTGTTGTCAAGTTAAATATCCCTCTCAACAAATTGGCGCCGTTTCCAGGGAAGCAACAATGTTTGTTTGTTTATCTATGGGTCTAGGAATAGCCCGACCCCGTTTTGTTTTTAATTTTGTTTTCTTTGTCTGTTTTCTCAGCATATGCCAGTTGGACGTCGTACGCTCGAATTTGACAACACCGGCTACTATTCAGAACCTGAACGTTCCCTGCACCGTAGATGCAGAGAAAACCGAGCCATGGTTACACGTGAAGAGATGGCTCGTCAAATGGTTGAACTCTAGAGGCAGATGGAGGCGTTATAAGCTGACCGAGACGCCGCTACTGCCGAGGCTGAACGTTAACGAGTGAATAGCGCTCGTTTACAAGAAGAGCTGAATGCCTATCCGAGGAATGCCAAGCAATATATGCATCCAGAACTAAGGGTGCCCGAGTTTGCAATTGTGCTTCCGGAGATAGAGAAGACTTTTGAGATTAAGTCTCAATTTATATCCTTGATTAAAAGGGATCAGTTTGAAGGGAAACCTATTGAGTGCCCTATGGAACATATTAGAAATTTTCTTAATTTATGTGACACTATAGCGGCTGAAGGTGTCTCACTTGAATATGTTCTATTAGAAGCATTTAGGTGGTCTCTTACTGGAAAGGCTCTGAGCTGGTTGGAGAGCTTACCTCCTAAGTCTATCAAGACTTGGAAGGCTTTGTATGATCAATTTCTTACAAAGTTTTTCCCTCCTGCCAAGACAACGGAGTTGAGAAAACGTATCACCTCCTATCACCAGCTGCCTAATGAGACCTTTGTAGAGACATGGGAAAGATTTACAGAGAAGCTTAGACAATGCCCTATTCATGGCCAACCTTTATATGTGCTCCGAGAAATCGTTTTCCAGGGTATTAATGCAGAGACGAAGAACCGCATCAACAAGCATACATAGCGCGGTTTTATAGAGATGGATCCAACAGCTGCATGGGAATTACTGGACAAGCTTTCTAACTACGATGCCATGTATGGTACCCATCAATCGTCCCAAACCCAGAGACGTCTCTATGTGCCTAACAAAGACGATGTTGATCCTGATGTTAAAAATCAATTTCTGCAAGACGAGGTCAACTATTTGAAGAAACAGGTAAGTTTCCTGAAATCCTCTCAATCTTGTCACGAATGTGACTCTTTTGCCCATAGTACTTCTGCTTGCACTAACATCGAGCAGGTAAGAGCCGCTGAGACATATGCTGAAGTGAATTATATGAGAGGCCCATACAGGAACCAACCTAGTAATTTTGACATGTCAAACAATTATCCAACGTGGGGCAACCAAAACCAGAATTCAATGTATGCAGCGCCTCCACCAGATAGACGACCTGCACCGTATCGACCTCCAGGCTATCAAGAGTCACCATCATGAGTACAAGGATTACACGAAGGCATTAACTGAGTCAATAACAAAGTTAACAAAGTTCAAGCCAACCTAAATAGCCAACTAAAAATATGGGGAGAGTTCGATGTATTGAAGAAGAATGTTGACTCCTAGCTAGGGAACCTCGCTACACAGATTCCAAGGCCACAAGGGCAACTCATGGGCCGTCCTGAGGAGAACCCTAGAGGACAAATAGTAGCAGTGCACCTTAGGAGCGGAAAGACACTATCGGAGCGTGTTCGAGATAAGGAGAAGAGCCCCACAACTGATGAGGAAGCCACGGCTCAGCTCGGTAACGAGCCAAAGATAGTCGTTATTGAACCTGCATACGTTGATAACGAAGCTCCCAGGGTTGTTAACGACCCCAGCGCAGGTAAGTTTCCTATTTCGAGCTCCTCTCTCAATCCCAGGCTCGTTTATGACCCTACCAGGGTCGATAACGATCCTCCGAATGCACCAAACGACCCTAATGTCGACTTGGTAGCATCAACACTCGAGCCCGATTTGGTTCCGAGAATGGTGAAATCTCTTCCTTTTCCTACTAAGAAATCTAAGGACTCTATTGAAAGTAAGTTCAAGCGTTTCTATCCCATTCGCTGAGGCCCTAAGCGAAATGTCGGCTTACACAAAATTCTTGAAAGATATTCTTAGCAGGAAACGATCCATTACAGAGCTCCAAGACGAGGTCCGATCCATCACTCTACCAGAGAAATTAGGCGACCCAGGGAGATTTGCCATAACAATTGGCATAGGCGACCACAGATTCAAAGCTCTATGTGATTTGGGAGCCAGTGCTAGTTTACTCCCACTATCAATCTGGTCAAAGGCCAACATGGGACCATTAGAGCCTGTAGACATGAATCTCTACATGGCGAACGGATCAAGCATAAAAGCTACAGGAGTCGTGGACGATTATCCCATTCAACTTGGGAAATTTTTTATTCCAAATGATTTTATCGTCCTCGACATGTCTGAAGATCCTTAAGTCCCCATTATCTTAGGCAGGCCATTCCTAGCTACAGTAGGTGTCAGGATAGACGTGCGAAAAGGACTCCTCACTTTTAATATTGGAGAGGAACGCGTAGAATTCAGCCTTGACCAGAACGCAAATGACCCAAGTGCGGCCTCACAGATCGAGTTGACCCAGCCAGAACTCGACATAGCTGTTTCTAACGATTCTCCTCCAGCCAACAAAGAGGACGAGAATGACACACCAATCCCTTTCGAACCCCTTGGTCCAAAATCGAGCCTCTCATGCAACAAAATGATAGAAGACTTGCCAACTCAGGTACGTTAATGACCCCGATAACCTCGGTGTCAACATCGTTTACAATAAATCAAGGTGAGTACTCTAACCATGAATTCACTACTACTGGTTATGATTCTTCTCCGTATTCTGTTCCTAAACCGTACCCCACCATTTATGCGATAGAGGAGTCCAAATCCACTTGGTTTTCGGATTTCGCTAACCCTTTTGTAGGAATAACGGGCATATTGCAAGAAGATAAAGGACCAAATTTAGTGACAAGAGCGAATAATGCCTACAAAGCTAAGTATGGGGTCCCTCAACACCCTGACATAGTTGCAAGAGAACCACCTTGAGCCAAGGTAAGTACGTTGGGCTGACGACGTTAAAAATAGCGCTTACGAGAGGCAACCCGGTTTTAGTTTAGTTTAGATTTTCCTTTCTTTTTAGATCTTTTTTCCCTAGCTTTCTTTTGAGTTTTTTAGTAGTTTAGAAGTTAGCAAGATAGAATTGTTTTTAGGCTAACCTGAAAGAGGAGTTAGGCTCGGAAAATCACTCGAAAGAGGTCACGCAGGCTCGTTAACGACCCCCACCAAGGTCGTTAACGACCCAGTTTGGCAACCCAAATTCAGGAGATGGGCAGGTAAGTTTTTTTTACCCTAATCTATCTTCTATCTTCTACTTGTGCTGCCTCCTACCTCTATCCCTCTCCTATAAAACTCTCTCCAAACTCCCACCCTCAAATCTCTCAATCTAAAGCTTAAACTCTCAATCAATCCTACCGGTTTTCCCTCACCACCGATTGGAATTCGCACCAACGCCTACCCCGGAATCAACCACGTTAACGAGACCCCCACTCCCAAACTCTTTATCGGCGAGGCACTAAAGCTCGTTAAACCACTCCCGATTTCAATCTTGTTCTTCAATTTCTCAATTCAACGATATGATTTCTAAACCCTAACTCTCTATTTGCAAGATTCATGATGTTTGGGGTAAAAATTTCATATCTTGATTTTCATTGAAGTGGTTGAATTGCATTTCTATTTTGCTCAATAATCTTAATGCTTCTTCCATTGGTGTTTGATCGTGATTTATGATTGGTTTGTTCTTGCTCAATTTTGCATAGAAAATTTTGATTAGAAAAAGCATGAACTACCTTGTTCTTAAATTGAGTTGATCTTCACCATGTGTTTTTGGGCAAATTTGACTTGTTCGGGTGGGGTAATGGAGCAAGTATGGGGTGCATGTGTATGATTGTGTGTTTTATGTGGGATTGTGTTTGATCCATGCTTGATTAATTGGAAAATTGGGGAGTTTAGAACTTGGAAAGAATCGCGAGTGCTCTCGCCCAGGCTCGTTAACGACCTGTTCAGGTTCGTTAACGACCCTGCTATTCATCTAGTTTTAAAAACAAGTCCAGGCTCGTGAACGACCCAAATTTTAACGAAGCAATTCGAGAGCGTTTCCAAGGCCAAGTATGGGGTCTCTTTTCACTTGATTTGAGTAGATCTTATCTTGGACAATTCGTATTTTTGTAGGTCCATATGGCAAGTACTAGCAGAGCTGCAACAAGAGCTGGAAAGAAGAAGAGGACTCAACGGTCCCCGCCCCCTCCTGGCATGGACAACGTGATTTTGCACACTCAAGCACTAGCCGATCGCTTCAATGCCATCTTGGATAAGGACCACTACACTAGGTTGTTCTCGAGGTCGAATGCTAAATCAATGGGAATATATGATGATGTCAAGGAAGCTTTTGCCATTCTCGGAGTACCGCAATTATTGAAGAAGCAGAAGACGCCACACTTCCCAGCTCTTACTTCCGAGTTTTTGGCAACTCTTGAGACTAGCTTCCCATCCAAGACCTCGGCAGGACGGATTAGATTTCGGCTTGGCAATGTTAGTCATGAGTTCACTATGGAAGAGTTAAATGGCATCCTTGAGCTCCCTAATCCTTCTCGGGACTATAAGATCAAGGACTACAAGGTGACTAGAACGTGGAGCTATATTTCCGGGGAAGTTGAACCTTCCACTACAGCACTTCCCGAGGCAAACATCATCAACCCCATCCTCTGGATTATACTCCGAGTCTTGGGCGCCACTTTTTTGCCCAAGAGAAAGTTGAGTAGGCCAACAAGGAAGGGCCCAAGAGAAAGTTGAATAGGCCAACAAGGAAGGAAGTTGCACTCCTTCGAACCATACTCTTTGAGGATCCCGCCCCATTGAATTTGGGGTACATGTGGTTACAATACATCGAGAAGCATTGGATCAAGTTGAAGAAGGTGTGGTGCGGGAATTTGGTTAGTCTCTTGGCGGAAAATCTTGGCGTCGACCTCTCCCTCTACACACCGAACCACGCTCAACTACTTGACAAGAACTATTGGTTCGCTTCCAGCATTTTTGTGCAGACCGAGAGAGGGCACGCTACCAAGTTCCATGGCCAAGATGTCCTCCTTCCCCGAGCCAAGATGGAGCTGCTTTACGTGCCAAATTGGTACGAGTCATGGGCGGGGAATGCGTTCCTGTTGGATCACAAACCGCAAGATGAGCCAACTTTGAGGTCGTGTGTTTCCCGGTTTGTTCGGGAAGAAGATGTCATGGATGAAGATGATTATGAGACGGAGGCAGGATTAGAGGCGGGCACGGAAGAGCTCGATATCGGGGATGACGACCTCAATATCGAGGTTTTGGGCAACACTTACAGCTTCGTTAACGAGCCACCCAAGGTCGTTAACGACTACTTCGAGGCTACTATTGAGGCACACAGCTTCGGAAATGACCCCCTGCCGCCACCTGTCGAGCCACACTCTTATGGTCTTATGCCCTACAATCCAGTAATTTTTCAAGACCACTTCCAGCCTCACAACCACTACTAACCACCTCCTCAGCCCGCTTACAATGGATTGAATATTCCACCTCCTTGGGCCGAAGATCTCTCGTTTCAGATGCAACAACTTAACCTACAATAGATTCATCTCCACCAGAGGATGGATCAGTGGGAGAGTGTTTACTTTGCTCGCATGGCTCTAGATGATGCGAGGCATCAGCTGCGGGAGATGGATGATGCAGAGCGCTGGAGGACAATGTATGACTTTATGGGGAACTTCGAGCAATGATTCCCACTACAAAGACACTGATCCATCTTTTAAGAGTTGTTTCTATTCTGCTTCAAAAATCTTGTAAGTTTTTCTTTCTTTTTCTTTTTCTTTTCTATTCTTTTCTTCTGCTTATTTTTATTATAGTGGGGACACTGTAATTTTAAGTATGGGGTGGGAAAGGGTAGAAAATTTGTGTGTCTTGTCTATTTTATTTGTTGTTTTGCTTTTAAAAAAATGAAAAAAATCACAATTTTTTTTTGAAGAATTAAAGAAATCCAAAAAGAGTTTTAGAATGGATAGATACCCCTTTCTTTTGGTTGTATGATAGTAGTTACTAGCATGATCATATAATTCCTTGCAAACATGTCTTTGATAGTATAGTCTGATTCTTGATATGTAGTTGTTTTATAGAGAAATAGCATTTGATGAAACTGAGCATGTATACTTTTTAGTATGAGTGATGCAATCCAACAAAACTTTAACCTAGTGACTTATTTTTGGCCTTATAGGGAGAAAATACAAAACCCCTCTTCTTTTCTAGTGTGATTTTACTCTCTTGATGTATATTATCTCTTAGAATTGTGATGGTTATCTATTTCTTGAAACCTATATAAGATTTATAGTTCATTACTTGTAAAAGTCATATGATAGAGAACTTATTTTCATAAGCCCTATTAATCCTTATCAACCCTTACATTATCCTTCTCTTGACAACCAATTTGAGCTTTTAAGCCTTTTTCTTAGCTCCACAAAATTTTCCCTAGCCGATATAAGCTTGACCCTATCCGGGGATTAGGACTTAGTTTGGAGAGGATTGTTTTGTTGAGTGAAATGTTATGTTGGTTCAAATTCAAGGGTTTTTGGGAAGTGTAGGTTGGAAGTCTCTTGTGTTAATTTGTAACAAGATCTCTTGGTAAAAAAGAGATGCACAAAAGAAAGTTGTTGTTGAAAAAGTAGGAGAGAACGAGTACACGATGAAGCTCGTTAACGACCTAGTTGGTTCGTTAACGAGGTTGTTCGAATAGAAAAAGAAGAAAAAGAGCTTAAAGAAATATATGAAAAAAGGAAGAGAAGAGAATTAAGATGTGCATTTATGTTTAAAAGATAAACCAGAGATTCCTTTAAGCTTTATGAGACTTTCTAGGATATTGAGTGAGTGAAGAAAAAAGTGCATAATAAATAGAGAGTTTGGTTTATATTATGAGTGTTTTGGATGTGTAAGTTTTTAGGAGTCTTTGATTCCCGGATATTATTAGCACCACATAGCCCAAAATATTTCCACACCATATTGTCTTTACCAAGCCCCCATTACAACCCGGTATGGATGCTTCTATGAAGTTTTTCATTGAGCCTAAGTTCTCTTGATGATTTTTATTTGTTTTAACATATCTTAGGTGGAGTGTTTGGTGATATAAGTTCCAATTTCTATGAGTTTTTGCATATAAGATGAGTTGAGAGATTGAATTTATAATCCTAAACACTTGAGAGTTGAGTGAAACACATATGTCCCTTGGGAGGTTGGATTGTATTTGCTTATGTCTATTAAGTGTATATATATGTGTGATGACGTTAATAGTCATTTGCTATTTTCTGCTATGTTTTTGATGTTGCTTTTAAGCTGATGGCTATTTGCTTGATGAGGATGATTGTTTGGTTTTGGTTATTGTCTAGTGATTGCTTGAGGACAAGCAAGTCTAAGTATGGGGTATTTTGATGTTCATGTTTTTAATCTAGTTTTTAGTATGTTTCTTAGTTTGATTAGTTTAGTTTTGGTAGTTTTTAGAGTTAGTTTTGTGTGTTTTTGGATAAGTTTGCATATTTTGTGAAAAGTATGGATGCTACTCCGTTTTGTGTCTTTTTGTAGGTTTTGAGCAAAAAAGAGCGCTTTTTGGGATGAACTGGAGTGTTGTGGTGGAGGATGGAAGATTTGAAGTTAAAGAGGAGGATTGCATAGGAAGATCAAGTGAAATCCAAGTTAAAGTCAAGAGAAAAGTCGAAGAAACGCCGAATCCCAAGCTCGTTAACGAACCTGTGAAGGTCGTGAACGAGGCTTAGAGATAGATTTTTCGAGTGGAGTTTGTGATTTCTACCGACCCCGTGCGGAGGTTGTTAATGATGGCTCCGTGTCGATAGGGTTTTAACTGATTTTAGGGTTGTTATATATTATATCTTTTATCTTGTTATCTTTAGTAGAGTAAGTTTTTATCTTTTTAATAGATGGGTTTAAGATAGATTAGTTTCTCTATAAATAAACTTGTTTGGAAGGAAGGAGGGAAGGAGTTTTAGAAAAGAATCGGATTTGTTTTAGGAGAGTCGAGTGGAGAAGAATTACGAGACTGGTTCGTTCGAGAGAAGAGCTAGGGTCGTTAATCAGATTCTGCTCTGGTTTTGTTTTGTTTTCTTGAATTCTTTTGAAGATTGTAAGACGATATTTCTCTTATTAATTTCAAGTAAGTTTGTTTTGTTTTTAATGTTTTCTATTATTGAAGTTATTTTTTTTGTTACTATGAGTAGTGAGTAGTTTTCTTATCTAGGGTCGGGGTTGAAACCCGACATAGTTATGCATATTTGATGAATGAGTTGATGTTTTGAATGTCTGTTATCTATTTTAGATTGCTTGTTGTGCGTATGCTTAGACGATAGTCGAAGTAATTTGAGTTTGCAATTTGATCGAAAGAGAAAGTTGTTAACTTGAAGGTCGATATTGTTCGATTACGAAAGTTTCGAGCTTTGGATCCAAAACAAGTGATTTCGTGAATTAATTTATGAGTATTGATTGATTTGCTTGCTAATCAGCGAAAGTTGATGAATTTATCCTTTAAAGGCATGATCTTTATCTTCTTATGAGTATTATATGCATGGCTATGTTGTGGTAACCCTTGTCCTAGGTCTTTTATCTTATTAAGTTTTTATTTATCTTTCGTAATATTCGTTATCGAGTTCGTTGCCTCGGTACCAAACCTGTGTTTAATTCATTAGTGTGTGTTCGTAGAATTTTCCAGGTTCGTTAACAACCCTGACAAAGTCGTTAACGAGGTTGGTCGCAGGTGTCTTTGTTTGTTTTCTTTTGTTTTTAGTAGTTGATAGACAAACAACCGTGCTTCCCGTGGAACGATCCTGACTTCGCTATACTCAGCGGGGTCTTGACTATAAATTTATTTGTTGTCAAGTTAAATATCCCTCTCAACAACGATACTTGATTGTTATTTGGTTGATGGCACGACAATCCACACACATACGCCAAGATCCATCCTTCTAAGAAACTAGAATGACCGGGATGACATAAGGGTTCAAGCTCTCTCTCACATAGCCCTTGTCCATCAAATTTTGAACTTGGCGTTGTAACTCCTTGGTCTCCTCTAGACTTGCTCTATAAGCGACTCGGTTGGGTAGAGAAGATCTAAGAACCAAGTCAATTTGGTTCTTGATCCCTCAGATAGGTGGAAGATCGGGTGGCAACTCATCAAGGAACAAGTCCATGTAATCCTGCAACAAAGAGGAGATAAGAGAAGGAAGTGTAGTCATATCTACATAAATAAACAAAACATCCTTCCTAAAGAGAAGAAGACATAGAGAACCTTCCTTAAATGCTTGAGAAACATATCTCGGGTGGGCAAGTAGCACTCGTCTTTCAATTGATCCTCAATTGTGGGTTTGGAACCATTCTTGTTTGATTCTTTAGTTTGTCAAACAATCAATTTATTAACATTAGATTCTTCCTTCAAACACCATTGGTTCTGGCACATTCTCGGGGGTTTGTTAAGCGCGACATTTGGCATCATAGTATTGGAAAACTTAGTAGCAATTGTGATTGGAAGGGGTAGATGGGATATCACAATCGTAACCAGCTTTCGGTGCATGGTCATGCTCGTGAGGGAGCTTGTCACTATCATGACCAGCTTGTGATGCTTGGCCACGACCTTACGGGGTTTATCACGATCATGACGGAGGTCGTGACTGCTCCTCGACACCTGGTCATGATCATGACCGACGATCATGACCGGTGTTGATCATGGCCTGGGATTCTTCATTCTCGGATTTGAAGTCCCGAAGTGCCTTTGCTTGGTTCTGAAGTACGTAGTCTTGTAACACGTCTTGTGGAGATATGGGTAAGAGATTAACTCTCCTCCAGTTATGGTTAAATCTAGAGATTTAAATAACCATCATGAATACACATTTATCAAACATCCAAGGTCTCCCTAAAAGTAGATGAGTGCAATCCTCATGAATAACACGTTTATCAAACATCCAAGGTCTCCCTAGAAGTAGATGAGGGCGATCCATTTTGGTGACATCACAAGTAACATTATCATTATAAGGAGCAATAGAAAGGTGGACAAGGCATTGACGATTTCTCAAATTTTCTTCTTTAGCCTCATTAATCCCATTTAATTCGTATGAAGTAGATCTTTTAGTAATAGTGTAAGGCCCCAAGCCTTTAGAAGCGCTATACCATGTCAACCCGATGACTTCCTAGGAGGTCACCCATCCTGGTACTACTCTCGACCCCGCACGCTTAACTTTTGAGTTCTTTGTACTCACTCGAACTCAGAAAAGGAAGAGCTCTTGTTGACATGGGGAACACCTCAATTCCTTAAAAATTATCGGGGTGTTACAATCTCCCCCACTTAAGCACTTGACGTCCTCGTCAAGGCCCAAGGACCGTCCTTTGGGTCGAGTAACCCTCCACCAGGCCAAGCCAACTCGTAACCCAGAGTCGGCTCTAATACCATTTGTAAGGCCCCAAGCCTTTAGAAGCGCTATCCCATGTCAACCCGATGACTTCCCAAGAGTTCACCCATCTTGGTACTACTCTCGCCCCTGCACGCTTAACTTCTGAGTTCTTTGTCTTCACTCGAACTCAGAAAAGGAAGAGATCTTGTTGACATTGGGAGCACCTCAATTCCCTATAAATTATCGGGGTGTTACAAATAGGTAATTGCAAGTGTTCAACAACTTTCTTATTAATCAAATTGCAACAACTATCACCATCAATAATAGCACATCAACTCTGACCTTTCATGATGCAATAGGTGTGGAAGATGTTCTCTCGTTGTTCAGCAGGTGGAGATTCATGAAGATGAAGATCGAGTGCACATTGTCACCAAAGCAAGGGGTTGTAATGATGTATCTAGGGCGACATACTCAACATCTTCATCATTATACTCAAACTCCTCCTCCACTTGAGTTGAGCCTACGTCTTTGGGGTTCTCCTCTCCATTTGACATAGGGCCTTGATTGGTAAAGAGCACTTGCTTTGAATTTGGGCAAACTTTGGAGACATGCCCTCATCCTTGGCATTTGAAGCATCAAACATCACATGCTCTTTCTTTAGAGGTGGGGACGATGTGGGTTGTGTAGCGGCCTAAGAAGGGGCCTTGGTGGTGTTGGAAACACACCATGGATGACAAGAAGGAGAAGGATTAGTAGAAACCGAATTTGAATGGTAAGAATCGTAGATTTTGGTTACGGGGTTTCAAGCCTTCTTCGTCTTCCTCTGGAGTTCATTGTGAAGCAATTGATCCTTATGGACAAGGGTGTTGATATCCTTTATGCTTTGAATCTCAAGGTCACCCCGAATTAGAATATTGATGCCAACCTATCGGGTCCTTAGGGATTGTTGTGATTGGTGAATATTGGCCTTGTAGGTCAAGTCATCAAGGTCATTAAAGTATTATGTTGGGGACCGAGAACCTTGCATACAAGAAGCCTCATATTCTCAATATGCTCTTTGGGAACATGCTTCTTCTTTAAAAAGAAACGTAGATGGGGCCACATCTCAATTGGGGAAATGCCTTGGCGTGCACAATCAACTTTATTGTGAAACCATTAACTTCTAGCTTGTCCGGTGAAATGGAGAGTAACAACTTCTAACTTCATGTGTTCTTCATACCCCAAATGATCAAGGGTGCAATCCATGGTTTGCTCTCATTTAAGGCACTTTTCCGAGTTGTTTTCGCCAATGAAGGTCTCTAATTTGATTTTAATGTCCCTTCGGTTAGCCGAACTGGCTTGGTATACATTCCATCGAACACGCCTATGATTGGAAACTCTTTCTCGAAATCCTCTCTTTCATTGCACCAATCATCAATATGAGGTTGGTATTCTTCCTCATATTGTTTTTCCACCTTAAACTCGTCCATAGGGTCCTCAATAGGCACTCCATCCCTTGTTTTAGGAGATGGGGGTTTATAAGGCTTCCTATTTTAATCATAAGGACAAACAACTATGGGAGGAACCGACATCACTCGTGACCTAGGATCTATAAAACTAGTAATCGGGTTAGAAGAAAGCTCAATATAGACTAGAATTTGACCCTTACCTTTGTTGCAAATTGTCACCTTATTTGGATCCACCATTTGAGGTGGAGGGCCAATAATGTTCAATCTCTTGTGTGAGACTATGGACGCTTGATATGCAGTAGAAAGGGCAGCCATTGCCGATGACAGGCTTAGAGTCATCGTGCATAGTCAAAGATAAATCCCTATTAATCAAATACATCTAGTAAGTCGGGGTCGAACCCTAGATAATCTTGTATTTCAAAGTAAATATCTTTATCAACTAAAGAAGTAAACATGAGGGATTTTGATTGGGTTTCTAATTCTAAGAAAGCAAAGCAAGTAAACAATATGGTTTTAATCAAGTGGAAATACAATTTCATTCACAAGTATCCACTTTTAACATCAAGTTTTTTTTTTATCATTGATCATTAACAAGTATTTCCTTTCCTAAGATTACTCCTATCCTGATCTGATGTAATTAACAAGCCAACGGTCATGGACATACTTAATATCAAACAAACATGAAACGATCATGAATTAACTTCACATTAGCAATAAGAACAAGGATAAATAGGATACATACAAATAATTCACAACCCGTTAAATATTAGCATGTAATCAATTATATTTCTTAATTGTTGTAGTCCAACAAGTCCTAGAACAATAAGTTTGCTACAAAAATTAGGCTTTTCAATGAGAAAACCTAGATCATAGCAACAGAGTGTAGTTAATATCAACAAGTTGAACATTCAATTAGAAATCAACAACATTTAATATAAATCAAGAACGAGAGAGATTGAAATAACCCAAAGAATAATACTTGGTGTTTGGCTCCCCAAAATTGGTCCCAAACCAGACGATCGAATTGGCAAAGCCCACGATCTCCCACATTAAACGTGTAAACGGTAGATCGTGGCCAACGACTTAATCTCCGAGTAACGGCCATGGCATTTAGGGAGTAGCGATATTTGAGGGATCCGATCAGCCAGTAAAGAGGCAACGGTAAAGAGAAGGAAGGATATAAAAATGCATGAAGAGCGGAAAAGGGGATTGTCGATTCACCGGCTAATACTGAATCACACTATCGAGCTCTCGAAATTTTAATTCGCATTGTGACAGAAACAACAGTCCATTGTTCAATCGACTCTTTTGTAATTCGGGGAAGTATTGCTATAAGTCTGTTATTATCGCTCGACAATCTGTCTTATATTGGACTTTGAGTTTCATCTTGTTTGAAGATTTAATGCGTTAGGATTTTCTCTTGGTTAAGTTTCCCTCATTATAGCAGGTAACACGTTTACGTGTTGAGTCTTCCCAAAACAAATGGCGCCCACCATGGGGCCCAACCAAAGAAAATCGTCGAAAATTGTAAACCCTAACTACGCAAGATGGAAGACATTCAAACAACCTACAGCCAGGTCGGCGACGTTGAGAACAACGAAATTAACCAAGGCCTCAACGGTCAGGAAGCGGGAAATGGAACAGAAAGGGATGGGCAGAACTCTAGGGATGGAAACGGAAACCCTACAACTTCCGTAGCCATTAGACAAGGAACTACGGTCGATCCCGATATCATCACTGAACTATGTGCATCTATGCTCACCCTTCAAAAGGATTTGGAAAATCAGAAGAACGCTCATGCCAAGTTTACCGAGTTATATGAGAAACAAATTAAATTCAGACTTTAACTAATGAGCGTAATTTGCTTCAATCTCGAGTACAATCAACGACAAATTGGCAACGTGTTAACGGGCCAATGGATGGCGTCCCTCGTCGGCTGGACATGGACAATCCAAATCTTGTAACCTCGAATGACTTTAGGCTAGTAACTGGTTACCAGGTAAACAGTAATTCTTTAAGGTATGTTAGAGAGGATGTCGAGGTAACTCAATTACGGGAACGCCTCAAGGCCTTGGAGGACCGGATTACTCAGGTTTTGGAGGCCACACAATTGATAGCAGTAGAGAGGTGGGATGGATATACGAACTCCCTCTTTGTACCCTCTATAACGAGGGTTGACATCTCTCGAAAATATCACGTCCCTAATGTACCTAAGTATGAAAGGGTTACGGATCCAGACCAACACATCGCTGCGTTCAAACATGCAATGAATATTAGTACGGTTCCTTTTGTGACACCGTTACACCCTATGACGTATACTTTGTAAAACTTATCTCTTATATAAAGAGATAATTCACATATAGCAAATATTTTCACATTAGCACATATCAAAAAGTAACAACCATAAAAGGTTGCACATACATATGGATTCACTTCTTATGCTAATACATCCATTACTCTAACTTTATTACAACCCATATGTCTAAGATGCAAAATGAGGAGGAGAAAGTTGCATTGAGCTTTAGCCGGCTGACCTGTATGAATGTGACCTCTAAACGGACACACGTCAGAAAGTTCTAGCTGAGCCTGAAAAAATTGTTTTGCGATTTACATGAGTCGCATACTAAGTGAATATAAACCATCATCAATTATTTCACATAGAGTCAAACATTTAGTCCATGTACATATACATACATATTATATATATGTCGTATAAGAATTTACTATGCATATACAAATGCCGACGTATCCGATTCATTATTCTGTGAACTGTTCAAGCCTAAATCTGCCCCGGGTTTCCATTACCAACTCTTTTCCATTACCAACTATTCCTTTTTTCGAATACCAACCTTTTTTTCTTTTCCATTACCGACTTAGGCGTCTTAGGCCTCATTTTCTCATATACTATCTCGTAGGCATCTTAGGCCTCATGTATGACCCGTAGGTCCCTTTTGTATACAAATTCAGGGCAAGACAGTCACAGGTCCTTTTAAATCTCATTGCAATATGCTATGCAATCAAGTGCATCATGTAGTCATATATATCATATTTCATCTGTTAACATACTTTCTGTGCAAACAACTCTGGAAATTTTAGAGCTATTATACATACCCATATACCTCATATAGCACACATATCCATAAAGCATATACATCCATATAGCTCATATAGAACATATATCCATATTGCACATATAGCACATACGGTTAAATCTCCGGTCTATACTCACCTGTTTAGCACAGATACTATATCTCTTTCCTTTCTCTTTGACCACGATCTATGACTTGTGCTCCTATATATAACTCAATGCAAAAACAACCTATTTACTCTTACAAACTTCAACCCCAAATGCAGTGAAATGCCAGAATGCATTATAACTTCTTGTGCATAAATCCAAATCTTTTAAAACTTGACAACCTATATATATAGAAGAACATTTTTCTAGTTCAAACCTTTTTGAAAAACTTGATCAAAGGGCTCCCTAATATCATTACAAAGAGAAACCCGAAAAATACTCTGAAATCTTTTTCCGAATATAAATCCGATATCGAAAACACCCTTTGAAAACTATAGATCAACTGATTTCTCAAGCAAAAGCAACTTTAGATCTGAATCTGGAAAAATTAGAAAAATCCAAATAAACCATTAACTAATTAAAAACTTACCAAATCATGCTTGTACTTGAAGATTAAAACCCGATAGAAGAAATCTCGTACCAGATCCAATAAAAATAACAAAAATCAAACAAATTCAACTTCTTCTTTGTTCTTTCTCTTCGTTTTCTCTTCTCTGCCTATCTTTCTTATGTACGTAGGTTCTATAGAAATATCAAGAACATGATATATATCATGGTTAAAGTCAGCGTAGAAGTCGGCTAAACTTTTATAAAAACTATAATTTCTACCGTCAAATCTGTTTTACTACAAACTTTACCCTAAAATAATTAATAATTAATTTTTAGATAAAAAATTATTAAAATATAATAAACTTAATTAGAAATTAAATATTACCTTAAAAAACTCACTATATATCATGCCAATATGCTATGCATATGCTCTTAACCTTATATGAATGCAGAATGACGTATGCACTTTGGTCGGGGATGTTACATTTCTCCCCCTCTATAAGAATTTTGCCCTCAAAATTCACTCTCTCTTCATATGACTTTCTCATCTTATCCTCAGTTCCACAAGTTGTTTCCTCTATACCTTGATTCTTCTAAATTACTTTCAGAATCTCCATCTGTAACTGTTTGATACTGTAATCTGCTATCATGATCGGTTCCTCTATGTAGCTCAAATTCTGTGCAAGTTGTACTTCTGAATCTCTTAACACATATGACAGATTAGATCGATATTGCCGTAACATACTGAGATGTAAACATTATGAATCTGTGTCAAACATCAATGTGCCATCCTGAATGTCATATGGCGTATCTCTACCTTGTCGAACAAGTTCTATAATTTTTGCCAAATTTCCATCTCTTACTTATGCATCTTTAGTTTTCTGCCTCAATACTGGTCGAATCTCTAAAGTAGAAATCAATACTCCATCCGTGTCTAGTTGTAGTCTAGCATTTACACCTCGGAAAGAAATCAAACATAACATTGAAGTTATGTGCATCTCTGCCATCATACCATTAGACTTTCAACTCAAAGCATCTGCTACAACATTGGCCTTTCCCGGATGATACTTAACTGTACAATCATAATCTTTCAATAGTTCCATCCAACGCCTCTATCGCATGTTCAACTTCTTTTGGCTCATCAAATACTTCAAACTCTTATGATCTGTAAAGATTTAGAATGTTCTCCATATAGATAATTTCTTCCAAATCGTTAGAGCAAATATTACTGTTGTCAGTTCTAAATCATTTACAAGATAAGAAACTTCATCTGGTCATAACGGTCGCAATGCATAGGCAATTACTTTCCATCCAGCATTAAGATAAGACCCTGATATGAAACATCAGTGTAAACAACAAAACCTCTTGTACCTGTAAGAATTATCTGCATTGTTCTTGTAGTCTATTGGTGCTATAACTCATTAACGCCTTGTTGGCACGCAGAATACCAATGGAATGAAGCATTCTTTCATAACAATTTAGTGAGTGGTGCCGCTGCAATAGAGAATCCTTCCACTAATAGTTTGTAGTATCCAGCCATACTAAGAAACATACGAACTTCTGTAATTGTAGTTGATTCTTTCTAGTTTACCATTGCTTCAAACTTTTTAGAATCAATCCTATATACCTCTTCCAGATACTATATGTCCTAAAAATATCATATGATCGAACCAGAATTCACAACTGTTTTCCCTTCAAGACTTGTAGCACAATAGACAAATGATCAACATGCACCCCTATACTTCGTGAATACACCAATATATCATTAATAAAGATGATCACAAATCTGTCTAGAAAAGATTGAAATACCGTGTTCATCGAAGCCATAAATTATGTTGGTGCATTAGTCAAACCAAATAGAATTACCAGAAACTCATAATGCCCGTATCGAGTGCTGAATGTTGTCTTGATAATGTCATATTTAGCTACCTTTAACTGATGATATCCTGATCGAAGATCTATCTTTGAAAATACCTTTGCTCCTTGAAGTTGATCAAATACATCATTTATTCTTGTCAATGGATATTTGTTCTTCACTGTCACCTGATTCATCTTTCTGTAATTTATGCACAGTCATAAGATACACTAGCCCTAATGAATACTTTGTCCAACAAATGCTATAACTGTTTCTTCAGTTCCTGTAACTCTAGAAGAGCCATCCGATGTGGAGGAATAGAAATCTGTGCAATACTCGACATTAATTCACAGTAAACTCTATCTCTCTATCAAGTGAAAATCTTGGAAGGTCCTTTGGAAGCACATCGAGAAAATCTTTAACAATTGGAATATCTCCCTCCTAATCACAATCAACTATACAGTCTATAACATAGGCCAGATATACCTCACATCCCTCTCTGATCATATGAAAAGTTGTTGTTGAAGATATTAGGCAAGTGGGTACCATTTGTCTATCACCATAGAAAATCACTCTAGATTTCCCAAGAGAGTCTATCACTACCTCTTTGGTATAACAATCCACTTTAGCATTATGTCTTGACAACCAGTCCATTCCCAATATAACATCAAACTCATACAAGAATAGCAAAATTAGTTCAACTAGTAACTCTACTGTATCCCACTCATATTATACAATCCCGATATACTGTGCATACCTTTACCATTTCCTTTGTACTTCCTCTTCTTATGGTTCTTGTGTGTGAAATGTATGTTCATGTTGTGTCGTATGAGATGCTCTTATAAACTTACTGGCACGGCTGAACCTTCTCTCCATTATGTTCATGCTCATGAATGCAATTCTAATGTCAATTACATTTGCTTATGAATGCATGCCATTAAAGAATCATATCCCTACTCTGATACCAAAAACTAGGTGTGACAACCTTATCTCTTATATAAAGAGATAATTAACATATAGCAACTATTTTCACATTAGCACATATCAGAAAGTAACAACCATAAAAGGATGCACACACATATGCATTGACTTCTTATGCTAATACATCCGTTACTCTAACTTTATTACAACCCATATGTCTAAGATGCAAAATGAGGAGGAGAAGGTTGCATTGAGCTTCAGCCGACGGACTTGTATGAATGTGACCTCTAAACGGACACACGTCAGAAAGTTCTAGTTGATCCTGAAAAAAATTGTTTTGCGATTTACATGAGTCGCATACTCAGTGATTATAAACCATCATCAATTATTTCACATAGAGTCAAACATTTAGTCCATGTACATATACATACATATTTATATATATGTCATATAAGAATTTACTATACAAATGTCGATGTATCCGATTCATTATTTTGTGAACTGTTCAAGCCTGAATCTGCCCCGGGTTTCCATTACCAACTCTTTTCCATTACCAACTTTTCCTTTTTTTTCCATATACCAACCTTTTTTTTCTTTTCCATTACCGACTTAGGCATCTTAGGCCTTATTTGCTCATATACCATCTCTTAGGCATCTTAGGCCTCATGTATGACCCGTAGGTCTCTTTTGTATACATATTCAGGGCAAGACAATCACAGGTCCTTTTAAAATCTCATTGCAATATGCTATGCAATCAAGTGCATCATGCAGTCATATATATTATATTTCATCTGTTAACATACTTTCTGTGCAAACAACTCTGGAAATTTCAAAGCTATCATACATATCCATATAACTCATATAGCACACATATCCATAAAGCACATATATCCATATAGCTCATATAGAACATATATCCATATTGCACATATAGCACATACGGTTAAATGCTCCTAATAAACTATATATATAGAAGAACATTTTTCTAGTTCAAATCTTTTTGAAAAACTTGATCGAAGGGCTCCTAATATCATTACATAGAGAAACCCTAAAAAACTCTGAAATCGTTTTCTGAATATAAATCCGATATCGAAAACACTCTTTGAAAACTATATATCAACTGATTTCTGAAGCAAAAGCAATTGTAGATCTAGATCTGGAAAAATTAGAAAAATCCAAATAAACCATTAACTGATGTCTCTTTATTTGGTGGTGTTTTTATGTATGATTTCCTTTGTGAATATGTTTCTTTTTCCCCTTTTCTTGTGTGTTTTGTTCCTTTTTAGCTTAGTCCCCGTATTTCTATGAGATTCGGAGACTATGCGCGTTTTATGTGTTTTGTAGGTAATTTGGCATGGATCAAGGGTCGTTTTGAAGGAGAGTCGGAACATGGAGCAAGGCCCGAGCTTAAGAGGGAAAGAGAGGAGCAAGCCATGAAGATGAACAAGAGAAAAGCCAACAAGAAGTAGGTGGAACGAGGTCCGGACCGAGCTGGAACCACGCCGGGCCCGAGATGAAGTTTTCGACCTCGGACCGACTTGTACAGTAAGTCGGGCCCGAGGTTCTCCGTGTCGGTCCCAGTCGGTCATTGACTGCTTGGGCTCCAAGGCACGAAATTGTAAACTTCCACTTTTGCCCCTCATCGATAAAGGCTCTCTTGTCTTCTAATTGAAGGAGGTTCCTACACTTAGCAAGGAACCCAACCCTCTAAAAACTCTCTAGAGGATACTTGGAGAGCAAGGAGGAAGGAGAGGAGAAGGAGAAGAGAGAGAATCGGCCCAAGGAGAGGGAGATTTGATAGGTTTGGTTGATAGATTAGCTTTGCTTTGTTTTGATCTTGTGGATTTGGAAACCTTTGATTGGAGTTTTGTGGATTGCTTTTGATTTGTGAATGAAACTTTGCTTTGGTTTGAGATTGATGATGTTGATTGCTTTGCTTTTTGATTTGTTTGCTTTCTTTGTTTGCCATATGGAGTAGATCTCCTTGATCTTGGGTTATGGGGGAAAACTCTAGCTAGGTTTGGGCCAAAAACCCCAATTCCATAGCCTTGAGTGCTTGATCTAGGAACCCATTCTACATAGAGCTACAATTCCTTGCGAAAGTAAGGAATCAAGGCTTGTGATTGGCAAAGTAGCGAAAGTGAACATGTGTCAATCTCAAGACCTTGCTTCGAAGGGGATTTCCCCAAGGATCGATGTGTAGAAGTGGTTGGAACGAGGGCGAAAGCACTCGATCCTATTCCGATCATCACTTATTGCTTGAATTGGGGTGGAAAAGCCTTAATCTACTAGAGAAGGAACCCAAAAACCCAAGATCTACTTTCAATCTTTGAGCTCGACAAAACCCAGCTACCTCGGACCCGACTTGCCCTACGTCGGTCCCGACTTCCTCTTTGTCGCCAACATCGGGCCAGACGTGACACTTGTGTCGGTCCCGACTGTTCTCTTCGTTTTCCTTTGTTTTAAGTTCTCCTTTCCAGCTTTCTAGTGTCTACGCACCTCAATCGAGTAGATTTCCCGAGTGTTCGACACCCACCACGTGCTACAACGGGGTCGGGTTATAAATTGTATCTCTAGACCCTCGCATTTGTGAGCGATCAAAAGATTGGCGCCGTTGCCGGGGAAGTCTAAGTGCATTGAGTGCCAATTTGGTGAGTTTCTTGTGTTTTGGTAGTGATTTGGGTGAGGGAATAGCCCAAACCCTTTGTTTGTTTTTGATTTGTTTTGGTTTGTGTCTTTGTTTCGTAGGTGTATGCTAGCTCGTTCCTCCCGAGGAACACTTGAGCTTGAGTTTGTGAGTGATCCGGAAAGTATTCTCAAAGAAGCCCGAAGAAGGAAAAGGATGGAGAATCAAGCTCTCCATGTTGATGAGGAGTTGGCTCAACTTAGGGCCGAAATGGCTAGATTGCAACTTGAGAAGGACAATCAAGAGGCGGTGGCAAGAAGAGAACGGGAGCAACGGATGAGGGCTGAGGCTCAACTCAACGCTCTACCCCGGAATGCACGCCAATACATGCATCCGGAGTTGAGGGTACCCGAACCGATTATTGTGCTTCCCGAGGTTGCCAAGAATTTTGAGATCAAGACGCAATTCATTTCCCTCATCAAGCGTGATCAATTCGAGGGCCGTCCACATGAGTGTCCCATAGAGCACGTCAAACGCTTTGTGGACTTGTGTGAGACGATCTCTACCGACGAGGAGACGTTGGAGTATGTGCTTCTAAAGGCGTTCAAGTGGTCACTTGGGGGCAAGGCCACACATTGGCTCGAGAGCCAAGCCCCTAGGTCAATCACAACTTCGAAGGCACTCTATGATGCTTTCTTGATGAAGTTCTTCCCGCCCTCAAAGACAACCGAGCTAAGAAGGAAAATTGCAAGCTTTCAACAAGGTCCGAATGAGCCTCTCTTCGAAGCATGGGACCGTTTCAAGGAGATGTTGCGCCAATGTCCTACTCATGGCCAACAACCATATGTGCTCCAAGACATCTTTTTCCAAGGCATCAATCCGGCAACGAAGGACAAGCTCAATCTCCACACCGATTGTGGGTTCATAGACTTGACACCGGATCAAGCTTGGGAGCTACTTGACAAGCTATCCGATTATGAGGCCATGTATGGGGTGAGTCAAGCTAGCAAGGAGGTGAAAGTTCAAGGTGAAGGTGCAAGGAAGTTATATGATCCAAAGGGAGAAGACATTGACAAGGATGTGAAGCTCCAATTCCTTGAAGGTGAAGTGAGCAAGCTTAAGAGGCAAGTCCACTACTACAAGCAAAATGCTAGAGCTTGTGAGGAGTGTGAATCCTCTGCATATGCTACACAAGTTTGTCCGAATGAGAGCCAAGTGCGCTTGGCCAAGCGAATTGAGGAGGCAAACTATGTTCGAGGAAATTTCGGTGGAAGAGGCAACTTCAACAATGGTGGTAATGGCCGGTGGAACAACGGTCAAGCTCAAGGCTACAACAAAAACTTCAACCAAAACGAGCTAAGGGCGTCGCAACCACCACCATATAGGCCACCGGGATTCAATTAGCTATAATCATTTGCTCAAGAGATGAGGGATGGGTTCAAGGAGATGAGGACCCAATTCAATGAGTTTGGTGCATGGAGGAGGCAAGTCGACAATCAATTTGCCCAAATTGCAACTCAAGCCCCGAGAGAGAATGGGAGACTTCCGGGCCGACCCGAGGAGAACCCCCGAGCTCAAAACAATCAAAATGAAGTCCGGGCAATTGGATTGAGAAGTGGCCGAAACCTACCCGAGCCATACATGCCTAAGAAGAATGAAGAGAGCCGGACCGAGGTTGAGAGTAAGTCGGGCCCGACGTACCCAGACGTCGATCCGACTACTCTGCCTCAGCTTTGCCCCAGGAACGAGATTCACAACATCGGGCCCGACATGGTGCCTAAGTCGGTCCAACGGAAATGTTGCAAGTGAAGTGGGGAAGTCCAAGGAGGTTGATCCAAGCAAAATTCAAGGTGCAACAACTCTTCCATATCCCTCAAAGAAGTCGAAAGATGTTGTTGAGAACAAGTTCAAGAGGTTCCTCAAACTATTGCAAGGTTTGAACATCTCTATCCCGTTCACCGATGCATTGAGCGAGATGCCATCCTATGCCAAGTTTTTAAAGGAGATTTTGAGCAAGAAGAAGTCCATAGTTGAAATGCAAGATGAGGTCAAGACCTTGGAGTTACCGCAAAAGCTAGGAGATCCCGGTCGCTTTGCTATAACCATTGGTGTGGGGTCTCAAAACTTCCAAGCCTTATGTGACCTTGGGGCAAGTGTTTCGGTGATGCCCGTTAGTATTTGGAGAAGGGCAAATTTAGGTGAAATTGAGCCGTCCGATATGTCCCTAACTATGGCCGATGGTTCCATCATCAAGGCTAAGGGAATATTGGATGACGTGCCAGTGCGAGTTGGAAAGTACTTTGTTCCCGATGATTTCGTGATCTTGGACATGCACAAGGACCCCTTGGTCCCAATAATCTTAGGAAGACCATTTTTAGCTATGGAGGGGGCAAGGTTTGATGTCAAAAACGGCAAGGTTTCCTTTGAGATTGGTGAAGAAAAGGTCGATTTTCACTTCAACAAGGCTCTTTGAATGAGCCGGACGCCTTGGCTATCCTCAAACTTGAAGAGAGTGCCAAGAGAAAAAGTGAAGAAGTGGAAGTTGCTAGAGAGGTCATTGTGTTGAGAAGTGATGAAGGGTTCAATAAACAAATACAAGCAAGGGAGTTGTTGGAGCAAGTTGAGGAACAAGATGAGTCAAGTATCAATGCTAGCCCAAGGAGAAATGAAGAGTATCCTTACTTATATCCTTTTGATGTTGGTGATGACCACAATTCTTCCCAAACTTTTGATTCCTACATTTGTTTAAGTGATTTGAAAGATGACTTAGGAGACTCCTACATTTGCCTTAGTGACTTGAAAGATGAATTGGTAGAATCTCCTAGGAATTCTTTGGATAACTTTGGTGTAGGAAAAGAGGAACATGATGGAGCAAGTAAGGAGGAGAAATCTCATTCGTTGGAGGAGTATGATGAGAGAGGCCCGAGATCGAAGAGCCATGCCTATATAGACCATCGTTGGTGGTTTTATGGGTATGAGGGAAATGGGAATGGGCACAACAATGGCGAGCAATTCACCGTGTTTCACCCGCCTTGAGGTTGAGGTTAGGAAGTCAAGCTAGTGACTCTAAACGAGCGCTTCTCGGGAGGCAACCCGAGCTAGTAGCTTTCTTTTCGTAATTTTAGTTTGATTTTTCTTAGTATAGCCTAGCTTTTCTCTAACCAATCTCTATCTAGTGTTTTGTGGATTTTTGGTGTTGTGTATTCTTCAAGGTTGTGTAGGATTTGAGGTGAGAAAAAATATATAAATGGAAATATGGGAAAGAAGTTGCAAGAGGATGGAGTAAAATTGGTGAACCGAATACTCCCACATCTAGCCCAGGTAAGTCGGGCCCGACATAGGGATGTCGGTCCATGAAGTCGGTCCGACCCGATTTGACTAGGTGGAATGCCAATTTTGCCCTTGACCTAATTTGTCCCTTTCCCCCATTAAATACCATCCCCCACCTACCCACCATCTTCATACTAACCACCATTCCCAAAATACAATTCATCTCCCTCACACTCTCAAAATCGGCCCTCCCTCTCTCACCATACTCGATCCACATATCCTCCTTTCTTCATCTCGATCCAACCACGAAAAGGCCTCCCTAACCCGATTCCAAGTAGAAATTTCGAGTTCAATCTCGTTCTTCATCCCCCATCTCGATCTAGATTGAGAAAGTTTGAGTTCTAAGTTGATTATTTGTTTAAAAGTTCAATACTCTTCAAATCAGGTATGTGTTACTCGATCTTTACCTATTTCCTTGGAGATTTTGTGCTTTCATTGCATAGATTGAGTAATTCCATGTTTGATTGAAAGTTTGAGCTTGAGCATCAATGGTGGATTTGCACGATTTGTGAAATTGAGCTTTAAAGTTGTTTATGCATGCTTACATCCATTTAGAACTTCGATTAGGGATGTTTGATGGTTGAATTTGAAATTTAAGTGCATGATAGAGTGATTTGGGTTGATTTAAGGTTAGAGTCGAAGCATGAACTAGGTCGAGATCGACGTGCCCAGGAAAGTTGGGCCCGAGTTGTGGAAGTCGGTCCAACAAGTCGGGCCCGACATAGGTTGAAAGTCGATCCATGTTGTTTTTGCTCTCTTCTTGTGATATCATGTGGATTCATGTGTTTCATTGTTGGCTATAGCTTAATCATGATGTAGTATGATCATTTGCTTAGCCATTGTTAGAAGATATCCATGATGATTCATGTTGAATTGTGATGCATGTGTGTTTAGAGACTAAGTATGGAGTTTCCCTTGTGTTGAAGTGTTGTTGTGTGTTGATGAGTGCTTTTGTTGAGTTGTATGGAGTTTATCTTGGACCCTTTTGTTTGGTTGGATGTGTGTAGGTACCATTGAGACTAGAGCTTCATCATCTCATGCGGAAAGGCGAGGAAGAAGTCCAAGAAGTCAAGGAAAGAGCCAAAGTTGGATGATGTCTACTTGGAGGAGGATGAGCAAGTTGAGAGTTATGCAAGGTATATGGCGCTTGAGCATCACACAAGGTGGCTTGATTGGGACGTCGTGAGGAAGATGGACATGGATCAAGCTCTTCCAAGGTGCTACTCTCACATCGGTCTCAATGGAATGCTAACGTGGGACAACACCCACTATCCCGCCCTCACCTCGGAATTCATGGCCACATTTGAATGCACTTATGATAATGTGGAGGATGAGGAAGGGGCGATCACTTTCCAATTGGGCAATGAGGACCATAATCTCTCTCTTAGGGACTTGGCTACCTACTTCGGGTTTCCATGTCCAAGAGAAGAGACCGACGTCGATAACGAGAAGGTGAACCAAGTGTGGCGGCATGTGGCCGGGAAGAGCGAGATGAGAAAGGGCGCCTCCACAACCGAGATTGCTAGCCCTCTTTTTCGGGTCATGGTGCGAGTTTTGGGATGTTCAATCTATGCTCGTCATGAGTTGAGCAAGCCGATGAAGGAAGAGATTATGCTGCTACATGAGATGCTCTTCCACACCGAGAAGCCCATGAACCTTGCATGGGAGTGGGTCAAGATGGTGCGAGACTTCCAAAGCTCCTCTTGGATATACTTCGGCGGGATGATAGCAAGGGTAGCCATGTGTCTAGGAGTTGATCTTAACAAGTATTCTCCGGCTCCGAATGGTGTTGAGTACATGAACATGAAGTATTTCAAGAAGGCCAACATCATCAAGGAGAAGCTTTACATGATTTCTTTGGCCCCTCACTCGAACTATGATGGTGTGTCGATCCGGTTGGCGGCCAACCTCTATGATCTTTCTCGATATCACAATTGGTACCAAGTGTGGGCCGGCAAGCCACACTCATTTGGTGACCCCGAAGGTGCAAGAGAGGGGCGGCGACAACAACCTCAACACATTCGGTTTACCTCCCCTCCATCTTCACCGGATTTCGACCAAGATAACTTTGTGTTTGCACCTCGTGGGGAAGACATGGACGTCGATCAAGAGAAAAATGAAGAAGATGAGCGCTTCCAAGGCTTGATGGCCAACCTCCGAGCCACGCACCAAGCTCCAACACTGGCGGACCGAGGTACACACCACGTCGAGGCCAACTTCCCTCAAAATCGGTCCGGTGCTTTCTATGGTGATGAGGTCCCGAGGCACTATGAGCGTGGAGAGGGGAGCGGTGCAAGGCGAGAACAAGCTCAAGGTGGCGGTTATGAAGGCTACGCCCAATGGTATGGTCCGGGAATGGTGTTTCCCGAGCGACAAAAAACGGTGGACATGTCCTTCTTGGCCAACCAAATGGCCCATCTTCAACTTCAACAAGAGAATGTTCTTCAAGAGGTCCATCAAGTGAATCTTCAACAACAACACATGTACCAACAACAACAACAATTGCTTCAACAACAAAGTGCTTTCCAAACTAGCCAAGAAGAGATGAACCGAGCCCTCGGCTACACTAGGCGAGAGGTGGAGGAGCTTAGGGAGGTGGAAGACCAAAGGTGGCGGGTCCAAGATAGCTTCAACACATGGATGAGCGGGAACTTCCCTTCCCGTGAGGACCAATGGACGCGCCCGGATCCTCAACTCCAACCACCACCACAAGACTTCTACCAAGAGCAAGTGTACGAGAGGGAGCGGCAAGCGTGGCTCCAAAGAGGACGTAGGCGTGACAACCCCTTCGAGTGATCCTAGACATGCCATTGAAGAATAAAGAAATTGTGAGCTCTTCATACTCTTCTCTCTTGCTTTTAAGTTTTGGTTTCCTTGTTTGATGGGGACATCAAAATTTTAAGTATGGGGTGGGGGTAAGTGTGTGCTCATGATTTCACTTGCTTTTGTTTGTTTGTTATTTTGAGGATATTTGGTTTTCGGTTTCTAGTTTGTGTTTGGGATGTTTGTGTCTTGGTTTGTGGTTTGTGGAATGACATGGATGATTGATTTGGTTTTGAATGGATGAGTTTTTGGTTTTAGAGAAATTGGAAAAAAAAAATCCATAAAAATTTGAAAAATTGTGTTAAAAACAACAAAAAGATTTTGTGTTTTGTAGTTTTTGGACTAGAAATTCCCATCGTAGATTGCCAAATGAAAGTTAATGATGATGTGAGCATGTAAATTCCTTTGCATATTTTCGGATGGTTTAGCCTCTAAAAAGATGTTGCTTTTGATGTGATCATGATATCTTGCTTGTTTTATTGAACATGTGAGTTCTAGGATGAGTTCTTATGCAACTAAGTATGAGTGACCCTTGTCAGATTGATTTTTGGCCATTTTAGGGATGCTTGTTCATATTTGCATATCCCTCATGTTTCTTGTGTGATTAGCTCATGCATGCTTAGTAAAACTTGCTATTGCGGTGTTTATCTATTTTCCAAGACCGTCATGAGATTTGTCCTAGAATTGTCACATTGATTTTGAACTTTATTCTTCTAGTCACATAAATTTTCCATATCCTACCATGAAGCGAATCCTTTGTTTTTAGCCCCGTTTTAGCCTAGACCTTTGTTTGAAACTCCTCAAAAATATTATTCCTAGCCTTATATGACTTGACCCTTATGGGATGGACTTTAGAAGAGAGGTTTGGATTGTATTTGAAGACTTGAGATTCTCTTGGGTTTAAGGGCAAAGAATGGTGTTATGAATCATGTGTGTAGTGCATCTTTGTTGTGCAAAAACAAAATGAAAACAAAGAAAGAAAGAAAGAAAGAAAATGTTGGAAATTTAAAGTGGAATGAAGGCAAAGAGCTTAAGTGAAGAAAAAGGGTCCGACCGAGTTACACACCACATCGGGCCCGATGTCATAAGAAAGTCGGTCCCATGTAGAAATTGTGGAAAATCCAACAAAAAGCCTAAGAGCAAAGATGAAGTGGAATGTTAAGCGAAATTTTGGGTTGAAAGGAAAAATGTTAAGTCTTTTGGGATGAGTGTGAAATTGATTGTGGAATTTTGGTGAAGTTGGTGAAGTTGGTGAGAGTTTAGGTTGTTCAATCCCCAATGTAAGCACCACAAGACCAAATAATTCCCACCTTGAGAAATACCAAAAGCCCCATTACAACCCGGCCGAATGGAACCTCTTTGAGGACCTCCATTGATCCAAGTTCGAAATTCTTTGTGTACTTTGTATTAGGCATCTCTAGGTGGAGGAATTGGTGATATTAGCTTCAATAGTAAAGTCCTTACTTGCGTGATTTTTGAGCTTGAGTGTTCATTGCTAAACCCAAACACATGATGAGTGATACACATTCACATATCCCTAAAGTGAGGCTTAGTTGCATTGACTCTATTCCTTGGAACACTTAATCATGTGTGATGATGTAATCTTGCTTGAATATCAATCACTTGTGCTTAAAATGTGTTTTCATACGAGGCTTTACTTGAAGATTATGTTTCGGTCTTGCTTACATTGTTATTGCTTGAGGACAAGCAAGTTTAAGTATGGGGTATTTTGATGTCTCTTTATTTGGTGGTGTTTTTATGTATGATTTCCTTTGTGAATATGTTTCTTTTTCCCCTTTTCTTGTGTGTTTTGTTCCTTTTTAGCTTAGTTCCCGTATTTCTATGAGATTCGGAGACTATGCGCGTTTTATGTGTTTTGTAGGTAATTTGGCATGGATCAAGGGTCGTTTTGAAGGAGAGTCGGAACATGGAGCAAGGCCCGAGCTTAAGAGGGAAAGAGAGGAGCAAGCCATGAAGATGAACAAGAGAAAAGCCAACAAGAAGTAGGTGGAACGAGGTCCGGACCGAGCTGGAACCACGCCGGGCCCGAGATGAAGTTTTCGACCTCGGACCGACTTGCACAGTAAGTCGGGCCCGAGGTCCTCCGTGTCGGTCCGAGTCGATCATTGACTGCTTGGGCTCCAAGGCACGAAATTGTAAACTTCCACTTTTGCCCCTCATCTATAAAGGCTCTCTCTAATTGAAGGAGGTTCCCACACTTAGCAAGGAACCCAACCCTCAAAAAACTCTCAAGAGGATACTTGGAGAGCAAGGAGGAAGGAGAGGAGAAGAAGAAAAGAGAGAATCGGCCCAAGGAGAGGGAGATTTGATAGGTTTGGTTGATAGATTAGCTTTGCTTTGTTTTGATCTTGTGGATTTGGAAACCTTTGATTGGAGTTTGTGGATTGCTTTTGATTTGTGAATGAAACGTTGCTTTGGTTTGAGATTGATGATGTTGATTGCTTTACTTTTTGATTTGTTTGCTTTCTTTGTTTGCCATATGGAGTAGATCTCTTTGATCTTGGGTTATGGGGGAAAACTCTAGCTAGGTTTGGGCTAGAAACCCCAATTCCATAGCCTTGAGTGCTTGATCTAGGAACCCACTCTACATAGAGCTACAATTCCTTGCGAAAGTAAGGAATCAAGTCTTGTGATTGGCAAAGTAGCGAAAGTGAACATGTGTCAATCTCAAGACCTTGCTTCGAAGGGGATTTCCCCAAGGATCGATGTGTAGAAGTGGTTGGAACGAGGGCGAAAGCACTCGATGCTATTCCGATCATCACTTATTGCTTGAATTGGGGTGGAAAAGCCTTAATCTACTAGAGAAGGAACCCAAAAACCCAAGATCTACTTTCAATCTTTGAGTTCGACAAAACCCAGCTACCTCGGGCCCGACTTGCCCTACGTCGATCCCGACTTCCTCTTTGTCGCCAACATCGGGCCCGACGTGACACTTGTGTCGGTCCCGACTGTTCTCTTTGTTTTCCTTTGTTTTAAGTTCTCCTTTCTAGCTTTCTAGTGTCTAGGCACCTCAATCGAGTAGATTTCCCGAGTGTTCGACACCCACCACGTGCTACAACGGGGTCGGGTTATAAATTGTATCTCTAGACCCTCGCATTTGTGAGCGATCATTAACTAATTAAAAACTTACCAAATCATGCTTGTACTTCGAGATTAAAACCCAATAGAAGAAATATCGTACCAGATCCTACAAAAATAACAAAAATCAAACAAATTCATTTTCTTCTTTGTTCTTTGTCTTCGTTTTCTCTTCTCTGCCTATCTTTCTTATGTACGTAGGTTCTATTGAAATATCAAGAACATGATATATATGTATATATATATATATCATGGTTAAAGTCGGCGTAGAAGTCGGCTAAACTTTTATAAAAACTATAATTTCTACCCTCAAATCTTTTTTACTGCAAACTTTACCCTGAAATAATTAATAATTAATTTTTAGATAAAAACTTTTTAAAATATAATAAACTTAATTAGAAAATAAATATTTCTTTTAAAAACTCACTATATATCATGCCAATATGTTATGCATATGCTCTTAACCTTATATGAATGCAGAATGACGTATGCACTTTGGTCGGGGATGTTACACCTTTTGATAGGAAGGAAATCGTCATGTGTCGATGGTTCGGTAACACGTTATCCGGACCAGCACTTAACTGACATTCTCATTTACCTCTTGGAAGTATTTCATCTTTTGCTGAGTTGATTGGTAAGTTCAGAATCAGGTTTGCAAGTAGCCGACATGCTAAAAAGCGTTCTAGTGATCTATACCGCTTGGTCCAAAAGACTGGCGAGTCTTTGAAAGCTTTCCTAAACAGGTATAATGAAGGATTGGTCACCATAGAAGGATGCCATGTGGCCACAGCTGCGTAGGCGTTTTTGAAGAGGCATCTCGACTGGTAATCCCGACCTCTACCGTGAATTGACTAAATATCCTTGTTCGAATTTCGATGAGATACAGGTAAAGGCGTTGGCACATGTACTTTTGGAAAAATATGGCCTCTTTTCCCACAAGACCGTTAGTCCTCATCGCCCGGAGCGCCGACAAGGATGGCGGGAAACCAGATATGTTCCATACCTTAATCCCTCTCTTAAGCCAACTGTGAACATGACGTCTGCCAAGGCGTACGATCGATATGAAGACCCAAAGTTGCCCCCGAGGTTATCCCATTACAACTTTCGGGTAGACGCGACAGAAGTGGTCCAAACTCTCAGCAACATTGGGGATATTGTTAAGTGGCTCAAGAAGAATAACACGTGCTTGTACCAAAAAGATAAATCCAAATGGTGTGATTTTCACATCGACTACGGCCATCGCACAGATGAATGTATCGCTCTACGGAAAAAGGTAAGTGAATTTCTACACATGGGGTACCTCAAGGACTTGATATCAGAAAGAGCAAGGGAGCAACTAGAGCATAACAAAGGGAAAGACAGTCCACCATCGCCACCTAAGCACACAGGGGTAATCAATGTCATCATTGGGGGATCAAAGGTTTGTGGTGTTACATATTCAGCAGGTAAGAGGATTGTAAGGAGTAATGCTGAAAGGGTTTCTCGGCCAACAAATAAATTTGTAAGTCAAGACCCCGCTGAGTACAGTGGAGTCAGGATCGTTCCACAGGAAGCAAGGTTGTTTGTCTATCAATCTAATAAAAATCAAACAAAATCAAACACAATCACTCACGAGATGCCTCGTTAACGACCTTGTCAAGATCGTTACCGAACCACCGAATATAAAAACATCAGTTAACGAACTAATAAAATTCTAATTAATACTCGGTACCGAAGCAAGCATTTAGCAACGAAGATTTATCAGAAATAATTCAATAAAAACAAATATCTAGGATAAGGGACACCACAGCATAGCCAAGCATAAGAATTCGTAAGTAGATAAGATCATGCCTTTAAATAGATAGAGTCATCAACTTTCATTGACTTGACAGGTAAATTAATCTATTTTCCTAAACCAATTCACTCAATTGCTTGTTTTGGATCTAAAGCTTGAAACTTTCGTTTTCAAACAATATCAACCTTCAAGTTACTAACTTTCTCTTTCAATCAAGTTAAAACTCAAATTACCTCAACTCCCGTTTCGGTATTAAGCACAACAAACAATCTCAATAAAAATAAAAGGCATTCAAAACACTAACTTACTTCATCAAACATGCTCAACTATGTCGGGCTTAACCCCGACCATAGAAAAAAAACTACTCACTACTCATGATTAAGAAACCAAAAACTTCAATAAAAACAAACATGAAAACAAAACTCAAACTTAAATTAATAACAAAAATATCGTCTTATAGAGAATCAGAAGAAAAACCAAAACAAAACAATCACCGAACCACAAACTCGATCAACGAACCTCGGAAACCGTCGTCACCGACCCCTCGTCACCGACTTCCGATCCGGCAGCCTTTCCTTCAGCCTTCCTTCCTTCTCCAAACCTAACTCTCTAACTCTACTCCAAAATTCAGCCCCCCCTTTCTATGCTAGATAGAAGGGTATTTATACTAGAAAATCCTAAAAAACTAAAAAGGCTAAAAGATAAAAACTTTCCTAAAAAGATAGAAACAATCTCTAAAAGATAGAAATAAAATCTAAAAAGATATTAAACCCTAAAATACATATTCTATTAACCCATAAAGATTCTAAAAAGATACTCAACCGATACGGAAATAAATTCCCGCTCAGGATCGGTGAATAATAATATAATACTCCGAAATCTTCTTCGTTGTGGCCTCGTTAACTACCCTTCACAGCCTCGTTAACGAGCCTGGGGTTTTGTTTTCTTCAACACCTCCTCTCGTTTTCTTGAGCTTCGACTTCTTAAATCTTGCACTTTCCCATCCTTCACTGTGATGCTCCAAATTTATCTCCATTTAGCTCCTTTCCTAGCTAAAACCTGCAAAATACACAAAATAGCGTAGATTCCACTTTTTTCGCAAATTTATACAAAACTAACTAAAAACACTTAAAACGAAACCTAAACTAGACAAAATTAATCCTAATAAACAAAGAAAACCTATCAAAAACTATACCAAAAATGCGAACATCAAGTAACCTGAGAGAGGAGCCCAAAATCTCTATTCGGAAGGGCTAGAAAGTGATGCCCATTACTTTTGACAACAATGAGGAGGAAGAAGTCCATCATGATTGCTTGATTATTTCTCTAACGGTAGCAAACTTTCTTGTTAAATGACTTTTGATTGATAATGGAAGTTCTACTAATTTTCTCATGTTGGATGCTTTATACAACTTAGGTCTGGGTCTAGACAACATCACCAAGAAGTCCACAAATTTGGTGGGCTTTAGCGGCAAATCACGTAACACATTGGGTGAGATATCATTGCCTACCATCGCATGTGGAGTAAACTATCAGGTGAGATTTCAAGTACTTGATTGTCCATCACCCTTTAATGTCATCTTGGGCAAGCCTTGGATCCACGGAATGAAGGCTATTTCTTCAACTTATCATCAACGCGTGAACTTCCCATCACCATGGGGAGACAAGAGATCAAATGAAAGCAAAAGATAGCAAGGGAATGTTACTCAGTGACTATGAGAGAAGCGACTTCAAGTACACGACAAGTCGAAATAGGGAAGAAGTCATCAGGATAGCAATTAAAGGACTGCAAGCCTCCAACTTACAAAGCAAAGCCCAAAACGCCTGAGCTCGAAGAAATCATGCTTATCAAGACAAATCATGCTTATCAAGACATAGCCATCTTCAAAAAGCAACATCTATACATAAGAAAATTATAGCAAAAGACTATTAACATCCTCACACACATATGCACTTAAATAGACATAAAATAATACAATCCAACCTCTCAAGGGATATAATGTGTTTCACTCAACTCTCATGTGTTTGGGCTTATAATTTCAATCTCTCAACTCATCCTATATACAAAAACTCATAGAAATTGGAACTTATATCACCAATACTCTCCACCCAAGATTTGTCAAAACAAGCAGAGAATCATCAAGAGAACTTAGGCTCAATGAAAAACTTCAAAGAAGTTTCCATTCGGCCGGGTTGCAATGGGGCTTGGTAATAACAATAAGGCATGGAAATATTTTGGTCATGTGGTGCTAATAATATCCGGGAATCAAAGACTCCAAAAAAAAACTCACACATAACATCAAAACTCTCATATAAAATAACCAAACGCACTTTCATATTATGCACACTTATTTTCACTCACCCATTTATCATCCTAGAAAGTCTCATAATCAAAAAAAATAAAAGAATCTCTTGATATTATTTTTAAACACAAATGCACTTCAACTTTTCTTCTTTCTTTCTCTCTTTTTTTTTTATATTTTTTTTCTCTCTTTTTCTTTCGCTGCCTCGTTAACGAACCCACATCCGGGTCGTTAACGATCCACCGTATACATTTCTTCCCTTCAAGCTTTATTTTTGTGCATTTTTTTTAATCAAGAGATCTTTTTACATATAATAACAAGAGACTTCCAAATCTACCCTTCCAAATCCCCTTTAATTCAAGCAAATAGAAACTCTTTTCTTTTCAACAAAACACAAAACTTTACCTCTCCAATCTAAGTCCTAATTCCCGGATAGGGTCAAGCTTATCTCGGCTAGGGAACAATTTTTGTGGAGCTAAAAATAAAAGGTTTCAGGCCAAAATTGGTTATCAAAAGAAGGAATAATGTAAAGGTAGATAGGGGATAATAAGGCTCATAAAAATAAGTTCTCTATCATATGATCTTCACAAGTAATGAACTAAAAATCCTATAATTTGTTGGATTGCATCATCTATGCTATAAAGTGTATGTGCTCAATTTCATCTAATGCTATTCTCTTCTAAAAAACAATAATTTCAATTTTTAAGAATCAGGCTATACTTTCAAGACATGTTTGCAAGGAATTATATGGTCAAGCTAATGATTGCTATCATAGAACTTTAAGAAGGGATATCTATCAATTCTAAACTCTTTTTGGATTTTTCAAATTTTTCAATTTTTTTTTGGTTTTTTCGATTTAACAGAAGTAACAACTACATAAAACATAAAAACACCTAGGACATAATTTTTCTACTTTCTTCCCACCCCATACTTAAAATTACAGTGTCGCCACTGTAAGAAAAATAAGAAGAATAGGGAAAAGAAATAGAAAAGAAAACAAAAAATTAAAAAGAAAAAGAAAGACATAAAACTTACAAAAGTGGAAACAAGGAAAGGAAACTTCATCTTGAGCTTGATCAACGGTTTGGTGGAGGAAAATAGTGCTCAAAGTGCCCCATGAAGTCATACATCGTCCTCCAATGCTCAGCATCCTCCGCCTCTCTCTGACGTTGCCGCTCGTCCTCCATCGACATACGAGCGGAATAGACGGTTTCCCATCTATCCGTCCTCCGATGAATGTGATCGGTCTGGAGGTGAAGCTGCTGCATCCGTGCAGAAAGATCCTCGACCCATGGTGGTGGTATGCTCGATCCTGCGTACTCGGGCTGAGGAGGTGGTGGGTAGTGAGGCTGGAAATGGTCTTGGTACATCACCGGGGTGTAAGGCATTAAGCCATATGCCTGAGGGTCGACAGGAGCTGGTGGAGGGTCGACAGGAGCTTGCGGCACCTCGTTAACCAAGCTGGTTGCCTCGTTAACAGTGTTGGGTGGTGGCTGGAAATGGTCGTTAACGACCCTGGTTGGCTCGTTGACGAAGATGTTGCCACCTAATTCCTCCGTCTCCATGTCTTCTTCGGTAAAGTTGAGCTCCTCAGTGTCGCCCTCGGTGTCGGCTTCCTCGGTGTCATTGCCTACGACCTCGGTATCCTCTTGCTCATCTTCTTCTTCATATTCGTCAACATCATCCCGCTCAAACCGGGTGTGACATGGCCTAAGTGAGAGCTCATCTTCCGGTTTTGGCTCCAATGGGTAAGGCTGGCCCGTCCACACCTCGTACCAATTTGGTACGTAGAGTAGCTCGTACATGTCGAGGGAAGGTATGACGACTTGATCTCGAACCTTCACTTTGTAGCCTCCCTCGGCTTGCACGAAAATCCCGGTGCTATACCAATAGTTCTTGTTGAGGAGTTGAGCGTGGGCCGGTGTGTATCGGGTGAGATCCACTCCAAGATTCTTAGCCAAGAGGCTAACCAAATTTCCACACCATACCTCCTTGGACTTGTGGGACTTCTCGACGTAGTAGAGCCATTCGTACCCCATATTCAAGGGTCCGGGCTCCTCGAAGAGGATGGTGCGGAAGCAAGCGACCTCCGTCCTTGTAGACCGGTTCATCTCCTTCTTTGGCCAAAATAGTGCGGCGAGGACTCTCAAGATGATCCGGAAGATGGGGTTGATTATGGTTGCCCCGGATAGCGCCGCGGTGGAGGATTGAACCTCTTCGGTGATGTAGCTCCAAGTGCGGGTCACTCGGTATTCCTTCAAGCTATAGTCTCTAGACGGGTTTGGGCGCTCCAAGATTGCATTGAACTCCGCCATGGTGAATTCACGGTCCTCGTTACCGAGCCGGAACCGAATGCGTCCCGCCGAGATTTTCGACGAGAAGTTGGTCTCCAAGGTGGCCAAGAACTCGGATGTGAGGGCCGAATAATGTGGCAAGCTCTCTTGCTTCAATAAGTGTGCGGCCCCAAGGATGGCAAAAGCGTCCTTGACATCCGTGTAGATGCCCGTAGAGACGGTGCTAGACTTTGAGAACCATCGGGTGTAATGGTCTTTCTCCAAGAAATCCCGTTAGCGCCGTACTTGGCTTTGACTGTTCAAAATCACATCGTCCACCCGGGGTGGAGATGGAGACCTGTGGTTTCTCCTCTTCTTCTGGGCTCGGGTAGCGGGTCTGCTTGAACTAGCCATGGATCCTACAAAATAATCGACAATTTTCCAAGATAAGATCCACTCGAAAGTAATAGGTACGAGACCCCATACTTGGTCTCAAAATTAACCTCGGAATTATTCATAAACTACCCAATTGGGTTGTTCACGAAGCTGGCTTCGGATTAAGCATTGATGAAGTGCAGGGTCGTTAACGAGCTTGGGTGGGTCGTTAACGAGCCACCGAGAGCGAAACCAGTAATGTCCGAAATTGAATCTACCTCTAATTCAGCACAAATCAAGCATGCAATCTTATACTATTCTCCACAATTCCCTCATTGGGTAAAAGCACCCCATACTTACTCAATTACCCATCCCGAACATTCTAAAAATTTCCCGAAATTTTGACATGCAAAGTTTGAACTTTTAGATATAGAACAAGAAAAATTCATGCTTTCTTAACTAAAGGGTTACAATAGCTAATCTAACATGAATCGTCTTTCCTAAACATGAACAACTAAGCATAATCAAGAATTTTAGAACGGAATTTAGGCATGCTCATCGATCTCCCTAAAAATTCATGATTCAAGATATGAATTTTAACCCTATAGATACTCAATAATGCAAATTCAAGCAAGGGTTTAGAAATCATACCGGAGAACCGAGAATTAAAAGGACAAGGGTCGGGATCGGGGTAGGTTAACGAGCTCGTCGTCGACGGTGAAAGGGCCTTCGAACTCCGGTAACGATGGCGTCTCCGGTGGTCGTTAACGTGGGATTTCCGACTCGGTAGGAGAAAAGGGAAAGGGATTGAGAGAGTTTTGGGTTTGAGAGTGAAAGTTGGGAGAGATTGTGGTAGAATTTTGGGAGGGGTAGAAGGGTTTTTATAGGAGGGGTAAAGATAGAGGGGGTGGCGGCTAGGGTTAGAAAATGTTAACTAGGTTAGAATTACTTACCTGCCCCGTATTGTGACGAATCGGGTCGTCTGAACTGGGTCGTTAACGACCCTGAGTGGGTCGTTAACGAGCCACCGTAACCTCCTTGAGTGCATTTCGACCTCTTTTTTCCTGAAATCTTGTTATCTTAAAAAATCTTATTTCTATCCTATTTAAACTAAAAAAGAAAAATAAAAGAAAGCTAGGAAATAATCTAAAAGAAAAATAAAATAAAATAAAATAAAATAAACCTATTCTAAAAAGCGGGTTGCCTCCCGTAAGCGCTATATTTAACGTCGTTAGCCCGACGAGCTCTCTTGCTAGTCTCATGGTGGTTCATGTTTGGTCATGTTAGGGTCTTCAAATACCGTGCCTGTAGCTTTACTGCCTCTGCGCATTTGAATTGCTAAATTGGGACCTTCTTCTTCTATTAGTAAGCTCGATATCCCTGGGTTAATGGTATAGTCCGAAAGCCAAGGTGGTTTGGGCTTTTCTGTAACCTCTGTAGTAGGGCCTTTGTGCATGGGAGCATCATTGATTGGCGGATGTGGCTCGGTAGGGGCTGTGGTGTCTGGTTCGGGTTGAGTCAACTCTAGTTGTGCCACTCCAATTGGGTCGTTAGCTTTCTGATCTAAATTGAATTCCACCCGTTCCTCTCCTATATCAAAAGTGAGGAGTCCCTTACGCATATCAACTCTTGCTCGTGCTGTGGCTAAGAATGGTCGCCCGAGAATTATGGGGACATGAGGGTCTTCAGGCATATCAAGGACAATAAAATCATTTGGTATGAAGAATTTCCCGACCTGAATAGGGTAATCGTCCACTACTCCTGTTGCTTTGACACTTGAACCATCAGCCATGTACATATTCATGTCTACTGGTTCCAGTGGTCCCATATTGGCTTTAGACCAGATTGAGAGTGGAACAAGACTAGCACTGGCACCAAGATCGCATAAAGCTTTGAACTTGTGGTTGCCTATGCCGATTGTGATTGCAAACCTCCTAGGATCTCCAAGCTTTTCTGGAAGAGCTATGGATCTGACCTCGTCCTGCAGCTCTGTAATAGATCTTTTCCTTCTAAGAATATCTTTCAAGAATTTTGTGTAAGCCGGCATTTCGCTTAGGGCCTCAGCGAATGGGATGGAAATATTAATGCCCTGAAGACTCTTAACGAAACGCTTGAACTTACTCTCAGTAAATTCCATAGATTTCTTAACTGGAAATGGAAGAGTTTTCACCATTCTCGGAACCAAGTTAGGCTCGAGAGGTGAGAGTACCGGGTCGACACTGGGGTCGTTTGGTGTCCTCGGCGGGTCGTTACCGACCCTGGTGGGGTCGTTAACGAGCCTGGGATTGAGAGGAGGACTCGATTTAGTAAACTTACCTGGGCCGGGCTCGTCAGGAATCCTCGGAGCCTCGTCATCCTGGCTTGTGGGCTCGGTACTAGCTTTCGCTGGCTCGTTAACGAGCTGGCTGGCGAGATCTTGTTCCTCCTTCTCTTCAGCTTGAACTCTCTCCGGTAGTGTCTTCCCGCTTCTAAGGTGTACTGCTGCTATTTGGCCTCTAGGGTTCTCTTCGGTACGACCCGGGAGTTGCCCTTGTGGTCTTGGAATCCGTGCAGCAAGGTCTCCTAGTTGGGAATCAACACTCTTCTTCCAAATATCGAACTCTCCCCATCTTTTATCCAATCCATTGATGCCCTCTTTAATCTCTTGAGCCCATGATGGTGTCTCCTGATGGCCTGGAGGTCGATATGGTGCAGGTCGTCTATCTTGCGGGGGCCCTGTGTAATTATGATTTGCATTCTGATTGCCCCATGATTGATAGTTGTTCGACCTGTCATTGTAATAAGGCTGGTTCCTGTAGGGTCCTCTCATGTAATTCATCTCAGCTATCGTCTCAGCGGTTCTAACCTGCTCAATGTTAGTGCAAGCAGAAGTACTATGCGCAGAAGAACCACATTCTTGACATGATTGAGAGGATTTCAGAAAACTTACCTGTTTTCTCAAACGGTTGACCTCATCTTGTAAGAATTGATTTTTAACATCGGGGTCAACTTCATCTCGATTGGGCACATAGAGACGTTTTTGAGTTTGTGGAGCCTGCTGGGTTCCATACATAGCATCGTAATTCGCCAGCTTGTCCAATAGTTCCCACGCCTCTGTCGGGTTCATCTCTATAAAACCGCACGCAGTATGCGTGTTGATGCGGTTCTTGGTCTCTGCGTTGATACCCTGGAAAAAGATTTCTTGCAATACATATAATGGTTGCCCATGAGTAGGGCATTGTCTAAGCATCTCTTTAAATCTTTCCCATGTTTCAACAAATGTCTCATTAGGCAACTGGTGATAAGAGGTGATGCGTTTCCTTAACTTCGTTGTCTTAGCAGGAGGGAAAAACTTTGTAAGAAATTGATCATACAAAGCTTTCCAAGTCCTGATAGACTTAGAAGGTAGGCTCTCTAACCAGTTCAAGGCCTTTCCAGTAAGTGACCAACTAAAAGCTTTCAACAGAACATATTCTAGTGAGACACCTTCAGCAGCTATGGTGTCACATAAATCAAGAAAATTTCTAATATGTTCCATAGGGCACTCAGCAGGTTTCCCTTCAAACTGAGCCAGTTTAATCAAGGATATAAATTGAGACTTGATCTCAAAAGGTTTCTCTATCGCAGGAAGCACAATAGGAGATTCTGGCACCCTCAGTTCCGGATGCATGTATTGCTTGGCATTCCTTGGATAGGCGTTTAGCTCTTCTTGCAGTCGAGCCTTGTCTACATTAGCGCCGTCCTTCTCGGCTCTCAGTGCCTCCATCTGGGTCCGGAGGATCTCTAGCTCTCGAGCCATCTCTTCAGCTGTGGCCATGGCTCGGTTTTCTCGGAGTCGTCGGTGCAGGGAACGTTCGGGTTCTGAGTAATAACTGGAGCTATCAAACTGAAGCCTTCTTCGTCCTACCGGCATACACTGAGAAAACAAACAGAGAAAACAAAAATTAAAAACAAAAACGGGGTCGGGCTAGTCCCGATCCCAAAGATAAACTAACAACTCGTTGCTTCCCCGGCAACGACGCCAATTTGTTGAAAGGGTTTCTCGGCCAACAAATAAATTTGTAAGTCAAGACCCCGCTGAGTACGGTGGAGTCAGGATCGTTCCACAGGAAGCAAGGTTGTTTGTCTATCAATCTAATAAAAATCAAACAAAATCAAACACAATCACTCACGAGATGCCTCGTTAACGACCTTGTCAGGATCGTTACCGAACCACCGAATATAAAAACATCAGTTAACGAACTAATAAAATTCTAATTAATACTCGGTACCGAAGCAAGCATTTAGCAACGAAGATTTATCAGAAATAATTCAATAAAAACAAATATCTAGGATAAGGGACACCACAGCATAGCCAAGCATAAGAATTCGTAAGTAGATAAGATCATGCCTTTAAATAGATAGAGTCATCAACTTTCATTGACTTGACAGGTAAATTAATCTATTTTCCTAAACCAATTCACTCAATTGCTTGTTTTGGATCTAAAGCTTGAAACTTTCGTTTTCAAACAATATCAACCTTCAAGTTACTAACTTTCTCTTTCAATCAAGTTAAAACTCAAATTACCTCAACTCCCGTTTCGGTATTAAGCACAACAAACAATCTCAATAAAAATAAAAGGCATTCAAAACACTAACTTACTTCATCAAACATGCTCAACTATGCCGGGCTTAACCCCGACCATAGAAAAATAACTACTCACTACTCATGATTAAGAAACCAAAAACTTCAATAAAAACAAACATGAAAACAAAACTCAAACTTAAATTAATAACAAAAATATCGTCTTACAGAGAATCAGAAGAAAAACCAAAACAAAACAATCACCGAACCACAAACTTGATCAACGAACCTCGGAAACCGTCGTCACCGACCCCTCGTCACCGACTTCCGATCCGGCAGCCTTTCCTTCAGCCTTCCTTCCTTCTCCAAACCTAACTCTCTAACTCTACTCCAAAATTCAGCCCCCCCTTTCTATGCTAGATAGAAGGGTATTTATACTAGAAAATCCTAAAAAACTAAAAAGGCTAAAAGATAAAAACTTTCCTAAAAAGATAGAAACAATCTCTAAAAGATAGAAATAAAATCTAAAAAGATATTAAACCCTAAAATACATATTCTATTAACCCATAAAGATTCTAAAAAGATACTCAACCGATACGGAAATAAATTCCCGCTCAGGATCGGTGAACAATAAAATAATACTCCGAAATCTTCTTCGTCGTGGCCTCCTTAACGACCCTTCACAGCCTCGTTAACGAGCCTGGGGTTTTGTTTTCTTCAACACCTCCTCTCGTTTTCTTGAGCTTCGACTTCTTAAATCTTGCACTTTCCCATCCTTCACTGTGATTGATCGCCCTCTCGGATGTGCGAGGGTCAAGAGATACAAATTATAACCCGACCCCGTTGTAGTACGTGGTGGGTGTCGAACACTCGGGAAGTCTACTCGATCGATGTGCCTAGATACTAGGAAGCTAGAAAGGAGAGCATAAAACAAAGGAAAATAAAGAAAACAGTCGGGACCGACACTGAGGTCACGTCGGGCCCGAGGTTGGCGACAAGAGGAAGTCGGGACCGACACTGGGTAAGTCGGGCCCGAGGTAGCTGGGGATGTCGAACTCAAAGATTTTAAAAGTAGATCTTGGGCTTTTGGGTTCCTTCCCTAGTAGATTAAGGCTTTTCCACCCCAATTCAGGCAATGAGTGATGATCGGACTAGGATCGAGTGCTTTCGCCCTCGTTCCAACCACATCTACACCTCGATCCATGGGGAAATCCCCTTCGAAGCAAGGTCTTGAGATTGACACATGTTCACTTTCGCTACTTTGCCAATCTCAAGCCTTGATTCCCGACTTTCGCAAGGAATTGTAGCTCGATGTAGAGTGGGTTCCTTAGATCAAACACTCAAGGCTATGGAATTGGGGTTTCTAGCCTAAACCTAGCTAGTGTTTTCCCCCATAACCCAAGATCAAGGAGATCTACTCCATGTGACAAGCAAAGAAAGCAATCAAATCAAAAGAGAAAGCAATCATCATAATCAATCTCAAAACAAAGCAAGGGTTCATTTAAATCCAAAGCAATCCACAAATACAAATCAAGGGTTTTCAAATCCACAAGATCAAAGCAAATCAAAGCTAAACAATCAACAAAACCTCTCAAGTCTTCCTCCTCCTTGGCCGATTCTCTCTCTCTTCCTCCTCTTCTCCTTCCTCCTTGCTCTCCAAGTATCCTCTTGGGTCCCTTGGAACCCCCCTTTCTTTTGTGTGTGAGGGAACCCCTTCTTAGAAGACAAGAGGGCCTTTTATGGATTAAATGAGGGGCAAAAGTGGAAGTTCACAAATTCGTGCCTTGGAGCCCAAGTAGTCCGGTGACCGACTCGGCCCGACACGGAGGAACCTCGGGCCCGAGGTACTGTGCAACTCGGTCCGAGGTTGGAAACTTCAAAGTCGGGCCCGACGTTGTTGCAACTCGGTCCTGACCTCGTTCCACCTTCTTCTTAGTTGGCTTCTCTTGTTCTTCTTCATGGCTTGCTTCTCTCTTTCCCGCTTTAGCTCGGCCTTTGCTCCATGTCTCGACCCTCCTTCAAATCCATCCTTGATTCATGCCAAATTACCTACAAAACACATAAAAGGTGCGTAGTCTCCGAATCTCATAGAAATACGGGAACTAAGCTAAAAAGGAACAAAACGCACAAGAAAAGGGGAAAAAGAAACATATTTACAAAGGAAATCACATATGAAAACACCACCAAATAGAGAGACATCAGTGATGCTCCAAATTTATCTCCATTTAGCTCCTTTCCTATCTAAAACCTGCAAAATACACAAAATAGCGTAGATTCCACTTTTTCGCAGATTTATACAAAACTAACTAAAAACACTTAAAACGAAACCTAAACTAGACAAAATTAATCCTAATAAACAAAGAAAACCTATCAAAAACTATACCAAAAATGCGAACATCAAGTAACCTGAGAGAGGAGCCCAAAATCTCTATTCGGAAGGGCTAGAAAGTGATGCCCATTACTTTTGACAACAATGAGGAGGAAGAAGTCCATCATGATTGCTTGATTATTTCTCTAACGGTAGCAAACTTTCTTGTTAAATGACTTTTGATTGATAATGGAAGTTCTACTAATTTTCTCATGTTGGATACTTTATACAACTTAGGTCTGGGTCTAGACAACATCACCAAGAAGTCCACAAATTTGGTGGGCTTTAGCGGCAAATCACGTAACACATTGGGTGAGATCTCATTGCCTACCATCGCATGTGGAGTAAACTATCAGGTGAGATTTCAAGTACTTAATTGTCCATCACCCTTTAATGTCATCTTGGGCAAGCCTTGGATCCACGGAATGAAGGCTATTTCTTCAACTTATCATCAACGCGTGAACTTCCCATCACCATGGGGAGACAAGAGATCAAATGAAAGCAAAAGATAGCAAGGGAATGTTACTCAATGACTATGAGAGAAGCGACTTCAAGTACACGACAAGTCGAAATAGGGAAGAAGTCATCAGGATAGCAATTAAAGGACTGCAAGCCTCCAACTTACAAAGCAAAGCCCAAAACGCCTGAGCTCGAAGAATTCGCCCTTGATCCACTTGATCCATCTAGAAAGATCAAAATAGGAGCGGATCTAGAGCCAACCTTACGGGAGTAGTTGGTTGGGTTCTTACGGTCCTACAGTGATTGTTTTGCCTGGTCGGATGAAGATATGGTAGGAATTAGCCCTGAAGTAATCACGCACTTAATGTTAACCTGAAAGTTCCACCAATCAAACAAAAAAGGCGTACGTTTGCACCAGAGCGCAACCATGTAATAAATGATGAGGTAAAATCCCTACTTGAATCTGGTAAAATTAGGGAGGTAAAGTATCCCGATTGGTTGGCGATTGTGGTTTTCGTGAAAAAGAAAAATGGGATGTGACGCGTTTGCGTCGACTTTACCGATTTAAACAAAGCGCGTCCCAAAGATTCATTCCCATTGTCTCATATTGACGCGATGGTGGATGCAACCGCGGAACATGAGCTTTTGACTTTCATGGATGCGTTCAGTGGATACCATCAGATAATGATGCACCTTGAAGACCATGAAAAAACCGCATTCGTAGTAGATCAAGGGACTTATTGCTACAAAGTTATGCCTTTCGAGTTAAGAAACACAGGTGCTACTTATTAGAGATTGAAAAATAAGATGTTTCATGAAACGTTGGGGGATACAATGGAGTTGCACATCGACGACATGTGGTCAAATCTTCGAAAGCGGAAGATCACATCCGACACTTGGAGGACGTGTTCCAGATTCTACGGAGTTACCAGATGAAGCTGAACCCAACCAAGTGTACTTTTGGAGTCACATCAGGTAAATTCCTTGGGTATATAGTGACGCAAAGGGGAATTGAAGCAAGTTCCAATAATGGTGTTACAATCACCAAAATGCATCAAAGATGTTCAGAAGCTGACAAGACGAGTAGCAGCACTCAACCGGTTCATATCCAAATCGTCGGACAAGAACAAGCTATTCTACGACATTTTGAAGAAAAACAAGTCATTCAAGTGGACAGAGGCGTATGAAGAAGTTTTCAAGGAACTAAAGAGGTATCTATCTCAGCGACAAATACTATCTAAACCCAAACCAGGAGAAATGCCGCATCTATTTAGCAGTCACGGAGGCAGCCATAAGCGCCGTCTTGATTCGAGAGGAGGATGGGAACTAGTTACCCATTTATTATGTACGTAAAACTCTACTAGATGCGGAGACAAGGTATTCACCCGTCGAAAAACTCGTATTGTCTCTGGTAATGGCTTCCATTAAGTTACGTCCTTATTTTGAAAGTCATTCTATTACAGTGAAGACTAACTTTCCGATGAAGAGTGTCATGTCAAAACCCGAGTTATCAGGTCGCTTGGTAAGGTAGTTAATTCACCTCAATGGGTATGACGTCACTTATGAACGGTGGACAACAATGAAGTCTTAAGCTCTGGCAGATTTTGTGGCTGACTTCACTCCTACCCTGCCAGAAGGAGAAGATCAAGAAATATTACAGGTTGACAGGTCGCTAAGTACCGATAAATGGTTCATGCACACGGACTGAGCATCAAATCAAGTAGGTGTAAGTATGGGGGTAGTCCTAAAGTCACCACAGGGGGATAGGATAGCCCAGGCTATTCGGTGCACGTTCAAAGCTACAAACAATGAAGCAGAATATGAAGCAGTCATCGCAGGATTAATCATTGCCAAAGAGTTGAATGTGCAGGAAATCGAGGTAATATGTGATTCGTTACTCATTGTCAATCAAGTCACGAATTCGTATGCTGTCAGGGATTCAAAAATGAAGGCGTACTTGGAGAAAGTCCAGGGAATTATCAAGGGCTTTAAGCATTTCGAGATAAAACAAGCGCCTCGAGATGCCATCGCGCAAGCAGACGCTTTAGAAAATCTTGGATCCACGATTGATCCGAGAGAATATGACAGGGTATCATTTGTACATTTGGATGTACCTTCTATAACAAAAGAGACAGAAGTGTTCGAGGTCCGAGACTCCGATGTGACCACTTCATGGGTAACACCTTACCTAAAGTGGTTACGAGATGGAATTCTATTGGATGATAAATAAGAAGCTCGACGACTCAAGGTAAAAGCTTCCACTTTCGCTATTAAGGATAACATTTTATTCAAATGAATGTCCTCAGGATTATATGCACGATGTGCGAAAGTGGAAGATGTACAAAAGGTGCTACAAGACATCGATGCGGAGAATGTGGAAATCATATCGGGGGTCGCAATTTGGCCAAGAAAGCAAGCAGGATGAGCTACTATTGGCCTACCATGAACAAAGACGCAACATAGTTTGCTCGAAGGTGTGACGCGTGCCAGCGTGATGGACCAATCCCACACCAGCCACCAAAGTTGCTACATCCTATAACATCCTCTTGGCCATTCATGAAATGGAGGATGGACTTTGTGGGGAAACTTCCTCCAGCTTCAGGACAACGTGTTTACATAGTGGCCATGACTGACTATTTCTCTAAATGGATCGAAGTTGAAGCTTTCAAAGAAGTGAAAGACACACAGGTCATCTCTTTTATCAAGAGGAACATCCTCAGTAGATTGGGCGTACCATCAACCATTATTTGTGAGAATGGCTCTCAGTTCATTAGTGAGAAAACAAGATCTTTTTGCCAACAATACAACATTTAGCTAGTGATGTCCACTTTGCGATATCCTCAAGCCAATGGTCAAGGAAGCAAGTAACAAGCTGATCATGAACAACTTGAAGAAACGCCTTAAGGAAGCTAAAGGAAGATGGGACGACGAGTTACCCCTTATTCTCTAGTCGGATCGAACGACTCCCAAGACTGCTATTGGGCATACACCTTCCTCATTGGTGTACGGATGTGAATCCATGTTACCAGTTGGGATAACTTTACCTACAACCCGTTACGGTCTTACCATTGAGGAGTCTAATCGAGACAACTTGTTTACCACTTGGATACAATTGACAAGTTTTGAGATGAAGCATCTATGCGTATGCCGGCGTACAGGCAGGGGGTGGCTCAGAGCTACAACAAACACGTTAAAGCAAAGGTGTTTCAAGTAGGTGATTGGGTACTAAGGAAGGTCTTTAAAATACCAAGGAACTGAACGTTGGCAAGCTTGGGGCTAATTGGGAAGTACCTTATCAGATCCGAAAAGTTGTCGGGCAGGGGGGCTTATAAGTTAATTTCCCACGTCAGGAAGGTATTCCTAAGAAGTTGGAACGCGATGAATCTGAAACTCTACCACTTTTGAGAAAATTCAAGCAAAACCACAACAAGGTACACACTTGTTACTTGATATTACTTATCGAATTCATTTACATCGTTCTACCTTACACACATGGGATAACAACGACATTACAAAACTAACAAGGGACATCTTGTGACGTTACAGGCCAAAACATGGGCCCTCGCCTTACAATCATGCTACAATGTGCACACAACGATTAGTCACAAGATGCAAGAGACGAGGAACACGTTAGTGACTCTAGAGCAAGAGGAGTCTAACACGAAAGAGAAATTTGTGTAATTAGTTCAAGCTTTATTATCAATAAACATAAGATCTTTACATCTCTGAGTTCTATTACACTCCCCTCTCTCTTACCATCTATCACAAAGCACTATTACAACATAACATGATCAATAATCTTCTGTCCAAACGTGTTAATCTCCATGCAACAACGCCATTGTGTGATCTTGTACAACCTGCAAAACAAACACATAGACAAACACAGTACTACGCAAACATAAAAAACATTCACAAAAGACCCCTAGGTCATAACACTAAGGGGGAAAAAAGTATTTGTACACACACACATAAGGCTCTACAACAAGCGGCCTAGAGAACGATTGTTTAAACCCCGACATGCCGGGGGTACCAAAAGATTCAAGTTTAAAGACAAAAACAAAGGAGCTACTCCTTCAAGGCATTCTCGGAAGCCTTCAAATTTTCCGCAGCCTCTACTTGGGCAATATCTTTGGAAATATGAGAAATCTCGTCCATCAGAGAAAGCTTTTTGATTGCAGACTCGTCGTTAGGGAACATCGACTCGAATTGATGCCTCTCTTTAACAACATCCCATGTAACGTGTTTCCTCGCAGCAAATTCTTCCATCATTCGACACGAGCCCTGCAAGACCAGTTGTGGTGTCTTCGATCTCCTTTGTCAGCGCAACCACTTTCTCCGAAGCAGCTAAGAACTTGTCCTCTCAATCCTTGGCGCATACAGATTTCTCTTCAGCAATTCTCGTCAACTCTTCAACCTTTTTCTCCAAAGCTTTCTTCTCATGTTCTAGAAGGGTACTTCAATCCTTTCCAAGCTGAACACTAATGTTACTCTGAGCAAGCTGGTCTGGAAAATCCTTGAAAGCCTCAAAAGCCGACAGTGTAAGTTGGAAACTCTACAGAAGATAAACATGTTAGTTCGCGTACAAAAATAATTGTGTTGAAGCTTAGATTTACCGAAACAAGTCAACACTCATACCTACCAATGGGCCGCCAATATCTCTCCAAAGAACTCGGGCATAGTAGATCGATTTCTTGCTCCTCGAGGACAGTTCATATGAAGAGGCATCAGAGAGGTCAAACACTTTTCTACCGCCGTATCCAGGGACATCATGGTGCCAGGAACATTAGTCAAGCCAAGGGTGGCGTTCTTCTTCGGGGAAGAAGTCTTGGGAGTAGCGCCAGACACCTTCAGAGGAAGAGACACCGCTATGGATGTATTTATAGTAGTTTGTTTCAGCCTTTCTCTTCTTCCATGCTTCGACTCGTTCCATGGTAGAAAGGGCAGCAGTAGATCGAGTAGTCCTTGAGCCTGAAAACATGCAAGTAAATAGAATCATTCAGAGTCAACGTGTTAATACAAAGAGGGAAAGAAGGCGTCAGAACTTACTCGACATTTAGGAATCTTCAAAATCAGCAAGATACTCCTTACAAGCTTTGAATAAGACCTTTCTTCCGCTGAGAGGGCTTCAATTCGGGATACAATCTGAGCCAACACCTTGTGTGGTTGTAGAGAAGCGAGGTTCACTGCATCTAAAAACAAACACAATCAAGAGTTAATGTCATCTGGAAAGGGTAAGAAGAACAAATGGAGAAAATACTTCCTGTCGCACGCCAACGAGGTTTCATAAAAGAAGTATCAACCCCTTAAGTAGACAACTTTACAAAGAAGAACTTATCGGCCCAGCCACGATCTGACTTTGATAATATCATAAATCAAGTCGGACTTGCCCTTTAGGGTTATTAGAGTGAATTGGCCAACGCCACCTTTGGAAAGACGATAATTGCAAAGAAAGTCTACAGTTTTAAAGGGGATATCATAGGAGGAGCAGAGAAGGTCAATTGCTAACATGGGTCTCCAGGCTTGGGGAGCACTTGGCCGGGGGACAAGTTAAGAGTGGTAAGAAAGTCGACCACTAAAGGGGAAAAGGGGAAGCGGTGGCCGATGCGTAAAGGATACTCATAAAGACATATCCAATCCTCATGAAAGGAATTGGACCAAATATGATGAGGTATTTTTCAGTTGTTTACCTATCAAAGAATCCTAACTTAACCAAACTGAGTAGAATGGTAAATAAGGGTTGATCCCACAGAGACTTGTGTAAATATGTTCTTACTTGCGTGCCAAGTAAAGTAACTATGGGGGGTTTTAGTGAATGTTTATCTAATCTAATATGCAAACTAAAAACTAACTATGAATGCAAATATGATTGTGTTTAACAAGTATGAGAAAAGTGTGTTCAACTAGTTAAGTCCATCGTAGATATGCTTATTGATCATTAATTCTCTTGATTCTCAATTCCCTTGAATAATCTACCGTGGATTACTATCCAAAAATTTATATTTAGTTGAAAGAGATAACAGTCTAAACAACCCTAATCATCTAACAATTATAGAACAACATCTAGATTCAATTAAACGACAACTTTAAGTTCAAAGTATCGATAGAAACAAATACTCAACGCAAACAGCTAATCAAGCTATCTGTGGTTTATTCCCTTCTACAACTGAATAGCCCGAACGGGTCTAAAGAATTATAGTTTCTACTTTATCTAATCAACCCCAAACGGGCATTAATCAGATTAGTTGTAAATTAACCTAGAAATTCTATTAGGTGGCCAATCTAACAAAACCCTAGAATAGAACCTATTCAAGTTATTGAGAATCAATCGAACCTCACAATAATATGCAATCTATGATTTTCAATAACTAGTCAAACACAAAGAATTTAGCAATGCATACTTGAATTAAGAAAAACTTAAAAATGTTAAAGTTTGCCTCTCGGGAGAAAAACACTAGCCTCCAAAAGTATGATCTAAGTTTTCATAAAACTAAACTAACAAGAGCTTAAATATGTCTCCGAAAACAATCCTCCAAATCCTACAATTAACCACATACTCGGTCAATTAAACAAATAAGCCCAAAAGTCAAGCCCAAAAGTCGTCGGCCCATGACCGCGTGAAAGTCTGATTGCGTGGGTTACACCTGGAACTGCGCGGCCGCGCAATTGGCAAGTCACGCAATTTCTCTCAGTCAAAATTGATCGGGTTAGGTCCAAAATTATGCGGTCGCGCATTTAGCATGCAATCCGCGCTTTTACCCTCGGTTCAGCATTTAGGTGACACTTCAGATGCTGTTTTTACCTACTTAGATTTGGAATTTGGACTCGGAGTAAAAACATGAATTGTAGCTCTTTGAATTAGCTTTCCAGTGATACCAAATTCAGCTTCCTCCGACCACTATAGCTCCCAAATCAAGCATTGCAAGATAGAGATGTCAAAACAAGAACTCCAATGCGTAGCCCGGATTTAAGCGTTCTTTTCAAAGAAGCTCTTGGGCCTTCACTCTTCTAATATTCACTTGTATCACTATAAGCTTCATCAAACTTGACCACAATAATTTAAGATCCATCCCGTCCATACTTATTTACCTAAAGATCTGCAAAACCGAACAAAACAAGCGAAACTACCCGAAAACACGAGATCCTAGAAACTAACCTAAAACTAAGTAAAATTTATGCAAAACCAACATAAAACATGCATCTAAACTACAACTATATGCAAGCTATCAAAACACTTGGAGGAGGAAGATAGACCTTCGTAGTAGAGGGGAATCCAACAGAGTAGGCAAACGAGGACGATTCAAAGGACACGATGTCCTTTTGATGGCAAGACGTAAGAATATTAGAGGAAGTAAACAAATGAAGATCGATAGGCTCGAAGCATTGAGAGAGAGATTCATAAGATGAAGCAGAATCAGCCATGGAGGACGGTAAAAAGAAGAGACGGGAAGCAGAGGAAACATACCTGGAAACCAAGGAAAACAGACGAAGTCGTAATGATGGTATTCAAGGCTGTAAATAGGAAGTGATGGGACATGCTCTGCGCGCTACAACTTCCGAGGTGAAAATCAAAAACCCTAAGAATTTCGGAGGGAACTTTTTCCGGGTTTTTGAGGGGGTATTGTTGGGCTCCCCAGAACTGCGCCCAACCCAAACGATCGAATTGGCAAGGCCCACGATCTCCCACATTAAACGTGCAAGCAGTAAGATCGTGGCCAACGGCATAATCTCCAATAATGACCATGGCATTAAGGGAGTAACGATATTTGCGGGATCCGATCACAAGACAGTAAAGAGGCAACAGTCAAGAGAAGAAGGGATATAAAAACGCATGAAGAGCGGAAGAGGTGGATCATCGATTCACCGGCTAATACTCAATCACACACTCGAGCTCTCGAAATTTTAATTCGCATTGTGATAGAAACAACAGTCCATTGTTCAATCGGCTCTTTCGTAATTTGGGGAAGTATTGCTATAAGTTTGTTATTATCGCTCGACAATCAAACTGTGTTATTTATTTACATTCTGTCTTATATTTGACTTTGAGTTTCATCTTGTTTGAAGAGTTTAACGCGTTAGGATTGTCTCTTAGTTAAGTTTCCCTCATTATAGCAGGTAACACGTTTAAGTGTTAAATCTGCCCAAAATAATTGGAATTAAATCTTACAAACACTAAATCCTACAAGATAGAAAAGGAAGTAAATAAAAATAATCTAGGAAAGTCTTTCGCGCGTAAGATCAAACAAAAAACAACGATCACGGTTTTGGAAACCACATTCGTAGTTTGACTGTCTTGACTCATCTGGTGGTGTAATACCACGTCCCGACCTTCAATCCAAAACATCTCAATTGTGCCACCGCGGTCACAGTTCTTCTACAAAACTTTTGGATCCTTAGTTAAGGCCATCGTTGTCGCGGAAGTGGTATTTGCGTCCGCGGTTCTTCAACAGACTGGTAATTCTTTAGATCTTCACTTGAAACTCATATTTTGCACACTTAGTCTTCCAGTCTTGATCTTCAAAAAAGCACTCTAAAAAGAATAAACTCTTTCTAAAAATGCAATAAAAAGTCTTTGTTACACTGTAGAAACTACAATGTATCAAATTCCCCATGCTTAGACCTTGCTTGTCCTCGAGTAAGCTTAAAATAAAATCTAACAAACAAATACATCTCAAAGGTCTATAGACAACAGTAGGGAATATGATCTAAAACTCAAAGGCACTCAAAATAAGCTCACAACCCAAACTCATGTAAGAATGAAAGTGATACAATAAAATCCTAGCACAATCTATAACTTTAACATGAATAAGAACTCAAAAATATCAAAGTAAAAATGCATAAAACAATGTAACCCCACCCCAAAGCAAGAATGCATCCTAATCACTCCTTTTTTCACTCATTTTGCTGAGGCGCCCTTTCAGCTTTCACCTAATCACTCATTTTATTTTCCAATAGATGTGCTCACCAGCTTACTTTCACACTTTTAGCCTCTTATTACCCCAACCTAATGTTGGTCCGGGCCCCTGATTTTTATCTTGAACCTCCCTTTCAAGTTTTCAACTCAACACATGATTTAATTTTTTAAAATTGAAACAACTTAATGTAAATGTGATTGTACATATAGAACACTAGTGATTACTCCCCCTACTTAAACCTTTCATTATTCTCAATGAAACTAAAGATAAAGGAATAAAGTAAGGGAAAGGAAACAAAAGACTCATTAGGATGATCCGGATGGTGGGTAATTAGGATATCCAGGCCACATGGACTTGAAGAACTCGTCTTGCCTTTCCGAGGTCCACTGAATAGACTCCACGGAGGATGCCATAGAAGAATGCTGAGTTGCCATATTGCGCTACATCAAAGAAAGGAGCTCCATCTCTTGAAACATGCGATTCTGCCAAGCAAAATCCCAACTCTAACCACTAGCATCGTAACCATAACTCGATGGTCAAACAACAGAATCCAAAGCAGATGTGTCAATACCCCAACCAGAAGTAGAAGTACCTAGACCACCATCACCATAACCATACTCACCTGACTCATAGCCTCCATAACTACCTCCATGAGTAGCTCCCCCATACTCAAGCTCAACCATCTCTTGATCCTCAACCTCCTCCTCCTCAACAACTCCCTCCTCAAAATCAGACCTCAAAAAGAAATCCCTCACTCGGCATCCATAAACCAATGCCTTAGGAAGGTGAAGGTTATCGACAGATGGGGAGCCAACTCACCATATCCAACCCTAGCACTCGAAACCACCAAGACAACGTGCCCTCTTCAGCATACACAAATCATAAACAAAACCATCGTCCTCTTGAATAGGACAATGTGCTCTAATCCTCTCAATAGACAAGAAGCGAAGGGCGATTTGAAGTGATCATGCCACCAAGTCCAATCCTCTCACTCTTACTCCTAGCCTTCTTCAAACTAGCTATGAACAATTCCACCCAATCAGGCACCATAGGCTGCTCATGTGTCAAACACCAAAGTAAACTCGCATCCCGCCCAAACACCTTGTTGAACTCACCTTGACCCAAGAAGGTCGTGGCTAACACCTTATGGCGTAGACGCAAGCAAGGTGAACTAGACTATAGTTATATGCCAATGAGCCAATATCAAAACTACGTCCCGTCACAGCATGACCAAAATCAAACACTCCCTGACTCTTCTCAATACTCCGCCACGCATCAGTAGTGGGAGCAGTCACTCCAAAGGTGGTGGCTAGCTCAACTCTAGTTACACGATACTCTTTCTCAAACATACGAAAATGAAGCCCATCCTCGGTCTCCACAAAAGTCACCAAAAACTCCAACACCAAATCTCAAAATCTAAACTCATGCAAATTTATCAATCCTCATAGACCAACTTGCACTAGCATCCTAAGGGTGCAATCATAAAAATCAAGTGCATGCAGGATGGGCACATCAAAAAACATAGTAGGAAGCATCGTCTTCACACTCAACGCATCCATCCCACCAGTGGCGGAGCTAGAGCTTTTAGGTAGAGGGGTCAAAAATATAATAATATTATATTAATAATTTTAATTAAAATAGTTACAAAAATTTCATCAATACAAATTGCTACTCCTAGGTAACAATTTTCTAATGAAAAAATTATTTGCCCTTTCTTCAATAAATATTATTAGTGAAAAGTGAAAACTGAGAGATTAGAGAAGTATTTCAGTGGACTGTTGTTTTGGACAAAAATTTGATTAACAAACCTTTGGCCTAGATTGGGGCATGATCGAGATCAAAGGGAATTACAAGTTCGGCGAGTATGGAAATCACAAGAACAAAGAGAAGTGATCTGTTTCAGAATGTCGATTAGTTCGTGTGATTATTGGTGTCCTTACAAAAATACATCATTTCCGTATATATGTCTACATTACAACGGTTATTTCTTCGAATATCACGATCCCCGGATTTGTAGGGCACATCTAGTAACTAACTTCCCACCTCCCGCATGTATCGAAGGCTCGGAATACTCTCTCTAGCGTCTTCTGAACAAACCTCTTCACTTAGTGACGGATGCTTTCTTCCTTCCATCGTTTGACCAGAGTCCCTATTCTAGGATCCCCTCTCGTTCGGAACGGTTGACGACTTCTTCGTGTATTCATGGGCTTGGATTACCAGATGGGCTGGTGGATTTTTGGGCCTAACAATACGCCCAAATCCTGATCTAAATCCTTTAGGCGGGATTTGGTTTGGATTTGCCGCGTGAGCGTAGGCAGCATGTGACACGTGGTGATTGTCCGTCCGTTCGATCTCCCTCGAGGACTTGAAGAGTCCAATCACCCAGGCTTTAAATGCCATGCTTCTTATCTCTTCAAAGATACGCGTCTTCTCTTTCGTGCTTCATCGCCTTCTTGCCCTTCTCTCTAACTTTCATCTTACTCCTCTGTTATTAACCTCCATGGCCAACACCGATGTCAAAGACATGGGTTTCGAGTCTTCTCACATCCTCGAACCTCACGAATCTCGCCCTTGTTCTCTTTCTCCCGACAAAGTGGAGACTCTAGTCCGAAGCCACGGATTCCCCTCCGATACCAACATTTACACCCCCACATGCGAGGTTGCTGATTGGGTCAAAGAGGGTTGGGTCTGCTTCCTGGAGTACCCCTTCACCCTAGGAGCCCTTTTCCCTTCCCCCCCCCGATCCTAAACTTCTTAATGACGCTCAAAGCTTCCCTGGCGCAGTTGATGCCGTCGGTATGGAAGATTTTCTACCAGATCAGTGAACTATGTCGGGGCGAGAAGATCGAATTCACCTTACAAGACCTCCTGTGTGCGTATCGGATTTGTCCCCTCAGGGTCGGACGTTTCACTCTTCATGCACGAGATGCCAGGAACCCTCTGATCCCGAAATCGAAGGTCAATGATAAAGATTAGGCTTCGCGTTTCTTTTTCATAGAGAAATTCACTCTAGGGGAGATGTACAAAACCGCGTTCTTTGACTCCTGGACTACCAAAAGTAAGTACTCTTTGCCCTAATTTTCTCAACCCCCAATTGTTTTCTCAAACTGCTTCTTTCCCAATTTGCTGACTTTGAGAATTTCTCGTGCAATTCCGTCGAGTCTGGAGGCCCAAGTTCTGGAATCGGAAGCTTGCAGAAAGCTCTTCTCTCTCTCGGAGGCCAAAAGGACATACTGGAGGTCTGCAGAACTAATGCTTGAGGGTGAATCTAACAACAAGACAACGACAGTCACTGGGGATCTAAAGGATGATAAAGATGATGCGGGATCAGGGAACTCTGAGAAGATGATCGAGGATAATGCTCCGACGTCTGGGAAGCTCGATGGCAAGGGTTCAAGCCCTATTAAAAACCCTACCAGTATGCGCCTCTCTCCTTTTTTTTTTTTTTGAATGTGACAGCGATTGCTTTCTTGAACTCTAACGCTTGTCTTCTCAAAGCCTTCTTCGTCTTTGGGGAGAAGTTTTTCTGCTGCCGCCCTGATTCAGCGCAAGCTCCGCTCAAGCGACAAGAAACCCCCCTTGGATTCGAAGGTAAAGGTAGAGGCCGTAGCGAGAGTGACCCCGGCTAAGAGATCATCAGCCGGTGCTACTGAAGTCATCAACCTGGACGACAAAGGTCCCTCGGAATTGTAGCAGAAACTTCGGAGTGCCCACAGCTCAAAGAAGCCTCGTTTGGATGTCCCCTGCTCTACTCTGGTCAAGGACGTAGGTTTATCGATTTGGAAGGTTCGCTTTCCCTTGCCATCTTTTCCTTTCCTTCTTCTTATGTTTCTTTATTTTAATCATGGGTAATACTGTTCACGGGTCTTTTCTCTAAAAAACAAATAAATTTATAAGTCAAGACCCCGCTGAGTATAGGGGAGTCAGGATCGTTCCACGAGAAGCACGGTTGTTTGTTTATCAACTACTAAAAATAAAAACCTAGCAAAACAACACAAAACACCCAGACCAACCTCGTTAACGACTTTTTTAGGGTCGTTAACGAACCTGGATAACACTACTAACGACCTAAAACATAGGTTCAGTACCGAGGCAAATACTCGATAGCAAATAAAACGATAGAAAACTCAAATAAGAATACAAATCTAAGACAAGGGTTACCACAACATAGTCATGCATATAAACTCGTAAGAAGATAAAGATCATGCCTTTAAATAGATAAATTCATCAACTTTCGCTGATTAGCAATTAAATCAATCTATTCTCATAAACTAATTCACTCAATCACTTGTTTTGGATCCAAAGCTCAAAACTTTCGTAATCGAACAATATCAACCTTCAAGTCAATAACTTTCTCTCTCAATCAAGTTAAGAACTCAAATTACCTCGATTCTCATCTAGGTATAAACACAACAAGCAATCTAAAATAAATAAAAGGCATTCAACACTTCAACCTACTCATCAAACATGCATAACTTTACCGGGTTTCAACCCCGACCCTAGATAAAAAAACTACTCACTACTCATAACTATAAAACAAATAACTTCAATAAGAGAAAACATTGAAAACAAAACAAACTTCAAATTAATAAGAAAATTATTGTCTTACAAACTTCAGAAGAAACCGGAAACAACAAGACAACACAAGCTAACAAACTGACTAACGATCCAACTCTCTCTCGATCGACTTGGCTCGAAATCCTTCTCACCCGACTTCTCTTGTTCGGCTCTCCTAGAAATCGTCTCCTACTCCCCCCTCCTTCCAGGCTAGTAAGAAGGGTATTTATACTAATAAAGCTATCTAATAAAAAGGCTAGAAGATAAAAACTTTCCTAAAAGATAGAAACTAACTCTAAAAAGATAGAAAGATAACCTAGAAAGATAACAAGACATAAAATATAAAATATAATAACCTTAAGACTCATTAAAAACCCTACCGACACGGAATTATCAGGATAAATTTCTGCACAGGGTCGGTAGATATCACTGATATCTCTCGAAAAATTCTATCTCTAAGCCTCGTTAACGACCCTTTACAGCCTCGTTAACGAGCCTGGATTTGGTTTTCTTCAACTCTTCAAATCTTGAACTTCGACTTCTCATCTTCCTACTCTTTCGTCCTTCACCATAGTACTCTAATTCAGCTCCAAAAAGCAATGTTTCCTTACTAAAACCTACAAAAAGACACAAAACGTAGTAGCTTCCATACTTTTCACAAAATATGCAAAACCATCCAAAAACATACAAAACTAACCCTAAAACTACTAAAACTAATTCTAACAAACTAAGAAAACACACTAAAAACTATACCAAAAACATGAATATCAAATAACACATTGCGGCGTGTAGGCCTTACAAGGCGTCCTGTGGGTGGCGGATGCCGTCGACAAAAAGGAACTGACCTTTAGAGAGCACCAAACTCGGTGGGATGCCGAGAAGGCCGCTTTGGAGAGGGAAGTTACCTTGGCGGCCGAGCGGCAGAGGACGGATGCGAGCAAACTGGCGAAACTTTTTGAGACTGTCAAGAGTCAATCCCCCCAGGCTATGTCTGATCGGTCCAAGATCGCCGAACTTGAGGCCAAGAACAAAAGGATCACCAAGGAGGCTAGCAAAATCGGGGCTTACTGCTCAATGATGTCTAGGGTGGAGAGAATCAAACAGTTCATGGGGGGCGAGCACTCGGACTGGGATCTGGATGCGGAGATCGCGTCCTTCCATGATTGCTATCCTCCAGATCAACCGACTCCTGGTGATGAGCTCCTAGCTTCTCTTGGCGTGGAGGAATAAGACGGTGGTCATGGTATGAGCGCGAACGGGGTGCTTGAGTAGGGTGATAGGCCTTTGGCGAATGCTGAGGAGCGGCTGGGAGGTGCTCCTGTCAACGATGAAGATTACGGCCACAAGCCCTTGTAAAATATTTCTTAAGACGTTCTCTTTTTTTCTGTCTGAACAAACTTCTGGTAACTGGTATGGGCCGTATAGGGGCCATAAACATTGTTCGTCCTTTGTTTGGACGTTTCCTCTTCCTCAGGAAGGGGAAGTGAATAGTTTTTGATGCATGCATGCTTTCCTTTTCTTGCGCGTTTTCGTTTGGTATTGCCCTTCCATTATGTGCAGGAATGTTTTGGACGGATAGGTGCTTCGGATAGAAGGCTTCAAGACGAGGACTCCTACAGAAGTCTCTAGTCACAGGTGGCAGCTGCTTTTACCAATGAAGTTTCCAGGTGTGTAACGAGTATCGCATTGGGACTAGCGCTCGAAAAGGATGGTCGATTAGAGACGTCTTCAGTCTAGGATTGGTTACCTCTGTTGCTTTAGTCTAGGATTGGTTACCTCTGTTGCTTTAGATTCGTATTTAATTGTATAAGGCATTCTATACGTAAATGAAATATACTTTCAACTTTCTAGTTCTATTCATGCAAGAAGAGAGAATAAAGATAATCACGCAGAGATGTGTTAATGTCATTCATTCGATAAGAGCAAACCATATCATAGAAATCACACAGCAAAGAGTCTTCACATAAATAAGTTGAACACACTAAGAAAGATGAACTTAATGCAAAAGCAAGATAACAAACTGCGGACCGATGACCTCTAGTGTTCGGACTATCTGGTGCTGAGAGCCTTTTGCTGAGAATTTGGGGAGGTCTTCGCTCCGATAAAAGGAGTTCTCCCTTAGAAGTGATATTTCTTCAAATGTACTGTGTTCCAGCTCCTGGGGATGGCTTCTTGATAGAGCATATAGATATAGGTCTTAGAGCATGTTTTTATTCCCGTTATATGCATTTTTAGCTAGGATTTCGTTCTAAGATTTAGATTAGATTTTATTTTCGTTTAGTTCGGAATCTACGCGTCTTGGTGCATAATTGCAGGTCGGGAGGTGGAAGACGGTATATGGAAGGCTTGGGACGGAACCTCGGGATGCAGAGGAAGCGTCGAAGTGAAGACTTGAGGCAAGGATTATGAAGGCAAGGAGCAAAGTGGCCAAATTGCGGAGTGGAGCCAAGACGCGCCAGGAGGAGAACTTACTACGGTGTGAGCGCGGGGGAATCCGGGAGAGCGCGACCGCGCTCTCATGCGCACCAAACCGCGCTCTGGCGGGATGATGCGGCGATGACTTGGGCTTCCGCGAGATCTTTTGGGCCGACTCTAATATCTATTTTAGATATTTTTAGACTTAATATAAATACTTTCCTTATATTTTTATTTTAGATCTTATGCTATGTTTTACTTGTGTTCTAGTTTGAAGAATTTGGAGATTTGTGGGAGACAAAACCTTAGTTTTGAAATTGAAGATCAATTTGACTCTTGTAAGTTTTATTTTTCTTCAATGACAATTTCAAGCTAATTTTCTCATGTCAAACTAGTTAGTTGAAGTTGTATGCATGATTGTTTGTGATATTTGAATTATTTTAGTTTGCCTTAACTAGATTGAATCTCTCCGTGCTTAATTGATTAAATTCACTTAGGATTATAATAGCTTGATCACCTATTTTACTTCTAGGTTGAATTACAACTAGAATAATTAAATAGACGGTGGAATTTGATTATTCATGGATGAATCCTTTGATTAAACTTATAGACGGTGGAATAAGGTTAATCAAAGGCGGAGAATTTAATCACAAGACTTCATGAATAGACGGTGGAATTCATGACTATTGTTTCTATTGAATGCTTTGAACTTAATTGCATGATCAACTTGACATAGAAGGTTTTCTAGGTTAATTGATTAAAAGGTTGTTAAAGACGGTGTATATTAACAACCACAATAAGCTTGAATTCATAAATTCATTATAGATTAGTCAAGGGAAATTGAAATAAGGATAATCGATGATCAAAACTCATGTATGCAATGGATACGAAACTAGTTGGACGCTCTTCTCTAATTTGAATCTTAAAACCACTTTACTTGCTTAGCTTTAATTAGTTTAATTACTTAGATTTTAATTTATAATCACAAAATCCACCTTTAATATGCAATGGATACGAAACTAGTTGGACGCTCTTCTCTAATTTGAATCTTAAAACCACTTTACTTGCTTAGCTTTAATTAGTTTAATTACTTAGGTTTTAGTTTATAATCACAAAATCCCCCTTTAATTTAGTAATACTACTTAAATACAAGTATTCCGAGTCTTTGTGGGTTCGACCCTTACTTCCACTTTGCTAAGGTTAGGAAGTTAGGAATATTCTTTGACAGTGCTTTTATAGCGACGTAAAAGTGCTCGTAAAATTTGACGCCGTTGTCGGGGACTCGGCTATTTATTTGTGTTTATTTAGTATTACTATTTTTTTGGTGTTGTGAACCTATCTTACGGTTCATAACGCCCGTGCTACTAATCCATGGCTTTGTTCGATTGTAGACAGTTGAAGGATGAACACTTCCATGACTATTTTTTAAGATTTCAATACCATGTGCTTGAACTTGGTGCTTGGGGATTACAATACAGTGATAGGGAGGTAAACATGGGAGTTATTCATGGTATGAATCTTGAGACAAGGGGATTGGCCGACTACATGAGCAATGAGAGGCTTTTATATATGGGATCTGAGGAATGTTGGGATTTCTTCTGTTTCATGAGCCGGTTGATAAGTCTTTCTAGTCGAGTCATCTTCCCAACCACCCCAGCCGGTTGATAAGTCTCTTGAGGAAATAATCAGGGATCTCTCCAATGGGGCAGATGCTTTAATTATGGAGCACTGTGAGTCATGCTCTTCAAGTTGTCATTACACAACCTCATGCCCTTTTGAGTTGTGTGAAAGGAGAGGTGGAGTCACATTGGAGTCAAACGATCATGAGTCAGACACTCATATTCAAGTTGAGGATCAATCTACTACACTTGATGTGGGTTATGAAGATGAATTTGATGCCCAACATGAATTCACACCTATAATGCAAGTTGAGCGGATCATCACATAGCCAAAGGAAGTCTGTGCTAACGTAGAAATTCTTACAGAGCCTAGGGAGCCTGAGTCATTTTCACCCATGTGGAGTAAATTGCTTGAGGGTTTTGTGGTTTTGAAAGAAGACTCTTTTGTCGATAATGATGACTTCTTTGCTGATGAAGTAGACAACCATGAGGGAGAAAAGCAACATGCTACATCTGTTAAGACTCCCGCTGTCATGGTGTGCCCTATGTTAGGCCTTGACATCCCATGCTTCAGTTTCCCCACCTTCTCACATCCAGAGCTTATGGAGTTTCAAGATGAGGAGCCAAGTCTACAGCACAACGTGAAAGATGGAGAATGTATGGAGTTCATCCTGGATAAAAGTGGTATTACTGACAAGTGCTTTGATTCATGCTTTAAGTATTTTCTAAAGTCACCACTTCTGTTGAATTTATTTGAACAAATGCCATCTCATGAAAATTGGGCGCACGAGTTTGATAAATTAAAACGGTCTTTGAAAGCTATATTATGCATCTTTAATTTATCATTGTGTTACTTATGTCTTTTTGATATGTGTGCACAGGGGTTTGACAAGTTGTTAAGGGCATTGACTATGTCTAATCTCATCATTTCATGCTAAGCATCAAGCTAATGACGTTAAACGAGCGCCTCTTGGGAGGCAACCCAAGCTTTGTTTTTAGTTTTTATTTGTTTTTATAGAAATAGTTTTACTTTTGGTGTGTTTTTGTGTGTTTTTCGGTTTGTTTTTGTTCTTAGTTGTAGGTAAAGTCGGAAAATAGGTACACGCGGTCCGAGGAAGTCAACATGCCCCGCGCTCATACCACCACCACCACCACCATCAGAGTAGATTCCCGCGTTTGACAAGTTCTTGTGATAAGGTCAGTTTTCTTTTACTCTTATGTTTTTATTACTTTGGGGACAAAGTAATATTTAAGCATGGGGGAAGGGGATTTTTTATTTTGTCATGAGATCTTGATTTTAGTTAGATCATGTTGGGAAAAATGTTGGGACGTCTGGTTCTAAACAACGGATCAACGATTTAATTCTCTTAAGTTTTGATAATGACAAACACCATAGGGAACTAAGGTGGTTTGTTCAAGTATTTCTAAGGAACACAGGTACAGCCAAGAACTCTTATGAATGACCAAAAGGCAATGCAGGCCACAATGAAGAGTTTCCATCAAGAGAACTCTGAAGAGGAAAGTTCCCATGAAATGGGAACTCCCAGAAACAATCAAGAGAACACAAGCTTACAACGATGAAGAGTTTCCATCAAGGGAACTCTGAAGAAGTCAATTCCCATGACATGGGAACTCACATGTGAGGACAACGACCGTTCAGCGCAGATCGCGGGATTCTGTCTCAGACAGCCCGAGGGAACAGTCTGAGGATCAGACTGTCACGTTTCATCCAACGGTCCGATTGATCCAAGAAGTTGACCTAGTTCAAACCAAAGTCACATGTGAAGAAAGTACAACTTGGGCATCAAGCAAAGGGCATTTTGGACACAAATGAAAGATGCGACTGCCCAAGCTCAATGGACTATAAAGCCAAATGAATAGTACTCGGTCTGGGTACTTCTCCCAGAACTCACAAATACCCACACCAGAGAAAAGAAAAGAAAAGGAAGAGGAGTCCCCGCCGGCGAGTGTGTGATCTCGACGACGGTGAAGCTGAAGTTCCCAGGAGCAAGGGAACTGAGAAGTCAGCGTAAGGTTTGAGTTACTTGTGTTTTGTTGTTGTGAGCTAAGGAACTCAGTTGAGAGGATTTACTAGTGTTGCTAGAGTTAGGAAGAACTTGTACGAACAGAGAAGTGTAAATCCGGCTGTGTAACTAAGGAACAAAGCAATTAATATAAGTAAGTCATTCAAAATCCTCCAACAGGAGGTAGAGGTTTACCCATACAACTAGTTGTTTGTAGTGGGGTTCCTCTATAAAGAGAACTGTGCCTTTTTACAGTTTTTATCACTTGCGATTATTTACTTCCGCTGCCTTGGGAACAGCTGAATTGCTAGTTCCCAAGCTCACTGCTAACCGTTTACGATCCAACAATTGGTATCAGAGCTTGCGCTCTAGATTTGTGTTAGCATCGCAGGTATCAAATGGCTCAGGAACTTACTCAGGTGGGGAACAATACTAGTAAGCCGCCAAGGCTTATTACAGGAAGATTTGAAAGCTGGCAACGCGACATGAAGGATTGGATGCGTGGCCAAGACTACCAAGCCTTGTGTGTCATCGAGAGAGGGAACTTCGAAATCGATCCAGCTATAGTCAACGACCACTCAAAGTGGGGACCCAACGAGTACAAGTGCATGGAGGCAAACTACAAAGCCAAACAGTACCTAAAGAGGTCCATGTGCGTACAAGATTGTGACAGGGTTGCAAACCTTGACACAGCTAAGGAAATGTGGGAGGCCATCCAACAAATGCACGATGGGAACTCAAATCTCAAAGAAGATCTTCAGATGAATGCAAAAAGGGAGTTCTACAACTTCCAAATGGAAATGGGAGAGTCGGTCGATAGCTACCAATCCCGATTTGAAGGACTTTGCACTAAAATGGAGGGATTGGGGATCACAAAAGAAGAAATCACCCACAAAATGAAGGTCCAACAACTCTTCAATGGATTGACTGGAGAATGGGCAAACGAGAGAACGATGTTCAAGGAAAATCCAGAAAATCGAACACTTATGCTCCATCAAGTGTTTGGAAAGCTAGTGGGACACGAGAAGAGAAAGATCGACGATAAGGAACAAACTCGATCTCATCGAGGGATCGCACTCAAGATCGAAAAAATGCTCAAATCAACCCAAGAACAACATGAAGACTCCGAAGAAGAAGAGGATGAGGAGCTAGTTCTAGTAACAAAGGCTCTTCGAAATTTCTACAAAGGGAAGTCTCAACGGAACAGTGGGAACTGGGGAAAGGGACAGAGTTCCCAAAGAAAGCCCACAGAAAAGGATCTCTCAGATGTGACCTGCTACAAGTGCAATAGGAAAGGACATTTTGTGAAGGAATGCCACAAGGAACTGATGGCAGGAAGCAAGGAAAGAAGGCCTATATCGCTACCTGGAGCGATGTTGAAGATGAAGATCCCGAGTCATGGGCACTCCTAGACATGTGTGGCATGGCCATAGGAGAAACCACTGGGGAACAACCCAGTGAGGTAACCACTGCAACTGTTCTTGATTCTTTAAGTAACTATGAAAAACCTGAGTTGTTGAAAATTCTTTCAAGTCTTGTCAAAGATAACATAAAACTGCAAAACAAGTTGGAAAAACAAGAGCACATAAATTCTCAATTAGTTGGTCTTGAGCCCTGTCCCAACTGCATATCCCTTCTAGAAAAACTCAAGTCCCATGTGTCTCACATTATAGATCTAGAAAGAGAAATCAAAACTCTAGAGAAAGATGAGAACACCCTCTTGCAAAACCTGAGTAAGACTCCTGAACATCTTGAAGCCTCTAGTTCCCAAATTAAGTTTGTCCCAACCAGACATGGCATAGGATACAAAGGTGAGTGCTCCAAGAACGGAAAGTCACCCATGAGCGAACATGAGATCCATGAGTGTAGGGCCTTAGAACTCCAGTGCGAGAAATAGAAAAATGCTCATCTCGAGGAGAAAATCAGGGTCCTAGAGAGTGGAAACAATGGTGAGAAAGACTACTATACTGGGAACTCCGGACATAGAATCTATGTCAAAATTGCTAAGGGAAATGGGTCTCGGGTGTACAACAAAGAAACCACGGATAGGAACCGTATCCAGAGACCACACCCAAAATATTACCTGGGAGAATACTATAAGACGTGTTGGCACTGTGGTGCTCATGGGCACTACAAGGATGCATGTCCCAAGAAGAGAGCCCAAACCCCTAGACGCCATGAGTTCCAAAACAAACAAAAACGTCATGCTCATCACCAAAGGAACTCCAACTCTCAAAATTCCAAAGACATCAACATTTCTGACTATATCTTGAATGAAAATGTTTTCCCTTGCAAGGGACCTGGCAAGAGTCATCTTGTCTGGGTCTGAAAACACTAACTTTTCCTTGTAGGTGGCAGTGAGAGGGAACAGTACATGGTTCATAGATAGTGGATGCTCGAACCATATGACAGGAAACAAGGATATCCTCATCTCACTCCACACTCATGCCGAAGGAGGCCATGTCTCATTTGGCAACAAAAACAAGGGAGAAGTTATTGGAAAAGGAGAAGTGTTGCTCAATAGATCTATCAAAGTTAGCAACGTAAATCTGGTAAAGGATCTGGGATACAATCTGTTGAGTGTCTCCCAGATGTGTGATCAAGGGAACAACATGGTCACTTTCGACTCAGATGAATGTCTCGTCATCAACAAGAAGACCAACAAAGTAATTTGGAGAGGAAGAAGATACAACAATGTGTATGTGGTGGACACCAACTTTGAACCACCAATGAAGTTGTGTCTTGCGAGTTCCCAAGATGACACGGAACTCTGGCATCGAAGACTGGGACATGTTGGTGTAAATCAAATCCTGAAGCTTTACCTACAGGATCTGGTCATTGGTCTTCCACGGATCAATCTCGAAGGAGTCAAAATGTGTGAAGCATGTGTTCGAGGGAAACAGACCAGGACCTCCTTCAAACCTAAGAAGGTGGTAAGCACAACCAGGTCCCTGGAGTTAATTCACATGGATCTCTGTGGTCCCATGAGAACAGCTAGCTACGGTGGAAAAAGGTACATGTATGTTTTAATTGATGATATTTCAAGATTCACCTGGGTTATTTTCTTGAAGGCAAAATCACAAGCGTTTGAAGAATTTGAGCCCTTCATCAAAAGGACAGAAGTAAGCTTGGGGCTGAAACTGAAAGCAATCAGATCTGATCACGGAACTGAGTTTCAAAACTCGGAGTTCCTAAACTTCTGTGAGCAAAATGGGATCTCTCACAACTTTTCATCTCCTCGCACTCCTCAGCAAAATGGAGTGGTCAAGAGAAAGAACAGAACTCTGGAAGACATGGCTAGAATCATGATGATTGAAAGTGGAGTTCCTGAGTACTTCTGGACTGAAGCCATTTCCACAGCTACATACATCCTGAACCGAGCCATGACAAGGCCCCTGATCAACAAGACGTCCTATGAGCTCATCAAAGGGAGAAAACCAAACATCTCACACTTGAGAACATTTGGTTGCACATGCTTTGTTCACAACAACGGCAAAGACAATCTTGGCAAATTCGACCCCAGAAGCGACGAAGGGATCTTCCTGGGATACTCATCTCAAAGCAAGGCTTACAGGGTCTACAATAAAAGAACCAAGAAGATAGAGGAAAGCATTCATGTCGTCTTCAACGAAAAGTCTGTAAAGATGGGAACCGAGACCCAAGGGAAGGGAACTCTGTTCAAGCTAGTCAGACATGAAGACGATGATGATGACGAGGATGAGCCAAGGAAAAGGGATGAAGACTATCCAAGTGCAAGCAATATCCCACAACCAGGGAACAACGACGAAGGTCCAACCCTCACTGATCAAACCTCCCTCGAGGCTCCTTCCTCAGAAGAACTACAAGACATCTTCGACTCTCTCAAGGTTCCCTCTTCAGGGAACAACTCTGTTGTCCCCCAAGACAATACCCTGCCAGAATCAAGTATTCAAGGGGAACAACGAGGGAACCTGCCAGAAATCTCTGAAGAAACATCAAATGAAGAAGCTGAAGATGAGAGTTCCCATGACAAAGAAACACCAACTGAGGATGACACACATGCAAGGGAACTCACTCATACAAGAACCTTTCAACAAAGGAAGGACCACCCCATTGAGAACATCATCTCCTCTCTTGATAAAGGTGTACAAACTCATTCCTCTATCAATAATTTTTGTGCTTTTAACGCGTTTGTTTCTATGGTGGAACCCAAAAATATCAAAGAAGCCTTGAAGGACCCAGATTGGATTCAAGCCATGCAAGAAGAACTCCACCAATTCGAGAGGAACAAAGTCTGGAAGCTAGTTCCTAGGCCCAAAAACAAGAACATCACAGGAACTCGATGGGTCTTTAGGAACAAACTCGATGATACTGGGGCTGTAGCAAGGAACAAGGCTAGGTTGGTGGCACAAGGATACAGGCAAGAGGAAGGAATTGACTACGATGAGACCTTCGCGTCGGTTGCCAGGATCGAGGCCATCAGACTCCTAATCGTCTATGCCGCTCACAAGGGATTCAAGATGGATGTGAAAACAGCCTTCCTCAATGGACATCTCAAGGAAGAAGTGTATGTAGCCCAACCTCCAAGATTCGAAGATGAGAAACTACCCAACCATGTCTATTTCCTGGAGAGGGCCCTTTACGGACTCAAACAAGCTCCCCGAGCTTGGTATGACAGGTTTGCTTAATTCCTCTTGTCCCATGGGTACCTTCGTGGTTCCATAGACAAGACTTTGTTTTTAAAGAAAGACTCTAAAGACATTTTGATTGTGCAAATATATGTTGATGACATTGTGTTTGGAGCAACTAACGAAACTCTTGTAGAGAAGTTTAAGGACCTCATGAGCAGTGAGTTTGAAATGAGTCTCATTGGGGAACTCACGTTCTTCCTGGGACTTCAAATATCCCAAACGAAGGAGGGAACAAAGATTCATCAACAGAAATACATCAAGGAAATGCTTGTGAAGTATGGGATGGAACATTCAAAACTCATTGACACTCCCATCTCACCAAATTCAAGGCTCAATGCGGATGAAACAGGTATCAGTGTGGACCAAAGGAACTATCGAGGTATGATCGGGTCCCTTCTCTACTTAACAGCTAGTAGACCTGATATCATGTTCTCCGTATGTCTTTGTGCTGGTTTTCAAGCTAACCCTAAGGAATCACACCTGAAAGAGGTGAAGAGAATTTTCAGGTATCTCAAAGGGAACGATAACTTGTGCCTTTGGTATCCAAGGAACAATTCCCTTGAGCTCATTGCATACACAGATGCAGATTTTGCAGGGCACTTGGTTGACAGAAAGAGCACATCAGGAATAGCCCAGTTCCTAGGGTCATGCCTAGTCTCGTGGGGATCTAAAAAGCAAAACGCAGTGGCACTCTCCACAGCTGAAGCCTAATATGTGGCTGACACATCATGTTGTTCCCAAGTTCTATGGCTTAAGTCACAACTCCAGGATTACGGTATGTCTTTTGGCCCAGTTCCCATACTCTGTGATAACACTAGTGCCATAAACATTTCCAAAAATCCTGTGCATCATTCTAGAACTAAGCATATTGATATAAGGCATCATTTTCTACGTGACAATGTTGAAAATGGGAACATCTCGATGGAACACTGTAGAACTGAAGAGCAAATTGCGGACATTCTTACCAAAGCTTTAGACAAACGTCCCTACCAGCGTTTTCGAATGCTCCTAGGGATGATAACTCTAAACTAAACAAGTCCCTGTTTGTCTCTCTCTCAATGCCTGACTAGTTTATATAAGATTGCATGATAGGGAACTTGGATTTATTGCTTTCACTATGCCTTGATTACTAGTCTAGAGAAAAAATGTGTGCAAAGGAACTCTATTTCTTTTGGCCCAAAATTATCAACCAGAGTTCCCTTTATCCCTCTTTACAATCCACCATGACGGTTGATCATATGAGCCACCCTAAGCTAGGGACCAGACAAATGCTTCTCATGAGCCAACATATTTCCTTTATCGAGTCGCAAATTGTCTGGTTCCCTTTGAGTTCCCTAGCCCCACAAAAGGATGAGTGTGAAGTTCCCTTAACAACTTCACTCTCCCTGACCTTGAAAAGATCATGGGAACTGATGCATCTACAAAGGGAACGCTGACTAATCTTCAAAGAAAAACCGTCACTTGGGAAGTGGACTTTTGTGTCAGAGGCTCTGAAGCGTTAAAGGCCAAGTATTCAAAATTTGAAAAGGACTTCCCAAGAGATCGTGACGCGTGTCCAGAGGCGTGCTCGAGAAGTTGAACGACGCCCCACGTTCATTGGGCAACGGTTATCGAGGTTAATCCACTTCCCTTTCTACCCTCCACTTCCTCTCTCCTTTAAAACCCCTCTTTGCTATTTTTGGACCCTTTATTCCATCTTACATCTCTGTCATTCGTCTTCCCCAAATCCCTTTCACTCTCTTTTCAAGAAACCTCCAAAACCTCCCAATTTCTTACAAAAATGGCCCCTCTACACACTTTCGCCCAGATCAAAGAGTGGGTGCTTGCCAATCCCCGAATCCTCTTCATTTCTCAATTACGAGAGATCGAAAAAGAGCAAGACCCCGTCATGAAGGACGTACTAATCCAAGGGCTCTACAACCAAGTAAGCTCCTTCTTGCCCCCTCCTCCTCCTCCGGCCGACGAAACTGTCTCTTGGACCTCTTCCTCTTCTGAATCTCTTACTCTCCCTCCTTACCACACCAACACCTCCTCTGGAGTTGTCATCGTTGACAACTTCAGAGACGCTCTCCCCTCAATCAATGAAAAACCCCACAAATCCAAACACCGCCATTCATCCAAACGCCGTCACTCATCAAAAGATCCCTCAAAATCCAAAAAATCCAAACACTCCCACGACCCCTCCAAATCCAAAAAACGTAAACACTCTGAGGCCTCTGAATTCTCGGAGCCCAGAAAGAAGGCTTTCTTCAAGTTTGAGGAATACCTGAACTGCTCCAAGGAGAGTTCTTGTGCTCCCAAACCTCCTTACCCTTTCCCTTCCGACGATGGGACCTCTGAACCCCAGAGTCTACTCCCCTCTTCCTCCTCCATCCCTCCTCTTCAAATCGAGGGACCTTCCAAACCTCCTCCCACAAAACGACCAACTCCCCCTCCACCACCTCCCTCAGTTCCCAACCCCAAGGGCACTCTCACAAAACAACCGACTCCTCCTCCGCCATCTTCTCCAGTTCCCGCCACGAGGGGAACTCCACCTTCCCAACCTTCTTCACTTCCTCCCGTTCCCATCATTAAGGGATCTCCAACTCCACCTTCACCTCACAAAACTCCTTCTCCTCCCTCTTCACCAAAACACATCTCCACCGCTCCCATTTCTACTTCGGGGATCTCTACTCCCCAGGTCACCAGATCCCTTCCTCCCCCTTCCACTCAACTAACCACCCCTCTTCCTTCTTCTCCTCTCCCCTCTTCCATCACATCTCCCACCAACACCAAACTCCCCTCTCCCTCACCATCCAAAAGTACCGTCGCTCTCACCTCAGACGACGACGATCTTCTTCTCTCGTGGTCATCGGCAAAATGACCAAGGACCCTCCTCCAATCATCATGGGAACTCTGGAGGAGGAAGCCCAGCTCAAGGCAATCGAGGAAGAGCTCAATCGGGGCCCCTCTGAGCACACAGTCTCCCAAGGGACAAAGTCCCCAAAAAAGGTGGCTCCCGAAGAGCCCAAGGAGAGAAGGGACCTCACACCAGCTGGAGGTGCTGAGGCAACAACGAGTCATCCTGAAGATGACACGGAGGGCTCAAGCTCGAGCTCCTCCGAGGAAGAAGGGACCTCCCAAGATGAGGTCGAAGAAGAAGAAGAAGCTCCAGCTGCTAAGGAGCCAGCACGGATCCCTACACCTAGACACCAAATGGTGGTGTCCACGAGTTCCCAACCACCAAGGGACCGCGTGCTTATGATTGAAGCAGCTGCACCCCCTCAGCCGAAAGGACCTCGCACGGTCTCTAGGGGGAACACGTCAAGAAGCACATCAAGGAAGGGGAAGGGGGCCTCTTCCACCAAGCACCATGTGGATGAGCGTAGGAAGCTCCTTCCTCCACTCATTGTTTCAGAAGACGTGCTGACTGAAAATGGTCTAGGGGAACTGTGGGACCTCATCAAGGCCCAGGGCTGGGAGAGACTCTGCCAAGAGACTGTGAGCGTAGATCCCTCACAAGTGCGTCAGTTCTACAACAACTTCAATATCACCAATGACTGCACTCAGGGAACTCTCTCCCATGAAGGCGACGAGTTCATTTTTACAACGTCGACAATCCGCCTTCAACTCCAGGTCCCTGGTCAAGGGCTTAGCGAGGTGCCCAGCAAGCTCTGGGGCGACTTCAATAGCGCCGAGGTGTGCAACACAATTTTTGAGGGTCGGGTTCCCTCTAAAGTCCTCTCGACGCATCATCTGTCCTTGGTTGCCAAGCTCGCTCACCAATTCATCATCAACGTGGTGATCCCATTCCAAGAGAAGCGCCTGGTCGTCAACATCCCAGATGCCATCATCCTCTACCACTTCCTCCTCAAGAAGCCCATAAATCTTCCCAGAATAATCCTTGGGCACATGGAGAAGTGCATGGCTTCCAAGTCCCACTCCCTTCCCTACTCCGAGCTGATCAAGAAGCTCCTACAAAAAGAGGGTCTTTACGACGCCTCTAAAGACGAAATCGAGCTTGGAAGGGAACTGGACATTACAGTTGCCTAGAAGATGAGGCACTCAGAGCCTGTAGAGGAGGCGGCTCCACTAGAGTCTGGTACACAAGAGGGGAACTCTCCAGTGTTGCTCCGCATTGCCAACACCCTCGATCAGATTGCTAGGGACCAAGCAGCGTTGGCCAGAGGACAAGAAAAGCTTACACAAGTCCTTACGCGCCTCTGTGACGCCCTGTTCCCTCAGAACCCATGATCTCTCCTTTCTTGTTCCCTTAATCCAAAACTGACCACAAATTGTACTTGGGTTCCCATTGTACATATTATCTTAAGTAATGAAATGGTCTTTATTTTGATTGCGTGTTCCCTTCTTTCCTATTATTGCTTTGCTTGTTTTCGATGATGTCAAAAGGGGGAAAAACAAAAAATGCGAGATGAGTTAAAAGTTTAAGCTATCACAGATCACGCATAAGCTAAGGGGGAACAATTGCATATAAAGCTCAATAGGAACTATGTGTCGCACCAAAAGTGGTTCCCTAAATCTAAGTGTTTCACTAAAAGTGACTTCCCAAAATCATACTTAGGAACTCATCAGCATATCATTCATTGAAATACCTGCATATTTTGTGATGGGTTTGTCATCATCAAAAAGGGGGAAATTGTTGGGACGTTGTTGGGACCTCTGGTTCTAAACAACGGATCAACGATTTAATTCTCTTAAGTTTTGATAATGACAAACACCATAGGGAACTAATGTGGTTTGTTCAAGTATTTCTAAGGAACACAGGTACAGCCAAGAACTCTTATGAATGACCAAAAGGCAATGCAGGCCACAATGAAGAGTTTCCATCAAGGGAACTCTGAAGAAGTCAGTTCCCATGACATGGGAACTCACATGTGAGGACAATGACCGTTCAGTGCAGATCGCGGGATTCTGTCTCAGACAGCCCGAGGGAACAGTCTGAGGATCAGACTGTCATGTTTCATCCAACGGTCCGATTGATCCAAGAAGTTGACCTAGTTCAAACCAAAGTCACATGTGAAGAAAGTACAACTTGGGCATCAAGCAAAGGGCATTTTGGACACAAATGAAAGATGCGACTGCCCAAGCTCAATGGACTATAAAGCCAAATGAATAGTACTCGGTCTGGGTATTTCTCCCAGAACTCACAAATACCCACACCAGAGAAAAGAAAAGAAAAGGAAGAGGAGTCCCCGCCGGCGAGTGTGTGATCTCGACGACGGTGAAGCTGAAGTTCCCAGGAGCAAGGGAACTGAGAAGTCAGCGTAAGGTTTGAGTTACTTGTGTTTTGCTGTTGTGAGCTTAGGAACTCAGTTGAGAGGATTTACTAGTGTTGCTAGAGTTAGGAAGAACTTGTAGGAATAGAGAAGTGTAAATCCGGCTGTGTAACTAAGGAACAAAGCAATTAATATAAGTAAGTCATTCAAAATCCTCCAAGAGGAGGTAGAGGTTTACCCATACAACTAGTTGGTTGTAGTGGGGTTCCTCTATAAAGGAACTCTGCCTTTTACTGTTTTTATCACTTGCGATTATTTACTTCCGCTGCCTTGGGAACAGCTTAATTGCTAGTTCCCAAGCTCACTGCTAACCGTTTACGATCCAACAGATCATGTAGTTGCATTTGCATGTTTATTTTATTGTCATGCATTGATTAAAATCTTGAAAAAATTACAAAAAGATTGAAAAAATTACAAAAACATTGCATTTAGGTTCTTATTTCCCCATTGTTTGTTTCCTCTTGTGTTTCAATGCTAAGTATAAGTTTTAACCCATGATTTGCATGATATACTGAAGTTGATATGATATAAGCATGATCATTAATTAATTACCTTGATTATAGGATGGAGCATGTATTTAGCTTGAGTATTTGACTTATTCTGAAGTTCTAGACAAAAGAAAAAATTAGCCTTGTGAGGTTTGTTTTTCTGGCCTTTCATGATATATTTGTTCTCCACATTTCTTGATTGTATCACCATGATTGTCTAGCTCTAGTACTTGTGTTATGACTTTGTCAAGACTGATTTATATGATTGAATACATAGCATTAAAATGATTGAGGCAATGTTTCTTATAAGCCTATTATTTCCCTTCCTACCTTACAAGATCCATGTTCTTGACACACTATTCTTTTGAGCTTTAAGCCTATTTTTATTAGCTCCACAAAATTTTCCTAGCCTAATAAGCTTGACCCATAATCCGGGATTTAGGACATTAGGTTTTGTTCTTGTTTTGTGTGAGTTATGTACAAGTATGGGGGAGTTGGAAGAAAAGGAGGAAAAGAAGAAATAAAACTCTTGTGTGTAAAGTGAAAAAAAATGAAGATGAAAGTATGTTACAAAAGCAAAATGAAGCAATCAAGTATAGTTGTTAGTAGTCTTCATTAAGCAAAGAGAGAGTTGAAGAAAAGGCAAAGAAAAAAAAAAGAAACAAAGAGCTAGAAAGTGTTAATGGAGTTGAGAAAGAAAGAGTTTGGGAGAAGTGTTGTAAGAAGAAAAGTGTTGAGTTTTGGGTTAGTATTAGTTCTTTATCCCGGATTTAGCACAACATGCCAAATGTTATCCCTTCCAAATTTCTCTTTACATTGCCCCCATTACAAGCAGGAAAAAGACCTCATGATTTTTGTTATGTGTTTGATCCCCAGCGGTGGAGATCTAAAGCTCTGATGCATGTTTCTGGTAGTCTAGTTTTCATGGTTGATTTTTGAGTGAAACACATACCCTTACACACTTGAGAGTTGAGTGCAAACACAAATTACCTATGTGAGGTCTAGAATGAATGAATGGTCTTTACTTTTTGCTTGTTATAATGCATGCTGAGAAGTCTTGGTCGGGTTTTTGTTTATATGTGAAATGCTTGTTTGCCTTGAGATGGATGTATGATTGCATTTCTGTGGTGTGTTTTGGATTTATGTCTTGCTTGAGGACAAGCAAGGTTCAAGCATGGGGGAATTTGATAGAGCATTTAGATATAGGTCTTAGAGCATGTTTTTATTCCCGTTATATGCATTTTTAGCTAGGATTTCGTTCTAAGTTTTAGTTTAGATTTTATTTTTGTTTAGTTCGGAATCTACGCGTCTTGGTGCATAATTGCAGGTCGGAAGGTGGAAGACGGTAGATGGAAGGCTTGGGACGGAACCTCGGGATGCATAGGAAGCGTCGAAGTGAAGACTTGAGGCAAGGATTATGAAGGCAAGGAGCAAAGTGGTCAAACTGCGGAGTGGAGCCAAGACGCGCCAGGAGGAGAACTTACGGCGGCGTGAGAGTGGGGGAATCCGGGAGAGCTCGACCGCGCTCTCATGCGCACCAAACCGCGCTCCGGCGGGATGACGCGGCGATGACTTGGGCTTCCGCGAGATCTTTTGGGCCGACTCTAATATCTCTTTTGGATATTTTTAGACTTAATATAAATACTTTCCTTAGATTTTTATTTTAGATCTTATGTTATCTTTTACTTGTGTTCTAAGTTTGAAGAATTTGGAGATTTGTGGGAGACAAAACCCTAGTTTTGCAATTGAAGATCAATCTGACTCTTGTAAGTTTTATTTTTCTTCAATGAAAATGTCTAGCTAATTTTCTCATGTCCAACTAGTTAGTTGAAGTTGTATCCATGATTGTTTGTGAGATTTGAAGCATTTTAGTTTGCCTTGACTAGATTGAATCTCTCCATGCTTGATTGATTAAATTCGCTTAGGATTATAATAGATTGGCCACCTATTTTACTTCTAGGTTGAATTACAACTAGAATAATTAAATAGACGGTGGAATTTGATCATTCATGGATGAATCCTTTGATTAAACTTATAGACGGTGGAATAAGGTTAATCAAAGGCGGAGAATTCAATCACAAGACTTCATGAATAGACGGTGGAATTCATGACTATTGTTTCTATTGAATGCTTTGAACTTAATTGAATGATCAACTTGACATAAAAGGCTTTCTAGGTTAATTGATTAAAAGGTTGTTAAAGACGGTGTATATTAACAACCACAATAAGCTTGAATTCATAAATTCACAATAGATTAGTCAAAGGAAATTGAAATAAGGATAATCGATGATCAAAACTCATGTATGCAATGGATACGAAACTAGTTGGATGCTCTTCTCTAATTTGAATCTTAAACCACTTTACTTGCTTAGCTTTAATTAGTTTAATTACTTAGATTTTAGTTTATAATCACAAAATCCCCCCTTTAACTTAGTAATATTAAATAAATACAAATATTTCGAGTCTTTGTGGGTTCGACCCTTGCTTCCACTATACTTAGGTTAGGAAGTTAGGATATTTCTTTGGCAATGCTTTTACCGCGACATAAAAGTGCTCGTCACTTCTCCGTCTTTGGATTCCAGTTGGTAAGCGCCTTGTCCGACAACCCCTGTTATCTTATAGGGTCCCTCCCAGGTCGGTGCTAGTTTCCCTGATTTGGTTTCATTAGTGTTTTGGAAGACTCGTCGCAGTACCCATTCACTGATCCGGAAAGTCCGGATCCTGACGTTCTGGTTATAGCTTAGGGTGACCTGCTGCTGGTGTCTTGCCAATCGTAATCGGGATTGGTCACGGAGTTCGCCTAAGGTATCTAAATCAGCCGACAACTCCAGACGATTACGCTCTTCAGTCACAAAGTTGGTACGAGCGGTTGGGATGAGAATTTCAACGGGAATGGCCGCTTCACATCCGTGTGTTAAAGAGAAAGGAGACTGACCAGTCGCGACCTTCGGCGTTGTGCGATCAGCCCAAAGAACATACGGGAGCTCATCAGCCCAATTTCCTTTGGCCTTCGCGAGCCTCTTCTTCAGATTATTTATGATCACTTTGTTACTAGCCTCGGCTTGTCCATTTGACTGGGGATAGCGGGGGGATAAAGTGACTAGGCTAATTTTCCAGTGACTATAGAAGTCTCTTGTTCTCTGGCTTATGAATTGAGAGCCATTGTCGCACACAATCTCTGCAGGTACCCCGAAATGACAAAGGATATTTCTGATAATGAAAGATATCACTTGTTATCTTTGATTTCTCGATAAGCTTCAGCTTTGATCCACTTGGAGAAGTAATCGATCATAGCAAGGAAGAAAACTCTCTGTCCGGACGAAGGGAGTAACTTCCCGACTATGTCCATCCCCCAACGCATAAAGGGCCATGGTGTAAGCGTGGGGTAGAGTGGCTCAGGAGGTTGGTTAGCGGTCGGCGCGTGTCTTTGACAAGCATCACATTTACGACAGAAATCTACAACATCTTTCCTCATAGTAGGCCAGAACCATCCTTGTCGAAGGGCTTTGTTGGATAGACTTCTCCCTCCGGTGTGGTTTCTGCAATCTCCTTGATGGAGTTCTTCAAGAAGTCTCTGAACCCCCTCTCTAGCTAGGCAACGCTGTAGCGTTCCCACCGCCGACTTGTGGAACAGCTTCCCGCCTTCTACCGTGAACTTGGTGGCTTTCATCTTTAGCAACTTAGCTTCAATTTTGTCCTCTGGAAGCTTTCCCTTGGTTAGCCAATCTAGGTACGGCTGAGTCCAAGGTGCTTCGTTAGTCTCTGAGGGATCGAAGGGGGCTCTCTCACAGTTTGATCCGCTCAAGGGCAGATCTGGGTCGGGATCGTTCCGGTAACTTCTGGCATCAACGTCGTCACTGCTCATGAAGATGTTGTGGGGGGCCGCTCCGAGAAGACTGATGTCTTCGATCATTCTTTCAAACTTCTTGCTATCAACAGTGTGAGCTCTTCTTATGGCGGGAACCATGATGTAAACCATCGGGATTACAGGGTACTCTTCAGGATCAATGGTTGACGCTAGGCGGGCAAGAGAATCTGCCTGAGCATTCTTCTCCCTTGGGATTTGTGCGAAGGAGACCTTCTCGAAACGAGGAATTAGATTTTTGACTTCCTCTAGATAAGTTGCCATCCTTTCATCCCTTGCTTCGTACAACCCCAACACTTAATTGACTATCAATAACGAGTCGCACTTGACCTCTACCTGTTGTACGCCTAAGTCCTTGGCGAGGGTTAGCCCAAAGATCAGAGCTTCATACTCCACTTTGTTATTCGTGACCTCGAACGTACACCTTATGGACTATGCTACCCTATCCCCCTGTGTTGATTTTAGGACTACTCCTATCCCTGTTCCTCTAGCGTTAGAAGTGCCATCTGTATGAAGCGTCCATTGGGCTGGAGACTTAGCTTCTAGTGTCATTAGCTTTGTTGGATCGGATCCTTCTTCTATTGTAGGACTAAAATTAACCACAAAATCAGCCAGTGCCTGAGACTTCAATGCAGCTCTAGGCTCGTACTTGATATCGAACCCACTTAAGTGAATCACCCACTTGGCCATTCTTCCTGTGAATTCGGGCTTGTGCATTACTGTCTTCAACGGATGTGTAGTTCTTACCACTATCGGGTGGGCCTTGAAGTACGGGTGAAGTTTGTTGGAGCACATGACTAAGGCAAGGACCAACTTTTCAAAGGAAGAGTACCGAGTCTCGGCTGACAAAAGAGTTCTACTGATGTAGTACACGGGTTGTTGTTGCCCATCTTGTTCTCGGACCAACACCCCACTGATGGCCTTTTTAGTGACGGCAAGATATAAGGGCAAAGCTTCTTCTGCTTCGGGTTTGGCCAAGATCAAAGGATTAGAGAAGTAGTTCTTCAGTTCTTGGAAAGCTTCTTCGTGCCTGGGAGTCCACTAAAAGCATTTATTTTTTCTAAGGACTTCGTAGAAGAGACGGCACCGGTCTGCTGACTTAGATATGAACCTGTTCAAGGCGGCAATCTGCCTAGTGAGCTTTTGGACGTCTTTTACACACCTGGGGGATTTCAACGTAGTTATTGCTCGTACTTGCTTGGGGCTAGCTTCTATCCCTCTCTAGGTGACTAAATACCCTAGGAATTTTCCCGACTTCATGCCAAACGTACACTTCTGTGGGTTCAACTTCATGTTAAATTGCTTCAGGATTTCAAAAGCTTCCTCAAGGTAACTTCTATGGTCTACAACTTTCTTCGATTTGAGGAGCATATCGTCTATGTATACCTCCATGGTTTCTCCAATTTAGTCTTGGAACATTTTGTTCACCAGCGTCTGATATGTGGCCCCAGCGTTCCGCAACCCAAAGGGCATCACCTTGTAGCAGTACGTTCCCTTACTAGTGATGAAAGATGTCTTCTCCTGATCACTTTCTTCCATCTGGATCTGGTTATATCCATTGAAGGCATCCATAAAGTCAGCAGCTCATGACCCGTTGTGGCATTTACTAGTGCATCTATGTGAGGCAACGGGAATGAATCCTTGGGACAAGCCTTATTCAAAACCGTGAAATCAACGCACATCCTCCACTTCCCGTTCTTCTTGGGAACGACGACTATGTTCGCCAACCATTCAGGATACTTGACTTCTTTGATCTTTCCAGTCTCCATCAACTTTCGCACTTCTTCATCCACTATCTTTTTTCTCTCTGCGGCAAACTTCCTCATCTTCTATTTTACTAGAGGGTGACCGGGGTCCACATTTAATCGGTGCGTGATGACATCCGAATCGATTCCGACCATATCCTCATGGGACCAAGCAAAACACTCCGAGTACTTACTGAGGAAGTCTATCAACTCGTTTTTTATAGCTGGCTCCAAATCTTTTCCAATCTTCACGGACCAATTGAGGTCGGATTGGTCTAGGGCCACCTCCTCTACCTATTCATCTTCCTTTTCTTTTTCTTTTAGAGAGGTAGGGTTAGTGGCCTTCTTTAATTGCTAGGTGGACTTTGGACTAGCGGCTGGTTTCAGCGCCAATTTGTAACACTCCCGGGACGTTCTTTGATCACCACTGATCTCTTGAACCCACCCACCCACCCACCCACACACACAGAGTCGGGGACTTCACCGTTTGGTGGTAAGTAGAAGGGACGGCTCTCATGTCATGAAGCCATGGTCTTCCCATAATTAAATTATAACATGAAGGGAAATCCATAATAGAGTATCTAACTTGGATGTTCACGCCCTTTGCGTATGTGGGAAGGGTGATATCTCCTACAGTGTCCTTCACTTCTCCGCTAAAGCCTATGAGTGCTATGGGGGTTTTCTCCACATCCTTCTCGCTCAGACCCATTCCCCTCAAAGCCTCTAGCGTCATGAGATTAGTTGAGCTCCCGGTGTCGATGAGGACTCGCTTCATCAGGACATTTCCGATTGACAGAGAAATCACGAGGCCGTCATGGTGAGGTTCGTCAAGACCGTTGACGTCGTCCTCTCTAAAGTGTATCGCGAAGTTGACGACGTCACTCTTCTCTCGCGCCGGGCGAGGAAGGGTGCTTTCTCGTACATTCCTCTTAGCTGTTGAATAAGTGAGTCCACACACACTCGACCCCCCGGTGATCACATTTACGACTTTTGTCGGTACCGGCGACGCTGGCCTTCCCGTGTGCGAGGCTTCTGTTGGGACGTTGTTGGGACCTCTGGTTCTAAGCAACGGATCAACGATGTCATTCTCCGAGTTTTGATAATGACAAACACCATAGGGAACTAATGTGGTTTGTTCAAGTATTTCTAAGGAACACAGGTACAACCAAGAACTCCCATGAATGACCAAAAGCCACAGAAACTCACAACGCAGAAGTTCCCATCAAGGGAACTCTGAAGAGCAAAGTTCCCATGAAATGGGAACTCCCATAAATGATCAAGAGAAACAAGCCTACAACAATGAAGAGTTTCCATCAAGGGAACTCTGAACAAGACAGTTCCCATGACATGGGAGCTCACATGTGAGGACAACGACCGTTCAGCGCAGATCGCGGGATTCTGTCTCGGACAGCCCGAAGGAACAGTCTGAGGATCAGACTGTCATGCTTCATCCGACGATCCGATTGATCCAAGAAGTTGACCTAGTTCAAACCAAAGTCAGATGTGAAGAAAGTACAACTTGGGCATCAAGCAAAGGGCATTTTGGACACAAACGAAAGATGCGACTGCCCAAGCTCACCTGGACTATAAAGCCAAATGAATAGTACTCGGATTGAGTACTTCTCCCAGAACTCTCAAACACCCACACCTGAGAAAAGAAAGAAAAGGACGAGAAGTCCCCGCCGGCGAGTGTGTGATCTCAACGACGGTGAACCGAAGTTCCCAAGGACAAGGGAACTGAGAAGTCGGTGCAAGGTTTGAGTTATTTGTAATTTGTTTTTGTGAGCTTAGGAACTCAGTTGAGAGGATTTACTAGTGTTGCTAGAGTTAGGAAGAACTCGTAGGAACAGAGAAGTGTGAATCCGGCTGTTGTAACTAAGGAACAAAGCAATCAATACAAGTAAGTCATTCAAAATCCTCCAAGCAGAGGTAGAGGTTTACCCATACAACTAGTTGGTTGTAGTGGGGTTCCTCTATAAAGGAACTGTGTTTTTATTGTCTTTCATACTTGCGAACTGTTTACTTCCGCTGCCTTGGGAACAGCTTAATTGCCAGTTCCCAAGCTCTTTGCTAACCGTAACAAAGGCTCTTTGCTAATTGCCAGCTTAATCGATGATAAGGAACAGACTCGAGCTCACCGAGGGATCGCACTCAAGATAGAGAAGATGCTCAAATCAACCCAAGAACAACACGAAGACTCCGAAGAAGAAGAGGATGAGGAGCTAGTTCTCGTAACAAAGGCTCTTCGAAACTTCTACAAAGGGAAGTCCCAAAGGAACAGTGGGAAATGGGGAAAAGGACAGAGTTCCCAAAGAAAACCCGCAGAGAAGGACCTCTCCGATGTCGCATGTTACAAGTGTAACAAGAAAGGACACTTCGCTAAGGAATGCCCACAGGGAACTGATGACCGGAAGCAAGGGAAAAAGGCCTACATCGCCACCTGGAGCGATGATGAAGACGAAGATCCCGAGTCATGGGCACTCCCAGACATGTGTGGCATGGGCATAGGAGAAACCACTGGGGAACAACCCAGTGAGGTATCCACTGAAACTATTCTTGATTCTCTAAATAACTATGAAAAACCTGAGCTGTTGAAAATCCTTTCAAGTCTTGTTAAAGATAACATAAAACTGCAAAACAAGTTGGAAAAACAGGAACACATAAATGCTCAATTAGTTGGTCTTGAACCCTGTCCCAACTGCATATCCCTTCTCGAAAAACTCAAGTCCCATGTGTCTCACATCGTAGATCTAGAAAAAGAAATCAAAACTCTAGAGAAAGATGAGAACACCCTCTTGCAAAACCTGAGTAAGAGTCCCGAATATCCTGAAGCCTCTAGTTCCCAAATTAAGTTTGTCCCAGCCAGACATGGCATAGGATACAAAGGAGAGTGCTCAAAGAACGGTAAGTCACCCCTGAGTGAACATGAAATCCATGAGTGTAGGGCCTTAGAACTTCAATGTGAGAAACAAAAAAATGCTCATCTTGAGGAGAAAATCAAGGTCCTAAAAAGTGGGAATTGTGGTGAGAGAGATTATTACACTGGGAACACTGGACATAGACTTTATGTCCAAATTGCTAAGGGAAACGGGTCACGGGTGTATAACAAGGAAACCATGGATAGGAACAGAATCCAGAGACCACACCCAAAGTACTACCTAGGAGAATATTACAAGACGTGCTGGAAATGTGGTGCTCATGGGCACTACAAGAAAGCATGTCCCAAGAAGAGAGCCCAAACCCTTAGAAACCGTGAGTTCCTAAACAAACAAAAACATCATGCCAGTCATCAAAGGAACTCCAACTCTCATGATATCAACATCGCTGACTAAGTTTTAAATGAGAATATTTTCCCTTGCAAGGGACCAGGCAAGAGTCATCTTGCCTGGGTGTCAAAACACTAACTTTACCTTGTAGGTGGCAGTGAGAGGGAACAATGCATGGTTCATAGACAGTGGATGCTCGAACCATATGACCGGAAACAAGGATATCCTCATCTCACTCCACACTCATGCTGAAGGAGGCCATGTCTCATTTGGCAATAAAAACAAGGGAGAAGTAATTGGAAAGGGAGAAGTGTTGCTAAATAGAGCAATCAAAATCAGCAATGTCAACCTGGTGAAAGATCTGGGATACAATCTCTTAAGTGTTGCCCAGATATGTGATCAAGGGAAAAACGTTGTCACCTTCGACTCAGATGAATGCCTACTCATCAACAAAAAGACCAACAAAGTGATTCTGAGAGGAAGAAGGCACAACAACGTTTATGTAGTAGATACAGAATTTGAACCACCAATGAAGTTGTGTCTTGCAAGTTCCCAAGATGACACGGAACTCTGGCATAGACGACTGGGACATGCGGGTGTAAATCAAATCCTGAAGCTTTATCTACAGGATCTGGTCATTGGTCTTCCACGGATCAATCTCGAAGGAGTCAAAATGTGTGAATCATGTGTTAGAGGGAAACAGACCAGGAACTCCTTCAAACCCAAAAAGGTGGTGAGCACAACCAGGCCTTTAGAGCTAATTCACATGGATCTCTGTGGTCCCATGAGAACGGCTAGCTAGGCTGGAAAAAGGTACATGTACGTTTTAATTGATGATTTTTCAAGATTCACCTGGGTTGTTTTCTTGAAGGCAAAATCACATGCATTTGAAGAATTCGATCCCTTCATCAAAAGAACAGAAGTAAGCCTGGGACTAAAACTGAAAGCAATCAGATCTGATCACGGAACTGAGTTTCAAAAATCAGAGTTCCTAAACTTCTGTGAGAAAAATGGGATCTCTCACAATTTCTCAGCTCCTCGCACTCCTCAGCAAAATGGAGTGGTCGAGAGAAAGAACAGAACCCTGGAGGACATGGCGAGGACCATGATGATTGAAAGCGTAGTTCCTGAGTATTTTTGGGCTGAAGCCATCTCTACAGCTACATACATATTGAACTGAGCCATGACAAGGCCTTGATCAAGAAGACATCCTACGAGCTCATCAAGGGGAGAAAACCAAACATCTCCCATCAAAGGACCTTCGGATGCACATGCTTTGTCCATAACAATGGCAAAGACAATCTTGGAAAATTCTATCCCAGAAGCGACGAAGGGATCTTCCTGGGATACTCATCTCAAAGCAAAGCTTACAGGGTTTTCAACAAAAGAACCAAGAAGATAGAAGAAAGCATCCATGTCGTCTTCAATGAGAAATCCGTAAAGATGGGAACAGAGACCCAAGGGAAGGGAACTCTGTTCAAACTGGTAAGACAAGAAGACGATGATGATGATGATGATGATGAGCCAAGGAAGAGGGATGAAGACTATCCAAGTGCAAGCAACATCCCACAACTAGGGAACAACGACGGAGATCCAACTCTCACTGATGAAATCTCCCTCGAAGTTCCCTCCTCAGAAGAATTACAAGACACCTCCAACTCTCTTGTTCCCCAACACAATACCCTGCCAGAATCATGTATTCAGGGGGAACAAAGAGGGAACTTGCCAGGAATATCTGAAGAAACACTTAATGAAGAAGCCGAAGATGAGTGTTCCCATGACAAAGAAGCCTCCACTGAAGATGACACAAGTGCAAGGGAACCCACTCATACAAGAAACTTTCAACAAAGGAAGGACCACCCCATTGAGAACATCATCTCCCCTTATGATAAAGGTGTACAAACTCGCTCCTCTCTCAATAATTTTTGTGCTTTTAACGTGTTTGTTTCAATGGTGGAACCCAAAAATATCAAAGAAGCTTTGAAGGAGCCAGATTGGATCCAAGTCATGCAAGAGGAGCTCCACCAGTTCGAGAGGAACAAAGTTTGGAAGCTAGTTCCTAAGCTCAAGAACAAGAACATCATAGGAACTCGATGGGTTTTTAGGAACAAGCTCGATGATACTGGGGCTGTAGCAAGAAACAAGGCTAGGCTAGTGGCACAAGGCTACAGGAAAGAGGAAGGAATCGACTACGATGAGACCTTCGCACCAGTTGCCAGGATCGAGGCCATCAGACTTCTAATTGCCTATGCTGCTCACAAGGGATTCAAGCTTTATAAAATGGATGTGAAAACAGCCTTCCTCAATGGACATCTCAAGGAAGAAGTATATGTGGCTCAACCCCCATGATTCCAAGATGAGAATCAACCCAACCATGTCTACTTCCTGAAGAGGGCACTCTACGGACTCAAACAAGCTCCCCGAGCTTGGTACGACAGGTTTGCTCAATTCCTCTTGTCCCATGGATACCTTCGAGGTTCCATAGACAAGACTTTGTTTTTAAAGAAGGAGTCTAAAGACATTTTGATCGTGCAAGTCTATGTTGATGACATCGTTTTTGGAGCAACTAACGAAACTCTTGTAGAGAACTTTAAGGACCTCATGAGCAGTGAGTTTGAGATGAGTCTCATTGGGGAACTCACGTTCTTCCTGGGACTTCAAATATCCCAAACCAAGGAGGGAACAAAGATTCATCAACAGAAATACATCAAGGAAATGCTCGTGAAGTATGGGATGGAACACTCCAAGCCCATTGACACTCCCATCTCACCAAATTCAAGGCTCAATGCGGATGAAACAGGTATTATTGTGGACCAACGGAACTATCGAGGTATGATCGGGTCTCTTCTCTACTTAACAGCTAGTAGACCTGATATCATGTTCTCCGTATGTCTTTGTGCTCGTTTTCAAGCTAACCCTATGGAATCACACCTGAAAGAGGTGAAGAGAATTTTCAGGTATCTCAAAGGGAACGTTAACTTGTGCCTCTGGTATCCAAGGAACAGTTCCCTTGAGCTCATTGCATACACAGATGCGGACTTTGCAGGACACCTGGTTGATAGAAAGAGCACATTTGGAATGGCCCAGTTCCTAGGGTCATGCTTAGTCTCATGGGGATCTAAAAAGCAAAACTCAGTGGCACTCTCCACAGTTGAAGCAGAATATGTGGCTGCCGCATCTTGTTGTTCCCAAGTTCTATGGCTTAAGTCACAATTCCAGGATTACGGTATGTCTTTTGGCCTAGTTCCCATACTTTGTGATAACACTAGTTCCATAAACATTTCCAAAAATCATGTGCATCATTCTAGAACTAAGCATATAGATATAAGGCATCACTTTCTACGTGACAATGTTGAAAGTGGGAATATCTCGATGGAACACTGTAGAACTGAAGAGCAAATTGCGGACATTCTCACAAAGCTTTAGACAGACGTCCCTACCAGCGTTTTCGAATGCTTCTAGGGATGATAACTCTAAACTAAACAAGTCCCTATTTGTTTCTCCCTCAATGCCTGACTAGTTTATACAAGATTGCATGATAGGGAACTTGGACTTATTGCTTTCACTATGCCATGATTACTAGTCTAAAGATAAATGTGTACAAAGGAACTCTATTTCTTTTGGCCCAAAATGATCAACCAGAGTTCCCTTTATCCCTCTTTACAAGCCACCATGACAGTTGATCATATGACCCACCCTAAGCTAGGGACCAGACAAACGCTTCTCATGAGCCAAAATATTCACTCCTTTATCGAGTCGCAAATTGTCTGGTTCCCCTTTGAGTTCCCTAGCCCCACAAAAGGATGAGTGTGAAGTTCCCTTAACCACTTCACTCTCCCTGACCTTGATATGATCATGGGAACGGATACAAACTAGCAAGGGAACGCTGACTCATCTACAAAGACGAACCGTCACTTGGGAAGCGGACTTTTGTGTCAGAGGCTCTGAAGCGTTAAAGGCCAAGTATTCAAATTTTAAAAAGGACATCCCGAGAGATCGTGACGCTTGTCCAGAAGCGTGCCATGGAAGTTGAAACGATGCCCCGCGTTCATTGGGCGACGGTTATCGAGGTTTTCCACTTCCCTTTCTACCCTTCGCCCCTTCTCCCCTTAAAACCCTCATTTGCCATTTTTGGGATCTTATTCCATCTTCCATCTCTGCCATTCTTCTTCTCCACATCCCTTTCACTCCCTTTTTCAAGAAACCTCCAAAATCTTCAAAAACCTTACAAAAATGGCCCCTCAACACACCTTTGCCCAGATCAAAGAGTGGGTACTTGCCAACCCTCGAATCCTCTTCATCTCTCAATTACGAGAGATCGAAAAAGAGCAAGACCCTGTCATGAAAGAAGTTCTAATCCAAGGGATCTACAACCAAGTAAGCCCTTTCTTGCCCCCTCCTCCTCCTCCGGCCGACGACACTGTGGCCTGGACCTCTTCCGCCACCTCCTCTGAATCCCTTCCTCCTCCTTCAACCACCAACACCTCCTCCGGAATTGTCATTGTTGACAGTTTCGGAGATGCACGACCATCCATCAATGAAAAACCCAAAAAATCCAAACATCACCATTCATCCAAATGACGCCACTCCTCCAAAGACCCCTGAAAACCCAAAAAATCCAAACATTCCCACGATCCCTCCAAATCCAAAAAACGTAAACATACTGAGGTCTCCGAATTCTCGGAGCCCAGGAAAAAGCCCCACTTCAAGTTTGAGGAATACTTGAACTGCTCCAAGGAGAGTTCCTGTAACACCAAACCTCCATACGCTTTCCCCTCCGACGATGGGACCTCCCAATCCCAGAGTCTACTCCCTTCCTCTTCCTCTCTACCTCGTCCCATAACTGAGGGACCTTCCAAACTTCCTCCCACGAAAAAACAGACCCCTCCACCACCACCTCCTTCTGTTCCCACTCCAAAAGGAACTCCACCTTCTTCACTTCCTTCCGTTCCCATAACAATGGGAACTCCAACTCCACCTCCACCTCACAAAACTCCCTCTCCTCCTTCCTCACCAAAACACACCTCCACCTCTCCCATTCCTACCTCGGGGATCTCTACTCCCCAAATTACCAAAACCATTCCTCCTCCTTCTACCCAACTCTCTACTCCTATTTCTTCTTCTCTCCCTTCTTCCACCACATCCCCCACCACCACAAAACTCCCCTCTCCCTCACCATCCAAAAGTGCAGTCGCTCTTACCTCGGACGACGATGATCGCCCTCTCTTCGTGGTCATCGGCAAAATGACCAAGGACCCTCCTCCTATCATCATGGGAACTGTGGAGGAGGAGGCCCAGCTCAAGGCAATCGAAGAGGAGCTCAACCGGGACCCCTCTGAACACACAACTGATCACGGGACCAAGTCCCCAGAGAAGGTGACTCCGGAAGAGCCCACGGAGACAAGGGACCCCGCACCAGCTGGTGGTGCTGGGGCAACAACTAGTCATCCCGAAGATGACGCGGAGGGCTCAAGCTCGAGCTCCTCCTCCGAAGAAGGGACCTCCCATGATGAGGTCGAAGAAGAAGAAGAGGCTCCAGCTGCTAAAGAGCAAGCACGGATCCCAACACCTGGACAACAAATGGTCATGTCCACGAGTTCCCAACAGCCAAGGGACCGCGTGCTCATGATTGAAGCGGCTCCACCCCTTCAGCAGAAAGGACCTCGCACGGTCTCTAGGGGGAACACGTCAAAGAGCACTACAAGGAAGGGGAAGGGGACCTCTTCCACAAAACACCCTGTGGATGAACGCCGGAAGCTCCTTCCTCCGCTCATCATCTCTGAAGACGTGCTGAATGACAACGGCTTAGGTGAACTGTGGGACCTGATCAAGGCCCAAGGCTGGGAGAACCTCTGCAAAGAGACTGTGAGCGTCGATCCCTCGCAAATGCGTCAATTCTACAATAACTTCACTATCACCAATGACTGCACTCAGGGAACTCTCTCCCACGAAGGTGACGAGTTCATTTTTACAACGTCAATAATCCGCCTTCAGCTCCAGGTCCCAGGTCAAGGGCTCAATGAGTTGCCCAACAATCTCTGGGGTGACTTCAACAGCGTTGAAGTGTACAACACCATCTTTGAGGGTCGGGTTCCCTCCAAAGTTCCCTCGACGCACCATTTGTCCTTGGTCGCCAAGCTCGCTCACCAATTCATCATCAATGTGGTGATCCCGCGCCAAGAGAATCGTCTGGTCGTCAATATCCCTGATGCCATCATCCTCTATCACTTCCTCCTCAAGAAGCCCATCAACCTTCCCAGAATCATCTTTTGGCACATGGAGAAGTGCATGGCTTCCAAGTCCCATTCCCTTCCCTACTCTGGGCTGATAAAGAAGCTCCTACAAAAAGAGGGTCTATATGACGCCTCTAAGGACGAAATAGAGATTGGAAGGGAACTGGACATTTCTGTTGTCCAGAAGATGAGGCACTCTGAGCCTGTAGAGGAAGCGGCTCAACTGGAGTCTGGTGACCAAGAGGGGAACTCTCAAGTGTTGCTCCGTATCGCCAACAACCTCGACCAGATTGCCAGGGACCAAGCCGCGTTGGCTAGAGGACAAGAAAAGCTTACACAAGTCCTGACGCGCCTCTGTGACGCCCTATTCCCTCAAGCCCCATGATCTCTCCCTTCTTTTTCCCTTAATCCAAAAATGACTACAAAAATTGTACTTGAGTTCCCATTGTAAATATTTTCTTAAGTAATGCATTGGTCTTTAATTTGATTGCGTGTTCCCTTCTTCTCTATTATTGCTTTGCTTGTTTTCGATGATGTCAAAAGGGGAAAGACAAAAAATGCGAGATGAGTTAAAAGTTTAAGTTATCACAGACCACGCATAAGCTAAGGGGGAACAACTGCATAAAAAGCTAAGTAAGAACTAAGTGTCTCACCAGAAGTGGCTCCCTAAATCTAATTGTCTCACTAGAAGTGACTTCCAAAATCTTACTTAGGAACTCATCAACATATCATTCATTGAAATACTTGCATATTTTGTGATGGGTTTGTCATCATCAAAAAGGGGGAAATTGTTGGGACGTTGCTGGGACCTCTGGTTCTAAACAACGGATCAACGATGTCATTCTCCGAGTTTTGATAATGACAAACACCATAGGGAACTAATGTGGTTTGTTTAACTATTTCTAAGGAACACAGGTACAGCTAAGAACTCCCATGAATGACCAAAAGCCACAGAAACTCACAACGCAGAAGTTCCCATCAAGGGAACTCTGAAGAGGAAAGTTCCCATGAAATGGGAACTCCCAGAAATGATCAAGAGAACACAAGCCTACAACGATGAAGAGTTTCCATCAAGGGAACTCTGAACAAGACAGTTCCCATGACATGGGAACTCACATGTGAGGACAACGACCGTTCAGCACAGATCGCGGGATTCTGTCTCGGACAGCCCGAAGGAACAGTCTGAGGATCAGACTGTCACGCTTCATCCAACGGTCCGATTGATCCAAGAAGTTGACCTAGTTCAAACCAAAGTCACATGTGAAGAAAGTACAACTTGGGCATCAAGCAAAGGGCATTTTGGACACAAACGAAAGATGCGACTGCCCAAGCTCACCTGGACTATAAAGCCAAATGAATAGTACTCGGATTGAGTACTTCTCCCAGAACTCTCAAACACCCACACCTGAGAAAAGAAAGAAAAGGAAGAGAAGTCCCCGCCAGCAAGTGTGTGATCTCAACGACGGTGAAGCCGAAGTTCCCAAGGACAAGGGAACTGAGAAGTCGGTGCAAGGTTTGAGTTATTTGTAATTTGCTGTTGTGAGCTTAGGAACTCAGTTGAGAGGATTTACTAGTGTTGCTAGAGTTAGGAAGAACTCGTAGGAACAGAGAAGTGTGAATCCGGCTGTTGCAACTAAGGAACAAAGCAATCAATACAAGTAAGTCATTCAAAATCCTCCAAGCGGAGGTAGAGGTTTACCCATACAACTAGTTGGTTGTAGTGGGGTTCCTCTATAAAGGAACTGTGTTTTTATTGTCTTTCATACTTGCGAACTTTTTACTTTCGCTGCCTTGGGAATAGCTTAATTGCCAGTTCCCAAGCTCTTTGCTAACCGTTTACGATCCAATAATTGGTATCAGAGCTTGTGCTCTAGATTTGTGTTAAGCATCGCAGGTATCAAATGGCTAAGGAACTTACTCAGGTGGGGAACAACACTAGTAAGCCGCCAAGGCTTATTACATGAAGATTTGAAAGCTGGCAACGCGACATGAAGGATTGGATGCGTGGCCAAGACTACCAAGCCTGGTGTGTTATCGAGAGAGGCAACTTCGAAATCGATCCAGCTATAGTCAACGACCTCTACAACTTCCAAATGGAGATGGGAGAGTCTGTCGATAGCTACCAGTCCCGATTTGAAGGACTTTGCACCAAAATGGAAGGCTTGGGGATCACCAAAGAAGAAATCACCCATAAGATGAAGGTCCAACAGCTCTTCAACGGATTGACTGGAGAATGGGCAAATGAGAGAACAATGTTCAAGGAAAATTCGGAAAATAGAACACTCATGCTCCATCAAGTGTTTGGAAAGCTAGTGGGACACGAGAAGAGAAAGATCGATGATAAGGAACAGACTCGAGCTCATCGAGGGATCGCACTCAAGATAGAGAAGATGCTCAAATCAACCCAAGAACAACACGAAGACTCCGAAGAAGAAGAGGATGAGGAGCTAGTTCTCGTAACAAAGGCTCTTCGAAACTTCTACAAAGGGAAGTCCCAAAGGAACAGTGGGAACTGGGGAAAAGGATGAAGTTCCCAAAGAAAACCCTCAGAGAAGGACCTCTCCGATGTCACATGTTACAAGTGTAACAAGAAAGGACACTTCGCTAAGGAATGCCGACAGGGAACTGATGACCGAAAGCAAGGAAAAAAGGCCTACATCGCCACCTGGAGCGATGATGAAGACGAAGATCCCGAGTCATGGGCACTCCCAGACATGTGTGGCATGGCCATAGGAGAAACCACTGGGGAACAACCCAATGAGGTATCCACTGAAACTGTTCTTGATTCTCTAAATAACTATGAAAAACCTGAGCTGTTGAAAATCCTTTCAAGTCTTGTTAAAGATAACATAAAACTGCAAAACAAGTTGGAAAAACAGGAACACATAAATGCTCAATTAGTTAGTCTTGAACCCTGTCCCAACTACATATCCCTTCTCAAAAAACTCAAGTCCCATGTGTCTCACATCGTAGATCTAGAAAAAGAAATCAAAACTCTAGAGAAAGATGAGAACACCCTCTTGCAAAACCTGAGTAAGAGTCCCGAATATCCTGAAGCCTCTAGTTCCCAAATTAAGTTTGTCCCAGCCAGACATGGCATAGGATACAAAGGAGAGTGCTCAAAGAACGGTAAGTCACCCTTGAGTGAACATGAAATCCATGAGTGTAGGGCCTTAGAACTTCAATGTGAGAAACAGAAAAATGCTCATCTTGAGGAGAAAATCAGGGTCCTAGAAAGTGGGAACTGTGGTGAGAGAGATTATTACACTAGGAACACTAGACATAGACTTTATGTCCAAATTGCTAAGGGAAACGGGTCACGGGTGTATAACAAGGAAACCATGGATAGGAACAGAATCCAGAGACCACACCCAAAGTACTACCTAGGAGAATACTACAAGACGTGCTGGAAATGTGGTGCTCATGGGCACTACAAGGAAGCATGTCCCAAGAAGAGAGCCCAAACCCTTAGAAATCGTGAGTTCCTAAACAAACAAAAACATCATGCCAATCATCAAAGGAACTCCAACTCTCATGATATCAACATCTCTGACTACGTTTTAAATGAGAATATTTTCCCTTGCAAGGGACCAGGCAAGAGTCATCTTGCTTGGGTCTCAAAACACTAACTTTACCTTGTAGGTGGCAGTGAGAGGGAACAATGCATGGTTCATAGACAGTGGATGCTCGAACCATATGACCGGAAACAAGGATATCCTCATCTCACTCCACACTCATGCCGAAGGAGGCCATGTCTCATTTGGCAATAAAAACAAGGGAGAAGTAATTGGAAAGGGAGAAGTGTTGCTAAATAGAGCAATCAAAATCAGCAATGTCAACCTGGTGAAAGATCTGGGATACAATCTCTTAAGTGTTGCCCAGATATGTGATCAAGGGAACAACGTTGTCACCTTCGACTCAGACGAATGCCTAATCATCAACAAAAAGACCAACAAAGTGATTGTGAGAGGAAGAAGGCACAACAACGTTTATGTAGTAGATACAGAATTTGAACCACCAATGAAGATGTGTCTTGCAAGTTCCCAAGATGACACGGAACTCTGGCATAGACGACTGGGACATGCAGGTGTAAATCAAATCCTGAAGCTTTATCTACAGGATCTGGTCATTGGTCTTCCACAGATCAATCTCGAAGGAGTCAAAATGTGTGAAGCATGTGTTAGAGGGAAACAGACCAGGAACTCCTTCAAACCCAAAAAGGTGGTGAGCACAACCAGGCCTTTAGAGCTAATTCACATGGATCTCTGTGGTCCCATGAGAACGGCTAGCTACGGTGGAAAAAGTTACATGTACGTTTTAATTGATGATTTTTCAAGATTCACCTGGGTTGTTTTCTTGAAGGCAAAATCAGCTTCCACAACATCTAGAGGGACTTGCGCATTCAGTGCGATTTCTGTAATCCTTCCCCGAGAGACGAGGTAGGCAATCTCTCTTCTCAAGGCTACGCAATCTTTGGTCACGTGGTCGTAATCGTCATGGAAGTCACACCACCTACTCATATCCTTATTCGGATATGGCTTTTCATTCCTCTTTGGTCACCTAATGCCCCGTGTTGTCTGAGCTATGTTCTTCATGAGGTCCTCGGGGGATATACCCAGGTTGAACTCGTCGTACTTTGGCGGCAGCGGTTTGGCCGGTTTGGTTTCGGTGACTTTTACCTTCACCGCGTCAGGGTGAGGGCGTCGGTATGGTTGGTCACGACGCTCTCGACGGTGATCTGGTGTTGCCCTCTTATCTACCCTCTCCTATACACTTGCGGGCTAACTCATCATCAAATCTTCCTCAAGCCTGATTTGAGCCAGGGCTTTGGTTTGCAGATCCTCAAAGCTATGGCAAGGGTGTCTAGTGAGCTCTTTATAGAGATCTCCACCCTGGTTTATCCCCTGATGGAAAGATTCCATCGTTGTTGGCACGTCACAGTGCGGGATGGAAATCTTCTCTCGCTTAAACCAGTCGAGGTATTCCCGGGTGGATTCTTCCAGCTTCTAAATAACCCGATACAAATCACTAGATTGCTTCTCAAACCTCCGACTACTGGCAAACTACACCCGGAACGAGTCCATTAACTCGGCGAAAGAACGGATACTTCCCCTTGGGAGATTAACGAACCATTTCAGGGCCAGTCCCGCGAGGTGGCTCCGAACCCCTTGCACATCAACGCTTCGCGGGAATGGTATGGTACCGCACTGGTCATCATCGTCTACTTAAATATGGTCACATGCTCGTCAGGATCCCCCGTGTCGTCGTAAGAAGTCTTACTAGGCACCGAGAACTTCTTTGGTATCTCGACTTGGGCGATGTGGGGAGCGAAAGGCGACTCATTATAACCGTCAACCGCTTCCTTCTCTTTGGGCCGTGGAACCCCGGGTATCTTCGATAACTATTCAGTGAACATCCTGAATTTGTTCCGAACGATATCCTCGAGATCTCGGGGACGGCGGCGGTCCCAATCCTCATCATCATTCATGGTCTCATCTTCCAAGCGTCGGGGGCTAACCTCGCGCGCTGATCGCATGCGTATGGGTGCCCTCGCTCCTCCGGTACCACGGTTTCCCTGAGTGGGGGTGATTGATGGTACCCCAAGGACCGTTTCTGGTGGGGTAATGAACTCTGAGCCAAGATTTCCTCCGTGACGGCCAGTATGATTCCCAGAGGAGCCTTCACCCCCGTTTCTTCGGACCTGATCTGTTGCCTGGGCACGCGGGCCGATAGAGGACATGGATCGGAGTTGGTCGCGTAAACTGTCATTATCAGCGGTTAATTGCTCGATGCTTGCCTTGTGCTTCTCGTTGCAGGCTCGTTGGTCGGATAGTTCTTTCTCCAAAGCTGGGAGCCTTTGGGCGAATTCGGACAATTCAAGATGAAGGGTTGCCGGTGCGTCCTGGCGTGCACCTCCTTCCTCCTCGACGCTTAGTCCTTGACCACCTTCATTAGGGTTACTCATGGTGATCCTCCGGAACTCTTTTCAATGCACAGAATTGAATCTTTTTTCGATCGTTGTGCCCCACGGTGGGCACCAAATTGTTTTGGATAAAAAATTTATTAACAAACCTTTTCCCTAGATTGGGGCAGGATCGAGATCAAAGGTAATTACAAGTTCGGCGAGTATGGAAATCAGAAGAACAAAGAGAAGTGATCTGTTTCAGAAAGTCGATTGTTTCGGGTGATTATTGGTGTCCTTACAAAAATACATCATTTCCTTATATATGTCTACATTACAACAGCTATTTCTTCGAATATCACGATCCCCGGATTTCTAGGGCACATCTAGTAACTAACTTCCCACCTTCCACATGTATCGGAGGCTCGGAATACTCTCTCCAGCGTCTTTTGAACAGACCTTTTCACTCTGTGACGGATGCTTTCTTCCTTCCATCGTTTGACCGGAGATTTCCCTATTCTAGGATCCCCTCTCGTTCGGCACGATTGATGACTTCTTCGTGTATTCATGGGCTTGGATTACCAGATGGGCTGGTGGATTTTTGGGCTTAACAACTGTTGTGTAAAACAGTGTACTTCTTCTCGCGTGGATTGTTGTGTATGTACAGTGTAAAGTTGTGATTTTCTTTCTGTTCTTTAAAGTAAAACGAGGTCGTTTTGAATTTTTTTAATTATAATAAAAAAGATATTGTCTTCAACCTTTGTGCTCTTTGGTCGGCCCTAATTGTTTGAACGTTTTGAGGGGTCGCCAGCCAACTTCAACCTCCACTCCTCTGGTAATATAATTGACTCTCTGATGGGTTGATGGGTCATCGGACCACACATGACCCTCCCTCGCTCCGCCCCTGCATCCCACAACTGCTTCTGAGATCTAGAAAATTTCCTAAATGGATATGCAATGCTTTTATCATAGGAAATCAAGAGAAGTACGTTGAGAAGAAGATCAACTTACAAACCAAAATTGGAGCTCACTGTCACATAAATGCGGTCACGGTTTGTAGATCTAGAATACTCGACTTCTGATGCAAAATCGTGATTGTAGTTTTTTGGGTTGCACGAGAAATTCCTCTAGTATAGGTCTCGCGGTCGCGGTGGCCGGTTTCAGTCCGCGGTTGTCGCTAGTGATGTCCTTGATATTTGATTATTTATGAGGTTTGGGTTGTTTTGGAGGATTTGAATGGAGAGTTGTGGGTTTTTTGTAAATTTGGGGTTTGGAAGAATTTTTAGTAGAAAAAGGGTATTTGGATGTGGATTTGTGTGTTTAGGAAGAATCGGTGAAGGATTTAGGGTTTTTAGTGGATATTGGTAAGCTTAAATATATATGAAGTTAGAGTTTTGAAGAAGAATGTAGGTTGAAGAGGTATGAGAATAGAGGATGAAAGAAAGATGGATAAGGGTAGAAGAAAAGGGGTAAAATAGGTAGAAATGGGGTCAGCCGAAATAGCTCTTTCTTTAATATCTCTTGGGTACACAATGCGGCGATCGCGGTTCTAGGACCTAGATGGCAGTGGGTTCTGGGAAGAGACCGCAGTCGCGGTTTATGACGAAAATGTTCTTTCGAACCTAGTACCTTCATGTTAGCCTGAAAAGATTGAAAAAGGAAACTAACTAAAACAAAACAAAAACAACAAAGAAAGAAAACCAACTCTTGGCTCGGATCTCAAGCCAACAAAGAAAGAAAACAACAAAGAAAGATCCCAAGTATTGTTTAACATCGTAGGCTCGGTTTCAGAGATCACTAATTAGCATCTTGGCTCGGATCGGTGAAAACGAACTCTTCTAAGATTTCATGGCTAACTCCCTCATGGTACTTCATCAATCTTTGTCCATATACTTTAAACACTTTGAGGGAACCCCATCAAAAAGTTCTACAACCCCATGTGGAAAAACTCGAGGTATTGTGTATGTGCCTGCTCATCTAGAACAGAGCTTCCATAGGAAGAGTGTAAGACGAGAGTGGAATAAAAGGACTTTGTTTCCAGCCTTGAAGTTCTTCCTCAATATGTTCTTGTTATGCCATGCTTTTGTTTTGCCATTGTAGTTCACGACATTGTCATATGCATCTAGTCCCAATTCCTGTAGTTCTTGCAATTGCATCTTCCTAAATACACCATCCTCTTCAATCCTCAAATTGAACTTTTGGACAGTCTGATATGGCTTATTCTCAAGCTCGATTGGCAAGTTACAAGCTTTACCATAGATCAACCGATAGGGAGACATCCTAATAGGAGTTTTATAAGATATACAGTAGGCCCAAAAAGCGTCATTTAGCCTCAAGCTTCAATCCTTCCTCTTGGGAGCCACCGTCTTCTCCAAAATTGTCTTGATCTCCCTATTAAGCCATTAAAGGAACAACCCTTCAATCTTTGAAATCATTACGACAAGTCTGTGTTCCATTAAAGAGTTGAAATTTCAAATCATGAGGTAATCATTTACAACTTGCTCAGTTTCTATTTAATTATTATTAAGACTTCATGTCGTACTCGTAGGATTGGTTTTGGAGAACTAGTCCCTAATTGATTGGTTAATGAAAAAAGGTTTAATTGTGTGTGATATGCGTGAAAAAGGATTGTAATGGGTTTTTCATCGGATGTGAAGTTTTCAAAAGTTTTCTCTATGTTGGTACCGTTCCTGGCATGACCATGTGCATAGTCCTCGTGGAGGAAGTGATGGTTACATATGGTTTATGTGAGTTCTGCCTCCTCAAATGAAAACCTTTATGTGTTTTAGGTAAGTGCTCTAGTGGAGGCTGACCCGGGGTTAGAATTGTTGATTTGTGAAGGGTGGGAGGTCGCGCCACGACACTTGGGCGTAGGATTGATAAGCGCTAGGGAATGAATGGTAAGTGAAGGGTTGTATTATCGTATTTGGATTTGTGTGTATGAATGTGTGGATGTGTGATGTGTGGTTTCTGTGTATGTGTGATCAATGGGAGGTTCAGTATGTATTTAGAATTGATATGTGTTGTATTCATGTGGATTTTGCATGTGTTTGTGTTAGGAACTTGAATGGTTTTTAAATGTCTTGCTAGTACTGTGTGAATTCTAGATTAGATTAAAATAGTAGTTGACCCCTTAGGGATTTGTTTTAGTTTCAGGTAAGGATAACAGACCCATGATGGAACCACGACAGAATGATGGAACAAGTAGTTGAAGGTTGTGTCATTAGGTTTGGGTTCAGTCGGGTGATATGGTGGTTACTTATTTTTATATCATTTCAAGTTTGTTGGTGGCTATTAACCCATAAAATGTGACGTCTATGAAACAAATATCGAATTTTAAGCAGAAAATATTGTTGTCTGATCGTGGTAAGTTGTCAGTGGGTCAACTAAAGCTACAATTCATGCACGACAAGGATTATAGAGTGCGGACATCAACTTGTCTGGTCTGGTGAGTTAGATATGATGTTCTTTGTCCATCTGAGGTCGCTCCACTTGTTGAAGAAGTTTTCGTATATGGTTGTTATGGACGTTACATACAAGACAAACATGTATGTTTTTAACTCAATGTATTTGTCCCATTTGGGGTTTTGTTATACTGTTTGTTGTTTGTGCTAAAACATATTAACATCGGGTTTGGATTCATGTCCAAGGAAGACACTCCATATTTTGCTTGGGTTTTAGGGGAATTGAGAAATTTATATGAAGGAATAGGTGAAATGCCAATAATCATTATGATGGATCAAGAACAAGCCCTTATAAATGCAATTACCGAGGTTTTCACCAAAGAAGAAGTGCAACATTTGTTGTGTTGGGTGCATATTAAAGCCGACATAAAAGCATATGCGCTTGATGTCCTAAACGATGAGGGACAAGATCAAGAGTTTGTGGATCGATGTTGAGGATTGTTCATGTCAACCACCGAGGCGAGCTACGAAGCCAAACGACTGGAAATATTGAACAATTGGCATTTTAGGCTCGTCGGTTATATTGATAGGACATGACTTGAGCCTTAGAAAATGAACATAGTGAGATCTTAGACCGACAATCGACTTCACTTCTTCCCTAGAACGACAAACATGTAAAATCTCATCTTAAACCAATTTTGAAATTAATATATTAGGATAAAATTGATCGTCATAATTTGTATATTGATAGGGTAGAGAGAATCCATGTATTTTTGAAGAAAACATTACCTTCTCCAGTTTTGGGCTTTAACACACTGATACAAAAGATTCTATCACTTGGAATCACATATCCGAACCATGAGGGAAGAAATGGAGACATCACGTACAACAATTCCAAACAAGATGGACAATGTTTTTGTGTCCTATAGGTACTTGTTCGCTCCACTTTTCCACCGAGTTTCCCATACATATTTTGAGATATTGTTTGATACGTGATCGCCTCAGATTACTCCTCGTTGATCAAATATTTAACCACACAGGATCCCGATCTTGCCAATTGTTCGATTTCCAGCCTGAATTGCTTTAAAAGCTGATAATTTGATGATCAAGTAACTCGAAATATCAATGAATGGAACGAATCTGATTCAAAGAGGTAAGATAATAAAAAGAATAGTTCAATTGAATTGGATCCAACGCTAAATTCAGTTGATAAACTAGTTGATCTTTAACAATCAATCTAGAACTAACAAGTTGATCAAATTAACAATCCAAATCTAAATTGAAACCAAACAAATTAGTTATGATGATCGCGAGATTGAATGCATGAACAATAGTTGCTTTAATGGCCCATAAACTAGATAAACCAATAGGGGTTTATCTAATTTATGCTGAATTTTATTGAATGTAAATAACAACTATTTAAAGAGAAATACAAGGTAGAGTTTTCTTGGAGAACTAGTCAAGGAGATCAGTCCTAGAAGGGTAGAAAGGTCATTTTTCTTGTTTTCCAAGATAACATATAATAATATTAGAAAGTCTATCTAAGTCCCCTTATCTTAATTAAATCAAATAGAGAAATATCTGACTTAATAGATAAGGAAACCATCCTAACAACTCCTAAAAAGACAAAGGATATTAATAAAATAGAAAAGAATATTCTATCTAACTAACAAAGCTCCTAGGCTGAAAATCCATCCATAAAAACGTCCATAATTAATATAATAAAAATAGATACTTTAAACCAAAGACTTGAACAACTCTCAGTAAATTACATTTTTCGCCCTTTGCTGTTGGATTCTGAACTCGAATTAAACTACAAAGTTGTAGATCTTTTCATTATCTTTCCAACGCATATTGAACGGACCTGAGATGCATTTTCTAGCCCGAGTTATGACTAGTTTACTGAGCATTGTTTTTAATTTGACGGGCTTCTTAACTTTTCGAGATTTTATGACTTCATTCTCTTCCTTGGTGGCCTTGAACTCCATTGATGAACATAATCAAAGGAGAATATGAAATCCATGAAAACCTTCTTAAACTTAAATGATCTAGACCTTAGTAAAGGTCTTGGTCTTTAGCCTCCATTCTTCTTCAACAAATCATTAACTTGAATCCTCCTTTGATCAATATCATTATTGGCAATGTATACCGAAGTGGTCGACGTAAATACGAAGAAGCGTGCATCAATCATTGGTGGAGAGACTGTTTGGGGATTTCATGCTTCCATAAAGTTATGAGTGCGATCGTTGATGGTACCCCTATCATATTGCATGAGACTTGTTATTTTTGGAGGCAATTAAAGTGGGACTATGTTTTCAATGCATACATTGTGCCAGATACCATAACCTCGAATGCATTAACAAGATCAAACGATGTGAAATGGTAAAAAAAAACAAGGGGTGAAATGAGCGAAGACTAGTTATCTCAAATCACTTCTTTCTTTGAAGACACTAAGAGACCGAGCCAGACAAAGATCACCGCGCCATTAGAACTAAAAGACAAACGAAGGTCAAAGGGATATACTAAGTACTCTACGAGGGATAAAACATACCTTGAGCACAAGATGGCTCAGTGGGGAAAGGGGAAGGACAAGGATATGGACAACGTAGAGACGACGCCTACAGGAAAACCGCACGCCATCGAATGCCAAGGGGAGTGCTAGAGTTCCCGCAGAGACGGAGGATGTGATCCATATGGGAGTTGTCTTTGGAGTACGAGTCGTTGATTTCCTTATGTACTCTTTCATAGATGGGATTAGGGATGTCCTTACGGATGGGAATTGTGGGTATCGGGCCCTTGCCTCCATCTTGGATTGGGATGAGGAAGAATACGTATCATAAAGTGCAAAAGTTGTTGGCAACCGATTTAGGTCAAAATTGAGGAATATTTGAGGTTGCATATGTGTTCATCGCACAGATGAGTTAATACTAAGTGTGAACTACATCGGAAGCCCTTAGTTCAAGCATCGTAAGCGGCAAGCAGGTCCATGATGCACGAACGGGCAGCCTCTGTTGTTGCTTGTTGGAGCATTGTCATGCTCGATAGTAGGGGGATGAGTAGGGCCATGTGATGCATCAATAGTATCGTCTACTACAACAAATCCGGTCGTAGCCAGATTACGCATCGCGACAACTCCACAATCTGTAGTCGGAGCTGGAGTGGGTGTCGCGATAGGTCCATGATTTGTAGTCAAAGCTAGAGTGAGCGTCCGAACAACTCCACGATTTGTAGTCAAAGCTAATGTGAGCGTCGGGACAACTCCACGATCTATAATCGGAGCCTGAGTAGGTTGTCGGTTGCTTTGTTGGACCGCATCAAACTCTATCATCAAATCTCCATCGATAGGTGGGTGAGTATCGAAGTCCCGATCCTTGGTCTTGTAGCCGCCTTCGTGGTCGCCACAACCGCAACAACGACTAATTTGATATTTATTAATTTCTATTTTAGCCTTCAATAATTTCAAACCTAATTTTCACAATTTATAAATGTTAATAATATTAATTTTTATTCGATTTGTCTAATCATCTCATTAAATAATTATTTTTTATTCACTAAATTTTTTATTCTGTTTTTTATTTTTTATTTATTTTTCAAAAACAAATGTGCTAAACTTATAAATGAATATAACGATATTTAATCCTCAACGAATAACTCGATATTTAATCAAGATATACAAGTACAACGAATAAAATTTAATACTAATATGAATAAAAAATTAAATTCTCTAAATTCAAATATAAGAATGAATAAAATGACTAAATTTAAATATTAATATGATACTAAATTATTTAATAATAGAAAAAAAACCGTATTGATTACGACGGTCAAAGTCTTGGACCGAAAAGACCCACACTCATCGTCGGATTTACCAACATGCACAGACCTCCGCCTGATGGTGCGCGAAATAACCGCTAAATAATTAGTGGTAAGAATCATAAGTATTGAAGGTAAAATGAGAAGAAATAATTGTCTATAGGCCGAGGAGTTGATATTTTCTTGCACAAACTCACGTTTGTGGATTTTGGGCCGGATGACATCTTCTGGTTCATCTTATAGTTCAGCCCACTCAACAAGATAATCAACATATATGTATTGATTGAATTCTCATAAGGTTTTTCATGTAAAGGCTATGTGGATTAGCCATCTCATGCAAGTTTATCATAGGCAATATGATCAAATCTATGCATGTTCTTTACGTGAGCAATCATCCCATCATTTCTCAAATGGGGGCTCGTCCCACATCGGCCAAAAAAGCCAAACAAGCTAGATTTGAATTAAATCGTCTCCCGCATCGATCGCACAACATATATGCATGTAGCTCATCACACTATATATTGAGAAAGAATGAGATAGTAAAAAGGGACGAAAAACCCCTCTGGCTCGAGAACTATCTTGCTTGCCGAAGCTCGACGTGTTTGATCTCCGAGTGAGATCGCGCTATTTACGGTATAAAGTCCAAAAGCTTTATTTGTAAAGAGTACAAAAAAAATCAGCTGAAGGGTGGGGAGGAGGAATAATCCACGTACGAAAACCGTTTGGTTGTACGAAACTCCCGAGAGTTAGTATTTATTAAAATCCCGTTTATAGCACGTATTATATTGGGTTTCAACACCGCCCAGCCCAGCCAGATCTGTTGGACCACCCGCCACCCGTCTGCCTCCACCTAGACATGGGTTCTAGTTCTAAGGAATTGGCGAACCGTTGATTCCGAAACCGACGGGAAACCGGCCGAAACCACTGTTCCGGTTTCACACTACGGTTTCAGTTTGTCCACCCCTCCGGTTCCACCAATAAAAAAAATAAAAATAGCCTTATCGCGGTTGTGGTTTGGCTATCCGCGACCGCAGTTAGGCTAATTTCTAAGAAAACTGAAATTTAATTTTTTTTTCTTATTATTTTCGGTTCCGGAAGTTGGAGGAACCGACCTCAAAACCGACCGGAACTAGAATCGGGGAAGACCTTTAACCAATGGTCTTGAGGAACCTAAAACGTCAGTTCCGAAACCGGACCAATGTCTACCTCCACCAACAGCGGATTCGGGTTGGACCGCCCCACCGCCTCCACCACAAGCTGGCTAGATCGGCCCACGGCTTGTTCCGTCACCGTCGGTTGCTCCGCCTATATTAGCCACCATCCCTGAATCCGACGCCACACCCTTATGATGCGAAATAAGGAATAAAATTAGGAATAAAAAGAAGTAAATTGAAATAAGAATTACATAAATGAAGTAAATACCATGCATATTTTTCCTTTATTATAAAAGAAGTAAATTGAATAAGGAATTAAATAAAATAAGGTTTTTATTAATAAGAAATACCATGCATGTCAATTTAGACCTTATTAAAAAAATTTGGAATAAAATTTAATTGACCTCTAGGAATAATATTACCCATGAGAATAATATTTAATTAAGTTAAAGGAATAAAAGTGCATGTGATTTTTAAAAAGGATTGTTATGTGAATTAATTTACTTTTGCATGTCAACTTGTACCTTAGTATAATTTTGGAATAAATTTCAAATGACCTTAGGTATAATAAGAATCATGAAAATAATATTTATTTAATCAAATTAAATAAATATTGCTTTTGGAATTAAAAAGGATTTCTTGTTGGATTTATTCTACCCTTCCATGTTCATTTAAATGAGTATAGTATTTTTTTTAGAAAATTTATTTTAAAAAATCACTTTGAAAATAATAATAATCCTTGATTATTATTACTTGAAATTTCTACCTATTTATTAAACTAAATAATTTAGACCAATATCCCTTTCTCTTAAAAGAGGAAAATAAGAAGAAAAAAAGGGTTGTATGAGAAATAATATAAGAATTATAATATAAATTCGTTCGTTATCTTATTCTGAATGACTAGGTCGAAGCATTCGAATCTCTCTAAGCCGTCCTAGTTTTCCGAGCCATGCAAAAAATCAAAAGAATTTCAAGGCAAGTGGATATTCTCCTTGAAACTTTTCGATAATTCGATTCCGTTACTTTTTTATTGTTATAAATAACGACCCCCTTGTTATCATTATTACTACTACTAGTACTACTATTACTACTACTACTATTATTATTAATAGATATATTATTAGGCTTGTTTGTGTGGCCTTTTTGTGTTTAAATCTCTTTTCGAGATTCGTTATGGATTTTAATATATAATAAGGATGCGGGTTTGGCCCCAAACGTCTCTATTGGTACGACGTTACGCCCTCTCTTCCCGCGACTTAATCATGATCTATTTTCCGCTCCTACATGTTGGAGGGATGTTACACCCTAGCTAGGTGTCGGAACTCCGTTCCTTTAAGTGGACTCGACCCTTTCATAGCTCCACACCCCTTAAAAGTCATTAATGTTATGCAAAGTTTTGACACATAATAAAGATAAGTGCTAGTGCACATTAAAATAAATTAAAACCGGGTCGGATTGCTCTCGATAAGTGCTAGTGCACATTAATGTTATGCAAAGTTTTGCTCTCGGTTCTTGAACGATCGTCTCTGAATGCTTATTTGGGCTTGTTAATGTGGGCTTGGTACTTAAGCGCGCGTCTTCGAACCACCTCCCCGGTCTGGAGCACCAAATAAGATGAGGTTGGTTGAGGTCCGACAAGGGCGCGAGAGGTTTTCTAAATCTTGTGTGTAATTAAAATGTTCCCAACTTATTTTACTCTAAGAAGTTCTACAATCTCGCAGTTCTTTCTTTTCGGTTTAGAGTTATCTAATTATCTCATCTCGAGATCGACTCATTTCCATCCTTAAGCTCCATAAAGTCTACACATGCATCTCAAACACGTCTCGCTCATATCTTTTTAATGAATTGTTAAAGTTACCAATTTACTCTTGAGAATTCCCGTTCTCACTTGCTTAGTCTCCTTAGACTAATTCCCCTCTTTTTCGCATTTTTGTCTGGTATTTCTCGCCCTTCGCGGCAAATGCCAGACTCTAGGAAACCTCCGTCGATGGTTTGAGGACGAAGATTCAACAAGTCGAAGGAAGGAAGGTCGGGTCTTCTCAATGATGTTTTTCTCGCTTATTTTGGGTTTCTTTACGCTTTACACAAACAATGTTTCGTTCATTTCGCTGTTTAACTCTTTCATATTTTGTTATGTTGAAACAAGTTAAGGATGTAATGACAACATTTAAAGTCTCATGTTTAAGCACCTTGTATAATATGTATTATTGTTAAATTTCAGCATTTCATTTAAGTTTAATACTTTAGAAAGCCTTGGGTGACTTTGGACAGTAAAATCTGAGGTCACTGGCGGTAATACCCATCGTTGCAAAAATAGGGGTGTTACAAAAAAATTGTGCTAAGTAACCCTATGTAGTCATGGACGAAAGTGCATGCCAGCCCGCAAAAGTGGGACAAAATGGCCAGGCCCGACCAGCTCGCGGGCTAAACCCGCCCAAGTCATGGGGCGGTCCCTAGGTCGGGGGAAAATAACCAAGTCCGGCCAGACTGGTCAACGGACCAGAAGCCCGGACCGGCCTGACCCGACCCGGTTGCCAACGGCTAGTACATTAAAAAAAATATTATAACGACTATATAGTCGTTGGCCCATTTAAAAATAAAATAAAATTTATTCCAACACTTCTACTCTTTCCTACTTCTATAAATACCACTCCATTTCATTCTTTTTCTTCACACTATCTTCTCAACTCTCATCTTCTTCTATCTTCTTCTTCTACTTCCTTATTCTACAAAGAATATTAATCTATATCTAGTTAAAATAGAGATTAAATGTTTGATGGCATGACTGAATATATTACAAAATCTGAAAAACCATTCACTTTTGAAGAAGATATTGATTTTCAAAAATTTACAAAATTATCTTTTTAGCCGGATTATGAAATCGTTGGTCTTAAGACGTTAAAACTATTGGAATATTCATTTCACATAGAAAATATAAAGACAAATAAGCAAGTATATATACCCTTGGGTTACTCCTATTGCCAATTGGTTTTAGGATAGGCTTGTGTACTGGCTTACGTATGCACATGGGGCCCACGGAATTTCATATGGTATTAGAGTGAGGTTTCGATCCTTGGACCTATGGTTAGGGTGTTTTACACCCTATGTTTGGTTTCGGCTATAAAGAGATTTAGATGCACACCACCCGTTGTCTTGTCTAAGTGTCAACTGGGCTAGTTCCCCCAATTGCACTTGCGGGGGAATACTGGAATACTCATCACACATCGGAAATATAAAGAAAAATAGATAAGCCAATATATATTCCCTTAAGGTACTCCTCCTTTTACCAATTGGTTTTAGAATGGAACCCCACTAGGCTTGTGTACTGGCTTACGTATGCACGTGACCCATGAAGTTTCACATGGTGGCCCATGGAATTTCATAAAAACGTAGACGCGTGCAACAATAAAAAAGGGCTAAATCTAAATTGGTATAATGTTTTGAGCAATATGATGGCCGTTTGTGTATTACAAGTAGAGTTGTGCAACCGTGATATAGATCAAAACAACTATTGACTTTTTATTAATATCTTGCTTATATCAGAGCCAATGATGCGTTGTAGATCAAAGCAACTATTATAACATTCCAAATCATAGTAGTTGATTTAAACTACTTTTTATTAATATCTTTTTGTATCGCTTTTTCTTGCCTCACAAGATAACCTAATATATTCCTAAAATTCCTATCTAAGTCCCATTAGCATAAATAAATCAAATAAATAATTATCGGACTTATTTAGATAAGAAAATTAAAAAAATTAATCCTAAAACTCAAAAAGATATAAATAATAATAAAGCAAGATAGATTTCAGCCCTAACAAACTCATATTGTCGAAATTATCATAAATATAATATCTAGAAATAGATAGAATTAAAACTAAAGATAGGATTCTCGTAAGACTTGAACAGCTCTCAGTAAATTGCATTTTTCGGCTCTTTCCTATTGGATTCTGAATTTGATGTAAATGACGTGCACTTGTATGTCGATGTAAAAGCACTGTCAAAGAATTATCCTAACTTCCTAATCTGAGTAAAATGGAAGCAAGGATCGAACCCACAGGGACTCAAATTGCTTGTATTTAAATAATATTACTAAGTTAAAGGGTTTTTTTATGATTGCAAGTATAAATCTAACTAAATAAAGCAAAACAAATAAAACGATTAAAGATTCAAATATAGAGAAAAGCGTCCAACTAGTTTCGTATCCATTGCATACATGAGTTTTGATCCTCGATTATTCTTATTTTGATTTCCCTTGACTAATCTATTGTGAATTTATGAAATTCAAGCTTAAGGTGGTTATTAATATACACTGTCTTTAACAACCTTTTAACCAATTAACCTAGAAAACTTTCTATGTCAAATTGATCATGCAAATAAGTTCAAAACATTCAATAGAAACAAAATTCATGAATTCCACTGTCTATTCATGAAGTTTTGTGATTAAATTCTCCGTCTTTGATTAACCTTATTCCACCGTCTATAAGTTTAATCAAAAGATTCATCCATGAATAATCAAATTCCACCGTCTATTTAATTATTCTAGTTGTAATTCAACCTAGAAATAGAATAGGTGATCAAGCTATTATAATCCTAAGTGAATTTTATCAATCAAGCACGGAGAGATTCAATCTAGTCAAGGCAAATAGTAATAATTCAAATCTCACAAACGATCATGCATACAACTTCAACTAACTAGTTGGACATGGGAAATTTATCTAGAAATTGACATTAAAGAAGAATTAAACTTACAAGAGTCAAATTTCTCTTCAATGTTGCAAAACTAGGGTTTGGTCTCCCACAAATCTTCAAATCAAACTAGTGTAAAAACAAAGAACAATAGATAGCATAGCATAACATAGTCCAAAGAAACCCTAGGAAAAGTATTTATAGCGTGGCGAAAAATATCCAAAAATACTACTAAAGTCGGCCCACAAGATCATACGGAGGCCCGAGTCAGCGTCGCACACACGCGCCGAAGCGCGGTCGCGCTATGGCCTATCCTCCCCGCGCTTTGGCCTCAACAACTCTAGTGACACTTTAGAGGTTGTTTTCACCCCATTCGAGTAAGAATTTGGACTCAGAGTAAAAATATGAATTATAGCTCTTCGAGTTAGCTTTCCAGTGATACTAAATTCAGCTTCATCCGACCATTATAGCGCTCAAACCAAGTATTGCAAGATAGAGGTGTTGAAACAACAATGCCAATGCATAACCCAGATTTAAGCGTTCTTCTCACACAAGCTCTTGGGCCTTAGCCCTTTCAATCTTCACTTGTATCACTCTAAGCTTCATCAAACTCCACCATAGTCCCCTAAGCTCCTAGCTGCGGTCCTTAGCTTCATATCCACCATGCTTCACCTTCCAACCTAAAATAAAGCACACAAACGCGTAGATTCCAAACTAAATTGAAATAAAACTTAAACTACAACTTAACGTAAAACCCTAACTAAAAATGCACAAAACGGGAATAAAAACATGCTCTAAAACCAATATCTATATGCTCTATCAGTAAACTACAAATTTGTAGAACTTTTAATTATCTTTTCAACGCATATTGAACGGACTTGAGATCAATTTGCTAGCCCAAGTTATGACCAGTTTACTTAACATTGTTTTCCATTTGACGGGTATCTTTAATTCCCGAATTTCTATGACTTCATCCTCTTCCTTGGTGGCCTTGGACTATGGAATCCATGAAAACCTTCTTAAACTTAAATGCTCGGGACCTTAGTAAAGATCTTGGTGTTTGGCCTCTATTCATCTTCGACGAATCATTGACATTGATCCTTCCTTGATCTGTATCATTCTCTCCCACTTGGCCTCGAATCGTCCTCGATTCGACGTTGTATGTAGATGCAATGGGAGATTCATCAATTAACAAAATCAAATCAGAAAAAGACGGACTTGTGGAAGTTTCCAAGCTTTTGTATGATTGAATTTGATGCGAGGTCGATGGCCAATGGCTCTTCATCAAGAGTAGGATTCTCTTGATAGACTTCTTCTAAAAGTATCGGTTCGCCACACCAATCAGGAGCAATCACTACGTCTTCAATTAGTTCATCTTGAATGGACAACTCTTCATGCTCCTCTTGATGCAAAGACTCCTCAGACATGTCTAAAGACTCGTACTCACGATTAGGGCAAATATTATCAAGATGACCTCTTCCTTGACAGAAGAAGCAACGAAGATCTCGTGCTTGAATCAAGGATAGGATTGGAGCTCTCTTTTGGCAAGTAGGAGTGCAAGCTTCTCTATATCGTCTATGCAACTCTTCATCATTTGTAACATAGAGCTTTCACATTACAAACTTCAGTTGGTCCCAGTTTGCAATTGGGATCAAACCTTGACGTCTTCTGGATTGACATATCCATAACCAAAAGGAACGGGCAGAATCAACAAGGTAGTTAGTCACCCATGGAAGGATATCCCATTCATCATAACCATATTAGTCAAGGTAGTAATCAACAGCTCGATCGCTCCCATGCCAAGTAATCATCTAGGCCATGCTCTCTATAAAAAGGCTCAATCTTGGGAGGTCTTTGTACCCTGGGAGTTGGATAAACATCATCATATGGATCACACCAAAACATCTTAATCTTGGCTTAACCTGTGGCTCTGCTACCACAAGATCCCGACCTTGCCTAGTAATCTCGATTCAAACCTGAAAGCTTTCAATGTTAACAACTTGTGGTGCAAGTAACTTATGATTTTCGAACTTAATGGAGAACAAAATGAATTTTAAGTCACTTTAATGAATCAAATAGATAGTTCAACTAGAATGGCTTGAACACTAATTCTAGTTGATGAACTAGTTGATAAGAAGAATCAAACTAGAACTAAACTAATTGATCAAATAAATGATTCAAAACTGAAATTAAAACCAATAGAACACGAGAGAGAGAGAGAGAGAGAGAGAGAGAGAGAGAGATTTCGGATTTAATGATGATGATTGATCTTCACTAGAATGCAAAATCTCGTTATTTGTTTTTGGCCCAAGAACTAGATAAAACCAATTTAGGGTTTATCTAATTCCAAAGATGAATTTTATTGAATGAAAATAACAAGATATTTATAGGGAATACAAAAGAGTCACCTTGGAGAGCAAATAGCAAGATGGCCAGCCCTAGAGGGGTATGATAGACCTTTTGCTTGCGACACAAGATAACCTAATATATTCCTAAAGGTTATCATGATTCAGTAAAATAGTTGCTTTAAAGTAGGGCTTGAATATTCTTTCCTATTTTATTAATATTTTTTGCCTTTTAGGAGTTGTTAAGATAGTTTTCTTATCTATTAAGTTAGATATTTATCTATTTGATTTAATTAAGATAAGGGAACTTAGATAGACTTTATAATATTATATATGTTATCTTGGAAAATAAGAAAAGGACCTTTCTACCCTTCTAAGGCTGATCTCCTTGACTTGTTCTCCAAGAAAACTCTATCTTATATTTCTCTTTAAATAGTTGTTATTTACATTCAATAAAAATCAGCCTGAATTAGATAAACCCCTATTGGTTTATCTAGTTTATGGGTCATTAAAGCAAGTATTGTTCACATATTCAATCTATGCGATCATCATCACCAATTCGTTTTCCTTCAATTCAGATTTGGAATGTTAATTTGATCAACTTGTTAGTTCTAGTTTGATTGTTATAGATCAACTAGTTTATCAATTGAATTTAGTGTTGGAGTCAATTCAATTGAACTATCAATTTTATTATCTTACCTATTTGAATCAGATTAGTTCTTCACCAGTCCTTGATATCTCGAGTTACTTGTTCTCCAAGTTTCTAACTTTCAAGGCAAATCAAGTTGGAAATCGACGAGGAGTAATCCGAGGCGATCACGTATCAAACCGGTCCGAATTGGATCGAATGTACACGGTCCAATCCAGACCTGTGGATCGTATTCTATAAAATTCATGGATCGTGGACCGGACCGCAATGGTCCGGTCCAATTACGGTCCGGTCCCGGGTTTGGACCGATTTGACCGCTTAGTGTTTTAATTTGATTGCGTTGGCCAAAACTCAACGACCATACCATAGAGATGTAGCAATTAGTAAGATTAATTCTACTATTATAAAGTTCAAGTACCAATGGGCACAACTCAAAACTTCCATTTAGTAATAATCAACAATTTTTTCAATATGAAAATTTAAACTTTTGAAACCTAGAAAATATTAAATAGTAATTGTCAAGATTGTGGATCTCTTACAAGATACTAAATCCTATTCATACTATTTATCATTTTATCCTTGTTTTTTTTTGTTACAAAACGTTTGTCATTTAAGCTAATTTGTCAGATTTTTCCAATAATACCCCTATTTAATTCAAAAAAAAATGGGTATATTAATACATGTGAAAACAACATATCCCCATAAAACACCAATTAATATGGATTAATCACAAGGATAATTTAGTACACTTTTTATATTTCGAAAAAAATGTGTCCAAGGCTAAAGTGACAAACATATTGTTAAACGGAGGGAGTAGTAATTATCAAGTAGTAAATAGTACTCCCTCCGATCATAATTAAGTATTGTTCTACACATATGCACAAGAAATAAGACTGTAATAATTATGCTTAAAACTCACTCATGTAGTGCAGTAATGGACGGCTGAATAGTGAATACCCACCTACTTTTATTTCTTTTTAACTTCCCAAAATCTCTACATAATTTTTTTTTGTCTAGCCAGTAAATTCCACTTTTTACCTGTAAAAGGTGAAAGCTTTTTTACCTTTTTAGGCTCCGTTCGGAAGCAAGCGTTTTCTAGCGTGAGGGGGAGCGGGACGTAGTGGGAGCGGAGCCGGACAGTGTTCGGGTGTCGATGAGCTATCTAGTAGGAGCGGGGAAAGCTAGCGGGAGGACGCTATTTTTCGCCCCCTCCTCCCCCCAGCTTCTCCCCGAGAAGCTACCCCCTCTTCCCTTCGTACCCCCAGCCAAATATCCCAAAATGAATTTGCCCTCATTCCGTCATTCGTGTTCCCAAAAAAACCTTAGCTTGAGCTCTCTCCAGCGGCGATTTGGCGAGTGCGGGATCTCTCCAGAGCTCACTCCATTTGCTTCATTCCGGAGAAATCGAGCTCACTGTAGTTACGGATCCGGGTACGAATCTTCATCTCTCCAAGCTCACTCCAGGTACGAATCCGAGCTTTGTGCATCAGATTATAGGCTTTATCATTTGAATTCTGTTGTGCTTTGTGCATATGATTTGCTCGATTCTGAAATATGATGTTTAATGGCTATAATTTTGAAATCTGAAATCGAGTGTAGAGAAAATTTCCTTCAAATCTGAAATCGGACCCATTGTAAGCATTCCATATGCTAAAGGGCAAATTAAGTTCATGAAGCATTGAATCCTGATAATGATTGCAACAATCCCTTGCATATAAATTCTAAATGCATAGCTACAAGTTGGATTCACTGAGAATAGATCAAATAAATCGTTGGACTGAGTTGAAAGAACATTTTCAATTTGAAATTGTATAAGCAACAAATTATAGCAAACCTTGCACACTAGATCAAATCAATCGTTGGACTGAGTTATTAGAAAGACTTCTAAGCTTGACAAGCGTCGTACAACAACTTCTCCTTGATGACTATAATTAAGGAAAAAATTCACCTTGTATATTTCCTATGGCTCTAATAATATCTAGTTCTTTGTGTTGACAAGAGCTATCCTGTAATTGATCCTACATATTAGCAATGGAAAACCAGAGAGAAATATTATAACAGCCTTCTACAGATTAGCTCTAGTCAGATACGTCGATACCATAACACTAATATGTTGGGACGTTGTTGGGACCTCTGGTTCTAAGCAACGGATCAACGATTCACTTCTCTTTAAGTTTTGATAATGACAAATACCATAGGGAACTAATGTGGTTTGTTCAAGTATTTCTAAGGAACACAGGTACAGCCAAGAACTCCTATGAATGACAAAGCCACTACTGGCCACAATGAAGAGTTTCCATCAAGGGAACTCTGAAGAGGAAAGTTCCCATGAAGTGGGAACTCCCAGAAACAAACAAGAAAACACAAGCTTACAACGATGAAGAGTTTCCATCAAGGGAACTCTGAAGAAGTCAGTTCCCATGAAATGGGAACTCACATGTGAAGACAACGACCGTTCAGCGCAGATCGTGGGATTCTGTCTCAGACAGCCAGAGGGAACAGTCTGAGGATCAGACTGTCACGCTTCATCCAACGGTCCGATTGATTCAAGAAGTTGACCTAGTTCAAACCAAAGTCACGTGTGAAGAAAGTACAACTTGGGCATCAAGCAAAGGGCATTTTGGACACAAACGAAAGATGCGACTGCCCAAGACAAATGGACTATAAAGCCAAATGAATAGTACTCGGTCTGAGTACTTCTCCCAGAACTTACAAACACCCACATCAGAGAAAAGAAAGAAAAGGAAGAGAAGTCCCCGCCGGCGAGTGTGTGATCTCGACGACGGTGAAGCTGAAGTTCCCTGGAGCAAGGGAACTGAGAAGTCAGCGTAAGGTTTGAGTTACTTGTGTTTTGCTGTTGTGAGCTTAGGAACTCAGTTGAGAGGATTTACTAGTGTTGCTAGAGTTAGGAAGAACTTGTAGGAACAGAGAAGTGTAAATCCGGCTGTGTAACTAAGGAACAAAGCAATCAATATAAGTAAGTCATTCAAAATCCTCCAAGCGGAGGTAGAGGTTTACCCATACAACTAGTTGGTTGTAGTGGGGTTCCTCTATAAAGGAACTGTGCCTTTCACTGTTTTTATTACTTGCGATTATTTACTTCCGCTGCCTTGGGAACAGCTTAATTGCCAGTTCCCAAGCTCACTGCTAACCGATTACGATCCAACAATTGGTATCAGAGCCAGCGCTCTAGATTTGTGTTAGCATCGCAGGTGCCAAAATGGCTCAGGAACTTACTCAGGTGGGGAACAATACCAGCAAGCCGCCAAGGCTTATAACAGGAAGATTTGAAAGCTGGCAACGCGACATGAAAGATTGGATGCGTGGCCAAGACTACCAAGCCTGGTGCGTCATCGAAAGGGGGAACTTCGAAATCGATCCAGCTATTGTCAACGATCTCTCAAAGTGGGGTCCCAACGAGTACAAGTGCATGGAGGCAAACTAGAAAGCAAAACAGTATCTAAAAAGGTCCATGTCAAGATTGTGACAGGGTTGCCAACCTTGACACAGCCAAGGAAATGTGGGAAGCCATCCAACAAATGCACGTTGGGAACTCAGATCTCAGAGAAGATCTTCAAATGAACGCAAAGAGGGAGTTCTACAACTTCCAAATGGAGATGGGAGAGTCCGTCGATAGCTACCAATCCCGGTTTGAAGGACTTTGCACTAAGATGGAAGGATTGGGGATCACAAAAGAAGAAATCACCCACAAAATGAAGGTCCAACAGCTCTTCAATGGATTGACTGGAGAATGGGCAAATGAAAGAACGATGTTCAAGGAAAACCCAGAAAATCGAACGCTTATGCTCCATCAAGTATTTGGAAAGTTAGTGGGACATGAGAAGAGGAAGATCGATGATAAGGAACAAAGTCGAGCTCATCGAGGGATCGCACTCAAGATCGAAAAAATGCTCAAATCAACCCAAGAACAACATGAAGACTCCGAAGAAGAAGAGGATGAAGAGCTAGTCCTTGTGACAAGAGCTCTTCGAAATTTCTACAAAGGAAAGTCTCAACGGAATAGTGGGAACTGGGGAAAGGGACAGAGTTCCCAAAGAAAGCCCACAGAGAAGGATCTCTCAGAAGTGACTTGCTACAAATGCAACAGGAAAGGACATTTTGCGAAGGAATGTCCACAAGGAACTGAAGGCAGAAAGCAAGGAAAAAAGGCCTACATCGCTACTTGGAGCGATGATGAAGACGAAGATCCTGAAGCATGGGCACTCCCAGACATGTGTGGCATGGCCATAGGAGAAACCACTGGGGAACAACCCAGTGAGGTAACCACTGAAACTGTTCTTGATTCCTTGAGTAATTATGAAAAACCTGAATTGTTGAAAATTCTTTCAAGTCTTGTTAAAGATAACATAAAACTGCAAAACAAGTTGGAAAAACAGGAACACATAAATTCTCAATTAGTTGGTCTTGAGCCCTGTCCCAACTGCATATCCCTTCTAGAAAAACTCAAGTCCCATGTGTCTCACATCGTAGATCTAGAAAGAGAAATCAAAACTTTAGAGAAAGATGAGAACACCCTCCTGCAAAACCTGAGTAAGACTCCCGAACATCCTGAAGCCTCTAGTTCCCAAATTAAGTTTGTCCCAGCCAGACATGGCATAGGATACAAAGGTGAGTGCTCCAAGAACAGAAAGTCACCCCTGAGCGAACATGAGATCCATGAGTGTAGGGCCTTAGAACTCCAGTGCGAGAAACAGAAAAATGCTCATCTCGAGGAGAAAATCAGGGTCCTAGAGAGTGGAAACAATGGTGAGAAAGACTACTATACTGGGAACTCTGGACATAGAATCTATGTCAAAATTGCTAAGGGAAATGGGTCTCGAGTGTACAACAAAGAAACCATGGATAGGAACCGTATCCAGAGACCACACCCAAAATACTACCTGGGAGAATACTACAAGACATGTTGGCACTGTGGTGCTCATGGGCACTACAAGGATGCATGTCCCAAGAAGAGAGCCCAAACCCCTAGAAGCCATGAGTTCCCAAACAGACAAAAACGTCATGCTCATCACCAAAGGAACTCCAACTCTCAAAATTCCAAAGACATCAACATTTCTGACTATATCTTGAATGAAAATGTTTTCCCTTGCAAGGGACCTGGCAAGAGTCATCTTGCTTGGGTCTCAAAACACTAACTTTTCCTTGTAGGTGGCTGTGAGAGGGAACAGTACATGGTTCATAGATAGTGGATGCTCGAACCATATGACAGGAAACAAGGATATCCTCATCTCACTCCACACTCATGCCGAAGGAGGCCACGTCTCATTTGGCAACAAGAACAAAGGAGAAGTTATTGGAAAAGGAGAAGTGTTGCTCAACAAATCCATCAAAGTCAGCAACGTAAATCTGGTAAAGGATCTGGGATATAATCTGTTGAGTGTCTCCCAGATGTGTGATCAAGGGAACAACATCGTTACTTTCGACTCAGATGAATGTCTCGTCATCAACAAAAAGACCAACAAAGTAATTCTGAGAGGAAAAAGATACAACAATGTGTATGTGGTGGACACCAACTTTAAACCACCAATGAAGCTGTGCCTTGCGAGTTCCCAAGATGACACGGAACTCTGGCACCGAAGACTAGGACATGCTGGTGTGAATCAAATCCTAAAGCTTTATCTACAGGATCTGGTCATTGGTCTTCCACGAATCAATCTCGAAGGAGTCAAAATGTGTGAAGCATGTGTTCGAGGGAAACAGACCAGGATCTCCTTCAAACCCAAGAAGGTGGTAAGCACAACCAGGTCCCTGGAGTTAATTCACATGGATCTTTGTGGTCCCATGAGAACAGCTAGCTACGGTGGAAAAAGGTACATGTATGTTTTAATTGATGATTTTTCAAGATTCACCTGGGTTATTTTCTTGAAGGCAAAGTCACAAGCGCTTGAAGAATTTGAGCCCTTCATCAAAAGAACAGAAGTAAGCTTGGGGCTGAAACTGAAAGCAATCAGATCTGATCACGGAACTGAGTTTCAAAACTCGGAGTTCCTAAACTTCTGTGAACAGAATGGGATCTCTCACAACTTTTCAGCTCCTCGTACTCCTCATCAAAATGGAGTGGTCGAGAGAAAGAACAGAACTCTAGAGGACATGGCTAGAACCATGATGATCGAAAGTGGAGTTCCTGAGTACTTCTGGACTGAAGCAATCTCCACAGCTACATACATCCTAAATCGAGCCATGACAAGGCCCCTGATCAACAAGACCTCCTATGAGCTCATCAAAGGGAGAAAACCAAACATCTCACACTTGAGAACATTTGGTTGCACGTGTTTTGTTCATAACAACGGCAAGGACAATCTTGGAAAATTCGACCCCAGAAGCGACGAAGGGATCTTCCTGGGATACTCATCACAAAGCAAAGCTTACAGGGTCTACAATAAAAGAACCAAGAAGATAGAGGAAAGCATTCATGCCGTCTTCAATGAAAAGTTTGTAAAGATGGGAACCAAGATCCAAGGGAAGGGAACTCTGTTCAAGCTAGTCAGACATGAAGACGATGATGATGACGAGGATGAGCCAAGAAAAAGGGATGAAGACTATCCAAGTGCAAGCAATATCCCGCAACCAGGGAACAACGACGAAGGTCCAACCCTCACTGATCAAACCTTCCTCGAGGCTCCTTCCTCAGAAGAACCACAAGACACCTCCAACTCACTCGAGGTCCCCTCTTCAGGGAACAACTCTGCTGTCCCCCAAGACAATACCTTGCCAGAATCAAGTATTCAAGGGGAACAAAGAGGAAACCTGCCAGAAATCTCTGAAGAAACATCAAATGAAGAAGCTGGAGATGAGAGTTCCCATGACAAAGAAACATCGACTGAGGATGATACACATGCAAAGGAACTCACTCATAGAAGAACCTTTCAACAAAGGAAGGACCACCCTCTTGAGAACATCATCTCCCCTCTTGTTAAAGGTGTGCAGACTCGTTCCTCTCTCAATCATTTTTGTGCTTTTAACGCGTTTGTTTCAATGGTGGAACCCAAAAATATCAAAGAAGCATTAAAGGACCCAGATTGGATTCAAGCCATGCAAGAGGAACTCCACCAATTCGAGAGAAACAAAGTTTGGAAGCTAGTTCCTAGGCCCAAAAACAAGAACATCATAGGAACCCGATGGGTTTTTAGGAACAAGCTCGATGATACTGGAGCTGTAGCAAGGAACAAGGCTAGGTTAGTAGCACAAGGATACAGGCAAGAGGAAGGGATTGACTACGATGAGACCTTCGCACCAGTTGCCAGGATCGAGGCAATCAGACTCCTCATCGCCTATGCTGCTCACAAGGGATTCAAACTTTATCAAATGGATGTGAAAACAGCTTTCCTAAATGGACATCTCAAGGAAGAAGTGTATGTGGCCCAACCTCCAGGATTCGAAGATGAGAAAATGCCCAACCATGTCTATTTCCTGGAAAGGGCCCTTTACGGACTCAAACAAGTTCCCCGAGCTTGGTATGACAGGTTTGCTCAATTCCTCTTGTCCCATGGATACATTCGTGGTTCCATAGACAAGACTTTGTTTTTAAAGAAAGAATCTAAAGACATTTTGATTGTGCAAGTATATGTTGATGACATTGTGTTTGGAGCAACTAACGAAACTCTTGTAGAAAAGTTCAAGGACCTCATGAGCAATGAGTTTGAGATGAGTCTCATTGGGGAACTCACGTTCTTCTTGGGACTTCAAATATCCCAAACAAAGGAGGGAACAAAGATCCATCAACAGAAATACATCAAGGAAATGCTCGTGAAGTATGGGATGGAACATTCAAAGCCCATTGACACTCCCATCTCACCAAATTCAAGGCTAAATGCAGATGAAACAGGTATCAGTGTGGACCAAAGGAACTATCGAGGTATGATCGGGTCCCTTCTCTACTTAACAGCTAGTAGACCTGATATCATGTTCTCCGTATGTCTTTGTGCTCGTTTTCAAGCTAACCCTAAGGAATCACACCTGAAAGAGGTGAAGAGAATTTTCAGGTATCTCAAAGGGAACAATAACTTGTGCCTTTGGTATCCAAGGAACAGTTCCCTTGAGCTCATTGCATACACAGATGCTGACTTTGCAGGGCACTTGGTTGACAGAAAGAGCACTTCAGGAATGGCCTAGTTCCTAGGGTCTTGCTTAGTTTCGTGGGGATATAAAAAGCAAAACTCAGTGGCACTCTCCACAGCTGAAGCTGAATATGTGGCTGTCGCATCATGCTGTTCCCAGGTTCTATGGCTTAAGTCACAACTCCAGGATTACGGTATGTCTTTTGGCCCAGTTCCCATACTCTGTGATAACACTAGTGCCATAAACATTTCCAAAAATCATGTGCATCATTCTAGAACTAAGCATATTGATATAAGGCATCACTTTCTACGTGACAATGTTGAGAATGGGAACATTTCGATGGAACACTGTAGAACTGAAGAGCAAATTGCGGATATTCTTACCAAAGCTTTAGACAGACGTCCCTACCAGCGTTTTCGAATGCTTCTAGGGATGATAACTCTAAACTAAACAAGTCCCTGTTTATCTCTCTCTCAATGCCTGACTAGTTTATCTAAAATTGCATGATAAGGAACTTGGATTCATTGCTTTCACTATGCCATGATTACTAGTCTAGAGAAAAATGTGTACAAAGGAACTCTATTTCTTTTGGCCCAAAATGATCAACCAGAGTTCCCTTTATCCCTCATTACAAGCCACCATGACGGTTGATCATATGACCCACCTTAAGCTAGGGACCAGACAAATGCTTCTCATGAGCCAAAACATTTCCTTTATCGAGTTGCAAATTGTCTGGTTCCCTTTGAGTTCCCTAGCCCCACAAAAAGATGAGTGTGAAGTTCCCTCAACCACTTCACTCTCCCTGACCTTGAAAAGATCATGGGAACTGCTGCATCTACAAAGGGAACACTGACTAATCTTCAAAGAAAAACCGTCACTTGGGAAGCGGACTTTCGTGTCAGAAGCTCTGAAGCGTTACATGCCAAGTATTCAAAATTTGAAAAGGACTTCCCAAGAGATTGTGACGCGTGTCCAGAAGCGTGCTTGAGAAGTTGAAACGGCGCCCCACGTTCATTGGGCAACGGTTATCGAGGTTATTCCACTTCCCTTTCTACCCTTCACCTCCTCTCTCCTTTAAAACCCCTCTTTGCCATTTTTAGGCCCTTTACTCCATCTTACATCCCTGTCATTCGTCTTCCCCAAATCCTTTTCACTCTCTTTTCAAGAAACCTCCAAAGCCTCCCAAATTCTTACAAAAATGGCCCCTCAACACACATTCGCACAAATCAAAGAGTGGGTACTTGCCAATCCTCGCACTCTCTTCATCACTCAACTGAACGAGATCGAACAAGAACAAGACCCAACCATGAAGGATGTCCTCATTCAAGGGCAATACAATCAAGTAAGCCCCTTCTTGCCCCCTCCTCCTCCTCAGGTCGACGAAACCGTCTCCTGGACCTCTTCCTCCTCCGAATCTCTTCCTCTTCCACCTCCAACCACCAACACCTCCTCCGGAGTTGTTATCGTTGACAACTTCGGAGATGCTCGCCCCTCCATCAATGAAAAACCCCATAAATCCAAACATCGCCACTCATCCAAACATCGCCACTCATCAAAAGATCCCTCAAAATCCAAAAAATCCAAACACTCCCACGACCCCTCCAAATCCAAAAAGCGTAAACACTCTGAGGCCTCTGAATTCTCGGAGCCCAGAAAGAAGGCTTTCTTCCGATTTGAGGACTACCTGAACTGCTCCAAGGAGAGTTCTTGTGCTCCCAAACCTCCCTACCCTTTTCCTTCCGACGATGGGAACTCCGAACCCCAGAGTCTACTTCCCTCTTCCTCCTCCATCCCTCCTCTTCAAATCGAGGGACCTCCTCCGCCACCTCCTCCAGTTCCCGCCACGATGGGAACTCCAACATCCCAACCTCCTTCACTTCCTCTCGTTCCCATCATTACGGGATCTCCAACTCCACCTTCACCTCACAAAACGCCTTCTCCTTCCTCACCAAAACACATTTCCACCACTCCCATCTCCGCTTCGGGGATCTCTCCTCCACAGGACCGCAGATCCCTTCCTCCTCCTTCCACTCAACTCACAACCCCTATTCCTTCTTCTCCTCTCCCCTCTTCCATCACGTCTCCCACCACCACCAAACTCCCCTCTCCCTCACCATCCAAAAGTACCGTCGCCCTCTCCTCAGACGACGACGATCTTCCTCTTTCTGTGGTCATCCGCAAAATGACCAAGGACCCTCCTCCGATCATCATGGGAACTTTGGAGGAGGAAGCCCAGCTCAACGCCATCGAGGAAGAACTCAACAGGGGTCCCTCTGAGCACACAGTCTCCCAAGGGACAAAGTCCCCAGAAAAGGTTGCCCCTCAAGAGCCCACAGAGACAAGGGACCTCGCACCAGCTGGAGGTGCTAAGGCAACAACAAGTCATCCTGGAGATGACGCGGAGGGCTCCGGTTCGAGCTCCTCCGAGGAAGAAGGGATCTCCCATGATGAGGTCGAAGAAGAAGAAGAAGCTCCAGCTACAAAGGAGCCAGCACGTATCCCTACACCTGGACACCAAATGTTGGTGTCCGCGAGTTCCCCACCACCAAGGGACCGCGTGCTTATGATCGAAGCGGCTGCACCCCCTCAGCAGAAAAGACCTCGCACGGTCTCTAGGGGGAACAAATCCAAAAGCAAGTCAAGGAAGGGGAAGGGGACCACCAAGCATCATGTCAATGAGCGCCGAAAGCTTCTCCCTCACCTCATTGTTTCCAAAGAGGTGCTAACTGAAAATGGTCTGGAGGAACTGTGGGAACTGATCAAGACCCAGGGCTGGGAGAGACTCTGCCATGAAACTGTGAGAGTAGATCCCTCACAAGTGCGTTAATTCTACAACAACTTCACTATCACCAACGACGGCACTCAGGGAACTCTCTCCCACGAAGGCGACGAGTTCATTTTTACAACGTCTACGATCCGCCTTCAACTCCAGGTCCCTGGTCGAGGGCTTAGCGAGGTGCCCAGCAAGCTCTGGGGCGACTTCAACAGCGCCGAGGTGTACAACACAATTTTTGAGGGTCGGGTTCCCTCTAAGGTCCTCTCGACGCATCATCTGTCCTTGGTCGCCAAGCTCGCTCACCAATTCATCATCAACGTGGTGATCCCACGCCAAGAAAAGCGCCTGGTCGTCAACATCCCCGATGCCATCATCCTCTACCACTTCCTCCTCAAGAAGCCCATAAATCTTCCCCGAATTATCCTTGGGCACATGGAAAAGTGCATGGCCTCCAAGTCCCACTCCCTTCCCTACTCCGGGCTGATCAAGAAGCTCCTACAAAAAGAGGGTCTCTACGATGCCTCTAAAGACGAAATCGAGCTTGGAAGGGAACTGAACATTACAGTTGCCCAGAAGATGAGGCACTCGGAGCCTGTAGAGGAGGTGGCTCCCCTAGAGTCTGGTACACAAGAGGGGAACTCTCCAGTGTTGCTCCGCATCGCCAACACCCTCGATCAGATTGCTAGGGACCAGGCAGTGTTGGCCAGAGGACAAGAAAAGCTTACACAAGTCCTTACGCGCCTTTGTGACGCCTTGTTCCCTCAGAGCCCATGATCTCTCCCTTCTTGTTCCCTTAATCCAAAAATGACCACAAATTGTCCTTGGGTTCCCATTGTACATATTCTCTTAAGTAATGAAATGGTCTTTATTTTGATTGCTTGTTCCATTCTTTCCTAATATTGCTTTGCTTAATTTTCGATGATGTCAAAAGGGGGAAAGATAAAAAAAAATGTGAGATGAGTTAAAAGTTTAAGTTATCACAGACCACGCATAAGCTAAGGGGGAACAATTGCATAAAAAGCCTAATAGGAACTATGTGTCTCACCAGAAGTGGCTCCCTAAATCTAAATGTCTCACTAAGAGTGACTTCCCAAAATCATACTTAGGTACTCATCAACATATCATTCATTGAAATACTTGCATTTTTGTGATGGGTTTGTCATCATCAAAAAGGGGGAAATTGTTGGGACGTTGTTGGGACCTCTGGTTCTAAGCAACGGATCAACGATTCACTTCTCTTTAAGTTTTGATAATGACAAATACCATAGGGAACTAATGTGGTTTGTTCAAGTATTTCTAAGGAACACAGGTACATCCAAGAACTCCTATGAATGACAAAGCCACTACTGGCCACAATGAAGAGTTTCCATCAAGAGAACTCTGAAGAGGAAAGTTCCCATGAAGTGGGAACTCCCAGAAACAAACAAGAAAACACAAGCTTACAACGATGAAGAGTTTCCATCAAGGGAACTCTGAAGAAGTCAGTTCCCATGAAATGGGAACTCACATGTGAAGACAACGACCGTTCAGCGCAGATCGCGGGATTCTGTCTCAGACAGCCAGAGGGAACAGTCTGAGGGTCAGACTGTCACGCTTCATCCAACGGTCCGATTGATTCAAGAAGTTGACCTAGTTCAAACCAAAGTCACGTGTGAAGAAAGTACAACTTGGGCATCAAGCAAAGGGCATTTTGGACACAAACGAAAGATGCGACTGCCCAAGACAAATGGACTATAAAGCCAAATGAATAGTACTCGGTCTGAGTACTTCTCCCAGAACTTACAAACACCCACATCAGAGAAAAGAAAGAAAAGGAAGAGAGTCCCCGCCGGCGAGTGTGTGATCTCGACGACGGTGAAGCTGAAGTTCCCTGGAGCAAGGGAACTGAGAAGTCAGCGTAAGGTTTGAGTTACTTGTGTTTTGCTGTTGTGAGCTTAGGAACTCAGTTGAGAGGATTTACTAGTGTTGCTAGAGTTGGGAAGAACTTGTAGGAACAGAGAAGTGTAAATCCGGCTGTGTAACTAAGGAACAAAGCAATCAATATAAGTAAGTCATTCAAAATCCTCCAAGCGGAGGTAGAGGTTTACCCATACAACTAGTTGGTTGTAGTGGGGTTCCTCTATAAAGGAACTGTGCCTTTCACTGTTTTTATTACTTGCGATTATTTACTTCCGCTGCCTTGGGAACAACTTAATTGCCAGTTCCCAAGCTCACTGCTAACCGATTACGATCCAACATAATCTTTTGTAGTATGACTACTAGCACATGAAGAAAGACTCAGAAATGTGGATCAAACACACCCATATCTAGTTCCACTTGATTCTTTCATCCCAAGCACTTGATTCTTTGTACATTATCAAAAGATATTTTTGGCTTCAAGTATGTTATCTTACAATGATTTATCCTGGATTGCATAGGCAATCACAACCATGGTGTCCCAGGATTCATGGAGTGAAGACGGTGATAGTGTGGCGTTTGCCGATGACCAATTCTACAATGAAGAGGTAAAATCTTCATGTATAGTTGTGAACCACATTTTGAGCAAATATTTCTTGATTCCAATCTGTGTTGTTAATCAATTGATTATGAAGTGCAATTCTTTGTTTTTGTACTATGCAGTTCAATTCTGATGAGGAGGAGGAACAACTACTGCACCGGGATTAAAATGAGCAACCGAGCTGATGCCACAAAGAGGTATGTGGCGTTGATGGAAAGGAGCCTTCAGGCACAGACTCACAAGACTGAGGAGCAGGAAAGGAGCCTCCAGACACAGGCTCACAAAACTGGCCTGAAGTGGCTTTCAATTTAAATTGGGAACAGTCCAAAAATGGACTGTTCGAAGCCTGCAGTGGCATTGATTCAGCATGGGGGAACAGCCAGCCAGTCCATCACCCCCCTGCATAGGCTGAAAAAAAGCAATGTGAAATAGTGTTGATTCCCTGCGCATTTGCTTTTTATGGGGGGTACAAATCATGCATTTGGAGACTTTTTTCCCTACCTAACCATGCACATATCCTAATATAGTGACTTAAATTTTTTTTATCTAAAGTTGGGAATTATAAGTCAAGGCATAAAATCATTAAGTTCATTGTCTTAAAATGCAGGTTGGAAGTCTTGCTGGGTGGCGGATGTGTTGCCTCGAAGGACTCTATCTTTGTTGTTTTTATGGATAATCAACAAATGTCTCAAGTCATGCAAATGTAGGCAATTTAAAACCTTACTCAAGTCATGCAAATGAACCAAAGCACTCAAGTCTTGTGAAGAACAAATGTCTCAAGTCATGCAAATGTAGGCAATTTAAAACCTTACTCTCCCAAGTATTCTCCTCCCATGTAACAAGTAATATTATCACTAGTACATCACAACCATTCGTCAATCACCAATAACTTCGAGATTCCCATATTTGAGTTGCAATTGCATCCCTTATGTGTTTCATGCCCGTCAGAGCATTGTCTTGGCCTTGCTCTAGAACCCGGGGCAGAGGAAGATCGGGATCATCGTAATCTTCTTCAAGATATTCATCCACAATGTTGGTTTTCGTGGTTGTCTAACCAAATAGGGTTTGCATGCAATCATTTAAATATGTTTGCTTTATCTTGTTGAAGGGAAGTCGATCCTTGTAGATCCAATGGATAATCAAGGCATGACGAGTAGACCCATTGAAGGGTAGTCTCGTGGGTGTAGGCCACGAAGGCAATCACCATCGACCCCTTTTATTTCATTTGTAAGTTGACTTGGATATAGCTACGAGTCGAACGATTAAATCGATCTTTCCTTCAACGTATATTGCCCCTATTACATGCCAAGGGTTGTGCAATACCGTTGTGGGATAAAACGCAACAAAATAAAACAATAGACGTGTTGGCAAGACACGACTATTAGAACAAGCGTACCTTATTCGAGTCTATCGATTCCTCTTCGCTCTTCACTCGAACGAAGTCGTCTTCCATGCATGTTTGGGGTTCGTCCTTGAATTGAACGTACTGCCCACTCCATGCATCTTGAGGTTTCTTCCTTGATGAAGAACTTCGATCCATGATCCCACTCTCGAACTCGAACCACTCGTGTATGTGCCCTCAAACACAACTAGTCTTACTCGACTTGTAGTGTGTTTTCTTCACCGAATTTTTGTGGATAAAATTCTGGTTTTTCTCTCACGTGTTCCATGTCCAAATGGCCGACATAATGCCCTATTTATAGGCGTGAGAAACCTCCAAAAAACTGCCAAGGGAGGCGGTTAATTGGTTGTACACATGGGTGGCCGAGAGTGATTGTAGGGAGTTGGTTACAACTTCCTTTCCTCTCTCCTTTTCACCATCAAAGGGGCGTCCAAATGCATCCCCCCTTGGACTCCAAATGCCTCTTCATTTCAGCAAATAAAAGGCCCAACAAGAAGTCCAAAATCCAATCCATTAGCCCATGTACACGACCCAAATGGCAAGGCAACCAGCCCATGCCATGCGTGTAGCATGCGGCACAATAGCCCATGAGGCGCGCCCCTTGGGCCGGCCCACCAGCCCCACCACCTAACTAGCATAGCTAGGTGCCAAGCTAGGTCACCTAGGAGTGTCACTACCCCTTAGCTCCATGAGCTAGCTTATAGTGAGTTGAGCTGGCTTGAGCTAGTGTGAGCTAGGTTGAGCTGAATTTCTAGCTAGTTGAGCTAACTTGAGCTAGTGTGAGCTACATTGAGCTTCCATGAGCTAGTTCCTAGCTACATGAGCTTCTTATAAAGCATGTACAATGAGTCTTGAGCTTGTCTAAGCTCCTAGAGTTCACTCTAAGCTAGTATGAAGCTTATAAACTTCTTTCTAGCTTTGGTTCTTGCTTAAAGCATCTACCAAGCTTAGAGAAGCTTCCTAATTTAAATTAGAATATGCACAAAGTTACAAGACTCAATTATAAAGCTCAAAATCATACCTTAGCCTCACAACAAGTGCTCGACGCCTTGGACAAGTGCCCTAGGCGCGCCGAGAGCTCCACCGAAGCCTCGCAACCGCATCACTAGCCACACCGTGCCATCGCACTACCCTAGGCGCGCCCTTGTAACCTTGAGTTGAACCTCAAGTTCGCTCCTAGGCGCGCCACACCCAATGCCGAGTCTTGAACCTCAAAACCGAGGTACAAGCCGAGCCCCGCACTTGCACCGCGCCGTTGCACCAAGCGTCGCCACATACTAGGCGCGCTCTTTCCATGCAACGGTGCACAGAAGGTTCCTAGTCTCGGTGGTGGTGTGCGATTAAACTACTGGATCTTATGATAACAATTAAACCATCATGGAAAGTCATATATGCCAATATACCAATCGACATTTCCAATATGACTCTAAAACCTCAACATGCTCTAATAGGGATTTGATGACTTGAAACAAATCACCAACACACAATCCGATTTTCCAAAATCAAGTTGTGCATGGCAAAACAAACGAGGATCAAATCAATTTGCGTCTCGCTTGGAAAGCTCGGCATGTAAGTCAAGATCCTGAACCGTTTTTTTAACACACCAAAACACCGTTCAATAGCACTCCTAAGCGACGAGTGAACTTTATTGAATGCTTGCGGTGCATCTTTCGGAAGCGCATTTTGAAATTGGGACACGTGGTACTTGACTTTGCCATACGGTACCATGTATCCGAGCTTGTCCGGGTAACCTTTATCGACAAGATAATACCGTCCTACATTATAATGCATATATTAGAATAATATTGAAGTAATATTCAAGTAATATTAGAGGAAAGAGAGAAGTAATATTTAAGGAATAACATGACATACCGGGTGGCGGATGAGGGAAGTTCATTGCGGGGGTCGAAAGAGCGCGTTCAAATACTCGGGCATCATGAGCACTACCTTCCCAGCCAACAGATACAAATGTGAAGAACATGTCGAAGTCGCAGCACGCCATGATGTTCCATGAGCACACTTGTTTCCGATTCCTATACGGCATTTGGTCAGCTCGGGGTATGCATGTTGTAACATGGGTCCCATCAATGCACCCAATTGCTCCCTTAAAAAGAGTGTAACGATTGTCGTTCAACACCCTATCTGGAATTTCTTCGAATTTCGGATCACGGGGCCGTAGTAGACTCCTGACCAGACCCTCGAACCCTTGCCTCCTACCACTGATGGCGTCAATGACATCATGCAATGCACGACTAATTGTGTCCCCAGATCGCTGGAACCACTCACACACGGCTCGGTTCGACACCCCCAATGAAATTGTGTATAGTAGAATGCCAACCTTTTCCATGACACACATATGCTTTGATGCTCGGAGCCCATGCTTGGATTCTAGCTCGTCACACAACTTTCGAAACACGTGCTTCTCCATTCGAAAAGCATTAATGCATCTAACCTCGGACTCGGATTCCATTATCTCTCGCAACCATAAGTATCCAGTCAAAGGCGACGTGTAGCAAGGTGTCTTGTGCATATATTTGAGGTAGTACCCCATTAAAAGCCAACGCTGTCGTTGCCTAAACAACCACCACGCCGTCATTATCTTCTCACACTGACTAAGCTGCCTTGATGGTGCACGAGGCATTCTTCTTCGCTTGTAAATGAGCTAAATTGACAAAAAAAAACACGCTAAACAACGCAGCCATGATAACGTAAGCATATAGAATCCCTACAATAAACATCCAACCCTACATGCTAAGGCAATCACAACCATGATAACAATCCACCCACAATCTGGAACTAAAAATCATCAAGTCATGACATAAGACATAAATTGACATAAACAAGCATCCAAAATAACAATCCACACACATAAAATTCAGCAGATACAAACAACACTCAACCGATCTTCTTCAACGCCTCCTTTTATTCAAACTTGTACCGTAGCCAAGCAATCCTTGCATCATCATTCTTCAATGTCAGAAATAGGCGGCGGATGTTCTCATTGTTCAACTGATCCACGGTGTAACACCATAGCCCACCATACTCCTCTACCATGCCGGCCGTCACCATCCCTTCAAGAACCTCCATTGCTTCATCAAGCTCGAAAACCCTCTTTGTGCCTTGTTTGTTCACCGTACCCCGTGTCTGCCCTTCCAACAGCGTCACAAACTGCTCACCTTGTTCTGCACTAATTAACAATTGCTCCTGGAAGAAGGCAGTCCCCGATTGTTTTTTGCGTCTCTTAGGCATTCGTTGACTAGTACCGCTCGGTTGCTGAAGCGATGGAGAGTTGGTTTCTTGCTCAGAAGCTCGGGATTGTCCTGGTGTGTCGGTAAAGTCTCGAAGCAGATCATCCTCATCCAAGTTGTCATCCATTCCGAGCAGGTCCTCAAAACCTCTTGACGCAGAAACACCAGATTGGGAAACCGGCGTTTGAGACTCATCTATTCCTACAACCGGGGGGTCCATTGTGGCCGCGACAGCATGTTGGCCCGACGCACATATGTTTCCGAACACGCAATCCCAAAGATCACTCAACTCCGGGTCAGGACGCTTACGCCGGAACCTTTTGTACTCCGCCTTTTCCTGCTAATTATTCACGTGTAGCATTAACACCAACGCAAGTTTCCCATAAAATGAAATCGAAAACTTTCACTAAAAATCACCGTAACAAACTTACCCTTATCTTTCTCTCCCACCATTCAGGATCCGCTGTAATTGTTCCATCGGCCGGGTTCCATCCTACGCCTGTTTCCTTGTACCGTAAACCAACCCAGAGCTTCCAAATCTTTTTCATGTAATCAAATTTGTTCTTGGTCGTATCCTTATCAATCTTCCGGGTGTTCTCATGGCTAAACTTCTCCGCAATCTCGACCCATTGAAAGTGAGTATCCTTCCCATTTTGCTAGTGATATTGTAGACAAATTGTCATTAGGGCTTTCGCCTCTTCATCGGTCCAAGCAACGCCCTCCCCATCCACCCCCTTTCCCTTCGATTTTGCACTTGACTCGGCCATTTATCCTCAATACCCTCGATTCACAAACATTACATAAAACACACACACAAATTCTTATACTCCAAAGCAAATTTCATTATAATTACCAATTAAAAACACGCAACAAGAGTCATTCTGCAAGATTAGGCACACCCTCGACCTAATTAATTCGATTGTAATCGTGTAATCAAGGTCACAAATGAATCGAACAATCATCAAATGCATCTCAATATCTATAACCTAGCTAAAAAACCCCAATGAAAATTTCCGTCAAACAACAACCTAAAATTGCTAACACTAGGAGTCATCACTAACATAGCTAGTTCAAACAAGTTGTAACCCATCACTAACCTTGTACCGTAGCTTCTAGAAGCCTCATGCATCAGCTTCTGAGGACGCCGCACTTGGCTATTGAATGCCGACCCTAATGAGCTCAAGTGGAGGTCGAAGCTGGAGCTGGAGTTCCAAGATTGGCTCGAGAGGAGGTCGAAGATTGAGCTGCTCGAGAGGAGTTCGAAGCTGGCGCTGCTGGAGAGGAGTTCGAAGCTGGCGCTCTTGGAGAGCAGTTCGAAGCTGGCGCTGCTGGAGACCGATGTCGAACTTGTGTTTGCAAATTGGATTGCGATTACAATTTGGGGGAACTAGGAGGCCACATGAGTAGCACATGAGCCAAGGGGCATTTATAAATTTTTTTTAAGGGTAATTTTGTCAATTAATGTATCTTTTTTGGATTTCCGCTACTACTTGCCAAACACTTTTTTAACCATTCCGCTAATAAATTCAGTTTCAGCTTCTCCCAAAATTCCAGCTACCAGTTCCAGCTCCAGCTGCCAGCTTCAGCTAGGTGTTCCAAGCGGAGCTTTAGTAGTAGAGTAGCTTTGGAAAGATAGGGAGAAATGCCCTTATGAAAAGGTTGATGTAAAATAATTTTGACCGCTTAAATGACAGTTATCCGATCTTGAATTAGACCGTAAATTCCGGACCAGTCCAATCTATCGGTTCTAGTTTGCACAACCCTAATTACAAGTGATATTTGAAGTTCTAGAGTGAGGTGATTAATAGCGTCACTTTTTTTTTGGTTGAAAATTTAACAGCGTAAGTGCGTAACTAGTAGTGACACATAGGAGGGTGATTTGCGCGACTAGGTTTCATTACACATTCCGTCATATCATATCACTCACATCGTCCCCCTCTTCCCCTCACCATTGGAATCATATTCTCTGAGAGCAGCTGGACGCAGCAGACAACGCTGCATTCGACCTCCACTCTCTCAAATCCGTAGTAAGCCCTAATTTTTGTCTCTCGCAATGGTTGTTTAGCCGTTCGAGTTTCCTTCTTTTTCCGTTATCTCTTAATCTGTGGGGTTATGAATCTGTACTTGAGTTGCGAATATCATTGAAGCAGTTTTTCTGCGGATTCAATTCTGATAGTTTGATGCTATTGTTTTTGACAGTCCGCTTTATACCTATCTTGCTATGCGTACTGCCTTGGCTCCTGGCTTACGGCAAGTTTAGTCGAAATGGATAATGGGGTTTAGGGTTTTTCGTTGCATCCTTTGATTATTATATACATTGGCTCACCGTATAATTTTTTCTGTGAAAATTTAGCTATGCAATTTCTGAATTACAATTCAATTGAAGTATGAAGAATGATAGAGAGAAGAATGTGATGTATTATATTTAGAAGAATAACTCAGAGAACGAAGTGTTATATCTCATAAAAGCAAGAAAATGAATCTGAAGATAAAAGGAAAGGGTTATATGCTTTGTTGTGTGGTGTTTTTGCTGATGCATTGTTTGAATGTCCAAAATCCAAATGAAAACAACATTTCTTGGGTGAAAATGTGATGTGTACTGAATGCTATATCCCACCGGTATGACATTTAGATGATTGAAAATATGATACTGGCATTTAAAGAATCTGTTGTCCTGGTTTGGAGAGAGAGGTTATATCAATACGACATTGTAAATGTTTGCCTGTACTGTACTAAAATAGGATATGCGATATGAGCCTATTTATAAAGGTGGTATTATTCATCTGTTCAAGTTGCTTGATGAATTAAGATTATTTTCTTCACATGGATTCTTGGTGGACTGAATTTTTTTAAAGATATCATTAAATACTCTATTTTTAGGGGGTAGGGGCTACCACTACTGTAACTCTGTTAAATAATAACTCTCGTTTGTTTTCTCTTTCTGCCAAATAACACAAGCACCTTACACTATTTCCACCTCCCTCAGTTGTAGAGGGGTGTTGTTGTAGCAGTGTTAATTGAAAGTACCGTGTTGACATATTTGCTGTATGATATTCTTTATATGTTTTAATCAATCAAATGTTTTTTGTATTTTGCATCAGATCACTTTGAATGTTGGCTTGAGTTGTTAAGTGATGAAAGAGAAAATGACCAAGACGAAAAACCCACTAGTTTACATGGATGTCTCAGTCGATGGAGATCCTTTCGATAGGATGATATTTGAGGTATTATTTCTTTTTTTTTTTTTAATTTTGTGCAGCTGAACACAGTATGAAAACTTCCTTTCTGTTGCTATGCGGTATTGACAATTGACACCCATACTTTGTTTTCTGTTTCAAAAGTGAGCTTATCATCTGGCTTTTCTCTATTGTATAGCTATTCTTACATGTTGCTCCACGGACTGCTGAGAATTTTCGAGCTCTGTGTACTGGTAATTTTTCCATTCTGTTGTTTGCTTTTGGTTACTCCTTTTTTCTGTAGATAATCTGCTGCTTATTACACTAACAGTCACAGACGATTTTTATGTGTTTATTTATGTTGGAGAGGCATAATCTGTTATGTAATATTGATTTCTTCTTTTTTACATTCAATAATCGTTTTTTTTTAATTACACTTCATCAGTTGCTAATTTGATTTTCCCTCCCTCCAGGTTTTATAAGCATGTGCTGCTAAAACTTATGCTAACTTGTGCTGTTTCTGGTCCTGATTTTCAGTTACAATAGTGTGTGAATTTCTTATTTTTCTTCATTAATTTTTGCAGGAGAAAAGGGAATTGGACCTAAGTTAGGGAAACCCTTACATTACAAGGGCACTTTTTTTCATCGCATAGTGAAAGGATCTGTGGCTCAGGTATGTTCCTAGTTCGTGTACATTTTTAATTCTAATGAAATTTATCCATCTCAAACTTAGCTTCTGGTTCAATTGTGAACTGTAGTGGTCGATCTCTTTCATTGGTCGATTATCCTTGTCTATGATGTAGGATACAGGGAAGATGATCATGCGTGCTTTTCTAATGATGTAGTTTTAAGGTTGTGCTAGCCATGTTTATTATCCTGCATGATTTGTGAAGTTCTGAAACAATATATTCTTCTAGGAACATGTACTTGTTGTTACCTTGCTGATTTAATTTATTGATGATGTTTGTTTTTCTTGTAGGGTGGGGATCTACTCAGACAGGAGGGTATGTACTGTTTCCATAATCGATTACTATAAATTCTGTACTTTGTGGTTTGTTTTATGACTCAAGTCTTACATTTTTGTTTCTGTTGATTAGCAAGGCATTTAGCTGTAGAGCTGTGCGCACAGGCAGTTAAAAATTGACATGGACTTTCTAGCTTAAAATTAGAAGTCAACACCTTTATTCTAAAATACAGTAATAATTTACGCATTAATCCATTTCTTTGTTATTGAGAGTAAAATTGATCTTTTGGATCGTTGATGAGTTATCTGATCTCTTGTCCATCTCTCTTTGTCTTTTACTTTCGTTTCTCCATCTTTGTCTCTCAGCTAAGATGCACTTTTCAAGCTTTACTTTATTTCATTATTTTTTTATTTCTTGCTGAGTTTCCATAGTAATGCTTCAAATTTGACTTGTGAGATTGGGGTATAAGAGTTGGACAGGAGACAGGAGTTCGTGGGAGTCTTATTTTATTTAATGAATGTAAACTTTCTGGGAGTCGATCACTAAACAGTATGCACAACGAGAACAAATTGTGGGAAACGAAGTGATGAGGAATTCATCACCTAGGTTTGAGTCACAGTCTTCTAAATGTTATTTTTAGATCTAATATATAATGCAAATTAATTGCAGCCACAACCCCGGACATGAATTACAGTCATAAGGACATTAACAAGATGAATTAAGGGTTGATAACTCTAGCTAACATCATTTCTAATTAAATATAACAAATTTTTAGGATAAAAAGTAATTGCCTCAAATCTCAAATCTATAAGGAATCCTCACATATAGGCTAAAGCTTGTGGCAAGAGCTGTGTACCCTTCATCTAGCACATGCCTAGTTTCATCCTATTATTCCCGAATTCATACAGTATGTAACACCTCCATTGTATGTCTTCTTTTCCTCCCAAGAAGATGGTCTTTCAGAGGACACAACCATTTGCCTGCTAAACAACTCGCAGTGAAACATTCTTGCTTACACTCCTGTGTGTATCAGCTTGTGCAAATATCTGCTGACGTACAAGTCTTTTTTTTATGCAGGTGCTGCAGGGGAAAGCATTTATGGGGATAAATTTCCAGGTGGCATTAAGTTTTCCTGTCCCTATTCTGCTTTAGTTTTCTTATTCAATGACTTCAGAAACTAGGCTTATACCTTTAACCACCTCTCCTGAGAACAGTAACCAATAAGAGAAAAGACAAATTTAGGCCTCGCTACACTTGTATACGAAAAGTACTTTTTGTTAAAAAGCAATTCTTTTTAGGAAAAAATTACTTTTCTTATGAAAGTGTAGCAAGGCCTTTATATGAAATTAACCATTAAATGACACTCTTTCATTATTTCAGATGAGCTGCCAAAATTGAAACATGACGAACGTGGTTTGTTGACTATGTCTACTGCTGATCGTGACACACGTGGATCTATATTCAGCGTCACGTTTAAGCCTAACCATCACCTTGATAGGTTTGTTCACCTATTCTGTTCCTTGCAATTCTAAGATGGTCTTGTTAACAGATGTCCATCGACCTTTAACAAGAATTAAACACGACAATTTAAACTGTTTTCAAGATTAAATTGCATCTACAAGGACTCTGATTTCATTTAGATTTCCATTTTTAACAAAATTTTACATTTAAAAAAAAAATTGTTTCATAAGGGTCGTTTAAAGTCAATGTATTCAAGCATGATTTGGCATTGAATTTTTATTATGACATGTAGGATTTGCATTTGAAGATGCTATGGTACTTTGTGAGGATGATGCGAGAATTACTGTGATGATTTTTTCTGGCTAATTTCTGTATTTACAGGAAACATGTGGTGTTTGGCAAGCTTGTTCATGGGCATGAAGTGCTGAAGAGGATTGAGGATGCAGATGATGGAGAAGGAAGACCAGCTGTGACAGTTAAGATTATCAATTCTGGTCAGTGTGATGAGAGAGGTAAATATATACATCTCAAGATTCACTTGTATCAACAGTTCTATATTAGTCCTTGTTTGACAGTGCTGCGATTCTGTTTGTTTTGCGGGTCTCTTTCTTCTACTTGTTGACTTTGTATGTTGATGTGCAGACAGGAAGAAGCTCGGCAAATATAAAAAAGCCAAAGATAAAAGAAAGAGGAGGAGAAAGTATTATTCATCTGAATCAGACACGCTGTCTGATTCTGATTTGGATTCTTCAGAATCTGATTCTGATTCTGAAATATCTTCATCCTCTGATAATAGCTCTTCAAGTGATGACAGGCATCGAAAAAGGAAAAGAAATTCTAGGCGAGATAAATACAAGAGTGGAAAAAAGAAAGATAAAAGGCGTTCAAAGAGACGCAAAAGACATAATAAAAGATCAAAACACAGATCAAGAAGGTAAGCAGCAAAGAAATTAGTTGAAGTTTTAGGCTTGGGCATGTTTTGAGTGTAGCTTGCTTTGTTTTTTTTCATGGGAAATTATAAAACCTTTATGGATTATCATTTATCTTGACATTTTGGTTCGCGTCCATCTAAGATTATTTGATTTTGTTTTCGAGGCATCTTGCATTGTTGAACAGTGTTTCTTCTGACATGTATGTTATATGTGAGTTATAGTTCATGTTCTAGGATTTTTGGAAGTAATTTTAGGAATCTTCAAATCGCTTTCTTATGTTGTGATAAAACGTCAGCTAATTACATTTTGCAAAAGACGGATAAATTGTTTTCTTTTTAGTGATCAGATTCATGTATCAAGTTTAATTTCGTACATGTAACCCAGATGATAGATTGGTGGGGTAGGCCGTAAGGGGCCATGTGACTCAAGAGAATCAATTGTTATGGCCGTGGGGAAATTTTGCTAAGGCTATATACTATATAGGCGTGCCCTTAGGATTAGACTTACTATAAATAAGTTAGGAGTGACTGAGGATTATCTAATTCTGTATCAAGGCATTTATCTATTTTGGGTCAACAGAATTGCTATCTTCTGGTGCTCTAGTGGAATACAGCGTTGGGCTCCTTTGGGTCCTCTGGTTTGGATCTGTTTTCTGAGTTTTGTGATTGTGGTGTATTTTTTACTTCTCTACTACTACAATTTCCTGTTTCTTGACCTTTTTTTCTCGTTTGCTGCTATCTGTTTAAGTCTGACCATTGTGTGCTGTGAATTTCTGTGATTATGATCATGTGCCATGCTATGCTCTGGTAGGTCTTCGAATAGCCTGACTGATACTGAAAGTGAGGAAACTGAGAGTAGCTCTGAGGACAATGAGGTCAATCATAATGACCGTGACCAGAAGCACAAGGATAATATGCAGAAAACAGGTACTCCCTCCGTTTCAAAATAGTTGTTCATAGACAAAAGTGCACACATATTAAGAGGAAAAAATTCTTCCAAAAATACCCCTATAAAATGGTACTTTCTACTCCAAAAAGTTGCTTTGGGAAGAGTGTATGTTTAGTGTGGTGTAATTATTAAGGGTATAAATGGAAAAAATTATTATATGAACAACTATTGTGAAACAAGAAAAATTGTCTTTATGGACATCTATTTTGAAACGGAGGGAGTACTTTGTAGCCCCCCTCTTTTTAAATATAGAAATTAGAATGCTCATTTGTTGCTTGGATTTTTTTTTTATTTTCTTTAGCTCTGCTTTTTTTTTTTGTCTTCCGCTTTTTCAAATTTCCATCCGCTCTGATTATTCTGCTTGATTTGCTGCAACACATCTAAGAGGTTTTGAACATTCCCTTTTAGTACATAGTGCATCCAGCGCGAGTCTTCCGATTATTTCATTATTTTATTTGAGAATGGATTTATAAGTATTCCATGTTTAGGAGAGAGCTAAAATCTGGCCTGGATATGGTATATGGTGAAAATTCTATATTTGAAATGTTAGAATAAGCTTTTGTAGTAGATGATGTTGTATCATGTCAACAAAGGATTCCACATATGCAAAACACACTTAAATCAGTATGTATAAAGTTATGCTACTTATGATTTTAAAGTTTTCATCCTTGATAATTGCCTGATCTAGAAACTAATCATGATTGAAGAAATAAAATACTTAAGCTTCTTCTCTTCTTCTACATGTGTTCATAATAGCATTTGCAATTTGGTTCCCCTGTTTCAATGCTTCATCAGTTTATGTTATATGTATATCATGGCTTTCTACAGCCAAACACACCACTACGATTGCTGAGCATGAAAATGCTGATGATCATCACTCAAGAAGTGTGGATATGGATATGGCTGGCCAAAAAGATTTCAAATCTCTCAAGGAAAACGGAGATCGACAAAGCAATGGGTATGAAAAGGATGCCAGATCAAACACAAGCGAGGAGAGACAACCTGATGCGGTAGATGCCCATCTAAGAAAACCTAAATGTTGATTCTAATCTTTCTCCCATCTTTAACCCTGCACTTACTGACTCTTCTGGTCTATATTAGAAGTTAATGAGCAGGAGCAGAAGCAGAAGTACGAGTCCTAAAAAGGCTACTAGTAAGAGTATTAGTCCTAGGAGTATGAGCCGGAGCCCTAGTATGAGCCCTGATAAAAGGGTGAGTGGGAGCCCTCAAAGTTCAAGCCCCAGGAGACGTGGTCCAAGTGTCAGCAGAAGCCCTGGAAGAAGCATTAGCAGAAGCCCTGGAAGAAGCATCAGCAGAAGCCCTCTAAGAAATGTAAGTAAAGGGCATCTTAGACGAAGCGTCAGCAGAAGCCCAAAGAGGGTTCCAAGAAAAAGTGCTAGTTTGAGTCCAGCAATGCCCCCTATTCGTAGAAGCCCCAGCAAGAGTCCTCCAAGAGCCTCCTCTAGAAGATCGTCTCAGAGAAGTCGAAGCCCAGTACGGTCTTTACGTAGAAGTGTGAGCAGGAGTTCAGGGAGACCCCCATTAAGGAGTCCAGTGAGACGGGGAAACCGTAGAAGCTATTCAAGGAGCCTTAGTCCAGTACGTAGGGCAAGGTCACCGCCATCTGAACGTAGAAGGAGCTTATCTAGAAGCCGCTCTCCTGATGGGCGTGTTAGACGAGGTAGGGGCTTCAGTGAGAGATACTCTTATGCTCGGCGATATAAAACACCGTCTCCTGACCGTTCTCCTGTTAGATCATATGGATATGGAAGAGAGAGGTAACGTATGGTGTATGAGCTTTTCACTAGCTATCTGTTTTTAAAAATATAGTTATCTTGACTAGGCACCTTCAATGTACGTTTTTAGGTACTCAAGATACAGAAGGTTTTCTGATCGTTCTCCAAGACGTTACAGGAGCCCTAGAAGAACTCCTCCAAGGTACATAATTTACTGTTTTATTATTATGGTTTCATTTTATAGGATGCCACCTTTTTTTCAGGGATTAAAACAACTGTCAATTTTGCGTAGTAACTGTTTCTAATGAATGCTCCACTAGGGTATGCTGTAGATCTGACTGATGAAAACGAAACCGGCTTGCTCTGTGCTAACTACAATGGTCTTCACTCTGCAGCTTATACCAACAGATATTACACTTGTGAACTAGTTTTTTTCAGTTTTTCCCAGTGATCAATTTGATCAAATCTTCTGTTGCATAAGACCTTTGTCCAGAGCGAGTCATTTGTGTGGTCTACTTAGCTATGTTAATTTCATGGGTTTTATGTTTTTTGGTACTCTTGAATCCTGAGTATTAGCTGAGAATCTTTTCTGCAGGCCTTTAATTGAAACAAATGCTAACAATTTAACTGCTTTGCTGGTGATATCTGCTTAGATATCATAGACGAAGCAGGACCAGGAGCCCTAGCATCTCAAGGAGCCCACCTTATCGCCGCCGCCGTTACAGCCCGAGTCCCGTTCGTAGCCGTTCTCCAATCAATACATCCCGATACCGTGATTCTCTACAAGCGAAGCGAAACTATAGCCGGAGCAAGAGCCGCTCGATATCAAGGTCTCCCGTGAGAAGCTCTTTGCCTCGAAAGCAAGCCAGCAAGAGCATGTCAAGATCAAGGTCAAAGTCAAAGTCAAGGTCAAGGTCAAGGTCAAGGTCAAGGTCATCCTCTGGAAGTCCCCCTAGGAGGAAGGGTCTTGTCTCCTATGATGATGGCTCTCCAGAGTCAGATGCAGAGTGATTCAAGGTGTTGTTATTTCCCTTTTTCAAGGCTTTTCAGAGTATAATACAACGCTAGAATAATTTTTTTATGCGTCAGTTGATGTGTGGTGTCTTGGATTGTTGTCGTATGTGTTTGCATTATGATTTTCCTTGGTGCGTCGGTGGATCTATTACTAGACTTTTGTTGACGTTTGAAATATGCCAAATGCAGGCTGAGTTGTGGGAGTCGTGATTTTTAGATCTTTGATGTATTTTTTATTTGCTACTCGCTCTTTGTTTGAGAATGAGACTAATCCAGTAGACTTGCAATCTTGCCTTCTGGCTTCGCCTCTTGTGAAAAACTTTGCTCGTCGGAACATGGATCTGCACAGAAGGTCGCCAGCTCATTTACAGATTGAGCCTTAAAATTGCGCTCAAGCTCGGCACATTTACAATTGAGTCGAGCACGAATAAGATTTAATCAAGTCAAGTACCGAATTTCTCACAAATGATTCTATTTATTTACAACACTAATTCCAATTATATGATCTGGTTAACTCAATAAACTTGCAAGTGCACAAGACCAAGTAGATAGTGATAAATATTAGGGTGTCGTATCTGCAGGGAACAATAATATTAATCCTAAATCAAGAGTCTACGAAACAGAATTAAATATAAGTTAAGAATTGGATTTAACTAATAATTTGACAAGTGTAAACAATCAGGAATAAGGAATTCTAGGGTAGTTGAATTCACCACTATTAATATAATTAATAATCTAGTTTGAGTGAGAATTATCGGTTTATTATGAGAATCCAAAACTACAAGTCAGGATTACTCCAAGGATAAAGTATTATTGCTATTACTCTAGTGATATAAACCATCTAACTAAAGCATGGCATATTCAATAAACAACCACAAGTTCATGAAAGCACCACTGTACAACCCCAAACCTTGAACTACAAGAACAAAGTTTATAAATTTAATACCAACTGAAATCAATAATTGTTCTACAAGAATTCTTATCAATCCAAATTGGCAAATAATTATAAATCCAACAATCTCAATAGTCATGCAATCATAAACCCAAATTAATTCTCAAACCAAACGGAATTATAAAATCATACTAATAGAGTTTCATCTAAACCCTAGAATAAGAAATCTAGCTACTCATAATCGGAGAAGAGATCACCAAATTAATTAAAGCCATGGAAAATCTGGACGGAGCAGAATTGGAACGGAGGGAATTGATCGTATTGCTCTTCAGCATGTGCCGCCGCTTCTTCTCTGCCTAACTCCAGTAAGAAAACCCTTCTCCGTTTCTTTCTTTTATCCAATCCTGCGTAAAATATCTCCCCCCACCTGTTGACTTTTCAACCTCTCATTAAAATAATGTGGACCATTGCCAATTGCAAACCCAAAGTCCATATAAATCACGTTTCTCTTCCTTGCATGTAATCCAATTAAGGCCATTAATTAATAAACTAATAGATACTTAGTAGGTTAACAATTAATTATAAGGGGATTTAAATATATAAAATATAACACGTATCAACTACCCCACACTTGATCTTTCCTAGTCCTTGAGCAAATGAACTATCAAAACAACATGCAATCTTTCAAGAGAATATGACAAACCACCTCATAAATAACTCACAAAGAGACATTTAAGCAAATGAGACTCCGCCATAAACTAAAGCAATTTTTTGAAAAATTAATTAATCATTAAAAATGTTCGTTAGATTAGCAAGCTATGAATACAATAAAACTTTTGTACTCTAACAACTTAACGACAATTTCAACTTGAATTCATAAATAAGCTAGCACTTGTAAGAACCATTAGACACTAGGAAACAAGGTACTTCAGGCAGACTGCATTACTGTTCAAGTGAATTCCCACCTCACTTCCTGTACAAGAGGCACATACCACAATACATGGATCGTTCCTTTCATATACCACCTATTGGTCTCAAAGGAGTACTTGATACTTTGCCCTTATTTTCTTCATTTTTTTCTTACTGGTTCATGAACTTTATTTTTTTCCATTGATTTTTCCTTTTCTTATTTTGAAGCAGCTTATTCTTTTTTTATTAACAAAGTCAAGTAATTCTCCAGTAACCAGGGGTGTTGAAAAGTCACCAAGGAAGTAAGAGGTACTAGTTAGGTGGATTAAGGTATAAAAGTCTTTCTTCAATACCATGCACCTATGTCAATAACATATATGCTAGACTATATACAAGCTTTAGAATTCCATATAATAAACAACCAAGCTGCTAGAGTTAAAGCTATTACACCCATAACTTCAAAACTCTTTTGTTTGTTTTTTCAAAACATTTTTTCCCAATAAAAACCTTAGTGATTAGAGTTTGCTGCAGAACTCTCATAGCTAGTTAGTCATCCAAGGAGTTTGAGGTGGTTAATAAAAAATTAAGATGCATGCATTTGCCCTCGCTCCACACTTAAATATTACATTGTCCTCAATATAAGGAAGTGACAACACAAAAAAAGTAGGATCAACACAACCTGGTGAGTGAAGAGAAATGTCCAACAATCATGGCCCAAAGATCTTGCAAAAATCGCATTACCATCACTATAACCATGTTCCTGCATCACATAGATCACTTCTCCAATATGAAAAAAAATAATAAAACTAAATAACAAAATAATAAAGAGAAACCCTGGGTTGCCTCCCAGTTAGCGCTAAGTTTAAAAGTCTTCAGCCAGACTGAGAAACTGTGAATTAGTCCATATAACATGAGTCCACCAGATTAATGGACTCAATAAGACCTTCTTCCAACTCATGAGATACAACATGTTTCAACCGCTGATCATTAACCATCAACAAACGACCATCTCTTGGATCAGAAATATGTATAGCTCTAGAAGAAAAAACCTGTTCAACAACAAAAGGACTGTCCCACCTAGATTGTAGTTTACCGGGAAAAAACTTAAGCTTAGAGTTATATAGCCAAACTTTCTGATTACATTCAAAAGTTTTCCTAGCAATGTTTTTATCATGAAAAGATTTAGTTTTGGCTTTATAAATCTTAGCATTCTCATAGGCTTCATTCCGTAATTCATCCAATTCATTTAATTGAAGTCTACAGTTAGAACCTGCTTGTTTCATATCAAAATTTAAAGCTATATGTTCTAACTCCACAGGGAGATGACACGCTTTCCCAAAAACTAGTCTATAAGGTGACATTCCTATTGGTGTCTTGTAGGCAGTACAATAAGCCCAAAAAGCATCATTCAACCTCAAAGACCAATCCTTCCTTTCAGGCCTAACTTTTTTCTGAAGAATAGATTTTATCTCTCTATTTGAAACTTCTACCTGACCACTAGTTTGAGGATGATAAGGGGTAGCAATCTTATGTGTCACATTATACCTTTTAAGCAAAGCCTCAAAAGAACGATGGCAAAAATGACTACCTCCATCACTAATAAGAGCTCTAGGTACCCCAAATCTGCAAAATATATTATCTTTGACAAAATCCATCATAACTTTATGATCATTGGTTCTAGTCGCTTTAGCTTCTACCCATTTGGAAATATAATCAACAACAACTAAAATGTATAGAAAACCAAACGAAGGGGGAAAAGGACCCATGAAATCTATACCCCATACATCAAAAAGCTCAACACTCAAAATAGGAGTGAGAGGCATCATATTACGACGAGATAAAGATCAAGTCCTTTGACATCTATCACAAGCAAGACAAAATTGATGTGCGTCCTTAAATAAAGTCGGTAGTAAAATCCACTCTATAGGACTTAGCAGCAGTCCTACGACCCCAAAAATGACCCCACAAGAATAAGCATGACAAAATATTAAAATACCATGGACTTCACTTTCAAGCACACATTTCTAATGACTAGATCGGAACAATGCTTAAACAAATATGGATCTTCCTAATAATAATACTTAACCTGTGAAAAGAATATATCTTTCTTCTGTTTCAGCCAATGAGAAGGTATCTTACCTAATGCAAGGTAGCTAACAATATGCACAAACCATGGGAAACGAGTATGAGAAACTGCAAACAATTGCTCATCAAGAAGGTTATCCTACAAAACCACTTCATTTGTATGTTCAAGAAAAATCCTAGATAGATGATCAACAACCAAATTTTTGGACCCCTTTTCATCTCTAATTTCTAGATCAAATGCTTGTAATAAGAGAATCCATTTGATTAATCTAGGTTTAGTCTCTTTCTTAGACAGAAGATATCGTAAAACAACTTGATTAGAGTAGATAATAACTTTGGAGCACAATAAGAATGAACGAAATTTATCAAGTGCAAAAACAATAGCCAGTAATTCATATAAAGTTGTGGAATAATTTCTTTGAGCATTTGTAAGAGTTTTTGTAACACCCCCTTCCTAGAGGTATTACCGCCAGTAACCCCGATTAAGACTAAACCGAAGCTACCCAAGGCTTTAAACTGACTGAACAAACTAGAACAAGGTAAATGAAACCATTTAAAACCCAACAAAATTGAGTAAAATATTACAACGGAAAAACAAATAAAAGGGTCTTATACAAACCTTAACTTAAACAGAATAAATAAATAGAACAACCTTCTATTTGAACAAAGTCTTTGAAAAGCTTTCCGTAGGTTCTTGACTTCTTTCTCATTTCGCTTTGCAGCAACTTAACCAAGAACTTCATTCAAGTATAGCCATTGGAAACCTTTCTTCAACTTCTGGAGCTTCAAACCTCTAAATCTGTCTCTTGAATAAACTTCCAAGAAATACCTGATGTATCGTAAAACAACGGTGGACACCAACCGATCAAATAAAAGAAAAGAAAAAGGACGGGTTAGTCTAATGATAGACTAGCAAGCGGAGAATCTAACTTGGTTCTTATGGTTGTAACTAAACATATTGGCATCCAAATTCGATTAGACTCGGATTATGATCCAACAGATAGCAGTCTTATAGATAATAAGAAGGAGACTCGCATAATCAAGAGAGAGAACACCACCGCTTGTGGTTTCTTTAAGAAGCATAAACAATTGTTGGGAACTCATATTCATCACATAACATTTTGAAAAGCCTCCATCGACTATTCAGATTTACTTAATCAAAGTTTGATTAAGAATCATTCATAACCGGGAGCAAGAATGGCTTTCCGAATAGACGAACCATTCAGGTATATTAATGTGCCTAGCGCACTTATCTTAAATTACTTTCAAGACTTTTCACAACCAAGTTGGTGGCTTTTAATCGGCTCGAACTACCGCTGAAATACTCTGGTATTGTAGAGATCATCGGAGTTTTTCATCCATGGTCATCTACCCTGTACCAAGATCACAGGACTTAAGCTATCCTTGACCCCTCATTTTGCATATGGTGAGGTAGAGATCCCAGAGGCCTATTACCAGGTCATCTACACTACACCATGCCGAACCTGCACTTAGCTAGAGTGCGCAATAAACCCCTTGCCCAAAAACAAGGGAAGAGTCATGACTCACCATTAGGATTAGGCCCCTCCTAATGCAATATTGTTTTAAAGAGAGGATATGGAACCACGTTCCCCTCCCTGAAACTACTTTAATTCAATAACAATGTCTCAGCGTGAGACAGTATCCAAGGTTACCCATAACGGACCTAAATCCAGTTCTACCGCAAAACTGAATAAACAACATGGTCATTATTTCTAACAAATATAACAACCTATCATATTTTAATAAGCATACAAGTTGTTCCTGACGCAAATATTAAATGGGATCCAATTCCTCATTTAATAACAATAACGCAAGAGAGAACCGTCCACTTGCCTTATAAGGCGTGCTCGACGTCTTTAGCAAATCCAACAATAATCTTTATCATCCTTCTGACAAATATAACAAAAGGATTTCTTAGCAATGAGCTCACAGAAACACTTCCTAGTTGTATTCTCAACTCCTACAACTTCCTAATCGATAAACGATTTAATTTCCGAATATCGATATATAATAAATCCTTAGTTATCATGCTTCAAGGAGCCATCTTGGCGGAATTATAACCAATTATCCGCTTCTCTTTTGAAACAATTTTCTAAACAAAAATTGTTCATTAACAACAGTTCTTAAAGGTTATTCGGATCAAACGGATTAATAACGAATCCCGAGTAATTATCCGAAGTCCCTTACCTGCCAATCGGTATTCAAAACTTGTAGTCGCTATAACTGAAGATCCGGACATCCGTTTCACGAGCGGTTTGAACCTGTGGGACCGTATCAACGTCAAGATTATAAAAGCCATAAATTTAATTAGCAAAGCAGAACCGAAAGGCCCTTACGGTGGCTCCGCAATCAACCCGCTAATTAATTTCGATCGTATATACCTTCACTCGAGCCCATGGCTCGTGTGGCTCGATCATGGCTCGATCCCCGAGCCTGAGGGTGGGTGGGTGATGTCCGGTGGCGGCCCTTGCAGTGGGTGGTGGTCGGACAAGCTAACGGTCGCCGGCGGCGTCGCACGGCGAGGCAAGAAGGTGACCGACGTCGTTGAATTCTTTTCTCCCGAGCCAGTCGCTCCGCCTGATTTCTCTTCCTTCCTCGAGGCAGCAGGTGTGCTGGGCTCGGGCTGAGCTCACCCTGGATCAAGCCATGGTGGTCCGGTGAGCTACTGTTGGCGGCTGATCCAAGAAAAGACCGGCGATGGAGGCATTCAGCTCCCCGAGTCCGTCGTTCCGTCCGGTTCTGGTCCCTTCTTGCACAACTGCAACATAGAGGAAGAAGAAGGTGATGATGTGGAGGAGAAGGCGGGGACAAGGAGGTGGAGGTGGAGGAGAAACCAGCGCCGACGGATGAAGAATTATCTCGCCCGAGCCCGCCGTCGTTCCGTCCTCATTCGTTCTCTCTGGTTCCTTCCGCCTTTGGAAGAACCAATTTGTAGACTTTTACGAGGCAATAAAGATATGCCAAACTCAATCCTCATCTCTTGTTCCTTCATAATTAAGCAAGAGAAGAGATAATTTCAAAACCAAACCCGTCTCGGAACGGGACTCGCGTTAGAGCGGTAAAATTATGTACCTCGGGTGGAAAAACTTACTAAACGAAAAACGTCCCATAAATTATGTAGACCAATAAAACCAATTTTCCATGATTTTATCTTGCTACCTTCAATTTTTAGGGCTTCCATTTCGTAGTTTAAATCCTTTCCGGTACATAATTAAAAAGACGGCTTATCTAATAAAAATTCTTTTTCCACTGAAAAATCCTAGAATTCACACCGATCCATAAAATCATTTCTTTGTGATTTTAGGATATCACCAAGAATTTTCTAGGATTTAATCTCCAACAAAAATATTGGATTAAACGTTAAAACGGACCAAAAAGGTTAAAAGGATATCCGAGAAAAATTCAAAAATATTCTCAAAAACCGCAGTTATTACAGTTTTACTTGCATAATAAATCACATGAGAAACTTTGTTCACCTTTTGACCAAGAACTGCACCTATAGCATAATCAGAAGCATCACACATAATTTCAAAGGGTAAGGAAAAATCAGGAGGTTGTACAATAGGAGCTGTCAAGCAATGACTATCTTTTCAAATGCCTTAACACATGGCTAGTCAAAAGCAAAACTTACATCTTTAGTGAGAAGGCTGGTGAGAGGCCTAGCTAGTTTACTAAAATCTTTAATGAATCTCCTGTAAAAACCAGCATGGCCAAGAAAAGATCTAACCAGTTTAACAAAAGTGGGAATAGGAAGATTAGAAATAAGATCTACTTTGGCCCTATCCACCTCGATTCCCTTCTTTGAAATCCTATGCCCTAAAACAATTCCTTCTTCAACCATAAAATGACTTTTCTCCCAGCTGAGAATTAAGTTTACCTCTTCATATCTTTTTAGAACAGTAGACAAGTTATGCAAACAATCATCAAATGAAGGCCCAAAAATAGAGAAATCATCCATGAACACCTCTAAGAACTTATCAACCATATCAGAAAAGATGGACATCATGCATCTCTGAAATGTAGAAGGTGCATTACACAATCTGAAGGGCATTCTTCTAAAAGCAAAAGTACCACTTGGGCATGTAAAAGTAGTTTTTTCTTGGTCCTCAGGATAAATAGCAAAGTGATTGTAGCCAGAATAACCATCAAGGAAGCAATAAAAACTTTGACCAACTAGTTTTTTCTAAAATCTGATCAATGAAAGGTAAATGAAAATGATCTTTCCTAGTCACAAAATTTAGCTTTCTGTAATCATTACAAACCCGCCACCATGTGGTCTCTCTAGTAGGAATAAGTTCTCCCTCATTGTTTTTCACTACCATAATTCCAGACTTCTTAGGAACAACCTGCACAGGGCTAACCCATTGGCTATCGGAGATAGGATATGATCCTCGCATCCAACAACTTCACTACCTCTTTCATGACCACTTCCTTCATATGTGGGTTTAGCCTACGCTACATTTCCCTAGTAGGTTTAGCATTCTCATCTAGGAAAATCCTATGCATGCATACAGATGGGCTAATTCCCCTTAAATCAGGTATTGACCACCCTATAGCTTTCTTATGATTAGACAAAACTTTAATTAATTCTTCTCCATGCTCAAGTGACAATTTAGATAAGATTATAACAGGTAACGTCTCACTAGGACTTAGGAAGGCGTACTTGAGTGTAGATGGAAGAGGTTTTAATTCCAGTTTAGGAGGGGAAACTATAGATGGTGGTGCAAGGGTTTCAGATAAGGGTGGTAAAGGCTCATGTTTGGACACCCAAGAAGAAGTTTCAAGAACGGGAGTTCTATCAAGAATAAAAGTTAATTCTTCTATCCTGTTCTCTAGCTCATAAGAACTTAAACCTGCATGAAAAATGCTAGCTTCTACAAGATCCCCAAACATAAGAACATGTAAAGCTTCTTCAACTAACTCATCAATTAAGTCAACAAAGAAACATTCAGATTCATCTTCTAAAGTGGGTTGAGAAGAAGCTTTAAAGATGTTGAGTCTAATCCTCATATTCAAAGCAGAAACATCCATCTCTCCCGACCTACAATTTATGGTGGCATTAGCCAGTAGCTAGGAAAGGACGCACTAAAATGACTGGAACACTCTTAGAAGAATGAACGGGATCCATATCTAACACTACAAAATCTACAGGGAAGAATCCTTTATCAAATTGAACTAAGACATCATCAATCCTTCCTCTAGGCACTCTAACAGATCTATCAGCCAACTGCAGATTACAATTAGATGGTTGCAATTCACCTAAATCAAGTTGCTTATACACAGAATAAGGAATCAGATTAATACTTGACCCTAATTCTAAGAGTGCCCTTTCAATTCTATGATCTCCAATATGACATGAAATAGTGGGGACTCCTGGATCTTTAAATTTAGGTGTGTGATTAAACTGCAAGATAGAGCTCACTTGTTCACTTAAAACAACCATCTTAGAACAATTTACTTTTGATTTCCTCTTAAATGTGCACATGTCTTTAAGGAATCTAGCATAAGCAAGAATTTGTTTGATAGCATCTAAGATAGGAAGATTGATTTTAACTTGTTTGAAAGTCTCTAAGACATCCTCTTTTTGCTTATTCTTCCCAAAAGGTCAAGGTGCATCTAAGGCTTGAGGATAGGGAACCCTAGGCTCATAAGGAATGGAACTTGAAGATTTAGCAACTTTAGGGGGTTCGGTTTTCACCTTTTCAGTTTCAACTTGAGCCTCTTTATCTTTCAACCCACCCCTATTATCATGTTTTTGCTGCGAAGCCTCTTGGTTACCTACTTCTTTTCCATTTCTCAACACCATTACAACCTTAACTTGCTCACAAATTTGACCCTTAGGGTTCTCAATTGAATGACTAGGCAACTTTCCATCATTCCTTCTACTAATTGAATTAGCTAACTGACCAATTTGTGTTTCCAACTTAGCTATTGACTATGTATGAGAATCCACATCATGCATTTTATTTTCAATATTTTGGACAGTAGAAGAAACAGTGCCTAAAGCATGCATGATTTTCTCTAAGTCAGAATTTCTATCAAAAGGTTGTGGTGGTTGAGAAACATACCTTTGAGCTTGAAAACCAGGAGGAACATTTGTACTTGATTGGAGTAGCTGGTTATGCCTTTCTCATGGTTGCATATCTCCACTTTGCTGCTTCCAAGAAAAATTCGGATGATTCCTCCAGCCTGGATTGTAGGTATTTGAGAAAGGATTATTGTGGGGAGCGTAACCCTGAGCTGCATTTACTTGCTCATGTGATACTTCAGAGTGAACATTAAGATAATTATAAGACAAATGAGTAGGGCAAGCACATATTGAGCACATATCCATAGGAGAAGTTGCAAGAATTTTATTCAAGGCCATCAATTGATCCAACTTTTTTGCAACATTATCAACTTTATTCTCTAGATCATGAGTATGTGAGATTTCATAAATTCCTGCTTTCCCTAAAGTTCTAGATGAGTTAGTACGACAAGAAGTGGCATGTTGTTGCGAATTTTCACTTAAGTCCTCATCAGAGTTCTTCTGCATATAATTACCACCACGTACAAGAAGCATCTACAATTTGTTGGTTATGTTCACTAAGTCCATAATAGAAGCTATGTATCAATTGCCATTTAGGGATTTCATGATGTGGACACTCACGTAACAACGTCCTAAACCTTTCCCATGCTTCATGAAACAATTCATTAGAATTTTGAGAGAAAGTTCTTATAGCACGTCTCATGGAACTTAATTTACCAATGGGATAGAACTTTTTCAGGAAATTTCTTTGTCGTTGGTCCCAAGTGGTTATATTTTGCTTAGCATTCAACCATTCCTTAGCCTTGTCTTTCAAAGAAAAGTAAAAGAACCGCATACGAATGGCATCAACAGAAATATTAGGCAAGTTAAATGTAGAGCATACCTCCAAGAATGCATCAATATGCTTATAAGGATTTTCATATTCTAGTCCATAAAAAGATAATAGCATTTGAATGATTTGAGTTTTAATTTCAAAAGTCCCATTAACATTGGGTAGCCTAGTACCAATTAGTGAAGTATAGGTTCCTGGAGTAAAATACTCACTAAGTCTAAGTTGTTCATCAGCCATAGTTTCCTCCTTGTCAAGATCATAATCAATGTCAGAGCTCTTTTTCAATGCCTTTATTTCTCTAAGAGTTCTTTTAATTTTAGAATCGTAAGCTTTCAAATCACACGACAAAGATCTATGAGCAAACATATAACACCAAACACTTAGAGTATAGCAAACACAAAAAAAAGACTAGCTACTAAGAAGCAAACCTAAGAACTCTAATAAAAACTAATAAAAAATAGAGAGAGAAAGAAAAATAAACCAAAAAAACTAGAATAGAAGACAATTAATCTTAATTAACCAAACCGCTCCCCGACAACGCCGCCAAAAACTTGATAGAGATTTTAGTCAAGTCTTAAAACCCTAAACTTGCAAGTGCACAAGACCAAGTAGATAGTGATAAATATTAGGGTGTCGTATCCGCACGGAACAATAGATTAATCCTAAATTAAGAGTCTACGAAACAGAATTGAATATAAGTTGGGAATTGGATCTTTGTAACTAAACTAAAGCTATAAATTGAGAAGTGCAAACAATCAGGAATAAAGAATTCTAGGGTAGTTGAATCCACCACTATTAATATAATTAATAATCTAGTTTGAGTGAGAATTATCGGTTTATTATCTGAATCCTAAACTACAAGTCACGATTACTCCAAGGATAAAGTATTATTGTGATTACTCTAGTGACATAAACAATATAACTAAAGTATGGCATATTCAATAAACAACCACAAATTTATGAAAGCACCATTGCACAACACCAAACCTTGAACAACAAGAACAAAGTTTGTAAATTTAATACCAACTGAAATCAATAATTGTTCTACAAGAATTCTTATCAATCCAAATTGGCAAATAATTATAAATCTAACAATCTCAATAGTCATGCAATCATAAACCCAAATTAATTCTCAAACCAAACAGAATTATAAAATCATACTAATAGAGTTTCATCTAAACCCTAGAATAAGAAATCTAGCTACTCATATTTGGAGAAGAGATCACCAAATTAATTAAAGCCATGGAAAATCTGGACGGAGGAGAATTGGAACGGAGGAAATTGATCGCATTGCGCTTCAGCCGCTTCTTCTCTGCCAAACTCCAGTAAGAAAACCGTTCTCCATTTCTTTCTTTTATCCAATCCAACGTAAAATATCTCCCCCACCTGTTGACTTTTCAACCTCTCATTAAAATAATGTGGACCATTGCCAATTGCAAACCTAAAGTTTCTCTTCCCTGCATGTAATCCAATTAAGTCCATTAATTAATAAACTAAAAGATACTTAGTAGGCTAACAATTAATTATAAGGGGATTTAAATATATAAAATATAACGTGTATCAGGGTGACCTGTTCACCCATCAAACCAATATAATTTTCCCATATGTCACCCATGGTTAGGGAAATAGCGGTGGGTGGGTGGTGATTTAGAGGAAAGGTCGAGCACCCGAGCGGACTGACCAAGTGAGCAAAGAGAGGGGTCTAGGGTTAGATCTTTGGTTAGTGGGAGACGGAGGCAAACCAATGGGCTTAGTTTTCTAAGGCTCAAATTGTAAAATTGTTGAGGGTGTTTAAAAAACCATTTAGCCCACACACATATTGAAAATTAAGGATTCAAACGGGTTATACGGGTGGTTTTGGTGAAATGGGTGATGGGTCAGGTGATGGGTTGGTTTATGGGTCAGGTGAAATGGGTGATAAACTCTTACTCATATCCGACCCATAACCCGTTTTGCCTGTCACCCGAATCACCCATCACCCGCTCTGTTTGGATTTTCACTCATTTATTTCGGTCGGGTGAAACGGGCGGGTCGGTCACCCGTGGGTAATTGACAACCCTACATATGATGACTTTTATGTTAAATAGTGGGGAGCTAGGATGATCAATGTATCAAAGGAATTTACTTTTATTTTTTAATCATATATATTCAGCTCAAACTAGTTTAATATTACGAACAATGTTTATGTTTTTTGTTTCAATTTCCACTACCTTTTCTACTAGTTTTCAAACTCAACCTGTTTTCTTAGGAACCAGCATGGTCGCATCAGATCTAGAGTAGATCATGTAGGTCTTTAACATTTTGGATTGAATTGTTGCATTTGGATACTTACTTATGTTTATACATCTGGACTATTTTATTTTATTACGATTTTGTGGTCTTTACTATTTTATTTTACTTCAATTTTATTATATTTCATTTTAAAATCTAAACCCTAAACCATAACCATAAAAATTCTAAAGACCAAACCATAACTCTAAAAACCCTAGAAACCTTATACCTTAAACCCTAAACCATAACCTTGAAAACCCTAAAGCCTAAACTATAACCTTGGAACTCCTAACCCTGAACCATAACCTTGAAAATCCTAAACCTAAAACCCATAATCTTGGAATTCCTAAACCATAAAACATAACTCTAGAAACCCAAAACCCCAAACCCATAACCTTGGAAACCCTAAACCCAAACCATAACCTTAGAAATTCTAAACCAAGATCAAGACCTTAAAAATTCAAAACCCCAAACCATAACCTTAAAAATTCTAAACCTTAAACCATATCTCTAGAAACTCTAAACCCCAAACCATAACCTTGAAAACCTTAAACCCCCAACCATAATCTTGGAAAATCTTCAAGGTTATGGTTTGAGGTTTAGAGTTTTCAAATGGTCTTGGGTATATAATTTCCAAGGTTATGGTTTGGGGTTTAGGCTTTCTTGGGTTTTGGGTGTAGGATGTAGGGTTTCATGGATTATGGTTTAGAGTTTAGGGATTTCAAGGGTTATGGTTTGTGATTCAAGGATTCCATGGTTTTTTAGGTTTAGAATTTTCAAGGAAAGGTTTAGGGTTTAGGGATTCCATGGTTATGGTTTAGGATTTCAAAGCTTATGGTTTGTGACTTAGGAATTCCAGGTTATGGGTTTTGAGTTTAGAATTTCCAAGAATTTAGGGTTATGGTTTAGGGTTTAGATATTCTAAGGCTAAGGGTTTTAGGTTAAGATTTTTTAGGATTATGGAGGGATTTTGTGTTATGGTTTAAAATTTAGGAATTTCAAGGTTATGCTTTGAGGTTTAGGCTTTCTAGGGTTATGGTTTGGAGTTTAGATATTCTAGGGTTATGGTTTAGGGTTTCTTTTATTTGAACATGGGTTTATGGTTTCTAAAATCATAGTTTATGGTTTAGAATTTCCAAGGTTTTGGTTTGGAGTTTAGATAATCTAGGGTTATGGCCTAGGGTCTCTTTTTTTTGAACATGGGTTTAGGGTTTCTAAGATTATGGTTTATGGTTAAGGGATTTTAAGGTTATGAGTTTTGGGTTTAGTATTTCAAGGGTTATGGTTTGGAGTTTTGAATCTTAAATAATATGATTTGTGTTTAGAATTTCCAAGGTTGTGGTTTGGGGTTTAGGGTTTCTAAGCTTATGGGTTTTGGTTTTAGAGTTTCTAGGGTTATGGTTTACGGTTTAGGGGTTCTAAGTGATGTGACTATGCTAAGGCCATCACATCGTGAAATAGTGATGCGTGTGTGTCTGCTTAGAAGACCACGACTTGTGTGGTTCATTGCTTGGATTGTGAGAGTGTTTTATGACATTTGGAGATTTTGGGTCTATTTTGTTATTTGTTAAACTTTTCCTAAGGCAAATGTCAGTTTTGCCATTAGGTCTTTCTTTATAAGCCACTAAGGCTCTATTTTTCTAGTAGACAAGAATTGATGAACACATCCCAATCTTTTGTCTCCTCTTAAGCACGTTTTCCTTTGTTTTTTCTTTCAATTTTCAGTTTAGATCTTGTGGATTGTGAGTCATATCGATCCAAGTCCGGAGATTCAATCTAGGTGAGTCACATCCTAGCCCGAGCCTCCTAGTTCAAGTTAGATTCAAGGTGAGTCATATCCTTGAGTTTTTCTTGTCCATATCCAATCCTCAATTCACCATCACCATCAACTTTCCCATCACTTTTAATCCTCAACATCACCATCTCCTCCTCCATCAAACTCGGATCCATAATCCCCTTCAAAAACACCATCATCACATGTCGAAATCTCTTCTCGGTGGATTCTGTTACACCTCAGTAAAACTGGCATAACATTCGATCCACAAGAGATTTTGATCTCAAATTTTTAGATATTAAAGAAGACTCGTAGATCTAACTCTAGGATTTGGAATCACTCAATTTCGAGTCCTGACGAGGGAGATCTTCCCACATGAAGCCAGAATAGAAGTTCCTCCATCAAGATTGCTCAGGTCTTCCTCGGATTGCCTTGCACCGCTTACAATATCAAGATCCTTCATCATGTGGTATCAGAGCCATGCAAGGTACTCCTTATTTTGACCTTTGATTGAGAAATCTAGGGTTGCAATTGCTCTTAGAATCCACCCTTGATTGCCTTTGTCGATTTGCTTGCATTGCCTTAGATTGGGGTTGTTTGCCTTGTGTTGTCTTGTGTTGTTGTGTGGCTGAGTTATATGAACGTGTACCTCTGTCTTCAGCCAATAAATTTCGTCCCTAGGTTGAATAAGATATCCCAAGGGTTTTCCAATTCAATTCTCAAACCGAAAAGCCTCAAACCCCTTTGAAATAGCCTTTCATTTTTGGTGCATTTAAGGGTGTCTTGTGTGGGTTGTGTCCAAATCCGAAATCAGCCTCAAAACAGCCACGTCCCTTCCCATTTTCCATGCACATGTCTTGAATTTGAACTTGTTTAGGCTTGGTTTAAGATATAGGAACGACATCAAGTTGTTAACCTTCGAATAGAAATTGCTTGTTGCTTGTAGTGTGAATTGTGGTTGTTTGTTACTTTATTTTTAAAAAAAATCAGAAAAACCTTGCCGGCTGCGTAAAGCTAATAAGTAGTCAGGCACAGAAAAAGAAACGAGGCTAGAAAAACCTTGTCGGCGGCGTAAAGCTAATAAGGGGCCGGGCACGGAAAGAGTAGTCCAACTGTGGAGCCTAGCAATGGCTTAAATCTTTGCATAAATTGTTGTTGTGTAAAACACTTGGTGCCTAGTAGCTTCTTTTCCTATAAGTCCTTATTGAGCTCGGGTGCTTGTGTGTGCATTAGATTGTTCTTTGCCTAGCCATACCTAACTCCTTTCCTTGACCTTGCACTTGCATTCCTTTGCTCTTTCTTGGTTGATTTAGGAGGAACTTGTGTTTTGGCATTACTTGTGATTTGTGGGATAATCTTGTTTGTTGAGTGTGTGCAAGATGTCAAGAACAAGTACATATTATGAGGAGTTCCATTTTAAAAGGTCTTATATTCTATATTTTGACGGCCGATCCGATGCCAATGCTTGCTTAGCTTGGATCTCCAAGCTCCATCATTTTTTTGACTATTATGGCGGCTATCTTGAACATATGAAAGTTACTTATGCCACTAAACGCTTAATCCATGGGTCTTGTAATTGGTGGTATGATCACAAGGAGAGAAGGAGGCGTAAAGGATACCATCCCATTAGTACGTGGCAAGAGCTCAAGCAAGCGCTCATGGAGAGGTATGTACCACAAGTGTATGTTGAGGCTTATCCTTTTTACCCTTCATATTCTACTTGCGACACTAACATTATAGGAAATGGAGCATGGGATTTTCATTATCAAGCTTGGGATTTTCATCATCAAGACCCAACTTCCACGAGGGGCGCCAATGAGCCTTGGTATCCAACACCTAGAGGACAAGCCACATTTGAAGAACCACCTTATTGTCCTTCAATGAGTGTGGAGCCATAAAAAGTCCACGAGAGAGGTAAAGAGCATTCATCTTGTTTGGTTCCACCACATCAAGTCTTTGAATCTTCACCGAAGGTGGATGTTTCAAAACCAATCGAGGAGCCTCTCATCCAAGAAGTTGTGGTTAACCTTACCTCCAAATTCATGGATGAAGCTACTTCAAAAGAGCCACTTCATGAACCTCCAACAGAAATTGAAGAGAAGGTTGATTCCAAGGAAAAAGTGGAGGAAATTGTGGAATTATCTCCTAAAATCAAGCTTCATCTTGCCATCACTCCTAGCTCCATCATTCTTTGGCTACCCCATGGATGGATGCTTTCCCTATGGTTCCCTCCAGTTTACCCTTGCTATATCATGAGGAGAATCCCACCAAGAAAGAAAAGAAAGGGAAGACTATTCGACTCGCCAAACCAAAGGAAATTGTTCACACCATCAAGGGGAGTAAAATTTTCTTTCTACTTATTTTCATGAATCTTTGTTTTCTAATAAAGAATTAGGTCATTTTCCCTCACCCATCTCTCATCTTTTGCAGGAATGTGAAACCTTCTTCTCGGATCAATCTGCGCCTTCTTGGGAAAATGGTGTAACTTTCAACTCAATGATCTAATTCTACTCAAATTTGGAGGACATAAAGTAGACTTCGTGAGCTCAAAATGGGACTTGGAAGCACTCAATTTGGAGTTCGGAGCTCAGAGAACAACCTTGAACAAGTGCGAGTTGAAAATTGTCCCCAACATCACCGAGGAGATCTCCTTGAACAAACGTGTCTACTTTATAACTTTTAGGATAGAATTGCCACTAAGCTATGGTGTTCATGAGATTTTCACTTGGAAGTGCACTCGGATTCAAGGACGAATCCTTTTTGAAGGGAGGGAGGAGGATGTGACTATGCTAAGAGCATGTGCAATGGAGAGGAATGTAGCTCCTCTTTGCACTCTCTCTCCTTATTGAGGACCTCCTCATTGTTGTGAAAATGTGAAAGAGGATCCTCTTTGAAAGAGGATTGCTTGAAATCCTCCTTCTGTAGAGGATTTCATGCATTGGCCCTTGTGCCAAAAAGGATTCAAGATCCATTCACATGTTGACATGTGTCCAATTTAACATTGAACCACTATCATTTATTTCACTTCAATTTATAATTGATAAATTTATAACTAAAAAATTGATAAAATGTGACATTATTTTTTTAGAAAAATTTAACCAATGTCTATAATTTTTTTTTGTCAACAAAATAAGTCCAAATTTCCCGTAGTTTGCACAAATTATCTTCTTCTCCCCCTCCCCCACCTTTCTTAGTACCATACATCAAAATAATTCAAATTATGGAAAATTATTTATGCTTGATTTTATTTTTAATTTATCTTTTCGTAGTTTACAATGTTTCTTGAAGTTATGTTAATGTTAATTAATTTTTTCTCTCATTAGTAATTCGTTTACATTACATTAGTCATTTGTGATTTTAATAATTTGACCAAATTAGTTAAGGGGCCTAATCACTACTCTATTGCATTAATCATCACAATAATTCAAACAACTCAAACTTTTAAAATAATCCAAACACTCAATATCATCCAAATTATTTAAGTAAATACAGTTTATTATTAATTTATTTGATTAACTAACTTTGTAAAAATATTGAATGATATAAAATATGTAGTAAATATATATGTTAAAGTAAGATAGAGGAAGTGAAAGGGGATACCCTTTGTTGTGGAGGAAAAATAGAGAAAGAGGAAAAAAAAAAGTAAAAAGTGATGTGGATGATAGAGAAAATGATGGGTCAAAAGGAGAGAAGGAGAGAGAAAAATAAGAGAGGATTGAAAGCCCTCACCATTGCACATGCTCTAAGGCCATCACATCGTGAAATAGTGATGTGTGCGTGTCTGCTTAGAAGGCCACGACTTGTGTGGTTCATTGCTTGGATTGTGAGAGTGTTTTATGACATTTGGAGATTTTGTGTCTATTTTGTTATTTGTTAAACTTTTCCTAAGGCAAATGTCAGTTTTTCCCTTAGGTCTTTCTTTATAATCCACTAGGGCTCTAGTTTTCTAGTAGACAAGAATTGATGAACACATCCCAATCTTTTGTCTCCTCTTAAGCACGTTTTTCCTTTGTTTTTTCTTTCAATTTTAAGTTTATATCTTGTGGATTGTGAGTCATATCGATCCAAGCCCGGAGATTCGATCTAGGTGAGTCACATCCTAGCCCGAGCCTCCTAGTTCAAGTTAGATTCAAGGTGAGTCATATCCTTGAATTTTGCTTGTCCATATCCAATCCTCAATTCACCATCACCATCAACTTTCCCATCACATTTAATCCTCAACATCACCATCTCCTCCTCTGTTGAGACGTTGTTGGGACCTCTGGTTCTAAACAACGGATCAACGATGTCATTCTCCGAGTTTTGATAATAACAAACACCATGAGGAACTAATGTGGTTTGTTCAAGTATTTCTAAGGAACGCAGGTATAGCCAAGAACTCTCATGAATGACCAAAAGCCACAAAAGCTCACAATGCAGAGTTTTCATAAAAAGGGAACTCTGAAGAGGAAAGTTCCCATAAAATGGGAACTCCCAGGAATGATCAAGAGAACACAAGTTTACACGATGAAGAGTTTCCATCAAGGGAACTCTGAAGAAGATAGTTCCCATAATATGGGAACTCAAATGTGAGGACAATGACCGTTCAACGCAGATCGCGGGATTCTGTCTTGGACAGTCCGAAGGAACAGTCTGAGGATCAGACTGTCACGAATGATCCAACAGTCCGATTGATTCAAGAAGTTGACCCAATTCAAACCAAAGTCACATGTGAAGAAAGTACAACTTGGGCATCAACCAAAGGGCATTTTGGAGACAAATGAAAGACGCGATTGCCCAAGCACACCTGGTCTATAAAGCCAAATGAATAGTACTCGGATTGAGTACTTCTCCCAGAACTCACAAATACCCATACCAGAGAAAAGAGAAAGAAGAAGAAGAGAAGTCCCCGACGGCGAGTGTGTGATCTCGACGACAGAGAAGCCGAAGTTCCCAGGAGCAAGGGAACTGAGAAGTCGGTGTAAGGTTTGAGTTACTTGTGTTTTGTTGTTGTTAGCTTAGGAACTCAGTTGAGAGGATTCATTAGTGTTGCTAGAGTTAGGTAGAACTCGTAGGAACATGGAAGTTTGAATCCGGCTGTTGTAACTAAGGAACAAAGCAATTAATATAAGTAAGTCATTCAAAATCCTCCAAGCGGAGGTAGAGGTTTACCCATACAACTAGTTGGTTGTAGTGGGGTTCCTCTATAAGGGAATTGCGTTCTTTACAGTTTTTAATACTTGCGTTTACTTTACTTCCGCTACCTTGGGAACAGCTTAACAGCCAGTTCCCAAGCTCTTTGCTAACGGTTTACGATCCAACAATTGGTATCAGAGCAGGTTTGCTCTAGATTTGTGTTAGCATCGCAGGTATCAAATGGCTCATGAACTTACTCAGGTAGGGAACAACACTAGTAAGCCACCAAGGCTTATTACAGGAAGATTCGAAAGCTGGCAACGTGACATGAAGGATTGGATGCGTGACCAGGACTACCAAGCCTGGTGTGTTATCGAGAGAGGAAACTTCGAAATTGATCCAGCTATAGTCAACGACCTCACCAAATGGGGACCCAACGAATACAAGTGTATGGAGGCCAACTACAAGGCCAAACAATACCTGAAAAGGTCCATGTGCGTGCAAGACTGTGACAGGGTAGCAAATCTTGACACATCTAAGGAAATGTGGGAAGCCATCCAACAAATGCACGTTGGGAACTCAGATCTCCGAGAAGATCTTCAGATGAATGCAAGAAGGGAGTTCTTCAACTTCTAAATGGAGATGGGAGAGTCTGTCGATAGCTATCAGTCCCGATTTGAAGGACTTTGCACCAAAATGGAAGGCTTGGGGATCACCAACGAAGAAATCAGCCATAAGATGAAGGTCCAACAACTCTTCAACGGATTGACTAGAGAATGGGAAAACGAGAGAACAATGTTCAAGGAGAATCCGGAAAATAGAACTCTCATGCTCCATCAAGTGTTTGGAAAGCTAGTGGGACATGAGAAGAGAAAGATCGATGATAAGGAACAGAAGCGAGCACATCAAGGGATCGCACTCAAAATTGAGAAGATGCTCAAATCAACTCAAGAACAACACGAAGACTCCGAAGAAGAAGAGGATGAGGAGCTAGTTCTAGTAACAAAGGCTCTTCGGAACTTCTACAAAGGGAAGCTCAAAAAGAACAGTGGGAACTGGGGAAAAGGACAGAGTTCCCAAAGAAAACCCGCAGAGAAGGACCTCTCGGATGTCACATGTTACAACTGCAACAAGAAAGGACACTTCGCTAAGGAATGCCCACAGGGAACGGACGACCGGAAGCAAGGGAAAAAGGCCTACATCGCCACCTGGAGCGATGATGAGGACGAAGATCCCGAGTCATGGGCACTCCCAAACATGTGCGGAATGGCCATAGGAGAAACCACTGGGGAACAACCCAGTGAGGTAACCACTGAAACTGTTCTTGCTTCTTTGAACAACTATGAAAAACCTGAGTTGTTGAAAATTCTTTCAAGTCTTGTCAAAGATAATATAAAACTGCAAAATAAGTTGGAAAAACAGGAACACATAAATGCTCAATTAGTTGGTCTTGAACCTTGTCCCAACTGTATGTCCCTTCTCGAAAAACTCAAGTCCCATGTGTCTCACATCATAGATCTAGAAAATGAAATCAAAACTCTAGATAGAGATGAGAACACCCTCTTACAAAGCCTGAGTAAGACTCCCGAAAATCTTGAAGCCTCTAGTTCCCAAATCAAGCTTGTCCCAGCCAAACACGGCATAGGATACAAAACTCAGAGCCCAAAGAATGGGAAGTCACCCCTGAGTGAACATGAAATTCATGAGTGTAGGGCCTTAGAACTCCAATGCGAGAAACAGAAAAATGCTCATCTCGAGGAGAAAATCAGGGTCCTAGAGAGTGGGAAAGGTGGTGAGAAAGATTATTACACTGGGAACACTGGACATAGACTTTATTTCCAAATTGCTAAGGGAAACGGGTCACGGGTGTACAATAAGGAAACCATGGATAGGAACAGAATCCAGAGACCACACCCAAATACTACCTGGGAGAATACTATAAGACGTGCTGGAACTGTGGTGCTCATGGGCACTACAAGGAAGCATGTCCCAAGAAGAGAGCCCAAACCCTCAGAAAGCTTGAGTTCATGAACAAACAAAAACATCATGCTAATCACCAAAGGAACTCCAACTCTCAAATCACTCATGATATCAACATCGCTGACTATGTTTTAAATGAGAATATTTTCCCTTGCAAGGGACCTGGCAAGAGTCATCTTGTCTGGGTCTCAAAACACTAACTTTACCTTGTAGGTGGCAGTGACAGGGAACAATACATGGTTCATAGATAGTGGATGCTCGAACCATATGACCGGAAACAAAGATATCCTCATCTCACTCCACACTCATGCTGAAGGAGGCCACGTCTCATTTGGCAATAAAAAAAGGGAGAAGTCATTGGAAAAGGAGAAGTATTGCTAAATAGATCAATCAAAGTTAGCAATGTAAATCTGGTAAAGGATCTGGGATACAACCTTCTAAGTGTCTCTCAGATGTGTGATCAAGGGAACAACGTTGTCACCTTCGACTCAGAAGAATGTCTCGTCATCAACAAGAAGACCAACAAAGTGATTCTGAGAGGAAGAAGATACACAATGTGTATGTAGTAGATACAGAATTTGAACCACCAACGAAGTTGTGCCTTGCGAGTTCCCACGATGACACGGAACTCTGGCACCGAAGACTGGGACATGCAGGTGTCAATCAAATCCTGAAGCTCTATCTACAAGATCTGGTCATTGGTCTTCCACGGATCAATCTCGAAGGAGTCAAAATGTGTGAAGCATGCGTTCGAGGGAAACAGACTAGAAACTCCTTCAAACCCAAAAAGGTGGTGAGCACAACCAGGCCTTTAGAGCTAATTCACATGGATCTCTGTGGTCCCATGAGAACGACCAGCTATGGTGGAAAAAGGTACATGTATGTCTTAATTGATGATTTTTCTAGATTCACCTGGGTTATTTTCTTGAAGGCAAAATCACAAGCTTTTGAAGAGTTCGAGCCCTTCATCAAAAGAACAGTAGTAAGCTTGGGGCTAAAGCTGAAAGCCATCAAGTCTGACCATGGAACTGAGTTTCAAAACTCAGAGTTCCTCAACTTCTGTGACAATCTCACAACTTCTCAGCCCCTCGCACTCCTCAGCAAAACGGAGTGGTCGAGAGAAAGAACAGGACCTTGGAGGACATGGCCAGGACCATGATGCTTGAAAGTGGAGTTCCTGAGTATTTCTGGGCTGAAGCCATCTCCACAGCTACATACATCTTGAACCGAGCCATGACAAGGCCTTTGATCAAGAAGACGTCATATGAGCTCATCAAAGGGAGAAAACCAAACATCTCCCATCTAAGGACCTTTGGATGCACATGCTTTGTCCACAACAATGGCAAAGACAACCTTGGAAAATTTGATCCCAGAAGCGATGAAGGGATCTTCTTGAGATACTCATCTCAAAGCAAGGTGTACAGGGTCTACAACAAAAGGACCAAGAAGATAGAAGAAAGCATCCATGTCGTCTTCAACGAGAAATCTGTAAAGATGGGAACAGAGACCCAAGGGAAGGGAACTTTGTTCAAGCTAGTCAGACAAGAAGACGAAGATGATGATGACGATGATGAGCCAAGGAAGAGAGATGTAGACTATCCAAGTGCAAGTTACATCCCACAACCAGGGAACAACGAAGGAGATTCAACTTTCACTGATCAAATCTCCCTCAAGGTTCCCTCTTCAGAAGAACTACAAGACACCTCCAACTCTCTTGTTCCCCAAGACAATACCCTGCCAGAATCAAGTGTTCAGTGGGAACAAAGAGGGATCTTGCCAGGAATTTCTGAAGAAACACTTAATGAAGAAGCTGAAGACGAGTGTTCCCATGAAAAAGAAGCCTCTACTGAAGATGAAACAAGTGCAAGGGAACCCACTCGTACAAGAAACTTTCAACAAAGGAAGGACCACCCCATTGAGAACAACATCTCCCCTTACGATAAAGGTGTACAAACTCGTTCCTCTCTCAATAACTTTTGTGCTTTTAACGCGTTTGTTTCATTGGTGGAACCCAAAAACATCAAAGAAGCCTTGAAGGACCCGGACTGGATTCAAGCTATGCAAGAGGAGCTCCACCAATTCGAGAGGAACAAAGTTTGGAAGCTAGTTCCAAGGCCCAAGAACAAGAACATCATAGGAACTCGATAGGTCTTTAGAAACAAGCTCGATGATACAGGGGCTGTAGCAAGGAACAAGGCTAGACTGGTGGCACAAGGCTACAGGAAAGAGAAAGGAATTGATTACGATGAGACCTTCGCACCGGTTGCCAGGATCGAAGCCATCAGACTCATAATTGCCTATGCTGCTCACAAGGGATTCAAGCTCTATCAAATGGATGTGAAAACAGCCTTCCTCAATGGACATCTCAAGGAAGAAGTATATGTGGCCCAACCCCCAGGATTCGAAGATGAGACGCTACCCAACCATGTCTACTTCCTGGAGAGGGCCCTCTACGGACTCAAACAAGCTCCCCGAGCTTGGTATGACAGGTTTACTCAATTCCTCTTGTCCCATGGATACCTTCGAGGTTCCATAGACAAGACTTTGTTTTTAAAGAAAGAGTCTAAAGACATTTTGATTGTGCAAGTATACGTTGATGACATTGTTTTTGGAGCAACTAACGAAACTCTTGTAGACAAATTTAAGGACCTCATGAGCAGTGAGTTTGAGATGAGTCTCATTGGGGAACTCACGTTCTTCTTGGGACTTCAAATATCTCAAACTAAGGAGAGAACAAAGATTCATCAACATAAATACATCAAAGAAATGCTCGTGAAGTATGGGATGGAACACTCCAAGCCCATCGACACTCCCATCTCACCAAATTCAAGGCTCAATGCGGATGAAACAGGTATAAGTGTGGACCAAAGGAACTATCGAGGTATGATTAGGTCCCTTCTCTACTTAACAGCTAGTAGACCTGATATCATGTTCTCCGTATGTCTTTGTGCTCGTTTTCAAGCTAACCCTATGGAATCACACCTGAAAGAGGTGAAGAGGATTTTCAGGTACCTCAAAGGGAATGATAACTTGTGCCTCTGGTATCCAAGGAACAGTTCCCTTGAGCTCATTGCATACACAGATGCTGATTTTGCAGGGCACCTGGTTGATAGAAAGAGCACATCAGGAATGGCCCAGTTCATAGGGTCATGCTTAGTTTAATGGGGATCCAAAAAGCAAAACTCAGTGGCACTCTCCACAGCTGAAGCAGAATATGTGGCTACCGCATCTTGTTGTTCCCAAGTTCTATGGCTTAAGTCTCAACTCCAGGATTACGGTATGTCTTTTGGCCCAGTTCCCATATTTTGTGATAATACTAGTGCCATAAACATTTCCGAAAATCCTGTGCATCATTCTAGAACCAAGCATATAGATATAAGGCATCACTTTCTACGTGACAATGTTGAAAGTGGGAACATCTTGATGGAACACTGTAGAATTGAAGAGCAAATTGCGGACATTCTCACCAAAGCTTTAGACAGAGGTCCCTACCAGCGTTTTCGAATGCTTCTAGGGATGATTACTCAAAACTAAACAAGTCCCTGTTTGTCTCTCCCTCAATGCCTGACTAGTTTTTCTAAGAATGCATGATAGGGAACTTGGTTTTATTGCTTTCACTTTGCCATTATTAGTAGTCTAAAGTTAAATGTGTACAAGGGAACTTTATTTCTTTTGGCCTCACATGATCAACCAGAGTTCCCTTTATCCCTCTTTACAAGCCACTATGACGGTTGATCATATAACCTACCCTAAGCCAGGGACCAGACAAACGCTTCTCATGAGCCAAAATGTTTACTCCTTTATCGAGTCGTAAATTGTCTTGTTCCCTTTGAATTCCCTAGCCCTACAAAAGGATGAGTGTGAAGTTTCCTTAACCACTTCACTCTCCCTGACCTTGATACGATCAAGGGAACTGGGACACACAAGCAAGGGAACGCTGACTCCTCTGAGAAGATGAACCGTCACTTGGGAAGCGGGATTTTGTGTCAGAAACTCTGAAGTGTTAAGGGCCAAGTATTCAAATTTTGAAAGGGCTTCCCTAGAGATCGTGACGCGTGTCAAGAGGCGTGCTATGGAAGTTGAAACGATGCCCCACGTTCATTGGGCAACGGTTATCGAGGATTTCTCACTTCCCTTTCTACCCTTCGCCCCTTCTCTCCTTAAAACCCTAGTTTGCCATTTTTGGGATCTTATTCTATCTTCAACCTCTGTCATTCTTCTTCTCCACATCCCTTTCACTCTCTTTTTCAAGAAACCTCAAAAATCTCCTCTCTTCCCAAAATTCTCCTAAAATGGCCTCACTACACACCTTCGCCCAGATTAAAGCTTGGGTGCTTACAAACCCTCGAGTCTTCTTCGTCTCGCAACTGAACGATATTGAGAAGGAATTCGATCCTGTCATGCGAGACGTTCTCTTAAACGGGCTATACACTTCTGTCAGCCCTTTCTTACCCCCTCCTACCCCGGCTAAGAAAACTCTTGCCATGCCGTCCTCTTCCGCCACCTCCTTTGAATCTCTTCCTCCTATAACCACCAACATGTCCTCCGACACTGTCACTCTTGACAGTATCGGAGATGCTCGTCCTTCTCTAAACGAGAAGTCCCGTAAATCCAAAAAACATCGTTCCCACAAAGATCCCTCGAAATCCAAACACTCCAAAAAATCCAAACATTCCAAAGACCCCTCACATCCAAAAAGACCAAACACTCTGAGGTCTCCGAATACTCGGAGCCTAGGAAGAAATCCCATTTCAAATTTGTTGATTACTTGAACTGCTCCAAGGACAGTTCCTGTATGGCCAAACCACCCTTCGTCTTCCATTCGGACTCTGGGACCTCCCAATCCCAGAGCCAACTCACTTCTTCTTCCCTCTCTCTTCCTATAATTGAGGGACCTCCCAAATCTCTTCCCCCAAAACAAAAGACTCCTCCACCACCTCCCTCTGTTCCCACAACGAAGGGAACTCCACCTCCACCACCACCCTCTGTTCCCCCAACGAAGGCAACTCCACCTCCACCCCACAAAACTCCTTCTCCTCCTTCCTCACCCAAAAACACTTCTGTCCCTCCAACTCCCGCCTCGAGGACCACTACTCCCCAAGTTCCCATATCTACTCCTCTCCCCCCTTCTACACAACTTTCCACTCCTCTCTCCTCTCCTATCCCCTCTTCCACTACTTCCTCAACCACCATAGGACTCCCTACTCCCTCTCCCTCCAAATCTGCCGTCGTCCTCACTTCGGACGACGATGACCTTCCTCTATCTGTTGTCCTTGGAAAAATAACCAAGGATCCTCCTCCTCTCATCATGGGAACTGTAGAGGAGGAGGCCCAGCTCAAGGCTGTTGAGGAAGCGCTCAACGGGGTCTCCACTGAGGCAACAACTGACAAAGGGACCAAGTCCCCAGAGAAGGTGGCTCCTGAAGAGCCCATGGAGCAAGAGAACCCAGCACCGGCTGTTGGTGCTGGGGCAAGTACAAGTCATCTTGAAGATAACGAGGAGGACTCAAGCTCAAACTCGAGATCCTCCGAGGAAGAAGGGACCTCCAGTGAAGAGGTCGAAGAAGAAGAAGAGGCTCCAGCTGAAAAGGAGCCCGCTAAGATCCCAACACCTGGACACCAAATGGTTGTGTCCGAGGCTTCCCATCAGACAAGGGAACGAGTACTGATGATCAAAGCGACTGAACCCCCTCATCAGAAAGGACCACCAAAGGTCTCTAGGGGGAACACTTCAAAAAGCACCACAAGAAGAGGGAAGGGAGCTCCTACAAAGAGGTTCCCTGTCGACGATCGTCGCAAGCTTCTCCCTCCCCTCATGATTTTTGAAGAGATGCTCAAGGAGAACGGGCTTGGGGAACTGTGGGATTTGATCAAGGCACAAGGCTGGGAGCACCTGTGCAAGGAACCCGTGAGTGTAGATCCCTCACAAGTGCGTCGGTTCTACAACAACTTTGTAGTCCGCAAAGACGGCACTCAGGGAACTCTCTCCCTCGAAGGCGACGAGTTTATTTTCACAACGTCTACCATCCGCCTTCAGCTTCAGGTCCACGTTCACGGACTCAGTGATTTTCCCAACAAGCTCTGGGGTGATTATAACAGCGCAGAGGTCTACGACACCCATTTTCGAGGGCCGAGTTCCCACACAGGGGACCTCGACCCATCATCTGTCCTTGATCGCCAAGCTGGCCCATCAATTCATCATCAATATGGTGATCCCTCGCCAGGAAAAGCGCCTTGTCGTCAATATCCCCGATGCTATACTCCTCTACCACTTCCTCCTGGGAAGGCCCATCAACCTTCCAAGAATCATTCTTGGGCACATGGAGAAGTGCATGGCGTCCAAGTCCCATTCTCTTCCCTACTCTGGGATCATCAAGAAGCTACTAATCAAGGAAGGTCTCTACGACACCTCCAAGGAAGAGGTCACCATTGGAAGGGAACTGGACATTTCTGTGGTCCAGAAAATGCGACACTCTGAACCAGTGGAGGACCAGGAAAGGTTGATGTCTGGTGAAGGGAACTCTCAAGTGTTAGTACACATTGCCAACACTCTTGACAAGATAGCACGAGACCGAGAACAGATTGCTAAAGGCCAAGAAAAGCTCGTAAAGGTCTTGACCTGAATGTGTGATGCCCTATTCCCACCCCGCCCATGATCTTCCCTTTTTTATTCCTTAGCCTCACTTTCTCCCACCAAAATATGTATCTTAAATTTCCTTGTACATATTTTCTTAAGTAAAGAATTGGCCTTTAATTTGAATACGTGTTCCTTTTCTTCCTTATAATTGCATTGCTTGTTTTCGATGATGTCAAAAGGGGGAAATGCGAGATGAGTTAAAAGTTTAAGTTATCACAGAACATGCATAAGCTAAGGGGGAACAATTGCATAAAAAGCTAAGTAAGATCTAAGTGTTTTTAATCGAAGTGGCTCCCCAGAATCATCCTTAGGAACTCATTTGCATATCATTCATTGAAATACTTGCTTATTTTGTGATGGGTTTGTCATCATCAAAAAGGGGGAAATTGTTAGGACGTTGTTGGGACCTCTGGTTTTAAACAATGGATCAACGATGCCATTCTCCGAGTTTTGATAATGACAAACACCATGAGGAACTAATGTGGTTTGTTCAAGTATTTCTAAGGAATGCAGGTATAGCCAAGAACTCTCATGAATGACCAAAAGCCACAAACGCTCACAATGCAGAGTTTTCATAAAAAGGGAACTCTGAAGAGGAAAGTTCCCATAAAATGGGAACTCCCAGGAATGATCAAGAGAACACAGGTTTACACGATGAAGAGTTTCCATCAAGTGAACTCTGAAGAAGACAGTTCCCATAATATGGGAACTCACATGTGAGGACAACGACCATTCAGCGTAGATTGCGGAATTCTGTCTTGGACAGTCCGAAGGAACAGTCTGAGGATCAGACTGTCACGAATGATCCAACGGTCCGATTGATTCAAGAAGTTGACCCAATTCAAACCAAAGTCACATGTGAAGAAAGTACAACTTGGGCATCAAGCAAAGGGCATTTTGGACACAAATGAAAGACGCGATTGCCCAAGCACACCTGGTCTATAAAGCCAAATGAATAGTAGTCGGATTGAGTACTTCTCCCAGAACTCACAAATACCCATACCAGAGAAAAGAGATAGAAGAAGAAGAGAAGTCCCCGGCGGCGAGTGTGTGATCTCGACGACGGAGAAGACGAAGTTCCCAGGAGCAAGGGATCTGAGAAGTCGGTGTAAGGTTTGAGTTACTTGTGTTTTGTTGTTGTTAGCTTAGGAACTCAGTTTAGAGGATTCATTAGTGTTGCTAGAGTTAGGTAGAACTCGTAGGAACAGAGAAGTTTGAATCCGGCTGTTGTAACTAAGGAACAAAGCAATTAATATAAGTAAGTCATTCAAAATCCTCCAAGCGGAGGTAGAGGTTTACCCATACAACTAGTTGGTTGTAGTGGGGTTCCTCTATAAGGGAATTGCGTTCTTTACAGTTTTTAATACTTGCGTTTACTTTACTTCTGCTGCCTTGGGAACAACTTAATAGCCAGTTCCCAAGCTCTTTGCTAACGGTTTACGATCCAACATCCTCCATCAAAATCGGATCCATAACCCCCTTCAAAAACACCATCAACACATGTCGAAATCTCTTCTCGGTGGATTCTGCGACACCTCAGTAAAACTGGCATAACTTTCGATCCACAAGAGATTTTGATCTCAAATTTTGAGATATTAAAGAAGACTCGTGGATATAACTCTGGGATTTGGAATCACTCAATTTCGAGTTCTGGAGAGGGAGATCTTCCTTCGTGAAGCCAGAATAGAAGTTCCTCCATCAAGATTGTTCGGGTCTTCCTCGGATTGCCTTGCACCGCTTACAACATCAAGATCCTTCATCACTAGGGCTACGGGCTTTGAGTTTAGAATTTCTAGCATTATGGATTAAGGTTTAGGGATTCTAGGGTTATGAATTTTAGATCGTTTATAAAGGATTGAAGTGCTATCCATATCAAAGAGAGCTTCTCATTTTTAAGGTTCAAGTGAAAGAATCGAAACCCATGTACTCTCCTAAGTCTAGGGTCATACACCTTCTTGTAGCAACAATACAAGTTGTTCTACATCTAAGGTGAGGAACCTAGATAAAGGTAAGCAACCTTGGTATTCGGGTCAAAAGGCGCATAAAATTTAGAAGAAACAAGTTCAGAACTTGAAGTCTTCACAAATTAACTTTCAAGCTCGTATTAACAATAAATCGGTCTATCTTGGCTATAGTAAATATGTTGGTCTTAAGTCTCATAAAACTTGTTGGTATTGTGGAAAAGAAGGTCATTATCAACATAAGTTTTGGAAAAAGAAAAGAGATAGCAAATGCTATGGACTCTGGGATGCTCATGAATGTGAACCAACCTTTGATCCTAAAAGAGTCTATAATGAAAGAAAATTTGAAAGACACCATGTTGCCCAATCCAAAAGAGTTGTTAGGCAACTATGGGTTTGTAAAAACTGACTTTTACCTTGCAGAATGGTGTGAGATAACGCGATCCCTGGTTCTTTGATAGTGCATGCTTAACACACGTGACGGGAAGCTTTGAATAATTCGTCTCACATCAACAACAAGAAGGTAGGAACATCACCTTCGATAACAATAGTAAGGGACAAGTCATGGGCTAGGAAGGTAAGAATTTCTAAGAACTTTTATGTCAACAACCTTAGTTTTTTCAAAGGTCTTGGATATGATCTCTTATGTGTTTCCCAATTTTGTGCTAACAATCTCTATCAAGTTGTTTTTGACTCTCATGGATGTCAAGTGATTGAAATTAGCTCAGGTAAGATTCTTCTAAGGGGAACATGTGAAAACAATCTTTACAAAGTTGTTCCTTGGCTCTTGCCAAAAGAGAAGTTGTGTCTCCAAGTGATTGCCCTAGTGGCCTACACCCACGAGATTACCCTTCGGGGTCTACTCATGAGATTACCTTCCAGTCTACTCAACCTGCCTTGATTATCTATGGATCTACAAGGGACGACTTTCTTCAACTACTCAACAATTCAATTTAATTTTTCCATATCCTTAAAATCAAAATGGAATCCAATCCCGATGGTAGTCATCCAAGACTGGAAGTTATGTGGGTTTATCATGCCTGAATCTTCTAATTCTTCGTGATCGAATTCATCGAAGTTGTCATGAACAATCGACGTCTCCTCATGGTATGGTCTGAGTGATAATGCGGCATCCCCATATGGGCATGAACCTAGTGTATGGCCCTTGTAGCCCTAGGATAATCATCATAACCCGAAAAATGCTCTTGGTTTCGTTGGCCAATTTGTTGAGAAGGTTTCTTGACAACAAATAAAGTTATAAGTCAAGACCCCGCTGAGTATAGCGAAGTCAGGATCGTCCACGGGAAGCAAGATTGTTTGTTTACCTACGATAAAAACAAGGAAAACAAAGCAAAACAAAGAAAAATGGCTACGACCAACCTCCTTAACGACCTTGTCAGGGTCATTAATGAACTTGGAATTCTAATAAAAATAGAGCAATTAACAAACTAAGTGCAGGTTCGATACTGATCCAAGTTGCCTTGGTAACGAGTTAATACGAAAGCAAAACTAAAGAAATTCAATGGATAAAAAAGATCTAGGACAAGGGTTACCACAACATAGCTATGCATACGAACTTATGTGAAGATAAAAATCATGCATTTAAAGATAAATCTATCAACTTTCACTGACTAACAAACAAATCAATCAACTTTCATAAATTAATTCACTTTATTACTTGTTTTGAATCCAAAGCTCGAAACTTTCGTTATCGAACAATATCAACAATCAAGTTCACAATTTTCTCTTTTGAACAAGCTAAAACCTCAAATTTCTTCGACTCTCTTCTTAGCATAAACACAACAAGCAATTCAAAGGATAAAAGGCAATCAAAAACTCAACACATTCATTCCAACATGCACAACTAAGTCGGGTTTCAACCCCGACCCTATAAAACTAAACTACTCACACTTCATTGAATCAAAGCAAACAACTTTAATCAAAGAGAACATTGAAAACAAAACTTACTTGAAATTGAAAGAATATCGTCTTACAAACTCGAAGAATTCGAAAACACTAAGAACACCAATCAAGAGTTGATCTCCAAACTACTCTCTTCTCTCTCGATCGAATAGTTCGATTCTCTCTCTCTCTCTCTCTCTCTCTCTCTCTCTCTCTCTCTCGACTTCTCTCTAATCCTAGAACAAAATCCCCCCCTTGTCTAGGCTAAGAACAAGGGTATTTATACTAAGAAACTATCTAATAAGAAGACTAAAAGATAAAAAACTTACCCTACTTAAAAGATTAGAAGATAAAAGATATTAAATCTGAAAGTCGGTGTCGTTCTACCGACACAGGTCACCACGTTAATGACCTGCACAGGGTCGGTAGACTCTGCTGAACTCCTTAACAAAAAATCTTGATTTACAGCTCGGTAACGACCCTCACGGGTTGTTAATGAGCCTCTGTTTTGGCTTCTTACAAACTTTTCCTTGACCTTAACTTGCACTCTAACTTGATCTTTCCATGCAACCTTCTTCCTTTATCTTCCATGGATTCCACCTTCCACCACTTGACTTCAACTTTGCTTGAGAAGTGCTCCTTTCCATTCTAAAACCTACAAAAAGACACAAAACGGAGTAGCTTCCATACTTTTCACAAAATATGCAAATATATCCAAAAACACACAAAACTAACTCTAAAACCTACTAAAACTAAACTAAACAACCTAAGAAAGACACCTAAAACAAGACCAAAAACACGAACATCATGAAACCAAACTAGATGGGATCTAGATTGACTGTATGGAGTAAATCGAAAGGCTAGATCGAGAGGATCGAGCCTAGGAGGCTAGGACCGACGCTAGTGGGCTCGCTCAAGAGTAGGGCAATTAGGGTTTTAAAGTGGTGATGTCTAGGCTTGGGGGAGAGCTTGAACTCGATCTAAAGTAGGCTAAATTTCAAATGAGACGTAAAAAAAACAAAACAAGCATTCTCTTGGTCGTATAAAGGTGGCGGCCAAGCAACTAGTAAACTAGGTCAACACGAGATTGGGCCAAGTGTGCAAAGGAGGCCCACATCTCTAGAAAAACCAAATAATAAGCATACTAAGATTAGAAAGGCCCAACTAATGTCAAACTAATAATAGAAAGTTTCAAACACACGTAGAACACAAGAGCGCGCCTAGGACATGCGTCAAGGGAGGCAGGGCGCACCTATGGTAGGTGTAGGCTGCATCAACATTGGCACTCGACATCAGTGTAGGTAACTTGGGTCTAGGGCATGCGTCAAGGGAGAAAGGGCGCACCTATGGCAAGTGTAGGGTGCATAAACATTGGCACTCGACATCAGCGTAGGTAACCTGGGTCTAGGTCAGGAGTGTGGCGCAACTACTCCCATGGTGACCAAAGTGAGGATCTGTAGCTCGACATTAGGCGCAATTAGGCTAGTCGAGGCGCAACACACCAAGTACGTCATGGCGTGTCCAATGGCCTTGGCGCAGGCACGCGTCAAGGGTCCTTCAAAACGCATTGACATGGCCTCCAACTCCTCGACGTCGGTCATGGTCGGGATCACATCATAGGTGGAGAAGAATTTCGTCAGATTTTGCCCCATGCTACTTACATGCATGTAATTATAATTTTTTCGTAAATATAGTAAAATGTTATTCATTTAAGAAAACATTGTTGTTATTGCAATTGCTATTTTAAATAATTATAGGAGATTGTGTTATATATGTTTAGATTAATTTTCTTTCGTATTGTTGAAAATATATTTTGGATAGTAATTTGACATTCGAAAATATATTTTGGTTGTTAAATACTTATATATCTGCAAAAAATATCTACAAGTGCAGAATTGGACCTTTTGTTTGTGTTTAGTGACCTTGTGGTCCTCGAATGCCTATAAAACATCATTCACAAAAAATATTACAATTGCAAAATTGAGCTTTTTTGTTAAGTTCTTTGTTTTTATATAGCGACCTTGTGGTCGCTAAGTCAGCATTAGCGACCATATGGTCGCTAATTATAACTTTTACTTGAAAACGAAGCTTATGTTTGATGATGCCCAAATTAGTAAAAGGGAGAGGTGGGCCCGGGGTATGTAATACGAATGGATGGTTCCTGGCCACACTCTCATATCCCTCATTTATTTAAGATAAGTTCGTACCCCACGAGATCCCCGGTGACCTCGGAGCGAGGCCTAGACCTCGTAACCGACCTTACTAACACCCGCCCACACGGACCACTCACCGATGCCGCTTCACCCAGCCAACCACACGATACCTCACCTGCGGACCAATCAGGAGCCCACAATCTCGGGCAAACCACATCGGACCTTGGCCAAAACTCAATCCCTCAATCCTCTATAAATAAGGAGGAACCTCGTAAGAGAAAGGGGTTGAAAAACATCTTAACTCAAGAACTGGCTTGCTCGTTATAGATCGACGTGGTAGAAACATCGTTAAAAGACCTCGCTACAAACAAGAAGAGTCCACAAAAAGACTTCAAGTCACCCGAAGATCTCGCCTGCACTAAAGACCTCGCTACACAATCTCACAAGGATCAACTCCACACACTCAAGTCCATCTTGCTTCAAGATCAATCTCGCGACACTTAGGTGGTAGAATCATTTAGCAAAGTAGGAGATCTCGAAGATTGTTAGCTCGAGATCTCGATAATCTGTAGGAGGTCCAAAGTGTAACTCTTAAATTACTCGTCAAGCCTCGTTGGCTTTGTAACCCCGGTGTAAGGAAAGATATAAATAAGAAGCAAGTGTTTGCACTATCAAAAATAATAACCTCGTTCCTTGTCTTTTAGCGGGTCGTTATTTCGGGTTTCATCACTGGCGCCGTCTGTGGGAACTTCTTCATCCTAAGCAGTTTCCTAATTTGTGCAAACATTGGCTTCGAACCCCGCAAAATGGCTTGTCCAAACAACTTCTTTCCCTAACATCCCAACAATATGCTTGAGACCCCGCAATGGATGGTCGCGGGGCCCCCTGGATGCCCCTTCGTGGTCCCTCCGGGATGGACGTACAATGCCCCCCAGGATCCCTACCCGTTCCAAGGCTATGAGCAGGGCGGTGCGCCCCAGGTTCCGTATCCCTACTCAAGCTACGGACAGTACCAGGAAGGCCATCAAACCCCATACGTCCCCATACCTGCTCAGGGACAACCTCACTCCGAATACGTACCCAAGTACGTACCCGGGTACGGACCCAGGCGGGAAACATCAACCAATGGCTCATCGACGGAGAGACCTCCCCGAGACCCCATGCAAATCTCGCGATCTCGTTCACGATGTTCAAGAATGCGAGATGCGGAGATATCCGAAACAGCAGGGAGTGCGGCGCGCCCTCTGGAAAAATCGAAATCTCGCCACCAGCCTGCCGAGATCGGGTACCGTAACCCCTTTTCGACCGAGATCCAAGAGGCTCCTACGCCAAAGGGTTTCCATTGGCCGCAAATGAGTCTCTATGACGGCACGACCGACCCCGAGGATCACGTGAAACACTACGCCGTCCAGATGAACGTCAACTCTTATAGCGACGCCATCTTCTGCCGTATCTTCCCAACCACATTAGACAAGGCAGCAATGACCTAGTTCACTAGCATTAAGCCCGAGTCCGTGACCTTCGTTCTCCCAGCTATGCGAGTCCTTCATCGCACACTTCAATAGCTCGAGGAAGCGCAAGAAGAACATGCGGGATCTCCGCGGCATCGAGCAGGGGGAGAGCGAGTCGTTGGGTGCCTTCTTCACGAGGTTCACCACCGCAGTCGCGGAAATCGCTCACATCGACGAGGCGTCAGTACGGGACGTCCTCATGAGCAATCTTTGCCAGGGGCCTTGGAGAATCGCATCTTTCTTAAAAACCCAATGACGTATGAAAGCCTAGGCGCTCGGATCACGGCTCAAGTTTACGCCGAAGACGCCGCCAACAGAGCTCGCGGCCGAAGACCGATAAAGAAATCGTGATCGAGGCTAAGGGGAAGGTAAAAATGGTTGCACCGGCCGCGAAGGATGCGTACATGACGCAGGCCCACGACTGGCGTGCCGACTACAAGGGCAATAACAACAACAAGAGCAACAACAACAGGAACAACAGCCGCTGTAACAACCGTGGGAGTGGCGGAGGAGGTTGGAGATGCTTCGGCGGGAAACCACGAGGTTACAAAGGCAAGGGAGGTCCCGCGTATAACCCGAACGATCGGGCCCGCGCCAACCCCGCCTCGGGAGCCAACGCCGTACAATGGGGTCCCACACACCCTCCTCCTTCTCGAGCCAACAACATTGAACAAAACGCCCCCGCAGGATAGGCACGCCCTGGGCCGGCCTCGGCACCTGACGGGTACATACATACCATCTCGGGAGGGCCGTCTTTGGCAGGCTCGACCCAGGCAGAAAGGAAGAGGTACGCGAGGGCAAGCCACCACGAGCCCTCAGTGTACAGTGTGACACAGACTTCGAGGTCCCATGCAGGTTTGACTTTCAGCTCCGAAGACGCCCAGCTAGGCTCGAAGATGGTAAAGCGAGTACTGGTGGACACAGGTTCCTCCATGGACATCATGGATTTCGGCGCCTTCGAGCAACTAGGCATCTCTGCAACGTCTCTAAAGCCTTACGCGGGGAAGCTCACCTCCTTCTCAGGAAACGAGTTCGACGTCGCCGGTCTCATAGACCTTTGGATGACACTCGGCACCGGCTCAACAACAAGGACCGAGATGGTGGAGTTTACGGTGGAATTTGATAGGCGTGAAATGGTCGTGCAAATCACGGCTATGCAACAAAGTCCTAACAACCTAAAGACTATAGTCTTAGGGAAGTAAGGGTCGAATCAACAGGGAGGAGATTTATCTTTCTATGTGAGTTTTATGTCAATTAAAGTAAAAGGGTTTTTTAGAATTAAACTAACTATTGAGCATGCAAAAACTAGCAAAGCAAATAAAGTTGGAGTTTTTATCAAATTAGGGAAAACACTTAGTCAACTAGAGATCCACATTCGTATGACAAGTTGATCATAGATTCACTCAATATCGCATGCATATGGAATTACAATTCCTTTTCAAAGATAATTAATAGCACAACCAGATACTATCAATCCTAACTAATTGAATAACCCTAAAACTATCAAGATTCAATTCAAAAGCAGCATTAAGAATAGGAATATAATCAGGATACAATTCTAGCATAAAACAACCAGCTTTTATACTAGAATGCAATTTAACTCTCTTCTACAATAGACTAGCACAACCAGTTACTAGTACAATGTAGTTTGCTACTATGAAATAGAGAAACTCAACCAGTAATTTCTCTAGATCTAGCAATTGAGATTCAATATCAACAACCCTAGAAATTGATGAAATCAATCACATAAACAATTCAAACAAGAGAGTAAAATAATTCCATGCAATAGATAAAGAGTAGAAATCTCACAACTGAAAGTCAAACGATGCTTCAAACTGTCTGACTAAGCAAAAGAGCTTAGTTCTCCATGAAAGGCTAAAAACTCTGAAAGGAAAAATATGATAATAGTGTATGAATGAGAGATGCAACTCTCTAAAACATAATATATCAAACTAGGTCTAAAAACTATATCCCAAAAATATAATATCTCGGAATAATAATGATAGAAAAGGAACAATAGAAACAAAACACATGGCAAGTAAAGGTCTCCGCGGCGGTCAGGGGCGGCGGGCACCGCTAGGTTGGCGGCGGGTGCCTCCAGCACCTCGATTCAGAACTCATGTTACAATTCGGGGGCTGTTTTGACTCACTTCGAGTTGGAATTTGGACTCGGGGTAAAAACATGAATTGTAGCTCTTTGAATTAACTTTCCAATGATACCAAACTCAACTTCATAAGACCAATATAGCTCCCGAATGAGCTCTCACAAGACAGAGGTGTTGAACCAGCAACTCCAATGGATGACCCGAATTCAAGCGTTCTTCTCCCGTTTCCATTCCTTTCACACTTGTTCACTTTAAGACCTGTAAAACAACATAGAACAAGTGCAAAAACCCAAAACTCCTAGACACTCTAATAACTTATAGAAACTAACTAAAACCACCTAAAAACAATGCAAAAGAAACGTAAACATGCATCCTAAATACTACCTAAATGCAAGCTATCATGCACCTACCTTCGGCCTACAACGCAATCATCGGAAGGGTCTCCTTGATGAAATTCCAAGCGGTGGTTTCCATTTACCACCTCAAGATGAAATTCCCCGTCAACGACGGTGTAGGCGAGGTGAGAGGCAACCAGGAGGAAGGCCGCGTCTGCTACGCGACCTCGGCAAAACAGAGAAGCCCCGTCTTCATGGTGGAAGCCATCGGCGAAGCCGACCTCGAAGTCCGGGACTTCACGGTCCCACACCCGAGGCAGAGAGAAGGGTGATTACCCCCTTTGAAAGCGACTCCGAGAAAATCTACCTCGGGGAATGTCTCACCGGGACATCCGCAACGTCCCTAGAGGCCCTACTCGCTGGATCCCGTGACGTGTTCGCCTGGACCGCAAAAGACCTCCGCGGTGTTCCGCGAACACTAGCCCAGCACTCCCTAAACGTCGATGTGGCCACCCGTCTCGTGGTACAGCGAAGAAGGAAGATGAATGAAGAGAGAGCAAACGCCGCCAATCACGAGGTAGAAAAACTGTTGGCCGCGGAATTCATCCGCGAGGTGCAGTATCCGCGGTGGTTGTCCAACGTCGTGTTGGTCAAAAAGGCCAGCGGCAAGTGGCGAATGTGTGTGGACTTTAAGGACCTCAACAAGGCTTGCCCCAAGGACAGCTACCCCCTGCCCTCAATTGATGAGCTTGTTGATTCAACTGCGGGCCATGAGGTTCTAAGCTTCCTCGATGCATACTCGGGATACAACCAGATCTCGATGAACTCACGCGATGATGAAGAAACGTCCTTCATCACCCAGAGAGGAACATACTACTACAAGGTCATGCCTTTTGGCCTCAAAAACACTGGTGCCACACTTCAGCGTCTCATCGACCGCGTCTTCAAGAATCATCTGGGGAGGAATGTGTCGGCTTACGTGGACGACATAGTCGTGCGGAGCAAGAATCCTGAGGAACATCTGTTGGACCTCGCCGAGGTTTTCACCACCCTCAGGCGCAACCGTCTCAGCCTGAATCCCGAGAAGTGCGTCTTTGGCGTATCATCGGGGAAATTCTTGGATTTCATGATTAGTGAGCGCGAGATCGACGTCAACCCCGCCAAAGTGGAGTCGATCGTCTCGATGAGGTCACCAAGGTCGCGAACCGAGGTACAGCGGCTCAATGGCGATGTAAATTACTTGGGGAGGTTTTGCTCCCATTTAGCGGACAAGTCTCTCCCTTTTTTTCGCCGCCCTCAAGAAGAACGACAAGTTCGCCTGGGACGAGTCGCTCGAGACTGCTTTCTCCGAGGTAAAGACCTTCCTTACAAAGCTCCCCACCTTGTCACCTCCGCTTGCAGGCGAAGACCTGCAACTATACATAGCGGTGAGCCCTGAGACTGTCAGCGCAGTGCTCACTAGGGAGGCCATGCACCCAGTATACTTCGTGAGTCGCGTGCTCCAACCTGCGGAGCAGCGGTACTCCCCAACGGAGAAAATGGCGCTGGCAGTGGGGTTGTGATGATGCCCAAATTAGTAAAAGGGAGAGGTGGGCCCGGGGTATGTAATACGAATGGATGGTTCCTGGCCCCACTCTCATATCCCTTATTTATTTAAGATAAGTTCGTACCCCACGAGATCCCCAGAGACCTCGGAGCGAGGCCTAGACCTCGTAACCGACCTTACTAACACCCGCCCACACGGACCACTCACCGATGCCGCTTCACCCAGCCAACCACACGATACCTCACCTGCGGACCAATCAGGAGCCCACAATCTCGGGCAAACCACATCGGACCTTGGCCAAAACTCAATCCCTCAATCCTCTATAAATAGGGAGGAACCTCGTAAGAGAAAGGGGTCGAAAAACATCTTAACTCAAGAACTGGCTTGCTCGTTATAGATCGACGTGGTAGAAACATCGTTAAAAGACCTCGCTACAAACAAGAAGAGTCCACAAAAAGACTTCAAGTCACCCGAAGATCTCGCCTGCACTAAAGACCTCGCTACACAATCTCACAAGGATCAACTCCACACACTCAAGTCCATCTCGCTTCAAGATCAATCTCGCGACACTTAGGTAGTAGAATCATTTAGCAAAGTAGGAGATCTCGAAGATTGTTAGCTCGAGATCTCGATAATCTGAAGGAGGTCCAAAGTGTAACTCTTAAATTACTCATCAAGCCTCGTTGGCTTTGTAACCCCGGTGTAAGGAAAGATATAAATAAGAAGCAAGTGTTTGCACTATCAAAAATAATAACCTCGTTCCTTGTCTTTTAGCGGGTCGTTATTTCGGGTTTCATCGCTGGCGCCGTCTGTGGGAACTTCTTCATCCTAAGCAGTTTCCTAATTTGTGCAAACCTTGGCTTCGAACCCCGCAAAATGGCTTGTCCAAACAACTTCTTTCCCCAACATCCCGACAATATGCCTGAGACCCCGCAATGGATGGTCGCGGGGCCCCCTGGATGCCCCTTCGTGGTCCCTTCGGGCTGGACGTACAATGCCCCCCAGGATCCCTACCCGTTCCAAGGCTATGAGCAGGGCGGCGCGCCCCAGGTTCCGTATCCCTACTCAAGCTACGGACAGTACCAGCAAGGCCATCAAACCCCATACGTCCCCATACCTGCTCAGGGACAACCTCACTCCGAATACGTACCCGAGTACGTACCCGGGTACGGACCCAGGCGGGAAACATCAACCAATGGATCATCGACGGAGAGACCTCCCCGAGACCCCATGCAAATCTCGCGATCTCGTTCACGACGTTCAAGAATGCGAGATGCGGAGATATCCGAAACAGCGGGGAGTGCGGCGCGCCCTCTGGAAAAATCGAAATCTCGCCGCCAGCCTGCCGAGATCGGGTACCGTAACCCCTTTTCGACCGAGATCCAAGAGGCTCCTACGCCAAAGGGTTTCCATTGGCCGCAAATGAGTCTCTATGACGGCACGACCGACCCCGAGGATCACGTGAAACACTACGCCGTCCAGATGAACGTCAACTCTTATAGCGACGCCATCTTCTGTCGTATCTTCCCAACCACATTAGACAAGGCAGCAATGACCTAGTTCACTAGCATTAAGCCCGAGATCCCCGGAGACCTCAGAGGGAGGCCTAGACCTCGTAACCGACCTTACTGACACCCGCCCACACGGACCACTCACCGATGCCGCTTTACCCAGCCAACCACACGCTGCCTCACCTGCGGACCAATCAGGAGCCCACAATCTCGGGCGTCCCACATCGGACCTTGGCCAAAACTCAATCCTTCAATCCTCTATAAATAGGGAGGAACCTCGTAAGAGAAAGGGGTCGAAAAACATCTTAACTCAAGAACTGTCTTGCTCGTTATAGATCGACGTGGTAGAAACATCGTTAAAAGACCTCGCTACAAACAAGAAGAGTCCACAAAAAGACTTCAAGTCACCCGAAGATCTCGCCTGCACTAAAGACCTCGCTACACAATCTCACAAGGATCAACTCCACACACTCAAGTCCACCTCGCTTCAAGATCTATCTCGCGACACTTAGGTGGTAGAATCATTTAGCAAAGTAGGAGATCTCGAAGATTGTTAATTCGAGATCTCGATAATCTGTAGGAGGTCCAAAGTGTAACTCTTAAATTACTCGTCAAGCCTCATTGGCTTTGTAACCCCGGTGTAAGGAAAGATATAAATAAGAAGCAAGTGTTTGCACTATCAAAAATAATAACCTCGTTCCTTGTCTTTTAGCCGGTCGTTATTTCGGGTTTCATCAATGTTGATTTACAGGTAAAAAATGTGTGGATGGATGTGCTTGCATATTATAGACGGATTTTTGAACGAACAATTTGTTCTTGGCGTTGATCAATTTATTGAGTTCTGGAAGTTTATGATGAGATTTAACCTGCAAGAATTAAGGTGTATTTGTTGAAAGTGCAAGAATAAGAAACTGATTTCTGTAGATGATGTGCGGTATCATCTTGTTAAGTTGGGTTTTGTTCCTCAATATTACTAGTGGATTTCTCATGGGGAGACAAATGATATGTTTGTTGCATTGTTGGCTAAGTCTAGACAAAGTGAAGACTGTACTAGTATTGATCCGACGTCAACAATATCTGGGTATGATAATCAAATGGAGCATATGGTCTATGATGATTTTAATTCCTGACCTCATTACACTAATCTCATCCAGAATGAGGAGGTAAGGACCCAAAGAGCAATATTATCATGAAGTGCCCAATCCCGATGCACAACGTATGTACGACATGTTGGTGGCCACGAATGAGAAATTGTGGCCTCGATGTGATGTCACCCAGTTGGAGGCGATTATTGAGGTATTTAGCCTCAAGTCAAAGTTAAGATTAACGGAGAGAGGATACGACTTGATTTCTTAGGTCCTCCCAATTGGGCAACACATTAAAAGGACAAGTGCAAGGCATATCTAGAGGCCGTTAGGGGCTCGGACCAGGAGGCATTGTTTTTGGGCTCGGCAACGCAGCGTCAGATTACTACGATGATCAAGTGAGAGAGCCATGCAAATAGGCTCCACGGATTGCGCAAATGGAGCAAGAGAACGCCTCTCTCCATGCCCAAGGTGCAGAACTCCGACATAACCAAGAAGCGACACAGGCCAGCGAGCCCAGATTGAGATTCTGCAAAAATTTATTGAGGATATGAGTCAAAATCAAGTGCCACCGTCTTCATCCGTCTGCCACCTCCTAACAATGTGGACCAGACAGATTAATTTAGTTTCGTAATAATTATTTAAAATATTTAAAATATTTAATTTTTATATATTTTTATAAATATTTATTGATTTATTTAAATATATAAATAAATAAATAAAATACCAAAATTTTAAAAAATATATGGCTGATTTAGCGTCTACGTGGTCGCTAAATCCGGTCTCGAAATGGCAATCACGTGGCCGTGGAATATGGTCTGCAATATGGCGACCACATGGTTGCCAGTGTTTGTGGTCGCTAAATTTAGTGACTAGTATATGGTCGCTAAATCCATTTAGCGACTAACCTCGTGTATTTAGCGACCACTTTCTTGGTCGTAAAATCAAAGGTTTTTTGTAGTGATTCTATTGGCTCAAATGGGATAGTGTTGTGCGTGCGCACAAGGATGTAGGTACAATTCCTACATATGCTAATATATTACACAAACCAACTTTTAAGACATTAATTCTCAAACTAAATAGCTAGGTAATAAAACAAATTACACTTTACCCTTGTACGACAAACAACTCATCAACCACTTTTTTTCAGAGAAGGTCTTGATCAAACCAGCCATGTAGGAATCGGACCCACGTCTCCATGCGTAAACACATTACTCTTCCATTTCAAATAACATGCTTTTCTTATATTATGCCAATAGACACACACTTTTACTAACTTGGAATGCACTTTTACTAACTTGACATGTACTTTTACTAATTTGGAATCCACTTTATCTAACTTTGAATGCACTTTACTAATCACAAAGACACTTAATTAGGCATACACTTTTATTTATTTGTGATGCACTTTTACAAATTTGGAATGCACCCTTAACTACTCTGGAATAAAATTTTAATTACTACTAATCGGAATGCAGTTTAGATTTCAATTAATATTTCAGAATGCACTTATTCTATCTATTTGGAATGCACTTTTGCTACTTTCTAATACTCTTTTACTACTTTAGATTGCATTTAGAGTTTAATTTTACTATTCTTGCACTTTGCTACTCTAGAATGCACTTCAGAATACAAAGACACATAAAGCCTATTCATAAATTACTTCTACATGACTGTACTATATGTCATTTAGGAATGTACAATATGCAATTCTAGGAATATTTGATGAAACTAATATGAAATTGAAACGCTGAAGGAGCTTTTAAACATGTAGTAGAAGAAAGCACAAAAATCATAAAGACCAAATTAACTATGAAATGCCCATCACACAAAGCAATAATTTAGATTCATGTATGGAGTAATTAAAAGATTTAATAGCAAATTTTTTTTACCAAGGGTTGACAATTGATTCACGGGAGAAATGGTTCGATCTAGAGAAATTGTTAGATTACATGTTTCTATGATGTGTGGATTTGGAAAGAGGTCTCAGTCAGAAGAATGAAAGAAGTGTAAGGAGGTCTCGATTGACCGACTTGACAAAGTACATGGATTTGGAAGATTTGTTTCAATCGAAGAATTTGGGAGAAGGAGCTTGGATCTAAAAATTGAGAGAAGGGTGTTTGGACGGGATAAACTTTAGCCTAATATGAGAGGCACAAAGTTTAAAATATTTGTCTTATTGCCACTGTTTAATGTTTTTTTCTCAATTTTAAGGGAACTTGAACTCCTAATCTTGGCCATTTGATTGCTCCATTCAACTAGCCTCATTACTCCTTATTGTACACTATAAGTCTTCTCCCCACATTAAACTCACTTTTCACATTTGTGAGTATTATTGTTCTAATTTCAAGAAAGATTTTTTCATTTAAACATTTCCTCCTACCTTTCACGTGGGAAAAATTCGTTTCCTATTTTGGTAAAAATTTCTTCTTGGAAAATTATATGTAAAAAAAATCATTTCTTATCTACAAACTCGTTTATTGGAAAATTATATGTAAAAAATCTTTGTCGTATTGCTAAGTAAAAAAAAATTAGTTTGAATTTCATAAAAAAATCAGAATCGAATTTCGTGAAAGGCTAAAATTCAGGTGATCACTCCGTCATTTGTATCTATGTGTATTTATATTCATATAAGTACATTTCATGAAAAGTTGAAATATGTTTGGCATAATATTTTTTGTTTTGTTGAAATTATTCTCAATTGTTCAACTGGATAACTTTTACTGAGTTGTTGAATATATTTTGTCTAGTAACAGATCCAATACTCTCCAGTTCAAAAGGAAGAGGAAGAAGTTGCAAGAACAAGGTAATAATTTTATTATAAATCTCATATTTGACGATACCAAACATTAGGTATGGGAGTCTCATTCTAGGATTGTAACCAAACATATGCTTTCAGAAATGAAATTCCAACCCATACCTCATTCCAATCTAATACGTAATTCTATACTAAACGCCTCCCTAAGGAGATTGAAAATGAAGAGATAGGAATAGGATAGGAACTGCCTAAACATAACCCTTCGATGGTGTTCTTGATATGATCCACAAGAACAAGGTAGAAATTTCACCAGCAATGGAGGCAGATTGGAACTCAAAATGCATAAACAATAAGGGTAATGTTGAAACCCGAAATAAATGAGCGTAAGTTTGAGGACTTAAATTAATAGAAAACATGCAAACAAAAGCTATCACTCTTTATCTTGCACGTGACTAGGACTCACACACGCTTAAAAAAGATTATACAATCTTGGGTTATTCGCTTTCTAAATATGTGCAATCTTACAACTCTCGGTGTTTTTCTCTTTTTTACAAATAAAGACTTAGAACCTTTTAGGATTCTACCTCGTAAATAACAAAGCTCTACGCAAAGTTTAAACATGTTGTCGTTTTTAATAAGAAAGCTAAAGATGTTTTTCGACCCTTGCAACCTTCGACTTCATTCACTACTTATAGATGTTGGGGGAGGCCGGAAGTTGGAACCTTATCGATCTTTCAAGGTGTTGACGGTTGATTGGTGGAGCGTGAGGTGTGCAACGTGTAGCCATGTCGTTGGTGGCATATGTGGTTCTATTTAGCATTTCGAGGTCATTCGACGCGGGAGAGATTTGTTGGGTTTCAAGGTGTTGGTCATTGATTGATGGAAGATGCAGTTCCAATTGGAATTTTGGAATCTTCCGATGTGGGAGATTTGTTGTCCTTCAACATGTTGGTTCTTGATTAGTAGAAGATGTGCTTCCAATTGGATTTTTGGGATCTTTTGAAGTGGTAGAGATTTGTTGGCCTTTGAGGTATTATTCGTTGATTGGTGGAGTGTAAGGTGGATGTGACTTACATTATAAGTCGGTGGGTTGGATATGCAATGCCATCGATCGTCATAACTAGTTGGGGTTCATGTAGACTGTGACTTCATCCACCGCGTGTTATGCAGGAAGGGTAGCCAGGTGCTATGTAGGATGAGTAAGCTATTTGCACTTGGGCTTTTTGAACCTTCCGGGATCTTTGGGCCTTTAGTTGATTATGCGCGTTGTTCGCTCGTTGGTGAAACTACTTTGTCTGGTCGAGCACATGTGTGGTTGGGGGTATGCAGTATCGTAAGTTTTTTTGTAGGGTGCATGCTTTTAGAGGTATCATCATACTATTACCTCGAATTCAGAGTTTGCACATGTGTCATTTCCCCTCATTCTCTTCATTTGTTTCAATCACTCTTTTTGCCGTTTAGTACTTGAATTATTCACGCTTTATTAGGTAGATTGACAAAGTAGAAAAACATACAATTGAGATGAAAAAGAGAATAAAAAATTTCGATCTCGAGTTGTGTCTAAAAATAGTCCAAGGCAAAAAATGCAAAATATTAGAGGAAAACAAAGCATCACGCAAAGGCTAAATGGATCTCAATTCTTGTCATTTTGGGCCTCTAAAAATATGATGTAATGGAGAGTATTGGGTTGAGGTGTGGGCTAGTCCAAAAATATTTGTCCAAGGCGTCAAGCTTAAGTATGAGTCATGGCACTAGGAGGAGGAAGGTGGCTTGAGTCATGTGTACTTGTAGGTGATTCCAGGTCCATGGTCACTTTAAGAAGTTATTAGTGAATTAACATTATTGATTAAGAGTCCTCTAAATACCGAAGAGAGTAATGGAAATGAATTCACGTACCCCTGCACTGGGGTATAAAATTATAAACATCATTCATCTGGATCTCACTTTTATTGCTTAACTCCTCATAGGGTATTTTATTTTTTTTCTTATTGATGATGTTAGGGGTAAAGTTATTACTTAGCCCGTTTGTATACTTAGCCCAATTTTTTTGCCTCTCCTGCCAAAAAACAAGTAAAACCAAATCCACATTTGGCTTCTATATTTAATAACCCAATTTTGGATTTATGGTTGACTTCATTTTTTTTATCAATGCATATTTAGACATGAATTGATACATCCAAGGTAAAACCTACACACATCTTGCGCATGTCCCATAATACGAATTTTTTTAAAAATATGCAAATAATTCAAGGAAATACACTATGCCATTTTTTACCCCTCTTTAATGAAAATCTGATTTGGAGCTTCATTTTTTCCAGAAAATAAACGTAATTCATTCTTATTTCGCATATAGCCGCCCCTTCTCACATGATCCTTCTAGAGGCGGAACTATTAAGTGGTAAGAAGGAGCTCTACCCCCCCCCCCCCCCCCCATCCAAAAAAATTCAGTATATACTTTCCTTTCATCGATATCAACAATTTGATATATTATAAGCTCCAATCCGACATCCGAGCAAAAAGTTATAAGCATTTGAAGATTAGACGTATGCAAACCACTTTCACATGCCATTTACTTAGTGAGAATGCTTCTATCTTTTGCTAAATTTCATATCTTCACTCTATAATTGAACCCGAGAGTTTCGACACAATAAGTAATATTATAATACTTGACTATCGTAAAATAAAATGTGAACACATCTTTAAGTAGTTGTTCTACTTACGTATATATAATTCTTAAAGCTTTTTTTTTGAATGTTTTTCAGTATTTTTTATATTTTTTTTGAAAAAGGAAAAAAGGTTTAGTTGTGTAAAAAAAATAAATTTGCCCTCCAAGAAAAATTTCTGGTTCCGCCCATGATTTTTCTCCTAATTATACATTATATAATTGTTTTTATCCAATGCCATTTTATACTCCTTCCGTTCCAAAATACTTGTCATTGTAGAATGATTTTTTTTTGTTCAATACATGTCATTGTATGTATGTTATCAAGTCTTTTCTGGATTTGTTCTAAAAAAATATTGTACTCAATTATTGGGCATTGTAAGTTTCAATTTGTAGTGATATTTGGAGTGATCATTGGCAAAATCATTCATACATGGGCTTAACATGTCATTTTATTGATGATTATCTTGTTGTGCAAAAACGTGTTTTGGCTTATAGAGTATTTGATTTTTCTCATATCGCTTTAATGATTAATAACATTATTCGTACTATTTTGGAAGAGTATAGACTACTTCATCGAGTTTTTTCTATCTCGTTTGACAATGCATTTAACAACACCGCTTCAATCCGAGATTTGATTCCGCATTGCCAGCCAATTCTTGGAGCGGAGTATTTTAATGTAAGATGTGTTTTCCATATTTTAAACCTATGTGTCAAATATAGTTTAAATATTATGTCGAGTTTAATCTCTTCTATTAGATATGTTGTTAGTCGTATGTGGGCTAGCCCCCGAACCTCCGGTGATTGGAAGCCGTTTTGTGATAAAAAAACAAGTTCCACACTGAACTTTTCCAAAATATGTTTGCCACCGTTAGAACTCTAATTTTAAACTACTTCCCAAATGCATGCCTTACAAAGATGTTTTGACTTCTTTTGCCGCCATATATTTTCTGGACAATCCCATTATTTCTCAATCTTGGAATTATTGTTATAAAATCCTAGAAATTTTGAAAATATTTCATGATTCAACATTAACTTTTAGTCATGTTTATAAACATTGTGATCATTTGTTTTGTTTTGAAGCATTGAATGTGGCGGGTGGTTTTTGTGAGGGGTATAAATTTCTCGAACTTTGTGGTGCTATTGATGCTATGAAAATGAAATGCTTGAACTATTATAAAGTTATCCTCGATATTTATCTTGTTGCTTGTGTGTTTGATCCTAGGTTTAAGATGAGTGGTTTAGAAATGTTTTGAATGGTTATTATGATGCATTGGAGTTGGATGTTAATGATGATATTGCTAGTGTTGGGGATCTACTTAGTAAAGTTAGAAGATCAATTAAGGGATTGGTTACCGAATATTCATCTAGTGTTAGTTCTTCTCCATTATCTCCACAATCCTCCTCCTCTTCGAGCTCGAGTCCCATCTGTCTTACTAAAAAATGGGAGGCTAGTATTATACATAGCCTTACCAAGAGACTGAGACATTCGAGCTCGAATGCGGAGTTTGAAACATATCTAACAACCAACTTTGAGTTTGGTGAAGAAAAATTTGATATTTTAGCTTGGTGGAAGACCCAGAAGAAGACTTTCTCAACCTTGGTCAAGATCGCGGCTCAAGTGCTTGTTGTTCCCGCCTCGACTGTATCGGTAGAGAAAACATTTAGTGAAGGAGGACACGTCCTAGGCGCAAAGCGATCGAGCTTAAAGCCCAATGTCTTGGAAGCCCATGTGTGCGTATGTGATTTGAAGAGGGCGGAAATTCGTCAACAAAAGGCGGAGCTATCTGAAACTTCCAACTTGCACGACCTAGATGATGACTCCCAATCCCAAAGTGCTTTCGTCGGTTCCGATGGATCGACGTAGATGGTAAGTAAAGCGGGGTTTCATATCGAAAGGTAAGAGAATTACATGGGCTTTGATTCCTCTATAACCCAGAGAGGATACGTAGGCAACTTAATTTTAAGTCCAAGTCGTATAATTATCCAACTTTTTTTGTTTTGAAGAAGAATTGCTTTATTGCCTTGATCCGACCTCCACGCCGCGATAGCGGGTTACATAAACCGCGATCGCTTAACTCCAAGCGTGATCGCAGGTTGGGTTCCACGATCGTGATTGGAGATAAGCGATCGCGGTTTGTGTAACCCACGATCGCGAGAATCAAGGCCCAATTTTTTTTTAATTTTAGTATTTCCTGTTCCGAAACTGAAACCGGAACCAGGATCGGAACTGAGGAACTAGCCCATGCCCGATTCCGGTTCCGTTTCTTCCGAAGAACCAGACCCAGGTCTAACTCAATAAGATAAAATGCTTTCTCCTTTTTAAAAATCAAACCAAACAAACTAATTATCGAAGAATATTTAGTTAAAATGAATCGTTCTTAATATTTTTATTAATTTATAAAAGGATTTTTAGGGCATAGGTTAAGAGCCTAATTATAGCAAGAAATTAATGATATTGTATTTAGAGTTATGTTAATTTTTTTTATAAACAATTTGATTTTCAAAATAGGGTTTTAATTTCTACATTCAGATTCTTAATCTATACCCTTAGTTTTGTGCTTAAAGTTTAGGACATAGATAGAAAAACCGTTTATAAAACTATATGTATGTCTTACCTCTAGTTTTTCCTAGATTCATTTCTCTTGAAATTGTAGCCTTGTAGGGCTTTCAAGTTTCAATAATTCAATGTGCAAAATTTGCGTCGATATTCCACGGTTGCACGAACGTCCCAACAAAGTGTTTATCGCCCACGTTCGAAGCACTGAGATGAACCAAATTCTTAAACTACAGCCTCATTACTATCCTTTCACCTACTAAGCTAATTGCCTGAATCATGACAATTATGACATAGCGTGCCAAGAGATACTTTAACAACCCACTCACTACTATCCTTTTCTTCAGTAGGTAACTAGTGCATATTAGTCTTGATATGTAATAACTATGATTATGATTAAATAAAAGGGACTACCCATCTTTACGTACCAAAAAAAAACTAGTGCATAAATCCGTATTATTTGTTTCGACACGTTGGGCCCGCTCAAGCTGTATTTTTATTGTTTTATAACCGGCCCAAGAAGTGTAATAATAGGCCTTTGACTGTAATACAAGTTTGACTAATTGACTGTTGACCAATAATTCGATGACATTTATTAGAATATCGAAAAATAAAGAGAAAAAGGTTCCTCCTAGTCTTCCCTCTCTCGTTCTCTCATCTGTATGAGAGACTGAGTTGGAATTTGCAGCGACTGAAGCGGAAATCTAGTGATAGAGGGAAAAAGTGAGTGGCTGCCATGGCAGATGCTCGCTGTTTGCTCTAGCTTTTCAAAGAGGTAAAGGCGTTCTTATTCTAAACATGTGATTTTACAATTGATCATATGGTGTTGGGATATACCGGGGCTTAGATCGAATTGGAAACTAGCTGGAAATTCACCTTATCTTTTCCTCGGAGTATTGTTCTTCGTGAAATTCGTGCGGTTTTGTTCCCCCGAGAGCAGTTGATATTTGCTATTTGTGTGAAAAAATCAATAGATTCAATTGTCGAGTGCTGTGTTAGACGCCAGCTTCTTGGCAATTCACGCTGGTAATTGGGAAAATGGCCGTTTTTTTACCATGGATTCTGTTGAATTAGCGATAGGGTTGTGCAGGTGAGGGCTTTTCAGAATTTAAGCTTTGTTTGAATTTTGTGAAGACAAGGTGGACAAAATTGTGAAAGGGGTTTCTTTTTTTGTTCGTGTAATTGTGAAGTTTGAGAGTATTGATTAGACTTAGAATTAACTCTAAATTGAAGTCTGAGGATAAATGATAAAGTGAACAAAGTTGCTGCCTGATTTGGATATATAGGCCTAGACAGAATTTATTAGGTAAGAGAGCTTTAACATGTAGATGCTTCTTCTTTGTTTTGGTATCAGTAGCAGTTTCTATCAACAATTATTTGTTGTCTCATTAATATGAATAGTTCTATGATATATTAAATCTTCTATTTTGCAGGTCTTGTATGTATATGCATTGAAGATTGGTTTGAGTTCATGAGAGATGGAACATACTTTTGTTGCTCTTGTATGTATCTGCTTGCTTCCTTTTGTTCTAGCTGACCAACAAGGTATGCTAGTGTCTGCATTAATTTGGCTGGATGCCATGTATTTCCTACAATGCATCTTATTCTTGAACAAACTGGAACATATGATTAGCTTTCTCTAAAACTTCTTGTACTCCTTTGATGGGCATTTCCAGTGAATTAATATACAAATGATTTTCCACTTCAAACTAAAATTCTCGGTCCATCAAGAAGTTTATGAAAATAATATGATCTGATTTTCAACAGCACATTTCCATTATGTGAGTGAGTGAGAATCCTTTGATGAGAAATCCTAGAAAGATCAATAAATTTCATAATTCCCACTTTAGCTTCTGTAACTGAATCAGTTATTATGGGTCCTGTACTCCTGTGCATATATATCATGACTTGGGGTAATTTCTCGGAGAGTAACCATAGTATCTTCTAGGATCCTGGCTCTTTGTGGCCCATTATTCGTTTTAGAGGCGCCTTCTAGATCGCACTTGAATTGGGAAATGTTATCATATATCCTTTCTTTATCTGGAAACTTCTTCTCTTTAATGTACTTCTCTTTTTGGGAAGTAAAATTTATCATTGATCTTAAAGAAAACTATTATGCATATTTAAAAGGAAACAATGAAAGCAACTAGAAACCCCATAGGTTAGCTTATCTGAACTAGGACAAAATATGTCTGTGGTCATTGGTTCAAGTCCTGCTGGGACCATTGTTAATTTCAGGGCCCATGGTTTTCTCTTCTTCTTTTTTTGCTGGTAAAGCGATGAGGATTGCTTTATGTCTCGCAATTCTAGTTCAATAATGATATTCAGAAAGTCATCCTTCCATCATCTTGTCCGCTTTTTTTTTTTTTTTTTTTTTTCTGGAAATGCAAATTTACTAGATGATTATGGGGTGATAGTTGTTAAACAATTCTATATTAAGGAATTATGTGAGATAATTTCTAATGAGTTGCTGCATGACAGCTTACTTTCTTTATTATTAGAAAGATTATTGTGTTAAGTACCTGGAAAAATTAGTTGCTAGTTAAATAGGTAAGAATAAAATAATCAAATATGACGAGCTAAGACAAAATAATTGGAATACCACATGACATAAATTACCCAATAAGCTGTGTATTTGTCAAAGCGCTATCACATTGGCACCTATAGTATCTTACTGTTCCATGATTTCCAGCAGTATTTCTATGATCCTGCAGCAGTATACTTGAAGACTTTCAGCTGTCTCTGGATATTTGTCTAAACTCCTTGACATTTCCAATACTATGTGGACAATATATATTTGAGTAACTTGAGTTTTTAAGTTCATATCAGTTTTGAAAACCAAAATGATGAATTTATATCCCAGCCAACCTATTTATAATAATAATTTTTAATAAATTATATATTTTGTAATTCTATTACCTTATGAAATTTCCAATTTTATTGACTCACCTTACTTAATAATTTTTTTTTATCAATTTTATATGAGATTGGATACATTTTTAACTCTATCTATTATTTTTTATATTTGTTCATGTTCATTATATTATAATGTTTAATTATCTTATATCCATATAGCATAAATAAAATATACTATATAAGAAATTTTTTTTCAATTTACTATGAGATTGGATAACTTTTTATCTCTACCATTTTTTTTATCTTTGTTCATTTTCATTATATTGTTATATTTAATTATCTTCTATACGTATAATATAGATAAAATATACTACATAATTGATGGTATGGTTATTTTTTCACGATTACGGTTTGTACGTACAATATTTATAGAAATTATACTATATAGATAACGAAATTTGCAAAAAGTATAGTTGAAATTGATCAATTTTAACGATTACGATCATAAATATGATAAATATAAAATCATTTTTTATAGCTTTTCTATCTATAAGTATATTTTTAATATTAAGTTTCTATCCATAAATATGACAAATATAAAATAGTAATATCATATCCCAACTATCCTTTTTTACTTCAAAATCCCATAGTAAATTTAATTTAATATCTCTAAATGAAGTAGATAACTTTTATATCTATAAGTATAAAATATGGACCATATTTTAATTTTGCGGGTTTTCAATATTAAATTTTTAGATTCTTTTATATTAAATTTTTATTAAAAATTATACTAATGTTTTTAATTAATATGAACCATATTTTTAATCATGTATTTTTATATTAATTTCGAATTGTTATATTAATTTTTTGTTTATAAGTATGTCAATATTTTTAATGAATATTGACCATATTTTTCATATTAATTTCGAAGTTTTCAATTAGTTTTCTATGCTTAAGAATGATAACTTTTTAAATTTTCATCCATGAATATGTCGGGTTTTATATATTAATGTTCTATCTAAAAATATGATAGTTAAACACAATATTGTCATTAAATTTTAATTTCAAATACCATAGTTTTAGTTACGAAATTGTTTATATTAATATTGCATCCATAACTATGCCCACACTTTTTTAATTAATATGGACCATGTTTTTAATTCTAGAATTTATATTAACTTTTATATTTTCGTAGATTAATTTTTCTTTCACAAATATGACAACTTTTAAATTTTCTATCCATGAGCATGATGATTTTTATACCATTTTTATATTAATAAGTATGACAATTTTTTAAGTAATATCAGTATAGATATGTTATGTTTTACAATATATTAATTTTCTATTCATAAGTATGTTGGTTTTTTATATTACGGATCCTTTAATAAATAAATAAAAAATTATTGATCCATTAATGTTAAAACAGTTAATCGGGCAAGTTCTGGTTCGGTTGAGTACAAGTTCATGTCATTAAAATTTACGGGTTGATTGAGTCAATTCATTGAGGTTTTTGTTCGGATTCGCGTCAACCCAATGAGTTAAGAACGTCAACTTTTGTAGGATTATTACATAAATATTATAAATTTTATTTTTAAAAATAAGATAAATTTGTATTCATTTTAATAATAAAAGATATTATTATAATTAACTTAAATGTTTATAATATTGTTTTATTATATAAATTATAATACATATATCATATTTAAATAATATATTTTAATTTTTATTTAAAAAGTCCACGGGCAAGGCCCGGGTCATCAACTAGTCAATTGTAAATTGAACCGCAAATTCCCAGGATGTGCCTGAGAGAGCTTTGGCCTTTGTTCATGCTACCTATGGTGGCATACTGATGAGGGTTTGTTTGGGAGAATCATGCCATTTCTTAACAATCTTTTGTTTGGAATCGTCAGTTGAACTTCTGTTTGATGATGTCCCCCATAAATACATGAAATTAAGAGTGGCTGTGGTTAATCCAGCACCATCAAATTAATTATGAGATAAAATTTAGAACTATTTCACCATCACAACTGTGGGAGTACAGAGGACTTGGAACTCATAAACTGTCCACAACAAACAGAGAGAGTAGGATCGGAGCTCCTAATTAAACTAACAAGTTCTATGGTTGTATTATTAGTTATGACTCATGACTGTACCTGATATTTTTGTTGTTTCAGGAGAGGTACTATATGCATTGAGACTATCACTCAATGCTTCCAGCAGTCAGCTATCAGATTGGAATCCTAACCTAGTCAATCCATGTACATGGTCAAACGTTAGGTGTGATGCAAATTACAATGTCATCTCTGTGTAAGTGTCTCCATAATGTCATATACCTTCATCATTTAGAAATACCTGATCAGTTACCATATATGTGACTTATAAACAACTTGCATCTATAATAAACATGAGATTAGCATCTGCACTTTATTTGTTTGCAGGACATTGTCATCCATGGGATTTTCTGGATCTGTGACACCTAAAATTGGGAGTTTGAAGACACTTAATACTCTGTATGTATTCGTTACTTGGTGCCACTTGCTTATTTCTAAAGATTGGTGTGTTATATCATTTTTGTAGGAATCTTTATATCACTAATTACTTACGTACAGTGTATATTTTTCTTTTTTATGTCAGTAATAATACATTTTAACTTTATCTACCAATTTTGTGGTTCAAGATACATATCTTGTTCAATGCTGAGAGTGATTGTTTTCAAAACTCACAAAAGTCATAAATTCTAGCTATTATTTTTCTACCATTTGAAGTTCTTCTAACATCTGATGTCACCCATCCTCATTGTAAGTTTCTTATGTCATGAAAAAGCCTTCACTGTGTCTTCAGACGGCTCTAACTTTTGATAGAAACCGATTTATTCCAAACAGTGAAGTCCAGGAAAATTAATTTCTGCCGTTATATCTGATATTTGGATTTGTTAAGTGTTACAAAACCTTTTTGGAAGTTCAAACAGAAGTCCAGGAAAGTGCTACAAAACTTCTTTGGAATAATTTTGGACAATTAAGTTAAGGTAGAATTAGTGTAACATTCGATATTTGGATTTGTAAGCAAAGAATATGCAAAATTGTGGAAGAAAAATTCAGCACCTAATTCTTGGGTTTGAATATAGAAACAGAGTTATTGTACTTCCTGGAAAGAAAATCTGATTACAGCCCAAATGAAGACTTTACCCCAGAGCCCTTAGTAATATACAGCAGCACAAAATAGTCACCAAAATCTTCACAGGATGATCCCCATACAATTCAGCCTTCTCTTTTTATATAACTCTAATCACAAGTATCAATGCTAGTGCAAACAATCAACAAAAGTGGTCCATCTTCCAAAATATTTTTACAGTACTTGAATGAAATGATTCATCCCCTCCTAGCTGATCTATTGGAATTATCTTCCCTTTACTTGACTAAACTATCCAACTCTTGGATTTACCAACCAAGCCTTCAATCCCTTCACTGTGCCTACTCTTGGATAACGCTCATCTTTGCCTTGCTTATCTTCATTGTCTCAATCCTCGGGTTGGTTAGTGATTCTGACATTTTTTTTTGTAGAATAAATCAGGTTTCATATCTACTTGATATGCCTTTATTGTTATCTCTTTTATATCTTTCCTCAAAGATTTTTTATTTCTTCCACAACATGAACACAATATCAAGTTAAGTTTTGGATTTGTGTTATTTTAAAAATTCTTTAAACAAATTTCATTTGATTGGCATTTTTTTGGTCTTTAATTAGCTTTCTTTTCTTCCCTTTTTTTTTCCTATTTTTTGGGGGATGGGGGTGTGGAGGGATGCAGTATTAACTGTGGTCCAGAACAGGCAAGTAAGATTTAGTGTACCTACTGTTGAATATGCTAAAACATGGTTGGAGTCCTCAAAATTGCTCTCTTAAAGAGGTTTCATCCTAAACATTATTCTGTATAAAGGATTTAGTTTGGGTGGTTCAATAATGCATCTGTCTATACAGATCACTGCAAGGAAATGGTATAACTGGCAAAATTCCAGTGGAGATTGGAAATTTATCAAGTCTAACAAGTCTGGAATTAGAGAACAACTACTTCAGTGGTGAAATACCATCTTCTCTTGGGAATCTTAGTAATCTTAAGTATATGTGAGTAGGACGGCTTCACAATATTCTTACTTATTGTGAAACTTGATCATATATCTATTCATCAATCATCTACATATATTATGTTTTCTTTGATCAAGCAGGGCTTTGAGTAACAACAACCTTACAGGGACAATTCCAAACTCGCTTGTAAACCTTGTCAACTTAATCAGTCTGTATGTGAACAATGCTTGAAGACACCAACCTTTCTACTTCTTTTCTGTTTGATCACTCTCTCGTAATATGAGGCTGTAAGTCGAATGAGTTTACAGAAATTCATCTTTTCACTTTTGTAGGCAGCTTGATTCAAATCACCTCAGTGGTCAAGTACCTGCCCAGCTATATAAAGTATCAATCTATAAGTATGATCTGAATTCCCTTCAATTTAATTCGAATTGTAATTAAGTTATTTCAAGTATTGAACTATTTGAATATATATTAATTTTAATCAATTTGAGCATGTAATATTAAATGGATAATGGTTTTCCTCCATACATAAATGTTGCTATTCCTTGGATCTTATTCATACGTTTTGTTTAACAGTTTTACGGGGAACAACTTGAATTGTGGTGGAAATTCAACTCATCTATGTGCATCTGATAGCGGCAATGCAGGTTGGTTTGACTTACTGTGCTATTCTTTAATTACAGATTGAACCCAAGTAAAATATGAACTAACCTACTATCACCTCATCTTTTATCAGGTTCTTCACATAAATCAAAGTTTGGAATAATATTTGGAATCATTGGAGGACTTGTTGGTGGGCTTTTGGTTGTTGGCTTGTTGTGCTTTGTGTACAAGGTCAGATACAGAAGTCACAGACGTGAAATATATGTAGATGTTGCAGGTTTGTTCAATTTCTCCCTTCTTATGTATCTATCTTTGGATCACTCGATAATGTTGTGAGTCTGAACTTTCTTTCCTTAAACTCTGGAATTGCTTTTCATTTGTTGATTTTTAAAACTCAATTGATCCATGTATCTTGTGATATGTTGATGTTCAACACAAGTGGCTTCAGGAAATCTTAATTACCCGCAGAGCCGAGTTGAATTCTATCACAATATGACTGACTGTCTTGTGATATGTTGATGCTCAAGTTCAGTAGCATTTGGTCACCTTCCATGCTTGTAAAACACAAGATTTTGATCACTATTAAGAGTACTTACTTATGAACCCAGTGTAATCCTGCTAAATGTGGGGTTTTTGGGGTCGACATGTACACACCCTTAGCCCGAAAAGCTCGAGAGAATCTTTTCGAAAGACCTGAAGTTGACAAGAGAAAATCAAGAAAACAGGATTCAGCTATGTGACAAAAATTATTGAATAGTTAAAATGTCCCAGAAACTGGTATCTGGACTATATTTTTCTTAAAGGCATTGTATATATACAGCCAAAGAGAATCTGTGTTATTTTCCCATCAGAAAGTAGAGGTTCAGGTTTTAGTAATTGTTCATGTTCATTAATACCTTCATCTGTGAACAAAATCTATTTCAGGTTCTCTGTAAGCCTTTGTTGCTAATGTAACATGTTCCTTATTTAGGTGAAGTTGACCGGAGAGTTGCTTTTGGGCAGCTTAAGCGGTTTTCATATCGCGAGTTGCAGGTAGCTACAGACAACTTCAGTGAGAAGAATGTTCTTGGCCAGGGAGGCTTCGGCAAAGTGTATAAAGGCGTCTTGTCAGATAACACAAAAGTCGCTGTGAAAAGATTGACAGATTGTGAAAGCCCAGGTGGTGATGCAGCATTCCATCGTGAAGTTGAGATGATAAGTGTAGCTGTTCACAGAAATCTGTTGCGTCTGATAGGGTTTTGCACCACAACAACAGAACGTCTTTTGGTTTATCCATATATGCAGAACCTTAGTGTAGCTTACCGTCTACGAGGTATTTATTTTTTGCAGATCTTGTGGTTGTGGGAACCTAAATTTATGGTTATTTTTTTTGGAGGGTGGGCTTGAAACTTGAGGTTTTATGTGAATTGAGTATAGGAGCTTAAAATGTCATTTTAAACAATGAATAAGTATAGCATCTACCACGAAAAGCTTGAGAATGTGACTGAATATGCTAGATATAAATGATAATTATTGTCAATTTGTGTACAGCCACTGAAATAAATTATTTAATCTGGCTTCAAAGCCATCGTCTTACTTCACTTTCATGTTGAGAAATTTCAAGTTGCCAATTCTTGAAAGAGTGTAAAATTTTCTCCCATTGCAGCTCTCATATTCCTCTTTCTATTGCCTTGTAGAGATAAAACAAGGGGAGGCTGTTTTAGAATGGCCTACAAGAAAACGAGTTGCTTTGGGCACTGCTCGTGGATTAGAATACCTTCATGAACACTGCAACCCCAAGATCATCCATCGTGATGTTAAGGCTGCTAACGTGTTACTAGATGAAGATTTTGAGGCAGTTGTTGGTGACTTTGGCTTGGCTAAGCTGGTCGATGTGAGAAAAACCAACGTGACTACTCAAGTACGTGGGACCATGGGCCACATTGCACCTGAGTACCTGTCAACTGGAAAGTCGTCAGAGAAGACAGATGTCTTTGGGTACGGGATTATGCTTCTTGAGCTAGTAACAGGTCAGCGTGCAATTGACTTCTCACGCCTAGAAGAAGAAGACGATGTCTTGTTGCTTGATCATGTAAGTCCTACTGAACCCTTTTCTTTATTTTCTTTCTTTCTTTTTTTTTGCATTCTTTTTTTATGGATATAACCCCTATATCAATTTTGGTGCATTCTAATTAGATTCAGTTATCATTGTCACATAGCTGAATTTTAGTTTTCCTTGGGTCTTCCGGGCAATGATAATATTTGGGCCTTTTTCGTACACCCTCAATTTTATATTGGGGCAAGGGTGTATACATCATGGCCCCTCAGATCCCATCTGAGGCGGGTTAACACTGGGTTGATGTTTTTTATATAGTTATTGATACATTAATATTTTTCATCTCGTTAATATGTAGGATTTAGTTTCCCCACTTTCTCTATATTTTCATTATCTAGTTTGTTGCTGATTTTTAAGATTATTTCTTTATTATGTATAGGAATTAGATATTCTTTTTCCAACACTATTTTGATATTCCTCAAAACTAGCTGATTAAGGAGTCCCTTTCATTTTTTTTTCCGTTTCTTGGGTTCTAACATTGACTTGGACTAATCTTTGAATTCTTCTTCTATGATGATTATTTTTTGTTTTCTTATTGAAGGTTAAAAAGCTCCAAAGGGAGAGGCGATTAGATGCTATTGTAGACCGTAACTTAGTTCAAAACTATGACATTCAAGAAGTAGAGATGATGATCCAGGTTGCACTGCTTTGCACCCAACCATTACCTGAAGAACGACCAATCATGTCAGAAGTTGTGAGGATGCTAGAAGGAGAGGGTTTAGCTGAGAGGTGGGAGGAATGGCAACACATTGAAGTTAATCGCCAGCAAGATTACGAAAGGCTGCAAAGAAGAGTTGATTGGGGAGAGGACTCCATTAATAACATGGATGCTATCGAGTTATCAGGTGGAAGATGAACTTTTAGATTAAAGGCGACATAATCGCTACAAACTGTATTATTTTTTAGGTTTAGATTTGTTTATATAATGTCATTGATGATCTTAGTTGAAGCAAATTGCTGTTTTTTTTTTATCCTCTCAGGAGTCTCAGCAGTGTCTTGTACATTTCCTTTTTTTGTGTGATTTTTATTATTTGTTTGCCCCTTGTCGAGTTTCGGTTTTGCCTGTGAAAAGTATGAACACTTGAGCAGCTAATATACTGTGATTACTGTCTGACAATACGTTTCTATATCATGTGTAATCTCGGACACTGAGAATTGTTGCAATTGTTATTATATTCAGATTGAATAGGGAAGCGTAACTATACAAGATTCAGCCCATGCATGATTCTAGCCAGGAGGAACAGGTTACTGATATTATACAGATAAGACAAACTACCTACCTGTATGATGCAACTGTAAATATTGTTCACTATTAGGGCTGTCAATACTTGACCCGACACGAGAAACCCGCCCGACTCGCCCGACTCTGAATCCGACCCGGCCCGAGAAAAAAATGAAAAGTTTTATACTCGAGACATGTTTGACCCGAACTGATTTGACCCGAATCCGAAAAAATCCGAACCCGAGATTAACCCAAAATCGATTATACCCGAATGGACAAGCCTGATACAACCCGATATCTGATGTCACCCGACTCAAAGGCATCCGAAAATCCGAAGTTATCCGACCCGAAACCATCCGAAAAACCGAAGTTACCCGACCCGAAACCATCCGAAAATTACATTATGTTTTAAAATATTAATAATAGTGAATATTTAATATAATTATGTTTTTAATTAAATGTTACATTAAATATTTAGACCTAGAGTAGTTAAACTACAAAAAATATCATTCGATATATGATTTGAATCAAAATCCGGCTTACTCGAAATCAGATTAACCCAAAATTCAGCCAAAGTCGAAATCCGATTCACCCAAAATCCGAAAAACCCGACACCCGGCTCACCCGAAACCCGACTAAATCCGAAGTCTAACTAAACCCGAAACTGGACTTATCCGAAATCAAGTTGGACCGAAAACCGAATGACCCGACCCAAATTGACCCGAAACCCGACTTTGCCTGATTAATTGAGCACCCGACCTGAAATGATCCAACTCAATCTGACCCGATCTTCAAAATATCCGAATTTGACCCGAATCCGAACTTATCCGAAATTGAATTGACCCGACCCGAATCCGATCCGACCCGCCCGATTGACACCCCTAATCACTACCCTCACAAGCTGGATGGTGGACATTAGAGTCCTAGCTTGAATACCAACTTGGTAAATTATGTGCTTCATTCTTTTAAGTGAAAAATGGATTTGTATTGAGTTGAAAATCAGCCGAGATGTAATTTGGATGCTAACCTCACCAAACATACTAACCATAATAATTCTGATATGGTGTCCGCCAATGCCTTGTATTTTGCTTCAATGGATGAACATGCAATAGATTTCTTTTTACATGAACACCATGAAATGGGTGTTCTACCAAGATAGATTAGGTATCTTGTTGACTCATAGTGGTATGACCCTGCCTAGGGCACTACTGCCGGCCAACACTCCTTCCTTCGGCCCGCCCATGCCGCCTCTCAGTGTGCCCAATGCCACCAATGACCATGAGTACCACACCTTCGTGGGTTGTCCTTCTTGGAAATCGCTAATTCATTAATTTTAGGAAAATTTCTTTTCGTAAACCTGAATTTATGTCTTTTCCTTTTGGTGTCCCGAAAACAATTATTCTTTCGGCTAGTCCATTAATTCTAGGGAAATTCCTTTTCGTACCCCTGAATTTATGTCTTTTCCTTTCGGTGTCCTGAAAAAAAATTATTCCTCTTTTTTTTTTGGTAGAAAAAAAAACTTGCCTTTCTTAGATTTGTAATAAGTATGTTCCATAGTCTATCTCGTTAAAAACAAACTTGGCTTTCTTTTCACTCTTCCCTTCGCCCTCCTCTTTCTTTTTGTACTTGTGGAAGCATTTGATTCTTTCTTTTAATTTGCAAATTTTCCACTCATTTCTTGCCAGATGGATGCTTGGTGGGAAAGATGATGCAATAAGTGCAAACTCGACGATCAAGCCGATTCCCCCACTTCTAGCAAGTCGACGCCTTTTTTGACAGCCACCTCCTTTGCCTCCGTCACGGCCAAGGAACGGGTCTATGATGTCATGGTTCGGAGCTTCGATGACCTGATTGGTGTGGCTCCTTTGAGATCTCCCGGGTCTTGCATATGGTACTTCTTTTGGGTTTCAGGGTTCGATTCGAATGGTACCGACTCGACTCCGATAGTGGTAGAGGCTGCCATCCTCTCCCCCGACCATCATGAGACGATATTTCATGAACCGGATAGAATCCACTCCAGAAGCTCTGTTTAAGCTCGAAGAATGGTGCTCCAAGTCCAGGGATCGACCACGAAGGTAGAAGGTAGATCCGAAGAGTTTTGGTAGCGATTGAGAGTAAAGAGATATTTGAGATATTTGGAAGAATTTCTGTATTTGATTGGATGAATGGCTGAAGACCTTCAATTGAGTACATAAAGGAAGCTACGACTTTGAACAAGCTCAAACCAACTATAACAACTGAACCGAAAAATATAGAAATAAGTATTGAACCAGTTACTAAACCGGGTTACATATACAACCTTGTCACAATACTCCCCGCTCGAGATGATCCTTGTCCTCAGGGATCAAGAACATTTTCACTTTGATGAACATTTGAAGATGAACTTGTAGCCTTAAAAGCATAGTAGAGATAGACAACAAACAAGCTACACAAATCTGGTTGAACCTTGAGCATTATCCGCCAAGGTCGAAGACAAACACTATATGAGTCATAAAATCTATGCTCAGTCCAATTTGGGTTAGCTCTTCATTACCTCTTCCAATATACAACTGGGAGACCTTTAGTTGGGAGTAAATGCACCAGTAGCTATCATATTGAATAAGTGCACTAGCCTCAGGAAAGCCAAAGAACATCTCGTAGTTCAGCTTCTCAACTTCAACTCCTTTTAGCAAGCACGTAGAATAACTGCTAGACGACCTTGCACACTGAGCTTCACCAATGAACTTTGAGAATCCTCCACCTGGATCAAAAGCAAATTTTAGAGTGATGCATTTTCTTGAATCAAATATTTCTACAGTAACTTCTTCCATCAACTCACTGATTTCATATATTTGAGAATCCTCCTTAAGCCATTTAGAGGTTCCAAGAGCATTTGCTACTGAAGAAGCCACCTTGATACTTAATGTGCAACAAACCCAATTAGTTTGTAACTTTAGATAGGACGAAGACTGAGGATGGTGTGAAAAACTGAGGTTGCCTTCAAAGACATCATTGAGGATAGCCATTTTCTCATACAAAACAACCCATTTAGCAATGAAAGTTGCACTTTCTAAGCCACCAACTAAGCTTGACTTTATAAGAACAATCACAACCCATGGATAAAGAACTCTACTAAATCTCTCAAGGGTAGTTCTTTGGATATTATTCCATGCAAACTCATACATTCCCCATAGACTTTCAAAAGGGAATGAGATTTCAAGTCCCAGCTGAAATCCAATAGTAGGAAAATATCCTCCTAAATTGCTCATCATACACTTAAACATAGAAGCTAACTTATCTTCAACTTTCTCCTTGGAGGGAGAAATTTTGAAACTTCACAAGCACAAGGATGAAAGTGTAGCAAGGGAGATATATTACCATGTGTGTGTGTCATCCCAGATGCAACATGTCCTTCATGATCAAATGGAATCATTTCAAAGCGAGCCCTTATAAGAATCTCAAGATCCTTCAAAACATTTTGCCCTTCAGTTGAACCCACAAGTAAAATTGTGTAGTCAAGAATGCTCAATTTGCCTATATACAAGACCTTCAAATGTAGTCCCTTAGAGTGAATTGTAGAAGCAATAACATTCACGTCAAATGCATTCATAATTAGACTTCCTTCCCTGACTAGAAACCCTCCAGGATCAAATGGCCTCATTGTGAAGCAAGCTTCCACGAGATTCTACCAACAATTAAGACTTAGAGGCTTAAGATCGTCAAACATGAACCCTTGTATTCCGGGGGTAAAAAATCACAATAACACCATTGTTATTCACATCAATCAATTCCTTGTTCTTTAGCAGATAAGTTTCAGCAGAGTGAATTTCAGTTTCAGGTTCGCATCTTTTAGGTGACGGAGCAACCTCAATTAACACACCATAAGCACCAAGTGAGATAGAATGACAAAGGAGATCAGTCACAAGTATATACTCTCTTGGATCCAAAATCTTAAACATGTCCACCTAAATAAAACTTCATTCCCAATGTTGAAATCAGCTCTTCAATCTTGGATTGCCCACTGCTTAGAATAATGTCTTTCACCCATTGATCCGAAAGATGCAAGAAACATTCAACATGATTGATCGAGGAAGCTAAAGACTCAAAGAACATATTAAGGTTCCCATCCCTATCAACCAACTCGATTTCTTCCAACAAGTGAGCAAACTCAAACCATTCATCTTTAGCGAACGACAAGTTGTCATTCCTCCTTGAGTACTAATGAGGTATTTTTCACAGTCGTTATACCAATCAAAGAATCTTGACTTAACAATACTTAGTAGAATGGTAAGTAAGAGTCCATCCCACAAAGACTCATGTATTAAGTTCTTATTTGTGTGCCAAGCAATAACAAGAATGGGAGGGTTTAGAATATTTGAATAACTATCTAATCTAGAATGCAAATTATTACTATATTAAGAATGCAAAGAAGTTTGTTGTATATAAAATAAGAGAAAAACATGTTCAACTAGTTAAAATACATCATAGATGTGCTTATTGATCATTGATACTCACTTCACTTGAATAACATATCGTGGGTTATGATCATAACTTCAGGTTTAGTTGATAGAACTAATTGTCTAACAACCCTGATCATCAAACAACCTAGAATAACTTCTAGATTCAATTAAACAATAGCTTTATGCTTCAAGTATCGATAGAAACAAACACTTAGAGCAAACAAACATCCAAGTGGCTTTAATGAAACAATTGTAGGTTCTAATTTATCTAACTAATCCCAAATGGGAATTAATCAGATTAGTTGTAAACTCTATTCAAGATTGTTGAGAATCAATCAAACCTCACAATAGTATGCAATCTATGATTTCAATAAACTAGTCAAACACAAGAGATTTAGCAATAGATGATTGAATTAAAAAAACTTACAATTAGGTTCAAAGATCTCTAGAGAAAACTCTCTAGAAAATCCTAGCCTCCAAATTGTAATTGTAATTATGAAAAGAAAAATAAAACTAAAGGCTTAAATATCCCAAGACTTCCTAAGATAAAATATCCCAAAGTCATACAAAATCTCATCCGAAATACATAAAATGAGCCCAACATGAAGCCTAAATATCGGTCCAAGTCTCCCGTGGAAACTCCTCAGTCCTCAAGGCATGTCTCGCACATGGATCACGCGACCGCATCATCATCCCCAACCCGCGTCATTCTCTCTGCGTCTTCATCTTGGCTCCGATTGATCCTCTCGGTCTTGGTCCTTCTAGTCTTCACTTTCACCTTAATCATCTGAGATCTGTCCCATCCATGCTTGTTTACCTAAAGATCTTCAAAACTGAACAAAACAAACGCAAAACCCAAATTTCATAGAAAACCTAAGAACCTAATAACTAAGATAAACTAAGCTAAAACCAAGTAAAATAAGCATAAATATGCACCCAAAACACTACTTATGTGCAAGCTATCAAATAAACAAATTCACCATTAAGTGATACAAAATCCACAACTATTTGATATAGTGTTTCTGAACTTCGCAAGAGTGTTTCAACAGTTCATACATGATACCATGATCCTCCTCCATGATCATAACACTATATGCCTATATAACATGCATGTTGGTATTTCCTCTTGTGTAGAGAACACATTTAGAAAAGTAATCAATTCAGCGAATTCACTTCTAATCAACAAAATAAGTGAGGCATTCTTTGAATTAGTTACCTCAAAAGCCCTCAAGTTAGCTTGTTTCAAATCTTGTTGAGACTCGAGCATTCCTCTAAACACATGGTGTGAAACCACATTTGAGGACTCCTACATCAAGATCGAGTAAGCCTTTGCCTCAATTTGAATGAGCTCTTCATCATTTTGCAAAGAAGAAACAATTTCCAGCTTCTCCATAGTTGATCAGTCATCATTGCTCAACAAGACGCACCTAGGACTTTCATGGAGCACCTAGTGAGCAAGCGGAGTATAAGATTCCTTCACTAAGATATGCTTCACATCAATCGCCATAGAAAAAAGGGGGTGTCCCGTCAAACAGTCCGATGATGATCAGTCATCATCCTTCTATCCATCCGAACAACTCGAGCATCTGACCAAACCTCTCATGTTCTTGGTTTTCTTCCGTATCAGGTATCCCGTCAAACAGTCCGATGATGATCACACATCCAACCTCGTTGAGGGTGTAACACCCCCTTCCTACCCTAGAGGTATTACTGCTAGTAACCCCAATTAAAACTAAACCGAAACTACCCAAGGCTTTAAACTAACTGAACAAACTAAAAAATCCGAAGGTTGGATTCATTTCAAACAGAAGTATGAAAGTGGAAGACCACGTACAGAATGTTGTAAAAGAACTTAATCTTTATTACTTGATAACTCAAACTTTACAAAGTTTAAGAAAACATTACAGCGAAATAAATACAAATGGTCTTATAACAACATTAGCTTTTATGATATAACGGTCTTCTATCCAAACAAAGTCTTTAGTATGTAAACTCTTAGCTTCTTCTTTCCCAACATAGCTTTGTAGTGGCCCAACTATAAACTTCGCACAAACACAACTTCTGGAAACTTTTCTTCAACTTCTTGATCCACTTCTCAAATTTACTTCCAAGAAATACCTGATATGTCGTATACAGACGGTGGACACCAGCCGACCATGCAATTGAATAAAGTGGTCAGGTTAGTCTAATGAAAGACTAAGCAAGTGGAGAAATTGATTGGTTCCTATGGTAGTGACTAAACATATTGGCAACATAATTCGAATAACAACCGGTCAATGGTCCGACAGTTATCAGTCCCATAGAGGATAAGAATATTCAAGAGATAGGACACCACAACTTGTGGTTCCTTTACGAAACATGAATAACTATTGGGAACTTATACTAATCATACAACCTTTTGAAGAGCCTTCGTCGACTACTCAGATACTTAATCAAAGTTTGATTAAGAATCATTCATAACCGGAAAAAAGAATGGTTATCGAATGGACTAACCATCTTGGTACATTAATGTGCCTAAGCACTTATCTTTCATTACTCTCAAACTGTGCACTCACACTATTTAATAGTTTTTACGTATTTCGGCCAACAACCGAGATCAGAGAGCCTATTTCATCCATGATCATTTACATATCCTCGGTCAACAATCGAGATTCGGCCAACAACCGAGATCAGATGGCCTATTTCATCCATGATCATTTATACATGTTCAACCAACAACCGAGATTCAGCCAACAACCGAGATCAGAGGGCCTATTTCATCCGTGATCATTATCCTTAAACTAATCTACTTCAAAACAATGTCCCAACATGATACAATTAAACACACAAAGTCACACACAACAGACCTAAATTCAGTTCTAGCGCAAAACTTAATAAACAACAACATGGTCATTATTTCTAACAAATATAACAGCCAATCATATTTTATTAAACACACAAGTTGTTCCCAACACAATGGGATAAAAATTCCTCATTTAATATCAATAATGCAAGAGAGAACCGTCCACTTACCATATACGAGATATCTCCACTTAAAACAAATACTTCCATCTCGAACGACGAGCATCCAAGACTCAAGATTGGGTTGTACCGGAAAAAATAGAGAAATATATTATAATCAATTTATTTCCATCACAAGATTAAACCAATCCTAAGATTCGATAATAATTTGTCCTTATAATAATTTGTCAAAAACTTGCTTGACTTAATCCGGCTTTATAACTTTAACCAATCATAAGATTCGATAAATCACACTCTATGAGATTTAATACGAAAACCCAACTTCGAATGATCTTATCCTAAAAATCATTCTAAAATATAAGTCAAGCTCGAAAGATGGAAATTACCTAGCAACACATTTTCGGGATTTGCTTGCACGCAAATCGAGGTGGAATGCAAAACAAGATATGTGAATCAAGGCGATCCATCGGAATCCATTTCACGCATACCGAGGCAAACCCGGGTCCACACACCTTTCCCTTTTTCCTTCTTTCTTGCCCTCAAAGGCCGGAAAAATCAGTGAGCAACAAGCCAACTTCACCGCTGTCCAGCGACTTCGTTTGACATCCATTTTGGGCGATTCAAGCAACAGTTTGAAGTCCTCATTTCCTTATTTCTACTGTTGGCAAAGGATTTTAAGTGCTTGAGGGACGACGGAGAAACGAGGTGGCAAAAATCACTCGTAGATGCTGAATTTTCTAGGTAAAAGAAATCAGCAACAAAGCTGGCCGTGAAGGCCTGTTCATCGGCGTCCAGAAGAGATGCCAGGAGCGGGGTGGCCACGGGACCTGCGACAGCTAAACATAGATATCCCCATCTAGCTACTTTTTGTGGTGGAGGCCGTATAGGTGGCCATAAGGCGGCGCAAGAGGCCCGTAAAAACAGCTTGTGGGTTCGTTGAGCCATCTTTGTTGAGCCATCGGTGAAGTCGAAAATCAGGTTCGTTGAGCCATCTTTGTCGACTTGTGGAGGTAACAACAGGCATAGGGTGGAGGGAAAAATGACGACAGTCTGCAGACCACGTTCCATCTTGCAACTGTTGGCGAAGGTTCTCGGAATAGTTGCTTAAGAAGGAGATCGAAGCCCGAGAAACGACTCGTCAGCAACAAGGAATAAATCTAGGCAGATATCAATTCGTGCATGAAATCATCGATTTGGCTCAATTTCTGAATGGTTTCTTCTAAATTATTGAGGTATTTTTTAGAGCACTTCATGCTCGATATATAGCAATTTGAATCATCAAATTTGGTGGAGAAACGAGGGAGATATCAGAGTTTGAAATCTCGAAATAAACTAGGTCGAAAATAGAGATTTCGTTCGTTTGGTCAAATCTCAAAAATTTCTTCAACAATCAATCCCGACCCCCTTTTTATATGGTACATGGACTCATCCTTGTCCCCTTTATCTTCTAAAATCAACCCGAAAGAGTGCCACGATGGTTTCCAGAAGCGAAATTCAAGAGCTCCACAACAGAGGAGGGAGTGGAGGTGGCTTTCAATGGCCAAAACCAGCGAGAAAGGCTAAGAATAGCGTTGCTAGATGTCGTTCAACTGGAGCATGACGAGGATGGAGAAATTCTGGCACCCATCATCGGCCTTTGTGGCCAGAGAATTAATCGACTTTGGTCGATCAAACAGAGGAGTTGAGCCAAGGAGAAAGAAAAAGAAAAGAAAAAGAAAAAAAATAATATAAAATTAAATTACTTCCCATTTCTCTTTGTTTTACACTTTAGCAATTTAGTTTTCCCTTTTTAAATAGAAATAAACTTGCTATTTATTATCAAATAAATCTTCATTTAGCAATTTTAATCTACTATAGCGGAATTAAATTGTGTAATTTTCTCCATATATTAATCACCCATGACAAAACATAATACCTTTTTATGGAGAAAAAAAGCGGTTATTACAGAGGGTGACTTGAGGGAGGGGAAAATTGAAGTGTAGATTATTGAAATTTCTCAAATTTGAGGCCATACCGATTGAATCATGACCTTGCTTCTTGCACCCTTCCAATTGTAACATAGAAGTGTTCATTAGTCATGGTGGATTTGGTTGAGGCCTCGAAAGGCTCTTATACCAATGAGACGGGATTTCACGAACCGGATAGAATCCACTCTCAAAGCTCTGTTTGAGCTCGAAGAATGGTGCTCCAAGTCCAAGGATCGACCACGAAGGCAGAAGAGCAGATCCGAAGAGTGTTGGTAGCGATTGAGATCAAAGAGATATTTGAGAGATTTGGAAGAATTTCTATATTTGATTGGATGAATGGCGGAAGGCCTTCAGCCATTCCTTCAACTAAGTACATAAAGAAAGCTACGAGTTTGAACAAGCTCAAACCAGCTATAACAAATGATCCGGAAAATATAGAAATAAGTATTAATCCGGTTACTAAACAGGGTTACTTGTAAAACCATGTCACACATCGGCTTCGCCTAACTCAAGTACATGCTTGATCTTAATGGTGGTGGCGTTGGTTTTGCGAATGGGGGTTCCTCCTATATTTCGAGCATCAGCTATTCCGGATCCTTTGATGATGCCCCTCCTCTTCTCGATCAATCAGGGGTTTCCAAGTTTGTGAATTTTGTTTGGCATTACTTTGGATCGTCCAATTTCAATGATTCCTTTAGGGTTTTAATTTGGGCTAACTTTAATACCTCTTTAAGCTAATCATCATATGTTATGGTGAGATTTGAAATTTACCTTGAGGTGCAAGTGCACAATAATCTTAAATGAATTTGATAACTTGATTGATAATGGAATCTTGACACCACCAACTCCACATAAATGATACCTTGAAGAAGATATGTTGTTTATTCTATATAAGACAATGTTATTTCATCTTTCAGGGTAGTAAAAAATCAGAAGAAACCCATGATTTTAGTTTTTTAGTTGTGGGTAAGTTGCCTACAAAAGACCTTTTCTAGTTCGAATTTTATTGAACTAGGTGGTTTGATTGCTTGGGTGAGTTTATTCCATTGTAATCCGACCTTGTCGTGTATTTTTGAGTGCGTTTATCCTCAATATTCTAGTCACTTATCTTCATAAAATTTAGTTTTTTCATTTGAATTTTTATCACAAAATCCTACAAAAAAAATAAAGGCCTTTCGAGAGATCTACACTTGTATGGCCCTTGGTGATTAGGATAGTGCCATGGATCGACAAGATTATGGTCCAAGAAACTCCTATCTATATCACCAATGTCCGCCCAAGTGTAGAACTCTCGAAAGGCCTTTTTGATTTTGAGGCTTAAGGGTTAGGTTTGGGGATTAGAGTTCTTGTTGAAACCTAAATCCTAGATCCAAAAATTTGTTATCTTGATTCAAATTGAGCATTGAAAATGACAAATTATGGAAAACAATCCTAAAATTCATCTTTTTCCATTATAATTTGCAAGCTAGGATTTGAGATTTTTTTCAATTATTTGGTTTCAAGCAAATGATCAGGAAATGGGTGTTCGTAGGGAGATGACAATGGGATGATGTATACGGGGCAGTAGATAGGTGATGACGAAGGGGTGAGAACTGAACAACTAAGTCTTGGTTGTGGATTATAGGAGAAGTAAAATGGGGTGGAGGAAGAAGACAATGGAATATAATGAATCACTAACATGAAAATTTTATAAAATTTAAAAATGAGACAATGAACTACATATTTTAGATTTAATGTATTAAAATAATGCATTACTCCTTGTAATCCAAATAAGCACTAATATGATTTATGAGCCACGTGTCAATAATATTTAGTATTATCTTTTATAAGATATTATCCTTATTTATTGTAATAGGATATTTTCTTGTTAACAAGTTATTCCGTATAATGGTATGTAGATATCTTTTTTCTAGGGTTTGTTATTCTAGCTAAACTCTTGTATAAACATCCGTCTACTACAGTTTTCAATTTCCCCAACTACCAAACAAACCAAGTCACCGATATCATGGACATCGATAAAACAAAAGACCATAGCTTGTTTGTCAACCGAAACAGAATACAAAGCTTTGGTAGATACCATGAGTGAGTTACTCTGTCCTTTCACTATTCAAGGAGTTTGGGGTACAATCAGTTTGCCAGCATGTTCTTACTATGATACTCAAGGCACAACGTCTTTGAGTTCTAATTTGGTATTTCAATCTCGAATGAAACGTATTGTCTTGGTTTTTCATTTAGTTTGTGAACAGGTTTAGAATCAAGTTCTTTATGTAGCACAAGTTAGAACAGCAAATGTAACATCCCCGACCAAAGTGCATACGTCATTCTGCATTCATATAATATTAATAGCATATGCATAGTATATTGGCATGATATATAGTGAGTTTTTAAAAGTAATATTTATTTTCTAATTAAGTTTATTATGTTTTAAAAAGTTTTAATGTAAAAGTTAATTATTAATTATTTCAGGGTAAAGTTTATAGTAAAGAGGATTTGAGGGTGAAAAATGTAATTTGCCAAAAAATTTACCGACTTTGGCTTTGTATTTATATTGACATGAGAATCATTCTCATATGAAGTTACGTATACATTTGGAAAAAATTTACAGAGAAAGGGGTTTGAGAATTGAAGAAAGAAGTTGGTGTTTTTTTTGTTGTATTTGTTGGATCTGGTACAAGATTTATTCTATCGGGTTTTAATCCTGAAGTACAAGCATGGTTTGGTAAGTTTTTAATTAGTTAATGTTTTATTTGGATTTTTTCCTAATTTTTCCAGATCTAGATCTACAGTTGCTTTTGATTTGAAAATCAGTGAATTCATAGTTCTCAGAGGGTGTTTTCGATATCGGATTTGTATTCGGTAAAAGATTTCAGAGTAATCTTAAGGTTTTGCTTTCTAATGATGTTAGGGAGCCCTTTGATCAAGTTTTTCAGAAAGGTTTGAACTAGAAAAATATTCTTCTATATATATAGTTTATTGTTGTCAAGTTTTAAAGGATTTGGAATTATGCACAAGAAGTTAAAATGTATTCTGGCATTTCATTGCATTTAGGGTTAAAGTTTGTAAGAGTAAATAGATTGTTTTTGCATTGGGTTATATATAGGAGTACAAGTCATAGATCTTGGTCAAAGGGAAAGGGAAGAGATGTAGTATCTGTCTTGAACAGGTGAGTATAGACCGGAGATTCAACCCTATGTGCTATTTGGATATATGTGTTATATGGATATATGAGTTATATGTGATATATGGATATATGTGCTATATGAGCTATATGGATATATGTGCTATATGATTTATATGGATAGATGTGATAGCTTTGAAATTTTCAGAGTTGTTTGTACAGAAAGTATGTTAACAGATGGCATATGATATATGGCTACATGATGCACTTGATTGCATAGCATATTGCAATGAGATTAAAAGTTGTTTGTACAGAAAGTATGTTAACAGATGGCATATGATATACGGCTACATGATGCACTTGATTGCATAGCATATTGCAATGAGATTAAAAGGACATGTGCCTGTCTTGCCCTGAACTGTAATTCAAGAAATCTTCGAATTTCTTTGTTAAAGCGACCTACGGGTCATACAGGATCTAGGGATCATACAGGACCTACGTGTCAATATTTAGGAGATCTTCGGATTTCTTTGCTAAAGGGACCATAAGAGTCAATATTCGGGAGATCTTCGGATTTCTTTGCTAAAGGGACCATAAGAGTCCATACATAGTAAACCCGGGGCAGATTCAGGCTTGAACAGTTCACAGAATAATAAATCGGAAACATCAGCATTTGCATAGTAAATTTCTATATGACATATGTATATTATGTATGTATATGTACATGGACTAAATGTTTGACTGTGTGTGAAATAATTGATGATGGTTTATATTCACTAAGTATGCGACTCACATAAATCGCAAAACAATTTTTCAGGTTCAGCTACTTATTAGCGTGTGTCTCTTTTAGAGGTCACATTCATACAGGTCGGCCGGCTGAAACTCAATGCAACCTTCTCCTCCTCATTTTGCATCATAGACATATGTGTTGTAACAGAAGTCGGAGTAATAGATGTTTTAGTATGAAAAGTGAATGCATAAGTGTGTGCAACCTTATATGATTGTTACTTTCTGATATGTGCTTATGTGAAAATAGTTGTTATATGCGAACTATCTTTTTATATAGAAGATAAGTATTACTAAGTATACGTCATAGGATATAAGGGTGTCACATTTAGTTTTTGGTATTAGAGCAGGGATATGATTCTTTAAGGGCATCCATTCATAAGCTTATATAGCATATGTAATTGACATTAGAGTTGCATTCATGAGCATGATGCATAAAGGAGAGAAGGTTCAGCTGTGCCATGTCAGTCTATAAGAGCATTTCGTACAGCACTACATGAACATACATTTCATACACATGAACTATTAGAAGAGGAAGTACAAAGGAAATGGTAAAGGTAAATACAGTATATCGAGAATGTATAATACGAGTGGATATAGTAGAGTTACCGCTTGATCCGATTTTGCTATTCCTATATGAGTTTGATGTTATTTTGGGCATGGACTAGTTGTCAAGACATCATGTTAAAGTGGATTGTTATACCAAAGAGGTAGTGATAGACTCGCCTAGGAAATCTAGAGTGATTTTTTATGGTGATAGACAAATGGTTCCCGCTTGCTTAATATCTGTAACGACAGTTTTCTACATGTTCCGAGAGGGATGTGAGACATATCTGGTCCATGTTGTAGACAGTACAATTGAATTTGATGAGTTTGGAGACGTTCTAGTTGTTAACGATTTTCTTGGTGTGCTTCCAAAGGATCTTCCTAAATTTCCACCTAATGGAGAGATAGAGTTTACCGAGGAATTAATGTCAGATGCTACATTGATTTCTATTCCTCCATATTGGATGGCTCTTCTAGAGTTACAGGAACTGAAGAAGCAGTTACAGGATTTGTTGGACAAAGTATTCATTAGGGCTAGTGTATCTTATGACTGTGCATAAATTACAGAAAGTTGAATCAGGTGACAGTGAAGAACAAATATCCATTGCCAAGAATAGATGATGTATTTGATCAACTTCAAGGAGCAAAGGTATTTTCGAAGATAGACATTCGATCAGAATGTCATCAGTTAAAGATAGATAAAGATGACATTACCAAGACAACATCCAGGAGTCGATATGAACATTATGAGTTTCTGATAATTCCATTTGGTTTGACTAATGCATCAATGGCATTTACGGCTTTGATGAACAAGGTGTTTCAATCTTTTCAAGATAGATTTGTGATCATCTTTATTCACAAAGTACAGAGGAGCATGTTGATCATTTGTGTTCCTTGCTACAAGTCTTGAGGGAAAAACAGTTATCTGCTAAACTGAATTGAAGCATGTGGTAAACTGAAAAGCACCAACTACAGTTACAAAAGTCCGTAGCTTGCTTGGTTTGTTTGAATACTACAGACGATTCATTGAAGGATTCTCTATTATAGTTGCACCACTCACTAAATTGTTATGAAAGAATGCTTCATTCCATTGGTATTCTACGTGCCAACAAAGCTTTGATGAGTTAAAGTATTGTCTCACTACATCACCAATACTAACAATTCCTACGGGTACAGGAGGATTTGTTGTTTACATGGATGCTTCATATCAAGTTCTTGGTTTTGTCTTAATGTTGGATGGAAAGTAATTGCCTTTGAATCACGACAGTTATGACCAGATGTAGTTTCTTATCTTGTACATGATTTAGAGCTGGCAGCAGTAGTATTTTCCCTAAAGATTTGGCAGACATTATCAATACGGAGAAAACGTTCTAAATATTTACAGATCATAAGAGTTTGATGTATTTGATGAGCCAAAAGCAGTTGAACATGAGACACCGACGCTGGATGGAACTACTGAAAGATTATGATTGTACAATCGAGTATCATCCGAAAAAGGCCAATGTTGTAGCAGATGCTTTGAGTCAAAAGTCTAATGGTATGATGGCAGATATGCACATCACTTCAGTGTTATATTGGATTGCTTTACGAGATCTAAATGCTAGACTACATCTTGATACAGATTGAGTACTGATTGCTACTTTGAATATTCAGCCAGTGTTGAGACAAAAAAATTAAAGAAGCACAAGTAAGAGATGGAAAGTTGATAGAAATTATTGAATAGGTTCAACAAGGTAGAGATACGCAATTTGACATTCAGGATGACACGTTGAAGTTTGCCCTAGATTCATAATGTTTCCATGTTAGTATGCTACGACGATATCGATCTGATCCATCACATGTATTAAAAGATTCAAAAGTACAACTTGCAAAAAATCTGAGCTACATAGAGGAACCGATCATGATAGGAGATTACATAATCAAAGAATTAAAAAAAGGGAAATTCCGATGGTTGAAGTAATTTAGATGAATCATGGTATAGAGGAAGCAACTTGTGAAACAAAGGATAAAATGACAAAGTCATATGAAGAGATACCGAATTTTGAGGACAAAATTCTTATAGAGGGAGAGAAATGTAACATCCCTGACCAAAGTGCATACGTCATTCTGCATTCATACAATATTAATAGCATATGCATAGCATATTGGCATGATATATAGTGAGTTTTTAAAAGTAGTATTTATTTGTCTAATTAAGTTTATTATATTTTAAAAAGTTTTTATGTAAAAGTTAATTATTAATTATTTCAGGGTAAAGTTTATAGTAAAGAGGATTTGAGAGTGAAAAATGTAATTTGCCAAAAAAATTACTAGACTTTGCTAGCCGACTTTTGCTTTGTATTTATATTGACATGAGAATCATTCTCATATGAAGTTACGTATACATTTGGAAAAAAATTACAGAGAAAGGGGTTTGAGAATTGAAGAAAGAAGTTGGTGTTTTTTGTGTTGTATTTGTTGGATCTGGTGCAAGATCTATTCTATCGGGTTTTAATCCTGAAGTACAAGCATGATTTGGTAAGTTTTTAATTAGTTAATGTTTATTTGGATTTTTTCCTAATTTTTCCAGATCTAGATTTACAGTTGCTTTTGATTTGAAAATCAGTCGATTCATAGTTTTCAGAGGGTGTTTTCGATATCGGATTCGTATTCGGTAAAAGATTTCAGAGTAATCTTAAGGTTTTGCTTTGTAATGATACTAGGGAGTCCTTTGGTCAAGTTTTTCAGAAAGGTTTGAACTAGAAAAATATTCTTCTATATATATAGTTTATTGTTGTCAAGTTTTAAAGGATTAGGAATTATGCACAAGAAGTAATAATGCATTCTGGCATTTCATTGCATTTGGGGTTAAAGTTTGTAAGAGTAAATAGATTGTTTTTGCATTGGGTTATATATAGGAGCACAAGTCATAGATCGTGGTCAAAGAGAAAGGGAAGAGATATAGTATCTGTCTTGAACAGGTGAGTATAGACCGGAGATTCAACCCGATGTGCTATTTGGATATATGTGATATATGGATATATGAGCTATATGTGATATATGGATATATGTGCTATATGGATATATGTGCTATATGAGTTATATGGATAGATGTGATAGCTCTGAAATTTCCAGAGTTGTTTGTACGGAAAGTATGTTAACAGATGACATATGATATATGGTTACATGATGCACTTGATTGCATAGCATATTGCAATGAGATTAAAAGGACATGTGATTGTCTTGCCCTGAACTGTAATTTAGGAAATCTTCAGATTTCTTTGTTAAAGCGACCTACGAGTCATATAGGATCTACGAATCATACAGGACCTACGGGTCAATATTCAAGAGATCTTCGGATTTCTTTGCTAAAGGGACCATAAGAGTCAATATTCAGGAGATCTTCGGATTTCTTTGCTAAAGGGACCATAAGAGTCCATACATAGTAAACCCGGGGTAGATTCAGGCTTGAACAGTTCACAGAATAATAAATCGGAAACATCAGCATTTGCATAGTAAATTTCTATATGACATATGTATATTACGTATTTATATGTACATGGACTAAATGTTTAACTCTGTGTGAAATAATTGATGATGGTTTATATTCACTAAGTATGCGACTCACATAAATCGCAAAACAATTTTTCAGGTTTAGCTAGTTCTTATTAGCGTGTGTCTCTTTTAGAGGTCACATTCATACAGGTCGGCCGGCTGAAGCTCAATGCAACCTTCTCCTCCTCATTTTGCATCATAGACATATGTGTTGTAACAGAAGTTAGAGTAATAGATGTTTTAGTATAAAAAGTGAATGCATAAGTGTGTGCAACCTTATATGGTTGTTACTTCCTGATATGTGCTTATGTGAAAATAGTTGCTATATGCGAATTATCTTTTTATATAGAAGATAAGTATTACTAAGTATACGTCATAGGGTATAAGGGTGTCACAGCAAATCAATTGGCAGATATTTTGACAAAACCAGAGACTTTCCCTTCATACGTCTCGCTTGAGGGGGCATGCCAATAATATTTAGTATTATATTTTATCAAATATTATCCTTATTTAGGGTCCGTTTGGTTTCCAACCACGTATACGTAAACGGAAAGAAAACAATTATAGCCACTTATGTATCACAATACATTGACAACAAAATTTATCTTAACTAGTTTGTGGGTCTAGAGAAGGTGGGAAGGGAAATGGTTATAGGAGATCTACTTACCCATGCTCAAATTAGGGAAGGAGAAAAGAGGACCACAAAGGGGCTTGCGATACATTTTTGTATGAAAAATTAGGTGACTCAAGGAAAGAGAAAATTTGTTGTTGATGTATCATGACACTAATATAGACTAGATTCGTTTCCTTTCTGTTTACGTTTCCGTAGTGGAAAACCAAACGGGCCCTTATTGTTATAAGATATCTTCTTGTTAACAAGTTATTTTTAAACTAGTTGAAGTCCCGTACTATGTACAGATAATATCACTATAATTTTAAAATTTTATGTACTTTAATGGGAGATATCTATACAAAATTATAAATTAAATGAAAATAACAAATTTTTCATAAGACTCCGATTTATATTTATTCTATCTATATAATTCAATCTATAGGTTGAATATTTCATGCATAGGTTGATATTATTATAATATTTATTTAAAAAATAGAAATTAATTTACTCTTGCAATTAAATGTAGAACATAGTTTCTTATAAAAAATATAGTGTGTACTATAATATATCACATATTATATATTATATTAGAAAATTTCAACATATAGATAAAAAATTTATATACTTGGAGCCCAAGTTTTGTTAAAAGAGAAAAAATTATTATGTATAAAACTAATATTGAAAATATTATCATTTAAATCAAGTTTTGTTAAAAAGATGTGTGCATAAAATTAATATAGAAAATATCAACCTATAGTTAGAAAATTATATAAACATGGAGTTTGGTTCAAATTAAACAAACTCTTATCATAAAACGTGAAAAGAATGCACTTTTCCTAGTTAGTTTTGCACTTTTCATACAAAAGTGCATTGAAATGCAATACGAAAAAGTGCACTACAAAAAGTACGAAAAGTGCACTACAAAGTATGAAAAGTGCAAATGCGAAAAAGTGCACTCCAAATTAGGAAAAGTGCACTACTAACTACAAAAAGTGCATTCGTTTCAGGATAAGAGTTCGTTTCAGGATAAGAGTTCGATTCATTTGAACCAAACTCTATAAATATGTTATTTATTTTATTAAAAATATTAGATGTATACAAAAAATAATACTCCCTCCGTTCATAAAAACATGATATTTTAGCCTAAACCCTAAAAATTAAGAAAGTACATAATTTGACTCAATTACCCTTCTTTTCAATTGTTTACTTTTACTTAAATTTCCTAAATTAATATTCCTAAATTGATTTGGTTTGATTTCTATGCTTTTTTTCCTCTTTTTCAAAAGGGTAAAATTGGAAAAATATGTACATAATTTGCTAAAACATCATATTTTATTGAACAAGAAAAAACCCCTAAAACATCATATTTTTATGAACGGAGGGAGTATAAGCTAAGTTATAATAATATTTATCATTAAGAAAATCTGACATTATTTTATGCAAACAATGCCATGCGGCGATATCTATACAAAATTATATATCTATCTATCTTCTATCTATAACATGTAAAGTATAATAAAATGGCAATTAATATTTATGTATTTTATACAAACTGTATGATGAATGTTTTTACATGATGAAAGATTTTAAAAGGGGGGAAAAAGAAAAAAGTTATTCATCGATTTTACAACTGATATACTCTTTACCCTTATTAAATAGCTGGGTGGTGACTTTTAGTTTTCCATTTACCTATTAATTTTATAATTGATATGCTCTTTACCGTTATTATATGTATTAGGTGGTGACTTTTGGTTTTCCATGTAATTAAAAGGTTAGTAAAATTGGAAGCATTAATAGGTGTTTTAATCCACCAAACATTATGTATTAGGTGCTGGCTTTTGGTTTTCCATAGAAGATTAGTAAAATTGGAAGAGTTAATAGGTACTTTCACTAAGCATTATATTACCAAATGTCTTCTCAAATTCTTAAGCTTCTTTACAATTTCTTAAGCATCTTATTTATATTACAATTTACATATATTAATTTGGAGGTAGAGAGTGTGCAACTCTATTTTTGTGGATTTGGAGACATATGATATCCATTGTAAAAGTCATCAATTGAAGACCAATGTAATAAGTATGTTATTTTGATCAAATTGTTTAATTCATCTTATATGCTTGCAAATTCATATTTTTCATTCATCGAAAGAGGTCCATGACAATCCATATATAGTAGCCTTGAAATCGTTTGTATACTCTTTTGATCAAATTGTTAAATTCGTATTTTTATTTGTTCATTAATAGTTATTGCGTGATTTTGAAAAAAAAAAATCACTTTTAGGGAAATCAAACGTACATAATAATGTTTCCAAACGAAAAATTGAAACTCATTTGACTTTTTTTATTTTATTTTGGAGAGAACTAGATTTATGTGTATCAAATTTAATTAGTTTAAAGTATAATTTATTTAGATACTAATCCTAAAAATTTATTTGATCATGATGCACAAAATGAAATTTTAGCCATATATAAGTACTAAGTAGAGATAAATTGTTAAAATTATAGAAAAAAAAGTAGAGAGCATATTCAATCACTTTTGTCATTTTTTATATGTGGAGAAATAAAGACAATGATCTCATCTCATATTTGGGATTGACCTCCTATAAATTAACATTGCAAGCAAATGTCATCTCCATTCTTCCAATATATCATCACGAAGAACTTTTTTGTATGTTTGTAATTTCTTTATTTATATATAGATTAAATGTTCAAAATTCAAATGTCCTTCAAATTTAGGTAGATTACCCCCATCATTATTATTTTCCTATCCAAAAGAGCCATTATATATTGATCTTTACTAGACCAACACTCATGTACTTACATTCCAATTATATAGAATGACACTTTGGTTCTTACATTCCAATTTGATATTTACTTGATATCTCTTCATATATAGATGTGATTAATTAACACTCATGTAAAATAAATGAGAAACTAATTTAAGAGAATTAAAATTATATTCTATGAATTTTCACATGTAATTAACAATCTATATTTGTTTATATTAAATATTAAACCTACATGTAAAGTTGTGTTTTTTTCTAATAAATGTCACAAGAATGAAGATGAAGAGCCTAATATAAGAATATCAAAAGTTATATTTTTATAGAATAAATGACAAAAATATAAATATAATAAAACTAATTTAATAAAATCACAAATAAATTCAATGATTTGTCACATGTAACTATGTAAGTCTGATTTTCTATGGATATTTTTTATATATTTAAGATTTTTTTTGTAAAATACTTTCACAACATGTAAATTTATGTTATTTGAACAAAAAAAATTGGATTACATTTTGTCCAAATACATGAAATTCTCATTAGCAATTCAAAGTATTATCATCTAAATGGTCTTTTTTTAGATTTTTTGTAAATAATTATCATAAATAATAAAATTTAATATAATTAACTTAGTAAAGTTAAAAATAACATAAAATTTTGTCCCGTGCACACAAAAATAGAGACATAAACTAACAATCAATTAATAGATTAAATTCATATTAAGAAAATTTAATTTATTTAATTACGTCCACTTTCTACAAATCGTAAAAGATATTTGCAATCTCTCAAAAATATATTTGCAAATTTATACAAATAATATTGTGTTTAAATATCTGCTCATAAATTTCTTCAATAATTTAGTTAAAATTAAAGCAATTAAAAAATTGAGTTATAAATATTATAAATAAACTATAAAGGTTCGAAAATATTGATCCCGTCCAACGGACGGGTTAACCTCCTAGTTTTAATAAACTAAATTTTAATGGTACGATTAATGCTGATGGGATGGAGTCGTTCACGTTTATCTTCAGGGATTGCAGCGAAGACTTATCCATTTCAACGGAGGGCTAGGTTGGTCGTTAGTTTGTTCTTATGTCTGAGACCATCGCCTTACGTTAGGGAATTTTTGAGGCCACCAGACGTGGCATTTCCCACATCCAGATTGAAGGCGACAATTTGCAGCTGGTCAAGGCCGTTCTTGGTGATTGGCGCTATCCGTGGGAGATCGAGATGTTATGTACTGATATCCGCTGAATCTCATCCTTCAGGATGCTCTAGGAAGGTGGCTAGCCTGTTAGCGGTCGCTCTAATCTCTTTTCTTATAAAAAAAAAAGTCCATCTACAGTCATCGATAAGAATTACGTTGAATACTATAATCCTTATACTTCATTCAATCAAATTGTTTGATCCTGCTAGTAAGTAAACTGTTTCCTCGGCCTAATTAACTTTCTACGCTTGAGTTGCTTCATTATTGTCTTGTAACTAAAATCTTACCATGGCATATACTAGACTCCAAGGATCCGAAAAGCAATCATGTATTGGATAAAAAATACAATTTTGAAAAATATTATATACATTTATTAATTTAGGATTAATAAAAATAAATTTATTTCCTCAAAGTTTAAGTGAGAGATTTTAAATGACAGTAAATTTAAAATTAAAAAAAACCTCAAAATTTTTGCAAGATGTAACATGCAGTGACATTATTATTGGATAATGGAAAAGTTATATACATTGTGAGGACCAACTAGATTACACATAAACCATGCCTTCCATCAATCTATCCTCTAAACAAGACTGGTTTATAAGGTCAAGAACAAAACCATCTTCACATTTTGATAGGCCGCCTTGCTATTAGAATATAGAAGGTTAGATGAGCCAAGAACCCAAGTTATTATATTCATATTCCCTTTCTTGTCGATCATATGTAAAAAGGCAGATTGTTAGGTAGTCACAAAAAGAAAGTGTCTTCCCATTAGGAAATGTCATCAAGAGATCTCAACTTAGAACTCACAAAGGGCTGCTGACATTGTTGTAGATCAACTAGCGAAAATGATCTCCAATGGCAAAAACTCCTCAAATCATCGCCGCCAGCAACTCTGCTAAAACCTCCCATAATACTAGTAGTATTAGCTTTGCTGGTGCTGGAGTTTGCCATGGCAAGCGCCAAGGCTAAGGTGGCTCTGTTTGACGAGGACGCGGATGCAAAGGAGATGGGTTTCTTGGAGATTCCACCGCCGTGGGTTTTGATGAGGTGAGAGGTTTTTGAGTTCTTATGAGGGTGGCCATTCTCTGAGAGGAGTGTGTATGCTAGTAGGTTTCTGCGTTTTCTTGAGTAGGGCGTTTCGGGTTTAACTATGGCTTTGATTGATGGGTTTGAAGAGGCATCTGCTAGGCTTGCAAATGACTTGGATTTTCCATTGTAGAAGCTTGAAATTCCTCTCCTGCAAATCCACATACAAGTACACCAAATTAGGATACAAAGCCAGAATACTGAATCAAGATGATGAGACACATCAACACCTAGCCTGCCAGGGAAACTTGAGCATATTAATTACAAGCCTTTCTGCCAAAAATGTAATGTTGGAAAAATGCTATAATAGGGTCGCTTTCTGAGCATATTTTTCCTTTCTGCTCCTTTTTTCCGAGTATGAAACCCAGATTCTGATAACTATAAACAGGGAATTTGTTGCCATTCAATTTCATATTTGGCTCTTGCAGGAACAAATGATAGGCTAATTAATTTGTTTCAAATTAGAAAAGAAGTGACAAGTTTTGCTTCTCAGACCTTGACATTCAATAGGATCATGCAATTTCTGCACCAGAACAATTATGAGAGGGTGAAGACAGAGAACGCAACAAACCTTATCGGTAAAGCGTCTTCCAAGGAATCCATTGAGGCTTTTAATTCACCTCTCAACGGGCCCTGAATCTCATCATCATCATCCCCTTCCTCTCTCTCCTCGTCGCTGTTCATCCCAATTGACGAAGACTCCGCAGGCGACGGCGACATCGTCGGCTCCTTAGACAATCGACAAAGGCTGGAATCCAATCCCGATCCACCTCGCCCTCTCTCCTCCAGATCCCCCGCCGCCACAAACGTTGGTACCAAATTATGTTCACCGCCGGTCTCCGGCGGCTCGATAACGGACAAGCACGGCATTGGCTGTTGCACAAGCAAATCCAGCGCGTTAATTTTACTGTTTCCTTCTGGCGACGGTGATCTGGATTTCGATTTCTGTCGCTGAGCTTGAATCTGATCAGAGGGAGATGATAATATCGACTTCCCCCTTCTTAAGAGGGAATGGAACTATTCAACAACTCAATTGGAGAACGAGAAATTTCATCCATTAAACGAAAGGAAGAGATCAGATAACATACGAAGGTGCTAATTATAGATAAACTAAACTTAGGGCTGAGATAAACAAGCTACTGTCTTGGATTAATAATAGTAATCGACGTGGCAGAGGATAAGGGGAGAAAATGTGGCATAGTGCATGACCTGGAGGTCTTATCCACTTCTCCATTTTCGGCTACACTTTTTTCCCCTCCCTTCTAAATTATTAGTATTATTTTTTATATTTTTTATCTCTTTATTATGGATAGTATTTCTTTTGACAATATCTTATGGATCATGATTTATAGACACGTAATTTTTTTCCGGCACATAAAATTTACCTTGCTCCATAATGTGAGTTATTTACGTATATTTGAGCGGATTTTTCTTACAGAAGTGGAAACAGGCCGTAAAATGACATGTTTTACGAAGCGAGTCGTCATATAGTACAATTTTCTTATCCTATCCAAATTTTGTTTACATATATGTTTCTCTCGATGATAGCTTCGATTTGATATATAATAAGAAGGTTGATTCACATGGAAATGGGGCAAAATGAGAACCCTTGGATTTGAGAAATGGATGGATAAGATTAGAAAATATAGGGGCAAAAGGGTAATTTTAACAATAAATAAAAATAAAAAAAATTAAAAAATATATATTTTTAAAAAAAATCTTAGTTTCGCTTGTTTTTGCCAAAAACACGAAATTTGATTTTTTACGTTACATTCACGTATTTTATGCATCCGTTCACACTATTATAAGACATGTTCAATATTATCACATTTTTCAGTTCACAGATTTTATAATACGTTCACATATATTACAAGTGTATTAATAAATTATTATTGTTTGTTCATGTTTTATGGTCATGTGTTCATGTTCGATTAAATCATAATACAACAGTTAAACAGCTTAAAAAAAGTTGACAAAAAAATAAAATAAAAAATTAAAATTAAAATTAAATTTTTTATTTTTTTATTTTTTCTTTTATTTTTACCAAAACACGACGGTTAACATTTTACGTTCTGTTCACATATTTTATACACATGTTCACATTTTTACAAGAGTTGTTCACATATAACCGCATTTTAACTTCAGAATATTTAGTATACATTCACATATAATATAGATACGTTTACATATTAGTATTGCATGTTCAGGTTTTATGACCTTATGTTCATACTCGATTTACATCATTCTACATACGTAAAAAGACTTTAAAAAAAAGTAAGAAAATAAAAAATATATTTTTTTATCTTTTATTTTTTTATTTCTCGCTTATTTTTGCCAAAAACACAACGGTTGACATTTTACGTTCTGTTCATATATTTTATACACATGTTCATATTTTTTACAAGGGCTGTTCACATATAACCGCATTTTAACTTCAGAAAATTTAGTATACATTCACATATAATATAGATACGTTCACATATTAGTATTGCATGTTCGTGTTTTATGGCCTTATGGCCTTATTTTTGTTATTTTTTTATTTTTTTAATCGGATGGCCTAGATTCATTTCTAGTGTTTCAATCGGATGGTCCAGATTTGTTCTTAGTTTTCATGATAAGTTCCATTTTTATTTGATTCAATCTCATATAATAAGCTCAAATTCGATATCCGAGCAAAAAGTTATGAATATTTACAGATTAGACGTACGCAAACTGCTTTCACAAGCCGTTTATTTAGTGTAGGATTTAAGATAAGACATAGGATATGATATTTTGGTAAGAGTTTGGGTTTATGGTTAGAGTAAGACCGTAAGACGTACTTTAATGTAAGGTTTAAGGTTTATGGTAAGGATTACGGTTTGGGGTAGGATTTGAGCGAGGTTTAAAGTCTACGATTTTGGATACGGTTTGGATGTAGGGTTTAAATCAAGGCTCAAGGGCAGGGTTTCGATACACAATTAGCCAGTATTGATGCACAAACAACATGTGTCTCTCAGAAAAGGATTTTTTTCAAAAAATACACAAATAATACAAGAAAATTTTGCCCGTGTCGTTTTTTAATCCATTTTAATGAAAATCTAATCAAGAACATCAATTGTTTAGAGTGAACATATGTACTTTATTTTTATTTCTCACATAATATTTTCTCTAATTAGTAAATATGGGGCTCATTAAGTTTATAGGGCTCATTGTTGGCCTGTTATAAAATCTTAGAAAATAATATACATAATCTATCTTATCAATAGTCATTTCCGTTAACGAGAAGAATTTTAATCATTTTGTTACTAAATCTAATAAATTTCAAGTCAATTTTTTTTATCAAAAAATGGAGCTAAGCTCCTACAATGGTATTATTAAGTATTAAACAAACGCAGTCCCCTAGGAGGGGTACATCCAAGGCTAAAAGATTAGCAAAACAATCATGTTCATTAAAAAAATTCGACAAATGGAGCCGGTAAAACTAAAGAATGATTTGCCAGAGCATTCACAACCCGTTTTGCGATTCTTAAAACATGCATAAGATCGATCTCCCAAGAGGAATCCTTAATAAGCGTATGGCACGCCTCCAAATGTAAAAATCCTTGTGATGTTGTACTTTGGGATGCAAAAGGAGCTTGGTCGCCTGAAGAGAATCGGTCCAGATTAAGACCCGACTAAATTCGGCTTGTTTAGCGATGTTCACCCCTTATGAATTGCACACAATTCACCATAGAAAGCATCACAATGTCCAAGCTTGAACGAGAAGACCTGAATGAATCGTCCCAAGTGGTCCCGGAACACTCCACCATCCCCGGCCAAACCAGGGTTCCCTTTCGAGATTCCATCCGAATTGAGTGCAATCCACCCCACCTGTAGCATTACCCAAGCATTAGGCGGGGAATTGATTTTCATAGGCTGCTGAATATTACCAAAAGTCTTCTTATCAATCACATAGGCATCTACAACAAACACCACCCGAGAACTCAAAAGGCTCTCACCCCATCCTTACCATCAAAGACAATGGAGTTACATGTGTTCCCAAGTATACCATAACATGGATGCAAAAACAGTACTCTAGTTGTCGGCCTTTTGGATATTTGAATACACCCAAAGGCAGACGTCCATCACATTAAAGAAATCCTGGGCAATAGAATTGCCGGTAAGGGCGAGCAAAACCTGACGAATCTTAGTGCAATCCCGGATCATTTGAAGGGGTGATTCCATTAATCGGCACCTAGGACTATCAGCAGAATCCGTGAGATGCCTTCTCCACCATAATTCATTACACATAATAACATTATGTACAATGAGGAAGAGGAAATGGTGGGCTCTTTGTGGGGCCGGAACCTTCCAAAATTTTGACCACACCAGATCTCTAATTTGGACATCAATATTCTACACCAAATCATACGCAGACTTTGTGGTGAAATTACCAGTCAGAGAAGGATTCCAATACCATTTATACACCGTCTTTCGGTCGTTGTAAAGCTGAACCATGGCGAGACGTTGCAGCAAATCAGAAGGCAAATATAAGGCCATGCCATGCTAGTTCCAGTCACCAATCGTGTAATAATCAACAACGAACAAATTCTAATCATCCAGTGGGACATCAATCATAGAAAAATCCATGAGAGGTCGCTCGTCTAGCCAAACATGCCTCCAAAATAAGGTATATGTGCCATTACCAAGTCAATGCCTTGGGAAAGAATACTTGAACTGTGGACCAAACCTTTACACATATACGATGAACGAGGATGAGCCTTGAACATTTCAAAATCAAACCTATTATGACAGTATTTGCCCCTTATGACTTTACTCCAGAAAGACTCGGGCTCATTCAAAAGACACCAATATAATATAGCAAGAAAGGTCGAATTCGACGTCCTCATGGATCTAAGGCCCAATCCACCCACACTCTTAGGTTGGCATATTTTCTCTCAGCTCAAAAGATGGAGTTTGTGGCATTCAAAATCAAAACCCCAAACGAAGTTACGAATCTTATGATCAATGCCATTGCATATGGATCGAGGCATTAACGTAGACTGCATAGTGTAAATGGACAGGCTCAATAATACGGAATTAGAAAGAGTGACCCGATCGGCAGCCGAGAGGTACTTCGATTGCCAGTTGCCGAGCCGCGTTGAGACCTTATCCAACAAAAAATTATATCTGGTGACATACGATCACATATGGTAGGGACTCCTAAGTATGAACCAAAGTCGTTAGTCTTCGGAATAGACAAATAAGAGCTAATAGCACCTCGATCAAAATCATGAACTTTCGTAGAGAAAAAAATGCCGCTCTTTCCATAATTGACGGTTTCACTTAGGGTTGTTCAAATGGCCCGGCGACCCGTAACCCGACCCGGTCCAACCCGAAATTTACGGGGTCGGGCATATTAAAGATCGGGTAACGGGTTAAAATTTTTTAAATTACGGGTTATGGGCCGGGTTACGGATAAACCCGTCAGGTTACGGGTTAACCCGTATAACCCGTATATGCTAGTTAAATTAAAAATTTATTACCTCAATTGTACATTTGTACATTAAGATTTAAAACTAGTACAAGTATTAGGCCCATTTAAATTAATGGAATAGCCCAATATGTTTTACATGTGAATGCTAGAGCCAATGCACATTAGAACTTCCAAGACACCATAGGAAATTTATACTACAAACATCCTTGATGGCTGCTTGAAATTTTCGATGTGGGAATAACCTCCCCATCCCACATCGAAAACTCTTCTTCATTTTCGCTCACCTGAACGCTATAAAAATGCATAGCATGCCTTTGTTTAGTTATTTCGGTAGTTCATGTAATGAGCCAATATTTTAATGGATCATTCTAGTTATTGGGCTTAAGCCAATTTCATGAACTATTAACGAATTAGTAAATTTTGGGTTAGACGGGTCAACCCGTAACCTAACTCGTAAAACCCGTGACCCGTAATCCGGGTTACAGATCGGGTCACGAGTCAAATAATATTTTTTTACGGGTCATCGGTTTTAACCCGTAACCTGGGTCGGGTCGGGTTGACCCGTTGAACAACCCTAGTTTCACTAGATTAAAAACAAAACCGTTGCAAGCAACTTTTAATGATAGCAGCCTGACTTATTGAAGCCTCAACAAAAAAGAATTAAATCATCGGCAAATAAGAGAATATGAGCTAGCTAGCTAGATGAACATAAAAAACTTAGTTTTTCCATAATTCAATCCTCCAATTTATTATGAAAGTATTATTTTACCCACACATTATCTTAAGAAAAGGACATTTATTACTTTGAAATTTGGACCCAAAAGTATTTTAGGAAAGAGATTTCTTAAGTGTTTTTTTTATTAAGATGATTACTTTTGAATACCAAACAACATATCTTTTTTTTTGGTTTCTCACTGGTTCACCAAAGCTTCGCCTTGACTACGTCCAGTTCGATTCAGGTCGCGCACCTAGCTTTGGCGGATGAGTTGAACCCCAAACCTCGAGAATGTGGAGTAAGCCGCTAACGTTTTTGATAAGAAAAGAGATTAAGGCCACCGCTAACAGGCTAGTGACCTCCCTAGAGCATCCTACATTCCAGCTGGATGAGGTTCTGAAGAACCGGATCGACCGTAATTGGGACGGAAGAGACACGAGGAAACGAAACAACAATGTAATCCGCCACCAATTTGCACCCCCGAACGACATGGACAATACTCCAACATCGGAACCGGCCAAGCAAGTAGTGGATATCGGCACGTAACATCTTAATCTCCCAACGACAGATCCAGTCACCAAGCACGGCTTTGACTAGCTGAAAGTTGTCGCCTTCCATCTGAATGTGGGAAATACCACGTCGAGTGGCCTCAATGATTCCATGTCGCAAGGAAATGGTCTCGAAAATAAGAACAGACTGTTGACCAATCAGTCCTCCGTTATAATGGATAGGATCCCCGCTACAATCCTTGAGGATAAACCCGAACGAAGCCATCTCATCAACATTAACTGCATCATCAAACTTGAGTTTAGTAAAATTTGTGTTGTGCTTTTTTCATCTTGCACGGTTCTGCTTGTTCTTCATGATTTGACCACTAGCATGAGGGCCAGAATCGATGGTCTTTTTAGCGTTGTGCCAATCCTAGCCTTTATTTGATTGTGAATAAAGTCGCAAATCTTGTCATGGTGGTCTACTTGATTTGTTTCATTTAGTTCAAATACCGCCTTGTTTCTGAAGAACCAGATGCTCCACCAGGAGCAAAAAAGAACTTCCAACTCCACATTGGACGACAAGGCCCTTATTTCATCCTGAATTTGGCTAGGCTCATTCGCTTTCGGTTTGATTTGGTTGACAATCTTCGCCATTTTAGGGTTTATGCTATTAAGAGTAGCCTTAGTGCGGGTGCATTCAAGCAGAATGTGGTTGATGTGCTCATTAGGTTTATCGCACGCAACACAACCTTGAACAATACTGATATGATTTTCAGCGAGTCAACATTTCATGTGAAGCCTGTTCCGGACGATCTTTCAAGTAAAGCCTTTCATTTTTTGTGGCACATTCAGATTACCAATCTAGTTTAAGTTAACTTGGAGTTCTCCCCTATTTTTATGGAGCCACTATGTAGTGGGGAATAAGTAGAATACCAAACCATTCTTAGTTGGACACTGTTCTAAAAATCCCTTCTAGGCCCCGTCTAGGCCCCGCCTAAGCGCTGGAAGATCCTAGAACGCCTAGCCGTCCAGACCGCCTAGGCACCCGTCTAGAACCGTCTAGGCAACCATTCAGGCCGTCTAGGTGCTAGGCGGTCCTTCTCCGCCCAGAGTCCGCCTAGCGTTTTTTTAGAACATTGTAGTTGGAGCAAGCCGCTAACAATACACATGTCTAAAAGACTAAAACCTATAAAAGGAAAAAAAAACCTTCTACTATTAATTTTTACTTTTTAGGTTCGAAACTCAAAATTCCTTGTCTGTGCTTGGGTTTAATTCACCCGGAAGCCGCTATCAATCGTTGTTACTTGTTGTTCCGTCATCTTTCTCTACCCGTACCTTTCTCTTACGATTGGTGGTTGCATCTTTCCTTTTACAGAGTAGAAACCATTAGGAGAGGAAAAGGTCAGTTTCATCGAAATGTTGCCTGTCTAATCATTGAGCTCTCTCATTTTTTTTAATTTCTCCTCTCTTTTTCTGTTGTGGGTCTCAGGTTTTTCGCATGTTCAATCCAATCTTCTACCTAATTAGTCAATGAATCCCCGTGTCAAGAATTAGGTTGATCTTGATTAGTTTTGGGCTTCTGATTCTGTGGGGTGATCGGATTTTCCGGCATTGATGATTTTCTTGTGCAATTAATAATTTCTTTTTTGTTGATGGGTCCTTATTTAATTATCTTGGGACGAGGGGAATGTTCGCTTCTTTTTCATGTATGTGCAACCGAATACTTTTCTTTTCTTTTTCTTCTTTTCTTGATTTGTTTATACATGGCCTTGCGTGAAAAAGGAATCCGGGTATTCATAGAATATACGTGAAAGAAGAGGGAAAGAGCGTATCCGAATCATTCAGAAAATCAAAGGCTTGTTTAGTTGCTCACCATTAATAGAAGGTAGTGAAGGCAAGAGAAGGAACAAATGGAGAAAAACAGATTGCTTTTGTTATGCAACGTGTTCAAGTCTCTCTGACCGATCAGGTGCCTCTTCGGTTTTCATTTGGTTTTCTTCAGTATTTTCGTTTCTGATGATGATGATCAAGGGGGTGTTTTTGACCTTTTGTTACATGGGCAATCCATATTTGTTGGTCTGATTGATCATAACTTTCTTCTCCTTAACTGATGATGATGGTTCCTTATTCGCTTACTTTCATCTGGTTGATTCTGATTTCGCTCTTTTTGTCGTTGCTTATGGGAATCACTCTCTGTTAAACAATGTCTAGGCATGTGATTTCGTTCCATTATGCTACTTTTGGTGTTCATGTGGAATCATCTGATGTAATGGCCTTCTGGGTCTCCTTGTGTGTTAACTTTTTCACATTTGTTTTCATGAACTTGCAATACGTGTGATTGAAAATCACATCCCTTATTCCCTTGATTTGGAAGTTGTAGCGTTTGAGTTGGCACAATGAATGTTAGAATTAGTTCCTGGGTAGCTTATGAAATTGTTGAAGATAAGACTGATTTGATTTCTTGCATTGTACTACTATTGGGCTAAACACAAACTCTAACCTTCTACACTGATGGTTGATCCTGAAAATGATGATCTCTTCTGATACATTTTGTTGCCTTCTCTGTTAAATCTATGTGAAATTTCATTGTTATACATCAAATGAGCAACCTTTCAGTATGAATATAGAAAATTATGCAAATTACAAAATTTAGTCACTAAGAATAGTGAATGGTTTGTCTTTGATGCACCCATAAATGCTGATTTAAACATGTACTGATAAGCATGCAATGGATTCACAAGATCGCAAAAAATATGTAAAATTGGATTTCCTTGTGTTGTGCAGCGTTTTCATCGCCTGTAGTGCTGAAACATGGATGAATTTTCTAGTAGAAAGACTCCGGGTGGGCTCTTCTTTACTAGAAAAAGATCAGATCTTTATCTTAGGGACTCCTCTACTGATAGAGATCGAAGGACTCTAACATGCAGCCGAGTTGGATGCAGTAGCAGAATGAGTTCCATCCAAGATAACCAAAAAGGCGTAGTAGTAGATAAACCAAAAACCACAAAGCGCCCTCTATATCCATCTAGACATGGTAAAGAAGCCACTGCAAGTTTTTCTAGGACACCTGCTGTTCCTGGTCCTAGGAAATCTTTGGACCCGAGTAGCAAGTTGCCTAATGCTCACGAGTGGCCTCGCTCACCTGCTGTTCCTTGTAGCAGACATGGAAAGGAAGCTGTTAGGAGGGCTGAACTGGGATCTTCTTCTTCTTCTCTAGCATTTATAAATGGCAACTATGGCTCTAGAACCGGGACCAGTTCAAGCAAATACGGCTTAAAGAGCTTGAAATGTAATGTGTTGAATGATGTTGATCCTCCATCCACATCAACGTCAGAATCAATTTCTTCATCAGAATTAATTCTTGGCGGGAAGAGAACGGCAGGAAGGAAGAGAATCGGGGAGGTTGAAAGTAGTTTGCCCACAAGGGGTAAAAAAATTAGTGGGCATTTGCAGCTAGATGAGAGGAGAAACAATGATTCTCATCATGGCATCTGCATCTCGGACTCAACAAGGAGAAGGAATTTGTCGACTACATTGAATGATGGTGTTACTACATCTGATATGATACAGAGATCTACAACTACAGCAAGGCTTAATGAGCAACAAAATGAGAGCAGGATACAGAGAACAATATTGCCACAATCAGGCATAACTCTTGACACAAATGCTGCAATAGCTGAATATTTGTACCCTTTTCGAAGCACAAATTTGAACGGTAGGCGTGCACCATTTGGAGTTGGTTTTGGGCCTTCTGCGAGAAGGGAGGATTCAAGGCAACAGCATAACGTAGATGGTATTGCTGAGGTACTTTCTGCTTTCAGTGATTTGTAAATAAACTTTCAATGGGGACTGATATTTAATATGTTATGCTTAAAAATGTGGTTTTTATTTGTATTTTACAGATGCTGTTGGCTATGGATACAATTGATCAGGATGATGATCTGACCTATGAGGTATTTGTCTCACTTTCATATAATTTCCTGGTTAAGTTTATGGGAGCAACAGACATTTATGCCACTTGAGCTAATGCTCAATCGCTCATTGACAACCTGTAATTTCCGTTCTTTGGCTGATTCATTATTCCTTTGGTTGTGATGCAGCAACTGCTTGTTCTAGAGACAAATCTCTTCCTAAGGGGTATTGCCTCTCATGATCAGCACCGAGACATGAGGCTGGACATTGACAATATGTCATACGAGGTTCGTATGCTTTCCTTTACGTATCCCTCTCTAATCATAGCTTTTTAACTACTTCTGCAACAAATTAGTTGATTTACTAGCCGAAAAAAAAAACAAATCAGTCAACTCATTACAACAATTTCATTGTCTTATACGTGTTCAAATGACAGGAACTACTAGAACTAGAGGATAGGATTGGCACAGTAAGCACGGCATTGTCTGAGGAAGCGTTGACAAAGTGTCTTATAAAGAGCTTCTATGTGGCTGACATTAATGGAGGCACCAATACAGGAGACGATAGCAAATGCAGCATTTGCCAGGTGATCCTTATGATCCTCCTTTTCTCGGATCAACTAAGTTAATTATATATTAAAAACAATGGTTTTCCAAGTGAATAGGATAAGAACCCAAAATTGAAAGATTATATAAATTTAGGATTTTCTTAATCTTATTATATAGGGTTTATCTTTTCTAAACTAGGGTATTATTTTTCAAATCTGGATCTTAAGCCCTTGTAAGACAAATTATAGGTATGCCTTATAATGCATTATCCTTGCCTCCTTGGCAATCCAAACATACCCTTAGTATAACCCACCGATGCAAATTCTTATCAGATAGCTTTTCATCTAAAATCAACTGAAAGGGCATATAATCCTGATGATGAGTGTTACAGGAAGAGTACGAGGGCGGGAATGAAGTTTGCAGGCTTGTAGTATGCGAGCACAGGTACCACGTTGATTGCATACAACAGTGGCTGCAGCTGAAGAACTGGTGCCCAATTTGCAAGTCCCCTACAGCGCCTTCTCCTTAATAGAGTTCTTGAAAATCCTTTCTTCCGTTAATATACAAGTTCTTGTAAGATTTTTTTTTTTGCACCTATTATTGGTCAAGGAATAACCCAGAAACTCTGGGACTCGATGAAAGAATGTGTTGGAAAGAACACTTTTGATTCAACTTTTAATGGCAATCTGGAGTGATCCTTTTATTGTTGTCCTGGTTTATTTCTGTTTGGCTTCTCTTTGCACGTGAAACGTTATTGTTTTTGTGCTTCAAGTTGTTTTCATGTGTTGCAACAAGCTCGGATTGTTTATTCTGCTCCGTTAGATATGATTAGAGGCATCCATTGTTAAAAAAATTATGACAATGAGCTGATAAAGAACAGAAGAAACATAGCTTTACTAATCAGGAGTTGTCAATTTCGTTCTGCTAACTGGAAAAACTCAAACCACCAAAAGTACCTAAATGAACCCATTTCATTTGAATAAAGAGTTGAGAATTGACACTAATCAGTAAGAGTTCTCAATTTCGTTTAGTTGTTAACAAGGACAAACTGTGCAATGATCCGAAATATTCAAAATGGGCACCGTAAACAGCTTGAATGAATAAGAATGATGTACAGCCAAAAAGAGGCAAGGATGCCCCACAGCATTTCTCAGAGACCAGCAACAAAGAATTTAGCAGTGAATCATCACGTCTCCATCATAGGTTCAGGGCCAGATGACTTGACAAAGGAACAATTTGGTCTAACTGAATTGAACAACACGTCCTTGATCACCTACAAAGCGAGGAGGGTCAAATTAATCATTTTCACACATAGAAGAGAAATGCGAGTGTACATGTGTAACTTCAGTTTGCACATAATTTTTACCTGTGACATTAAACCGTGCACTTGCTCAACAGTTATCTTTGCACTATCACGCGCTACCTTGGCAAGTTGACCTTCCTCCTGTGATCATGTACAAAAAGCGTCATAATCACAGCTGCATCATATTAATCTTACTAATAGACAACTGAACATACAAGATATGGTAGTGATAGCACCATCATGGTTGGTAATAGATTATGAAGTAACCAAAGAGAAATAGTTCAGAGTGACCACAGCCTTTTAGTAAGATAACAACTAATTTAATGCTCACTGAATGAAACTGCAGCACCTTGGTTCAAGAACACTGGTTTTCAAGTCATTTCTTTGATTGAGTCAAAAGCAAGCTTAAGCCAGAAAGTATAAATAGTAAAAGTAGTTGTAACAATGACAACCAGTGCAGTGGTTGTAACAAAAGATGTGACACCAGTTTCGTGATTTTGGCTGGAATGGCAAGGGTGGTATAATGCTTGAACCAAAGGGGATAAGATTAGCCTTTTACTCTAGAACCAATTTATATTTCTAAGAGCTTAAATTTTAAGTATTTGCATTTAGGCTATACTCAAATTAATTTAAAACAAAGACTGAAGAGAAGGGTGGATTTGGTCCTTGTTTGTTTAGAAAAGGAAGAAAGACACATATAAAGGAGGCTTTCTAAGATTTAATAGCAATAAGTACAGATGCAGTATTTAATTCTCAAAATATTGAAAGGAAAAAAAAATAATTGATCAAACATTTGATTCACTGACTTTAGCTCTGCAGTTCAAAGGAATTAAACTCACTTTTCAAAACTTAAAAAGGCAGAAGCCTAAAAAGTGAAGTGAAAGACTCTCTCAAGCTATAATCTCCAAGGAAACAGGTAACAGCTATGTTTTGAGCATAATCTTCACTTTTAATAGTACATTTATTAAATGAAAGAACATTCAACATAACTTGTAGATAGTCAACATTTATTTATTAACAGACCCAACAGTGAGTCAAGCTTGTGTAGTTTGCACTTGAACCACTTGATACACATCATTTTGGTAAGATATGAATATAACATCACAACTTCCTAAAATTCTGCATTATTGAGGTCTAGGGATGGAGAAGCTGATGATCAATCGTGTCAAAAGGAACCAAGGGATAACCAGGACAGAGTTAAAGCAGCGTTCAAAATGATAAGAGAAAACATGATTTCAACAACTGACCTCTTTCTTTTTTTGAGGGGCCGCAAAGGTTGCAAACCGTGAATTACCTAACAGGAGTTCTGCTTGCTCCAGTTTTTCAGCTGTATAATGAAAATTGTGTTTCAATTAGTTCCTAACCAGTAACAACCATAGGAATGTCATATTCAACCAAATAACTTCAAACCCCGCCACTGATTGAGACCATCAAGTAGACAACAATATCATGTATGAACAAGTGTTATGTCCAGGAATTTCTTATATCGAACGTATTCTGTAAAACATAGGTTTAGGAACCTTCTCCAATATCCTATTTAGTATTAAAGATAATAGCTCTATGTGAGGTTCTGAGGTCATCAAACAAAGCCTTACCTAGATCTGTAATTTGTCCAGCAACATAGTCCCGATTTCCTAGTAAAGGAGATGATGAAAGGGTATTCACCCAGTACTTGTTCCATAGAAGATCCAGGACGTGAGAATCAAGAGAAGACTTGAAGTATGTGATGTCAAGAGCATAATACTGGAAAGATAAAAATAAAATGTCAGATTTTGGACCCATTAAAACACCAACAGAAAAACAGAAGTCAGATGAGCAACCTGTTTACAGTGCACACCAAAGTCTTCAATCTTATTCAAGGGAATGGTTTGGTACTCTGAGATAGGCTCATCTGGGGGCTTATATCCTTCTGGATAGGTCCGAAAGGCCCCAATCTCAACTTTACCAGCAGAAACAGTTCTTGTTGGGTCAATCACAACAGCCAAAAAGGGCTCTTGAAACTGTTGGTTCAACATTTGGGTCGTGACATCAATGCCTGACAGCCAACAACCATATCCAGGGTGAGAGTGATACCACCCGACCACATTCTCCAATCGCCCAGCCTACAAAATGACATACCAAACAATTTTCGCAAGCATTGATGAGGATGGATAAGTATGGCAAATCATCAAAACAGCAGGACAGCCTATCGTGAAATAGAAAAACAAGAACGAAATATCAAAAGAAAAAGAACGAAACCAATAAAACAGCGAGACAGACTATAGTGAAATAGCAAAACAAGAACAGCACTATCAAAAAAGAAAAGGAATTAGGAAATCAAAAGAGCAGAAAGACATCCTCTCATAAAATAGTAAAACAATAACAGAAATATTAGAGGAATCCATGATAAGGAATCTCTTAGCACTTAGCAGTGGTTGCATGTCAGAGAAATAAACAACATATTATCATTCCCTTTCCCATGACAACACAAAGAAACTGATAAGAAGCTTCTTTGTTTGAACTTGTAGCCTGGTAAGAGGATCTCCTTTGCCTCACTTTTTGAAGGATTAAGATCTTACTTACATAAAGCAAAGACACAACATGGTTTAGCGGATTCCAGCATAGTGTGACACTGCAATGCCTTTCCATACCTTTTTTTATGGGAAGGTGTACAGGCAAAAAGTAGTGACTACCCCAATATAACATATTTGATATTGGACAGCGACTAATCCCACAGCAACGCTTATTAGGGTTTTTACTCTTTCCACTTATCCTCTTCAAACTCTAACAAAGAAACTGAGCAATAATATAATGCAATGCAAACCAAATTGCAGCATAAGATTCACGGTAGCCAGCCAACAGAAAAAGCATTCATAACTAAACAAACAAACCTCGTTTTATCAAACTTAAATCAACAGGCATTAAGGTTTTGATTCGAGCTAGGATTTCAACTTCCAATCGACCACATCCAGCAGCAAACATATCATAAATCAACAATATAATACCAAAGAACCAACCTTTCGTCGAGGGAAAAATAAAATAAAGCAAGAACCTGTTTGTTCGTCGTAGAGTAGTCAACCATATACTCATAGGCATCAGCCTGAGCATTAACCCTAGTCTCGGTGCCTTCTACGGGCAAAGCGAAAGCATCCATGACGATAATGGCGTCGCCTTCGGTCTTGCCCTGCATTAAGCCCATGATTTCGATGGTTCCTCCGGAGCGAGCGTGGACCACCATCTTAAGAAGAGCAAGAGCAGACATCTTAACCCGCTTAAAGTAGTGAAAATTATTCTCCCAGGGCTTCTGCTGCTGGAACTTGGACTGCGCAGGCTCGTCGTAGAAGAAGATGGAATCTGCGGCGGTAGAAGGGGCGGCATCCACGGTGTTGATGTTGTTTTCGAGTTCCCATGTTTGCTTGGCAATGGCGGAGGATGAGAAGTTGTTGCGATCCATAGGCGGGATTCGAAATCGAGTATAAGCGTAAAGTGGAGAAAAAGGGACTTCCTTTCTCTTTCTCTTCCTCTTCAGCAGCCAAAATAAAGGTCCGCGAATGACGACGACGTTCGTGGCCCAACGGTTAAATATAGGGATTTTGATTTTAGGTTTGGACTTTTTCTTTTAGTGTCGAAAAAACTTACACTCTCCGGTTTGATATTCTCGTTTTTTTATTTGGGTGTTCCTCTTTGATGTTCTCATACCTGATATTTTTTATATTGGCCATTAGAAAACTGATGAAATTGTCCTCATGAATTGCTTGAAATACCACAAATGCCCATGTCCCTTTTATTCACCCTCTCCCTCATGAAACCCTAGAATTCTCCATTCTTCGCCGCCTCTCTCCGAAACCCTTGAAGAACGCTCTCTTCTTCTCCTCACTCTCTCATACGCGAGGTTGATTCTGTACTTTCTTCCTCCGTCCCGGTTTGATCGATCTCTTTGCTCTTTGTTCTTGATTGAGATTGGTTCTCTGAGTGACGATCTTTGTCGCGATTTGTCCCCTTGCTCGACGGTTGTTCTTCGATTTGTCCCCCAAATCGAAGATTGGAGCCTTGAACGACCGATTATTGGTGTGTTCCTTCGATTTAGGGTTGTTCTTGTGAATTTTGCCCCAATTTCCTCTTGTTTATGATGTTTCATTACTTTGTGAAATATGGGCTCGATCTAGCGCTCAATCTTGCAATACTGTCCCTATTGTGTGCTCGTCTTGATGTGTGTGTTCATCTATTTTGGTTGCATGTTGCTGAATCGACTTCTCTGATCCTCTAGCCTCTCTGATTTGGTGAGTTCCATCTATGGGTTTGGTTTTGTGAATTTGTCCCCTATAGTTGTGCTTCCTGACATTTTGCTTCATTTATTCCCCTTGCATGATGACGAATCGATTTCTCTGAGTCAATAGCTTCTCTGATCTGGTGAGTTTGTTCAAACAAGGGTAAAAGAAAATGCCTAAGTTGTGCTTATTGACAGTTTGCTTCATTTTGCTTGTGCTTCTTGACAGTTTGCTTCATTTGTTTGTGCTTTGCAAGTATCCCCTTCACCTTGATCATGGATCCATCCTCTAATGCTCAATCTGAGAGTTTAGGGTGCTCCACGGACCCTCATTGTGAGTGGGGCCCCGATTGTAAAGGCATCCACTCTTTCAGTCCATGTCGTTCTTAACCTACTGTTGAGTGGGCATTGGAAGATGTTCCTGAGTTGCTTGATGTTCCTGAGTTGATTGATGATGCTGATTCTGGTGACCTCACTCATGCTCCTTTTGATGCTGGCAATGATGGAGTTGATCCTACTACTTCTCTTGATGAACTTGTGGTTTCACATTCTGAAGAAGACTAGCTAAGTACTCGTTTTCCTATCTTTATTCTTATTTGGGTGTCCTTGTGATTGTAAATGTTGGATTCCTCTACCATTTGTCCCCTTTATCATGTTGAAACTGCCCCTCCTTGCTTGCTTGCTTGCTTGATTGATTGATTGATTGCTTGATGGCTTACATGATGACTCTGAAACTGAAAACTTGACATGCTTGCTTGTTTGGCTGCGTGATGGTGATGGTGAATAATTTTCTTTGCGAAATTGACCTTCTATTCTCTGCAAAATTGAGCTTCTATTCTCTGCAAACTTCCAATGCTTGCTTGTTTGGCTGCATGATGATGAATAATTTTCTTTGGGTGTTCCACATTGTTGTTCTCATTTCTGATAACTAGTCAATGACGAGTTCTTTATTATGAGATTGTTCACTCTAATGATGCCTTTATTGCCTATTTGAATTTAGATACCAGTCTCTTTGAGACTTAGGATGGCTCATTTACATTTAGGTTTTATGACAAAAGTGTGAATGGGTCAATGATAGATGGGGACATTTGAGACCAATTTATGTTCAAAATAAGTCAATGATGAAGTCATTGTAATTGTGAGGTGTGATTCGTATATGTTCATTGCATTAATATAGCATAAGAAACCAGTTACAGTATGTGACTGAATGAGGCTTATGTTGTATTAGTGGTGTGTGAAGGGAATCATGCCAGTGAGCCAAATGGGGACATCTGAGACAATTTTATGTTCAAAATAATTCATTGAGTTGACTGCATTAATGTCCCTTTTCATATGTTTCACAAAAACCATTACAATGTCCCAAAAAATTACATATGTTCAATAGTGCATTGCATTGCATATCAGCCTAGAATAGAACATGATTGCGCTATTCCAGGATGATATGGTCATCCATTCCTCATTGTTTAATGTCCCCTTTGACTGTCTTATGCTTGACTGCCTTGTGCTTCATTTGCTTGTACTTGATTTAGTGGTGCACCATTGTGTACAATGTCCCATGCTTGCAAAACAGTAGACAATGGTGCCTTCACTTGAGTGTGTAGGTTTCCTTGAGCTTCCATCTTCTTTTTATTCACATGTGGCAAGTCATAATCACCCCCCTTGCTTTGAGTATTTCATTCATTACAAATTGGAGGGTCATCCACACATTGCTTAGAGTTTTGGGATCTAACTCATAAAATGCCTTATTAACAGTCGCTACCATTTTGTCTACATCCTAGGCATTTTCTTATGCATTAGAGATTGAATGCTTCTAAAAAAGCCTAAGTCTTCTAGATCCTCTTATGTTATGTGGGCCTTGGCATTAACCTGTTGAATGAATATGATTTTTGAGCTTCCATCATTTGGCCATTTTGCTTTGATTGCTGGAATGATTTTGTTGATCAACATGTTTCTTGTGGCTTTTTTATCGACTAATTCCACTACCTTGGTGATGATTGTCCTCTTTTCTCTATTTTTTGTTGACCTCTTTGCTACCTCTTGGTATGCGAATGGGAAGATTCCAATCTTCCCATCGAAAGTACATTGACCTTATGTATTAAATCTGGGCCTAGCCACTGCTGCTGTGAACATCACCTTAGGAATAAATTTGCTTGAACTTGCAGCTCTATATTTACCCTTCTTTGTTGGTGCAAGATATACTCTTTGTGATTTCTTGCAAAGATTAAACCACTTCTCATCTATATGAGCAAAGTCAAACATGGTGTAATACTCCCTCTTTGATGATGTTGTGTTCCCTTGAAGGAGCATTAAAATCCACTCTAATCTGGTTATCTTGTTTGCATCCTTTAACCCCGGATGAAGTACATTTGTGTGTGACTTAATCTGTCCCTTTTTGACCATCCTATGCACTGTGCTCTTTGAAATGCCCAATTTTATTGCCAAGTCCCTTATGCATGACCTGTCTCCCATATTAATTGATGAGATTGCTTCTGCTGCAACTTGAATTCTTTTTCTACCACAATTGGTGAACTTTGTACTCACATTATACTGTTGCCCTTGATTTTTCTGCTTCTTGGCAATGTTCCATATTTTTCTTATGCTCCTCCTTGAAATGTTGAACTCTTGTGCAACCTGTTGTAATGTTCCACGTTCAAGGCATCCATTTGTTGCGTTGATGATGTCCAAGCTCCACTTGCTCTGTTTCCTGGTCAGCTGCTGTGTGTGTCTCTGTTGAAGCCATCTCTTGATCCTGTTGTGGTGGTTGGTTGGGATCGAATGCAATTTCTATAGCATCTTCCATGTCCCCGATGGTCTCATTGAGATCAAATTGAGTTAGCTGATTTGGAAATGGAGCCTCATTTACATTTATGGTTGAAGCCATCCGCAGTGATCAATGATGCTATTTGTCCCCTTTTTTTAATTGCTTTGGAATTTTTCTCATGAAGAGCTTTAATGGTCTGTAAATGAGAGAGCTTTGAATGATCTTTAAATGGCTGAATTAAATGAGTTTGAAAGCCTTTAAAAAGGGCTTGAGTATGTGGTGATCCGTGTGAACAAAAATGCTAGATTCCTATTGGTCAGCATAAGTTGGGTTGGATTAAGGGAAACAGGGGAAATGGTTTACAACTTCTATTCTCTACAAAATTGAGCTTCTATTCTTTGCAATTTCAGCAATTGTCAAATCATTTAGTACAATTGAATTTTTCTTAATTCTTGTGCTTTTCTTCAAATGAACATCAAACCGGGACGGAGGGAGTATTATTTTTAGTGTCCTTTTAAATTTACAAAAGTACCCACCGTAATCTAAAGTAAACATAAATCCAAAATTCCATCCAATTTTTACAAATTCCCGTCAAAAACTTATTTAAAAAAAATTAAAAATCCATCCACTTGAGTGAAATTCTGGTATACATAGGTGTTATAGTGAAAAATAAGGAGATATAAGAGCTGTTGGATTGAGATGATCAAATGCTAAAATTAAAAGATGGGTATAGGTGGCAATTTTGTAATTATATTGAACAATATGCCCCTAAAAACGACAAAATCCTTCCACTATGTCCTTTCCCTCCATCCGAAAAGCGCCACACTTCTCCAATCTCGTTCTCATTTACGAAAAACACTCACCAAAACCCTGAATCAAAGCATTTAGGAGCAAAATTGATCTAGTGGTTCGAGCAATGGTAGAAAAATCGCACCAAACGGAAGGAAAGAAGATCAAAGGTACAATAAAAAACCCTAAAAATTACATTGTTTGCGAATTCGTATTTCTAGCTACATATTTGAATTAATCACTCTATTTCGAGTCGTTGATGCTTCAAAACACCAGAAACTAGATCATGTGTATACTTTATTTTGAGTTTGTTAGTGTGTTTTTTGACTTGTATAGTGTACACTTCTAGATAACAACTTGTTTTCTTGAATGAATGATGTGAAATTGACTAGTTATTGTGTGTGTATACTCATAATTGCACTTTTTCCCTTATTGTGTGTGCTTATGGATGATTTAAGTCTACGAGTTCATTGTTTAGAGTTGAATCGAAGCCCTAGGGAAGTTTTGAGCTCATTAAGCGCATAAAGTGCAAAATTAAGCCAAAAAGTGCACTCTTATGTTGTAAAAGTGCATTATATAGCATTTTTTTATTTTAGGTTGAAGCCAGATTAAGTTGATAATCAACAGAACCTGCCTTTTGTGCTTAAATTTTGACTTTCTTTTACTTTACAACTTGATCAATTTCATCTTGTTGTACCTAGTATATAAGCGAAGAGACTCCTAATTGGAATGTGCGACACATTAGAAAAAGTGCACTACAAAGTGTCTATGTATGTGTTTGGTACAGTGGATTCCAAATCAATAAAAGTGCATTTCAAACCAGTAAAATTGAGTGTCAAGTTAAATGCCTCAATGTTTAGTATTCGAAGTTTGTAAAAGTGCATTCTCAATTGATAAAAGTGCATTCCAAATCAATAAAAGTGCATGCCAAATTAGAAAAAGTGTAATCTTGATTAAGAACCTCTATGTTTAGTAAAAGTACATTCTAAATGAGAAAAATATATTATAAAGTAACAAAAGACATTCTAAAGTATTAAAAATGTGTTATAAAGTAACAAAAGTGCATGCCATTTAGGTGATAAAAGTGGATCCTAAAGTACTGAATTTGAACTCTAAAGTGCATTCAAAAGTAGTAAAAGTGCATTATAAAGTAGAAAAAATGCAGTTCAAAAGATATGATGCAATCATGCAAAAGATTTTCAAGAATTGTTGTTGTGTGTCCTTTGTTGTGTGTTCTTGGATTCTAAAGTGCATGTTTAAAGTCATAATTGAATAAAAGCTTATTACCTCAAATGGAAGAGCAATGTACTTACGCACAGAGATGTGTGTTCGAATCCCATATAGGCTAATTTGATCATGATCGTCTTTGAAATATAGTGGTTGATTTAGTTATTTGTCGCACAATGGTAAAAGATAATTTCTTTTATTACGTAGCTAGTTAGGTTAAAAATAAATGTGTTAAGAAATTAATTTGTGTAAGATATCATATTAGCCTATGTAGGAGTCGAACCTACATCTTTGTGCACAAGCACACCGCTCTCCCATTTGAGCTAATAGGCTACTTACTTGTACTATATTTATAAAGGTAAATTATGAGAAAAAGTGTCTAGGTAACTATCATATAACTTCCATATTTAAGTTAAAAGCATTACTTCTTGATGGTGCACGAATTATAAATAAAAGTGCACACATTTTAGTATCAAAAGTGCAATACTAAGGATGTGTACATTAGAAGACAATGTAGTTTCACAACCTGAAGCTTCCCTTACAAATTATGTGGTCTATATTTTTAACTTGAAACTATTCGGTCATACCAATTACCAAATTTCTTTCATAAATAATACAAGGTTATGATCCTGATGATAAATTATGCAAGTATACTATCTTGCAACCCTTCCTTCGTTTTCTTTAATCGATGACTGATCTTATACCCATTAAAAAAATATACAAACAAAGCGTCTTGTAACTTTGTATATGAACATTATCAAAAGTTTCTAACATTCTAAAAAGTAGTGTTATAATATTTTTTTCAGAATGTTAGAAACTTTTGTGGAAAAATTGAGATTCAGGTTTCATCATTCAGAACATGAACAATAGTAGTTTCATATAGTATCAAAAGTTTCCTCATTCTGAACATGAACAACAACAATATCAATAGTATGCAAAGCAGAAGCAATATTTGAAGAAGAACTAGATGTACCCACTACAAAATAAAGGATAATTAAGGATTTTAATGCACTTTAAGTGCATTATGAATATGTAAAAGTGCATTACGAAGCAGGATGTCAACCGCAAAAAGAAACAATCACAAAGCATGCTTAAATCCATCAAAAGAAGCATGATAGCCTCTCACGGTGTGCGAGGGTCAAGAGATACAAATTATAACCCGACCCCGTTGTAGTACGTGGTGGGTGTCGAACACTCGGGAAGTCTACTCGATCGATGTGCCTAGATACTAGGAAGCTAGAAAGGAGAGCATAAAACAAAGGAAAATAAAGAAAACAGTCGGGACCGACACTGAGGTCACGTCGGGCCCGAGGTTGGCGACAAGAGGAAGTCGGGACCGACACTGGGTAAGTCGGGCCCGAGGTAGCTGGGGATGTCGAACTCAAAGATTTTAAAAGTAGATCTTGGGCTTTTGGGTTCCTTCCCTAGTGGATTAAGGCCTTTCCACCCCAATTCAGGCAATGAGTGATGATCGGACTAGGATCGAGTGCTTTCGCCCTCGTTCCAACCACATCTACACCTCGATCCATGGGGAAATCCCCTTCGAAGCAAGGTCTTGAGATTGACACATGTTCACTTTCGCTACTTTGCCAATCTCAAGCCTTGATTCCCGACTTTCGCAAGGAATTGTAGCTCGATGTAGAGTGGGTTCCTTAGATCAAACACTCAAGGCTATGGAATTGGGGTTTCTAGCCTAAACCTAGCTAGGGTTTTCCCCCATAACCCAAGATCAAGGAGATCTACTCCATGTGACAAGCAAAGAAAGCAATCAAATCAAAAGAGAAAGCAATCATCATAATCAATCTCAAAACAAAGCAAGGGTTCATTCAAATCCAAAGCAATCCACAAATTCAAATCAAGGGTTTTCAAATCCACAAGATCAAAGCAAATCAAAGCTAAACAATCAACAAAACCTCTCAAGTCTTCCTCCTCCTTGGCCGATTCTCTCTCTCTTCCTCCTCTTCTCCTTCCTCCTTGCTCTCCAAGTATCCTCTTGGCTCCCTTGGAACCCCCTTTTTTTTGTGTGTGAGGGAACCCCTTCTTAGAAGACAAGAGGGCCTTTTATGGATTAAATGAGGGGCAAAAGTGGAAGTTCACAAATTCGTGCCTTGGAGCCCAAGTAGTCCGGTGACCGACTCGGCCCGACACGGAGGAACCTCGGGCCCGAGGTACTGTGCAACTCGGTCCGAGGTTGGAAACTTCAAAGTCGGGCCCGACGTTGTTGCATCTCGGTCCTGACCTCGTTCCACCTTCTTCTTAGTTGGCTTCTCTTGTTCTTCTTCATGGCTTGCTTCTCTCTTTCCCGCTTTAGCTCGGCCCTTGCTCCATGTCTCGACCCTCCTTCAAATCCATCCTTGATTCATGCCAAATTACCTACAAAACACATAAAAGGTGCGTAGTCTCCGAATCTCATAGAAATACGGGAACTAAGCTAAAAAGGAACAAAACGCACAAGAAAAGGGGAAAAAGAAACATATTTACAAAGGAAATCACATATGAAAACACCACCAAATAGAGAGACATCAAAGCAGGATGTCAACCTTCTACTAGTTCATACCGATTTCCCTTTGATCTTAGAAACAAACTGTCAAATCCTATCAATAGCATTGACCAAGAGCATACAACACAAACCTCTAGGCATAAATATGCTTACAAATGCAAAGGAAGTCTCAAAATTCCTTCCATAAGCTCTCCAATCTTGTGAATCAAACCACCACACATCTAATAGAGCAGATCAATTCATCAATGGAACCAAAATACTTAGGTCAACAGACAAATTAAAATAAAAACAAATATCTAATCAAGCGAATCAATTCATGGAACAATATGAAATTCAACGATTTAAGAAAGAGGAAAGTTGAATTTCATACGATCGTGTTGGATTGTTGGGTGGACATGGTGGTTGTCTTCAAATTCGGTTAGAGAAACTCCTAACAAAGGTTTTAATCCCGATCGAGAAGGAAATTCTCTTCGTTCTGATTCCGATCGGGAATCTTCCATGTTAGACATATGAGCAAAATTCAAATTGGAGCTCCTTCTCGAGCTCAATTCGAAACGAGTACCAAATTTGATCGGTAGACTAGAGGATAACAATGTTGTGAATGGAAGCAAAATTGGAGATCCTTCTCGAGCTCGATTCGAAATGAGTACTGGAGTTGATCGCTAAAACCGTAGAAGGCAATTGGGGAAATAAAAGGGAAAACTAAAAACATAAGCAAAATTATTAAACAACCCCTAATCATTTAAAAAAAGGAGTGTCATCTTGACCATTAATTAGCTGAATCCAATGGCTTATATTAGTCTTTATTTTTTAGGTTAAGCATCCTCCTCATGCGATCCCAACTCAAAATGTTTGACCCAAATTCCATCCAATTAGTGTGCCAATCGGAGAGAAGCATCTGCAATTTCTGCCCATACAACATCACATCGACCTCATTCACCATGTCGCTCTACTCATGCTTCCATCATGGCTTCATTGCGGGCCGAGGCACGAGCATGCCTCAACCTAGCGGAGCGGGTCTTGTTGTAGTTGATGTCGTGGTGGAGCGGGTTGTGGGCCTCAACCTAGCGGAGGTGGTCGTCAAGGCGGACTATGGAGGGGGCGGGGTGGCACTAGGCGGGGACGATGACATCCCAAGTGGCGACGCCGGTGAGGGTGTCGTTGAGGCCGCCGCCGCGGCCGAACATGTTGCTTTGGCCAGCGAGGATGAAGATGGATTTTGTGGTGGCGTGAGATGTGGAGTAGGAGTAGGAGAGTGATATGGTTGGGTGGAAGCTTATCAACCAGAGGAAGATGAAGGCGGATGAATTTATATTTTAGTTATATCTTGTTACATTTACTTCCATTTCACTAAATCCCCATAAGATAGGTTTAAAAAACGGGATTTCCGAATAGTGCACCCCTAAACTTTCAGAATAACTCACCCTCTAGCCGTTACGGCTAGAGGGTGCCCGACCATAACGACCGGAGTACCTCCCTCCGTTACGGCCGGACGTGCCTCAGCGGTAACGGCTGAAGGCCCCCTGGCCGTTACGGATGGTGGTACTTTGGCCGTTACCGCTTGGTGTTTTTAAAACCGAGAAGTTAATGTATGTATTATCTATTTTATATATATATTTATGAATGTATCTATATGATTTCATATTGGATATTTGGGTGGTTTGTTAAATCCCTATTTAAAGCCCTAATAACTTTACAATTTTTGAAGATTTGAAGCTTACAAACAACTTTACCATTTTTTGTGTGCTATTAGGTGACCAAACTTGATCAAGTGAAAAAACATCGACATATAACTTACTGAATAACAAAATGACAAACAACACTTGCTTCTAAAGGCTCAACATAAAAAAACAACAAACAACATTAATTATCAGAGGAAATATTTTTAACTGCCCGAATCTCAACACCTTCGAATAGGCGAAGTTGTGCGGCCGTTTATTTGGCTAACATATGATATGTTATATCGTTGTCGTTCAAGAAAAAATGGCAATATCTTTGTGGTGCTCCCTTGCCAGATTGGCTCTAGGATATGATCACGTTTCTCAGGGTGCCCCCAGGTAACATGGTCCATTCCATTCTTCTCTCCATAGCCTCACGCATGAGCACGATGGAGATGTTGATGAAGGGTGGAGAAAAGGGGAAGGTTCGCAAGGAACACGCTTTCCTTTGAGTCATGGATGAATTAGAGAGGGAATTCTGGTTTGGGTTTGAGGTTGGAGATCGAGTCTCCTTTTATGCTTGAAAATTGCTCTAAATTTGTGATATGCATCCGGGTCTTGTCATAAGAAAAGCTAGTAATATAGTTGATGAAACCCGAAATAAACCAGCTCTAGAAAGACAAGAAACGAGATTACTTTTATTCGATTGTGCAAACACTTGCTCTTTATTTATATATTTATCACAAGATTACAAGGTGCGAAGTCACTAATATCGAGATTACAAGTGGCGAGATTATACCCTAGGTCTCTCCTTATGAGATTCGAGGTTCGAGACCTCCTAGTTACAACGAGATTATCACCTCCATCTAAGGGTATTCTATTGCTATTACAAGCATAGGATTGGTTGTATATTTAGCGAGGTTGGTGCAGTTTGCGAGATGATGTAACGAGGCGATGAGGCGAGGCCTCTTTGGGGGACTTGAGGTCTTTTTGTGGACCTTCAGTTGACCGTAGCGTTGTCTTTAACGATGATTCAACACGCCGAACTTCAATCAACAAGATAGTTCTTGAGTTAAAGATGTTTTTTGACCCTTTGCCACCTACGGGGTTCTCCTCTATTTGTAGAGATTTGAGGAATCGAGTTTTGGTGCTTTTTCGATGTGGGACGGCCGAGATCAAGCCTTTTGATTGGTCGAGTGTGAGACAGTTGGTCATTGGTTGGAGGAGCTGCGAAAGCTGAGTGTTTTAGTCGGGCGGGAGTGTCAGCTTTTGAGCAAAAAGGTTTAGACCTCGTTGCCGAGGTTTCGAGGCCTCACAAAGGTAGGAGTATGTTTGTTTTTGTGAGATGGGTACGACGATGGGCCCCGATTTTAACCTTGGAAATCCCGCCGAATCCGTTAATCCCCGTACCCCGGTCCCACTTCATCTTCTGCCATTTTGCGCACCATCACAAGCCCATGGTCTGGGGGTCTCTTTCCGAGGACCACAGGTCATATATGCATGACATTCTCCATTTGCCGGACCCGGGGTGCGAGGTTTTTAGTGTCAGGGACACGGGTAGCGAGGTTGGGGGTTGGCGAACTCTTGTTGCCAAGCCCAACACTTGAGTTTTTATCCATTTATGTGTCTGACGATCTTCGGGCTTGCTCCCCCGTATTTCATTAATGGGCCTCTAAGGTGGATTAGTCCCATTAAACTTTTTTGGGGGCGGGGAGAGGCCCAAGTTTGCTTTCTATAAAAGCGTCTCCCCCATGCCCCCTTAACGCTTCATCTTCATCTCCTTCCTCAAGCACTCTCTCTCTCTCTCTCTCTCTCTCTCTCTCTCTCTCTCTCTCTCTCTCTTGTTCTTCCGATCTCCGGCAAGCAATTGACGGTTTCTTGGTAGTTTCTCGACGGTTTCCAGGAACGCCACCGCCCTCTCCGTGCAAATCTTTACACATGTAAGTGCCCGACTCCCTCTTTGTGTTTTTGACGTTCTTCTCCTTCTTTTGATGTCTCGTGCCCTAGTGGGAGACAACCGTCCTCTGGCGTTTTGCGCCGGTGTCACGGCGGCAAAACGGAGGGGGAGATGCTGGTGGTTTGGCGTTGCTCTTGGTTCTTTTTTCGGCGTTTTTTCCTCCATCGCTCCGTGTCCTAGTGGGAGACGGTGGCCCACTGGCGTCTCGCGTTGGTGTCACGACGGCGAGACAGCGGGGGCGAGGGAGGTGCTGGTGGTTTGGCGATGCTTCGGTCCTTCGGCACATCTGCCGACGGTCGAGCTTCTTCCCCGTCCCCATTTTTGAATTTCGAATTCCTTGGAAAGCCAAACGTCATGATGTTTGATTGACAGGACGTTCGACCTTCCAACTGCTGGCTTCCATTCTTCGTTTCCGACTTTTGGCGCTTCAAACTCTTCTTGGGCCGTCCAATTTGTCAAAGTAGCCCTAGGGTGCCACGTATCCCCTACCTGTTATCTTCTCGCGTTTTCTTTCTTTCGTAGCTTCGTTAGATGTCTCAAGATCTCTCGTTTTCCAAGTGTTCGCCTTTTGTTGCCTGGACGTCGCTCTTTCATGCCTAGAGGGACCTCCTCGAGCCCTCCACCAGGACTCACGTTTAAGGTTCAAGAGTGGTTTTACGAGGAGCTTTCTGAGACCGTAGGGAATGTTGAGACCAGTGATTCTCAGAACTCGAGGTCCCCTTTGCTTGTTTTTAGCGACCCTTCTTTTAGCGATTCCGACGTCTCGATTATTTCGTGCTTCCCCCGACTTCGAACGTCTTCTGGTGTTGAAATGGACTAGTCTTCAATTTCTGATGAGGAAATGGCTGGTTCCACCGTGAGGTCGTTTGACTCCAATTACCGGGTGAGCTTTTTTGCGGAGCATATTACCGACGCCGTGTCTAGTATTCCCCCAATTCTTGAGGAGCGGATTCCCGCGACCCCGAATCCATCGAGGGGGATCTTCCTGCCCGAGGGGCTCCGATAGTCCTAAAGCGGGAGCATCTCAAAAAGATTGCCAAGGGCTTCGCCTGGCCTGAGGGAGTTGAGCTAGCGCTTCCCGAAGGGGAAGGCTGCTCCTTGGCGATGTACGAGAGGTGCGTGGTCGTACACTTGCCTAGTCTTCAGGCCGGCTTCAGGCTACCACTGGCCCCACATATAATCAATTTCTTGTGGGCCATTCACGTCTGCCCCGCGCAATTGTTTCCCAACGCGTGGAGGCTTTTGTGTGCGTACACCATTCGAAGCCACAAGCTCGGGGAGGGGCCGGACCTGGACGTCATGTCGAGCTTATTCATGGCGCGGCGAGAACACGAGTCCTGCCTCGTCAATCTGAGTTTGCTCGGGCTAAAGATCACCACCAACCCGTCAAACGTCGGTCAGTGGAAGGACAAGTGGTTCTTGGTCTGGGATCTCACTGGGAGGTATCTTAATTTCACCACGACCTCGGATAACTTCGTCCGACCCAAGGGAACACAGGACGCCGCCGAGCTCAAGGCTCGGTTCGCACCAGTGCGCCGGGCACCGTATTGGGAGTACCTGGCACATGACCAGCTTGAGCGGGCCGGTTTGAGTCTTACCTCTCCACCCCGCGAGGGCGAATAGGGTACTTCATCTTTTTCCCTAACTCTTAGTTGCTTTATTATTCTATTTTTTTCTTAGGCTACCCATGGCAGCCTGAACCTCGTTTATCTAGTGATGATCGCGAGCCTCGTCCGGATCATGCATTCTTTGATTGTCCGTGATGATTACGAACCTCGCTCGAATCACACACTCTTTGATTGGTTGTGACGAACCTCCCCCTATCCCTTCTTAACTTGTAATTTTCTTCTTCTTATTTTTTTATATTTTTGCAGTGGATCTTTTCAACACTCTTGATTCAAGGGCGCATGGGAAAAAGCATGCGGCGTCGATCTCGCAAAGCTCTCGGGCCCCGAAGGGCCCTGTGGTAAAGGAGCCGACCTCTTCGGCGAGGCCGCCATCCCCGCTGCCGAATGTGACAGCCCCGCCACTGAAGGCGACAAGGGCAAAGATTACTGAGGGGGCTCCGCCCAAGGGTGACGCCACCAGGGCGCCCTCCCATGCTCCCCGAGGATCCGACGATAGGGCCGAATCCAAAAGAAAAGACGCGGAGGTGCCCCCTCCACTAGAAGAAGAAGAAACACAAGGGGGACAGTCAAAGGGGCGCCTTGGGGAGGAAGATTGTCACTCGTCCCGACCCCGCGAGTCGGGTTCTTTCCGCCGATGGCCCTCCCGCCGAGAAGTTCCACTATCCTGGACCCGCCCGGGGCGCGCCTAGGAACTGGGACCGGGAAGACTGGAAGGAGGAGGTTGCGTGGGCAAACAACCTCTCCGAGGATGCCCTTAATGACGAGGCCCTCCGCTACTCGGCGATGGTATGCCTTGCTTCTTTTTTGTTCTTTTTACTAGTTTCATTCTTATTCTCTTTTAACGTGTTATACTTTTGATTTTCCAGCACCACTTCTTCGAGAACTATAACTGCAGTCGCATCGCCCTCCTCCATAAGAGTATGGACAAGATGGAGGCGAGGCTCAAGGCCCGCATAGAGGAGTGTGCAAAGAGGGAGAAGGACCTCACAAAGGCCGAGAGGCGGACTCGGGCCGCGGAGATTGCGGCGGAGGACGAAGCCAAGGCAGCTGCCAAGGCCAAGGAGGGGGAAGCTAAGGCCAAGGAGGAGGAGACAAAGGCCAAGGGGGAGGCAGAGAAGGCTAAGGGCCTGGTTGGGGATCTAAGGGCCGAGATCGAGGAGCTCCGGACCAAACTCACTGCAGAGCACAACTTTTTCAAGGAGAAAGAGTCGGAGCTCCGAAAGGTTGAGGAGGAGAACAACAGCCTCCACGAGCGCATCAAAGAGCTAAACGAGGAGGTGGAGGTTGCGGGGCCAAATTACGTGAAGTCTGCCGAGTACCAAGAACAGGTGTTGAGCAACGTCGATGGGATGTACCGGCGGGCCATTCGCGTGGGGGTAAGGCAAGCGGTTGCGAAGTTTGGGAACATCGACCCTCGCATTGCCTTCTTCAACCCCAACTACGCGCTGACCATGGGGGAAGAAACCGGGGAAGAGCCCGAGGGGGAATGCGAGTTCTTCCTCGACAATGAGGGCGGGGATGCGCCGGATGAGAGTACCAAGGTGCCTGCAGCAGACCCCGTGCTTGCTGGCACCAACCCCGCGACAGAAGCACCTACCCTTGACCCCACAATGGCCATTGCCTCCCCCATTCACCAAGTCTCCATGGATCCCGCTGCCGAGGCACAGAAAGAGTCAAGGGTGTTGGTCTTTGTAGTTGTTTTTTTTGTTTTTAAATATTTGGTGGCCCCGCTGGGGTTTGTAATTATGATACTCTGGCCCTCGCGGCCTTATTTTATGCAATTTTCTTTCCTTCTTTTGTTTTTGGTTGTGTCGCGTGTTTTCCGTGTTTTCCAAGGGTTTATTATATCCCGATCCAACCCCATGGTTCGTGCACTGCAAAACTTGTGGTCCGCTCGGGCCACATCGGGCGTTCGTTATGTGCCACGATCATGAGCCTCGCTCGGATCGCGCATGATAGACTTTATGCCCCGATCTCGAACCTCGCTCGCTAATAGATTTTATGCCATGATCACAAGCCTCGCTCGGATCACACATGATAGATTTTATGCCACGATCGCGAGCCTCGCTCGGATCGCGCATGATAGATTTTATGCCACGATCACGAGCCTCGCTCGAATCGCGCGTGATAGATTTTATGCCACGATCACGAGCCTCGCTCGGATCGCGCATAATAGATTTTATGCCATGATCACGAGCCTCGCTTGGATAGCGCATGATAGATTTTAGGCCACGATCACGAGCCTCGCTCGGATCGCGCAGAAAAGATTTTATGCCACGATCACGAACCTCGCTCGGATCGCGGATGATAAATTTTAGGCCACGATCACGAGCATCGCTTGGATCGCGCATAATAGATTTTATGCCATGATAACGAGCCTCGCTTGGATCGTGCATGATAGATTTTAGGCCACGATCACGAGCCTCGCTCGGATCGTGCAAAAAAGATTTTATGCCACGATCACGAACTTCACTCGGATCGCGGATGATAGATTTTAGGCCACGATCACGAGCCTCGCTCGGATCACGCATAATAGATTTTATGCCACGATCACGAGCCTCGCTCGGATCGCTCATGATAGATTTTAGGCCACGATCACGAGCCTCGATTGGATCACGCATAATAGATTTTTGGCCACGATCACGAGCCTCGCTCGGATCGTGTATGGTTGTTTGGATTGTCTCCAACCCCAAGCGGGAAGCGAGGGATGGACTTCGCACACTTAAAATCGAGAATCTCCAATCCCAAGCTGGAAGCGAGGGGTGGAATTTCTTAATACCGGGAATCTCCATCCCCAAGCGGGAAGCGAGGGGTGGACTATAACTCTTAAAACCGAGGATCTCCAACCCCAATCGGGAAGCGAGGGGTGGAATTGAACGTCTTAAAACCGAGAATCTCCAACCCCAAGCGGGAAGCGAGGGGTGGAATTGATCGTCTTAAAACCGAGAATCTCCAACCTCAAGCGGGAAGCGAGGGGTGGAATCGAACACTTAAAACCGAGAATCTTCAACCCTAAGCGGGAAGCGAGGGGTGGAATCAAACATTTAAAACCAAGAATCTCCAACCCCAAGCGGGAAGCGAGGGGTGGACTAGAACTCTTAAAACCGAGAATCTCCAACCCCAAGCGGGAAGCGAGGGGTGGAATCGAACGTCTTAAAACCGAGAATCTCCGACCCCAAGCGGGAAGCAAGAGGTGGAATTGAACTTCTTAAAACCGAGAATCTCCAACCCCAATCGAGGGGTGGAATCACGCGCGAGGTTTTTATATTTGAGACAACATTTGGAAAACACTGCATAACCCTTTATTCACAATATTTTGGAAACGGAGAGAGTTTAGAGAGTCTACATGTAATATCGTTTGAGTCGAGCGATATTCCATGTTTTGCTTAGAGTGTGTCCCTCGCTATCTTTGAGTTTGAAAGCCCTGGGTCCGACTTCTTCCCCGAGGAGGTACAAACCCTCCCAATTTGGATCCAGTTTGCCACCTTCGGTACGCCTCAAAACGAGACACCCTGTGACCAAAACCCGGGTCCTGACCTTCTTGCTGTGATACATCGCCACACGCCGTTTGTATTCTTTGGAGCGTAGGGCCGCGACCTCGCGAAGTTAGTCCCTGAACAACAGTTCGACCTTGAGGTTGGCTTCGTTCTCTTTTTCGTCGAAGTCAAAGACCCTGGCCGAAGGGACTAAGTTTTATACAAGAACTAGTGCGTCAGCCCCATAGGTTAGAGCGAAAGGTGTCTCCCCTGTAGCGCGACACGCGGTTGTTCGGTATGTCCACCAAACGAGCGGGAGAAGCTCAGCCCAACGGCCTTGCGCTATGCCCAAACGCTTTTTTAGATCGGTAGGATACAAGCGTTGACATTTTCCACCTGGCCACTGGGGGTGTGCCACGGAGGAAAATTTGACGGTTATGCCCAGCTCGGAGCAAAAGGTCTGATTTAACTCGCAGTTGAATTGGGGGCCATGGTCAGTCATGGGGACCCCAAAGTGGCACACGAGGTTTTTCCATAGGAAGTTGCAGACCTTTGTCCCTATGATCTTTTCCATTGCCTCTGCGTCGACCCACTTCGTGAAATAGTCGACGATGACCAGTATGTATTGCACCTGGCCAACGGCCTTGGGGAATTGCCCTAGGATGTCCATCCCCCACATCGCAAAGGGACAGGGTGCATGGATCGAGCGCATGCGTGAGGTTGGGGAGTGTTGGAGGTTACCGTGCTTTTGGCACCCGTCACACTTCTGGACATAGGCCCTCGCGTCTTGCCTGAGAGTGGGCCAAAAATACCCCAAGTGGGCGATTTTATGTGACAAGGTGCGCCACCCGGAGTGGCCACCACAGACCCCTTCACGCGCCTCGTACAGGATGTGTTCCGCAGCCTCGGTTGGCACACACCGCAAGTTGGGCTCTACGAAGACCCGACGATAGAGCCGACCGTCGATGACGTAGTAGCAGGCCGCTTGCATTTTGAGGATGCGGCTTTCCACATATCGCATGATCGGAACCCTCCAGTCCCCGATTGTGACGGATAGAACCTCGATGGTTACACTCCGCGAGAGCTTTCTTTCCACCATCACGCAATTTCCTACTTCTAACGGGAGAGCCGATCCCAATCTTGCGAGCGCATCTGCCTTGGTGTTTGCAGCCCGTGTGATTGACTCTACCGCGAAGGTTTCTAGGCACGACACCAAGGCCTTAACTTTCTCTCGGTATGCATGCAGGAACCTTGTTCGGGTGTCATATTGTCCGTTCAGCTGCCTTGCCACCAATTCAGAATCGGTGTAGACTCTGATTTTGCGAGCCCCGCTGAGGAGCACCATTTCCATCCCGGCGATCATGGCCTCATACTTGGCCTCGTTATTGGTGGCATCAAAGGCGAAGTTGAGGGCATATTCTATTTCAATTGAGGGACCGGCGAGAAATACGCCGGCCCCACCACCGACATCACACCGGGAGCCATCGACAAAGACCTTCCATTCCTCCGAGCTTGCGTCAGTCTTGGGGAAGGTAACATCCACCACGAAGTCCGCGATAGCTGTTTAAGCTAAAATTTACCAAAGGTAAGTCTTTTGACCAAGATCGGGCCTTGATCGAATAAACTGAGAAGAATATGAACGAAAAACTGTGTTTTTATTGATGTAAAGATCCCAAGAAGTTATGTGAATGAATCCCCCTTTTCCCCTAAGGATTACATCGATTTATATAGCTCCTTAGGGTATATTCTCTCTTAATTAAAGATATGATCTTATCTCTAACTAACAAATCCTTGCTTATTTCTATCTTATAATGGACAATATCCTGAGATGAATCTATTTCGTAACAAACATATCTCGGATTCTCTTTCCTCTAACCGACTTAGCCAATCCCAAAGATCTTCCGTAGCTCTAGATGCGTTGGAGATTTCCTGACTATGGGCTAATACTTCTTTGCCTAAAATCTGGGTCCAACAATACCCCTAAATGCAATTTCAAAATTTAAACTTCAAATTTCGAAAATTGCATTTAAGTTGATAAGACGCTTGGAGACGCCTTGGAAAACGGGATTTGCTCCTGCTGCCTTCTCTTGACCCGAGAGACTTTTTTTTTTCATTTTGCTATCATTTTGCCTTCGTCCCCTTTCCTTCCCAATCTCGCTCTCGGCTCCTTAGGTAACGCTCCCCTCTTCTTCCTCTCTGGTTTTACTCTGCTCGATTGCCATCGCCAAAACTTCGCCCTTCACTTCTTCTTCAGCCCTAGGTTCCCAGGACCTTTATCATTGTAAAATGACGCCGGAGGACATCGCCGACTGGATCTCCTTTGGCGGCTTTCCCGAGGGGACCCGCTTCCATGCCCCGACCGTCGAGCTCATCGACTGGGTTCGGCCGGGGTGGATTTGCTTTCTTGATTATCCTTTCACCTTGGGCTTGAAATTTCCCTTCTGTCCTTTCATTCGAGACTTCATCCAAACCCTAAAATTTCTCCTTGCCAAATTCTCCCGACTACCTGGCGCACTCTCGCTCGAATTGATGAGCTCGCCACAGAACGGGGGTTAGAAATGACCATGGGGGAACTCCTATTGGCGTATAAAATTGTTCCTCAAAGGGCAGGCCGCATTACCTTGCATGCTAGGGACACCAAAAACCCTCTTATTCCTAAGCTGAAAATGTCTTCCCGGTGCTGGCAATCCCGCTTCTTCTTTGTCGAGAAAGCGTCTTTTGGCGATCTTGATGATGAAGTGAAAGACGTCTTTCGAGATGAATGGAACACATCTCGTAAGGCGATCTGATCTTCTTTGTTGTTCTTTTTTTTATATTCCCGTTGCCTTGCTTTTCATGTTCCCTGTTTGTGCAGTTCCGGTAGGGATCAACTCCAAGTGTACGGATACGGGCGTGTGTCGCCGCTTGCTGAAGATCAAGGCTGAGAAACGCAAACCCAAAAAGATTCGTCCTGATCCAGAGGGTAGTGGTGAGGACGAAGAATCTCCAGAATCCGGCGAAAAAAAGACCGAAACAGAAGTCACTCCCCTTTCCTCAGACATGGCGAGCTCCTCTAAGAAGAAGTCAGGTTGGTAGTTCGCTTTTTTTTTTTCTGCTCCTTACACGATTAATAATTTTTTTTCAACTTTGTCTTTTAAATCTATGTCCCTTTTTCTTAAACTCTTCAGGTACTGGTGTGGATACCTCTGCCGCGACGATGGTTCGCCGGCTGAGGTCTGGCGGTCCCAAACTTCTCGCGTCTCCCTCTCCTAGTTCCGAAGCGACTAAGTCTCTCGCGTTGAAGCGAAAAAGAGTTGAAGATTCTCCAGCTTCGCCTATCGTCAGGAAGAAAGAACCCAAGGATCTTCTCAGCACTTTTGGGGATACTTTTGCTGCCGAACGTCAAGCTGGACTTCCAGGCCCTAACCCCAGATGCCGCATCCAGCCATGTGGGCGCGACGCTAAGAATGTTAGGTTCGCTTATCTGAGTCTTTAGATATTTGTTACTGCTTCCTTGGTATTTCTTTGGCGCTCACTTGCTTTTTGTCTGGCTTATCCTCACTCTTCCACTTTCCCTTGTTGTAGGCTTTCCAAGAGTTAATGGCCACCAACAGTCGTTGTCACGAGGAAATGAGGGCGATGGAGGAGAAAGAGAAGCAAGCGAGGGAATTGGCCGCCTCATCAGATAGGAAGGCTCGCAAACTCCAATCGTCAGTGGATTCCCTGAGGGTTCAGGTGGAGGATCTCCAGTCCGAGAAGGCATCGCTCGAGGCGAGGGCGGCAGAGGCAGAGAAAGAGATAAAGGGCTTCTCCCAGGTGGTGGTGAACGTGGCAGCGTATTACACGATGAAGTCTCAAGTGGAGCTGCTGCAGGACTTTGCTGACGGCAAGAGCGCCAAGTGGGATCTGAAGACGCAGCCAGAGGTCTTGGAGGAGTATTACCCCACCTGCAACCCTCCCCCCGGCAGCGAGTATTTGGAGACCGAGGACCAAGTGGATGATGCTAGCTCCCCGAACAAGAAAGAGGAGAAAAACGACGATGGTGGGGCCTCAATCAGCAAAGAAGGAGATGATGAGAAGGCCACTGATAAGGAGGAGCCTTCGACCTCAGCCGATGGTCAGTAAGCCCTAGCCGCGCTTCCCTTGACTTCTTTTTAATGATCTTTCAGAAATGCTTGTTTTGTTCTTGTTGTGGATGTGTTTGAAGACTTGGTAATCTTTTGGCCTGGAGGCCTAAAACTTCTGCGGCGTCCATTTTGGATGGTTTTGACGCCCCGTGAATGGCGCAATATAATATTTGCTATCTATCTGTCTATATTAAAAAAACAGTTTTGCGTAATGTGTTAGCATGGGTAGATTCTTGGAGAATCTCTCGTAATTTGTTACCCGTGGATGGGGTACGCGTTAGAGTTTAGCATTTAAAGAGGGAGTTATGGTGCTCCTCTTTTTAGTGAGTTATTGTGAGTTCTCGTGTGGATTCACATTTCGCGTTTTAGGTGTTTTAATTTTTTGCAAAGGGCTGTGCATAGTTAGTTACGATTAGGCTTCCTTTGGCCATTGCCAAGGGTCATTAGGAATTGACGCGTTTTTTGGCAATGGATCCTTAAGTTTAGAACTTAGGATGTAGGTGTCATCGCGGCGTCCCGCGAATATGGCCATTTTGAGTTATATGCTATAGCTTTCTCCTTCCCGTACTAATCGGATGTTTTGTTAATCGGACTTAGATGGGGGCTAACCATCTTATGGGTTACTTCGTCGAAGTTGTATGCGTGAAGACCTCATCATTTTTAGACGGTATAACCATGAGTCTTAACAGTGGTATTGTTCGACGCGTTTCATGTTATATGCAACGTTGATTAGCGTATGTTTGCGTTTTTGAGCAATAAGAGAGTGTGCAATAATGGGAGAATATTTTCTCGCAAACCATTACATAAAAATGTGCGAAATAAACTTCATGAACTTAGGAATTTTGAAAACTTTGTTCGACAGTGTGGGCAACTGCCCTGAGTCGTTTATTCGAAAAAGTCAAAAATGGCCTAAAGATTCTCTAAGCTAAAGCTGAGAAATGTCTAGAGATGAAACATGATAATGAATTAGTTTAGAAGTAATACTTTTTCAGATGGGTTGCGTTCTAGCTTCGTGGTACCGCCTTTACATCTTTGGATTCTAGCTGGTAAGCTCCGTTCCCCGCGACTTTGGTAATTTTGTATGGCCCTTCCCAATTAGGTGCTAATTTTCCAGCGTTTGCCTCTGTGGTGTTCTGGAAAACCTTTCACAATACCCAGTCTCCAAGTTGAAAACTCTTTACTCGAACATTTTTATTGTAGCTCCTAGCCACTTGCTGTTGGTACTTCGCGATCCGAGCATGGGCAGCCTCTCTGAGTTCCTTGATAGTATCCAGATTTGCTTCTAGTTCATACTTGTTGCTATCTGAGGTAGCGAGTCCATACCTTGCGGTTGGGACTAAGACCTCGGCAGGGATAACGGCCTCGCAACCGTGTACCAGTGAGAACGGGGTCTATCTCGTGGCTCCCTTTGGAGTGGTGCGATTCGCCCAGAGCACGTAAGGTAATTCCTCAGCCCACTTTCCTTTGGATTTTATCAGCCGCTTCTTTAGGTTATTGATGATGACCTTGTTGCTAGCTTTGGCGTGTCCGTTGGCCTGCGGATACCTGGGAGTGGACATGACCAAGTCGATGTTCCATTCCTTGCAGAAGTCGCGCATCTTCTTGCTTATGAACTATGACCCATTGTCGCAAGTAATCTCCGCAGGAATATCAAATCTGCTCAAGATGTTGCGCTTGATAAATGAGATTACTTGCTTGTCTTTAATTTCCCGAAAGGCTTCACCTTCGATCCACTTAGAGAACTAGTCTGTCATGGCGAGGAAAAACACCTTTTGCCCCGTGGAAGGGGGTAGCTTGCCGACGATGTCCATCCCCCATCGCATGAAAGGCTAGGGAGTGACTGAGGGGTGGAGAATCTCTGGTGGCTGATGTGGGACTGGTGTGTGCCCTTGGCATGCCTCGCACGACTGAGCATACTTGGTGGCATCCTGGCTAATGGTAGGCCAATACCACCCCTGTCTAAGGATCTTGTTAGTTAGACTTCGACCCCCAGTATGGTTACCGCAATCTCCGTTGTGTACCTCGCGCATGATTTTCTCAGCCTCTTCCTTCTCTACGCACTATTGTAGGAAGCCTGAGGCAAATTTGTGGAAGAGGATCCCATCTAAGATGGCGAATCGTGTCGCTTTTGACCTTAAGGCTTTGGCTTCGATCTTGTCCTCAGGTACTTCGCCGCGTAGGAACCAACCAAGGTATGGCTTGGTCCAATGGTCGCCCGAACTCACCCCTGAACTGGTGGATGCTTGGAGAATATCCAGGGCGAGTTGCTCTGGTGGTGGTTCAACAACCTGCGTCCTTGATGTTTCCGTTATAGCCGACTGTTATAAGTGGACCAACGGTATATTATCATACTCTCTGGGGTCTAGGGTTGAGCCCAAACCGGCTAGGGCATCGGCCGGAGCGTTTTGGTCCCGAGGAATTTGCTCAAATTGTATTTGTTCGAAGCTCCCGAATAGTGTTTTAACCACATTGAGGTAGCTAGCCATCCTATCATCTTTGGCATCGAAAATGCCCAAAATTTGATTGATGATGAGTAAGGAATCAGCGCGTACCTTGATTTTCTTGATGGACAAATCTTTGGCCAACTCCAGCCCAATGATGAGGGCTTCATACTCCGACTCGTTGTTGGTGGCTTCAAAGTCGCATCTGACTGCCTGAGCTATTGTTTCCCCCCTTGCCGACCTTAGCACGACGCCGAGACCTGCTCCCCTTACGTTCGAGGCTCCATCGGTGTTTAGTACCCATTCCTCCTGAGGTTCGTCAAGGGATGAGACCAGGACCTCCTCTTTAGCGCTTTCTTCAAGAGTTGGGGTGAAGTCGTCAACGAAGTCGGCCAATAATTGTGACTTGATTGCTCTTCGAGGTTCATATCTAACATCGTATCCACTTAGTTGGATTGCCCATTTTGCCATTCTTCCTGAGAATTCTGGCTTTTGCATAATTTGTCGGAGCGGATAATTCGTCAAGACGATGATGGTGTGTGCCTCGAAATATGGTCGGAGTTGGTTCGAGCACATCACGACCGCCAAGACTAGTTTTTCCGTCGGAGAGTAGCGTGTCTCAGCGGACACCATTGTTTTGCTTACGAAGTAAACCGGAACCTGTTGGCCGTCTTCCTCCTTGACAAGGACTCCGCTTAAGGCGCGATCCAATACGATTAAGTAGAGGTACATCACTTCCCCCGGGGTCGGTTTAGCCAGCAGTAGGGGATTGGCGAAGTATCCCTTCATCTCTTCGAAGGCGGTCTCGTGTTTTTCCGTCCACTGGAAGCTCTTGTTCTTCTTTAGTACCTTGTAAAATAGTCGACACTTATCTAAGGATTTGGAGATGAACCGATTAAGTGCAGCTATCTTGCCAGTCAGCTTTTGCACGTTTTTCACGCTTCGAGGTGATTTCAGGGAAGCAATCGCCCCAACTTGGTCTGGGCTTGCCTCCATCCCCCGCTTGGTTACCACGTGCCCCAGAAAAGTCCCAGATTGTACCCCAAAGATGCACTTTTGGGGATTCAACTTCGTGTTGTATTCCTCTAGGATTCTGATTGCTTCTTCCAAGTGCCCCTTATGCAGGGAAGCGTTCGTGCTTTTCACCACCATATCGTCAATATACACCTCCATTGTTTTGCCAATATGATCACGGAACATCCGATTGACTAATCGTTGGTAAGTGGCCCCGACGTTTCTCAAGCCGAAGGGCATTACACTGTAGCAATACGTGCCCTGACCGGTGATGAAGGAGGTCTTCTCCTGATCTCCTGGCTCCATCTGGATCTGGTCATAACCGCTGAATGCATCCATGAAGGTAAGGAGTTCGTGACCCGCGGTTGCATCCACCATTGTATCGATGTGGGGAAGGGGGAAAGAATCCTTATAGCAAGCTTTGTTGAGGTCGGTGAATTCCTTGCAAACTCTCCACTTCCCGTTCTTCTTAGGCACCACGACTACGTTAGCTAGCCAATCGGGATACTTCACTTCTCTGATCTTCCCGATATCTAGTAACTTTTTGACCTCTTCGTCGACCGCTTGTATTCGATCTGGGGCAAATCTTCGTCTCTTTTGCTTAACTGGAGGGTGTGCAGGATCTACGTTGAGTTTGTGTGTGATGATGGAAGGGTCTATTCCAGTCATGTCTTCGTGACTCCAAGCGAAACAGCTCTTGTGATTTTTCAGGAAAATTACCAATTCTTCTCTGATTGAGGGTTCTAGATTCTCCGATCTTGACAACCTTCCCCTCCTCTAGGGTCACCTCCTCCGCTTTTTCTCCATCTTCAGTTCGCGCTGGCGGAGGGGTGACGTTCTATAACTGTTATGCTTCAGGTCTCAGAGTGGTTGGCTTGAGGGCTGCCTTGTAACACTCTCTGGCTAACCTCTGATCCCCGCGAATTTCGTCTATTCCCCATGGCGTTGGAAATTTCACCGTTTGGTGGTAGGTGGAAGCTACGACTTTCATGTCATGTAACCATGGTCGTCCCAAGATTACGTTGTAGCATGAAGGGCAGTCCATCACAAGGAAATTAACTTGCATATTTACACCTTTGGCGAAGGTTGGGATTGCAATATCTCCCACGGTGTGTTTGACCTCGCCGCTGAACCCCACTAAAGGAACTGGGTGTTTATGGATGTCGTTTTCAGACAAACCCATCTCCTTCAAGGCAGTTAGGGTCATGAGATTTGTGGAGCTTCCTGTATCAATCAATACCCTTTTCATCAGCACGTTCCCAATGTGTAGGGATATCACAAGACCATCATGATGCGACTCGGAGGTGTTCTCTGCATCGGTGTCGTCGAACACGATGGCTTATCCCGGAGATTCTCTGGCGCGGCGCCCTGATGATTGAGGTCGACTAAAACTGCTTTCCCTTGTGTGGCGCTTTGCAGCTGAGTACGATAATCCACAAATGCTTGATCCCCCGAATATCACGTTGACCACCTTGTCAGGCGTTGGAGGATTTCGCCTTTCTTGCTGCTCGGACTGAGGATTCTCTAGCAAATCTTTGGGTACTCGAGCGTCTGGAGCTATGTCTCTTATTCTTCCCTCTACGACTAAGCGGGCCAATTCTTTTCAGAGCATCAGGCAATCATGAGTCCAGTGTCCGTGATACTCGTGGTAGTCGCACCATTTGGACGTGTCTCTCCCCGAGCGAGGGGCTTTGTCTCTTCTTGGCCACCTCACGAGTTCTCCATGTTTCGCCATGTTCCGGAGTAGCTTTTTCGTGGATATATTGAGTTTGAAGGAGTCGAGTGAGGGTGGCATGGGTTCTCGCTCTTTGTCATCCGTTGATCGTGTCTCGGTCATGTTGACCTGCCCTGAGGCAGGCCGTGAGTAAGGATGGGCATGACGATCCCTTCTTTGGTCCGCTGAACCTCGACGGCTGTCAACAGGACCCCTTCTCTCAGCCCTTTCCGTCTCTGAAGACCTCTTCCTTAGGGACCTATCTTCCTCTAGCCGAACGTGCGCCAGAGCCCTAGCTTGCACCTCCTTAAAGGTAGCGCACGGGTGTTTAGTTAATTCCTTGTAAAGGCCACCGTCGGGGGTGACCCCTTGTCTGAATGCTTCCATCGCGGTCGTCACGTCGCAAGATGGGATGGAGATCTTTTCGCGATTGAAGCAATCCAAGAATTCTCTGGTAGTTTCTTGGTACCGTTGGCGGATCCGGTAGAGGTCGCTGGATTGCTTCTCAAATTTGCGGCTACTCGCAAATTGAGACCGGAAAGTGTCCGAGAGATCTGCGAAGGACCTAATGCTCCCACGTGGGAGGTTGATGAAACAGGTTAGGGCTGGCCCCGTTAAGGTTGTGTCGAACCCCATGCACATCACTGCCTCTTTTGAGTGGGACGAGACCGCACTCGTCATCATCTTCTGTTTGTATACGGCCACGTGCTCGTTAGGGTCTGTAGTCCCGTTGTAAGTGGGCATGCTGGGCATTGAGAACTTCTTTGGAATCTCCACTTGGGCGATTCGACGAGAAAACGGAGATTCGTCAAACCCGTCGGGTGCTTCGGGCTCCAAAGGTTGGAAACCTTGGCTTCCCCTCCGGAATTGGTCGGCGATGACGCTTATTTGTTCAGTCAGTTTTCTCCGGATGGCTGCGTCTAAATCGATTGGCTCGCGCCGTTCTCGATCTTCCCCATCGGTGCCATCATCTTCGATACGGACTTCCTGAAATGGTGCTCGGCGTTGGTTAGCTGCTGGCCGGAGATTAATTGGAGGATTATCATCGTGGGAGACTTCTCCACGGCGGACTCGGCCCATGGGCTCTGGAGTCTTGTCTCGTTGTGCGGGTGCCTTGTCTCGGGGGTCCGGGTCTGCACCCTTTCCAGAAGTTCCTTCTCCAACGTTGAAATCTAGCCTCCTTGTTATTCCATTGGTGCGTCGGGTGACGCGGAGGGAGCGACGTCCTGTAGCAAGACCTCGTATTGTTGTTTGAGTTGGCTGTTTTCAGCGGTGAGGCGTTTTACATGAGCATCATAAAATCTTTTCTGGTCTCCCAACACCTTTTGGAGAAATTCCATGCGTTGTCTGAGGTCCGTCATCTCCTCTTCCTGAGACCGAATGCCTTGATACTGAAGGTTTTGGTCGTCCTCGGTAATCAGAGATTTAGGGCTTTCATCCCCGTTACCAGACATTGTGTTCCTTGATCCAAAAGGAAGTAGAATGGTGATTCTTCTGATGGTTGTATCGATCACGGCCCCAGGTGGGCGCCAAATTGTTTGAGCCAAAATTTACCAAAGGTAAGTCTTTTGACCAAGATCGGGCCTTGATCGAATAAACTGAGAAGAATATGAACGAAAAACAATGTTTTTATTGATGTAAAGATCCCAAGAAGTTATGTGAATGAATCCCCCTTTTCCCCTAAGGATTACATCGATTTATATAGCTCCTTAGGGTATATTCTCTCTTAATTACAGATATGATCTTATATCTAACTAAAAAATCCTTGCTTATTTCTATCTTATAATGGACAATATCCTGAGATGAATCTATCTCGTAACAAACATATCTCGGATTCTCTTTCCTCTAACCGACTTAGCCAATCCCAAAGATCTTTCGTAGCTCTAGATGCGTTGGAGATTTCCTGACTATGGGCTAATACTTCTTTGCCTAAAATCTGGGTCCAACAATAGCCAACCCCTTTATCGTAGTTCTGGAGAGGTAGCTGATGTCGAACTCGGAGAGCTCGACTGCCCACTTCGTCATCCGCCCCGAGAGGGCGGGCTGATGGAGGATTTTCCGAAGTGGGAAGTCGGAGAGGAATTGAATACGGTGTGCGTGGAAGTAAAGGCGCAGGCGCCTCGCGGCGGTTACAACGGTCAGGGCCATTTTTTCTGCCAGAGAATAGCGCTTCTCCGCCGGTTGGAGCACGCTGCTTATGAAGTAGACCGGGTGCATAGCTTTTCGGGTTAGCACCGCGCTGACTGTGTCTGGGCTTACGGCCACGTACAACTGCAAGTCCTCGGTCGCCATTGGAGGTGACAATGTGGGGAGCTTTGATAAGAATGCCTTCAACCCGGAAAAAGCGAGCTCCAGCTCCTCGTCCCACACAAACTTGTCGTTTTTCTTCAGGGCGGCAAAGAAGGGTAGAGACTTGTCCGCCAAACGGGAGAAGAACCTCCCCAGGTAATTTACGGCGCCGTTAAGTCATTGTACCTCAGTACGAGATCGCGGCGACCTCATCGAAAGAATCAATTCAATCTTGGAGGGGTTCACATCGATCCCACACTCGCTGATCATGAAGTCCAAGAACTTTCCTAATGACACCTCGAATACACATTTCTCGGTGTTCAGGCTGAGCCGGTTACGCCTAAGTGTTGCAAAGACCTCAGCGAGGTCGACTAGATGCTCTTCGAGGGTCTTGATTCGAACCACAATGTCGTCGACGTAGGCCAAAACGTTCCTCCCTAAATGGTCTTTAAAGATCCGGTCTATGAGGCGCTGGAAGGTTGCCCCGACGTTCTTCATGCCAAACGACATGACCTTGTAGCAGTAGGTCCCTCGCTATGTGATGAAGGACATCTCCTCCTCGTCGCACAAACTCATCAGGACCTGGTTGTACCCTGAGTATGAGTCGAGGAAACTCAAAACCCCGTGACCCGCGGTTGAGTCGACCAGCTCGTCGATCGACGGCAGGGGGTAGCTGTCTTTGGGGCAAGCCTTGTTGAGCTCCTTGAAGTCCACGCACATTCGCCACTTTCCGCTGGCCTTTTTTACTAGCACAACGTTGGACAACCATCTATGGTACTGGACCTCGGGGATGAATCCCGCGGCCAGCAACTTCCCTACCTCGGCATTTGCGGCGCTTGCACTTCCCTACCACGGGACGGGTGGCAATGTCAACCTTCAGGGAGTGCTGGGCCACGGTTCGTGGGACGCCGCGGAGGTCTTTGGCGGTCCAGGCGAACACGTCGCAGGATCTAGAAAGTAGGGACTCCAGTGATGTTGTTGATTTCTCGGAGAGACATTCTCCCAGGTAGATTTTCTCGACCTCATTCCCGAAGGGGGTAACCACCCTTCTCTCTGCCTCGGGGATGGGGACCGTGAAGTCCCGGACTTTGAGGTCAGCCTCACCGAGAGACTCCACCACGAACATCGAGCATTTCTGTTTTGCCGAGGTCGCATAGCAAACGCGACCCTCCTCTTGGTTGCCCTTCACCTCTCCAACCCCGCCGTCGACGGGGAACTTCATCTTTAGGTGGTAGATAGAAACCACCGCTTGGAACTTCATCAAGGATACTCTCCCGATAATTGCATTATACACCGAGGGTAGGTTTACCACAGTGAATTCCACCATCTCGGTTCGCCTCGTGGAGCCGGTGCCTAGTGTCATCCAGAGATGTATAAGACCCGCGACGTCGACCTCATCCCTTGAGAAGGAGGTGAGTTTCCCAGCATAAGGCTTCAGGGAGGTATCAGAGATGCCCAACTGCTCGAAAGCGCCGTAGTACATGATGTCCACGGATGACCCCGTGTCGACCAGGACCCGCTTCACCATTTTTGAGCCGACTTGAGCATGCACCACCAAAGGGTCAGGGTGTGGCATGTGTAGACCCTCGGCATCCTCGGAGGTGAAGGCCAGCCCGATGTGGGACCGCGAAGTTTGTGCAACGTTGAATACCGAGGGCTCATGATGGCTTGCCCTCGCGTACATCTTCCTCTCCGCATGGCTTGATCCAGCCAACGAAGGTCCACCTGAAATGGTACGAATATACCCATCGGGCGTCGTTGTCTGTCCGGACCGTGCCTGCTTTGCGGGTGCTTGTTGTTCAACGTTGTTGGCCCTGGCCGGACTCGGGCCCTGTGGTACAGTGTTTGCTCCCGAGGCGGGGTTGGCGCGCCCCTTCTCGTTTCGGTTATACAACGGGCCACCTTTACCCCTATAACCCCGTTGCTTCCAGCCAAAGCAGTTCCAGCTTCCTCCTCCTCCACGGCGGTTGTTATTGCGGTTGTTGTTGTTATTCCTGTTGTTGTTGTTGGCATTGTTGTTGACGTTGTTGTTGTTTTTGGCGAGATTTTAGGCTTGCATCACATACGCATCCCTGGCAGATGGCGTGCCCACCTTAGCCTTTCCCTTAGCCTCGGCAATGATTTCTTTTTCGGTGCTCAACCGAGAGCTTTGGTTGGCGGCGTCCTCGGCATATATATGGGCCGTGATCCCGGCGCACAGGCTATCGTACGTCGCCAGGCATTTCAGGAAAATGTAATTCTTGAAGGCCCCTTTGGCACTGGTTGCCCATGAGGGTGTCTCGCAGTGACGATTCATCGATGTGTGCGATCTTTGCCACTGCGGTCGTGAATCTTGTGAAGAAGGTGCCCAACGACTCGCCCTCTCCCTGCTCGATACCATGGAGATCCTGCATGTTCTTCTTGCGCTTTATCGAACCACTGAAGTGTCCGATAAAGGACTCGCACAACTGAGAGAACGAGGACAAAAACCCGATTTTGAGACTTATGAACCATGTCAGCGTGGCCTTCTCTAGGGTGGTTGGGAAAACGCGACAGAAAATGGCATTGTTGTAGGAGTTGACGTTCATCTGGACAGCGAAATGCTTTACATGCTCTTTCGGATCTGTCGCGCCATCGTAAAGTCCCATCTGCGGCCTATGGAAGCCCTTGGGCATCGGCGCGTCATGAATCTCATCCACGAAAGGCGAGCGGGACCCGGACTCAACAGGTTGACGCTGCGAGCGGGACTTTAGGGAGTGCCTCACGCTTTTCGCCGTTTCGGACAACTCCGGGTGGGGTCCCGGGGCGGTCGCTCCGTGGATGAGCCGTTGGTCGACGTCTCTTATCCTGGCACATGCCCGGGGACGTACGCGGGTACGTACTCGCAGTGGGGCTGGCCTGGGGCGGGTACGTGGACGTATGAAGGGGAAAAGCCCTGCTGGTATTGCCCGTAGCCCGGGTAGGGATACGGGTTCGGGGGTGCAGCGCCCGATTCGTACCCTTGGAACGGGTAAGGATTTTGTGGTGCGTTGTACGCCTACCCTGGAGGGACGTCGAATGGGAAACCAGGCGGTGGTCCCACATTCATCCATTTGAGGTTTCGGGCATGTTATCAGGGTGTTGGGGAAAGAAATTATTTGGAGAGGCCATTTTGAGGGATTCAAAAGCCAAGGTTTGCATAAATCGGGAAACTGCTTAGGCTGAAGAAGTTCCCACAGACGGTGCCAGTGATGAAACCCGAAATAAACCAGCGCTAGAAGGCAAGAAACGAGATTAGTTTTATTCGATTGTGCAAACACTTGCTCTTTATTTATATCTTTATCACGAGATTACAAGGTGCAAAGTCACTAATATCGAGATTACAAGTAGCGAGATTATACCCTAGGTCTCTCCTTATGAGATTCGAGGTTCGAGACTTCCTAGTTACAACGAGATTATCACCTCCAACTAAGGGTATTCTATTGCTATTACAAGCCTGGGATTGGTTGTCTATTTAGCGAGGTTGGTGCAGTTTGTGAGATGATGTAACGAGGAGATTGCTTGAGGTGAGGCCTCTTTGGGGGACTTGAGGTCTTTTTGTGGACCTTCACTTGACTGTAGCGCGGTCTTTAACGATCATTCAACACGCCGAACTTCAATCAACAAGATAGTTCTTGAGTTAAAGATGTTTTTCGACCCTTTGCCACCTACGTGGTTGTCCTCTATTTATAGATATTTGAGGAATCGAGTTTGGGTGCTTGCTCGATGTGGGATGGTCGAGATCAAGCCTTTTGATTGGTTGAGTGTGAAGCAGTTGGTCATTGGTTGGAGGAGCGGTGAACGCGGAGTGGTTTAGTCGGGCGGGAGTGTCAGCTTTTGAGCAACGAGGTTTAGATCTCGTTGCCGAGGTTTCGAGGCCTCGCAAAGGTAGGAGTTTGTTTGTTTTTGTGAGATGGGTACGACGATGGGCCCCGAGTTTAACCTTAGGAATCCCGCCAGATCCGTTAATCCCCATACCCCGATCCCACTTCATCTTCTGCCATTTTGTGCACCATCAATAGTGTCATCAAAACATTAAATGGCATATTGTTATCAGAACATTAAATGACATAGTGTCATTAGAAGAGTCACTTTTTTCATAATAGTGCAGCCTCTGTTCGTTTTGGCCAGAAGACCCCCAGTCGTAACGGCCAGAGGGCCGCTAGTCGTAACGGCCAGAGGGCCCCCATCCTCTGTCCGTTTACGGCTGGGGGCCTTCCGGCCGTTACGGTTGGATTTTTTCTGAAATCAAAGAATTAAATGCACTCAACTACCTTAATTCATTCCGCCGTAAGCTTTTAATTCTCCATAGCCGTAAGCAACCCACTCCATTTCATCTCTTCTCCAAAAAACACAAAAATTCTCCATGTTTATCCATCTTCAACAATGAACAAGAATGAAGATTACCAATACTTCTTGGTTTTGGAAGATCAAGCCTTGAACATCAATCACAATGAGGTATGCTTTATTTTCTTGTTCGATCTTATCTTTGTTCCACCACTCTACTTTACTTCATTTTACCATATTTATCTATTTTTTGTGTAAAACTACATGTTTATCTTCATTTGGTGACTCATGTAGGAAAAGTGTGTGTTGAATCTTGCATGTATTGACTAGCCAAATTTATATAATTATTAGTAAAAAACTAGGTTAAAGATGATTACTTTGTTGACAAAAGATCATAACTTTTGGTTTAGGACGTCAAAGTGTTCTTACAAAAAAAGATTTGATCTTTGAAAAAAAAGAAGCGCTGTGGTTGTTATAGCTAGAGGGCCCCCAACCGTAACGGCCAGAGTGTGCCCAACCGTAACGGCCAGAGGACCCCCAACTGTTACGACCGGATGAGCTTCATCCGTAACGGCTGGGGCCCTCTGGCCGTAATTGCTATAGTTTACAAAATCTTCATTTTTCAGTTTTGTTTTAATAATTGTATGAAGATAATGAAGTCTACATTGGGCTTGATGCATTGAGGATTGAAGATGGACATAATGATCCCGTATACAACAATTCTGAATATGGATGTCCCCTGGTGCAGTCAGAACTGATTCCGTTTGCTGGAGATTGGTATAGTACTGGATATCGGTCGATGCATCCAAGTCAGATGCCAGCTACAGGTGATTGGGGTGGATACTCTCAAATTCGTCCAGATCAGTACGATAGTGGATATGCTCAAATGCAGATCGATCAGTACAACCCTGATTATACACAGATGGAGTCAGTGGCAAGGCGTGGGCTTCCATCTTTGAGCGGCATGCCATAGTTTATGGAACCTATGGAGGAGGGGCGGCAAGAGCTGATGATTATACATAGTTATTTACTACATATAGGATATTTGATAGCAGATAGGAGGCCATAAAGTGGGTTAAGACAACATGTATTCAAAATAACATGCGCATACGAACTTGGTGGACAAAAAAGTCTACACTATTTGGTAAACTTGGCAAGACTTGGTTAGTATGTGAGAGAGAAGGGGTTCACACCCTGAAGAAAAGAGAAGTAAAGGAGGTCCAAGAGACCATTAAGTCAAACAAATGTGGTTGCAAGTTTGCAGTGACTTGTATTGAGGGTCCAAGATGAAATTGGAGGATTGAGGTTATTCATGGAATTCACAACCACGAGATAAATTGTAGTTTGCATGGGCATGCACTCGCTGGAAGACTCACCGGCCAAAAGCTTAAGTTGGTGGAGTCTATCTCATCAAGCAATTGTACCCCGACCCAGAGTCCAGTGGCACTGAAAGATTTCTCACTGAACTACACGAGTAAGAAAAAAATATGCACAACAAGTTATGGTTTTAAGAAGGCTGGGTTGGAGGGAAGAACTGTTGTTCAAGAGTTCTTCCTTCGAGCTAAGGAGAACAACTATTTCATGGAACATAGACTAGATGGTAAAAGCAATAGGATTAGTGATGTCTTCTTCGCCGGTCCTAATTCAATATCACTTCTTAAGGCATTTTCCTACGTCTTAGGACTCAACTGCACATACGCTACAAAAAAGTAAGTCATACACTTCATTTTTTAAGTTTTATGCACTTAGTAGTCATACACTTCATTTTTTAAGTTTTATGCACTTAGTATGCATCGAATTTAGATTCTGTTGAACATGACCGTAACGGCCGGCGCGCCTCTGGCCATAACAACTTATCTCAACAGAACTTAACACTTGCCATCTGATCCATTGCTAAATCTACACAACACGGTAGAAATTGTTAGATTTACCTCAATATAGTTGAATTACACTGTAGCCGGTGCTTTCTTGGCCTTTAAGAGGGAGGACAACTTTTCTTGGGCCGTGGAACAACTTCAAAAGCTTTGTGCATTCGCGCAGATTAAGCCTACCCGTTTGGTGACAGATCGTGAGCTGGCTTTGATGAAGCCATTGGATAAGATGTTTCCGAGATCCAAGCGCCTTCTTTGTAGGCAACACATTAAGACGAATATTGAAGCTAGATCAAAGAGTCTAATGAAGAATGCAACAAGTGCAAAATACTTTTCCAATGATTTATAGGTATTGTTTAAGGAAACGACAATAGATGGCTATGAAAGGGAGTTGGCAAGGCTAGAAAGAAAATGGTGTATGTGGTCGCGTCTTCTGCAATATGTCAGAAAACAATGGCTTGATCAATACAGGACAAGATTTGTTTCTGCCTGGACAGACACAATATTGACATTTGAGTGTAATACAACAAACATGTATGCATATCTATTCCCTAAAGACAACACGGTATATGGTCTCATCCCTTAAACATTTGGGAGCTAATACTTATTCTGAATTGCAGGGTAAAAGCAAATCATTCATCCTTGAAACATTGGATTGACACTGCAAACAACCGTTTAGAAACAACATTTAGCCTATTCCATACATCACTAGAGATCCAAGTGAATAACATAAAGACCTCCTTCAATGCATGTTGTCTAAAGACGTGGTCTCATTTCACAACGGTGGATGTTTTTAAGTAGTTGAAGTACGATGTTTCTGACAAGTGCATGAAGTTTCCGATAGAAGAGTACCGTAAGGGTGAAGGTACATTCCTTCACATGAGGTGTAAATGTACTAGACCGGTGACACACGGTTTGCCTTGTTTCCATACTATTGCACGGTATGTGACTCTAGAGATTCCCATTCCTATGAGTGTCGTGCACGTGTTTTGGAGGACCCTTGATACAGAGAGAGTAGTACAGAACGAGGATGTTGAAGGGTGCAAGGGAAGAGTTGCAAAATGTTTGATGGATGACTTCTACACGAGCACATTCCCACAACTATCTGCTGATCTACAACATGATTGTGCCAATGCTGTATATGATATAGTCTACCCCCAGATGACCACTGCACGAGAACCGGCAACTGAGAAGACGAAACATAGGGGGCGGCCCAAGAATAGTCCTAACAAAAGATTTCTTAATGATTGGGAGCATGTTGATAAAGAGTTAAATGAAACACCGCCAAAGAAACCTAGAGGCAAGCCACCACACACCCGAGAACCCCCAATTCACAAACTATTTCGAGGGTGCTGATGAGCACTTTTATGTCGCTGTAAAAGCACTGTCATAGATATACCTAACTTCCTAACCTAAGTATAGTGGAAGCAAGGGTCGAACCCACAAGGACTCAGATTATTCGTATCTAAATAATATTACTAAGTAAAAGAGGGGGGGGGGGTTGTGATTTCAAGCTAACAATCTAAGTAAATAAAACAAAGTAAACAAAACAATTAAAGATTCAAATATAGAGAAAAGCGTCCAACTAGTTTTGCATCCATTGCATACATGAGTTTTGATCCTTGATCATTCTTATTTCGATTTCCCTTGACCAATCTATTGTGAATTTATGAAATTCAAGCATAAGGTGGTTATTAATATACACCGTCTTTAACAACCTTTTAACCAATTAACCTAGAAAACCTTCTATGTCAAATTGATCATGCAATTAAGTTCAAAGCATTCAATAGAAACAGTAATCATGAATTCCACCGTCTATTCATGAAGTCTTGTGATTAAATTCTCTGCCTTTCATTAGCCTTATTCCACCGTTTATAAGTTTAATCAAAGTATTCATCCATGAATAATCAAATTCCACCGTCTATTTAATTATTCTAGTTGTAATTCAACCTAGAAATAGAATAGGTGATCAAGCTATTATAATCCTAAGTGAATTTAATCAATCAAGCACGAAAGATTCAATCTAGTCAAGGCAAACTGAAATAATTCAAATCTCACAAACAATCATGCATACAACTTCAACTAACTAGTTGGAGATGGAAAATTTAGCTAGAAATCGACATTACAGAAAAATAAAACTTACAAGAGTCAAATTTCTCTTCAATTGCAAATCTAGGGTTTTGTCTCCCACAAATCTCCGAATTCTTCAATAGCATAAAACTCAAGCAATAGATAGCATAAGATCCAAATAACCCTAAGGAAAGTATTTAAATCGTATCTAAGAACATCCAAAAATACTAATAAAGTCGGCCCACAAGATCACATGGAAGCCCGAGTCAGCATGAAATCAACGCGCCGAAGCGCGGTCAAGAACACCCAAAGCGCGGTCGCGCTATGGCCACTTTGCCCGCGCTTTGCCTGCAACAACTTTAGTGACACTTCGGAGGCTGTTTTGACCCCCTTCGAATTGTAATTTGGACTCGGAGTAAAATATGAATTGTAGCTCTTCGAGTTAGCTTTCCAATGATACTAAATTCAGCTTTATCCGACCTCTATAGCTCCCAAACCAAGCATTGCAAGATAGAGGTGTCAAAACAAGACTCCAATGCATGACCCGGATTTAAGCGTTCTTCTCACACAAGCTCTTGGGCCTTAGCTCTTCCAATATTCACTTGTATCACTTTCCAATCGTTCCTAGGTCCGGTCCTTAGCCTCACACCAACCATTCTTCACCTTTCAACCTGTAATAAGGCACAAAAGCGCGTAGATTCCGAACTAAACCAAAATAAAACCTAAACTACAACTTAAAGTAAAACTCTATCTAAAAATGCATAAAATAGGAATAAAAACATGCTCTAAGACCTATACCTATATGCTCTATCAAGTGCCCCAAACTCCACCAACTCCCCTGACACCATGTACTTCGAGGGTGCCCTAGACTCCACCAACACCCCTGACACCGCCCACCCGCATAGCACATTTCACATACATGGATGACATCCCTATGTGTATGAGGCCATACTTCACTAGTTTTTAATATATTGCGCCAGACGAAAATTGTGGTTATAGAGCTGTTGCACACTCTCTTGGCATCACTCAAGAAATTGGAGACAAGTGTGTCAAAGCATGATAAATACGCTCAATAAGCATGAAGGGTGGTTTAGGGGTAGTTTCTATGAGCATACAGTTAAAATAATGAGGCAAAGACTTAATTTCTTTGATAATGGATTCGGCTCCATCGATTATTGGTTTACACTTCCAGAGATGGGTGCCTTGGTTACAAGGGCATTCAGTTGCGCTTTGACATGTGTGGGGACCACTATTAATCAAACTTACTTTCCGTTAGTTTCGAGGACCGACAAGTTGGACAATGGGGGTAATTTCAATTTGCTTCTTGCCAAAGGAAGCTCATTATATATCGTTAAGAGAAATTTATAAAACCATCCATGTATATATGTTTAAAGACCTTCATACTTATACAATGTCGAACTATTGTAGGTGTCTTTCTCGGAAGACTCGCCGTTGTCGCATCTTTGTTCATTATGGAAGCTTAAATGTGATAATAGTGAACTATTTCTACTACATGAATTCCAAGATCGTATGAACTTGTTCAAGGGTAATGGAAATCATGTTATGCTTGATTTGGTGAATTGAGTTCCGTAAACACTACTCTATAATTTTGAATTGAGTTTTGTAAACTGTCTATTTTTTGTTTTGCTATAAACTATTTGTAAACTGTTCAGGACTGCCTAGGTCTTATTAAACTGTTAGATCTGCGCGCCGGCCGTAACGACCGACACCTTTAGCCAGATTGATTGCAATGGCATTTTGATTTGCCTCGTGGATTCATTTCAATTCCGGTAATGCATATTCAATCAAATGCGAAACGTCGGAAAATACATAAACGTCATAGAAATCATATTTTTCAATCATGTCTAAACATCGTAAGTCTTAGAATATCTAAATGTCAAGTAAAAAAAAACAACCCAAGTCTGAAAATATCCAAACGTCAATTACGAAAATACTATATAAGTCATAGTAATCATAAGTCAAAACAACATAAAAATCAAATGGCAGGATAATCATCATCATCGTAGGGTCCGGAACCACTCCCCTGCCCGACATCTAGCGGGGGCCACTGTGCTCCTAGATCGATAATAGATCTCCTAATGGCCTCACCCAAGTCTCGATTGAGAGTCATAGAAAATGGTGCAAGATAACCCACACCACGCTGCATGTGCTGTAAATATATTTGATCCGCACCCTGCGGACTCACATAAATATGAGTACGAGGCCCATACCGCGCCATATAATCCAAGGAAGAAGCCGACGGGTCGTCCGTCACTGGAGGTCCCATGAGGTCTAGACTAATCGAGTGGAAGTTCTATGCATCCCAAACCCACTGAGACATGTCATACTCCATAATTTAACTCCGTATGGCGGCTGGTCGTGTGGCGCTGCGAGGCATGATAGGGGACGTGGTATCTGCTGCACACGGCGGTACTGCGTAGAGGTACGATCGAGCATATACGGCTCTGAGATATCAAGACAAGATATCATGCCGTGGAAACGCGAAGGGGGTAGACTTTGGATGAAATCTAACTCTCCGTACAACAACCAATCGACCTAATGCATAACATTTTTAATATAGATTATCTAATAACAAAACAATATTTATAATGTGTATTTTGTATATACTTACATCTCTCGCACTCATAGAATCGAGCTCTGCAATGAAGTTGCGCGTACCATCCAGTGTCCCACTTGAACACCATCTCGTGGCCCATTTCGCATCGCCTCCCCAATCCGGATCGTCAACAGGGCGAAAAGCTGGGAAGTACAAGAAGATCCATGCCTGCATAGAGATTATAAGGGAAATAATTTTTTTTAATGTACAAAATTGAAAATACGAAATACATCACTTACTTGTAACAGTGTGGTACAAACAGCCATCTGACGGGCCCCCGCTCATGTGCACTCACCGAGCCCTCGGTACAGATAAGCGACCACGGCTAAACCCCAAGACATGCCCTCGAATGCCCTGACATGTCGTACTAGGCTGATATATGAAAGGGGAATCTAATGTTGTGACTTGTCGGGAAATAATGTGGACGCCATCAGAAACAACAGAATACCCACCGATGGAATCGCCGGATCACCCTCCTAATCTAAGAGCTCCTCGCATACTCTCCTCAGCTCTGCTCGTGTTACCCCTCCCTTCTCATAGTTGATCCGGAACCACTCCTCATCTAACCCAAACAACTCAAGAAACTGCGATCTCTGACGCTCCCTCAACTCACCCTGCTTTAGTATCTGCTCCTCAAGAGGAAGGGTAACAACATCTCCATCAATCTTGAGACCGAGGATAAGTGCCACATCATGTAGCTTGATCGTCATCTCTCCCCAAGGCATATGGAACGAGCTCGTCTCTGGCTGCCATCGCTTGATAAATGCCTCAATCAATGGAGTATGAACGTGGTTATACATGAGGTGTTGTAGATGAGCAAGTCCAATATCCATAACTATATCAATCCACTCACCCTCCCCAACCAACAACCAACTAGACAACTAGGAAGTACGTCCATGAATCCTAAACCCAACACGCTCCTATGCAATAATAATCCAAATAAGATCAAACGTATAAAAGGAGGTTAATAATAGTGTACAGATAAATAACGTACCCGGCCAACATATATGTGGTGGGCTACATGCTCCTCGAAGCCCAATAGCAACACCGATACATGTGGACGATCGGGTACATGACCGATTAAAAACGGGTGAATGTTCAGCCCGCCGACATGTCAACTACGTCCTTGTCTAGATGAAGGACCAACTGGAGTCGCATCAACTCCACCACCTGTAGCCTCGGCCTGAGTACTATCAATTCGGTCTCGGCCTCTAGCGCGAGACCGTGAAGGTTGACTCCCAGTCCTTGACCGTCGAGCTTGACTCACATACGTCGACGTCGTAGCCCGACTCACGGGCGTCAAATTCGGAGCCTCTACTGCCTCATCCACCGTCTCAATACTATAAATCATAACAGGTTGTGAAGAGCACCGTCGACGTTGCCTAGTATACACAATACCATAATCTCTCCTATTCTTCTGGTCCGGGGGACCCGTAGCCTAGTCCACAGACTCATCTTGTATGTCATCTATTTCTAATCCCTCTATCTGAGGATCTGGCTGCGACATAGCCTGGTCTCTCGGTGCATCTCTACGACGATGACGAATCAACCTATCTCGCATCTGAAACTGAAGGGATAAAGAAGAGACAAAACATATTTCACAACAAAAGGAATACAAAATACAGGTTTCTCAACATAAGGGATCTGGCCGTAACGGCCAGACAGTGTTCGGCCGTAACAGTCAAACATCGTCTTCAACCGCGTTCGCACGACTCATCGGCCATCGGGCGTTCAATGTCGGTTGTCCATTCATCCCAAATCCCCAATTTCCACCATGAAATTGCCATTTGTACATGACATTTGAACATTAAACTCCCTAATTCCCCCCATTTCATTCTAAAACCCAAAATCAAATAAAAAACCCTAACTTGTTAAACCCAAATCTGAAATTTCCCTAAAAAAATGCAATTTTTACAACAAAAGTTACCTTGATAATGGTGTTTGCTCTTGAAATGTTGCTTTGATGCCTCCTTTGTAGTGATTTCAATGGAGAATCTTGAGATTTGGGTAAATGGAGAGTTGGAGAGGTGGAGGAATGGAAGAAGATAGTGGTGAGAGAGTAGAAATGAGTGTGGGTGGGGGGATGTTATTTTGGAGTAAATTTTATTTATATGCAAAAAGGGTACTCTATTATGTAAAATGAAGGTTTCTTTATAATGAAAGGGCCTAAAAAATTGGGGTGGGTGGATTTTTTTAATAATATTTTGATGGAAATTTGTAAAAATTGGATGGAATTTGGGTTTACGTTTACTTTAGGTTATGGTTGAGACTTTTGTAAAAACTAGAAGGGCACCAAAAGGAATAAGTTTTTTTTCTGAGCACCAAGATAAAAAGTCCAAACCTTGAGGGCACCAAAAGGAAATTCCCTTAAATATATTCATGTGGTGGTGTGGGCTTTGTGGCTTGTATAGGCATCATGCATTTGTGTGAAACAAAGTAGAGAGAGTAATTTTTACCCACAAGTGTGACGATGATGTAGGTGCCCTTTCTACCCACAAGTGAAACAAAGCCAATACCGTAGTAAAATCTACGGCAAAATAATATTAACTTGTTAAAATAAAATTTGTCAATTAGATATTTTGATACCTAAATATTTTATTAAGTACCTAAACTTAACCAGTAACTAGTTGATGTCATATATGTAAAAAAAATATTATATTACATTAATACATCAACTAGTTATTGGTTAAGTTATTTGGTTCAACGGTTAAGACTTTGGGATAGTACTGATGAGGTATTTTCAGTGGTCGTTAATACCAATCAATGAAACCTAACTTAACCAACTCAGTAGAGCGGCAAGTAAGGGTCGATCCCACAGAGACTCGTGTATTAATGTTATTACTTATGTGCCAAGTAATAGAACTAAATGGGGGTTTATTGATTGAAAGTCTAATCTAATATGCAAATTGAAAACTAACTATGAATGAAAATATGATTGAGTTTAACAAATATGAGAAAATCGTGTTCAACTAATTAGATCCATCATGATATTGCTTTATTGATCATCGATTCTCTTGATTCTCTTCTCACTTGAATAATCTATTGTGGATAATGATCCTACTAAGGACTAAAACCCAAACTTCATATTTAGTTGATAGAACTACCAGTCTAACAACCCTAATTATCTAACAACCTAGAAAACCTTCTAGATTCAATTAAATAACAGCATGAAGATTCAAGTTATTAATAGAAACAAGCACTTAGAGCAACCAAACATCTAAGTGACTTATGAATTTATTCCCTAATTTTATCAATTTGTCCAACCGGTACTAAATTAATTAAAGTCTACTCTTGATCAAATTAACTCCAACCTGTAATTAATTAGATTCAGTTTTAACTAGAAATTCAATTAGGTGATCAATCTAACAAAACCCTAGTTTAGATTCAATTAAGCACAGGGAATAATTTCTACTCAAGTTTGTTGAGAATCAATTAAATCTCACAACTATACACAAATCGTGACTTCAATAATTAGTCAAACACAAGGAAAATTAGCAATGCATAATTGAATAAAAATTAAAACTTACAAAGGTTCAAAGGTTCTTCCTTGAGAGAAAACCCTAGCCTCCAAAGTATGATCCAAAAAGTTATGAAAATAAAACTAACATACAGTATTTATATGTCTCTAAAAAAATCCCCAAACATTATATCTTAAACCTCATACTCGGATAACATAAGCCCAAATAGCCAAACATCGAAGCCCAAAACCAAATCTCGATCCAAATGCACGTCCGTGTGAAGCTCCAAATTGCGCGGCTTTGCACAGGATTGCGCGGCCGCGCAATGTCCTCCCCGCGCAACTGGCACCTAGTTGGGATTGCGCGGGCTCGTTGCTCGGGATCCAAGCCAAGCTTTTTGGCTAGTTTTTAGCTCGGTTCTTGCTCTTCTTAGCTCTTCTTCATCCATCATCCTAACACTCCTTAGCGCCTTGACTCATCCATCACCACCATGGTCTATCTGTACTCGCCCCGCTGCTGCTCCTGAACCTAAAAACCTGTAAAACCGAGCAAACCAACGCATAATACCCGACAATACAAAATCCTAAAAACTACATAAAAACTAACCTAAAACTAACTAAAACATATATAAAACATGCAACTAAGCTACTCCTATATGCAAACTATCAAATTCCCTCATGCTTAACCCTTGCTTGTCCTCAAGCAAGACATAAATCCAATCACACCATAGAAATGCAATCTTACATTCATTTCAAGTCAAACAAGCATGTCACATATAACTAAAAACTCAACCAAGACTTCTCAACATGCATTATAGTAAGCAAAAAGTAAAGATCACTAATCCATTCTAGACCTCACCAAGGAAATTGTGTTTGCACTCAACTCTCAAGTGTATAAAGGACGTGTTTCACTTAAAAATCACCCATGAAAACTAGACTACCATATGCTTGCATCAGAGTTCTAAATCTCCACCGCTGGGGATCAAATACATAACAAAAATCATGAGGTCTTTTTCCGGCTTGTAATGGGGCCAAGGTAAAGAGAAATTTGGAAGGGATCATATTTGGCATGTGGTGCTAAATCCGGGATAAAAGACTAATCTAAACCCGACTCAACACTTTCTTCTTACTTCTCCCAACTTCTTTTACCAACTCCATAACACACATTTATAAACTTTGTTTCTTTTTTTTTCTTTTACCTCTTCTTCAACTCTTTCTTTCATACTAATGAAGACTAATAACAATTAAGCTCAAATTTTTTTCTTTGCTTTTGCAACATATTTCATCTTCACTTTTTTTCACTTTGAAACCAAGAGCTTTATTTCCTCTTTTTCCACCTTTTTCTCCAACTCCCCCATACTTATACATACTTCACACAAAACAAAAACACAACCTAAAGTCCTAAATCCCGGATTATGGGTCAAGCTTATTCGGCTATGGATCATTTTGTGGAGCTAATAAAAATTAGGCTTCAAGCTCAAAAGAAAGAGGGTGTCAAAAACGTGGATACTGTAAGGTAGGAACAGAAATAATAGGCTAATAAGAAACATTGTCTCAATCATTTTTATGTCATGCATTCAATCATATAAAGCAGTCTTGAAAGAGAGTATTAACGCAAGTTCTAGAGCTAGATAATCATGGTGATACACTCAAGAACGTAAAGAACAAATATGTCATGAAAGGCCAAAAATCAAGTCTCACAAGGCTAATTGTTGTCTAGAACTTCAGAATGAATCAAATACTCAAGCTAAATACATGCTCCATCCTATAATCAAGTCATTTAATCAATGATCATGCTTATATCATATCAACTTCAGTAAATCATGCAAATTATGGGTTAGAACTTATACTTAACTTAGAGAAACAAGAGGAATCAAACAATGGGGAAATAAGAACCTAAATGCAATATTTTTGTATTTTTTTTTCAAATTTTTCTGATTGTTTTTTTCATTTTTCAGGATTTTAATCAATGCATGCAAAAATTTAAATATGACCTAATCTAATGCAACTATATGCAATGCAAATAAGTAATTCCCTTCCCCCATGCTTAAAACATACTTTCTCCCCAAAGTATAGTAAAAAGTAAGGGAAAGAGAAAAACTCACAAAACCTAGTTGTTTGGCGGGTAATAGGGCGGAAAATCCTGCGGTGGCGGTGGCTGGTACTCCGGATGATACTCTGGATGCGGTGGATGATACGGTGGAATCTCCTGTGCTGGTGGTGGATGATATGGCGGAAACTGAGGATATGGCGGATCTGGAAAGGCATACTGAGGATAAGACTGATGAGGAGGATAGCCCGCTGAACTCCATCCATCCAATCTAGTGTTGAGCAGTCTGAACTGCTCATCCTGGCGGGCATGAAAAGCAGCAAACTGCTGATCCTGATGAGTCTGATACGATGTGAACCTCTAATCCACATAACCTTGCATGTTCTGGAAGCTGTGATCAATGTGAGACGTCATACTATTGTAGCGCTGCGTGTTCTCCAGCTGCATCTGTCTCATCATCTCCATCATCTGACGGATCATACTGTTGCTGCTGGTTATCCTCCTTCTCCTCCTCCTCCTCCTCAGTGTCTACATACTCATCAGATTCTTCCTCTTCTTCTTCTTCTTCAGCCATGGTGAAATCCTCATCCATCTCCTCCTCTTCAGACTCCTCAATAACAACTGGGGCCTTATTTTTAACTCTAATTGGGCCGTTGACATCAGTCACACTTAAATCACCATCCCGGGCTTCAATGAACCAGTTAGCCGGGCTGTTTCCAATCTTGACTCGGCTCCCATCAGGAAGCTTCATTACTCGCCCAGAATCCCCAAGCACCCAATAGTAGGAGTTCCTGTAAACATAGAGGACACCCATCTTCTTAAGCATAGTGAAGTTTATAGCTACCGGTGGGATGTCAACCTGTAACCCGCTCAGATCAACGCCAAAGTGCTTGGCCAGATGGGTCACAATCCCACCAATACAAATAGCTCCTCCACCCTTGTTTCCAACATGGTACATATGATTCATCAGCATGGCACCCAAACTCATCCTTTTTCTCTTCAACAAGCGGCCAACACAGCCACATCTTTCTTGTGGCAGTTGTTTCCACCATCACCCCGCCCATTCATACTACCAGTAATAAATCGTTGAAAAACTTTGATGGCGGGATGAGTAATAGGAGAGGCCTTTTCTCGGGTTGGGTTATAAGTGAGTCTCCCAGTTATGGCTCTCCAGAAATGCCTGTCAGCCCATGTAGCACCCTTTTTAGTTAGCACTACGTCCTTATCATAAATGTGAAGGAACCCAAACGCCCGGTTGACCTCTTTCAAGGTCATCTTCCGCCTTACACCTCCGAGCCAGAATTTAATCTCTCCTTCTCCTCTAAAATCAATGGACAACGTACTCAGAAACTCCAATGTTAACCCCTTGAAGGTGGGTTGACACAGCTTCAAGAACTCGCCCATATGCAGATGCGCCCCTATCTCATTCAACAGATGAGCAATCCCGATTTCATTCATCAGGTTCCAATCAATGAACCTAGTTGCTTTCCATTCCCTATCCTTCAAAAGCTCAAACCGGATCACATGATTGTTCTTTTCCAGACTGATCCCAAAAGTTTCTTGGGTGGTTTCTCCCACCACAACAGGGGGAGCGTAAGCAGCTCGGGATGATGAAGTTCTGTCTGTTCTACCTCTCTTTGGAGCCATTATATCAGAAATTAACAATAACCTGCACAACACCACAAACGGACCAAGCAAACACAATTTTTGTTGTCCCGGCAAGGACAACCACATCAATATTTCACAATTAATCGCTCAAACACTCTCTTACCCCACTACCTAGAACAATTTAATTAATTTTAATTAAAATTTAATCAAATTCTAGGTGATTTTCGGATTTGTGCAAAAAGCTCAAATAAAACACGAATCTAGGCTAGAATCATGCAATAAACGAACTTTTGTGAAGAACTTAAGCCTAAATCTGAGTTTAAAGGGGTCAAATTCGGGTTTTTCTAGCCAAACCTAGATCTAGATTTAACCAATTAAAAACCGAAATTGAATGTGGATTTTGAGAAACTTACTTGAATCCTTGTTGATGTGGAGTTGTTTGCTTGATTTGAGGTTGAAATCCCGCCTTAAAGAGCTTGAGTGAAGCTTGAGAACTTGAGCTTTAATGGAGATAGAGAAGAGGTAGGGGAAGGTGGGGCGTACGAATGGGGGGAGAAAGAAAGAGCCACTCGGGTTTTACAAAAATTAGTGCCCGGAAAATTTGCTAAATACGCGGGATCGCTCCGAATTGCGCGGCTGCGCAATTGCGATCCCGCGCAATTCCCTCTCAGTCGAGATTGCTCAGCTTTGTGGTTGTGGATTCCGCGGCCGCGCATTTAGCAGCCCAAGCCGCGCAATTCCAACTGAGTTGGCATTGCTCGGCTTGGCTATAGATCTCTTGGCCACGCAATTTTTGTCCCCCTTCTGAGTACTTCTGTACTTCATGGCTTGCCCGAGCTATCTAAAAATTTGAAGATTATTTCTACCTAACTAACAAATAAAAACAAAAATTGTAAAATAGAAAGCAAAAATCAAAGCAAAACTACCCTAAAACATGGGTTGCCTCCCAAGAAGCGTTTGTTTAACGTCATTAGCTTGACGCAAAAAGGATATCAAGAAGGATACGAGCTATGGAATTCGATCTGCTCCCCATCGAATCCCATCTTCAGAATGCCTTGTGGTATGTCAATCCTTGTATTCGCAGTCTTCAAAAATGGTGGTCTTAGCAACATAGACATCTTTCCAGCTCCCGATCCCATTTCCATCACTAGAAAATCAGCCGGAAATTTCAAGGAGTCCACCGTAACCCATACATCTTCAATTTTTCCTTTGGGCCTTACAGTGGAACGATCAGCTAACTCTATTATGGTTCGGGTCTTCTTTAATGGTCCCATACCGAGTTTCTCATATAAGGACGAAGAAATCACATTGACAGATGCACCTAAATCAATTAAAGCTTCATTCACTTTGGTGCTTCCAATCATGCAAGGGATAGTGAACATGCCAGGGTCACTGCACTTCTCGGGCAAACGCTTTTGAAACACAGCAGACACATGTTCTTTTTCTTTAACTTGCTTCTGACTTTTCTCCTTCTGTCCCCTTTTCAGAGTGCACAACTCTTTCAGAAACTTGGCATACCCAGGTACACTCTTGATTAGATTTAGTAACGGGACATTAACTTTGCATGTACTGAAGAACTCGAACAACTCTTTGTCATTCTTCAATTTCCGGGTTTCTTTCAAGGCTTCAAGAAAGGGTGGAACAGGTACATAGGCTTTTAGAAGAGGTTCAGAAGTGTCTTTCAGCTCGCCCAGATTGCGCGGTTTCACATCCAATTGCGCGGCCGCGCTTTCATCTTCGATCCCGCGCAATCCCAACTGGGAGCATATTGCGTGGGGTGCACATTGCTCAGTCGCGCTTTTAACAGCCAAGCCGAGCAATTTGCCTTCACTCTGTTCCTTTGTTTCTTCAGCCTTGTTCAACTGGTGTACTTGTCCCGCCTCAGACTCATCATAAATGGAGACAAAACTGACATTCGCCCTCGGGTTAAGCTCTGTCTGAGACGGTAGCTTACTTGAATCTCTGGCTTCCAGTTTGCTCACTGCCTCAACAATCTGACTGACTTGATTCTCCAGATTCTTTATACTGGACTTGGTTTCCTGTTGGAGCTGAGTTAGAGAACCATGTATTGTCAAAACTGTCTGAGTCAGATTTCTGATCATCTGGTCAGTGGACATAGCATTCTGATTCACTCCCTGAGCCTGAGGTTGGAAAGGTGGTCTGTATTGAGCTTGGCCACCTTGATTGTTGAACTGTTGGTTGCTTGAATTGCCATACCTCAGATTAGGATGATCCCTCCAGCCTGGATTGTAGGTGTTGGAGAAGGGGTCATACCTCGGCCTAGGTGGTCCATATCCGCCCACTACATTCACCTTAACGTTTTGATCTTGAAGTGTAGGGCAAGAGTCAATGGGATGCATGTTAGCAAAGCAGATTTCACAAGATTTCACCTGATGTCTACCACCTTGCTGCAACAGCTTCTTCATCATCATTTTCAACTCAGTGACTTCATCTTGGATTCTTGTATTATCCACTACTGAATTTGCAGCTCTCGAGCTAGTCTCTTTTCTGAACTGTCTTGTGCCCTCAAACAGTTGTGTAAACAGGTCAAACGCAGCAGCAAGAGTTTTGTTGAGAATGTGACCCTGGCAAGCTGCATTGACCATTCTTCTCTCATCATCCAAGAGACCATTGAAAAGATATAGAATTAAGTCTTGATCAGTGTAGCCATGGAAGGGACAGCTGGCTACCAACCTCTTGAACCTCTCATAGTATTCGTACAAGGACTCATTAGCTTCTTGTTCGATGTTACTGATTCGCTTTTTCAGATCATTGAGCCTTGTAGTAGGGAAGTACTTCTCCAAAAAGGATTCCTTCATCTTATCCCATGTATCAATACTTCCCGGAGCCAAGTAGTAAAACCAGTCTTTAGCCTGATCCTTCAGAGAAAAAGGAAAGGCTCTCAGTGCGATCTGGTCATGAGTCACATCAGCAGGCTTCATGCTTGAGCACACAACATGAAATTCAGAAAGATGCTTGTTGGGGTCTTCACCACTATGCCCATGGAATGAAGGCAAAAGGTGGATCAACCCGGATTTCAGCTCAAACTTGACTCCCTCACCGAGAGTAGGGAATTGCACCGCCAATGGTTGTTGTGTCAGATTTGGTACAGTCAACTGTCTCAGAGTTTGGTCACCCATCTCTACAGATTCAGCAGATTCAAATTCAGAGTCAGATTCTTCAAGAAAGAACGGGAAGGCTTGAAAGTGATTCCGGATTTCCTTTCTTAGCTTGAAGAGAGTCTTGTCAATATCTGGATCAAATAGCAGAGGAGATGAGTTAGTAGCACGGGTATGAACCATATAACAGGTTCACACCCAAAACAGCACAAAAGTAATAAACACAAATAGCGACGAGTCCCCGGCAACGGCGCCAAATTTGATGAGTTATTTTCAGTGGTCGTTAATACCTATCAAAGAAACCTAACTTAACCAACTCAGTAGAGCGGCAAGTAAGGGTCGATCCCACAGAGACTCGTGTATTAATGTTATTACTTATGTGCCAAGTAATAGAACTAAAGGGGGGTTTATTGATTGAAAGTCTAATCTAATATGCAAATTGAAAACTAACTATGAATGCAAATATGATTGAGTTTAACAAATATGAGAAAAGCGTGTTCAACTAATTAGATCCATCATGATATTGCTTTAATGATCATCGATTCTCTTGATTCTCTTCTCACTTGAATAATCTATTATGGATAATGATCCTACTAAGGACTAAAACCCAAACTTCATATTTAGTTGATAGAACTACCAGTCTAACAACCCTAATTATCTAACAACCTAGAAAACCTTCTAGATTCAATTAAATAACAACATGAAGATTCAAGTTATTAATAGAAACAAGCACTTAGAGCAACCAGACATCTAAGTGACTTGTGAATTTATTCCCTACTTTTATCAATTTGTCCAACCGGTAAATTAATTAAAGTCTACTCTTGATCAAATTAAGTCCAACCGGTAATTAATCAGATTCAGTTTTAACTAGAAATTCAATTAGGTGATCAATCTAACAAAACCCTAGTGTAGATTGAATTAAGCACATGGAATAATTTCTACTCAAGTTTGTTGAGAATCAATTAAATCTCACAACTATACACAAATCATGACTTCAATAGTTAGTCAAACACAAGGAAAATTAGCAATGTATAATTGAATAAAAATACAAACTTACAAAGGTTCAAAGGTTCTTCCTTGAGAGAAAACCCTAGCCTCCAAAGTATGATCCAAAAAGTTATGAAAATAAAACTAACATAAAGTACTTATATGTCTCTAAATATATCCCCAAACATTATATCTTAAACCTCATACTCGAATAACATAAGCCCAAATAGCAAAACATCGAAGCCCAAAACCAAATCTCGGCCCAAATACACGTCCGTGTGAAGCTCTAGATTGCGCGGCTTTGCACAGGATTGCGCGGCCGCGCAATGTCCTCCCCGCGCAACTGGCACCTAGTTGGGATTGCGCGGGCTCGCTTGCTCGAGATCCAAGCCGAGCTTTTTGGCTTGTTTTTAGCTCGGTTCTTGCTCTTCTTAGCTCTTCTTCATCCATCATCCTAACACTCCTTAGCGCCTTGACTCATCCATCACCACCATGGTCTATCTGTACTCGCCCCGCTGCTGCTCCTGAACCTAAAAACTTGTAAAACCGAGCAAACCAGCGCATAATATCCGACAATACAAAAACCTAAAAACTACATAAAAACTAACCTAAAACTAACTAAAACATATATAAAACATGCAACTAAGCTACTCCTATATGCAAATTATCAAGTACCCCGAAGTCACCTTTTCGAACCCCTCAAGTGGGAATTTGCCCATTTCTCACTAGAATTGGTTAATTAGTAACAAGTTCTCATTCCTTGTGCCCTTGCGGATGCTATTGGCGAGCCCAAATAGTCCTTGTGGTGACCTTAATCCTTACCCCATCAAAAAAAATATTTTATAATAAGACTATGTTTCTATCACTTGCCGAATTTTAAAATCTCTAAATATAATTATATTAGTAATATTATTATATTTATAAAAATTATTTCATAATAAAGAGTATGTATCTTGCCAAATTTAAGATCTCTAAATATAATTGTATGTTAGTAATATTAGTAACATTAATATATTTAATTAAAAAAATTCCATCATGAGTTACACTCATAATACAACTTGTCAAATTTTAAGATCTCTAAATATAATTATACATTAGTAATATAAGTAATCTATTATATATACAAGCAATAAGGTTTGGAGTCTTCCCATTATGCCACCTAGGATTTCTTCATATGACGATTCTACATTAAGCCACCTCAGATTTATACACGTGTCATTTTCTTATAATTTACACGTCATTATAAATATTTCACGTCATATCCCACATGTCAAATTTTTCTGTGTCACTATGTCATGTACAAATTATATTGCTACATAATATACAAATATCTATTAATTTACCTAATCGCAAATGCAGCTTGACAACCTTCCAATTTTCCTCTTCTTTCTCCGATTCTCAAAACCTTAACACCCAATAGGGGCAATTAGACTTGACTGTTCTCTTGTTACTTTAACTAGTTTTTAAGAGTTTGAGATTGATTTCAGCAACATGGTTCAAACTAGAACTGAAATTCTAGCCCAAAGCATGATGATTAGAGACAAAAACATGACTGAAAATCATATGGTGAACTAAATTTACCTTGATTTTTTTAAAAGTAAGGATTAAGTTCGCCATAAATACAATTTGGACACTTATAAAATATTCACTAGGAATGAGACTGATTACTAATCAATTTTAAAAAAAAAGAAGGGCAAACCTCCATAGGATTCAAAACGGTAACCTTAGATTACTATACAGAGACTTAACCGTCAAAAGAAATGCCAAAAACACCTTGATATTGTCTTATATAATGGGCAATAAATAAATTCCACTATTTTTATTTATTATTTTTTGGTGGGCTAGACCACACCTCTCAGCCCCCAATCTTGTTACATGCCTGATGATGATAAATACTCCATCTATATAAGGGGTTATTTTACATTTACAATAGGTAAAATGAATAAACCCTATTACTCTATTCAATGTGCTAAAGCATTAACTAGTGAACAACTCCAAGAGATTCCCTATATGTATTGGTATTTCTGTTTTTAGATAATATTCATTTTTTGTCCAACAAATTCTCTATCACATTCTTCAAAATAGGAATTGAGGGAGAAAAATGAAATATTTTCCCTAAATTTAGGAAATTCTCCAAATGCATTTGGAGAATAAATTAAATATGGGTATTACACATGTACGCATACAATTGTTTATATTAAATTTAATTTGTATTTTGGAAAATATTTTATATATAAAATAACAACAATAAATGTTGGGTTCTTCAAAATAAAGAAATTATTGGAGTTAAAGTAGATTTTTAGAGAATTTGACCTTCGGTTCACCATTTTAGAGAAACTGTTGGACATGCCCAAATAATCCATTCAAAAGTTGCTCTTCTCCCTCTTCTATACTCTATAAAACAAAAGGTTTAAATTTTCAATTTTAATATTTAAATAATTGAGTTCATAACTCAAATCCAGACTTAAAACAAATTTAAATGCCTCAGTTACTCAATTATAACCTTGAAAAAAAAAATTTAATACTCACTTCAAGTGACAGATCAGGACTAAGATTAGAGGCAAACATTTTCAATATTAAGTAACTGAGGTATTATATGGGAAGATGCAGTTGAACTCAACATTAAAGGCTCAACACTATCATTAGTTATTTTGATGCATCCATCGTCTTCTAAACACCAAATATTGACCGCACCAAAATGCCAAGGGAAGGATATATTATTTGACTTTTCTAAACACAGTCTTTACTAAATACATAAGGATCCTACTCGAATGAATCTCTCCAAAAAGCTATAATCACATCAATGCATTATATATGACCAAAAATGTTATGAAGTGTGGGAGAGATTGAGAAAGAAAAGCTTAGTTTTATTCTTAGAATGAAACCAATTTATATTACAAGAGTGCAGATGAGAGAGAGAGAGACAGAGCATTAAATGGTCCTCTTAGAACCTCTAAGTACATACATGAGAATTCTACATACAGAAAATAAATTGTGTTTGACCTAGGGAATTAACTAATAGCTTTATTAGCATTAACATTGTCTAACATCCCCCTGCAAGCTTGGTGATATAGATCAACCATACCAAGCTTGGATGTGAGCCACTGAAATCTAGCAGGATGAAATCCCTTCGTGAGAAGATCAGCCAGCTGAAATTCAAAGGGAACGTTAGAGATTTGAATAGTTCCTGCATCAATTTTCTCTTTGATGAAATGTCTGTCAACCTCAACATGCTTTGTCTTATCATGCTGAACCGGATCATGAGCTATGTTAATGGCAGATTTATTGTCACAATACATCTTCATTAGATCTTCCCAGTGAACTCTTAAGTCATTCAAAATGATCTTCATCCATAATAGTTCACAAATACCATGTGCTGCAGCACGAAATTCAACCTCTGCACTAGATCGTGCAACAACCCCTTGCTTCTTACTTCTCCAAGCAACCAGATTCCCACCAAGGTAGACACAATATCCAATAGTAGAACGCTTGGTTACAACATCACCAGCATAGTCCGCATCTGAATAAGCTTCAAGTAGAAGCTTATCACTTTTGATGAATAAAATACCCTTTCCCGTAGTGCCTTTAAGGTATCTAAGTATTATGTAGGCAGCTTGGAGATGTGTTTGTTTGGGATCTTGCATAAATTGACTAATGAAACTTACAGAGAAGGCGATATCTAGTCTGGTGTGAGCAAGATAAATCAGTTTTCCACATAATTTCTGTACAATTGCTTGTCAACTGCTGGTTCATTTTCAGATTTACCAAGTTTCAGATTGTAGTCAAAGGGAGTGGCAATTGGTTTGCATTCTTTCATTCCTGCTTCTTGGAGGAGATCTTTGGTATATTTTTGTTGAGAGATAAATATACCAGATTTAGATCGTGCTATTTCAATTCCTAGGAAGTATTTCAACCGACCAAGCTCCTTGACCTCAAATTCTCGAGTGTGTGTTGCCTTCAAACAAGATTGTTCAGCTGGATCATTTCCTGTCATAATAAGATCATCCACATACACAAGAAGAATGCTTACCCCCCTAATTTAGAGTTCCTTACAAATAAAGTATGGTCACCGTGACTCTGAGTATACCCGACAGCACGCATTGCACCCCGAAACCGGTCAAACCATGCACGAGGAGATTGTTTTAAGCCATACAAGGCTCTCTTCAGTTTACAAACATGGCTAGGAGAGGTTGAAGAAAAACCAGGAGGCAAGCTGATATAGGTATCTTCATTCAAATATCCATTGAGAAAAGCATTTTTCACATCAAATTGATACAATTCCCAATCAAGGTGAGTGGAAATGGATAAAAGCATGCGAACCGTAGACATTTATGCGATTGGAGCAAAAGTTTCTTGATAATCCAAGCAATAGGTTTGAGTAAAGCCCCGAGCAACCAGACCTGCTTTGTACCGAGCCAAGGAACCATCAACATTGTACTTAACAGCATAGACCCATATACAACTCACAATATTCTGATCATGGGGCCTCTCAACTAGCTCCCACATTTTATTTGCCTCAAGAGCATTCATTTCCTCATCCATAGCTTGTCTCCATTCAGTAGATTGAAATGCTTCCCTGGAATTCTTAGGTATTCGAATCTTATCAAGATTAGTAAGAAATTGCTTTTGATGATCAGAAAATCGTGCTAAAGAAGCATAATTAGACAAGGGATAGAGGGGCCTTTTTGTACAACCTCTTGAACCTTTACGGAGCGCAATGGGCTGATCTGTTGGTGATGAAGATGGAGGTGCAAGAGGCATCGAACTTGGATCAGATGTTGGTTGGTGAGAGGAAGAGGGGACCTATCGAAAATACATCTTGTTGAACCGGGAAGAGGTGATTTTTGAAGTTTGTGGTGGTAGCGGTGTTGAGGTTTGTTCACTTGTTGATGGTTTAGTCACAGGCAATGTCGGGGGTTGTTTAGCTGGTGATAATGAGTGCTCAACTAAGGGTGAGTGTTCAACAAGAGAATCAACAGTTGTGGAAGGCTACTTTAAGGTAGGTGACAGGGGCTGCTCAGTCAAGGATGATGTGGAGGGTTGTTCAACTGAGAGTGGAGAGGGCTCAATAGTTGTAGGAACAGTGGTAAAGTCAACAACATAAGATGGGTTTGAATTTGCATCAAGAGAGGAAGATTTAGTGATGATAGGAGCCCGATGAAGGTTGATGGGGGTGAGCAAGTCTATTGAAATGGAGTTATCACATTCTGGTACAGTAGGTTCTGGAGCAGAAAAGGGGTTGTAATAAGGAGTATCTTAAGCAAATGTAAGGTCAACTGTAACAAATGTTTGTTTGGAAATAGGACAATAAAACTTGTACCCCTTTTGAGTATTGGAATATCCTATGAAGATGCATTTCTGAGCTCGAGGATCAAGTTTACCTCTATTTGGAGAATGGACATGAGTATACACAGAGCATTAATATAAGGAAAAATTCTAAGAGAAAGGTAAGTATTTTAAATTAGGATTTTGAACTAAAAATTCTAGAATTGAAAATTTAATATTCAATTGAGATTCCGTCAATATATATGTGCACAATTGAAATCAACCTTTTCTTTCATGATGCAAGGTAAGAATTAATGCATAATGTGTTTGTAAATCTAGGCAAGGTCGTAAAATTCATAAAATCACACTTTTGTTTAATGTGGCAAGCTAAAAAACAGTGCTTTGTGAGATACAATTAAGAAGATAATGCAAAACATGCTCATATCATGTACATATCTAATTAGTTTTGTTCAATTGTGTAGATCGAGAACCTGTTAACATAATAAAAGATTAGAATATGTGAAAATATTAATTAATGCCATGTGCACTACTTCGTTTATTCATTGATTTGTTGAAAATTATGAATAAAAAATTGTGTGCAGAACCGCAATTAACATAATGTAACATTGCAATGTGTGAAATTAATTAATTAGTGTTATTTACATTATTTAGTTTACACATTGATCTGTTGAAAATTACCAATTAAAAATCGTGTGTAGAACCCAATAACATACTTTTGTCAAGATCATGTTGTATTACATGTATATTTAATATAATCATTTCCTATTTTGCTTTTCAGATTCATGAATGAAACTAATTTTGATGGTATGGATGCTCTAAATGACCCTGACAATAATCCTATTGAGGATGAAAGGAGGTTATTAGAAGAATTTGAGGTAGAGGATGACTTGGACCGGGAGGAGTGTGATGATGTTCCCGATGAGTATGAGTCTAATGAGGAAGACTTCAATGTGAATGAATTTGAAGAGGAAGAAATTGATTAGAATGAATTTGGTGATGAGGATGAATCTGATAGGAATAAAAGGCGGTTGAATAGGAGTTTCAAAGGCAAAAAAGTTCTATATGAACTTGAAGAGTCATCTGAAGAAGAAGAAGAGATAGATTTCATTGGCTTGAATGCACGTGAAATGGATACTTCTGATGAGGAGTTTCAAATTGTAAGATAGAGAGGTATTGACTACAAAGAAGAAGTTGAGAAGCAAAGGGAAGGGCAATTAAGTCAATATGAAGACTCTGATGGTGACATGTAAATCATCTCCGAAAATGAAGAAGACGACAATGCCAGGATAAGCAGGAGAACAATAAGCAAGCTGACTATTGGTCCAAAAACAGATTATAAAAACTTAGTGTGGGAAGTTGGTTTAAGATTTCCAAACATTGTTGTTTTTAAGGAAGCTATAAGAAGGTATGGTATCTTCAATGGTTAATTGGTTATAGTTTGTCATTTGGTTTGTCTAACAAACAAAGGGGAAAAATCGAGGTGAAGTGTAAGAAAGGTTGTCCATTCTACCTTTATGCATCATGGCATCAAAAAGAGGGTTGTTTAATGGTGAGAACTGCTAAGATTGAACACAGAGATATGCAACTAAATCGCTTGCTTACATCAAAAGGGCTTGCTAAGGAATATCTGGGGCATTTCTAAGATAATCCTCAATGGGAGCAAAAGACATAATGGATAGTGTGAAGAGAAGGTATGGTTTCATCATTCAAAAGTAGATTGCATATAAAGTAAAGACGGTTGCTCTCAAAATGTTACATGGTTATATAAAACAACATTATGCCAAGGTTGGGAGGTACATTGAAGAGTTAAGAAGATCAAATAGAGGGAGTACATATGACTTAGTTGCAATCCCATCAACTCCTCCAACATTTCAGAGATTTTTTTGTATGCTTTAAGGCATTAAGAAGTGGATTCATTGAAGGTTGTAGAAGATTTATATGCTTGGATGGATGCTTTCTTAAGACATTCTTGGGTGGTATCCTACTTGTTGCAATAGGAAGAGATGGAAACAATCAAATGTTTCCACTTTGTTGGGTTGTAGTTGAGGGAGAGAATAGAAATAGTTGGGAATGGTTTCTAAATCATTTGAAATCTGAATTGGATGGAACAAATGGGGAAGGATGGATCTTCATGTCAGATAAAAAAAAGGTTAGAATTTTTTTCGCTTAAGTAATGGAAACACTTTTTATTTTTTGGGTAAGAATTGATACACAATCTTTTTTTTGTGTAGGGGCTTCTTGCTGCTTCTGCTTCTGTTTTCCCTAAGGCTGACCATCGAAATTGTGCAAGGCATATATATGCTAACTGGAGTAAGATACATAAAGGAGATGAATTGAAGTTGGCTTTTTGGAAGGTTGTGAGAGCTTTTACTGAACCTGATTTTGAAGAGGCTCTTGAAGAGCTTAAGATGATATCTACTAAGGCTGCTGAAGACTTGTTACATCAAAATCCAAGGGTATTTTGTAGGGCTTTTGTTTTCTGATGTAAGTAAATGTGATGTGGTTGTCATTAACATGGCTGAGACATTTAATGGATATATTCTTCAAGCTAGGGTAAAACACATCATTGATATGCTAGATACTATAAGGATCTTACTCATGGAAAGAATGGTCCAAAAACAGAAATTAATGGATGGCTATGAAGAACAGGCCATTTGCCCTAGAATAAAATTGAAGCTCGCAGAGGAGAAGGTCAAAGCATGGAATGTAGGAGTCTCGCCTTCATCTGCAACAGTTTTCCAAGTGAAACAGTTTTTAGATGTCTTAAAGGTTGATATTGAAGCTCGCACCTGCACTTGCAAGAAATGGGATATCACAGGTATACCATGCCATCACGTTGTAGCTGCACTTGCTTATATGAAACTGAGTCCAAAGGATTTTGTCCACAGCTGCTATAAGAAGGTGACTTATGTGAGGGCTTATGAGGAAAGTATAAGTCCATGTGTTAGTCAAAAGTATTGGCCAAAGGTGAACTTTCCTTTGGACCCTCCTCTAAAAAAACAGCCTGGCCGACCTAGAAAGAACCGTAGGAAAGACCCACATGAAGATCCCAAGAGGCCAGGAGAACTTACAAGGCATGGGGCGACAATGAGGTGTAGTAAATGTCATTCAACTGAGCATAATGCTAGGAGGTGTCCACAAAGAAATGATATAGTTCCTTTTGTTGAGAAAAGGCGACGAGGCATGCCTAGAAAAAATCAAGTGCCTGGGACAATTGTTGGATCCTTAGGTATGCTTGATCTTTTGTATTTCAACTATGATTAATTTTAGCATAACTTACTCTTATTAATATTCTAGGTGAAGTTGTTGGTGTTGCGAATGGAAGAGGCGGAGGGAGAGGGAGAGGGAGAGGGAGAGGGAGACATTCTATGGTTGACAGAGATTCTAGAATAATATATGAACAAAGAGGAGATTTTCACAATATGTCCATCGCGAGAGAATAGGAATCTTCTATGCTTGAAACTTTTTCATTTTTTTCTAGTAGATAAAGCCAAAATAACAACTAAGCTTCAATTATCCACTTGGACGACTTGATATTAATATATTGTAATGCTTTCTAGGAACATGGACATCTTGCATCTCAATAAGGTACTAGTGGGATATCTCAAGCAGGCAGCACCACCGTTAATGGCAACCAACAACAGCTTTAATGACAGCCACAACAACACATTTTTTAAACACATTAAGTGTAGTTGATGAATAATGTATGATAATTTTTGAATTTTTTAGAGAGTTAATTTGACTGCTTTGAAGTCATTTCAAAGGGTAGTTTGGTTTCTGAATTTCCGTAACAGATTGAATTCGAGATGCATTTTTGTCTTTTTCCAAATTTGACGAGCAATACTGATTTTTTGGCATTACTGATGAGTATTAGTGAATTTTTTTTAAATGCAAAACACGATCTTGCTTTAAGAGTAAATTTTCCCCAATCTTGCTTCTACACCCAAATTATAAACAAGATCATGGCCTCGTGTGCTACTTCTTACTGTTCAATCTAGGTACTTCTACTTGTCACTAAAACACTATTCTTACAATAAGAATCCAGAAATAATGCTCACCTATTGCACATCATTTGAAATTTTCCATTTGTTACATGACAATTTGTAAATGAACTATCATTTTGCAAAAATACTTGGTTGTTGTCATTATGCTAAACCACAAAACCAACTAAAATTTTCATGACTAAATGATCTCGTTGAAAATATCGTTGTGGGTCGTAGGGGATCCATAATTCTCATCAGCTCTCATGCTTCAAGTACTTGCATTGCCTCAAACCATAATCATGCTCCACTCATTTGAAATATTTGCAATTTTCACCCATCTGTAATTATAAAAAAATTAAGTAAGATAACAAGCAAAATAGTTGAGCTTACTAGTTCCTTGGAAGAGAAATCCCAACACACATCAACAATTTCATAGTAGAGCTTATGACAGTAGCATCTAAACAATATGTATGGGAAATTCAATTACAAATTTATAGAGCTCAGAGAAAAATTTTATTCCTACAGCAAAATAATATGTAACAAAGCTCAAAATAGAAATTTATGACAGCAGCTAGGGAAAATTATAGCTTAATAGCAGCAGCAAAAAACAATAGATTTTTTTGTATGAAAACTACAGTAACCGAGCTCACAAATCAAATTAGCAAGAACAAAAATTTGAATACTTTGACTGAGAGTTAGTTATGTGACAAAGTAATGATGCTCGTAACAGGAGAATCACATAGTGATTTATTGTTGCCTTTTAATGCACTTTAATATCTTTTTCATTCCATATGAACGCTCTTAGTTTTAATCTAGTAAAGGGGAAAATAATTTTTTCCTTCCCAGAGAGCAATTACTAATTCATGGGAGGAATTAATTAGTGAGTTCAGATCATGCATGTCGTCAACCTGATTTTTTCCCCATTTTCTAAGTATAGATTCAGGTTGGTTTTAAATTAACAAACAGAAGTTTGGGTGCAACTGACCTTGTAAATTGTTGCTTGGAGAAGAAAAGTTGTACGATCCACCTGAATGTGCAGCAGTAAAACTATCCAGCTGCCTCCAAATCCAAACAACAAAAGTGCAAAACGATCGAGTTTTTGTGTGCAATAAACCCTAATCTAGAAAAGTAAAATTCGTAAATTTGAAAACCAATTATGTTACAATAATTCAAAAACCCTAAATCTACAATTCATAGAATCTAATAAGCAAAACCTAAATTGTGTACCTTCCATAAGTGAAATCCATGGAATTTCTTTCCGAAATCGTAGTGAATCTACGCTTTTGAATGGATGATTCATGAACCCCTCTTCTCAACGAATTGGAACTGGCATACGAGTTTTCGTGTGCCCAACCTTCCATCTCTCCACTGTCGTGCGGGCTGGAGATTCGATGCCCTTGAAGATGTTCGTCTCAGATATGGATTTCTCTCCTTGTTTCATCTTCCCCAAATTTGCCTCTTTCGTGTTCGTTGGACATCGTTACAAGTTCGTTTCGTTTGAGATAGCCTCGAACGATTTTTTTTTCTCATTATACTTTGGGTTTTAGTTGATTAAAGTTACATGTTCTGAATTGCTTTTTTATTCGATCTGGGTGGATTTAATTTTTTTTGTGTGTGTGATTATTATGATATGGCAATGGAAGGTGATGATATGGCATTAAGATAAGAAGAAGAAAAAAAAATGTGAAATTTCAATATGCCACGTAGATTTTCCGATTGCCACGTCAGCTTTTTCACCGGAAAATAGTTCCGTATTGTATTGGGTTAAGGTTAAAATAGTTCATATTGCTCTGGGTGATTTTTAAAGTTCGTATTATTATTGGTTAAAAGTGGATACTTGGTATTATTAAGAGTCATTTTTCCTTAATATAAATGAAACCAATTTATATTACAAGAGTGCAGATGGACATGAGATTGAGAAAGAAAAGCTTAGTTTTATTCTAAGAATGAAACCAATTTATATTACAAGAGTGCAGATGGTAGAGAGAGAGAGACAGAGCATTAAATGGACCTCTTAGAAACTCTAAGTACATACATGGAAATTCTACATGCAGAATATAAATGGTGTTTGACCTAGGGAATTAATTAATAGCTTTATTAGTTAACATTGTCTAACAAAGTGTAAAGATTCTTCATAATGATTAAAACTCGAATAATCAAGTTGCACCTTGACAAGTATGCACTCAAAATCTCATGATATTTGTCTTCTATGACTTAGTAAGCGATATTAAACATCTGATGGGTAAACTAAGAAACCAGTCAGCAAACATGCAAAACATTGAAAGAAATAATACTCCCCTTCAATTTTGTCAATCCATTTCATATTTTCATGTGATCGTAATATCAGAAATAGACTAGACATTAAAGAGAAAAGTAAATACATATAAGAGCAATACGAGGAACAAGGAACTGAACCTTAACCAAGCAAAAGCATATAGATTAAAATCTGAATGGGTAAAACACTTAAAAAAGAGGATAACACAACCTCACCAAATCTCACTCAATGATATAAGCTAAGAAATCCGAGAGGCTGAGCATAGAAGATATCTAGGATGGTAATTCGAGTTCAAGCTCCTATGCTTGGTAGCCTTTGTTGTTGGTGATCTCGGTGTGGTTTTCTCGTCCAAGAAAAATATGGAACATCTTCTTAGTCGCAAAATCATGGCTATTTGCACTTGCCTCGAGCACCGACCAATCCCGGGAGTTCATCAGCGACTCTAATTTTCTCATAGAAGACTTTTTTCCAAACATCTGGAAGGCAAAATCACATGCTTTAAACAATAGTCACACATATAAAAAAAAGACAGAATTGACACAAATTTAGGGTTCAAAGAAGAGCCTCGGTTTCTGAAAGCCTTGATTGAAATCCAAAGTCCGTAAATCTTACCTCATATTGTAGCCTCATGAGCATATTGGTACATGTCAGCTTTATTCAACACAAAGACGACTTTTTGCTTCCATTGTCGAGTGTATTAAACAAAAGTGACCTAAAAAGTATCAAATTTATACAAGCATCAATAAGTTTCCAGTAACAAACAATCCCCAAAGATGCATGCCTGATTGCCTGATGCCTCTCTACGATAGAAATAGTTTTGGATGCAACAAGCACAAATGTTTATTTTCCATTCAGTAACAAAAACTACAACGGGATTAACTCACTATCAGTTAATGGATGATCAACGAAAATGACAAAAAAAAGCAAATTGTTCGAGGCACAAATTCCCCAAATATTTTAGCAAAGAACTACGTCAGTAAGAATTCAATACAACTAACTTATTATGCAATATAGTTCATCATATCACTAATAAAATAACAAGGTCAGGGATGTGATACAGAGAAGATGCAATTAGAAGTATGAAGACAACAATCACAGGAAAAAAAATCCTATTTTCTTATAGATAAGACAAATTACAAAATCAACTCATGTATAAGTACTGCTGAATCACTGGTAAACCTAGATAACATACCTAAATGAAAGCAAAACCTTAACGAGGAATCAAATTTAAAAGTCCAAAAGGGAGTTGTTTGGCATAATTAGACTGAGAAATATCATTTTTCTATCATAACAATATAATAAGATTCATCTTCACAATACAAATTTAGTATTTGGGAAAATGTGGAATAGGAAAATAAGGAAACAGAAAAGAGTTGCACATATTATGGTACTAACTTCCTTTAGAATCTCAACGGGAAGGTAGCAAATATATTGACCATCAGGATGTCTTTCACAGCGTTGTGCTCCACCAGAATCAACCTCAGTAATAGCGTATAAAAGTTCTCATTTGTTGTTGGAACAACTCCTTCCTTCAAAAATCATCCACCAAGAAATGCATTAATTATAGTGGATTTTCCGGAATTAAACTCGCCTTGGTGATTGAACAAAATAGAAACAATAAAATTAACATCAATTATCATCTCCATAGGTCTATAAACTCGAACAAAAGTAACTAATTAGCTTTACCTACGTAAACTAACCCATACTCCCAACTAATTACTACTCCGTAGAATGATGGAAATCATGTTACGAAAACTAACCCATACGGCCTCTTTCCTTCTTTACAAAATTCACTTTTCTTTCATCTAAATTGACAAATCCAGCACCACCATCCAAGGCTTTAGGTTTGTTGAGGCTTTGGGATTTTTCATGACTTCCTACATCATCTTTATGTGTGATAAATAACAATTGACTAAAAACTTCAGCACTGAACAATTTGAAATCTTCCAATTTAATGACCAAACCACTGACACCAGACCTAAGTACAGTGGATGGTCTATTTACAGTCGTGGCAACAAAAACTGGTGTCTTTACATTCCTATACATTGAATTGAGCTCAAATTACACAAATAACCTTGAATTTGGGTTATGTCAACATTTTTATACCTGGATAAACTTTCGATGATGAAACGTCTTGATCCCTTACAGTTAGTGTTCAAGCTAAGAGATGATATAATTCTCACTATAATGACTTGGGACGTAAAAATAACCAGAATTGAAGTGTTCTTCTATGTACAATATTTACCTACAGATTACTCAGCTCAAAAAGATCTGTGCAAGTCTTTACAATAGGTTTCAAGTCATTAAGCTGAAAGATAGAAAGCAAAAGAGATGGTAGAGCTAAGAAAATTTTTTAGTTTTTATGCATGTAATCCCTAAGAAAAGCGGCAATGAACATCACATGTAAAGTACTACAGCAACAACAACAATTACCCAGTTGAACTCCCCTTACGGGAAATCTGGGGGGTCAAGATAGGGGCCTCCCTGGTGTAACGCAGAGGAGGAGCGCCCAATAGACTCGACAAACTACAGAGCACAGGGAGCAAAAAAAAATGATTTCATTCAAAGGGCATAATTGTGTTTGTGGTCCAACTGAAGGGTTGGCAGTGGTTACTACAGATCAACAATCTAGGCCACCGATTGAATACAGGCAAGACTTGTTTTACACATGATGAGGTGCATTGATGTGGCAATTCTTTAATATGCTTGAATCTCATAACTTGCGAATCTTTTCCTCAATTAATAACATTTATCTAATTTAATAACCAACACTTCTATTAAAGCAAATTGACTTTAGGAAAAGAAGAAAGAAAAAGCCCATAAAAGCTACAAACCTAGAAACTTGAAACCTAACAAGAAAGAAGACGTGAAGATGAGAATTACCTTGACTGCAAAAGGAAGCATCAAAGGCAAATGCCCAAGTTTTGTATACAAGAAAACTAGTTATCCAAACAACACGAAAGGCATTCACAAGAGTAATTATTATTTATCACTCCCTAAAAATCAGATTAATCCTTCAATAACTCTTAGTCTATAATATGGATTATAAATCAACTCAACCAATTCAACTCCATATCCCACACAAGATACATGCAATGCTCAAGTAAAAATTAAGAAAGCATGAACCTTAAGTAGGCTAGACAATCTGCGTAATAACACCAAACTGGTGCAAAGAAAATAAATAAAATTGGGTGACCTGCAAATTCACTGATTAAACAATCATCTCAACCCAATTTCATCAATTAGGTGGCAAAACTAAAGTAGAGATATGCTACAAGCATGATTCCATCAGTTATCTATATTTTTAGCTCTTATCCAACATTTATTATCCAAAAAAATTAACGATGCATGAAATTTGTAATCAACTGAACTACTATATCAAATTGTACAACACGATAATCTAAGTATAGGAATAGATTTTTCTAATGGATTTTGCAGTTGGTCTTGGAGGAACGAATCACAATCTCAAATATTTAAATGTGCATTATCTGTTGCATTCAAAATAAATTAAAAATAGTGTTTCTTTTCCATACCCAATCCACTTGTTTTACAGAATTTGCATAATCCACTGGTTTTCCAGAATTATCTCTTCATTATCTTTTTGACAGCTGGATGGACTGCTAACCTAGAGCAGTCAAGACTACGATACGCAAAAAGAGCATGTAAAAGGAAATAATGCTTTCTTCGGTTGTAGGATTAAGCTCAACAGACACAAATAAAGAATATATATCAGAGAAAGTAAATCGAACTGAAACCCTATGGAAAAACCTAAACCAATCCATCTAAACACAAATATGAACCATGAACCCCAGGAATCAAGATATCAGATTCACAACATTCAAGACCAATTAGTCTCATGTAGATACAACAGCATAATAATTGAACAATTGAACCCTAATATCGAATCTAGACCCCCAAAAACAATAAAAGTAGTCTCATATAGACCCAACAACAAAACATGTGAACGATTGAACCCCTAATTTTGCATCTAGACCCAAAAAAAAAACGTGTTCGAGTCGAGTAATCACTGTTCACAAAGGAAAGTTTGGAATCTAACCTGAACAAGTAGACCCTCTACGAAACCGAGAAAAGTTAGGGAGAGATGCAAAACTTACAGAGGCGGAGGAGAGAGTTAAGTTCGGATCCGGTGAGGCCTAATCTGAAACCAGCCCAGACGAGCGTGGAAGCATAAACCAGAACAACAAAAAAAGCAGATGGCAATGGCGGAAGCATAAACCAGAACGATGAAGAAGCAGCAAATCAGTAGATGGGAAGGCAGCAAGGAGAGAAGAAAGAAAGCATAGGCAACGAGAGAGCTGTGAAATTAACGAGAGAGAAAGCAAACTTAGGCAGACAAAGAAGATATTACCCTTTCTTGGTCAGTGCTAATCAAACGGTAGGAACCCTTATTTTATAAATGAACAGTGCAGATGCGGATTTGAAATTTAAGCTTTAAGCTTTACTATTGTTCAATGATGTCGCCGTTCTTTTATTGTAGTACAGATACAGATACGTATACAGAAGTACAAATAGAGAAGTAGAGAAGTAGAGAAGTAGAGATAGAGATGTAGAGATGTAGAGATAACTTACATTATGAAAAGTAGTCTCTAGGAGCTAAAAAAATCTTTACATAGTGAAACAGAGGGAGTGCCTAATTGCATCTTTGTCCACGTCATCCCATTCGTGCCTCCCTTTCAATCAAGATAAGGAATCAAGATAAGGAATGAAGTATAGATTTGACACTTCAACCTCAAGCCACCTCTAGAGTCGCAAACTTAGCTTGTACTTGACAATATTCTTGATATCTGATATGTCAGCCAAATAAAGGTCGCCGCAGGCCTCAAACAAACACTTGTCTATCATGTGATAAACAATAGGCCAAGGAGGTGAAACTCGGGTCATCTGTAAGGAATTGTAATTCATAAGACGAACCGCTCCCAAGGAGTCCATTGTACATAGCTATCCTCTGTAAGTGGCAATGTCTTCAAAAACATGATCGCAGAAATCAGTCTCCCAAACCAAATCCTCATATGATCCTCCGAGTCTCAACAAAGCCAGTCTCCCGTTCATGCTCCCAGCACTCAAAAGAGCAACTACACTAAGTTCAGACTCCCTAGCAAAACTAGGGTTAACCCCATCTATTGCATTCGAAGAAATTACAATCGTCTTTTTTGCATACCAATTGGGAAGGAAGTTCCAACCTCCTGGAACCCTTTTCTTATGAGATTTGAAACCGAGGATACCGACACGAAGATGGTAGGTTTTAGAAACAAAGGAGAGTCGGTTGACCCAGTAAGTCATGAATGATTTCTTGGAGCAATCAAACTTGACCATTCTTGGTTGGGTACCGGAATCATTGTGATACATCCACTGGGCGTAGAATTTCCAACGCTGATCCAACTCCTCAAAAATCAAGATATCCCCTCCGCAACTATAAACACTGAATTGGGTGATGATAAAAGGCAGCCTCTCCCCAATACCTACATACATGGACCCGGGTAGTGTTGGCACCTGGAATGGGAAGGGATTTTCGCAACTTTTTACACACGGAACGGAAGCATAAGATGTCAACCTGGCTTGATAAACGCTTTCCAATTTCACCCCACAACTCTAGGGGCAGATCTCCCCAACACACCTTGTTCTCTCTACCTGCTTAGCCAATATGCGATGTCCTCATATTTGAAATATACACATAGATTGGATACTCTAAAAGGCAATTTTACAGAAGAAAAGATGAAATCAAATTAGAAAATAATTGCAAACCTGTTGGAGTAAGAAATGGAGTGGCATTGCTCCGAATCATTAAGAAGACATTATTATTCTTTTCAGACCAAAGATCGTACCTAAATCAATTGGTGCAACAGATCTTAAATTCAAGTCATTACGCCTAATTGAACTAATACATCAACACATGAATGATGAATTCTTGCTACTAATATTCAATCAAACTCACTAAGATAAAAGTCGCCTGAAGGTTGCACTAGCAACGAATGCACTGCTGGTGAAGAGGTGGTGCGACAGAGAATTCGCTGATACAAAATTGGATGGCTGGAGAGAATTAACGTATTGATTAAATAAACAAGTGAATCAAATTATCTCTAAATTCAATAAACAAGTGAATCAAATTATCTCTAAATTCTTAGAATTCATATGATATTGGTTGATTATAGGAAGAAATCATAAACCTTGGTAGTCGTCGTCCTCATGATGCATGGCCTTGGGCCGCCTTCCTCAAACAGATTTGCTAGGGAGAGCGGAGGCAGAGCCATACAGGAGCCCTCTTCTGCTGCTACTCGCTTCGACATCAAGTTGAGATTGGGAAAAAGCATTTTCGTTTGACGTCAACCATCACCAAATCGAATTGAAGTTCCGAAATTTAAAAAAATCTCCAATTAAAGTATGTACCAACGTTTGAGGGGTCGTTTGTTTCTATACCCGAAATCGGGTTGGTTGGGATAGGAATCACTCATACTTTAAGTTTGAGGTGGGTATAAAATTTAGTGTATTTTCTTGATATGGGAATCATTTATTTCCATACATTAGACTACCTACAATTCTCGTCCAAGCTTTTAAGCTTTTATCCCCTCCACTTCCCTTTTTTTAGGCTGATTCCTTATGCACAGGAAAAAAATGCCACGCGCACACCGGAATCATACGCTTCATGAAGCGTGCGCTTCATGAAGCGTATGACCCAAGGGTGCCCTTCGCGGGGACCTTGGCTCATGCGCTTCACGAAGCATCACTCTTTATAAAGAGTGATGCTTCATGAAGTGTAAGGGTTTCCAGGGATTCCCCGCGCGCCACACCACCGCCGCCATGGAATTAGGTGTTTACGTAAATTTGGAAAAAAAATTATTTTCATATATAATTTATATCTTTGTATCATAAGATAGATTAGATAACAAACATTTAAGTCCTATATATATTCATATATATGAAAAAGTTTATGAGTTAAGAAACACAACTTTCACAAAATACAATGGCATCTAATAGATCATATGAAGAAAATTTATCGACATAATCGCCTTTTTCAGATGAACCGTATGAAGCTGAATCATCATCATCTTATGAAGAGTTATCATCATCTTTTGAAGAAGGAGGAGGACGAGAAATAGACGTTGATGAAGAAGAAAACGACATAGTCGAGGTAAGTTTTTTGAAATATAAATTGCAGTTTATAGTTTTATATTCTGAACTTTGAAGGTATCGTTATTTGTATTTGTAAATTAAAAAAAATTAAATTATTAATCTTATACATTTGTACTGATTATATACCTTTAGAAATAATATTATTGTTATTCAATAGTGTAGAGTTGAATGGAAAATAATAGTAAAAAATATGTTATTGTTAAAAACATACTGTGTATTTGCAGTTTAATTGAAAGTAATTTTAATTTATAAATAGGTAAACGGGAGAGATTTTTCTGCTGACTTTCATCACGATGGGGTGTGGGATAGTCGAGATCAAATGATAGCATGGGCTAGGCAAGTTGGGCGTGAAAGATATATGGCGTTGCCTATAAAAGCGTCAAATGAAAATTTGGTCAGGCTAGCATGTCATAGGCATGGTATGTATAGACCTGGGAAGAAGGGTGATTGCATCCTTACCGTTACACCGCCTCATGTGCGAACCCTTTACACAAAGTGCAAATGCAAATTCGAGTTGCTTGGCATTAGAAGTAAATCGACCGGGAAGTGGGCACTAACGGTTGTGTGCGGAGTTCACAACCACGACCTCCCCACTAGTTTGCTTGGCAATTCATTTTCAGGCCGAATGACGGAAGCACAAAAATTGCTTGTGAAGGAATTGAGCTATATATATGTGCCACCTGCTCGTATAGTGGAGCGGTTGAGAAATCCTTACCCCGAAAATGTGACATCAAGGAAGCAAGTTTCAAATTTGAGGGCACGGTATTTGAAAGAGGATAGTGCAAATCTGACAACCACCCAATATGCACTGCATTTTCTACAAAGAAACGATTACAGAGTATTTCCGAATAGGATAGGTGGTTCAGATTATATTGATATCCTCTTCTTTGTGCACCCCACGTCGCTGCATCTATTGATGTTGTTTCCGTATGTCGCCATTATAGACAGCACATATAAGACCAACAGGTACAATCTGTTAAGTTTTTTTCTATATATTGAGGCAAATATTGTTTTTGTAAAGTTGTATAATTGTTTCATGTATTGACAGGTACGACATGGCTTTGCTGCAGATGGTTGGGTTTACATGCACTAACAGATCTTTCAACATCGATTTTGCATTTCTGTCAAGAGAAGACACATCTAGTTATACATGGGTGTTGAAGCGTTTGTTTTCGGAAGTGGGAGCGATGCCAAATGCGATTGTCATAGATCGAGAGAGGGCAATCATTAACGCAAAGGACGCTGAGTTTGGAGAGGAGGTCAAACATCTTCTATGTTGGGTGCATGTTAAGGGCAACATATTAGCATATGTTGTAGGTATCCTACGGGACCAGGAAAAGGCGAAAAGATTTGCTAATAGATGTTGGGGCATATTCATGTCGACAACGGAGGCAAAATACGAGGATAGGCTTAGAAGAGTCAAAGAGCATTGGCCAAGGCTGATGAAGTATGTTGAGAGGTCGTGGCTCGGTCCTTACAAGAAGTCGATAGTTAGAGCATGGACCGATCATTGTACCCACTTCGAAACGAGAACAACAAACAGGTACACACGTTTTAATGTTTTACATAGTTTTGGTTGTTCAAATTATGTGATTTACACATTTGTAATGTACATAATACTAATATGTATGACACAGGGAGGAGGGAATGCACAGCGTGCTTAAAAAAATACTTGACAGTTCTCGAGGAGGCTTCAACACAGTGATCGGAAGGATCCACAATCACATTCAGTCCCAAGTTAATGATATAAGGGGGGATCTGGAGATGTCACGTAGCAAGATTCCCACTGAGTTGAATAGTGTCCCTATTCGAGTTAGGACGATATTCATGCGCCTATTTTACAAAGTGTCAACTTTGTGCATTATAAAGTTGTTGAATATGTACTATGACCTGAACAGAGACGCCGCAGAAGGAAAATTAGCGAAAGAGTGTGCTAATTTTTGGGTACGGGAGTGCATGGGTCTTCCTTGCCGTCATACGATTGCCCAAGCCATTCTCACTAAGTTGCCGATCCCGCCAGGTGACATACACCCATTTTGGCATCAGGTGGTATGGGAGGGAGTAGATCCGAAGCGCATGCCTATAGAAGACAAAGAGTCAAAAGAACTTACCGAGATCAGATGGGAAGATATAGTGGAGAGGAAGCGTCGGGGTGAATTGACATATGACCATGTGTACTCTATCACATAGTCTTATGTAGACAATGTGCTGGGAAAAGAGTCGTCTTTGATTGAGCAGGTAGATGCTATGAAGAGGGGACGACCAAAAGGGTCCACGAAGTGGTCAACAAAGAGGAACAATACTTTGCTTGAGCATCGGATGGAGGCATATGAAAAGGAGAAGCAACAGAAGGAAAAGGAGAGCCAAGTAAAAACTTCATTGCCCGACAAAAAGCGTGGAAGGCCAAAGGGCTCAACCAACAAGGCCCCGAAAAAAGTTGCGACGGGGACAAGTACACAAGAAGAGAGGGGCGGCATGATGTGGCTGGATTTCAACTTTGGAGTTGACAATGTTAATGACTTCATGTTTCCTTACATTGATCAGGTGCAGGATGTAATGGTAGATGGGCATTGCGGTTATCGATCACTCGCCGTGTTGTTGGGACAATTACAGAGCGAGTACCGCAGAGTTCGATTGGAGTTGACATCCGAATTGAGGAGGAACAGAGATGTATATGAGCCTATTTGGAACAAATCTCCTATTGATGAGATGTTGGATACTATGCCCTATGTGGTTAGCCCTTGCGCTCAAAGATATTGGATGGAGATACCCATAGCCGGTTTGATCTTTGCCACAATACATCAGGTTGCGGTTGTTTTGTTGTCATGGGATGGATCGCATACATGCTTGTCGATGCGGGCGAGAGGGGAGAACCGGTACCCTCCATCGAAGATATATGCCATAGCGCTCGTGGGAAACAAAGATCACTTCATACCTGTGAGTCATACATCATCTTCTATGAAAGTAAATTAGCGCTTATACTTTTTTACTCGGTAATATATTATCTGTTTAATTTGTAGGTCTGGTTGAGCGACGACTCCCCACTTCCTCCTCCGCCAAGAGATTGGACAAGAAGCCATCAACCTAGCGTCAACGGGTGGGATGAGCCATTTAGACAAAGAATGGTAAAATGGCGCCAGAAGCGAATTAGCCATAATCTCGAACCAAATGTTGCTGTATGCAGTTGATGATATATGTAATTAGTTAGAAACGTATTAGTCTTATTTGTAATGAATTTTTGGGATTACTGTTCGCTGCTTATGCTAAATATGGTTTTGTGCTGGTATAATTGTTAATGGCTTTGAATTGGATCATATAATTACAAGTAACCATGAATGTTATTAAGAACTAAATTGGCTATGCTCATAGCCTTGCGCATCATGAAGCGGGCTCTTCATGATGCGCAAGAATCAGGGCAAACGAAGGCAAATCAAAGTCAGATACTGTAACACTTGGGCTTCATGAAGCGCAAGCTTTATGAAGCGCAAAGTGACGACACCCAAACTTCAAACAATTTTTTAAACCACTGGCACTGGACCCGTTATTCTCCTTGGAAAAGGATCTCGGGGTCACGACACCAGCAAAATTCATGGAGTACAAAAATGATGGAGTCACGACACCAACAAACTTAAAACAATTGTCTATGAGCACCAGCAAAAATGATCCAACACCCAAACCTTCAAGTTCGGTTATAATCTCGGGGTCACAACACCAGCAAAATTCATGGAGTACAAAAACACCAACAAAAGTCATGGAGTACAAAAACACCAGCAAAATTCAAGTTCGGTTTTAATCTCGGTTTTAATCTCGGGGTCACAATTGGTAAAACCATGAGAATCAAATTTCCATTAAACAGAGGGCAACATAAGTCATATTAGAAGCCAACAAGTGCATAAACTATGTAGTCTAAAACAGATTACTAAATCATAATCTAGACCTAAACAAAGTAATAAGACAAAATCTAGTCTATGATGATTGGATTGTTTGGATCGAAACCATCATCGTCTTCCTCGTGCTTCACTAGGCGTAAATCAGTGTATGACGGGACATCAATCTCAGGGTTGCCGTTGGCCCTTGCTTCGGCATTGAAGAGAGCAATTTCTTGGAGTTCCATCTCCTCCTTGAAAATTCTCTCCAGCGTTGTGAAGTAACCGAGTCAGGCAAGGTGTTTACCGACATTCTTCAAGCCTACTTCCTTGCTGTTGATTAGCTCCCGAATGAAGAGACGGATCTCTTGTACATCCGCCAAGTGCTTGCGAAAATCATCTTGAATAGGATATGCCATTGATGGAGATATAGCAGATATGAAGAAGCGTTGAAGACAACTGGTTTTAGAGAGGTGGGGTGAAGTTTTTATAAGAAGCGTGGATTTGATTGGCCATGGTTTGATTTTAGCGGGTAAATTGTGCGCCAAAACAAAGCCAAATCAAGGCAACTTACGGAAATCGCAGATCGTTTCCGTAAATATAGGATCTTGGCTGATGAAGAATTATCTACAACCGCCCGCGGAAGATTTTCTGGATACTGGAACAGAGAACTTGCACTACGCTTCATGAAGCGCAAGCCTTAAAGCAAGTAAAGTACAATGCCTTACGCTTCATGAAGCGCACGCTTCATGATGCGTGAGGCTCATGAAAAAAAAGGGGTGGCTTTTGCTCGTCCCCCGGATTGAACCGTAGACATACTCCTCAAACGCGTGTACCTGGACCAAGTGTATCGCATTAACTATCGATATATATAGGATTAATTTTATTTTAACCTAACGCAGTTTCGAGGCGGTTTGGTCCGGAATTAAATTAAACCAACCGGTTCACATATTTTTAGGGTTTGAATTACAAAAATAAAACCGGTTCCTAAGAGATTGCACTTTATATAATTTTATGGAGTTGTAATAAATGAATTTATGTATATTTTAGGGTGTGAACCCTTATTAATCATATTAAAACTTTAATATAACCGAACCGGCCTCAAAATAAACTGTAAAAATAAAAATTGTTCCGGTTCTTAAAATTTCATGTTGGATCAGTTATTACCATAATTTATTTTAAGGTTCCGATTTATGGTTAGGTTTAGGGTTTAGGGTAGGGTAGGTTTTATTTAGGGTTTAGGGTTTAGGGTAGTTTTTATAATTTAGGAGCCTTCCAAACAATAACTGTTGAGAGGGTTTCTTGACAACAAATAAATTTATAGTCAAAACCCCGCTGAGTACAGCGAAGTCAGGATCGTTCCATAGGAAGCAAGGTTGTTCGTTTATCAATCTATTAAAAAGCAAACAGAAACAAACAAAACACTCACAAGTAGCCTCGTTAACGACGTTGTCAGGGTCGTTAACGAACCACCGTAAACAAAAATACTTAAATAACGACCTAAATAAATTCGGTACCGAGGCAAGTAACTCAGCAACGAAAATTCTCTTAAAATAATTCAGATAAAACAAAGATCTTGGACTAGGGACACCACAACATAGCCAAGCATATAAACTCGTAAGAAGATAAGATCATGCCTCTAAACAGATAGAGTCATCAACTTTCGTTGACTATCAAGCAAATTAACCAACTTTCGCATCCTAATTTACTTAATTGTTTGTTTTGGATCTAAAGCTTGAAACTTTCGTATTCAAACAATATCAACCATCAAGTTACTAACTTTCTCTTTCAATCAAGTTAAAAACTCAAATTACCTCAACTTTCGTTTCGGTATAAGCACAACAAACAATCTCAATAAAAGATAAAAGGCATTCTCAACTATGTCGGGCTTAACCCCGATCCTAGAAAAGAAGACTACTCACTAATCATAATTGCTAAACAAATAAACTCAATATAAGAAAACATTGAAAAACAAATTACTACTAAATTAAAATAGAAAAATCTGTCTTACAGAAGTTAAGAAGAAAACCGAAAAAGAACAAAACACCGAACCAAAACCTCCATCAACGAACTCGGTGACTTTCGTCCACCGACCTTCGAACTCGACTCGCCTCCTCGGTTGTTCCTCTTCTTCTCTTCTCTAATTCGACTCCTAAAAAATCTCCCTCCCCTCTATGCTAGATAGAAGGGTATTTATACTAAAAAGCTAAAAATTAAAAAGGCAAAAAGATATAAACTTTCCTAAAAAGATAGAAATAAAACTCTAAAAGATAGAAACAAAATCTAAAAAGATAATAAGACCTAAAATACATACTCTAATAACCCTAAAAGATTCTAAAAAGATACTCAACCGACATGGAAATAAATTCCCGCTCAGGATCGGTGAATCATAAAGTCAACCTTCAAATCTTCTCTTTCGTGGCCTCGTTAACGAGCCCTCACAGCCTCGTTAACGAGCCTGGGCTTTATTTTCTTCCACAATTCCTCTCGTAATATGCAAAACTATCTAAAAACACTCAAAACTAAACCTAAACTTAACAAAACTAAACCTAATAAACAAGGAAAACCTACTAAAAACTACACTAGAAATGCGAACATCAATAACCCGACATCATGTCAAGTACTTTGTTATGTTTCTTGACAAGGATTTAGGGTTTTGTGATCGGGTTGACCAAAAGATCTATCCTCAGTATCGGATGCCCGCCAAAAAGCTGCATATACTCCGATATCCAAGTCTATGTCATAAATTTTAGTTAGTTTCTTACATAACTAAAAAATAAAGTGAAATACAAAAGTACTACTTAAATAATTTTCTTACCCTTAGAAGGAGAACACATCCAGCAATGCCCTTGCTATCACGTCGTGACGCAACACCCAACTCGCGATACATGAACGTCTGAACCGCAGCACCCCAAGCAAATGTACTCGTGCGGTCGGGGTCTAAGAGACAATGCAAATACTCATTGTTGACATTGTTGGTGCTCTTGTTGACGAATAGTGATGAACCAATGACCCACAACAAGTACGCAACAACTATAAAATGAGGTTCTTCCCTTTCTGCAATCATCCTAATTACATGTGCCTTGAGGTCTTCAAAATAAATGCCACGGGAATCATATCTACGAAACGTCCTCACATCAATCGAGAACATCTGCATGACCCGTGTCTGAAACTCCATCTCAGAGAACTGCTCGCCGACACGCTCCCCGTCGATCGGTAAGCCTAAAATGTGCTCCACATCATGCAATGCGATGAAAATCTCACCCCATGGAAAATGAAAGTTGTTGGTCTCTGGATACCAACGCTGAATAAATGCCGAAATGATGGCGTGGTCCGATCCTCGATAATCCATAGCCCCGATATGCCTCAATCCACTACGCCCTGCAATATGCCACCACGTACCCGGCTCATCAACTTCTTGGGGCTCAATATCAGTCCGATCCAACGTCCTTGAGTATGCCTTATACAGCTTCCTCTACTATCAAAATTAAGAAAAAAAATTAGATTATTTCAGTTATGTCAATACACTGAAAAATTAAAAAAAAATTCGTAAATAAGCTCACCAATACATCCTCGATATCTGGTGCAGGAGGATCCACTGCGACAGGAGGGGCGGGAACAGCTGCACCATCGATGGCGACATGAGGGGCCGGAGCAGCTACAGGCTCGACGGCGGCAGGAGAGGTCGGATCATCTCGAGGAGTCCACCTCCATATCGACTCCGCAGTATGAGTGGGGTAGTGTCGAAGGAGGACGGCCAAACGTGGTCCTCCTGGCTGCCACATGGGTACGTCGGCAACAGGAGGCACCGGAGCGGGAGGAGGGTCAACAATGGGAGGATCCGGGGCAACTGCAGGCTGAACAATCTCAGGTGGATGAAGTGGAGGCTCAGAAAATGTAGTTTGTATGATGGGATGGGACGGGATATGAGAGGTCTAAGAAGGTGAAACCGAGGCAAGTGCAGGAGTCATATCGATGTCTCTCGAAAGATCCTCTCCGGTCCCAATCGGAGTCTCTAAACTAACTGAATCAATGTGCTCATACTCTAGTCTAGGGGTGGGCTGCTGGGTAGGGGTAGGGGAAGATGGATCGACGTCCTCTGCCTGATCAGTCATAACGACGTCCATCGGAATCTCCGCAGCAGTCTCAACCGGAGCAGAAGGACCAACGTCCTGCTCTGTCTGAATATCCACAACATCATGCGCTGCCTCGTCCCGCCGTAGCTCAGATATCAACGTATCAGCCCCTAATCTCCTGGCCCTCTTTTTCGGCGGAGGGGCCTCAGCACGATCAGACTGTAGTATACCTCGTGCCTTCGCATTCCGAGTCCTCTTCTTCTTCTTCGGCACAACAGGTGTAGAAGCGTCAGGAGTACGCAACTCCCGACTCAACTCGTGAAACGCATGCTTAGGATTTTAATTATTTGTTTACTTTCTGTATTACATTCAATTGCTATGTTTTTTATTAACTTTTTACACTTCAATCTTCAATTACATTTTCTTGCATTTTTTTTTGTCAATTTAACTTCAGTTTTGGTATTACATATTTTTTTATAAATAAGTGTCTATTTACATACTTATAAGATTAAATTCCCTAAATAAAGGCCCATAACTACATTAGTATAACATAACCAACTTAATAAACTTCAATCATATATTACAAGTAATACAATAACTAATATATGATATTTTAAAAATTCTAATTTCATTTTAATACTACTAAATTAAAGAATACGTACCATCATGGTAGCCTTACCCCAACCATCCCTCGTATCAGCATGAGTCGGAGAACCCCCGCCAACAATCCTCAAACCATCATCTCCACCAACAACATCAGCAGCCCTATCACTAGCCTCAACATCCATACCCCCAATTGTACAATAAAAACAACGAAATCATGATATGTTGATAGAAGGCTAAAACTCAAAACTTCCTAATCGTTAAAATAAGGATATGATTAATAAACAATCCAACTTTTTCCTCCAGCTTAGAAAGAATCATCTCATCTAATTCCTCGTGAAGTTGTAAATGGTCAACATCTTCATAGTTTTGATAGTAATCACTACAGAAAATTTTGAAGTATCATCAACAATAAATGAAAATTATCATTTCTAACCCTAAACTTCCTCCTTGTTAACTATGGTCTTGTTCATAACTAAAACACTAACAATCGAAACTAGGTGTTTGAACATAATATAAGGGTACCCAAGCAATTGTCATTACAACTTTCCTTAGCTTCTAAGTTGTCTCAATTCTCACCTTCTCTTAACTTGTGCAATACTCAATTTCAGAAGCTACAAATGAAGGAGTTGAACATAATTTCATCAGAAGAGATGAACTAAACTTCATCCAATATCCAATAGTTATCTGCCCATTTTCCACACTCAGCATAGCAACAAATAGTTGGACCCGGTGGTACTGGATAGAGTTGAACAAATCAAGCCAACAAGCCGTTCAAGACCCATGCAGGCAACCAGTCAATGATGGCATTGCATATTCTTTTAATTAAAACACACAACTTAATTTTCCTAGCTTGATTTTTCTAGGATTGGATTGCCTGTTTGAATTCAGCTGATATTTTTTGACTCATCTATGACAACAAATCCATCCTTAGTCTAGAATTGAACCAGACCACATTAAAAGACTGCACTGGTAGAGTTGTCTCATACTAGACCTGTTCTCTTCTCCCTGGATCGGGATCAGACCACTTAAATTAATTTCCCATCCCTCCTTTTCCAAGCAACCTACTTTTTGTGTACTTCCTCACATCCATTTGGCAATATAGTTGACTAACAAATACCAAAAGCCAGCTACCATTTCAAAAGCCATCATCACAAAACAAATTGAGTAAAACCAGTAACCACACCCAAATCCTACACATCTGCAAGAGGACACCCCTAAATCAATGTCTGTTCCAGTAGTACATGATGGCTGTTTCCAATTACTCTATACTTCTCCTTCATGATACATTGATACATCTAACTGAAGTTTTCATTTGATTGCACTGATGTAAGAAACTCCTTCTTTCTATTTGTGGAAATGTACATGGTTACTTCAATGATAGTATATCTCTTTCTGTTACTTTAGTCTTTTTAGAAAGGTGATTGAAAGTTTAAACTGTAGCATTGAAATGTAAATTATTCAGAGTTTTAGGATGCAACCATTTATTTATTTTTGGTCACTTCTTTCCATTCTTAACCCATCCTACACACCAGAAAAAACAAAAAGCACATTATTTGATTGTACAGAAGTTATGATACTATTCAGAGACTTATTTCATTAAGTGTAGATTCTCATTCAATGGTTGCAATGTCAATTTCTTCTTCATGTCTAACCCAAGATAGACAAAAGGTGAACATTAAGTCCTGACTAACATAGGAAAAAACACAAATAACAAACTCTTCTACAACCTTTGGAAAACTGGGCAATAATAAAATTGGAAGCTTATTCTTCATCATTAATAACCTTTGTGCCCATGCCCTTGAGCCCTTGTGGAGGGATTTCAGCAACAGAGGAAATTGCATAACAAATTGAACCAGCTTCTACCACCAAATTTAAATTTAAAGCAAATTCAACAATAGAGAACATGTTTGTCGGCTTTCCATCAGTGCCAGAATCATTGTTAAAGCAAATTTTTGTGTTGTTAAAGCAAATACGACCATTGAAGATGACTTTATATAAGCTACATTGCACTCAAATTCCCCAAAATTCAATAACTCAAATAACTAGGTTTTTTATTTCAATTTCAAATTTGTAGAATTGAACACCTATTGTTACTGCAATCTACTCTTATTTTTAAACTTACCTGTTGAATTGACGTCTCTCTCGCCGTCACCCTCCACACCAGCACCCTGCACATCGACGCTGACGTATTGCTCCGTCAAATGACGTCCTTTGCCAGCACCAGCTATACAACCATGTGTTACACTGACCATTTACGAATGATTAGGAAGAAAATGTGTTCAATTGAATTCGAAATTTGGTTTCGCTATCGGGAGAAAGAAGATTGCGAGGTAGGAGACGATGACCTAACGCTTTTAAAAGCGCTTTATATATTAATTGCATCACGCGTTATGAAGCGTACCGCTTTATAAAGCGTAATGGTTTGGGCATGACCCGCTGGAAGAGCACCCTTTAGCTCATACGCTTCATGAAGCGTATGAATCCGTGTGCGCCGAGCGTATTTTTCATGTGCGTAAAGATTTCCCGTTTTTTATTTTTAAAATGTACTTTGTTTTTATTTTTATTTTTTTTCACATTTCTCACTCCTCTCTTCTCTCATTTGGGGTTTTAATTTTCAGTTTGGATCTTCATATTCAAGACTTGTAGCACGAACTCCTATATAAATATCACTATTTGGAAGAGCTTAAATATTTATTTATGTTTAAAAACCCCCATTGTGAATGGTATTAGTTAAAACAAACATTAAAATGGGTTTGAACCCCCATTCCCTATACCATGGGTATAGAAACAAAGACGAACAAAATCAAATCTGAAACTGGATAGAAAATCGAAGGTTTTTAATTACCGTTTGAAGTATACAACAAAGTTCAAAATTTAGATCCAAACTGCATAGGAGAATTGGGGGAAATAGCAGATCTAGATCTGCGCCGGTGAGTGAGTGGTGGAAGGAGGCGGAATATGCGTCGTCGACAAATGAGGCCCATGAGGGGAAGCGGTTGGATAGTTGTTTGGGAAATTACAGTTAGTACCTCTAGTTTTTGACATTTTCTTTTAGTGTCCTAAAAAAAACTATTTCTAATGATACCCTTTTATTTTATACCGAAATTAGGGGTGCTCACGGGTCGGGTCGGGTCGACCGGGGCAAATTCTTTACCTTTGTCAAACAGGTCAAGCGGGTCGACCCGCGACCCGACCGACCCACGACCCGCAAAATAAAAAAATTCGACCTGGGACCCGACCCGCATGGGTCGCGGGTCAACCCGCAACCCGGGTCGATGTGGGTCACCGGCGACCCGACCCGTTGAACACCTTTCCAATTTCCATCCACTTTTCGTCCATTTTAATTACCCGTTGAACACCTAAAGTCTAAAAAAACACACTTTCCATCCATTTTCTCATTTCTATTTTAGGACAACAAACTAGTATGTATTCTCGTACCTTGTACGAGTTTTTCTTAAATAAAATATTATTAATACGATATTTTCAAATATATTTATTATTCGATAAAATAATCATATAAATGCTTAAGTATAAATTTTTGTTATAGTCTGTGTAAAAAGATAAGACAATTATCATATAACTAATCAAGATCTTTTCAAATAAGGTAACAAATGATTGGATTATAATAATGATCTTCCAATCTATCATATCCAAAAATAAAAGATTATTTAATAATGAGATTTCTATCCTATATTCTAAAAACATGGATAAGAATTTATTATATCAAAAAATAAAAGATTATTTGTTTATTAAAAAAAAATGGTGGTGTGGTCCAATCTAAAAGTGACATGTGTTGTTTAATAAATTTTTTAACCTCCGCTTTAGGTTATAGTTACGATCCATGAACCTATTTCAATTTTAGTTATAATATATATATAGTAGTGCACTTTATAATCATGAAGCCATTTTTCAGGTTATGCTAGATACAGTTGGTCCAGATGTTCAAGTTCATAATAAAACCAGCAATCCAATTAAACTGAAAGCTGATGATCGTGTTGTTATCACTCCCGACACTACTAAAGAGTTGTCGTCTAAGATCTTACCACAATCACATATGGTAGACTATCTGAGGTAGTACTAGTATCTATTGTATAAGAGTTATTTTAGAAAGTATATGAAATAAGTCTTTCTATTTTATACACTCTAGGAAGTGAAGAAGGGTGATACTGTTTTTCTCGGAGAATACCTCTTCACTGGAAGTGAAAATACTTCTGTATGGCTTGAGGTAAGTTTGTTAGCGTTGTATGATAGTCCTTAACCTTATCCAAAGTGTTCATAAATTGGCTCTTCTGTTAAATTGCACTTGTATTTGTTAATTTTGTAAATCTTGGTTTTTCGAATCATTGTGTTCAAAAACAAAAAAAAAAAGGTTTTGGAGACGGATGGTCTGGATGTGGTATGTCAATTGAAGAATAATGGCACATTATCAAGATCTGTGTTCAACATGCATGTTTCTCAAGCCTGAATTAAGTTGCCTACTCTAAAGGACGTTGATAAATAGGTACTAGTTTGTTTCTAACTGTTTATATATCATTGTTGTCCTTTAGTGACAGCTCAATATTTGAAAGACATTCGTATTGTTCTGCAATGCATATAGATAATTTCGACTTGGGTGTCGTAGCAAGGTTGATTTCATTTCTGTTCATTATACTCGCCATGCAGATGATGTTCGAGAGATTAGAATTGAATTTCTCTGATTGTCCTCTTTATTGTTCATCAATGTTGTCTGACTTACCAAAAGTAGTTCGTTTTCAATTTTTTTGGTGAAAATCTTAATAGAGTTGTTGCTTTTTGAGGTTGCTCTCCTTTTGCAGCTAAGATATTTCCTCAAATCACAAAATCTTCTTAGCACACAAATATATGCTAAAGTTGAAACAGTGGAGGTAAACCATTGTACTAATACAATATGTATTTGAACTGTCTTTCCTTTTTTAAGCTTGCTAATGTGTTACTTTGTACTTGATAGGGTTTGAAGCATTTTGATGAGATCTTGAAGGAAGAAGATGGAGTAATCCTCTCTAGAGGAAACCTTGGAATTGACCTGCCTCCAAAGAAGGTCTTTCTGTTTCAGAAATCTATTGTTTATAGGTGCAATATAGTCGGAAAGCCTATCATCATCACTAGAGTCCTACAAATATGGCTACTAATCTAAGACCAACTCGCACCGAAGCAACTAATGTAATTGCCAATGCAGTTCTTAATGGTATGTAATGTAGTTAGGTGCAATTTGTAATGTCATGTAACAACCACCCTAAATAATGAAATTTTTTCTAATGAACTAACCAACCACTGGTTTTTAGACATTCCTTTAGCTTGGCTATATGTTTTAGGAGTTGATGGCATATGACTTGGTGTTGAGACGTTCCAAGGCTTGTGTGAGTATATGAATGTAACTAGAAAGATGCAATGTATCTAGACTGCATGAGTTAGAGGAAGACAACTCATCAAGTTAGTTAACTAGAGTATGTTAGAAGCTACTTGATGTTGCTTATAAATAACCATTCACGCATCATTGTAAAGGTATCTTGAAAAGTAATGAAATCTGTTATGAGAGGTTTTCTTTCTCCTTCTTTTCTCTGAGTGGTTCTCTAGGATAGTATGAGTGTTTTCTTATAATTTCATATGGTATCAGAGCTACGGCTTTGATTTCTCTTCATTCTTCCGCACATTCTGTTTCTATCTTGTGATTCAAGTTGTTTTATAGCTGAGATCATAGAATGACGAATCTGGAGAATGTGAGCAATGGATCATAATTTTCTGATAGCGAAGCGCAATTGAAGATGAGTAGAGATCCGCTCAATCTAGCGAATTCAGATTCTCCAAATTCTTAGCTTACCACCAGCTTGTTCAATGGAGATAATTTTCTGACCTAGAGCCATGGGATTTGTATGGCACTAGACGCGAAGAACAAAATTGGCTTGATCGACGGTACTCTACCAATGCCAGAGCAAGGATCTTTTAATTTTCAGAGGTGGATCCGATGAGACTATATGGTGCGGTGTTGGATAACACATTCGATGGTTTCGGAACTTGCAGATGGTTTCATGTATGTTGCATTTGCTAGAGCACTCTAGAATGATATCCAAGAGATATTTGGTCAAGAAAATGGACCACTCCTGTTCTAGTTGCGAAGGAATCTCACTATTATGGCATAAGGTAACATGTATGTTGTTGAATACTATGGAAAACTCAAGTGTTTATGGGATGAGATCTATACTCTTGATCCAACACCGAATTGTCTTTGTGGTGCTTTGACAAGCTGTTCTGGTCAACTCTTGAAGAGGTTGTATGACATGGAGACATGAACCGTGTGATGCAGTTCTTGTTAGGATTCAATTCTGAGATTAAAGGCAAAGTTGCTCTCAAAAATGTTTTGCTTGTACCAGGATTTTGACAGAATTTGATTTCAGTAGGGAAATTTCTAGATGATTCAGGGTTGATTGCTAAATTTAATAAGGATTTCTGTTGCTTTCAAGACCCTAAGAGTGGTCAAGTATTGTTCAGTGGAAAGAGGAAAGCAGGTCTATACAAGCACTTCTCTGGCAGTTCTACTTCAACTTCTAATGAATCATTAGATTTTAATAATCTTCTAAATAAACTCTGTAATGTTGTATCACCTTCTATTAGTCATGACTTGTTTCATGCTAGAATAGGTCATGCTTCTTGTTCTAAGATGCAACATATGCAAGAATGTAAGACAGTTGATGCAACTATGATTTGTGATGCATGTATTCAAGCTAAGCAACACAAGCTTGTTTTTCAAAGGAGTGAATCAATTGCAAAGTCTATATTTGAACTAATTCATATAGATGTATGAGGACCTTATAAAAGGCCAACCATATCTAGAGCAAGATATTTTGTTACTATAGTGGATGATCACAGTAGATCCACTTAGGTTCATTTGATAAATAGCAAGCAACAAGTTCTTTCTATTCTAATGTAATTCATTCTGTATGTAGAAAATCAGTTTGATTGCAAAGTTAAAACAGTAAGAAGTAATTATGGTATGGAGTTTGTGCAAGCTACTTGTGTTGAATTCTTGTCTTCCAAAGGAATTTGTCATCAAAGATTAGCTCCTTATTCATCTCGGCAGAATGGAAGGGTTGAAAGGAAACATCGACACCTCTTTGAAACTGCACAAGCAATCAGATTTCATGCTAATTTGCATATTCATTTCTGGGGAGGTTGTGTTCTTTTTGCAGCACACCTAATCAATTTAATGCCTTCAGCTGTTTTGAACTAGGTTACTCCTTATGAGAAGTTGTATAGTAAGGCACCAGATTATTCATCTTTGAGAGTTATTGGTTGTTAGTGTTATGTATTGGAGCAAAGAGGTACATCAGATAAATTTGCTTCAAAGGACAAGAAGTGTGTCTTTCTTGGATATCCACTGAGGTAAAAGGCTTATACAGTGTTTGATATGGACTCACACAAGATATTTGTTATCCGAGAGGTAATTTTTCTTGAGAATGTCTTTCCTTATAAAACTAAACATTGATCTTCTAACCACACTACTCCTTGCTTACCTATTGTTTCACCTTGTCATGATTTTGAGTGTACTCCTGATTTCAGTCCTATTTAATCTCCTACCATTGATCAAATGCATAATTCACCTCGATTACCAATCCCACATATTCCTAAGGGTCCGTTTGGATTGCATTAGTTTATGCATTATAATGCATTCTACTTAGTTTAACTTAATTTAATAATTCAAAATTATAAGATTTGTTTGGATTACTTTAATTTTGAACATGTAAAAAGCATTTATTTTAAATAAAGAAGTTTCTAGTTACTTTTTTATCCCTCCCACAACAACATAAATATCACATCAAACATCACATCAAATATTTAAATATAAAAAAAATATTCAAATTAAAATCCAACCAAACACATCATAAAATAAAATAAACTATAATGCAAAATGAGTTTATAAACTTGAGATCCAAACACACCCTAACTCTAAACCTAGTTCATCACCCATTGTTTCTTCCAACATAACCAATTCTGTTCCCACCTTACAAACCAGTGTTCCTAATTCTATTCCTACTATCTCACAAAATCTTTTACCTACTCGAAAGTCTACTAGAACCATCACCAAACCAGCTAAGCTAGCTGAATTTGTTTATCCTACTCTAGACACTCAAAATTCCATCTCAACCTCATTTATGGCAACTCATGTAGGGGATCTTTCTTATTATTCTCATGATTACATTGCTTCTTTTAACCATGTCATGACAATCAAAGAACCTTATACCTATAACCAAGCGAAAAGTGATCCTAATTGGGTCAATGCTATGAAACTAGAGTTAGATGCTCCAGAGAAAAATGAAACCTGGTTTCTCAAAGAGTTGCCTAAAGGGAAAATTGCCATAGGAAGTAAGTGGGTTTACAAAGTAAAGTTTAAACCAGATGGTTCTGTAGAAATATTTAACGCTCGGTTAGTAGCAAAAGGGTAGAATCGAGTATATGGCAAGGATTATAAGGCCACGTTTTCACCAGTTGCAAAGTTTACTATAGTCGATTGTTTCTTGCTCTAGCTACTGTCAAAACCCGGCCTGTACATCAGCTTGATATCAACAATGCTTTTCTTCATGGATATCTTGAAGAAGCAATTTACATTTTGCCACCACATGGCTATACTAAGGCTTCCCCAGGATAGGTTTGCAAACTTACTAAGTCTCTTTATGGACTTAAACAAGCATCGAGACAATGGAATCTTGAATTGTCAAATCATCTTGTGAATTTGGGGTTTCTCAAGTCTTCTTTTGATTACTCTCTATTCATAAGAAAGAAAGATAAAGGCATTGTTCTGGTACTTGTCTATATTGATGATTTGATCATCACTGGTGATGATGAAGAGATGATTGCTTTTGTCAAGGAATCATTACATGCTACATTTACAATCAAAGATTTAGGATTGATAAGGTACTTTCTTGGATTGGAAATCTCAAGGAATGATGATGGGATGTTGATCAATCAGAGAAAGTACATAATTGACATTCTTCAAGATACTAATATGATGGATGTTAAACCAGCCAAATTTCCTCTTCCAAGGGGTCTTAAGCTCTCTATTGATGATGGTGAGATAATGTCAAATCCTGAGAATTACAGAAGTCTGGTTGGTTGACTCATTTATCTCAATTTGTCCAGACCAGAAATCTCATATTCTGTTCAATATATAAGTCAGTTCTTAAGTGAGCCCAGGAAACCACATTTTAAAGTCAGTGGAACCATTGATTTGTGACTATTTTATTCAAAATAGTCTCAATTTGCTTTTACTAGTTTCTATGATGCGGATTGGGGAACTTGTGTTTTCAGTGGAAAGTCACTCATTGGATATTGTGTGTTGTTGGGATCATCCTTGGTCTCTTGGAAAACAAAGAAACAAAAGATGGTTTCAAAGTCATCTGCAGAAGCAGAGTATAGAGCAATGTCTGCCACAACGAGTGAGTTAGTTTGGCTCAACAGTCTGATGACATAATTTCTTGAGCAAGTGCCTTTGCCTATTCCTCTCTTTTGTGATAACAAGGCTGCAATGCATATTGCTGAAAATCCTATATTTCATGAGAGGACAAAGCATCTGAAACTTGATTGCCATTATGTGAGAGAGCAATTACTTGAAGGTTTCATGTGTCCTACTTATGTTAGGACTTCTTTACATTTGGCGGATTTACTCACAAAGCCTCTAGGCTAACTACAACACAATTTTTTTGTCTTGCAAGTTAGGACTTGTTAGTTCACTCCCAACTCCAACTGGGGGGGTGTGAGTATATGAATGTAACTAGAAAGGTGCAATGTATCTAGACTGGATGAGTTAGAGGAAGACAACTCATCAAGTTAGTTAACTAGAGTATGTTAGAAGCTACGTGATGTTGCTTATAAGGTATCTTGCAAAGTAATGAAATCTATTATGAGAGGTTTTCTTTCTCCTTCTTTTCTCTGAGTGATTCTCTAGGATATTATGAGTTTTTTCTGATAATTTCATAGCTTGTACCCAGTTGAAGCTGTTCACATGGTCAAGAAGATTTCCTCTGAAGTGAGTTAGTTAATGTGATAACTTTTTGAATGTGAATGGTGAATCCACATTTTCAGTTGCAAAAGTTTTCAGGAATTTTGATACATCAATACATATATCTGTGTTACAAGCAGAAACTGTTAATAACCAACCCGCAAATTTCAAGTGAATTCTCAAACATGCTGAAGTGCCTATGACTCATCCAAAGTCCTTTGCTTTATCGGCGGTAAGACACCACCCACCTCTTTACAATTAGATTACACACTTGCATTATAATGCATTAAAAAGAGTATAATAGAAAATTAGTGAAATCGTGGTTGTGTTTTTGAAGGTGCGAACTGCTATAAATGTGAAGGTTGTAATATTGACTGGCTTAGAATCGTTGATGCCAAATCAAAAATAATTCCCTAGTTACTCAACTAGTATAGTTGGTAAGTCAGGGTCGAACCCAAGAGACACTTGTATTCTAAGTAGTATTATTATTAACTCAGAAAGGTAATAAAGGGGGGATTTTGATTATTTAAACTAACACTAAGGAATTGAAACAAACAAAACAAGTAATCAAACAAAGCAAAATTTGGATTTTTATAAATTAGGGAAAAACAATCCTATTCAAGCATCCACTTTTCTTCTTCAAGCAATTGATCATAGATTCAAACAAGTTATTCCTTTGGTTATTCCTATCCTGATCAGAAATATAACATGGCAACGAGACATGCAAACTTAATATCCAAACAATTCATGAAACGATCATAAATAATATGAATATTAGCAATGAGAACAAGGATAAACAGGATACATGCAATTGAATTCCAACGAGTCAAACAATTAACATGCATTCAAATCTCTTTCTCAATTGTTTTAGTTCAACGAGTCCTAAACCAATTGATTTGCTACAAAGATTAGGCTTTTCTACGAGAAAACCTAGATCTAGCAATAGATAATATTAATTCCAACAAGTTGGCCAAACAAGCAGAAATCAACACAATCAATAATAATTACGCACAAGAGAATTGAAATAACCTGTAGAAATAAACCTGTAACGTAGAATCTCACAACAACTTGAGTCTGAAAAGCTTCAACTTGAATAAGATTAAGGGAGTTTTGTTTTCCATAAGAAAGAAAATACCAATGTATGAAATTATGAAAAATAGGTCTAAGAGAATACAAACAAAGGATGAAAAGTAAACTTAAGTAGTCTCAAACTAGTCGGAATTAAAAAGATATAAAATATAAAATAGTAAAAATAAGCGGAGATATCTGATCGCGTCGATCTCCAGCAAGGCCGCGATCGCCATCAACAAGGGCCGCGATCGCTGCCTTTCTTCACATCGCCACTTCAATTGGTAACCTTAAACCGCGATCGCCACCATATCGCACCGCGATTGCGGCCTTCCATGTCATCGCGGTCCTCCTCGCCACCTCGGTCTTCCTCGGCGACGTCCACCGCGATCTCCCCTTTGTGTGGCAGTGATCGCGGCCTTCAACATCTTTGAAATCTTCAAATACTTCATAACTTTGGAATCTCGGCCTTTAAATTTGTTCTTCAATAATACTCCTAATAGGCCTAAAATACTACAAAGTAATGTACTAAAAAGTCCTAGTTATGCTGTACAAAACAAAGCATATCAAATTCCCCCATACTTAGACCTTGCTCGTCCTCGAGTGAGCTCAAAATAAAATTAAGCATGACAAATCAACAAAGGTCTACAGACAACAATGGGAGAAGATGAACTAAAACTAAAAAGACTAAAAATAAGCTCACAACCCGAACCCAAGTAAAAGAATGAAAGTGCATACAATGAAATCCTAGCACAATCTATCACTCAAGACACAATGCATATAGCAAAGATAAAAACCCATAACAATGATCCCCAAGTCCCAGCAGAAATGTTCCTAAGCACTCTTTTATTTTTTCACTGATTCTGTTTAGGCGCCCTTTCGGGTTTTCACCTAACCGCTCATTTCATTTTTCTATAGATGTGCTCACCAAACTCATTCACTCTTTTTAGCCTCTTATTACCCCAACCTAATGTCGGTCCGGGCCCCTGCAATATTGCCTAAGCCACCCTTTCGGGTTTTTAACTCAGCACAGGATTTAATGTTTTTTTTTCAATTTTTTTCATTTATATATATAGATGAATCTGAAATGTAGAAATTGAAATGCAACTGTACATATATACAACAGTGAGTACTCCCTCCCCCATACTTAAACCTTTCATTTCCCTCAATGAAATAAAGTCAAATCAGATAAAAAACAAAGGAATGGAAAACAGCAGACTCACTGTGGTGAACCTGGTGGATGATACTGTGACCAATTAGGAAAGCCTGGCCACATGTGATTGAAAAACTCATGGTGCTTCCCTTGCACCTGCTAAATGGACTGAACGGTGGATGCTAGAGCACTCTGCTGAGCTGCCAACTCTCTTTGCTGCGCTACAATATCTCTCTGGGTGGCAACTATCTCATTCTGGGACATAGTAAGTCGTCCCATCTCCCAAAACATCCGATTCTGCCAATCTAAATCAGAATGCACACCACCATGAACTCTACCTGCAGTAGCATCCCATGCAGAAGTGTCTCCATAACCTCCATATCCACCTCTATAAGTAGAAGCTCCACCATCACCATAACCAACATATCCTCCTGTCGCCTGTTTTGGACAAAAATTTGATTGACAAACCTTTGCCCTAGATTGGGGCACGATCGAAATTGAAAGAAATTATCTAAATTCTTTGAGCGTGGGATTCACAAGAATAAAGAGAAAAGATCTACTAAAGAAATTCGATATCCCGTGTGTATTTTTTCGGTGTTTGCTTAGCCTTACAAAAATAAGTAATTTCGGTATATATGTCTACATTACAATGATTATTTCCCTAATATCACGATCTCCGGATCTTTAGGGCACGACTCGTAACTAACTTCCCACTTCCCGCATACATCGGAGGCTTGGAGCGCTCCCTCCTGCGTCTTCTACACGATCCTTTCCGTTTTGTGACAGATGCTTTCTTCCTTCCATCAAATGATTCAAGATTTCCCTATTGCAAGATCTCCTCTCGCTCGGCCTGGTTAATAATCTCTTCGTGTATTCATGTGCTTGAATTACCAGATGGGCCTGTGGATTTTTGGGCCTAACAATACCCCCAAATCCTGATCCAGATCTTTTAGGCGGGATTTGGATCGGATTTGCAGCGTGAATATAGGCAGCGTGCGCCACGTGGTGGTCACCCGTCCGTTCGATATCCCTCGAGAACCTAAAGAGTCCCATCACCCAGGCTTTAAATGCCTTGTTTCAGACCTCTTCAGAGGTACGCGTCTTCTCCTTCGTGCTTCATCTTCTTCTTGCCTCTCTCTCTAACTCTCGTTGTACTCATCTGTTGTTAACCTCCATGGCCAATACCAACATCACAGACATGGGCTTCGAGTCCTCTCATATCCTCGAACCTCATGAGTGTCGTCCTTGTTCTCTTTCTCCAGAGGAAGTGGAGACTATAGTCCGAAGCCACAAATTCCCCTCCAATGTTAATTTTTACACCCCTACACGCGAGGCCGCTAACTGGGTCAAATAGGGCTAGGTCTGCTTCCTAGAATACCCATTCACCATGGGAGCCCTTTTCCCCTTTTCCCCTGATTCTAAACTTTTTAATGATGCTTAAGGCTTCTCCGGTGCAGTTGATGCCGTCGGTATGGAAGATTCTGCACCAGATCAGTGACATCTGTCGGGGCGGTAAGATCGATTTCACCTTACAAGACCTCCTGAGCGCATATCGGGTTTGTCCCCTCAGGGCCGGACGCTTAACCCTTCATGCACGAGACGCAAGGAACCCTCTGATCCCGAAGTCGAAGGTCAATGACAAAGATTGGGCTTCGTATTTCTTTTTCGTGGAGAAATCCACTCTAGGAGAGACGTTCCAAGTTGCATTCTTTGATTCTTATACTACCAAAAGTAAGTACTTTTCGCCCTAATTTTCCCAACCCCAATTGTTTTCTCAAGTTGCTTCTTTATCAATTTTCTAACTTTGAGGATTTCTCGCGCAGTCCCGCCGAGTCTGGAAGTCCAAGTTCTGGAATCGGAAGCTTGCGGGAAGCTTTTTTCTCTCCCGGAGGCTAGAAGGACGTACCGGAAGTTTGCAGACCTGATGCTCGAGGGTGAATCCAGTAATAAGACAACGACAGTCACTGGGGATTCGAAGGACGATGAGGATGACGTAGGATCGGGGAACTCTGAGAAGACGATCAAGGATAACGCTCTGATGTCTAGGGAACTTGCTGGTAAGGGGTCAAGCCCTGTTAAAAACCCTACTAGTATGCGCTTCTCTTCTTTCTTATTATATATATGTTTTTTTTATATTCTTGATTTGTGAATGTGACGGCGAGTGTTTTCTTGTATCCTAACGCTTATTTTCCTAGAGCCTTCTTCGTCTTTGGGGAGAAGTTTTTCTGCTGCAGCCCTGATTCAGCGTAAGCTCCGCTCAAGTGACAAGAAGCCCCCCATGGACCCGAAGGTGAAGGTAGAGGCCGCAACGAAGAGGACCCCGGCTAAGAGACCATCACCCTGTGCTACCGAAGTCATCAACCTGGACGAAAAAGGTCCCTCAGACTTGTGGCAGAAACTTCGGAGTGCCCACGGCTCGAAGAAACCTCGTCTGGACGTTCCTCGCTCTGTCTTGGTCAGGGACGCGGGCTTGTCGATCTGGAAGGTCCGCTTTCTCCAGTCATCCTTTCCTCTCCTATTCTTTTCTCTCTTTTTTTATATTGCGGGTAATACCGTATCTCTGTGCGCAGGCCCTACAAGGCGTCTTGTGGGTGGCGAAGGATGTTGATGGAGAGGACCTAACTCTTAAAGAACGTCAAGTCGAGTGGGATGCTGAGAAAGCCGCTTTGGAGAGGGAAGTTCACCTAGTAGTTGAGCGCCGGAAGGCGGATGCGAGCAAACTGGCAAAACTTACCAGCGTCATTCTTCCCAAGCTGTGTCGGCCGGTCTAAGATCACCGAGCTCGAGGCCAACAACAAGAGGATCGCTAAGGAAGCTAGCGAAATTGGGGCCTACTGCTCAATGTTGTCTCGGGTGGAGACGATCAAACAATTCGCGGCTGGCGAGCATTTGGACTGGGATTTGGATACCGAGATTGCGTTCTTCCACAGTTGTTATCCTCCCGATCAACCGACTCCTGGTGTCGAGCTCTTGGCTTCTTTGGACGAAGAAGAGGAAGATGGTGGTTGTAGTCCAAGCGCGGGTGGGGTACCGAAACAAGGTGACGGGCCTTCCGCGGATGCCGCGAAGCAGCTGGGAGACACTCCTGTGAATGATGAAGATTAGGGCCGCGAGCCCTTGTAAAAGATTTCTTTGATATTTCTTTTGTTTTTGACTGAACGAACTTCTGGTGACTCGTATGGGCCGCATAGGGGCCATGAACAATGTCCGTCCTCTGTTTGGACGTTTCCTCTTCTTCAGGGAGGGGAATGGATAGTTTTTTGATGCATGCATGTTTTCCTTTTTTTTGGCGCATTTTCGTTTGTTATTGTCTTTCCATTGTGTGCAGGAATTTTCAAGACGGATAGGTGCTTTGGATAGAAGGCTTCAAGACGAGGATTCCTGCAAAAGTCTCTGGTCACGGGTGGCAGCTGTGTTTACTGTTGAAGTTTCCAAGCGTGCAACGAGTATCGCATTGGGACTAGCGCTCGGGAAGGACGGTCGGTTAGAGACGTCTCTAGGATTGGTTACCTCCATTGCTTTAGTCTAGGATTGGTTACCTCTGTTGCCTTAGTCTAGGATTGGTTACCTCTTGTTACTTTCGGATTCATATCTAATTGTACAAGGCATTCTATATGTAAATGAAATATACTTTCAACTTTCTTGTTCTATTCATGCAAGAAGAGATAATAAAGATATCATGCGGAGATGTGTTAATGTCATTCATTCGATAAAGCAAACCGGAGCATAGAAATCACACAACAAAGAGTCTTCGCATAAATAAGCTGAATACACCAAGAAAGATGAACTTAAAACAAAAGCAAGATAACAAACTGCGGACTGATGACCTCTAGTGTTTGGACTATCTGGTGCTGAGAGTCTTCTGCTGAGAATTCGGGGAGGTCTTCACTCGGATAAAAGGAGTTCTCCCTTAGAAGTGATAATTCTTCAAATGTAGTGCGTTCCAACTCCTGGGGATGGGTTCTCTGTCCTTTGATTCTAGCTGGTAAGCACCTTGCCCAACGACCCCTGTTATCTTATAGGGTCCTTCCCAGGTCGAGGCTAGTTTTTCTGATTTGGTTTCATGGGTATTTTGAATGACTCGTTGTAGTACCCAGTCACTAACCCGGAAAGTCCAAATCCTAACGTTCTGGTTATAGCTTCGGGTGACCTGCTGCTGGTGTCTTGCCAATCGTAACGGGCTTGGTCGCAAAGTTCGCCAGAAGTATCTAAATCAGCCAACAACTCCTGACGATTACGCTCTTCAGTCACAAAGCTGGTACGAGCGGTTGGGATGAGAATTTCAGCGGGAAGGACCGCTTCGTATCCGTGTGTTAAGGAGAAAGGAGACTGTCCAGTCGCGACCTTCAGCGTCGTGTGATCAGCCCAAAGAACTTACGGGAGCTCATCAACCAGTTTCCTTTAGCCTTCGCGAGCCTCTTTTTCAAGTTGTTTATGATCACATTATTACTAGCCTCGGCTTTTCCATTTGACTGGGGATAACGAGGGGTTGAAGTGACCAGGCTAATCTTCCAATGACTACATAAGTCTCTGGTTCTCTGGCTTATGAATTGAGAGCCATTGTCGCATACGATCTCCGCAGGTACCATGAAACGACAACGGATATTTCTAATAATGAAAGATATCACCTGCTTATCTTTGATTTCTCGATAAGCTTCAGCTTCTATCCACTTGGAGAAGTAATCAGTCATAGCAAGGAAGAACACTCTCTGTCTAGACAAAGGGGGTAACTTCCCGACTATATCCATCCCCCAGCACATAAAGGGCCATGGTGTAAGTGTGGGGTAGAGTGGTTCAGGAGGTTGGTGAGCGGTCGGCACGTGTCTTTGACAAGCGTCGCACTTACGGAAGAAATCTACAACATCTTTCCTCATAGTAGGCCAGAACCACCCTTGCCGAGGAGCCTTGTTGGATAGACTTCTCCCCCCGGTGTGGTTCCCGCAATCTCCTTCATGAAGTTCCTCAAGAAGTCTCTGAATACTCTCTTTAGCTAGGCAACGTTGTAGCGTTCCCCCCCACCGACTTGTGGAACAGTTCCCCGCCTTCTACCGTGAACTTGGTGGCCTTTGTCTTTAGCAACTTAGCTTTGATTTTGTCTTCTGGAAGCTTTCCCTTGGTTAGCCAATCTAGGTACGGTTGAGTCCAAGGTGATTCGTTAGCCTCCGAGGAATCGAAGAGGGCTCTCTCGCAGTTTGATCCATTCAAGGGCAAGTCTGGGTCGCGATCGTTCCGGTAACTTTTGGCGTCAACGTCGTCACTGCTCATGAAGACACTGTGGTGGACTGCTCTGAGAAGACTGATATCTTCGGTCATTCTTTCAGACTTCTTGCTATTACCAGTGTGAGCTCTCCTTATGGCGTGAACCGTGATGTGAACCATTGGGATTACAGGGTACTCTTCAGGATCAATGGCTGATGCTAGGCGGGCAAGAGAATCCGCCTGAGTATTCTGCTCCCTTGGGATCTGTGCAAAGGAGACCTTCTCGAAACGAGGAATTAGATTTCTGACTTCCTCCAGATAAGCTGCCATCCTTTCATCACTTTCTTTGTACAAGCCCAACACTTGATTGACTATTAGTAATGAGTCGCACTTGACCTCTATCTGTCGTATGCTCAGGCCCTTGGCGAGGGTTAGCCCAAAGATCAGAGCTTCATACTCCACTTCATTGTTTGTGGCCTCGAACGTACACCTTACGGACTGTGCCACCCTATCCCCCTGTGTTGATTTTAGGACTACCCCTATCCCTGTTCCCCCAACGTTAGAAGCGCCATCCGTGTGAAGCGTCCATTGGGATGGAGACTTGGCTTCTAGTGTCATTACTTCTGTTGGATCAGATCCTTCTTCTGTCATAGGACTAAAATCAACCACAAAATCGGCCAGTATTTGAGACTTCACTACAGTTCTAGGCTCGTACTTGATATCGAAACCGCTCAAGTGAATCGCCCACTTGGCCATTCTTCCCGTGAATTCAGGCTTGTGCATTATTGTCTTCAACGGATGTGTAGTTCTTACCACTATCGGGTGGGCCTCGAAGTATGGACGAAGTTTGTTGGAGCACATGACTAAGGCAAGGACCAACTTTTCTATGGAAGAGTATTAGGTCTCGGCTTACAGAAGAGTTCTACTGACGTAGTACACAGGTTGCTGCTGCCCATCTTGTTCTCGGACCCACACCCCGCTGATGGCTTTTTCAGTGACTGCTAGATACAAGGGCAGGGTTTCTCCTACTTCGGGTTTGGCCAGGATCAAAGGATTAGAGAAGTAGCTCTTCAATTCTCGGAAAGCTTCTTCGTGCCTGGGAGTCCACTAAAAGCATTTATTTTTTCTAAGGACTTCGTAGAAGAGACGACACCGGTCTGCTGACTTAGATATGAACCTGTTCAAGGCGGCAATCTGCCTAGTGAGCTTTTGGACGTCTTTTACACACATAGGGGATTTCAACGTGGTTATTGCTCGAACCTGTTCAGGGCTAGCTTCTATCCCTCTCTGGGTGACTAGATACCCTAGGAATTTTCCCGACTTCACGCCGAACGTACACTTCTGTGGGTTTAACTTCATGTTGAATTTCTTCAAGATGTCGAAAGCTTTCTCAAGATGACTTCTATGGTCCACAACTTTCTTCGACTTGACGAGCATATTGTCTATGTACACCTCCATGGTTTCTCCAATCTGGTCTTGGAACATTTTGTTCACCAACCTCTGATATGTGGCTCCAGCGTTCCGCAACCCAAAGGACATCACTTTGTAGCAGTACGTTCCCTTATTGGTGATGTCTCTTTATTTGGTGGTGTTTTCATATGTAGTTTCCTTTGTAAATATGTTTCTTTTTCCCCTTTTCTTGTGTGTTTTGTTACTTTTTAGCTTAGTTCCCGTATTTCTATGAGATTCGGAGACATCACTTTGTAGCAGTACGTTCCCTTATTGGCTCCAGCGTTTCTTTTTCCCCTTTTCTTGCGCATTTTATGTGTTTTGTAGGTAATTTGGCATGAATCGAGGATCGATTTGAAGGAGGGTCGAGACATGGAGCAAAGGCCGAGCTAAAGCGAGAAAGAGAGGAGCAAGCCATGAAGAAGAACAAGAGAAGCCAACAAGAAGAAGGTGGAACGAGGTCCGGACCGAGTTGCAACCAAGCCGGGCCCGACTTGGAAGCTTTCAACCTCGGACCGAGATCCACAGTACCTCGGGCCCGAGGTCCTCCGTGTCGGTCCGAGTCGGTCACCGGACTACTTGGGCTCCAAGGCATGGAATTGTGGACTTCCACTTTTGCCCCTCATCTAATCTATAAAAGGCCCTCTTGTCTTCTAATTTGGGGATGCTCTCACACAAGGAAGGGTTCCCACACTTGGCAAGGAACCAAGAGGATACTTGGAGAGCAAGGAGGAAGGAGTAGAGGAGGAAGAGAGAGAGAATCGGCCAAGAGAGAGGAAGACTTGATAGGTTTTGTTGATTGTTTAGCCTTGCTTTGTTTTGATCTTGTGGATTTGGAAACACTTGATTGGAATTTGTGGATTGCTTTTGATTTGATTGAAACTTTGCTTTGTTTTGAGATTGATTATGATGATTGCTTTCCCTTTTGATTTGTTTGCTTTCTTTGCTTGCCACATGGAGTAGATCTCCTTGATCTTGGGTTATGGGGGAAAACCCTAGCTAGGTTTAGGCTAGAAACCCCAATTCTATAGCCTTGAGTGTTTGATCTAAGGAACCCACTCTACATAGAGCTACAATTCCTTGCGAAAGTTGGGAATCAAGGCTTGAGTTTGGCAAGGTAGCGAAAGTGAACATGTGTCAATCTCAAGACCTTGCTTCGAAGGGGATTTCCCCAATGATCGAGGTGTAGAAGTGGTTGGAACGAGGGCGAAAGCACTCAATCCTAGTCCGATCATCACTCATTGCTTGAATTGGGGTGGAAAAGCCTAAATCAACTAGAGAAGGAACCCAAAAGCCCAAGATCTACTTTTAAATCTTTGAAGTTCGACATCCCCAGCTACCTCGGGCCCGACTTATCCAGTGTCGGTCCCGACTTCCTCTTGTCGCCAACATCGGGCCCGACGTGACCTCAGTGTCGGTCCCGACTGTTTTCTTTGTTTTCCTTTGTTTTACGCTCTCCTTTCTAGTTTTCTAGTATCTAGGCATATCGATCGAGTTGACTTCCCGAGTGTTCGACACCCACCACGTGCTACAACGGGGTCGGGTTATAAATTGTATCTCTAGACCCTCGCACCGAGAGGCGATCAAAAGATTGGCGCCGTTGCCGGGGAAGTCTAAGTGCATTGAGTGCCAATTTGGTGAGTCTCTTGTGTTTTGGTAGTGATTTGGGTGAGGGAATAGCCCAAACCCTTTGTTTGTTTTTGATTTGTTTTGGTTTGTGTCTTTGTTTCGTAGGTGTATGCTAGCTCGTTCCTGCTGAGGAACACTTGAGCTTGAGTTTGTGAGTGATCCGGAAAGTATTCTCAAAGAAGCCCGAAGAAGGAAAAGGATGGCGAATCAAGCTCTCCATGTTGATGAGGAGTTGGCTCAACTTAGGGCCGAAATGGCTAGATTGCAACTTGAGAAGGACAATCAAGAGGAGGTGGCAAGAAGAGAACGGGAGCAACGGATGAGAGCCGAGGCTCAACTCAACGCTCTACCCCGGAATGCACGCCAATACATGCATCCGGAGTTGAGGGTACCCGAGCCGGCTATTGTGCTTCCCGAGGTTGCCAAGAATTTTGAGATCAAGACGCAATTCATCTCCCTCATCAAGCGTGATCAATTCGAGGTCCGTCCACATGAGTGTCCCATAGAGCACATCAAACGATTTGTGGATATGTGTGAGACGATCTCCACCGACGAGGAGACATTGGAGTATGTGCTTCTAAAGGCGTTCAAATGGTCACTTGGGGGCAAGGCCACACATTGGCTCGAGAGCCAAGCTCCTAGGTCAATCACAACTTGGAAGACACTCTATGACGCTTTCTTGATGAAGCTAGCAAAGAGGTGAAAGTTCAAGGTGAAGGTGCAAGGAAGTTATATGATCCAAGGGGAGAAGACATGGAAAAGGATGTGAAGCTACAATTCCTTGAAGGTGAAGTGAGCAAGCTTAAGAGGCAAGTCCACTACTACAAGAAAAATGCTAGAGCTTGTGAGGAGTGTGGATCCTTTGCACATGCTACACAAGTTTGTCCGAATGAGAGCCAAGTGCGCTTGGCCGAGCGAATTGAGGAGGCAAACTATGTTCGAGGAAATTTCGGTGGAAGAGGCAACTTCAACAATAGTGGTAATGGCCGGTGGAACAACGGTCAAGCTCAAGGTTACAACAACAACTTCAACCAAAACGAGCCAAGGGCGCCACCACCACCATATAGACCACCGGGATTCAATGAGTTACAATCATTTGCTCAAGAGATGAGAGATGGGTTCAAGGAGATGAGGACCCAATTCAATGAGTTTGGTGCATGGAGGAGGCAAGTCGACAATCAATTTGCCCAAATTGCAACTCAAGCCCCGAGAGAGAATGGGAGACTTCCGGGCCGACCCGAGGAGAACCCTCGAGCTCAAAACAATCAAAATGAAGTCCGGGCAATTGGATTGAGAAGTGGCCGAAACCTACCCGAGCCACACATGCCTAAGAAGAATGAAGAGAGTCAGACCAACTTACCCAGCAAGTCGGGTCCGACGTTCCCCGAAGTCGACCCAACAAGAAGATCGACCCCTTCACCCCGGACCGAGGTGGAGAGCAACTCGGGACCGACGTACCCAGACCTCGATTCGACTCTTCTGCCTCGGACCGAGATGCACAACATCGGGCCCGACATGGTGCCCAAGTCGGTCCAACCAAGAAATGTTGCAAGTGAAGTGGGGAAGTCCAAGGAGGTTGATCCAAGCAAGATTCAAGGTGCAACAATTCTTCCATATCCGTCGAAGAAGCCGAAAGATGTTGTTGAGAACAAGTTCAAGAGGTTTCTCAAACTCTTGCAAGGTTTGAACATCTCTATCCCGTTCACCGATGCATTGAGCGAGATGCCATCTTATGCCAAGTTTTTAAAGGAGATTTTGAGCAAGAAGAGATCCATAGTTGAAATGCAAGATGAGGTCAAGACCTTGGAGTTACCGCAAAAGCTAGGAGATCCCGGTCGCTTTGCTATAACTATTGGTGTGGGGTCTCAAAACTTCCAAGCCTTATGTGACCTTGGGGCAAGTGTTTCGGTGATGCCCGCTAGCATTTGGAGAAGAGCAAATTTGGGTGAAATGGAGCCGGCCGATATGTCCTTAACTATGGCCGACGGTTCCGTCATCAAGGCTAAGGGAATATTGGATGACGTTCCGGTGCGAGTTGGAAAGTACTTTGTCCCCGATGATTTCGTGATCTTGGACATGCATGAGGACCCCTTGGTCCCAATAATCTTAGGAAGAACGTTCTTAGCTACGGAGGGGGCAAGGTTTGATGTCAAAAACGGCAAGGTTTCCTTTGAGATTGGGGAAGAAAAGGTCGATTTTCACTTCAACAAAGCTTTGAATGAGCCGGACGCCTTGGCCATCCTTAAACTTGAAGAGAGTGCCAAGAGAAAAAGTGAAGAAGTGTAAGTTGCTAGAGAGGTCGTTGTGTTGAGAAGTGATGAAATCTTCAATGAAAAAATACAAGTAAGGGATTTGTTGGAGCAACTTAAGGATCAAGATGAGTCAAGGATCAATGCTAGCCCAAGAAGAAATGAAGAATATCCTTACTTATATCCTTTTGATGTTGGTGCTGACCACAATTCTTCCCAAACTTTTGATTCCTACATTTGTTTAAGTGATTTGAACGATGATTTAGGAGACTCCTACATTTGCCTTAGTGATTTGAAAGATGAATTGGTAGAATCTCCTAGGAATTCTTTGGATAACTTTGGTGTAGGAAAAGAAAAACATGATGGAGCAAGTAAGGAGGAGAAATCTCATCCGTCGGAGGAGTATGATGAGAGAGGCCCGAGATCGGAGAGCCATGCCTATATAGACCATCGTTGGTGGTTTTATGGGTATGAAGGCAATGGGAATGGGCATAACAATGGCGAGCAATTCACCGTGTTTCACCCGCCATAAGGTTGAGGTTAGGAAGTCAAGCTAGTGACTCTAAACGAGCGCTTCTCGGGAGGCAACCCGAGCTAGTAGCTTTCTTTTCGTAATTTTAGTTTGATTTTTCTTAGTTTAGCCTAGCTTTTCTCTAACCAATCTCTATCTAGTGTTTTGTGGATTTATGGTGTCGTGCATTCTTCAAGGTTTTGTAGGATTTGAGGTGAAATATTTAAATGTAAATATGGGAAAGAAGTTTCAAGAGGATGGAGTAAAATTGGTGACCCGAATACTCCCACATCGAGCCCAGGTAAGTCGGGCCCGACATAGGGACGTCGGTCCAACCCGATTTGACTAGTTGGAATGCCAATTTTGCCCTTGACCTAATTTGTCCCCTTCCCCCATTAAATACCATCCCCCACCTACCTACCATCTTCATATCAACCACCATTCCCAAAATACAACCCATCCCCCTCAAACACTCTCAAAGTCGGCCACCCTTCCTCACCATACTCAATCCACATCTTCCTTGCTTCATCTCGTTCCAACCACAAAAAGATCTCCCTAACCCGATTCCGAGTAGAAATTTCGAGTTCAATATAGTCCTTCATCCCCCATCTAGATCTAGATTGAGTAAATTTGAGTTCTAAGTTGCTTATTTGTTTAAAAGTTCAATACTCTTCGAACTCGGTATGTGTTACTCGATCTCTACTTATTTCTTTGAAAATTTTGTGCTTTCATTGCATAGATTGAGTAATGCCATATTTGATTGAGAGCTTGAGCTTGGGCATCAATGGTGGATTTGCATGATTTGTGAAATTGAGCTTTAAAATTGTTTATGCATGCTTAGATCCATTTAGAACTTCGATTAGGGATGTTTGATGGTTGAATTTGAAATTTAAAAACTAGGTCGAGATCGACGTGCCCAGGAGAGTCGGGCCCGAGTTGTGGAAGTCGGTCCAACAAGTCGGACCGAGGTTGAGTAAGTCGGGCCCGACATAGGTCGGAAGTCGATCCATGTTGTTTTTGCTCTCTTCTTGTGATATCATGTGGATTCATGTGTTTAATTGTTGGCTATAGCCTAATCATGATGTAGAATGATCATTTGCTTAGCCATTGTTAGAAGATATCCATGATGATTTATGTTGGATTGAGATGCATGTGTGTTTAGAGACTAAGTATGGGGTTCCCTTTGTGTTGAAGTGTTGTTGTGTGTTGATGAGTGCTTTTGTTGAGTTGTATGGAGTTTATCTTGGACCCTTTTGTTTGGTTGGATGTGTGTAGGTACCATGGAGACTAGAGCTTCATCATCCCATGCGGAAAGGCCAAGGAAGAAGTCCAAGAAGTCAAGGAAAGAGCCAAAGTTGGATGATGTCTATTTGGAGGATGATGAGCAAGTGGAGAGTTATGCAAGATACATGGCGCTTGAGCATCACACAAGGTGGCTTGATTGGGAAGCCGTGAGGAAGATGGACATGGATCAAGCCCTTCAAGGTGCTACTCCCACATCGGTCTCAATGGGATGCTAAGGTGGGACAACACTCACTACCCCGCCCTCACCTCGGAATTCATGGCCACATTCGAGTGCACTTATGATAATGTGGAGGATGAGGAAGGGGCGATCACTTTCCACTTGGGCAATGAGGACCACAATCTCACTCTTAGGGATTTGGCTACCTACTTCGGGTTTCCATGCCCAAGAGAAGAGACCGGCGTCAACAATGAGAAGGTGAACCAAGTGTGGCGTCATGTGGCCGGAAAGAGCGAGATGAGAAAGGGCGCCTCCACAACCGAGATTGCTAGCCCTCTTTTTCGGGTCATGGTGTGAGTTTTGGGGTGTGCAATCTATGCTCGTCATGAGTTGAGCAAGCCGATGAAGGAAGAGATCATGTTGCTCCATGAGATGCTCTTCAACACCGAGAAGCCCATGAACCTTGCATGGGAGTGGGTCAAGATGGTGCGTGACTTCCAAAGCTCCTCTTGGATCTACTTCGGAGGGATGATAGCAAGGCTCGCCATGCGTCTAGGAGTTGATCTCAACAAGTATTCCCCGGCTCCGAATGGTGTTGAGTTCATGAACATGAAGTATTTCAAGCAGGCCAACATCATCAAGGAGAAGCTCTACATGATTTCCTTGGCCCCTCACTCAAACTATGATGGTGTGTCGATCCGGTTAGTGCACAACCTCTATGATCTTTCTCGGTATCAAAATTGGTACCAAGTGTGGGCCGGCAAGCCACATTCATTTGGTGACCCCGAAGGTGCAAGAGAGGGGCGGCGACAACAATCTCAACACATTCGGTTTACCTCCCCTCCATCTACACCGGATTCCGACCAAGACAACTTTGTGTTTGCACCTCGAGGGGAAGACATGGAAGTCGATCAAGAGCTAAATGAAGAAGATGAGCTCTTCCAAGGCTTGATGGCCAACCTCCGAGCCACGCACCAAGCTCCAACACTGGCGGACCGAGGTACACACCAAGTCGGGCCCGACTTCCCTCAACGTCGGTCCAGTTCATTCCATGGTGGTGAGGTCCCGAGGCACTATGAGCGTGGAGAAGGGAGCGGTTCAAGGCGAGAGCAAGCTCAAGGTGGCGGTTATGAAGGCTATGCCCAATGGTACGGTCCGGGAATAATGTTCCCCGAGCAACAACAACCGGTGGACATGTCCTTCTTAGCCAACCAAATGGCCCATCTCCAGCTTCAACAAGAAAATGTTCTCCAAGAGGTCCATCAAGTGAATCTCCAACAACAACAAATGTACCAACATCAACAACAAATGTACCAACAACAACAACAAATGCTTCAACAACAAAGTGCTTTCCAAGCTAGCCAACAAGAGATGAATCGAGCCCTCGGCTACACTAGACGAGAGGTGGAGGAGCTTAGGGAGGTGTAAGACCAAAGGTGGCGGGTCCAAGATAACTTTAACACATGGATGAGCGGGAACTTCCCTTCCCATGAGGACCAATGGACACGCCCGGATCCTCAACTCCAACCACCCCCACAAGACTTCTACCAAGAGCAAGTGTATGAGAGGGAGCGGCAAGCAAGGCTCCAAAGAGGACGTAGACTTGACAACCCTTTCGAATGATCCTAAACATGCCATTGAAGAATAAGAAATTGTGAGCTCTTCATACTCTTCTCTCTTACTTTTTAAGTTTTGGTTTCCTTGTTTGATGGGGACATCAAAATTTTAAGTATGGGGTGGGGGTAAGTGTGTTCATGATTTCACTTGACTATGTTTGTTTGTTATTTTGAGGATATTTGTTTTTGTTTCTAGTTTGTGTTTGGGATGTTTGCTTCTTGGTTTGTGGTTTGATGAATGACATGGATGATTAATTTGGTTTTGAATGGATGAGTTTTTGGTTTTAGAGAAATTATTGCAAAAATCTTTAAAAAAAAATTGAAAAAATTGTGTTAAAAACAACAAAAAGATTTTGTGTTTTGTAGGTTTTGGACTAGAAATTCCCATCTTAGATTGCCAAAATAAAAGCTAATGATGAGGTGAGCATGTAAATTCCTTTGCATATTTTTGGATAGTTTAACCTCTAAAATGATGTTGCTTTTGATGTGATCATGATATCTTGCTTGTTTTATTGAACATGTGAGTTCTAGGATGAGTTCTTATGCAACTAAGTATGAGTCACCCTTGTGAGATTGATTTTTGGCCATTTTAGGGATGCTTGTTCATATTTGCATATCCCTCATTTTTCTTGTGTGATTAGATCATTCATGCTTAGTAAAACTTGCTATTGCGGTGTTTATCTATTTTCCAAGACCGTCATGAGATTTGTCCTAAGCATTGTCACATTGATTTTGAACTTTATTCTTCTAGTCACATAAATGTTCCATATCCTACCATGAAGTTAATTCTTTGTTTGTAACCCCGTTCTAGCCTAAGCCTTTGTTTGAAACTCCTCAAAAATATTACTCCTAGCCTTATATGACTTGACCCTTATGGGATTGGACTTTAGAAGAGAGGTTTGGATTGTATTTGAAGAGTTGAGATTCTCTTGGGTTTAAGGGCAAAGAATGGTGTTATGAATCATGTGGGTAGTGCATCTTTGTTGTACAAAAAATGAAAAAGAAAGAAAAGAAAGAAAGAAAATGTTGGAAATGTAAAGTGGAATGAAAGCAAAGGGCCTAAGTGAAGAAAAATGGTCCGACCGAGTTACAAGCCACATCGGGCCCGATGTCATAAGAAAGTCGGTCCAAATGTAGAAAGTATGGGAAATCCAACAAAAAGCCTAAGAGCAAAGATGAAGTGGAATGTTAAGTGAAATTTTGGGTTGAAAGGAAAAATGTTAAGTCTTTTGGGTGAGTGTGAAAGTAATTGTGGAATTTTGGTGAAGTTGGTGAGAGTTTAGGTTGTTCAATCCCCATTGTAAGCACCACAAGACCAAATAATTCCCACCTTGAGAAATACCAAAAGCCCCATTACAACCCGGCCGAATGGAACCTCTTTGAGGACCTCCATTGAGCCAAGTTCAAAATTCTTTGTGTACTTTGTATTAGGCATCTCTAGGTGGAGTTATTGGTGATATTAGCTTCAATAGTAAAGTCCTTACTTGCATGATTTTTGAGCTTGAGTGTTCATTGCTAAACCCAAACACATGATGAGTGATACACATTCACATATCCCTAAAGTGAGGCTTAGTTGCATTAACTCTATTCCTTGGAACACTTAATCATGTGTGATGATGTAATCTTGCTTGAATATCAATCACTTGTGCTTAAAATGTGTTTTCATACGAGGCTTTACTTGAAGATTATGTTTCGGTCTTGCTTACATTGTTATTGCTTGAGGACAAGCAAGTTTAAGTATGGGGTATTTTGATGTCTCTTTATTTGGTGGTGTTTTCATATGTAGTTTCCTTTGTAAATATGTTTCTTTTTCCCCTTTTCTTGTGTGTTTTGTTCCTTTTTAGCTTAGTTCCCATATTTCTATGAGATTCGGAGACTATGCGCATTTTATGTGTTTCGTAGTTAATTTGGCATGAATCGAGGATCGATTTGAAGGAGGGTCGAGACATGGAGCAAAGGCCGAGCTAAAGCGGGAAAGAGAGGAGCAAGCCATGAAGAAGAACAAGAGAAGCCAACAAGAAGAAGGTGGAACGAGGTTCGGACCGAGTTGCAACCACGTCGGGCCCGACTTGGAAGCTTTCAACCTCGGACCGAGATGCACAGTACCTCGGGCCCGAGGTCCTCCGTGTCGGTTCGAGTCGGTCACCGGACTACTTGGGCTCCAAGGCATGGAATTGTGGACTTCCACTTTTGCCCCTCATCTAATCTATAAAAGGCCCTCTTGTCTTCTAATTTGGGGGTTCTCTCACACAAGGAAGGGTTCCCACACTTGGCAAGGAACCAAGAGGATACATGGAGAGCAAGGAGGAAAGAGAAGAGGAGGAAGAGAGAGAGAATCGGCCAAGAGAGAGGAAGACTTGATAGGTTTTGTTGATTGTTTAGCCTTGCTTTGTTTTGATCTTGTGGATTTGGAAACACTTGATTGGAATTTGTGGATTGCTTTTGATTTGAATGAAACTTTGCTTTGTTTTGAGATTGATTATGATGATTGCTTTCCCTTTTGATTTGTTTGCTTTCTTTGCTTGCCACATGGAGTAGATCTCCTTGATCTTGGGTTATGGGGGAAAACCCTAGCTAGGTTTAGGCTAGAAACCCCAATTCCATAGCCTTGAGTGTTTGATCTAAGGAACCCACTCTACATAGAGCTACAATTCTTTGCGAAAGTTGGGAATCAAGGCTTGAGATTGGCAAAGTAGCGAAAGTGAACATGTGTCAATCTCAAGACCTTGCTTCGAAGGGGATTTCCCCAATGATCGAGGTGTAGAAGTGGTTGGAACGAGGGCGAAAGCACTCGATCCTAGTCCGATCATCACTCATTGCTTGAATTGGGGTGGAAAAGCCTAAATCAACTAGAGAAGGAACCCAAAAGCCCAAGATCTACTTTTAAATCTTTGAAGTTCGACATCCCCAGCTACCTCGGGCCCGACTTACCCAGTGTCGGTCCCGACTTCCTCTTCTCGCCAACATCGGGCCCGACGTGACCTCAATGTCGGTCCCGACTGTTTTCTTTGTTTTCCTTTGTTTTACGCTCTCCTTTCTAGTTTTCTAGTATCTAGGCACATCGATCGAGTAGACTTCTCGAGTGTTCGACACCCACCACGTGCTACAATGGGGTCGTGTTATAAATTGTATCTCTAGACCCTCGCACCGAGAGGCGATCAACTGGTGATGAAGGATGTCTTCTCCTGATCACTTTCTTCCATCCGAATCTGGTTATATCCACTGAAAGCATCCATAAAAGTCAGCAACTCATGACCCGTTGTGGCATCTACCAATATGTCTATGTGAGGCAGCGGGAATGAATCCTTGGGACAAGCCTTGTTCAAATCCGTGAAATCGACGCACATCCTCCACTTCCCATTTTTCTTGGGAACGACGACTACATTTTCCAACCACTCAGGGTACTTGACTTCTTTAATCTTTCCAGTCCCCATCAGCTTCCTCATTTCTTCGTCCACTATCTTATTTCTCTCAGCGACAAACTTCCTCCTCTTTTGTTTTACTGGAGGGTGATTGGGGTCCACATTTAATAGGTGCGTGATGACATCCAGATCGATCCCCACCATATCCTCGTGGGACCAAGCAAAACAATCCGAGTTTTTACCGAGGAAGTCTATCATCTTACTTTTCATAGCTGGCTCCAAATCTTTTCCAATCTTCACGGACCGATTGAGGTCAGATTGGTCTAGGGCCACCTTCTCTACCTGATCATCTTCCTTTTCTTTTTCTTTTGGAGAGGTAGGGTTAGTGGCCTTCTTTAATTACTAGGTGGACTTTTGACTGGCGGCTGGTTTCAACGCCGATTTGTAACATTCCCGGGACGTTCTTTGATCACCACGGATCTCTTGAACCCCCCACGGAGTTGGGAACTTCATCGTCTAGTGGTAAGTAGAAGGTACGACTCTCATGTCATGGAGCCATGGTTTTCCCATAATTACATTATAACATGAAGGGCAATCCATAACAGAATACCTAACCTGGACCCCCTTTGCATAATGTGGGAAGGATGATATCTCCTACTGTGTGCTTCACTTCTCCGCTAAAGCCTATGAGTGCTATGGGGTTTCTATCCACATCCTTCTCACTCAGACCCATTTCTCTCAAGGCCTCTAGCGTCATAAGATTAGTTGAGCTTCCGGTGTCGATGAGGACTCACTTCATTAAGATGTTTCCAATTGATAGAGAAATCACGAGGCCGTCGTGGTGAGGTTTGTCAAGACCACTGACGTCGTCCTCGCCAAAGTGTATCGCAAGATTGAAGACATCACTCTTCTCTCGCGTTGAGCGAGGAAGGGTGCTTTCTCGTGCATTCCTCTTAGCTGTTGAGTAAGTGAGTCCGCACACACTAGATCCCCCGGTGATCACATTTACGACTTTTGTCGGTACCGGTGACGCTGGCGTTCCCGCACGTGAGGCTTCCACAACATTTAGAGGACTTGTGCGTTTGGTGCGACTTCTGTAATCCTTCCCCGAGAGACGAGGTAAGCAATCTCTCTCCTCAGGGCTATGCACTCTTTGGTCACGTGGCCGTAATCGTCATGAAAATCACACCACCTACTCATATCCTTGTTCGGATATAGTTATTTGTTCCTCTTTGGCCATCTAACGCCCCGTATCGTCAGAGCTATGTTCTTCACGAGGTCTTCGGGGGATATACCCAGGTTGAACTCGTCGTACTTTGGCGGCAGCGGTTTGGCCGGTTTGGTTTCAGCGACGTTTACCTTCACTGCGTCGGGGTGAGGACGTCGGTACGGTTGGTCACAACGCTCTCGGCGGTGGTCTGGTACTGCCTTCCTATCTACCCTCTCCCATACGCTCGTGGGTTTTCTCATCTTCAAATCCTCCTCCAGTCTGATTTGAGCCAAGGCTTTGGTTTGCACTGTAACACCCCGTTTTTCCCTCAGAGATATTACCGCCAGTGACCTCGGAATATACACTCCGAAGCCACCCAAGGCTTTCACAGTATTCAAGATATAAATAAATAATGATAATTCAATAAATATTAAAACAAATGTCCAACTTTCACAATCTTGAATAACCCAAATACTTGCGGAAAAAAAGAGATTAAATAGTCTTGAACAAAGCGGAGGTAAAATTCTTGAAGGCGGTCCTTACAGACCAAGGATCTCGACCTTAAAACTAAAACAGAGTTATTCAAAAGAAACTTGCAAAGACTTCAACTACTTCAATCTCGAATCACCACTCCTTTACTCCCTAATGTTCCGTATAGGGACGGTTGACACAAGCCGACCATGCAAAAGAAATAAAGCGGTCGGTCAGTCTAATGAAAGACTGTGACTACGACTTGGAAAACCACTCTGGCTCCCGGCTTTGATTAATCTATTTTCCAATCTGAATTCGGACAACACGCATTCGGTGAGGTTGGTTGTAGATTTGATAAGTCGACGGAGGCTTTTCAAAATATTGGTTGATAATTAAAGTTCCCAACATAACCTTTCTCATTCTTAAGGAACCATAGTTTTGTGGTGTCCTAATCTTTCCATCATATTTCCCTTTCTGTGAGATTATTTGGGTTATGTCATCAACCGGCTTTCATTCGGAGTCCAATGGTCATAATGCAACTAAGATCACAAGAACCTCACATAAAATTCCACTTGAGTAGTCTTTCATTAGACTGACCGACCGCTTTATTTCTTTTGCATGGCCGGCTAGTGTCAACCGTCCCTATACGAAACATCAGGGAGTAAAGGAGTGGTGATTCGAGATTGAAGTTGTTGAAGTTGTTGCACGTCACATTTCTTTTGAATAACTTGTTAGTTTATGGTCGAGATCCTTGGTCTGTAAGGACCGCCTTCAAGAATTTTACTTCCGCTTTGTTCAAGACTATTTATCTTATTTTTCCACAAGTATTTGGATTATTCAAGATTGTGAAAGTTGGACATTTGTTTTAATATTTATTGAATTATCATTATTTATTTATATCTTGAATACTGTGAAAGCCTTGGGTGGCTTCGGAGTGTAAATTCCGAGGTCACTGGCGGTAATATCTCTGAGGGAAAAATGGGGGGTGTTACATGCACATCCTTAAAGATGTGACAAGGGTGTCTAGTGAGCTCTTTATAGAGATCCCCATCTTGGTTTACCCCCTAACGGAAGGCTTCCATCGTCGTTGGCACGTCACAATGCGGGATGGAAATCTTCTCTCGGTTAAACCGGTCCAGGTATTCCCGGGTGGATTCTTCCGGCTTCTGAATAACTCGATACAAGTCACTAGACTGCTTCTCAAACCTCCGACTACTGGCGAATTGCACCCGTAACGAGTCCATTAATTCAGCGAAAGAACGGATACTTCCCCTTAGGAGATTAACAAACCATTTCGGGGTCGGTCTCGCGAGGGCGGCTCCGAACACCTTGGGCATCAATGCCTCACGGGAATGGTATGGTACCGCACTTGTCATCATCTTCTGTTTAAATATGGCCACATGCTAGGGTCTCCCGTTCCGTCGTAAGAAGTCATGTTGGGCACCGAGAACTTCTTTGGTATTTCGACTTGGGCGATGTGGGGAGCGAAAGGCGAATCATCATAACCATCAACCGCCTCCTTCTCTATGGGACGCAGGACCCCTAGTATCTTCGATAACTGCTCGGTGAGCATCTTGAATTGGTTCCGAACAATATCCTCGAGGTCTCGGGGACAACGGAGGTCCCAGTCCTCGCCGTCGTCCATGGTCTCATCTTCCAGGTGTCGGGGGCTAACTTCTCGCGCTGATCGTAGGCGTATGGTGCCCTCATTCCTTCACTATCGGGGTTCCCCTGAGCGGGGATAAATGATGGTACTCCGGGGACCGTTACTGCTGGGGTGACGAATTCCAGGAAAGGAATTTCCTCCAAGGCGGTTGGTATGATACCCAGAGGAACCTTCACCCCCGTTGCTCCGGGTTCGATCCGTCATCCTGACTCGCGGGCCGACAGAGGACACAGATCGAAGTTGGGAGCGCAAACCGTCGTTATCGTCAGTTATCTGCTCAATGCTTGCATTGTGCTTCTCGTTGCAAGCATGCTGATTTGATAACTCTTTTTCCAAAGCTTGGAGCCTTTGGGAAAATTCGGACAACTCGAGACGAAGGGCTGTTGATGCATCCTGGCGTGCGCCCCCCTTCTGCTAGACGCCTAATTCTTGACCACCTTCGTGAGGGTTACTCATGGTGATCCTGCGGAACTCTTTCCGATGCACAAAATTGAACCTTTTTTTGATCGTTGGGCCCCACGGTGGGCGCCAAATTGTTTTGGACAAAAATTTAATTAACAAACCTTTGCCCTAGATTGGGGCACAATCAAAATTGAAAGGAATTATCTAACTTCTTTGAGCGTGGGATTCACAAGAACAAAGAGAAAAGATCTACTCAAGAAATTCGTTATCCCGTGTGTATTTTTCTGGTGTTTGCTTAGCCTTACAAAAATAATAAATTTCGGTATATACGTCTACATTACAACGGTTATTTCCCTAATATCACGATCTCCGGATCTTTAGGGCACGACTTGTAACTAACTTCCCACTTCCCGCATACATCGGAGGCTTGGAGCGCTCCTTCCTGCGTCTTCTGGACGATCCTTTCCGTTTTGTGACGGATGCTTTCTTCCTTCCATCGAATGATTCAAGATTTCCCTATTCCAAGATCTCCTCTCGCTCGGCCTAGTTAATAATCTCTTCGTATATTCATGGGCTTGAATTACCAGATGGGCCGATGGATTTTTGGGCCTAACATCGCCCAACTAGATGTACCAGCAGGTGCTGTACTAGAACTAGCACCCCATACAGCTGGCGACGTCCCAACATCACCTGAAGTACCAACACCACCTCCAGGCACAAAACCAGCTCCACCAAAACTAGGATCAAGACCACCATCTCTAAAATCTCCTCCCCCATCCCCACCATCACCATCAATACCATCATGGTCCTCCATCTCTACATCAGGAGCAAGCATCTCTTGCTGAGCCCCACCCCCACCAAAAAAATTAGACGGGATGTATAGATAGGCTAAACTAGGGCCAGTGGGCATGTGTCTGGGAAGACGAAGATAATAATCAGTTGAAGAACCCAAGGTCCAGATATAACCCTGCTCTGCTGATCCCTTCAAACAATGCGCCCTCTTGAGCTGGTTCTCATTAAACGTATACTCAGCACTGTAAGGTCGTCCCAGCACCTCATCATTCACAAAAATTCTGGCAATCAGAGTAATCATCCCACCTATAGAAATCTTGCCTGTATCCTTCTTCAGGATCTTCTTAATGCTCCCCAGAAACAACTCAACCCAATTAGGAATTGTATCCTTCATAGGCATCACACACCAGATCATACTCATATCAAAATGGGATGCCTTGTTAACCTCCCCTTTCCCCAGAAAAGTCATAGACAGCACCTTATGACACAATCTAATGCAGGGATGAGTAATGCAGTAGTTATACTCCCCTTCTTAGGCAAAAACCCAAAACCTATAATCGCCTCCCAAAAATCATTAAGGCTTGACTCTCTATTAACTGCATCCCAATTCTCGGTAGGAACACCAGTAATCCCAAAAACTCCTTTCAAACCATCTCTGTCTATATAATATGACTCATCTAAAATATGAAACTTAAGCAAGCCATTATCATCCTGAAATTTAGACAGAAACTCCAACATAATATCCCTATATGTAGGGGCATTCAGATCAATAAAACCCCCTAATCCACCCTCCATCAGAAATCTCACAGTACAGTCATACATGCCTAGTGTCCTAAGCATCTCAACATCAAAGAACTTTGTACTAGTAAATTTCCTTTTAGCCAAAGAATCCCATTTTTTCTTCTGTGCAGCAGTTAACTTCTTAACAGGATACGCCATTTATAATGCAACTAATCAGCTCAACAGTAGAGGAGAAGAAGCAACTTACAGAAATAAATTCCGATCGATCTGTTGAAGGGCCGCGATCGCCGGAAACAACGGCATCGATCGCCGTTTCTGGGAAAGGCCGCGATCGCCAAAGCAAGGAGACACGATCGCCTTCTGGGTCAAGGCCGCGATTGCCGTGGTTCGGGGGCAGCGATCGCGGTTGTCTGTGTTCGCTATCTCCGACAGCGACGTCCTCCATTGTCACGGCTCACTCCAGCACCGAGCCGCGGTCGCCTTTTTGTGGAACGATGATGAAATGGGATATATGGAGGTGGTTATTTGAAAGATATGAGGGGAAGATTTTCTTGGGGGTTTTAGATTTGATTTTGGGAGAAAAATAGAGGGGTAGAAGAGATTTTATGGACGAATTCGGATTTAGGATAAGGTAAGGATTGTAGATCCAGGCTTTTTAAGAAGTTTGGAAGAAATTTTTGAGGAGGTTAATGGAGGTTGGAAGAAAGCTTTAATGGAGGTTTATGGAGGAAGAAGAAGGAGTGGAAAGATAGAAGAAGAAGAAGAAGAAATAGAAGGCAAGATGAAGAGGAGTGGGGTCGGCAGTGGGAGTGGCCCCACTGCCTCGTGTAATTTAAATATAATTTTTTTTGATATCTCGGGGGGCCGCTAAGGGGGACCGCGATCGCATCCTACGTAATGTATAGTCAAATTCTTTTCGGAAAACGCCCCGCGATCGCCCTTTTTAAGGGGCGGTCGCGGTTTGTCCTCAGTAATGTTCTTTCGAACCTAGTACCTGCGTGTTAGCCTCAAGAGATTGAAAAAAAACTAAACAAAAACAAAAATAGAAAAACAAACCTCGGTTTGCCTCCCGAGCAGCGCCTTTGTTTAATGTCGTTGGCTCGACATTAATGCCCTTTTTAATTAGCAATTGGGGTTGGATCATCAAGACCCACCTCTTCAAGCACTTCCTCGCTGACTCCCTCATGGTATTTCTTCAATCTTTGACCATTAACCTTGAACACCTTTTGAGAGTCCCCATCCAATAATTCCACAACCCCATGTGGAAAGATTTGAGTAATTGTATACGGTCCAACCCATCTAGAACGGAGTTTTCCTGGGAAGAGTGTGAGACGAGACTGAAAGAGGAGGACCTTGTCTCCAACTTTGAATTCCTTCCTTAGGATGTTCTTATCATGCCATGCTTTCGTTTTGTTCTTGTAATTCACAACATTATCAAAAGCATCTAATCTCAACTCTTCCAATTCTTGAAGTTTAATTTTCTGAACTCTCCATTCTCTTTGATGTTGAAATTGCACTTTTGGACCGCCCAATAAGCTTTATGCTCAAGCTCAACTGGCAAGTGACATCCTTTCCCATAAACCAATCTGAAGGGAGACATCTCGATGGGTGTCTTATAAGCAGTACGGTAGGCCCACAAAGCATCATTGAGTCTCAAACTCCAATCTTTCCTATTGGGTGCCACCGTCTTCTCCAAAATTGATTTTATCTCCCGGTTGGACACTTCAGCTTGTCCATTGGTCTGGGGGTGATAGGCTTTAGAGATTTTCTAAGTAACATGGTACTTCTTCAATAAAGCACTAACAATCTTGTTGCAAAAATAAGTACCCCTGTCACTTATTAGAGCTTTTGGAATCCCAAATCTGGAAAAAATGTTGTCCTTAAGGAAACTTGCAACCACTTTTGAATCATCGGTTCTGGTGGCCTTTGCTTCCACCCACTTGGAAGCATAGTCCACCGCAAGTAAAATATACAGATTCACATAAGAAGAGGGGAAGGGTCCCATGAAATCAATGCCCCAAACATCAAAAATTTCACAAAATATCATACGAGATTGAGGCATCTCATGTCTCTTAGAAATATTACCCACCCTCTGACAACGATCACATGATTTACAAAAAGCATATGCATCCCTAAAAATATGAGGCCAATAAAAACCAGCTTCTAAAACTTTCCTAACAGTTTTATTAGTCCCAAAATGACCCCACATGCATAGGAATGATAAAAAGACAGGATAGATTGTACCTCAGAATCCGGGACACACCGTTGGATTACCTGATTTGTGCAGTCCTTCCATAAATAAGGATCATCCCAAACATGCATTGGCTGAATCCTTCAAAGAGAAAGGAAACGCCCTCAGCTTGATCTAGTCCTCAATTACATCAGTAGGCTTCATACTTGAGTAGACCAGATCAAATTCAACAAGATGCTTGTTTGGATCTTCTCCACCATGCCCATGGAATTGGGGTAAAAGATGGATCAATCCTGATTTCAATTCAAACTTGACACCTTCATTCAGCGTAGGGAACTAAACATCCAGAGGCTGTTGTTGAAAGTTTGGAGCAATTAGCCACTTCAAATTCCTATCTCCCATTGTCTCAGTTTCAACAAAATTCAAGTTGAAAGGAAATTCATGGAGTAGTTCCCGAGCTTCACGTCTCAACCTGGAAAGGGTCCTTTCAATCTCTGAATCAAAAGGCAAAATAGAAGAATCAGTAGCACGGGTGTGGACCATAAACTACGGTCCACACTAGAGTTGGTAACAATAAAAACTTAGAATTAAACAAAAGTGTCCCCGGCAAAGGCGCCAAAATTTGATTGGCTTAGAATCATTGATGCCAAATCAAAAATAATTCCCTAGTTACTCAACTAGTATAGTTGGTAAGTCGGGGTCGAACCTAAGAGACACTTGTATTCTAAGTGGTATTATTATCAACTCAGAAAGGTAATAAAGGGGGGATTTTGATTATTTAAACTAACACTAAGGAATTGAAACAAACAACAAAAGTAATCAAACAAAGCAAAAGTTGGATTTTTATCAATTAGCGAAAAATAATCCTATTCAAGCATCCACTTTTCTTCCACAAGCAATTGATCATAGATTCAAACAAGTTATTCCTTTGGTTATTCCTATCCTGATCAGAAATATAACATGGAAACGAGACATGCAAACTTAATATCCAAACAATTCATGAAACACTCATAAATAATATGAATATTAGCAATGAGAACAAGGATAAACAGGATACATGCAATTGAATTCCAACGAGTCAAACAATTAACATGCATTCAAATCTCTTTCTCAATTGTATTAGTCCAACGAGTCCTAAACCAATTGAGTTGCTACAAAGATTAGGCTTTGCTATGAGAAAACCTAGATCAAGCAATAGATAATATTAATTTCAACAAGTTGGCCAAACAAGCAGAAATCAACACAATCAATAATAATTACGCACAAGAGAATTGAAATAACCTGTAGAAATAAATCTGTCACGTAGAATCTCACAACAACTTGAGTCTGAAAAGCTTCAATTTGAATAAGATTTAGGGAGTTTAGTTCTCCATAAGAGAGAAAATACCAAAGTCTAAAATTATGAAAACTAGGTCTAAGAGAATACAAACAAAGGCTGAAAAGTAAACTTAAGTAGTCTCGAACAAGTCGGAATTAAAAAGATATAAAATATAAAATAGTAAAAATAAGCGGAGAAAACTGATCACGTCGATCTCCAGCAAGGCCGCGATTGCCATCAACAAGGGCCGCGATCGTTGCCTTTCTTCACATCGCCACCTCAATCGGCGACCTTAAACCGCGATCGCCACCATATCTCGCCGCGATCGCGGTCGTCCATGTCATCGCGGTCCTCCTCGCCACCTCGGTCTTCCTTGGCGACGTCCACCGCGATCGCCCCTTTGTGTGGCAGCGATCGCGACCTTCATCATCTTCGAAATATTCAAATACTTCATAACTCTGGAATCTCGCCCTTTAAATCTGTTCTTCAATAATACTCCTAATAGGCCTAAAATACTACAAAAAAATGTACTAAAAAGTCCTAGTTATGTTGTACAAAACAAAGCATATCAAAGATAAATGTGTCTGCAAGGCAAATAAACGTTAGTATAAAACGAATGTAGGCCAAGGGATTTTGATGTATTACTGTGTTGCGTTGTGGAAAACTACACCGCCTTAGAAACAACACACCCGGACACTAGTACAAATCCGATCGAGCGTTTGTCCCCAAGGATTAAGCAAAACGTCCCTCGATCCTTGTTCTCGGATAAGAAGGAATGGGAATGGACAATTCAAAACAGAAGAGAGCTATGGCATTGAGTTTTCTGAAAACAGAAGAAGAGAGAAGTGTTTGTTTCTCTGTGAGGAAGCAATCATGGGATTAAATAGATAAGAATAATCTTCCATCCCACGATCTGCTCTCAACTGCCCACAAAATCCTCTTCAGTTGAAACCGGTTTGATAAACACGTTTGACTAATTCAAATGGGTAGTCCCCAAGTTTTGGAAACAAAAAACCAGTTAAAAACCGAGAAGTTGCGAAAGAGTTATCGTCAAACTAATCCGCAAATCTCGGAGCCCTATTTTTAATAAAATAGTTAAAATATACCATAAAAAGATAAGCCCAAGCACGCGCACGTATCACGAGCCGAGCTAAACAGCGGCGGTGCGCGCGAGAGGGCATTCTTCTCTTTGCACTCTAATTACTAGTGTACACTTATCTCTTTATAAGTAGCCATTTCTATAGCCAAAATACTGATGTGGGATTGCCAAAAGCAAATTACCACTTTTACACACTTTGCACAGCTGTGCACCACTTTACTCACAAGTCTGTACGTGTTGAATTTTATTAAATTCCAACAACCCCCCACCATGCAAAACTTGTTACCACACTGTTCTGAATAGTTGTTTTATGACTTAGTGCTTAAGCAGGTGATATCTTTCGATTTGAACCAACTAACTTAGTGGACTGAGGGATGCTCTCAAGCCAAGAAGTGAACAAGTCTTGAACTTTTGACTTTCTTTGAGAGTGTTACCTAAGAACACACACTTTGTCAGTTTTCCTTCCATTCCCGCGATTGACATCTTCACTTGGTGAGTCTCGTTCTCTTGGGATGCTCATGAGTTCCCTCAAAAGACTTTTCAAGCCTCTTGGATTACCCAAATGCACTCAAGTAGGAGATCTCATCAAGTTTGTCTCATTACAAACCACCCTTTTTGGGCTATGAAATCATTAAGAGCTCGAAGCTCATCCTCTTAATTTTCTATTTCATTTCGCCATAGGATTAAGAAAGTTTAAACTATATGGGTCTCAATCCCATTCCCCTTGATGATTCCAAGACCATTTTCTTGTTTAACCCTTTTGTTAAGGGATCTGCCAGATTTCTTTCTGACCTTATGTACTCCATTGTGAGTACTCCATTTAGAATCAGGTGTCTCACAAACTCATGCATGATGCGTATGTGCCTCTTCTCTCCATTATAAGCACTACTCTTAGCAACTCCCATAGTTGCTTGTGAGTCACAATGTAGAGATACGGGAGGCGTCGGCCTCCCCCACAATGGGATGTCTGCCATTAGGCTTCTTAACCACTTAGCCTCTTGCCCAGCTAAGTAAAGAGCTATAAACTCTGACTCCATAGTAGATCTTGCTATCACTGTCTGCTTTGTAGACTTCCAAGATATAGCTGCACCACATAAAGTAAACACATAACCACTAGTAGAGCTTACTTCATCATTATCAGATTCCTAGTTTGCATCACAATAGCCCTCTAATACATTAGGGAATTTCTTATAATATAAACCCCAATCTGCAGTACCTTTTAGGTACTTCAATAATCTTTTTAGGGCATTCTAATGTCCCATTACATGGATTATGGGTATATCTGCTAGGGCTGGGCAAATTTAGGTTTGGACCGAAATTTTGGACCGGATCGAGACCGGACCGAGGATATACCGGTCCGGTCCTCGGTCCATGAAATTTAAAATTTCGGTCCCGGTCCGGTCCAGGTCCAGACCGAAATTTTTATATTTTTTTTTATTTTTATTGTCTAGTAATTGTTAGGGTTTTTCTCTTGAGAAAAAAGACCGAGGGTTTCATTTTTGTTGGCAAGCCTTCGTTCTATCAAACAGAGGATGGGAACTTTCAGCCGCAACTCGCAAGCCTTCGTTCGTTCTCGGCCAGTAGTCCCGCCGGCGAGTCAGCGACGAGCAACAACAGCGAGCCAGCGACTTCAGCCTTCGACAACAACATCAGCGACGAGCCGACGAGTCAGCAACTGCGAGTCCCCATCCTCGGCCAGTAGTCGGCAATTCAGCCTTCGGCCAGTAGCGACGACTTAACAACGGCGAGTTCCGTCTACAGGAACAATAGCAGTCAGCAACGACGAATCCGACTCCTCCCGTCCTTTGAGTAGTGGCACCGACGAAGAGGTTTGTATCAAACGATTGCTACCCTATTTTACCATAAATTTCATTGTGTAATTTGTGTTAGCAAATGGATGAAATTCAGCATAAATTTATGGCTTATGCTATTGAGTATTTGAGTTTGCTGATGTTTACTGAATACTAATGTTCTAATGTCTAAATGGCTGAATATTGCTTGTTTAGTTCTTTGAATTATAGGGCTTGTTTGAACTATACATTGCAGAATTCGTGCCTTTATGAATATTACTGATGTTCTGATTTTCCAATCGCTACTTGAATGAATTTCAATTCAGCCTCTAACAGTCTAACACTCTTGTTCTGATGTGCTGAATTTTGATTACTTGCTCATTGTCATGATGACTGATGTTCTGAATTCTGATTAGGTGGTCATATATTCCATCACTTATTCGTGCTTGCATCTTCTAAATACTTATGTATGCTTGTATGGGTCTATATTAGATGAATTTTTTTGTCAGATTACCATTTCTTAACTGAAGTTAAACACTAATTTTGATGTAGGTGAAGTTAAACACTAAGGGCAAGAATAATTCAAGACGGATTTACTAACTAGACTTTCAACCAATGTTAGTAAATCATATTCTTTTATATTTGATTGTGTTATTTTTTCATGAAATTTGAACTTTGTTATTTGTATATCTAATAAATTTTTTTGTATTTTTCATATAGATGTCGAGCTCCCAAATCCAAAAGAAAAGCTCTAAGAGAACTCGACAAGAGTCAAGAGAGTTAACATCCGGTTTATCCCGCAATGCAAAGTCTCATGCATCCGAAAATTCACCCGGAATCAATATGGAAGAGGAAGAAGATGAGGATGATATGGAAATTTTTGACGAGATGGCTGAGCTTAATGAAAAGGAGCCAAACGCTGAAAACCCTTAAGAGAGTCAAGTGGTTGACAATTCGAAGAAAAAAGGTAAAAAAAAAAGCTAGAATTTATATTGGTATCTCGGAGAGAGCAAGGGCTCCTTTTGGGCTCACTACAAGAGATACTTGAAAGATTAGAAGATAAGGGCTGAATGTATTTATTGTGGGTCTACATTTGCTGCTCATGGTGGTGAAAACGGCACCAAAAATTTGGGCAAACATGCAAAGTCGTGTTCAGAGAATCCGGCCAACAAGAGTAACGGTACTTAATCTAAACTTGTTTTAGAAAAAGTTGAGGAATCTGGCCAATGCAAAATGAGGAATTGGGTACTAGATCATAATGAGGCTAGGATTGTTGTGGCTCAATTTCTAATCGTGGATGAGTTGTCGTTTAGACTTGTAGAAAAGCTTGGTTTTAAGCGATTGCTCTCAGTTGTTTGTCCTACTTTTAAGCTGCACACTGATGCACGAGATTGCTATGATTTGTTCTTGCAAGAAAAGGTCATGCTAAAAGGTTTTTTGAACAAGAGTTGTCAGAGGGTTTGTCTAACTACAGATTCGTGGACTTCTATTCAAAAAATCAACTATATGTGTTTCACTGCACATTTTATTGATAATGACTGGAAGTTGCAAAAGAGAATTCTGAATTTTTGTCCTATTGTTGGTCACAAGGGGGAGGATATTGCTAGAGGGATTGATGATTATTTGAGGCATTGGGGTTTAGCTCAAAAGGTTTTTATTATTACTGTTGACAATGTTAGTGCTAATGATTCAGCTATTGCTTCCTTGAAGAAGTTCATGAGATTAAATGGTGATTGCATTAATAATTGCTAATAATGTGCACATGAGATGTGTAGCTCACATTGCTAATCTCATTGTGGGGGATGGCTTAAAGTTGCATGTCAGTTGTATTGATAAAGTGAGAGCTTTTGTGAAGCATCATAGGGGATCTCCATCAAGGGTTCGCTTGTTTAAGGATGAAGTTGAAAAATTGAGAATTGAGAGCAAATGTGCTTTGATCCTTGATGTTCCTACAAGATGGAACTCAACATACATGATGCTAGATGTTGCGTTGAAGTATAGAGATGTTTTTTCCCGACTAGATCCTCCTAAAAATGATAAAGGTGAGAGTATTGAACACATTACAGAAGAAGAGTGGAGTAAAGTTGAGCTCCTTGTGAAGTTTTTGAAAGAATTTTATGATTTCATGAAGGATGTATCAGGTTCTTCTTATGTCTCTGTTAATAATGTGTTCTTCTATATTGCTAATGTTGTGGATTCTTTGAATGAATGGATGGAAAGTGTCGATGAGGATTGTCGAAGAATGGCTTTGGATATGAAGTCGAAGTGTGATAAGTATTGGGATGATATCGAGAAGATGAATATGCTGATTTTTGATGCTATTATTCTTGACCCAACCTTTAAGTTTTCTATGGTGGAAACTGGACTAGAAAGATTATATGGGCATTATAAGGGACAAGAATTAGCCCAGAAGGTGAAGGCTTTTGCTGATAAATTGTTTGAGGAGTATAGGAAAAAGTACAGCCCTTCAGCTCCTACTAAACAAGTTAATGATGGGGCAACTACATCCGTACCAATCAAGAAAGGAGGCCCGTGGTTCTTGACATCATGCAGCCAAATAGTGAAAAAACGAGAGGAATATGATGGTGGAGTCTTTAAAAGTGAATTTGATCGCTACTTGAATGAGTTGAAGCCAGATGGTGATCATAGTGAGATTTTCACATGGTGGAAACTCAATGAACTTAGATATCCTATTTTTGCACACATGGCTCAGGATGTGTTAGCCATCCCCATCAGTACCATCCCATCTGAGTCCGCTTTTAGTACGGGAGGACGCACTCTTGATCAATTTCGAAGCTTATTAATTCCTAAGGTATCCTTTTATCCTTACTTTTATATTATTGTAGTTATTGTATATTTAAATTTATGTTTTGATCAATTTTCTATTTTATTTTATGTATGTATTATAAGACGGTTCAAGGATTAATCTGTACACAAGACTGGCTTCGTGCAAATGCAAGTTCATTTAAAGTTGGATATGGAGTCAACGGAGATGAAGATGAAGATGAGATGGAAAATGAAGAAGTGCTACAAAATGTTGAACAAGGAACCAATTTATTTTGTAGCACATTAACCATAGCGAATAAGGAACCAATTTATTTTGGTTATAAAGGTATGTGAATGTGCATTACAAATGTAGGCTCCGTTCGATAATGGGTAGTTGATGTAGTTGATTTGAGTTTATGGAGTTGATGGAGTTGATAGTAGTTGATATTTTGTAAAAAATATAAGGTTGGGGGAGGTACATTATGTAGTTGATGTAGTTGATTTGGGGGTAGTTGAATTTTTTTTAACATTGCCGAACGAAGCCTTATACTCACTTTTTTTAGTTTCTCATACAAATTTTTGCTTATTCCTACTAGATAGTAAATACTTAAAATTTGGCTCTTTGATAGTTTGATACTTGTATTGATTTTAACAGTGATTGCTAGTTGCTTTTAGTGGCTTTATATCACGTTGCTTGCCTTGATTCTTAATAGTGGAAGGAGGTTGCTGGTCTTGATGCTTTTGGTGGCTTTTGGTGGTCCTCTATTATGTTGCTGATTGCTTTTGCTCTCTTTAATTGGTTTTGTTGTTTGGACTTTGGAGTCCCACTCCCAGTTATTGACTTATTGTCTTATTAGTTTTGTACTTTTGTGGTTTTGTTGTTTGGAGTATCACTATCAGAGGGCAGATGCAAATATTGACAGTTTGAGCACCTAACATGCTTGTTTTTGTGATCAAATTTTAATATTAATATTATCATATTTTTAATTTTTAAATGTTGATTGTTCTTGCTAACTTATAAAGGGCATATATTGTTATACCGAAGTACCGAACAGTCGAAACCAGAAATTTGCCATATGAGCAAATTATTATCTAAATTTTAAAGGCGGAATTTTTTTATATATAGAAAATCGGTCCAACATGGACCGGACCTAATTTTTTCTGTCCGGTCCCCGGTCCAGTTTTTTCAGCAATTCGGTCCCGGTTTGGTCCCGGTCCGGTTTTTTCAACAATTCGGTCCCGGTTCGGTCCGAGCTAGCCCTAATATCTGCTTAATCTACTTACAACATAAGCAATATCAGGTAGAGTATAATTCATCAAGAACATCAAGCTACCAATTATCTTAGCATATTCAGATTGAGAAACACTTTTCCCTTTATTTTTCATTAAGTGTATGCTAGGATCATAAGGTGTTCTTACAGTCGTGACATTAAAGGAATCAAATTTCCTTAGTATTTTCTCTACATAATGAGATTGACATAAAGTGAAGCCATCTTTAGTTTTTGTAACTTTCACACCCATGATTGCATCAACTTCACCTAGGTCCTTCATCTAATATTATGACTATAAGAAATCTTTGGTCTGATTAATTACATGTAAGTGTGTTCCCATAATTAGCATGTCATCAACATACAAACATATAATCACACATTTAGCATGTATCATCTTAGTATATACGCATGCATCAGAATCATTAACGACAAACCCAAAGCTCATAACAGTCTTATGAAATTTTTCATACCATATTTTTGTGTAAATCCTTTGATTACTAATCTTGCCTTTTACCTTTCTATAGTACCATCGATTTTCAATTTTTTTCTCAAAAATCCATTTACATCCAATGGCTTTACTACCTCTAGGTAAGTCTACAATTTCCCACGTCCCATTAGATATAATGAAATCCAACTCACTGTTAATGGCATTCTCCAGAAACTTGCATCTATTGAACTTATAGCTTCTTCATAAGTTTTTGGATCATTTTCTAACATATGAAGGCTAATCACATATTCGTCTATATTATCTATGTGTTTGAGTTCTAACAGAAACGTAGTCACAAAATCAAGACCAAAATTACTTTATGTTCTACGTCTTTTACTCTTTCTAGGTTGAACTTCATAAACAATTTTAGTAGGTTCAGACGCAGTCAATACATTAACAAAAGTAAACATAAGCACATTTTTCAAAGGACAAATATGCTTAAAAATTCAACATCACGATATTCACAAATAGATATATCATTGAATTTCATGAATCTGTATGCAGCACTACAACCAGCATAACCGATAAACACGCAATCGAAGGTCCTAGAACCAACTGTTTCACGTTTAAAAGAAGGAAAAACCACTTTAGCTAAGAACCCCCACACTTTCAAATATAACAAGTTAGGTGCATAACCTTTCCAAAGTTGATATGGGGTATGTTCTAGTTTTTTATGCAGTAACCTGTTTAAAACATGGTTTGCAGACAAAATAGCTTCACCCCACATGTTATTAGGTAAACCAGAGCTAATTAACATATCATTCATCATTTCCTTTAAAGTTCGGTTTTTCCTTTCAGCTATTCCATTTTGTTGAGGAGTGTAAGGTGTCGTCATCTCATGAATTATACCATTATCTTGACAGAACCTTTTCAAAGAGTTTGTTGAGTATTCTCCTTCTCGATCAGACCTAAGCCTTTAATCTTACGTTCTAGTTGGTTTTCTACTTTGTTTTTGTATATCATAAAAGTTTTTTCAGCTTCATCTTTAGACCTTAGCAGGTATACTTTGGTATATCTTGAATAGTCGTCTACAAAAGTGATGTAACAGCGCTTACCACCTCTACTCTCAAAATTTTTAAAGTTTGTTAGATCCATGTGAATTAATTCTAGCAATTTTGAATTCCTATTTTCTACAGGTTTGTAGGGTTTTCTAATTAATTTTTCTTCAGCGCACACATCACATTTTTATGGTCGGATTTGGTTAATTTTGGAATTAAGCCTGCTTTGCTTAAACGGTCTATAGCATTCACATTCACATTTCCTAATTTTAGCATGCCAAATATCAAAGGACTCAACCATATAAGAAGAAGTAGAAGCTTTACTATCATTCTCAACAATATCAATTCAAGCACAACCAACCCGTTCCCAGTCATGAAACCCTTTCCCACAAATTCACCATTTTTGCTAATCACTAATTTTCCTCCATCAAAAAGGAGTCTAAATCAAACCTTAATTAAAAGTCCACTAGAAATCAAGTTCTTATGCAAGGAAGGAACATACAACACATTCATCAAGCATAATTTCTTGCCAGAATTAAGTTTGAGAAGAATTTTCCCTTTACCGACAACCTCGGAGATGCTGAAGTTTCCCATGAATACTGTTGATAGGGATTTACTTAACAACAAATAAATTTGTAGTCAAGACCCCGCTGTGTATAGGGAGGTTAGGATCATCCACAGGAAGCAAGGTTATGTTTGATTACTATTCTAGAAAACAAAAGGACACAAAACGAAATCATAACAAGGAAGATTAACCAAGTAACACAGCGCAAATTAACAGATCGGTACCGACCTTGTCAGAGTCGGTATCGATCTTGGTATCGACTCTTAACAGAACGTAGTATGAGATTTCAAATAAGAGAAAAGATTTAGGAAAAGGGTTTACCACGACATAATCATGCAATTGAGATAATGTGAATCATAAATAACATACCTTGAACATATGGTCACCAACTTTCGTTGATTGAAGCAAGCAAATCAATCAATTTTCATCAATCAATTCACCTTCTACTTATTTTTTTGATCCAAAGTTTGTAACTTTCCTTATCAAATGATATCAACATTCAAGTTCATAACTTTCTCTTTCAATTAAGAAACCAACTCGAATTACCTTGACTTTCGTCAAAGTATAAGCACAAAACAAGTAGAGAAAAGATAAAAGGCATTCAATCATTCAACACACATCATTCATGCACAATCATGTCGGGTTTTCAACCCCGATCCTAGAATAGAAAACTACTCACACATGATTGAAGAAAAACTAACAAAGAGATTGAAAGAGAACATAATTCGAATTAAAACAAAAGGCTTACTTGAATTAATAAGACTCAAAGCTAATATCGGCTAGAGAATAATTTTGTGGAGCTACAAATAAAAGGCTTAAGGCTCAATGTGGCTTCAAAAACAAGGAATAATGTAAGGTAGATATGGATTAATAAGGCTCATAAAAAAATAAATTCTCTATCATATGATTTCACAAGTAATGAACTAAAAATCTTATAGAGGCTTTGAGAAATAGATAACCATCACAATCTCAAGAGATAATATACATATAGAGAGTAAATCACACATGAAAAATCAAGGCTAAATAAGCTTACAAGGAAATTTTTGTTGGATTGCAATAAACTCATGCTAAAAGTCATATGCACTCAGTTTCATCACATGCTATTTCACAATTAAAACATTTAATCATGAGATTCAGGCTAAACTATCAAAAACATGCTAAATGAAATTACATGGTCATGTAAGTAAAAGAAATCATAGAATCATAAAATCAAGGGTACTTATCCGTTCTAAAATCTTTTTGCGATTTTTCAAAATTTTCAATTTTGTTTTATAACAAACGAAAGCAACTAAAACAACTAAAAACCAACAAACAAGGCTAGAAAAAAACTTAGAAACACAAAAGCACAAGAGTTTTCTTTTTCCCTCCTTACCCCATACTTAAGCCCTACAGTGTCCCCAATGTAGAAACAAATCAAGACAAAAGAAAGAGATAGGGAAAAGAAAATGAACTCACAAAGTGGTTATTGAAGCATATGGAAGCATCCTTGAAACATCCTCGAGGCTTTCTTGAAAAAGAGGGAAAATGATTGTGGTGGAGGTGGGAAGTGCCTCTCAAAGTTGTGCATGAACATAGCCATGGTCCTCCAGTGTTCCTCACCCTCTGCCCAGTACTGCTCACCTGTCCTCTAGCGGGACTCAGCCATTTTGTGACGTTCATCCTCAACTGCCACAAGAGCTATATAGGCCTCCTGCCATTGGTTCATCTGATTGTGTAAATGGTATTGATGCATACACAACTGCTGCATCCGGGAAGCCAAATCATTTGCCTAATGTGGTGGGGCATCGGAGCTGGAGGCATCGGTACTTGCGCTGGAGCTGGTGGTACTCGGTACCGGAGTGGTGTTGCCGGAAACGGGGGTCGGTATTGACCCTGCCATGATCGGTATCGGGGTCATTCGTCATGATACCATACTCCGGTGGCACAATAATGTTCCCATTGGTATCGGTAACAAAGTCATAGGGCTCGGTACCAACCTCGGTGGCAAAGGTTGGTGCCTCGGTACCGAAGTGATGGTGCTCGGTACCGACCTCCTCCGTAGGGGCTTGAGCATCTTCTTGCATGGTGTCCTCCTCTCTCTCGTACCAAGACCCGGATATCTTGAATGAAGGCTCATATTGGGGCCTCTTGGCTAGTGGAAACCGTGTGGAAGTCCAAGCCTCGTACCAATGGGAAGGTACATGAGCTCCATCTTATCCCGTGTGATGAGCACTTGGCAACCTTGAACCTGAGTGGTGATCCCTTCTTGGCATCTCTGAAAAATCCCTAAAGAGATCTAGTAGCTTGTGCCCAACTTTTGTGCACAAAGTGCACTGTAGCATGTAAGATCAATCTTAAGAGCCAAAGCTAAGAGGCTCACTACCCCGCCAAAGTAGATCCCTTCAAGTTGTGCCCCTTGTTGCTCCACATAAGTCACCCATTCATACCCCAAGTTCATAGGAGCGGGGTCTTCAAAGAGTATAGTGCGGAGACATCCAACCTCCGTCCTTGTTGGCTGAGAAAGCTCCTTCGGGCCAAATAGTGGAGCCCAAAATCCGGAGGATAATGCGGAAGATCGGGTTGATGATGCGAGAACCTGGGAGAGCAGGTGTGGTGGGACTAATTTCCACAGTGATGTAACCCCAAGTTTCTGAAACCTTGACGTCGTCTAGTGCGGTGTAATCAAGGGAGGGGTTAGGGAAGCGGAGGAGAGCGTTGAATTCGGCCATGGTAAGCTCGTAATCCTCATTCCCGATCCCAAATTTAATCTTTCCCACCGACCTCTTATTCTTAAACTGGGTGTGGAGAGTGGCCACAAATTCCGAAGTGAGGGTCGGGTAGTGAGGGATTTTTTTCCCACTTTAGGAGGTGAGGCACACCGAGGATGGAGAAGGCGTTGTAGATTTCTTGTTGCTCAATAGTCTGCCATCAACCTTTGTAAACCAACTTGTGTGGTGAGGTTTGTTGAAGACGGTGTTGTAGATTTCTCGTTGCTCAGAAGTCTTCAACACCACATGATCCATGCGTTGTGGAGATGGAGAGGGTGAGGATGATGGAGAAGGAGATGGACTGGCCCTTTTTGTTCTCTTGCCCGCCCTCTTGCTAGCTCGGCTTGTACTTGCCATTGAAAAACTTGTAGAAACACAAACACACTAAGATAAGATCCACTCGTGATAATAACAAACCAAAGAACCCCATACTTGCATTGAAATCAGGCTCATATGCACAAATTTGAACATTCTGGTGAGGGTCGGTACCGACCTTGAGGGGCTGGTATCGAACTGACTGGGCATGAAACTGGGTACTGGGTTAGAGAGGGTCGGTATCGAGCTTGTTTTTCCAGATTTTAAAACCAAAGTCAAATGCCAAGGCCTCGATTTTGAACCATTCAACACTTATAAAAAGCCTTTCATGCAGGAATCCAAACAATACCACACAATTAAACAACCCCAACCCCATACTTACACAAAACCCTATTTAATCATGTCAAATCAAGAACAAGTAACCTCATGCTTTTATAATCTAAAGGAATTGCGTTCCAAACATAAGGAAACTAGATTCATCAAAATAAAACACCAACATCAAGGCAAAGAGGCCCAAATTAAGCAATAAAAACCAATCTCAAACTAGATCTAGATCTAGGCATGAAAATCAATCAAAAACTACCATAAATCTTCAATAAATTAAAGTAATGAGGTAGGGTTGAGAAAATCATATCGTAGAGTTGAAGAAAGTAGAATGAAAATAAAAGGGTTTTGAGGGTAACGAGGGTATGTGAATCGGTAACGAACAAAAGTGGAGTTTGCTCGGTACCGGGGTGGTGGTTGCGAACTGGTGTGCGCGGGATCGGGTGGGTGTGTGACAGCAAGGGTTCAGTGGTGCCTCGTGTGAGGATCTCAAATTCAGTGTATGATAGAAATGGCGATTTGGAGAGCGAGAGGGAAGCTTTTGAGTTGGTGAAGGAGGCGTGGGAAGAAAAGAAAAGGAGATTTAGGGAATAAGGAACTTACCTGGGATCGACACGCTTTGCAGAATTTTTTTCGCGGTGTGGGTCGGTACTGACCCTGTGAGGTTCGATACCGAGCCTGTCCGGGCAACGTTTTGCTTGCTTCGTTATTGAACCGACTTTTGTAGTACTTTCAGAAAAATATTCTATTATGCAAACTTAACTCTACTCTAAAAAGAAGTCAAAAGAAAGCTAACAAAAAGATCTAAGAAAAGAAAAAACTAAACCGAGTTGCCTCCCGTAAGTCCTATTTTTAATGTCGTTAGCCCGACGAATGATGTTATGTTTTTGGTATAGTTTTTAGGGTGTTTTATTAGTTTGTTAGGATTAGTTTTAATAGTTTTACGGTTAGTTTTGTGTGTTTTTGGATAAAGTTTGCATATTTTGTGAAAAGTATGAAAGATACTCCGTTTTGTGTCTTTTTGTAGGTATTAGCAAGGAAACGGTGCTTTCTAGAGCTGAATTTCGAATGCTATGGTGAAGGACGGAAGAATACGAGATGAAGAAGTCGAAGTCCAAGCTTTTAGAGTTGAAGTAATGAAGAAGTCAAAAATCCAGGCTCGTTAACGAGGCTATCCAGGGTCGTTAACGAGGCTTCGAGATAGGGTTTTTGGGGAAATCTTAGTGATGACCTACCGATCATGTGCGGGAACTTATTCTGTGTCCGTAGAGTGTTTTTTGATAAGTTTTAGGGTTATTATATAATATTTTGTCTTGTTATTCTTCTAGGTTTTTATTTCTATCTTTTTAGAGTAGGTTTCTATCTTTTAGGAAAGTTTTTATCTTATATCCATATTTATTTAGATATCTTTAGTAGTATAAATACCCTTCCTTATAACCTAGAGAGGGAGTGGAAAGTAGAGAAGAAGGAAGAGCCGAGAGAGAGAGAAGGGTCGGAGAGAGATCGAGCCGAGGTGAACAAGAGTTAACCGAGGTCGTTAATCACGGTTTTTGATTCGGTTTTGTATATTTTCGGTTTCTTCTTGATTCTGTAAGACGATATTTTCTTGTTAATTTGAAGTAGTAGTTTTGTTTTCAATGTTCTCCTTTATAGAAGTTGTTTGCTTTCTAATCATGAATAGTGAGTAGTCTTCTTATCTAGGGTCGGGGTTGAAACCCGACATAGTTATGCATGGTTTGATGAGTAAGATGATGTATCGAATGCCTTCTATCTATTTTGAGATTGCTTGTTGTGTTTATACCGAGATGAATGTCAAGGTAATTTGAGTCTTAACTTGATCGAGAGAGAAAGTTATAAACTTGAAGGTTGATATTGTTTGAATACGAAAGTTTCAAGCTTTGGAACCAAAACTAGTGATTGAATGAATTAATTTATGGGAGTAGATTAATTACTTTCTAGTCAATGAAGGTTGATGAATTTATCTGTTTAAAGGCATGATCTTTATCTCCTTACAAGTTTTTATGCATGACTATGTTGTGGTGACCCTTGTCCTAGATCTTTGTTTCTATTAGAATTCTTCTTGATTGTATTCTTTGCTGAGTTCGTAGCCTCGGTACCGAACCTATTTTTAGGTCGTTAGTAGTCTACAAGTTCGTTAACGACCCTGACAAAGTCGTTAGCGAGGCTGGTCGTGAGTATTTTGCTTGTTTTTTTGTTTGATTTTCATAATTAGTGGTCAATAGATAAACAAATCGTGCTTCTCGTGGAACGATCCTGACTCCCCTATACTTAGCGAGGTCTTGAGTTATAAATTTATTTGTTGTCCAGAGTAAAGGCCCGTCAACAATGAACTTACTTGGATAGTCCGATGGTGTGAGGGCCCAAGTGGCTCGAATTTCTTCCTCCGGTTCGGCTTGCTCAAAGAACTTCTTCAGCCTATGTCCATTAACCTTGAAGATGGCTCCGTTGTTATCTACTAGATCCACCTCTCCATGGGGGTATATGTGGTGGACCACGAATGGCCCACTCCATCTTGATCTCAGCTTCCTTGGAAAAAGGCGGAGTCTAGAGCTTAAGAGGAGTATCTTGTCACCAACTTCATAGGTTTTTGGCACTAATTTTTGGTCATCCTATCACTTGGTACACTCCTTTTAGATCTCAACGTTCTCGTATGCCTTCAGCCTCAACTCCTCTAGCTCTTGCAAGTCCATGAATTGTTTTGCTCCAGCCTTGTCGAGGTCCATATTGAGCTCTTTAAGAGCCCGTAATGCCTTGTGCTCCAACTCGACTGGCAAATGGCAAGCCTTGCCATAAACTAGGTTGTATGGAGTGGTGCATAAAGGTGTTTTGTACACCGTTCTGTAAGCCTGTTGAGAGGGTTTCTTGACAACAAATAAATTTATAAGTCAAGACCCCGCTGAGTATAGCAGAGTCAGGATCGTTCCATAGGAAGAAAGGTTGTTCGTTTATCAATTACTAAAAAGCAAACAAAATCAAGCAAAAACACTCACAAGCAGCCTCGTTAACGACGTTGTTAGGGTCGTTAACGAACCACCGTACAAAAAGACTCAACTAATGACCTAAATAAATTCGGTACCGAGCCAAGTAACTCAGCAACGAAATTCACTTAAGATAATTCAAATAAAAACAAAATTCTAGGACTAGGGACACCACAACATAGTCATGCATATAAACTCGTAAGAAGATAAGATCATGCCTTTAAATAGATAGAATCATCAACTTTCGTTGACTATCAAGTAAATTATCCTACTTTCGTATCCTAATTCACTCAATTGCTTGTTTTGGATCTAAAGTTTGAAACTTTCGTATTCAAACAATATCAACCTTCAAGTTACTAACTTTCTCTTTCAATCAAGTTAAAAACTCAAATTACCTCAACTTTCATCTTGGTATAAGCACAACAAACAAACTCAATAATAGGTAAAAGGCATTCAACACACAATCTCACTCATCAAACATGCTCAACTATGCCGGGCTTAACCCCTGATCCTAGAAAAGAAGACTACTCACTAATCATAACTACTAAAAAAATAAATTCAATAAAAGAAATCATTGAAAACAAATTACTACTCAAATTAAATAGAAAAATTTGTCTTACAGAAATTCAGAAAAAACCGAAAAAGAACAAAACACCGAACCAAAATCTCGATCAACGAACTCGGTAACCTTCGTTCACCGACCTCCGAACTCGACTCCGATCCTCTTGCCTCTTCGGCTCTTCCTCCTCTCCAAAAAAATCTCTAAAAGTTTGACCTCCCTTTCTATGCTAGATAGAAGAGTATTCCTCCTTCTTTCACTGTAGCGCTCCAAATTCAGCTCCATATACCACCTTTTCCTTGCTAAAACCTACAAAATACACAAAATAGAGTAGCTTCCATACTTTCCATAGAAATATGCAAAACTATCCAAAAACACACAAAACTAAACCTAAACTTATCAAAACTAAACCTAATAAACAAAGAAAACCTATTAAAACCTATACTAAAAATGCGAACATCAAAGCTCATAAAGCATCATCAAGCTTGGATGACCAACCCTTCCTAGAGCGGGAGACCGTCTTCTCTAAGATGCTCTTGATCTGCCTGTTTGAAACTTCAACCTGACCACTAGTTTGGGGATGGTAGGGTGTTGCCACCCGATGTGATATCCCATACTTAGCCAAGAGAGCTTCAAAGCTCCTATGTATAAAATGTGAACCGCCATCACTAATGAGGACTCTTGGTACTCCAAACCTAGGGAAAATGTTAGTCTTAATAAATTTGGCCATAGTTTTGGCATCATTGGTTCTTGTAGCAACAGCTTCCACCCACTTAGAGACATAATCAACCACAACAAGGATATACTTATAGGGGCCCGATGAAGGGAAGGGTCCCATAAAGTCTATACCCCAAACATCGAAAAGCTCAACCTCTAGTATCCCTGTTAGCGGGTTCTTATGCCTCCAAGTGATGTTTCCAGAGTGTTGGCATTCATCACATGAAGTCACATAATCCTATACGTCCCTGAAAATAGTTGGCCAATAGAGACCACTTTGAAGAATCTTCATCGTGGTTTTCAATCCTTTCATATGGCCACCGGTGGGGGAGAGTGTGATATTGACAGATCACACTCTCTATCTCTTCTTCTGGAATACAACGCCTAAAGAGGTGATCACTTCCTTGCTTGAACAAATAAGGATCATCCCAATAGTACTGCTTGATATCATGTAAAAACTTCTTCTTCTGTTGTGGGGTCAGGCCCTCAGGAATCACGCGTCCTAAAATGTAGTTAGCAAAATCTGCAAACCAAGGGGCCTTTGACCCTCTAATAGCATGAATAGAATAAAGAGAAGTAATCGAAAGAGATGAGGAAGGATTTGAATCGGGAGGTATTGAAATAAGGTGAGAAAACGTACCTGGATGGGTCGTTACCGTTCCTAGATGGGTCGGTATCAACCCTTTGGTTGCAGTAGTTTCCTCAATAATGAATTTTCTGGGCTCGGTATCGAGCTGTCCGACCTCATTATTGGATCTTTCTGCCTTGGTATCGGTGATCCCAGCGTCCTCCAGCTTTGGTGAAGGGTCGGTACCGACCCATGCATGTAGGGTTAGTAACAAGCCTTTGGCAATTCTCGACCTCGTTCAGCATGAGGTGCTTGTCTGTTCTGGAGTAGTTGATTGGTACAACATTGTTGGAATCAGTGATGTGTTCAACTGGCAATCTAGATAGGTGATCCGCCACCAAGTTTTCTGCTCCCTTCTTGTCTCGGATTTCATGACCAAATCCCTGCAATAAGATCATCCAATGAAGCAGCCTAGGTTTGGCATCCTTCTTAGCCATTAAATATCTAACGACTTCATGGTCAGTGTAAACAATCACTTTAGAACCAACAAGATAAGAGCGTAATTTTTCAAATGCAAATACCATGGCAAGCAATTCCTTCTCCGTGGTGGTATACTTACTCTGGGACTCATCAAGCGTCTTACTTGCATAGTAAATGGCGTGGAGTTTTTTATCGTTCCGATGACCTAATACTGCACCGACAACATAGTCGCTGGCATCACACATGATTTCATGGCTAAGAACTATCCCTTCTTTGACCATGAAATGACATTTTTCCCAATGAAGCACAAGATTGGTTTCTTCACATCTTTTAAGCACCCTATTCAAATTAACTGCACAAGAATCAAATGAAGAGCCATATACAGAAAAGTCATCCATGAAAACCTCAACTTTGTCCTCTATCATATCTGAGAAGATAGCCATCATGAACCTTTGGAAGGTGGCAGGGGAATTACAAAGCCTAAATGGCATTCTTTTGTAAGCAAAAGTCCCATAGGGACAAGTAAAGGTTGTTTTCTCCTAATCATGAGGATGAATGGGAATATGCCAGAAACCGCTATAGCCATCTAAGTAACAATAGTAATCATGCTGGGATAAGCGTTCTAAAACTTGATCAATGAAAGGACGCGGAAAATGATCTTTTCTTGTAGCACTATTTAGCTTCCTATAATCTATGCACATCCGCCAACTAGTTGTGGTCCTAGTGGGGATCAATTTGCCCTTTTCACTCTCTATGATGGTCATTCACCCTTTTTAGGGACTACATGGACTGGACTAACCCATTGCATGTCCGATATAGGAAAAATTATCCCAGCATCAAGTAGTTTTAAGATTTCTTTTTTCACCACATCTTTCATGTTAGGATTTAACCTATATTGATGCTCTATCGTGGGTTTGTGATTATCCTCCGTGTAGATCCTATGCATGCATAATGAAGGGGATATGCCAGTTATGTCATCGAAAGAATAGCCAATGGCTTTTCTATGGGTCCCAAGTACAACAATTAACTTAGCTACTTCCTCATCTTTTAATTTAGCATTGATGATGACGGGGACGGTAGAGTTAGGACCGAGAAATTCATACATGAGGGAGTTTGGAAGGGGCTTAGGCATTGGAATAGGCTCAGCCGGGATAAGAATTGGTTCTTCATGCTTTGTCTTCAGAACTTCCTCGAGGTAATCAATCACCAAAAGCTCCTCAGCTTTTGTCAAAGAGATCGGTATCGGCCTAGAGGGGGTCGGTATCGGCCTAGAGGGGGTCGGTACCGACTCAATTTTGCCTGCCAATAGCCTTGGTACCGAGGTAGTGGTGCTCGGTATCAATTCTGTAGAACTTGCTTGTTCACCTTTTCTTGCCAGAAGCTTCAGTAACGACCCATGTAAGGTCGGTATCGATGCTACAGGATAATCTCCGCCCATCTTCTGCACGAGAATGCATCAAAAGCCAACAACCTCTCGATTGGGTCCCCACATTCAATGTAGTCAGTGCGGGTGTAGAGCATCTTGACCTCGGCTTCATTGGTCTCTTTCATGGTGGGGTTAAAACGGAATTCCGCCACCTCATCTCCAATGTCAAATGTTAGGAGTCCTTACCTAACATCAATTATGGCTCCGGTTGTGGCTAGGAATGGCCTTCCTAAAATGATAGGCACCATTGGGTCTTCGAGCATCTTCATGACAATGAAATCATTTGGGACAAAGACCTTGCCCACTTGAACTGGAAAATCGTCCACAACCCCCATAGGCTTGACACAGGATCCGTCCGCCATGTACAACCTCATGTTTATAGGCTCTAGTGGTCCCATGTTGGCCTTAGACCACATTGATAATGGAAGTAGAGTTGCACTGGATCCTAAGTCACAAAAAGCTTTAAACTTGTAAGCTCCAATACCAATAGTAATAGCAAACTTACCTGGGTTGCCTAGTTTTTTGGGAGCTCCAAAGATCGGACCTCGTCGGTCAGCTCAGACATAGACCTCTTCCTGCTAAGAATTTCTGTCAAGAATTTTATATAAGCCGACATTTCGCTTAGGGCTTCTGCAAATGTAATGGAAATATTTAAGCCCTGAAGGATCTTAACAAAACGCATAAACTTCCCATCTGTTGAGTCTTTAGACTTTTTAGAACGGAATGGAAGAGTATTCACCGGTCTTGGAACCAAAACGGGCTCGAGAGGTGAGACTACCGAGTCGACAAAGGGGTCGATGGGTGTTGCAAAAGGATCAGTATCGACCCCCGTGCGGTCGGTACCGAGTCTGGGGCTAAGGGAGTGGTCTGGAGTTGAAGACTTTCTTGGGTTAGGGTCGATAACGACCTGGGGAGCCTCGGTACCGAGTGATCTTTCCTCGTTACCGGGCTCTTTCTCCTTGGTTTCACCACAGTTCAATAGTGTCTTTCCACTCCGGAGGTGTACAACTGCTATGTGTCCTCTTGGGTTCTCATCGGGGCTGCCCGGGAGTTGCCCTTGAGGTCTTGTAATTTGTGCAACAAGTTTACCCAGTTGTGAGTCTACGCTCTTTTTCCAAATCTTGAACTCTCCCCACCGTTTCATTTGATTGTTAAGGTTTGCTTGGACTCCATTAATGCCCTCTTGTAGCCCTTGTACCCATGGGGGTCTGTAATGTGTGGGCCGTTTATCCGGTGGAGGAGGTCTATAGTTTTGACCGTGATTGGAGTTTCCCCAAGTGGGATAGTTGTTCGGCCTGTCATAATTATTAGGAGGATTTCTGTATTGACGTCTCATATAATTCATTTCAGCATATGTCTCAGCGGCTCTAACCTGCTCAATGTTAGTGCAAGTAGAACTACTATGGGCATGAGAGCCACACTCAAGACATTGTTGAGAGGTCTTCAGAAAACTTACATGTTTCTTCAGACGATTAATCTCATCCTACAAGAATTGATTTTTAATATCGGGATCAACGTCGTCTTTGTTTGGGACGTAGAGATGCTTTTGAGGCTGGGGCGACTACTGTGTCCCATACATGGCATCGTAATTGGTCAACTTGTCCAGTAATGCCCATGCCTCATCAAGTTCCATCTCTATGAAACCGTAAGTAGTGTGCAGGTTGAGGCGGTTCTTTGTCTCAGCATTTATTCCTTAAGAGAATATCTCTTGAAGAACATATTGTGGTTGTCCATGGGTGAGGCATTGCCTCAGCATCTCCTTGAATCACTCCCATGTTTCCACAAAGGTCTCGTTAGGCAGTTGGTGGTAAGAGGTGATGCGTTTCCTTAACTCCGTAGTTTTGGCTGGAGGAAAGAACTTTGTCATGAACAAGTCATGCAAGGCTCTCCATGTCCTAACCGATCTAGGAGGTAGGCTCTCTAAACAACTCAGGGCCTTTCTTGCAAAAGACCATTTAAAGGCTTCTAATTGAACATACTCAAGAGAAACACCATCAATAGCAATTGTATCACATAAATCAATAAAATTCTGAATATGCTCCATAGGGGACTCAGTGGGTTTCCCCTCAAATTGAGCCCTTTTTATTAAGGATATAAATTGGGATTTGATCTCAAAGGCCTTCTCTATCTCGGGAAGCACAATAGCTGATTCTGGCACCCTCAGTTCTGGGTGCATGTACTTCTTGGCATTCATTGGAATAGTGTTCAACTGTTCCTGCAATTGATCTCTATCAGCTTGTAATGCTTCGATCTGTTTGCGTAGGGCAGTCATCTGCTGAGCCATCTCTTTAGGTGTGACAGCCATGGTGCGGTTTTCTTGTCTCTTGCGATGAAGAACATGTTCAGGCTCAGAATAGTAATCAGATTGATCAAACTCAAGCCGACGTCTTCCTATTTGCATAAGCTGAGAAAACAAACAAAATAAAACAAATTAGAAATAAAAACAGGGGCGGGCAATTCCCAAACCCACAAGTAATCAAACACAGCACTGTTGCTTTCCCGGCAACGGCGCCAATTAGTTGATAGGGATTTACTTAACAATAAATAAATTTGTAGTTAAGACCCCGCTGTGTATAGGGAGGTCAAGATCGTCCACGAGAAGCAAGGTTATGTTTGATTACTATTCTAGAAAACAAAAGGAGGCAAAACAAAATCAAAACAAGGAAGATTAACCAAGTAACACGGTGCAAACAAATCGGTACCGAGCTTGTCAGGGTCGGTATCGATCTTGATCTTGTACTAAAACGAAGCAGAACAACACAGAAACACACAGGTTTGGTACCGATGCTATGAACACGGTATCGACTCTGCACAGAACGTAGTATGAGATTTCAAATAAGAGAAAAAGATCTAGGACAAGGGTTTACAACGACATAATCATGCAATTAAGATAATGTGAATCATAAATAACATGCCTTGAACATAAAGTCGATCACCAACTTTGGTTGATTGAAGCAAGCCAATCAATCAATTTTCATCAATCAATTCACCTTCTACTAATTTTTTTGATCCAAAGTTTATAACTTTTGTTATCAAACGATATCAACATTCAAGTTCATAACTTTCTCTTTCGATTAAGAAACTAACTCGAATTACCTTGACTTTCTTCAAAGTATAAGCACATAACAAGTAGAGAAAAGATAAAAGGCATTCAATTATTCAACACACATCATTCATGCACAATCATGTCGGGTTTACAACTCCGATCCTAGAATAGAAAACTACTCACACATGATTGAAGAAAACAAACAAAGAGATTGAAAGAGAACATAATTCGAATTAAAACAAAAGGCTTACTTGAATTAAAACTCAAAAACTTGTCTTAGAACACAACTTCTTCTCCAAGTAATCTTAAGAACAAACTAAATCAGCCAAACCAAGAGAAAGGTGCGTGTTTTCTTCGTTCAAACTTCTCACGTCTCTCTCTCTTAATTGGCCAATCAACTACCCCTAAAACTAAAGCTAAGATAAGGTATTTATACTAGAAAAGCTATCTAAATTGTTTCCATAAAGATAGAATTTCTAAACTAAAAAGATTATGGAATAAAACATAAAAATCTCGAAGTCGGTTGCGTCTACCGACATAGGGCACCCTCGGTATCGACCATGTCAGGGTTGGTAGACTCATGCTGAACTTTTGTTGACTTTGTCTTGTCTGCAAGCCTCAGTACCGAACCCATAAGGTCGGTAACGAGCTAGTTTTGCCTTTATTTCTTGCATTTTCCTTTGGATTTTCCTGGGATCTTCTTAAGTGTCTTCAAATTTTCCTATGCTATCTATATTCCTCAGTCCCCTCGCCGTCTCAACGTCTCCAAAATGCTCCAATTTTGCTCCAAAAACCTACAGGAAACACAAAAATAGAGTAGCTTCCATACTTTTCACAAAATATGCAAACTCATCCAAAAACACACAGAACAAACATACAAGCACAACTAAACTAAGAAAAACAACTAAGAAAAACACTTAAAAACCAAGCTAAAAACACGAACATCAAAGACCTACTCGCCTTTGATATTCGTGTTCATGTTTTTAGGTGGTCTCTTATTGGAAAGGCTCTGAGCTGGTTGGAGAGCTTACCTCCTAAGTCTATCAGGACTTGGAAGGCTTTGTATGATCAATTTCTTACAAAGTTTTTCCCTCCTGCCAAGACAACGGAGTTGAGAAAACGCATCACCTCCTATCACCAACTGCCTAATGAGACCTTTGTAGAGCCATGGGAAAGATTTAAGGAAATGCTTAGACAGTGCCCTACTCATAGGGGTCAAGTCGATGATGCCGAGAACAACGAGACCAATCAAGGGGTCGGTGCTCAACAAATTAGGAACGAGACAGAAGAGGGTAAACATCACTCTGATGGGAACGGAAATCCTACCACCTCTACAATTGCAGAACAAGGAAGAACATTCGACTCTGAGACCATCGCTCAACTCCGTGCAACCATGCTCGCCCTGGAAAGGGATTTGGAGAATCAAAAGAATGCTCACGCCAAATTCATTGAGGTATACTAAAAGCAGATAGAGACTTTAACTAATGAACGTAATTTGCTTCAATCTCAGGTACAATCCGCACCAAAGCATACAGGAGTGATCAATGTGATCACTGGCTAGTCTGAAATCTATGGCGTAACCTCTTCTGCAGCTAAGAGGATTGCAAGGAGTACCCGGAGAGAAGAGCCCAGAATCCCAGTTTGGAGGGGTCGCGACATGATGCCCATTACCTTCGATGACATCGAAGAAGAGGAAGTTCATCATGACTGTTTAATTATTTCCATAACAATACAAACTTCCTTGTTAAAAGAATTTTAGTTGATAATGGAAGCTCCACTAATTTACTTATGATGGATGCTTTGTACAGTTTAGGCTTGGGTTTGGATGATATCGTCAAAAAATCTACGACTTTGGTGGGCTTCAGCGGCGAATCACACAACACGTTGGGGGAAAAGTCATTACCAACCATCGCAGGGGGGTAAATGTGACACCCTTATACCTTATGACGTATGCTTCGTAAAACTTATCTCTTATATAAAGAGATAATTCACATATAACAACTATCCACGTAAGCACATATCAGAAAGTAACAACCACAAAAGGTTGCACACACACAACTATATGTCCTTACTTTTATACTAATACATCTATTACTTTAACTTCTATTACAACCCATATGTCTATGATGCAAATGAGGAGGAGAAGGTTGCATTGAGCTTCAACCGGCCAACCTATATCAATGTGACCTCTAAAAGAGACAAACGTTAGAAAATTCTAGCTAAACCTGAAAAATCGTTTTGCGATTTACGTGAGTCGCATACTCAGTGAATCTAAACCATCATCAATTATTTCACACAAGGTCAAACATTTAGTCCATGTAAATATACATACATAATATACATATGTCATATAGGATTTTGCTATGCAAATGCAAATGTCGATGTATCCAATTTATTATTCTGTAAACTGTTTAAACCAGAATTTGACCCGGGTTTCCATATACCGACTCTTTTCCATATACCTACTTTTCCTTTATTTTCTTTTTTTCCATTACCGACTTTTAGGCATCTTAGGCCTCATTTGCTCATCTTAGGCCTCATGTATGACCCTTAGGTCTCTTTTGTATACAAATTCAAGGCAAGACAATCACATGTCCTTTTAATCTCATGCAATATGCTATGCAATCAAGTGCATCTAATAATCATATATCATATGCCATCTGCTAACATACTTTATGTGCAAACAATTCTGGAAATTTCAGAGCTACCACACATAAAACATAAATCCATCTAATCCCTATAACACATATATTCATATAGCTCATATAACACATATATCCATAAAACACATATATCCATATCTCATATAGCTCATATATCCGCTATATAAGCATATATCACATATAGCTCATATATCCATATAGCACATAGGGTTGAATCTCCGGATACTATATTTCTCCGCCTTGACTCTGACCAAGATCTATGACTTGTGCTCCTATATGTAACCCAATGCAAATTAGACTATTTACTTTTATAAATCCTAACCCTAAATGCAATGAAATGCCAGAATGCATTATAACTTTTTGTGCATAATTCCAAATCATTTAAAACTTGACATCAAGAAAATATATATATATATATATAGAAGAATATTTTTCTAGTTCAAACCTTTGTGAAAAACTAGATCAAAGGATTCGAGAATATGATTACAAGGCAAAAGCCTAAAATTACTCTAGAATCTTTTACCGAATATAAATCCAATATCGAAAACATCCTCTAAGAATTATAAATCGACTGATTTTCAAATCAAAAGCAACTATAGATCTAGATCTGGAAAAATCATTGAAATCAAGATAAACCATTAACTAGATAAAAACTTACCAAATCACACTTGTACTTCAAGATTAAAGCCCGATAGAAGAGATCTTGTACCAAATCCAGCAAAAACAACCAAATTCAAAACAATCAAACCTCTTTTTTTCTTTATTCTCTTTCTTTGGATTCTCGTTTGTCTGTATCTTTTGATCCTTCATGAAGAATAATACAAAGCAAGCCTATATAAATATCTCTCCGGCAAAGTCGGCAAAATTTGGATAAAACTTTATAAAAATCACAGTTTTCACCCTCAAATCTCCTTTACTATAAACTTTACCCTAAATTAATTAATAATTAATTTTTTCTAAAAACTTTTTAAAATATAACAAACTTAATTAGAAAATAAATATTACTTTTAAAAACTCACTATATATCATGCCACTATGCTATCCATATGCTACTGATCTTATATGAATGCAAAATGACACATGCACTTTGGTCGGGGATGTCACAGTAAATTACCACGTAAAATTCAAGTACTTGATTGTCCCTCACATTTTAGTGTTATCTTGGGCAGGCCTTGGATCCACGGGATGAAGGACATTCCTTCAAACTGTCATCAATGTGTAAAGTTCCCATCACCATGGGGAATACAAGAAATTAAGGGGGAACAAAATATAGCATGGGAGTGTTACTCTGTAACCATGAGAGCAACTACTTCGAAAAATCCGCAGGTCAAGGTGGAGAAGAAGTCGTTAGAATATCTTAAAAGGGACTATAAGACTCCCACTTACTACGTGAAGTCGGAAACACCAGAACTCGAAGAGGTAGCCCTTGATCCGCTCGATCCATCCAAGAAAATCAAGATAGGGGCAGATCTGGAGCCAACTTTACGAGGGCAATTAGTGGAGTTCTTACGGTCCTACAGTGATTGCTTCGCTTGGTCGAATGAAGATATGGTGGGAATCGATCCTAATGTGATCACAGACGCGTTCAATGTCAATAAAAAATCCCACCAATTAAACAAAAAAGGCATAAGTTCGCGCCCGAGAGGAATTAGGTAATAAACGACGAGGTAAAATCCCTACTTGTGTCTGGTAAAATTAGAGAAGTAAAGTACCCTGACTAGTTAGCGAATGTAGTTATTGTGAAAAAAGAAAAATGGTAAGTGGCGCATTTGCGTCGATTATACCGATTTAAATAAAGAATGTCCTAAAGAATCATTCCCCTTGCCTCATATCGACGCAATGGTGGATGGAACGGCGGGACCCGAGCTTTTAACTTTCATGGATGCGTTCATTGGATACCATCAAATAATGATGCATCCTGTCAACTGATGTTCGTATTTTTGGTATAGTTTTTGATAGGTTTTATTTGCTTATTAGGTTTAGTTTTGTTTAGTTTAGATTTAGTTTTGAGTATTTTTAGTTAGTTTTGCATAATTCTGTGAAAAGAGTAGAATCTACGCTATTTTGTGAATTTTGCAGGTTTTAGCGAGGAAAGGAGCTAAATGGAGCTAAATTTGGAGCATTGCAGCGAAGGACGGAGGAGTGCAAGATTGAAGAAGTCGAAGCTTAAGAGTACAAGAAGAAGTGTCGAAGAAAACAAACCCCAGGCTCGTTAACGAGGCTGTGAAGGGTCGTTAACGAGGCCACGAAGAGAAAGATTTCGAGTATTATTTTTATTATTAACCGATCCTGAGCGGGAATTTATTTCCGTGTCGGTTGAGTATCTTTTTAGAATCTTTTTGGGGTTGCTAGAATATGTATTTTAGGGCTTAATATCTTTTTAGATTTTATTTCTATCTTTTAGAGATTGTTTCTATCTTTTTAGGAAAGTTTATATCTTTTAGCCTTTTTAGTTTTTAGCTTTTTTTTAGTATAAATACCCTTCTATCTAGCATAGAAAAGGGGGGGGGGCTTGATTTTGGAGAAGTTTTTAGGGAAGAGATTTGTGAAGACCGAAGGAGAGAGAGATCGGATCGGAAGAAGGTAACGAGGCTCGGTCGACGATGGTTGTCGAGTGTTCGTTGATCGTGATTGTGGTTCGTTGTTTTATGTTTTTTCGGTTTCTTCTGAATCTCTGTAAGACGATATTTTTCTTATTAATTTGAGTTTGAGTTTTGTTTCAATGTTTCTTTTAATTGAAGTTTTTAGTTTTTTAGTCATGATTAGTGAGTAGTTTATTTTTCTAGGGTCGGGGTTAAGCCCGGCATAGTTGAGCATGTTTGATAAGTAAGATTGTGTGTGAATGCCTTTTATCTTTTATTGAGATTGTTTGTTGTGCTTAATACCTAGACGAAAGTTGAGGTAATTTAGTTTTTTAACTTGATTGAAAGAGAAAGTTAGTAACTTGAAGGTTGATATTGTTTGAAAACGAAAGTTTCAAGCTTTAGATCCAAAACAAGCAATTGGGTGAATTAGGATGCGAAAGTAGATTAATTTACTTATTAAGTCAATGAAGGTTGATAACTCTATCTTTTTAAAGGCATGATCTTATCTTCTTACGGAATTCTTATGCTTAGCTATGTTGTGGTGTCCCTTGTCCTAGATTTTTGTTTTATTTGAATTATTTCTGGTAAATCTTCGTTGTTGAGTACTTGCCTCGGTACCGAATTTTAATTAGAATTTTATTAGGTCGTTAGTTAGTATATTTGTGTTCGGTGGCTTAGTAATGATCCTGACAACATCATTAACGAGGCATCTCGTGAGTGTTTTGTTTGATTTTGTTTGATTTTTGTTAGATTGATAGACAAACGACCTTGCTTCCTGTGGAACAATCCTGACTCCACTGTACTCAGCGGGGTCTTGACTTATAAATTTATTTGTTGGCCGAGAAACCCTATCAACAAATTGGCGTCGTTGCCGGGGAAGCAACGTGTTTTTAGTTTATCTTCGGGATCGGGAATAGCCCGACCCCGTTTTTGTTTTTAATCTTTGTTTTCTTTGTTTGTTTTCTCAGTGTATGTCGGTAGGACGAAGAAGGCTTCAGTTTGATAACACAAGTTATTACTCAGAACCAAAATGTTCCCTGCACCGTCAACTCCGAGAAAACTGAGCCATGGCCACAGCAGAGGAGATGGCTCGAGAGTTAGAGATCCTCCAGACCCAGATGGAGGCACTGAAGGCCGAGAAGGACGACGTAGACGCAGACAAGGCTCGACTGCAAGAAGAGCTAAATGCCTATCCAAGGAATGCCAAGCAATACATGCATCCGGAACTGAGGGTGCCAGAATCTCCTATTGTGCTTCCTGCGATAGAGAAACCTTTTGAGATCAAATCTTAATTTATATCCTTAATCAAACAGGCTCAGTTTGAAGGGAAACCTACTGAGTGCCCTATGGAGCATATTAGAAATTTTCTTGATTTATGTGACACCATAGCTGCTGAAGGTGTCTCGTTAGAATATGTTCTGTTAAAAGCTTTTAGATGGTCACTCACTGGAAAGGCCCTAAACTGGTTAGAGAGCCTACCTTCTAAGTCTATCAGGACTTGGAAAGCTTTGTATGATCAATTTCTTACAAAGTTTTTCCCTCCTGCTAAGACAACGGAGTTAAGGAAACGCATCACCTCTTATCACCAGTTGCCTAATGAAACATTTGTTGAAACATGGGAAAGATTCAAAGAGATGCTTAGACAGTGCCCTACTCATGGGCAACCTTTATATGTATTGCAAGAAATCTTTTTCCAGGGTATCAACTCGGAGACCGAGAACCGCATCAACACGCATACTGCGTGCGGTTTTATAGAAATGAACCCGACAGAGGCGTGGGAACTGTTGGACAAGATGGCGAATTACGATGCTATGTACGGAACCCAGCAGGCTCCACAAACTCAAAAACGTCTCTATGTACCTAACCGAGATGAAGTTGACCCCGATGTTAAAAATCAATTCTTACAAGATGAGGTCAACCGTCTAAGGAAACAGGTAAGTTTTCTGAAATCCTCTCAATCATGTCAAGAATGTGGTTCTTCTGCGCATAGTACTTCTGCTTGCACTAACATTGAGCAGGTTAGAACCGCTGAAACAATAGCTGAGATGAATTACATGAGAGGACCCTACAGGAACCAGCCTAATTATAATGACAGCTCAAACAACAATCAATCATGGGGCAATAAGAATACAAGTCAAAATTACGCAGGGCCCCCACAAGATAGACGACCTGCACCATATCGACCTCCAGGCCATCAAGAGACGCCATCATGGGTCAGGAGATTAAAGAGAGCATCAACGTAGTGAACAACAAGGTTGATGACGTTCAAGCCAAGCTGAACCGACAGGATAAAAGATGGGGAGAATTCGATATTTGGAAGAGGAGCGTTGATTCCCAACTAGGAGACCTTGCTGCACGGATTCCAAGACCACAAGGGCAACTCCCGGGCCGCCCCGAGGAGAACCCCAGAGGCCAAATACCAGCGGTGCACCTCAGAAGGAGGAACAGGACCTCGCCAACCAGCTCGTTAACGAGCCAGCGAGAGCTAGTACCGAGCCTACAAACAAGGATGACGAGGCTCCGAGGGTATCTAACGACCCTAACCCAGGTAAGTCTACTAATCCGAGCCTTCCTCTCAATCCCAGGGTAGTTAACGACCCCACCAGGGTCGGTAACGACCCGCCGAGGACATCAATCGACCCCAGTGTCGACCCGATACTCTCACCTCTCGAGCCTAACTTGGTCCCGAGAATGGTGAAATCTCTTCTGTTTCCAACTAAGAAATCTATGGACTCTACTGAGAGTAAGTTCAAGCGTTTCGTTAAAATTCTTCAGGGCATTAATATGTACATCCCATTCGCTGAGGCCCTAAGCGAAATGTCGGCTTACACAAAATTTTTGAAAGATATTCTTAGCAGGAAAAGGTCCATTACAGAGCTGCAGGATGAAGTCAGATCAATAGCTTTACCAGAAAAGCTAGGAGATCCCGGAAGATTTGCAATCACAATCGGCATAGGCAACCACAAGTTCAAAGCTTTATGCGATCTTGGTGCCAGTGCTAGTCTTGTTCCGCTCTCAATCTGGTCTAAAGCCAATATGGGACCACTAGAGCCAGTAGACATGAATTTGTACATGGCAGATCGGTCAAGTGTCAAAGCAACATGAGTAGTGGACGATTACCCTATTCAAGTCGGGAAATTCTTTATACCGAATGATTTTATCGTCCTTGATATGCTTGAAGACCCTCATGTCCCCATAATTCTCGGGCGACCATTCTTAGCCACGGCAGGAGCGAGAGTTGATGTGCGGAAGGGACTCCTCACTTTTGATATAGGAGAAGAACGGGTGGAATTCAACTTGGATCAAAAAGCCAACGACCCAATTGGAGTAGCACAAATAGAGTTGACTCAACCTGAAACAACAGTCCCTACCGAGCCACATTTGCCGATCACCGAGTCTCACGTGCATGAGTTCAACCAAGGCCCTACTACAGAGGTTACAGAAAAATCCAAACCACCTTGGCTTTCGGATTACACCAATAACCCAGGGATATCCAGCTTGCTGATAGAAGAAAAAGGTCCTAATTTAGCCATTCAAGCGCACAGAGGCAGTAAGGCTACAAGCAGGGTATCTCAAGACCCCAACATGGCCAGACATGAACCACCATGAGACTAGCAAGGGAGCTCATCGGGCTAACGACGTTAAACATAGCGCTTATGGGAGGCAACCCGCTTTTTAGAATAGGTTTAGCTTAGTTTATTTTTCTTTTCTTTTTCATTTTAGATTTTTTTTTCTTAGCTTTCTTTTATTTTTATTTTCAGTTTTAATTAGGATATAAATTAGATTTTTGAGCTAACAAGATTTCAGGACAAAAGGGGTCGAAAAATCACTCAAGAAGGCCACGGCGGCTCGTTAACGACCCACCCAGGGTCGCTAACGACCCGGTTCGGAATACCCGATTCGTCACAATACGGGGCAGGTAAGTAAATCTAACCTAGTCTATTTTTTTAACACTAGCCGCAACCCCCTTCTACCCTTACCCCTCCTATATAAACACTTCTACCCCTCCCAAAATTCTACCACAATCCCTTCAAAATTCACTCTCAAACCCAAAACACTCTCAATCCCTCTCCCTTCTCTCCCACCGAGTCGAAATTCCCACGCTAACGACCACCGGAGACGCCATCGTTACCGGAGTTCGGAAGCCATCCACCGACGAGGCCGTGCTCGTTAACTACCCCAATTCCGACCCTTGTTCTTTAAATTCTCGGTTCTCCGGTATGATTTCTAAACCCTTGCTTGAAATTGCATGATTGATTATCTATAGGGTTGAAATTCATATCTTGAATCATGATTCTTAGGGAGATCGATGAGCATGCTTAAATTCCGTTCTAAAAATTCTTGATTGTGCTTAGTTGTTCATGTTTTAGGAAAGATTATTCATGTTAGATTAGCTATTGTAACCCCTTAGTTAGGAAAGCATGAATTTTTCTTGTTCTAGATCTAAAAGTTCGAACTTTGCATGTCAAAATTCCGAGAAATTTTTTAGCATGTTCGGGATGGGTAATTGAGTAAGTATGGGGTGCTTATACCCGATAGGGGATTCGTGGAAAATAATAGAAGATTGCATGCTTGATTTGTGCTGAATTAGAGGTAGATTGAATTTCGAAAATTTCTGGTTTTGCTCTCGGCAGGTCGTTAACGACCCACCCAGGCTCGTTAACGACCCTGCACTTCATCATCGATCAATCCGAGCCCAGAATCGTGAACGACCCAATTGGGCAGTTTACGAATAATTCCGAGGTTAATTTTGAGACCAAGTATGGGGTCTCGTACCTATTATTTTTGAGTGGATCTCATCTTGGAAAATTTTCGATTATTTTGTAGGATCCATGGCTAGTTCAAGCAGACCCGCTACCCGAGCCCAAAAGAAGAGGAGGAACCACAGGTCTCCATCTCCACCCCGGGTGGATGATGTGATTTTGAGCAATCAGAGCCAAGTACGGCACTACCGGGATTTTTTGGAGAAGGACCATTGCACCCGATGGTTCTCGAAGTCTAGCGCCGTCTCTACGGGCATCTACACGGATGTCAAGGATGCCTTCATCATCCTTGGGGCCGCTCACCTATTGAAGCAAGAGAGCTTGCCACATTATCCGGCCCTCACATCCGAGTTCTTGGCCACCTTGGAGACCAACTTCTCGTCGAAGATCTTGGCGGGACGCATTCGGTTCCGGCTCGGTAACGAGGACCGTGACTTCACTATGTCGGAGTTCAATGCAATCTTGGAGCTCCCAAACCCGTCTAGAGACTATAGCTTGAAGGACTACCGAGTGACCCGCAGTTGGAGCTACATCACCGGAGAGGTTCAATCCTCCACCGCGGCGCTATCCGGGGCAAACATAGTCAACCCCATCTTCCGGATTATCTTGAGAGTCCTCGCCGCAACATTTTGGCCGAAGAGAGAGTTGAACCGGTCTACAAGGACGAAGGTCGCTTGCTTCCGCACCATTCTCTTTGAGGAGCCCGGCCCCTTGAATTTGGGGTACGAATGGCTCTACTACGTCGAGAAGTCCACCAAGTCCAAGGAGGTGTGGTTTGGCAATTTGGTTAGCCTCTTGGCTAAGAATCTCGGAGTTGATCTCACCCGCTACACACCGGCCCACGCCCAACTCCTCAACAAAAACTATTGGTATAGTTCCGGGATTTTCGTGCAAGCCGAGGGAGGCTACAAGGTGAAGGTTCAAGATCGACTAGTCATACCTTCCCTCGACATGTACGAGCTACTCTATGTACCAAATTGGTACGAGGTGTGGACGGGACATCCTTACCCATTGGAGCCAAAACCGGAGGACGAGCTCTCACTTAGGCCTTGTGAAACCCGGTTTGAGCGGGACGACGTGGATGAATATGAAGAAGAAGATGAGAAAGAGGATACCGAGGTAGCAGGCAATGACACCGAAGAAGCCGACACCGAGGGAGGCACTGAGGAGCTCAACTTTGAAGAAGAAGACATGGACACGGAGGTGTTAGGCGGCCACATCTTCGTTGACGAGCCCACCAGGGTCGTTAACAACCACTTCCAGCCACCACCCAACACTGTTAACGAGGCACCCAGCTTCGTTAACGAGGTGCCAGGAGCTCCTGTCGACCCACCACCAGCTCCTGTCGACCCTCATGCTTATGGCTTAATGCCTTACAACCCGGTGATGTATCAAGACCATTTCCAGCCTCACTACCCACCACCTCCTCAGCCCGAGTACGCAGGATCGAGTATACCACCACCATGGGCCGAGGATCTTTCTGCACGGATGCAGCAGCTTCACCTCCAGACGGATCACATTCATAGGAGGATGGATAGATGGGAAACCGTCTATTCCGCTCGCATGTCGATGGAGGACGAGAGGCAACGTCAGAGAGAGGCGGATGATGCTGAGCGTTGGAGGAGGATGTACGACTTCATGGGGAACTTTGAGCACTATTTTCCTCCACCGAACCGTTAATTCAAGCTCAAAATGAAGTTTCCTTTCCTTGTTTCCACTTTTGTAAGTTTTATGTTTTTCTTTTTCTTTTTAATTTTTTGTTTTCTTTTCTATTTCTTCTCCCTCTTCTTCTTATTTTCCTTACAGTGGGGACACTGTAATTTTAAGTATGGGGTGGGAAGAAAGTAGAAAAATTATGTCCTAGGTGTTTTTTTTATGTAGTTGTTATTTCTTTTTAAATTGAAAAAAATCAAAAAATTCAAGAAAATTGAAAAAAATTGAAAAATCCAAAAAGAGTTTAGAATTGATAGATATCCCTTCTTAAGTTCTATGATAGCAATCACTAGTTTAATCATATAATTCCTTGCAAACATGTCTTTAAAGGTATAGCCAGATTCTCAAAAATTAAAATTATTGTTTTTAGAAGAGAATAGCACTTGATGAAATTGAGCACATATACTTTATAGCATAGATGATGCAATCCAACAAAAATCTACCTTGTGAGATATTTTTGGCCTTATAGGGAGAACATTTATAAATCCCTCTTCTTTTTTGTGTGAATTACTCTCTTTATGCATATTATCTCTTGGAATTGTGATGGTTATCTATTTCTTGAGACCCTTATGAGATTATAGTTCATTACTTGTGAAGATCATATGATGGAGAACTTATTTTTATAAGCCCTATTATTCCCTATCTACCTTTACATTATTCCTTCTTTTTGATAACCAATTCTGGCCTGAAACCTTTTATTTTTAGCTCCACAAAAATTATTCCCTAGACGAGATAAGCTTGACCCTATCCGGGAATTAGGACTTAGATTGGAGAGGAAAAGTTTTGTGTTTTGTTAAAAAGAAAAGAGTTTATATTTGCTTGAATAGAAGGGTATTTGGGAAGGGTAGATTGGAAGTCTCTTGTTATTACATATAAGAAAGGTCTCTTGATAGAAAAAATGCACACAATAAAGTTTTGATGGATGTAGTGTAGTTAAAAGGAAGAAAAGGTGTATACGGTGGATCGTTAACGACCCTAATGAGGGCTCGTTAACGAGGCAGCGAATAAAAAAAAAGAGAGAAGGAAGAAGTTGAAGTGCATTTGTGTTTATAGATAATATCGAGAGATTCTTTTATTTTGGTTATGAGACTTTCTAGGATGATAAAGGGTGAGTGAAAATGAGTGTGCATAATGTTTGATTGAGTTTGGTATGTTTTATGAGAGTTTTTGGTGAGATGTGTGAGTTTTTAGGAGTCTTTGATTCCCGGATATTATTAGCACCACATGGCCAAAATATTTCCACGCCTTATTGTTATTACCAAGCCCCATTACACCGGCCGAATGGAAACTTCTATGAAGTTTTTCATTGAGCCTAAGTTCTCTTGATAATTTTTGCTTGTTCTGACAAATCTTGGGTGGAGAGTTTTGGTGATATAAGTTCCAATTTCTATGAGTTTTTGTATAATAGATGAGTTGAGAGATTGAATTTATAAGCCTAAACACTTGAGAGTTGAGTGAAACACATTATATCCCTTGAGAGGTTGGACTGTATTATTTTATGTCTATTTAAAGTACATATATATGTGAGGATGTTAATAGTCTTTTGCTATAATTTTCTTATGTGTAGATGTTGTTTTATTAGGAGATGGCTATGTCTTGATGAGCATGATTTGTTTTGGTTTTGGTTAGTGTCTTGTTTTTTTGCTTATTAGGTTTAGTTTTGTTTAGTTTAGGTTTAGTTTTGAGTATTTTTAGTTAGTTTTGCATAATTCTGTGAAAAGAGTAGAATCTACGCTATTTTGTGAATTTTGCAGGTTTTAACGAGGAAAGGAGCTAAATGGAGCTAAATTTGGAGCATTGCAGCGAAGGACGGAGGAGTGCAAGATTGAAGAAGTCGAAGCTTAAGAGTACAAGAAGAAGTGTCGAAGAAAACAAACCTCAGGCTCGTTAACGAGGCTGTGAAGGGTCGTTAACGAGGCCACGAAGAGAAAGATTTCGAGTATTATTTTTATTATTAACCGATCCTGAGCGGGAATTTATTTCCGTGTCGGTTGAGTATCTTTTTAGAATCTTTTTGGGGTTGCTAGAATATGTATTTTAGGGCTTAATATCTTTTTAGATTTTATTTCTATCTTTTAGAGATTGTTTCTATCTTTTTAGGAAAGTTTATATCTTTTAGCCTTTTTAGTTTTTAGCTTTTTTTTTTAGTATAAATACCCTTCTATCTAGCATAGATAAGGGGGGCTTGATTTTGGAGAAGTTTTTAGGGAAGAGATTTGTGAAGACCGAAGGAGAGAGAGATCGGATCGGAAGAAGGTAACGAGGCTCGGTCGACGACGATTGTCGAGTGTTCGTTGATCGTGATTGTGGTTCGTTGTTTTATGTTTTTTCGGTTTCTTTTGAATCTCTGTAAGACGATATTTTTCTTATTAATTTGAGTTTGAGTTTTGTTTCAATGTTTCTTTTAATTGAAGTTTTTAGTTTTTTAGTCATGATTAGTGAGTAGTTTATTTTTCTAGGGTCGGGGTTAAGCCTGGCATAGTTGAGCATGTTTGATAAGTAAGATTGTGTGTGAATGCCTTTTATCTTTTATTGAGATTGTTTGTTGTGCTTAATACCAAGACGAAAGTTGAGGTAATTTAGGTTTTTAACTTGATTGAAAGAGAAAGTTAGTAACTTGAAGGTTGATATTGTTTGAAAACGAAAGTTTCAAGCTTTAGATCCAAAACAAGCAATTGGGTGAATTAGGATGCGAAAGTAGATTAATTTACTTATTAAGTCGACGAAAGTTGATAACTCTATCTGTTTAAAGGCATGATCTTATCTTCTTACGGAATTCTTATGCTTAGCTATGTTGTGGTGTCCCTTGTCCTAGATTTTTGTTTTATTTGAATTATTTCTGGTAAATCTTCGTTGCGGAGTACTTGCCTCGGTACCGAATTTTAATTAGAATTTTATTAGGTCGTTAGTTAGTATATTTGTGTTCGGTGGCTCGGTAACGATCCTGACAACATCGTTAACGAGGCATCTCGTGAGTGTTTTGTTTGATTTTGTTTGATTTTTGTTAGATTGATAGACAAACGACCTTGCTTCCTGTGGAACGATCCTGACTCCACTGTACTCAGCGGGGTCTTGACTTACAAATTTATTTGTTGGCCGAGAAACCCTATCAACATCAACCAAGAAAAAACTACATTCGTAACTAATCAAGGGACTTATTGTTACAAAGTCATGCCTTTTGGATTAAAAAACGCAAGTGCTACTTATCAGAGATTGCTTAATAAGATGTTTCAAGAAAAACCGGGGGATACAATGGAGGTGTACATTAACGACATGTTAGTCAAGTTCTTGAAGGCGAGAGATCACATCCAGCACTTGGAAGACGAGTTCCAGGTCCTCCGGAGCTACAAAATGAAGTTAAATCCAACCAAATGTTCCTTTGGGGTCACATTAGGTAAGTTCCTTGGATATATAGCAAGGCAAAGAGGGATTGAGGCAAGTCCGGATCAGATCAAGGCGATAATGGAGGCACAATTGCCAAGATGTGTCAAAGACGTTCAGAAGTTGATAGGACGAGTAGCAGCACTCAACCGGTTCATATCCCGGTCCTTAGATAGGAACAAGCTATTCTACGACATCTTGAAGAAAAACAAGTCATTCGAATGGACAGAAGCACACGAAGAAGCCTTTAAAGAATTGAAGAGTTATTAATCCCACCCTCAGATACTTTCCAAACCCAAGCCAGGTGAAATGTTGTACATATATTTGGCAGTCACAGAGGTAGCCGTAAGCGCCGTCTTGATTCGAGAAGAAGATGGGAACCAATTGCCCATCTACTATATGAGTAAAACTTTACTTGATACGGAGACCAGGTACTCACCCATTGAGAAACTCGTACTGTCTTTGGTAATGGTTTCTATAAAATTACTTCCTTATTTTGAGAGTCATTCTATTACTGTGAAGACTAACTTTCCAATGAAGAGTGTTGTGTCGAAACCAGACCTATCAGGTCATTTGATTAGGTGGTTAATTCATCTCAACGGGTATGATATCATGTACAAGCCGAGAACAGCAATGAAGTCCCAGGCATTGGCAGATTTTGTGGCAGACTTCACTCCTACCCTGCCAGAAGGAGAAAATCAAGAAGTGTTACATGTCGAAAGATCGCTGAGCAACGGCAAATAGTTGATGCACACCGATGGAGCGTCAAATCAAGTAGGTGTAGGGCTGGGGGTAGTCCTGAAGTCGCCACAAGGGGATAGGATAGCCCAGGCTATTCGATGTACGTTCAAAGCCACCAACAACAAAGCAGAATACGAAGCACTCATAGCAGGGTTACTTATTGCCAAGGACTTGAATGTGCAAGAAATCGAGGTTATATGTGATTCAATGCTTATTGTCAATCAAGTCCCAAATTCATATGCTTCCAAGGATTCGAAGATGAAGGCATACTTGAAAAAAGTTCAAGAAATTATTAAAGACTTCAAGCACTTTGAGATAAAGCAAGTACCTCGAGATGTTAACACACAAGCCGACGCCTTAGCAAATCTCGGATCCGCGATCGGCCAAATAGAATATGACAAGATATTGTTCGTATATTTGGATGCACCTTCCATAACGAAAGAAGCAGACATGTTCGAGGTACGGGATTCTGATGCGACTACTTCATGGGTAACCCCTTACCTAAGATGGTTACGAGATGGAATTCCACCGGATGACAAAGAGGAACCTCGACGACTTGAGGTAAAAGCTTCTACTTTCGCCATTTAAAGATAACATCTTGTTCAAGTGGATGTCATCAGGATTGTACGCATGATGCGTAAAGGAAGAAGAATTACAGAAGGTGTTGCAAGATATACACGATGGGGAGGGCGGAAATCACACAGGGGGTCGCAACTTGGCAAAGAAGGCAAGTAAGATGAGCTACTATTGGCCCACCATGAACAAAGACGTTGTGGAGTTTGCTCGGAAATGTGATGCGTGCCAACGTCACGGACCTATTCTGCATCAGCCACCAGACTTATTACATCCTATAACTTCTCATTGGCCATTCATGAAGTGGGGAATGGACATCGTAAGGAAACTCCCTCCATCTTTGGGGAAACGTGTTTACATACTAGCCATGACCTACTACTTCTCTAAATGGATCGAAGCTAAAGCCTTCAAAGAAATCAAAGATACACAGGTCATCTCCTTCATAAAAAGAAATATCCTCAACAGATTTGGGGTACCATCAACCATAGTTAGTGACAACGGGTCCCAATTTGTTAGCGACAAGACAAGATCCTTTTGCCAGCAATACAAAATTCAGTTGGTGATGTCTACACCACATTACCCTCAAGACAATGGTCATGCAGAAGCAAGTAACAAGGTGATCATTAACAACTTGAAGAAACGCCTTAAAGAGGCCAAAGGAATATGGGCCGACGACTCCTAAGACTGCGACTAGGCTTACGCCTTTCTCTTTAGTGTATGGGTGTGAAGCCATGTTGCCAGTGGAGATAACTCTGCCCACGGCTCAATATGGCCTCACTACCGAAGAATCAAATATGTTCAACTTGTTCCATCATCTAGATATTGTCAATGAGTTACGAGACGAAGCCTCGGTCCGCATGGTGGTGTATAGGAAGGGGTAGCTCGGAGTTATAACAATCATGTTAAAGAGAAGGTGTTTCAAGTAGGAGATTGGGTATTAAGAAAAGTTTTCCAGAACACCCAAGAGCTAAATGCTGGCAAACTTGGAGCTAGTTGGGAAGGACCTTATCAGATCACGAAAGTTGTTGGGCAAAGAGCTTACGAGTTAATATCTCATGATGAGAAGACAGTCTCAAGAAGCTGGAACGCGACGGATCTAAAATTATACCACTTTTGATAAGCAAGTCGCAACAAGGTATTTATTTGTTATTTCATTTATTTCTTCACCTTGCCCTACACACATGAAACAACAACGATGTTACAAAAACTAACAAGGGACGCCTTGTGACGTTACAGGCCAAAACATAGGCCATCGCCTTATAATCAAGCAACGATGTGCACACAGTGACTAGTCATAAGATGCAAGAGACGAAAAGAACATGCTAACGATTCTACAGCTAGAAGAATCTAACACAACAGAGATACTTGTATAAACAGTTCAGATTTCAATACGAGTATCTTACATCTCTACATTTTATCCTATTACACATCTCATTCTTTCTAAATCATCTTTTACAAAAGCGCTATCACAACGTCAAACACGGCAATTACAGCGTCAAAACATGACAAACGGTCTTCTTACCAAACACGTTGGCCTTCAGAAGAAGCCTTCGGGAACTTGTAACACTTGCAAAATAGATAAACAAACAACATACCATGCAAACACAAAAAACAACATTCACAAAAAAGCCATCGAAGCATAACGTAGAAGTTAAAGAGAGTTGTCCACACAAATGACCCTAAAACAAGCGGCTACATAAGCAAGTCAATGTATTATAACCCTGACACACCGGGGGTACCAAGATATTTAAAATTCATAAAACAGAAAACGATAAGGGTACTCCTTAGAAACATCTTCAAAAACCTTCAAATTCTCTGCAAGTTCCACCTAGGCCACCTCCTTGGCGACTTGAGCAATATCATCCACCATTGAAGATTATTTAGATGCGACTACTTCATCAGAAAATAGGTTTTCAAATAGCTCTCTTTCCTTGGCAGCATCCCATGAGGTATGTTTTCCTGTAACGAATTCTTCTATCGTCTCTACACGAGCCCTGAGTGACCAATAGTCGGCAATATCCTCAATCTCTTTTGCAAGAGTGACCTCCTTCTTTGACGCAGTCATAAATTTCTCCTCCCAGTCCTTGGAACTTTTGGAAACCTTTCCAAGAGTGTCCGTTAGCTCCTTAACTTTCTGTTCCAAAGCTTTCTTCTCGTGCCCCAAAAGAGTACCCCTGTCCTTCTCAAGCTGAACATTAAGGTCGCTTTAGGCAAGATGACCCGGTACATCCTTGAAGGTTTCAAAAGCTGAAAGTGTAAGATGGAAGCTCTGGAAAAAAAACACGATTAACGCGTTAAAATGTAGTCGGGAAATAAAACATGTAAAGCAAAACACAAACGAGTCATCAAGAAGCTGTAATCATACTTGCCACTGGGCGGCCAATATTTCTCCAACGAAATCCGGCATCGAAGATCGACTTCTAGCACCTCGAGGACAATTTACATGGAGAGGCGTCAGAGAACTTAAACACTTCTCCGCCGCCATATTCAGCGACATCATGGTACCCGGAAGGTCAGTCAAGTTTGAAGCAGCGTTCACCTTCGAAGAAGGAGCTTTGGCATCAATCACCTTTTAAGGAAGGGATATCGCCAAAGACGTGTCAGCCGTTGATGTTGTTTCAGCCTTCCTCTGTGGGATCGACCCTTTTACTTAATCATTCATAAAAAAACCCATATTAGTTACTTGGCATTTAAGTAATAACACTAATACACGAGTCTCCGTGGCATCGACCCTTACTTGCCGCTCTACTGAGTTGGTTAAGTTAGGTATCTTTGATAGGTATAACGACCACTGAAAATACCTCATACAATTTGGCGTCGTTGTCGGGGACTCTTAGAGGACTATGGTGAAGTTTGAGGAAGCTTAGAGTGATACAAGTGAAGATTAGAAGAGTTAAGGCCCAAGAGCTTGTATGAAAAGAAAGCTTAAATTCGGGTTATGCATTGAAGGTCTTGTTTTGACACCTCTATCTTGCAATGCATGGTTTGGGAGCTACAGTGCTCAGATGAAGCTAAATTTTCTATCACTGGAAAGATAACTCGAAGAGCTACAATTCATATTTTTACTCCGAGTCCAAATTCCAACTCGAAGGTGGTGAAAACAGCCTCTGAAGTGTCGTCTGAAATGCTGAACCAAGGTATGCCGCGGGCTAGGACACAGGGTGCGCGGCCGCGCCACTTTATGTTGAGACCGAGCCACTTGTTTTACGCGGAGAAGTTGGGCCGTGTGTTTTGGGCTTCGAGATGGGCTTAATTTAGGTTTTGACCGACATGTTTTAATATATTTCGAGATTTATGGATATTTAGATATCTTAGGGGTATTTAAACCTTGTTTTTAGTTTTCTCTCTCTCTCTATTGTCATAACTTTTGGATCAACTTTTGGAGGCTAGGGTTTTCTCTCTAGAGGAAACTTTAAACCTTTGTAAGTTTGCTTTTAATTTAATTATGCATTGCTAAATTCATTGTGTTTGACGAGTGATTAAACTCATAGATTGCATAATATTGTGAGGTTTGATTGATTCTCAACAACTTGAATAGGTTTTATTCCCTGTGCTTAAGTAAATCAAAATTATTCTAGGGTTTTGTTAGATTAGCTACCTAATATTATTTCTGGGATAATTTACAACTAATCTGATCAAGTCCCGTTTGGGATTGATTAGATAAAGTAGCAACTATAATTATTTGGACCCGTTCGGGCTATTCAGTTGTAGAAGGGAATAAACCTTAGATAACTTGATTAGTTGTTTGCGTTGAGTATTTGTTTCTATCGATACTTTGGACTTAAAGCTGTCGTTTAATTAAATCTAGACGTTGTTCTAGGTTGTTAGATGATTAGGGTTGTTCAGACTGTTAGCTCTTTCAACTAAATATAAAGTTTTGGATAATAATCCACGGTAGATTGTTCAAGGGAATTGAGAATCAAGAGAATCAATGATTAATAGGCATATCTATGATGTATTTAACTAGTTGAACACATTTGTCCTTCATATATTTAAATTGTATTTGCATTCATACTTAGATTTAATTTGCATATTAGATTAGTTAGTTACTTAATCATTCATAAAAAAACCCATATTAGTTACTTGGCATTTAAGTATTAACACTAATACACGACTCTCTGTGGGATCGACCCTTACTTGCCGCTCTACTGATTTGGTTAAGTTAGGTTTCTTTGATAGGTATAACGACCACTGAAAATACCTCATCACTTCTATGCACGAAATGATTTGAGCCGACGCCTTGTGGGGTTAAAGAGAAGCGAGATTCACTACATCACAGACAAGCACAATCAAGGGTTAATGACATCTGGACAAAACAAGATATTGAGAAACAAAAGAAGTCTCCATACCAGGGGAAGTATTTTCCCAGGGGACACATTGAGAGTAACAAGAAAGTCGGTCATGAGGGGGGGGGAAGGAAAACGATGTCCAATGTGGAAGGGGTATTCGTACAAACACACCTAATCGTCATTAAAAGTCAGCCCAAACACCAGAGGGAGGAAGAAACACTTTCGCAGAGGCAGGAAACCCGACGGAGAAAGCGAAAGAACTAGGTTCTTTAGAGGTGCAATTCCTTTGGTGATAAGGAGTATGGATTTTGAATGAAACTAGGGAAGGAGGATCGGAAGGTTCACAACAACGAGAAAAAGATTCCGAAGAAGAGCCAGAGGTTGCCATGGACAAGGAAGAAAAGAAAGTAGAAGACGAAGAATTGGGAAAGGGGGGCGTACCTGGTGACCAAGGAGCAGCAATAAATCATCAAAACCGCTATAAATAAAAACCGATGGGACGTGCTCTGTGCGTTACAAATTCCAAGACGTGAACCAAAAGCCCTAAGTCTTTTGGAGGGAACTTTTCCGGGTTTTTGAGGGGGTATTGTTGGGCCTTCCCAACTTTAGCCCAAAACCACATCAGTACAAACACTAGGCCCAAATCATCAAGCATTGAAACCAGATAAGGAGTAATGGCAGGGATTGTGGCCAACAATGGAGTAATGGCGAAAATCTCGGCCAAGGAAGATCTCCCAAAACCAACGGCTATGCCATTAAATAACGACAACGATATCCACGGGAAGGGGAGGAAGCTCACAACTGTCAGAAGGAGAAGAAGATTATAAGAGGTGATGGAAGAAGAGATTCAGGGACATGGCAGACCCATATTAAAAGCTCTGAAACAACGATTGTCTTGAGGAATACTTCCGGCCAATTCTCTCGTTTATTTTCCTTTCAGATTCATTGGGAAAGAGAACTCCAAGCTTGTTATTTTCATTCGATAAGCATATTCTATCTTTGATTTTACTTTTTTGTTTTTACTTGGTAACGCATTCCATCTTGTTTGAAGGCTGTAACACGAAACAACGATTCTCTAGTTAGGTTTCCCTCAATATAACAGGTAACACGTTCGCGTGGTTAATCTGTCCAAAACACTAAGTAGAATAGGAAGTGGTTAACGCATCATGTGCCCCCACGTACATATACAACGATCCGTATATATTATGTTAGACGTAATCTTTTCAAACACCTAAGACAGAGAGACACCATCCCCATGAAATCCAGGAGATCCTCTATGGTCGCGCCTGCAATCGCTCTGGTGGTCGCCATCCTCGTCGTCCGCTGGTTGGTCCTGATCAAATTGAATCCGAATCACCCGACCGCCGCTAGCAACCTGATCGTTGAGCATCCCTCGTGTTGAGAATAATAACTTATCTCACATCTAAAATCCAAAGAAATCAAGCCTTACATATGTACCCTTGGGTTACTCCTCCTATTGTCAATTGGTTTTAGGATGGAATCTCATGGGCTTATGTGCTAGGCTCATCCGCGCATTTACGTCTGTACCGACACGTCCCCATTTATCTACATGCCGGACCCACAGACTTTTACACCTTACACGTGCAAGTCCTCCCGATCGACGACGCATTTGGAGGAGAAAGCATAGCCTTTGATTCGAACGGCGAAGAGTCGTATGTTGGTGTGTCGGACGGCCGGATTCTCAAGTGGAACTAGCGAGATCGTCAGTTGCATGATTTTGCATTTACCTCTCCAAATAGGTGTGCGCTTTCAGACCTCCTCTTTTTTCTTATTAATCTAAATTGTGTGATCGGTGATTTGGTTAATTTTGAGTTTCGAATTGTTCTTTCTTTTTTGATTTAGTAAAATAATACTCCAATTTAGAAAAATGAAAGTTGGGAAAACTGTCTTCTTAGGCTTATCTTCTATCACTTTCAAGTCGTTGTGTGGAAAGCTTGGCCTACATCTATAGGATTATCAAATGAACTAGCTAGATAAGCTGAATACATATACGACCCCTTGACCTTTGACCAATTGGTCACTTTGACACCCCACCTTTGAAAATGTTTGATTGAGTACCTAAACTTGCATATTATGAGCTATTGAACACTTGTTTGTTGATGTGGCCATTTGTGTGCATATAACTCTCCTAGAGGCAAGTGTGGAACCAAAAATTAGAAGCTTTTTAATGAGGTGGATTAAATTTATAATGAGAAATAGAAAAATTACAAAAAATCATAAAATACAAATTTAAAATAGTCAAAAATCTGAACTACAATTGTATAATTGATTCCAAGTTCTTGAATTATCTGATGGGAGTGTCGTCCACATAAAAATGATTTGTCCATTTTTCTTTCTTCTTTTTATTTATCTTTCCCTTTTCTTTATTTTTCCTTTCTTCATCCTGATCTGTTTTTTTTTTCATTTTCTTATTTCTTATTTATATTCTTTGTTTTTCTTTGCTTTTTTTAGAAGGAAAGGGTAAATTACACACCACCATTTGAGATTGTAGTATGAACGGAGAGAGTAGTGTGTGGCGGTTTTAGGAGCGAAGAGTAATCATCGGCGCCGGCGACAATGAATGAACGCCACCTTTCGAGATCGATGGCGTCCGGCAAAGCCAGAGGAGGGTAAAACCGCCACGGAAACTCCCACCGTCCCTTTGTGCGGCCGCCTCATACTTTAACTCTTAGGTAATCGTCAACTAAACATGGGCTCAATTAAAACGTTTAAATTACTAACAACATTTTCGTCTTGCTCTCCAAAAAAAGAAATACTCTGTATTTAAGTATTTTAAAACGAAAAAGAATTAGCAGTACATATTTGCATGGGCCATGCAAAAAGTGGTGTTGGAGTGGGAATTCCAAAGACGAAAGCAATTTCAATTCTCAAAAGGAAAGACTAAAGAGTGTGTTTGGAGATCTACTCCATTTATTATATCAATAAAAGAGGTGATGTGGTGCAATATGGTGACAAAATTTTGCTATAGCTTTAGTATATGGTAATAGATAATAGATAGATAGATTATATTTTTTATTACTTCATAATTATTCCTCAATATGGATTCTAATTTGTTTCTTTCAATCTCATCAAATCTTCTCGTGTTCCAAATCATGTATTGAAGCTAAAAGTAGGTGTGGTGTCTGTGATGTTGTTGTGTAATATAGGCCAAGCAAATGGTCTATGGGGTTGTTTCACTTGTGGGTAGAAAGTGATTTTTGGGTGAAAAGTGATTTTAGTGCATTGAAAAACGTAAAAAGCAGAGAGAATTGCACGGATTTCAAGAGTATTAAAAGTGGTTTTGGGGTAGAAAGAGATTTTATGGGTAAAGTGAAACAAGGCCTATGACAATTTACCAAATTAATTATTACTGAATTGGGCACTCGAATGGTTAAAGGAAAAATTATTAGTGGTTGCAAAATTGGTCAGATAGTTCCTATTCCTCGAATGCTTCTATGTCCTTCAAATATCACCTTACCTTTCAAGTTTGAACATCAATCGTTTCCTATCATTGTTTTCTTCACAATGACAATTAATAAGAGTTGAGGGCAATCGTTCTCTCAAGTAGGCTTGTATCTTCCTAGGAATGTATTCACCCACAACCAGCTTTATGTTGCCTTATCTCGAGTTACAAACATAGTGGGAACATAAAGTTGGTTTACTGGAAAGCCGAGAAAGGCAACATAGTACAACCGAGAGGCCGAATAAACAGCAGCCGAGAAATCGACTAGGAACAAACAAACACATACAACATCACGTAAAGTAAGAACAACAAATGAAAGAGGAGTCCTATTGATAATAAAAGTGATTGTCAAAATACAGAATCCCTAGAACTTATGTGGTACTTTTGATTGAAAAAGAGTGCTCTAGCAACCTCCAACAAATGTTGGTGTTTCCTTTTAACGATGCCATTTTGTTGAGGACTTTCAACTCAAAGAAGTTTGATGGAAAGTCCCCATATCGTCATAGAACTTCTTACCACTAGGATCAAAATCCCAGGGCATTATCAGCAAAGACTTTGACATCAAACTGAAACTGAGGCTTGACCATTTAGTAGGTGTAAAATGTAAATATCACTTTAGCTGTCAAATCTCTACTTAACTTGCTTATGGAAAGCAAATTAAAATAGAAATTCAACGCATTAAACACATTGGAGCGAGTCAGATGATCAAATTTTCTAATAGAGGTAGCATGTGCAATAGAGAATTTGTGACCATTAGGTGTAATGATAGCAAGAGGAGAAGAAACAAATTTGATTGAATTTAGCAAATCAATATTCAAGGTCATATGGTATGTGCTTCGTTATCAAGAATCCAAGCAGAACTATGAGCATATGAGAGAAAACATGAGCCAACCTCTGCTTGAAAAACACAAGAATCTAGAGAAGATGAACTCTCAATGGACTGCTTGCTAAGTAAAGACATCAATTGAATGATTAGTTGATCCTTAAGAATAAGAGTAATCAAGTTTGAACCACATCAAAAACCTTTGATTCCACCAACTGGAAGTTTTCTTCCCATAGTTTCTTGTGTTTGGTAAAATATATTGTGACTGATACAAATTCGTTCGATCAATCTTGCTAAATCTGGCTTCAAGTTCCTGCCAAGCTTGTCGAGAAGAATGACAATAAAGAATAGATTCAGCAAAATCCTTGTTGACAGAGTGCAAGAGCCAAGAGAAGACCATGTTGTCACAAAACCTAGTTTGTTCTTGGGCTTGAAGAGAAACTTCTACGAAATGCTTCCAGGTCACATGATTCCAGTCATCAAGCGAGCTCGTAGACAAGATATAATTGGGATGATCACTATGATGAAGAAACAATTCATCCATAGGATTTTGAGGATCATGAACAGATTGTCTGTTCCATGGATTCGTTGGATCTAGAGATGGAGGATCTCGAATCAACGGAAAATCTCTAATAGAAGGGGAAGATGAATGTGAATTCACCATTGCGGAAGCAGAAAACCAGAAAAGAGAAGGATCAGAGAAGATTGAAGGATCAAAGGTTTTAGCTCTAATACCATGTTACAATCTGGTTAATGAATTCAAGATCAAACCCAAGCTCCAAACTCAACCAACAAGCCAAACTCAATTATATACTTAAATAGGAAACTAGTGTAACAATTGGATTCCATCCCGTTAATGTTCCATGGGATGTCAAATGACAGATTTACCAGCACCCCTTCAAAAACATAAATAACGTCAAATGGCAGATTTCCTACAAAGAAATAAATAACAGCTGAGCATATATCCTGCAACAAGTTGTCAAATACCCCATACACATTCTACTAAAACAATCAGAAGATTTACAGTTTGCACCCTACACATTCAATTTCTGTGAATCACAATAAGTTAACAAGCAATCAAGATGACCCATTGCCTCTCCTGCCTAAACATACAACCAAGTTACACTGTCGTAAGAATTTAACTTCTACATGTGTACGTATAGGTAAATAATACACTTACTTGCGTTAACTTAGTAAAGTTTGTCAGATTATTTACCTCTTCCCCTTCCTCTTCTAGAGTATCCTCTGGTTTGTCTCCCTGATGGTGCTTTTCGCTTTGGATTAGACTGGGTTTCATCCTTCAGCAAATCTTTGTGTTGTGCATTGGAGCTGTTTTGAGACCCAGTCCAGATGCTGTCATTGTCATTTGCATGTATAGCATTAGATGGCTCTAATCTTTCATTCGGGATTCCCACATCCACTTTGACTTCGCTTGGATCTATCATACGTATCATCTCCTCGCTACATTGGTCAGAACTCTGGTCTGCTGCAGATAAACTGGTCAATACAAGACATGTTATTGAACCAATATTTTTGAGAACATCAATAATTTGTGTGAATTTCTTATGATCTTTTAACTTTATTAGGTTGTCTACAGAGTTTTTGACCTAACAACTTTCATTCTGTTGAAACTATTCATCATTTCATGCTTGGGCAATTTTTATGTGGTTCTTAAGCTTATTAACTTGCCCCAAACGAGTTTGTGATATTGTTCCTATTAAGATCCTAACTTCTACAGCAATACTTTGAAACATGTCCTTTGACTAAACAGTGATACGACGGTAAATTTAACAGAAGGGTTTTTTTCCTTATCAAAAGACCTTCCTTTTCATAGTTCGTCAATAATGACCATGTCTTACTAATGCTAGTAATGAGCATATTCTTTGATTACTATGCTCCACAAAAGAGAAATGCTTGATCAAGAAAGACTTAATTTGGTTGAATTTCTCTACCATTCATAGTTTAAGAAATGTCTCACCTTAATGCATGCCCAGTTGCTGCAGAATCCTTTGAACCATTCGTTTCATTCGGTTTTTGACATCCTGTGAGAATGGACATCAGCAATCATTTAGAAATCAGAATATGAGAAGGTTATAATACGTTCTGGGAACTCATGCTCCTATTTAGTTAATTTAAGAATATTTTTTTCTATGTAGTTTCATTTCTGTTATTTTCTATATATTCCCACTAGCTACTTTTTACGATTTAGCGTCCCCATTTTCTCCATATTCCCACTCTATAGTTGCTGATTATTTGAATTCATTTGTTTATTATTAGAAATTAATTATTGTTTTCAATTATAAAAAGGAGAGCTGCTTGATGTGTTCAGACATGAACTTGAAGTTGAATACAATTAAGGATTCCTCAAAAACATTGGCTGCTTGATGTTGTTGTTGTTGTGTTACGTTTTGGACCCAGCAGAAAACTATCCAGATAAATGAACTCAAACAATTTATATCAAAAGGTTGTAAAGGGCACTTTCTATACAAGCTGTACTTGGAATATAAACCTCATCTCACCTAAGTGAAATTACAAATTCTACATCACATCCAAAAAAGTTACGTCCAACCTTGTGTCACTTAAAATTCTTAATCTCTGGAGGGGCTTAATTTAGATATCAAAGGAATCAAAACCATAATTTCATTTTGACTTGTTGAAACAACAGCAATTATCCAGTTTTTACTGATCTTCTTTGCATTCAGTACGACTATAATTCTTTTGATTTTATTTCTTTGTAATTCCATTGGATTATTCACATAGAAAGTCAATGACTCATCATCACCATCATTGCCCAGTATAGTCCCGCTCAAGTGGAATCTGGGGGGTCAAGATGGGGGTACCCATAGCCTAAACATGTCAGGAGGATGTGCCTGATAGACCCAAGAAAAAATGAAATGCAGCTATGTGACAATAATAACTGAATTTAGTTAGAATGCACCAAAATTGATATAGGGGCTAAGTCCATCTCAAAGGCACTGTATAAAAGCCAAAGAGAATGAGGATTGCAAGATAAATACATGTGCCACATAAGGATAGAAGAGTTGTAAAGCTTCTTTCTTTAAGCAATGAGTGAGTTATTTATGGTATTTTAATCCTAGCTGTTAGGAGGTTTCTTATAGAAAGTATATCCTAATTTGTGGATAAATTCCTACAGATATAATGTCAAATCAATTGAATCATAATTATTACCGTCAGTTGCACCCACACTCTGAATTGCCTGAATGGTTTCTTCATTCTGCAGAGATTCAAGAAACAATATTTCAATGTCACTTCATCATATGGAAATGTGATGGCTAAAGAAAAAGAAGGTTTGGTGCTCACTTGAGTTTGTGTCAGAACATTGTTGGAATTCAAAGCCTCATTTTGCAATCTATCATGTTCCAACTCCACAGATTCTTAAAAAAAAAGGATTAAATCAAGCTTTATGAAATCTATTCATTAGCCTTGGCAGATAACATTCCTGTCTTTTGAGTAAAACACGAATGTTGATTGCTGAAAAGTAGGCGATAAAACTAACCATGAGATCCAGAACAATTTGCGGTGGCCACCTCAAAAGACGGATTTAAATTGGCTTTGGATGTTCTACAACGCAAATTATATACTTTTTCTGGCTCTGCTTCATTCTTCTTGTTAGTAAGGGGTTTTAGCCTTGACTTATTTTCTGGAGAAAAGGAAGAAAAATCTATCCTCTTGGATGTTGTAGTAGCTAACAAATCTTCTGTAGCCTTGGCACGCACTTTTCGTATTTCCTCCAAGATGTTCCACGATCCAGTCGAAAGAGGACTCCTTTTCGTCTGCATATATTATCAGATGATCAATTATAAAGTTCCAAACTAGAAAGCAGTATTAAGTTAGTATTTCACACTGGTTTCTGTAATTAATGTAGAAGATGTGAGGTAAAGACTAGGCAGCAACATCGTGTTGCAACCACCATACACTTAATGATCAGTCTCAACGTAATGGTTATTGCTATTGAAAAGGGGGAGGAGGTGGATCTATACAACTACAATAAATGAACAAATCACTAATGAATATTGCTATTGAAAACACCATTTTTACTCTTAGCATTTTCCTTCGATAACAGTCAACTGACCAAGGATCCGCTTTTTATTATAAAATAACACGACATGGTCCTTTATACATAAATAGGATGTTGAAGGACAAGAAGGTGGGTTTGTGAGTTATAACCTGAGTAATCCAGAAACTGAAACTATCTAACCTAAGCACTATGTTATTGCCAAGTGAAGCTATGTAAAAATCATGAAAGACCAAATCTCATTGAAGCTATAAAATGAGAACCAAAAATACCTCCAAACCATCTAATATGTGGCCCTAGCTAGGAATGAGTCTGTCATGTCACCTTACCCGATGAATGAAGGAAAACTGAAAGCTCAAATATTAATTACTAAGGCATCTCCAAATGAATAACTCATGCTCCACTTATTTTTCAAAGTTTACCGCTACTAGTAAATTGAAGTTTTCAAGTGCAATCTATCGAGTAATGCAGCCTTCAATTTGGTCAGAAATCTTTCTTTATCATGGTACTTCACTAATTGTAAACCCATGAACCCACACAATGTGAGATGAGATGGTAAGGCTCTCGTTTCCTTTAACAGGAGGTCTTGAGTTTGAACCCAAGTAATGGAGCAATGGGGCACTTTTAAAACCATTGAGAGAGTCTTTTGCATTCATATTGACCTACCCAGCAAAGTTGTCCTCTACTAGGTCGGAACAATTAAAAATTAAAAAATAAAATAAAAAACTTTATGTTAATATAATTTACTTCATATTTTCACTATCATTTCGTAGTACAAAATACTAAAAAACATTTTTATGGAAACTATATCAAAATACAGCATCTTTTTAAGTATCATCCTTGAACTCTTTGATAAGATGTCCACATCATACTAATGATATACAGTTTATCTTATGAGAGTAACGAGTTATTCAACTTATTGCCAATTTTCTTTAGGCTAGAATTTCGCTTAGGTTTTATGAGCTGAATTCTATAACACAGGCTAATGGAGTACTTAGGAGTCATAAATCAAAACTGATCAATATAATTAGGTCAGAACTAGGTACATGACCGGGGTGGGTTCAAGGATGACAGACCTCTCCTTTTTGCACAGAAATAATAATAGGAATCATGCTTATTACACAAGTCAATCATCAGCTACATACACAATTACACATATGAGATGCCTTCAGCACCTTCTGATCAACTATGAAAACTCAAACTGCATAAAGACTGCAATGCTATTATTACCAGGAGGTTCAGATTAATAAATGCAGAAGCAATACATACACTTCAATCAATACATTTCAGAACTGATTTAAAAACTCTTGAGATAGCTGTAAAAAAAAAAAGAATAATGTTTTGCAAGCAACAGGAATTATAACAGAATTAGAACTTACCTGAGAAGGCTGAAAAAGAAAAATGTTTTGCAAGCAATATGAATTAAAAGTGATTTAGAACTTGCCTCAGATAACTGCAGAGGACTATGAAAGATTGACCTTGATACTTCTTCCCTAAAATTATCCATGGGTGACAAGGTTCTATACTCAACATGCTTTAATGATGGGGATGACCATGCAGGACAAGCGTGCATATATGTTTTAGCCATATCTACAGGAGAACCCGTTTCATTTTCAGAGATCTGCAATGGTTACAACTTTAGTAAACCTGACTGGATAAATAGTTCTATGGCAACAGTTGATATAATTGAGAATGGTTGCCACTATTTATTAATAGTTATCCTGTTTCCTTACAAGATGGGAGCTACAGTTGGTGGTCCAGTGATACAATAAGCGCATATTCAAAAGTAAATAAGCTGACCCAGAAACGCAGCTAACGTTACCATTATGGGCATGCAAAATCATTGAAGTGTATATACTTCTGATAAGTGATATGTAAACAGAGCTTATTTCAGAGTATGTTTTTAAGGATACAAATTAATAAGGATTTTACATTATTTTTCGTTTACCTCATTGTTTTATTTTCATTACCAATTCTGTTTGCATTACAATTTGTATTCTACTAGCATTTATGTTTCATCTTTAAACAGGGCCTAAACCTGAAATAATTAATCAGTTAACATGATCATATAAAAGAAGTGATTACGAGTTTCCCTGAATTTTCTCCCTTCTCATTCTTCTTCCCCGTTATTTTCCCTTTTTTCTCTTCTTTCAATCTTAGACAATATCACATCAATAATTACCAATCAGACATTTGCTACCCAAAAGCAACACGCCAACACCACTGCCATCTTTCATCACCCCCATGTCTACATATGGCCTAACAGCCCCACGCCATCCTCTTATTATTCATCGTCATCTGATCCTTCATGATCAAAGTTTACTTGACCAACCATCATTCAACCAGATAAACCCCAATCCAGATTCTTTAATCCTTACTTTCACCATCCATCCAACACTGCAACAGCACCCAGTTAAACCCCAAGCTTGACCTCCCTCTACGAGTCTCATGTCATCAAATATACAATTTCTGATCAGGAAAGAGACCACCATTCGTAATCAAGTGTCGTCTGCTCTTGCCCAACACTGTCAACCCCTTCTGACCTCCGGCTTGGATACCAACTGAAACCTTTGAGGCATTGCAGACCCAACTTTAACAGTTTAACGGTCATCATCTGCTTACCTCACTGCCGTCTCATCAGCCAACATCACTCTCGATATCATCCTCATTTCATTCAAGTATCTCAGCCATCATCCCTGCTTTGTTTATTCATCATTATCCTCACTTCAACTACCATCGCCATCAGTCATCATCATTTGCCCCTACCCCAGCTGATGAGCTGAAATCTTAAAAGCTTTCGTATGTCACAGACCATGCAAGCAAAAAGAATTTTGAAGAAAGTCTGCTAAGACACTAAGTCAACAGAGTACTAACCATGGACAGTGAACTGTTGGGTTTATAAAGATCTTGTTGGTGAAGTAAAGCCACACACGTTCAAAGAAAAAGTAAAACATGCAAGTATAAAGGTCCTATCGATCCAGAGAATAAGAAATAGATATCTTACAAGAGAGAGAACAATCCCTTGATTAGTCTCACACATTTGATCCCCCGCCTTAATTTTGTAGCTTGATCCAGATTTCTTATCCTCAAACCATTTTCTAGGTTCCATAACAGCAGTGGTATGTACATCTGGAGTTTTTCGTTTAAAAATAAGTTATTAAAAAAACCATTATACTGCAATGGCGGAAAGAACAGATCTCTTAAGGCAATTCTTGATGAAAGCTTCACAACTACCATGAATGGTATTACCTGCATCCCGTATGCTCTCATTCCCCTTTACAACTCTTGACTGGATTAGCTTTATTAACTCATTACACTCTTCCCTAGTCAAAAATATAAACACAATCAAAATCTGAGAGCAACCATAATATATTTACAATGATGGATCTATGATTATGCAATAAGTTGTGAACTAAATAACCCTGCAGATTGTCGATAACAAATAGCAGAATCCTGCAGAAGTTCATGCAGAAAATGTACTATGCTCTGCATCGAAGACTATTTTGTTATTAAGTATTGACAAGAGGCAATTAATCAAGTATATCAATCTTAGTTTAAAAAAGCGCGCCTCGGGCGCGCCTGGGCGCGCCTGGGCGGTGGGCGCAGGGTCTAGCGCCTTCAAGGTGCCGGGCGAGGCGGTTTACAAAAGGCGCGCGCCTGTGGCGCCTTTCCATAGGGCGCTGAAGGCGCGCTTTTCGCGCCTGGGCGCGCCTTTTGTTCTATGGCTGCTGAATTGCGTTAAAACCCTGAAAGTAATATCAATTATCATTTTTTTATCAATATGGGCTGTTGGCCCAAACATATTAAAGCCCATTTGAACTAATAAAAATAAAAAAACAAATTTAAAACAAGAAAAAAACACATTCTGTTCACGATAGAAAGGAGATGGAGAATTAGAAACCCTAGCCACCCATCACCCAACGCCCCTGCTGCCCGCCAGCCCTCCCGGCCACCTGTCCGACGCCGCCACTAGTCCGACCTCCGACGCCGCCAATGGTCCGACCTCCGACGCCGCCACCCTTCTGCTGACGCCTCCGACGCTGCCACCTGTCCGCTAACGCCATGCTGTTTTGAGTTAAAATATGCTCTAGAAATGGTTTCACATGTTTTTGACACTTGTATGCGCCTTGCCTACGAAAGGCGCGCGCCTGCGCCCTGCGCCCTTCGCCTGGGCTCCAGGGCCATTTGCGCCTTTTTGCGCCTTGCGCCTTTTAAAACTAAGATATCAATTCTACAATTATGTATTCTGCTCCTCCTGTGCTGTAATTCATATTTGGAGAAACTAAAAGAAAACATAGTGATTGATTCACAATATGGACTAGCATGTTCCTTCCAAAATTGGTATTAAGAAAGGGCACGTTATATGCCCATCTACCAACAACAGTTGAGTATCAGCTGCAATTCATTCACAATATGGAAAACATATTACTTTCAAAATTGTTTGAGAAAGGGTAAATTATATGCCCATCTAACAACAGAATGGCAGAAAGTATCAGCTCCAGTCAACAGGTTAAGCAGGTGTTGGTTGGAGTTGGGCACTTGTATCAAATATCGAAAACAACTACACTCTGATGCTTGGTCAGACTACTGTTTTTGTCTCTCTTTTATCGTATGCACCCTAATATATCATCCTTCCTTTCAATCAATTCAAACCAAACTAATATATCTTCTATCTATATTTTTTTTTTTTGTTCCCCACAGGAACTCTTTTCCACTCTTTACTCATCACATTCCCTCCTGTTCAGTAGGTTCTAAACCTGCTTGGTTTGTCCTGAAGTGGTCCTTCAAACCTTAATAAAGTGAAATAACTAAATAATCATTGAAAGAGACCTCGAGACTGCACCTATGAAGATTGTTTAAGGTAAGCAATCTAAACGGCTGTCATTTTTAAGTAACTTTTGTTGCCTTATAACATCAAAGCAAATAGGCTGATTTAAAACGTAAATCTTTTTTTAATGTTCCTCTTCTTTTAATGGTAATATGTAAGACTTCAGTGCCATTTGCTATCTTTTCTAGCCTATTCAAAAAGGATTTCAATTTCCTTCGTATGTCTCTCCTCATTCCATTCTGATGAAATTTCCAACACCCATAGATGAAACTGAAACAGCCATACCACCAAGCAGTAAGGCACAACTATAGACATTTTGTTCACAATAAAATTTCAGTGAGGATGGAGACTTTAAAAATAAGAAAGGGCATGCTAACTTTTACTACTAAATAAAAAAATAGCTAAAATACTTCTCCTCAAAGTTATAATTGAAACAATCATGAACCCATGAATGTTTAGCCCCAGAGATAAAGAAGTAAACCCACCAAAAAATCAACAATACCTTGAAAAAGTCTCCTGCATAACCAGATGTCGAATCAGATGAACTTTTTCATCCTTCATATTCAATGAAGACACCTTCAATTCCATTCAAACCGGAATAATCAGTACATACACTTTATGATCTTATTACTTAAAAAGATTAGAACTCAACTCATGACAAGAGCACTAAAATAGCACAGCAGGAGTATTTGCTACAATGGTTAGTTTTCTGAGAAATTGAGGAAGTACCATAGAAAAATTACCGAGTTACTTGAAAAAAAAGAGTAAAATGGTTATTGAATGGACTATGATTGAGTTTTCTTCTTCTTGCCACTCAAATACGGCCTTATCTACACAATTTGTGCAAAACAGAATACGATGGCCCAAAATTTTCATTCTTCCTTCTCAACTTTTTGGAGGCTAAGATCCAGAAGCAGCACTCTTTTGACTAAGGAGGTGATGATTGTCTAGACTTGATGCCACCAAGGATCAAAATGGTTTCGAGAGCAAAAGATCCAAGTGAAAGAATGTGCTCAATTGGTACATGTGGTCGGCAGCAATGAAAAGTGATGTACAATTGAGCAGTGGATGTTAGCTACTTGTGGTATATTTACTAAATCCGAGAGCACTTGGATGCCTACGTGGCAGTACATTATTATTTGGAACCTCATTCCTGTTTGCAAAACACGTTTTTCTTCTCTTTTATTTTCCATTTACTCCAATATGGCACATGTGTATCATTCTGTTATTGATATATATATATATTTGAAACAAAAACCAAGGGATATAAGAATAAAGTCAAAGTAAGATAAGGAAGAGCTGCCTTCCTAGGGGATATAACAAGGTGTAATCTCATCTTCTAGCAACTATATTATTAAAGGATATGGAAACAGTAAGTAGGGTACTAAATTAAACCTTGTAATGACGCACGGGTAAAAAACAAAGGGGGAAAGTATGAAGGGATGCGCTTTCTTTCGTGATACAGTGAAGGCCTGTGTTTAAATGTCTAATGGGAAAGCTCATCTTGACCCCCCCAGATCCCACTTGAGTCAGACTATCCTGGGTAATGATGTTGATGTTGTATGTTGTAGACAGAAAAGGGCATTAACTGATAGCTTGGTGAAACCCTATCCTTGTACCCAAAACTCCCTTCTATTGAAGGCTAGCTTTCTCACAAATTTATTCCATCTGTCCATTAGTGCAGCACATTCTATGTTCTTTGCATCTAGTATTCTATTCCACAAAATTAAAATATGACCACATGTCAGATGCCTTGAAAACTAGCTTCTCTATCAAATATGGATATATCTCACCCAGCTTCCACAAATTTAAAAGTTGAAGGTATTCCAAACTCCAGTCTTGGGAAACAACAAAATCTCATACAGGAGTTAGAGAAAGAAGGCCTTTTTCCACATTGAGAGGAAGTGAGGAAGCATCGCAGAACCCAGGTAACACACCAAACACTCAGACAACAAAAAATTATGTTAAAGTGTCCATCTGTTAAGCAATATTAAACACATATCCTAGATGGGAAAGAACTGAATTACAAAGAGAATTATACCTTATTCATCTCATCATCACCTGCAAGTGATACATCATCTTCATACTCTGTAATTACCACCAAGAAACAGACTAAGAATTGATGCAGATACAACAACTAAAAACGAAAACAGATCATCAAGAAACTTTTCCATCCAGCCAGATACTACGAATCTTAATATATAACACTGGAGTTCACAAATTGCAAAAGCATCGTAATACTTTTAAGACAAGCACAACATAGCACACAATACCACCCTAGATCCTGCTTGAGTGGGACTATACTGGGCCATGATGATGTTGATGTTGATATCATAGCACACAGTAAGTTTAATTACAGAAGGTGAATCATGTTATAATCACATATTCAAGGATTTTATATCATCTATCTTGATAAAATGTATTACAGAGGATATATAAGAAGGAATTTATAACATAATCTCAGCAGTGCACTGAAATTATGGTTTTACAGTTTCATGGGCCATCAGTACAAGTCAAAAAGTATGCAAGCATAACGGGAGTGACATCCAAATTGCACATTTCCACGACTTCTGCCTTTTTCCTTACCAAAAAAAAAATCTCACATTTTATAAGAGAGTGTCAATTCTGCACAATTTCCCAAAACATCTGGCAAACACAGATTTGCTACTCAATCTATAAATTGATTATGTATGGTTGTTTCTCTAACTGATTTTGTCAGGAAGTCCAATACAAGTATACTAACCAAACCTTTTTCTTTCAAACTGCTGAAGCCTATAGTGCACATAATTATCAGAAAAAGGAAAATCCTTACTCATATGTTAGTCAGTATAATCCAAAAGATAGATTGATGATGTTAGGACTTAGGAGTAAAACATAGCACCATCCACACAAACATCTCAGGAGATCCATGATAATGCTTAATTTAATCAACTCTTTTTATAGTACCAAACGAAATCTTTCCGACTAGATGGGCCACTATATGTGAATTATCCACCACTTCAGTATTATACTATTATGACGGATCATCATCACCTCAAGATCCAAATGAAGACCATGTTCTAGGCTTCTAGCATGGGATAATGTCTACATGTTAATATTATGTTGTTATCTTCCATAGCTGGCTTGGCTGGTTTGATTGTCTTAGCATCCTTTTTCTATTTCCTCTTTCATTAACACAATTTGAAAAATATTATTGCAACTAACGAAGTATTGAGATGAATTTACCTTAAAATTTGGTTCTCCTAGGACCTACAGCTTTATTATTCATTACTTGACCATATTGAATAATGCTCTTATCAAATTTAATGTGGATGGCAACGACAATAACATATATTCAACACTAAAAAAGTTAAGTAATAACAAATCAATCAAATAAAATTATTAGAAAGATCTTCCATTCATAAAAATAATGACTAGAAATTCTGATTCGCACCCAACCCCCCAACCCCCTTGGATAAAGGAGCAAAATGAAGGAGCATGAGAAGTAAAATAGTAACAACGGCTAACTTGAAATCTCTGCAGGAAGAAATCAACGAATGAAAAGGGAATTTCTTTTCAATTAAGAATCCGGCATTATGAGAAATTACCAGAATCCGAGTTATCGCCAGACGAAGAAGAGGAGGAGTCGGTGTCGGGACCTAAGACGGTAGAGATAATCTTGCCGGCACCGGAGGCAATCACGCGAGCAGGGTAAATAAAGCCAGAGAGCCATTTAAGGTTTCCAGAGCTCGGCGCTGGCTCTTCAAGCGGCGGCCGTGGATCGGAGCGAGCGTAGGGAGTTCTACTACATGCCGGCGTTCGACGGCTACGGACTATCTTCCCACCGGCGGATCGGCCATCTTCGTCGGCGTCCCGGTGAACACCAGAAATCGTAGCCATTGAGAGAGAGAGAGAGAGAGAGAGAGAGAGAGAGAGAGAGACGTGCAGAGCCTCAGGTGATCCGGGATTACTATAAGGTGGGTTTTTTTTCCGCAAATTTATGTTTGGTAGTTGTTCATGGTCATTTTAATATTTTATTTCAGTAAAATGAAAAAGATCCGTTTTATTAAATTCACCAGTCAAAAGTTACGTTTCGAGAGTTGTCCGATAGGTTAATTATAGTTTTCATTTTAATTTGTAAGGTATTTTTGATTTGTAAGATATTTAAGGGTTCTAACGAGAATACAACTAGATCAATAGGAAAAATCAAAAATATAGAATGAAGACGAAAACGAAAACAAAATAATAAATAAAAGACCGAAAACACAGAAATTGAAATAAAAGTCATGGAAACAACCACAAGTTGGATTTGTTAAATGCAACTTTGATGGATCAAAATTGAATAACATCTATTTCAGGAGGTGCGATTTTAAGGGACCATTATGGCAATATGATTGACATAATATCAACTAAGTTTGGAAACATTTCGGTGATAAAGGTAGAAGCTCTAGCTTTGAGGGAGGGGATCAATCTGGCACGAAAATGGAAATCCAAGAATTTAGAAATAGAAGAGGACAATTTGCTGGTAATAAAAGTTGATAAAGGATATAGAAACTGTCCATGGGAAATTGAAATGATTATGGCCGATGTTCTAGTTTCGCTCCAAGAGTTCCAAAACATCAATATCATTCATGTTAACAGGTAACGTTGTGGCTGATACTATTGCTAGACTGGGCCACAGTCTCCCTGTTAACGATATTCAGAACCACCCAGAGCTTAAGGTTCTCATCGATGCTCTAGGATGTCCTCCCTAGCGGAGTGGCTCCTAATCCTTACCTAATAAAAAAAACTAGGTGTTCATTAAGTTAATTATTCGAAAATTTCTTTCTAGACCCCATCTAGGTCTTGTAAGTTCTTAGTCCGTCTAGCCGTCCAGACCGTCTAGGACCGCCTATGTCACTATTCAGGCTGTCTAGATGCTAGACGGTCCCTATCGACCCAACATTCGCTTAGCGTTTTTTATAACATTTTGATTAAGGTTGAAGCTTATTGTGATGGTGATATTGAAGCTTATTCGTGTTAAAGTTGAAATTAAATGTTAAATTTAGGTATTTATTTTACCCATAAACTAAAGGATGTTTGCTAGGAACATTCTTATGTGAGTTTGTTATTCGGGTGATACGTGTTGAAATTAGGGCTTTTTATTTTACATTTATGAAAATTTGAGGATTTCTTGAAACTAGGGTTCATTTTTTTAGCCAATGTATTTCTATTGTTAGATTGGTTGAACATCTGGACGTCCAATTCTCATTCTATGATTGAAAATTTATGGTTACTCGAGTGTTTATGAATTGACGCCCACTTTTCATTTCTATTGTTAGGTTTGTTAATGAATTTGACTGATCATAGAATTTCTTGAGTGTTTATGTGGTTCTCTGGTCTTTGTATTTTTACCTCCTATTTGGTTATCATCACTGTAGTTACCATATTAGAAGTTATTCACTCGGTGGATTGAGTCAAACTGCCCAATTAATCCAATCTCAATGTCATAGTATGTATTTTGGTAGTAGTTATCCACAAGAATATCCAAGTCAGGACCGTAATTTTTTCTAGATTTCAATGTACGTTATTTGTGTTTTATTTCAATGTACTTTTGTATTGTTTCTTGTGTTTTTGTTTCGATGTGCTTTCGCATTGAATCACATTGTTTCGACTTGTCTATTTATGAATTATAAGCAAATTTTAGTTATATTTCTAATAACACTTAAGATCTTAATAAACTTATAAGAAAATTCCTATGGCAGGAGAAAGCCCCGTAGAACCGGTCTCATAGACCAGTTCTGTCTGACACATTGGGGTGAAAAAGCCTCTGCAAATGTGCAACGACCCCCAAAGTATAGGATATTTTGTAAAATTTGGAGAGTTTAAGATATTTTGTGCAACTGCTTAAAATTTTAGGTTTAACCAAACAAGCACTTAGGATATTTAGAACGATTACACCTTTAAGAATTTTAGGTTTTAACTTGGTACATTTTATTGGAGTTTCTACATGTGTGCAGCCAAACCATCCCACGCGACGCTAGACTAGTCTGATTATAAATGGGTCTTTCTATTTGGCACCCACTCTATAATACTTATTTGGCACTCACTCTAGACCTATTACATATAAATAAAAATTTGTTATAATTTACAACTAATACCCCTCTCATTTTTACCCATCTCCTTCCTCCTCTCTATACCCAAAACCAAACCCTTCTTCCTCTCTTACCTATTACAATTCCAATCAAGGTGTTTGAAGGCTCAAAATCAAGCTTTGAGTGCATTAATCTCCACTACATTTACTCCTACAAACAATCACGGTAGTCTCGTGAGACCCCGAAGGGTAGTCTCGTGAGTAAAGTCAGCCCTTGTAGATCCAAAAGGATTGTCAAGGCGGTTTAAGTAGACCCCGAAGGGTAGTCTCGTGAGTAGATCCCGAAGGGTAGTCTCGTGAGTAGACCTAGAAGGTTAGTCTCGTTTGGGTGTAGACCATAAAGGTAATCACCACCGATTATTTAAAACATTTTATAAAAAAGACTTGGATAATGGCAACAAGTCACTCCATTAGATTGAGCTTTCCTTCAACGAATATTGCCCCTGTTCCATGCCAAGGGTATTCCACAATATTGTTGCGAGATAAAACGTTCCAACAAACGATAATGGAAAAGGTTGGCAAAACGATTTCCATTAAGAATAAACATACCTTATTCGAGCCTTGAGATTCCTCTTTAATGTTGACATGAGCGAACTGATCCATGCTTGAATCTTGAGGTTCCTCCTTGATCTTGACATAAGAAGAACGATCCATGATATCAACCAAAACCGTGTTTGATTTCTTTGTGAACACTCACTTAGAAGCACCCTAAGATTCCACCGATTTTGTGTCTTGCCCACCTTTTAACATGGATACCCAAGAAGCCCTTAAATAGGCGAATCCATGGTTGTCCAAATTCGGTTATGGGTCAGTTTTCAAGCGGTTAGGCAAGTTAGAGAAGTTAGATGAAGTTGAGAGAATCTAGGAGGGAATCTAGGAAGTTAGTTAGGAGATTCTCTCCATAACTACCTTCATCCTTATCCAAAAATCTCTCTCCTACTCACCTCTGTTGAAGGGTTTCTTGAAAAAATAAATTTATATCAAGACCCCGCTGAGTACAGGGAGTCAGGTTCATCCACCGGAATGAGAATAGGGCTAAAGATTAGTTGACAAACTACGAAAAACAAAGCAAACACGAACAAAACAAGGCCAGGACTGAGCTAACTAGGGTCGTGCACGACCCTATGGGAGTCGATCCTGGACACACAAAATCACAATGAACACAAACGGACTATGGGGCTCGAGCACGACCTAGGGTAAGTCGAGATCGATGCAAATTAACGAGTTTTAATCAAATATAAAAAGGCAATCCTAGGGCTAGGGCTACCACAACATCAACCATACATGCTTTCAACAAGAATTCACAACCATCATGCAATTATGATCATAGAAAAGTCAACTGTCGCAAACGATTCAACTTATTCAATCAACTGTCGTAAATTAAACAACTTTCTATCTATCCTTCAACCTAGGAATATCGACTTCCGCAAATAATCTTATTAGATCTAATCAAGCAACCAACTTTACACTTTCGCTTTTAGGTTAATTGCAAGATATTGCCTCAACTTTCGCAAAGGATTTTAGCACAAGATAGATAGATATGATCTTTCAAACATTCAAGTCATGAATTCAAGTTTAGAAATGCATGATCGAGTTGGGTTTTCACCCAACCCTAGAATCTAAGAGAACTACTCACACATAACTAAGCAAAACGAAAACATCATGATCATAAAACCGAAAATTAAATTAACCTAAGAAGAAGTCTTACAAATTTGTCCAACTTGTTCTCCAAGTCTTCTTCCCAATCTCCACAAAATACGTATATAAAAATAGAGCAAAATCCGGAACCCTAAAACAAAGAGTTTTGCCCCCTTTTATAGAGGAAAAGGGATCCTAATTAAACTAGGAAACATAATAAAACAACTTCCTAAAATAAAAGATAGAATATCTCCGCAAAAGATCTCGGAATCTAGTGAAGTCGGCGCCATGATCGATCCAAATGGGTCGTGCACGACCCCCTTGGGTCAATCGTGAATGCTCAATTCTTGGATGGGTCGATCTTGGCTGCTACTGGCTCGTGCACGGCCCTATGAGGGTCGTTCTTGAATGCTTTAGCTCGTGCACGAGCTTCTTTAGCTCGATTCAACTCCTTTCTTTAGCTCTCTTCCTTAGCCTCTCCTCATAGCTTGTCCATAGCTCATCCACCATCTCTTGTGATGCTCCAAATCCTTTGTTATGCTCCAAAACTCCTATGAAAAGACACAAAAGAGGCGTAGTTTCCGAATCTCAAGGAAATACGAAAACTAAGGCAAAAAGACTCAAAAACATAAAACCCTAGCACACAAAAACTAACTAAATCTAATCTATCTAGATACTAAAAACCTACCTAAAAAGCGGACATCAAAATACCCCATACTTTGACATGCTTGTCCTCAAGCAATAATCATGCATAATCAAGACCAATAACACAATCTTCAAGCATAGCCTTTGTCAAAACATTTTTAAACACAAGTGAAAAAGTAGACAAGTAATTTTAACGTCATCACATATGTATGAGTCTCAAGCTTAAGCAATCACAATCCAACCTCACATGGGATTTTAATGTGTTTCACTCATCTCTCATGTGTTTAGGCTATTAATATCAACTCTCATCTCAATCTTTATGCAACATCAACTTTATCATTGAGACTTATATCACCAATCTCTCTACCTAGAGAAGTCAAAACACATCAATCATCATAAGAACTTAGGCTCAATGAAATCTTCATAGAAGACTCCATTAGGCCGGGTTGTAATGGGGCTTGGTAATGACAAATAGGCGTGGAAAATATTTGGCCATGTGGTGCTAACAATATCCGGAAATTAAAGACTCCTAAAAACTCTCACATCACCAAAACTCTCATAAAAGATCATATACCAAACTCTCTCAACATTATGCTCAAACTCACTTCTTTTCAACCCCTTTTAATATCCCAACTAATCTTGCTTACAATCATTAAAGAAATTTGGCTCATGCACATTATTCACTTTCAACACTTTGCTTTGCTCTTTCTTTCTTTTTTAACTCCCTTATGATCTTCATTTTTTTATGGGAGATCGGTACCGTTTTTTTTCTTTCTTTCTATTGGATCGTAATGGGTTAGCAGTGAGCTTGGGAACTGGCAGTTAAGTTGTTCCCAAGGCAGCGGAAGTAAATAATCGCAAGTAATAAAAACAGTTAAAGGGACAGTTCCTTTATAGAGGAACCCCACTACAACCAACTAGTTGTATGCTTAAACCTCTACCTCCGCTTGGAGGATTTTGAATGACTTACTTATATTGATTGCTTTGTTCCTTAGTTACACAGCCGGATTTACACTTCTCTGTTCCTACAAGTTCTTCCTAACTCTAGCAACACTAGTAAATCCTCTCAACTGAGTTCCTAAGCTCACAACAGCAAAACACAAGTAACTCAAACCTTACGCTGACTTCTCAGTTCCCTTGCTCCAGGGAACTTCAGCTTCACCGTCGTCGAGATCACACACTCGCCGGCGGGGACTTCTCTTGCTTTTCTTTCTTCTCTCTAATGTGGGTGTTTGTAAGTTCTGGGAGAAGTACTCAGACCGAGTACTATTCATTTGGCTTTATAGTCCATTTGTCTTGGGCAGTCGCATCTTTCGTTTGTGTCCAAAATGCCCTTTGCTTGATGCCCAAGTTGTACTTTCTTCACATGTGACTTTGGTTTGAACTAGGTCAACTTCTTGAATCAATCGGTCCGTTGGATGAAGCGTGACAGTCTGATCCTCAGACTGTTCCCTCTGGCTGTCTGAGACAGAATCCCGCGATCTGCGCTGAACGGTCGTTGTCTTCACATGTGAGTTCCCATTTCATGGGAACTGACTTCTCCAGAGTTCCCTTGATGGAAACTCTTCATCGTTGTAAGCTTGTTTTTTGTTTCTGGGAGTTCCCACTTCATGGGAACTTTCCTCTTCAGAGTTCCCTTGATGGAAACTCTTCATTGTGGCTAGCAGTGGCTTTGTCATTCATAGTTCTTGGTTGTACCTGTGTTCCTTAGAAATACTTGAACAAACCACATTAGTTCCCTATGGTATTTGTCATTATCAAAACTTAAAGAGAAGTGAATCGGTGATCCGTTGCTTAGAACCAGAGGTCCCAACAACGTCCCAACAATTTCCCCCTTTTTGATGATGACAAACCCATCACAAAAATGCAAGTATTTCAATGAATGATATGCTGATGAGTTCCTAAGTATGATTTTGGGAAGTCACTCTTAGTGAGACATTTAGATTTAGGGAGCCACTTCTGGTGAGACACATAGTTCCTATTAGGCTTTTTATGCAATTGTTCCCCCTTAGCTTATGCGTGGTCTGTGATAACTTAAACTTTTAACTCATCTCACATTTTTTATCTTTCCCCCTTTTGACATCATCGAAAATTAAGCAAAGCAATATTAGGAAAGAATGGAACACGCAATCAAAATGAAGACCATTTCATTACTTAAGAGAATATGTACAATGGGAACCCAAGTACAATTTGTGGTCATTTTTGGATTAAGGGAACAAGAAGGGAGAGATCATGGGCTCTGAGGGAACAAGGCGTCACAAAGGCGCGTAAGGACTTGTGTAAGCTTTTCTTGTCCTCTGGCCAACACTGCTTGGTCCCTAGCAATCTGATCGAGGGTGTTGGCGATGCGGAGCAACACTGAGGAGTTCCCCTCTTGTGTACCAGACTCTAGGGGAGCCGCTTCCTCTACAGGCTCCGAGTGCCTCATCTTCTGGGCAACTGTAATGTCCAGTTCCCTTCCAAGCTCGATTTCGTCTTTAGAGGCATCGTAGAGACCCTCTTTTTGTAGGAGCTTCTTGATCAGCCCGGAGTAGGGAAGGGAGTGGGACTTGGAGGCCATGCACTTTTCCATGTGCCCAAGGATAATTCGGGGAAGATTTATGGGCTTTTTGAGGAGGAAGTGGTAGAGGATGATGGCATCGGGGATGTTGACGACCAGGCGCTTTTCTTGGCGTGGGATCACCACGTTGATGATGAATTGGTGAGCGAGCTTGGCAACCAAGGACAGATGATGCGTCGAGAGGACCTTAGAGGAAACCCGACCCTCAAAAATTGTGTTGTACACCTCGGCGCTGTTGAAGTCGCCCCAGAGCTTGCTGGGCACCACGCTAAGCCCTTGACCAGGGACCTGGAGTTGAAGGCGGATCGTAGACGTTGTAAAAATGAACTCGTCGCCTTCGTGGGAGAGAGTTCCCTGAGTGCCGTCATTGGTGATAGTGAAGTTGTTGTAGAATTGACGCACTTGTGAGGGATCTACTCTCACAGTTTCTTGGCAGAGTCTCTCCCAGCCCTGGGCCTTGATCAGTTCCCACAGTTCCTCCAGACCATTTTAAGTTAGCACCTCTTTGGAAACAATGAGGTGAGGAAGAAGCTTTCGGCGCTCAGTGACATGATGCTTGGTGGTCCCCTTCCCCTTCTTTGACTTGCTTTTGGATTTGTTCCCCCTAGAGACCGTGCGAGGTCCTTTCTGCTGAGGGGGTGCAGCCGCTTCGATCATAAGCACGCGGTCCCTTGGTGGTGGGGAACTCGCGGACACCACCATTTGGTGTCCAGGTGTAGGGATGCGTGCTGGCTCCTTTGTAGCTGGAGCTTCTTCTTCTTCTTCGACCTCATCATGGGAGGTCCCTTCTTCCTCGGAGGAGCTCGAACCCGAGCCCTCCACGTCATCTCCAGGATGACTTGTTGTTGACTCAGCACCTCCAGCTGGTGCCAGGTCCCTTGTCTCTGTTGGCTCTTGAGGAGCAACCTTTTCTGGGGACTTTGTCCCTTGGGAGACTGTGTGCTCAGAGGGACCCCTGTTGAGTTCTTCCTCGATGGCCTTGAGTTGGGCTTCCTCCTCCAAAGTTCCCATAATGATCGGAGGAGGGTCTTTGGTCATTTTGCCGATGACCACAGAAAGAGGAAGATCGTCGTCGTCTGAGGAGAGGGCGACGGTACTTTTGGATGGTGAGGGAGAGGGGAGTTTGGTGGTGGTGGGAGACGTGATGGAAGAGGGGAGAGGAGAGGAAGGAATAGAGGTTGTGAGTTGAGTAGAAGGAGGAAGGGATCTGTGGTCCTGTGGAGGAGGGATCCCCGAAGCAGAGATGGGAGTGGTGGAAATGTGTTTTGGTGAGGAAGGAGAAGGTGGTTGGGATGTTGGAGTTCCCATCGTAGTGGGAACTGGAGGAGGTGGCGGAGGAGGTCCCTCGATTTGAAGAGGAGGGATGGAGGAGGAAGAGGGAAGTAGACTCTGGGATTCGGAGTTCCCATCGTCGGAAGGAAAGGGGTAGGGAGGTTTGGGAGCACAAGAACTCTCCTTGGAGCAGTTCAGGTAGTCCTCAAAGCGGAAGAAAGCCTTCTTTTTGGGCTCCGAAAATTCAGAGGCCTCAGAGTGTTTACGCTTTTTGGATTTTGAGGGGTCGTGGGAGTGTTTGGATTTTTTGGATTTTGAGGGATCTTTTAATGAATGGCGATGTTTGGATGAGTGACGATGTTTGGATTTACGGGGTTTTTCATTGATGGAGGGGCGAGCATCTCCGAAGTTGTCAACGATGACAACTCCGGAGGAGGTGTTGGTGGTTGGAGGTGGAAGAGGAAGAGATTCGGAGGAGGAAGAGGTCCAGGAGACGGTTTCGTCGACCTGAGGAGGAGGAGGGGGCAAGAAGGGGCTTACTTGATTGTATAGCCCTTGAATGAGGACATCCTTCATGGTTGGGTCTTGTTCTTGCTCAATCTCGTTCAGTTGAGTGATGAAAAGAGTGCGAGGATTGGCAAGTACCCACTCTTTGATTTGTGCGAATGTGTGTTGAGGGGCCATTTTTGTAAGAATTTGGGAGGTTTTGGAGGTTTCTTGAAAAGAGAGTGAAAGGGATTTGTGGAAGACGAATGACAGGGATGTAGGATGGGGTAAAGGGCCTAAAAATGGCAAAGAGGGGTTTTAAAGGAGAGAGGAGGTGAAGGGTAGAAAGGGAAGTGGAATAACCTCGATAACCGTTGCCCAATGAACGTGGGGCGCCGTTTCAACTTCTCAAGCACGCTTCTGGACACGCGTCACAATCTCTTGGGAAGTCCTTTTCAAATTTTGAATACTTGGCCTGTAACGCTTCAGAGCTTCTGACACGAAAGTCCGCTTCCCAAGTGACGGTTTTTCTTTGAAGATTAGTCAGTGTTCCCTTTGTAGATGCAGCAATTCCCATGATCTTTTCAAGGTCAAGGAGAGTGAAGTGGTTGAGGGAACTTCACACTCATCTTTTTGTGGGGCTAGGGAACTCAAAGGGAACCAGACAATTTGCAACTCGATAAGGAAATGTTTTGGCTCATGAGAAGCATTTGTCTGGTCCCTAGCTCAAGGTGGGTCATATGATCAACCGTCATGGTGGCTTGTAATGAGGGATAAAGGGAACTCTGGTTGATCATTTTGGGCCAAAAGAAATAGAGTTCCTTTGTACACATTTTTCTCTAGACTAGTAATCATGGCATAGTGAAAGCAATGAATCCAAGTTCCTTATCATGCAATTTTAGATAAACTAGTCAGGCATTGAGAGAGAGATAAACAAGGACTTGTTTAGTTTAGAGTTATCATCCCTAGAAGCATTCGAAAACGCTGGTAGGGACGTCTGTCTAAAGCTTTGGTAAGAATATCCGCAATTTGCTCTTCAGTTCTACAGTGTTCCATCGAAATGTTCCCATTCTCAACATTGTCACGTAGAAAGTGATGCCTTATATCAATATGCTTAGTTCTAGAATGATGCACAGGATTTTTGGAAATGTTTATGGCACTAGTGTTGTCGCAGAGTATGGGAACTGGGCCAAAAGACATACCGTAATCCTGGAGTTGTGACTTAAGCCATAGAACCTGGGAACAGCATGATGCGGCAGCCACATATTCAGCTTCAGCTGTGGAGAGTGCCACTGAGTTTTGCTTTTTAGATCCCCACGAAACTAAGCAAGACCCTAGGAACTGGGCCATTCCTGAAGTGCTCTTTCTGTCAACCAAGTGCCCTGCAAAGTCAGCATCTGTGTATGCAATGAGCTCAAGGGAACTGTTCCTTGGATACCAAAGGCACAAGTTATTGTTCCCTTTGAGATACCTGAAAATTCTCTTCACCTCTTTCAGGTGTGATTCCTTAGGGTTAGCTTGAAAACGAGCACAAAGACATACGGAGAACATGATATCAGGTCTACTAGCTGTTAAGTAGAGAAGGGACCCGATCATACCTCGATAGTTCCTTTGGTCCACACTGATACCTGTTTCATCTACATTTAGCCTTGAATTTGGTGAGATGGGAGTGTCAATGGGCTTTGAATGTTCCATCCCATACTTCACGAGCATTTCCTTGACGTATTTCTGTTGATGGATCTTTGTTCCCTCCTTTGTTTGGGATATTTGAAGTCCCAAGAAGAACGTGAGTTCCCCAATAAGACTCATCTCAAACTCATTGCTCATGAGGTCCTTGAACTTTTCTACAAGAGTTTCGTTAGTTGCTCCAAACACAATGTCATCAACATATACTTGCACAATCAAAATGTCTTTAGATTCTTTCTTTAAAAACAAAGTCTTGTCTATGGAACCACGAATGTATCCATGGGACAAGAGGAATTGAGCAAACCTGTCATACCAAGCTCGGGGAGCTTGTTTGAGTCCGTAAAGGGCCCTTTCCAGGAAATAGACATGGTTGGGCATTTTCTCATCTTCGAATCCTGGAGGTTGGGCCACATACACTTCTTCCTTGAGATGTCCATTCAGGAAGGCTGTTTTCACATCCATTTGATAAAGTTTGAATCCCTTGTGAGCAGCATAGGCGATGAGAAGTCTGATTGCCTCGATCCTGGCAACTGGTGCGAAGGTCTCATCGTAGTCAATCCCTTCCTCTTGCCTGTATCCTTGTGCTACTAACCTAGCCTTGTTCCTTGCTACAGCTCCAGTATCATCGAGCTTGTTCCTAAAAACCCATCGGGTTCCTATGATGTTCTTGTTTTTGGGCCTAGGAACTAGCTTCCAAACTTTGTTTCTCTCGAATTGGTGGAGTTCCTCTTGCATGGCTTGAATCCAATCTGGGTCCTTTAATGCTTCTTTGATATTTTTGGGTTCCACCATTGAAACAAACGCGTTAAAAGCACAAAAATTATTGAGAGAGGAACGAGTCTGCACACCTTTAACAAGAGAAGAGATGATGTTCTCAAGAGGGTGGTCCTTCCTTTGTTGAAAGGTTCTTGTATGAGTGAGTTCCTTTGCATGTGTATCATCCTCAGTCGATGTTTCTTTGTCATGGGAACTCTCATCTCCAGCTTCTTCATTTGATGTTTCTTCAGAGATTTCTGGCAGGTTCACTCTTTGTTCCCCTTGAATACTTGATTCTGGCAGTGTATTGTCTTGGGGGACAGCAGAGTTGTTCCCTGAAGAGGGGACCTCGAGTGAGTTGGAGGTGTCTTGTGGTTCTTCTGAGGAAGGAGCCTCGGGGAAGGTTTGATCAGTGAGGGTTGGACCTTCGTCGTTGTTCCCTGGTTGCGGGATATTGCTTGCACTTGGATAGTCTTCATCCCTTTTTCTTGGCTCATCCTCGTCATCATCATCGTCTTCATGTCTGACTAGTTTGAACAGAGTTCCCTTCCCTTGGGTCTCGGTTCCCATCTTTACAGACTTTTCATTGAAGACGACATGAATGCTTTCCTCTACCTTCTTGGTTCTTTTATTGTAGACCCTGTAAGCCTTGCTTTGTGATGAGTATCCCAGGAAGATCCCTTCGTCGCTTCTGGGGTCGAATTTGCCAAGATTGTCTTTGCCGTTGTTGTGAACAAAACATGTGCAACCAAATGTTCTCAAGTGTGAGATGTTTGGTTTTCTCCCTTTGATGAGCTCATAGGAAGTCTTGTTGATCAGGGGCCTTGTCATGGCTCGATTTAGGATGTATGTAGCTGTGGAGATTGCTTCAGTCCAGAAGTACTCAGGAACTCCACTTTCGATCATCATGGTTCTAGCCATGTCCTCCAGAGTTCTATTCTTTCTCTCGACCACTCCATTTTGCTGAGGAGTGCGAGGAGCTGAAAAGTTGTGAGAGATCCCATTTTGCTCGCAGAAGTTTAGGAACTCCGAGTTTTGAAACTCAGTTCCGTGATCAGATCTGATTGCTTTCAGTTTCAGCCCCAAGCTTACTTCTGTTCTTTTGATGAAGGGCTCAAATTCTTCAAACGCTTGTGATTTTGCCTTCAAGAAAATAACCCAGGTGAATCTTGAAAAATCATCAATTAAAACATACATGTACCTTTTTCCACCGTAGCTAGCTGTTCTCATGGGACCACAGAGATCCATGTGAATTAACTCCAGGGACCTGGTTGTGCTTACCACCTTCTTCGGTTTGAAGGAGGTCCTGGTCTGTTTCCCTCGAACACATGCTTCACACATTTTGACTCCTTCGAGATTTATCCGTGGGAGACCAATGACCAGATCCTGTAGATAAAGCTTCAGGATTTGGTTTACACTAGCATGTCCCAGTCTTCGATGCCAGAGTTCCGTGTCATCTTGGGAACTCGCAAGGCACAGCTTCATTGGTGGTTCAAAGTTGGTGTCCACCACATACACATTGTTGTATCTTCTTCCTCTCAGAATTACTTTGTTGGTCTTCTTGTTGATGACGAGACATTCATCTGAGTCGAAGGTGACGATGTTGTTCCCTTGATCACACATTTGGGAGACACTCAGCAGATTGTATCCCAGATCCTTTACCAGATTTACGTTGCTGACTTTGATAGATTTATTTAGCAACACTTCTCCTTTTCCAATAACTTCTCCTTTGTTCTTGTTGCCAAATGAGACGTGGCCTCCTTCGGCATGAGTGTGGAGTGAGATGAGGATATCCTTGTTTCCTGTCATATGGTTTGAGCATCCACTATCTATGAACCATGTACTGTTCCCTCTCACTGCCACCTACAAGGAAAAGTTAGTGTTTTGAGACCCAGGCAAGATGACTCTTGCCAGGTCCCTTGCAAGGGAAAACATTTTCATTTAAGATATAGTCAGAAATGTTGATGTCTTTGGAATTTTGAGAGTTGGAGTTCCTTTGGTGATGAGTATGACGTTTTTGTCTGTTTGGGAACTCATGGCTTCTAGGGGTTTGGGCTCTCTTCTTGGGACATGCCTCCTTGTAGTGCCCATGAGCACCACAGTGCCAACATGTCTTGTAGTATTCTCCCAGGTAGTATTTTGGGTGTGGTCTTTGGATACGGTTCCTATCCATGGTTTCTTTGTTGTACACCCGAGACCCATTTCCCTTAGCAATTTTGACATAGATTCTATGTCCAGAGTTCCCAGTATAGTAATCTTTCTCACCATTGTTTCCACTCTCTAGGACCCTGATTTTCTCCTCTAGATGAGCATTTTTCTGTTTCTCGCACTGGAGTGCTAAGTCCCTACACTCATGGATCTCATGTTCGCTCAGGGGTGACTTTCTGTTCTTGGAGCACTCACCTTTGTATCCTATGCCATGTCTGGCTGGGACAAACTTAATTTGGGAACTAGAGGCTTCAGTATGTTCGGGAGTCTTACTCAGGTTTTGCAGGAGGGTGTTCTCATCTTTCTCTAAAGTTTTGATTTCTCTCTCTAGATCTACGATGTGAGACACATGGGACTTGAGTTTTTCTAGAAGGGATATGCAGTTGGGACAGGGCTCAAGACCAACTAATTGAGAATTTATGTGTTCCTGTTTTTCCAACTTGTTTTGCAGTTTTATGTTATCTTTAACAAGACTTGAAAGAATTTTCAACAATTCAGGTTTTTCATAATTACTCAAGGAATCAAGAACAGTTTCAGTGGTTACCTCACTGGGTTGTTCCCCAGTGGTTTCTCCTATGGCCATGCCACACATGTCTGGGAGTGCCCATGCTTCAGGATCTTCGTCTTCATCATCGCTCCAAGTAGCGATGTAGGCCTTCTTTCCTTGCTTTCTGCTTTCAGTTCCTTGTGGACATTCCTTCGCAAAATGTCCTTTCCTGTTGCATTTGTAGCAAGTCACTTCTGAGAGATCCTTCTCTGTGGGCTTTCTTTGGGAACTCTGTCCCTTTCCCCAGTTCCCACTGTTCCGTTGAGACTTTCCTTTGTAGAAATTTCGAAGAGCTCTTGTCACAAGGACTAGCTCTTCATCCTCTTCTTCTTCAGAGTCTTCATGTTGTTCTTGGGTTGATTTGAGCATTTTTTCGATCTTGAGTGCGATCCCTCGATGAGCTCGACTTTGTTCCTTATCATCGATCTTCCTCTTCTCATGTCCCACTAACTTTCCAAATACTTGATGGAGCATAAGCGTTCGATTTTCTGGGTTTTCCTTGAACATCGTTCTTTCATTTGCCCATTCTCCAGTCAATCCATTGAAGAGCTGTTGGACCTTCATTTTGTGGGTGATTTCTTCTTTTGTGATCCCCAATCCTTCCATCTTAGTGCAAAGTCCTTCAAACCGGGATTGGTAGCTATCGACGGACTCTCCCATCTCCATTTGGAAGTTGTAGAACTCCCTCTTTGCGTTCATTTGAAGATCTTCTCTTAGATCTGAGTTCCCAACGTGCATTTGTTGGATGGCTTCCCACATTTCCTTGGCTGTGTCAAGGTTGGCAACCCTGTCACAATCTTGTACGCACATGGACCTTTTTAGATACTGTTTTGCTTTGTAGTTTGCCTCCATGCACTTGTACTCGTTGGGACCCCACTTTGAGAGATCGTTGACAATAGCTGGATCGATTTCGAAGTTCCCCCTTTCGATGACGCACCAGGCTTGGTAGTCTTGGCCACGCATCCAATCTTTCATGTCGCGTTGCCAGCTTTCAAATCTTCCTGTTATAAGCCTTGGCGGCTTGCTGGTATTGTTCCCCACCTGAGTAAGTTCCTGAGCCATTTTGGCACCTGCGATGCTAACACAAATCTAGAGCGCAAGCTCTGATACCAATTATTGGATCGTAATGGGTTAGCAGTGAGCTTGGGAACTGGCAGTTAAGCTGTTCCCAAGGCAGCGGAAGTAAATAATCGCAAGTAATAAAAACAGTTAAAGGGACAGTTCCTTTATAGAGGAACCCCACTACAACCAACTAGTTGTATGGGTAAACCTCTACCTCCGCTTGGAGGATTTTGAATGACTTACTTATATTGATTGCTTTGTTCCTTAGTTACACAGCCGGATTTACACTTCTCTGTTCCTACAAGTTCTTCCTAACTCTAGCAACACTAGTAAATCCTCTCAACTGAGTTCCTAAGCTCACAACAGCAAAACACAAGTAACTCAAACCTTACGCTGACTTCTCAGTTCCCTTGCTCCAGGGAACTTCAGCTTCACCGTCGTCGAGATCACACACTCGCCGGCGGGGACTTCTCTTGCTTTTCTTTCTTCTCTCTAATGTGGGTGTTTGTAAGTTCTGGGAGAAGTACTCAGACCGAGTACTATTCATTTGGCTTTATAGTCCATTTGTCTTGGGCAGTCGCATCTTTCGTTTGTGTCCAAAATGCCCTTTGCTTGATGCCCAAGTTGTACTTTCTTCACATGTGACTTTGGTTTGAACTAGGTCAACTTCTTGAATCAATCGGTCCGTTGGATGAAGCGTGACAGTCTGATCCTCAGACTGTTCCCTCTGGCTGTCTGAGATAGAATCCCGCGATCTGCGCTGAACGGTCGTTGTCTTCACATGTGAGTTCCCATTTCATGGGAACTGACTTCTCCAGAGTTCCCTTGATGGAAACTCTTCATCGTTGTAAGCTTGTTTTTTGTTTCTGGGAGTTCCCACTTCATGGGAACTTTCCTCTTCAGAGTTCCCTTGATGGAAACTCTTCATTGTGGCTAGCAGTGGCTTTGTCATTCATAGTTCTTGGTTGTACCTGTGTTCCTTAGAAATACTTGAACAAACCACATTAGTTCCCTATGGTATTTGTCATTATCAAAACTTAAAGAGAAGTGAATCGGTGATCCGTTGCTTAGAACCAGAGGTCCCAACAACGTCCCAACAATTTCCCCCTTTTTGATGATGACAAACCCATCACAAAAATGCAAGTATTTCAATGAATGATATGCTGATGAGTTCCTAAGTATGATTTTGGGAAGTCACTCTTAGTGAGACATTTAGATTTAGGGAGCCACTTCTGGTGAGACACATAGTTCCTATTAGGCTTTTCATGCAATTGTTCCCCCTTAGCTTATGCGTGGTCTGTGATAACTTAAACTTTTAACTCATCTCACATTTTTTATCTTTCCCCCTTTTGACATCATCGAAAATTAAGCAAAGCAATATTAGGAAAGAATGGAACACGCAATCAAAATGAAGACCATTTCATTACTTAAGAGAATATGTACAATGGGAACCCAAGTACAATTTGTGGTCATTTTTGGATTAAGGGAACAAGAAGGGAGAGATCATGGGCTCTGAGGGAACAAGGCGTCACAAAGGCGCGTAAGGACTTGTGTAAGCTTTTCTTGTCCTCTGGCCAACACTGCTTGGTCCCTAGCAATCTGATCGAGGGTGTTGGCGATGCGGAGCAACACTGAGGAGTTCCCCTCTTGTGTACCAGACTCTAGGGGAGCCGCTTCCTCTACAGGCTCCGAGTGCCTCATCTTCTGGGCAACTGTAATGTCCAGTTCCCTTCCAAGCTCGATTTCGTCTTTAGAGGCATCGTAGAGACCCTCTTTTTGTAGGAGCTTCTTGATCAGCCCGGAGTAGGGAAGGGAGTGGGACTTGGAGGCCATGCACTTTTCCATGTGCCCAAGGATAATTCGGGGAAGATTTATGGGCTTTTTGAGGAGGAAGTGGTAGAGGATGATGGCATCGGGGATGTTGACGACCAGGCGCTTTTCTTGGCGTGGGATCACCACGTTGATGATGAATTGGTGAGCGAGCTTGGCAACCAAGGACAGATGATGCGTCGAGAGGACCTTAGAGGAAACCCGACCCTCAAAAATTGTGTTGTACACCTCGGCGCTGTTGAAGTCGCCCCAGAGCTTGCTGGGCACCACGCTAAGCCCTTGACCAGGGACCTGGAGTTGAAGGCGGATCGTAGACGTTGTAAAAATGAACTCGTCGCCTTCGTGGGAGAGAGTTCCCTGAGTGCCGTCATTGGTGATAGTGAAGTTGTTGTAGAATTGACGCACTTGTGAGGGATCTACTCTCACAGTTTCTTGGCAGAGTCTCTCCCAGCCCTGGGCCTTGATCAGTTCCCACAGTTCCTCCAGACCATTTTAAGTTAGCACCTCTTTGGAAACAATGAGGTGAGGAAGAAGCTTTCGGCGCTCAGTGACATGATGCTTGGTGGTCCCCTTCCCCTTCTTTGACTTGCTTTTGGATTTGTTCCCCCTAGAGACCGTGCGAGGTCCTTTCTGCTGAGGGGGTGCAGCCGCTTCGATCATAAGCACGCGGTCCCTTGGTGGTGGGGAACTCGCGGACACCACCATTTGGTGTCCAGGTGTAGGGATGCGTGCTGGCTCCTTTGTAGCTGGAGCTTCTTCTTCTTCTTCGACCTCATCATGGGAGGTCCCTTCTTCCTCGGAGGAGCTCGAACCCGAGCCCTCCACGTCATCTCCAGGATGACTTGTTGTTGCCTCAGCACCTCCAGCTGGTGCCAGGTCCCTTGTCTCTGTTGGCTCTTGAGGAGCAACCTTTTCTGGGGACTTTGTCCCTTGGGAGACTGTGTGCTCAGAGGGACCCCTGTTGAGTTCTTCCTCGATGGCCTTGAGTTGGGCTTCCTCCTCCAAAGTTCCCATAATGATCGGAGGAGGGTCTTTGGTCATTTTGCCGATGACCACAGAAAGAGGAAGATCGTCGTCGTCTGAGGAGAGGGCGACGGTACTTTTGGATGGTGAGGGAGAGGGGAGTTTGGTGGTGGTGGGAGACGTGATGGAAGAGGGGAGAGGAGAGGAAGGAATAGAGGTTGTGAGTTGAGTAGAAGGAGGAAGGGATCTGTGGTCCTGTGGAGGAGGGATCCCCGAAGCAGAGATGGGAGTGGTGGAAATGTGTTTTGGTGAGGAAGGAGAAGGTGGTTGGGATGTTGGAGTTCCCATCGTAGTGGGAACTGGAGGAGGTGGCGGAGGAGGTCCCTCGATTTGAAGAGGAGGGATGGAGGAGGAAGAGGGAAGTAGACTCTGTGATTCGGAGTTCCCATCGTCGGAAGGAAAGGGGTAGGGAGGTTTGGGAGCACAAGAACTCTCCTTGGAGCAGTTCAGGTAGTCCTCAAAGCGGAAGAAAGCCTTCTTTCTGGGCTCCGAAAATTCAGAGGCCTCAGAGTGTTTACGCTTTTTGGATTTTGAGGGGTCGTGGGAGTGTTTGGATTTTTTGGATTTTGAGGGATCTTTTGATGAATGGCGATGTTTGGATGAGTGACGATGTTTGGATTTACGGGGTTTTTCATTGATGGAGGGGCGAGCATCTCCGAAGTTGTCAACGATGACAACTCCGGAGGAGGTGTTGGTGGTTGGAGGTGGAAGAGGAAGAGATTCGGAGGAGGAAGAGGTCCAGGAGACGGTTTCGTCGACCTGAGGAGGAGGAGGGGGCAAGAAGGGGCTTACTTGATTGTATAGCCCTTGAATGAGGACATCCTTCATGGTTGGGTCTTGTTCTTGCTCAATCTCGTTCAGTTGAGTGATGAAAAGAGTGCGAGGATTGGCAAGTACCCACTCTTTGATTTGTGCGAATGTGTGTTGAGGGGCCATTTTTGTAAAGGTAGGTAAAACAGAGGATAAAAAGTGGCTTATGAAATATAAGTTCTTAATCATAATTAACATGCATGAACAATCTCATAGCGGCTTCAAGAAATAGCTAACCATATCAATGACAAGAGATTTATATGCATAAAGAGAGCAAATCACACAAGAAAAAGAAGAGGGATTTTTTATGTTCTCCCTTTAAGGGCAAAATTCCTCACTAGGTGAAAATTTTGTTGGATTGCAACTACTTCTACTTAAGACACATATGCTCAATTTCATCACAAGTCCATTTTCACAATTAAAAGCAATTTCTCAAGACTTAGGCTATACTATCCAAATATGCCAAAGGAATTATATGATAAGCATGGAAATTAATTCTCATCATAGGACATCTAAGATGGAGCATTCTTCTATCCTAAAACAAACAAAAGTAATTTTTTTTTTGAATTTTTCGACATTTTTTAATTTATTTTTTCGACATTTTTTAAAATTTTTTAGAGCTTTTTCTTAACAAAACAAACTAGCAAGCAACAGACAAACAATCAAAGACTCAATTATATACAACATGTGAGATTTTCTTCTCCTACCCCATACTTAAATCATGCAATGTCCTCATGCATAAAAATAATGATATGACAAAGTAACGAGAGAAGAAGAAGAAACTCACAAAGAACTCTTGAAGCTTGAAGTAGTGGTGGAGCTCATCACTGAGAAGGTGGGGGTCGACGACGAGGTCGGAATGGTGGATGTGCCGGAGGAACCCATGCATCGTGATCCAGGTAGTGTCCTTGGCTCCAATGCATATAACTCTCCATATGAGCCAAACGGTAATCATCCATCTCTTGTTGGGCCTCATAGTATGTCCGGAAATACTAGAACTCTTGATAATGTTGATCCACCTCAGCCCGGGTTTGCCTTTGGTTCTCCACCATGGACGAATGCCCCCGCATCACGGCCTCGTGTTGTTGCCTATGTTCGACCCTCATTTCCGCCACTCCCGAGCCAAATAAGCCATGTCATACACCGGAGCCTCATCATGCTGCATTGGCTCTTCGTTTCTAGTACTGGTGTAAGCATCCGAGGAGGACCCGAACTCATAAACCGCTCCAAAAGTAGGTTGCAAGGGCGGCATGGGGACGTGGTATGGGCATGTAGGGTCGTGCGCGACCCCATAAGGGTCGTGCACGGAGTGGCGCGCGGGATGGAAAGACTCTGGTGGGTCATGCACAGACTGGCGTGTTGGTTGGAACGACCCAAATGGGTCGTGCCCGACCCCTGTGGGGTCATGCCTGAGGGGAGGTGGGGCGGGCAAGGCTAGAATATCATAACCAAGCTTGGGACTCGGATAACGGCGGGGGCGTCTCCTCAAAGACTCATCTTGTTCGGGGCGTTTCTTCAAGCGATACCGGTCGCTAGACCACACCTCAAACCAATTGGGCAAATGAAGCAAATCAACCCGCTCTTTAGTGATGGCAACTTGGTTACCATGGAAAGTGGAGCAATATGTGTTGGGATCATCGGGGTGCCTCGATATCATCTTTGCATTAACGAGGAATGGGATGTCCACAAATATCGTCTTCTCCCCTGAATAAACTCTCATGTTGACTCTAAGGTTGTGGGCGAGCCGAGCAATCATCCCTCCAAAGTAAACCGAATCTGATTTAGCCTTGAAATCATCCACACTCCTCATCCACTCGAAGCCAATGTTGATAGGCTCGGGGGAAGAGAATAACATCGTCCTCAGAATGATGACCTCCCTCTTGTTCGGCCTAGATAACTCAGTCCTCGGGAAGACCATGCTCCCTAGGATGCGAAGAATGATCCGGAAGAGCGGGTTGGCGATGTCCTTGCAAGGCAAGTTGTGGAAGGCGCCCTCCTCTTTCCCAGATAGATAACTCCATGTCACTAGGGGTCGTACTCAAGCTTGGCATCATAAATCGGGTTAGGGAACCCGAATACATCATTGAGCTCTTTCAAGGTGAGCTTGAACCACTTGTTCCCGAGCTGAAATTGGATCTTACCACCAGTGTGAGGGCTCTTGATAGTGGTAGAGAAGGTGGCCAAAAATTCACAAGTGAGTATGGGATAATGGTGATTTTTCCACCGAAGCAAATTCTCGCCCCCTATGTAAGTGTGATAGTCCGCATATAGGAGTTTTTAGATGCATGTTTTATATATGTTTTGGTTAGGTTTTGGTTAGTTTTTAGGTAGTTTTTAGGTTTTTGTGTTATCGGGTATTATGCACTGGTTTGCTCGGTTTTACAGGTTTTTAGGTTCAGGAGCAACAGCGGGGCAAGTGCAGATGGATCATGGTGGTGGTGGACGAGATGGACGAGGCTAAGGAAGCTAGGATGTGCTAGGATGAAGAGCTAAGGCAAGGAAGATCGAGCCAAGAAGTCAAGCAATTGCTCGGGATCAAACCCGCGCAATCTGCCCGAGCAATCTCGACTGAGTGACAATTGCGCGGGGAGGGGATTGCGCGGCCGCGCAATGCAGGCCGATGCCCCGCAATCTGGAGCTTTCAGTAGACATGGATTTGGGCCAAGTCTTAGTTTTGGGCTTTGATATTTTGACTTATGGGCTTGTATTTTGGCCGAGATGTGTGTTTAATATATCTTATGAGGGTTATTTTTAGAGACATATAAATACTTTATGTTAGTTTATTTTTAGATAACTTTTGATCAAGTTTTGGAGGCTAGGGTTTTTTCTCAAGGAAGAACCTTTGAACCTTTGTAAGTTTTATTTCTATTCAATTATGCATTGCTAATTTCCCTTGTGTTTGGCTAGTTATTGAAGTCATGATTTGCATGTAGTTGTGAGGTATGATTGATTCTCAACAAACTTGAATAGAGTTTATTCCTTGTGCTTAAGTGAATCTATACTAGGGTTTGTTAGATTGATCACTTATTGAATTTGTAGTTATAACTGAATCTGATTAATTACCGGTTGGAGTTAATCTGATCAAGAGTAGACTATAATTGATTTAGTACCGGTTGGACAAGTTGATTAAAGGAGGGAATAAATTCACAAGTCACTTAGATGTCTGGTTGCTCTAAGTATTTATTTCTATTGATAACTTGAATCGTTAAGCTGTTATTTAATTGAAACTAGAAGGTCTTCTAGGTTATTAGATAATTAGGGTTGTTAGAACTGGTTGGTCTATCAACTATAACTGAAGTTTGGGTTTTAGTCCTTAGTAGGATCATTATCCACAATAGATTATTCAAGTGAGAAGAGAATCAAGAGAATCGATGATCAATAAAGCAATATCATGATGGATCTAATTAGTTGAACACGCTTTTCTCATATTTGTTAACTCAATCATATTTGCATTCTTAGTTAGTTTTCAATTTGCATATTAGATTAGAATTTCAATCATAAAACCCCCATATTAGTTACTTGGCACTTAAGCAATAACACATTTACACGAGTCTCTGTGGGTTCGACCCTTACTTACCGCTCTACTGAGTTTGGTAAAGTTAAGGATTCTTTGATAGGTATAACGACCACCGAAAATACCTCATCAAATTTGGCGCCGTTGCCGGGGAATCTAACAAAACCCTAGTTTAGATTCACTTAAGCACAAGGAATAAACTCTATTCAAGTTTGTTGAGAATCAATCAAACCTCACAACTACATGCAAATCATGACTTCAATAACTAGCCAAACACAAGGGAAATTAGCAATGCATAATTGAATAGAAATAAAACTTACAAAGGTTCAAAGGTTCTTCCTTGAGAAAAAACCCTAGCCTCCAAAACTTGATCAAAAGTTATCTAAAAATAAACTAACATAAAGTATTCATATGTCTCTAAAAATAACCCTCATAAGATATATTAAACACACATCTCGGCCAAAATACAAGCCCATAAGTCAAAATATCAAAGCCCAAAACTAAGACTCGTCCCAAATCCATGTCCGCTTAAAGCTCCAGATTGCGCGGCATCGGCCTGCATTACGCGGCCGCGCAATCCCCTCCCCGCGCAATTGTCACTCAGTCGAGATTGCGCGGGCAGATTGCGCGGGTTTGATCCCGAGCAATTGCTTGACTTCTTGGCTCGATCTTCCTTGCCTTAGCTCTTCATCCTAGCACATCCTAGCTTCCTTAGCCTCGTCCATCTCGTCCACCACCACCATGATCCATCTGCACTTGCCCCGCTGTTGCTCCTGAACCTAAAAACCTGTAAAACCGAGCAAACCAGCGCATAATACCCGATAACACAAAAACCTAAAAACTACCTAAAAACTAACCAAAACCTAACCAAAACATATATAAAACATGCATCTAAACTACTCTTATATGCGAGCTATCAAATTCCCCCATGTTTAACCCTTGCTTGTCCTCAAGCAAGACATAAATCCAATCACACCATAGAACTGCAATCTTACATCCATTTCAAATCAAACAAACATTTCTCATGTAATTAAAAACTCAACCAAGACTTTTCAGCATGCATTATGACTAGCAAAAAGTAAAGACCATTCATTCATTCTAGACCTCACCAAGGAAATTGTGTTTTGCATTCAACACTCAAGTGTATAAAGGGTATGTGTTTCACTCAAAATCAACCAATGAAAACTAGACTACCATATGCTTGCATCAGAGTTCTAAATCTCCACCGCTAGGGATCAAATACATAACAAAAATCATGAGGTCTTTTTCCGGCTTGTAATGGGGCCAAGGTAAAGAGAAATTTGGAAGGGATAACATTTGGCCTGTGGTGCTAAATCCGGGATAAAGAACTAATCCTAACCCAAACTCAACACTTTCTTCTTAACTTCCTCCAAACTCCTTTCTACCAACTTCATTACATTTACATTCAAACACTTTGCTTCTTTTTTTTTTCTTCGCTTTTGCCTCTTTTCAACTCTTTCTTACTTTGTTAATGAACACTACTAACTTTTAAGCACTTTTTCTTTTGCTTATTTTGCAACAAACTTCATCTTCATTTTTTCTTTGAAACCAAGAGTTTTATTTCCTCTTTTCTTCCTTTTCTCCAACTCCCCCATACTTATACATAACTCACACAAAACCAAAAACACAACCTAAAGTCCTAAATCCCGGATCCTGGGTCAAGCTTATTAGGCTAGGAAAATTTTGTGGAGCTATCAAAAATAGGCTTAAAGCTTAAAAGAAATGGGGTGTCAAAAACATGGATCTTGTAGGGTAGGAAGGGAAATAATAGGCTAATAAGAAACATTGCCTCAATCATTTTAATGTCATGCATTCAATCATATAAAGCAGCCTCAAAATAGAGTATTAACGCAAGTTCTAGAGCTAGATAATCATGGTGATACACTCAAGAATGTAAAGAACAAATATATCATGAAAGGCCAAAAATCAAATCTCACAAGGCTAATTGTTTTGTCTAGAACTTCAGAATGAATCTAAAACTCAAGCTAAATACATGCTTCATCCTATAATCAAGTCATTTAATCAATGATCATGCTTATATCATATCAACTTCCGTAAATCATGCAAATCATGGGTTAGAACTTATACTTAACTTGAAAACACAAGAGGAATCAAACAATGGGGAAATAAGAACCTAAATGCAATATTTTTTTGTATTTTTTTTCGACTTTTTCTAATTATATTTTTCATATTTAGAATTTTAATCAATGCATGCAAAAATTTTAAATATGACCTAATCTAATGCAAACTATATGCAATGCAAACAAGTAATTCCCTTCCCCCATGCTTAAAACATACTTTGTCCCCAAAGTATAGTAAAAAGGTAAGGAAAGAGAAAAACTCACAAAACCTAGTTATCCGGGTAATTGGGCGGAAAATTCTGTGGTGGTGGTGGCTGGTACTCCGGATGAACCTCTGGCTGCGGTGGATAGTATGGTGGAATCTGCTGAGCTGGTGGTGGCTGATATGGTGGGAACTGAGGATACGGTGGATCTGGAAAAGCGTACTGCGGATAAGACTGATGAGGAGGATAGCCCGCTGAACTCCAGCCATCCAATCTAGTGTTGAGCAATCTGAACTGCTCATCCTGGCGGGCCTCAAAAGCAGCAAGCTGTTGATCCTGATGAGTCTGATATGATGTGAACCTCTGATCCACATAACCACGCATGTCCTGGAAACCCTAATCGATATGAGATGTCATACTGTTGTAGCGCTGCGTGTTCTCCAACTACATCTGTCTCATCATCTCCATCATCTGGTTGTATTGTATATCACCTCCAGCTGGTATAGATGGGTCAAAGTGTTGCTGTTGGGTATCCTCCTCAGACTCATCCTCCTCCTCTGTGTCTTCAGCCTCAGCGGACTCTTCCTCTTCCTCTTCTTCTTCTTCCTCAGCCATAGTGAAATCCTCATCCATTTCCTCCTCTTTAGACTCCTCAACAATAATTGGGGCCTTATTTTTACCCCTAACTGGGCCCCTGACAGTAATCACATCCAAATCATCATCCTGGGGTTCAATGTACCAGTTAGCCGGGTTGTTTCCAATCTTGACTCAGCTCCCATCAGGAAGCTTCATTGCTCGCCCAGAATCTCCAACCACCCAATAGTAGGAGTTCCTGTAGAAATATAGGACCCCCATCTTCTTCAGCATAGTGAAGTTGATTGCCACCGGTGGGATATCAACTTGTAACCTGCTCAGATCAACGCCAAAGTGCTTGGCCAGATGGGTCACAATCCCACCAGTACAGATAGCTCCTCCACCCTTGTTTGAAACATGGTACATATGATTCATCAGCATAGCACCCATACTCATTCTTTTACCTTTCAGCAAAGCAACCAATACAGCCACATCTTTCTTTGGACAATTGTTTCCACCTTCACCCCGTCCATTCATGCTACCAGAAATAAACCGTTGAAAAACTTTGATGGCGGGATGAGTGATGGGAGAAGCCTTTTCTTGGGTTGGGTTATAAGTTCTTTTTCCTGTTATGGCTCTCCAGAAATGTTTATCAGCCCATGTAGCTTCAGTTTCAGTAAGCACAACATCATTGTCGTAGATATGCAGGAATCCAAACGCTTCATTGACCTCTTTCAAGGTCATCTTCCTCCTTACACCTCTGAGCCAGAACTTAATCTCCCCTTCTCTTCTGAAATCAATGGACAAGATACTCAGAAACTCTAGTGTTAACCCCTTGTAAGTTGGTTCACACAGCTGCAAGAACTCGCCCATTCGTAGAGGCGCCGCTATCTCATTCAACAAATGAGAAATCACAATCTCATTCATCAGGTTCCAATCAATGAACCTGGTTGCTGCCCATTTCCTATCCTTCAGAAGCTCAAATTTGACCACATGATTGTTCTTTACCAAACTGATCCCAAAGCTTTCTTGGGTCCTTTCTCCCACCACAGCAGGGGGAGCATAAGCGGCTCGGGATGATGATGCAGTATCTATTCTACTTCGTTTAGGAGCCATTTATACCAAAAATTTTACAAAAACCTGCACAACACCACAAACGGACCAAGCAAACACAATTTTTGTTGTCCCGACAAGGACAACCACAACAATATTTCACAAATAATCGCTCAAACACTCACTCCCCCACTACCTAAAGCAATTTAATCAAAATTTAATCAAATTTTAATCAAATTATGGGTGGATTTCGGATTTATGCAAAAAGCTTAAATAAAACACGAATCTATGCTAGAATCATGCAATAAACAAACTTTTGTGAAGAACTTAAGCCTAAATCCGAGCCTAAAGGGGTCAAATTCGAGTTTTTCTAGTGAAACCTAGATCTAGATTCAACTATGTAAAAATCGAAATTGAATGGGGATTTGAGTCACTTACTTGAATCCTTGTTGATTTTGATGTTGTTGGCTCGATTTGTGGTTGAAATCCCGCTTGGAATGGCTTGACAAGAGCTTGAGATGGCCTTCAATGGAGGATTGAGAGAGGGGTTCAAGAGGGAGAGGGGCGGCGAAGTGGAGAAGGAAGGGAAGGAATCGGGTTTTAATAAAAATATATCCCGCAAAAATTGCCAATTGCGTGGCATCGCGCCGGATTGCGCGGCCGCGCAATTAGTTATTGAAGTCATGATTTGCATGTAGTTGTGAGGTTTGATTGATTCTCAACAAACTTGAATAGAGTTTATTCCTTGTGCTTAAGTGAATCTAAACTAGGGTTTTATTAGATTGATCACTTATTGAATTTGTAGTTATAACTGAATCTGATTAATTACCGGGGTGAGTTAATCTGATCAAGAGTAGACTTTAATTGATTTAGTACCGGTTGGACAAGTTGATTAAAGGAGGGAATAAATTCACAAGTCACTTAGATGTCTGGTTGCTCTAAGTATTTGTTTCTATTGATAACTTGAATCGTTAAGTTGTTATTTAATTGAAACTAGAAGGTCTTCTAGGTTATTAGATAATTAGGGTTGTTAGAACTGGTTGGTCTATCAACTATAACTGAAGTTTGGGTTTTAGTCCTTAGTAGGATCATTATCCACAATAGATTATTCAAGTGAGAAGAGAATCAAGAGAATTGATGATCAATAAAGCAATATCATGATGGATCTAATTAGTTGAACACGCTTTTCTCATATTTGTTAACTCAATCATATTTGCATTCTTAGTTAGTTTTCAATTTGCATATTAGATTAGAATTTCAATCATAAAACCCCCATATTAGTTATTTGGCACTTAAGCAATAACACATTTACACGAGTCTCTGTGGGTTCGACCCTTACTTACCGCTCTACTGAGTTTGGTAAAGTTAAGGATTCTTTGATAGGTATAACGACCACCGAAAATACCTCATCAAAGTGAACGCCTCCATCAAATCATCATGGATGTGCAAGCATTGCCCATCCTCTTTGCAATACCATCGTGTTCTATGCTTGAGCTCAAGGCAAGCATTGTACGTCTTTTTGAATTCGGAGGCCAGGGTGCATTGGTTAATCTCGGGCTTGTCACTTTTCTTTGACTTCTTCGTGGGTAGAGAAGTAGAGGCCATGGTACCGAAAAATCCGAGATTCAAGCAAGAAAAGTGGAAAAAGGGTCGATCTCGACCTAGATCTAGGCATTGGAAGGGAAGGTCGGGTCGAACACGAGCAGATGTGGGCTCGTTCTGGGCTTGTGGTGCTCGTGCGTGGCTGCTGTGGTGTGGTGTGGCGATTTGGTGGTGATTTGGTGGTTTGGTTTGTGAGTTTTGGAGGTCGCTCACGAAGTAAGGAAAGAAGGGAAATAGGGTCGTGTTTGGTGTTAATAAAAATAGGGATAAAAACACTTACCTCTTTGAGGAAGGGCAAAGTCGGAACTTCCGACTAGGGTCGTGCACGACCCATATAGGGTCGTGCTCGAACTCCCTGGGGGTGGTCGAAAATTACCTTAAATTGCTCCTTTTGAAAAGTCGTCTTTTCCCGTCTTTTTGATCCCGTCTTTTAAGCTTATGACCCTGCAAAAACCCCACAAAATTCCTTCCCAAAAATATGTATTCTATCCTAGTCTAAGGAAGGTTAGCAAAATCTAATCTAAAAAAAATAAAAATAAAATAAAATAAAATTAAAAATAATAATAAAACTAATCTCAAAACCGGATTGCCTCCCGAAAGCGCTTGTTTAATGTCATTAGCTTGACGACTTACCTGAGCTCAGTCCGAGGTGGTGAGAGCCCATGTGGCTCGGATTTCTTCATCTAGTTCCACCTTTGCATAGTACTTCTTCAAGTGGTGCCCGTTGACCACCCCATGTGAATAAATGTGATGAACCGTGAATGGTCCACTCCATCTAGTCTTTAGCTTCCCGTGAAAAAGTCGGAGCCTAGAGTTGAAAATGAGTACTTGGTCACCGACTTTGAAGTGTTTTGGAACGAGCTTCTTGTCATGCCACTTTTTAGTTCTCTCTTTGTAGATCTTGGCATTCTCATAGGCTTTAAGCCTCAATTCTTGCAAGTCCATAAAACGTTTTGCTCCGGCCGCATCGAGGTCCATGTTGAGCTCTTTGAGAGCCCATAAAGCTTTGTGTTCAAGCTCAACGGACAAGTGACATGACTTGCCATACACCAAATTGTAAGGAGTGGTGCGGAGTGGCGTCTTGTAAGCGGTGCGGTATGGCCATAGTGCGTCATCAAGCTTTGAAGAGCAATCTTTCCTTGACCGGGACACCATCTTCTCTAAGATGCTTTTTATTTTACGGTTTGAGACCTCCACTTGACCACTTGTTTGAGGATGATATGGTGTGGCCACCCTGTGAGAGACCCCATACTTGGCCAAAAGAGCTTCAAAGCCCCTTTCAATGAAGTGTGAGCCGCCATCACTTATAAGAACTCGGGGGACACCAAAACGAGGGAATATATTTGATTTCATGAACTTAGCAACCACCCGAGCATCATTTGTTTTTGTGGCAATGGCCTCCACCCATTTGGAGACATAATCAACCGCTACAAGGATGTACTTATAAGGACCCGATGAAGGGAAGGTCCCCATAAAGTCTATCCCCCACACATCAAAAAGCTCGACTTCCAAGATACCGGTGAGCGAATTCTCATTTCTCCAAGTAATGTTGCCGGAACGCTGGCACTCGTCACACCTTGTCACAAACTCATGTACATCCTTGAAAAGCGTTGGCCAATACAAGCCACTTTGAAGAATCTTCGCTGTGGTCTTGAATCCCTTAGCATGACCTCTCGTTGGTAGAGTGTGGCAATGGCGAATGACACTCTCAATCTCATCATCCGGAATACAATGCCGAAAGATGTGATCACTTCCTTGCTTGAACAAGTTAGGATCATCCCAATAATATTGTTTGACGTCGTGGAGAAATTTCTTCTTGGCTTGAGGGGTTAAACCCACCGGAATCTCGCCTCCTACAATACAGTTAGCAAAATCCGCAAACCAAGGGGTCTTTGACCAACGTAAAGCAAGAATAGAAGTAGAGGGAGAAGATAAAGATGGGAGATCATCAGAACGCGAAAGAACCGAAAAGGGCGAAGAACACTTACCTGCGCGACCCAGGGTGAGGGTCGTGCACGAGCCATTTGGTCGTGCTCGAGGTCTGACTCGAGGGCAGGGGCCATGCTCGACCCTTCTGGGGTCGTGCACGACCTTATGACGACCCTGGAAGGGTCGGTCTTGAGAGGGCCAACTTCCATTGGGGTCGTGCACGAGCCTGGAGAGGTCGGTCCTGAGAGCTTGATTTCTCCACCACTCTTGTCTCCATAGGGCTCTTTGTCGCCTTGCAAAAGAGTCTCATCGGGGCGTGTATCATTGATGGGGATTGATCCGCCGGACTCCTGGATATGATCAAGGGGCAGTCTTGATAGGTGATCCGCCACTAAGTTCTCCGCTCCTTTCTTGTCTCGGATTTCGTGATCGAATTCCTGCAATAAAAGCATCCAACGAAGCAACCTAGGCTTGGCGTCTTTTTTCGCCATTAGAAATCTAACCGCAGCATGGTCAGTATAAACGATCACCTTAGAACCTACTAAGTAAGAGCGAAATTTCTCAAAAGTAAACACCACAGCAAGAAACTCTTTCTCGGTTGTGGTGTACTTACTCTGGGCTTCATCAAGCGTCTTACTTGCATAGTAGATGACATGAAGCTTCTTGTCCTTCCTTTGCCCAAGAACCGCTCCTATGACATAGTCACTAGCATCACACATAATTTCGAAGGGAAGTGACCAATCCGGTGATTGCATAATGGGGGCCGTCACGAGGGCTTTCCTCAACCTGTAAAACGCTTCAAGACATTCTGGAGACATGCTAAACACTACATCTTTCATTAGTAGGTTATTCAATGGTTTAGCAATCTTAGAAAAGTTCTGAATAAAGCGTCTATAAAAACCCGCATGGCCCAAAAAGCTCCTAACGTCTTTAACGGAGGATGGAGGGGGCAATTTCTCAATAAGCTCAATTTTTGCCTTGTCCACCTCAATCCCGCATTTAGACACTAGATGTCCTAAGACAATACCCTCTCTAACCATGAAATGACACTTTTCCCAATTAAGCACAAAGTTAGTCTCCTCACATCTCTTAAGGACTCTAGAGAGATTAGCAAGACATGAATCAAAAGTGGAACCATAAACTGAGAAATCATCCATAAATACCTCCACTATTTCTTCAATCATGTCAGAGAAGATGGCCATCATGCATCTCTGAAAGGTGGTCGGGGCGTTGCACAGTCTAAAAGGCATCCTCCTATAGGCAACCGTCCCATATGGACAAGTAAATGTTGTCTTCTCCTGATCATCGGGGTGAATGGGAATCTGCCAGAAACCACTATAGCCATCCAAGCAAAAGTAATCGTGTTGGGCTAGGCGTTCTAGGACTTGGTCACTGAAGGGGATTGGAAAGTGATCCTTCCTAGTGGCACTATTAAGTTTCCTATAGTCTATGCACATTCTCCACTTAGTGGTGGTCCTAGTTGGAATCAACTCCCCTTTTTCATTTTCAACAACCGTCATTCCCTTTTTTTAGGAACTACATGTACGGGGCTAACCCATTTACTATCGAAGATAGGAAATATGATACCGGCATCTAACATCCTAAGAATTTCCTTTTTCACTACCTCTTTCATGTTAGGGTTTAGCCTACGTTGATGCTCAATAGTGGGTTTATGATCATCTTCCATATAAATTCTATGCATGCACAATCAGGGTGAAATATTACTAAGTTCCTCCAATGAATAACCTATGGCTTTCTTATGGGTCCTAAGCACATCAAGCAATTTATTCTCTTCTTCCACACTCAAGTTAGCATTAATAATAACGGGAAGAGTAGAATTAGGACCAAGAAAAGCGTACCTCAAGGAGTCGGGGAGCTCCTTAAGCTCGGGAGTAGGCTCGGGCAAGCTAACTTCCACCTCAAGCTCCACTTTGAGTACATCCAAGACAAGACATTGCTCCTCACTTTCATCTAGGAGGGTCGTGGACGACCCTTGGAAGGTCGGTCCTGAGACCCCAAAAACGTGTGGTAGTGGATCCCAAGCCAATGATTTCTCTGTTGGTTTTTGCACTCGATGTAGTCAGAGCGTATATATAGCATCTTGACCTCCTCCTGATTTGACACCTTCATTGTTGGGTTGAATCGGAACTCAACCACTTCTTCTCCAATGTTGAAGGTGAGAAGACTGTTCTTGACATCTATGATGGCTTCCGCTGTGGCTAAGAATGGTCGTCCGAGAATAATGGGAACCACGAGATCTTCAGGCATCTCCATCACTATGAAATCGTTGGGCACAAAGAACTTCCCAACTTGCACCGGGAAATCATCTACCACTCCCGTTGGCTTGACACACGACCCATCGACCATGTATAGCCTCATGTTCACTGGTACTAATGGCCCCATGTTGGTCTTGGACCAAATTGAAAGTGGAAGCAAACTCGTACTAGCACCTAGATCACACAAAGCTTTGAAACGGTAAGCTCCAATACCAATTGTAATAGCAAACTTACCTGGGTCGCCTAGCTTCTCGGGAAGCTCCAACGATCTCACTTCATCTGTCAATTCCGACATGGATCGCTTCCTGGATAAGATCTCCTTCAAGAATTTAGTATAAGCAGGTATTTCATTCAAAGCCTCGGCGAAAGGAATGGAAAGATTTAAACCTTGAAGCAACTTAACGAAGCGCTTGAACTTACCTTCTGTGGAGTCTTTGGGTTTCTTAGAAGGGAAAGGAAGTACTTTTGATGGAGAGTGAAGGGAAAGAGAAGGGTTAGAAGACTTACCTGGCGAAGGGTGATCGAGCTCGACCCTTGGAGGGTCGATCGCCTCTTCTTCTTTGTTATTGGTGCCTTTCGGATTGACCCCTAAAGGGGTTGTGTTCGACCTTAAAGGGGTCGCGCTCGACCTAGAGGGGATCGTGCTCGACCCTATTGGAGTCATGGCAGGGTCGGTCCTAAGAGGTCCAACTTCTGCTGGGGTCGTGCTAGATCCTGACAGGGTGGGTCCTGAGGCTTCTTCTTTCTCCTTATTCTTGGATGACTTGGGCAAAGCTTTGCCACTCCTTAAGTGCATGGCTCGGATTTCACCATCAGTTGCTCAGCTTCTAGGATTCTCCTCGGGGCGGCCCAAGAGTTGTCCGTGAGGTCTCGAGATTTGAGTAGCTAGCTGGCCAATTTGGGAATCGACATTCTTTCTCCATGAGTCAAATTCTCCCAACTTTGCATGAACCCCTTTCATCTCGGCTCGTACTCCATTGATCCCGTTCTGGACTCCGTTGATCTCGGCTCGGACGCCATTGATTCCTTCTTGCAGCCCTTCCACCCATGATGGTGGCTCTTGATAGCCCGAAGGACGGTAGGGAGGGGGGTGTTGCTCTCGTTGAGGGGGTTGCTTGTATTGGTCGTAATTGGAATTTCCCCAAGATGGTTGAGCATTGTTCCTCCCTGCATAATTGTTTTGGTTCCTAAAGGAACCTCTCATGTAGTTCGCCTCCTCATAAGCCTCAGCGGCTCGTACTTGCTGCAACTTAGTGCAATTGGAAGTAGTATGGGCGGAAGACCCGCATTCTTGACAAGATTGAGAAGATTTAAAAACTTACTTGCTTTTTCAAACGGTTGATCTCATCTTGCATGAATTGGAACTTCACATCCCGATCTACCACATCAGATTGTGGCTCATACAACTTCCTCTTCGTTGGCTTAGCTTGTTGGGTTTCGTACATGGCATCATAGTTGGTTAGCTTGTCCAACAAAGCCCAAGCTTGATCGGGATCCATCTCAATGAACCCACAATCGGTGTGGAGGTTGATTCTGTTCTTTGTAGCGGCATTAATCCCCTGAAAGAAAATCTCTTGAAGCACATAGGGTAGTTGTCCATGAGTAGGACATTGCCGAAGAAGTTCCTTAAGCCGCTCCCAAGTTTCCACAAGCGTCTCGTTTGGATGTTGATGGTAGGAGGTGATGCGCTTCCTAAGCTCCGTTGTTTTTGCCGGTGGAAAGAACTTGGTCATGAATAAATCATGCAAAGCCTTCCACGTTGTAATAGATCTTGGTGGCAAGCTCTCCAACCAACTCAAAGCTTTTCCTGCAAGAGACCACTTAAAAGCCTTCAAGAGAACATATTCAAGTGCGACACCGTCAGTAGCAATAGTGTCACATAAATCAGTAAAATTCTTTATATGCTCCATGGGGCATTCAGTGGGTTTCCCCTCAAATTGAGAACGCTTGATTAAGGATATGAAATAAGATTTAATCTCAAAAGTGTGGTTGATCTCCGGGAGCACTATCGCCGATTCGGGCATACTCAATTCTGGGTGCATGCATTGCTTGGCATTCGTCGGGATAGCGTCCAGTTGCGCCTGAGCTCGCCGCGCATTTGCAGCCTGAGCATCTCAGTCCATTCGTATGCGCTGCATCTCAGTGCGGAGTTCCTCCATTTGTTGAGCAAGAGTCTCAGCGTCGCCCATTGCTCGTTGTTCCCTCAAACGTCGATGGAAGGACCTCTCGGGTTCGCTGTCGTAGTTAATCCTAAAAGTTCTCCGGGAAGAACTAGATGGCATACACTGCGAACAAAGACAAAAGAAACAAAATTAAAAAAACAAAAGGGTAAGGGCTAGTCCCAAACCCTAGTATCAACTAAACTAGGCACTATTACTCAATCCCCGACAACGGAGCCAATTTGTTGAAGGGTTTCTTGAACAAATACATTTATATCAAGACCCCGCTGAGTACAGGGAGTCAGCTTCGTCCACGGGAATGAGAATAGGGCTATAGATTAGTTGACAATCTACGAAAAACGAAGCAAACACGAACAAAACAAGGCCAGGACCGAGCTGACTAGGGCCGTGCACGACCCTATGGGGGTCGATCCTGGACACACAAAATCACAGAGAACACAAACGGACTATGGGGCTCGAGCATGACCTAGGGTAAGTCGAGATCGATGCAAATTAACGAGTTTTAATCAAATATAAAAAGGCAATCCTAAAGCTAGGGCTACCACAACATCAACCATACATGCTTTCAACAAGAATTCACAACCATCATGCATTTATGATCATAGAAAAGTCAACTGTCACAAACGATTCAAGTTATTCAATCAATTGTGGCAAATTAAACAACTTTCTATCTATCCTTCAACCTAGGAATATCGACTTTCGCAAATAATCCTATTAGATCTAATCAAGTAACCAACTTTACACTTTCGCTTTTAGGTTAATTGCAAGATATTGCCTCAACTTTCGCAAAGGATTTTAGCACAAGATAGATAGATATGATCTTTCGAACATTCAAGTCATGAATTCAAGTTTAGACATGCATGATCGTGTTGGGTTTTCACCCAACCCTAGAATCTAAGAGAACTACTCACACATAACTAAGCAAAACGAAAAAATCATGATCATAAAACCGAAAATTAAATTAACCTAAGAAGAAGTCTTACAAATTTGTCCAACTTGTTCTCCAAGTCTTCTTCCCAATCTCCACAAAATACGTAAATAAAAATAGAGCAAAATCCGGAACCCGAAAACAAAGTGTTTTCCCCCTTTTATAGAGGAAAAGGAGTCCTAATTAAACTAGGAAACATAATAAAACAACTTCCTAAAATAAAAGATAGAATATCTCCACAAAAGATCTCGGAATCTAGTGAAGTCAGCGTCATGATCGACCCAAATGGGTCGTGCACGACCCCCCTGGGGTCGGTCCTGAATGCTCAATTCTTGGATGGTCGATCTTGGCTGCTACTGGCTCGTGCACGACCCTATGAGAGTCGTTCTTGAATGCTTTAGCTCGTGCACGACCCTATGAGAGTCGTTCTTGAATGCTTTAGCTCGTGCACGAGCTTCTTTAGCTCAATTCAACTCCTTTCTTGGGCTCTCTTCCTTAGCCTCTCCTCATAGCTTGTCCATAGCTCATCCACCATCTCTTGTGATGCTTCAAATCCTTTGTTATGCTCCAAAACTCCTATGAAAAGACACAAAAGAGGCGTAGTTTCCGAATCTCAAGGAAATACGAAAACTAAGGCAAAAAGACTCAAAAACATAAAACCCTAGCACAAAAACTAACTAAATCTAATATATCTAGATACTAAAAACCTACCTAAAAAGCGGACATCAACCTCGTATAGCCGGCCAAGGAAACCCTAATATGGCCCAAGTGTGTCGTCCAAAACCAGCCAAGAAAGCCTAAGGAGTTGGTCCAAAATTGCTTCTAGAAAAGCCCATTGTCAAGCCCATGATGGCAACCCATTTGGTTCAAACTCCTTTCTAGCATTCATAACTATGTGCCAAGCTATTCTCATGCTTTGGTCTTTGTCCAATACATTCACCAAGCTTAGAGAAGCTTTCATTCATTCATATGATAATGCACAAAGCTAAAGGACATTCTTTCCTTCCTCAAAAAATCAATTCCAGCTTAATTGAACATCAAGACAAGTGCTCGGCGCCTCGTGCCAAGTCATAGGCGCGCCGCAACACCATGCCTTTGCTACCAACCAACCATGCACACTCGGTGATGTTCGCATTTTTAGTATAGTTTTTGATAGGTTTTCTTTGCTTATTAGGATTATTTTTGTCTAGTTTAGGTTTAGTTTTGAGTGTTTTTAGATAGTTTTGCATAAATCTATGAAAAGAGTGGAATCTACGCTATTTTGTGTATATTGCAGATTTTAGTAAGAAAAGGGGCTAAATGGAGCTAATTTGGAGCATCTCAGTGAAGGACGGGAAAGTGCAAGATTTAAGAAGTCAAAGCTCGAGAATACGAGAGGAGGTGTTGAAGAAAACAAAACCCAAGGCTCATTAACGAGGCTGTGAAGGGTCGTTAACGAGGCCACGAAGAGAAAGATTTTGGAGTATTATTTTATTATTCACCGATCCTGAGCGAAAATTTATTTCCGTATCGGTTGAGTATCTTTTTAGAATCTTTTATGGGTTATTAGAATATATATTTTAGGGTTTAATATCTTTCTAGATTTTATTTCTGTCTTTTAGAGTTTGTTTCTATCTTTTTAGGAAAGTTTTTATCTTTTAGCCTTTTTTAGTTTTTTAGGATTTTTCTAGTATAAATACCCTTCTATTTAGCATAGAGAGGGGGGATTAATTTTGGAGTTGAATTTTAGAGCTAGTTTTGGAGAAGGTTTGGAGGAAGGCCATAGGAGAAAGAACCGGATCGGAAGTCGGTGACGAGGTTCGGTAACGACGGTTTCCGAGGTTCGTTTGTCGAGTTTGTTCGGTGATTGTTTTGTTTAGTTTTCCTCTGGATCTCTGTAAGACAATATTTTTGTTATTAATTTAAGTTTGAATTTTGTTTCAATGTTTGCTTTGATTGAAGTTTTTAGTTTCTTAATCATGAATAGTGAGTAGTCTATTTTTCTAGGGTCGGGGTTAAGCCCGGCATAGTTGAGCATGTTGGATGAGTAAGATTGTGTGTTGAATGCCTTTTTATCTTTATTGAGATTGTTTGTTGTGCTTAATACCGAAGCGGGAGTTGAGGTAATTTGAGTTTTAACTTGATTCAAAGAGAAAGTTAGTAACTTGAAGGTTGATATTGTTTGACAACGAAAGTTTCAAGCTTTAGATCCAAAACAAGCAATTGAGTGAGTTAGTTTATGAAAATAGATTAATTTACTTGTTAAGTCAATGAAAGTTGATGACTCTATCTATTTAAAGGCATGATCTTATCTTCTTACGAATTCTTATGCTTGGCTATGTTGTGGTGTCCCTTATCCTAGATTTTTTTTATTGAATTATTTCTGATAAATCTTCGTTGTTGAATACTTGCTTCGGTACCGAGTATTAATTAGAATTTTATTAGGTCGTTAATTAGTATTTTTGTGTTCGGTGGTTCGGTAACGATCCTGACAAGGTCGTTAACGAGGCATCTCGTGAGTGTTTTGTTTTATTTTTTTATTAGATTGATAGACAAACAACCGTGCTTCCTGTGGAACGATCCTGACTCCACTGTACTCAGTGGGGTCTTGACTTATAAATTTATTTGTTGTCAAGAAACCCTCTCAAAAAATTGGCGCTGTTGCCGGGGAAGCAACGAGTTGTTAGTTTATCTTTGGGATCGGGACTAGCCCGACCCCGTTTTTGTTTTTAATTTTTGTTTTCTCTGTTTGTTTTCTCAGTGTATGCCGGTAGGACGAAGAAGGCTTCAGTTTGATAGCTTCAGTTATTACTCAGAACCCGAACGTTCCCTGCACCGACGACTCCGAGAAAACCGAGCCATGGCCACAGCTGAAGAGATGGCTCGAGAGTTAGAGATCCTCCGGACCCAGATGGAGGCACTGAAAGCCGAGAAGGACGACGCTGATGCAGACAAGGCTCGACTGCAAGAAGAGCTAAACGCCTATCCAAGGAATGCCAAGCAATACATGCATCCGGAACTGAGGGTGCCAGAATCCCCTATTGTGCTTCCTGCGATAGAGAAACCTTTTGAGATCAAGTCTCAATTTATATCCTTGATTAATTGGGCTCAGTTTGAAGGGAAACCTGCTGAGTGTCCTATGGAGCATATTAGAAATTTTCTTGATTTATGTGACACCATAGCTGCTGAAGGTGTCTCGCTAGAATATGTTCTGTTAAAAGCTTTTAGATGGTCACTTACTAGAAAGGCCCTGAACTGGTTAGAGAGCCTACCTTCTAAGTCTATCAGGACTTGGAAAGCTTTGTATGATCAATTTCTTACAAAGTTTTTCCCTCCTGCTAAGACAACGGAGTTAAGGAAACGCATCACCTCTTATCACCAGTTGCCTAATGAGACATTTGTTGAAACATGGGAAAGATTTAAAGAGATGCTTAGACAATGCCCTACTCATGGGCAACCTTTATATGTATTGCAAGAAATCTTTTTCCAGGGTATCAACGCGGAGACCAAGAACCGCATCAACACGCATACTGCGTGCGGTTTTATAGAGATGAACCCGACAGAGGCGTGGGAACTGTTGGACAAGCTGGCGAATTACGATGCTATGTACGGAACCCAGCAGGATCCACAAACTCAAAAACGTCTCTATGTGCCCAATCGAGATGAAGTTGACCCCGATGTTAAAAATCAATTCTTACAAGATGAGGTCAACCGTTTGAAGAAACAGGTAAGTTTTCTGAAATCCTCTCAATCATGTCAAGAATGTGGTTCTTCCGCGCATAGTACTTCTGCTTGCACTAACATTGAGCAGGTTAAAACCGCTGAGATGATAGCTGAGATGAATTACATGAGAGGACCCCACAGGAACCAGCCTAATTATAATGACAGGTCAAACAACTATCAACCATGGGGCAATCAGAATACAAATCACAATTACACAGGACCCCCACAAGATAGACGACCTGCACCATATCGACCTCCAGGCCATCAGGAGACACCATCATGGGTTCAGGAGATTAAAGAGAGCATCAACGGAGTGAACAACAAGGTTGATGACGTCCAAGCCAAGCTGAACCGGCAGGATAAAAGATGGGGAGAGTTCGATATTTGGAAGAGGAGTGTTGATTCCCAACTAGGATACCTTGCTGCACGGATTCCAAGACCACAAGGGCAACTCCCGAGCCGTCCCGAGGAGAACCCTAGAGGCCAAATAGCAGCGGTACACCTCAGAAGCGGGAAGACATTGCCAGATAGAGTTCAAGCTGACGAAAAAGAGGAAAAAGACCTCGCCAACCAGCTCGTTAACGAGCCAACGAGAGCTAATACCGAGCCTACAAGCCAGGATGACGAGGCTCCGAGGATTCCTGACGAGCCCACCCCAGGTAAGTTCTCTAAACCGAGTCTTCCTCCCAATTCCAGGGTAGTTAACGACCCCATCAGGGTCGGTAACGACCCGCCGAGGACACCGAACGACCCCAATGTCGACCCGGTACTCTCACCTCTCGAACCTAACTTGGTTCCGAGAATGGTGAAAACTCTTCCATTTCCAACTAAGAAATCTATGGACTCTACTGAGAGTAAGTTCAAGCGTTTCGTTAAGATTCTTCAGGGCATTAATATTTCCATCCCATTCGCTGAGGCCCTAAGCGAAATGCCTGCTTACACAAAATTCTTGAAAGATATTTTTAGCAGGAAAAGATCTATTACAGAGCTACAGGACGAAGTCAGATCCATAGCTCTTCCAGAAAAGCTTGGAGATCCTGGGAGGTTTGCAATCACAATCGGTATAGGCAACCACAAGTTCAAAGCTTTATGCGATCTTGGTGCCAGTGCTAGTCTTGTTCCACTCTCAATCTGGTCTAAAGCCAATATGGGACCACTAGAACCGGTAGACATGAATCTATACATGGCAGATGGGTCAAGTGTCAAGGCCACATGAGTAGTGGACGATTACCCTATCCAAGTCGGGAAATTCTTTATACCGAATGATTTTATTGTCCTTGACATGCCTGAAGACCCTCATGTCCCCATAATTCTCGGGCGACCATTCTTAGCCACAGCAGGAGCAAGAGTTGATGTGCGTAAGGGACTCCTCACTTTTGATATGGGAGAGGAACGGGTGGAATTCAATTTAGATCAAAAAGCCAACGACTCAATCGGAGTGGCACAACTAGAGTTGACTCAACCCGAACTCGACACCACAGTCCCTACCGAGCCACATCTACCGATCACTGATTTTCCCATGCACAACGGCCCTACTACAGAGGTTACAGAAAATTCCAAACCACCTTGGCTTTCGGACTACACTAACAATCCAGGGATATCGAGCTTGCTGATAGAAGAAGAAGGTCCTAATTTAGCAATTCAAGTGCACAGGGGCAGTAAGGCTACAGGCAAGGTATCTCAAGACCCCAACATGGTCGTACATGAACCACCACGAGACTAGCAAAAGAGTTCGTCGGGCTAACGACGTTAAACATAGCGCTCACGGGAGGCAACTCGCTTTTTAGAATAGGTTTATTTTATTTTATTTTATTTTATTTTTCTTTTTTAGATTATTTCTTAGCTTTCTTTTATTTTTCTTTTCTTAGTTTTAAATAGGATAGAAATAAGATTTTTTGAGCTAACAAGATTTCAGGAAAAAGGGGTCGAAAATTCACTCAAGAAGGCCACGGTGGCTCGTTAACGACCCACCCAGGGTCGTTAACGACCCGGTTCGGACGACCCGATTCGTCACAATACGGGGCAGGTAAGTAGTTCTAACCTAGTTAATTTTTCTAACCCTAGCCGCCACCCCCTTCTATCCTTACCCCTCCTATATAAACCCTTCTAACCCTCCCAAAATTCTACCACAATCTCTCCAAACATTCACTCTCCACCCAAAACTCTCTCAATCCCTTTCCCTTGTCTCCCACCGAGTCGGAAATCCCACGCTAACGACCACCGGAGACACCATCATTACCGGAGTTCGGAAGCCATTCACCGTTGACGACGAGCTCGTTAACGACCCCGATTCCGACCCTTGTTCTTTTAATTCTCGGTTCTCCGCTATGATTTCTAAACCCTTGCTTGAAATTGCATGATTGATAATTTATAGGGTTAAATTTCATATCTTGAATCATGATTATTAGGGAGATCGATGAGCATGCTTAATTCCGCTCTAAAAATTCTTGATTATGCTTAGTTGTTCATGTTTTAGGTAAGATTATTCATGTTAGAATTGCTATTGTATACCTTTAGTTAGGAAAGCATGAATTTCTCTTGTTCTAGATCTAAAAATTCGAACTTTGCATGTCAAATTTCCGGGTAATTTTTAGCATGTTCGGGATGGGTAATTGAGTAAGTATGGGGTACTTTTACCCTATGGGGGATTTGTGGAGAATAATAGAAGATTGCATGCTTGATTTGTATTGAATTAGAGGTAGATTTAATTTCGGAACATACTGGTTTTGCTCTCGGCGGGTCGTTAATTACCCACCCAGGCTCGTTAACGACCCTGCACTTCATCAATGCTTGATCCGAGGCCAGCATCGTGAACAACCCCATTGGGTAGTTTATGAATAATTCTGAGGTTAATTTTGAGACCAAGTATGGGGTCTCATACCTATTATTTTTAAGTGGATCTTATCTTGGAAAATTTTCGATTATTTTGTAGGATCCATGGCTAGTTCAAGCAGACCCGCTACCCGAGCCCAGAAGAAGAGGAGGAACCACAAGTCTCCATCTCCACCCCGGGTGGACGACGTGATTTTGAGCAGTCAGAGCCAAGTACGGCGCTACCGGGATTTTATGGAGAAGGACCATTACACTCGATGGTTCTCGAAGTCTAGCGCCGTCTCTACAGGCATCTACACGGATGTCAAGGACGCCTTCATGATCCTTGGGGCGCACACTTATTGCAGCAAGAGAGCTTGCCACATTACCCGGCCCTAACATCCGAGTTCTTGGCCACTTTGGAGACCAACTTCTCGTCGAAGATCTCACCGGGACGCATTCGGTTCCGGCTAGGTAACGAGGACCGTGACTTCACCATGGCGGAGTTCAATGCAATCTTGGAGCTCCCAAACCCGTCTAGAGACTATAGCTTGAAGGACTACCGAGTGACCCGCACTTGGAGCTACATCACCGGAGAGGTTCAATCCTCTACCGCGGCGCTATCCGGGGCAACCATAGTCAACCCCATCTTCTGGATTATCTTGAGAGTCCTCGCCGCAACATTTTGGCCGAAGAAGGAGTTGAACTGGTCTACAAGAACGGAGGTCGCTTGCTTCCGCACCATCCTCTTCGAGGAGCCCGACCCCTTGAATTTGGGGTACGAATGGCTCTACTATATTGGGAAGTCCCACAAGTCCAAGGAGGTGTGGTGTGGCAATTTGGTTAGCCTCTTGGCTAAGAATCTTGGAGTGGATCTCACCCGCTACACACCGGCCCACGCTCAACTCCTCAACAAGAACTATTGGTATAGTGCCGGGATTTTCGTGCAAGCCCAGGGAGGTTACAAGGTGAAGGTTCGAGATCAAGTAGTCATACCTTCCCTCGACATGTACGAGCTACTCTACGTACCGAATTGGTACGAAGTGTGGACGGGCCAGCCTTACCCATTGGAGCCAAAACCGGAGGATGAGCTCTCACTTAGGCCATGTCACACCCGGTTTGAGCGGGACGATGTGGATGAATATGAAGAAGAAGATGAGCAAGAGGATACCGAGGTCGTAGGCAATGACACCGAGGAAGCCGACACCGAGGGTGGCACTGAGGAGCTCAACTTTACAGAAGAAGACATGGAGACGGAGGAATTAGGAGGCAACATCTTCGTCGACGAGCCAACCAGGGTCGTTAACGACCATTTCCAGCCACCGCCCAACACTGTCAACGAGGCAACCAGCTTCGTTAACGAGGTGCCGCAAGCTCCTGTCGACCCTCCACCAGCTCCTGCCGACCCTCATGCATATGGCTTAATGCCTTACAACCCGGTGATGTATCAAGACCATTTCCAGCCTCACTACCCACCACCTCCTCAGCCCGAGTACGCAGGATCGAGCATACCACCACCTTGGGCCGAGGATCTTTCTACACGGATGCAGCAGCTTCACCTTCAGACCGATCACATTCATCGGAGGATGGATAGATGGGAAACCGTCTATTCCGCTCGCATGTCGATGGAGGACGAGCGACAACGTCAAAGAGAGGCGGAGGATGCTGAGCGTTGGAGGACGATGTATGACTTCATGGGGCACTTTGAGCACTACTTTCCTCCACCGAACCGTTGATCAAGCTCAAGATGAAGTTTCCTTTCCTTGTTTCCACTTTTGTAAGTTTTATGTTTTTCTTTTTCTTTTAATTTTTTGTTTTCTTTTCTATTTCTTTTCCCTCTTCTTCTTATTTTTCTTACAGTGGGGACACTGTAATTTTAAGTATTGGGTGGGAAGAAAGTAGAAAAACTATGTCCTAGGTGTTTTTGTGTTCTATGTAGTTGTTATTTCTTTTTAAATTAAAAAACAATCGAAAAACCAAAAAAAATTGAAATTGAAAAATTTTAAAATCAAAAAAGAGTTTAGAATTGATAGATATCCCTTCTTAAAGTTCTATGATAGCAATCACTAGTTTAATCATATAATTCCTTGCAAATATGTCTTTGAAAGTACAACCGGATTCTTAAAATTGAAATTATTGTTCTGTTAGAAAAGAATAGCATTAGATGAAATTGAGCACATATACTTTATAGCATAGATGATGCAATCCAACAAAATCTACCTTGTGAGAAATTTTTGGCCTTATAGGGAGAACATTAAAAATCCCTCTTCTTTTTTGTGTGATTTACTCTCTTTATGCATATTATCTCTTGGAATTGTGATGGTTATCTATTTCTTGAGACCCTTATAGGATTTATAGTTCATTACTTGTGAAGATCATATGATAGAGAACTTATTTTTATGAGCCCTATTATCCCCTATCTACCTTTACATTGTTCCTTCTTTTGATAACCAATTCTGGCCTGAAACCTTTTATTTTTAGCTCCACAAAAATTATTCCCTAGCCGAGATAAGCTTGACCCTATCCGGGAATTAGGACTTAGATTGGAGAGGTAAAATTTTGTGTTTTATTGGAAAGAAAAGAGTTTCTATTTGCTTGAATTGAAGAGTATTTGGGAAGGGTAGATTTGGATGTCTCTTGCTATTACATGTAAGAAAGGTCTCTTGATAAAAAGATGCACAAAATAAAGTTGTAAAGAGAAGAAAATGTATACGGTGGATCGTTAACGACCCAGATGTGGGTTCGTTAACGAGGCAACGAGAAGAAAAAAAGAAGAAAAGAAGAGAATAAAAAAAAAGAGAAAGAAAGAAAGTAAAAGTTGAAGTGCATTTGTGTTTAAAGATAATATCAAGAGATTCTTTTATTTTGATTATGAGATTTTCTAGGATGATAAAGGGTGAGTGAAAATAAGTGTGCATAATGTTGAGTAAGTTTGGTATGTTGTGCTTAATACCGAAGCGGGAGTTGAGGTAATTTGAGTTTTAACTTGATTCAAAGAGAAAGTTAGTAACTTGAAGGTTGATATTGTTTGACAACGAAAGTTTCAAGCTTTAGATCCAAAACAAGCAATTGAGTGAGTGAGTTTATGAAAATAGATTAATTTACTTGTTAAGTCAATGAAAGTTGATGACTCTATCTATTTAAAGGCATGATCTTATCTTCTTACGAATTCTTATGCTTGGCTATGTTGTGGTGTCCCTTATCCTAGATATTTGTTTTTATTGAATTATTTCTGATAAATCTTCGTTGCTGAATACTTGCTTCGGTACCGAGTATTAATTAGAATTTTATTAGGTCGTTAATTAGTATTTTTGTGTTCGGTGGTTCGGTAACGATCCTGACAAGGTTGTTAACGAGGCATCTCGTGAGTGTTTTGTTTTATTTTTTTTATTAGATTGATAGACAAACAACCTTGCTTCCTGTGGAACGATCCTGACTCCACTGTACTCAGCGGGGTCTTGACTTATAAATTTATTTGTTGTCAAGAAACCCTCTCAACACTCGGCGAGCCACAACCAAGGCATAGGTGCGTCCCAGCCGTGCACCATGCTCGAGCCGCACACCTTGCACCACATTCACACTACACACCTTGCACTGACGGGCCTCTTTCGAGCGTCGTGCTTGTGCCGTGTCATCGCCAACATAGGTGTGCCCTTTACCAAGCGTCGTGCCCATGTTACGCCCTTGGCACATGAGGTTTCGTGGCTAGGCGTCGGTGCGTATCTTGGATTTATCTTTCCTACGACCACTTACAATCCTCTAATCATATAATGGTAAGTCACAGGGTCGATCTTCTTAATCGCTATTCCTATGTGACTCCTTTCTCATCACATTGACACAATGGGATTGATGACTTTTCACAAATCGCCAACATTCAATTCCATTGAAATTCTAGATCTAGGTTTGAAAGAAAATCATGTTTTGCTTGAAAATTATTCAAAGTAGGCTTTAAATTAAAGATTTGTACCAATTTTGTAAGATTAAAACCAATATAGGAAAAGATTTGATGCTCGGAGGTGAAAAAAGGGTAAAAACAGCGAAAGTGATCGGGGCTCTCGCGACCGGGCTGGAGGTTGAAGACGACATGGCCGTAACGGCCATGACGTCCACGGTCGTGACAGCCAGAACGGCCATGGCCGTAACGACCAAAACAACCATGGTCGTGACTTCCATGGTTCGCACAGTCATTGCGGTTGAGTGCGTCTCAAATGTAACGGTTGTGCGTTGAGCCCGAAGGTGAATTCAAATTGAATAATTTGGATCATGTTTTCGTATGTCAGATGTCGAGGTGCTTAGAGACGAGTTTAGAGACTCGTTCCGCACGTTATCGACGTCGTTAGGGGCGGAGTGAGCAGTCGGCATCGATTCCATTGGCCCTGGAGGCCCCGGTGGCACCCGAGGTTCAGCCGTTTCCACTGTTACCCTACCACTTCAGACGGGGGGATCGCCGAACCGTGTTCAACTCATCACAGTTCGAAACGGGGAGGAGCTCACGGCCATGTTCCGCTGAGGATCGACACCGACAGTCCATGCTCTTGTTGCACCGAGTACTCGTGTTCCGACACCACATTCTTGGCGTGGACGGGAGGGTCTAGACAGAGGAGACAAAACCAACCCGGTCAGCGCCGTATCAATTCGTTGCTCACCCATCCTTCACAAGGAGGCCCGAAGTTGTTGTTGGGCTTCAAGGAGCATGTAGCCCACCACATATACGTTGGCACCGTACATATGTGGCACCGTAAGTCAATTATTTATAATATATGATAATTACATATGATATTTATGTTTGAATTTGAAATTAAAATATCTTATATACGTTAATGTATTATAGGAGCGTCCTCTAGAACCTCTGAAGTATCAGTTTTGACATATAGAGCTTATAAAGTGGCCACAGATGGAAGATGGCAACTGGATTGATATTGTATGGGCCGCGGGCTTGCCCATCTGCAGAGTATTGTGCACCATCATGTTCATAGACGCATTGATTGAGCGATGACATCCAGAGACCAATTCTTTCCATATACCATGGGGCGAGATGACGATTACGTTGCATGATATGGCGCTCATCCTCGGCCTTACAATCGACGGGGACACAATTGTGCCAGATGGATCTGGTGGAGGCTCTTAGAGATCCGATTCACAAAGTTCTTTCAGATGGATGATGGTTGGATGAGCCGCCCACATTACAACAAGGGTGGGGTTGCACATACACAACTCAAGGATCATTGCATGGACCAGAGGCATGACCTTGATCCTAAGACTATCGCCTCTGGTTTTCTACTATATTTGATAAGGTCGACGATCTATCTTGACAAGTCTTAGCATCAAATCCCTATCACATACTTGGACCTTGTACATGATCACGATGAGGTACAAAGCATATCTTGGGCTTCTGTTTCACTGGCCCATCTATATAGGAGCCTTGGTGAGTGCACAAGGGTTGGGGCTAGAGTAGCTGCTATTTTTTACACGCTATTACATGTAATTGATCGAACCTAATTATTTTTTCTCATTTTGGCTAATATTATCAGCCGCACTTGCTCATAATTTTTTGTATAGTCTTGGATCTTCATGTACTTTCCAGCATTTCGTCCCGCCGTTAGCCATTACACGAGGGATCGACATGGGGTTAGAGGTGGGGAGATGGTGGTACAGTGCAGGGTAGGTGCAACTACAGAGTAGACTTTGATGCTATGACGACGACATATGTGAGTACATTCCTTACAAGTTGTATTCAGGGTTATTTTTTTCCAAAATGACTTCATTTATCATGCGAAATTGAATCAGGTGGATTGGATATCGTATGGGGATTTGGATTTTACCGATGCATATGCTTCATCTTGTTTTCATGGCCTACTATCATTTATGGCTATATCAGAGCCATACATGCCAGATCGATGTGCTAGGCAGTTTGGTCGTGTGCAAAGGATACCAACAGGGGTTATTATGTCAAAGACTACCTTCCGAGTAGTTCGACGCAACCACTTGGGTTTGGAGTGCTAGGAACTTGCACTGTATCAGCTTAGGACGATGAGATCTCTTGTGACTGACGATCCGTCTGAGTGTGTTAAGGACTACATGGATTGATTCTTGCCGCGTACACACGTACGTTGTAGTCGGCCCATCACGACTAATGAGGGGGTATAACTTTGGGATAGTTTGCCTTTGTTACGTACGTATTTTTTAGCTAACGATTATTTTGTTATATATGCAGCGCATGCAACAGGTGTTGGGTTATCTTGCACCATGGGCGACATATATAGGTGTGCACCCACTAGAGATCCAAGTCATGGGAGGAGAGGTGCCTGGATATGATGATGGAGATGACAAGTCGGATGATGCCGAGGATATGTAGCTTTGATGGCGATGGATTTATGTTTTGATTAAGTAGTTTGGATGATTACGTTCGGATATCTAGTTCTGATTATTGTAATATTCGCGATATTCCAAGGTTTTTGAAACCAATTATAATATAATATTTATAGTTATTACCTTTTTCTCTATATATAAAAGAGAATTAATAACAAATTATAATACCCCTTATTTTCTCTTTAAAAGGAGAATTCTTAAGTAAATTAAATTAAATAAAATTCAAGAATTTTATTATGAGGGTTATGAAGAGTTGAAAGCATTTAAATAAAAATAATGCATTATAAATTTCGAAATTCATTAATTAAAGAGGGGTACAACAAGTTATTAAAATTACTTTGAAAATTCAACAAAAAGGATGCAAGAGACTGGACTTGAACCAGAGACCTCTTGCAACCCATCTCACACGCCCATCCCCCTCAATCCGCTAGACCATTGCAACTTTCTACTCATTCACCCCCATTCTTTTAATTTTATATCCATTCTAGTGTTCTTCTTCCTAGAAACATCAGATTGATGTTTGATGTGATTGACGTAGAATCAAATTGAGCCATTGCATGCTCTTCTTCCATCTTCATTGCTTGCAAGACCACCCTTCTTGCATCATCCTTCCATCACCACCAACTAACACACCTTTGGCCAATAGAGAAGCATCCTCCCCTCCATCATTGGTCCATCACCATAGCCATGGATTGAGAGCTTGGCCTCTCTTGCCTATAAAAAGGGCTTCAAACTCCTTCAAAGCTCACACAATCACCCATCTCTTCTTCCTCTCATTGAATTGCTCTCAAAATTTGTCCAAAATCAGCCTCATTCAAGTTTAGTTTTCCATTCAAAGCTCCACCAAAAGCCCCTTGTTTTCCCCCTTGAGCACCGCCAGCCACCTCCCTGCCACCGGAGCACCGCCCGACGTCCGCCGAGCCCTCGCCGGACTGCCCTGCCCCCGCCGAAGCACCCTGGTGCCGCTGCTCTTACACCGTCAGTTCTCCCCTGCCTCTTCTCCTCAGTGTTCTGAAATACAGAATACTACTAGGGTATATTGTTTTTAACCCTCTTATTAATTTAATTAATGTATGTTTATTTAAATAATTGTTAGTATAAGAAAACAAATTAAAAGATGGGTTAAAGTGCAAGTTTTAATATAATAAAAATATTTTGCTAAGATATTGTTAGTAGAATAAGAAGGGTAAATCTTTTATTATAAATTAAATAGATCTCATGGTGCACATGGTTGCACTGAAATTGAAAGATGAAGCTGGTGAATGGTGGGAGAGCTCCAGTCTGTCCACCCGCCCCGATTTGAGTTGGGCCATGTTTAAAGATAAGATGATGCATCGATTCTTTTCTGAGTCCATGAGAGATGAGAAACTGGACAAACTCCACTCCCCGAAGAACCATGGGTTGAGTGTACTTGAACGAGCTAAAAAGTTCAACCATCTCCTTCAGTATGCCGAAGATGAAATCACCACCGAGCAACAAAAGATTAAGCGCTTTCACCACTGGATGATCGACCAAATTAAACCCTGGATGGCAAATCGCTCCTTCAAAACCTTGGAGGAGTACGTGGATCATGCTCATAGGATGGAGACAACTCTCAAGGTCCACGAGCGCATGAAGTTCGATGGAGGAAAGCCTCACCACTCCAGTCACAGTTGGTTCAAGAGGTCGGCATCTCCGGAAGGATCTCAGTGGTCTAAAAAGAGCAAGAACAAGGCCTCGTCAGCTGGATCAAGACCTTTCCAAGGCTCAGAATCAAGGAGAAGTCTGATTGTCTGCCACAACTGTGCAGAACCAAGACACCTTAATCGAAACTGCCCTAAAGCTCCCAATAAGTGCTTCAATTGTAGTAAGGACGGACATCTCCGGCAATTCTGCAAACAACCCGCAAACCTAGCAGGCCAGACCCGTTCTAATACAATCTCTCAGTGTCCTCAAGCTTCAAATAGAACAGCGGGGACTGCATCGGTCCAGTCTACAACTCATTAAAAGGGAAAGGGACCTATGCGCACAACCGACAAGTCGGAGGAGCCTATTTGTCAAGGTACCCTCCATATCCGCCATAAAGATGTTTTTATACTCTTCGATTCCGGTGCTTCGCATTCTTTCATATCCGAAAAGTGTGTAGACTCTTAGAATTAGATAAACTCGAAGAGTGTGAACCGTTCATCATGAATCTTCCAAACGGAAAAAGAATAATAGGAGCGAAACAGTTAGGTAGTTTTCCTTTAAGCATTCAAGGAGGAATCTTCAACTCCAACTTGATATGCATTCCGATGGATCCCTATGACATCATTCTTGGAAGAGATTGGTTGTCTCGCCATGGGGCGATAATTGACTTCTACACCCGAACTGTAACCATCAACTCTGGAGGGAAGAACGTATGTAAGTTCAAGGGAAAACGGGAAGAAGAAAATGGAAAGGTGATCAATGCCATGAAGGTCGGGAAGCTACTCCGACAAGGTTGTGTTTGGTTTCTTTGCTACCTCGAGCCAAAGGAGAAAAAGGTCGTGGACATTCAAGAGATTCTTGTAGCCAGGGAATTCCCCGACATCTTCCCAAAAGAGCTCCCCGGATTACCTCCACGACGAGAAGTCGAGTTTTCAATAAGCCTCGAGCCAGGAATCACGCCAATCTCCAAGGCACTCTACAGGATGGCCCCGCTAGAGATGAAAGAACTCAAGAGTCAGCTCGAAGAGCTGCTTGAGAAGAGTTACATCCGACCGAGCGCTTCGCCTTGGGGAGCGCCTGTACTCTTTGTGAAGAAGAAGGATAAACTTTCCGCTTATGCATCGACTACAGAGAGTTGAACAAGGTCACCATCAAGAACAAATATCCTCTTCCAAGGATAGACGATCTCTTAGACCAAGTTCGAGGTGCAAAAGTTTTCTCCAAGATCGACCTGAGATCAGGTTATCATCAATTTCGGATCCGCGAGGAAGACATACCGAAGACAGCTTTCCGCACCCGCTATGGCCACTACGAGTTTGTGGTGATGCCATTCGGTTTAACCAATGCACCTGCGGTATTCATGGACCTGATTCACCGATTCTTCCATGAATACCTCGACAAGTTTGTCATCGTCTTCATCGACAACATCCTAATCTACTCCGGAGATCAAGCTGAACATGAAGAACATTTCCGAACTGTGCTTCAGATTCTAAGGCCCAATCAGCTTTACGCCAAATTGTCTAGGTGCAATTTGGCTCAAAGAAGTTGCTTTCCTAGGCCATGTAATCAACCAAGACGGAGTTATGGTGGACCCAAAGAAAATTGAAGCAATCTCAGAATGGAAGCAACCAAAGAATGTAAAAGAAATTCGCAGCTTCCTAGGACTTGCGGGGTACTACCGAAGGTTCGTCGAAGGGTTCTTGAAGATTGCCCTCCCCATGACGAAGCTACTCCGAAAGACCCATAAGAAGTTTGTGTGGGACGAAAAGTGTGAGGAAATTTTCCAAGAACTCAAGAAGCGTCTCACAAGTGCACTAGTGCTGACACTGCCAGATGGACACGAAGGATATGTGGTCTACAGTGATGCCTCAAAGCAAGGCTTGGGATGCGTGATCATGCAGAATAGGAAAGTAATTGCTTATGCATCCCGACAACTCAAGGTCTATGAAGTGAACTATCCGACGCACGACCTCGAACTAGCAGCAGTGGTGTTTGCCTTAAAAATTTGGCGACATTACTTGTACGGGGTCAAGTGTCAAATTTTCATCGACCACAAGAGTCTGAAGTACGTGTTCACTCAGAAGGAACTGAACATGAGACAGAGAAGATGGCTGGAACTATTGAAAGACTACGACATCGAGCTACTCTATCACCCGAGTAAGGCTAACGTCGTGGTCGACGCTCTCAGTCGTAAGACACCACAAGAGGGCTTAATCGCATTGCTAACAGTTCAGCCAAAACTCCAACAGGAACTGATAAGAGAAGGCATCGACGTCTGGTTTGGAAGACAACAAGGTTGTCTAAACACCTTGGAAATCCATTCCGACTTGTTAGCCGAAATCAGAGAGAAGCAAACCGATGACATCATGCTGATCAGGATCAGTGGCGAAGTACAAGAAGGCAAGGCACCTGGATTCGTCATTCAGGATGATGGTTCCTTTTGGTTTCGAAACCGGATTTGTGTGCCAGCAATGGACGAACTTCGAAAGATCATTTTGAAAGAAGCCCACGCATCTGCCTATTCCGTACACCCAGGAGCAAGTAAAATGTACAAGGATGTACGAAGAAACTTCTGGTGGCCAAATATGAAACAAGATGTCGCAGAGTTCATATCCAAGCTCTTAGTTTGTCAGAAGGTAAAAATTGAGCACAGAAGACCTAGAGGAAAATTGCAATCCCTTCCCGTGCCAGAATGGAAATGGGAGGATATCACAATGGACTTTGTGACCGACCTGCCCAAGACTCAAAAGTAGAAGGATTCCATTTGGGTTATTGTGGATCGGCTCGCCAAGAGCGCCCACTTCATCCCCATCCAAAAGAAGTGGAAAGCCCCAAAGTTAGTAACAGTTTTCGTTAAGGAAATAGTCCATCTCCATGGAACCTCAAAGACGATTATCTTTGATCGAGACAGTCGTTTCATGGCCTCCTTTTGGAAAGGTTTACATAAGGCCATGGGCACAGAATTGAAGTTTAGCACAACTTTCCATCCTCAATCCGATGGTCAATCAGAAAGGACCATCCAAACTCTTGAAGACATGCTTCGAGCCTGTGCGCTAGACCGCACAACGAGTTGGGATGACAGCTTGAATCTTATAGAATTCACCTATAACAACAGCTGGCATTCCACCATCAAGATGGCTCCTTTCGAGGCCTTGTATGACCGGAAATGTCGTTCTCCGCTCTATTGGGACGACAATGCCGACAAGATACTTCTCGGACCGGAGCTAGTAGAAAGGACTGCCTTAGAGGTTGCTCTCATCAGTCAAAGAATGTTGACTGCGCAGAGTCGAAAAAAATCTTATGCAGACCTGAAGAGGCGAGACATCGAGTTCATGGTAGGAGATAAGATTTTCGTCAAGGTATCTCCCTCAAAGGGCGTTTTCCGCTTTGGAAAGCGAGGCAAGCTTAACCCTCGATATGTAGGACCCTTTGAAATCCTAGAAAGAGTGGGCAATCTAGCTTATCGAGTTGCCTTACCGCCTTCAGCTCACCCCGTTCATAATGTGTTCCATGTGTCACTCCAAAGGAAGTATGTGCCCGAAAAAATCCCACATTATCAACTTCGACGATGTCGAAATCCAGTCGGATGGCACATATGAGGAGAGACTGCTGAAAATAGTAGAGCACCTGGTAAAGAAGCTACGCAACAAAGACATACCCCTAGTTCGGGTAAGGGGGTACTAGACCCCGTATTGTCCTCACAAGTTGCGAGTTTTGTAGATGTCTCTCTTTTCCCTCTCAGTACCGCTCTATTTTTCTCTAGTTTCGGGGACGAAACTAATTTAAGGGGGTACTATTGTATTATCCGCAAAATTCCAAGGTTTTTGAAACCAATTATAATATAATATTTATAGTTATAATCTTTTTCTCTATATATAAAAGAGAATTAATAATAACCCTTATTTTCTCTTTAAAAAGAGAATTCTTAAGTAAATTAAATTAAATAACATTCAAGAATTTTATTATGAGGGTTATGAAGAGTTGAAAGCATTTAAATAAAAATAATGCATTATAAATTTCGAAATTCATTAATTAAAGAGGGGTACAACAAGTTATTAAAATTACTTTGAAAATTCAACAAAAAGGATGCAAGAGCCAGGACTTGAACCCGAGACCTCTTGCAACCCATCTCACACGTCCATCCCCCTCAATCCGCTAGACCATTGCAACTTTCTACTCATTCACCCCATTCTTGTAATTTTATATCAATTCTAGTCTTCTTCTTCCTAGACACATCAGATTGATGTCTGATGTGATTGACGTAGAATCAAATTGAGCCATTGCATGCTCTTCTTCCATCTTCATTGCTTGCAAGACCACCCTTCTTGCATCATCCTTCCATCACCACCAACTAACACACCTTTGGCCAATAGAGAAGCATCCTCCCCTCCATCATTGGTCCATCACCATAGCCATGGATTGAGAGCTTGGCCTCTCTTGCCTATAAAAAGGGCTTCAAACTCCTTCAAAGCTCACACAATCACCCATCTCTTCTTCCTCTCATTGAATTGCTCTCAAAATTTGTCCAAAATCAGCCTCATTCAAGTTTAGTTTTCCATTCAAAGCTCCACCAAAAGCCCCTTGTTTTCCCCCTTGAGCACCGCCAGCCACCTCCCTGCCACCGGAGCACCGCCCGACGTCCGCCGAGCCCTCGCCGGACTGCCCTGCCCCCGCCGAAGCACCCTGGTGCCGCTGCTCTTACACCGTCAGTTCTCCCCTGCCTCTTCTCCTCAGTGTTCTGAAATACAGAATACTACTAGGGTATATTGTTTTTAACCCTCTTATTAATTTAATTAATGTATGTTTATTTAAATAATTGTTAGTATAAGAAAACAAATTAAAAGATGGGTTAAAGTGCAAGTTTTAATATAATAAAAATATTTTGCTAAGATATTGTTAGTAGAATAAGAAGGGTAAATCTTTTATTATAAATTAAATAGATCTCATGGTGCACATGGTTGCACTGAAATTGAAAGATGAAGCTGGTGAATGGTGGGAGAGCTCCAGTCTGTCCACCCGCCCCGATTTGAGTTGGGCCATGTTTAAAGATAAGATGATGCATCGATTCTTTTCTGAGTCCATGAGAGATGAGAAACTGGACAAACTCCACTCCCCGAAGAACCATGGGTTGACAATAAAATAAGATATTTTAAGCCTTGGTCATATAATTATATAGACTATAGTTATGAAAAGTGTAATAACTGCGGTTTTTGAGGATATTTTTGAATTTTTCTCAGATATCCTTTTAACCTATTGGTCCGTTTTAACGCTTAATCTGATATATTTTTTTGGAGATTAAATACTAGAAAATTCTTGGTGATATCCTAAAATCACAAATAAATGATTTTATGGATCGGTGTGAATTCTAGGATTTTTCAGTGGAAAAAGAATATTTATTAGAAAATCTGTCTTTTTAATTATGTATTGTAAAGGATGTAAAATACGAAACGGAAGCCTTAAAAATTGAAGGTGACAAGATAAAATCATGAAAAATTGGTTTTATTGGTCTACATAATTTACGGGACGTTTTTCGTTTAGTGAGTTTATCCATCCGAGGTACATAATTTTACCGCTTTAACGTGAATCCCGTTCCGAGACGGGTTTTGAATTTTATAAACATATCTTGTTTGCCTTAGTTTGTAAGGAACCAAATAGATAAGGAAAGGGGGACTCGTATCTTTTGTAAAGTGAAAGCAGAGGAAGGGATTCAAGAGGGTTTGGACGACGACGAACCGAGGAGAAAGGATTCTCACCGCCGGCAACCTCCTCTGTTCCGTCCACCATCCCCTACCTCACCTCATCTCCTTCTTCACTTCTTCTTCTTAGTTTTGTGTGGGTTATGTTATTGAAACCAAAACCATGAGAGAAATCAGGTCCGAACGACGGACGGGGAGATAGAATCGAATATCTTCACCGCCGGTTAACTTCTCCATCCCCGACCTCCTTCATCTACTCATCTTCCTCCCCTTGTTGTGAGCTTGTGTGGTTGAAACCGAGCCAGAGAAGAACCAGAGAGGAGCAGGACGGAACATAGACTCGGGAAGGAAGGAATGAAGACATCACCGTCGGTCATCTTCTTGCCCCGTCAAACGTCGTCGTTGGCGATCGTTAGTTACTCCGACCACCACCCACCACGAGAGCTGCCGCCGGGCAACACCCAGCCACCCTTGGGCTCGGGGATCGAGCCACAATCAAGCCAAACGAGCCATGGGCTCGAGTGAAGGTATATACGATCGAAATTAATTAGCGGGTTAGTTGCGGAGCCACTGTAAGGGCCTTTCGGTTCCGCTTTGCTAATTAAATTTATGGTTTTTATAATCTTGACGTTGATACGGTCCCACAGGTTCAAACCGCTCGAGAAACGGACGTCAGGATCTTAGGTTATAGCGAATACAAGTTTTGGATACCGATTGGAAGGTAAAGGACTTCAGATAATTACTCAGGATTCGTTGTTAATCCGTTTGATCCGAGATTTGGTCACCTTTAAAAACAGTTACTGAGGAACACTTTTTGTTTAGAAAGTTCTTACAAAAGTGAAGCGGGTAATTAATTATAATTCCGCCAAGATGGCTCCTTAAAGCATGATAACTAAGGATTTATTATGTATCGATATTCGGAAATTAAATCGTTTATCGATTAGGAAGTTGTAGAATTTGAGTATACAACTAAGAAGTGTTTCTGTGAGCTCGTTGCTGAGAAATCCTTTTGTTCTATTTGTCAGAAGGATGATAAAAATTACTGCTGGAATCACTAAGGACGTTGAGCACGCCTTCTAAGGCAAGTGGACGATTCTCTCTTGCGTCATTGTTATTAAATGAAGAATTGAATCCCATTTAATATTTGCATTGGGAACAACTTGTATGATTAATAAAATATGATAGGTTGTTGTTTTGTTAGAAATAATGACCATATTGTTATTCATTCAGTTTCACGCTAGAACTGGATTTAGGTCCGTTGTATGTGACCTTGTATGTTTAGTTGTCTCATGCTGAGACATTGATATGGATTAACTTAGTTCAGGGATGTGAGCTTATTCTCGGAAGCATCTCTTTAAAACTCGTATTAGTCAGTATCAATATTGATCCCCTAATACTTAGGTCATGACCATGGCCCACTCTACGCTTGAGGGGTGACTATGCACTCTAGCTAAGTGCATTTATTAGTATGTGTTGGTAGTGGATTATGGAAGAAACAGGACCTCTAATCTCTCCATCATTGGGACCTGTACTATTCTTTGTTCAAGGATGAAATATGCCCTCTGACCTCGATAGTATTGTGTTCCATTCAATATGTGTTGGTAGTGGATTACGGATGAAACAGGCCCTCTAATCTCTCCATCATTGGGACCCGTGCTATTCGTTGTTCAAGGATGAAACAGGCCCTCTGACCTCGATAGTATTGTGTTCCACCGGTAGTAGTTCGAGCCGATTAAAAGTTGTCAACTTGTTTGTGAAAAGTTTTGAAAGTAATACAAGATAAGTCTCTCTCGAGAGGCGGATTCAAGAGGCGGATTCAGAGGTTTGAAGTTCCAGAAGTTGAAGAAAGGTTTCCAATGGCTATACTTGAGTGAACATCATGGTTGAAGAAAGGTTCTCTCTCTTGATTATGCAAGTCTCCTTCTTATTCTCTATAAGACTGCTAATTGTTGGATCATAATCTGAGTCTAATCGGATTTGGATGCCAATATGTTTAGTTACAACCATAAGAACCAAGTTAGTTTCTCCGCTTGCTAGTCTTTCATTAGACTAACCCATCCATCTTCTTTTCTTTTATATGGTCGGCTGGTGTCCACCGTTGGTTTACGGCACATCAGGTTCTTCTTGGAACTTGATTCAAGAGGCGGATTCAGAGGTTTGAAGTTCCAGAAGTTGAAGAAAGGTTTCCAATGGCTATACTTGAGTGAACATCATGGTTGAACTACTTCAAAACGAAGCTGAGTTTCAGAAATAAGAACTTAAGGAATACTTGATGAAGATTTTGTTTAAATAGAAGGTTGTTCTATTTATTTACTAATTCTTTTTAAGTTAAGGCTTGTATAAGACCTTTTATTCTCTTTTCCGCTGTAAAGTTTTACATAATTTTTTTTAGGTTTTAAATGGTTTCATTTACCTTGTTTTTAGTTTGTTCAGTCAGTTTAAAGCCTTGGGTAGCTTCGGTTTAGTCTTAATCGGGGTTACTGGCGGTAATACCTCCAGGGTAGGAAGGGGATGTTACAGAAGTGGTATCAGAGCTAAAAGTTCCTAGTCTTCTTTAAGACTATCATCCTTCCATATAGAATTATGGAGAATTCTATATTGGTGTTATCTTAGAACCATTTATGGAAAGTGGTTAAGATTGGAAGTCAGACTCGTGAAAAGATAGAAAGAGGAAAGGGAATTGGAGAACATGAGGTAATAAGTTTGTAATAGCTTTTGTTAATAAGGTCCTATGATGGACATTGGATTCCCTGGAGATGGGAATGGATTCCGAGAAGGATCCAAAGTAAGATTAGGTGAATATTCCTAAAGTTGAACCGGTTCTTGACCAAGTTCTCAATAAATTCCTATTCTCTCTTGAGAGTTTGAATTGGGTGTACCCTCTTCGTTTCTTCCATATTAGGAAACTTCTTGTGAGATTTTGAAGTTAAGTATTGTACTTCATAAAGACTTTCTAGTTTGAAGGTTTCCTATTTTAAGCTCGTATGATGGAAGATTTCAAGTCAAGAATTTTTGTTAGAAAGTTCATGATTCAAAGTTATATGAAAGAAATTGTTAATTCTTTTTCTTGAGATATGAAAGTCCAAGTGTTGTCTTTAAAAAGGAAATTTTTAAAGTGAGTTTCTTTGAAGAGTAAGAGTTTTCCCGATAATACTTTTCTTAGGAATTTCTGAATTTGGTTGAAATTCGATTATCAATAGAAGTTGGATTTGGAACCTCTACTTCTCAATGGTAAGATTTGGAGAATCTTATGAGCCTTGAGTGATTATAAAAAGATCAGTATGGATCATGAAGGGATGTAAAAGAATCCTGAAAAGAAAAAGGATTGTCTTTGGAAACTTTCTTCTACAACTATGTTTGTGACTTATAGTATAGAATCATGGATAATCTGTACTTTTCTTTGCTCAGTTGGAAGTTAAAGAGCTTTGAAGTGCTCAAATGTTTGATCAATTGAATTGTTAATCTATTAGAAAATACAATTCAATTTTTAACCTAATAATGTTCAAACTCTGATTTTCATAGATGTTGTTATCCTTTGAGTTAAGAGGATTGAGAATCCTAAATAGAATGGGAACCTCTTTTCGGTTATAGTAAGGAAGAGAGGGAGAATATTGGTTCAGATTAAATGGTGTACAAGTGACTAATCACCAAGGTTGTTGTGAATAAGGTTGATTGGTTAAAAAGGATTGAACAAGAAGAAGTTCATCGATGATGTGTTTATGTTCAATTAACTACTTAGTACAAGTGTTAATTGATTACATGAGTTGTTGATATCCAAATGATTAACCTATGTGACACGTAATGGGAATTTCGTGTATGATACCTGATTTGAGATAATGAGAAGAGACTTGAGGTCTATAATTGACCAATAATGGAATCAGCAATGAGATGTTCTAATTTGCCAATGGTATTGACTTATGTTTCTTTAAGGATGGAAATGATAAACTTCAGTTTTGAGAAGATCATTCAAGAAATGATTTTGGGCATGTTCATCTTGATATTTTAAACGGTTGGGCGAAAAATATCAATCATTCAATACTATGGTCAATAAGGCTTAGACCTTATCGCTGAAAAAAATAAATGCAGTTGTGTTTGAGTTTTGAAGGTTTTATATCTGGCAAATCTGATGCCTAAGGTGGTACTGGTAAAACTATTAAGTTTTCGGCAAGTCTCCTAACCACAAGTTCTTCCTTTGTAATGTGGTTTGAACTTGAGCTAATAAAAAGGTATATGTCTTCTCCTTATGGTTAAGTAAGAAGACAAGAATGATGGAGAAGTCTAGTTTGTTTAACAATCTTGAATTGGGATAGGTTCAATAATATCTTGTTTGGCCATGTGCATTAATTCTTTTGTTAAAAGATATTGGAAACTAAAGGAACATCCTGATTTGAAGATAAAAGGATCGAAAGTTCTTAAACTCGTCACGAGAGTTTGATAGATTTCACTTTTGGATATCGGAATTTAAATGACAATTAAGTTGCAGAAGGGATATTGTTCTGCAAATGGATGATCTCAAGCATTGAATTTTGGTAACATATCATTGTTACATCACTTTAAAGTGGGATGTCAAGGAGACATACAAGTTGAGATCGACCTTGGACGAATTTGTTATGAGTAAGAAGATGTTGGAATCATATTTTACTAAGGATTGCAAGTAAATGGATTTGAGCGATCAATTCTTTTATTGAACTTGCGAAATTAAGTAGGGTTGAGATTGAGTTAAATCAGGCAGAGATTACTCAATACTATGGATTATAGAAAAGTCTAGCAGTATGTCTAATTAAGAAAAGTCAAGAAATGCCACCAGGTTCTATCTTGAGGAAGAAATGAAGTATTACATTCGAAAGGAAATGTAGTACGCATAAGTGAATTGGATTGTCTTAGGTCCTTTGAGGCTCAGTTTTAATTTGAAACTTTGGTCAAGTTGGTAAGGCCAGCTAATGTGCAAATGTCAGCACAGAACTAGGGCAAAGCGTCAGTAGCATCATGAAATTAAGGTCATTCTATTTTATTTGATGCATTGGCTTGACGCGCCCATTTCTTCATAAAGTGGCTAATCTTTGTTTCAGCGACATTCAAAGTTAAAGCCTGTATGCTTGTAGACTATGTCGAGTTCCTGTCAAGCTGTTATGATTTAAGGGATATTTGAAATTGTTTTGTGATTTTCTCTTTTGCGGAAAATCTTAGGACTTTGTAGAATTCTGGCATGAATTTTTTTAAAGAAATATTAATTTGATATACGGAATTCATGAATAAATTTTCTACGGTTTTCATAGTGGTTAGTAAGAATGTGATTTGTCTTCCATCTTGATCACATGGTAAGGCAAGATTACATGTCTTATTCCTATGAGAATGCAGTAAAGGATTATGTTTATTTTATCTCCCCATCCTGATCACATGGTGGAATAAGATCACATAATTCCTTGGGTTTTAAAGAATGGTTTCTAGTATGAGTTGGTAATCATTTAAGTTTCTCTCAAGTGAAGTTATTGAGATTCAAAGATGAGAGTTTTCTTGTATAGCAATTTCTATATCTAGTATCTTGTAAAACTCTTTTGAGTTATTACATCCTTGGTATCCTATACCATTTAAGGAGTATGGTCAAATTTTCCAAAACAGTTCGATTATAAGTAAAGAAATTTGGTAAGATTCTTTACAAATCTGTGTTGGTCTCTGAAGAGCATGGAGTAACTCCGTACTTCTCTAAAAGTTTGGGATTGTTTTCAGTCAACGATTATTGGAATTCTCTAAGCAGTTTGCTAGTAGTTCATCTTGGTTGACATCATGACCTAAGAAAGTCATTACCTTTTTAGCGGAATTGTCCTTGGAAGTAAGTTGATATGGACTCCTGGGATGGAACCCTTTCTAAGAAATGATATTGTAGTAATCATTTCTTTGGAGTAAAGGATGTACTAGTAATTTCTCCATTAGTTGTTATTTGTTTTCATGTTGTTTTGAAAACTTAAACCTTTTTGAGAAAAGATAGTCAAGTGAGGACTTTAAGCAAAACTCCAATGGGTCTGGAGTTTGGATATGTAAATTAGTCTTGATATTCAATTTTTAGCCTGATAAGCTGTTGGATATAGAGAGTGGACACGTGAGGATATGTTTTAATCCTAAGAGTTAGGTTGCTCAACAAGTCAGAATGTTAAGTGAAGTCTAAATATTTCTTTGATGAAAAAGACTGAAAATTGTCTATGGAGACAATTTTGTTGGAAATTATTGGACTAAAGGTATTATTGTCCAATATGTTGGTATAGTAATACGTAAGAGTGTAGTTTGAAGTAGTTGAGAGAGATAACTACTATTGAATGTCAGTATGTCCAAGCTGAGTTTTATTGAGATTTTATCTCAAAAAGGAAATTGAGTAAGGATTTTAAGTAATCCTTGTAAAGAATCTAATTTGAGAAGGACTAAAGGTTTAGTTTGGATGACAACAAGATTGTGTGAATCCCCTAGGATTTTATTCAAAATCTGATGACGAGATCAAGGAAAAGTAGTATGGGAATGTAATATTATTTAAGATCAATGGAGAAGATGAAGAAGGTAAGACACCGGGATTTGCTATTCAAGCTTATGGATTGCTTGGTTTCAAAACTGTTCATGTGTATTTGTTGTTGATGAGCTTTGAAAGCTTAATTCAAAGGAAGCATAGTTATTTTCTTAATTAGTTCAGCTTGGAACAAGTAAATGTATAAGGATTAAGATAAAACTTTTGATGGACTGACATGAAGCGAAATGTCACTCAGTCCATTTTGATATGTTTGGTTTGTCTGGAAGTCCTGATTGAGCATAGAAGACCAGATGAAATATTATAGTCTCTTTCTGTTTCAGGAGAGAAATGGGAAGATATTACAATGGATTCTTGTCATTAGTCGTTCAAGACTTAATGAAAGAAGGATGCATATGAGGTTGTTAAGAAACTCACATAGAGTGTTATTTTTAATGCATTTAAGCTGACTTAAAGAGTATAGAAGTGAGCTGAGGTGTTCATGCATGAAGTTTTTGATCTTCATAAAACTCCAAAGACTTTAATCTCTGATTGAGATAGGTGGTTCATGTCAAAGTTTTGAAAGGAGTGACATCAAGCTTTGTGGAGTGAATTGAATTTTTGCGCTGGCCTCCTTCATCAAACTGATGAACAATGCAAAGAAACAAATTCAAACTCCTGAGGACATGTATTCTGGATTCCACACGAGTTGGAATGGTAGTTTGAGTTTGAGTGACTTCACATACAAAAATTGTGATCACACGATAAAGAAATGACTCTTTTTGAGGCTTTGTAAGGCTAGAAGTGTTGATTGTCAATTTGTTGGAATGACAATACTGACAAGGTTCTTCATGGGCCAGATTTGGCCAAGAGAACAACAACTGATATCGCACTAACACGTTCAAGGGTGCTAACTGCTCAAAATAGTGTGTTATTTTAAGCGAAAGCATGTTGAGTTCATTGTAAAGAACGGCGTTTTTGTTCTAATATCCGCCTTGAAAGGCGTATTCAGTTGGGAAATGCGAGACAACGTAAATGCTCGCTATGTTAGATCTTTTGAGATACTGGAAAGAACTGGTAAGCTTGTTTATCGGTTGGCATTGCCACCTTCAGTGCATTCTATCTATAATGTCATCCTTGTGATTCTTCTAAGATAGTATGCGTTCAATATATCTCATGTACTTAACAATAATGAGATGGATATTCAACCAAATGACATTTGTGAAGAGAGGTCAGGTTGAATTGTGAACAAGAAAGATACTTTTGGTTAGGCTACTTTAGTCTAAAAATGGAGGTGAAGGAAAGACTTGAGAAACTAGATGGGAATAGCGGAGTCATTTTCCAAAGTTAATGAACGTTGTAAAGAAGAAGTTTGGTAACTAAGCAGTGGATGTTTGTGCTTTGTGCAGAAGTAACAACATGTTTTTTTAAGGGGGTACTACAAACTTCTGTATAGGTTTGTAGTGGTTGTGTGTGTGTGTGCTTGTGCTATCCTTCCTTGTGATCTGACCTCTCCTTGGTTTCGAGGACGAAACCATTTTTAAGGGGGTACTAATGTAATAACTACGGTTTTTGAGGATATTTTTGAATTTTTCTCAGATATCCTTTTAACCTCTTGGTCCGTTTTAACGCTTAATCCGATATTTTTGTTGGAGATTAAATCCTATAAAATTCTTGGTGATATCCTAAAATCACAAAGAAATGATTTTATGGATTGGTGTGAATTCTAGGATTTTTCAGTGGAAAAAGAATATTTATTGAAAAAGTCGTCTTTTTAATTATGTATTGTAAAGGATGTAAAATACAAAACGGAAGCCTTAAAACTTGAAGGTGGAAAGATAAAATCATGGAAAATTGGTTTTATTGGTCTACATAATTTACGGGACGTTTTTCGTTTAATGAGTTTTTCCATCCGAGGTACATAATTTTACCGCTTTAATGCGCGTCCCGTTCCGAGACAGGTTTTGAATTTTATAAACATATCTTGTTTGCCTTAGTATGTAAGGAACCAAATAGATAAGGAAAGGGGGGCTCGTAACTTTTGTAAAGTGAAAGCAGAGGAAGGGATTCAAGAGGGTTTGGACGACGACGAACCGAGGAGAAAGGTTTCTCACCGCCGGCAACCTCCTCTGTTCCGTCCACCATCCCCTACCTCACCTCATCTCCTTCTTCACTTCTTCTTCTTAGTTTTGTATGGATTGTGTTATTGAAACCAGAACCATGAGAGAAATCAGGTCCGAACGACGGACGGGGAGATAGAAACGAATTTCTTCACCGCCGGTTAAATTCCCCATCCCCAGCCTCCTTCATCTACTCATCTTCCTCCCCTTGTTGTGAGCTTGTGTGGTTGAAACCGAGCCAGAGCAGAAGCAGAGAGGAGACGGAACATAGACTCGGGAAGGAAGGAGTGAAGACATCACCGCCGGTCATCTTCTTGCCCCGTCAAACGTCGTCGCCGGCGATCGTTAGTTCCTCCGACCACCACCCACCACGAGAGTTGCCTCCAGGAAACACCCAACCACCCTTGGGCTCGGGGATCGAGCCACAATCGAGCCAAATGAGCCATGGGCTCGAGTGAAGGTATATACGACCGAAATTAATTAGCGGGTTAGTTGCGGAGCCACCGTAAGGGCCTTTCGGTTCCGACTTGCTAATTAAATTTATGGTTTTTATAATCTTGACGTTGATACGATCCCACAGGTTCAAACCGCTCGTGAAACGGACGTCAAGATCTTCGGTTATAGCGAATACAAGTTTTGGATACCGATTGGCAGGTAAAAGACTTCAGTTAATTACTCACGATTCGTTGTTAATCCGTTTGATCCGAGATTTTGTCACCTTTAAGAAAAATTACTGAGGAACACTTTTTGTTTAGAAAGTTGTTTCAAAAGTGAAGCAGGTAACTAATTATAATTCCGCCAAGATGGCTCCTTAAAGCATGATAACTAAGGATTTATTATATATCGATATTCGGAAATTAAATCGTTTATCGATTAGGAAGTTGTAGAATTTGAGTGTACAACTAAGAAGTGTTTTTGTGAGCTTGTTGCTGAGAAATCCTTTTGTTATATTTGTCAGAAGGATGATAAAAATTACTGTTGGAATCACTAAGGACGTTGAGCACGCCTTCTAAGGCAAGTGGACGATTCTCTCTTGCGTTATTGTTATTAAATGAGGAATTGAATCCCATTTAATATTTGCGTTGGGAACAACTTGTATGATTAATAAAATATGATAGGTTGTTGTTTTGTTAGAAATAATGATCATATTGTTATTCATTCAGTTTCACGCTAGAACTGGATTTAGGTCCGTTGTATGTGACCTTGTATGTTTAGTTGTCTCATGCTGAGACATTGATATGGATTAACTTAGTTCAGGGATGTGAGCTTATTCTCGGAAGCATCTCTTTAAAACTCGTATTAGTCAGTATCAATATTGATCCCCTAATACTTAGGTCATGACCATGGCCCACTCTACGCTTGAGGGGTGACTATGCACTCTAGCTAAGTGCATTTATTAGTATGTGTTGGTAGTGGATTATGGAAGAAACAGGACCTCTAATCTCTCCATCATTGGGACCTGTACTATTCTTTGTTCAAGGATGAAATATGCCCTCTGAACTCGATAGTATTGTGTTCCATTCAATATGTGTTGGTAGTGGATTACGGATGAAACAGGCCCTCTAATCTCTCCATCATTGGGACCCGTGCTATTCGTTGTTCAAGGATGAAACAGGCCCTCTGACCTCGATAGTATTGTGTTCCACCGGTAGTAGTTCGAGCCGATTAAAAGTTGTCAACTTGTTTGTGAAAAGTTTTGAAAGTAATACAAGATAAGTCTCTCTCGAGAGGCGGATTCAGAGGTTTGAAGTTCCAGAAGTTGAAGAAAGGTTTCCAATGGCTATACTTGAGTGAACATCATGGTTGAACTACTTCAAAACGAAGCTGAGTTTCCGAAATAAGAACTTAAGGAATACTTGATGAAGATTTTGTTTAAATAGAAGGTTGTTCTATTTATTTACTAATTCTTTTTAAGTTAAGGCTTGTATAAGACCTTTTATTCTCTTTTCACCTGTAAAGTTTTACTTAATTTTTTTAGGTTTTAAATGGTTTCATTTACCTTGTTTTTAGTTTGTTTAGTCAGTTTAAAGCCTTGACTAGCTTTAGTTTAGTCTTAATCGGGGTTACTGGCGGTAATACCTCCAGGGTAGGAAGGGGGTGTTACAGAAAGAGTTATGTGAATAAAGTAAATGAGATTAATTTAATACTATGCTGGATTTTGGAAAGCTTATCTTATAAAGTAAATCGAAAGTTATAATTATGGAAACTACTAAGAAAGTGGTCTATTATTATTTTATCTCTATATAATATGGTTTTTATAGCTAAATAAGGTTTTACTAAAATAATGGATATTAATAAAATATTCTTTGTTGAGAAAATAATATTTTAAGTAATATATGGATATTATTGAAATTAAAGAAATATTATAATTACTCTAAGTTGAAATATCTTAATAAGGATATAAAAGACTTTTTATAATCTTATGGTTGATATAAATTCAAAATACCTTTTTAAGTAAAATATGATATCATATGCTAGTTTATACTTGCTTATTTATTTTAAGAAGTTATCAAGTGAAATTAAAAGAATTATTTTCATAAATTAAATAAGGATTTTTAAGGAATAAAAGGATATTACAAAACTAAAATAATAATAAAGGAATATTATTATTTTAATTAGCCACATAAATTATTATTATAATAATTTAGAATTCCTTTCTCTTATACTAAGTATATAAGAGAATTCCAAACTTTAAAAGAAATTCGTATTTAAAGATCGTTCGTAAATCTCCATGTCGATAGGTCAAGACTTCCGTCCAAGTCGTGATCAAATCTTTCCATCAGCTCGATAATTTAGACTCGTGAAAGCAAAGGCAAGTGGAAATTCCCCTTGTAACCTTATATATTCATTTCCTTGAAATTCTCGATGTTGAGAACAACTTGTGTGCTAAGTATCAAATGAACCTAGGAAATATCGATTGTTAGACATAACGACGTACACCACTATTAGCGTAGTTCGCTCTCTATTATTTGATAGGATTATTTATGCTAGTTTGGTTGTGACCTTGATTGTTTACGGTCTCGTTAAGAGATTAATGTCGAACAAACTAGTGAGGGGCGCGGAAGTAGCCCGACGCCTCTATATAACTTACTAAGTCGTATACCTATGTGCTTAAAGTACGACTTTCAGGATCATGATCCAGTCCGCTCTGGTTGCAAGGAGGGATGAGTGGCACTCTAGCTAAGTGTCGGAAACTGAGTTTTCCCTTGGTGGACCGGGCCATTCAAGCCCCCACCCCCTTTAAAAATCATTAACGAAATCGAATATTTTCGTCACTATATAAGATAAGTGCCCAATGCACATTTAAAAGACATCAAAACCTTACCGATCTCAAATGATCGATCCGGCTCTCAGTCCGCTCAGGGCGCGAGAGGTTTTTAACTTGTATGAATTAATAACATTCCCAACATACTTTTGATTCTAAAAGAAGTCTACAATCTAGTAGCTCTTCTCTCGATTATCGAGCTATCTCCGCTTGAGATACGCTCTCCTTCGTACTGTTAAACCTCACATAAATAAGCCTTATCTTAAACACAACCCGAATATCTCTCTCGATATTGTTTAATTTCCAAAATACCCTTGGGAAGTTCCGTTCCCACTTGCTTAGTCTCTTAGACTAATTCTTCTTTTTCGCATGTTTGCCCGGCATATTCTCGCCCCTCGCGAATTATGTCAGAACCTAGGAATCCAAGTAAGGCGTAAGGAGAAGGTGAAGGAAGGACAAGGATCTCTGAAGATGTACTTTTCTTATCGTTTTGAGTTAATTCTGTTTATGAACCAAGAACAAGTTTTTATATGTTTTATTATCGAACATCTTTTGGTTATCACAATGTAAGAAGATTTGTACGAACAAAAGTCTCTCTCGAGAGCACCTTTTCTTATGAATTATGTTATTTCCGCATTTTGATTGTTCAATATCATTCTAAAAGCCTTGGGTGACTTTGGACGGTAAAATCCGAGGTCACTAGCGGTAATACCCAATGTTGTAAAATAGGGGTGTTACAATTATGCAGAATTATGATTATGTTGGGATATGGATTTATATTATGTAGGATTATGATTATGCTCGAATATGGATTTATATTATGCTCAAATTATGTAGGATTATGATTATGCTCGGATATGGATTCAAACTGAGTAGAAACTTCAAACTAATATTACATCTTCATATTGTACTTGGAATCAAACTAATTAGAAGAAACTAGGTCCATTAATATCGGGGATCATCCTTGGGAGCAAATTTGTATTTGTTGAGTCGTTGGAGCAACTGACGAGGAATCCTGAATGCGGCGGTGTCACAATTATGTCTCCACATTGGAACTATAGGTGGCAGTGGACAATTATCAAGGAAGCACACCTGCAAAAAAAAAAAAGAATTGACACATTAATTGTCTTACATAATCGAAAAAAGCTCAAAATAGTTAAAGAAAGCCAATAACTTACCGACTCAAAATGTGCACAAATAGTCTCGAACAAAATGAAGATGACCTTAATCTCATAGGTCCAATTCCAATTGGGAGGGAAAGTTAAGGGAAGATAAGTTTGGTGTTGTCACCCCGCAACAACTGTAACACCCTATCTTTCCACATGGCGCTACTTAGAAGTAGACCTTACTAGGTACTACTTAAGTGGGTTGACAACAACACTTTAGGATCTTGCAACGCGAGCACGACGAGAAAACTTAATAAAAACATCCAACCTTTTTATTTTATAAAAATAGAAAACATAGTTATGCATGTATTCTCGAGAATATAAATATCCAAATCCGACAAAATACTAGTAAAAAGAATTATTCTAGAAATAACAATAAGTAGGGCATAATACTAACTTCAGCGTAATAATAAAACCAACATCCTAATATGTCATGAAAAAAATTAAAGTAAACTCGATCCCACTATAACACGCGCTCTTTATCGCTCCGCCCCGTCATCTGGCCTCAATTCCTGAACGGTTCCTTGGTATATACCTGGAACTGGAAAATATTCCCCGAAGGGTCAGCTACTATTCTATCAAGTTAGAAAGAATGCGGAAATTGCAAGACGTTTTGAAAGCATTTCTAAAGTCAGCATCCAAGTCCACAATCGCACTCATAACTCTAAAGGACAATACCTAAATTAGGTTCGGTTAGTCACACATAGCCACATACACATTCACAAATATAATCTTACAACAATTCATGCCATTCCTCCATCTCGCAATCCAACCTTCAAGGCGCTCAACCCCGCGCCGAGTGTAGAGGCAGACCCTCTCACTCTACTTCACAATCTCCCTTCTAACCCCGGCTAAGCCTCCACTCGAGCACTTGCCAAAACATATAGATAATATTTTTTCATTTTGAAGGGGCACGGTTTCTTTGTCACACGGACCATACATAGACAACTCTTCCTCTCCGCCAGCTACGATGGGGTCGTGCCGGAAATGGTACCAACACAGAGAAAACGTTCGAAAACTTATTTCCGATAAAACCCATTTAAAACCAATTTGCACACAACAACACGAGCCAGTCCAAAACATTTCAAAAATATATATTTGGGACTAGTTCCCAAAACTAATCCTACAGTAACGGCACAAAATCTAACAAGACAAAAAAGAACCGAGCAAGTCGAAAACGACTTACCTCCAACGAGGATTCTCTGATAGTTATAGAAAGTTTAAAACCCAAACACGTACGAGGTACCCTAAAAATAAAACATGAGCATATATATACTTAGCACCCCTCCCTTTACAAGTTAATATAATATAAAAAAAATTAATTCCCACGAATGAAAACCTTACTATCCTAGTTATACTTGTAGAGTTTGGTTCAAATGAAACAAACTCTTATCCTAAAACGAACTCTTATCCTAAAACGAATGCACTTTTCATAGTTAGTAATGCAATTTTCATATAAAAGTGCATTGAAAAATACAAAAAGTGCATTACGAAAAAGTGCACTAAAAAATTTTGAAAAGTGCACTAAAAAGTACGAAAAGTACAAATGTGAAAAAGTGCACTCCGAAGTATGAAAAGTGCACTACTAACTACAAAAAGTGCATTCGTTTTAGGATAAGAGTTCGTTTTAGGATAAGAGTTTGTTTTATTTGAACCAAACTCTATACATGTATATAAAAATATAGTCCATTTAATTTGAATCCAAAACCAAAACCCAGTATCTCCCCTAATTAGGTTGATAAATACTTAAACCAATCCCAAAACAAAGGCTTTACTAACTCACTGAACCTAGACGACTAAACCCATTGACGATATATACCCATCCTTACAAATTCATTCCTAGAAGTATATACAGATAAACTCGATCACATCTCACTTCGTCAACCAAGCAAACAAGATTAATATGTTGAAACCCACCCCTTAACCACTAAACTAAACCGACTCTAGCACCCATCTAGCGAGCCCGAGAAAGAAAACAGAGAGGGCCCTTACCAGCGATAAAAGGCGAGAGCGCGGTTGATCGACGAGTCGGCGCCTCTGGTGGATCAGAGGCTACATAGGAAAGAGGGTATAAGCGTGGAGACGACGACGGTTTGTCGACAACAACCGTGGAAATCAAAGAGCAGAAGAACAAGACGGTACGTATGTAGGCTTACCGGCATCGATCGTCAACGATGATCTCGGATGAAACGAACCAAGAAAGGGAGGCAACTACCGCCCCGAGGAGCTGCTACCGGAGAAGGTAATGAGGGCGGTTGCGGGTCTTAGTTCTGTGGGTTGGGTTTTGACAAAGTTCGAATGAACGCTTCCGAAGGGTTCGGTTGATCACGTAGAAAGGTCGGAACCGAAATATATAAAGAAGATTTGGATAGAATTTTCGTGAAATATGATAAGATAAATAAGGTTAGGTTGGGATTTGGCTTCAGAGGCAGTTTTAATATTGGATTGGCTACGACTTTAACGATTAAAGTAGGAATTAGTTTTGATCGGATTCCTTAGTTACCTAAATATGGCAATTGTATGTATAAAGATCGATCAAAAAACACATTAAGAATTATATATATAAAGATCCACTGATGACACTGATAAAACGACATTACAAGGTATTAAAGGCACTGGAAACTAAAGGATTGTAGCACGTTAAATCCTACATCGGAGGTTACTTGTGGGTCAAAATTTCGATTACTTCGTGACCTAGAGGAAAAACGGAACCCAAATATTACAACAACAAAGGCGCAATTGTATGTTGTAGCAACCAAATGCCCCATGTCTGGAAGGCTAAACCACCTCTACCCGGGGGAGAAACCTGGACTATCCCACTCTAGCTTGTGGGACATTTATATATCTGTATAATGAAGGAAAGTGCGGTCAAATATGTTGGCGTGTTCGAGTAGTGTCATCATCATTTGAGTCTAGATGTCGCACCATCTTTCTTGACCGAGCCCTATACATTCTACAATGGCTTTGAACCCACGATTTCCATCAGCAACAATCGTACAATGACCCCTAAAGAAGTCCTTCATACACATCGGAATGAACTACAAAGGACCGGGTGATGGATCCAAAGTAAGTGGTGGAGTTCTAGGAGAGCTCATTAGAGATGGAGTTGGGGGTGGGCTTGGATACTTTGGGGGAAGACCTCTAGGCTTCTTTGGAGGAGTCTCGTCCAACTCTTTGTCAATTTGCTCCCACCCACATAGAATTCTTTTTTTGGACTATTCTTGGGTCTTCCCTTTGGCTTCCGAACTACGGGTGATAACTTGCATATTAGAGCATTTTAGGACATGCATTTAGACCATCTCCAACAACTTCTTCAAATTTCACTCCAAAATAGAAAAGCAACAACCATATTCTTCAAAAAAAATTGCTCCAACTCCAATAGCTTCTCTATTTTGAAGAATGCAACATTTATTACTTTTATTTATATGTTGTAAAATACTATACAATGTTTATTTAATAAATAAATATCTTTTTTTACAAATAAGGAAATAAAAATATCATACAATCTTATCCTAAAAAATAATAAATTAATTTTTATCTGACTAATAAGAAAATATGGAGGTCATCTAATGTTAGTTCAAATGAAATGAAATTAAATTATAGAACTAATTTTCTTATATAAATTATCCCTTTTGTTATGTCATATACACATTCTTTGCTTTCCAATATTTGTCTCTTGGAAATAATTTTTTGTCTAGTCATTGTTTGAAATTATACCTTGAAAATGACCGGCTCAATTCGTTTTATGTTACATGCAATTCAATACTATTTATTTTTTGTTTATATTTTTTAGATTTATATACAATCATGTATCTTGTAGAATCCAAACAAAGTGAGAATTGGTTCTTCCATCATTTTGGCTATGTTCAATTTTGTCAAATGCTCACATATGCATTATAATATCAACTGAGAATGCCCTTTGTCAAGTCTAAAACGATATCAATTAAAGAAAAAAAATATCTCATGTACATCATTTAACATGCAATCCAAATTAAATAATAAATAGAAATAAAATTGATCATTGAATATTTCTCATAACACCATCTAAAATGCCATTCTTTATCAATTACAAAAAAAAATTGTAATTCATCCAATATGAATTTATAGTAGTACTAGTATCCCAATAGTTTGGTGATTTTGTGCTCATAAAATCGACTTGTAAATCCAACTAAATAAAAAAATTCACTACTTTAGTAATACTAATTAAATAAAAAATATCACTATAAGAAATTAAGATGTAATTTATCTTTTTTATAAAAAATAAAAACAAAAATGGAGAATCAAAATTAAAAATGGAAAATTCTCTAAATATAAGGAATGATCACTAGTTTTTTCCCTCTTACTCCATTATAGGGAATTAGATAGGGAAGCTTTTGGGGTAAAAAAATGGGTCAAATTCTCCAAATGTACAATTTCCAACCATTTGGGGAACCTGTTGGAGATGGCCTATCACCTTATTTTAATATGTTTTCATGCATTTGTCTTGTGTTTTCTAGTACTTTTAGTTTAGTTTATGTTATAGATGTCTACACGCGTATCTTTATGTTTTTCCGTTATAGATGTCTATAGGGTGATGCTATTCCATGAAAGATCGAACATGTTTCGAGGGAGCAAAGGAACAAGATGGTCAGGGCCATACATAGTGACTCGAGTTTCACAAGGAGGAGGAGTTGGACTGTGGCATAAAAACTCGGGAAAATTCAAAGTACAAAAGCATAAGCTGAAGCTTGTAGTTGATCCTGGTCCGGTTAGGGTGGGTACAAAGACCCCTGACCTGAGTTCTTAAAAGAAAATGAAAGGTTAAGCTAATGACTTTAAACAAGCGTTGCTTGGGAGGCAACCCAAGATTAGTGTTTTCTACTCTCTCTTTTATTTTCTACATTGGGGGTAATGTAGATTTTAAGTTTGGGGGAGAGAAACATGTTTCATGTTAGTTAGATTGCATATAGTTTCATGCTATGTTACATTTGCATGTTTAAGTTTTTTTGCATTTGTCTTCGCGTAAAAAAAAAATGTCAAAAATACAAAAAAAAAATGCATTTTAGGTGTTATTAACCTCTTGTAGAAAATGGAACCGAACCCCTTGCTCTCTTCCCCCTTCCCCCAATCCCTTGAACATTACCCAAAAACACAACAAAGAACGTTACCCTAAATCAGAACCCTAGTCACAAGATCTATGGATCAATCGGCCTATTTCTTTGCCTTCTTCTCAGTCAAACCCAAACGGAAACCAATCGTGGCCTCCTTTGGATAGCTAATTGCCCAATTTGCAACTCGAAAGTGAGATGCATAATATCGCGAACTTTTTGTCTATGGCCTGAAACGATTCAAAGGCCACCGGTAAAGCCTTATTGGAGACATGGTAAATTGGAAAAGATTCGAAGAAGGAGGCATGTGAGATGGCGGGGTTGGTGGACCGATAATCCCTACTCAGTCCAGTGGCTAGGGTTTGGGCTTTATGAAGCTTGTTCTGCCCAGCTTCATATACGGTTAGGGAAGACAAAGGGAGAACAACGAAGGGAGCAAATTTCTCGGAGTGCTTTCCAGTTCGACAACACTTGGGATGGAGGCGGTCCTCTTCCTCTCAAGTGACGAAGTAAAGGACGATTGATTGAATCACGCAGGTTCACGCCTTCCTCTTATCCTCTGCGTAACTTTAATTTCGAAAACGGGTACCTTAATTGTGTGACTGAAGTCAATTTTAGCCTTGATATGAAATTGTTTTGTATATTATCTTTGGTGAGAAACGGGATGCGAACTCATGCTCTTGGCATGAATATATTTGCATCAGTTTGGTGTTCCTGGGACACCACCATGGATCAAGACCTGAGAAGAATTTATTCCCTAAAATTGGCTATCTATACAATTAAGAAATACCCCACTGAACAAATCTCTTTTGGGAGAACCTTTGAACAATTTGAACCCAAACCCACTATGGTTGAGGAAACCATAAGTAGTGGTGTTCATATGAATAACAATAAATCCAGCTCTTTTGGAACGAAAAAAGACAATGTGATAAGAAGTACAAATGTTGGTCTGTGTTGCCTTAAGACGCATTTTGATGATGAAAATTTAATCACTTGTGTGTTAATCCTTTGGATGCCAATGGGAGGCTTAACTGATCATTCACCTTTGCAGATAATGGTTTTTATACCTAACATAAAAAAGTTAGAAAATGAACCATACATATAGAAGAAAAAGAAATGCCAACACATCTGTTTTATCTTCTCTACTATCTATAATATGGTAATCCCTTTTTTGCATCTATGAACAATGTCAATAGGGCTGCTATGAAATTTGTAATCTCTTAATGGGGCTTTGTTGCATATAATTCGAACCACTGGGGAGGCTATCTCCTCACACAGATCTTGCTACCTCTTTTCTATGATTATCTGATGTACTTTGAATAGGGCTTCGTTTGTTTGCATTTTATGAACTCAATGAAGAATCTAAGTACCATAATTGAGAAAAAGAAGAAGCCCTTTAAGAAGGTATTATATTATGATGGAAAAATCTCTAAAGAACAGTTTGAGCATGTGACTCCACATGTTCAATTGAACACTCAACCTGCCATGGTCATTGTGACCTTTAAGGGCATTGGTTCTAAGATGCCTTACAAGGCAGGTCCTTTAGGGCCTACGAAAGATAAAGGTGAAACAAAAGAAAAAATTGACATGGCAGTTTTCCTAGAGAAGCTGTCAAGGGTCGAAGAGAACAATCTACATATTAAAGACACCTCCTTATTAAGATATGTTCTCGGTGATCCTATTGAAACCATTAGATTGAGACAAGAACTTAGGAACGATTGGCAATTTGAGGGAGAAATTTATGTGATTATTATAACACATGAATGGATAGACTTGAGATTTCCTAATCCCTTAGAGAAGAAAATATTATCTTTTGAATTTAATTTTGACTTGATGCTTGCAATCAAGATAATAGGTGATCAATTCATAACTACTTGTAGGGTCTCTTTGGGTCTTATGAACTATGCTTTCGTCTGCTTTATGAATACGTTTAAGTTAAGAATATGGTACTGTTTTGAATATGTATATTACTTTGGTCTATCACACTGGTATGGTATGGATCATATGTTGTGTAAATGCTTGAGAGATTGGATTGACAAAATTACTTTGAAGAAACAAGGAAAGGAATTAGATCTTAAAAAAGAGCCTTTTCTTTGGCTAGAAAGAACTGTGATTATAATCATGACAGCTCGTACTAATGAAATTTTGTAGATCTTGAGGGTGAAGCGGGGTCGTATATCCTGCATGAGTGCTTATGAAATTAAGAAACTCTTTAATGTTATGTTGAAATGTATTTATATGTCTAATTACAAGGAACTCAATTGTAAAGAAATTGTGGGAGATGCTGAAATGTATTTATGTGTTTGAATGCAGAAATTGGGCAGAGAATGAAATTATAGACATGAACTGTTATTGGATTGGTCAAATTTGTTGGACTTATGGAAGAAATGATGAAATCAAGAACCAAACAGTTAAATTTATGTTCTTAGATAGTTTTTCTGACAAAAACAACCCTAATGAAAGCTATTCTATGTTTTACAATTTCTTTAGAACACTTACTTCCTAAGAGTGTTGCTACTTTGTCTTGGTGTAAATCAATGTACACTAAAAACCAGGCCCTTGCAAAACAAAACAAGAATATAAAACTTGTGTATTATTCCCTTATGTTCCTTGCTAGAGAAGGACGTGATTGGCATTTTTGTCGGCTTAAGATTTGGACTTTGGAAAAGCATGATAACAACTTTAACAACTACTTTGAGAGAAAATGCAAATAAACCATAAGGAGATAAAAAAGGGCATGAGATATGGAGTCTACCTAGCATCTAAATTGAAAATAGACAGTTCTGTTGAATTATTTAACTACTGCATTGTCTGGTTGTGTGTGAATAGGAAAACAAAAGCTAAATGGGAAGAGAAGCAAAATGGCAATTCATGGAGAAAAGGTTGGATTGATCAGTATGAGGAGGTGATTTCGGTGGAGCTGGCTTTCATACGTTGTAGAAAGATGATTCAGGACAAAGATTTGATCATTTCCATAGTTATGCTGCCTTGTGTGCTTAAAGGGACATCATGTATATTTATCAACTGCAATAAGATCCAATGTAAGAACCACAAAATGAAAAAAGTGCATGCATGCGTGCAGTGATTGAAACAAGTTTCAGAGTTGAACCTGTTTGTAATAGTTGGAAAGTAGAACGACAACTTAGTCTGAACAAGTGCACTACAGACCCGCTTATTAGCAATGTATTACAACAGAAAAACATTGAAAAATTAGGTACCCTTTTGAAACAAAGAAGTGAGGTGTGTTATTTTTCTTATATATCATTATGAAGATAGGTTTGTGGAACTGTAGGGGAATAGGCCGAAAGTCATTTTGGCTTGAAATAGACTCATTCTGTAGGATAGAAAGAGTACAGATTATGGCTATAGTGAAGACGAAAATACAAAAGACTCCAAGTGATCAAACATGGAGAAGAGCAGGATTCGACAATTTTTTGTGGTCTCCGGCTTGCGGTAGAGCAGGAGGTATAGAATTCATGTGGAAGGAACACCAATTTATAAATGAAGAAATAACAACATTAGTACATGAACCAAGATATATCATTTTAAAATATTATCATATAATTACTAAGTACAGTATTGCGATATGTTTCGCATATGCTCCGTCTAATGAAAGCCTTAAAGATGAGTTTTGGAGAAACATAACAAGCACACTTCAAAATTTAAACTTACCAATTATAATTATGGGAGACTTAAATGAAATCTAAGACCCGAGTGAAAAGAAAGGGGGATCATACCCTACACAACAAAGGCTTAGATGACTTATTCACTTTAAAAATGATTGTGAATTAGTGGATGTCCCAGTTATAGGAAATGAATTCACATGGAGGAAAAATAAAACAGAAATTGACAACACTTATGATAAACTAGATAGAGCTCTTGTGAGTAATAGAATTCTTCAATGGTTTCCAAATGTTAAGGCGAAAAACTATGCATTTACAACCTCAAATCATTGCAAAGTAATTGTGGACCTTAGTAACGAGGTGATTGCTAAAGGTCTACCCTTTAAGCTAGAAAAAATGTGGATACACCGTAAGGATTTTAGGAATATAGTTAGACAAGCATGGAGACTTGATGTACCGGGATCAAATATGTTCAAACTTATAAGAAAAACACAATTGCTTAAGAAAAGTGCAAAAATATGGAATAAACACACATTTGGGAATACTTTTGAGAAACTCAAAGAAATAGAAAATACTCTTTTGGATCTTCAAAAACAAATACTAATCTGCCCACAACCAAACATAATACAGCAGATCCGAATTATCAAACAAAAAGAATGTATACTCAATTACCACAAAACATATTGGAAACGAAGAGAAAAGACTAAGCATATCAAACTAGTAGATGCCAATTCAGGCTACTTTCACAAAATTGCAAGTGCGAAAAGAAACCGGAAAAATATCAAAGAAATAAGAACAAATAATGGCACACAAATCATTGGACTAGAAAACATTAAGCAAGAGATTAGAAATGACTTCAAGAGTAGGTACACAAGAGAACCGACAAACCAAACTCTAGCTCAAGAATATCTCAACTTATTATCCCAAGAAATAACATAGGAAGATAATGCAAAATTGACAAAGCATGTGACTAATGAAGAAATAAAAGCAGCGTTGATGCAAATAGGCTTTGATAAATCTCCGAGTCTAGATGGTATGACAGCAGAGTTCTATAAAAAAAAATATTGGGACATTGTGGGTCATTCAGTGATCAAGGCGGTAAAGAGTTTTTTCCACTCAGGACAAATGCTAAAACAAGTTAACCATACATTTATATCTCTAATCCCGAAAATAGAAAACCCCAGTTCGACAAACCATTACAGACCAATAAGCTTATGCGCAATAATTTATAAAATTATATCCAAAATTATCACTGAAAGACTTAAGATAGTAAGGCTAGAGATGGATGGGTAGCAATTAAACTGGATATGGAAAAAGCATACGATAGAGTAGATTGGGAGTTTCTTTTCGCAGTGTTACAAATTTCGGCTTTGGCAATAAGATTATGGGATGGATCTGAGAGTGTGTATATACTGTATCTTTCTCAATTCTTGTTAACAATGGGCCAACGGATCCCTTCGTGCCAGAGCGTGGGTTTGATCAGAAATACTAGCTAGGAAGTTGCAATTCACAAGCGACTTTGATTGGAAATCTGTCGGTTTTCCCATTGCTCGTGGAGGAACTAGAATCCCCTTCTTAGCATTTGCGGACGACATTATTATTATTGCAAAAAGAATGCAAAGATCATGCTCAAAAATAAGGAAATCATAGAAGAATATAATGCAATATCAGGACAGAAAGTGAACTATCACAAATCAGCTTTTCAAACATCGAAAAATGTTAGTAACCAATAGAAACTCCTAATTCAACAAGCACTAGGTATTATGGCCATGATAGAGCTGGAAAAGTACTTATGATTTCCTATTATTAATGGTAAAACAAACAAGGAAACCTTTATGGATACAATTGGAAAAGCACAACACCAACTAACTAAATGGAAGGCGAATAATCTCTCCCAAGAAGGAAGAGCCACATTGATTAAATCAAACTTGGCAACGAAACCAAATTACATAATGTAGAGCTTTATGCTCCCAAACAAAATACATGAAGAAATGGATAGAATAAATAGAGGTTTCTTTTGGAACAAGGACCAAAACTACAAACCGCTAATTGCATGGGATAGGATTTACAAACCAAAGGAATTAGGTGGGTTAGGCCTAAGGAAAGCAGAGCATATGAATAAAGCATTACAAATGAAACTTCTTTGGAAAATTCTTGCAGAACCCGATAACATATGGGTTCGAATAGTAAAAGAGAAATACATGTGAAATGAAGATCTATTCACTTATAAACTAAAACAAAATACCTCATGGCAATGGAGACGACTGATAAACTTACGTAAGGAGTTCGAAAAAGGATTAATATGGCATGTAGGAAATGGACAAACAATTAAATTTTGGGAGGATAATTGGGCACTTGATCAACCCCTGAAAAATGTGGCTTTGCATCCCCCATTCTATAATGAAACAACTAAAGTTTCCGACTTCATTACGGCAAATAATGAATGGAATATACAAGGATTGGGAGAGGTACTCCCTGATGAAGTAGTTAAAATTATTCAAGACATTGTGATACCAGAACATAATATCCAAGACCGCCTCTACTGGGCTCCAAGTAATAATGGGTGGTTTTTTACGGCATCCGCCATGAAATCGATTACACAAGAAAAAACCCAAAGCCCATCCATAGTGAACTGGATATGGAAACTAGAAACACTTACCAAAGTGAAGAACTTTATTTGGAAAATTAGTGCAAATGGATTACCAACCATGTTCCAATACCTGGAGGTTGCATCTTATGTAACTGCACAAATGAAGATACCACACATTTATTAATGGAATGCCCCTATACATTGATGACAATCAAAAACATTAACCAAGCAACGGAACAGACAATACGAGGATACACCTTAGGAAATAAAGATATAAAAACTATCTTAACATACCTATTTCATAGTCTGGGAGGAAATGAATTTATTGAATTATCTGTCACATGGTGGTGTATTTGGCATCAGCAAAACAAGCTAATATTTCAACATGCAACAAATGAGATAATATCGGATCTTCCAATGTACATAAGAACACAAATAGATCAATGGAAAAAAGCTAAAAAATGAAATGAAGATGAAGAAGAAGGAAGAGAAACAAAAAGAAGATCGAAAACCAAGACAAATAAGCAAAAATCATGGAAGAAACCACAAGTTGAATTTATTAAATGTAATTTCGATGGTTCAAAAATAGCGAATGGTAATGCGTCGGGAGGGGCGATTTTACGGGACCATAATGGAAACATGATTGATATTATATCAAACAAACTAGGAAAAATATCAGCCATTAAAGCAGAAGCCATGACTCTTAGAGATGGGATCAAATTGGCGAGACAATGGAATTGCGAGAAATTAGAAATAGAAGGGGACAATATACAAGTCATAAGAGCAGCTCAAGGGTTTAAGAATTGCCCTTGGGAAATTGAAATGATCATGGCTGATATTCTGGTGTCGCTCCTAGACTTCCGAAATGTCACCATTTCCCACGTTATTAGGGGTTCGAATGATGTGGCCGATAAAATTGCTAAGCTGAGCCACAACCTCCTTGTTAATGACATTAGGAACCACCCAGAACTTCGGGTTCTCATCTATTAGGATGCTCTAGGACGTCCGTTGTAGCAATCGGGCTCCTAATCCTTACTTAATCAAGAAAAAAATGAAAAACCACTTGTCCTCTTATCTATTCTTTGCATAACTCTAAAACCCCATGACATGCTTGAATTGTTGCAACCTAGTTTAGTATGTTTTCATGCATTTGTCTTGTGTTTTCTAGTAATTTTAGTTTAGTTTCCGTTATAGATGTCTACACATGCATCTTTATGCTTTTCAGGTACTTTGGAGACGTCTGAACTTCATTTGGACGTGTTTGGAGACATGGCATAATCAATGCTTTAGTCTAGGAGGCAACGGGACCGGAAACGAATCATTTAAGAGCCAAAAAGAAGGAACCGCATGATCATGGCCAAGGTCGTCCACCTTGGTGCACGGTCGTGCAGACGGTGTTAAAAAAATTCGGATCGTGCGCCCTAGGCTCACGATCATAAGTCCAGCCTCAATATAAGGCTAGGGTCGTGTGATAGGCGTGAAATGGCCGTGCAAATCACGGCTATGCAAAAGAGTCCTAACAAACCTAAAAACTGTAGTCTTAGGGAAGTAAGGGTCGAATCAACATGGAGGAGATTTATCTTTCTATTTAAGTTTTATGTCAATTAAAGTAAAATGGGATTTTATGAATTAAACTAAATAACAAGCATGCAAAACTAATAAAGCAATTAAAGTTGGAGTTTTTATCAATTTGGGAAAACACTTAGTCAACTAGAGATCCACATTCGTATGACAAGTTGATCATAGATTCACTCAATATCGCATGCACATGGAATTCCAATTCCTTTTCAAAGATAATTAATAGCACAACCAGATACCATCAATCCTAACTAATTGAATAACCCTGAAACTATCAAGATTCAATTCAAAAGCAACATTAAGAATAGGAATATAATTAGGATACACTTCAAGCATAAAACAACCAACTTTTATACTATAATGCAATTAAACTCTCTTCTGCAATAGACTAGCACAACCAGTTACTAGTGTAATGCAGTTTGCTACTATGAAATAGAGAAACTCAGCTAGTAATTTCTCTAGATCTAGCAATTGAGATTCAATAACAACAACCCTAGAAATTGTTGAAATCAATCACATAAACAAATTAATCAAGAGAGTAAAATAATTTCATGCAATATATAAAGAGTAGAAATCTCACAACTGAAAGTCACACGATGCTTCAAACTGTCTGACTAAGCAAAAAGGCTTAGTTCTCCATCAAAAAGCTAAAAAACTCTGAAAGAAAAATATGATAATAGTGTATGAGAGATGCAACTCTCCAAACCCTAATATAATAGAACTAGGTCTAAAAAGTTTATCCAAAAATACATAAACTCGTAATAAAGCTAATAAAGATATGCCCAATAAAAACAAAACACGTGGTGCACTCGGATTCCCGTGTTGTCAGAGGCGGCGGGCGCCGCCAGCACCAGGACGCCGAACTTTAGTTTTCTTCAATCCAGCTTTAAAACTCCAAATTAATGCATCTTCGGGTCTTCCTTCTCCTAGCTGAAAATAGCATATAAAACACGTAAAAATACCATAAACCCATGCTAAAACTCCTCCTAAATACACAATATAATTGTGTATATCAGCATGCGCCTCCTGTTCATGGTCGTGCACCTCTCACGATTGTGCGTTGGGGCGCACGATGGGCGTCGTGGGTCGTACTCCCCTTAATGTCGAGTTTTGGGCCGCCTCTTCCACCTTATCCCTAGTATAAATACCTTCTTTTGTGTTCTAAATTGGGAGTTATAGTTTTGACCTAATTTCTATTACTTGTTTCTTGAGAGACAAGTTTAGAGAGATCTAGTTGGAGATTTGAAGACTTTTGCTGATCTTGAATTTGAATTTGCTGGATTTTAATCAAGTTTACTTGTTTCTTTAATCCGGTATGTTACTTTATTCTCATTATTGATTTGATTTATTCTATCTCCATGTCTAGCTAAACCCTAAATTCTAAGATTGAGGTGAACCCAATGATGTGTAGGTAGACAAATCTATTAAATTGCACAGTCTATTGTTTGAAACTTTGTTTGATTCAATCCTAGATGCTTTATTCCTTAGTAACTTTTGTGAATGGGAACTTGCCAAAGTTTGAGACTGAAAGGTAATAACTTTGATAAGTAGTAAGACAAGGAATTGAGACTGAAAGGTACTTTCTCCTGCTAAAACCCTAGGATTTGAACATGATTTTTATCTATTATGAAAGTATTTTGAATTCTCTTGTGGAATAACAATTGTCATAGAAACCTTAAGGTTGGGTTGAGTTAGCAAGTAGCCAAAGCGGATGTTGATTCAATTTTAATCTTAAATTCTAAGTGCTCAAAGGTCTAGATTTTAATTTGCAAGTCACGAAAGTGGATGTTTAATTGAGTCTAGATATGTCAGTTAACATTCGAAAGAATTTAGTGGATATATTAGACAATTGCCTTCAAACAAAGTCAAATTAAGATTGTGCAATCATTCTTTATAGTCTACAGAAGCATTGTAGTGGGGATCCTTGATCTTAGAAGTTTTTCTCTCATTGATTTCCTCATATCTACTTGTTTGCTTGACCATTGTTAGTTTATAGTCATAATTACACATCAATCTTTTCTTTTCTTTTTTTACGACTTGATCTACTGATTTGAATACAATTGATACTACTTAGTCCTAGAGTTCGACACATTGGTATTACAACCGATCTCGTACACTTGCGGGGTAGGAAAATAACCTATCAACGGGTTCTCCTATTCTCCTCTTATCTGGTCGGGCTACCTTGCAGATATCATGAGAACAATTATATTGTTCATCAGCAGTCATTTCAAAGAACTCGTTGTTGATGAAATCATCAATCAGTGATCTCGCAACTCTGCGCTTTGTACCTTCTGCCTCTTTATTAGGCAGTATGGGCATGTCTAAGTCAAGTGTTCGCCAAAAGATATGCGCTGCATTAGGAGGAATTGGCATCTCCTAGGACACATAACGTGCAATGTTGTGAACACATGACAATCCGTGTTTCACTGGTAACAGACATATACAGTTAGGGTCAATGTGTGTATCATCCCCCTTCTCATACTCGTCCATTAGAAACTTCATTCCTTTGTCTGATACCGTGTAGTTTAATAGCTAAAAATGTCAACTCCAATCAAATCAAACATCATCCTAAAACGACACCGATTCAAAGAAGCTTTTATCTCGTTCACTTAGATTTATAATAAGGAATGATATTGATCAAATGCAGTGTCCAATCTCACATGTCCTGTAGTCGACCAGTCTTTGAATGTTAAGTGTTGTCCTTCCACCGTACAACAGAAGGTAAATAATCAACACAAATTAATAAAACTGTTTTCTGTTGAAACTAGTCGTGACAGCCATACTATCACCGGCCGTTACGGCCATTGGCGCAGTGGCCATTTACGGCTAGTGTTAACAAAAACACCTACAAATTACATTTGAAATTTACATACCTGTTTGTTGTGCTACATTGAAAGTTTAAAAACATACCTGTCTAAGCTAACACAATTCTTGTCTTATACGGCTCAAGAAGTCGCTAACACAATTCTGGAGGAGAGTTACTGCTTTGAAGAAGCTCTGTGAGTAAGTCCAATCAGAATGAGAAGAAGAAGGCAGTCGAGCACCAATAAAAAGTAAAATACAAATAAGAGTTATGGCATTCAATCTCATATTACGGGATGACGAGTCCTTTGGCAGGCACATTGAGGCAGGCAGAATGCCTGGGCTGTAAGAGTAAGACTTTTTCTTTGTTTGCGAGGCAGGCTATTGGCGAATGTGGACTCTGGTAAACGAAAATTAATTCCATAGTTAGCGGTAATGCGAAAGAAATGAAGGTCAATCAATCCGGTCTGCGTTTGGCAGTAGGTCGCCAAAGAAGTCGAATCAGGGCTGGCAAAGAACAAATTTGTAATCCGTTTCGTCTTGTCATCTTCCAATTGTCCCACAAAGTACTTATTCTCCCTAGCTTTATGGAAGTACTTGTTCAGCTCGTACACTATATTGTTTATTGTACACTTGCCTCTTGCAGGTGTAGTTCAACGAGAATTCATTCAATGCACGTGCAACTTGGTTTGTTGTACAATTGCTACGTGTCATCATCTTCAACACATCTTTCTTCTCTGGTGTGAGCCTTGCAGCCATTGGGTGGCCATACAAACTGGATCGAATCTTATAGTTGTGAATAGCATAAATAACAACAATCTTCAATGCTCCTCCAGACTGCTCTTGACACTTCAATCTAAAACGACATTCATAGTTCTTGTTTTGGCACCTTTTGCGAACTGACTTATTTTCACTTTTCGACGGGGTGTGTTTGCCCTCTCTCTCTCTCTCTCTCACATACAAAGTATCCATGTCTTTACAAGATGAGTCATATCTGACTTTCTATCCCAACCTATTATTATGCACATGTTATTTTGGATATCGACTTGTTTAACCCAAGAAATGGCCTCCTCTCGAGAATCAAATGATGTATTAGTGGTAAACAAATGCGAATAATCTTCTGACACCTCCTCTAGGACCTCATTTGTGTGATCTGCAAACGGCGGATGACTATTCAGAGGTGGAAAACCAAACATGGCCGGTGTAGATTGTACTTGCTCTGTCGGCACTGGTGCATGAGGTGGAAATCTGAACATGGCTAGAGTAGATTATACTTGCCACGGCTGTACCAGTATAAAACCCGAGAATCCGAACATGGCCGATGTAGACTGTACCATGCCCGGTGTATGAAAATATTGCCTCGACGGCAATGGTGCATGAGTTGGGAATCCGACAACTGGTGTACTCTAGACGTCATTCGGAAATCCAAACAAGGTTGATGTGTCCAACACATTTTATGTTTTTTTTTCTGGTTTTGTTTGCGTTTTTAGCTTTGCTTTTGGTTGCCTTGTTTCCTTTTTGGGTTTGTTTTCATGTTGGGTCTTTTGGTCGCTCCCCCTTCGCTTATGCAAGGGGTGCCCCCATATTGACCCCCATATTTCCAATAAAGGAAGCCCCACTAGGTCAATGTTATTGTTGTTAGCCCAACGTATACCTCATTTTCCTCCCGCACTGTTGAGAAACATGTTGTAAATAATAGTCGTTAAGGCAAAACTACACAAGGCCGTTACGGCCATAGTGCACACACCCGTAAGCCCGTAACGGTTGATGGTGCCGTTGCCGTAACGGCCATAGCCATTTCCGCCGTAACGACCGTGTGTAGTTTTACGTTATTAATTCGAACAATCCCAAAACGAAAACTGATGGTATATCAACTAAACATTATAAGTTAAAAATACAAAACTAAAACGAGGGTATATCAACTTTGATAAGAAGTAAATTACCTCATTGTGATCTATTCTAAACGAGTTTTCCGTCAAATTATAGCGATACATGAAATTCTCATTAGACATTATTTTTTAGTGTTTTTGGGGAGAGAATAAGACAATAGAAGACAAGCGAAAAGAGGGTTGGAGGATTTGAAGATCGATTTTAATGTGTAAAGTGTTAAAAAGAGCGGACAATAAATGTTGTTAGATAGAACGTTTGCAATAAATATGCTACAGTGGTTTTGACATAACGACTGTAGGTTGCGCCGCGTAGGCTTGTAACCATTTATAGAGCGGGCGCCAAATAAAATTAGACTGGCGGCTGTAGCCATAGCGAATGTGTGTGGTCGTGTGCCCCCGGTAGGCTTGATATTATTGAGGTTGACCTCATGACCGGGTTTCTAACTCGGCCCCAGCCCGAGTTGCCATAGATGACCTTGACCCTCGTACTCAATTGCACCGTTGTACTTTTCAAACCCAAATTCCTTCCTGTTAAATTCCGATCCGCTGTCGTAAACTCACAACCGGGAGAAAAAAGGTCGGGAGATCGAGAGGTAGTTAAGGAGGAGTGAGATCCGATGGCTTCAAATTCGACGAAGAATCCGATTTTACCGGTGACCGAGACTTCAAGAGGGGATGATAAATTGTTCAAAGGATCCGCCATGACAAAGAGAGGAGCTTATGCTGCCCTCTCTTACATGATCTGTGCAGGTTTTCTCCTTTTTCTCTTCCAATTTCTCGAAAGGCCATTTTTTTTTTTAATTTTTAGTTTTACGACCTTATTTAGTGCTGAATGTGAATTGCTATTTAGCTTTTACTACTCATTTGATTGTATTCTATGTAGTATTAATTGATGCATTCTTTGTTCGGATGAGTTATGAGTACTGTGCTTGAAGCTTGGAAGTCTAATTTCGCTACTAAGTAGGACTTCTTACGACTGATTATTCTGTGACGTGAAAAACATTTCAAACTTTATAATAATGAAGAAGATTTGGTATTCTGTGATTAGCTCCTGGTTTGAGGATGGACTATTCTTTGGAGGGGCTCTTGAAATTTAGGGTTTGTTACTAGCCTGCTTATATAACTCCACGGTGACAAAAATAATGTGGCACTTTGTAATACTTGATCTGAATTTTTTGCTCTTGATACTTGTTGTCATGTTCAGATATGTTGTTCCTGTTATTTCAAGTTAACCTCTCGGATGCTAATTCAATTTACACAGTGAATGTTAATTGGTAATACATTGCTTTGTAATGATTTGTGTGCATTGACTGGGTATACTTGCTTTTAAACCTGTGATGTTTTATTTGTTATCCTGACAAATGGAATGTTTTACACCAATTAAAACTTGTACAAATGCAGAAACAAAACAAAACGAAACATAAACATGATATGCATATCAAGAGGTGGCATTTTTTAGGCACATCTCTAAGTTTGCCATCACAATGTGCTATGTGAAAAAAGGAAAAAAAAAAAAAAAGAAGTTAGAATACACATGTAGGAAAGCCATATGCATCAATAACTATTTGATTTGACTAGGTTATGGTTCCTTTTCCCTAATTCTCATAGGAATGTAATGACATGTTTAGTCTGTAAATGCCTTTGTACATAAATTAGACATGTTATGCAAAAAAATTGACTCTAGAAGTTCAGTAGGATTTTTACTAGTTCAAATGGTAAATGAGGTTAGGTATATTTAGGTGGTGGACAACTAGACATCATCAATCCATGTGATAGAAAATTTAGTATGTTTAGATATGAAGACAGCTACTAATTTTGAATTTTTTTTTGCAGTTTATGTTATCGCTCTAGAAATGAAGTTTTCAAACTGGTGGAGTAGATGCTTGATATCTTTCTAAAATTAGATATCTTTATAAAATATCTGGGAGAGAGGACTGCTTGGATTATCTATTGATTTAAAAAAAATGATGTAACAACTTTACTAGTAAATGTTGTATTTCTGGAACAATGTATTTAATATATGAATTCCCAAACTTAAGGAGCTCAAATTTGTGTGGATACGTGTCCTCAGTTTGATACCACGTTTCCTTATGTTACAATCAGGATTTGCATTTCCTTCTTGCAGTGTTACTGGTATTGTTCAACAAGGCAGCACTGTCTTCCTATAGTTTTCCATCAGTAAATGTTATCACACTCTTTCAGGTAGACTATTACTGACTTCGCTTGTCTGTTCAAATACTATAGTTTTTGTTTATAATGATTGTGGGCACTAAACTAATAAACTTCAGTGCAATACCTGCCTATCTTACATCTGAAATCATGCTATTGTATTTCTTGATTTTGAAGCATAATAGGTGTCCTGGAAGTAACTGTTAATTAATTGTCAAACACTTGCTTTAAGTGAAGGATGTTGTTGAAATTAGAGATTATCCTTATCATGTGGGAAGATATTTTCATAGATGATAATAATAATAGGGTCAATTGGCTGAAATCACTTCTCTTTTACCCTATTTGTTTTAACCAAACCACTTCGAATTATAAAATTTAGTAGAAAACAACCTCTTAAACACAAATGTTAAGAATACGACACCTTTTTGCATTTAAAGCCAATGCTTTTACATGGTTTTACAGGTCTAAAAGTCTGGTTGGGCTTAACACAGATTTTGGGGCCACAGGTATGGGGGGTAATGGGATTGAATCTAGTTAATAGAGTGTAAATTTACATATTTATTGTCCATACCCATCCATGTCTGTTGGTTTCCACTTTCCAGCTAGATGGGATTTGCTTAAATTTTACGTTAAAGGCATTTTAAAATGGGTCTAAAATTTTCAATATATCGATTTTAGAGTTATTTACTAATTTTATGAAAAGAGATGGTTCTGTAAAAAGTAGGGTAGATACGGGGTGATTTTAGCCAATTGACTTATAACAATATTATTGATAGTGAAGACAAAAGTGTGAGATGCAAAAGAGATTTTAGGAGCTATGGCCAGGAGAGGTGTGCAGCTTACGAATATTAGGCACACATTATTTTTTTATGTATAAAATACATGTCAGATGTATTGTATCATGTAAGTGACCATACATACCCCTTTAGAATAAACAAAGACAGAAGCATTTACAAGGTGATTTTAGGAATATATAGTTATCAATTTTGTAGTACATACTGTCAAAGATAGCAATTTTGTATGAAAAAACCCTCACCTTATATCAAGTCTATGAGGCACTTACTTGGGGCCATGAGGCAAAGTGCACCCCTAGGCCATCACTTTTGCATTAAGTAATTATTTTTACTCCAGCATGTATAATGTTAATATGTTTACTGTTCAGATGATATCATCATGTTCATTCCTATATGTCATGAGACGCTGGAAGATGATCTCATTTTCAGCATCCGAGTCAATGAGTGTCATTGATAACTCAGTAACCCTTGTGCCTTTGGAGACATTAGCTCACACCTTTCCTCTTGCAATGTCCTATTTGCTTTATATGGTAAGCTTACTTGATTTTTTTATTAAATCCGATAGTAAGGAACTTCAGAGTTTTCTTGTTCATTATTGTAATCACATCTGTCTCTTGTTTGCACCGGAAAGCTAGTTACAATGGAGGCTGTCCGTGGGGTAAATGTTCCCATGTATACGACCTTGAGGAGAACAACTGTGGTCTTTACAATGGTTATGGAGTATGTTCTTGTCAGGCAAAAATACACATCCTCTATTGTTGGAAGGTACACTAGAATTCACCACTTTTGCATTTAGTAACCTTACTTGTAGATTTACAAAAAGACCTAAAGTTGACTTCCTAGCTTTGAAAGTTCTGTTGTTTGTCAGTTTATGCATTCATAATAATATATAGACTTTGTGTGCATTCTTCTTAATTTGATACTGATAGATTAGGAGTAGTATCTTGTTAATTATGCTTAAATCGCATCCTGTCAACACTGGCTATCTAGTTTTGTGACATTTATTGCCCTAAACTTTAGGATTCTGCATGTGTAAAGAGTAGACTTGTTAAGGAAGAAGAATTACGGGTGAAAGATTGATTGCTGAAGTGTCATATTGGGAATAAAAGAATTCTTCCATTTGCCAAGCAAGGATTAAAGAAGATATTGTTATGTTCCTGTCTTTGTGGTTGCGTCTGACTGCTGTATCAAGAATGTGATGCATCTTTGTCATCTGTGTCAAAGTATATTTTAAGAGGTTAGTTCTAGGACAAAATAATGAAGAAGCTATGCATATCAGCTTGTGTATGATGAAGATTATGAAGAATAAACTGATTATGTTCTTTGATGCTCTTAAATAGAATATTGCACATTGTGAAAAATCCACTGTCTGGCAGCAAAACAAAGGGCCCAAATGAGACCTTAAATCACATTCTATGGCTAAATTTTGAATGCAGTACTTTGCTGCATTTGACTAAAATACAAAGATATGCTTAAATCTTGTAAACAGTTGTAAAGTCTTATATCTGAGATCAGATAATATCAAGTTTAAATGAATGAGAAATTGATCAAACAAAGCTGGGGAGGCAATCATGATTCATGAACTGACTAACATTAAATACTTCTAAGAGCATTGTCTTAACAATGTTTAAGACTTTGGGATTGTTTGGATTTGTTTTGCTTATGTTTTGGCAGTTTATCCCTTGTATGCTTCATAAACGATACATAGCATAATTAGACGTATCAGATACTTACCTCTTCATGTGACTTGTAATGATAAGTTTTCATATCAGAACAAGGATTTCCTGGAAGGAAGAATATACTATATGCCTTTCCAATGATTATACTTTTGTGAAATACTGTCTGTGTCTGTAATCTGCATTGCTTACACTTAGCTTTAGCCTCATTTTCCAGCTAGTTGTGGCATATTTAAACTTCACTTACCTTTTTCTTAAATTGGTGATATTTCTGAATTGTTTACCAGTGTGGCATTGATTGTTCTTGGTGCATTTGTTGCTGGAGCTCGAGACCTATCATTTGATTCTTACGGCTATGCAATTGTATTTATAGCAAACATCACCACAGCTATTTATCTTGCAACCATAGCTCGAATAGGTAATTTTTTCCTCTTTAATTATTAACTTGTATTTTTGTATGCTGTCATTTAATATGCTTTTTAATTTGTTATTTGACTTTTTCCTCAGGAAAATCTAGTGGGCTCAATAGCTTTGGACTTATGTGGTGTAATGGTATAATCATAGATCTTTGGCTTACATTCCTTAATATGTCTGGTGTGTCTGTTCACAATTCATAATGCATTCATGTTTCTCATTTTAATATAGGGATTGTTTGTGGCCCTCTTTTGCTAATATGGACATATGTACGAGGTGATTTGTCATTGACAATGCAATTTCCCTACTTGCTTTCACCTGGATTTCTGGTAAGATCTGCTGCTCGATTTGTATTATTCTGTAGTTAGTTGTTCTTGCGTGTTTGCTAGCCACATACATTTTTTGTTTTTGTTTTTATCATGTCTGTATGGTACTCAATTTTGGGTATACTATAGAAACTAGTGTAGTTTAGCTGACATTGGTTAAAACCACCTTCTGTAAGAAGTATTGCATTTAACTCGGTTATTCTATAACTAATTGAACAATCTAACTCAATATACTATTAAGAAAATGTTTCATGGAAGGGATCAAATGTCCAAAGTGCCCCTTAGACATATTTTTGTGAAAGTGAGAGTACTTGAGGCATTCCATATTTTTTTCTTAATTTTCTTATTAGGTCAAAGGTAGGCATAATTTCTAAATTGAAAACAATGTATAACGAGTGATTAATATATATTTGCCTTTAAAGGGGTAATTTGTGCAGCTTATTGTTAGTTTTTGCATATGCATGCAGTGCATTGGGAAATTGCTCCCTTGTTATTTGCTTACTTTAGACTGACACTAGTAGCTCTATGTGACAGGTTGTTCTAGTTTTTTCTTGCGTGCTGGCCTTCTTTCTGAACTACAGTATATTTCTGAATACAACCCTCAACTCTGCACTCACTCAGACCATCTGTGGGAACTTAAAGGTGTGTGGTTTAATTCTTAGTAATATGAGATAACTCTAACTTGCATGCCTGATAATTTTGAGGATATAGACACAAGATATACTTTACACTGGTTGTTTATCACTCTCCAGTGGATTATCGGCCTTACACTGTAATTCTGCTCAACAGGATGTGTTCACAATTGGACTTGGATGGTTTATTTTTGGCGGCCTTCCTTTTGACCTTGTGAGTTAATAATAAATTCAAGCATCTCTTTCCCTTTTATTTTCTTCATCTTATTCCAATAGCCATATTAATTCATCAAAATCCTGTTTGCAGTTGAATGTGGTTGGCCAGTTGCTCGGTTTCATTGGCTCCGGGCTATATGCCTATTACAAACTGATGGGCAAGTAAAAGTCACAATCTTAGCCACTGAGAACGTTAGAGTATCTGAGTTGCTAATAAGATCTTCGTCCTCCAATATTTGTAAACAAGTTATGAACGACGAGCTTCAGGAGTGCAGAAAGAATGGAGTTGGTTTCTTCGTAGAAAAGCTGTCAAGTTATGCGGAGCAATCTATCTCCACGTGAACAACTTCATAGCTACCATTCATCCCTGGCTTCGCGATCTTCCTCGTATAGATTTTGAAGAATGCAAAGACGTGCTAACCTATTTTTGTCTTGTAATGACCATGGTAGTACAGTGGGAATGTTTTTCTTTTCTTTTCTTTTTTTTTTTCTAGTGTGCATTCTGTAACAACTGAAACCAACAGTAGTGAAAAAAAAAATCAGCAATCTGGCGTGTTTGTTGCCCTTTTCTTCTGTGACTTGACGACTGAATTGAGGTTCAGTTTGACCACCGCACACGAATGAGTCCAGGTGTGAAATTGTTGCAATATGCGCGTTACTTGTATGGTGTACTGCACTTGTGCAACAGTCAATACTCTATAGCCACCGTAGAAAGAGCACACCAGGAGCAAGATCAACAATCACCCAATCACTTGTCAAGCCATGTCCAGAAATTAAACATGTCAATCGAGTTGGATTTGTAGGGTTCAAATTGGGTTGCTTTGAGTTAAAACATGTCAACCCAACGTTGTGTTTTCATTGTCAAGTCTGCGCATTCTTTAATGTGAATATGGTACGAAGTCGTTAAAATTTTCACCAACAAAAACAAATGCTATACTTCACAGGTCAACTCAAACCCAACCCGACTCAAACGTGGCCCAACTTGTCTAAAAATTGTAGCGTCAATCAAACGTGTACAGATTGAGAGAGGTGAAAACTTTCATTTCATCCATTAGTCATTCACCTTGTACCTCTGATTTTTTGAAGATATTGATGAGCTTATATAGTTCTCAACAAACTGAAACTCTAAGCAAAACATTTAAACTCCAGATCCTTTCACAAAATTTTGTATTCATTGCAGTAGAGTTTTTCAGAAGGCCTTGATCTACTATACCACTAAAATAAAGAATCGATTGATTAACTAGACTTCTTGGGATTTTGAAGTGGAAACACCGGCTTTCCTTGTGGGTCTGAGTCGGTTACTCCTGCGGTTGCTGGATTGTCATCCTTAATTTCTTTTGCTCGAAAGGTAGAACTGTCAAAACAAGACTCTCCTGATTGACCTCGGACCATATTCTTGTATACACTCATTGCCATATTCATCGAGCCAGCGGGATCAGAAATAGATGAAGGAAGCAACATCGTTGTCGACTGGAAAGGATAATGACAGGTAAAATAACAATAACTATATTATTACATAATTCCTCTACCAGCTCATAATGCATTAGAAGAACAACACTAACCTTCTTGGCTAGTTTGGAGAAAGCTTGCAAGTATTGTTCCGCAATCTTCAAAGTGGCAGCCTAAAAGTGCCATGATAAAAACAAAGTCAGATCAATTTTAGCAAAACACAATGGAATTACTGTAATGTGGTATTCTCAGCACATACCTTTTCACCTCCGTAATTTTCAAGAACTAAAGCCACTGACTTGAGTGCCTCTGCAGTACCTGTAAAAATCCCAAATAATGGTATGGTTAAGACTACTTAGACATTAGACTCTCTGCATTGTCAATACAGGGCTGCTATTCTATCAAAAAAAAAAATGTAAACCACGTACTTCAATTATCAAAATAATACTCCGTAAGTGTTAATTACTGTAAATTGAATAAGGAGGTTAAAGATATTTGGGGAAAAAAATACAGTTTCTGTTAAGTGCATAACCAAAACTCTTACCTTGTGCTCTATTAACCTCATCCATCTTAGCAGCTTCTGATGCTAAAATGACAGCTTGTCTTTTTCCTGAAAAGCCATAATAGCATTTGTGAATAGTGATTAGTGAATAGTGAATACTAAATCCGTTTCTTTTTTGAATACAAACTATGATCCATATTTGCAGAAATGCAAGTATACATACTTAAACAAAAGAAGTTAATCAAGATAAGTGTTTTTCTTCGAATCAGAATCAAATGCCACACTTCAGATCAATTTACAAAATCTATTTGCTCAATTGATTGCTATAGACAACAAAACTATCTGCATTGTCAATACAGCTTGCAGCTACAAGTGTTCAGATGAAAGTTCATAAATATGTTTAATTTACCAAAAAAATAATTTCATGTTTACTTTCTTAAATTATTATTTTTTTGAACAAGTCAATTCACCAATCTAAACAGGGGAAAAATCTACTAATTTTTCTTCAAAAAAAAAAAAGAAAAAAAAGAAAAAATCTACTAATTCTAGGGAATGACTAGCATAGTAGCTTACTAGTTACTAATAACGCACATAAACTAGTGAATTGTGGTAGCTAAGGGAATGCTTGATGGGGAGAAAAATTCAACCAGCTATCACTTACGATATCAACATCAATTACCGTATTAACTCATCATTTTTTTGCAGCTAAAACTACCATATAAACTAGTCATGCTAAATTACACAGCCTAAATAACTAAATAAGTATCAAAGTCTTGTCCAAGTCAATCATGCAGTTTTCTATTGTTTTTCTTGACAAAGAATTTTGGAGCCTACGAAAATGGCACAAGCTGTTGTATTAAAACAGTTTGTAAAAGGCATCAGAATACCTTCTGCCTCAAGTATGTCTGCTCTTTTCCTCCGTTCCGCTTCTGCTTGCATCTCCATGGTTTGTCTTATTCCAGGAGGAGGAGTAATATCCTCTAAACACAAAGATATGCATACATTAGTTGGTTGAGAGACATCAGTTTACTGATTTCTTATCAGAAGAAGGGAATGTAGAGAATAGGAGTGCATTACTCACTTATTTCATAACGAAGACATAGAAGGCCCCAATTACTGGCAGCATCATTAATTGCTTCCTATGAGAAATTGAGAATATCAGCTAATTAAAATACTGAGTAAGTTTCAAATTTAAAAAGAATAACACAAGACAAAAGCACCCATCAGCTATGTCTTCAGAGAATTTCAATACAGCGACAATCAAATATATGGCAATGAATGCAACATAAGTTAAAATTGAGCAAATAGGCAAATGCAAGTTATTCATACACAAAACAAAAGTCTTCAACTTTTTACAGTATTAACGAAAAAAGGTACGGAGTATAAAGGAGTCTAATTCAATAGAAATACAAATCCCCAGAATTTAATAGCTAGCCTTAAATGGAAGTCCAATTAAGCTCATAAACTAAGTGCATACAATAATATTTTCTACTCCCTATATATCAAAATACTGTTAATACTGTTATGCCGCTATTTATTACTCTACTTTTTCATTTTCTTGAAAATCACTGCAAATTATCTACTTATTATTACAAGAGCCATGTCGCTATTTCCGGATCCAGGAGGGAGTACTTTCGGTAGAATAATTTCTTAATGTTTCAAGTGAAGACCAAATTAGCGAAAAACACAAGTATTTGTGAACAAAAATTAAAGGCTAAAAAGACAAGTATTTTGATACGGAGGGAGTATTAGTTATAAAATCAAACACACATGGATTCAAACAATGATTCAAGATTTTCTTCTACACAAGAATAAGCACTTCAGAAGTAGCTGTGCACTGGAGCTGCTGTTTGAGAAAAGCAACAAGTTAACCGTTGCAAATCTTACAATCAATTGAGTCAAAAAACTGTTCAATTACATAATAGCAGTAGACAAGCATGTCCTAATGGAAATGAGAAACATAGAAGGTACAAGTATTTTAAATGCCAAAAAAACATTAATCCCACAATCTAGGTAAGAGACTGTTGAAATTGACAAGATAACATGCCTCAAAGTACACAAGAAATAATTGTCAGAGAAATTGAACTGGGAAGCATAGATGAAGAAATGAGAAAGAGAGAGTTTGAGAGGGAAATGAAAATGTGTTTGATTGATAAGATTAGAATTGGCTTACATGTATACATACAAAACATCCCAGAATTAAGACACATCTACACTATGCCTTAACAGCCTCACCAACCCTAATGCTGACTCAGCAACTAACAAAACTAATCTGAGTTAATTCCCACTCCTTCAAAGCTATCTTTTACATCTATAATCCAGCAAATGTTGGAGTGAAAAAAAAACTTATTTATCAGCCTAACTGAAAGAAACTAAATTTTAAATTTAAGTCAAGGTTTTACAATTTCTTCCTATTGATGATGCTTTCTTTAGTCTAAAAGCAAAGATATGGACAACTTTTGTCAGTGCAGCTTTCTCTTGGTTGTAAGCAACATAGCTGTATTGCAAAAATATATACTGGGAAAAGTAATATTAAATAAAAGATGATTCTATGAGTTCACACTTATCAAATATCTAAGTTGCGTTAGAATTACAGACATCATGTATTAAAAAGCAGTAACTTGGCAAATCATCATACCACAATGATTGCATTCAAAGTGTCTCTCTCCTGAAATGTTTTATCAAGCGTCATTTTTCCAATAGCACTACGCATTGTTGTTTGAGCAAGTTGAGTTACAGCATATAAGGGATCCTCCACGCCATATGAGGCTTTCTTAGGATCCATAACCTACAAATTAACATTTTCAAATAACAGATGAACTTATGTATATACATGTAATAAACAGACAACAAAAAGAGAAAAAAAAAAAAAGACTTGGATGAGAAGAAATAATATAATTAAAGCATGCTACCAAAAAGAGAAAAAAAAAAAAAAGACTTGGATGAGAAGAAATAATATAATTAAAGCATGCTACCTTTACAAACAGAACTCCATCAATGTGAATGCTGACATTGTCAGTGGTAACAGCTGCCTGATTTGGAATATGAATCGCTCTCTCTTTAAGTGAATGTATGTATGCGATATGGTCTACTAGAGGTATCAACAAATGAATACCTGACCCAATAGTTTTCTGAAATTTTCCAAACCGCTCTATGACACAAGCTTCTTGTTCTGGAACGATCCGGATGCCCCAATTAAATGCTGTTCTCCTCTCATATCTATGAAATGAAAAATAACATCAATTCCTTCAAATGAATCAGCAAGAAATAAAAACCTTTAGCTTGAGTTCAACATAGCATCACTGCTTCATGGGCCATTCACTGATAGAAATTAGATGCTCTTAGTTGATGACTTGCAGCCATAGAAGTTGCATTCCAAACAAAATAAAAACTCAATCCAAATTCCCAACCAATAGTAAATTGAACAAACAAATTTCACCATCAATTAGTGATAGCTAGACCAAAATGGTGGAATATACACATGTAGCTGACATTAGGAGTACATAATATGCATAAGCAACCTTGCAATGAATACACCAAGAAATTAACAGCAAGCTTCAAGACACAACATCACAAAATGTAAAGAGCAACAGAGGAGCCAGAAACTCTCACCTCCTAGAATAGTCGATAACGTGATCAGAGCTATACAAGCGGACGCCGAAAGGGCGAAGATAGTGCTGGTGCAAAGAGGTCGATTTGGAGAGCTGAGAATAGGAAGGATTTCTGATCACGGTGGATGAGGAAAGAGCTCTGGTTGAATTGATTGATCCGTGAAGCGGTCTTACTCGGATGGCAGAAGAAACCAAGCGTCTCGTTATCGACATTTTTACTAAGCGATCTGCCATGAACGAACATCAGGAGTAAACAAGGAGTCTCTCCGCCATGAACAAAGCAAATGAACCAGGCCTAAAACATTATCAGATCATAATGCAAATAAAAGAAGAGGATTGCAACAGACTTGGTTGAGGAAGACCAAAACAAGAGATCAACGATACCTAACAATATTGATTAGAGTAACATTGGGGTTGAAGCTGACCTGAAGAATTAAGAGCAGCTGATTGCGTCAGAAGAAGGAAGAAAGAGTAGCACCGGCGGCGGCGGCGGCGCAGGAGCGCGTTAGGAGGCTGGTGGAGGCGAGAAAGCAGAAGAAGCGGCTGATTGAGAATCGTCTCGATCAGCGGATAACGGCGGGCTCGGGTCAGGTTATGCCCAGGTTGCAATATCGGGTCGGGTCGGAGGGTCGGATTATATATATTTTCTTGGAGGCGACATTTTTCTCCACGTTTTTGGTTTATTTTTTCACCATAGTTCCATCTTTCCTACCATCATTCATTTAGGTTTACCAATTTTTGTTATTGTTTTCTAAAAAATCTTCAAAAAAAAATACAAAAAAAACAGCCTTTGTGTGGTGATTTGTGATAATTAGTGTGAGTTTTGTCCATAAACTCATCTTTCTTGTTCAAGATCCAATATCATTATCGTCGTCCTTGAATTTCGGCAATTAGTGGAAGAGAATAAAATTCATTCCATACACAAATTCACTAGAAGAGGAAAAAAAATCCATTCTAGTCAATTTTGGGCATTTTCGTGGGATTTTCTTTCCTTTTGAGTATCTTGGAGGATAAAATCCAAAAGATATTTTTTTATTTGAAAAATATCAAATCAGATTTGGAACTTGAGATTTTATGTTATAAAAAAATTTAAAAAGATCTAATAGGAGATATACAAGCCAAAATAAGGCAAGTATCTCCTACAATCTCTCCTTCCATCTCTCTTGTTTCTTTCCTTTCTAATTTTTAGAAACAATATCTGATTCTCAATCACTCACACTCCTCTCTTATCTCTCTTTCTTTCTTTGGAAGACACAATCATATCTTCCTAAGACACAATCATATCATACATTGCATCAAATATCGGTCTTCTGATAGCTTGCATTTAGTTAGTATTTAAGATGTATATTTATGTTTATATTACATGTGTTTAGCTTAGTTCTTAGATTTTAGGTTTTCTAGGAAATTCGGGTTTTGCGCTTGTTTTGTTCGATTTTGTAGATCTTTAGGTAAACAAGCATGGGCGGATGGATCTTGGATGATCATGGTGGAGTTTGATGAAGCTTAGAGTGATACAAGTGAAGATTAGAAGAGCTAAGGCCCAAGAGGTTGTGGGAAAAAACACTTAAATTCGGGCTATGCATTGGAGTTCTTGTTTTGACACTTCTATCTTGCAATGCTTTAATTGGGAGCTATAATGATCTGATTGAGCTGAATTTGTTATCATTGGAAAGCTAATTCAAAGAGCTACAATTTATTTTTTGTTACTCCAAGTCCAAATTCCAACTCGAAGGGGGTCAAAACAGTCTCTGAAGTATCACTTGAATACTGAACCGAGAGTGCTGCGGGCTAGAGGAAGAGATGGTGTGACCACGCCACTTTATGTTGAAGAACGAGCCGTCTGCCTTTCAACGGAGTCAATGGGCCACGAGTTTTGGACTTCAAGTTGGGCTTAGTTTTTATTAATTCTGACGTGTTTCCTTGTATGGGTGATTGAGATTTGTTTCCTTGGATATCTTTAGTAGTTTTTAAGGGCTCGTTTGGTATTGATATCTAAGATATGAGATATCGGATATCGATATCGGTATGGATATCAAGATATCGGTATGAGTGATATCTAGATATCGGATATGGATATGGATATGAGTGATATCTTTGATATACCAATTTCCTAGGGTATACGAAAATAACACTCTAATATCACTCTGATATCATAAAGATATCAGCTGATATCGATATACTCCTATAACAAACAGCAGATATCAGTTTGATATCGATATCAGCATATACCAAACACCAGATATGGGTATCAGTCATATCCATACCCATATCTGATATCCTGATATGGATACCAAACGGGCCCTAAGAGATACTTAAAACTCTTTTTAGTTTCTTTCTCTTCCATAACTTACAAGACAATTTTGGAGGCTAGGGTTGGCTTAAGAGAGTTTTCTCAAGAGACAACCTTGGAACCAATTTGTAAATTTTTCTTAATTTAATTATACATTGTTAAATCCATTGTGTTTGACTAGTTATTGAAATCATAGATTGCATACTATTGTGAGATTTGGTTGATTCTCAACAACTTGAATAGGTTTTATTCACTGTACTTAATTGAATCAAAGTTATTCTAGGGTTTTGTTAGATTGGCCACCTAATAGAATTTCTAGGTTAATTTACAACTAATCTGATAAAGTCCCGTTTGGGATTGATTAGATAAAGTGGAAACTATAATTGTTTAGACCTATTCGAGCTATTCAGTTATAGAGGGGAATAAACCACAAATAATTTGATTAGTTGTTTGCGTCAAGTATTTGTTTCTATCGATACTTTGAACTTAAAGTTGTCATTTAATTGAATCTAGAAGTTTTTCTAGGTTATTAGATGATTAGGGTTGTTCAGACTGTTAGCTCTTTCTACTAAATATAAAGTTTTGGATAATAATCCACGAGTGCTTATTCGAGTGAATTGAGAATCAAGAGAATCAATGATCAATAAGCATATCTATGATGGATTTAACTAGTTGAACATATTTCTCTCATATATTTACAATCATCTTTACATTAGTACTTTAGATTTAATTTGCATCTTAGATTAGATAATCATTCGAAAATACTCCTACTTTGGTTACTTGGCACGTAAGTAATAACATAAATACACGAGTCTCTGTGGGATCGATCCATACTTACTGCTCTACTGAGTTTGGTAAAGTTATGGTTTCTTTGATAGGTAAAACGATTGAAAAATATCTCATCACCTTCCTCTTTGACGAGATCTCATTCTATCTTCTTTCCCTCTCTCTTTCATACTTGTGGGACGCCTATCTTAGGTCAACCACTTCATTCCTTTCTTGCTCATTGCTTGCATCGATTGTTTACTTTGAATCGTGCATTTGTCTAAGTCGAGATCCTTAGCCACCCTAAACCTTAAGCCTCTTTTGTCGTGCATATTAGAGTACTCGGGTCGGTGAGTCTTATTATATCTCGACGCTTTCTTTTGCTTATTACTTTGTGAACTTTTGACTTGTTCTTGTCAATGGTTGAACTAGGTGATGGTTCGGAGCAACACAACTAACACGATACAAATGTGTGCCGGGATCCACCCTTGTTGCGGCAACTTCCGCCTCTACCAACGTCGGGGGCCGGGTCTAGTGACTCTCGGTTTGAAGCCTTGGAGCGTATGTTCCAAGAATTCATGGTGCGAACGCGGTCCATTCATGAAGCTTTGAGTGGTGCCCCCATTCCTTGTGTCTAGCTGCTTGTCCAAGGCACTACCGCACTCCACACCGTGGTCGCGCCGGCAAGCACTCGTGCATTGGCGTAAGAGAAAGGAAAGGGCCAAGTATAGGTGCATGATGTTTATGATGATGATGATGCCTATGACTCAAATGAGTTTAGGCGTCAACAAAAGAAGAAGAAGAAGGCAACCGCATTGACTCCTAAGCATAAATCCGACACTTACAACACTGACGACTTTGATGTTGAGACCTTCCAAGGGCATAGATCTCCTATCACTCCCATCTATTCATATCATGAGGACCCCTTTGAGGAGTTCAATGAGGAATCTGATGATGATGGGTATGACCACCCGCCCTTGGAGGACTTCAAAGAATGGCCAAATTAGGACAGTGATTGGATTTCGCCGTCTAAGTTGGCCGTGAACTGCGCATAGTATGATCGGTGTCAAAACTGTGACCGCGTCCAGAACCGGCACAATGGAGGTCGGTGCCATGAACAAAACCGAGATGACCATCACCGACCGAGGCACAATGGAGGAGGTGGCAACGACCTTGATGATGATGACGATGGCTATGGTCGAGGGCCACCCTGAGATCGTTGCCAACCAAATCGCACCCCCAACCGTGCCCTTGTTCGAGAGTCCCTTATCCCGTGTGCGGTTCTAGTCATTCTGGTGCCAAAGAAGGACGTTTCTTGGAGGATGTGTGTTGATTGTCGTGTCATCAACCTAATCATCGTGAAGTACCGCCATCCCATTCCCCGCTTGGACGACATGCTAGATGAGCCACGGTGTCGTGAGGTTTTGACAATAGATTTGAGGAGCAGCTACCATAAAATAAGGATGCAAGAAGGAGACGAGTTGAAGACAGCTTTCAAGACTAAGCATGGTCTTTATGAGTGGCTTGTGATGCCCTTCGGGCTCACGGACGCTCTTTCTTCCTTTATAAGACTAATGAACTTTGTACTTAGAAAGTTTTTGGGTCGTTTTGTCGTTGTGTATTTTGACGACATTTTGGTTATTTTCTAAGACTTTGGACTCTCACGCGGGCACCATAAACAGGTGTTAGATTGCCTCCGCGAAAATTCTTTGTATGTAAACATGGATAAGTGTTTGTTTTGCTCGGATACGATGAATTTTCTTGGCTTCATCGTATCCAAGGATGGCCTACGAGTGGATTTTGACAAAATTCGGGCCATCCGTGAGTGGCCAACTCCCACAAAAGGCAAGGAGAGCATCATCGCCGACGCCCTCTCCCGCATGTATGTGTTATTCACCTACATTCATTCTAAGCTACTCGGATTCTCTTTGATCAAGGAGTTGTATGCCTCATGTATATTCTTCAAACTGATCATTGAGGAGCTCGGGCTAGCTCGTATCCATGAGTCCCACTTCTTGGACAATGGTATCTATACCGAGCTGGAGAGTCAGCGACATGAAGTTCTTATGAATAAGTCACTGACAAGCATAACTGGTGAGAAAATATTATTGGAAAAGCTATGTTTGTGATGGTTCCAAACTCAAAGAGAAGTCAATTACAAAGAAGTTAAATGAGGAGTTAGCGACATCAAGCTTTGAGAAGAAGTCGTTGACAATGGACAATTGGCAAGAAACTGTTGTTGAAAAGTTTTGTTTTGATGGCTCCAAAAAGGCAGTGACTTCGAAGTTGCATATCGAGTTGGTGACTTGACAAAGTCACAGACATGACCAGCTGGCGGGAAAACTATTTATTGAAGGAACGCACAGATCATGTGCGATTGTTTGCAGGACATCTGGAGCGCTTATTTATGGAGAAAATCATCACAAAAGAGTGCAAAAATTAGAAGAATATGAAATGATTCTCTTGTGATATTTTATATGTGCGTACATGTTATTTTAGGAAAGATTTTTGTAAGATTATTTGCGATATTATTTCCTTAACCGAATAGGAAACATATCACACTTAATTATGATTTCTAGCTTAAATACTAAGGGGGCATTTGGTATAAGTTTGGGTATGGGAATGAGATGAGGTATGGGGTTAAATAGGTATGGGGTTGGAGGTTTTGGTTCAAGTGAGACTCACCCTTGTGGTGAGATCTTTGGCTTAAAGTGAGGACTAATCTCAACCATTAGATTTACATCATCACTATATATTCGATGGTCAAGATTTTTTTATTTTTTTATTTTTTTATTTTTTTTATTTTTTTATTTTTTTATTTTTTTATTTTTTTATTTTTTTTACAGAATTTTTTCATATTTTTTATATTATATTCTTTGTTAAAAAATCTTTAAAAATATTAAATATGACAGTTCAATTTTTATATACTACGAGTTCAATTTTATATACTAGAAGTTCAATTTTTTTATGTTAGGAGTTCAATTTTCAATATTGTATGAGTTCAATTTTATATTCTACGACTTCTTATGTGCTTTGAGTTCATTTTTAAAATAATTCAATTTTTGCAAAACTAAAAAAATAGAAAAAAAAATAATAAAAAATAAAAAATAAAAAAAAATGAAAAATGAAAAATGAAAAATGAAAAAATTTGAAAAAAGCTTTAAAAACGATAAATATAACAGTTCAATTTTTGTATACTACGAGTTCATTTTTATACACTAGAAGTTCAATTTTTTATGTTAGGTGTTCAATTTTCAATATAGTATAAGTTCAATTTTTATGTGCTTTGAGTTCATTTTTAAAATAATTCGATTTTCACAAAACTAAAAAAAATGCAAAAAAATATTATAATAAAAAAATAAAAAAAATTAAAAAAAATAATTTTTTGAATTTTTGAATTTTTTTTGAAAAAAGGCTTTAATAACGTTAAATATGACAGTTCAATTTTTATATACTACGAGTTCATTTTTATACACTAGAAGTTCAATTTTTTTATGTTAGGAGTTCAATTTTCAATATTGTATGAGTTCAATTTTTATATTCTACGAGTTCATTTTTTATATATGATAAGTTCAATTTTTATGTGCTTTGAGTTCATTTTTAAAATAATTCGATTTTCGCAAAAATGAAAAAATAGCAAAAAAAATTTTAAAAATAAAATTTTTTAAAATTTTAAAAAAATAAAAAATGTAAAAATATAAAAATTTTAAAAAATGAAAAATAAAAAAATTTGAAAAAATCTTGACCATTGAATACATAATAGAGAGGTAAATCCAATGGTTGAGATTAGTCCTCATTTTAAGCAAAGTGTTTTACCACAAGGGTGGTCCTCACTTGAACCATGCCATGGGGTTGGAACCCATACTTTAACTTACCTGTTTGGTAAAAAAATTAAGATAAAATTAGGGTTTATTGTTAGAAATTTAGTATTCTCTGTTTACTCGTACTGTACGATTTTTTTTCATTCGTCTTCTCCTGTAATCATCTTCTTTCTTTTTAATTTCTTCTTCCTACCTCATCTTAACACTTAATTAAAGATGGAACATGCACTGTACAATTAATCAATCATACTTCATTTTTGTTTAGTCCTGCACCTACACTTATTCTTATATTGTAAGAAGCTCAATTTGATGGTGATTAAAAGAGCTTGGTATGTAGGAGAAGATGGTAATTAAAAAAAAAAGTAAAGCCCTAAAACAGAGACTGAAATTGAAGCGGCTAATAACAACGTGAAAATGGTGATTTTCATTCTCACATGGAATGAAATCTCATACCTAGCAATATGTGAGGTATGAGAACCCCATACCAAGGAGGTTTAGGGTATCGGTTTGAAACCTAAAAATTCTTCTAACAAACACCATGTATGGGGTTTTCACTCCACAACCCCATACCTGATTCCTCAATCCATGTAAACAAACGCCCCCTAAGTGTTTTTAGGTTAGAAGGTCATGGGTATTTTGTGAGAGAAAGTTGGTTGTTTGAGTGACTCGATCGTGGGATTCGATCGATTGGTGTAGTCATGAGTTCTTAGGCATAGCTTGAGGTTGGGAGTTGTGAGAGACAAAGATAGATCATAGTTAAAGGATTGTGGGATTCAATCTTGTACACGGGAGAGCTTTGTAACAACTCAAGAAATCAATTGAGCGAGCCTAACGTGCTCTTGAAATCCTACCGAGTGAGAAGCTCGAAAGAGAGTGGTTTTTCTCCGAGTGACTAGTTGGTTTTGTAATATCCGTAGTTTTTATGGATATATTTGAAGATTTTCCGGGCATCTTTCTGAGACGCGTTTAATCAATCTCGTTACTCGTTACTGTCGTATTAATGGAAATTGTTCCTAGAAAATTCAAGGTGACAAAATAAAATCATTGGAACAGATTTCATTAACCTATATAATTTTTAGGATCACTTTCATTAAAGAAGTATCTTGATCGAGTGAGATCCAGTTAATTAATTATGTACCCACTAAGGTTATATTCTGAAACGGAAGCCTTGAAATCAAAGGTAGTAAGATAAAATCATTCGAGTTGATTTTATTAGTCTACATAACTTTTAAGACCATTTCTATAAAAGAAATATTATAATCCGGGGCATATAATTTTACCGCTCGAACGCCAATGCCGATCCAACACGGATATAATTCTTATCGGCTTCAAAAGTGTCTATCCAGAATTTAATCTTTTACCTGCGTATTACGGGAACTTGTTGTTCAAGTGTAAGCGGTGATGCCCACATGCAATACTTGAATCCCACGTTCAAACTTACCTATATATACATTTGAATCAATTTCTGTGTATGAGAAACCAACATGGCCTCTCTTTCACTTCTCTTTCTTTCCGCCATTTTTTCTTTCTTTTTCCACTATGATGACCCTCGACTTTTTCTCGCATACACACCGGCCTCCAGCGCACAATCAACAGTCGGCAGCCACCGTACCACTTGGCCACGGACTCCTCCTCCAGCTCGTCGTGCCGCCCACACCGCTCCAGCCAGCCAAGAGCTCGTGTGCAGCCCCGCACTCCACGCACCTCTAGTTGTTTTCGGAGCTTCCATTAAGCCACTCGGAGCCGTTATGTTTCCCTTCGTTAACGCCTTTAGGATCGTGATGTTGCCACGATGCCATAGGATCAATTTGCTCTCGAAACCCGACGTCGAAGTTCCATGACATCAACATTTGGGAACGATGTTTCGACCCCTTTATATGTTTTGTTGGTTCATATTAAATTCGGAGAATTTAACACCACGTACGTATGATATATATATATGAACACTTTTCATTTATAAGAAAGTACCAAAAATAGGACGTTATGTTTTCAAAATCTTAGCCTAAAGAACGACGTTATAAAGGTTATATATATAACTTTTTATATATATGAAAATAAGTCGTTACCTTGCCTGAAGACATTAAAAATTGAATAAACAGTTAAAAGAGTTTATTCAGAAAATGTCTTTTTGAATGTTGTTATATTTTTTTCTTACCAGGAAAGCTGTAAGGATTCAACTTTATTGCCTTGATCGGACTTGAACTCGTTTTTCAAGGCAAGTGGGTGGTTCACCCTTTTCTGAAATCGATATCATTAAACTCTGTTTTTGATATCATTCCTCTTGGAATAATCGATAATCAATAACTTGTGTTCCTTTATCATCTCTATGTTGGAAATATTTGCTTGCTAAATAATTGGTTAGGTTTATTTATTGCTTAGATTTAACGACTGATTGTTATTTCATATTATTCGTACTACTAGTACTGTTTAAGGCCGTTGATTGTTCTTTTTTGTGTTTCAAGAGTCTCCTTTAAGATCTCTTTGTTGTGGATAGGTTTTAGAACTAGGGATCTTAGGGATATGTCCTCAAAGTCTCACTATAACAATGTGTTAGGGAGGTATACTTTGGTATATACGCTTGACACATGTGCTTTGGGATTTCATCCCTTTCTCTTGTCGGTATAAGTCTAACTAGTTAAGCATCGACTTTTAAAAATCTACAACTATAATGCAAAGTTTTATGACTAATAAAAGACTAGTGCCTCGGGCATAGTAATGATAATTTGTAGGGTGTTAAAGTACAATTTGGAAACACCATTCTGGCTCCTTGCTATAAAAGTTTCCATTTTTCAGTCTAAAGATGCCTAACGTGAGGGTGGTTACAGAATTGATTAGTCGATGGATGCACCTTTTCAAAGAAAATGTGTGTTTAATAATACTCCCAACAAATATCCAAACACATTATCTTTCTTAGAAACTACTTTTGGTGGTTTTCTATTTTTCCAAAAGAGCTTTTGATCAGTTTACCACATTCAAATTAATGTCCTCCTGATCTTTATAGTCCTTTGGACTATTATACCTTTACCCATTTCTGTTCAGATTATGGTATTAGCATGTCTTGACCTTATTTTTTTGAACCAGAACACATTCTCCTACTTGATTAGTCTCTTCGAAGACTAATACCCTTGCTTCTTCCCGGTTTCGTCTGACTGGTATTATTGTCTTTTATGGAAATGTCGGGTTTTAGGAAGAAGGCTGAAGAAGTTCAAGCTTGAAGGCCACGAAAGGTTAGAAAGGAAAGAAAGTCAAGAATGGAAGGCAAGAAGAAAGGAAGGAAGCTTTGGAAAACGTGATGTCTCCACAGTCCACATAGACGTTTCCAGGATTTTGAAAGTAATTCAAGAAACAACGATTCATGTTTTTTTTCTATTCCGCTATAAACTATTGTAACCATGTTTATGAATATAACACAATATGTTTTTTTATCAGATTATGTTGTTTAAACATGTCTTTATCCATATACGGTCACTTAATTAGCTTCAACGGCCTTGGATGGAAAGTCAAAGTCTGCAGGCGGTAACATCTCATTATAAGTCTGTAAAATGGGGGTGTTATGGGTTTACAAAGAGTTTTCACTATACATCGTTGTGTTCTAGTATGTTTTCTTGCAAATCATAAATTTCGTTTGTTGAGCCGAAAATTTTAACAAAAAATACAAGTCTAAATGTAGGATGGTCATTCTCACTCTTCTCCATGGGTTGTCCAAATTGTGAAGGCCCAAACTATTAATTAACAATTCTTAAAAAGGGACAATTAATTAATAGTCTAATTTGTCAAAAAAAAAGCCCATGCTTTGTCAGATATGAAGGGTCGTTACAAAAAAAAGGCCTCAATGTTATTCCTCTTCTTTTCTAAAAAAAAGAATATATAATTATAACTTTCATCGGTTCCACGTAAAACCATTTTGAGTATTAGTGGGTAGTTACCAAAATAACTTCTCATGCTTTATTATTTAAAGGGAATTAATCAGGAGATGATTTCCCCCATTTTTTTCTTCACCGACAAAAACAAATTAAAAGCAATCAACAGAGGGAGAGGCACTCCATTTTTGAGGGGCTTCAATCGACAAAAGTTAAAAACAACACCGAGAGGGAGGAACAAAAAAAACGAGAGATCTCTTTTTCTTCCTTGACCAAGGACAGATAAAAAAAATTCATCGTACATCTTCTTCATCTGCACAAGACAAAGGTTCAGCAAAAAAAAAAAAGAGAAGAAGGTAGAAATGGGGTCATCTCCTACTCGTCCACATATAAAATTTCTGGGAGTTCAGCCTTTTTTTCAGTTTGATCTTCATTTTGTCATCTTAAATCGGGGACAAAGGATTAGAGGTTGATTCACATGAAAATGGGGCGTATCATGAAAACTAAGAACAAATGAGGACCCTTGGATTTGAGAAATGGATGGCTAAGATTAGAAGAGATAGGGGCAAAATGGTAATTTTGACAAATATAAAAAAATAAAAAAATAATTTTTTAAAAATTTTCTTAGTTTCGCTTGTTTTTGCCAAAAACACGAAATTTGATTTTTTACGTTACGTTCACGTATTTTATGCATATGTTCACACTAATATAAGACATGTTCACATATTATCACATTTTTCAGTTCCGAGGTTTTATAATACATTCACATATATTACAAGTGTGTTCATATATTATTACTGTTTGTTCATGTTTTATAGTCATGTGTTGTTCATGTTCGATTAAATTGTAATACAAGCGTTAAACGACTTAAAAAAATTTGAAAAAAATAAAAAATAAAAAATAAATAATTTTTTTAATTTTTTTTCGCTTATTTAATGCAAAAACACGACAGTTGAGATTTTATTTTCTGTTCACATATTTTATACACATGTTCACATTTTTACAAGGGCTGTTCACATATAACCGCATTTTAACTTCAGAAAATTTAGTATACGTTCACATATAATATAGATACGTTCACATATTAGTATAGATTGTTCACGTTTTATGCCTTTATGTTCATACTCGATTTACATCATTCTACATACGTAAAAAGACTTAAAAATAAAGTAAGAAAATAAAAAAATATAAAAAATAACTTTTTTTAAATTTTTTATTTTTTTTAAATTTTTTAAATTTTTTTATTTTTTTAATCGGATGGCCTAGATTCATTTCTAGTGTTTCAATCGGATGGTCCAGATTTGTTCTTAGTTTTCATGATAAGCCCCATTTTCATTTGATTAAATTAAAGGGGATCCTCCCTGCTTTTTATGGCTAAATTGTTCAAACTTCTCCTACTATTTTAAATCGGGGATAAATGATTCAAGTGGATCCTCCTTGATTTTTTTTTGGTTCGAAATTAAGCGGATCTTTGAATGTGGAAAATTGAGATTCAAGTGGATCTCTAAATTTTAAAATTGATTTTTTGTGGGGATACCCTGCCAAATTTTCAGCAGCCTCATACTGATGATGTCCAAAACAGTAAAAGCAAGAAGTGGGCCCGGGGTACCAAGAGCAAGTGGGCCCAGAGGGACCCCCAAAGGCAATTTAGGGACCCACACCCATATCCTTCGATTATTTAAAACAAAACTCACGCCCTCACGAGGTCTCTCAACTACCCGGGATGAGGTCTTGACCTCGTCACCGACTCTACTAACGCACCCGCCCACTCGAACCAATCACAAGTGACCTCATTCTCGGACCAATCAAAAACCCTTATTTCGGGCATCCCACATCGAACATTGGCCTAAACTCGGCCCCCCAATTCTCTATAAATAGAGAAGAACCTCGTAGGAAGAAGGGGTCGAAAAACCACTTGAACTCAAGAACTCTCTTGCTTGTTAAAGATCGACGTGATAGGAACATCGTCAAAAGACCTCGCTACAGACAAGAGAAGTCCACGAAAAGATCCCGTGTCGTACAGGGACCTCGCTTACACCGAAAACCTCGCTACAAAACCTCACAAAACTCTCTACACCACGTATCCAAATCTACCTCGCCCTAGGATCGACCTCGTAACATTTAGGTTCGATCTTGGAACCTCGTAGGAGGTCTAGGTGTAATTCTCAAAGCTGTTTCGTCAACCTCGTAGAACCTCGCTACCACGGGAAAAATCATAAATAAAGGAGCAAGTGTTTGCACTCAAATATAATAATCTTGTTTTCTTGTCTCGTAGCGTAGCCGTTATTTCGGGTTTCATCACTAGCGCCGTCTGTGGGAACCTCTTCATCCTAAGCAGCTTCCCGTTTTAGTGCAAACCTTGATTCCTTAAAACCCCCTCAAAATGGCTTGTCCAAACAATTTCTTCCCCTAACATCCCGACAACATGGCTGAGACCCCTCCGTAGACGACGGCAGGTCCGTCGGGGTACCCTTTTGTGGTTCCGCCAGGCTGGACATACAACGTTCCATAAAACCCATACCCGTTCCAAGGGTATGAACAGGGTGGCGCTCCTTTCAACCAGTACCCCTACCCGGGGTACGGACAGTACCAACAGGGCCAAGCTCCCCCATATGTCCCGATTCCCTCCCAGGGATAACCTCACTCCGAGTACGTGCCCGCGTATGTCCCGGGCTATATGCCGGGGCAGGAGGCGCCCACCAACGGGTCTAACACGGAGAGACCCTCCCGAGATCCGATGCAGATCTCGCGATCCCGTTTGCGACGTGCGGAGAGGCGTGACAAGGAGTTGTCCGAAACGGCGGCAAGCGCATCGCGCCCTCTGGCGAGGTCAAAATCGAAATCTGCTCGCCCATCCGTCGAGAGTGGATACAAGAATCCCTTTGTGCTTGAGATCCAGGGGGCACACATGCCCAAAGGTTTCCATTGGCCGCAAATGGGATTCTACGACGGTACGGCCGACCCCGAGGACCACATAAAACACTACGCCGTCCAGATGAACGTCAACTCCTACAATGACGCCATTTTCTGTCGAATCTTTCCGACCACTCTGGACAAGGCGGCAATGACGTGGTTCACCAGCCTTAAGGTCGAGTCGATAGCCTCGTTTTCCCAGCTATGCGAGTCCTTCGTCGGGCACTTCAACGGCTCAAGGAAGCTCAAGAAGAACATGCGCGATCTCCGCGGCATTGAGCGGGGAGAGAACGAGAAGCTGGGTACCTTTTTTACAAGGTTCACCACCGCGGTCGCTGAGATCGCGCAAATCGACGAGGCGACGGTACGAGACATCCTCATGGGCAACCTTTGCCAGGGGGATTTCAAGTGTCGCATTTTTCTCAAGAATCCGATCACATATGAGAGCCTGTGTGCTCGAATCACGACACAGGTCTACGCCGAGGACGTTGCCAGCCAGAGCTTGCGACCGAGGACCGACAAGGAAATCGTGACCGAGGCTAAGGGAAAAGCTAAAGTGGCTGCGCCGGTCGCGAGGGACGCGTACATGACACAAACTCAGGACCGGCGCGCCGATTACAAAAGCAACAACAACAACAAAGGCAACAACAATAACAACAGAGGCCACAACAACGACAATAGAAACAACAACCGCTACGACAACCGTGGGGGTGGCGGTGGGGGTTGGAGCTGCTTCGGCGGGAAGTCACGAGGTTACAAAGGCAAAGGTGGCCCCGCCTACAACCCAAACGAGAAAAAACGCGCCAACCCCGCGTCGGGGGCCAACCTCGTGCAGCAGGAACCAACCCGGTCCCGACCAAGCAACGCAGAGCAAAAAGCTCCGGCGAGGCAGTCGCGCTCCGGACAAGCCGCGAAGCCCGATGGGTACATCAACACCATCTCGGGTGGACCCTCGCTGGCAGGTTCGAGCCAGGTGGAAAGAAAGAGATATGCGAGGGCAAGTCACCATGAGCCCTCGGTATACAGCGTGACACAAACCTCACGGTCCCACATGGGTATGGCCTTCACCTCCGAGGACGCCGAAGGACTCCATATGCCCCACTCCAACCTCCTAGTGATACACGCTCAATTGGGCTCGAAGATAGTGAAGCGGATACTGGTGGACACGGGTTCCTCCGTGGACATCATGTATTTTGGCGCTTTCGAGCAGCTGGGGATCTCCGCGACATCTTTGAGGCCCTACGCTGGGAAGCTCACCTCCTTCTCGGGAAACGAGGTCGATGTCGCTGGTCTCATAGACCTGTGGATGACCCTCGGTACTGGCTCGACAACGAGAACCGAGGTGATAGAATTTACGGTGGTGCACCTGCCTTCGGCCTACAATGCAATCATCGGGAGAGTCTCCTTGATGAAATTCCAGGCGATAGTCTCCATCTACCACCTTAAAATGAAGTTCCCCACCAGCGGAGGTGTCGGAGAGGTGAAGGGCAACCAAGAAGAGGGCCGCGTCTGCTACATGACCTCGACTAAACAAACATGCTCCGTGTTCATGGTAGAGACTTCAGGCGAAGCAGACCTCGAAGTCCGGGATTTCACAATACCCACCCCCGAGGTAGAAAGAAGGGTGATTACCCCCTTCGAAAACAAATCCGAGAAGATCTACCTCGGGGGTTGCCTCACTGGAGATGCAGCAGCGTTACTAGAGGCCCTGCTTGCTGGGTCCCGCGACGTGTTCGCCTGGACTGCAAAAGATCTCCGAGGTGTGCCTCGGACACTGGCCCAATACTCCCTGAACATCGACGTCGCCATTCGCCCTGTGGTGCAGCGTCGAAGAAAAATGAACGAAGAAAGGGCAACCGCCGCAAATGAAGAGGTGGCCAAGTTGATGGCCGCAGATTTCATACGCGAAGTCCAGTATCCGAAATGGCTGTCCAATGTCGTATTGGTCAAAAAGGCCAGCGGCAAGTGGCGGATGTGTGTAGACTTCAAGGACCTCAACAAGGCATGTCCTAAAGACAGCTACCCTCTGCCCTCGATCGATGCACTCGTAGATTTGACTGCTGGGCACGAGGTCTTGAGCTTCCTCGACGCCTACTCTGGGTACAACCAGATCTCGATGAATCCTCGTGACGAGGAGGAGACGTCCTTTATCACCCAGCGGGGGACATACTGTTACAAGGTCATACCGTTTGGCCTCAAGAACGCCGGGGCCATCTTCCAACGCCTCATCGATCGGGTTTTCAAAGACCACCTGGACAGGAACGTATCCGCCTACGTTGACGACATCGTGGTACGAAGCAAGGGCCCCGAGGAGCACCTGGCTGACCTCGCCGAGGTTTTCACTACCCACGGACACCACCAGCTCAGCCTGAACCCCGAGAAGTGCGTTTTCGGCGTGTCATCGGGGAAGTTTTTAGGATTCATGATCAACGAATGCGGAATCGACGTCAACCCCGCCAAAATAGAATCTATCCTCGCAATGAGGTCTCTCCGATCTCGTACCGAGGTGCAAAGACTCAACGGCGTTGTAAATTACTTGGGGCGATTTTGCTCCCGTTTAGCAGACAAGTCCCTCCCGTTCTTTGTCGCCCTCAAAAAGAATGACAAGTTCGTCTGGGACGAGAGACTCGAGACTGCCTTCTCCGAGTTGAAGATCTTCCTCACCAAGCTCCCCACCTTGTCACCTCCACATGCGGGCGAAGACTTGCAACTATATGTAGCGGTGAGTCCCGAGACCGTCAGCGTGGTGCTCACAAGAGAAGCCATGCACCCGGTATACTTTGTGAGTCGCGTGCTCCAGCCTGCGGAGCAGCGATACTCCCCGGCAGAGAAAATGGCGCTGGTCGTAGTGACCGCCGCAAGGCGTCTACGCCCATACTTCCACGCACATCCCATCCAGGTCCTCTCGGACCTCCCACTCCGTCAAATTCTGCATCTGCCCGCCATCTCCGGACGTATGACCAAGTGGGCCGTCGAGCTCTCCGAGTTCGACATCAATTATCTCCCGAGGACCGCGATGAAGGGACAAGCCCTCGCCGACTTTATGGTGGAGGTCACCTTCCCCGAGACAGACACAAGCTCGAACGAATGGAAAGTGTTCGTCGATGGCTCGCGATGTGACGTCGGGGGCGAGGCCGGAGTGTTCCTCGCTGGCCCCTCAATCGAGACGGAATATGCTCTCAACTTCGCCTTTGATGCCACCAACAATGACGCCGAGTATGAGGCCATGATCGCCGGGATCGAGATGGCGCTACTTAACGGAGCCCGCAAGATCAAGGTCGACACAGATTCCGAATTGGTGGCACGACAACTCAACGGCCAATACGACACCAGGACAGGTTTTCTGCCCGCCTACCGAGCAAAAGTGAAGGCCTTGGTCTCATACCTAGAGACCTTCGCGGTGGAGTCAATCCCGCGGACCTCAAACACAAAGGCGGATGCCCTCGCCAGGTTAGGCTCCGCGCTTCCCTTGGATGTGGGGAACCGCGTGATGGTGGAGAGAAAGCTCTCACGAAGCGTCGATAGTGAGGTCCTGTCCATAAGGACCGAGGACTGGAGGTTCCCAGTAACGAGGTATATACAAAGAGGCATCCTCCCAGAGGACCCCGCGTTGGCCATGAAACTAAAAATGCAAGTTGCCCGCTATTGCGTCGTCGGCGACCAGCTTTACCGTCGGGGCTACGCTGAACCCAACCTGCTATGCATACCACCCGAGACCACGGACCACGTCCTCTACGAGGCCCACGAGGGAGTTTGTGGAGGGCACCCGGGGTGGAGGTCTTTGGCACACAAGATCGTCCATTTGGGATACTTCTGGCCCACTCTCCGACAAGATGCAAAGGCTTACGTCCAAAGATGCGTCGGATGCCAGAAACACGGGAACATCCAACACACCCCGACGGCTCCCCTCCGCAGCATTCACGCACCATGCCCATTCGCGATGTGGGGAATGGACATTTTAGGCCCTTTCCCCAAAGCTGCTGGCTAGGTGCAATACATTTTGGTCATCGTCAACTACTTCACGAAGTGGGTCGAAGCACAGGCAATGACAAAAATCACCAGGGCGAAGGTCTGCGAATTCCTATGGAAGAACCTCGTCTGCCGTTTTAGTGTCCCCATGACAATCATGACCGATCATGGCCCCCAATTCGATTGCGAAGAGACTCGGACTTTCTGCTCTGAGTTGGGCATCGACCTCAAATTTTCCTCCGTGGCCCATCCCTAATCCAATGCCCAGGTAGAAAACGTCAATGCCCGCATCTTGAAAGACCTCAAAAAACGCCTGGGCATGGCACAAGGTCGCTGGGCCGAATTACTCCCACTCGTCCTCTGGACGTATCGCACGACCTCGCGCAGCGCAACGAGCGAAACCCCCTTCGCTCTTACCTACGGGGCGGAGGCCCTCGTTCCTGTAGAAACCATGATTCCATCAGAGAGGGTGTACAACTTCGACGAAAAAGAAAACGAGGCCAACCTCAGGGTCGAAATACAATTCCGGGACGAAATCCGCGAGGTGGCGGACCTGCGCTCTAGAGAATACAAGCGACGTGTCGCCGTGTATCACGACAAGAAGGTCAGACCTCGCCTCTTGGCCACGGGGAACCTCGTGCTAAGACGCACCGAAGGGGGCAAATTGGACCCTAACTGGGAAGGACCCTACATCCTCGGAGAAGAAGTCGCGCCCGGGGCTTTTAAGCTCAGGGACGACGAGGGGCGCACACTGAGCAAAACGTGGAACGTCGCACGACTCAAAAAATATTACATGTAAAACCTCGAAACCTCGTTGTTCCTCACAGTTGGTGAATAAAGGATTGTAGGCTTTTCTAAAAGAAAAACGCTCCCTCCCTCGAAGAGTCCACCCCTCGCTTCCCGCTTGGGGTTGGAGAATCTCGTTGAGTCCACCCCTCGCTTCCCGCTTGGGGTTGGAGAATCTCGTTGAGTTCCACCCCTCGCTTCCCGCTTGGGGTTGGAGAATCTTGTAGAGTCCACCCTTCGCTTCCCGCTTGGGGTTGGAGAATCTCGTTTGGAAAGAAGGGTCCACCCCTCGCTTCCCGCTTGGGGTTGGAGAATCTCGTTGAGTCCACCCCTCGCTTCCCGCTTGGGGTTGGAGAATCTCGTTGAGTTCCACCCCTCGCTTCCCGCTTGGGGTTGGAGAATCTTGTAGAGCCCACCCCTCGCTTCCCGCTTGAGGTTGGAGAACCTCGTTTGGAAAGAAGGTTCCACCCCTCGCTTCCCGCTTGGGGTTAGAGAATCTCGTTGAGTTCCACCCCTCGCTTCCCGCTTGGGGTTGGAGAATCTCGTAGAGTCCACCCCTCGCTTCCCGCTTGGGGTTGGAGAATCTCGTTGAGTTCCACACCTCGCTTCCCGCTTGGGGTTGGAGAATCTCGTTTGGAAAGAAGGGTCCACCCCTCGATTCCCGTTTGGGGTTGGAGAATCTCGTTGAAAAAGTCAACCCCTCTCTCCCCGCTTGGGATACGAACGAGGTTCGTGAACCCCCTAAGACGCCAGGATTCGCGGACGGTTATTTTAGGTTGGAACGAACTTCCAGAACAACGAGGTCTGAACAGAGGCTCACGACCTCAATGCAGAACTACAACGCCCGATGTGGTCCGAGCCCCATAAAAGATGTGGCACTCGAACCATGGGGTTGGACGGATAAGGATAGACGTATGCAAGAAAGTCTAAAGCAAACAAGCATAGGAAAAGAAAGTGACACAGGGCATAAAGATAAAAAGAGATGTTTCGATTACAGACCCCGTAGGGTCACCCAAACAAAAAAAAGGAGAGATGTTTTAATTACAGACCCCGTAGGGCCACCAAGGAAGAGTTGTCATCATTTCTTCGAGGTTTCGGCCTCGAGACCGGTAAGATCGATGGTTTCGCCCTTAGAAGCTTCAGCAGAGGCAGCGGAGGCTTCAGCAGGGGCAGCGGAGGCAAGAGGCGCGGGCGCATCGGTCGCGGGCTAAGGTCCCGTGGAGGTCAACTCCGGGTTCCCTCCAATGGGCTCCACCTCGGGGGGCGCGGTGCTGGACACAGTCCCGTCCTCGTTGAGGAAGAACTCACATTCCCCCTCGGGATCCTCCGACCCCATCTCCCCCATGGTTTCATTGTAGTTGGGGTTGAAGAAGACAATTTGGGAGTCGAGGTGCCCATACTTGGCCACCGCCTGTTTGACGCCCATGCGGACCGCCTGGTGGAACATTTTCCTCACGCTATCCATCAATTCCGCCTTGTACTCTTCCGAGTCCACATACTTGGGACCCGCGGCCACGACCTCCTCGTTAAGCTCAACAATACGCCCCTCGAGGCGCCTGATCTCCTCCTCGACCCTCAGAAACTCCGTTTCCTTCGCCTTGAAGAATTCATGTTCGGCGGAGAGCTTGCCCCGAAGCCCTTTAACCTCGCCCCGCATAGCCTCGGCCTCATCCCTCGCCCTCTTCTCCCCATCCTTCGCCGCCTTTACCTCCTCCCTCGCCGCGGCCTCCGCGGCCTCGACCCGCTTCTTGGCCGTAGCCTCCACGGCTTTGGACGATTCCTCGACCTCGGCCAGCTCCCTGGCCTGTCGCTCGCACACCTCGCTGCGAGCTCGAAGCGCCGCCTCCATCTTGTCCATCCTCGTATGGGAGAGGGCGATGCGGCTCCAGTTATAATTGTCAAAAAAGGTGTGCTGCAAATTCACAGGAGGGTGAGAAAAGAAACAAGAAAGAGACGGGAGTTAAACGCGCGAAAAAACAAAAAGCTTACCATGGCCGAATACCGAGCAGCCTCATCGTCAAGCGCCGCCTCGGTGAGGTTGTTGGCCCAAGCAACCTCCTCCTTGTAGTCCCCACGGTCCCACTCCAATGGGCCCCCCCTGATGGGTCCAGGGTAGTGAAACCTGGCAGGATGGGGGCCTGCGACCTCGCGGCTTCGCCCCTCGAAGTCAAAGGCAGGGATGATTTCCAAACCCCGCGAGCCTCGTTGATGGTCGCCCGTCCGGGATTTTTTCTTCTTTTCCCCAGGGGGAGACTCCGCTTCCTTCCTCTTCCGCCCGACCTTGTCGTCAGACGCCCGAGGAGGATGGGAGGGCACCTTCGCGGTGGCCCCTTTCGGCGGGACCACCTCAGACCTTTTTTCCCCTTGGGGCGGCCCCGCGACGTCCCACTGTGACGCCCTCGCGACGTTCCCCTTGGGCGGGACCCCCTGTCGCGGTCGTCGGCGGAACAGGTCTCGATTGCGTTGTGCTTGTCCTCGCCTGCGAGCTCGGCTCGTTAATTGAAATCCCCTTGAGAGCCCGGGGAGCAGGGGCTTTGGAACTAGAAGTCAAAGGCTGTTTCCCCTTCGACTTCGCGGTAAGAGCGTGCAGAAGATCCACTGTCAAGAAAAAAGGCATAAAAAAGATAAAGCAGGTTAAGACAAGGTCAGAAACAAATATAACGAGGTTTATAACCTCGTAACCTTACGAAGAAAAAGAAAGCAATAAAAAAAAATACCCTCTCCACCCTCGCGAGAAGGGAAACTGAGGCTCAGCCCGGCCCGCTCAAGCCGGTCCTGAGAAAGGTAAATCTCGTATGGCGCCTGGTACGCTGTGGCGTACCGATCCTTGAGTGCTTGGAACTCAGCGACCTTGTACGGGCACACGCATCTCTCGTAGTTACTCGGTGCCACAGGGAAATTAAGATATCTCCCGCTGAGGTCTCGACCCAAAAACCATTTAGGTTTCCACGTCCCGACGTTCGACTGGGTCGTGGTGATTTTGACATTCGGCGTGCTGAGATTGACAAGGGAACATCGAGGTTCTCTCCTCGCCAAAACTAACGCCGACAAATCGTTGAGGTTCGGTTCGTCCAGGAGCTCGCGACTTCGAATTGTGTAGGCACACAGCAGCCGCCAGGCATTCGGGAACAGCTGGGCAGGATAGACGCCCATGGCCCACAAGAAATCCACGATGTGTTGGGCCAAAGGCAGCCTGAAGCCCGCTTGAAGACTGAAGAGGTGCACGACCGCACACCCCTCATAGGACGCCAGGGGTCGCCCCTCCTCCTCTGGGAGTGCTAGCTCGACTCCCTCAGGCCAGGGGAAGTCCACAGCTATATCCGCGAGGTCGTTCAGCTTTAGCTCGGTGGCCACCCCCTCGGACAGATAGGCCTCGGGAGTGCTCGAGCTCATCGGAATTCGTTCTTCGAGGACGACGGGGACGCCGGACACGACGTCAGTAATATAGGCCTCGAGAAAGCTCGAGGGCACGTACGCAACCGAGGCTGAGGCAATCACCGCGTCCAACCTCGCCTCAACCTCGGCGGCGATCACATCAGGAGAAGAAGAGGAGGCCATTTCGACACCAGAGTAAATGCGCAGACGGGGTAAGAATGAATTGATCGAAACAGCGGAGTCACTGGACGAGGGCTCGCTGAAGACCAACGAAGGGGAACTTGGGTTCTGAGAATCACTTGGCTCTACACTTCCTACAGATTCGGAGACCTCCTGATAGAAATTTTCTTGAAAGTTAAAAACAAAGTCGGGCGGTGGGCTCGCAGAAGCTCTCCTAGGCATGAAAAGACAACGTCCAGGCCGCGAAAAGCTAGCACCTGGAAAAGAAAAGGTCAGTAAGACACTAAGGGCAAGGTAAACCAAAGAGAAAAACACGAGGTCGTAACTTCGGAAAGAAAGAAGAACGAGGTCATGACCCCGGGAAAGAAAGAAGAACGAGGCCAAGCCCGAGATCAAGGCACGAGATCATAACCTCGGGAGGAAAGAAGCACGAGATCATAACCTCGGGAGGAAAGAAGCACGAGATCATAACCTCGGGAGGAAAGAAGCACGAAATCATAACCTCGAAAAGAAAAAGGCACGAGATCAAAACCTTGGGAGGAAATAGGCACGAGATCGTAACCTCGGGAAGAAAAGCAACGCGAGGTCATAAAGGAGAAAGCCACGTGGCATCCTACGAGCTACTCTGATAGGATAGGACGTCAAAGAAGAATTTGAAGCGCCAAAAGAAAGGAAAGAGAAAGAAGGCCAACCAACGGTGGAAGCCAGCGGTGGAAGCCCAAACATCCCGTCAATCAGACATCATGACGTTTGGGCTCCCGAGGGTTTCGAAATTCGAAAAGTGGTGGGCGGAGAAGCAGAAGTTTAACCGCCACCCCAAAACCAGCAATAAACCCAAAAACACAGCGGTAAACCCACGGCAGCGACCACCCCTCACCACCGTCCCCCCACCGCAGCGCCGGCAAGGGACACTCATCAAAGCACCATCGTCAAAAAAGAAAAAGAGAAAAAAGGGCGGAAAGAAAAGAAAGAAAAAAACATGGCGAACGAACGAAAGGGAAAAACGGGGAGAACGCCAAAACAACACGCAGAAACACCCACCGCCGCTCCGCCACCGAGACACCGGCGCGAAACACCAGGCGACACACAATCGCCCAACCAAAGCATGAAACAAAAAACCGACAAAGAAGGATTTGAAGCAAAAAACACCAGAAATCGAGAAAATGGGAGTCGGAGACTTACTTGTGTAGAATCGGCGCGGAAGAAGCGTTGACACGGTGTGGTCGTGGGTGGAAGTTCGTCGGAAACCGTCTCGGAAACCGTTTGTAGAAAACTGAGAAGATAAAAAAGAGAGAGAGCGAAAAGGTTGAGGGAGAAGATGAAGAAGAAGCGTGTGAGATACGCCCTTATAAAGAGCAGGTTTGGGCCTTACCTCACCCACGAAAGGTTTATTGGGCCTACCCTACCAAAACGGCCCATTGGTCTAAAAAACGAAGAACAGGCCCGGGAGAATCCCCCCGTGCGAGCGGAGGAGCGACCTAGGAAAGAAACCTCGCAAAAGAAGAAACCTCTCCAAAGAAGAAACCTCGCAGGATCCCCTCCTTGTACCCCGTGGCCCCAGGGGACTTGTGACATGCGAACCTCGGAGCAAAGTCCCCAGGTCATGGGGTTGTGATGATGTCCAAAACAGTAAAAGCAAGAAGTGGGCCCGGGGTACCAAGAGCAAGTGGGCCCAGAGGGACCCCCAAAGGCAATTTAGGGACCCACACCCATATCCTTCGATTATTTAAAACAAAACTCACGCCCTCACGAGGCCTCTCAACTACCCAGGACGAGGTCTTGACCTCGTCACCAACTCTACTAACGCACCCGCCCACTCGAACCAATCACAAGCGACCTCACTCCCGAACCAATCACAAGCGACCTCATTCTCGGACCAATCAAAAACCCTTATTTCGGGCATCCCACATCGAACATTGGCCTAAACTCGGCCCCCAATTCTCTATAAATAGAGAAGAACCTCGTAGGAAGAAGGGGTCGAAAAACCACTTGAACTCAAGAACTCTCTTGCTTGTTAAAGATCGACGTGATAGGAACATCGTCAAAAGACCTCGCTACAGACAGGAGAAGTCCACGAAAAGATCCCGTGTCGTACAGGGACCTCGCTCACACCGAAAACCTCGCTACAAAACCTCACAAAACTCTCTACACCACGTATCCAAATCTACCTCGCCCTAGGATCGACCTCGTAACATTTAGGTTCGATCTTGGAACCACGTAGGAGGTCTAGGTGTAATTCTCAAAGCTGTTTCGTCAACCTCGTAGGTTTGTAACCTCGCTACCATGGGAAAAATCATAAATAAAGGAGCAAGTGTTTGCACTCAAATATAATAATCTTGTTTTCTTGTCTCGTAGCATAGCCGTCATTTCGGGTTTCATCACATACAAGTTAAGAAAAGCTTTTCAATATGTTAACTTGAATGTCAAATGATTTCAATCGGATGATTTCCTGTAAAGAAAGCAATATTCATAAAAAATAGGAAGGCTTTGATCGGTTGACAAGGAAATTTTAATTAATCCACCAGCTGTTACGTACATAGTTCGTGTACTGAAACGTGTGTGAGCGTTCATACAATTGCCCACAAATGGAGTAAATGAGACAGTGCCCATCTTGAAACACAAATTAAGTCATTGGGACAAATTAATGAAACGACTCGAAATAAAAAATTGGTGATTTGATTTATTTTTCAATGCATCGAACACTCTAGTTTGATGGCTGGTATAAAATCGCATGTTCCAAGCATTGATTTTTGCTTAATTAAAAAATGACCCACGAAATAGGTTATTTACAAAGTTGACCCACTAAAATGATACTTCAAACAAATTATGATTAACATACAATTGGGCTATATTGAACGCACAAAAAGCTTGGTCCAAAAATATTATTAGTCAATTTTTTTCCCATAACTACGTAAGGACTTGACGCCTATAAAAGGCTACGTAGGTAATTCGATATCAAATTTAATCGAGTACAGTCGCCAAATTCAAATTAAATCATCAAAGTGGTCGAGAAGACTCAAATATTAAAGCTCAAAGCATAATTATATAATTATGCATACATAGATCATCTTCTCAAATTTATTTTTCTTGTGACTAAAATAAAATTAAGATCATTTAAAGCACAAAGCTTGGTCTAAAAATCTCATTAGTCCTAATTAATTTGGGCTATGAAACTAAAAATGCCTTTTTTTAAGAACTACGTACGATTTGATCCCTTCAAAAAAGCTACGTAGGAAACTCGATAAAAGGCAAATTAAATGCCCATCGAGTTCAATCACAATCCCAAATTAAACTAAAATTTCCAAATCAAAAATCGCACTAACACTTTGTGCACGCCAAATGCGAAGGACTAGATCACCCATCCTAGAAGGGGGGTTTAGTACCCTTCGCGTCATGCAAATGATAGTTGGAATAGGTCTAGGCAACCCTTCCTAGAAGGTGGGTCTATTCTCGTTCCTCTGACGTATGAAAAATCTCACACACAAAAACCAAAAACACTCTGGAACTACGTAAGGCTTGATTCTCTTTAAAGAGATACGTAGGCAACCCGTCAAAACTCGGGTGCAGCCCAAATCATAAAACAAACCAAATATTTTGTACGTGTATGGCTTTTTATCAAAAGGGTAAAAAGAAAGAGTCGAACTCAAACTTTCAAAAATCAAATAAAATATGTTTTGCAAATATTTTCACATTTTTGTTCAACACCGTTGCTTATTTCAAGGTCACCGACTTTACCAAAGTCGGTGACTTCTACCGTTACTTAAAGTTGACGACTTCGCAGGAGTTGCCGACTCGTTTAAATACTAACAATCTTACAATTGGTATCAGAGCCAAGGCTCTAGATTTTTTTGTACTTGCTTTTGTTGGAAACATGACTATCGAGTCGTTTTGGAAGCCTCCCATCCTCAAAGTCAGTGAATATGACTGGTGGGGCGAACTCAAACTTTTAAAAATCAAATAAGATATGTTTTGCAACGATTTTCACATTTTTGTTCAACATATTTTTGGCACGCCCAGTGGGACCTTTTCTTCCTTTTCATCTTTAAGTTATACATTTGCTAATATTTGATCTCTTTTGATTGCAAGAAAAATGGCATCAAGAGCGATAGTGAATTTCAATGAGCTTCCAACAACTTTTGTTGTGCAAGGAGGCAAATGGATGCGCAAAAGGTCCTTCAAAGTCGTCTTCGACATCACGACGGACATGATTTGTGCTCAAATCCCAATCAATAACTCCTTTGGAGTGCTCCAATTCTCGATGGAGAAGACTTCCACTAAGTGGATTCCAAAAGCCCCTACCATGCTCTCAATTCATGGGGGTAAGAAGTTCAAGACCGGTCAAGTTGATCACGAAAATGGCAACAAGCCTAACAACCAGTTCAATGGCACAAAGCCCAATTTTCATCAAGCTAGTGTCACTAGCACTCCAAGTGTTGGTGGCAAAAATCCTTTCACCGAAGTTCCTAATGCACCTACCATCCAAGTCAAAAAGACCAACGGTTAGGTTGTTTCAGCTTCCACAGCACAATATGCGATATAATTCTCCGAAAAATACACAACACAATATGAGTATATAAGAGTATATTCGTCATAATCTCGTATGGATTATCAAATAAATAAAAGAAAAAAACCTTTGATCGATCGAAATATTAATCGTATGAATTTAATGGTCGGGATGTATATGTTAAAAATATACATACGAGTTGCTTTATATATTTCCATCCCATTTTTGGGTGAATTCCAGTAGACAACCTACAAACATTTGTTAAACATAAATATTGACCTTTCTTATTTAAACTAGCTAGTGATAAGCTTGCTAGTTTTATGAGATAAGTGAAGCCATTTTATTTGACTAATTGACTGTAGAATCGAATTTGATTTTGTATACACATGTATATAGACAATCATAGGCAAGTAAGATATTTTATGCCCATAAGCCAACTTCTCCCAGACTTCTCTCGTTTTTCTATCCATTTCCACCGCCATTCACTTCCTTCTTATCTCTTCTTTGTCTCTTGTCAATCTTGTTATTTATAAAAGCCAATTGATATAATTAATAGCTTTTACCGAGAGGGTTTGCCCACCTTCTTTCTTATTCACTCCATTTCCTTCCTTTTTCTTTCGGTTATATATTATCCAAGATGGAGAAGCCGAGCTACTCAACCATTCCTTTGCTCGGTTACCATGGCCAAGGTGGAGCTTGAAAGATTTGACTTGATGCCGATCGACCTTATCCATGGTTGGTAATGTTTGGAGCCTTGTATCGTGTGATCCTCCACCGTATCCGAATCCGCCATCGTCAAGCCATTGTTGAAGCCGCCGCTCGACCCCGTTCTCTCCGACTTTTCTCAAGTGTTGTTTGGATGATGGATATATTGATGAGTTATGGGCTAGCTTGGAGGAAAAATAAAGGAGGAGTTATGGACTAGGTTTGGTAGTTAAAGAAGAAGAAGAAGAAGAAGAAGAAGAAGAAGAAGAAGAAGAAGAAGAAGAAGAAGAAGAAGAAGAAGAAGAAGAGAAGGAGAGTGAGTTTCAAGGGCGTTTTTGAACATTTCTGAGAATTCTCGGCCAAATCCGCAATTACTGGAAAATAATGGGTATGATATTAAGGTAAGGAATTCTCCTATGAGTATGGGACAATTTACGGATTTTGATTTGGATATATATACATAAAGTTATGAGCATTTGTGTGCTTTTATGAAGGTTTAAATGGTTTGGGGCGTTTCGGATAATTCTTAGGCTAGTTTGGGCTAGCTAAAAGAGAAGAAAGGAAAGAGGAAGGTGAACCAGATCGCCGTGAATTGCATGACATTATGTCCATTCTCGTGTCTTGAAAACATTGCCGACTTTGGATGCACGTTGTTCGAAAAGAGAACGAAACACTTTAAGGGGTATTAGCTCATAAAACCTTGTCGTTGAGGTAAGTCGCCTAGACTTACTTAGTTATCAATTTTGATGTGTACTGGATGTGTAGATATGATTTATAGATCTGTATTTTGGGATTCATTCCTATATATTATTGATGAGGTATTTTTCAGTCGTTTACCTATCAAAGAATCCTAACTTAACCAATCTGAGTAGAATGGTAAGCAAGGGTGGATCCCATAGAGACTTGTATTTATGCTTTTACTTATGTGCCAAGTAACCAAATAAGGGGTTTTTTTGGAATTATTAATCTAACCTAATATGGAATAATAAAACTAACTATGAATGCAAAAGTTTATTGTGAATATATATGAGAGAAATATGTTCAACTAGTTAAATCCATCATAGATATGCTTATTGATCATCGATTCTCCTGATTCTCAATTCCCTTGAATAATCTATTGTGGATTATACTCCTACTAAGGATTATGAACCGAACTTCATAAATAGTTGAAAGAACTAACAGTCTAAACAGCCCTAATCATTTAACAACCTAAAACAACGTCTAGATTCAATTAAACGACAGCTTTACGAATCAAGTTATCAATAGAAACAAACTCTTAGAGCAAACATTCATCTAAGTTATTGTGGATTTATTCCCTTCTACAACTGAATAGCCCGAACGGGTCTAAACAATTATAGATGCTACTTTATCTAATCAACCCCGAACGAGACTTGATCAGATTAGTTGTAAATTAACCTAGAAATTCTATTAGGTGATCAATCTAACAAAACCCTAGAATAATTCTGATTCAATTAAACACAGGGAATAAAACCTATTCAAGTTGATGAGAATCAATCAAACCTCACAATATTATGCAATCTGCGATTTCAATAACTAGTCAAACACAATGAATTTAGCAATGCATAATTGAATTAAAATCAAACTTACAAGAGGTTCAAAGATTGCTCCTTTGAGAAAACTCTCTCCAAAGAAACCATAGCCTCCAAAGTTGATCAAAAGTTATCTAAAAATAAACTAACATAAAGTATTTATATGTCTCTAAAAATAACCCTCATAAGATATATTAAACACACATCTCAGATAAATTATAAGCCCATAAGTTAAAATATCAAAGCCTAAAACTAAGACTCGGCCCAAACATGCGTCCGCTGAAAACTCCAGATTGCGCGGCTTGGCACCATATTGCGCGGCCGCGCAATCTCCACCCCGCGCAATTGCTTCTCAGATGGCATTGCGCGGCGTTGCTTCGCGGCTTCGATCCCGCGCTTTTGTTCTTCTTCTTGGCTCGATCTTCCTAGTCTTGGCTCTTCATCCTAGTGCCTCCTAGCTCCCTTAGCCTCGTCCATCTCGTCCATCACCACCATATTCCATCTGCACTCGCCCCGCTGTTGCTCCTGAACCTAAAAACCTGTAAAACCGAGCAAACCAGCGCATAATACCCGACAACACAAAAACCTAAAAACTACATAAAAACTAACCAAAACCTAACCAAAACATATATAAAACATGCATCTAAACTACTCCTATATGCGAGCTATCAAATTCCCCCATGCTTAACCCTTGCTTGTCCTCAAGCAAGACATAAATCCAATCACACCATAGAAATGCAATCTTACATCCATCTCAAGTCAAACAAACATTTCTCATGTAATTAAAAACTCAACCAAGACTTCTCAGCATGCATTATGACTAGCAAAAAGTAAAGACCATTCATTCATTCTAGACCTCACCAAGGAAATTGTGTTTTGCACTCAACACTCAAGTGTATAAAGGGTATGTGTTTCACTCAAAATCAACCAATGAAAACTAGACTACCATATGCTTGCATCAGAGTTCTAAATCTCCACCGCTGGGGATCAAATACATAACAAAAATCATGAGGTCTTTTTCCGGCTTGTAATGGGGCCAAGGTAAAGAGAAATTTGGAAGAGATAACATTTGGCCTGTGGTGCTAAATCCGGGATAAAGAACTAATCCTAAACCAAAATTCAACGCTTCCTTTTTCTCAACTTCTTCCAACTTCCACTCTACCAACTCATTACATTTATATTTGAACACTTTGCTTCTTCTTTTTTTCTTTTCTTTTGCCTCTTTTCAACTCTTTTTTACTTTGCTAATGAAGACTAATAACATTTAAGCACTTTTTCTTTTGCTTATTTTGCAACAAACTTCATCTTCAATTTTTTTTTTCACTTTGAACTCAAGAATTTTATTTCCTCTTTTTCTCTTACTTTTCATCCAACTCCCCCATACTTACATCAAACTCACACAAAATACAACCAAAACCTAAAGTCCTAAATCCCGAATTATGGGTCAAGCTTATTCGGCTATGGATCATATTGTGGAGCAAATAAAAATAGGCTTCAAGCTCAAAAGAAAGGGGTGTCAAAAACATGGTTCTTGTAAGGTAGGAAGGGAAATAATAGGCTATAAAGAAACATTGCCTCAATCACTTTAATGCTATGCATTCAATCATATAAAGCAGCCTCAAAATAGAGTATTAACGCAAGTTCTAGAGCTAGATAATCATGGTGATACACTCAAGAATGTAGAGAACAATATTATCATGAAAGGCCAAAAATCAAATCTCACAAGGCTAATTGTTTTGTCTAGAACTTCAGAATGAATCTAAAACTCAAGCTAAATACATGCTCCATCCTATAATCAAGTCATTTAATCAATGATCATGCTCATATCATATCCAATTCAGTATATCATGCAAATCATGGGTTAGAATTTATACTTAACTTAGAAACACAAGAGGTATCAAACAATGGGGAAATAAGAACCTAAATGCAATATTTTTGTATATTTTTTCAAATTTTTCTGTTTTTTTTTCATTTTTCAGAATTTTAATCAATGCATGCAAAAAATATTTTAAACATGACCTAAACTAATGCAAACTATATGCAATGCAAACAAGTAATCCCCTTCCCCCATGCTTAAAACATACTTTGTCCCCAAAGTATAGTAAAAAGATAAGGAAAGAGAAAAACTCACAGAACCTAGTTGTCCGGGTAATAGGGCGGAAAATCTTGTGGTGGCGGTGGCTGGTACTCCGGATGAACCTCTGGCTGCGGTGGATAGTATGGTGGAATCTGCTGAGCTGGTGGTGGCTGATATGGTGGGAACTAAGGATACGGTGGATCTGGAAAAGCGTACTGCGGATAAGACTGATGAGGAGGGTAGCCCGCTAAACTCCAACCATCCAATCTAGTGTTGAGCAGTCTGAACTGCTCATCTTGGCGAGCCTGAAAAGCAGCAAGCTGCTGATCCTGATGAGTCTGATATGATGTGAACATCTGATCCACATAACCACGCATGTCCTGGAAACCCTGATCGATGTGAGATGTCATACTGTTGTAGCGCTGCGTGTTCTCCAACTGCATCTGTCGCATCATCTCCATCATCTGGCTGTACTGTGTATCACCTCCAACTGGTATAGATGGGTCAAAGTGTTGCTGCTGGGTATCCTCCTCAGACTCATCCTCCTCCTCTATGTCTTCAGCCTCAGCGAACTCTTCCTCTTCCTCTTCCTCCTCTTCTTCTTCTTCTTCCTCCTCAGCCATAGTGAAATCCTCATCCATTTCCTCCTCTTCAAATTCTTCAACAATAATTGGGGCCTTATTTTTACCCCTAACTGGGCCCCTGACGTCGGTAACACTCAAATCACCATCCCGAACATCAATGAACCAGTTAGCTAGGTTGTCTCCAATCCTCACTCGGCTCCCATCAGGAAGCTTCATTACTCGCCCAGAATCCCCAATCGCCCAGTAATAAGAGTTCCTGTGAATGAAGAGTGCTCCCATCTTCTTCAACATCGTAAAATCAATAGGTACAGGTGGAATGTCAACCTGTAACCTACTCACATCAACTCCAAAGTGTTTAGCCAGATGGGTCACAATCCCACCAATACAGATAGCTCCTCCACCCTTGTTTCCCACATGGTACATGTGGTTCATAAGCATAGATCCCATGTTCATCTTCTTCTTTTTCAGACAGGCTGCTAGTACAACTACATCTTTCTTAGGACAGTTGTTTCCCCCATCAACTCGTGCATTCATGGTGCTACCAATGAATCTCTGGAATACTTTAATGGCGGGGTGAGTAATGGGAGATGCTTTTTCTCTAGAAGGCTCATATTTAGCTTTCCCTGTAATTTGCCTCCATAAGTGATGATCAGCCCATGTTGCCCCCGTCTCAGTAAACACCATATCCTTAGGAGAAGGGAAATTGAAGAAACCGAACACTCTGTTGACTTCTTTCAAAGTAAGCTTCCTACTAACTCCTCCTAACCAGATTTAATCTTCCCCTCTCCCCTGAAATCAATAGACAGGGTACTCAGAAACTCCAAAGTTAACCCCTTGAATGTGGGTTCACACAGCTTCAAGAATTCTCCCATGTGCAAGTATGCTCCAATCTCATTCAACAAATGAGCTATCCCGATCGCATTCATCAACTCCCAGTCTATGAACCTGGTTGCTTTCCATTCTCTATCATTCAAGAGCTCAAACCGGATCACATGTTCATTCTTCGCCAAACTGATCCCAAAAGTTTCTTGGGTATTTTCTCCCACCACAGCAGGGGGAGCATAAGCGGCTCGGGATGATGATGCAGTATCTCTTCTACTTCTTTTCGGAGCCATTTATACCAAAAGTTTACAGAAACCTGCACAACACCACAAACGGACCAAGCAAACACAATTTTTGTTGTCCCGGCAAGGACAACCACAACAATATTTCACAAATAATCGCTCAAACGCTCACTTCCCCCACTACCTAGAACAATTTAATCAAAATTTAATCAAATTTTAATCAAATTATGGGTGGATTTCGGATTTATGCAAAAAGCTTAAATAAAACACGAATCTATGCTAGAATCATGCAATAAACAAACTTTTGTGAAGAACTTAAGCCTAAATCCGAGCCTAAAGGGTTCAAATTCGGGTTTTTCTAGTGAAAGCTAGATCTAGATTTAACTAAGTAAAAACCGAAATTGAATGGAGATTTGAGACACTTACTTGAATCCTTGTTGATGTTGATGTTGTTGGCTTGATTTGTGGTTGAAATCCCGCTTGGAATGGCTTGAGAAAAGCTTGAAACCTTGCCTTCAATGGAGGAGGGGGAGGGGTAGAAGAAGGAGTGATGTTTCGTAAGTGTGGGTAGAAAAGAGGGCTCGGGGTTTAATAAAAAGGGTTCCCGAAATTTGGCCGATTGCGCGGCATCGCACACAATTGCGCGGCCGTGCAATGAAGAAGCCGCGCAATTGCCTCCCAATTGGGATTGCGCGGCTTTAGGCCTCAGGATTGCGCGGCCGCGCTTTTAGCAGACCAAGCCGCGCAATCTCGACTGAGACTACATTGCTCGGCTTGGCTACAGATTGCTTGGCCACGCAATTTTTGTCCCTCTTCCAAGTATTTCTGTACTTCATGGTTTACCGAGTTTTCCTAAAATTTGAGGATTATTTCTACCTAAACTAACTAATAAAAACAAAATTTGTAAAACGGAAAGCAGAAATCAAAACATAACTATCCTAAAACATGGGTTGCCTCCCAAGAAGCACTTGTTTAACGTCTTTAGCTTGACGTAAAAAGGTTATTAAGAAGAATACGAGCTGTGGAATTCGATCTCCTTCCCATCGAATCCCATCTTCAGTGTGCTCTGCGGTATGTCGATCCTTGTATTCGCAGTTTTCAAAAATGGTCGTCCTAGCAACATCGAAATCTTTCCAACTCCCGATCCCATGTCCATCACTAGAAAGTCAGCCGGAAACTTCAAGCAATCCACCGTAACCCATATATCTTCAAGTTTTCCTTTAGGCCTTACAGTGGAATGATCAGCCAGCTCTACTATGGTCCGAGTTTCTTTTAATGGTCCCATACCAAGTTTCTCATATAGGGACGAAGAAATCACATTAACTGATGCACCTAAATCAATTAAAGCTTCATTCACTTTAGTGCTTCCAATAGTGCAAGGGATAGTGAACATGCCAGGGTCACTGCCCTTCTCGGGCAAACGCTTTTGAAACACAGCAGACAAATGTTCTTTTTCTTTGACTTGCTTCTGACTTTTCTCCTTCTGTCCCCTTTTTAGAGTACACAACTCTTTCAAAAACTTAGCATACCGAGGTACACTCTGGATTAGATTTAGTAGCGGGCCATTAACTTTGCATGCACTGAGGACCTCAAACAGCTCTTTGTCATTCTTCAATTTCCGGGTTTCTTTCAAGGCCTCAGGAAATGGTGGGACAGGCACATAGGCTCTCAGAAGGGGTTCAGATTTGCCTTTCAGATCGCCCAGATTGCGCGGCGTCGCGCCAGATTGCGCGGCCACGCTTTCACCTTCGACCCCGCGCAATCCCAACTGGGAGCACATTGCGCGGGGTGCACATTGCGCGGGCGCGCTTTCAGCAGCCAAGCCGCGCAATTGCCCCTCGTTCTGTTCAGTTGATTCTTCAGCCTTGCTCAACTGATATACTTGCCCCGCCTTCGAACCATCATAAATAGAGACAAAACTGACATTTGCCCTCGGGTTAAGCTCTGTCTGGGACGGTAGCTTACTTGAATCTCTGGCTTCCAGTTTGCTCACTGCCTCAGCAATCTGACTGACTTGATTTTCCAGATTCTTTATATTGGACTTGGTTTCCTGTTAAAGCTGAGTTAGAGAACCATGTATTGTCGAAACTGTCTGAGTCAGACTTCTGATCATCAGGTCAGTGGACATATCATTCTGATTTCCTCCCTGAGCCTGAGATTGGAAAGGTGGTCTGAATTGAGCTTGGCCACCTTGATTGTTGAACTACTGATTGCTTGGATTGCCATACCTCAGATTAGGATGATCCCTCCAGCCTGGGTTGTAGGTGTTGGAGAAGGAGTCATACCTCGGCCAAGGTGGTCCATATCCTCCCACTGCATTCACCTCAGCTTTTTGATCTTGGAGTGTAGGGCAAGCGTTAGTGGGATGCATGTTATCATAGCAGATTTCACAAGATTTCACCTGCTGTCTACCACCTTGCTGCAACAGTTGTTTCATCATCATTTTCAATTCAGTGACTTCATCTTGAATTCTTGTACTAGCCACCACTGAATTTGCATCTCTCGAGCTCGTCTCTTTTCTAAACTGTCTTGTGCCCTCAGACAGTTGTGTAAACAATTCAAACGCAGCAGCAGGAGTTTTGTTGAGAATGTGACCTTGGCAAGCTGCATTGACCATTCTTCTCTCATCATCCAAGAGGCCATTAAAAAGATATAGAATCAGGTCTTGATCAGTGTAGCCATGGAAAGGACAGCTGGCTAACAACCTCTTGAACCTCTCATAATACTCGTACAAGGACTCATTCGCTTCTTGTTCAATGTTACTGATTCGCTTTTTCAGATCGTTGAGCCTTGTAGCAGGGAAGTATTTCTCCAGAAAAGCCTCTTTCATCTTAGCCCATGTATCAATACTTCCCGGAGCCAAGTAGTAAAACCAGTCTTTAGCTTGATCCTTGAGAGAAAAAGGAAAGGCTCTCAGCGCGATCTGGTCATGAGTTACATCAGCAGGCTTCATGCTTGAGCACACAGCATGAAATTCAGAAAGATGCTTGTTGGGGTCTTCACCACTATGCCCATGGAATGAAGGCAAAAGGTGGATCAACCCGGATTTCAGCTCAAACTTGACTCCCTCACCGAGAGCAGGGAATTGCACCGCCAATGGCTGTTGTGTCAGATTTGGTGCAGTCAACTGTCTCAGAGTTTGGTCACCCATCTCAGCAGATTCAACAGATTCAGATTCAGAGTATGATTCTTCAAGAAAGAACGGTAAGGCCTGAAAGTGATTCCGGATTTCCTTCCTTAGCTTGAAGAGTGTCCTGTCAATATCTGGATCAAATAACAGGGGAGATGAGTTAGTAGCACGGGTATGAACCATATAACAGGTTCACACCCAAAACAGCACAAAAGTAATAAACACAAATAGCGACGAGTCCCCGGCAACGGCGCCAAACATGATGAGGTATTTTTCAGTCGTTTACCTATCAAATAATCCTAACTTAACCAATCTGAGTAGAATGGTAAGCAAGGGTCGATCCCACAGAGACTTGTGTATTTATGCTTTTACTTATGTGCCAAGTAACCAAATAAGGGGGTTTTTTGGAATTATTAATCTAATCTAATATGCAATAATAAAACTAACTATGAATGCAAAAGTTGATTGTGAATATATATGAGAGAAATATGTTCAACTAGTTAAATCCATCATAGATATGCTTATTGATCATCGATTCTCCTGATTCTCAATTCCCTTGAATAATCTATTGTGGATTATACTCCTACTAAGGATTATGAACCGAAATTCATAAATAGTTGAAAGAACTAACAGTCTAAACAACCCTAATCATTTAACAACCTAAAACAACGTCTAGATTCAATTAAACGACAGCTTTACGAATCAAGTTATCAATAGAAACAAACTCTTAGAGCAAACAGTCATCTAAGTTATTGTGGATTTATTCCCTTCTACAACTGAATAGCCCGAACGGGTCTAAACAATTATAGATGCTACTTTATCTAATCAACCCCGAACGAGACTTGATCAGATTAGTTGTAAATTAACCTAGAAATTCTATTAGGTGATCAATCTAACAAAACCCTAGAATAATTCTGATTCAATTAAACACAGGGAATAAAACCTATTCAAGTTGATGAGAATCAATCAAACCTCACAATATTATGCAATCTGCGATTTCAATAACTAGTCAAACACAATGAATTTAGCAATGCATAATTGAATTAAAATCAAACTTACAAGAGGTTCAAAGATTGCTCCTTTGAGAAAACTCTCTCCAAAGAAACCATAGCCTCCAAAGTTGATCAAAAGTTATCTAAAAATAAACTAACATAAAGTATTTATATGTCTCTAAAAATAACCCTCATAAGATATATTAAACACACTTCTCGGATAAAATATAATCCCATAAGTTAAAATATCAAAGCCCAAAACTAAGACTCGGCCCAAACATGCGTCCGCTGAAAACTCCAGATTGCGCGGCTTGGCACCATATTGCGCGGCCGCGCAATCTCCACCCCGCGCAATTGCTTCTCAGATGGCATTGCGCGGCGTTGCTACGCGGCTTCGATCCCGTGCTTTTGTTCTACTTCTTGGCTCGATCTTCCTAGTCTTGGCTCTTCATCCTAGTGCCTCCTAGCTCCCTTAGCCTCGTCCATCTCGTCCATCACCACCATATTCCATCTGCACTCGCCCCGCAGTTGCTCCTAAACCTAAAAACCTGTAAAATCGAGCGAACCAGCACATAATACCCGACAACACAAAAACCTAAAAACTACATAAAAACTAACCAAAACCTAACCAAAACATATATAAAACATGCATCTAAACTACTCTTATATGCGAGCTATCAATTATATGTGTCTATTTGAAAATAATTTGTTATTTTGGAAAAATATAATAGATGAATACTATTATGTATTTTATTCGGACTTATAAACATTGGCACCTAACCGATGCGACTACGATCAGGGATAGTCGGAAAAGCGGAGACATCCCTGACTTAGTTGTATGTCAAGGAGGGCCCCTTTAAAATAATAATAAAATGTTTTGGTGAGTGCTCCCGAGGTGGCTTGACCAGGGGTAAGAAGGTGAATGATGAGGGTGTGAGTGGTTCGGATAAACGGTGGAGGCTGCCGTCCACTACACCGTGTAAGGCTGGAGGATTTCATGCTTGTTAGATAAATAATGTTGTCGATTGTGAATTGATGGGTTGCGATTGAACTATTATTAAGGCGAAATACAGTGGATAGGTTACTAAGGTGAAATGATGCGCTATTATTAGTATGCATCGTCTGTCTATAAATATTATTATATGCGTCTTATGATTATTAGTATTGTTGTGCGTTGGTCTATTGTTTTGAATATACTATATGTGAACTATTCTATTACTATTGTTATTATGTATTTGATTAAACTGATTTTAGTTGTTACATGTTGTGTTTGCCATTTAGTGCATACTAGAATTGTTAGTTAACCCTTCGGGGCGTTTATATTTTTAGGATCCAACACAGATGCGAACTATACTTCAAGAAACTCTTCCAAGATAATGGTGTGTCAGCTCGACATGGCGTTTCATAGGATGTGTCGGGTTATTGTGCAAGGTAGTGGGATAATGTTGTCTTTGAGAATTTGTTAAGTTAAGAGATTGTGAGAACAAAGGAATGGTTAGAAGTTTTGTTTGAGTTGTTTAATTTGGAAAGTTGGTGCATACGTGATTGTCAATTTGAATTTTAATAAAATATGAGTTGGATGTTTTCTTATTTTCTCATCATGACTTTGTTGCAATATCCATATTGTGAATTTGTTGTCAGACTAGCCTAAGTGGACTCATGTGTGGTCTACTACCAAGTAGCATTTCGATATTTAAAACTGGGGTGTTACAAGTTACATCAAACACCATTTATGTGGTAGATGTTTCTGAGGTCATCCCCACATTCCAAGAATCTCTTCAAATATCTTTATTGTTAGTTCCTAAAAGGTCTCTCAAGGATGACTCATCAAGTGATGAATCAGAGGTGGCTCAATGTTGCACGAACTCGTCAGTCTACACTTGTGAAGAAAGGCAACTAAATGTAAATGAGACTCTTGCCAAGAACTTACACATTTCCCAAGAAGAAGGAGTTCTAACCACGTGTATTATAGAGCCAATAACAGTGGTGCCAAATGAGTTAAACATGCTCTCAAAGGACAAAGAAGCAATGCCTCGAGTGTCAGTGTTTCAAAGGCTCAAAACAAGTCCAACAAGTGAAGTGTCTAAGCTTTTCGTGTTCGAAAGGCTTTGCATTAATTCAAAAAGTCAAGCATCCTAACCTTTTGTGTTTGAAAGGCTTGAAAAACCATGCAAACCAAAGAACAAGGCGATTCGGGTCAAGAACAAAAGAAAGTGGAAAGTTAAGAACGAGAGATTAAAATCTCTAGTTCGCAAGTTTGAAGATGACTTGAACTCCTAAGTGGGAGAAATGAGATCGATGCCCATCTTGAGAAAAGGAAACATCTTAGAATTGAGAGGGGTATCGTCATCAAACTCGTGTTTACGCAAAAAAGAAAAAGCTCAACACTTTGTCTTAAGCTCGAAAGCCTCAAAGTGTTGGATTATAAAAAACTGAAGATGGATTTTGAGGAACTACATCAAGACTTGATCCCAACAAGGGTACGTAGGAAGTTCGATATCAAATTCAATATATTGGATTCAGTCGCAAACCTCAAAAATAAAAAATCAAATTTGAAAACCTTTGCGCAAATGATAGTCGAGATAATTTGAGCAACCCTTCCCAGAAGGTGAGTTCAAGTTGTCTCGGTGATGCGCACAAAATGGTTAAAAAAACATGCACATAATAGTTAGGCTAATCTAGACAACCCTTCTTAGAAGGTGGATTTCGACCTTGTCCTTTAATGCATGTAAAAAAACCATAAAATCAAATTGGTTCACAAAGAACTACGGACGGCTTGATCCCTCACAAAGGGGGTACATAGGCAATCTAGTGAATCAAAATCCTAGATGCAGACACAAAAACAAACAAAACAACTTCTTCCCAAAAAGAAGTAAATGAGAAATGATAAATCTCCATCTCTCGTAGTCGCTTGATCATTATCTCGACTACACAAAAAGATAAATCAAATGTGGTCCGAAGATAAGAACTTATTGTAAAAAAAATATATATAGTGCTAAATTAAAATAGAGAAGAAAAGATACATCTTCAAAAGATGTTCTCAAGAAGAGGAAAAAAGGTTTGAAGTTAAATTTAATAGACCTCGTTCATCAAAATCAAATTCGATGATCGATCCAAGTCTTCCCAACCAAAAAACTTCCTTCCAAGGAAACATCAACAAATCTCCTCAAAATTCCAAAAACCAAGTTTTCTTCTCTCCAAAGTTTCAAACTACCAAAAAAACAAAACCCTTGATGTCCCATTCTAGATAAGAGGACAAAACTTGTTGACCTATATTATTTTCGTATAAGGTCATTCAAAACCCCAAATTCAAAAAAAAAAATAGTCAGCAAGCCCATTGGCTAAAATTGGTATGGGTGCATGATACAAATTCATCCTTTATAAAGGAAGCCAAATTTTCAAACCTAGTAGCACAAAGCTCCAAAACTGTCAAAAAACCTTTGTTCATCAAGAACACCCTTCAATCCATGTTGACCCAAAGTCCTATAGCCAAATTAGTGAAACATCAAGTTCAAAAGCCAAACCAAATTCCCAAGAAATAAAGTACTTCTCAAATTCTCATATTCCCATACCGACATACAATTTCAATGGTCACAAAAAAAAAACTTTCACATGGATCATGCTCCCCATTGTGATAAAATTTCAAAGGAAACGATATTATATGTTCCTATCTTCTTCGGACCAAAGGTGAAATTAAATGTTCTCTTCAAAAGAATGCCTTAAAAGGAAAAAATGCCGAACTTTAAACGCGTTCAAGTCTTCACGCGCACAAAGTTCGGGGGGTAATTGTTGATCCAAAAAATTTAACAAAAAATACAAGTCTAAATGTATGATGGTCCTTCTCACTCTTCTCCATGGGTTGTCCAAATTGTGAAGCCCCAAACTATTAATTAACAATTCTTAAAAAGGGGGCAATTAATTAATAGTCTAATTCGTTAAAAAAAAGCCCATACTTTGTCAGATATGATGGGTCGTTACAAAAAAAGGCCGCAATGTTATTCCTCTTCTTTTCTCAAAAAAGAAGAAAATAAAATAAAATTATAACTTTCATCGGTTCCATGTAAAACCATTTTGGGTATTAGTGGGTAGTTACCAAAATAACTTCTCATGCTTTATTATTTAAAGGGAACTAGGTGGATGGTCCGTGCTATCGCACGGGTTCTTATTGATTATATATATATATATATTATATTTTATAGTATATATAAACTGTTTTTTTTTCACTTTTACTCATCTCTAAGGTTTCTTGATTGATAATTATTTTTAATAGTTTGAAAGTTATTTTATATTTTTTGTTTTGTGGTGAATGGAATGTGATGTGATCATGCAAAAGTAAAAAGTTTATATATTGTAAAGGAGAGTGGAATATGAAAGGTTATAATTTAAATATGATCTTATCTTTTGTTTGGAATACCAAAGGTTGATCTTATCTTCTTTTATTTTTACTTTTATTTGTAATACCAATGGTTATAATCTAATGATATTAAATTCATATTGTAATACTAAAGTTTACTACAAAAGTTGCTAAATAATATCAAATGTTATATTTTAAATTTGATATTATCTTTTGTTTGCAATACCAAAGGTGGATCTTATCTTCTTTTATTTTTACTTTTATTTGTAATACCAATGGTTATAATTTAATGACTTTAAATTTATATTGTAATATTAGTACATTTTAAATTTCAAAGTGAAGTAACCTTAACAAATGTAATTTAATGCTAAAAAGTAATAAACTAATATTTCTAAACTAAATTAAAAAGGGTACTTTATTCAACTAATATACATATAAATTTTATATTAAAAAAGGTTAATAGTGACACAATTTCATCTTTATATTTTTTTTATAAATTATTCATAGAATAAATCTATGAAAATGTGTTTTCAGGTCAAAATGTTATCACTAAAAAAAGTTTTATCTTATAAAATAAATCCATGAAAATACTTGAAAGAAGAGAAATGAATCTCCAATACATACACTGAAAAGAAATTCTTTGCATTTGAAACAAATATTAATAAAGGTCTAAGATATATAGACCGACAAAGCTTCAAAAACATTTATATTTTTTATATTAACAATTTATTCTGAACTTTAATTGAAAACATAAAAAAAACAATCGTACCCGCAACACATAAGACCATAGCGAAAGAAAACAATTCTCTAATGGCGTGATTGCCTTCAACGATCCGCTGCAACAAACTCTTTACCTCTTATTGGGTATTCACCATCGAGTCTTCACTTATGTTGATCGATCGATCTTGAACACTAAGAAAAACCTCTTGCACCAATTAGTCCCAATTAGGTAAGACCTTTGAGTGCAAAACCAAAAATAATATTATTACTAATTGTAAACCCCGACTTCCGACGAGGCGCTACTAAGAAATAGAACTTACAAGGTACTATTAATTAGGTTGACAACTACACTGTAGGACCTTACAACGCGGGCACGGCGAGAAAAACATAATAAAACATCCAACCTTTTATTTTAATAAAACTTAGAAAACGTAATCATGCATGAATCCCTGAAAATCATAAATATTCAAATACGACACAACGCTTACTGAAACTGAACTAAACAACCAAAATAATAAATAAAACATACTGCTAATTTGATCTTATCAATACTAAAATCAACAACCTAACTATCAGAAATAAACTAGTGTCAAACCAATCCTACTATGACACGCGCTCTTTACCGCTCCGGCCCGCCATCGAGCCTCGGTTCCTGCACGGCTCCCTGGTTCATACCTGGAACTGAAAAATATTTCCCGAAGGGTCAGCTTCTAATCTACCAAGCCAGAGAGAATACGAAAATTGCAGAACGTTTTGAAATCATTTCTAACGTCAGCATACAAATCCACAATCGCAATCATAACTCTAAAGGCCAATACCTAAATTAGTTATATTAGTCACACAAAGCCACATACGCATTCACAATCATAATCTCATACCATGCAATTCCTCCTTTTTCCACAATCCGGCTTCCAAGGTGCTCATCACCGCGCTGAGTGCAGAGGCAGGCCCTCTCACTCCACTTCATAATCTCCCTTCTAACCCCTGGCTAAGCCTCCACTGGAGCACTTGCCAAAAGCACACAGATAATAATTTTTGTTTTGAAGGGGCACGATTTCCCAATCACACGGGTCAACGTAGCCAACTCTTCCTCAAAACCAGCTACGATGGGCCGTGTCGGAAACGGTACCAACACAGAGAAAACGTTCTAAAAATATCCTTCCGATAGAACACGTTCAAACCATTTTACACACACAACAATACAGGAAAGTTCAAAACAGGTTTTAAAGGCATTCGGGACTAGTTCCCAAAATCCGCCCTACAATATCGATACGCAATCTAACAAGGTAGAGAAGAACCGAGCAAGTCGAAAAACGACTTACCTCAAACAGAGGATTCTTTGGCGTGGTCAAAACTAAGATCTTGAGAAAAAGTCGTTCCCTAGACATAATAATGGGCACACTTAAATATTTAAACAACCGAACCCATTATCGTAAAGGGTATCAACTCTATAATTTATACTCTTCACAATTTATCTACCCCCATCAACTACTAACTTAATTATGTTTATAGTATAAGCGAACGCCCAACACCTTATTATTATACGTACCTCTAGCATTTATTTTTACAAAGATTATTTATCATAAGTTTATAACATTCTAATTAACATCACCCTACTCTACAAATTTCCAACCAAATAGATTAATGAAACCGGCCCAAACCCGTATCCTTAAGCGGACTAATAAGTGGGTCAAGTTCAACCATCTCCCAAATTACTTCAAAAAACGTAGCAAGGCCCACACATTTTTTTGTTTGAGTTTTCAACGAGGGCCCACTCCTTTCTTCTTCCCCAACAACCCCTTCTTCCTCTCTCTGATGCATGCCCGAAACTCATCTCCGTTCGACCCAGTTTTTCCGACTCGTCCTTCGCTCGCCTGGTTCATCTCCTCTGCTTGGCTGTGTTTTTCCTTCCCGTCCGGCAGCATCGAAGAAGGCAGCGGCAAACTTCCCCCGTCGCCCCTGCTCACGGCCACGCTGATCACTCCCGTCGGCACCCATCAACGCCCTCCCTCTCGTCCCAAATTCCGGCCACGGCGTACTCCGACCTCGACTTTCGCTAGTACCCGACCCAAGAATGACAACAACAAAGAAAAAAAAACAGACGCAAGGAACTCACCGGTGGTCGTCTTGACGAGGCAGTGAACTCCGGTGATATCTTTGCCTCTCCCGCTGGCGTCCTATCCTACGGTGAGTTGAAGCAATCGGTCCGAATACAAGAAGGAAAGCAACGAAGAAGGGAAATAAACCGAACCTTTGGATTACTGTGAACAGGGGAACGAGGGCTCAAGCTTACCGGAAAAAAAAGAGATTGGGTGGGTCTTGCTCCGGGGCGCGAAATCGTCGCTGAATCACGCCGATTGCAGATGAGGAAAGACGTCGATGAGTCCAACCACTTGAACAGAACAACTAGAATGCAGTGGTTTTGATAACCCCCGGAAAAGTCGAAGATCAATATATAAAAGGAGAGTTTTGATAGAATTCGGTTATATTTGATAAAGTAATATTAATTAGGATAGGATTAGGCTTTTGATAGAATTTCTTATGGTGTGAATACGGTTACACAAATCCTGCAGAATTGTGAATTGGCTTTCGGCTTTAGTTAAATTAGATAGAGTTAATATTAGATGTAGAAAATCTAAATCTAATTAGTTATCATATAGATAAGCTAATTATTAGCTAGGTGTTCAAACGGATTATTAAATCGATTCTAACTAATAAATACTCTTTTCCGAGGTTTACTTGCGGATCAAGAAACTTAAATGCTTGTAAGCGAAGGAAACCCGTTTTTCGACTTACGCGCCCTAAAATGAATACGGGTATTACATACTACCCCTCTTAAGAAAGTTTCGTCCCGAAACTTTTACGTGAAGGAAAAGATATTCGCGGTTTCCACAAACCTCTCCCCCTTAAAGAGGTTCGTCCTCGAACCGGAATTCATCGATATAGATAACCACAACTAATACTTAAACGCATCCAAAACATACAATGCGACAACCAAACAAGCAAGCAGTCAGGTCAAGAGAAAAGACAGTCACACAAACAAACATCACTAATTATTAACCTTCCGCTCAAACGCCTCTACTAAACCCGGGTAGATCTCTGGATAACTCTTACTCATCCTGGACTCCGTCTCCCAAGTGGCCTCCTCTACTCCCCGTCGAGACCACTGAATCAACACCAAAGGAATCTCCTTGTTCCGCAGCTTCTTCATTCGTCGATCTAAAATCTTCAACGGTTGTTCCCGGAAAGTGGATCTGGTTCTACCACCAAATCCTCATAATTTAGTTTGTGACTAGGATCCAGGACATACTGTTTCAGCTGTGAAACATGGAATACAAGGTGCACTCCTTCCAAAGCAGGCGGCAATGCTAGCCTGTAAGCCACCTCGCCTATTCTCTCCAGAATCTCGAACGGACCTATATATCGGGGACTCAGCTTCCCTTTCACCCCGAATCTTCGTACCCTGCGGGTAGGCGATACTCTCAACCAGAAGTGGGCTCCGACCTCAAACTCCAACGGTCTACGCCTCTTGTCTGCATAGGACTTTCCCTATCGTCTCCTCAATCATCTGTGGCCTCTCACCGACTACATCCGAGGGATCATCCCAACACAGCGGTGTCCTACTCTTCCGACCATATAAAGCCTCATAAGGAGCCATCTGAATCGACAAATGCCAGCTGTTATTGTAGGCAAACTCCACCAAAGCCAAGTGATCCGACCACTGACCTCCCCAGTCTAACACGCAGGACCTCAGCATGTCCTCTAGAGTCTGAATCGTCCTCTCTGTCTGACCGTGCGACTGCGGATGGTAAGTAGTTGTGAAATGTAATCTCGTCCTCAATGCCTCATGTACCTGCTGCCAATATCTGGAAGTGAAACGCCCATCTCGGTCCGACACAATCGTCTTAGGCAATCCGTGCAGTCTAACTATCTGATTAATAAATACCTCCACTAACTTGCTTACTTGCCATGTCTCCCTGATAGGCAAAAAGCGAGCAGTCTTTGTCAATCTATCCACCACCACCCAAATGGCATCATGGCCCCTACTGAGTCTCAAACCTGTAACAAAATCCATGGAGATGTCCTCCCATTTCCATTCTGGAATAGGAAGCGACTGAAGCATTCGTCCGGGTCTCTGATGCTCGATCTTCACCTGCTGGCAGACTTGTCATTTAGCGACGAATCTCGCTACATCCGGCTTCATGCCATCCCACCAATAAAACTGTCGCAAATCCATGTACATCTTACTCGCCCCGGGGTGGATTGAGTAAGGTGTAGCATGGGCCTCTTGCAAAATCTTCTGTCTCAACTCTGCATCTCGAGGTACATAAATTCGGCCATGCAGACACAAAACACCATCTGCTCTCCGCAAAGTCGAGTGCCTCTCCACGCCTCAATCTCTGCCTCAAATCCTGAATCATCGGGCAATCTTCCTGCTTCTGTCTTACTTCTTCAAGTAAAGACGGCCGACATTCTAGGGCTTTCAGACTACCCTGATAACGCTGAAACTGCACTTCAATTCCATACCTCATCAGCTCTCTCTGTAACTCTGGTTGAGCCTTCAGATAAGCCAACATACTCTCCTGAGGCGTCTTTCTGCTAAGGGCATCGGCGACCACATTCGCTTTCCCTGGGTGGTAAAGGATCTCAAGGTCGTAATCCTTCAGTAACTCAAGCCATCTCCTCTGTCGCATATTCAACTCCCTCTGAGTGAAGATGTACTTGAGGCTCTTATGATCTGTCATCACTTTGCAGGTACTCCCATACAAGTAATGACGCCAAATATTCAGAGCGTGTACCACAGCTGCCAACTCCAAATCATGAGTAGGGTAATTCTGCTCGTTTGGCTTCAACTGTTTGGAGGCATAAGCAATCACTCTTTCCCTCTACATCAGCACACATCCCAAACCTACCTTGGAGGCGTCACTGTAAATCACAAAATCCTCATTCCCTTGAGGAAGAGATAGTATAGGAGCCGAAGTCAACCTCCCCTTCAGCTCGTCAAAACTCCGTTGGCAGGCTTCATTCCACTCAAAGCGAGTGGTCTTCTTAAGCAGGTTGGTAAGTGGTTCGGCTATCCGGGAAAACCCTTCCACAAACCTCCTTTAATACCTTGCTAATCCCAGAAAACTCCGTACCTCCTTCACATTCTTCGGAGGTTCCAATGCCTTTACAGCTTCAATCTTTGCCGGATCTACCATGACTCCTTGGGCAGATACCACATGCCCCAAAAAGGTAACTTCAGGTAGCCAGAACTCGCACTTAGATAGCTTAGCAAACAATCGATGGTGTCTCAGTACTCCCAGCACTAGCCTGAGATGCTCGGCGTGCTCTTCCTTACTCCGAGAGTAGATCAGAATATCGTCGATGAACACTACTACAAATCTGTCCAAGTAGTCTATAAACACCTGGTTCATCAACTCCATAAATACAGCGGGTGCATTCGTTAGTCCGAACGGCATCACTACAAACTCATAATGTCCATATCTCGTTCGGAAAGCCGTCTTAGGTATATCCTCTTCCCGAATCCTCAGCTGGTGATATCTTGACCTCAAGTCCACTTTGGAGAACACAGTAGTCCTCTGCAGCTGATCCAACAAATCATCAATACGCGGCAGCGGATACTTGTTCTTGATGGTAACACGGTTCAACTCCCGATAATCGATACACAGACGGAGAGAACCATCCTTCTTCTTCACAAACAGAACTGGAGCTCCCCATGGCGACGCACTCGGTCGTACGTAGCCCTTCTCCAACAGATCCTCCAATTGTCCCTTCAGCTCCTGCATCTCCATCGGGTCCATGCGATATGGGGCTCTCGAAATCGGCCTCATCCCCGGCTCCAACTCAATCCCAAAATCTACCTCTCTCTGAGGAGGTAATCCTGGAAGTTCGTCGGGAAAAACGTCCTCAAACTCGCACACTACTGGTATGTCCTGAATGTGGGGTCCCTCCTTGTCCCCCTGAAGGACATAACACCAATATCCTACACATCCATCACTGAGCAACTTGGCGGCCTTTACCATACTAATCACCGATCCGTGCCCCTCCTGCTCTACCTCCTGACACACATGTCTGGTCCCATCATCTGCGGTCACTATAACTGTACTCTTGTGTGCATCCAAAACTGCTCGGTAACGTATCATCCAGTCCATCCCCAGAATCACGTCATCATCTGGCGACAACTGCATTACTACAAAATCCGCATACCAATACCTATTCCCTATTCTAATAGGGCACTGTAAAATCTCCTTATTCCCTCTTACTTTACTACCGTCAGGCAGCCTGTTGAGAGGGTTTCTCGGCCAACAAATAAATTTGTAAGTCAAGACCCCGCTGAGTACAGGGGAGTTAGGATCGTTTCACAGGAAGCAAGGTTGTTCGTCTATCAATCTATTAAAAAGCAAACAAAAACAAATAAAAGCACTCACGAGCAGCCTCGTTAACGACTTTGTTAGGGTCGTTAACGAACCACCGAACACAAAACACTTCAAATAACGACCTAATTAAAATTTAATTAAGATTCGATACCGAGGCAAGTACTCAGCAACGAAAATTCACCAGAAATAATTCAAATAAAACAAAAATCTAGGACTAGGGACACCACAACATAGCCAAGCATATAAACTCGTAAGAACATAAGATCATGCCTTTAAACAGATAGAGTCATCAACTTTCGTTGACTTAGCAAGTAAATTAACAAACTTTCGCATCCTAATTCACTTAATTGCTTGTTTTAGATCTAAAGCTTGAAACTTTCGTTTTCAAACAATGTCAACCTTCAAGTTACTTTCTCTTTCAATTAAGTTAAAAACCCAAATTACCTCCACTTTCGTTTCGGTATAAGCACAAAAAACAATTCTCAATCAAAGATAAAAGGCATTCACAACTCAATCTTACTCATCAAACATGCTCAACTATGTCGGGCTTAACCCCGACCTTAGAAAAGGAAACTACTCACTAATCATAACTAAGAAACCGAAACAATCAATCAAAAGAAACATTGAAAACAAAACCAAACTCGAATTAATAAGAAAAATATCGTCTTACAGAGATTCAGAAGAAACCGAAAAACATAAAATACCGAACCACAATCGCGACCAACGACCCCGGTGACTGTCGTCTACCGAGCCTCCTCGATCCTCTTCCGATCCGACTTTCTCTCTCTCGGCCCTTCGAAAATCTCTTCCTAAAATTCTCTCTAAAAAGCTTCCTTTTTTATGGTAGATAGAAGGATATTTATACTAAAAAGCTAAAAACTAAAAAGGCTAAAAGATATAAACTTTCCTAAAAAGATAGAAACAAACCCTAAAAGATAGAAATAAAATCTAAAAGATGTTAAGACCTAAAATACATATTCTAACAACCCCAAAAAGATTCTAAAAAGATACTCAACCGACACGGAAATAAATTCCCGCTCACGATCGGTGAATTATAAAATAAATCTTCAGATCTTCTTCTTCTTCGTGGCCTCGTTAACGAGCCCTCACAGCCTCGTTAACGAGCCCTCACAGCCTCGTTAACGAGCCTGAGCTTTGTTTTCTTCCACACTTCCTCTCGTGATCTCGAGCTTTGACTTCTTCAATCTTGCACAATTCCGTCTTTCGCTGTAATGCTCCAAATTCAGCTCCATATAGCTCCTTTCCTCGCTAAAACCTACAAAATTCACAAAATAGCGTAGATTCCACTCTTTTCACAAAAATATGCAAAACTACCTAAAAACACTCAAAACTAAACCTAAACTAAACAAAACTAAACCTAGTAAGCAAAGAAAACCTACTAAAACTATACTAAAAATGCGAACATCAAAATACCCCATACTTAGACTTGCTTGTCCTCAAGCAATAAACAAGACACTAATCAAAACCAAAACAAATCATGCTCATCAAGACATAGCCATCTTCTAAAAAACAACATCTACACATAAGAAAATTATAGCAAAAGACTATTAACATCCTCACACATATATGCACTTAAATAGACATAAGATAATACAATCCAACCTCTCAAGGGATATAATGTGTTTCACTCAACTCTCAAGTGTTTAGGCTTATAAATTCAATCTCTCAACTCATCTTATATACAAAAACTCATAGAAATTGGAACTTATATCACCAATACTCTCCACCCAAGATTTGTCAAAACAAGCAAGGAATCATCAAGAGAACTTAGGCTCAATGAAAAACTTCATAGAAGCTTCCATTCGGCCGGGTTGTAATGGGGCTTGGTAAAAGACAATAAGGCATGGAAATATTTTGGCTATGTGGTGCTAATAATATCCGGGAATCAAAAGACTCCTAAAAACTCACATCTCACCAAAACTTTCATAAAACATACCAAACGCACTCTTCTTTATGCACACTCATTTTCACTCACCCTTCAACATCCTAGAAAGTCTCATAACAATTTGAAAGAATCTCTGATATTATCTAGTAAACACAAATGCACTTCAACTCTTCACCTCTTTTATTATTCTCTTCTTTTTCTCTTTTTTACTTCTTTTTTTTCTCTTTTTTACTTCTTTTTACTCGTTGCCTCGTTAACGAGCCCATATCAGGGTCGTTAACGATCCACCGTATACATTCCTCTTCCTCACTTCACTTCATTCAAAAACTTTATTGTGTGTGCATTTTTTTCTATCAAGAGACCTTTCTTACATGTAATAACAAGAGACTTCCAATCTACCCTTCCCAAAAAACCTTCAATTCAAGCAAAATATAAGCAACTCTTCTCTTTTTAACAAAACATAAAACTTACCTCTCCAATCTAAGTCCTAATTCCCGGATAGGGTCAAGCTTATCTCGGCTAGGGAATAATTTTTGTGGAGCTAAAAACAAAAGGTTTCAGGCTAGAATTGGTTATCAAAAAGAAGGAATAATGTAAAGGTAGATAGGGAATAATAGGGCTTATGAAAATAAATTCTCCATCATATGATCTTCACAAGTAATGAACTAAAAAAATCTTATAAGGGTCTCAAGAAATAGATAACCATCACAATTCCAAGAGATAATATGCATAAAGAGAGTAAATCGCACAAGAAAAGAAGAGGGATTTTATGATGTTCTCCCTATAAGGCCAAAAATATCTCACAAGGTAAATTTTTGTTGGATTGCATCATCTATGCTATAAAGTATATGTGCTCAATTTCATCAAATGCTATTCTCTTCTAAAACCATTAACTTCAAGTTTGAGAATCCGGCTATACTTTTAAAGACATGTTTGCAAGGAATTATATGATTAAGCTAGCGATTGCTATCATAGAACTTAAGAAGGGATATCTATCAATTCTAAAACTCTTTTTTGGATTTTTCGAATTTTTTTTTTTTTTGATTTTTCAATTTTTTCGACATAAAGGAATAGAAAACACATAAACACCAATACATAAACACCTAGGACATAAGTTTTCTACTTTCTCCCACCCCATACTTAAAATTACAGTGTCCCCACTGTAAGAATAATAAGAAGAAGGAAAAGAAATAGAAAACAAAACAAAAAATTAAAAGGAAAAAGAAAGACATAAAACTTACAAAGTTGTAAAAGTGGAAACAAGGAAAAACTTCATCTTCGAGCTGAATCAACGGTTCGGTGGAGGAAAGTAGTGCTCAAAGTTCCCCATGAAGTCGTACATCGTCCTCCAACGCTCAACATCCTCTGCCTCTCTCTGACGCTGCCTCTCATCCTCCATCGACATGCGAGCGGAATAGACAGTTTCCCATCTATCAATCCTCCGATGAATGTGATCTTGCTGGAGGTGAAGCTGCTGCATCCGTGCAGAAAGATCCTCGGCCCATGGTGGTGGTATACTCGATCCTGCGTACTCGGGCTGAGGAGGTGGTGGGTAGTGAGGCTGGAAATGGTCTTGATACATCACCGGGTTGTAAGGCATGAGTCCATAAGCAGGAGGGTCGACAGGAGCTAGTGGTGGGGCGACAGGAGCTCTCGGCACCTCGTTAACGAAGCTGGGTGCCTTGTTAACAGGGTTGGGATGGGGCTGTAAGTGGTCGTTAACGAACCTGATGGGCTCGTCAACGAAGATGTTGCCTCCTAAAACCTCCGTGTCGATGTCTTCGGTCTCGTTGCCTACTACCTCGGTGTCCTCTTCTTCACCTTCTTCTTCATCCTCATCCATGTCGTCCCGCTCAAACCGGGTTTCACATGGCCTAAGCGAAAGCTCGTCCTCCGGTTTAGGCTCCAATGGATAGGGATGTCCCGTCCACGCCTCGTACCAATTCGGTATGTAGAGAAGCTCGTACATGTCGAGGGTGGGTGTAACTATGCGATCTTGAACCTTCACCTTGTATCCTCCCTCGGCTTGAACGAAGATACCGGAGTTATACCAATAGTTTTTGTTGAGAAGTTGGGCGTGATCCGGTGTGTAGCGGGTGAGATCGACTCCGAGATTTTTAGCCAAGAGGCTAACCAAATTGCCACACCACACCTCCTTGGACTTGGTAGATTTCCCGATGTAGTAGAGCCATTCGTACCCCAAATTCAAGGGGTCGGGCTCCTCGAAGAGGATGGTGCGGAAGCAAGCAACTTCCATCCTTGTAGGCCGGTTAAACTCTTTCTTTGGCCAAAATGTTGCGGCGAGGACTCTCAGGATAATCCGGAAGATGGGGTTGACGATGTTTTCCCCGGATAGCGCCGCGATGGAGGATTGAACCTCCCCGGTGATGTAGCTCCAAGTGTGGGTCACTCGGTAGTCCTTCAAGCTATAATCTCTAGACGGGTTTGGGAGCTCCAAGATTGCGTTGAACTCCGCCATTGTGAAGTCACGGTCCTCGTTACCGAGCCGGAACCGAATCCGTCCCGCCGAGGTCTTCGTTGAGAAGTTGGTCTCCAAGGTGGCCAAGAACTCGGATGTGAGGGCCGGATAGTGTGGCAAGCTCTCTTGCTTCAAAAGATGGGCGGCCCCAAGGATGATGAAAGCGTCCTTGACATCCGTGTAGATTCCCGTGGTGACAGCTAGACTTTGAGAACCATCTGGTGTAATGGTCCTTCTCCAGAAAATCTCGGTAGCGCCGTACTTGGCTCTGACTGCTCAAAATCACATCACCCACTCTGGGTGGAGATGGAGACCTATGGTTCCTCCTCTTCTTCTGAGCTCGGGTGGCGGGTCTGCTTGAACTAGCCATGGATCCGGAGAATCGAGAAATTGAAGAACAAGGGTCGGAATCGGGGTGGTTAACGAGCTTGTGCCTCGTCGGTGAACGGTTTCTGAGCTCCGGTAACGATGGCCTTTCGGTGGTCGGATGAGTGGGGGATTCCGACTCGGTGGGAGAGAAGGGAGAGGGATTGAGAGCTTTTTTTGGTTTGGGAGAGTATGAATTTGAGAGGGTAGTGGTAGATTTGTGGAAGGGGGTAAAAGGGGTTTATATAGGAGGGGAAAGGGTAGAAGGGGGGCGGCGGCTAGGGTAAAGATAGAATAGATTAGGTTAGAATTCTTACCTGCCCTGTATCCTAACGAGTCGGGTCTTTGAACCGGGTCGTTAACGATCCTGGGTGGGTCGTTAACGAGCCACCGTGGCCTCTTGGAGTTATTTTTCAATCCCTTTCTCCTGAAATCTTGTTAGCTCAAAAATTCTAATTTCTATCCTAACTAAAACTAAAAAAGAAAAACAAAAGAAAGCTAAGAAATAATCTAAAAAAGAAAAAGAAAATAAAAGAAAAACTAAACCTATTCTAAAAGCGGGTTGCCTCCCGTAAGCGTTATGTTTTAACGTCGTTAGCCCGACGAGCTCCTTTTCTAGTCTCATGGTGGTTCATGTATAGCCATGTTGGGGTCTTGAGGTACCCCTCTTGTAGCCTTACAACCTCTGTGTGCTTGAGTTGCTAAATTAGGCCCCTTTTCTTCTCTTAGTGCGCTTGATATCCCTGGATTGTCAGTGTAGTCCGAAAGCCAAGGTGGTTTGGACTTTTCTGTAATACATATAGTAGGGCCTTGGTTGAACTCATGCACGTGGGACTCAGTGATTGACAGATGTGGCTCGGTAGGGACTGTTGTGTTGAGTTCGGGTTGAGTCAACTCTATTTGTGCCACTCCAACTGGGTCGTTGGCTTTTGGATCCAAGTTGAATTCCACTCGTTCTTCTCTTATATCAAAAGTGAGGAGTCCCTTCCGCACATCAACTCTTGCTCCTGCTGTGGCTAAGAATGGTCGCCCGAGAATTATGGGTACATGAGGATCTTCAGGCATATCTAGGACGATAAAATCATTCGATATAAAGAATTTCCCGACTTGAATAGGATAGTCGTCCACCGCTCCTGTGGCTTTGACACTTGACCTATCTGCCATGTACAGATTCATGTCTACTGGCTCTAGTGGTCCCATATTAGCTTTAGACCAGATGGAGAGCGGAACAAGACTAGCACTGGCACCTAGATCGCATAAAGCCTTGAACTTGTGGTTGCCTATGCCGATTAAGATTGCAAACCTTCCTAGATCTCCTAGCTTTTCCGGTAGAGCTATCGATCTGACTTCATCCTACAGCTTTGTAATGGACCTTTTCCTGCTAAGAATATCTTTCAAAAATTTTGTGTAAGCCGACATTTTGCTTAGGGCCTCAGCGAATGGGATGGAAATATTAATGCCCTGAAGAATCTTAACGAAACGCTTGAACTTACTCTCAGTAGAGTCCATAGATTTCTTAGTTGAAATGGAAGAGATTTCACCATTCTCGGAACCAAGTTAGGCTCGAGAGGTGAGAGTACCGGGTCGACACTAGGGTCGATTGATGTCCTCGGCGGGTCGTTACCGACCCTGGTGGGGTCGTTAACTACCTTGGAATTGAGAGGAAGGCTCGGTTTAGAGAACTTACCTGGGGTAGGGTCGTTAGGGACCCTCGGAGCCTCGTCATCCTGGTTTGTAGGCTCAGTATGTACTCTCGCTGGCTCGTTAACGAGCTGGTTGGCGAGATTTTGTTCCTCCTTCTCTTCAGCTTGAATTCTCTCTGGTAGTGTCTTCCCACTTCTGAGGTGTACCGCTGCTATTTGGCCTCTAGGGTTCTCCTCGGGGCTGCTCGGGAGTTGTCCTTGTGGTCTTGGAATCCGTGCAGCTAGGTCCCCTAGTTGGGAATCAACACTCATCTTCCAAATATCGAACTCTCCCCATCTTTTATCTTGTCGGTTCAGTTTGGCTTGAACTTCATCAACTTTGTTGTTCACTCCGTTGCTGCTCTCCTTTATCTCTTGAACCCATGATGGCGTATCTTGATGGCTTGGAGGTCGATATGGTGCAGGTCGTCTATCTGGTGGGGGCCCTGCATAGTTTTGACTTGTATTCTGATTGCCCCATGGTTGATAGTTGTTCGACCTGTCATTATAATTAGGCTGGTTCATGTATGATATAGTTCATCTCAGCTATTGTCTCAGCGGTTCTGATGTCTCTTTATTTGGTGGTGTTTTATATATGATTCCCTTTGCAAATATGTTTCTTTTTCCCCTTTTCTTGTGTGTTTTGTTCCTTTTTAGCTTAGTTCCCGTATTCTATGAGATTCGGAGACTATGCGCGTTTTATGTGTTTTGTAGGTGTTTTGGCATGGATCAAGGGTCGTTTTGAAGGAGAATCGGAATGTGGAGCAAGGCCCGAGCTTAAGAGGGAAAGAGAGGAGCAAGCCATTAAGAAGAACAAGAGAAAAGCCAACAAGAAGAAGGTGGAACGAGGTACGGATCGAGTTGGAACCAACGCCGGACCCGAGATGATTTTTCGACCTCGGACCGACTTGCCCAGTAAGTCGGGCCCGAGGTGCTCCGTGTCGGTCCGAGTCGGTCGCTGGCTGGATTGGGCTCCAAGGCACGAAATTGTAAACTACCACTTTTGCCCCTCATCTATAAAGGCTCTCTTATCTTCTAATTGGAGGAGGTTCCCACACACGTAGCAAGGGACCAACTCTCAAAAACTCTCAAGAGGATACTTGGAGAGCAAGGAGGAAGGAGAGGAGAAGGAGAAGAGAGGGAATTGGCATAGGAGAAGGAGATTTAATAGGTTTGGTTGATAGATTAGCTTTGCCTTGTTTTGATTTTGTGAATTTGGAAACCTTGTTTTGATTTTGTGGATTGCTTTTGATTTGTGAATGAAATTTGGCTTTGGTTTGAGATTGATGATGTTGATTGCTTTGCTTTGTGATTTGTTTGCTTTCTTTGCCATATGAAGTAGATCTCCTTGATCTTGGGTTATGGGGGAAAACTCTAGCTAGGTTGGGCTAGAAACCCCAATTCCATAAGCCTTGAGTGCTTGATCCAGGAACCCACTCTACATAGAGCTACAATTCCTTATGAAAGTAAGGAATCAAGGCTTGTGATTGGCAAAGTAACGAAAGTGAACATTTGTCCATCTCAAGACATTGCTTCGAAGGGGATTTCCCCAATGATCGATGTGTAGAAGTGGTTGGAACGAGGGTGAAAGCACTCGATCCTATTTCGATCATCACTTATTGCTTGAATTGGGGTGGAAAAGCCTTAATCTACTAGAGAAGGAACCCAAAAGCCCAAGATCTACTTTCAATCTTTGAGTTCGACAAAACCCAGCTACATCGGGCCCGACTTGCTCTACGTCGGTCCCGACTTCCTTCTTTGTCGCCAATATCAGGCCCGACGTGACACTTGTGTCGGTCCCGACTGTTCTCTTTGTTTTCCTTTGTTTTAAGTTCTCCTTTCCAGCTTTCTAGTGTTTAGGCACCTCAATCGAGTAGATTTCCCGAGCGTTCGACACCCACCACGTGCTACAACGGGGTCGGGTTATAAATTGTATCTCTAAACCCTCGCATTCGTGAGCGATCAGGTTCTTACCTGCTCAATGTTAGTGCAAGCAGAAGTACTATGTGCAGAAGAACCACATTCTTGACATGATTGAGAGGATTTCAGAAAACTTACCTGTTTCCTCAGACGGTTGACCTCATCTTGTAAGAATTGATTTTTAACATCTAGGTCAACTTCATCTCGGTTGGGTACATAGAGGCGTTTTTGAGTTTGTGGAATCTGCTGGGTTCCATACATAGCATCGTAATTCGCCAGCTTATCCAACAGTTCCCACGCCTCTGTCGGGTTCATCTCTATAAAACCGCCCGCAGTATGCGTGTTGATGCGGTTCTTGGTCTCTGCGTTGATACCCTGGAAAAAGATTTCTTGCAAAACATATAAAGGTTGCCCATGAGTAGGGCACTGTCTAAGCATCTCTTTGAATCTTTCCCATGTTTCAACAAATGTTTCATTAGGCAACTGGTGATAAGAGGTGATGCGTTTCCTCAACTACTTTGTCTTAGCAGGAGGGAAAAACTTTGTAAGAAATTGATCATACAAAGCTTTCCAAGTCCTGATAGACTTAGAAGGTAGGCTCTCCAACCAGTTCAGGGCCTTTCTAGTAAGAGACCATCTAAAATCTTTTAATAGAACATATTCTAACGAGACACCTTCAGCAGCTATGGTGTCACATAAATCAAGAAAGTTTCTAATATGCTCCATAGGGCACTCAGCAGGTTTCCCTTCAAACTGAGCCCGTTTGATTAAGGATATAAATTGAGACTTGATCTCAAAAGGTTTCTCTATCGCTGGAAGCACAATAGGAGATTCTGGCACCCTCAGTTCCGGATGCATGTATTGTTTGGCATTCCTTGGATAGGCATCAAGCTCTTCTTGTAGTCGAGCCTTGTCAGCTCGTTGACGCTCAGCTTCTGCGTCTGCTCCGTCCTTCTCGGCTTTCAGTGCCTCCATCTGGGTCCGGAGGATCTCTAACTCGCGAGCCATCTCTTCTATTGTGGCCATGGCTCGGTCTTCTCGGAGTCGACGGTGCAGGGAACGTTCTGGTTTTGAGTAATAACCTGTGTTATCAAACTGAAGCCTTCTTCGTCCTACCGGCATACACTGAGAAAACAGACAAAGAAAACAAAAATTAAAAACAAAAACGGGGTCGGGCTATTCCCGAACCCAAAGATAAACTAACAACTCGTTGCTTCCCCGGTAACGGCGCCAATTTGTTGAGAGGGTTTCTCGGCCAACAAATAAATTTGTAAGTCAAGACCCCGCTGAGTACAGGGGAGTCAGGATCGTTCCACAGGAAGCAAGGTTGTTCGTCTATCAATCTATCAAAAAGCAAACAAAAACAAATAAAAGCACTCACGAGCAGCCTCGTTAACGACTTTGTCAAGGTCGTTAACGAACCACTTAACACAAAACACTTCAAATAACGACCTAATTAAAATCTAATTAAGATTCGATACCGAGGCAAGTACTCAGCAACGAAAATTCACCAGAAATAATTCAAAAAAAAAAATCTAGGACTAGGGACACCACAACATAGCCAAGCATATAAACTCGTAAGAACATAAGATCATGCCTTTAAACAGATAGAGTCATCAACTTTCGTTGACTTAGCAAGTAAATTAACAAACTTTCGCATCCTAATTCACTTAATTGCTTGTTTTAGATCTAAAGCTTGAAACTTTCGTTTTCAAACAATATCAACCTTCAAGTTACTAACTTTCTCTTTCAATTAAGTTAAAAACCCAAATTACCTCCACTTTCGTTTCGGTATAAGCACAACAAACAATTCTCAATCAAAGATAAAAGGCATTCACAACTCAATCTTACTCATCAAACATGCTCAACTATGCCGGGCTTAACCCCGACCCTAGAAAAGGAAACTACTCACTAATCATAACTAAGAAACCGAAACAATCAATCAAAAGAAACATTGAAAACAAAACCAAACTCGAATTAATAAGAAAAATATCGTCTTACAGAGATTCAGAAGAAACCGAAAAACATAAAATACCGAACCACAATCGCGACCAACGACCCCGGTGACTGTCGTCTACCGAGCCTCCTCGATCCTCTTCCGATCCGACTTTCTCTCTCTCGGCCCTTCGAAAATCTCTTCCTAAAATTCTCTCTAAAAAGCTTCCTTTTTTATGCTAGATGGAAGGGTATTTATACTAAAAAGGCTAAAAGATATAAACTTTCCTAAAAAGATAGAAACAAACCCTAAAAGATAGAAATAAAATCTAAAAGATGTTAAGACCTAAAATACATATTCTAACAACCCCAAAAAGATTCTAAAATGATACTCAACCGACACGGAAATAAATTCCCGCTCAGGATCGGTGAATTATAAAATAAATCTTCAGATCTTCTTCTTCTTCGTGGCCTCGTTAACGAGCCCTCACAGCCTCGTTAACGAGCCTGGGCTTTGTTTTCTTCCACACTTCCTCTCGTGATCTCGAGCTTTGACTTCTTCAATCTTGCACTCTTCCGTCTTTCGCTGTAATGCTCCAAATTCAGCTCCATATAGCTCCTTTCCTCGCTAAAACCTACAAAATTCACAAAATAGCGTAGATTCCACTCTTTTCACAAAAATATGCAAAAGTACCTAAAAACACTCAAAACTAAACCTAAACTAAACAAAACTAAACCTAATAAGCAAAGAAAACCTACTAAAAACTATACTAAAAATGCGAACATCACAGCCCCACCACAAAAGACACCCCCTCAGTGCAAGTCAGTCCTAGTCTATCCACGCAAGCAGAAGACATAAAGGAATGGGTAGCACCCGTATCAAATAGTATGTGAACAGGTCTAGACTGAATCCAAATCGTACCTGTAGCAGTCGGCGCGTGTAAGGCATCGACCCTCCTCATCTCAAACTCCTGCGCCGCGTCCTCTGCCCTGGCTCGGTGTTTGCTGAAACTGTTGAGGTTGACGACGAGGCATCTGGTTCACCATTCCCGGTGAAGATCCCTGTGAAGGTGCTCCAACAGTACAATATTGTTGTAAATGGCCAGGCTTCCCACAACTGAAGCAACTCCTGACTGGCTTCGGACACTGACTCCTCAAATGAGCAGTGCTTCCACAGTTGAAGCACTCTCTCAGCCCTCCATTGGACTGACTCTGACGTCGCTGGTCCTGACGACCCTGTGACTGAAACCCTCACCGTTGCGGCTGAGAAGAGCCGGGATGACTATCTCTCCAAGGTTCTGCCGTGACGGACAACTTCTGCCTCTTGCTCCTAGTGGTATGCACCTCTAGCTGACTCTGTCGGGTCGTGGCCATAGCATAAGCCAAAGGAGACTGCTGAACGTCTGCCAATGTCGCGAGTCGGAGACCAGACACATAAGCACGTAGATGCGGCTGCAACATTTTTAGAAAGGTCGCAATCTTCAACTCCTCAGTAGGGGCAGCATTTGGCACCGCTGCCAACTCTTGCTGAAACTTCAGAATAGTCTCAGATACTGTGATATTTTCGGGTCCAACATCCCGAAAAGCAGCCTCTCGAGCCGCCCTCACCATCGGAGGACAATACTGATCTCGAATCTGTCTCTCAAACTCCTCGAAAGTCACCTCAGTCTGGTGGTCCCTACATAACTCTCACCAATCAAAAGCACTCTCCTGTAGCAGACTCTGTACTAAGGACATCTTCCGCTCCCCCGATGCCTTAATGGAATCCAACGCAGATTTCACCCTCCTCAACCACTACTCTACGTCAAAACCCTGAGCTCCAACAAAGTTCGGCACTCCAGTCTTCCTAAACTCCGCGAGCCAATTGTTAGGTTGAGGCTCACGATACTGTCTCCTCGGTTCGACTACATGATCAGCTATCACTGGTCCTCTCAAATCTGGCATTGCTCCTAGCTAGGCAGCCAAAACAGAATCTGGTCCTGGTGCCCTCCTTTCAGCTCCTTGTTGCCCTGCAACTGCGTTCAGATTCGGTGCAGCTCCCGCACCCATCAAAGTTTGCAATAACAGCTGGATCGCAACATTCACCTCTGGGGCCAATCCTGCTGGTGTTACTCCTCCTCCCACTTGAGCCCCATTTGCTGGGAGACCTCCTCCAGCGACAGATGCATTGTCATCTCGATGAACAGCAGCAGCCACATCCTGACTCTTAACAACCTCCTCCTGGTGGGTATCATGTTGTACCTCTGGCTCAGCAGCTACAAGGGACTCTCCTCTACCCCTGCCACGACCTCTACCTCGGCCTCTACCGCGGCCTCTTCCGCGGCCTCTTCCGTTGGCTTCAGCAGCTCTAGCTCTGGTTGGTGGGGCCATCTATAATAGAAAGTCCCACAGTCAAAACTTAAACATTCTATTTATCAGCCTAATTCTTACTATTCTACATGAGGTCCTTCGGCCGATGGGGCGGAGTCGCGACGTGTCACCTACCCCCTATATGCAACATGTCTACCCCAGTAAAACATTTTGAAAACACCGGCCGGTTTTGGATTTAAGTTGGACCTCGGGTACACTCGTTGGTCAGTTGCTTGTGCCTTGTTGTCAACCTGGCTCTGATACCAATTTGTAACACCCCAACTTCCAACGAGGCGCTACTAAGAAATAGACCTTACAAGGTACTATTAATTAGGTTGAGAACTACACTGTAGGACCTTACAACGCGGGCACGACGAGAAAAACATAATAAAACATCCAACCTTTTATTTAATAAAACTTAGAAAACGTAATCATGCATGAATCCCTGAAAATCATAAATATTCAAATACGACACAACGCTTACTGAAACTGAACTAAACAGCCAAAATAATAAATAAAACATACTGCTAATTTGATCTTATCAATACTAAAATCAACAACCTAACTATCATAAATAAACTAGTGTCAAACCAATCCTACTATGACACGCGCTCTTTACCGCTCCGGCCCGCCATCGAGCCTCGGTTCCTGCACGGCTCCCTGGTTCATACCTGGAACTGAAAAATATTCCCCGAAGGGTCAGCTTCTAATCTACCAAGCCAGAGAGAATACGAAAATTGCAGAACGTTTTGAAATCATTTCTAACGTCAGCATACAAATCCACAATCGCAATCATAACTCTAAAAGCCAATACCTAAATTAGTTATATCAGTCACACAAAGCCACATACACATTCACAATCATAATCTCATACCATGCAATTCCTCCTTTTTCCACAATCCGATTTCCAAGGCGCTCATCACCGCACCGAGTGCAGAGGCAGGCCCTCTCACTCCACTTCACAATCTCCCTTCTAACCCCTGGCTAAGCCTCCACTGGAGCACTTGCCAAAAACACACAGATAATAATTTTTGTTTTGAAGGGGCACGATTTTCCAGTCACACGGGTCAACGTAGCCAACTCTTCCTCAACACCAGCTAGGATGGGCCGTGTCGGAAACGGTACCAACACAGAGAAAACGTTCTAAAAATATCCTTCCGATAAAACACGTTCAAACCATTTTACACACACAACAATACAGGAAAGTTCAAAACAGTTTTTAAAGGCATTCGGGACTAGTTCCCAACATCCGCCCTACAATATCGATACGCAATTAACAAGGAAGAGAAGAACCGAGCAAGTCGAAAAACGACTTACCTCAAACAGAGGATTCTTTGGCGTGGTCAAAACTAAGATCTTGAGCAAAAGTCGTTGCCTAGACATAATAATGGACACACTTAAATATTTAAACAACCGAACACATTATCGTAAAGGGTATCAACTCTATAATTTATACTCTTCACAATTTATCTACCCCCATCAACTACTAACTTAATTATGTTTATAGTATAAGTGAACGCCCAACATCTTATTATTATACGTACCTCTAGCATTTATTTTTACAAAGATTTTTTATCATAAGTTTATGACATTCTAATTAACATCACCCTACTCTACAAATTTCCAACCAAATTAATTAATGAAACTGGCCCAAACCCGTATCCTTAAGCGGACTAATAAGTGGGTCAAGTTCAACCATCTCCCAAATTACTTCAAAAAACATAGCAAGGCCCACAAATTTTTTTGTTTGACTTTTCAACGAGGGCCCACTCCTTTCTTCTTCCCCAACAACCCCTTCTCCCTCTCTCTGATGCACGCCCGAAACTCATCTCCTTTCGACCCAGTTTTTCCGACCCGTCCTTCGCTCGCCTGGTTCATCTCCTCTGCTTGGCTGTGTTTTTCCTTCCCGTCCGGCAGAATCGAAGAAGGCAGCGGCGAACTTCCCCCGTCGCCCCTGTTCACGGCCACGCTGACCACTCCCGCCGGCACCCATCAACGCCCTCCCTCTTGTCCCAAATTCCGGCCACGGCGTACTCCGACCTCGACTTTTGCTAGTACCCGACCCAAGAACGACAACAACAAAGAAAAAAACAGAGGCAAGGAACTCACCGGTGGTCGTCTTGACGAGGCGGTGAACTCCGGTGATATCTTTGCCTCTCCCGTTGGCGTCCTATCCTACGGTGAGTTGAAGCAATCGGTCGGAATACAAGAAGGAAAGCAACGAAGAAGGGAAATAAACCGAACCTTTGGATTATTGTGAACAGGGGAACGAGGGCTCAAGCTTACCGAAAAAAAAAGAGATTGGGTGGGTCTTGCTCCGGGGCGCGAAATCGTCGCTGAATCACGCCGATTGCAGATGAGGAAAGACGTCGATGAGTCCAACCACTTCAACAGAACAACTAGAATGCAGTGGTTTTGATAACCCCCGGAAAATTCGAAGATCAATATATAAAAGGAGAGTTTTGATAGAATTCGGTTATATTTGATAAAGTAATATTAATTAGGATAGGATTAGGCTTTTGATAGAATTTCTTATGGTGTGAATACGGTTACACAAATCCTACAGAATTGTGAATTGCCTTTCGGCTTTAGTTAAATTAGATAGAGTTAATATTAGATGTAGAAAATCTAAATCTAATTAGTTATCATATAGATAAGTTAATTATTAGCTAGGTGTTCAAACGGATTATTAAATCGATTTTAACTAATAAATACTCTTTTCCGAGGTTTACTTGCGGATCAAGAAACTTAAATGCTTGTAAGCGAAGGAAACCCGTTTTTCGACTTACGCGCCCTAAAATGAATACGGGTATTACACTAATATAGTGTGCAAAATGACTTTGATAACTACGAATTTATGAGCTAATTCATAGAAACTCATACCTGTCAAGTTTCGTATTGCATAAATTTCTCTAAAACGCAAGAGTTAGGGTCGATCTCGGTGATTAGAAGGGTGGATCGTTGCAATAAACATGGATTGAGAATCAAATTGCTATCGGATTTGCTATCGGATTTGGTCATAAACTAAAGACTAATTTATGGTGTTGAGAAGCCATGGTAAAGATGGATAATGGATAATAAGAATATATGGACGTTTTTTGGGATGAAAAAAATACGTTTGGGATAGGTAAACTAATTTAGGTATATGAAATTAAATATGAAAATTAATACTGTAGCATTTAGAAGAGGGGATGTTACAAAAGGATTTCAAACTCATTTAGAATTTGAAGAGATTAGTCAAATGTGGATTGATTCTATTAAATTTCTTTTATTGACATTCAATGCCGGATTAATATTTAAGACAAGGATTCAAATTTAGTTGTTTTTTTCTCTTTTTTCTTTTTTTTTTCTCATATCTCATTGAGAATCCAATGTGCATTTATCACAATTATTAAGAAAAAAATAATTTGCATTAATTATATACTAATTATGATATGAAAAATGAGATGAAAACTATACTAATTTGTATAAAATCACAACATTAATTATATACTTATACTAAATTTCGTTATTATAAGAACATTATATACACATTTTTGTATCTATGGTTTTAAAAATAAAAATATTAAAATGCATTTAATTGTAGAATTAGAAACGTTAGAAACGTTTTGCGTATTTTTAGACTAAAATATTGTGTATTTATTACATTTTTTTGTATCTATGGTTTTGATTCAATTTTTCATTAATTGCACGAGTATTGATTGATTGAAATGAAATCAAAATATCTATATAATATATGCTTGAAATGAAATTATAAAAAAATCTTATTAATTATATGAACATTAATTGCTCAAGAACCTAACTTGATAGTATTATAGATAGATATAGATAGATAGATAGATAGATAGATTTTAAGAAGCCCAAATGTTTCTAGGAAAGCCAAATAGTCTTTCAAACAAAAGTAGGTACTCTTTCTAAGTTAAGAATTAATTGTAGGTTTTTTGTTTTCACTATAATTTTGAAAATGTTAAATTCATATATACAGTATTAAAAAAGGCATGCATTTTAACAAAACATATATTACAGATATATAATAATAGCCATGTATTAGTATATGCCTATGTATTACTTTTATTATAGATATATTCTTATTCATATAATAGATAAATATATATATTTTTAACTTTTATTTATTATAAGTATATTCTTATTTTTATAGTAGATAGATTTCTTTTTTTCTTTAGAGTTATATATGCACTAAAGTAAATTATTTATATTATTATTATCAAATTAGATATATGTGTAGGCCAATTGAATGGATTATTAATTATCCAAATTTTTTTATTTTATAATATATATAGAAGATTAATCAGGAGATGATCTCTCCCATTTTTTTCTTCACCGGCAAAAACAAATTAAAAGCAATCAACAAAAGGATTTATAATCTTATGAGTAGAAAAACGCTCTGACCTCTCTCTAGGTTTTCTAGAGAGATGACAATTAACCTAGAGAGTTGAAGGGGTTGTAGGCCGAGAAGGCCGCCCGCCGAGAAGGCGCCCCGTCTTGAGACATCGCCGAGAAGGGTTCCGCTGCGAGGCGCCCGCCGTTTGGCTTGTCTTGCCGACAGCGGCCGAGGAGGCTAGATATTAGACTGTTGATTCCTGTCCTTGGATCAATTTCGCAAGGCCTAGATGGCCGAATTTGACCTTGAAATGTTTAAATCTCAATTTTCTGCTGAGAAAGCTTGAATGTATTGTGAGATCCTCTTGTTTGTGAAGAGTTAGTTTGTTCTATGGTGTTGAGATTCATTGATAGTCTGATTTCGGGTTCACGTTTCGAAATTCCGATTGGTTTTCCTGTTGCATCTTTGTCGTTGATATTCTAGACTCCTGTTCCGGCAACCGCCAATTTGGTGGGTCGGTCGTCTACTGTTGATCTTTTTTGGTTTCTTTTGAGGTTGTAGCTATTGCTACGTGGCCTTTTTTGGGTCTCACGTTATGAAAGTTTGATAGGAGTAATGTTGTATGATATGGCTTTTTTCAATGGAATATTTTAGCTGATGTGAGCTGGGCTTTTGTAGCTCTTTGTGGGCTTTGGCCCTTTTTTTTGGGTTTCTTTATCTGCTTGCTTGTTGTATTTTGGTGTTTGTGTGTTTTGGGCGTTAGCCCTCCTTTTGTTTTGTTTTTGTGTTTGCTTGTTGGCAGTTCTTCCAAGCTCTTGAGTTCGTTGGGGTGGCATTTGGGTCGAGTTGTGGTTCCGGCTAGAGTTTGGTCTTCTATACGCCTTGACTTGCGTGGACTTTTACTTGCTATCCGGCGGCACTATACGCCTTGGTTTCTAACCCGCGGAAGTGTCATACTCTCCCGTTTAATACCTTCCCTTTAGTTCTCTTTGTTAGCTTGGGTTGTTTTTCTTTTTCATGTCGGTTTGTCCGGCTACCGAGTTTTGTCTCGGTCTCTCGTCTTACCGAGTTTGTTCGGTATTTCGAATCCTTTCCTATTCAAAAAAAAAAAAAAAAAAAAGCAATCAACAAATGGAGAGGCACTCTATTTTTGAGGGGCTTCAATCGACAAAAGTTAAAAACATCACCGAGAGGGAGGAACCAAAAAAAACGAGAGATCTCTTTTGCTTCCTTGACCAAGGCCAGATCAAAAAAAATTCATCGTACCTCTTCTTCATCTGCACAAGACAAAGGTTCAACAAAAAAAAAAGAAGGTAGAAATGGGGTTATCTCCTACTCGTCCACATACAAAATTTATGGGAGTTCAGCCTTTTTTCAGTTTGATCTTCATTTTGTCATCTTAAATTGGGGACAAAGGATTCAAGGGGATCCTCCCTGATTTTTATGGCTAAATTGTTCAAACTTCTCATGCTATTTTAAATCGGGGATAAAGGATTCTGGTGAATCCTCCTTGATTTTTTATAGCTAAATTGTTCAAGTTTTTCTTACCATTTTAAATCGAGGGCAAAGGATTCAAGTGGATCCTCCTTGATTTTTTTTGTTTGAAATTCTTCCTATAGACATATCTGAGATTCAAGCGGATCTTTGAATGTCGAAAATTGAGATTCAAGTGGATCTCTAAATTTTAAAACTGATTTTTCGTGGGGATACCCTGCCAAATTTTCAGCAGCCTCATACAAGTTAAAAAAAAGCTTTTCAATATATTAACTTGAATGTCAAATAATTTCAATCGGATGAATTCCTGTAAAGAAAGCAATATTCATAAAAAAACAGGAAGGCTTTGATCGGTTGACAAGGAAATTTTAATTAATCCACCGGTTGTGTACGTACATAGTCCGTGTACTGAAACGTGTGTGAGCGTTCATATAATTGCCCACAAATGGAGTAAATGAGACAGTGCCCATCTTGAAACACAAATTAAGTCATTGGGACAAATTAATGAAACGGCTCGAAATAAAAAGTTGGTGATTTGATTTATCGAACACTCTAGTTTGATGGCTGGTATAAAACCGCATGTGCCAAGCATTGATTTTTGCTTAATTAAAAAATGACCCACGAAATAGGTTATTTGCAAAGTTGACCCACTAAAATGATACTTCAAACAAATTATGATTAACATACAATTGGGCTATATTGAGCGCACAAAAAGCTTGGTCCAAAAATATTATTAGTCAAAATATTTTTTTTCAGAACTACGTAAGGACTTGACGCCTATAAAAGGCTACGTAGGTAATTCGATATCAAATTTAATCGAGTACAGTTATCAAATTCAAATTAAATCATCAAAGTGGTCGAGAAGACTCAAATATTCAAGCTCAAAGCATAATTATATAATTATGCATACATAGCTCATCTTCTCAAATTTATTTTTCTTGTGACTAATATAAAATTAACATCATTTAAAGCACAAAGCTTGGTCTAAAAATCTCATTAGTCCTAATTAATTTGGGCTATGAAACTAAAAATGCCTTTTTTTAAGAACTACGTACGATTTGATCCCTTCAAAAAAGGTACGTAGGAAACTCGATAAAAGGCAAATTAAATGCCCATTGAGTTCAATCACAATCCCAAATTAAACTAAAATTTCCAAATCCAAAATCGCACTAACAAATTGTGCACGCCAAATGCGAAGGACTAGATCACCCATCCTAGAAGGTGGGTTTAGTACCCTTCGCGTCATGCAAATGATAGTTGGAATAGGTCTAGGCAACCCTTCCTAGAAGGTGGGTCTATTCTCGTTCCTCTGATTTATGAAAAATCTCACACACAAAAACAAAAACCAAAAACACTCTAAACTACGTAAGGCTTGATTCTCTTTAAAGAGATACGTAGGCAACCCGTTAAAACTCGGGTGCAGCCCAAATCATAAAACAAACCAAATATTTTGTATGTGTATGACTTTTAATCAAAATGTTAAAAATAAAGGGTCGAACTCAAACTTTAAAAATCAAATAAAATATGTTTTGTAAATATTTTCACATTTTTGTTCAACACCGTTGCTTATTTCAAGGTCACCGACTTTACCAAAGTCGGTGACTTCTACCGTTACTCAAAGTTGACGACTTCGCAGGTGTTGCCGACTCGTTTAAGTACTAACAATCCTACAATTGGTATTAGAGCCAAGGCTCTAGATTTTTTTGTACTTGTTTTTGCTGGAAACTTGACTATCGAGTCCTTTTGGAAGCCTCCCATCCTCAAAGTCGGTGAATATGACTGGTGGGTCGAGCAAATGAAGATTCATATTTGCTCTCTAGATGGAAAATTGTGGAAAGTCATTAAGATTGGTCCAGAAACCTTTCTTAAGACGGATGGAAAAATTGAGAAGACCACGACTGTATATGATGATGCCAACTTCATGAAATTGGAGAAAAATGCAAGAGCTAAGAAAGTTCTCCACCAATGACCTAACTCATTGGCTACAAGACCGCAAAGGAGATTTGGGATGCTCTTAAAAGGCTACATCAAGGGAATAAGGATGTAAAGAGAGATTTGATCATAAGTCTCAAAAGAGAGTATGAGAATATCTTTCAGGAAAAGGGTGAGTCTCTTTGTGACTATCACTCAAGATTCCAAGTGATTGTCAATCAACTGGAATTCATTGGAGAGAAGCTTCCTCAATGGAAGCAAACCAATAAGTTAATCTCAGGACTAAACAAGAAATGGGACACCATCACTGCCTTATAGCTTTGGTTGGTAAAAGTATCCTAAATCAATCAAACTGAATCATAGTAACTTGCTCAAGTTTCCATTATATATAAAAGCAATTTCAAAGTACGAAGTACGTCATTTCTTTTTATGTTCACCAACATCCGTATTGGTTGCACAAGAATCATTACAAAATCACTCTACTTAAATACCAAAGTCGAGAGACATTATGTTTTTATAACACGAACATGATTAAAAATACTTATGTCATTTGATGCATTAAAAAAAATTTCCTTATAGATTAGGCAAGGCTTTTAACAAAATAGATGATGAGTTATCAACCATGAAAATAAAATAAAGACAAATAAATTAATAAGTAAAATAAACTCATTTATGAAGTATTGATTTGATTTGTTTTCATAGAAAGCATAGTTATATTTAAATCCTAAGCAAAATCTTTATACTCTTAAATCTTCAAACATTGAGTTATAAACAAGAATCCCAACATTTGAAAATTCATTTTCTCAATTCGAACTCTAAGGACTTGGAGTCCTCACATTCCACCATGTGATCAGGATGGGGAATCGAGCCAACCTAACCCCTTTATTACATTTCCACAGGAATAAGACATGTGATCTTGCCTTACCATTTGATCAAGATGGAAGACAAAATACATTCTTACTCACCACCAATAAAATCGTAGACAAAACTTTAAAAAAACATAAAACTGAAGAAAATGTCCCGCAACAAATTTACGAAGATGGAACAAAGATAGCAAGGTTAACAATTGTTGGTTATTAGCTCAATGCTTCAAATATGTTGAACTTGAAAAGAACTCATCAAAGGACTCGAACACCTTATTTTAAACTTAAAGCTATTGATACGATTTTAACAATCAAATTTTTATAAAATTAGCCGTCTTTCTTCAAAAATGAAATAAGTGATTTTCACTAACCTTGAATTGGTATAGATGGTTGCATAACAACATCAAATAAGGTGACCACAACTAAGCATATACTTTTTCTTTTAAGAAAACTTTTAAAGACTAAGCTTTTAAGAAGAGAATTATCTTTGAGCTTAAACTAATAGAATGTCGAAATAAAAACCAATCCCCAAGAGGAGTTTCTTTATTTCATAAAATTACTTGGCAACCTTGCTTATGTAAAGACTAAGGTACAAGGACTTGGATGAGTATGAGCAGCAAGACATAAGATGGTTCAATCACTTGACAACCATCACTTCGGTTAAGACTTAAGATAGATTAACCAAGGAAGATATAAAATATCTATGTGGAGAATATGTACCATAGACACTAGACTCTAAAGGTACACGACAGCCACATATCTACGAATGGAACATTAATAAGAGATTAGAACATAAGGATCGACCTAAGGAATGACATTTTAAAGTTTTGGCTCTGATCTCATAATTGTAACACCCCCATTTTATACATGGATATTACCTCCAGTGACCCCAAGATTAACTCTCGAAGTCACCCAAGGCTTACAATAATTACAAAACTTAACCAAAAACTTTAAAATGCGGAAGATATATATATAAAAGTTGCGGAAGACATAAGTTAAATAAACTTTAAAGGATACAAAGGTTAAATGGGAATGGTCCCACAAATCGGAACCTCAATTGATACGTGATCGCCTCGGATTACTCCTCAGAAACCTCGTATTTGACCACACAGGAACCCGATCTTGCCAGCAATTATGATTCAAACCTACAAAAGCTTTCAAGTAAGAAACTTGCGATCCAAGTAACACAAAGAACGAACTGAATGATTGAAGAACGAGTTGGAAAATTGAAGAAGTCAACTTTGATAGTTCAATTGGATTGGCTTGATCGCTAAATCCAATTGATTAACTAGAATGATCTTTAACAATCAATTCTAGAACAATCTAATTAACTAGATCAATCAAACAACTAAGGGAGAGAGAAGTCGGAATTCTGTTGGCTGAATAATGATGATCTCGAAATCAATAAGCACACAAACTCAATTGTTTTTGAACTCAAAGACTAGATAAACCTTTCTTAGGGTTTATCTAATCTCAAGCTGATTTTTATTAATGAAACTGAAAAGTATTTATAGAGAATACAAAAGCTAATACTTGGGGAGCAAGGAGAGAGGATGGCCGGCCCTAGAAGGGGAGAATAGATCTCCTTTGCTTGCTTCCCAAGATATAATAATATCTAAATAAATCTAACTAGATTCCCTTAAATAAATAAATCATGGCTGAATTATTTATTTAAGGAAATAATCCTAACAAACTCAAAATATCTCTAACAAACGAAAAATATCTCTAACAACCAGGAGAGAGAAGATCAACCAACTAACATAAGCCTATTGGCTGATTTCTCTACATTATTAAAATAAATAGCAATTGTTCATAATAAAATAAATAAGATATTTTCTTCAATTTAGAATGGTCAAGTCAAAGGGTTGACTTTGACCCATATACCAATTCATCTCACCCGGTCACTTACTAAATTCAGCCCTAAAGTGAGACAAATTAATACATGTTTCTAAAGATAGAAATTTAAGATTCCCGTAAGACTTGAACAACTCTCAGTAAAACCCAGTTTTCGGCCCTTTGCTTTTGGATTCGGAATTTGAAGTAAACTACAAAGTTGTAGAACTTTTAATTATCTTTCCAACGAGTACTTAACGGACTTGATATGAACTTTCTAGCCCAAGTTATGACCAGTTTACTTAGCACTGTTTTCTATTTGATGGGTTTCTTAACTTTCCGAACTTTGAAGACTTCATCCTTTTCCTTGGTGGCCTTGGACGCCATTGATGAATATCTTCAACAAATAAGATCAAGTCCTTGAATTTATTCTTGAACTTGAATGCTCGAGACCTTGGGAAAGGTCTTGGTTTTGGCCTCTTAAACACTTTCTTTGCAAGCATCTTCTTCATGGTTCTTTGATCGCTATCGTCAACCCTTAAAATTATTCTATTTTTTTCAAAGCTAATCAGCTTTACTCTAGCTGCTCATCAAGCTTGTTCCTTGTGATCATCGACGTAGAACTCCACTCCTGATGTGTCGCGACGAGAAATGCAATGGACACCAGCCGACCATGCAAGAAAAATAAACGGTCGGTTAGTCTTGTGACAGACTAAGCAAATGGGGTTTTGGAAGGTGGTTCGGATTTTAGGAAGGAACGAGTTGGGATGTCGGGTACTGAATGAAAGTCGGACCCATCCTCGGACCTCGAACCTCCTAGGAAAACTATGATTTGAAGGAAACTGAATGAAGACGTCACCCAAGGGTGAGTCTCGGTTTCGTAAGATAGGTTTACTTATGTTGGGAACTTGGGTTTCAGACATTTAGTCAGGTGGGTGATTAAACCTCTCGTTGATCACGTTTCCCTCTACCAACCTCACCGCATACGTGTTGTGCGAATTCAGATTGGGGCCAGAGAATTACGGAATCCGAGAGTAAGGATGGCATTCCATTTTGTACTAGTCTTCCTATCATTTTAATTGTCGTCAACGGGCGCCTATTTAATCTCTACGGATTTTAAGAATCACAATATCGTTCCACTTGGAATTAAGCATACTTTTTAACAGAATGTGGGTTACGGCCCCACGAAAATACTCAAAAGATAGAATGTGGGTTACGGCCCCACGGAAATACTCAATGGTTGGGTTGCAAGCCCAGACTAACACGAGCTACATGCCATCACCCCTCATCGATCGAGCGGGTATTGACCATGTTCTTACAAGTAGAGCATTGACTTAAGATTAAAGTCGAATGATTCGACACGTATAACATAAAGTACGCACATACAAGCCTACTCATCTAGGCACACATATCACAAGGCAACGACCCTAAAGTTCATCTAGCGTAACTTAAGTACGACTAGAGATAACATGTCATTAAATCTAGAGCAATATAAATCCTAGATTCTTTTTATTACATACAAGAGTTCCCAACAAAGTCATAAAACGATTTAAAGGCACAGGAAAACATATAAGAAGACTTGTAACATGCTTAATAAAACGAGTGATGCATAAAAGACGTTATATGAAAATCGAACCCACACCACTTGCCTCGTAATTGACGTAGATGGTTTACGAAACGATCACTCACGATTAAGAACTTATTCCTGTTTTAATCAACCACAAAATAAATTGTCATCAATTTATTTTGTTCATTTGATAACGTTGATTTTCGGAGGAATGACAACGGATTTAAGTTGATAAAAATTATAAACTTTACACATTATATTAATAATTCCCTTTTTATTAATATAATGACACTAAGTTATGAATTTTATATCATTCAATTTAAACTTTTCCTTATAATATATTAAGCTCAACATATGTATATGTATATATATATATATATTTTAATAGTAATCTCCAAGAAAACCTTATTACTTTATAAATATTCAAAATATTATTACTAATCTTATTTATCTTAAGAAATTCTTCCTCTTATTAATATCCTTTTAAAATACCAATTTATTCATATGAACACTAAAAATACCCATTTAAAAATTCACAAGTTAATTTAAATACTTATAAAACACCAAATTCCTAACATTTGTCAATTTAAATAATTTTTTTTTAAATTGAATATACATACAAAGGTGAGCAGCCTGGCCGGGCCGGGTCGGGCCCGACCTGCTCACGGGCCCAACACGCAGAAATTTAGAACAAGGCAAAACAGGGCAAACTTCAAAGCCTTCGTTCTCCCTCGTCCGACGTCGGTTCGAGGCATGTGAGTAGGCGTTAGAACTGTTAGAGAGAGAGAGAGAGAAAGAGAGAGAGAGAGAGAGAGAGAGAGAGAGAGAGAGAGAGAGAGAGAGATTTCTAATGATATAAAATCAGAAAATTTTGGTTGAGTGTGGAAGGAGAAAGAGCCTAAAAACCGAGCCCTACTATGTTTTTTCGCTGAACAGAGGTAACCTATTCCCGAGCCGATTTGGGCAAATTGGAGAGCGTTTTTGACGAAACTTTCTGAATGGAAAATGTGTGTGATGGAATGATATTAGTAATGGGCTTTTATAGCACTCAAAACGACACCTAAAATGTCCAAAACGGATTTCTCATTTCAATACCCCCGAAACCAAACGTCCATTGGCATTAATTCGGGTTTTATACAGATTTTAATAGGTAGCTTGATCGATTGGACCACCAAATTACTCCTCATTACTCATTCTTATCCTTCCAACTCATTATCTCCATCCAATTTGAGCTTTTAAGAGTCAATTTTGACCATTTAATCCTTATTACGTCACGTTAAATACACAGAAATTCGGCCCCGAAATTTGTATTAATTCGAACAATTGATTAAGGGGTTTTATAGAACACTGCATGAGCTTTCCAGAACATCTTTCGGATCGAAAATCCGTTGAGAAACGAGTGAGATATGGCCATTTGAAAAATCGGGCTCAAGGTTGAAGAAATCGGGTTTCAATCCCTTTCTTAAAAATTGCACAAAAAACCCTCTTGTTTTGCAAAAGTGATAAAATGTCCTTCCACCTTAACTTTTGCACTCCAAATAAAATAGATAGTTATCATTTGAACTTTAAATAATTTATTTTATTAAACTTTATCTTTAAAACACTTATATAAATTTTAGAAATATTATTATAATACTTTTCCATAAGTATTATCACTTGTAATTACTCTATTATAATTTTAAATAATAAACAACTCATATTATTCATGATTATATTTTATCATATTATAATAATCATACAACCATAATTCTTATGATTCGTATTGAGTATGAGAACATAATTTTTGTAACCTTTACTATGGGGTTTTAAGTTTTAACCTTATAAACCAACCTTTTAACATTTAAAATGTCATAACATTATAACTTTAAGAAATAAAATATGTAAAATATTTTATCATGATAAAAGAAAATATAAAATTACATTTTTATGCTTTATAAAAATGAGGGATATTACACCACTGTCAAGGCAAGGGAAACAATGCTAAACAATGTCCCAAGAAAAATGCTGGAGAAGTTGCCATCAGCACGATGGCGACTTGGGATATGTTTGATGATGACAACGAAGTGTCACCGACAAGGGGAAAGTGTCACCGACTTGGGATATGCCCATTGAAGATAAGTCATCTCAAGAGGTAAATGAACCTGATCTTTCTTCTCTTCTTCTTAAAAGACTAGAGATCAATTGGTTGCTATTACTGAAAAGTTGGGAACTCAAGTCATTGAGTTAACAGAAAAAATAGAAGATAAAGATGACACTATAACCAACTTGATTGATGATAACAAAGTTTGGTCTAACAAAACTAAAGATGACACTAAATAAAACCCACGTCAGTGGGAGGATTTGCTTTCTACTATGGAGTTTGATTATAACATGTCCTTTCACTCTGCGACGAAGAGGACACCTTTTGAGGTGGTCTATGGACGTAACCCTTATACGCCTATGGATTTGATGCCGCATCCCTTGAAGTCGGGTGAGCACATCGACGCGACCAACCGCCTCGACACTGCGTGTCGCCTACATGAGCGCACCCGCATTCAACTCGAGCATCGGGTAGACCAATACGCAGCCCAACACAACAAAGGGCGTCGTAAGTTGGTCTTCCATCCCGACGATCTCGTTTGGTTACACCTTCGGAAGGAGCGTTTTCGCGAAGCTTACAAGACCAAGTTGCACCCAAGAGGCGACGGGTCCTTCCAAGTCCTTGAGCGTATTAGAGACAATGCTTATAGGATTGACCTCCCCGACAAGTATTTAGTCCATTCGACGGTCAACGTCGTTGATCTCTCTCCCTACTACGAGCTCGCTTTCTATGATGAGGAGACGGGGACATTTCCCACCCAAGGGGGGAGGGTGATGCAACCCCAACTATGGATGCCACACAGGAGGAGCTTGCTATATCTCTACGCGCGGATGGCCCGGTCACTCAGAGTCGGACCTGGGCCATATCCGAGGCCACTCAGTCTAATAGTGACTCGGTCACTTGCTAGCCATGGCGTGCCCACGGACGTGTCCTTGCTCATTTGCGTCGTCACTATGACCAACTCGGGCACCCTCGTTACCGACGCACCAGCCCTCATTACCGATGCGCTAGCCCTTGGTACCGACGCGCTAGACTCGACACCATCAGCGCTTGATGCCCGCTGCACACCCTCGTTACCAACGCGCCAACCCTTGGAAAATCGATGCGCCAGCCCTCGGTACCGACGCGCCAACCCTCGGTATCGACACTCCAGACTCGATGTTGCCCTTGCCCTTGGCATGCTGATGCCTTGTCCTTGGCATGTCTTGGCATTTATCCCCTAGTTTGCTACTTTTAGTTTTCCCCTTGTTAGACTATTATTATTATTTGGTATTTCTAGTTTTTGTATAGTCTTTGGGGCCTCTTTATGAATGGGCCTTCTAGATTCTCTAGGGTTGTGTGATGCTATCCTCTATTTAAAGGAGAAGTCTATGCTTGTTTTCATTACTCATAATTTAATATAACGAAACTTTTTCGGATTGACTCCAGCATAGGGCTGTAAATGAACAGAGCCGTTCATTTCAGTGTTTGGCTTGGTTAAATCTTGTTCGTGTTTAGCTCGGTTTGTAAATGAAATGAGCTTGAGCACAATTTTAAGGCTCGAAAGATAAATGAACTGAGCATGAGCACAAGATAACTCGGCTCGTTTGCTCATGAGAAAACTCGAATATATGCTCATGAGTAAGCTCGATTGTATACACATAATAAACTAGATTATACGTTCATAAATAAGCTATAACATAGATATTATATAAAATATATAGTTTATGTTAAATTACATAGTTTTGGTGGTGTTTCTAAAACCACGTAGTTTAAATTTTAGTTTCTTTTACTTTTATAATTGATCAAGTAACCGAGTTTTCCATGGATTTGTCTCTCGAAGAACCTAAATGACAGGTTCGTGAGCAAGCTTGAGCTTGATATAATGAACATTTAAATGATCGAACCAAGCTCAAACAAGATTTTAAGCTCGAACCAAGTTCGCGTTCGAGCTCGTCTATTTTTAACCGAGCCAAGCTTGAGCAACTCAAAGCTCGACTCAGCTCGGTTCGATTACAGTCCTATTTATGCGTCACCTTCCCTATCTCCTTGTCCTTCTCGTTCTTGTTCCCTTGAACTAGAACACCTCTTCTCTCTTCTCTTCTCACCCCCATTTTCTAACAAATCCAACAATATCACAAAGACCTCACGTCGAAATTGCTTCCGCATTGCCATTGGAGACACAATACGCATCCATTGAAAGGCCCCGCTCGTGAATCCGAGGTTTTTGAAGAGGGATTCGCATCAATAGGAGAGAAGACTTGAAATGAATAAAAATAACTAAAATTCTCACCTTTAGTTAAACAACTAGTGTTATTATTGTACCTTGTACGAGTTTAATATAAAAACTATTTTCGACTTGTTCTTAAAAAGTTTCCCAAACACATTTTTCACGACTAAATCACACTTTTTTAGTGTCATTCATGTACATTGTACGAATTTAATATAAAAGTCATTTATAAATTATTTTCGACTTGTTCTTAAAAAAATTTACAAACACATTTTCACAAATCACACTTCATTTAGTAAAAAATTACAAAATATTAATTTGTTTAGTTGGTGGTGGTTTTTGGGATTGTGAAAAAAGTGGGTAAGATGAAAGTGGTTTAAAAAAATAAAATTATTTTCTTAATAAAAATTACAAAATATTAATTTATTACTGGGTGGTGGTTTTTAAGATAGTGGGTAAGTGGAAGTATTTTAGAAAAAATAAAGAATAATTTATAATTGCTAAGTGGATCAAATTTTAACAAAAATTTGGTTTTTGCTTTATAATTGTACTAATAGATATCAATAGGGGTTATCTCCCGACAGTACGGACGCATGTAATCCGGCCGGAACCTATCTATATATATATCTCAAAATTTGTTATTGTGCAATCGTTCCTGCATAAAAGGGCCGTGAAGGAACTCATTCATACCAAGCACCAAACACCAAACACCAAGCACCAAGCACCAAGCGAACACAGTAATCGACTAATCGGTTTCGCTCATTCCTACCAAGCACCAAGCAAACAACCCCTAACAAAATAAATCAGATTAAAAAAAAATGTAACAAGCGATGCAAGTTGGCTAGCTTAGCTTGTGAACAAAAGAAGTAAATGGGCAAAATGATAAAGTTAATAAAACCAAGGATAACAACGTGCAATAAATAAGAAATCAATAATATATGCAGAGAGATATGAGTGGCCGGGTTGGCTTAATAAATTAATTTGCTTTTGTCTTCTTGCTCTTGGAAGCAAGTATGGAGCTGTAATTGGCATCCTCCTCTCCAAGTCATCCCTTCGACACATGCACACAACTCAAGCTTTATGTGTATTAATTTCCCTGTATGTATAGTCCATGTCCCTAGCTTGTACTCCAATATTACATTATATATGTAGTAACATCAAAACGTACTTCTCCAAACATGCATCATAATATCCCAACGCAGAAGAAATCACACCACGCCATTAACAAGGATTACTCTTCAATTTCTCAATAAAAAAATAATTAAAATAATCAACTTAATTTTTGTGGTCATAAAAATGAATGTAAAACTTTAATTTTCTGTCGTCTACAACACAATTGCATCATGTACTGCGATCTTTGTTGTAAATTGTCCTCCATAACTTGCTTGCCTTGCAACTTCATTTAAGACTCTTCACGTACATTCAATAAGAAAACATGCCTGAATTGAAATAACAAACAAAAAAGAAAAATAAATAAATTAAATTAAAGGACTTATAAAACCAGTGATAGAAAAACCAGTGATACGTACTATCATACTAACAATACTGTTAGACGGTTGAGAATGATAGTTAACCAACATCTGAATTCTAAATACAAATCACCTAACAATCACGTATAAACTCTTGGATTATTCCTCCTATAGTCATGGGCAAAATCAGGAATTTATTTTGATGGGGCCAATTTTTTTCCCATATAGCTTAAAAAATGTTATTTTAAAAAAATACGGAATAATGAAAAACATTAAAAAAAACCTCAAAATTATAATGCGTAATTAGAACTTTTTAAATCAAGGAGACGGTTTATGGGAGTCGAAACATAGATCTAATGGTACCATTTCCTATCTTATTCACTAGTTATCCGAAGATACTAGAATAACTATTTAAAATATGCATTCATACTTTATTATACGACACTCAAATATTTTAATTAATATAACCTATTCTGTTGAAGGTCTCGGATTCAATTACAATATGAAGATATGAAATTTAACAAAACATAGAAGTCTTTTGACTACGTAAATGATATGTAAAAGTAGTTTGCATATATCTAATCTTCAAATGCTCATAACTTTTTGTTCGGATATCGAATTAGGGCGTATAATATATCAAATCGAACCTATCGACGAAAAAAATACATATACTAAATTAATTTGAATTGGGGGGGGATTGGGGGGTGGGACAGGGCCACCTCCCGCCCCCATGTAGTTCCGCCACTGCCAATAGGCTATAATATATCAAATCAAACTTCTCGACGAAAAAAATACATGCACTAAAAAAATTTGGATTGGGGGGGGGGGGGGCAGGGGCCCTACCCCCATGTAGTTCCGCCACTGCCTATAGGCTATAGTGATACAGGCTATTGCTAACCTGTACAATTTCGTAACCAATTGAAGGGGAAGGGTAGAATGGCCAGGCGGCCGGAGGTGAAGAGTGACGAGAGATTGGTGAAAGGCCTGGTGGCCAGAGGGAGAATCAGACGAGATAGAGAGACTAGGGCAAAGTAATTTATTTTCTGAATAATGAAAAATATAACATCAGGAGAGTATTTATACTAAGTCTACCACTAAACCCTAATCTAATTAATAAGGGAAAACATAATGCTAAAATATTATCCTTACTAAAATATAAAATTATAGCCTTAAATAAAAGGAAACAAATAATATTCTAAATCGTAACAATATAACTAATAATCCCAACATAATCTCCTAGTCATAATTATAGTGTATCAATTCTCCCCCGTTGAGAATCGACTTGTCCTCAAGTCGGAAATCAGGAGGAGACTCATTGAACGGATCTTGGAACTTAATCCGCCAAGGTCCCATTGAACATGTAGCACAATGTGAGTCAGCATCTGAAACTCAAATTGTTCCGCAACATAGGTCCTACACTTAATATTTTGACGGATGTTTGCCCTGCTTACACCTAACGGTTGACGGACAAACAAATCAAAGCAGCTCTGCAAGGATCTTCCTTTGATACCGAGTTGAGTCAGATCTCCCTTTGTGGATTCAGACTCGGGAAAAGAAGTTGTCGGGGCCAAAACATCTGCAGTAGGCGCGAAGATTGGCCAGTCGACGGTCACAATGGACGAAACCGCAGGCGCCGTAGGAATGGCCACGGGCGCGGGTTCGCTGGCCGCGGGTGCCGGGAGGCTGGCCACGGACGCGGACTAGGGGGCCGCGGGCGTCGGGACAGGGCCGCGGGCGCGAGGACATGTGTCGCGGGCGCGGGGTTAGGGTGTCACGGCGGGTCGTTCGCATCGTCAAAAGGAATTTTCAGGATATAAAAAAGTTGATCTATCCGACGGCGTTGAACCTCTTGTTCCCGACGAGATTGACGGATCTCCAACGTCAGATTTTGGAGGAGTTCACGGATATCCCTGAGATCCGCGTCTTTGGACATGGTAATTCCGGTGTTCAATAATGAAAGCACCAGTTGTTACAAGCCACAGTAGCTTGTACAATGAATAATTCGAACCTGTAGAGGAAGGGTGAATAGCCTATTGACTGAGAGAGGGAGACAGACGAAAGACAGACGAGGTTGAAGAGAAGAGAATAAAGATTAGGGCAAATTTGTTATTTGATTTGCCCTAATCAGATAACAATTCCGTAACCAATTGAAGGGGAAGGGTAGAATGGCCAGGCGGCCAGAGGTGAAGAGTGACGAGAGATTGGTGAAAGGCCTGATGGCCGGAGGGAGAATCAGACGAGATAGAGAGACTAGGGCAAAGTAATTTATTTTCTGGATAATGAAAAATATAACATCAGGAGAGTATTTATACTAAGTCTACCACTAAACCCTAATCTAATTAATAAGAGAAAACATAATGCTAAAATATTATCCTTACTAAAATATAAAATTATAGCCTTAAATAAAAGGAAACAAATAATATTCTAAATCGTAACAATATAACTAATAATTCCAACATAATCTCCTAGTCATAATTATAGTGTATCATATAGCCAATTAATTTTAAGTTGAACTCCATAGACTTATATACTAGATTCATTCGCACATGTGTGCTCAACCCAACACGTCCCCGATCTAACCACACCCTTAAATGTCAAAAATATTAATAAGCTAAACTACTTAGAAGTTCGAACTTTAGAAGGGGTCCACGTTCTTCATGTGAGCCTATCGATCAGTGGATTATGGAAATTCATCTAGGGCCTCGATGGGTACCTGACTCCATTATTAATTCGTTCAAATTTCAATATTCTTTGAATTTTTACTAGTGCAATTTTTTCCATTGACTTTGTTTATACTTAGTGTTTAATTAGTTTATGTATACAGTGGCAGGATTTGAATTTTTATCCTATATATATAATATAGGTGTAACTTATTTTCTCGCACATTCTTAAAATCGATTTAATTGTACAATAATACAACATATTTTGAAGATTTCTTTTCACTACTACAGTCTTATCCCTTGTTATCAGAAGCATACAAACAAAATACAGATTTTGAATATCTAGAATGACATTACGAGGATCCTGAAAGATGAATCCGGTCACATGCCCAACATAATTGTCCACGCAAACTTACAAAAAACTACAACTAATAATACAATATCTTGCCCTTCTACTCACTCTCTTCCACTCAATCAAACTTTGATCACACACCTCACACTCTTCTTTATAAGGACACCCCCCACCTCTCCCCTCTCCACCACCCTCCAAGAAGAAGCCCTAAACCCTCAACTCGATCGACAATAATGGCTTCCTCCTCTGCTAATAAGAGCTCTTCCTCTCTCTTCCTCCTCTCCCTCCTCGTAGCCTCCGTCTTGCTTCCATGCATTAACGCATGCGGCTCATGCAAACCTATTCCAAAGCCACCGGCGCCCAAGCCATGCTCTCCTCCACCGGCTAAGCCGGTGGTACATTGCCCTAAGGACACCCTTAAGCTCGGGGTCTGTGCGGATCTCCTAGGCCTTGTCAACGTCGTGGTTGGGGAGCCTCCTTCTGGGAGCAAGTGTTGCGCCCTCATCCAGGGTCTGGCTGACCTGGAGGCCGCCGCCTGCCTCTGCACCGCCATCAAGGCTAACGTCCTCGGAATCAACCTCGACATCCCGGTCGCCCTCAGTGTGCTCCTCAGCGCCTGCCAGAAGACTGTTCCCCCAGACTTCACTTGTGCTTAAGCCTTAAGGGAGATCGAGTCAACGTACTATAACTATAACATGTTGCGTACGTTGAGAGTGTTGACTTTCATATATAAATGGTTGACTTTGATTTCATTTGCATTAAGCTTGGGATTTAAGGTTTAGTATTGCTCAAGATTGTTATTTGTATTGTGCCAAGTATTTGTGTGACTGTAATAGTTTATTTCGATGTGTTTTTTGTTGCGTTGCTGGCTAATTGTATGTTAGCCAATGTCGTCATATTGTGTACCAATTGTGTTTCAACTTTATTGCAATATATGAAATATATAGATTGATTGGGAGCGATTCATGTGAACCGATCGATAAACGTACGACTTTGTCTGGTACGTGTTTGTTACGTTTGATGGCGTAAATATACAGTTATGAATTATTGGATACGAACGTAACGTGGCTTATTTTCGTACTACAAGTAAAATGGAATCTAAAGAGCTATATATGCGACAAATAAGTTAAAACGATATAAAGCTCATTCTACTATTGTTTGTTATGAATTACCGAGAGCTTTTCTCGTGGGATGACCGTGAATGTCAATTCTTTGCCGGTTTCCTGTACGTTTATTTAACGTGGAAATTCAAATGTTATTGAAACAAAATGAATAGTTAAGAGTCAATACGTTTAAATATGTAGAAATTGATGATTATTTATTCATAATTATTTTAAGGAGGGAACTTTTCAACTTCGTTTTCATGTATTACTTGATCCTTCTAAGAGTGTTTTAACTTTGTTTTCTGTCGATGTTGATGTAATGGGTCGGGCTATCCCTCATTTAACTACTATAGCTACTTAGCCTTTCTTTTCCGTATTAATAAATAAATAAAAATCCTAGCTAGAGGAAACATATAGTATTGCCTCTCCTTCAACCAAAACAAATGTTAGTGGAAAAAACTAAAACGATCGAGACTATGAAAATTAAACCTTGATGAATTGCATAAAAAATTAACTATTTTACCTAATTTATTTTCATGTTAAATAGCCCAAATTATTTATAATTTTCACATATTTAATCTAAAATTCGAAATCCACATTGATAATTAACAAATCCAACTAAAAGAGGAGCACGTACGAGTCCCTCATACCCCTAGGTCCGTCCATGGTTACTCAATTCATACAGTCATACCGTAAATACTATCTTTAATTAATTTTATAATACTAAAACTCAACTAAATTTATGTAATTAGCTTACTGATTTGAGCATGTGTGCATGCATAAATAAACACTTTCTCGATTGATTGATCAACCGAACTTTAACAAGATACCGAGTATATTAGAGCCTCTTGGGTCGGGGCACTACTTGTCTAGCTACTTGAACATATTTCAATGAAATCTGTATTATTTGCTGTTTCATTACCATTATTGAGAGAATTACGAACTAAATTGTAGATATATACTGAGACCCAAAAACTTCATGCTTTATACAGAATTTTAAATACTTACCTAGACCCTAGTTAATGTCTGTTCCTAACCATGTAATATATATGCTGGCATTTTACACATTTATTTAATACACATGTAATGTAATATATATGCTGGCATTTTACACATTTATTTAATTAGCAATCCACCACTGACTAATTCTGGGAAAATGAGCTTGGATGTACAAATATGCAAATAATAAATCATTATTTATTTATTTTCTGCAATTTATTTCATATCGAACAATACTACAGCTTACTAAGTCAACAAAAATGATACTATCATACTTGGTTTTTTCTCTTCATATACTAAGTTGATAATTTTTGTAAAATCGAAAAGTTATAAATACTAGTTTGATATCTTGAAACAGCCTTGTGCATAAGTTGTACAAATTGCCGCAGATTTGTAAACTGTTTTAGATAGACCGGAAATATGAATTGAATATATTGTTTGTTTTGCTGAAATGGCATGTTCAGCTTTTTCTAGGGTCAGCAACTAGCAAGCGTACATATAGATATCAGGGATATTATCAAACTACTCTTAATCGAACAAACGTCCAATTTTATTGCGTGATTGCTATCTGTGTGTGTGCAGTTTACCATGTGATATACTCATATACCGTATATATGCCACATTTTTACTGTGATATATCATTTTCTCCGTGAATAGCAGCATAGCTATGATTAATACATAAAAGACAAAAAAAAGGGGGTTAACTAGTTTTTTTTCCTAAATTAATATTATTTTTATCTATGTTAAATAGACTTGTCAAACGGGTCGATTACGGTGGGTTCGAGTTCGGTTTGAATACGGATTGGGATCAATCGAATTACAGATAAAATCGAATTGAGTTTTGACAAGTTATCGTGCATGTTATAATGCATTCCCACATTTAAAGTTGTGACAATAACTTACCTAGTATATATTTCCTTTGTGTTACTCCTCGTACTGTCAATTGGTTTTAGGATGGAACCCCACTGGGTTGTATACTGGTCTTACGTATGCACGTGGCCTATGAAGTTTCACATGGTGGCCCATGGAGTTTAACATGGTATCAAAGCGAGGTTATTGGCCGCAAACCCAGCGTTGGTCTTTCTGCCGCCCGTTCCTGCTAGGGCTGAGCAAACGGATTATCCGATCCGATCCGATCTGGTATACCGGATATCCGGTAATTTTTTCCCTTAAAATCCCGATCCGTATCCGATCCGTTAATTGCCGGATATCCGGTAAGAACTATCCGTTTGGAACGGATATCCGGTAGCGGATATCCAAACTATCCGTTATGAAAAATATTATTACTATTTTTGATTTAGGCCCAATTAATATAAATGATTGAAGGATATCGGAACCGGATATCCGTCGATCCGTTTAAATTTTAATTAAAAGTTTACATGGTTGAGGAGAATTGAACACTTGATAAGTTAAAATTTTACAAAATACTCATTTAAACATGTATTCTACTTAGTATAATGTGTATTTTCTAAAAATATATATAATACCGGATATCCGTTTGCTTGAAAACCCCGATCCGTATCCGGTCCGGATATCCGGAAAAAAACCCCGGATCGGATCGGATACGGATAAAAAAAATTGTGATCCATTCGGATACGGATTTTGCGGATCGGATAGGCCGGATCGCGGATCGGATCAACGGATCGGGTGTTTTTTGCTCACCCCTAGTTCTTGCATTTCCTGTGCATGGGTGGTTTACACCCAGTGTTGGTTCGGCTAGAAAGAGATTGAGATGCCATCACCCGTTGCCTTGTCCAAGTGTCAACTAGGCTAGTTCCCCTAGTTGCACTTGCGGGGGAATATTGGAATATACTTTTCCCACATCGGAAATTTAAAGAGAAATAAGTCAGTATAAATACCCTTAGGTTACTCCTTCGATTGCTAATTGGTTTTAGGATGGAACCCCGCTGGACATATAGTATCAAATTGATTCGCCAAACGACTTTTCCCGGTCCTAGGCCCGCCCCATCGTGTTGTCCAAGTGTCAACTAGGCTAGTTCTCCCGGTTGCACTTGCGGGGGCGTGTTAGAATGCATTCCCACATCTAAAGTTGGGACATTAATTGGCAATAGGCTAATCCTCCTATTGCCAATTAGTTTTAGGACTGAACCCCGCTGGACTAATAGTGCAGGTTAGGATCAACACAACTAGTCAAAAATGTTGATTTTAGGATATAAAGAATAGCATTTGCAAATCCAAGTTGAAGTAAAAGTCGGCCCTTGTACAACAAGACGGTTTGAGTAGACCCCGAAAGGTAATCTCGTGAGTAGACCCCGAAGGGTAGTCTCATTTGTGTGTAGACCATAAAGGTAATCACCACCGACCAAATAAAATAGTTTATAAAGTTGTCTTGGGTAATGTCAACGAGTCTCTCAAATAATTCGAGTTTTTCTTCAACGAATATTGCCCTTATTCCATGCCAAGGGTATTCCGCAATATCGTTGCGAGATAAAACGTTCCAACAACGACAATGGAAAGGTTGGCAAGACGATTCCATTAAGAACAAAACATACTTTGTCCGAGCCCATTGATTCCTCTTCTTCCTTTACACGAACGCAGCCATCCATGTATGGATCTTAATCAAAGCGTGTTTGGTTCCTTGTGATTACACTCACTAAGAACTAGGGATGCACATGGGGGCGGGGCGGAGCGGGGAATGCATTCCCCGTCCCCGTCCCCGACCCCTATTTTCCTCCCCGTCCCCGCCTAATTCCCGCCGAGGAACGGGGTGGGGAATACCCGGCGGGGATTTGCACAATATCGGGACCCCGTTTACCATTAAATTCCTACACTAATAATTTTTCATGTCATTTTACTTTGCTCTCTTTCTGAATATACATACGATACAACTACAAAATACATATATAAAACATGTATCCTCTAGTAGCCACCAACAGGCAATGGATCTTCGTTAATTATATGCTTTTTTTCTAAAACAAAATACACATAAAAACATCATACAGTACTAATGTAATATTATAGATATGGTAAAGATCAAACCTTTCTATATTGCATTGTTTTTAAGTATGCGTACATAACAATCATGATTACACTAAATTAAATTCCAATTTTTCAAATTAAGGTAAGTAAATATCACACACATATTAATTAAGAAAGTTCCTTTTATAAAATAATACATATTCTTTATATTTTGTACATATTAGTACTAATAATATTAATAATTTATATTAATGTATATATATCGGGGACAAAAACGGGGCAAGTAATTCGTTCCCCATCCCCGCCCCGTACCCGCCCGGGGAAAATAATCCGATCCCCATCCCCGCCCCGTTCCCCGCCCCGTTAGGGGCGGGTCCCCGCGGGTCCCCGTCCCCGCGGGTTGAATGTGCATCCCTACTAAGAACAACCCTAATCTTTCACCGACTTCTTGTGTGTATAGCTCCGACTTACGGGTCTTGCACTCTAGTCCCCATGGATGTCCAACGCCCCTTAAATAGGCGTCATCATGGCTGTCCAAAAGTCGGCTATGAGAAGTTACCAAGTAGTTACCAAGCGGTTAGAAGGCCCAAGGAGTTGGTAAAAAACTCTTCTAGAAAAGCCCATCTCAAAGCCCACAAACAAAGCCCAAAATGGCAAACAATGTGGCCCAAATTCTAGCCCATATGTGCGGCCCATCAAGCCCAAAGGCACACCCCATGGGCTGGCCCACTATGGCCCAAAGCAAGCTAGCATAGCTAGGTACCAAGCTATGTCACTTACCTAGTGTAGTTGGCGCTCAGCTAGTTGAGCTGACATCCAGCTGGTTGAGTTGGCTTGAGTTGAGCTTTAGCTCGTTGAGCTGACTTACAAACTATTTGAGCTAACCTTAGCTAGTTTGAGCTTACTTGAGCTAAACCATAGCTACATGAGCTTCTTACCAAGCTAATTCTTTGAGTTAAGAGCTGATTGAAGCTTCTAAAGCTAACTTTAAACTAGTTTGAAGCTTTCAAACTCCTTTCCAGCATTCATAACAATGTGCTAAGCTATTCTCATTCTTTGGTCTTTGTCTTAAACATTCACCAAGCTTAGAGAAGCTTTCATTCTTTTTATAAAATAATGCGCAAAGCTAAAGGACATTCTTTCCTTGCTCAAAACCATAAAATCAAGCTTCAAGACAAGTGCTCGACACTTTGTGCCAATACCTAGGCACACCGCAACACATGCCCTTGCTTCAAGTCAACTACGCGCACTCGGTCGTGCCATAGCAAAGGCTTAGATGTGCCCCAGCCGCCCCACATATCTAGCACCATATATGCGACATATGCCTTGCATCGGAACACCTCCATCGTGCGTCGTGCTCGTGTCGTGTTACCGCCAACATAGGCGTGCCCTCGCTATGCATCGTTGCATAAGTAGCATACTCGGCACATGAGGTTTCGTGCCTTGGCGTCGGTGCATCTCTTGGACTCTTGTATTTTCTATGACCACTTTACAACTCTCTCATCATATCGTGTCAAGTCACACGGTCAATCTTCTCAACTGAATTTTCTTTGTGACTTCTGTTCTCAACATGTACACAATGGGATTGATGACTTTTCACAAATCACCAACATTCCTCCCCCATTTGAGCAATGTCATCAAGACTCAAAAATTTCCAAACTCTATATCATAGAAGAAAATATCCCATGGATTTGAATTTACAACTTGTAGCTATCAACATTGTGCACTAAAGAATCGTGGTGCTCTAAGAATTGAACCACTCAACTTGTCTAAGTACATCAAGCAATAGTACGACATGAGTTACAAAACGTTTATTCTTTAAACTTTGACGCTTTTAAAGGCTTTAACGTCCCATATCCATTTCACATATGCTTTTAGGAGAGTAGTCCTAAAACTCCTTTGGAAGAAGCCTTATACTTTCACATATGCTTAGTTGAAACCTCTAACGTGATCCTACAAAGGCACTTTCAAAAGTTTCATTAATGAAACAAAGTTTAAAAACTTCCCCTTTTATGTAGGATAGAGCATCTCCTTTGATGGGCGTTTTATTCTCTCCAACTCTATGTCCTTGGCCTACCACATTGAATTCAGCCCTACACCTTTCGGTAAGGGGGAATTGGGCGTCCAAGTCATAAAATTGTTCATTAGGATTTTAACCACATCCCTCAAGTTGAAGTTAACACAAGTCCTTATGCTAAATCTCTCGGTAGAGAAATCAACAACCTTATTGTGTTTATCAAAACTCAACTGAGTTGACTCTAAGTGTGAATTATTTCTCAAAATAATATTCCTTCACACCTAAATGTCAAATTCCGACCCAAGGTCGAAATACATGTAAGATTGGCTCTTGGAATTTCCAAGAATGTCGATCCATCACCCAAATAAGAATTAATGACCACTCGTCGACTAGTAGTCTTCCATATTTTGGTGATCCAACTTGCATTCTAGCCTTTCCAATTTAGAAAGCATTTCCATACATCCAATGCCTTAATCATTTTAAACATCATACCTTTGACAATGGCCATGTCAAGGTATCAACACCCTATCATTTGAAAGTCTTCAAGTCATGACAAACACACTCTAGAACCGTGTATCCCTTGATCCATAGGTGTCTCAAACATGTGTAAAACCAAGGAATGTCCATTCCCTTTCCAATTAATGTGTTATTAACCCAAATGAAGATTTAGAAAATCTAATTCACCTTCATATTTTCACATTGGCATCTTCATAATTTCATCAATAAAGAACTTCATAGACAAGACTTTTTACATCTCATCCATTTCATTTGGTTTCTACCAAATCAGCCATGTCACTTCCTTATAGACTTATTAAAAACTCCTTAACCAAAGTTATTTAACTTACTATTTTTCCTTCATGCTATAAGCATATACATAGCGTCTTTAGAAAGACTTCCCAAATGACATTCTTTTCATTTTTTTCCAGTTAACATAAAGCTTTGTTTCTTCATGTATAACTTTCATCCTAATCACCAATACTTTGGGAATTCCATAGGATCATCATCCATACAAAGATATGAGATGATTCAATTCTTCCTTTTCCTAGAAATCTTTCATCAAAAGAAACTTGAAGAATTATGCTCACTAGACATTCATCTTATCACAAGTGTTCACTACACATGTTAAGATTTGTCTATCACAAAACTTGCCTTCATAGATGCCCTAATCATTTCAATCGTCCACTTAACCATATAACTAAGTTTAACCAAGTTGTCAACACTAAGCCTTCATGGCGCATCGACACTTCTTTTTTCCTTCTTTGGTTCCGAGGATGGATCAAATGTCCTCATAGGTCTCTTATAGACCATTTACTTGTAAAATTGAAAGTTTTAAAACCAGTCTTTCAAAATTCTCAAACAAGTTCTTATCAATGGCATACAACATGAGCCACCCCAAGAACCTTATGGGGTATGTGATATTCTAAGTTTTTAAACTCAATCACATCACTTTAACATCTCCTTTTCAAAATAGGAAATAATTCATGACTCAAGTATGACTCCATTGATTATTGAACAATCAAAACTAAGTGCCTCTCATAAACGCGCTTACAAACCACCAACTAATGCAACGATGCAAAGCGCCGAGCACCAAACATGGAGGAGGCTTGGTCACGACCAGCCTTAGTGAGTCATGATCTATGCACAACCATGCCTTGTGATGCGCCAAGAAGCGCCGCCGCCGAATGCCACGCACCCAAAGGAGTGACACATCAAGATTCGGCACGAGCGCGCCTTCGCCTTGTCGCAAGACCAACCATGCCAAACACTGAGCACCAAGTCTCAGCACGCCAAGTCATGTGCAAAACCTTAGGCATGCCAAATCTTTGGCCATGTACACCCTCGACTCGATCCATGTGCGGCGACTCCTAGCACCCAACGCCTAGCGCCGAGAGGGTCGATGCACTGACCCCGTCACGGGCGTGCTTGTGGTGTGCCGTATGTGTCACGACCACTAATGCCGAGAGCCACGAAGAGTGGTGCCTAGACTCGGCACTCCCACGGCGCGCCATAGCCAAACAAGGGCGTGTCTCGGTTTTATTTCCAAGACATGTCTTGCGCCGGTCCCTTTTCATGGCAATTCTTTGACATTTGTTTTGTTAATTCTAGGCACATACCATGTTGACATTTAGACAATCCAACAACCATCCATACTTCATTTTAGTTTCAATTCATTAACCTTTAAGGATATATTAATGCATGACAAGACCGGTCAAGCCATGACCGACCTTAGTCGTGCCAAAATGTCGAAGCCTAAGCACTCAACACTTTCCTCCCATCGTCAAACATTTGTTCGACTAAGACAAATGATACATGACTCTCATGAATTCATTGCTCAAAATAAGTATGCAAGAAACCTTAATTTAAACCAATCAAGACTATCAAATTTCCTTTTCCATAAGAAACACACTTTTCATGAAACCACAAAGTGATTTCCCACATGCAACTTATCAAAGAGACTCTCACCATCTCTTTTATGTATTCTTTAGTGTATTCATGGCCAACATATGTCAATCCTCTCACGTGGGGGGTAATCCAGTAGACCCTTCCATTAGTAGACCCGAAGGTAGTCTAATTACTCTAGTAGACCGGAAGGGAGTCTAGAGCATGAGTCCTCCCAATCAAAGAATGGTCGACTCAAGGGTAATCTGTTTAGGATCATCCAAAAGAGAATGAACCAAGAATCAACTTTTCAAAGTAGATCTTAAGAATAGGACATAGTCCTTCTTCTTGCACACATGTTGTTAAGATCATATTTACAAATCAAACCATAGTTTATTACTTCAAACATTAACAATTACATGATCGACTTTAAGCGATCAAATCATACACTATAACCCTTTATTCAAGGTTCACACACATACATAAATTTAAACATACTTTCTATGCTAATAGAACACACATGTGTACAAAGGAAGCTACAACCTTTCATAAATCAAGCACGGCGCCTAACGCCACAAAGAGAGCAATAGACCGGCCTTATTGGCCTACGATCTCCATAGATGGTCTCCCAATAGGCACCACAAAAAACGGCTCCTCCATCCCCCCAAAGGCTCGGCCTTAGGGACGCTCATCCTAGGTTTGGCCCGCGTGTGCTTTGCCTTCGACCTCGTGCGCCTCTTGAACCTCAAGTACCCTTGCCTTCCCTCATGTCCAATTTTAGGATCACGAGCCTCCATAGCCTTGGAGGGTTGAGGCGTAAGAACCTCCTTTACTTTAGCACTTTCGAGATTGGGTTCAATCTTCACGTTAGTGATGTCCCAAATCCCAATTAGCCATGCTTCGGTTGTACTCTTCAGCCCACTCATCGAAGTCTTGGAGCCCTGCGTTGTCCACTTCGTTTAGCCTAATGTGACTAGGGGGTTCGATATCCCTAAAGAAAGAGGCATGTCATCAACCGTTTTATCCCCTCAACTAGTCAAATCCTCAAACTTAACAAAACAAAGACAACAATGCAAAATAACATAAACATAATATTCGTTGAAGATTATTAATTTTGGATATAGAGAATAGCATTTGCAAAGCCTAGTGTAGTTGGCGCTCAGCTAATTGAGCTGACATCCAGCTAGTTATTCTGGCTTGAGCGGAGCTTTAGCTCATTGAGGTGACTTACAAGCTATTTGAGCTAACCTTAGCTAGTTTGAGCTTACTTGAGATAAACCCTAACTACATGATCTTCTTACCATGCTAATTCTTTGAGTTAAGAGCTAAGTTAAGCTTCTAGAGCTAACTTTAAACTAGTTTGAAGCTTTCAAACTCCTTTCTACCATTCATAACTATGTGCCAAGCTATTCTCATGCTTTGGTCTTTGTCTTAAACACTCACCAAGCTTAGAGAAGCTTCCATTCTTTTCATGAAATAATGCACAAAGCTAAATGACATCCTTTCCTTGCTCAAAACCATAAAATCAAGCTTCAAGACAAGTGTCTGGCGCTTTGTGCCAATTCCTAGGCGCGCCGCAATACATGCCCTTGCTCCAAGTCAAATACGCGCACTCGCTCGTGCCATAGCCAAGGTCTAGGCGCGCCCCAACCATCCCACATATCTAGCACCACACATGGGTCGTATGCCTTGCATCGGCACACCTCCATCGAGCGTCGTGCTCGTGTCGTGTTACCACCAACATAGGTGCGCCCTCGCTATGCGTTGTTGCATAAGTAGCATACTCGGCACACGAGGTTTCGTGCCTTGGCGTCGGTGCATCTCTTGGACTCTTGTCTTTTCTATGACCACTTTACAACTCTCTCATCATATTATCTCAAGTCACACGGTCAATCTCCTGAATCAACATTTCTTTGTAAATTCTTTTCTCAACATGCACACAATGAGATTGGTGACTTTTCACAAATCACCAACAAAAAATACCAACTTCTTATGATTATTAGGATAATATATTAATAATATTTCAACCTAGTGGATTTCGTTTCGTATTTCAACCCTATCAAGATTGATTTAGTCAAGTTCAAATTTTTTTCTGACTACCCATTAATTTTTCGACTCGGATTTCAACCTTAAAAATTTTGGATGGTTAAAATCTCTATGACATAGAAATTTAATTTAATCAATCAAAATTTGTGGTGCACGGAGGGTTACCAAGTACACAACAGTCAAATTAATTTTATCGTTCACTTAATTATTTTTTTAAAGTTCAAATTATTTTTATCTATGTTACATTGTTAATTGTCAAAAAATTTAACAAGCTAAGCTACTTGAAGTTCGAACTTTAGAAGGGGTCCACGTTCATGTGAGTCTATTTATCAGTGGAATTGTGGAATGTGGGTATTTCTAAGAGGTTTTGAAAATGTACTAATGTAATTCCCGTGCCCTGCACGTAATTATATAAATTTTTTTACCCAACATTAAAATATAACAATAAAGAAAATTTTAAATATATTATTAAATGTTGTTTATATTAGGATATAATGTTAATCTGATGATAATATATAGACTATAATAATAAAATAAAAATCTAGGAACTCTATTGATTAAAACTCAATAAACCTAAATATTAGGAATTAAATTCATGCTTAAGTTCTTATTATTGTAGGTTTGTTTTTATCATACCCAAATTTTAGGAAGAAGAATTTTAAAAAGAAGATTGGAAAAAACAGCAAAAAATTAAAATTTAATCTCATGTTAATTTGATAAGATATATATCCTAAAGGAATCAAAATTTTCCAAAAATCTCAAAAAAAAAATAGGGGTATTCAAATTATGAAATCTAGTTTTACCCGTCGTACCATGTACGACCACGATTCGATATTTTACAAATATTATAAATAAAATATTAATAAACAAATAAAAATATAATATAAACTTCAATATAAGTAATTTATTGATCATAGAATTTATTGATCATAGAATGTATATAATTTTTTAATCAAATATTATATTCTTCATATTTTATTACTTTTTATGTACGTAAATTTAGTCTTTATCAAATATTTCAATATATATATATTAAATACTTTATTATCTATTTTTAGTAATTTTAAAAATTATAAATATTTATCATTAGTTTTTTATAAAAGAAAACCACTATTATAATAATTCATCAAAGATTAAATTTAATCAAAAATTAAATTTACACATGTTGTTTGGTCGGCTTGGGCCGATCAAAACCCTCAACTAATTTCTCCTTGAATTATTATATACGATGGTGTAGGATAATGAAGTATAGAGAACAGATTTAATGATGATGTATTAATTAATGATGGTAACAAATTAATAATGTGTAAATTTAATTTTTGATTAATTTTACCAAAAGAGAAGAAGATGATGTGTAAATGAATGTGACATGTGGATTATGAAGTGGAAAAAAGTAATTAATGTGTAATTTTTATAAAGCAAGGAGAAATTATCATATGGCAAAATCATATGTAATGTAATGTGGGATCGCCATGTGGTAAAATCCGACGTAGCGTAATGTGGTGGCTCGAATCCTTAGCGGTTTTAATTATATATATAGATTAAGACTAAACGACTTGTTAAATCTAATGACTTTAAATAGTACTTCCTCGTTTTATAATATTTGTCATTTCATCCATTTGCACACTAATTAAGAAAGTTATCAAAAAATGTATTATACCCTCATTTAGTACTTTACCTTTTTAATTTATTGAAAATCGCTACTAACAACCTATTAATAATTATAATGGAAAATATGTAAAGTAAAGACCAAAATAGCTACAAAGGCATGTATTGTGAAACAAAAATTGAAGGCTAAAAGGACATGTATTATGAAACGGAGAGAGTATAACTATCATAATCTACTAATAATATCATGAATAAACTATTTTCTATGATCACAAGTTCACCATATTGCATAATTAAAGATTTTTATATCGCTGGACCTCTAACGTTCCTGTTTTCGGATTTCTAGGGATTGTTAATCCTCAATCAGGACTCCATTAGCTCAAGCACAACACAAATCTTTGACATTCCTTCTGGTGTTTCTCATGACTTGGTAGCAAGATGTTGTTCATAGTGACTAATCCATGCAATAATTGATGTTGTACATACATTTCTTCTCAACATTATCCTCCCAAATTTTAGCACCATCTTCTAAATCGAGCTCTCAAGGAAGTTAAAACATTTTATTGGTTACTTCCAATTCTAATACTCGCAAAGTCGTCATACGGTTCATCAATTGATGCCCACAAGAGAAGATCTAGAATTGTCTGGAAGGGAGGCGGACTTTGTACACACAAATTTATATCATATTCATTAAGTTAGTGTAAATAAGTTGTAAACAAAAATAATTTGATATAAAATAGGAGATACAAATCAAAATACATTTGATTTTTTGTTACGAGATAATTATCATCTACGGATTATATACACTTCCACTCGCATCAATATCTTGCATTATTGGAAACATATAGAAACTAAACAACAAAAATAGTGCTAGGAAAAATTGATGGAATATGCAATTATAAATTCATCGATGATTTATCTAGACAATACTTTCTTTTGAATAAAAATAATCATCAGTAATACTTTGTTAGCCATCTGGCCCATCTTAATCTTTGTATGATTGAATTTGTACCCCTTCGATTTGTATCTAACTAAGGTTTCATATTTATTTACTACTCCGTAATAAAATAAAAAATGAAATATGATCGGGTTTTTTGTTTATTTTTAAAATGTACAAAAATGCAGATTGAGCCTTAACGGGCCCAATTTCAAGCTCAGCCAAACATGTAAAATGGAACCAATCCTAAATCAAGCCAAATGAGTATGTTTTTATTTTTCTTAAAAAATCACCAGAAATTAAAATAATAAGCTGAGTCGTCTTCAACAATTCGATATTTCAATGGACATTCACCATTGACGCCAAGTGCCTTTTTCCAATCCCCCTTCACCAGAAATTAATTAATTTTTTTTATCTTACGGACTCTTTAAGTAATACTCATTGCTCATCCGGATAGATTGGGGACGGCCACCCCTACCCACCCAAATCCGTCCCTGGATGCCCAAACCGACACCTAGTCCTACTAAATTCTTCCATTAATTAAATTTTAAACTGACTAGGAGGTGACAACGTACTTTTTTTCTCCTCAAACTCTCGCCTCTAGCCCCGCGCACTACATATTGGGCGACGAAAAAAGGCTTTGGGCGACGAATTTTTTCTTCACCCAAAATCCATTTTCTTGTAGTATCTCTAAGTTTGATGGATGCAGTGCTAAGGCATTGTGGACCAATTCTTCCATTTCTTCTAAAGAGACATTCTCGAATCCATACTCATGATACATTCTTAAAATTGTCATGGAAAACTAGTCAAGGGCTAATTATCAATACATGAGCCTCCCATGCACTTTCATATTATCTAGATTATTGTGGATAAAATCTAGTATTCGGCTACAATCAATTCTTATTCAGGTTGGGTTATGAGTCAACTTGTCCATTGGACAGCCCTAGTCAAGTGTATAATCTAGAAACAATTATGGCTTCTTTCATATTGTTTATTGATTTCCTTAAATATTTACAAGAATTTTAATTCTGGCTAGTCCACAACTTGAGATTGCGTTTGTAATTGAAAAAAATAAGTGCATATGCATTTGAACGAGTTCTTCTCCTAATGTGGATGATATGATTTAGGGTCAGTTCAACGCTTCAACCCTGATATGAGTTGATGTTGATACTGATTTATTAGTTGATACTGATTTTACAAGTAACTTTAGGAGTTAAAATTATTAGCTTATTTTTTTGAAAAAATATATAGGTGTTTGGTAGAAAAAACTGATCAAAGTTAATTTTATAAAAAATAGATGTAAAATAACCAAAAGGAATATATTTATAAATTTATAAAGAAAAGATTAATTTTTAGATTTTCAAAATTGAATTAGTGATGGGAAATTGAAGGAAACAAATTCCATAAGACTAAGAGAAGTAGATTAAATTTTGAGTGAAATATAAACTTAGGGCTAAGAACGATTCGGTCAAAACCGAATTTTTGGACCGAACCGAACCGAAACCGAACTTTTTCGGTACGCTTATCGGTTTAGGAAAATTAAAGATTTCGGTTCGGTTTAATTAGGATCGGTTTGGTTTAACCAATATAAAAAATCTATTTTTTATTAGGCTAGTACTATCGCACACGTGTCTGAGTCTCTCAACTCTCAATACTGATATTCGGTTTTTGCCTTTTTACTTTCTCCAAAGAGGGCCGAACGGAACCCTAGGCCTAGCAAAGTAGCAAGTCGCAACTTGCGAGAAAGTGATGGTTGTGCTGAATTGTAAGTGATGGTTGCACCTTTTTACTTTCTTCAATTCCAATTACTGCATGTCTGCACCTATTAGCTATCTTCTATGTGTTGAATACAAGTGATGGTTGTGCTGATGCAATTTATTAGCTATCTTTTGTGTTGAATTTTTGCTATTTGTGTGTTGAGTTTGTGTTGATGAAATTTATTCACTTTATGATTTGCAGGCTAGACGATCGAGATTTGTAAGTGCAGAAGTGTTGGCATTTGTCATTTTGTCATCTGGATTCTGGTACGTTTTCTTTGGTTTGAGAGTGTTTGCTGCTAGTTTCTTACAAGGTCATTGTTTGCTACTAGTTTCTGAGTGTTTGCTGCTAGTTTGAGATTTGTAAGTGCAAAATTCAATCAGCTTGTTTTTTTTTAATAAGTCTGCTCCTAGTTTCTTGATCTGGATGATATATAGTTGACATGGAATCAATGATTCAATGATTCAATGATTCAATCTGCATAAATTCTGATATTTGCTTGTTTTTTAATTAGTTCATTGCAAGTTTTTTCTTCCAGCACACTACAGAACAAAACTACATATGTTTCTTTTACGTCCATTAATTTGAACCCTTGACTCCATTTGATAAAGTTCATTTTCTGACTTCAGTTGAAAGCATAAGTGTGGATTGGAGATTTGGAGTTACACACTTGTGTTCAACACGGATCAATTTTCATCAAATGTAAGTGTATAACTTTTTTTATAACTTAATGATATTTTATTATTAAAGAGAATGATGAATCGATGAATCATGAATATAGTTTTACAAATTTCATATTTTTATTTCTATTGTGTTATGTAGATGCAGAGCTACCAATCCAACAAAAAGTGTAGAGTTATGTTGAGAGGGTTTCTTGACAACAAATAAATTTATAATCAAGACTCTGCTGAGTATAGCGAAGTCAGGATCGTCCACAGAAAGCGAGGTTGTGTCTAATTACTAAACTAAAAAGCAAAAGAACAAACAAAACAAGGCAATAAACGAAAAAGAAGCAAAGTAAAACAACTAGTCAAGACACTGCACAGCTCGGTACCAACCTTGTCATGATCGGTAACGATGCACAATTGAATACGATCAAAGCAAACTAATGAAGAAAACTTGCAGGCTCGGTACCGACCTTAGGAGCTCGGTAACAAGGTATAATTGGGTTAAGATTCGACTAACAAGTAAGAGAACAATCTAAGATAAGGGTCCACCATAACATAACCATGCAATCTAGATAATATGAATCACAAAAGTCGTGCCTTTAACATAAAGTTGTCAACTTTCGTTGAATAAACAAGTAAATCAATCAATTTTCATAAATCAACTTACTTTACCTACTTATTTTGATCCAAAATTTCAACTTTCATTATCAAACTTTATCTCAATTCAAGTTTATAACTTTCTCTTTCGATTAAGTCACAAACACGAATTACTTCAACTTTCGTCAAAGCACAAGCACAAACAAGTAGAGAATATATAAGAGGCATTCAAGTCATTCAATGATATCATCATTCATGCAAAATCATGTTGGGTTTCTAGAATAAGAGACTACTCACGCAGAATTGAAAAGAAACAAACACATTAATTATGAAAGCATAAATTACATTAAAAACTTAATGTTACTTGAATTCAAAACAAACTTGTCTTGAAACAAACTTAGAACACAAGAAAAACTCTAACAACCTCTTTCCTTGGGCTCCAAGTAACAAACTTCTCTTCCTAATCTTCTAAATCATACGTACGAACTAAAAAACAAGAGAGAGCTCCTTCTTATCTAAAAACAAGAGTATTTATACTAAAAATCTAATATAATTGCCTTAAAGATAAAGCTTCTAAAGATACAAGATCACAGAATAAAATTATTAAAAGCACTAAGTCAACTACGTCTACTGACACAAGGGCCCCGGTATCGACTCCTGTCAGGGTCGGTAGACACTCCAAACTTTGCTGAAATTTTATCTTCCTACATGCCTCGGTACTGACCCCTCCAGGGTCGGTAACGAGTCTGGTCTGGTCTCGTTTCCTTGTTATTCTTCACTCCTCTTTTGGATTTTTCGGGGTTTCTTCTAACATCTTCATCTCTTCTTCAAAACCATGCTCCTCTTACTCTCCTCCATCTTGATGTCTCCAAATGCTTCAAAACTTGCTTCAAAACCTACACAAAAACACAAAACTAGCGTAGTTTCCATACTTTTCACAAAATATGCAAACTAGACTAAAAGACACAAAACTAACACAAAAACACAACTAAACAAGACTAAACAACCTAGAAAACACTCTAAAACCAAGCTAAAAACATGGACATCAAGTTACTAGATTCTCAACAACATCTAACACTCAACCAGATTCTCGTGACATGCTACGGTCAATTGCATCAGAAAATTCTCCCGAAAGAATTCTTGGTTCAGACAAGGAGATGGAAGAGAATCCCACGACCACAATTCCCCCGAATGCTCCTCTAGGAGGGGAAGATGGAAAGGTTGATGATGTTGATGAAGCAACGAGGGTTTATATCAAGTTAACGGGGATAAGAGCTGAGTTTTGGAATCACTACAAGGCTTATAAGATCAAATCCGAAAGGATTAGAGTGGAATGTATTCATTGCAAGACAAAGTATGTTGCATATGGAAAGCAAAATGGTACTACAAATCTGGGCAAACATGTCAAGAGTTGTGCACAGAATCCGGAGAACAAGAGTAAAGATATCCAATCCAAACTTGTTTTAGAGAAGCTTGATGAGAATGAGCATTGGAAAATAAAAAAATTGAGTGCTAGATCTAGTAGAGGTCAGAAAAAGCTTGATTAGATTGATAGTTGGAGAGTAGTTGCCATTTAGGTTTGTGGAGAAGCCTTTTTTAAGGAATTTATTGAATCCATGTGTCCTACTTTTAAGATACCTTCACGTTGGACTATTGCAAATGATTGTTATCAATTGTTTTTGGATGAGCAAGTGAGGTTAAGAGATTATTTATTGAAATATTGTCAAAGGGTTTGTGTGACTACTGATACATGGACTTCTTTGCAATAAGTGAATTACATGAGTCTGACTGTCCACTTTGTTGATGTTGATTGGAATATCCAAAGAAGAATATTGAATTTTTGTCCAATTAGTGATCATAAGGGAGATGATATAGCTAGAGATGCTGAAGGTTGTCTTAGGCCTTGGGGTTTATGTGGGAAGATTTATACAGTGACTGTAGACAATGCTAGTGCTAATAACTTTTCTTGCAAGGATTTGAAAGATATTGTGCTGGTAAAAGCATTTGTGGAGCCAAGTATTTGCATATGAGGTGTACGACCCACATTTGTAACTATATTGTTCAGGTTGGTCTAAATGTGCATATTGCTTGTTTTGATAAAGTTAGAGTTGTTGTTAAGTTCATAAGGAGCTCTCCTGCTAGGTTGCACCATTTTAAGGTAGAGGTTAAAATTTTGGAAGTTGAATCCATGTCTTCCTTAGTTCTTGGTGTGCCTACAAGATGGAATTCAACTTACAAAATGTTAGAAATAACCTTGAAATATAGACAAGTGTTTAATCGGTTAGAGACTCCAAGAGATTCAAAAGGTGTGTACTTGGGACGTATAACTACAAAGGAGTGGGCTAAAGTTGAGGTTATTGTGAATTTTTTGAAATACTTTTATGACTTCACAAACGTAATATCGGGGGTCATCTTATGTGACAGTGAGTAATGTGTTTTGCTACATCAGTGAGATTATGTCATTGCTGAACCAATGGGAAGAAAATATTGATCCGGTTTGTCGGTTGATGGCTATCCACATGAGAGAAAAATGTGAGAAGTATTGGGGTGACTTAGAGAAGATGAATATATTCATGCTTATTGCTATTATTCTCGATCCTCAGTACAAATTTGAAGGGCTGAAAATTGTGTTGATTGAGTGTTATGGTGATGAGAAAGGAGAAAAATATGCCACAATTGTGAGGGCTGCTACAAAGAAGTATTTGATGAGTACGTCAAAATTTATGCTCCTAAAGCATCTTCTGAAACTCAAAGTCAAACTAGTACCATGGGGGGCTTGGTGGCACAATCTACTGACTTAAGTTTTGGAAGTGGGCTTTTGAAAAGCCTAAGTTCTAAATTGGACAAACTCAATGAGTCAGATGGTGCATTATTCACAAATGAGTTTGATCGGTACTTTCATGATCTAAGGTGTTGAGATATTAGTGTCTTGACTTGGTGGAAATTCAATGGGAATCTATTCCCAATTCTTGCACAATAGGCTCGTGATGTATTAGCCATTCTCGTTACCACAGTGGCTTCTAAATCTGCCTTTAGCACAGGAGGACGTACTCTTGACCAATTTCGAAGTTCCTTAGCTCTTAAGGTGACATCTTTTCCATTAATTTCCATCAATTTCTGAATCTGCCTTTGTGATTTGTTAGATACTTGGGTTGGGAAGGATGTTGCTTACTTGCTGCATGTCTACAAATGACAAACTACAAATTCATCATTTTGTGGCTTAATGGCTTATTATTTTGTGGCTTTACTAGATTTAATATGTAATATGTGCATCCTTGTGTATTTGAATTCCAGTTTTTTAATTAGTGTTCGGCACTTCGGCTGCTTGGGCATCTTGCAGACCTTAAGACTCTTGGCACCTTACAGGCTTTTTGTTCAGACCTTAGAAGAACTGTAAGAACAAATCTAGTTTTTAATTAGTATTTGAATTCTACTTTTTTAATTTGTGGCATCCTTAAAGGATTAGTCCTTGTATTTGACTTCTTTTTTAAAGCTTTTAGTGTTCGGTTTTAGTATAGATGATGATGATGCTGGATAGTTTTTTAATTTTTTTTTACATTTATTTCCATTCAGTCATATTTTTAGTGTTCGATTTTATTTTTCCAAGTTCGGTTCAAGCGGTTTTCAGTTTAATCGGTTTCCAGTTCAATCAATCTCACGAAATCAAAGACAATTATCAGCTTCGGTTTAGTCAGTTTAGGGTGAAACCGAAACCAAAAAAAACTAAACCGAACAGAACCGAAATAGTTCGGTTCAATTATCGATTCCCAAAATATGAAAAATCGGTTTTCGGTTCGGTTTAGGTCGGTTCGGATTTAAACCGATGTTCAGCCGTATATGAACTCTCATAACTTCCATAAGCGATAATAAACATCATCAACTCCTACTACCGAACATATGATAACGTATCATAAACCTAATTAAAGTAGCATAAGCTCAAAATAAGGCCCGCCGAACGGACTCTTATTTAAACCTTGTTATAGTTGAAATTAGAATTACAAATTCCCAAATGGAGAGTATGATTGGTTATGGCACAAAATTAATTTTGCCCAAATGGTTTTTAGTCATATCCTAGATGCATTTAATGTGATGAGTAAAAAAATTTGGCCTAATTCGAAGGATGCTTGACCAATGCAGGTCTGGTTATATTTCATGATATTGAGAAACAAATAAAATTGACATCGAATGACAAACTGTCATGAGACGAACAAACGTCATCACGTACGAATGGCGTCACTTGGTGATGAGTGATGACAAAGACAAACGTATTTCATTGTTATAACAAATGAATACCATCACGCAAACGAACGTCATGACAAATTGATGACAATCTAATGTCATCAAACAAACGAATGTCGTTGGCTCGTTGCATAGTGATGACACAGTCAACTCAGTCAATCCAAGATGACTTACAACTTACAAGGGAGGAAAGGAGGCAAAATAGGTTAGATGCTTACAAAATACACTTTCACTTAATTTCCATTCTTTAGGTTATTTACCAAAATCACCCCTAACCAAGAAATGATTTCAATTTCACCCTTTCACACGGGTTATAAGAATTGCTTGTTTACCTAGGTGCTTACTCCGTCCCAACTCCCAAATCACATAACCCTAAACGACAATAGCAGGCGCGAGGTATCAACTCTCAACAAAATCAGAGAAAGACCACTACCACAACGCTCACCAATTTATATTGGGAGATCAAACCAAACAAATACAATAAAAGAAGCTTTACTTCACCAAAGCATAGGTCCCATGCAGTGTAGATTTGCCTAAACTAGATCAGGCTTCTACATTCACCAAACTGTTTTGAGTTATGGATTTTGAATGTAAAATTTCACCACCACCAAACAATTAGGAGAAATTACACATGCACCTGACATTTTCGAGTTTTGTTTTAAGAAGAGAGCTCCCTTCAACCCTTTCAAAGTTTAAAAATGATGTAAAAATGTTAAATTACCTTGTTCGAAACAAATTTATTAAATTGTGTACGAACAAAGTAATGGCTTAACATTTCTTACACAATTTATACCCGATGAAAGGGTTTTGGTGTTTCTTCGAAAAGAAAACTCCAAAGTAGGTAATTTTCTGTAATTTCCCTATATAAAGGAGTTTTGTGAAAACCACCATAGTTTATGGGTGGTTTTGAGTAACTTACCTTTTTGAATTGGCATTGGTGGGAGCCTCAGCCCTACACATGAAACAGAACGCTTAGTTTCCTCAGTTTCATAGGGCCAAGATTCATCTACTTCTATCTATCCCCTATAGTTTACTCAAAAAAAATATATTTATATATTAGAATACTAAAGAGGATGTCATTACCTTATACTGGTACTACCTATAATAAGGCGATCCATGGGCTCTTCTACGCGCTTCATTGTGACGGTCTGACCATATTTGCGGCCGTCCAGGATAAGGTACATCTCTACGTACCTCGTTAGAATAATCCGACCATACTGGTTCCATCCGTCCAGAATAAGAAACTTCTGGAGTCCTGTAATGTTCCAGCTGTCCTGGATGATAAGGGACTTGTGGAGTCCTATAAATGTTGTGGCTTCCTTGTTGGAAGTATGGATCATAAGTCGGGTCCCGTATAGGAGGATACCCAGCAGCAACAAATCGGGGCGGGTGATAATATGGAACATGGGGAAAAGCTGAACGAGATGAAGAGTCAAATGGATTGTAGGGCAAAGTAGGAGGAAACGCAACGAATGATTGCGATGAAGAAGCCTCATGAACAAACGGTGGGGCAAAACCCCTCTTGTGAACCCTAATTCCTTCTGCTCTATGCATATATATACGAGGTTTAGTGCTCTGAGTTTCATGTCCTCCCCTCCTTCCCAAAGCTCCTGCTTCTTGAGTTCTAGGGCTTACTCGTTTCCTAGGTTGCTTTTTTTTATTGCTTTTTCCTTTCTTCTTCTTCTTCTCCTCCTCCTCCGTCAGCCTAATTTTCTTTCTAGCGGTTGGGTCATGCAAAAGGAGGTCACGGGGCCCACTCTGATCAGCACGAGTCCTGACACGGCCTTTGGAAGGAGCCGGGTTTTCTTCCTTGCCTGCTGCCAGATGAGTTTTCTTAGGGGTGGGGTCATGAAAGAGGAAGGGTGGAAGGGTCCCCTGCTGATCAAGTGTTATGACGTTTTTGGTCATTCGAGGAGGACAAGGGCCAAAGAGTAATTTTTCCAAGTCCTGCCTTGTAATTTTTCCATCAACAAACTCTGTGATATGGAACAGAGATCTGTCAATGGAACGATACACTTCACTGACTCTTTTTTGCTGTAGTGCTCTTGCAACATTCTGAGACCGGTCACTGAAATCCTCAACCTGTGAGCATGAGTTTCAAATTATCTTGGAAGTCCACAAGGACTATGTTTTGTTAATTATATAAAGAATATCTGGGAACTTACAGATATCCCTAGTTTATTCTTAAATCTCTTGCATATCCAGGATCCTTCATACACGCTAGCGCAAAGCCCCTCAGCCCAAAGTGTCTCCACTGACTTTAGCTGCACATGCACAGAAAATGGGAAAAGTAAGTCGAGGCTAAATTTGGTAGGATACAATTTACTTTTATACAAAATAATTTCATAATATTTTGATGTTTCCGGAAGCATTCAAGAAAGTGATGTGTGGAACAAACTGCATTCAACCATACATTCAGAGCTTTTGGTGAACTCTACAAGACGGAAAAAAAAACATATTTACTGCATCAAGGTTCAGATTGTCAAAAGACACGGACATTGTTTATCCTTCTACCCACCCGAATCACTTTATCAAAGAAGACCATAAAATCTAGTGATTTAAACATCTATTGAATAGCAGCCTTCCAAGAAATTTCCATTCCCAGTTAAACAAGGAAAAGTTCGAGGAGTCTATTCGGCCATGGGAAAAAATATTACACATCTATGCAGCTAAAAGGAGCAAAACAGAAACAAATTTTAAGTTTCAGCCTTAAAAGGCTGTAAATCTAACAAAAACAAATTTCCTGAGATTTTATGATCCTTTATTCACACTCATGCAATTTTGTTTTTTGGCCGAAACACACCCTATCGCTTGCAAAAAAAAACTTCAAAACAGTCATCCAAAACCAACAATACCAAGGACAGCATCTATTGGTGAAGGTGAAAACAGAGAGTCAAGGTTAAGTAGACAGACCAAATGACATAGTGATCTTTCTGATCAAAGAGACGCATAAAGCAAATCCAAGCATACAGTTTAAATTAAAGATTAATATGTTACCCTGATTAAAAGTGTCAGAAAGAGCTGAATCAAAGACTCCTTATTTTTCTGTCCATAATTCAGATAAGGGGCAACATTTTTCTTCACAGTTGGAGGATCATAGCCATCTGCATAATCAATCTTTGAGAATGTGAAAAGCAACAAATAAAAACAGTATAATGTCTCCAACATTTCACATAATCTTTATAAACAATGATATCTAGATGGTTTCCTAATACTTTCACAATTCAATCACTATAACAAAATAAAGAAAGCACCAGAAAATGACTGCCAGAAATGAAAGAGGCCCAAATGTAAACAACATTGAGCGATGAGAACTGCACCTCCATTATTCAGTGAGGGGATTTTTATGACCCAATATTTTTTTTTAAAATAGTGATTTTTTAATAAACCATCTTATTAGATATTTTTCAAAAAAATAATATGATACACTAAATTGTGCCACCAATAGCAATTTTTCAATGCAACTTTGTATTAGTTGACAATTTTGTGAAGTAAATTATATAAGAGGTCTTTTTTCTTTGAAAAATATTTTGAAAGGTGGTTTGTTAGAATATACTACTTTAAAAGGTAGGTTGTGGGGGAAAAACCCCCTTCAGTGAATTAACTTACCTCTAAAAAACTCAGAAAATGGTGGCAATATAGGAGGCTCTGTGTGCTGCAAGAGCATAAACAGAACAATAATCAATTGTTTTCGTATGGAGGAAAAGGTATCAGAATATGCCATCGAGTGAAATATTGAAATATCTCAAAATTAGCCAGTCAGTTGCAATAACAGGATTGTTGATATATTGAATTTACTTTATAAATACACTACAGGTGCAATGTCATAATGTAAACCATTTATGAATGCATCATTCTAAGTACAAGTGTTTGACAGCTAACACATTACCATGACACAATTCATTGGAAAATTATCACTTACTCCGTAAGTAGTACATATATTATACGCACAACATCCAGATAATATTGTATATTTACAAAAGACATCACTTGGATAACAATATTACCGAAAGACTAGCTGGCGATAAAGCTATGTGATATTGTTAATTTGTTATAGCCTTATAGCAACCAATATTATGTCATATACACCATCCTGTAACTCTAATGCCTTGAAGAAGTGACAAACCAGGTAAAAGTAAAGATCAATATGCATTTAATACTTGCAGATATAACAGCAAAATATAGTTATTCACACCTCTGATTATTTGAAATCTACAAGATGGTGTGAAAGAAAGAAGCATGCTATTGATTTACATATTATCCAGATGATTTGGAATTTAGATTTATTTTAAAACACATCAAGGCTACCGCTGGATGAGGGTCTACAAAATCCTGTTAGACCGGAACTGATAAGAGACTGAAAAGGTAAACCTATAATAGACTCTTGCACATGATACTTGTAACTTTGCACTTAGATTGAAGTACCAGAAAGTGACAGACCAAGCAAGGCCTATGCTGTTGCAAAATAACTTGGGTATACTTTTTCATCCAATCCCAAATTTATAGCCTTTCACGATGAACTGATCCATTAATTTTGACAAAAAATGGAAGAGAAGATAAGATTCTGAATATTTTGGTATAGAAAGGTGTAGCAAAGTCATGGTTACCTGTAGATGGAATGCAGCAAGTAAAATAAGCGATAAAGAATTTAACGTTCCATCTTTTGAGCTATTTATACCATGTGCTTTCGCCCAAGCTTTCAACTGCAGCACCAACAAACAATACAGAAAGGCAGTTACATCATATACAAAGTTTAAATAAATCTAACAGTCCATAGCTTTCGGATATATAAATAAAAAGTTTCATGTTTCCTGAGAAGACAAGGCGTATCCCTCCTATAAAATTTTATAGTAAAGCATGAAGGTAACACTTTACCAAAATGCTTAGCTTCCTAAGCCTTTCATCAATAGTAGCAATTATGAATACAATATGCGATTTTTCAATTCCATCTCTGTTCTCCACTGAGAAATCACATTCAATGTTTGTCCCGCAATCAGTAACTTTAAGAACAGGTACCCTAGCACTAGGTACTAATAGAACATCTTTAACAAGCCCTCTACCTGCATCATAGAAATGCCAAAAATAAACTAAGTAAACAGATATTTATTAATAAATGATCTGAATGGGAAAAAAAGCACAAATTTTTTAACTTAAAGTACAAAAGGCTCAAGAGACAGAATACAAACATGAAAACTGAGTTCCGAGTTCCTACTTAAAAAATGTAGCAGAAATAGTGTTCAAAAAACACTTCTTAAGCACTCGCTGTAAGACCTTAACCAAAATCCCGTGCTTAGACTGGGTGAGGTGTTTTACGTAAGGTGACATGAGCAACAATAACATCTTCTCATCACCTAGTTCGAAGCGTCTTTCTCCTCCCTCTTTCTTGTGATCTGTTTCTCCTCTCGTCCTCCCTTCTTTGTTACCATTGCTTTACTGCAATATTATAATCTTTTATTCTCTTTACACTTACGTTATTGAAATTTGTCCTATAAGTTGTTACTCAAATTACTAATTGCTGACTCTACTTAGATTTTTAATCAATAATTTTTCATGTTTATGAGAGCTATACAACAGAATATAGTTTGGTACTTAGATTGTATCTTCGGAAAGAAAATATACAATTTAGCTATGAGTTATGATATTAAATATAACTACCCCCATCGGAAAAGATTGTCATTTTATCCTTCTAAATTTGAATGAAATGTTTGTCATTTTAGACTTGCAGGTCTGGCAATGCGCAGGATCAGTAGCGTGAGAAAACTGTAGTGATAGTGCGGTAGCGGTGAAGACCCAGAGGGAGTACTTCCACTTTCTTTGCCTTGCTTGTTTTCTATCCTTTTTGTTTCCAACGTTTTTCCGCTGTTTTTTGTGCGCCCCCACCCCCTTTTTGCCTTTTGCTTTTGCTTTTGCCCTTGTGGCTGCTTTACTTTGGTGCTTCGTTGTTCTTTTTGCTCTGGGCCCGCCAGACATACCCTCCCAACTTCCACTCTGGGCAAGGGTACATACATCTTGACCCCCAGATCCCGCTTGTACCAGGATCCACCTGGGTTGATGTTGTAGTACCTAGGAACCCTATTTCTCCTCAGTATGTTTCAAAGCCTTTCAAACACTGAACAAATATTGACTTTACAGTTGTCAAGATTAAGTTAAACCTCTCCCGATTGATATCTCCTTTGACATCAACCAGTTTTGATATTGTACACTCAATTTGCACAAATTTCATCGAAACACAGTCATTTGTGCTGTCCACATATTTCAAGGTCCACTTGATACGGTAGGAACCCTATATAACTCCAAAACAACAAGTTCTAAGATTTACATTAAGAAAGAAAGCGTGTTAACTATTTGTCTAGAATGGTTGAAGAGCAATAACATCCAGTAGAAGATATTGAGCTGAGCAATTTATTTATATCAACAATTCATTATTGGCCTTGGTAATTAATCAAGTAAAAGTTGCTTGGGGCATAAAGAGCCTACATGACCAGGCCATTGTTCAAAATAACCTTCATATCCCAAGACTGTGCATAGTCTCAACTTATTGAAAAATAATATTTGTATTTAAAAAATAGGAAAGTAGGAACAATCTCCACAAAAAGTCATATTTCAAACACCTATTGGACGACATATTTAGAAAAACTCCACTATCATTTGAATTATTTTTTACACTCCACATTTAGCATCTAGATTTGGTTTACATAAATTTCAGATTGTGAAAGATGTGAAAATGCTCTAACAAGATGCTAAGCTACTGATTGTGAATGCTCGAAAAAGCCAAAGTTTAGAAACAGTTGAATTAGGAGGACAGCTGGACCAGGGAAATAGGAAAGTAGGAACAATCTCCACAAAAAGTCATATTTCAAACACCTATTGGACGATTTGATATTTAGAAAAACTCCACTATCATTTGAATTATTTTTTACACTCCACATGTAGCATCTAGATTTGGTTTACATAAATTTCAGATTGTGAAAGATGTGAAAATGCTCTAACAAGATGCTAAGCTACTGATTGTGAATGCTCGAAAAAGCCAAAGTTTAGAAAACAGTTGAATTAGGAGGACAGCTGGACCAGGGACCATCAAAAAACAGTTAGGATATTTCAAGGGATCCACTGAGGGGTTTAGCTACGGATGCCTGAAGGTGACCTTAGGGACTAGATGGATGCACTTTAAAATTATCCAGAAAGAGAGGCTAAGGATCAGGCCTAGTGCCTTGGGCTCATTGGAGAGTATCATCCTTTGGGATTTTACTCAATTGGGGGTTTGTCCCATTGAGATTGTACTTTTTTTTGAGATTATCAATCAAACAGTGCGCTTAGGGTATGTGTGTTTTTTAGCATCCACTTGTCTAACAGAAGATGTTTCAGCACAAAATGCAGTAAGTTTATATAAAGAACATACACGTTTTAACCCCCATGTATTTGTGAACAACTAAAACTTCAAACCACTCCACACACAGATAAAGAACACATACTGTGCTCATAGCATGAGGAATCTAGAAGCCATTCAATCTTAAAAACCAACAATGAAAGGACAGGGTTATGTATCTCAAGTTCTATACCTCATGTTGATGCAATTCAACAACCATCGTAATTTCAAGAAACCAAAATGCAATTGGAAACAATATACATTCTAAATTAGCATGGTATGAGGTGTATCAAAAACTGCATTATATTTTTCAAGAAAGCAAAAGTTGAGCACCTATTTTCAGTATTGTGACTCTTCACTCTTGTGGGAATACATGTCTCTTAGTTGACTCTAGTTTAAAAAACTACTACAGAATTATAAATAAGAATCAAGCCTACAAATGTTGAAAACAATGGAGAGCCCACTAATTACCAGCTCAGTAAGAGGTGCTGATGAAGCATCTAGGTGATTGTTTTTTAGTACTGAAGGACAAAAATAATCAAGAATTGCTGCATACAAAAGAAAATGCCAAAGATGGGAGGAAGCTCTTAAGAGAAAATGTTGCATACTACTCTTACCCTGAAGTTGTCCGAATTTCTTTGCAAATCTCCGCAAGGCATTGACCCTTTTCTTCTTTGACAAGTCAGTTGCACAGTTGTTGAAATTAATGGACAGATCAAGATCACTGTCAGAACTGAACATATTCATAACAAACGATCCGAATTCCTCCACAACAGGACAAACTTTCCCTGCCCAATACAGAAACAAATTTAACAGATAATCAACCAATACCCACAATAAACAGATATGTACTTTTCCTACTCTAAATTTACTATGTTTGGCTAGATAACATGCATCCATAATTTATAGCAAGATTATGTTCATCTTTGGCAAGACATAGACTGCAAATACAGCAAAATCAATCAAAAGGAAAAACAACAAGATCTCACTAGTGACTTGTGAGCCTATAAGCATAATATTACCGTATAACTCTTTTGCAATGATATTGAATATGCGAATCAAATCTCGTCTGTTTCCATGCTCATGTGGTAAAGGACAACGGATTTTGTATGCTGCTTCGAAGAGATCATCAAGTGCAGCTACAATTGAAATCAAGGGTCTGTTCATCCCAAAGGCTTCTAGCTCGTGACTTTTCACTTTAGTTAACAAGGCTGAGATAATAGGTGAAAAGAATAACAAGAGATTACAAATTCTGACACCACACATTATTTTCATACTATGTAGCGAACATGCAAAACATCCACAGTTTTCTTCAGCCCCTTCACTCCCTTCATATCATGTTCAGTATTCCAAGCAATATTAGTAAACTTGGCAAGTTAAAGATTATACAACAACAACAGCAACAACAACACTACCCAGTACATCTCGCCAGGGCGAGGTCTCCCGAACGAGTCAAGGGGGTGTTTCCGATGGACCCAATGACGAAAGGCAGAAAGTAGAAGCTCTAAAAAGGAGAAGGGAAAACGAAAAAGCCATATCAACTTTATAGATTCTAGATAAACAAAATAAAGACATGTCCCTGGCATTATACAATAGTATACATGTTATACATGCCAAGTTCTAAACCCCCCTTACGTATGCTCAATTACCCGTTGAATCAGCCAGCAGGCCCCTCATATAGCCTGTAATTTCCAGAAGCGACGTTTGAAGTAGCAAATAGGATTTGTGACGAGCATGAGCTATTTAAGCTAGCCCTAAGTCCCTCCTAACATTGCCCCAACAAAACTTCAGGAGTTGAACTACAAGATCGATATGCTCCCAATCCTAAACACAATCCAGCTAATTTTTTTTCTTTATTTTGGTGTTTACTAAATTTTAATTTTTCAAACATCAACAATAAGCCGTATAACAAGTAAAGCACAATAAACATTACAACATGCAGTATTTTAGAAATAAGCACAATCCCACGGAATAGATGAAGCCCAATTGTGGTCATTATCACTTAACTTAAAAGGTAAAGGCCAAAAGAGGAAAATAAAATCAAAGAAATTTAGAACCCTAACCTGTATCCCCACCAAGTGGTTGCATAATTGACTCAAAGCAGAAAGCTTGATAAGGCCAAACGTGTAGTCCCAGGAAGCAAAATTTCCTGTCCAAATTTAGTAATCTGTATCACGGTGATTAAAGACACTGAAAGACACTGAAAGACGATCACTATTTAGCCTGATCTAGCACATATCACTTTTCGCAATAGGAAAAAAAATAAAAGGCCGCTGACCGGAAAACCATACTAAAAGGGGCATGTAGAGGTAAAAAAACATGTCCACAATTAAAACTCTATCGACTCCGACAACCAGTATCCATATTTAACCAGACATTCAAAAGAGGCTTCGACGCATATGGTAAACCTTTGTAGCTTCAAATGTCGGTATGTTAGATTCTTCGGTCGGATTTTAAGAATAACCTAAATTTTCAAAAAGATCCAGAATGAAAAACGTCAACGTCAGATGCAATTCTGAGCCATAAATTGGAATAGCAAGTACGGGGAAGATGGAAAACAAAAGTGGAAAGGTCGAATTCGTTAATTAAAAAAGAGAATTCAAAATCAAAGAAGTCTCACCTGGTGATAACTGAAACTGGTAGGGCGTTTTTCTTCTGAGGGCGGTGCCCAAAGTATCGAAGGGACGAAGGCGGATCAAAGGAATCAGACCTTTGCACGTCGCTCGTCCTTGGGAATGAATCTGGATGAGGCCTCTACTCTTACTGGGCAAAAAGGGCGTGCATTTTTTAGAGAAAAAAAATATTATGTAATTAAGTTTTTAGTATTGAAAATCTGATGCTAGGCTGCCTTAATGTGAAATTGAATAATTGATGCATTATTTAAAGTCAAACAGGTATATTGTAGTTGTTCCTGACTCGATAATTTTTATATATACTATAAAAAAGATATTAATAAAAAAATTTAATATAAAATTTAATGTAAGTAATTTGTTGATCGTAATATGTATAAAAATTATTTTGTTTTTTAAAATCAAATAAAATATTAAGTTTAAATAATGAGAATAATATATACAATGCTCATAAAATGTTATGGTAAATTTTCAAATTGTGAGTTGCAATAAAAGTAAAGTATTTTGACCAAATTTCTCATAAGGAAATATTTTGATTAAAAAAAGTATAGATTTATCAAAATATATAGGTCTATAATTATCTGTTTATATAAAATATTTTTATAAGGAAAACATTTTTTATCATTATAGTTAAATATGACATGTAAGTGACGGGATGAAAATAATACGATGTGGCATATGACGTGTCAAAAATTACATGACATGGCTTAAGGAAAAGACGACATGTGGCAAAATCCGATGTGGCGTATTCTAGAAGCGACATGTGGACAAAGCTGACGTGGCGCAACGTGGAGGCTTCAAATCTTATTGCTTTTATATATATATAGTAGATTTATGGATGAATTAAGTAAATAGTAAAAAAAAGGCTAATTAGGTGGATATTAAGGAGGGTGTGAAAATTAGGTAAACTAGGATATTAATAAATAAAAATATAATATAAGCTTTAATATAAGTAATTTATTGCTCGTAGAATTTATAATTTTCAATCAAATACTATATTCTTCATATTTTATTACTTTTTATGTATGTAAATTGAGATTATCAAATATTTCAATATATCGATTAAATATTTTATTATCTATTTTTATTAATTTTAAATGTTATAGATTCTTATCATTATTTTTGTATAAAAGAAAATCACTATATATCTATAAATAAATTCGTCAAAAGATATATGCTAAAAGATTTATATTTATTTTTAAAATATTTAAAATATTTTATCTTTAATTTTAATACTTGTATAAGGAAGTTTTCAAAAGATATTGTTATACTAAAATAGATATTTGTTTGATGTTAGAGATAAATTTAAATAGTTAAAAAAGAATTTAATAGAAATAAGTTATAATAATAGGAATAAAATTTACTCTTTTAAATATGAGGTGGGGCCAGAATCGTTTTGGTAGCTCGAAAAGGTATAGCTTTAATATATAGTTATAGATTGTAAAAAAAAAAACCATCACCCACCCCCACCCCCACCCCCACTCCCACCGAGTTGACTCGGTCGTTGACCGAGTTGACTCGTCTGTTGACCGAGTTGACTCGGTCGTTGACCGACCGTTGACCGACATTAACCATCATCACAGTCATCACTATCATCACTTTGATAATAGTCATCACAATTTTTTTCACCGGTATCACAATTTATTTCACCGTCATCACAATTTTTTGATGACAAAAAGTGTAATAAAGGTAAAAAGTGTTATCAAAATGTCTTGTTGACACTTTTTGATGACAAAAACTATTATTAAAGGCATTCAACCACATAAAAACAAACCGCCATCACTGTCATCACAATTTTTTCACCGTCATCACAAATTTTGTATGACAAAAAGTGTAATAAAAGGTATTAAGTGTCATCAAAATGTCTATATGGCACTTTTTGATGACAAAAAGTATCATCAATGGCATTTAACCACAAAAAAACAATCGTCATCAGCATCACAATTTTTTTCACCGTCATCACAATTTTTTGATGACAAAAAGTGTAATAAAACGTAAAAAGTGTCATCAAAATGTCTTAATAACACTTTTTGATGACAAAAAGTATCATTAAGGACATTCAACCACATAAAAACAATCGTCGTCACTCTCATCACAATTTTTTTCACGGTCATCACAAATTTTTGATGACAAAGAGTGTAATAAAACATAAAAAGTGTCAGTAAAATGTTTTGATGACACTTTTTTATGACAACAAGTATCATATAATGCATTCAATCATATACAAACAACCGTCATCATTGTCATCACAATTTTTTTTCCACCGTCATCACAAGTTTTTGATGACAAAAAGTGTAATAAAAGGTAAAAAGTGTCATCAAAATATCTTGATGCCAACTTTTTGATGACAAAAAATATCATCAAAGATATAAAAACAACCGTCATCACAATTTTTTTTCACCGTCATCACAACTTTTTGATGACAAAAAGTATAATTTAAGGTAAGAAGTGACATCAGAATGTCTTGATAACATTTTTTGATGACAAAAAGTATCATCAAAGGCATTCAACCACATAAAAACAACCGTCATCATTGTCATAAATTGTCATCAATTTTTCAAAGTGCAATCAAATAAGTGTCATCGCGTACGGACTTTTCATAAATTGTCATCAGTTTTTCATAAATCATCATCATTATTTGATGATGGTTTGATTTTCATCAACTATCATCACAAATGTCATATCTGATTGATGATGGTTCGATTGTCATCACAAATGTCATCGCTACTTGATGACGGTTCGATTGTCATCAATTGTCATCATTATTTGATGACGGTTCGATTGTCATCAATTGTCATCGTTATTTGATGACGGTTCGATTATCATCAATTGTTATCGCTACTTGATGACGGTTCGAACCGTCATCACTGTCATCACAATTTTTAATGACTAAAAGTATCATCAAAGCCATGCAATCACATAAAAATTACCGTCATCACACATAAAAAAAAGTTGTCATTAAATACGTATCATCACGTTTAATTTTTACTGTCATCACATATAAATTTTTATATCGTCATCAAATGTGTGTCATCAATTTATTTTAGTGTCATCACATCCAATACACTATATATCTATTGATATATACTTTTCACACTTTTACTCATTAACAACATCACATAATGATTGCTAATTTGCTAATGAATATGCTAATTTGGTCACTATAAATGAGATTTTCCAATTTATCACTGATGAGATTAACATGCTATTTTCCGATGTCCAATGAGTAGTTGATTATTGGAAGGCCAAACAAATATGCATTTGGTCGCCAATGAAACATATTTTGTTAGTGATTCCACTGAAGTTTGTCATAACAAGTCACAATTTGAAAAAAAAACTTATTAATTATATGATAAATCAATTGTCTTCTGCAAGCAATAAAAAATCCTTCATCAACAATTGTTTAATAATCAGTTAAACTAACATACATTATAATGTCAACAAGGCAGACACCAACTAATCAAGTCTAAAACACGCTCAATTAAATAACATTCATCTACACACTAGTAGAAGTCTGGTGCACCATGAGAAAGAAACAAAAATAACATAACCCGAGAATATCATCCCCTAAATCCTTGTCTCATCTGAGCAACCAAAACTTGAATCATAGAATGCATAGAAAGTTGTAAAAGAAGAGCTGATTAAAAAGCCATTATAGGAGTCTACTTCTTTAAAGCTTGCTTTTCTTTTGTCTTTTGAATCTTGAGAACCTTCTTCACAATCTTCTACTCTTCTATCAAGAAAGCTCTAATGATCCTGCAAAAACAATATCACATCCAATTTTCAATTTTTAGAAGGATTGCCACCAAATTATTAACTAAGAGCATTTCTCTTCTAAGAGAATTTAGGTGTTGGTTTCAAAGTCTTTGTTAACTGTCCATCTATTGGAAAGAATAATATGAATTCACAAGCACTTGAATATGAATCTTGAATGCAGATAAAACCGAAAAGTTTACCTCATGAAATATGCAGTCATGAAATATGCATCTTAATGTTGAAATAGTCTTACAACCTCATCTTGTAATTTCTCTTGGTAATTAAGGCCATGTATAATGCGAAGTAAAAGGCCTTATGTTACCTTATAACATAAGTGACTATATTAGTGACTTATAAGGCCTTTTCATGCCTTGAGAAAAGAGTACCATATCAGCATATTGTGCTAGATATACCTGGAGTCACTCAAGTTGTAGAATAAGGCAGAGGAACTAGGTTTGAAAAGTGTCCTATTTAACCATTATCTAAAGAAAACATCAGCAGCATCACAAAGACTGCATTATCTATGTTGTATGTTACAGATGACAGAAAAAGTCTTCTTCTTTACTAAGATCACCACTTTGACCAACATCCATGTCAGCAAGAGTCTCACTATCTCCATGAACCTCTTGATTCGATTTTTCACATGTATCTTGCAACAAGTTAGCATTGCCACTGCAAAACTTCCCTGGTAAATGACCATCTACCATTTGCCTTTTGGAACATGTCAGAGATACCTCAACATAAGCATTCAATGACTTCAATCCAAGATATGGCTCCACTTTATTCTGTCCTTGTGGTGCTTCACTTGCCACCTCTTTCAAAGAGGAATCCAAACCGCCTTGATCACACTACTTTCAGCGTAATCTTTCCCGTGTTTACCTTCTTGATTCAAGTTGTCTTCCTCTGCAAGAATTTTTCTTACCATTACCTCCACTATTGCTGCTGGTACATGGTCCAGCAGCTGAATCTTCTATCCCTTCAGTTTTCACCATTTTCGAACTGATTTGAAGTGTGCAATTACAAAACAGAACATCAATGGCTTTCGTACAACACAAAATCGTCAAAATAGGGGAAAACACGCTGCATTACGAGGTGCTTTCATTCAGATCATTGTCAATATAGCATCGACGAGAAATTGGCCACGAAATCGCAAATCTGGTCATTAGAACCTGGCTCCTGGGTACCAAACTAAAAAATTGGCACAATCCAATCGAATTAAAAACTGAAAAACCCTAACTGAACATAATTAGGAAACATGTCTCAATGGAGGTGGAGGTGGAACACGACCGATGGAGGTGGAGGACGACCGATGGAGAGCTTCGACAAGGACGAACACGACCGATGGAAAGCTCCGACGAGGAGGGTGATGAGCCAGAAAATTCGGGATCCAAAAACTGAAAAAATAAAATATTTTTGGGCTTAAATACTTAACAAATAGCTAATTTTTGCAGGGAGCTTAACAAACAGCTAAATAGGGTGCTCCAAAATGCTTTTGGGCTAAATTTGTTCTATATTTATATAATTTGATTTTTAGTTTTCATTTAAAATAAAAATTAACTCTTTCACTTTTTATTTTATTTCTCCCATTTTTACTGAATTTTTCCAACCTCCTAATAAGCTATCTCATTATATAACTATGTCCAAATTTTATCTCTTGTAGAACTTATCCTTCTAAAATTTTATGGCCAGTTTGTAAAATTAATAATGGTGACCGAGGTATATCATTTTCAGAACATGATCAATATGTTATTTGGGTGTGGATATAGAAGGGGAACCATATTGTTTGCTGTGCGAAATACATCACAATCACGTAGTAGTAAATAAAAACAAAATATTTTTTAAGAAAGGTCAACTTGATTTTAGAGTAAATTTAAAAATATTAAATCTTAAACCACTATTACATACATATAATAATGACTAAAAGTTGAACTAAATAGTTAGGCTGATCACATAAGTGACAAATCTGTCCTTTTATTTTTATTTTGGTCTAGCGGGCCTGTCATAATGCTCAAGTTCATTCATCTAATAAACAACCTTAGCGAAAACCCCTCGAAAACCCTCGCCCGCCGCGCAATGGTGAATCCAGGATCAACTGGATGGGGGCGAACTTCGAAGAAGCCTAGTAGTAATTTTTTTTCCGAACAAGTCATATTAGTTTAAACATAGTGCACAATATAACATTACATATAGTTTGACATAAAAAAAGATTAAACCTACAAATCAAACTATATTTGACTTTCTGTGCAAAATAATTAACATCTACGAATAATTAAACTTTGAAAACAATTCAAATTAGCTTTATTTTAATAGTTACAACTTACAAACACATCCCTCTCGATAAATACCACCTATCTATCATCAAAAATTTATCTTCCGTTTTGTTTCTCAATTGCTACTTAAAATTGTAGCTTTTTAGACATTTTTATATGTAACGTACTTTTTATACTGTAATGCAATTTCATTTAATCAACTTTAAACTATAATTAAAAATTATACAAATTAAATAATATTTATCTTTTAAAAAAAAACATTGTCTTTTTAAATAACATAAATATAACATTTGTCTTTATTTAATTTTATAAATGCTCTTATTAGCCAATAATATATATGGGCTTTCTACCAAAACAATATATTTACGGGCTTATATAGTTCATGTTTGGGCGTTCGGCCCTTTAGGTATCTCATTCTCATTTTTATTATTTTATAATTTTAGATTTAATAAAATTGTACCACCATGTCGTTTTAATTAGTCTCCCATCATCTCCTGCATCTTCAATTAGGTCTACACTCGTAATGCCCCCATTCCATTATATGGCCATCTCCGACCCCTCTTCCTCCCTCCTCCATCCGCACTACCCGCCAGCGTCGCCTCGCCTCGCCCCTCGACGTCACCCCACCCTGCCTCTCAGTTCCGCTACTCCTCCCTATTCCTTACTATCAACTCCGACGAACAGGGGGCGGCTGCCCACCCATGCACCCCCTAGATTCTCCAGTTCCGCTGCGTAACACCTATCGGCCGTCGCCGTTCAACCACCACCACAACCACTAGCGATGGTCGCGACTTCAACCACAAAAGCCCTTGTCACTTCGACCGAAGGCCCAGTCCTCAACCTCATCAACAAGCGCATTCGAGCTCTGCACAAGAAGCAAAATTGCATTCTCCAGATGGAGGAGTCACTCGCCCAAGGCAAAGTCCTCACCAAGAAGCAGCAGGAAACCCTCCACTCTAAGCCTAGTGTCGCTGCGCTCATCGACGAGCTCGACAAGTTTCGCGCTCCTCTCTCTGTCGTTGTTGACGAGGAAGTTTCCCTCGCTCTTCAGAGCCAAAAGGGACACGCTTCTTCTGACCCCCAATCGGCCGGTGGGAGCGGGCCGAGCAGCGATGCAACCTCTGCCGTCGAGGAGGTGGAAGCGGTCACTCCAACTGTCAACGGCGACAACCGAGGGCGAGAGGTTGTGGAGGATCTATTGAATCTGCTCTACTTTGGCAACCTGTTCGACAATATGCATCAGAGCGACTTCAAATCGATGACGCTCACGAGGGAGCACAAGAGGAGCTGCTGCTTGACCTACGATTTAGTCACCGATGATGTTACTAATCCTCTCAATGAGAATGATTTGGATTTGATTACAACTTTAAAGGGATTGATGATCTCTCGACCTCTTTCTTCGAGTCTCTCGCATAAGAATGCATTTCAGTGCTGCATTGAGAACGCTAAGTTGTGGCTTGCCAACTCAGACCAGCCGATCGATCCAGAGTCCAATGTCACATGTATTCTTCTTTTTCATTCTAAATCTTTAATTTCATGGTTGGCATAGATTCTATCCTTGCATAATAGGCATGGAATTTATCTGCTCATTTTTATCTTGTATCAGATTGTGGTCTTAGAGAAAAGCTTAGCAAGATTTTGTCCTATGATTACTACACCACCACACCTAAAATGAGGGATTCGGTTGATATGGCCGCTAACCATGGTCACAATTGATACAATTAATCCAAAAGAAAAACCTAATTGAGCATTGAGGATGTAATCCTTTGTTTGTGGTCGGGGAAACCTCTTGCCGACCCCCACAACCGACGTCGTAGCTGTGCTCTTTGTTTCCGTCATTCCCAAACCATACTCGGTTCTGGTTCTACCTGGTGAGTCCACTTATCCCTTAATCGATCCTCTCCCGCAACTTTCTAATTATTTTGATTAGTTCATATCTTAACATGATCAATTTTAGTTGAAGTTGCGTCTGTCTCAGCATAATTGATTTCGCTATAGGTTTTGAGTCATGTTGCAGATTTCGAACATTGTTAATCTAAATGATTTGTGGTGTTCAAGTGTTGACTTGTTGTGATTAATCTGTGGCACTATTTTGATGCTTTTAAGTGTTGACTTCGCTTGTATTGAAAAATAATGCATATGAAGAGGAACTTATTGAAACCAATTGGAATAAATAAAAAGTAAAGGAAAAAATAGAAAGCCTTGAGCTGCCATTCTATTATTTATAGGGGCATTGGCTGTGGTTTTGAAGATATCTCTCTTGCTGAATCCACTTGGATCTGGTTAGAGCATGTAAAAGGCATAATCTAGGTACATGGGTGATAACTGACAATACTCATGAAATGATATTGAAGCTCTTCAGTTTCTGTGAAGTAGACAGTCTTGATTTCTTATGCATTCTAAATTGTTCTATTTTGCCTTCTTAGATTGGGAGTTACCAAGCAACCCCTTCCCTACATTGCAAGAATGCAAGGAATGTCATTGGTTTCATCATTATTCACATATGACCGTGCAACTCCTTGGTATTTTCCAAATGTGAGTGCTGCAATGCTGCATTTTTTCATTACAGATACCACAACCTTGTATCGCTTACTTTCTGATGATATTATGGATCTCTGCTCAATGCTTTAGTATTTTATGAAAAGCTTGCTATGTTAGGGCTTGAAACATTAACAGCTCCCCATTATACTTTAGCCAAATGAACATTATGGTGCAAAAATCCTGATATATTTTCAACTTTCTTCAAAACTACTCTTTCAAAGCCAAAAATCCAAAGATCCATGTGTTGAATATCTGTTGTTAGCCAAATGCTACCATCCCAAATATTCCATTACAATGCTGCTAAATACAAGGATAGTGATGAAACCCGAAATAAGCCAACGCTAGAAGACAAGAAATGAGATTACTTTTATTCGACTGTGCAAACACTTGCTTTTTATTTATATCCTTAGCACGAGATTACAAATTGCGAGGTTACAAATAACGAGATTACAATCAGTGAGATTGCGCCCTAGATCTCTCTTAGAGTATTCAAGATCTCGATCTAACAAGGTTCGAGATCTCCTAGTTACAACGAGGTTCTATCACCAACATGCTATGTAGCGAGCTCTAGTAGCGAGGTCGAGAAGCTGATTTAGCACGCGGTGGTTGTGACATGCGAGGTGATACAGCAAGATCTTTGACCGAGGCGGGGATTTTTTGGGTGACTTAAAGTCTTTTTGTAGACCTTCACTTGGTTGTAGCGTGGTCTTTAACGATGTTTCAACACGTCGATCTTCAACGATTTTCGACCCCTTGCTACCTACGAGGTTCTCCTCTATTTATAGAGGTTTGAGGAGTCGGGTTTTAATGTTTGATCGATGTGGGATGCCCGAGATCAAGCTCTTTGATTGTTCAAGAGTGAGGTAGTTGATTATTGGTCAGTAGAGCGGTGGTCGTTGAGTGGTTAGATGGGGCGGGGGTGTCAGCTTTTGAGCAACGAGGTTTAGACCTCGTGATCGAGGTCTTGAGGCCTCGCAAAGGTATGGATTTTTCATTTTTTAAGATGGGTACGACAATGGGCCTTGAGTTTAACCTCGGAAACCTCGTCGAATTCCGTTATTCCTCGTACCTTGGTCCCACCTCTTATTCCACTATTTTGCGCACCATCAGATAGGTATAAGATGGAGAGAAGGAGGAAGCAAGCGAAGTCTTGAGAAACATATCTTCGAAGCTCTAAATGTGATGTAAAGGTCTAATGGGTTGGCCTGACTCATATACGGATAAGAGCCATCACCCATGTGAGGTTGTGAGGGAGATAGGCTGAAGCCACTGGTACTAATATTATGAATCCTATATTTTAGATCGCTAACCACTTCATCATGGCCATAATTGATACAATTAAACTTTCTTAAGCATTTTCTAAGGGGAGGCTTTGTAAAGCACATGCAGGTTCAGTATATACACATGAGTAGTTTGATATCATTAATGTTGGATGTCTTTCCTTTCCGAGAAACTGATGTGTTTTGTTTATGATTTACACAGGAAAATGAATTCCTTAATGCAGTGTTTGGATTCTCCCCCAAAAGGAAGCTCAACATAAGCGAGGAGGAACATGTTTGCAATAAGCTTGCTGAAATGGTTTGATTTTTACATCCCAATTGATTCACTTAGTAATGAGATTCCTGGATTAAAACATGTGTACATTTATTGTAGAGGATGTTCAAGTCACCAAATTCAGTCATGAACAAGGCCCGAACTCAACACTTAAACAAGCGGCGAATGTTACATCAGGTACGCTTCGTATGAAACATGAACTCATTGTTTTCTACCACATTGTCATCTTCCATGTTTTCATCTTCTCTAAATACAACACACATAGTAGTCTTCGGTCGTCGTTGAATAAGTTCACAAAATCAATTCTTGGTGCTAAATTAGAGGGCTTGGACTTTATGCAAGCAAAGCCAAACCATATTAGAATCATTAGACCTTAAATTGAAATCAACGAAGGAGGTCACAAAAGTCAAAGTATGATCTCGTTCAAATTAAAATCCAAAAGCCAAAATGATCTCGTTGCACCTAAGATAAAAGTAAAAAAATCAAGAGCAAGAAGAAGAGGAAGAATAAATTATATACTGCAACCTTTAGGAAAAAAATCAAATATTTGAAAGTGGCTACCTTGTGTCAAGGATATATGATCTTTGATAGGTGGAAACTTGAAATAAGAGGAATTTGTGTCCATGCTTATCTTCACAAGTGGTGTACCAATAACCTGTAGGAAATAGAAGAGCCAAAAAATTAAGATAACAACTACATATTTAAAACCAAAATAATTCAACATCAAGCAAAGCCAAAATAAAAGAAAGAACGACTTTTAGTATACATTCATTTCATCCTCTGTTGTGGAATCTTAGCAATCAGAAGACTCAACTACATCAACTTCTGATGTATGGCAATTTTGGATAATTTCATCGAAATACAAGAAAGAACGTGCATATTATATAACACAGGAATTGCTGTTATGCTTCCTGAGTTGGTATATAGTTTGAAAGAGATTTTAGGACAAGATTTTACAAACACATTCATATTCAAAGCTCTCTTGCTGCTTCCAATACCACCATACTACTATCGATCCCATGGTCTGTTGGCATTCTAGTTTTTTAATTTTTTATCCCCTATTCCACTTTGAAATCTTCACCTGAATAAGATATTGATGTTGTAATCGGTGTTAGATAGCAGCCTCCCTCCTCTCCCATTGATGTGATACAAGGAAGATTTAGGATGGAAAGAGAGGGAAAAGAGAAGTAAGATGTGACAACGAGGGCAACATAACAAGGAGTGGTAACAAAGCTTGCTTATTTAGCTGTATGCAAAGCGCACATTGAGTGATGCAAAGTTTATTGCTATAATAGGTACAACTAAACAATATGGCTATGCCACATATGCACAAGTTGACAATATCAATTTATGATGCAAGTAATTAATTTTCCCCCTTTTGCAAATGGTTGAATCATTGTGATATGCTCATGACATCTTAATTAGCATTCAGAAAAATATTAATTACTTGCATCAGAAATTGAACATAAAATCAAAAAAAGCAACATAATAACTATGCATCTACGTAGACAAAGATAACTACAATTAGGAAAATAAAAAAAAAAACTAAATCCAAAGCAACAGCCCAATCCATGATATGAACCTAAAATCAGGGAGAAAAAGTATAGGAGAGCATAAAATCGACGTACTGATTATCGAATATAGTAGTATAATCAGATTAGAATTCCAAAATCCAATACCTTGAAAGCTTGAGACCATAGAGGCAAGCAGGGATCTAGGTCTTATCACAAAACATCAAAAGAAAATCAAATCAAAGTTAGTACTCTAATTGGAGTAGAATTACTGCATAATTCAAAAGTCAAATTAGATTAAAATCATTAAACCATATGCATATATTCTTATATTAAACCATATGCATATTATCATCTAAATTCCTCTTGTTAATCATTTTTGAAAATTTTTTGTCCAAACTTTTCTTCACAAGGGCGCTTACCAAAAACCTGTAAGAAAGAGTATATATAAAATCAAGTAAGCAAAAATTATCAATTTCTCATAGATAAAGACCTATATTATCTATCATAATATGCATACCTTGAAAGTCGAATACCCAAAGCAACGTACATCAACAACTAGATATCACAAAGCACAAACAAAAGAAAACAATTGTATTACCACATCAACATACATTTCAACAGGTAGAAACCACTAACATAATGAAAACACTATTATGTTAGGACATGCAATTTAGAAGCGTAAATATTAAAAGTTGAATACCTCGCGATGAAAATGGGCTTATAGATTTCACCTGTAAAAGAGTAATATAACACCTACATATAACAAAACTAAATTGTCATTAGTCAACATCAAAATAAAAGAAAGAATAATAATATCAAAGAAGCTCAATATACAAAATAAAATGAGATGCAACAAATGAACAATTATGAGAAGCATGCAAGGTCTTAAATACTAATACTAAAATTTGAAAGATACGTCGGCATTTATTGTGTTGTGAAATATTTGAGAGGGAAACTTGAGAAAGTTGAACTAATTTCGTGGATTCTTTACAATGAACTATACAACCTATTTATAGCCAAAGTTTGGCTTGCATGACAAGTTCAGCCGTATAAAGCTAAAAGAAATTGAAGCCAGTAATTGTCATAATGATTGTCAGCCTAATAAAACAAAAGTGTGTAAAGACGTGTACAATGATGACAACAATTTCATAATGTATCAAAAAGGTCAACATATAATACTATAATGACAACAACACCAATTTGTCCTCTTCATTTCGATGCTTCTATCATTGTAAAGTGTGTGGCCGTTTTTTTATCAAACAAGTTAGCAAAAGCATGCATAAGTAATAAATGCAATCATTGAGTAAGCTAATAAACAAGATCAATTAGCAAAATCATATTTATTTTATTTAACATATCAACTTCAACCAATCACAATTAAAAATTTCACATTATCACGATTGTTTAGCATTGATTTATATGATTACTGTTCATGCAGGATCCTCCCTTTTATAGTATTATAGAAGTACCCACCAGTTTAGAGAAATTCCCCCCATCAATCATGATTTGTAGGAATTAGACTTTGGGCTAGTTTCGTAAATTTACCCAAACTTTTGGTAAATTATGCAAAATAGTCTAAAACTTTCAAAATTTTGACTTAGGTTTTTGAGGGTTTCTATTATTTAAATTAATTTAAAACTACCTAAATCGGTGAAAATAAGGTTTTTTTAGGAAGGTGGAGGCTTTAAGAGGTTTTTGAGAATGTTTAAAACCACAAAATAGAAACATTGGTATAGATTGGTTTTAGGAGGCGTTAAAAGGGTTTTTTGACAACAAATAAATTTATAGTCAAGACCCCGCTGAGTATAGGGGAGTCAGGATCGTCCACAGGGTGTAAGTCAGTATCAAGTTTTGTTTACTTGGAGCGCAAGTAATCAACAAAGTAAGGGTTTTTATCAAGAGAAAAAGAAGATATAAGGTTTAGGGTATCCCCACAACAAAATCATGCATACAAACGCTAATGAAACACATAGATCATGCTTTTATCACATAAAGGTGCTAACTTTCGTTAACTTTAAGCAAGTAAATCAATCAACTTTCGCTAAATTAATAAACTTACTATCTAATCTCTTCTGTTTCAACTAGGATTGATCCGCTTTCGCTTCAAAACCCTAAATTGACTATTTTGATTCAAAGTTTTCGCTTTCACTCCAACTATGAATGAGAAATTCCCTTCAACTTTCGTTTCAAGGATTAGAACAAGAGAATAGATTCAAGTAATAAAAATAATCAAGACATGGTCACAAACAAGCATGCACAACCATTGTTGGGTTTAACCCCAACCTTAGAGAGAGAAAACTACTCACAATTCATATTTAAAAACATCTAAATTAAATTAAAGAGAAAGGAAAAACTTACAACCGAATCCACAACGAAACTTGTCCTCCAAGTAATCCACAATTTCGTCCTCCCTCTCAAACGCCTCTTCTCTCCTCCTCTCCCCCTAAACTAGGTTAATTGTGGCCTCTCTAAACTAAAGCTAGAACAAGAGTGTTTATAGAGAAAAACCTAATCTACCTAGAAGCTATCTATAAGGAAATAAATCTTTAAAAGATATATTCCTCCTATAAGAAAATAAATCTAATAAGAGATATATGCCTTCTATCTAATAACATAAAAGGAAACTAATAAAAAGGGATAAAAATACATTAATTGCGCCGACTCTAATGTCTTCTACCGACACGGGACCCTCGGTATTGACCCCGTCAGGGTTGGTAGATCTTCATGCTGAATTCTCGAATTTTGCTTTCTTCCGCACCTCGATATCGACCTAGGCAGGGTCGATATCGACCCTCTTGAACATTGAAAACAACTTTGAATAAAACTTTTGTAGCGGGTTCATTACACCTCGGTTTGACTTGATTCTTCTTCCTATGTCTTTGTAACGAGTTTTTCTACTTCTTTATTAGCTTGAACTTGATCTTCAATGTCTTTATGAACTTCATTCTTTGAGTGCTATCTTCAAGTGCTTTCCTCCTTTCTTCAAGATATACTCCAAAACAACTTCAAAACCTATAAAAACACCACCAAAGCTTATGTAGACTCCATATCTTAAGGAAATATGAAAACCTACACAAACGACTCAAAACAAAACACAAAACTAAAAGAAAAACACTCAAACACACAAAAATACACCCTAAACTAGTGAGATTTTTAAATGTCGATGCTCAACTAGTGAGACTTATAACGACAAGATGATAAGCACTCAAAGGTGCTTCACTTTCTCTTGTTGAGAAGGTAGGTCATGACATGTGTCGGGCATAGATACCAAAGTATACCTCCCAACATATGCTATAGAGAGACTCTCAGAGCATATCCCCGAGATCCCTAGTTCTAAAACCTTTCCACAACAAAGAGGTCTCAAAGGAGACTCTTGAAACACATAAGAGCACAATCAACGACTTTAAACTCTAATAGTACGAATAATATGAAATAACAAACAGTCATTAAATCTAAGCAATAAATAAACCTAATTCAGTTATTTAGCAAGCAAGTATCCCCAACATAGATATGATAACGGAATACAGGTTCCTGATTATCGATTATTCCTAAAATGATATTTAAAACAGAGTTTAAAGATATCGAGTTCAAAAAAAGGGTGAACCACCCACTTGCCTTGAAAAGTGAGCTTAAGCCCGATCAAGACAATAAAGCTGAATCCTTATAGCTTTCCTGGTAAGAATAAGATAAAAACATTCAAAAAAAAAAATTCTAAATAAACTCATCAACTGTTTATTCAACTTTTAATGTCTTCTCGAAACGAGCAGTATAACGACTTATTCTTCTTATATATATATATATATAAGTTATATATAATTTTTATAACGTCGTTTCTTAGGTTAAGATTTTGACAGCATAACGTCCTGTTTTTGATACTTTCTTATAAATGAAAAGTGTTCATTTATATCATACATACGCGGTGTTAAATTCTCGGAATTTAATATGGACCAACGAAACGTATATAAGGGTCGAAAGTTCATTACCATCGTTGACGTTACGGAACTTCAGGACGTTGGTTCCAAGAACGGATTGATCATATCACATTGTGGCAACATCACGATCCTAAAGGCGTTAACGACGGGAAATGTATCTGCTCCGGGTGGCTGAATGGAAGCTCCGAAGCGGCATCGGGACCCGGTGTTTCACGACCTTACTCGTGGCTACGCGGTGTTGTCTTGTGTGTGGGCTAGCTGGCTGAGCTGGGCAGTCCAACACGGAGGCGTGACCAAGAGGGTGGTATTGTTGCTAAGTGGTTGATGATGGTGGTTGGCGGGTGAGCTCACAAACCAGGGACGAGGCAGAGAAAAAGAATGAAGAAGAAATAAAACTGGAGGAGAAAGTTTGAACGGAGGGAAAATTTAGATACTAATTTGAACAATAGAGAGTAAGTAAAGTGGGTTCGCCACTTTACTAACAAGTTTCAGATGAATAAATTTGTGAACGAAGGGTATTTATGCGTGAGATTTCACGTGGCCATCACGTTATAACGAAAATTCTTGGTCTACAAGGATATAATCCTTGGTATGGAAGAATGAACAATAATTAGATAAATATAAATACATAATATGCATGTGAAAATGGATATACTTCCGTTTAAAATGGTAAGAGTATATTCGGATTGGAAAGTACAGGACTTGTGTTCGGTGGTAAAATTATATATCCCATATTAAGATGAGTATCCCATATTAAAATACTCATCTTACTAACTAATTAAAGTACTAACTAATTAAAGTAGTAAGGCTTGAAGCCTTCTGTTTCTATCACGTGTTATTTATTCAGCATATTTTTTTTTCCTTTTTTCCTAAATTCAGCCACGTTCTAAATCATCCTGAGACTGGAAACTGCTCTTCAGCAAACGTTCTTTCTCTCCCACTTCTTGCAACCGTAAAACTGTTACATCTCTTCCCTTACTTTCTCTTGTAAAAGAGAAATTTCTTTACTTTCTCTTTTCTGCTACTTTTCTAGGTTTGTTGCCCTTCCTGCCGACGACTACACTACCGGCACTGCCTCGCCGCCTCCTCTGTTGTTGTTGTTGTTGTTGTCACCTTTCTCTCCAGTCCATGCCTCTCGCTCTACCAATTCTGGTGATTTTAATTGAGTATTTTCATCTACGTTTATGGACAAACTGATTAGTTTTTTAGTCCTTTTATAGGATTTGCTAAATGCGATTTTCTGATCCTAATTTGTAGATTGGATTCTCGGTTTGTTTTCTAGATCCGATTGAATGTTGATGTGGAGGGGAATTGTGTTTGGATATTGAAGCCACCTTGTCGTCTTTCTCTACTTTGAATGCGCCAGTGGCGAAGCCAGCTACAGGTAATCTATCCAAATTCTCTCTTCTCTCCGTTAATTTCTCCGGCTTGGTTTCTTCACCTTCCATCGATTGATTCGAACTTTTTTCCATATTTTTTTTCATTGAATTTTGAATTTAGTCACTGAATACATTTAGAAGAAAGTCTCACTCTACCAATTCTGAACCGCGGGGAGCTTGCTGTCACCCTACCCTACGCAATGTACAAAAACCAGATCTCTTTTGGTCAACTATTTCAATTTTAGGTTAATGCTGTGATTTTAGGGGCTTAGTTTCAGAATTAGGGATTCTAGAGTAATATTCTTTGCTGGTTTAGGGTTCGGAATTAGGGATTTTTCCGATAAGTAATGTTAAAAGATTTGTTATTTACTCTGTTAACTCATCTTGCAGAACCTGTACATGGTGAACATCTTTTTGGCCGGCTATGACAAGGAAATCGTGCCATCACTCTACAATGAATACCCCTAGACTGACAAGACTTTGTGTATTTGTGAGTATCATTTGTTTATTTGTCATCAACTCCATAATCAATTTCATTGAAGAGAACAATGCTAGAAACATTTTTGGTGTTGTCCTGTAGCTCGCTTCCTCCTAAAACTAAGGTAAACATTAGTACTGTGGTAATATACTCTACAATTTGATAGACACGCACTTTACTGGTTTCTTCTCTACTTTCACTGCTAATTGGAGTACCAAAAGAACCGGCATCCAATTGTGTTTATTTGTGTGATTATGTTTGTTGAAGATTTCAGATTTTTTCCATTTGGATTTTGAGTATGCTTTGGACTTAGGTTGGTTGACCAATCATTTGTGTCATCAATAGTGCCTCGGTATTGCCCAGCCTTTTGAACTTATGACTTTAACATATATGTGTGCAACAGCAAAAGCAATAAGTTGCATCTTGGCTACTAGGATTTTATTGCATGAAGAATAAATAAATTTCAAGAGCATGTGCGTGGAGTTTATTATATTTGTTGTTGCTTGAATCTATTTATTACCTCAAAAGATACATTGACATTGTGTCCTAAAAAATGGACTTGCCTTTTGCAGCTTCCTGGTGTTGATCCAAATGATGCTTCTGTGAAGCACTTGCTTGCTTCCATGCAAAATGAGGTATCTCATATTTTGTGAAAGAACTGTGGATTGTCTCCTCTGACGAAATGTAATGATTAAGCAATAACATCTATAAGTTGTATGTGGATATTGAAATATCTAGGTCAAAGATAGTTCAGCCTTGTCGAGTCCAAATTGTAAGACATAGTGTAACTTGTATCAGTCAAGTCTTTTGGTGTCCATAAACAAATATAGGAGTAATCAGGAAGCTTACATGGCATTTTATATATACATTTATATTTTCTATTTAATCATGTCTTTCCCTGAAGGAACCACACAAAAACAAGAGGCAAAACCAAGAAGACCCAACTCACATTTTATGCATAAAAAATGCTACTCATTCTTATTGCAGGGACTAAACTTTAGAGTCACTTTGTTGGCTAATGATTTCATCTCTTATTTTGGGTGGACACATTTTTAACAATTTTCTCGCTGCCTATCAACCTTCAATTGTTGTGGTTCTGGGCTTCATTGGGTGTAAGAATTAAGATGATCCTTGATTTCTTTGGTGGGTATTCTCATTTCAATTTATTTGCTCCGCATTTTTATCTTTTGTCATATGTGTTTACTTCAATTGTAACACGTTGTATTTTTTCAAGATACCATGATTCTACTGAAGCATCTCTTGGTTTTGTCGCCACAAGTCTTACAGCGGGGGTGATCTTGAGTTTGATAAAGAAGTCTGACTAGATAATACAGAAATTAACATAAGGTAAGGTTTTGGATCCTTTTACTTCACAAGTACTAAACTATTTTGTTATGTCCAATTTTATTTTCACCTTTTTGGATAAATTAAGGGTAGCTAAGACCGGTTCCCATTGATGTATCTAAGATCTTGTAGGGTAAAATACTAGCATTCATGTTTGCTCCCTAGCTTTTGTTATCTTGTTTTAAATATAGCAATCTATACGTAATATCTATGCAAATTGTGTTATTCCGTCTGAATTCCATTAATGCTGTTCTTTATTGATGTTGCAGCGTGATGTGCCGCCAATAATAACCAGTTGTACACTTTTATTTATATGAGTCCAGATGTAATTAAAGTTTAAGGCATCAAATTAGACCTTGTACGTAGTGGTAATTATACTCTTTGGCTCTTTGCGATCTCCTTTGATTTGTTTTAGATAAAAAATACAGTTTATGGTTCGTCATTTGAGTTTAATGAACTTGAAAAAATCATTGCCATTCATGATCTCCTATCATTTACGTATCATTATATTGAAACAATTTTTTCTTACTAGATATTTCGTATCATTATCTATAACTATATATTAAAGCTGTTCCTTTTCGAGCCACTAGAATGATTCTGGCCCCACCTCAAATTTAAGAAATTGATTTTATTTCTATTACTAGCTATACCCGTCGTGCCATGCACGACTAAATGAATTTAATACTTAATTTATTTAATGAATATATTTTTAATTTAATATAAAAAACTTATTTATTAGAAAAAAAAGTTTATATAAAATTTTACAATTGGTGTCATGTGAAACGGGGCCAAAATTATTAAGGTGAGCCCATTATAATTTTGATGGCTTAATGATAATTTATTTATGCAAAAATATATAAACAATTATTTGAATTAGAACCATTTAATTTTAAATATCTTTTACAAAAAATATAAAAAGGTAAAAATAATCTAAATTCTTCTAATTTTTTTTTATCAAATTCAATTCTTTAAAATAATTTGAATAAAAATTAAAAATATACTTATTAAGAAATGATGAAAAATATAAATAAAGAATGAATTTTTGAATGATAAGAAAATCATTTATATTTACATACATAATTCAAAAAGAAAATTAAGGAAGAGATAATGTAATTTTCTTTTATCAAAAAGTCAATCTAGCCAAGTAATTATCTAGATTGAAAGTTATATTTTTTTATCAAAATTTTATTTAAGATAAATCTTTTACATAAATAGATAAAAATAAAGATAAAATTATTTTCTTTAATTTCAAATAAAATTCAAATTTATTTTTTTTCATATAAATATATAGAAATTTAATTGGAAAAACTAAATTAATATCTATCTCAATATATTATATCTAATGTTCTATAATTTATTTTAATTTTAAATAAAATCTCTTAGATCTATCCTAATTCCTAATATATAATAGATAACATTTTTTTTATTTTAGATAGAATCTCTCCTAGATTTATTTATCCCATTATCCTAAAATAATATCAACATATATAAAATTTCAAAATAAAAAATCCTATGTGGCGAAATCCTAGGTGGTTTAATGTGGGAACGACACGTAGGAAAATCCTAGGTGGCACAACGTGGTGGCTTTATTCCTTGCGTCTTTTATATATATACATAGATTATAACTTTTTTCAATTAAATTATTTTTTAACTATTTAAATTTATCTCTAATATCAAATAAATATCTATTCAATATAACAATATCTTTTGAAAGCTTCTTTATACAAGTATTTAAAATTAAAGATAAGATATTTCAAAATAAATATAAATCTTTTATCATAAATCATTTGAAGAATTTATTTATAGATATATAGTGATTTTATTTTATAAAAAAATTAATGATAAATATTTATAATGTTTAAAATTAATAAAAATAGATAATAAAATATTTAATAGATATATTGAAATATTTAATAATCACTAAATTTACGTACATGAAAAGTAATAAAATAAGAAAAATATAATATTTGATTAAAAAGTATACATTCTACGATTAAAAAATTACGTACATTAAAGTTTATATTATATTTTAATTTATTAATATTCTATTTATAATGTCTATAAAATATCGAATCGTAGTCGTACATGGTACGACGGGTAAAACTAGTATTGACAATTAACGATACTTTGTAGTATGATATAGTGATTTGTGAAAATTCTACCAAAAAAAAGAAGTGATTTGTTAAAAATCAAAATGAATATAAAATTCTTAAATAAAATTATCATAAAATATACATAATTAAATTATTTAGCCTTGTCCCGTGTTAACACGGGACCACTTACACTAGTTTTATATAAATGATCTATAAAATTCGGTAGACTAATAAAATCAACTCGAATGATTTTATCTTGCTACTTTTAGTTTTAAGGTTTCCGTTTCAGAGTATAACCTTAACGGATACTTAATTAATTAAGCGGATCTCACCCAATCAAGATACTTCTTTTATGGAAGTGATCCCAAAAATTATATAGGTTAAATAAATCAGTTCCAATGATTTTATTCTATCACCTTGAATTTTCTAGGAACAATTTTTATTAAAAAGATCGGAACGCATAACGAGATTAATTGAACGGGTCTTAGAAAGATGCTCGAAAATTTCCAAAAATATCCATAAAAACCGCGGATATTACAGTCACATCCGCCACCGTAGCCCCTGTCGTATGTTGTCGAGCCAACGTCGTGCACGCCGTGGAGTCGTCCTCTGCTTCCTTTGTTCTCTGTCGAGCGCATACGGGGTGAAGGAAGGAGGGAGAAGAAAGAAGGTTGGGCCTCCCTCTATTGGGCCGAACTTCTTGGTCTTCTAACTATGGTTGAGCACGGTTTCGGTTAAACCGAAAATAATGACCGAGCCGACTGAACCGAACCTAAATCGAAAATATTCGGTTTAAGGATTTTAGAAATTTCGGTTCGGTTAAACCGAAATTATTTATAAAAAAATAGCCAAGAGGAAGAGGCCCAACAACACCAAAAACCTAAAGCCCCGTTAGTATCTGAAGACCGAAAACCCTAGCCACTTGCTCGGTTGCTCCAGTCCTGAGAAGTGAGAATCACCGCTTAGACTCCTCAATCTCAATCGCCTTGGCACTCACCCTCGCCCAGTCGGCGCTCGCCAGCCTTGCCCTCGCCCCAGCGGTTCGATTCTGTGACTTCTTTCCCCTTCAATTTGAGTCGAGTCTCCCCAGTTGGCGCTCGCGCTGTCGGTGTCGCCCTTTAGTTTCAGCCTTTCGGCCTTTTTTGCTAAGTTGTTGACTTGTTGTTGTCTTTTTTGCTTCAACAGTGAAGCTGACTGCTGTGTTGGCGTGTTGTTGTCGCCGAGTTGCTGGTTTCAATTGTTGTTGTGTTGAGCGTAAGTCACTAATCTGTAGTTGTTGGTTGCCTTGCTGTTATGAATAATCTATAGTTGTTGCTTGTTATTTTTTTTGTTCCCTCGGAAGTAGGGGTGTCCATGAAAAACCGAAACCGAAAAACCGATTATTTTTTAGGTTAACCAAACCGACTTTTTTAAAATTTTGGTTTGGTTAACTGAACCGAAAATATTTTCGGTTTATCTGTTCGGTTTCGGTTCACGACTTTACATGTAACGGTTAACCAAAAAACCGAAAATATATTAATATTTTTTCGAATATTAGTTATCTTTGATTTATTTAGTGGTTAAACTCTATGATTTTCAAAGTGTTAATCTAGTTTAAGTCTTCTCATCTTCAATTTTAACAATTTACACACTATTTTTCTACTTCTCATTGATATAAGAGTCACTTATTAAATTTGATGGGACAAAAATTAATACACACAATATTTAATTCCACACATTATAGTATATATTCTCAATATTTGTTTACAACAACCAAAATAATATAATATAAGTACATATTTAAAATAAAAGTCTTGTTTGATCACTTTTTTTATTCAAATTTTATTATTTTAGTCTTAATTATTTAAGGTAAAATTACATAAACGGTTATCGGTTGACTGAGAAAACTAAACCAAAAAATTGGTTAACCGAACTACGGTTAATCGAGATTAACGATTTGATTTCGGTTCATGATTTTAACTAACCGAAATCATGGTTAACCGAACTTCAGTTAACCGAAATCTTGGTTAACCGGGTTTGGACACCCCTACTCACAAGGGTCTTCCTAAGCTTCTGTAATGCATATAACAAGTTGCCATTGTTGTTGTGTTTGGTTTTATAATGCATATAACATGTTATATAATTGGTGCATTATGCATCCAAATAGACACAAAACTGATTTGGTTCTAATCATTATTCAAAGTACCTATCAAGGATCAAAATGAGCTCATTTAGAATTCTAGGGATCGGTTCGATTTCTAGTCAAACCGGTTCAATCAGTTTTATGGTGATTTACAAATTTGGAAGTGGCTTCGGTTGTTTCGGTTAAAACTTAAATCGAACCGATTAAAACCTAAACCGAACCGAGGCCTTTTCGGTTCCAAAAAATCCAGATTTCGGTTTTCTGTTCGCTTTTGGTCGGTTAGGTTTTGAACTGATGCTCAGCCCTACTTCTAACATGCCCAAAAATAACGAAAAGAAAAAGGAAAAAGAGAGATTGAGGGAAAGGAGTTAGGACGACCTATTTTGGTTTACGTGCCATTGTTTGCACTCATTTCATTTTTAAATCTTGTCGGTATAAATCCCTACTCCTCTTTTCTTTTTTGTATTTTAAATTATTATAAATTCATGTAAAACAACTTATAACGACAACACGTATAAAATATATAACCGAGACTTACTATCAACAAAACCTTATTTGTATAGAAGAATGTGAACTCTCTCAATATTTTGAAATCTTACATTCTTACATTTCAAACATGGACATTTGATCTTTCTCTCCATCCATAAAATACACTTGAGATTTTACAAATTCAATGAATCTTTCTATACCATCAAGAAATTCATTATAACAACTGTCATCGTTTGGAAGCCATCTATAGTTTCTATGATCATTACAAGAACAAATTGACTTTCTGGATTCAAAGCAAATGTGGGTAATGTGTAAGTCTAAAAGGGAGTATTTTAGGAACGAAATGAAAAACTCGTGGATAATCTCGCGACTATTTTTGCATATTTTTCAAAACAAACAAAGTTAGAATTTGAAATTATTTATGTGGATTTATTCTTAAAACCTAATCATCACACTCGACTAAATACTCAAAACATGTAAACCTAAAACCTCTTCATAAAAAACTTACCAAATTGAAAGCATATTCAAATAATGTGTAACTATATCTAGAATGGAGATTCATTTGTTAGGAACAAAAAGAAGAATTTGTGGCTAGTCTTGTGGTTATTTCTGCAGATTTCTCACGAAATGAAGAACTCGTGGTTAATCTTGTGACTATTTCAGCAGATTTTTCCAAACAAACTAAGTTAGACACGAAAATAAGAAGTCATGGCTAGTCTTGTGGTTATTTCTGTAGATTTCTAACGAAATGAAAAACTCGTGGCTAATTTCGTGACTGTTTTTGTAGATTTTTCCAAACAAACTAAGTTAGGCCTGAACATAAGAATTCGTGGCTAGTCTAGTGGTTATTTTTGCAGATTTCTCACGAAGTGAAGAACTCGTGGCTAATCTCGTGAATGTTTCTGCAGATTTTTCCAAACAAACTAAGTTAGACATGAAATGAAGAAATTGAGGCTAATCTGGTGGTTGTTTCTACAGATTTCTCATGAAATAAAGAACTCATGGCTAATTTGGTGGTTGTTTCTATAGATAATCAAAATAGTACGTAAGTTAAATTTTAGAAAATTATTATCCTCAAAAAAACTAATTTGATACTAGAAGCTCAACAAATGTTGGTACTAGATGGAAGCTTAACAAATGTTGATACTAGAAGCATTCAATGCGCGATTTAAGGTTACTATACTAGGACCATTCATGAGTCAATGGTTCAGATAACACACAAAAATAACCCCAAAGGTACCAATAAAATCCATGTGGGTACCTAGCTCCGGAATTAGTCATGAATATACGTTGAAACCATTTTTCATGGGTAATTAGCTACTCTACTAGAACCGAATCTAGTTGTTTGAGTAATTTGCGTCATTTTGACATGATATATAGCCGCAAATTTGTTTTCATGACAATATCTCCACAAACTTATAATCAAATCTAGTTGTGAGAGTCATTCGCGCCAATCTAGCATGAAATATAGTCGTAAACTTATTTTCATGACAATATAATCACAATCGTAGATATTTGTGGCTAAAATTTTCCTTCCTTTCAGGTTTCCTTCTATCGCTCCACCATGGTAATCTTCTCGCGCCACCGATCCCTATTCATGGCCACCTCTTCTGAAATGAAATATATTATAATCCTTTATTGCATTTCTTATATTTAATTCATATAACTATCTTTTATATGAATAAGAAATTATTCTAAAATGCTCAATAATAATATTTCCTTTATTATTATTATCCTAAGTTGAGGTCATTTATAACTTTATAAAAATTATAAACTATCTAGATGAGCATGCATTTGAATTTATTCCATAAATTCTACATAATAGCCCATTTATAATATTTCAAATTTCCTTAAATAAATATTATTTGTATATAAAAAATAATTTTAAATAGATAATAATAAGTCGGAAATTATACCGATACAAGACATGATTATTTTTGGCACACAAAATAAGAGGGGCAAAATTTTGAGCTCTTTCCTTCTTCTTTTCATTGATACAGATTCTGATGGGCTAATAAAAGGTATATGGCCTAATTTTTAAGCTCTTACTCCAGCCCACCAAGCAAAAATAGGCGCAAAACACCTTTTTATTCTTCTTCTTCCTCATGCAACAACACAAGGACGAGGGTGGGAACGAGCAGCATATGGTGGTGGCCGGTGGTGTTCCTGGGCTATATCTCCGGAGAGCAGGTGGTGGTGATCGGAGGTGGTAGCGCTCAAAACAGCCCAAAATTAACCCAAAAATTGAAGAAAAAAACCCCCCTTAACTTAGAGAAAAAATGTCTGATTTTTGGTGGAAGATCAAATATGATTTTTGTGATGATAGGGACAAAAATGGAGAAGGAGAAGAGGTGTTTTTTGGTGCTCTTAAACCTTGTTAAAGTGCCCTTTAAATAGGGGAAGGAGAAGCTTCAAGAAAAGGGGAGAAATGAGGTCATTTAGTCATTGGTGGATTTGGAGGTGGTAGAGAAGAGGGGATTGGGTGAGGTGGAAGTGGAAGGATATTGACCAATTTAGAAGGCAAGCATGCATTGGCCAACATGATAGGTGGTGCATGCAATTTCATTGATCATTAAGAAGATGGTGAAAATTCAAAGGAATAAGAGAATTAAAATTCCTTTAGTTATTAGAAAGTGAAGTTGACATAGTGGGTAGGAGTGTGAGGGAGGAGAGTGGAGGAGGGTTCAAATCTTACATACTCCTTTTTAATTTTAACCTCCTTACTTAAGTCCTATAGGTCAAAAGTAATGGGCCAAGACTGATGGGCTCCCAAGCTCCATTCATTTTTATTAGAGTCCAAAAACGAATATGATTGTCTTCTTTAAAATCTATCTATATATACTATAAAATAGAAAATTTTGACCAATTAATGACCCATTCAAATGACGTGAAAAATTTAGCTCCTTTATGACCAATTCTATAATTAAGTACATGGGAAAAAATTTTTGGCCATTTATGACCAATCTATCATTAAGTGAAAGAATAAAAAAAACACTCTAATATTAAACCTAAATACACAAAATTAAATGAAAAAGAATCTCGTGCGAATGGTCACCTGTGTGGGAAATAAGAATAAATCTCGATCGTTCATTCCAAAAAATCAACGTCCCTGATTAAACATTCATTAAAAAAATATAAAATACGGCACGGGCGAATTTTTCCCGTATTATTCGCGTATTTTTCAATAAAATACGACACGGACGAATTTTCCCAAATTATTCACGAATTTTTCGAAAAATACATTTTTATGAGACGCACCCAGTTTGTTCATCAGAAATAACGATTTGTTCATCAATATTCACCAATTGTTCATCAATACTAACTAATTGTGCATTGAGTTTTTGATAACATTGTTCATTGATTTTGAACTTTTTTAATTTTATTTTTTAACCTTATTTATGTGTAGGAATGCAATATTATGTAGTTTTTTATGTACATATAATTAGTTTTGATATACTCATATTTGTTCATTGATATACTCGTATTTGTTCATTGATATACCCCTATTTGTTCATTTATATACCCATGGTATACCGTTATTTGTTCATTAATATACTTCTTTTTTGTTCATTGGTATACCATTATTTGTTCATTGATATACCCTATTTGTTCATGGATATACCCTTATTTGTCAATTGATATGACCTTATTTGTTCATTATTATACCCTTATTTGTGAATTGAAATAAACTTATGTTTTATGTGTCAAGGCTATCAACTTGTACGGCTATCTTGAATTCAAAGTATAATACGAATGAAGCGCTCAATATAGTACCAAAATAAGATAAGTTTGATGTAGAAACTTGAATGCAAAAGATAATAGATAAAGAATTTGACTTTGCAATAAAATGGTGTATGCTAAGAGAACGAGATAGCAACAAATCGAAGAGGAGTGCTTGTGCCTTATTTAGCTATGAACAAATTGATGTTATTAATGAAGAAATATGCATATAGCAATGAACAAATTGAGGTTACTAGTGAACAAATATGCATCTAGTAATGAAAAATTATATGAAAAAGGCAATGAACAAATATGCATAAACCAGTGAACAAATTGATGTTACTAATGAACAAATATGCACAAACCGATGAACAAATATGCCAAAACCAATGAATATATATTTTCGTTTTTATGAACAAAATCACAATGTTGATGAACATATTGCATGTAATTTTGATACACATTTGTTCATTTTTATGTACAAAAAATAGATTTTTGATGCACAAGCAATAGTTTATTTATGCACAAAATCACAGTTTTGATGAACAAAATCACAGTTTTGATGAACAAAATCACAATTTTGATGAACAAATCCACATTATTGATGAACAAATCCACAATACTGATGAACAATCTGGGCACGTGCCGTTTTTTCCCCTTTTAAGTGAAATGATCATCGCCTTCGATTTTTCTTGATCCAACGGCTCTTGTTCTTTCTTATTTCGCACAAGAGCGCCCATTCGCACGTGAACCTGACTCAAATTAAATATATAGAGCTTAATTCTACAATTAAAATAAGAAGACCAATAGCTTATGTTGGATCGTAAACCGTTAGCAAAGAGCTTGGGAACTGGCAATTAAGCTGTTCCCAAGGCAGCGGAAGTAAACAGTTCGCAAGTATTAAAGACAGTAAAGAACGCAGTTGCTTTATGGAGGAACCCCACTACAACCAACTAGTTGTATGGGTAAACCTCTACCTCCGCTTGGAGGATTTTGAATGACTTACTTATATTGATTGCTTTGTTCCTTAGTTACAACAGCCGGATTCACACTTCTCTGTTCCTACGAGTTCTTCCTAACTCTAGCAACACTAGTAAATCCTCTCAACTGAGTTCCTAAGCTCACAACAGCAAAATACAAATAACTCAAACCTTACACCGACTTCTCAGTTCCCTTGCCTCTGGGAACTTCGGTTTCTCCGTCGTCAAGATCACACACTCGCCGGCGGGGACTTCTCTTCCTTTCTTTATTTTCTCTGATGTGGGTGTTTGTGAGTTATGGGAGAAGTACTCAATCCGAGTACTATTCATTTGGCTTTATAGTCCAGGTGAGCTTGGGCAGTCACATCTTTCGTTTGTGTCCAAAATGCCCTTTGCTTGATGCCCAATGATGTGTGCCCCACCATGACGGCTAGCCAAGACGAGGATGACATGTCCGTGCGCTCCGATGGACCGATCACACGAGCCAGGACTCGAGCCGTAGCCCGAGCCACTACGTCCATCGTCACGCGTGCCATCGCAAGCCTCGGCACAGCCACCGCCGCGCCCCTCACCCGCTGCATCTCCTTCATCGAAGGCGCGCCGGCACACCAGGCCGACGCCACGCAACGTGGCACCGAGAACCTCATTCTCGGTGCCATGCCCGTCCCTCGGATCGAGCACCTCGCCACGCCGGGCCACCCCGGGGCGGGAACTTGATGTTCTGGTGCGCCCCAGCCTCGCCACACGAGGTTCGGTGCGCACCAGCCCCGTCGACGCCAAGGCCGTGTCGCGCCCATGTCGCGACATGCCTTTGGCGCGCCGACGCCTTGTCACAAACTTGTCGCGACACTCGCGACTAGGCCACCGTGACCTATCTTTATTTCTTTCCATTTTTAGAACTATTTCCATTCCGACATCTTGCTACTTATGTTTTTACTATTTTTATGAGTTTTGGGCTTGGGCCAAGTGGTTGGGCCGCATGCTTGCTTACCCCTTCACTTCCCCACGCCGCCTAGGGTTTCGAGACTAGGGCGCGCCTCCTTCTCCTATAAAAGGAGCATGCCTCTCATCGTTTTAGTTACGCTTGAACTTAGATACCAAATTGCTGTCGAGATTTCTCCAGACCATCTTGTTAAGGCGTCAACCCTATTCTCTTCTCATCCCATATTCTTCCATTCTCCCTCAAAAGAGAGCACCTTCTCATCCTTTCAATTCTTTCTCATCCCAAAGTCTAGTCGTTCATTCGGCACAAAACTATCCAAATCCGCAAGAGAAGACCATTTACGAGTCCAAGATCGATCCTCTCGTGAATCTCCCAACGGGGTTCACATCAACTGGCATCAGAGCCTCGGATTGCGTAAGTCTTTCTCTCGCTTTTACTCGTTTTTTGCACGAATTTTTTTTCTACCTCCATTGTCATTAGCTTCCGCCATATCTACCATCACTCATCTAGTTTCCATTGTTATTTTGTTTCGAAAAAAAAATTCAAAAAATTCACAAAAAATTGCCAAACCGCCAACTTGCACATTGCTTTGGTTCATTGCATCGAGTTTCGAATTTTGCTTGCATCTTACTTGCTTTGTTCGAATTGATTTGCTTGTGTGTGTCGTGTGAATTGGTTAATTGGTGTGAGATTTGGTCCGATTTGGCCTTATCTCAAATCTTTTAGTTGTTGCAAGTATCTTGGGAGAATATCCCATATCTTTTAGTTGCCGAAAATTCAAAAAAAAAATATTGGATAAGTAAAGCCAAAATAAGGCAACCTTATCCTATTAAATTAAAAAAAAAGATTTTGTGGGGACACACAAGCCAAAATAAGGCAAGTGTTCCCATAATTGAAAAGATCTCATTCGGCCACAATAATCTCCATATCTTTCCATATCTTCTCATTTATCTTATAATATCTTGCATATCTTTCTTGTTTGGAAAATCTTACTTGATTTATATTGTTTGATTGACACAATCTCGCCTCCTTCCATTAAGGTCGAGATCTTCTATCCTCTTCTTTCCTCTCTCGTGCCAAGGCTTCCCTAAAGCCGACGCCACATCATCTCTTCTTCTTACTTGCTTGTTTGTGCTTGCTTGTTCATACTCTCTTTGTTCCATAATTGTGCAACGTCGAGATCCTAGCCTCCCATACCCTTCGAGTACTTTTCGTGCAAACTAAGAGTACTTGCGTGGTGAGTCTTACAATATCTTGGCGTTTCTATTGCTTGTTGTTTGAGAATTTTTTACCCCCTTCTTTTCATGTCTATGGTTGAGATTGGAGACGGTAGTATGGAAGGGGATGAGCTTTCAAACCAGCAAGGTATATCAAATCAACAACCACCAATCCCACCAAACCCACCGCCGGCGCCAAGGAGTCTTCTCGGTGCGCCGAATGCTTCAGCGCAAGGACTCGTGCCCGCTGCGGGTCTCGCGACGCTCGATGCGCGCTTCGCAAACCTCGAAGGCTTGATGACGAGGTTCCTAAATCAGCAAGCGGCGCCACCAGCCGTGACCATTCATACGCAGCACGCGATTTCGAGCGTAACGCCACAGGGCGTCTCGGTTCCGCGGGCTTCGGCGCAGGAGAAAGGCAAACGCCATTTGGTGGAATCGTCTAACCCGAATGGGATCCAACGCTTGGAATCCATGAAGGAAAGCCGACCCAATCATCAGGCTCAACAGGTGGACGACGTTGTTGACGTTCATTCCGATGAGGAGTATGACTCCGAGGAGTGGCGACATCAACAATCAAAAAAGAAGAAAAAGGCGGTCACCCCGACGCCTAGAAAAAAGAAATCCAAAGGCCGAGATGACTTCGATGTCGACGACTATCGAGGCCATCAAAGCCCAACAACTCCATATTCAGAATCTGAGGACTCTATGACGGAGTACAAGGAGGATTCCGAGGAGGAATTTGACCACCCTCCGGTCCATGATTTAGAGGAGTGGATAGATCGGGATCGGGATTGGATTCTGAAACCCAAGTTGCCCGTGAACCGCGCGGAATATGATCGGCTCAAGGGCCGTGACAACCGCGATCGGCCTGGGCGCAACGGGGATCGGCGTCGCCAAGACCGAAACCGAGAGCACCAGCGGCGCCCTCGGCGCGACAGGACGAGGATCCAAGCGATGGCAGTGAAGGGTCCAGCCGAGGCCATGACTGAGGCCCACGACGCCGACGCACTCCACCTCCGCGTGCCAACCGGCGTGTCGCAATTGAACGTCCGGCCATGTATCACGCCGCGACGTCAAGGTAAAATTTGAGGACTTTTTTGGTAATTACAACCCTGACGAATTTATTTCTTGGTTGCAGGGTACCGAGCACGTGCTCAAGCATTGCCATTATGAGGAGCACGAGAAGGTCGAGGTGGTGACCCTTCATTTCAAGGGTGCCGCTCGGATGTGGTGGAACCGATTCGAATCAGATCGGGCCCGAAAGGGTAAAGCCCCCAAAACCGAATGGCATCAACTTGTGTTCATTATGAAGAGGAAGTTTATCCCACCCGATTACAAGGAAAAAGTGCGGATCTTGATTCAAGACGCTCGCCAAGGTTCCATGATTCCGGAGGAGTTTTTTGCATACCTTGAAGATTTATTCTTCAAGGCCGGCATTAGCGCTTCCCCGGGGGCGTTGAGGTCTCGTTTCATGGCGGGACTCCACCAATGGATCCGGGATCGGTTGGTTGTCTTGCCAATCAAAGATTTGGGACGTTTGATACACACGGCCATGAAGCTTTACAAGCAATTCAAGAGGCCGAAGACGTCTACATTTTCAAGGTATAATTCTTCCCCTAGTCCATCCGCTTTAGGTACTAACAAGTTTGTTCCTCCTTATTTGTCTAAATCTAAGGTAGGTACCCAAACGACAGACTCCAAGGGCGCTTCGATGGGACAAAACCGTGACAAGGCAGCCCCTCCCCCACAAAGGACTCGAGACATCGAGTGCTATTTATGTGGTGGCCGAGGGCACTTGAAACGCGATTGCCCTAACACGAAGCGAGTGCTATGCTCGGCTCAATCCGCGGCATACGAGAGTGTGGATGAAGATGAGTCCGAGGAGGACGACGCCACGCCAATCGAAGACGGTGCATATTGTGCACCTTCGGACATCGACGCCGGCGTCGACAAACTATTGCTAGTGTCGCGCCGAGCGCTTAGCATGAGGGAAGTCGTGCCCACCGATCAACGGGAAAACATTTTCCGTACTCGGTGTTTGGTACAAAATGTTTCCCTAAGTGTGATTATAGATTCGGGATCATGCGGAAACTTCTCGTCAAGGAAAGTGGTCGATCATTTCAAGTTGCCACAAACGGATCATCCTCGGCCGTACAAGCTTGCTTGGATTTCCAACGATGGTGACCATTGGATCAAAAAACAGGTTAATCTTTCCTTCTCCATTGGTTTATATTCCGATTCTATTCTTTTTGATGTCACTGACATGGACGCCACCCATCTCCTTCTTGGCCGTCCATGGCAATTTGATCTTCACGTGATTTACGATGGCCGGTTGAACACATACATGTTCAATTACCATGGTAAACGCGTGACCATCTTACCTATGTCTCCGAGTGAAGCTTTACAGGATGAGGCCGAAAGGCAACAAGCACACGCTCGGGACAAAGCAAAGGCCGCACGGCGCCGAATTCCACCTCAAGCGGCGCTTCTGGCCTTGGAACAAATTTGGCCGGCGCTTCTGGTGTCCAAACACCAAATTCTGGTGTTCATGCAGATCCAGACCAAAAACGCCGACAGAAGGTGAAGAATGAGCCCCGGACGCCGTTGTCGTCCTCGGCTGCGCGTCGCGACGCGCCAACGCCCGTGCTCAGCGGCGCTGGCTCGAACCAGCAACCTTCCAGCGGCGCGCCCAGTGCAAATCCTCATCCTTGGCCAGGAACTGGTGGCCAGCAGCTTGGTGCCCGCGGAGCACCTCGGATGAGCGAGGACGCCGAGCCCCCTCTTCTCGGCTCCGTGCAAGAACGGCTATTTCTATGCCGTCGGCGCGATGTGGTCAAACACATCGAGGGGAGTACTACTTGCTTTCTCTTGTGTCCATTACTTAATATATCCATAGATAAGACACATGTATTACCCCCTTCTATTTCTGCCTTCCTGCAGGAGTTTTCGGATATTATGCCTGCCGAGCTCCCCGACGGGTTGCCACCTATTCGGGGGATCGAGCATCGCATAGACCTCATTCCTGGTGCTTCATTGCCAAACCGGGCTGCGTATAGGGCGTCACCTAAGGAGACTCAAGAGCTTCAACGCCAAGTCTAATCTCTTTTGGACAAAGGCTATGTTCGAGAGTCCCTTAGCCCGTGTGCGGTCCCGGTTATTTTGGTGCCGAAGAAGGATGGTTCTTGGAGGATGTGCGTGGATTGTCGTGCCATCAACCAAATTACCATCAAGTACCGTCACCCGATTCCCCGCTTGGACGACATGTTGGACGAATTGCATGGAGCCGTGCTGTTTTCGAAGATTGATTTGAGGAGCGGCTACCATCAGATTCGGATGCAAGAAGGGGACGAGTGGAAGGCGGTTTTTAAGACCAAACATGGTCTTTACGAGTGGTTGGTGATGCCCTTCGGCCTCACTAACGCTCCCTCTACATTTATGTGTCTTATGAACTTTGTTTTGCGTAAATTTTTAGGACTTTTCGTCGTTGTGTATTTTGACGACATTTTGGTTTATAGTAGGACTTTGGACTCTCACGCGGGGCACTTTAGGCAGGTGTTAGATTGCCTCCGCGAACACTCTTTATATGTAAATTTGGACAAGTGTGTGTTTTGCTGAGATACGACGAATTTTCTTGGCTTCGTCGTATCCAAGGATGGCCTACGCGTGGATTCTGACAAAATCCGGGCCATCCGTGAGTGGCCAACCCCAACGACCCCGACAATGGTTCGTTCTTTTTTGAGGCTAGCTGGTTTCTATAGGCGATTCGTCAAGGACTTTAGTTCTATCGACGGTCCACTCCATTCTTTGACCAAGAAGGCAGCCACAATAAAGTGGATGACGCATCACGAGGCCGCCTTCGAGGCCGTGAAAGATGCTTTATGCCGAGCCCCGGTCCTGCAATTGCCGGACTTCTCAAAGCGCTTCGAGATCGAGTGCGACGCTTCCGACTATTGAATTGGCGGCGTACTCCTTCAAGAACAAAGGCCTATCGCTTACTTTAGCGAAAAGCTAGTTGGGGATACACTCAATTATCCGACCTATGATAAAGAGCTTTACGCTCTTATTTGGGTCCTAAAAACGTGGCAGCATTATCTATGGCCAAGCGAGTCGTAATTCATACGGATCACGCGGACTTGGCTTATCTTAAGAGTCAAACGACTCTAAATAGGCGCCACGCCCGTTGGGTTGAGTTTATGGAGACGTTCCCTTACGTCATTGCTCATAAGAAAGGAAAAGATAACGTCGTCACCGACGCTCTCTCTCGGAGGTACATTTTACTCACTCAATTGCATTTTAAAATGCTCGGTTTTGCTATGATCAAGGAGTTATACGCCTCAGATCCGTACTTCTCCTCAATCATAAAAGAGCTTGAGCATTCGCGGATTCATGAGTCCTTCTTCTTGGACAATGGTTTTCTTTACCGAGCTGGGAAGCTTTGCATTCCGGCCTCTTCGGTGAGACAATTATTGCTCCAAGAGGCTCATGATGGCTGAGGCCACTTTGACATAGCCAAAACCTTGGCAGCACTTCGTGAACATTTCTTTTGGCCTCATATGGCCCGGGATGTTAACAAGTATTGTCAAAGTTGTGTGCTGTGTCATACTGCCAAGTCTCGGTCCCAACCGCATGGACTTTACACGCCACTTCCAATTCCGGACGCCCCGTGGGAAGATCTTTCAATGGATTTTATTACAGGACTTTCGACGTCAAGGCGTGGAAAGGACTCCATCTTTGTAGTCGTGGACCGGTTTTCCAAAATGGCCCACTTTATTGCATGTAAGGGGACAAATAACGCGGTGGAAATCGCTAATTTGTTCTTCGAACATGTGGTGAAGTTACATGGTATTCCTAGAACTATTGTTAGTGATAGGGATACCAAATTCTGCAGCCACTTTTGGAGAACACTTTGGGGGAAGTTAGGGACACGACTCCTGTTTTCCACATCTTATCAACCTCAGACCGATGGTCAGACTGAGGTGACCAATCGGACCTTGGGCACTCTTCTTCGGACGATGCTCAAGGCAGACCCACGTCGGTGGGAGGACTTACTTTGCCATGTTGAGTTTGCATATAACAAGTCCTTTCACTCTGCGACGAAGATGACCCCTTTCGAAGTGGTCTACGGGGATAATCCTCACACGCCTATGGATTTGGTGCCTTTGCCCTTCAAGCCCGAGGAGCATGTCGACGCGACCAACCGCGCCGACCATATCCGACGCTTACATGAGCGCACCAAGGCGCAGCTACTGCGACGCTCGGATCAATACGCGGCCCAACGCAACAAGGGGCGCCGCGCTTTGATCTTCGAGCCCGGAGATTTGGTGTGGGTCCATCTTCGGAAAGAACGTTTTCCCGCTGCTCGGAAGACGAAGCTTCACCCACGGGGGGACGGTCCCTTCAAGGTCCTCCGGCGCATCAACGACAAAGCTTATATACTCGACCTCCCGGGTAAATACAACGTTTCCACCTCCTTTAATGTCTCGGATCTATCTCCGTATGTGGATTCCGAGTATCATGACGAGGAAACGGGGACGTTTTCCACCCAAGGGGGGGAGGGTGATGTGAGCCCCACCAAGACGGCTAGCCAAGACGAGGATGACATGTCCGTGCGCTCCGATGGACCGATCACACGAGCTAGGACTCGAGCCGTAGCCCGAGCCACTACGTCCATCGTCACGCGTGCCATCGCAAGCCTCGGCACATCCACCGCCGCGCCCCTCACCCGCTGCATCTCCTTCATCGAAGGCGCGCCGGCACACCAGGCCGACGCCACGCACCGTGGCACCGAGAACCTCATTCTCGGTGCCATGCCCGTCCCTCGGATCGAGCACCTTGCCACGCCGGGCCATCCCGGCACGGGAACTTGAGGTTCTGGTGCGCCCCAGCCTCGCCACACGAGGTTCGGTGCGCACCAGCCCCGTCGACGCCAAGGCCGTGCCGCGCCCATGTCGCGACATGCCTTTGGCGCGCCGACGCCTTGTCACAGACTTGTCGCGACACTCGCGACTAGGCCACCGTGACCTATCTTTATTTCTTTCCATTTTTAGAACTATTTCCATTCCGACATCTTGCTACTTATGTTTTTACTATTTTTATGAGTTTTGGGCTTGGGCCAAGTGGTTGGGCCGCATGCTTGCTTACCCCTTCAATTCCCCACGCCGCCTAGGGTTTCGAGACTAGGGCGCGCCTCCTTCTCCTATAAAAGGAGCACACCTCTCATTGTTTTAGTTACGCTTGAATTTAGATACCGAATTGCTGTCGAGATTTCTCTAGACCATCTTGTTAAGGCGTCAACCCTATTCTCTTCTCATCCCATATTCTTCCATTCTCCCTCAAAAGAGAGCACCTTCTCATCCTTTCAATTCTTTCTCATCACAAAGTCTAGTCGTTCATTCGACTCAAAACTATCCAAATCTGCAAGAGAAGACCATTTACGAGTCCAAGATCGATCCTCTCGTGAATCTCCCAACGGGGTTCACATCACCGAAGTTGTACTTTCTTCACATGTGACTTTGGTTTGAACTAGGTCAACTTCTTGGATCAATCGGACCGTTGGATCAAGCATGACAGTCTGATTCTCAGACTGTTCCTTTGGGCTGTCCAAGACAGAATCCCGCGATCTGCGCTGAACGGTCGTTGTCCTTACATGTGAGTTCCCATGTCATGGGAACTGTCTTGTTTAGAGTTCCCTTGATGGAAACTCTTCATCGTTGTAAGCTTGTGTTTTCTTGATCATTTCTGGGAGTTTCCATTTCATGGGAACTTTCCTCTTCAGAGTTCCCTTGGTGGAAACTCTTCATCGTGAGCTTTCTGTGGCTTTTGGTCATTCATGGGAGTTTTGGTTGTACCTGCGTTCCTTAGAAATACTTGAACAAACCACATTAGTTCATTATGGTGTTTGTCATTATCAAAACACGGAGAATGACATCGTTGATCCGTTGTTTAGAACCAGAGGTCCCAACAACGTCCCAACAATTTCCCCCTTTTTGATGATGACAAACCCATCACAAAATATGCAAGTATTTTAATGAATGATATGCTGATGAGTTCCTAAGTAAGATTTTGGGAAGTCACTTCTAGTGAAACAATTTGATTTAGGGATCCACTTCTGGTGAGACACTTAGTTCTTACTTAGCTTTTTATGCAGTTGTTCCCCCTTAGCTTATGCATGTTCTGTGATAACTTAAACTTTTAACTCATCTCGCATTTTTTGTCTTTCCCCCTTTTGACATCATCGAAAACAAGTAAAGAAATAATAGGGAAGAAGGGAACACGCAATCAGAAGAGGTGGCAGAGGAAGTCCAGGCTACGGTGTCGTCGGCCGGAGGAGGAGGGGCAAGAAAGGGCTTACTTGGTTGTAGAGCCCTTGGATTAGGACGTCTTTCATGACGGGGTCTTGCTCTTTTTCGATCTCTCGCAATTGAGAAATGAAGAGGATTCGGGGGTTGGCAAGCACCCACTCTTTGATCTGAGCGAATGTGTGTTTGTAAGAATTTTGGGAGGTTTTGGAGGTTTCTTGAAAAAGAGAGTGAAAGGGATGTGGAGAAGACGAATGACAGAGGTGGAAGATGGAATAAGAGCCCAAAAATGGCAAATGAGGGTTTTAAGGAGAGAAGAGGCGAAGGGTAGAAAGGGAAGTGGAAAGCCTCGATAACTGTTGCCCAATGAACGTGGGGCATCGTTTCAACTTCCATAGCACGCCTCTGGACACGCGTCACGATCTCTTGGGAAATCCTTTTCAAAATTTGAATACTTGGCCCTTAACGCTTCAGAGCTTCTGACACAAAAGTCCGCTTCCCAAGTGACGGTTCTTCTTCGTGGATGAGTCAGCGTTCCCTTGCTAGTATGTATCAGTTCCCATGATCTTATCAAGGTCAAGGAGAGTGAAGTGGTTAAGGGAACTTCACAATCATCCTTTTGTGGGGCTAGGGAACTCAAAGGGAACCAGACAATTTGCTACTCGATAAAGGGGTAAATATTTTGGCTCATGAGAGGCGTTTGTCTGGTCCCTAGCTTAGGGTAACTTATATGATCAACCGTCATAGTGGCTTGTAAAGAGGGATAAAGGGAACTCTGGTTGATCATGTATGGCCGAAAGAAATAAAGTTCCCTTGTAAACATTTATCTTTAGACTAGTAATCATGGCATAGTGAAAGCTATAAGTCCAAGTTCCCTATCATGCAATCTTAGATAAACTAGTCAGGCATTGAGAGAGAGACAAACAGGGACTTGTTTAGTTTAGAGTTATCATCCCTAGAAGCATTTGAAAACGCTGGTAGGGACGTCTGTCTAAAGCTTTGGTGAGAATGCCCGCAATTTGCTCTTCAGTTCTACAGTGTTCCATCGAGATGTTCCCACTTTCAACATTGTCACGTAGAAAGTGATGCCTTATATCTATATGCTTAGTTCTAGAATGATGCACAAGATTTTTGGAAATGTTTATGGCACTAGTATTATCACAAAGTATGGGAACTGGGCCAAAAGACATACCGTAATCCTGGAGTTGTGACTTAAGCCATAAAACTTGGGAACAACATGATGCAGCAGCCACATATTCTACTTCAGCTGTGGAGAGTGCCACTGAGTTTTGCTTTTTAGATCCCCATGAGACTAAGCATGACCCTAGGAACATGGCCATTCCCGATGTGCTCTTTCTATCGACCAGATGCCCTGTAAAATCCGCACCTGTGTATGCAATGAGCTCAAGGGAACTGTTCCTTGGATACCAGAGGCACAAGTTATCGTTCCCTTTGAGATACCTGAAAATTCTCTTCACCTCTTTCAGGTGTGATTCCATAGGGTTAGCTTGAAAACGAGCACAAAGGCATACGGAGAACATGATATCAGGTCTACTAGCTATTAAGTAAAGACCAACTAATTGAGCGTTTATGTGTTCCTGTTTTCCAACTTGTTTTGCAGTTTTATGTTATCTTTGACAAGACTTGAAAGAATTTTTAACAACTCAGGTTTTTCATAATTATTCAAAGAAGCAAGAATAGTTTCAGTGGTTACCTCATTGGGTTGTTCCCCAGTGGTTTCTCCTATGGCCATTCCACACATGTCTGGGAGTGCCCATGACTCGGGATCTTCGTCTTCATCATCGCTCTAGGTGGCGATGTAGGCCTTTTTTCCTTGCTTCCGGCCTTCAGTTCCCTGTGGGCATTCCTTAGCAAAGTGTCCTTTCTTGTTGCACTTGTAACATGTGACATCCGAGAGGTCCTTCTCTGCGGGTTTTCTTTGGGAACTCTGCCCTTTTCCCCAGTTCCCACTGTTCCTTTGGAGCTTCCCTTTGTAGAAGTTCCGAAGAGCCTTTGTTACGAGAACTAGCTCCTCATCCTCTTCTTCTTCGGAGTCTTCGTGTTGTTCTTGAGTTGATTTGAGCATCTTCTCAATCTTGAGTGCGATCCCTCGATGAGCTCGAGTCTGTTCCTTATCATCGATCTTTCTCTTCTCGTGTCCCACTAGCTTTCCAAACACTTGATGGAGCATGAGTGTTCTATTTTCCGGATTTTCCTTGAACATTGTTCTCTCGTTTGCCCATTCTCCAGTCAATCCGTTGAAGAGTTGTTGGACCTTCATCTTATGGGTGATTTCTTCTTTGGTGATCCCCAAGCCTTCCATTTTGGTGCAAAGTCCTTCAAATCGGGACTGGTAGCTATCGACAGACTCTCCCATCTCCATTTGGAAGTTGTAGAACTCCCTTTTTGCATTCATCTGAAGATCTTCTCGGAGATCTGAGTTCCCAACGTGCATTTGTTGGATAGCTTCCCACATTTCCTTAGTTGTGTCAAGATTTGCTACCCTGTCACAGTCTTGTACGCACATGGACCTCTTCAGGTACTGTTTGGCTTTGTAGTTTGCCTCCATACACTTGTATTCGTTGGGTCCCCACTTTGAGAGGTCGTTGACTATAGCTGGATCGATTTCGAAGTTGCCTCTCTCGATAACACACCAGGCTTGGTAGTCTTGGCCACGCATCCAATCTTTCATGTCGCGTTGCCAGCTTTCAAATCTTCCTGTAATAAGCCTTGGAGGCTTACTAGTGTTGTTCCCCACCTGAGTAAGTTCCTGAGCCATCTGATACCTGAGATGGTAACGCAAATCTAGAGCAAACCTGCTCTGATACCAATTGTTGGATCGTAAACCGTTAGCAAAGAGCTTGGGAACTAGCAATTAAGCTGTTCCCAAGGCAGCAGAAGTAAACAGTTCGCAAGTATTAAAGACAGTAAAGAACGCAGTTCCTTTATAGAGGAACCCCACTACAACCAACTAGTTGTATGGGTAAACCTCTATCTCCGCTTGGAGGATTTTGAATGACTTACTTATATTGATTGCTTTGTTCCTTAGTTACAACAGCCGGATTCACACTTCTCTGTTCCTACGAGTTCTTCCTAACTCTAGCAACACTAGTAAATCCTCTCAACTGAGTTCCTAAGCTCACAACAGCAAAATACAAATAACTCAAACCTTACACCGACTTCTCAATTCCCTTGCCTCTGGGAACTTCGGTTTCTCCGTCATCGAGATCACACACTCGCCGGCGGGGACTTCTCTTCCTTTTCTCTCTTTTCTCTGATGTGGGTGTTTGTGAGTTTTGGGAGAAGTACTCAATCCGAGTACTATTCATTTGGCTTTATAGTCCAGGTGAGCTTGGGCAGTCGCATCTTTCGTTTGTGTCCAAAATGCCCTTTGCTTGATGCCCAAGTTGTACTTTCTTCACATGTGAATTTGGTTTGAACTAGGTCAACTTCTTGGATCAATCGGACCGTTGGATCAAGCATGACAGTCTGATTCTCTGACTGTTCCTTTGGGTTGTCCAAGACAGAATCCCGCGATCTGCGCTGAACGGTCATTGTCCTCACATGTGAGTTCCCATGTCATGGGAATTGTCTTGTTCAGAGTTCCCTTGATGGAAACTCTTCATCGTTGTAAGCTTGTGTTTTCTTGATCATTTCTGGGAGTTCCCATTTCATGGGAACTTTCCTTTTCAGAGGTCCCTTGGTGGAAACTCTTCATCGTGAGCTTTCTGTGGCTTTTGGTCATTCATGGGAGTTCTTGGTTGTACCTGCGTTCCTTAGAAATACTTGAACAAACCACATTAGTTCCTTATGGTGTTTGTCATTATCAAAACACGGAGAATGACATCGTTGATCCGTTGTTTAGAACCAAAGGTCCCAACAACGTCCCAACAGCTTATAAATTGACCAATCCCTTTCTCATTCTCAAACTCCTAATTAAATTTAAAATTAATATGAAGGTCTAATTCTACAATTAAACCAAGAAGACCAATAGTTTATAAAATGACCATTCATTTTCTCAACCAAGAAGACCAATAGTCTATAAAATGACTATTCATTTTCTCATGCTCAAACTCCTAATTAATTATAAGATTAATATGGAGGGAAAATAAAGAGACTATAAGCATACATAGACACACTATAAAAAACAGAATACACCGATAAAATAATCATTCAAAAAAACAGAATTAGTTAGTTTGTTTCATCATTGGTTAGTTTTTTCTCATAGCGAAGTAACAAGGTTAGATTAAGCATCTCTATTCCATTATTAATATATCGAATTGTAAGCAACATTTTGTATATTTTGTATTTTTAACGATTTCTTAGATTTTGGCTAGATTAGTTTTCTTAGATAAGGCATCTAAATTACACTATTAGTCTTTGTCTATGAATTATATTTTGTTCTATTTTGTTGATCTATATGTTATGAATTGAAAATGGAATTGATATTAACATTTTTTATTTTGATTAGTATTTATTTAATTTTTACACCATCCTAGATTAATGTTTATTTAATTTTCTTCCTACTAAGTTAGTATCATAACTCTAAATATTTTGTGTTATTAAACTTATTTTGAAGAAAATACAATCATATTCTCTTTGATATATTATAAAAACAAGTTTTTTTTTGAAAACTCAATGTGCTCTACACACGAGTTGTTAGTTCCTTTTAAGAAAAATAAACTCCATAAATGTATATATATATATCTATATAATATAATTAAAGAATAAAATTTTATTCATTTTTACCAAACTAACAATTAATACCATATAAATAATTTTTTAAAAAAAGAAAAATTTAGATATAAAAAACTAAATTTTTACAATGAACCCAATTAATAATGTGAGAAGTTGTGACTTATAAAATTCCAATGTCAAAATGTCCCCTCATATAGTTTTTCAATATGATGCTTCCATTTTTTAAAAGATTTGAAGAGAAAGGAGATGATGAAAAAAGAGGAAAATATATATATATATATATATATATATATATATATATATATACTATAAGAATAAGAATATATATATAAATTATTTCAAAATAATTCAAAGTTATATACATTATCATGGTTATACATACCTCAATAAACTAAAGCTACATATTTTATTAAAATAAATATTTTTCAATGAATTTAACGTATGTTTTTTAAATTAGTGTAATAACTAAATTCAACCTTAGGAGGTAGTTTATACTTTCGTTAGAAAGACCTTTTGAGTTTCTTTATGAATTCTTTATAATTCATAAAAAATGACATATCATGATTAGCTCGGATCATTGATGTGAAGATTCTAACGGTCAAACAACATAAAAATGACATCAAAATAAAGTAAGTTGACCAAATAAGCAAGGAAAATGACATAACTAAAAAATATAAAAAAATCTCAATATTTTTACGAAAAAATATACCGGTGCGTATGCACGGGCATCATCATTAGTAAATTTATATTATCACATTTTCGTCTTCATAGCTTATTTAGAAAATTAAATTACCTTTCCAAGATAATTTAATTTATAAGGTTTTTTTATTTAAATTTTTTGAAAGACGAAAATTTAATAAAAAAATATAGAGTAGAGATATTCTTCATAAATATTTATTTATAAAAATAGTAGCCATTACAATATTAGGGTTTTTGTTTTTGTATCTCCCGACAAATCTGGATGGCGGATGGAGGTCAGGATCTCCCGATGAATCTGGATTTAGGTTTTTGTTTTTGGCATCAGGGTACGGAGCGTCAATGGTAGAGAGTGGGTATTTAGAGAAAGTTGGGAGGTAGAAGATGGAGGAGTGCATTCAGTGGAAGAAAAAAGAAAAAAATTCTGCAGATGAATATGACAAAGAAGAAGGAAGAAATTCAGAAGATTTTTTTCTAATCCTATTAGTGGTTTAGTGGAAGAAAAAAAGAAAAAAGAAAAAAGAAAAAAGAAAAAAAAGGAAATGATTTTTTTACCCAATACGCTAAATCATTCAGGCTTTCTACGATACTCTCCCCATCAGAGTGAAAGCACAAACCCTAGATTTGGCTAAGGAAGATCACATACCTACAGTTCTCGTTCGTAGTTTCGCATAAGGTTCAATTGCCATCAGGATTAAAGGTATGTCAAATTTGGTGTTTCTTAATAACCTAATATGATCGATCTTGGCATTTAGGTCTAAAAGGGATTAATTTTCCAACAAGTGCCTCACTCGCCTAGAAGAGAGTGAAATGCACCTATTATGCCACATCAGCATGGAGGTGTTCAATAGAACGTAATTTGTTAAGATCAAGTGTTTAATAGAACAAACCTAAATGTGAGGTGTCTAAGTGATTCTTCTTCACAAGTTCAGGTGTTTGTATATGTATTCTGCCTTTTTTATACATCATGAAGACGGTTATTTTATACATGTGTTGACATAGCAGACCTTTTCTATTCTCAATGGAGAAATCTTACAACTATAAAAGTTATCATCAAAAGCCAAATAAATGTCATAACTTAATGCATTCACTTCAATTTTACTAATGGACCATTTTAGATAATATTATTAATGGACACATGTTTTAGATTTGATGTTGGGCTTAATGAAACAATATATTATCAAAATTGACAATTTTTTGTATTCTTGTTAATTTTTACAATCACCCTTTTAAATTCCTTCTTTAATGTATTAAGATAAGATATCTATTCTTTGGATTATTAACATTATAAGTGATGGTGCGCGAAATAACCGCTAAATAATTAAGGGTAGAAAAGTAATTTGTGGCCTCAAAATCCGGTGAACATACATAAGTTGGGCCAATGATTATATATTCTAAATAAATGGGCCTGGCTTAAAAAGTATAGCTTGGCCCAACCAATAAATATTACAAAGGATGTAACCCATCTCCACGCATGCAAACTCCACGTAAACACCCAAAATTTGCATGAGCCACCACCATGCACTACCATGATGTCACATATACACCAAGCTAAGTAAACTTCAAAACAAGAAAGGGTCCACTTGGGTTTGCTATCTCACAACCTTGTTCACATATTATTATTTTGAGATCGTCCCACATCGAGGCTCAGAGGAAATTCCCAACAACAAAATATTATAAATACGAAGGTGGCAATACGAAATAAAGGGTCGAAAACCCTCTCTGGCTCGAGAACTATCTCGTTTGTCAAAGCTCAACGTGTTTGATCTCCAAGTGAGATCGCGCTATAAACGGTATAAAGTCTAAAGGCTTTATTCGTAAAGAGCAAAATAACAACCGGCTGAGGGGTGGGGAGGAGGAATAATCCACATACGAAAATCGTTCGGTTGTACGAATCCCGAGAGTTAGTATTTATTTAATTCCAGTTTATAGCGCGCATTATACCGGGTTTTAACAATAAAAAGGAATCATTCATAAACAACTTAAAAGTTATCCTTGGAGACACAATAAATGTATAAGCTTTATGTTTAATGGGCCTAATTTTTACTTCTAGAAAGAGTGCTAAATGGCCTAAATTTAAAATAGGGTTTGTATTAATATTTTACAATATGTCTAAAAAAATGCTAAAGTATTTGTATTAATGTTTATAATTTGTCGAAAAAAACTCTTTAAAATAATTAATTTTTTAACTTTTGGTATTACACATGGACTTAAACAACTCAACTAAATAAATATAACCAACTGCTCAAATTTCCAACTCTTCGAAATTAAAATAAATATATCAAATTAACAATTCAAATTCTCAATGCTCCAAAATTAAAAACATACATTATATTCTGTTTTAACTCTTCAAATTCTCAACGCTTCAAAATTAAAACATATATTACATTATGTCTTTTCATTTTATTTATAAAAACAAATTTTAATAACCCAACTTTTGGAATCCTTCTCATGTCACTATATATACTCAAGTCTTAATAGCCACATCCACGAACTTCTATTCTCTTTCTTCCACACCAAACAAAAAGATTAAAAGAGGATTTAACATTTTAATAAGTAAGGATTTTTCGGACATAATATATTCATTTTCAAGCCTCCTATGTATTTTTTTGTCTTTTTTAAGACACAAATTCTCTCATTTTTCTATTCTTTTTTTTACCAATTCATTTTTCAATTTTTTTTTCTACCTAATTTGCAATATACAAGACTCTATTCATCTATGCAAGTCTTACACCTTAAAAAATGTCAATAATACATAAAAAAATCTTATAATATTTTCAATTAACAAATTTTAAATATAAATTTGAACCCGTGCAACGCACGGGGTTATCAACCTAGTAGATTTTTACAATCACACTTTTAAATTCCTTCTTTAATGGCTTCATGAACCAATATATTATCAAAATTGACAACTTTTTGTATTCTTGTTAATCTTTACAATCAACCTTTCAAATTCTTTCTTTAATATATTAAGATAAGGTACTTATTTTTTGGATAAAGGAATAGATTTTTACAATCAACTAGAAGGCTATGCCCGTGCTTCACATGGGTCAAAAGTCTTGCTTATAATGTTCTTATATGTTTACGTTTTGATTGTCTCAGATATTATGTTTTAACAATATTTTATCATTCTCTTACATGGATTTAGGAGTGAATAAATATGTTGAGATAATAAAACAAAGTAGAGAAATTCTTCTTCCTTAAATCCTTAAAAAATGTTGTTAAATCTTTTAGAATTTGATCCAAATTAGGTGAACTATTGATCTATTAAACTAATTGAACTATTGATCTTTGTACTTCTTTTTAATTCCTACTAATTTTTTTAGTGTGCACATTTTCTACTTAAGATTATGAAACTCATTCAATATATACTAATAATTTATTTTGATTTCATAAAAATGATCAATTTATTACTCCATCCGATTCAAAATAAGTGTCGTTTTAGTTTTGGACACAAGATTTAAGAAAACTATTAATTAAACTCAAAAGTGTAAATTTTGTATGAATTTTACCAATCATTACCTTTTTTAAGCAATGTATGAATAACATTAATCAATAAATACACATTTCAATAACAATTCTCATATCTCACTCCTAATCAATTGTCTAGAAAAAACTTAAAACGACACATAAATTGGATCAAATTTAAAGTGCTAAAACGACACTCAATTTGAATCGGAGGGAGTAATATTAATTATTTTTTATAAAAGGTTTTTTAAATAAAAATATAGGCATGATATTATAGTGGAAGACCAAGAAGCTAAGGTCAAGTACATATGATGTATGATATTAAATAAATATTATGAATGGAAGACCAAGATACTAAGATTAATTATGTATGATGTATGATAATAAGTAAATATTATGTGTGAAAACCCAAGAGGCATATAGGAGGCAATTGAATACTTTAAATTCAAAGCATTGAATGTAAAAAAAATACAAATTTACATGTAGGTTAGATAGATTAGATCTTTCAAACTCCTTCTTTAATATATTAATAAATAGTCATGAACTACTCTTTTAGGCCCCGCCTCTAATGTATATATAAGGCCGCAACATGTACAAACTAGTCATTATCTTCATACCTCACTTGTACGACCATTTGAAGAAGCGATACATGTACCATTTTTCTCTCATACTAACAACTTTTGTTACCATGACAATATCTTACACGTATATAAATAGTCATTACATTCATATTTTACAATGCAAAAATAGATTGCAACAAACCAGACCGAGAGGTCACATTATGCACTCTTGATGAATAGTGGGATGCAACGAATGCATATGAAAAATATCTCAGTATCGAATTTCTTATAGAACATAAAATTTGTGTCGTTCAATGGACGAGTTAAGTCATCTAGTTATTCTTAAAACTCTCAATTTACACATAAAATCATGTCTTTATCCACCATCTTTATTTTCTTTTTTTAACCTCTCAACAACTCTCCTTAAAACTCCCCTACTTTCTAATAAATGCTAACCACCCTTTTATTCTCCTATTTACTTTCTTTTTTTCCTTCCAAAAAATGATGATAGTTGAATGCAAATTTCATGTATGATGGAGAAGACTTGCAATCCAATTTTTGTACTTGCCAATTTCAGTGGGTGTTATATACTAAGACTCTAAGAGCATCTCCCATTATATGGCATAAAGTTAAGGAAAAATTCCTTTAAATATCCTAACCTTTGAAGTGGTTGCGCTCCCTACCCCAACCTTTTCATATTTCATAAAAAATATCCTATATTTTGTAATTCATTACGCACTGACTCTACCCTCAAAATATCCACTCTTTGAATAAAATTACAAACCGACACATTATCTTTACATTTTGGGACAAAAATGCCCAATTTGGTACATACAAGGTTTTCAAAGTTATAAATTTTTTTTCTTAAAAGATTAAAACATTTAGAAGTAATATTTTTTTCTTCTTTAGGTTCTAAAACATTCTTATCGGAAATCAATCTCTTATGCATAAAAATATATTGGTAAGATTAATAACCTTTTGAGTAAGGTTCAAAGTAATAACATTTATAATTTTTTAACATTTTGTTCGTACACGAATTTGATATTTTTTACCCAAAATGAAAAGACGGTAGGTCTATTCACAATTTACCATATGTATGGATATTTTGTGGGTAGAGTGCAGAACGAACCCCAAATTATAAGGTATTATATGAAATTCGGAAAGGTCGGTATCCCTATCTAAGGGAAAGGGGTACGCCCGAATAGACCCAAGAAAAATTGAAATTCAACTATGTGACAATAATAACTGAATTTAGTTAGAATGCACCAAATTAATATAGGGACTAAACGCATCTCAAAGGCAGTGGATAAAAGACAATGAGCATGAGGATGCGCCCGGACAGAGAAGACTAGGGTATATCTTATAAAACTGATAAGAGCACCTGTAAAGCAAATAGTAATAGTAGTCATAACAGAGTTACTGAACCAAGTATTCATAACATATCACCTGTTTATCATTCACCATTAGGGACATGTGGTCGTAATTCACAAAAAAAAAGCAATAATCAGAAAAAATAACAAAAATAGTCTCAGAAGGAAGGCATTAGTGTGGTCGAAATCAGAATTTGACTCGTAGAAGCTGAACACTAATTTAAATCGACTTGCAAACTAATAAAATCCAACAAAAAAGTATACAAAAACCTTGATCAGAGAAATACATAGAAGACTAGGGTATATCTTAAATCTTTGCTTTCCTATGACCAACTTCACAAGACAACAAAACAAGAAACGCATAAAACCAATTGACTTTTTCACCTGAAAAGAGAACCTTTTTGCAGGAAAGGAATCTGGGGAAGACGAATCTGGAGATGGGAATGAATCGGAAACAAGACCACAATAATCGTCCACCTCTTGCATAATCTGTTACCATGAACTGGAAGGTGCAGAAAAAATATGAGGAGGCGATGAAATATCAACTCTTCTCCTTCTGGAGCGACAACTTCCATCACCAAAGATGGAAACAGAAACAGAAGGCGATGTCCACCCGCGATGACCGACAACGCCATGAGAATGCGCGACCACAGAATCCACAGAATGCGCGGCCAGAGAATGCGCGGCTACAGAATCCACAGAATGAGCGACCAGAGAACGTGCGGCCACAGAATCCACAGAATGCGCGGCCAGAGAACGCGCGGCCACAAAATCCGCACGACGATAATGGGAGCGAACAACAGGTCGGCGAAGGCGAAAGCCATGAGAATTTCCAGAGAAAGTCTAAGAGACTAGTGAAATGTGAAAATGTTTTTTATAAGGTACCACTCGACCCATGTACTACCAGGTTTTTTATGACGAGGTAGGATTTACACTAGATGATTTGCAGCAGTTTATCCATGCCCTCTCATACAAGTAAGTTATAAGAAATTTTTTCCATTGCCATGTCTACATGTAAGATACATTATACCTAATAATAATAATATATATATATATATATATATATATTTTGACACTTCAAACTTGAATTATAGTTACGGTTCTTTATACACCCTTTTTTATTGTGTACTTTAGTTGCAGTTGCTCCTATCCATTATGCTCATTTGGTAGGGACCCAAATGATTCGTATGATGAGGTGTGACCATACATATGAGGCTTCATCGAGCAGTGGCTCTGCTGATTATGTCAGTTTCTCTCGTACAGTTCCCACCATTCATAGTAAGGTTGTTCAACGGGTTAACCCGATGACATGTAAATAAAATAAGCTTCACCCGTAACCCGACCTGTAATAGTGTGATGACCCGTAAATAAAATAAGTTTCACCTTACGGGTCAACCCGTTTTATCTATCAAATAATAACTTTAAATTTATACTAAAATTTGTAACTAATCATACGCCCCACCCTATGAATTAGCCCAAAAAACAAAATTAATATGAAAGCCTTAAAAGATCCCATTTTAGGGGTTCAACTTCCCATTTTATAAGCTCCTCTTTTCTTCTCCATCTACCAATATTTCGATGTGGGACAAGTAAAATAGTAGGTGTGAAAAATTTATTCCCACATCGAAATTTAGTTGAAAGGTTAAGCGGAGTGAGTTATATAAATACCTATATGTAGTAAATCATAACTATATACTAAAGCGGAGGTTAAAAAAATTATTAAACGACACATGTCGCTCTTAGATTGGACCACACCACCCTTTTTATTAAAACCAATATTTGAAAAATAATTAAGTTTAATATAAGATAGTGTAATGTAGAATATTATATCACTATAATCAAAGGATATAAAATCTCATTCTTAATTTAAAAAAAAAATCTTTTATTTTTGGATATTATAAATAGGAAGATTATTAAGATAATTTTTATGCTATATATTTCCCATGTATATAATAAATTGATAAGTTTTTATCTTATTACTTATCTATTTTTATAATTAAATAAATTATCATGTTTTGGATATTAATTTAATTCGTAATATAATAAAATACTATTGTTTCAAATAAATAACTTTTTATAGTTTATTGGTTTTAAATATTTATTCAAAATTTATATTTAAGCATTTAGATGATTATTTTCTCGGATAATAAATATATTTGAAAATATTTTTTTTTAAGAAAAACTCGTACAAGGTACGGGAATACATACTAGTTTATTATCTATTACGGGTTCTACTGGTCTACTCGTAATCCTAAAGGTCAATACAAAACACACCCATAACCCGTAAATTAAAATATTTTAACTCGTAACCCGACTCGACCTAGGATGTGTTTTCTTGGATTTCTGACCTTTCCATTTTGGTTCGAGAGCTTTCCATCAATGTGATCCTTTGTATTAGCTTGTTTTGTTAAAAAGTTGTTCACAAATCTAGATTTTTCTATAATTAATTACAAAGGTAAATGCTACTGTAGCCATTTGTAAATGCTACTGTAGCCATTATGTAACAACTTCACAATTCCACTAAAAATCAAATCAAAAATAAAATCAAGTGTTGATCATTCTCGAATTATTCGATAATGGGGCTTCTATTACAATTAAGTTGGGCTCTTTTAGCCTATTTCATAAGATCAATGGAACACAATATTCTAAAAAACGCTAGACAGACCCTACGAGGAAAAGGACTGTCTAGTGCCTATACGACTTAAATGGGCATCTAAACGGTCTCATAGACCATCGCTTAGACAGAACTAGGTGAGGATTTTTAGAACAATCATAAGTACGTTTTGAAAATGTTCCACCCACATTTGAAAATGATGTTTTGAAAATGTTCCACCCACATACAGTTGAAAATGATGTCCATTGTTGATTTATTGTTTCTTTCACTGATTTATTGTTTCGACATCAATCGTCCCTTTCCCAGCAACCACCCAAATCTGCCCACATTACCCGGTTGTCGTAGCGAGTAAAAAAAAAGAAGTTTCCCCAGCAACTAGTCATGGACACGGGTCGGGCTGGGCCGAGGCCAGGCCACCACCGGACCGGCTGGAGAAGTAGGGCCCGGGACCGACCAGGTATTGCACCGGGCTGGAGCGGGCCGGACCCCGGGCCGGACCGGGCTGTATATAGGCCCAATCCTTTTATTTTTATTTTTTTCATACATTAAATTTCTGGGTCGGGCCGGGCTGGGCCACAATTCCCCAATCCGGGCCCGGGCCATGGCCCAGGCGGGTTGGGCCCGTCAGGCCCGCGGGCTGGCCGGGCCGGGCCATTTTGGCTCACAATTGCGGGCCGGGCAGGGCTGGGCTAGCCCGCACTAATGGCCATTGCTATCAACAACCACCCAAATCAGAATCCCGATACGATTCTACGATTTAGCGATCCTACGATCCATAACACGCGAAATGATCCACGATCCCAAGTAGGGTCTAATTGGAGTAGGATCTTAAATGATTTAGAATACAATCCCGATCTGATCCCGATTTTACATACGATTTTAACGATCATACGATTTTAATGATCATATAAACGATTCTTACGATTCTACAAACGATTCTAACGATCCTATAAAATGAAAATTTTAACTATATATTATTAATAGTTTTACGATTAACATATCATTTCCATTAAAATAGTCATCCTACAACATTTTTAAGAATCAGATTAATAAGGTTTATCATTTTCTTACTTCATATATAATAAAATATACAATCTATTAGGTTATGCTTGCATATAATATACAATCTATTAGGTTAGGTTATGCTTGCATATTGTTGGGGTTCAATTGTGAATCCCATGGGAAGTTGGGAGTGAAACAAGCTAATATATAAGGTCATGAGTCACTCCTTCTATCACCAATTGGGACTTGTGTACTAGGCTTAGAGCCGGTGGTTCGGCTTAGGGACCGGTAGGGTCCGCCGTTCAGGCTTGTAAGGGATTCACAAGTGAGGGGGATTGATTTTGGGATGGAACCCTATGGGCTTGTGTACTAGGCTTGGCAATTGGGACCGTCTCCCTCGTAAAAACTCTATAGGCTTGTGTACTAGGCTTGACAATTGGGCCCGTCTCCCTCGTAATACTTACGATTTAACGATCGATCTTACGATCCGATCCAAAAAACCGCAAACAAACCTTGGTTACAGTTTCAGAGACTGTGCTTCCATGAGAAATAAACAAAATTTATGATAAAATCCTAATTGGTAAATGCAGAACCTAATAGTAGAAATGTAAACCATATCGGAAATAACTTGCTGTCGAGATACAATTCGAAAAGAACATTTAAGACATGTAACTGCAGTATTCCAAACGGCCTACGGTGTTATTAGCTGTTGGTGATGGGTTCAGTTGTGAGCCCAAACCCAAACGGAAACAGAGGATCGTAGTGCTCGTCCCCGACGTTCATAGGCAACTGTTCCACCCTCTTGAACCACGTCCTCGGAAGCTTCCCGGTGAAGCCGTAGTCGCCGAACAGAACGTCGGCGACTCCATACCCCTCCGTCCCCGGCAGCCACGCCGCCACCAGCGCATCCACCTTATCCACGTGCGGCTCCATCACCACCGGCCTCCCGGACACCACCACCACCACGCACTTCACGTCGGCGCACACTCTCTCCAAAACTTGCTGCCCTGGGGCCGCCATTGTCAGGTTCTGGCTATCCCCGTTCGTCTCTGCGTACGGCGGCTCCCCCACCACCACCACCGCGTACGAGAACTTGTTTGACTTCAATAGCTCGTCGTCTGGATTCGCGCTGTACACGATCTCCGTCTCCGGATCCACCGCCGTTGTGATCGCATTCAGGATCGTAGTTCCTGGTAATTTTTTTCAGTTTTCGCAAAGTTAGGGTTTCGCAATTTTGAATTTGAATCGAAGCATTAGAATCGTGATTCGTGATTAATTACCAACTGTGTGGTTGTTGCCGTTGACGCCCTGCCACTCGATTGTCCAGCCACCGCATTGGTAGCCGAGATTGTTCGCGTGGGTGCCGGCGACGAGGATCTTGCCGGCTTTCTTCGGAAGCGGGAGCACCGGCTCGTCGGCCTTCTTTCCGTTCTTGAGCAACACCAGCGACTTCCTCACTGCTTCCCTGGCCAAGTCTCTATGCGCCTGTTGCAATTGAGGAATTGAGGTAGGTACGTAATCAATCAATCATCAATGGCGAAATTCACTTATATAGTAAGTATGTACCTGGCTTCCAACGTATTTTGTGTAGCTGTAATCCGCCAATGGGCTCTCAAACAATCCCATAGTGAACTTTACCCTGAGGATCCTACTCACTGCATCATCTATTCTGCTGGTGGGAACACGTCCATTGTTGACGAGATCCGTCAAGATGCCGATGAACTCGGTGTGGTTGTAAGGCACCATGATCATATCCACTCCGGCATTCACACTTTTCTCAATCGAGTAGGCGTAGTTGATGTGTGGCGGGGATGTGATCCTGTCAATGCCTTGCCAGTCTGAGATGACGAACCCCCTGAACCTGAGTGTGCCCTTGAGGAAATCAGTTACCAGGTTACGGTTCATGTGCATCTTCACCCCGTTCCAGCTTGAATACGAAACCATAACCGTGGAGACCCCCTTGATGATGGCGTTGTAGTAGCCGGGCATGTGGATGCTAAGCAGGCCGTGCCAATCAATGACGGTGTTGTTCTCGTTGATTCCTCCAACCGTCCCTCCATCCCCTACAAAGTGTTTTGCACAAGCTGCCACCTTGTCACTGCAAAAATTTACATAGTAACATTTGCATCAGCTTCCATATATATGTACATTATAATCCCTGAGCCAAAGACTTACTTTCCAGCGACGAAAGGGACACCCTTGGCAGAACCAGCAGGGATCTCTCCTTGCAGGCCAGGGATGATTTCAGTCATGTCCTGGACAATTTTCGGGTCCTCACTGTAGCTCTCATAACACCTACCCCATCTCGGGTCTCTACACACCGCAATACATGGAGCAAATACATAAGGGATGCCCGTTGCTCTTGTTTCCAAGGCTGTAGCGACACCAATCCTCTTAACCAGCTCCGGATCTCTGCAATTACATTCCCCATTTGCATTAGAAAGAAACAAGACAGAGAATGCAATTAACTTTACATGGATGCATACCTGGTGGCTCCAAGGCCGACATTATGAGGGAAAATTGTAGCCTTGTGGATATTGTTGTGGCCATGGACAGCATCAATTCCATAGATCATGGGAATCCCAAGCCTGCTGGAGAGGGAAGCCTTCTGATATTCGTTGACCATGTCAACCCATTCTTCGGGCGTGGCCTTGAGGTGTGGTACGTGGCCCCCACCGCTGAGCAGGCTTCCAATGGAGTAGTCCCTCAGCATCTCTGCGGTGGCAGCATTCTTGTCGATTTGCGCCATCTGTCCAATCTTCTCCTGCATAGTCATCCTTTTCATCAGGTCTCTTATTCTTACCTCCAATGGCTGCGTTGGGTCCTTGTATTTAGGCCGCTCCTCTCCTGCTTGGGCGATCACCGCCCATACCAGAATTAGTAGTATCAATACTTGGAAAAGCTTCATTTTCCTTTTGGTATTGAAATTCTTAGGCGATTGGTTGGTCCCCTGCAGGAACAAAAACAATAACAATGGTTATTGATTTTCTCAGTAGTGCAGAATTCTGACTTCAGAGGAGAGGGAAGTAGCGCCAAAGCTTACCCTTGTATTTCGTTAAGCACTACTCGCAGATTGCTTGGAATCGTATATATGAACAAAGTACTTTTAAGGATAATATTTTTTTCCTTTTTTTTTAATCTTTTTGCTGATTTGAAGTAGAAGATATCGGGGGAGATGGTTATTCTGGATAAGATCCAGCCTGAATATATTGATAAGATATTAAGATCCATCCTGTTAGTTTTGATACGATTTTCGGTTAAAAACTTGTTGTACAGTTTATCTTATCAATACCTATTAATTAAATCATTAATATCTATTAACTCTACTAAGAGTTTATAGGGATTTTTCGACCAAAAAAAAGAGTTTATTGGGATTCCTTCCATTAGCTGCCATTAGACCTGTCAATCGGATTGAGTCGGGCGTGTTCAGGTTCGGTCATTTCGGGTGGGGTTAAATCGGGTTCGGTTTCGATATGAGTCATGGGTCAATCGGGTCAGGTTGTAGCGGGTTTTCAGTCGGGTCGGGTTGACCAGTGAGTCTAAAATATCCTTTTTATGATTATTAAAATCAATTTTTAATTAAATAATATTATTTAATTATAATATATTATTTTTATTTATTTTAATAATAAAATATATTATAATTTTCAAAATAAATTGTAAAATTCTATAAATATACTAAATCGGTCAACCCAACGGGTTTTGGGTTTCAAGCCAATGAGTTTCGGGTTCTATCAGGTTCGGTTGATTTTGGGTTTTGGGTTCAAATTTTCAGGTCTTGACCCTAAAATTATCGGGCAGTTCGGGTCGGGTTGGCGGATTCGGTCAGCTTTTGACAGCTCTAGCCGCCATTGATTATTCATAGACCCATGTATTATCCGATTTAATTTGTTTTCTTTATAATACGATTTTCAATTAGTTATGTTACAATACCAAATTATAAATACTAGTTGTATCTGCCGTATCGTGTACAACTATGATTCGGTATTTTATAGACATTATAAATAGGATATTAATAAATAAAAATATAATATAAATTTAAATATAAGTAATTTTATTGCTCGTATAGAGTTTGGTTCAAATGAAACAAACTCTTATCGTAAAACGTGAAACGAATGCACTTTTCCTAGTTAATAGTGCACTTTTCATACAAAAGTGCATTGAAAAATACAAAAAGTGCACTACGAAAAAGTGCACTACAAAATGTATGAAAAGTGCACTGACAAGTACGAAAAGTGCAAATGCGAAAAAGTGCACTCCGAAGTAGGAAAAGTGCACTACTAACTATAAAAAGTGCATTCGTTTTAGGATAAGAGTTCGTTTTAGGATAAGAGTTTGTTTCATTTGAACCAAACTCTGATCGTATAATGTATAGTTTTATAATTAATTTAAAGAGTTTGGTTCAAATGAAACCAACCCTTAACATGAAACGAAAGGAGAGTTTTGAGCCGTCGGATCACATGATCCAATGGCTCAGATTACTCCTGTGTTTTTTTTGGGGGGGGGGGGAACAAATCAGCAAGGTGACAATTTTGTAAATAAACCAACTTCTATACCCTTAACTTATAATATGCAAAAATGGCCCAACTTCGATCGCACAAACCAATCGTACAGTACTAACCAGACGGGGCTGCACGCGAGGATTCCAATCACCCAAACACCCAAAAGCTCTCAACGGACGATTCCAAACTTCGATCGAATGCTCCCAACTTCAATCGACGGACGATTTCATAGGCTCCTAACTTCGATCGCTCACCTTCTCGATCAAGGCTACCGCTCGGGCTCAGTTTGTCGATCCAGGAACTTCCATAACGCTAGCGTGATTGTATGTTTACTTCGTACTGATGTTGATTTTTATATGTGCTACAACGCTACTGTTGATCCATATGTAACCAGAGTTTTAATGTTCGCTGAAAATAGGGAGACTTTTTCTATTCAATCAAATAATATTAGCAAAGCTGAGGTGAAAAGTGTATTAAAAAGTTTCAAAAGTGCATTATGACATAAGAAAAAGTGCATTGATAAATGTCATAATAAAAGTGCACCATCTAATTGAACAAGTGCATTGAACATTTTCAAAAGTGCATTGAAAAGTTTCAAAACTGCATTGTGACATAGAAAAAGTGCATTGATAAATGACATTAGAAAAGTGCATCATTTGATTGAAAAAGTGCACTATTTAATAAATTATAATCTATGGGAAATTCTAGTCTCAAGCCCATTCACGATTCTTCTTAAAAAGAAAAGACGGGCCTTAGCCCGGCCCAACTAGTAAGTCCATAAAACAATTAAAAGTAATTATTTATTAAATAAAATAAATTCATAATATTCCTTTTTATTCGAAACTTATTTCTAAAATAAATGAAGTATAATTTTTATAAAATAATTAATCGAATAAATAAAATTTATTAAAAATGGAATTTAATAAATTATAACCTATGGGAAATTCTAGTCTCAAGCCCATTCACGATTCTTCTTAAAAAGAAAGGACGGGCCTTAGCCCGGCCCAACTAGTAAGTCCATAAAACAATTAAAAGGGGAAAAATAAAAAGGAAGCAAGTTGTGGGGACCTAAGAATTGAACCCATGACCTCTTGCTCCTTTACTCTCCTCTTTACCAATTGTACTAATCAACTTTTCTAATATATTAAAACATCCATTTGTAATTAAATCTTCCCTTCCCAGTGATATTTTGCAAAAAACGTTTTTTTTAACCAAATGAAAATTCGAGTGGGCCATTATGAGGTGGATTCTTAGAGGGATTTTATGCAGGATTTTGCTGCTATAAAATCCATACTTGGATTTGGAGATTTCCCCTTCCCAATCCCCCATTTATGTGATATTTGGCTCATAATTGTTTTAATTCCTCACCACTTCATCCTTGCCTATTCAAAGACTCACTTGAGCAAGTAAACACTCACAAATCCTCCCAACACTCCAATTTTCTCACCCAAATTCCATATCCAAGCTTGCTGATTTTTTTTGGGAATTTTCTTTTGGGGGATTTCTTCACCAACCACCACCTCCGACCCCCTTTGTTGACCGCCGGCAAGGCTACGCCGCCCACGCCGGCCACTCGCGACCATCGGGCGCCACCAGGCACCTCCACCAGTGCCGCCCTTGCTCCTCCTCTGCCCATCGTCGTTCCTTCCTGATGCTCTAGTTCCCAACCTGCGTAAAAACAAGAACAAAGGGGACGAAGGGTAAATTTTTGGGTATTTTTATTTAACTTCCTTATGGGCTGATTTTAGTTTTTTGTACATTTAAAATAGGCCCATACTACCAATTTCTAAATCAGTTTTTTTTTTAAAATTCAGATTATAAAAAAAAAGAAGCTAGTACGTATTTCTTATGAAATTTACACATGCATGCCATGCAAGGATTCTTAAAGAGAGATTATTTTTACATATTGTAAAAATTGTAATAAATCCTAAACTAATAAAAGTGGCTTTTAACTTAGAAAATTCAGATTTTATTTAGTTTAAAAAGTCTAGGCCTTTTCCTTTGTTTTATACAAAAATTCTTTATTTTATAAAGTTTTATCATAATAATTTTATAAGATAACATTACATGCATGAAATCTTCATGCATGTCCTTTATAAGCAGTTGGGTTGTTTTATATAAACTTTTAATATAGATAAGTCTAGTAAAGACAAGTTTGATCAATTAATTTAAAAATAACTTTGCATGTACTTTTAAAGGAATTTTTATAAACTAAATTCTCTTGCATGTATAAATATAAGAATAATCTTTTCTATGAACTTTTGATCAAATAAGAGTAATAAGAACAAAATATGTTAATTAAATTAAAAGTGTCTTGCATGTATTTTTTTTTAAAAGAGTTTTTATAGTTTAAAACTCTTTTGCATGTCATTTCTAGCTAAAATGAACATTGATAAAATATTTGGAACCACCTAGAATTAAATATGAACTTGGTTTTATTCACTTAAGAAAAATAAAATAGTTGTACATGGATTTTTATAAAAATCTTTGGGGAAAAATCCTTTCTTACGTGGAACCTAATTTTATTCACTAAGTAGAAATAAGAGAAAAGTGTAGTTAAGATTAAAATAAGATTTTTAATACGAATTCGTTCATCTTCCCTTTCGGTCAACTAGGTCGAAGCGCTCGATGTCTCTAGAGCTTACGTTCCGAGTTACGAATACTTCCGAAAGAGATCCAAGGCAAGTGGACTTTCTACTTGAATCTTTTCGATAAATTCAATTTCCGTTAACTTGTTCAAAGTTGGGAACATCTTGCTTGCTAAATAAAATGAACCTAGGAAATATTGATTGTTAGAAATAATGACCATTGTTAGCATTATTACTATTACTATCGTTAATAGGAATTATTGCTAGACTTGTTGTGTGGTTTGCTTGTTTTAAAATCTCTTTTCGAGATTCGTAATTAAATTCGTAAGTAGTGTAGTAAGGGGTGAGGGCTCGGCCCGAACATCTCTATATAAGATGTCGAGTGGTATGGCACCATGCCCTCTCTTCCCTCGACTGTACGGATCATGATCTATGTCTGCTCCTACTCGGAGGAGGGATGTGCGCACCCTAGCTAGGTGCCGGAACTCAGTTCCCGTAAGTGGTACGTCGGCCCATTCATGGCCCCCCACACTCTTAAAAATCATTAATTAATGTGAAAGTTTTAATCACGAAAGAAAGTAAGTGCTAAAGCACATTAAAAGAAACCAAAACCGGACCGGTCTCAAATGATCGATCCGGCTCTCGGTCCGCAAGGGCGCGAGAGGTTTTTCGAAAGCTTATGTGTAATTAACGTTCCCAACATTCATTCTATTCTAAGACGTTCTACAATCTAGTAGTTCGTTCTTTCGGTTTAAGAGTTATCTCGTCTCGAGATTCACTCATTTCCGTTCCTAATAAGCTCCACTTAAAGGTTACACCTCTCGAAACACATTTCGAATACTTCGTAAATAATAATGTCAATACTTAGCAAACTACCTTAAGGATGTCCGTTCTCGCTTGCTTAGTCTCTTTAGACTAATTCTGTTTTTCCGCATCTTTGCTTGGCATTTCTCGCCTTTCGCGCCAAATGTCAGACGCTAGGAAACCTCCACCGAAGGCATAAAAGACGAAGACTACTCAAGTGAAGGAAGGAAGGTCGGGTATTTTCAAGAATTGCATTTTGTGTACGCATGGGTTATCTCCACGTTGGTTTTAAACGATGTTAATTTTATATTCCGCTCGGCGCTGTGTAAATAACTCTTAAGCTTTATGATTTGTCAAGTCAAGTACAAACTATGTAATGGATACTTTTAAAGTCTCACATGTGAGCAACTCTCTTTTCTATGTAATGACTTTTTAATTCCGCATGTTTTATTTAATTTAATACCTTATAAAGCCTAGGGTGACTTTGGGTGGTAAAACCTGAGGTCATTGGCGGTAACACCTATCGTTGCAAAATAGGGGTGTTACAAATATGGTATCAAAGCCGAACGTTTTGTTTTCTAAAACCGAAAACTTTCGAAATCGAAAATTTTCAAAACCAAAGTCTTCGTCTTCAGATCGAAATTATTATTTAAATTTTCCTTAAAAACTTTCAAAACCTAAATAATAAGTTTTGAACTTTCAAAGTGTAGTTACTTTTATTGAAAATATTCTAAGTTTAAATCTATTCCCTAAAAAAGTGATAAGTTATAAATTTCTTCTAGGATTCAAGTTTTAAGAGAAATCTTAAGAATTAGAAATTCTTCTAAGTAAATTCAAGAAAATGTGTATTTCTATGTTAAACCATTTTTCATGTTTAAGAACTTGTTTTAAAAATTCCTTAACTTCCTTCAAGTATCTTCGTCTTATAGAATCCAAGGACATTCTATATTAATTCCTTCTTTCCTAAAAGTGAGCCTTAATACCTACCTTATACAAATATTAATTAATCAAATGAAATATTTGTGCCGTTATTCAGATGGTGGATACAAGAGGTACTAGCCACCGAAATCGAACTCAAGTTAGAGACGAGAACGAGGAAAGCCAATCCGAAGTTAGAGGATTGCCTAGAGTTAATCGCCCTCCTGTGCCTAACCCTCCTGTAGTGCTCAACGAAGGCACTATGGAAACCTTTCGGGCCATGTTTCGGGAAATAGTAAAAGAGTCAATTCCGCCAGTCATGCCCAATCCAGTTAATGAGGAAAATCAAGAAGAAGGACAAGGAGCAGTTGATGCTCGTGGGAAAGAAGTGGAGACAAGTTTTGCAAGCGGCCTTAAGGTCTTCAACAGTATGAAACCGGAATCATATGATGGAAGTGGAGATCCTTCCGGAGTTCAGTATTGGTTCTCCCATGTAGAAAGGTTGCTAAGGAACGTGCACTGCTCAGAAGCTAACAAGGTGCACACGGCTGCCCTAAGACTTAAGGGCGAAGTCGGAGAGTGGTGGAGCTCGAGCTTGGCTAACCATCCCAAACTAACTTGGAATATGTTCAAGGACAAAATGATGAATCGTTTCTTCACTGCTGCCATGAAAGACGAGAAACTGGACGAGCTGCTTTCGCCAAAGGTCCACGGACTCAGTGTTCTGGAAAGAGCAAAGAAGTTCAATCATTTGCTACAATACGCCGAAGAGGAAATAACTACTGAGCGACAGAAGATTCGACGTTTCCATAATTGGATGAGCGACTCCATCAAACCTTGGATGGTAAACCGCCACTTTGCAACACTCGAGGAGTATGTGGATGCAGCCTACCGAATGGAGACCACTCTAGGTGAACCTGAACGTAGAAAGAACGATGGTGGAAAGCCTCATCACTCAAATCAAAGTGGATTTAAGAGACCAACATCCCCACAAGGTTCAAGATGGTCAAACGAGAACAAGAGAAGACCTGAGTCAACTAAGGAAAGGTCCTTCCAAGGATCTGAATCTATGAAGGGTCCGATAGTTTGCCACAACTGTGTAGAACAACGACACATCAACAGGAATTGCTCTAAGGACCGCAAAACTTGCTACAATTGTGGAAAAGAAGGACATATGCGCCTTTACTATAGGCAAACGGGAAGAAAATCAAGTCAAGCACGCTCCAACTCGGTATCCCAATACCCTCAGACCTCAAATAGGACTGCCGAGGCTGCTTTGGTACAGTCAACTGCTCATAATAAGGGAAAAGGGCCAATGACACCTCAGAGTCAAGGTCAACAACTCCATGAGATGCACCGCTGTGACGAACCTTTTGTGTCAGATGTTCTATAGGAATAGTTGGGTCCTCCTTTCTATCCAAGTTTAAATTGTCATAATCATGTTACTCTTGCCTTTTAGGCGCTTTTGTATCCCCAAAAGAGTTGGAAATCTCGAACCATGCCTGTGATACTCTTACTCGTAAGAGTGTCTCATTTTGAATTCTGTAATATGATTTGGGTTATCATATAATATCCTTGCACATCAAACCATAAATCGTTTTCCATCGTTATCCTAGTATAGAAAAAGTTTCGAGCCAATACATGGTTTAACTTTACGACATATTCATCGTATTACGAAGTTCACCTCAAGATTTTACATTTATATCGGAATGAAGTTGTAGTTTTACAAATTAAAAAAAAATCAATATAGGTTCATGGTGGTGAATAAGAATGGACTTTTACCTCCCATCTTGATCACATGGTTGAGGTAGAAATCCAGGTCTTGTTCCTGTGAAGATATACACATTAAGCGACTATGTTGGAAATAGTTCCCCGATACTGATCACATTGGTGGAATGAAGCCACTTAGTCCTTCGGATTCAGACTTGTCTAAAAAAAAAAACTACTACTTTCTTATAAGAATTTCAATGTATAATATAGAGGGACACTCAACCCACTTCTCGATAGTTAATATGTTCGGATGCAATATCATAAGATGGTTACCTTCTCTTGTGACATAACCATCGCTCGTTCCAATAGTAACTTCATTAGAAGTTAAAAATCAAAATTCTTCTTCCAAGGCATGGGTCTCACTTTTCAAACATTGATTCTATCTCGAGAATTTAATTAATACATCTTAAAGGAATCCATCTGCTTTGATTCTATTCTGAAAGTATAGAATGGATTGGTCATTTTCGTACTCGTCTCCTAGAAACACTCAAGTGCTCGTTTCAATTAAGATACTTTTTCCATTAGTAACTTCAAAAAAAAAAAGTTAGATTCTTCAAGAACTTGAGTAAGTTTGGAGAACCGTGCACTAACCCAACGGAAGGTTGTTGAGTGCTAAGATCCGACAAGATCGTGGAACTTCGAGTAGAGAAACGATGTAATAAATAAGTGCCTTGGTTTAGATACTCTAGTCAGAGAATGGAGATGAAGGTACGACTAGAGAAATTTGGGATACTCAACAAAAGATGCGAATACGTTTTCTCAAGTTACTATCGTTTTAAGTAAAGAATGAAATATTCTTTAAGGGGGTACTAGAACTTTTGTTGTCACCTCACAGTAGTGAGTGTTTGTTGCCATCCTCGTGTTATAACATTATACCGCCCTAAGCTTTTCCTAGTTTCGGGGACGAAACTATTTTTAAGGGGGTACTGTTGTAATAGCCGCTATTTTTATGATTAATTTTTTTCCTTTAATTTTTCATTAATTATTTATTAAATAAAATAAATTCATAATATTCCTTTTTATTCGAAACTTATTTCTAAAATAAATGGAGTATAATTTTTATAAAATAATTAATCGAATAAATAAAATTTATTAAAAATGGAATTTAATAAATTATAACCTATGAGAAATTCTAGTCTCAAGCCCATTCACGATTCTTCTTAAAAAGAAAAGACGGGCCTTAGCCCGGCCCAACTAGTAAGTCCATAAAACAATTAAAAGGGGAAAAATAAAAAGGAAGCAAGTTGTGGGGACCTAAGAATTGAACCCATGACCTCTTGCTCCTTTACTCTCCTCTTTACCAATTGTACTAATTAACTTTTCTAATATATTAAAACACCCATTTGTAATTAAATCTTCCCTTCCCAGTGATATTTTGCAAAAAACGTTTTTTTTAACCAAATGAAAATTCGAGTGGGCCATTATGAGGTGGATTCTTAGAGGGATTTTATGCAGGATTTTGCTGCTATAAAATCCATACTTGGATTTGGAGATTTCCCCTTCCCAATCCCCCATTTATGTGATATTTGGCTCATAATTGTTTTGATTCCTCACCACTTCATCCTTGCCTATTCAAAGACTCACTTGAGCAAGTAAACACTCACAAATCCTCCCAACACTCCAATTTTCTCACCCAAATTCCATATCCAAGCTTGCTGATTTTTTTTGGGAATTTTCTTTTGGGGGATTTCTTCACCAACCACCACCTCCGACCCCCTTTGTTGACCGCCGGCCAGGCTACGCCGCCCACGCCGGCCACTCGCGACCACCGGGCGCCACCAGGCGCCTCCACCAGTGCCGCCCTTGCTCCTTCTCTGCCCATCGTCGTTCCTTCCTGATGCTCTAGTTCCCAACCTGCGTAAAAACAAGAACAAAGGGGACGAAGGGTAAATTTTTGGGTATTTTTATTTAACTTCTTTATGGGCTGATTTTAGTTTTTTGTACATTTAAAATAGGCCCATACTACCAATTTCTAAATCAGTTTTTTTTTTAAAATTCAGATTATAAAAAAAAAAAAGAAGCTAGTACGTATTTCTTATGAAATTTACACATGCATGCCATGCAAGGATTCTTAAAGAGAGATTATTTTTACAAATTGTAAAAATTGTAATAAATCCTAAACTAATAAAAGTGGCTTTTAACTTAGAAAATTCAGATTTTATTTAGTTTAAAAAGTCTAGGCCTTTTCCTTTGTTTTATACAAAAATTCTTTGTTTTATAAAGTTTTGTCATAATAATTTTATAAGATAACATTACATGCATTAAATCTTCATGCATGTCCTTTATAAGCAGTTGGGTTGTTTTATATAAACTTTTAATATAGATAAGTCTAGTAAAGACAAGTTTGATCAATTAATTTAAAAATAACTTTGCATGTACTTTTAAAGGAATTTTTATAAACTAAATTCTCTTGCATGTATAAATATAAGAATAATCTTTTCTATGAACTTTTGATCAAATAAGAGTAATAAGAACAAAATATGTTAATTAAATTAAAAGTGTCTTGCATGTATTTTTTTTAAAAGAGTTTTTATAGTTTAAAACTCTTTTGCATGTCATTTCTAGCTAAAATGAACATTGATAAAATATTTGGAACCACCTAGAATTAAATATGAACTTGGTTTTATTCACTTAAGAAAAATAAAATAGTTGTACATGGATTTTTATAAAAATCTTTGGGGAAAAATCCTTTCTTACGTGGAACCTAATTTTATTCACTAAGTAGAAATAAATATGTATACATTCCTCTTAATAAAGAAAAAGGATTTTTCATAATCATATTCTATTTAATTAGTATATAGCTTTGCATTTGGGAAATAAAATATTTTATAAGGTAATATATACAGGCATGCCAATTATAGACTTTATTATATTCTTATAATAAATCCATCATGATATTTGATATTAATGTTGGTCATAATAATAATACTTACTAAGTAGTTTGTATAAGAATATTGATAGTTGGAAAAAGGGTTTATTCATAGTTAAAATATGCTTGCATGTCAAAATTAACTTTGTCACATAAACTTTTAAGAATAAAATAAAGTTTGACACTAGAAATATTAAAATGCATGAAAATCATATTTTAAGTATTTTTAAAATTTTGCATATGATATTTAAAGGAATTTCCTTTATATTTAAATAAGACTTTACATGTGTCCTTAAAATAAATATTTTAAAATCATAAAGAGTACTATCTTGAAAATAATAATAAAGATTATTATTTTCTATCTCATATCTGAATTGTTAACTAAAATAATTTAGATTTAACTTTCTTTCTCTTAGAAAAGGAAAATAAGAGAAAAGTGTAGTTAAGATTAAAATAAGATTTTTAATACGAATTCGTTCATCTTCCCTTTCGGTCAACTAGGTCGAAGCGCTTGACTTCTCTAGAGCTTACGTTTCCGAGTTACGAATATTTCCGAAAGAGATCCAAGGCAAGTGGACTTTCTACTTGAATCTTTTCGATAAATTCAATTTCCGTTAACTTGTTCAAAGTTGGGAACATCTTGCTTGCTAAATAAAATGAACCTAGGAAATATTGATTGTTAGAAATAATGACCATTGTTAGCATTATTACTATTACTATCGTTAATAGGAATTATTGCTAGACTTGTTGTGTGGTTTGCTTGTTTTAAAATCTCTTTTCGAGATTCGTAATTAAATTCGTAAGTAGTGTAGTAAGGGGTGAGGGCTCGGCCCGAACATCTCTATATAAGATGTCGAGTGGTATGGCACCATGCCCTCTCTTCCCTCGACTGTACGGATCATGATCTATGTCTGCTCCTACTCGGAGGAGGGATGTGCGCACCCTAGCTAGGTGCCGGAACTCAGTTCCCGTAAGTGGTACGTCGGCCCATTCATGGCCCCCCACACTCTTAAAAATCATTAACTAATGTGAAAGTTTTGATCACGAAAGAAAGTAAGTGCTAAAGCACATTAAAAGAAACCAAAACCGGACCGGTCTCAAATGATCGATCCGGCTCTCGGTTCGCAAGGGCGCGAGAGTTTTTTCGAAAGCTTATGTGTAATTAACGTTCCCAACATTCATTCTATTCTAAGACGTTCTACAATCTAGTAGTTCGTTCTTTCGGTTTAAGAGTTATCTCGTCTCGAGATTCACTCATTTCCGTTCCTAATAAGCTCCACTTAAAGGTTACACCTCTCGAAACACATTTCGAATACTTCGTAAATTATAATGTCAATACTTACCAAACTACCTTAAGGATGTCCGTTCTCGCTTGCTTAGTCTCTTTAGACTAATTCTGTTTTTCCGCATCTTTGCCTGGCATTTCTCGCCTTTCGCGCCAAATGTCAGACGCTAGGAAACCTCCACCGAAGGCATAAAAGACGAAAACTACTCAAGTGAAGGAAGGAAGGTCGGGTATTTTCAAGAATTGCATTTTGTGTACGCATGGGTTTTCTCCACGTTGGTTTTAAACGATGTTAATTTTATATTCCACTGTGTAAATAACTCTTAAGCTTTATGATTTTTCAAGTCAAGTACAAACTATGTAATGGATACTTTTAAAGTCTCACATGTGAGCAACTCTCTTTTCTATGTAATGACTTTTTAATTCCGCATGTTTTATATATTTAATACCTTATAAAGCCTAGGGTGACTTTGGGTGGTAAAACCTGAGGTCACTGGCGGTAACACCTATCGTTGCAAAATAGGGGTGTTACAACGTATGCAACAAATACGCTCTGTCAATCGCGACCGACATATCCTGCGCCTTCATCATCATCCCGTTCCTGCTCGTCTCGCTCCTCTTCAACCGAACATCAGCCCTTGGATCATGCGCCTTAATTTAATACCTTAGAACCCTTAGAGCTTCATGATCCAAGGGCTCATATTTTATCCCTTTAAAGGAAGCGGTGATATCTTCGTAGTTTCTCAGAAATAGCAAAAGTGCATCATTATGCATTACGATATACAAAAAAATGCATTACTAACCCAAAGATTTTGGGGGGAAGGAAGCAATTCAGTTTAATCGGAATTGAGTCAATCGTAATGCATTTTTCCACCATAATGATGCACTTTTAGAATGAACCGAACATGGAGCGCGTGCCCCGCTGGTTTCATTTTTGTTAGAATACAAAGATGATTTTAATGCCCACACCATTGTAATTTAATTTAAAGTTAAAATACATAAATGATTTGCATACCCTTGGTAATTTAATTTTTCATAATATTTTTAAAATAAAAATAAAAACCATCTATGTGGCAATGATTTGACAAAAATACCAAGGGTAAATATGACATGCAAGAACCTATTTGAGTTTCATGTCAAAAAGAATCTCGTCGCATGTGTTTAAAAAACAAATATATGTAATACAAGAACCTATTTAATTTGAAACCCCCAAAATACAGTAAATATGACATACAACATCAAAATCCATTTAACTAAATATATGATAATACTAGTAAAAATAGTACTACATATATATAATCATGAAAATAGACAATAAACATGTCGGAACCTAAAATATTGGGCTAAATTTAATGTTGGGCCACAAAGAGAAGAGAAGAAAGCGGAAGGAATTAAAGACATCACTAGCCATTGAAGAAACATTAACTCCTTGGCGAAAATCAAGGAAGCAGTAAATGCCCATGATGTAAGAGAAATGATGTTATTAATTTTTAGGAAAATAAAAGAGTGATAAATAGCAAGAGTTATTTTTAGGATGCTAGTTTAAGCAAATAGAATTTGAAGGTGAGAATTTTTTGGTTGAATTTCACCATAGAATTAGGCCTTCCTAAAGTCTCGTAATGTTGCTTTTCAACATAGCAAAAGAAAAGACCACATCGAGTCTTATGGCGGCTCTCTCTAATATTTATGAGAAGCCATCATCCTCAAATAAAGTTCATTTGATAAGTCGATTATTGAATTTGAGAATGACAGAAGGTGCATCGGTGGCTCAACATCTCAATGTACTAAATAAAGTAATGTCCTCCTTTTTAGTCGTGTTTTCAGGGTGTTTTTTTTGTGTGTTTGAGTCTTTTTCTTTAGTTTTGTGTTTTGCTTTGCTTTGAGTCGTTTGTGTAAGTTTTCATATTTTCTTGAGATATGAAGTCTACATAAGCTTTGGTGGTGTTTTATAGGTTTTTAGAAGTTGTTTGGAGCACTTTTTGAAGAAAGGAGCAAAGCCGGTGAAAGATAACACTCAAGAATGAAAAGAAGATGAAGATTAAGTGCTCAAGTAAAGTCATTGAAGATAAAGTTTGAGCTTGGAAATAAGTAGAGAAATTCGTTACAAAGACATAGAAAAAAGAATCGAGTCAAACGGAGTTGTAACGAACCCGCTACGCAAGTTTTACTCTGGGTCGTTTTCGATGCTGAACAGGATCAACACCGAGGCACACAGCTCGACACCGAGGTCCCCGTGTCCGAGTCGGCACGTTTTAATTGCACTGTTATCCTATTTTCTTTTATGTTATTAGATAGGTTTAAGGGATATATCTTATTAGAAGATTTATTTCCTTATAGATAGATTTAAAATAGAATAGTTTCTCTATAAATACCCTTCTCTAGCTCTTGTTTGGGGGACGATTTTACACACGATACACGATTAAGGGGCGTGAAGAGGGATAGAGGAGGCGTGTAGAGAGGAGAAGATTGCTTGGAGGACAAGTTTTGTTTTGAATTCAGTTTGTAAGCCTTTCTTTCTTAATTCAATTCTTTTGCTTTCAATTATGATGAGTGAGTAGTCTTCTCTCTCTAAGGTTGGGGTTAAATACAAAAATGGTTGTGCATGCTTGTTTGTGATCATGTTTTGATTGTTTTTATTTCATGAATCTATTCTCTTGTTCTTAACTCCTTGAAACGAAAGGTGAAGGAAAATTTTCATTCATAGTTGAAGCGAAAGCGGAAACTTTGAATCAGAATAGTCAAATTAGGGTTTTGAAGTGAAAGCGGATCTATCCTAGTTGAAGTAGAAGATTTTAGATAGTAAGTTTATTGATTGAACGAAAATTAGTTGATGTACTTGCTTAGGTTGACGAAAGTTGACACCTTTATGTGATAAAAGCATGATCCTTATGTTTCGTTAACATTAGCATTACATGATTATTGTTGTGGTGATACCTTTATCTTAGAATTCCTCTTTCTCTTGTTAAAAACTCCTTTCTTTGTTTGATTCTTGCGTGATAAGTTACAAAACATAATACTGACTTTCTCTCGTGGACGAACCTGACTTCAGCGGGGTCTTGATTATAAATTTATTTGTTGTCAAGAAACCCTTTCAACATAAAGTCACAACCCAATTAAATTTTATTGGAATAGAATTTGATGAGGATGTGTGTGCATTGATACTCTTGTCTTCTCTTCCAAACAGTTGGAATGTTATTGTTACGACTGTGAGTAGATCGTTAGGAAGCACTGAAATAAAATTTCATGATCTCCGTGATCTGGTTCTTAGTGAAGATATCTGACGGAGAGGGTCGGGCGAACCATCAACATCTTCGATATTACATATAGAGTCAAGAGGGAGAACTCCAGCCAGAAGGAATGGACGTGGTAATTCAAACAAGCATAGATCTAGAGATATAAAGTCTAAGTCAAGGAATCTCAATAATTCCTCTAGCTAAAAATGATTGAGTGTTGGAATTGTGGCAAGATCGGGCACTTCAAGAATCAGTGCAAGAATGTGCCGAAAACCCAAGACATAAAGGCGAAAGCAAATGTTACCGCAACCTCCGAAGTAGATGATGCATTGATTTTCTCTTTGGAGAGCAAAGAAGAGTATTGGTTGTTAAATTCTGGAGCATCATTTCATGCTATTTAGAAGAAAGAATTCTTTGAGAAATATGTCTCAAGAAACCTTGGAGATGATCAACCTTGTTCAATCGTTGGTAAAGGCGTAGTCAATATCAAGTTGAATGGGTCTGTATGGGAGCTAAAGGACGTTAGACACATTCTTGAATTCAGAAAGAACTTGATATCAGTTGGGTAATTGGCCAACGAAGGCTATAACACAAGCTTTCAAGGTGATACTTGGAATATCTCAAAAGGTGCAATGATAATTGCTCGCGAGAAAAAGAGTGGTTCTCTTTACATGACAGCAGGGGCATGTTGTTCAGTTGCAGTCACAATATGGAATGGAGATTCCAATATGTGGAACCAAAGACTTTGGCCACATGAGTGAGAAAGGAATGAAACTTATGCATTCAAAGGGGAAACTTTCAGGTCTACAGTCAGTAGAGGTAGACATGTGTGAAGGATGCATACTTGGAAAGCAAAAAAGGGTGAGCTTTTAGAGAAATGGTAGAACCCCAAATAAAGAAATTTTAGAACTTGTCCACTCTGATGTTTGGGGATCGACAACTACTTCCTCCATTGGTGGAAAACACTATTTTGTGACTTTCATTGATGATCATTCCCGGAAGGTATGGGTATACTTTCTAAAACACAAGTCTAAATTTTTTGAGGCTTTCAAACAATGGAAGGACATGGTTGAAAATGAGACAGGGTTGAAATTTAAAACGCTAAGAACTGATAACGGTGGCGAATATGTGGATAATTTATTTAAAATTTTTTGCTATGAACATGGGATCCGAATGGAGAGAACTGTGCCAAGTACACCTCAACAAAATGGTGTAGCTGAGAGTATGAAACGGGCATTAACAAAAAGAGCCAGGAGTATTCTCACACAGTCAGGTCTACCAAAGCAGTTTTGGGCAGAAGCAGTCAATACAGCTGCTTACTTGATAAATCGTGGTTGATCGGTTCCATTAGAGTATCAAATACTAGAAGAGGTATGGAGTGGAAACTGATGTCGCACTTTCTAGTTAGTTTTCATGGGTAGTTTTCTAGTTAGGATTGAGTCTTTTCTAAGTTTAATGTGTTGTTTTGAGTCGTTCTTGTGGATTTTCATATTATCTGAAGACATGGAGTCTACATAAGTGTGTTTGATGTTTTGTAGGTCTTTGAAGCGTTGAGGAGAAGATATTTCAGTTTTTAAAGTTTTCTAGGAGGTGGTGCTAGGTGTTGTTTGGTGGTGATATCGAGAGAAGAGCAAGAGTCAATTGCATGTAAAGATTTGATGATTTAAGAGTGAAGGTTTCAAGGTTTAAGTGTTTGAAGAAGGAGCTAAGGGACATCTTAAAAGGCCAAGAGCGATTGAAGAAGGAACAATGAAGGAAAGCCAAGCATTGGAGCAAGTTTCGAGCAAGAAATGAGGAAGTTATGTGCAGCCAGAGGGTCGGTGACGACCCAGTCATGGTCGGTGACGACCCACTCCGTGTGTTGCCGAATTATTGCTTGCGCCTTAAGTTTGGTTTAGTAATTGTTTTATTTATGGGCCTTTTTAAGATAAGATTTGAGTTTCCATATAGATTTATTTCTACCACTATATAAGGATCTTTAGGGTTTTATTTCAAGGGGGCTGATTTGGAGAAAAACGTTCTTAGGGTTTGTTGTGGAGACGGAACAAGTTGCAAGTTTGGTTTTCTAGTTTGCTTTGATTCCAAGCTCTTGGACAATTAGAGAGACTTGGAGGTTTGCTTGAGTTTGTAAGTTTTCTTTTGAATCGAAGTTTGTTTGAATTTGAATCATGTCTTCTCTTTCGTTTGTGATTTTTGATTGTTTTATGGATCGTGAGTAGTCTACTTTCTAGGGTTGGGGTGAAACCCGACGAGTTATGCATGATTAAGGCATGAAAATTTGAATGAGCCATCTCTTTTAATCTCTATCCATTATCCTCTTGTTTGCTATCTATTCATTGATGAAAGTCAAAGCATGTTCATGTTTATGAGTGAATTGAAAGATTTAGTTGTGAATGTGGATTATATTTGGTTGAAACGAAAGTTAAACCTTTAGGAAACAAATAGGATTGCAAGTTTAGATCTTTATGAAAGTTAAGATTTTTACTTGAATTATCATGACGAGAGTCATACATGGGATTGTTAATGGTTGATTTCGATTCATGTTTGCATGCATAAACTTGTTGTGGTGAATCCTTTGCCCTAGATCTTCTTTAAATTGGTTTTTCGGAATTTTCTCGTACCCGGATAGGTCGGTTACGACCCCTGTTAGGTCGGTGCCGAGCGCCTGTGTTCTTTGTTTTCTCCTGCGTTTGTGTTGAAGTGTTGGTCGGTTACGACCTGTTGTGGGTCGGTGTCGAGCGTCAGTTTGAGTGATTTGCTATTGTTTAGTTTTGTTTTATTAGGATTAGTAGCTAGACATAGATTCTTCTAATTCCCGTGGACGAACCTGACCTCCCTGTACTCAGCGGGGTCTTGACTACAAATTTATTTGTTGTCGGGAAACCCTCCCAACAAATTGGCGCCGTTGCCGGGGAATTAGTTTAGTTTTTTGTCTAGTTATTTTTGGGGTTTGGGAATAGCCCATACCCTCTTGTGTTTACTAATTTGTTTTCTTTTGATTGTGTGTAGGTGCATGCCCTCTAGTTCGCGAAGGGAAATCGACCTTTTTCCTTTTGATTCCGAACTTGAGAGAACCCTTCACCGCAAGCTGAGAGAACGACGAGCAATGGCCAACGCTGAGGAACTTGCTCGCCAGATGGCTGATCTTCGCCTTCAGATGGAAGGCATTCAAAAAGAACGTGATGATCAAACTACTACTGTTACTCTCCTTCGACAACAGCTCAATGCTATTCCACACAATGCTAAGCAGTATATGCATCCTGAATTCAAAGTTCCTGAATCTGCTATTGTACTCCCTGTTATTGAGCACGCTTTTGAGATCAAGTCACACTTCATCACTCTTATCAAGAGGTCACAATTTGAAGGCAAGCCCACCGAGTGTCCCATGGAGCACATCAAGAACTTCACTGACCTTTGTGACACTATTGCAGTTGGATGTATCGCTAGAATATGTGCTTTTGAAAGCATTCAAATGGTCTTTGGCTGGAAAAGCTCTTACTTGGCTTGAAAGTTTGCCCTCCAAATCGATTCATACATGGAAGGCGCTGCATGATCAGTTTCTGACTAAATTCTTTCCACCAGCTAATACTACAGAGCTAAGGAAGCGCATTACTTCCTATCATCAACTTCCCAATGAAACTTTTGTGGAGACTTGGGAGCGATTTAAAGAACTTCTTCGGCAATGTCCCACTCATGGACAACCGCCTTATGTGCTTCAAGAGATTTTCTTTCAGGGAATCAATGCCGCAACTAAGGACCGCATCAACCTCCACACCGACTGCGGATTCATTGAGATGGATCCCGATGAAGCTTGGGCCTTGTTGGATAAACTTACCAACTATGATGCGATGTATGGCACTCAACAACCTGCCCGGGTTCAAATGAAGAAGCTTTATGATCCTAATGCCGAACCAATTGATCCCGATGTGAGGTTCCAATTTATGCAAGATGAGATAAACCGGCTTAAGAAGCAAGTGGGCCACTATAAATCCACCGCTCAACCTTGTCAAGAATGTGGTTCCCCTGCTCATCCCACTTCTTCTTGCACAAACGTGGAACAAGTCCGAGCTGCAAAGGCTTATGCAGAAGCACATTATATGAGAGGACCCTACCGTGGCCAAAACAACGCTTATCCAAGAAACAACAACAACTTTTCTCAGTGGAATAACAATGGCTACGGTCAAGGTTTTCAAGGACCGCCACAAGAGCAGAGAGCCCCGCCCTATAGGCCACCCGGTTTTCAAGAGCCACCAACATGGGCACAAGGACTCCTTGAAGGAATGAATGCAGTCCGAACCGATCTTAAAGGAGTGGAAAATCAACTTGGTGACTTTGAGGCTTGGAGGAAGAATGTGAATTCTCAACTTGGTGATTTAGCGGCCCATATTCCACGGCCACAAGGGCGATTACCGGGACATTCTGATGAGAATCCGAGAGGACAAATTGCTGCAATTCACTTGAGAAGCGGAAAGAAGCTACCAGACCGAGGAACAAGCAAGAATAAGGAGGACGAAGAAGACCGACCAAGCTCGGAACAGGTCGTCACCGACCCACCACAGGTCGTAACCGACCCCCCTCCTACCAAAGGTAAGGTCGTCGCCGACCCAACCCAGGTTGTGGCCGACCTCATTCCCGAAATTTTTCCTTCTGTCCCTCCTTCATCAACAACAAAGGTTCTTCCTTTCCCATCCAAGAAAGCTAAAGACTCCACAAACGGCAAATTCAAGCGTTTTGTGCAGGTTCTTCTAGGTCTCAACATCACCATTCCTTTTGCTGAAGCTTTGAACGAGATGCCCGCCTACACCAAATTTCTTAAAGAGATCTTGTCCAAAAAGCGGTCCATGTCCGAACTAACTGATAAAGTGCGATCCTTAGAACTTCCAGAGAAACTCGGAGATCCGGGTAAATTTGCAATCACTATCGGCATAGGTGCCCATCGTTTTAAGGCTTTGTGTGATCTTGGTGCAAGTGCTAGTCTTCTACCTCTCTCTCTATGGTCCAAAACCAACATGGGTCCTTTGGTACCGGTGAATATGAAGCTTTATATGGCGGATGGTTCTTGTGTTAGACCCACTGGAGTTGTTGATGATTTCCCTATGCAGGTCGGCAAGTTCTTTGTGCCTAATGATTTTATTGTCATGGAGATGCCGGAAGACCCTGTCGTCCCGATCATTCTTGGGCGACCTTTTCTAGCAACCGCTGGAGCTATTATTGATGTGAAGAAAGGTCTCCTTACTTTTGAAATCGGCAATGAGGTGGTTGAGTTCCGGTTCAATCCGACGATGAAGGAAACCGGTGAAGCCATGGAAGTGAAGATGTTGTACACTCGCTCGGACTACATTGACTGTGAGGATCCGATCGAACGTTTGTTTGGAGCTTATACAAGTGAAGCTGAAGCCGAAGAAGAAACTGCAAGGTTGGCACCAACCACTTTTTGCTCGGCACCAACCACTTTTTGCTCGGCACCAACCATCTCTAGGTCGGCACCGACCACTTCCAGCTCGGCACCCACCCCCATTCCGATCGTTGCTGAGGATTTTATGCTTGCTTCTGGCTCGGTGACGACCTCCCTATGGTCGGAGCCGACCCTTCTGGAGGCAGATGATACTACTCACTTTGAAGAGTTTTTCAAAATGGAGAAAGCTGACGAGATTGTTACACCACCACCACCGACTCCAGAGCTTAAGACTCTCCCCGAGGCTTTGAGGTATGAGTTTCTTGGCCCAAATTCCACTTTTCCTGTGATTATTAATGCTAACCTTAATGAGGAAGAAGTTGGAAAGTTGTTGAATGTTCTTAGGGCTCATAGGAAGGCCATTGGATACTCACTCGAGGATTTAAGTGGCCTCTCACCTTCCTTGTGTATGCATCGTATTTTTCTTGAGGAAGGACACAGGCCCTCCATAGAGCATCAACGAAGGCTTAATCCAAATATGAAGGAAGTGGTAAAGAAAGAGATATTGAGAATGCTCGATGCAAGTATCATCTTCCCTATTTCAGATAGTAAGTGGGTAAGCCCTGTTCATGTTGTGCCTAAAAAGAGTGGACTTACCGTTGTTGAGAATGATAAAGGCGAATTAGTCCCCACTAGGACTACTACTAGTTGGCGCATGTGCATAGATTATAGGAAGTTGAATAGCGCCACTAGGAAGGACCATTTTCCCTTGCCTTTTATTGACCAAGTGCTAGAGAGATTAGCTTTGCATGACTATTTTTGTTATCTCGATGGCTATAGTGGTTTTTGGCAGCTTCCGATACATCCAGATGATCAAGAGAAAACCACCTTCACATGTCCTTATGGCACATTTGCTTATAGGAGGATGCCGTTCGGGCTTTGCAACGCCCCGACCACTTTCCAACGGTGTATGATGGCCATCTTCTCCGACATGATTGAGGACATTGTGGAGGTATTTATGGATGATTTTTCGGTTTACAGTACCACTTTTGACTCTTGTCTTGCCAATCTTACTAGAGTACTTAAGAGATGTGAGGAAACTAACCTAGTACTTAATTGGGAAAAATGTCACTTTATGGTGCAAGAAGGAATTGTTCTAGGTCATGTTGTGTCAAAGGGGAATTGAGGTTGATAAAGCTAAAATTGAATTGATCCAAAAATTACCACCCCCTTCCTCAGTGAAAGATGTTAGGAGCTTTTTAGGGCATGCCGGGTTTTATAGAAGGTTCATTCAAGATTTCTCTAAGATTACCAAACCATTAACTAACCTATTAATGAAGGATGTTGTGTTTGAGTTGTCTTCCGAGTGTCTTGCAGCCTTCCATAGGATCCGAGATGCACTTGTATCGACTCCTATTATACAACCCCCAGATTGGGCCATTCCCTTTGAGATCATGTGTGACGCTAGCGACTACGCCGTGGGCGCAGTCCTTGGGCAAAGAAGGGAGAAAAAGCTTCATGCTATCTATTATGCGAGCAGAACGCTGGATGAGGTCCAAAGCAAATACACGACCACGGAGAAGGAATTCATGGCTGTTGTGTTCGCCTTTGAGAAGTTCCGGTCATACTTGGTGGGTTCCAAAGTAATCCTCTACACAGATCATGCAGCTATCCGTTATCTTATGGATAAGAAGGACGCCAAACCGAGATTGCTCAGATGGATGCTTCTATTGCAAGAATTTGACCTTGAAATACGAGATAAGAAAGGAGCGGAAAATCTTGTGGCGGATCACCTCTCTCGGTTACCTATGGAACACATTAAGGACTCCGGAGATACAATACCCATCAACGATTCTCGCCCGGATGAAACTCTATTGAGCAATGAAGTTTTGCGGATCGAAACAACCACTTCTGGGTCGGAGACGACCACTACTGGGTCAGAGACGACCACTTCTGGGTCAGAGACGACCACTTCTGGGTTGGCATCGACCCCCCATATGCAGAATTTGGCTGGCACCAAGCTAGGAAGGATGGCACCGACCCTCACCACCACTACTCAAGGTCATATTTCTAACCCTTCTTCGGTACTTTCCACTATTCTTCATTTCTCTCCTTCCATGCTCTCTTGCCATTCTATCTATGCTATTCGAGGGACGAAAACCCCTTGGTTTGCGGATTTTGCTAACTATGTTGTAGGAGGCATTATCCCCGATGGATTGACTTCCCAAGCTCGAAAGAAGTTCCTTCACGACGCCAAGCAATACTATTGGGACGATCCCTACCTTTTCAAACAAGGGAGCGATCATATTTTTAGACGTTGTGTGCCGGATAATGAAATTGAGGGAGTAATCCGACAGTGTCACACTCTTCAAACGGGCGGCCATGCTAAGGGATTCAAGACTACCGCAAAAATTCTTCAAAGCGGATTCTACTGGCCTACCCTCTGCAAAGATGTTCATACTTATATCACGGCTTGTGATGAGTGTCAGCGTGCGGGAAATATCACATGGAGGAACGAGAACCCACTCACAGGAATTCTGGAAGTTGAACTTTTTGATGTATGGGGAATCGATTTCATGGGACCCTTCCCTTCTTCGGGTCCATACACATACATCCTCGTAGCGGTTGACTACGTGTCTAAGTGGGTTGAGGCCATAGCAACAAGAACTAATGATGCAAGAGTTGTGGCCAAGTTTATGAAGACTAACATCTTTCCCCGCTTTGGTGTTCCCCGAGCTCTTATTAGTGATGGCGGTTCTCATTTCATTGAGCGGAGTTTTGAGGCACTCTTAACTAAGTATGTGGTCATTCATAGGGTAGCAACTCCCTACCACCCCCAAACTAGCGGTCAAGTGGAGATTTCCAACCGGCAAATCAAAAACATCCTGGAGAAGACGGTTTCCCGCTCAAGGAAAGATTGGGCCTCCAAGTTAGATGATGCACTTTGGGCATACCGCACCGCCTACAAAACTCCACTCCGCACTACTCCTTACAATCTTGTGTATGGCAAGTCGTGTCATTTGCCCGTCGAGCTCGAACACAAAGCTCTATGGGCTCTCAAGGAGCTCAACATGGATCTTGACGCGGCCGGAGCAAAGAGATTTATGGACTTGCAAGAATTGGAGGAGTTAAAGCTTAAAGCATATGAGAATGCCAAGATTTATAAAGAAAGAACCAAGAAATGGCATGATAAGAAGCTCATCCCGAAGACCTTCAACAAAGGTGATCAAGTACTCCTTTTCAACTCAAGACTTCGACTTTTTCCCGGAAAATTGCGATCCCGATGGAGTGGACCATTTGTTGTCCATCACATCTATCCACATGGAGCGGTCGAGCTTTTGGATGAAAATGGAGGGATTTTTAAGGTCAACGGGCATCCTTTGAAGAAATACTTTGCAAGGGCCGAACCCGATGAAGAAATTCGAGCCACATGGGCTCTCACATCTTCGGACTAAATAGAGGTACCACCCGTCTAGCTAAAGACGTAAAATTAAGCGCTTTCGGGAGGCAACCCGCTTTATTCTTGTTTTTTTTTGAATTTTTCTTTTTTTTTTTAGGTTTGGTTTCATTTGTTTTTCTTAGTCTAGAATAGCTAGTTTTCTTGTCTTGGTTCTCCACTAACTTTTTGTAGGAAGCTAAGTGAGGCGGGAGAAGTTGAAAGGGCCGAAATACATAAGCAATGGGGACAATTCCATGGTCGTAACCGACCCACTCATGGTTGGCACCGACCCCTTCCAAGCAAATATGGTAAATATTTTCAGAAATTGGAAATTGCAGGTAAGTCCTTCAATTTTTTCACCCTTTTTAACCCTATCCCCTCCCACCCCTTCCTCCCTCACGCCGACCCCTCCTCTTTCCCAAACCTCCATTGTTCCCCCCCTCTCTTTGCCTCTCAAACATCATACAATCCTTCATTCCCGCCCCAAATCCACCCAATTTCTCCCTTGTGCTACATAAACTCTCCAAATCATTCAACAAAAGCCAAAAATCTCACCCCACAACAATTTCTCACAATTTCAAACCACTTTGGTGCTCGTAGACGACCTCCTTTTACTTTCATTCTTATACTCTTGCTCATCTTTGGTATGTTTTCCTACTCCTTTGATCTTTAATTCGAGTTTACTTGATTTTTGTTTGAGGGATTAGTTGAAAACCTAGGTTTTGGGTGTTCTTGTAGTTGAATATGGAAATTTGGGTTGTTTGCATGTTTAGGTGGTTGGATCTATATCATGCCATGATTAATTGGGGATTGTATGTGGAACTTTTGATGTTTGTTTAGTTGTTTGTTTGATTGGGAGAGGATTTGATCCTTAGTAGGAATTTTTGGGTACAATTCCATGAACAAAAGTCGAAGTTAAGGGGCGTCTTTTTGCCCAGATTGGTCGGTGCCGACCCCCCATGGGTCGGTGACGACCCCCCAGCTCCCACATTCTCGAAATTGCTCGACACCGTGTTCCCAAGGGTCGGTTCCGACCCCGATTGACGGGTGTCCCTTTATTCATACATGATAATGGAGCTATTTTTACCATGATTTGGGGTGCTTTTGGCTTGATCTTTCCCTCTACTTATATATTGTTCATGATTAAGCATGCTAGGTTGAGATCCATTCTAAATTTATGCATGTTTCTTTGAATAAGTATGGGGTACTTCTTTGGAATTGACATGGGTGTCTTGTGTTTTGGCCTTGTTCTTTCAAATTATGGAAATTATCTTGGAAAGTTGTTGATTGTTTTGTAGGACAATGGCTTCATCCTCTCGTCCACAATCCAAGAAGCAAAAGAAGAACAAGCAAAAAGTGGATTCGGTTGTGTTTGACTCGGAAGAACAACAAGCTCGGTTTCTTGAGATGTGGAAAGGTGATGTGAATGTCCGAGCTTACCAACGGGCCGGAGCCAACAAAATTGGTGTTCATAGAGAGGTTCTCGAGGCCTTCTCTTGGATTGGTGCTCAACACCTCATTATACATCCTATCGAGGAGCACTATGTGGCACTAACATGTGAATTCATGTCCAATTTCCGCTTATACCGGGATGAAGACGATTTCAACCGCTCCAAGGTTACTTTCCAACTTGGTAATGAAGGGCATGAGATGAGCATCAAGAGATTCAACATGCTTCTTGGTTTCCGTGCCCCACCCGGCTCTTACAAACAAACGGACTTTCCCGCCAAGGAGTTTTGGCAATACATCACCGGCAAAGAAGAGTACCCCACCAACCACCTTCCCGGCGTCTACATTGCAAGTCCGGTTTTCCGGATTATCCTCCGCATCTTGGGGTCCACCATTTGGCCACGCTATGAGCTCTCCCGCCCACACAAGCAAGAAATAGCATGCCTATCCACCATGCTCTACGAACAAACCGTTCACATGAACTTGGGATATGAGTATGCTACGGCCGTCATCAACCACCAACTCCAAACAACTCACACTACTACCTACTTTGGGTGGCTTGTTGCTATTCTTGCTAAGTCCTTGAAGGTCAACCTCTCCGCCTACTCTTCAAAGCCAGTCATTCCTATGGATGTCAAGTATTTTGTGAACTCTAAAGTGATTGCTCCATCTCCCACCGGCTACATCAGCAAGTTCCATATTAGCAAGCATGAGACTCATGATGTGGAGCTTACCGAGGAGAATCTCGAGCTTTTCTATCTCCTTAATTGGTACGATGCTTGGGCCCCCGCTCCTTACTCTTTGAGAGCCAAAGTTCGGGATGATGAGAAGATTAGACGCCAACCCAGCAGATTCCGCCGAGCCATACCCAATCCACCGCCAAGAGGAGCATCTTCCGACTCGGACTCAACACGGAACAACACTGGGGTGGTCGGTGCCGACCACCAGAGGGTCGGTGATGACCACCACCCGCACAGTTACGACCAACATGCGGTCGGTGACGACCCTCCAGTGGACAACCACTTCCACAACCAGTCCGGTGTCGACCCGATGGACTACACCATGGGACCTCAGTCGGATATGGTTCCTTACTATTCACATCCTTATGGTTTTGACGGGTCCGGCGGCTCTAACTTCCAAGGACAAAGCACGTACAATACCGGTTCAAGCTCGGGAGGTAATCCCGATATCTCTCTTCTCTCGGCTAAAATGGATGCTCTTATGCTTCACCAACACCATCTTTATGGAGCACTCAACCACCACCACAACCAATTCGTCAACCACCAACAAGAGCTCCACGACTTCCGAGTTGAGTATTATGAAGACCATAAAGAGGATGTCGCAAGATGGGAAGCTCAAGAGGAATTCAACCATTGGTTGGGGCAACACCTTTACCAACCTCCACCACCTCCTCAACCTCCTCAAGAATGATCCTCCTCCTATGTCAACGCTTCAAATTGTGTCCAAGTAAGTTCTCTTTCCTTTCTCCTTACTTTATTAATCAATGGGGACATTGATGTTTAAGTATGGGGTGGTTTGGGAGATTACTTGTTTAGTCTTTATTTGTTTAAGTCATGTGTTAATATGTGTTTAGTTGTGTTTAGTCTTGTTTTGAGTCTTTTTCCTTTTGAAATTTTTAGATGGATAAATGCCCTATCCCTTAGATGTTCTAGGACGGAAATTGCTTGCATTATCATATAATCCCAATGACATGCTTTAAGAATCACCTAAACCATGATCTTGCTTTTTGAGTTTTGAGCTTATAATGAAAATTGATCATACATATTTCTAAGTAAAAGCAATCCAACAAAATGTAAACCTAAGTGAGATATTTTTGGCCTATAAAGGATGTACATTTTTACTCCTTTCTCTTTCATGTATGAAATACTCTTTCAAGTGCAAATATACCAATTGACGATGACATGGTTATTGTAAAATTTGAGACCAATGGAGATATGCTCATTACTTGATTGAATCAAATGATTTTGAACTCATTTTTATAAGCCTATTATATTCCTTTTCCTACCTATACATGATCCCTCTTTTTGTAGCCCTTATTTTTGAGCTTAAAGCCTATTTCTAGCTCCACAAAAAGAATTCCCTAGCCATGATAAGCTTGACCCCTTTGATCCGGGAATTAGGACTTAGAAGAAGATTGTTGAAAATTGTCGTGATTTGAATGGTTGAAAAACAAAGAGATTATGGAAGGTAGATTAAGGGTGTTGTCTTTGAAAATCAAAAGGAATGAAAAGTTTTTGGGCTCGACATGCATATATGTAGCTCGGTGCCGACCCAAAGTGGGTCGGTGCCGACCACCCCCGTAAAAAAAAAAAAAGAAAAAGAAAAAAAAGAAAGAAAAAGGGAAGTTCCATATAATAAATGCAAAGAATCCAAAGCCTTTAAAAGAATAGAGGAAAGACAAATGATGATAGGTGAAAAAGGGAAGTGCATTGTAAAGTTAAAGTGTTTGGTGATTGAAGAAGAGGAAGGAATGTTGGATGAGTGATGTATAGTCTAGGAGTCTTGATTCCCGGATTAGTTAGCACCACAAGGCCAAATTATTTCCACACCCATTGTCATTACCAAGCCCCATTACAGCCCGGCCGAATAGAGACTTATTTGAAGTTTTTATTGAGCCACCCGAGTTCATTTGATGATTTGACTTGTTTTGATTTCTTCGGTGGAGAATTTGTTTATATAAGTTCCATTGACTATGCGGTTTTGTACTTGGAGTTGAGTTGAGAGATCATTGCTATACCCTAAACACTTTGAGAGTTGAGTGAAATACATTCCTTGGTAAGGTTGGATTGTGATTACTTGAAATGTTCATGTATGCTAGGATGTGGAAGTTGTTTGCTCATTATTCTACTTGTGCTTATTTTTCCTACAAGATGATTCTGGGGTTTGTTTATTGGTTTTGATGCGTGCTAAGTGATTGCTTGAGGACAAGCAAGTCTAAGTATGGGGTATTTTGATGTCGCACTTTCTAGTTAGTTTTCATGGGTAGTTTTCTAGTTAGGATTGAGTCTTTTCTAAGTTTAATGTGTTGTTTTGAGTCGTTCTTGTGGATTTTCATATTATCTGAAGACATGGAGTCTACATAAGTGTGTTTGATGTTTTGTAGGTCTTTGAAGCGTTGAGGAGAAGATATTTCAGTTTTTAAAGTTTTCTAGGAGGTGGTGCTAGGTGTTGTTTGGTGGTGATATTGAGAGAAGAGCAAGAGTCAATTGCATGTAAAGATTTGATGATTTAAGAGTGAAGGTTTCAAGGTTTAAGTGTTTGAAGAAGGAGCTAAGGGACGTCTTAAAAGGCCAAGAGCGATTGAAGAAGGAACAATGAAGGAAAGCCAAGCATTGGAGCAAGTTTCGAGCAAGAAATGAGGAAGTTATGTGCAGCCAGAGGGTCGGTGACGACCCAGTCATGGTCGGTGACGACCCACTCCGTGTGTTGCCGAATTATTGCTTGCGCCTTAAGTTTGGTTTAGTAATTGTTTTATTTATGGGCCTTTTTAAGATAAGATTTGAGTTTCCATATAGATTTATTTCTACCACTATATAAGGATCTTTAGGGTTTTATTTCAAGGGGGCTGATTTGGAGAAAAACGTTCTTAGGGTTTGTTGTGGAGACGGAACAAGTTGCAAGTTTGGTTTTCTAGTTTGCTTTGATTCCAAGCTCTTGGACAATTAGAGAGACTTGGAGGTTTGCTTGAGTTTGTAAGTTTTCTTTTGAATCGAAGTTTGTTTGAATTTGAATCATGTCTTCTCTTTCGTTTGTGATTTTTGATTGTTTTATGGATCGTGAGTAGTCTACTTTCTAGGGTTGGGGTGAAACCCGACGAGTTATGCATGATTAAGGCATGAAAATTTGAATGAGCCATCTCTTTTAATCTCTATCCATTATCCTCTTGTTTGCTATCTATTCATTGATGAAAGTCAAAGCATGTTCATGTTTATGAGTGAATTGAAAGATTTAGTTGTGAATGTGGATTATATTTGGTTGAAACGAAAGTTAAACCTTTAGGAAACAAATAGGATTGCAAGTTTAGATCTTTATGAAAGTTAAGATTTTTACTTGAATTATCATGACGAGAGTCATACATGGGATTGTTAATGGTTGATTTCGATTCATGTTTGCATGCATAAACTTGTTGTGGTGAATCCTTTGCCCTAGATCTTCTTTAAATTGGTTTTTCGGAATTTTCTCGTACCCGGATAGGTCGGTTACGACCCCTGTTAGGTCGGTGCCGAGCGCCTGTGTTCTTTGTTTTCTCCTGCGTTTGTGTTGAAGTGTTGGTCGGTTACGACCTGTTGTGGGTCGGTGCCGAGCGTCAGTTTGAGTGATTTGCTATTGTTTAGTTTTGTTTTATTAGGATTAGTAGCTAGACATAGATTCTTCTAATTCCCGTGGACGAACCTGACCTCCCTGTACTCAGCGGGGTCTTGACTACAAATTTATTTGTTGTCGGGAAACCCTCTCAACAGAAACGAGATAAAATTATCACATTTAAAAGTTTTCGGTTGTGTAACATATGTATATATTGGTTATCAATGCAGGAATAAGCTTGATCTGAAGTCTAAGAAATGCCTTTACATTGGTTATGGAGAAGATGAGTTTGGTTATCGTATTTGGGATGACCAAAACAAGAAGGTGATCCGTAGCAGATATGTAACTTTCAACGAAAGAGTCATTCATAAAATTGACACCAACGACTCAGATTAGAGTGGGTTAGTATTTTCAGATGTAGATTATGTTCCAGCCAATCCTATGATGGAACCAATCATAGCAAGTCCTCAGTTAGAAGGATTTGTTGAACAACAAAGCATGCAACAGTCTGACACGATAGAACCTCATACACCATCTGCTTTATTAAGAAGGTCTTTTGGGATTCGTATTCCTCCCAGGAGATATATGAGTTACTTGTTATTGACTGATGGAGGGGAGCCTAAGAGCTATGATGAAGCTTGTCAGACTAATGATTCAAGCCAATGGGAGCTTGCAATGAAAGATGAGATGAACTCTCTGATTTCAAACCAAACATGGGAACTAGCTGAATTACCCATGGGGAAGAAGGCACTTCGCAACAAATGGGTGTATCGAGTGAAAAATGAGCATGATGGCTCTAAGAGATACAAAGCTCGACTACGGGTCAAAGAATTTCAGCAAAAAGAAGGAGTTGACTACACTGAGATTTTTTCTGAAGTTCAATACTATTAGATCAATGTTGAGTATTGTATCTATTGAAGATCTTCATCTTGAATAGTTGGATGTGAAAACTGCATTGCTTCATGGAGTTCTAGATGAGGAGATATACATGCACCAACCTAAAGGTTTCACGGAAAAGGGAAAAAAACATGGTGTGTAGACTTAAGAAGAGCTTGTATGGGCTAAAGCAAGCCCCTAGACAATGGTACAAAAAGTTTGACGATTTCATGCATAATGAAGGTTTCCAGAAGTGTAACGCCGACCATTGTTGCTACTTCAAAAGATACAGAACTAGTTATGCATTTTACTATTATAAAATTTGATGATATGCTAGTAGCTAGTTCAAATGAGGATGATATTAGAAGGTTGAAGTAGATGTTGTCAAATTCATTTGACAACTTTTTGGAATGCAAATCACACTAGATAAGCAAAATAAGACTTTGCAGTTATCTTAATCAGAGTACATCAAACGTGTTTTGAAGGTTCAACATGGATAATGCCAAGCCAATTGGTACACCTTTGGCAGCTCATTTTTGTTTATCAAAGGATCAATGCCCTCAAACGGAGGAAGCTAGAGAGCTCATGGCTAAGGTTCCCTATGCCTCAACCATTGGGAGTTTGATGTATGCGATGATATGTATAAGACCAGATATTGGACGTGCAATGGGAGTCGTTAGCAAGTTTATGTCAAATCCAAGAAAAGCTCATTATGAAGTAGTGAAGTGGATTTTGAGGTACCTACAAGGCAGCATAGAAAGGTGTTTGTATTTCGGTAAGGGTGAACTGAAAATACAAGGCTATGTAGATGGAGAATTTGGAGGTGAAGTTAATAATTGTAAAAGCATTACGAGTTATATATTTACTATTGGAAATATAGTTGTCAATTGGATGTCACAATTACAAAAGATTGTAGCTCTATCTACTATAGAGGTTGAGTATGTAGCAGTGATTGAAGCTAGTAAAGAGATAATTTTGCTTCAAAGTTTGTTAACTGAGCTAGGGTTCAAGCAAGAGAATAATGTTTTGTACATTGATAGTCAGAGTGTTATCCACTTGGTGAAGAATTCAACATTTCATTCCAGAACAAAGCATATTGGACTCCGATATCATTTTATCATATCTTTATTGGAAGATGAAGTGTTAAAATTGTCGAAATTCAAGGAAGTAGGAATCCAACAAATATGTTAACAAAGATAGTAACTATTGATAAATTGAAGTTGTGTTCAGTTTCAGTTGGCCTACAAATATAACAAGACCAAAAGGTTCTACTGCATGAAGTTAGGTGTGAAGACAGAATCAAATCAGTCTTCAAGTGCGAGATTTTAAGAGAAATGATGTTATTCATTTTTTAGGAAAATAAAAGGATGATAAATAACAAGAGTTATTTTTATGATGCTTGTTTAAGCAAATAGAATTTGAAGGTGAGAATTTCTTGGTTGAATTTCACCATAGAATTAGGCCTTCCTAAAGTCTATATAAAGTTTCTACCAAAAAAAGTCTATATAAAGTTGTAAGTTTTCATTTGTAATACATTCCAAAACACGGAGAGAAAAACTTAACGACATGGAATTGTTCTAACTATTGGTTTAGCGAAAAATTATTGGTGTAATTAGGTGTGAGTTGAGAGTAAATTGTTGTAACTATTTTCTATACTTTATCTTTCATAATAAAAGTTTAGCAGCAGAGTTAGAGACGTCAACACATTTGGTAAAACATTATTATTGTGTGGTATTTTCTCTATTAATTCCCATTCTCAATAATCTAATTTCTAGGGAAAGTTGCATATTTTCCCAACACATGCGTCAACGGCATGGAGAAAATCACGAAAAGCATTAAATTCTCAAGTAGTCGTTGGAAGGTAGTAATGACATGGAGAGATTTTTGGGATTGATACTTAAAAATGACTATTAGGAAAGTCTATAAAATGGGAAAAGAACAACAATGATGGGGGACTCTCTACAAAAAAGAAACAATCAAAATATAAAATGAATGGTGCTTTTGATAATTCTTCATTTTATTCATTCAAAACATTAGAGTTCTTTGTCTTTTCATTTGAGAAGATCGAGTCTGGTGTAACTCTTAATTTTCCTTCAATATTCGAATGGAATCATAGTGAAGTTTATTCTCATTATTGTATAATTTTGTCTATTTATTTCAATATCTATTGTTCAATTAACTAATGTGTCGACAACTTATGATTGGAGTTTGAATCATGAGCAATAAGCCTGCATATTACCACTCTCATCGATTCATCCTTCTAAAGTTCGCAATCTCATTCTATTTGTAATTAGGAAACAAAGGCTTAATCATCATATTTCGTATTCAAATTCTATCATTCAATTTGTTAATTTGCTTATTCCATTTTCGTATTATAATGTGTTAATAGGTTTAGATTGGTGACTAACTAGAGTTCCCTCATTATAACAAGTATCGCGTTTGCGTGTTAGATTTGCCAAAAACAACACACAATAATACTTGTATTCTTAAAATGTACAATAATATAAACATATCATTATCTATCCAATACAAATCCAACCACAATTCTCATTCAAGCCATTCGATTTATATAGCACATATGGCGCCTTCCAACCTTACGTGGGGTTAGTGGATGGAAGTCTCCACTGTTATTTTGAACCACTCACACCTTCGTCATTTATCTTCCTACTCCTGGTCAAGTTTCCAATAGAGCACTCACCAAAATGTTTAAATTATAAGTTTTAAGGGGCCCTCCTTGACAACCACTTAAGCTAGGAATGTCTTCACCTTCCCGACTACCCCTGGTCATAACCGTATCGGTTAGGTGCCAATGTTTACAAAATCAAATAATATATAAAATATCATTTATCTACTAGTATACTTTTTAAAATAATGATTTATTTTCAAATAGACGTATAATAGTACATGGGGACGAATCCCGAAATAAAGCTCTAAGCATCATATGTACACATCCAACACACATCAAAATTGTTAATTAAGTAAGTCTAGGTACCTTACCTCAAACGAAGGGTTTTCACAATATCAAACAAACTCATCAAGCTAGTTACCTAAAAATAAGAATAATGCTATTAAGATTGACAGTTTGGACGAATCAAGTTAAAGTTTAAAGGAAATGACTTAATCCGTATATCCACTAGTTGACCCGATACCAAGATATATATAATCTTATTTTTAACTAAACTAAACTATCCAAAGTAATTTCTCAAATCTATTTTTTATTCCTAACACTTCTCTTTATGCACCGGTTTAGACTTTAGTATATATGTAAATAAGATTTTACTAATATAGACATCCTTTGCCAAAACCTTAGCATCTCAAATCTTAAAAGGAGAAGAACTAAACGCATATAGTAAAGGATCCAAAGCTAGTAACGCAAAACTCTCAAAACCAAACCAAAATACCAAGCCTAAGCTAGCCAAATCTCATATCCAGAATCTAATTAATTTTAGGACAAGCCTTGGGATATATATATATATATAGCTCACCAACTATAACGATTAACAACGATACAAATAGGTTTCAGGCTAGGAAATTTGTTCTCGCTAGCAGAACCTAAGAAGAGCTCGAGTGGTGGCTTGGCGACATTGGCAACGGCCCCGGGACAGAGGGATGGAAGGTGGAGATCTGGATGTGAAAGATCGAAAAAGGCCAAGGGTCGTTCCAAAATTAAGAAGTTGGAAAGAAAAAATGCAAAAGAAAGAAAGAGATTGAAGTAAAAATATGTAGGCAATGCCTTCTTATTTGATTTAGTTGTAAACACATATATACTATATACATGTAGGGGATGGTTCAAGAGAAACGGGATTTATAGAGAAGCGAGGGAAGGGATTAGGAGTGTAGGATCTTGTAATATTAGTGGTTAGAATTGATTGATTTCAATAACAAATGTGGACGTTTTTTGCACAATAAAATCCTGAAAACAAGAAAATACGGATAAAAAAAGTAATCAAATCACCCTTGCGAAAAATTATAGGTGATTTCGTAGTTGGTATGATTTTCGAATTCAAACATAATTTCCAAAATTAAATAGCCTTATTTATTGCTAAAATGTAGCAAATAGTTGGCATAATTTTTTAAACTAAAAAAGGTAATATGTGCAACTTAATATTAAGAACACATTCTCGAATTGTAGTATATTTTTATCGCGTCTGAATATATTAAGAACAAATTAATATTAAATATTGAACAAATTAATATGTATAACCAAATATTAAGAACACGTTCTCGAAGATGTCGTTGCAGTAGTCATGTGTTTATGTCTGAATATGTTAGTTAAAATATTGAACAAATCAATATATGTAAATGAATATTAAGAACACATTCTCGAATTTACCGTTGTAAGAGACATGTATATAATTTTATTTATATTTGAATATTTGAGTTTAAATCTTGAACAAAAAAGTTTGAAATCAAATATTAAGTAGACAATCTTGAACATGCTTTACAATATATCTGAATATCAAGTTTACATACATCTGAATATGTTGGTTCTAATTTTGAACAAATTAATATGTGTGTCAAAGAATGTTAAGAATATATTTTCGAATATGTATACAAAATACCTGAATATTCAATTGACAATATTGAAAGTGTATACAATATATTTGAACATTAACTTCACATTTTTGGACATGTATATAAAAAACTCGAATATGTGTATAATATATTTGAATATTAAGTACACAATCTCGAACATTGATATAAAATTACTAAATATAAATTTCATTTTGAAGATGCGTACACAAATACTCGAATATGTGTATAATTTATCTGAACATCAAGTGCACAATCTCGAATGTGTACACAAAATATTTGAATACTGAATTCAAAATACATAACATAAACATAATATATCCAAATATTAACTTCACAATTATGAACATATGTACACAATATTTTGAATATGTAACTAACAATGTAATGAAATTATCATCTTCCTCATTCTCCGGATAAAAAACAAGAGCATCAACGTCATCAACATGCGTGTTTGCTTTTGAATGTTTTGAACTTAAAACAAATTCAAAAAAAATTAGTCAATTACAAATCCTAAATCCACTACAAAACTCAAAATTAATGGAAAAAACTCTCTGAACTATGAAACGAGATCAATGTGCAAGTGAAAATAAATATGCATACCGAATTTGGAGTAAATTCGCATTCGAATCTACTAAATCAAACTAAACCCAAATTAATACAAACTAACGAAACCCAAATTCATTAATAAAACTCATCCGACTCTTACCAATTTCTACACGAAAAAATCATGACTTCGTAAATGATTGATTTGGTTTTGCAATTGAGAAGACGAGCGAGAAATTGCAGCCATCGTTCGATTCAACTCTCATAGTAACAATGGTCAAAATCGAAATTCGAGAGAGAACGAGATAGACGAGAAGAGAGGACGTTAGAATATGGGAGATGTGAGAGATATGAAATCTATTTTAATTATGGATAAAGAATTTGATTTACGTATTTAGAAAATAGGAGAGAGAAACATATTTGATATTACTTAGTTTCCTAAAATCTTGCTTTGAGATCTCATCTAGAGAAATTCCCCCACTAATATATTGTACACCCTTTTTTATTTAATCTTGACCTTTCATTTAATCTGATCCAACACATCTATTTTGTTCCCCCGTTTCTCTCTAATAAGGGGTTTCTTTAGAGCCTTAATCTATACATGTAGATATAAGTCGTAAAAAGCATATATATATATAGAGAGAGTCACTCTCGGGTGCACTGTTTTCATATAGTGAAATATGTGAGCAAATCAAGACTGTTAGATTAAATAAATGAGCAATCGAGATTAGACAATATGGGTAGTAAAAAATAGGAAAAAAAGAGGTGGTTCATTTATAGTGGCAACACGGATAAATAACCTAAAATTTCTATTTAGAGACGAAATTACCCTTCCCCACAAATATAGCCTCAAAACAACGCTTTCAATATTCCTAGGTTTATCAATGGCATCTTCCACCATTCTTTCATTGTCGCTATTTCTCTCCAGCCCCAATTCCATGCTATTTATAACTCTTCTCGTTCTCTCCCTTTCTCCCATCAAACGACGAGTACGAGGCTAGGGTCGGCTCCTTCTGGCGTCTTTTCCATTCTTCTTGAGGTAAAGGGTAATTGTTTTAATGAATTAGATTCGGGCTTTGCATCTCTCTTGATGCATTTAAATCTCGTTCTTCATCTTTAATTCCACCTCAAGATGTTCCTAATTCAGATCTTTGTAATATATTTTCAAAATATAGATTTCTAGATCTAGTATCTAATCAGAATTGTTGTTGGAATGTTGGTTGTTGAATGTCTTGAATCTAAGAAATGTGTATCTATTGAATTACAACTTGAGGAAGAAATCTAGTGCATTGATTGTTGTGTTGATTGTTCCAATGGTTTTCGTAAAAAATGTATTGATTATTATGTTGTTTCACATCTCTGTATGATGAGGTTCTCATTTTAAGCACTATTACGGTTCATTGGTTTTTTGTTCATGGTAGTAGATTATGTCATGATATTTGGTTCATGATAAATGTGCATGGCGTGATTATGTTCATGTCCCTCGATCCAACCTATATATGACATTACCTAACTTATTTATGCTTGATATATACTAAGCTTATATATACTCGATATAACTATGTCACCCATAAGTGACTGTAACTTCTCCTATCAGCTCCATAATGCAACTATGATTAGGTAAAAACTTCTTATTTTTTGTTACTAACTCTCCACAGATTATAATTCTACATTTTTAGGTTGCCAATTGTTTTATGAATATAGTCTTGTAACTTGATGGGTTAATATACAATTCATGTTCGTCCACGAGAGAAAGTCTTAGTGTCAAGTTCTATTACTTGGAGCGCAAGCAATCAACAAAAGCAAGGGTTTTTAGCAAGGAAAGAGAAAATCTAAGGTAAAGGTATGCCCGCAACAACAATCATGCATACAAACGCTTATGAAACATAAGGATCATGCTTTTATCATATAAAGGCGTTAACTTTTATCAACTAAACAAGTAAATCAACTAACTTTCGTTCAATAAAAAAACTTACTATCTGATGAAACCCGAAATAACAGCTACGCTACGAGACAAGGAACAAGATTATTATATTTGAGTGCAAACACTTGCTCCTTTATTTATGATTTTCTCCGTGGTAACGAGATTACAAACCTACGAGGTTGACGAACAACTTTGAGAATTACACCTAGACCTCCTACGAGGTTCCGAGATCAAACCTAAATGTGGCGAGGTTGACTCTAAAGCAAGGTAGATTTGGGTACGAGGTGTAGAGAGCTTTGTGAGGTTTTGTAGCGAGGTCTTTGGTGTGGGCGAGGTCCCTGTACGACTTGGGGTCTTTTTGTGGACTTCTCCTGTCTGTAGCGAGGTCTTTTGACGATGTTTCTATCACGTCGATCTTCAACAAGCAAGAGAGTTCTTGAGTTCAAGTGGTTTTTCGACCCCCTCTTCCTACGAGGTTCTCCTCTATTTATAGAGAATTGGAGAGCCGAGTTTAGGCCAAGGTTCGATGTGGGATGCTCGAAAATAGGGGTTTTTGATTGGTCCGGGGACGAGGCCGCTTGTGATTGGTTTGGGAGTGAGGCCGCTTGTGATTGGTTCAGGAATGAGGTCGCTTTTGATTTAGTGAGTGGGCGGGTGCGTTAGTAGAGTCGGTGACGAGGTCGAGACCTCGTCCCGGGTAGTTGGGAGAACTCGCGAGGGCATGAGTTTTGTTTTAAATAAACGAAGGGTATGGATGTGGGTCCCTAAATTTCCCTTGGGAATTCCTCCGGGCCCACTTGTTCTTGGTACCTTGGGCCCACTCCTTGTTTTACTGTTTTGGACATCATCACAACCCCATGGCCTAGGGACCTCGCTCCGAGGTTCGCAGGCCATAAGTTCCTTGGGGCCACGAGGTACGAGGAGGGGATTCTGCGAGTTTTCTTCCTTTGCGAGGTTTCTTTCTTTGCGAGGCTTCACACTTAGGACTCTCTTCCGCTCGCACGGGCGGATCTTCCTGGGCCTGTTCTTCGCGTTTTTAGGCTAATGGGCCGTTTTGGTAGGGTAGGCCCAATAAACCTTTTGTGGGTGTGGTGAGGCCCAAGCCTGCTCTTTATAAGGGCGTATCTCACACGCTTCCTCTTCATCTTCTCCTTCAGCCTTTTCGCTTTCTTCTTCGTCTTCTCAGTTTTCTGCGAACGGTTTCTGAGACGGTTTCCGATGAACCTCCACCGCTTCCCAGCCGTGTCAACGCTCTTTCCACGTCGATTCTAAACAAGTAAGTCCCCGACTCTCTCTCTCTCGTTTTCTGGTGTTTTTTACTTCAAGTTCTTCTTTGCCTGTTTTTTCTGTTTCGTGCTTTGGTTGGGCGACGGTGTGTCGCCTGGCGTTTCGCGCCGGTGTCACGGTGGCGGAGCGGCGGTGGTGAGGGGGCGGGTGTTTCTGCACGTCGTCTGGTGTTTTTCCGTTTTGTTCTTCGTTTGTTCCCGTGTTTTTTCTTTCTTTTCTTTCCTTTTTTGGGCGATGGTGTTTTGACGGGTGTCCCTCGCCGGCGCTGTGGTGGTGGGACGGTGGTGAGGGGTAGTCACCGCCGTGATTTTACCGCTGTGTTTCTTAGGGTTTATTGCTCGTTTGGGGTGGCGGTTAAACTTCTGCTTCTCCGCCCACCACTTTTTGAATTTCGAAACCCTCGGGAACCCAAACATCATGATGTCTGATTGACGGGACGTTTGGGCTTCCACCGCTGGTTGGCCTTCTTTCTCTTTCCTTTCTTTTGGCGCTTCAATTTCTTCTTTGACGTCCTATCTTGTCATAGTAGCTTCTAGGATGCCACGTGGCCTTCCCCTCTATGACTTCGCGTAGCTTTTCTCCCCGAGGTTACGATCTCGCGCTTCTTTCCTCCTGAGGTTATGATCTCGTTTTTTTTCTTTCCGAGGTCATGATCTCGGGCTTCTTTCCTCCCGAGGTTACGATCTCGTGCTTTTTTCTTCCCGAGGTTACGACCTCGTGCTTTTCTCTTTGGTTACCTTGCCCCTAGTGTCTTACTGACCTTTTCTTTTCCAGGTGCTAGCTTTTCGCGGCATGGACGTTGTCTTTTCATGCCTAGGAGAGCTTCTGCGAGCCCACCGCCCGGTTTTGTTTTCAACATTCAAGGGAATTTCTATCAGGAGGTTTCCGAATCTGTAGGGAGTGTAGAGCCTAGTGATTCTCAGAACCCAAGTTCCCCTTCGTTGGTCTTCAGCGAGCCTTCGTCTAGCGACTCCACTGCTTTGATCAATTCACTCTTTCCCCGTCTGCGCATTTATTCTGGTGTTTAAATGGCCTCCTCTTCTTCTCCTGATGTGATCGCCGCCGAGGTTGAGGCGAGGTTGGACGCGGCAATTGCCTCAGCCTCGGCTGCGTACGTGCCTCCGAGCTTTCCCGAGGCCTATATTACTGACGCCGTGTCTGGCGTCCATGTCATCCTCGAAGAACGGATTCCAATGAGCTCGAGCACCCCCGAGGCTTATCTGTCCGAGGGGGTGGTCACCGATCTTAAGCTGGACGACCTCGCGAAGATAGTTGTGGACTTCCCCTGGCCCGAGGGAGTCGCGCTGGCACTCCCAAAGGAGGAGGGACGGCCCTTGGCGTCCTATGAGGGGTGCGCGGTCGTGCACCTCTTCAGTCTTCAAGCGGGCTTCAGGCTGCCTTTGGCCCAGCACATCGTGGATTTCCTGTGGGCCATGTGTGTTTGTCCTGCCCAGCTGTTCCCGAATGCCTGGCGGCTGCTGTGTGCCTACACGATTCGAAGTCGTGAGCTCATGGACGGACCGAACCTCAATGATTTGTCGGCGCTAGTTTTAGCGAGGAGGGAACCTCGATGTTCCCTTGTCAATCTCAGCACGCCGAACGTCAAGATCACCACGACCCAGTCGAACGTCGGGACGTGGAAACCTAAGTGGTTATTGGTTCGAGACCTCAGCGGGAGATATCTTAATTTCCCTGTGGCGCCGGGTACCTTCGAGAGATGCGTGTGCCCGTACAAGGTCGCTGAGTTCCAGGAACTCAAGGCTCGATACGCCACAGCGTACCAGGCGCCATACGAGATATACCTTTCTCAGGACCGGCTTGAGCGGGCCGGGCTGAGCCTCAGTTTTCCTCCCTACGAGGGTGGAGAGGGTATTTTATTCTCTTTTTTATTGCTCTTCTTTTCTTTGTAAGGTTACGAGGTTATAAACCTCGTTATATTTGTTTTTGACTTCTTCTTAACTTGCTTTTTTCTTTTTTATGCCTTTTTCCTTGACAGTGGATTTTTTGCACGCTCTTACCATGAAGTCGAAGGGGAAACAGCCCTTGACTTCTAGTTCCAAAGTTTCGGCTCCCCGGGCTCTCAAGGGGATAATCATCAATGAGCCGAGCTCGCAGGCGAGGACAGGCACAGCGCAGCCTAAACCTGTTCCGCCGAAGACTGCGGCCGGGGGGTCCCGCCCAAGGGGAATGTCGCGAGGGCGTCTCAGTGGGATGTCGCGAGGCCGCCCCAAGGGGAAAAAAGGTCTGAGGCGGTCCCGCTGAAAGGGGCTACCCCTAAGGCGCCCTCACATCCCCCTCGGGGGTCCTACGACAAGGCCTGGCGGAAGAGGAAGTAAGCGGAGTCTCCCCCTGGGGAAAAAAAGAAGAAGTCCCGGACGGGCGACCACCAACGAAGCTCGCGGGGTTTGGACATCATTCCCGCTTTCGACTTCGAGGGGTGAGGTCGCGAGGTCGCAGGCCCCCATCCCGCCAGGTTTCACTGTCCTGGACCGATCAGGGGGGCCCCGTTGGAGTGGACCCGCGGGGATTATAACGAGGAGATCTCGTGGGCCAATAACCTCACCGACGCGGCGCTTGACGATGAGGTTGCCCGGTACTCGGCCATGGTAAGCTTCCGCTTTGTGTTTTTAATTTCTGTCTCTCTTTTGTTTCTTTTCTCACCCTCCTGCACATTTGCAGCACACCTTTTTTGACAATTATAACCGGAGCCGCATCGTCCTTGCCCATGCGCGGATAGACAAGATGGGGGCGGCGCTGCAAGCTCGCAACGAGGTGTGTGAGCGACAAGCCAAGGAACTGGCCGAGGTTGCGGAGAGGTCCAAGGCCGCGGAGGCTGCGGCTAAGAAGCGGGTCGAGGCCGTGGAGACCTCGGCGAGGGAGGAGGCAAAGGCGGCGCTGGAGGCGAAAGAGGGGGAGAAAAAGGCGAGGGATGAGGTCGAGGTCTTGAGGAGCGAGAACGAGGAGCTTCGGGGTAAGCTCTCCGCTGAACACAAGTTTTTTAAGGAGAAGGAGGCAGAGGTTTTGAGGTCCGAGGAGGAAATCAGGCGTCTTGAAGGGCGTATTGTTGAGCTCAACACGGAGGTCGAGGCCGCGGGCCCTAGGTACGTGGACTCGGAAGAGTACAAGGCGGAGCTGGTGGAGAGCGTGAGGAAGATGTTCCACCAGGCCGTCCGCATGGGTGTCAAACAGGCGGTGGCCAAGTATGGACACCTCGACCCCCAGATTGTCTTCTTCAACCCCAACTACAATGAAACTATGGGGGAGTTGGGGTCGGAGGATCCCGAGGGGGAATGCGAGTTCTTCCTCAACGAGGATGGGACTGTGTCCAGCACCACGCCCCCCGAGGTAGAGCTTATTGGAGGGAACCCGGAGTTGACCTCCACGGGACCTCAGCTCGCGACCGATGCGCCTGCGCCTCTTGTCTCCGCTGCCCCCGCTGAAGCTTCCAAGAGTGAAACTGTCGACCTCACCGGTCCCGATGCTGAAACCCTAAAGAAGTGAAAACCATTTTTTTCTTGGTGGCCCTGCGGGGTCTGTTATTAAAACATCTCTATTTTTTGTTTGGGTGACCCTACGGGGTCTGTAATCGAACATCGCGGTCCTTGTGGCCTTTTTATCTTTATGCCTTATGTCACTTTCTTTTCTTATGCTTGTTTGTTTGTTTGCCTTAGTCTTTCTTGCATACGTCTATCTTTATCCATCCAACCCCATGGTTCGAGTGCCACATCTTTTGTGGAACTCGGGCCACATCGAGCGTTGTAGTTCCGCATCGAGGTCATGAGCTTCTGTTCGGATCTCGCCGTTCCGGAAATTCGTTCCAACCTAAAATAACTGTCAGCGAATCCTGCCTTCTTAGGGGGTCCACGAACCTCGTTCGTATCCCAAGCGGAAAGCGAGGGGTGGACCAAACGAGGTTTTCCAACCCCACGCGGGAAGCGAGGGGTGGACTTAATTTCCAAATGAGATTCTCCAACCCCAAGCGGGAAGCGAGGGGTGGATTTAATTTCCATGCGAGATTCTCCAACCCCAAGCGGGAAGCGCGGGGTGGAACAAACGAGGTTCTCCAACCCCAAGCGGGAAGCTAGGGGTGGACCAAACGAGGTTCTCCAACCCCAAGCGGGAAGCTAGGGGTGGACCAAACGAGGTTCTCCAACCCCAAGCGGGAAGCCAGGGGTGGACCAAACGAGGTTCTCCAACCCCAAGCGGGAATCCAGGGGTGGACCAAACGAGGTTCTCCAACCCCAAGCGGGAAGCCAGGGGTGGACCAAACGAGGTTCTCCAACCCCAAGCGGGAAGCTAGGGGTGGACCAAACGAGGTTCTCCAACCCCAAGCGGGAAGCTAGGGGTGGACCAAACGAGGTTCTCCAACCCCAAGCGGGAAGCTAGGGGTGGAACAAACGAGGTTGTCCAACCCCAAGCGGGAAGCTAGGGGTGGACCAAACGAGGTTCTCCATCCCCAAGCGGGAGGCTAGGGGTAAAACAAACGAGGTTCTCCAACCCCAAGCGGGAAGCTAGGGGTGGAACAAACAAGGTTCTCCAACCCCAAGCGGGAACCTAGGGGTGGAACAAACGAGGTTCTCCAACCCCAAGCGGGAACCTAGGGGTGGAACAAACGAGGTTCTCCAACCCCAAGCGGGAAGCTAGGGGTGGAACAAACGAGGTTCTCCAACCCCAAGCGGGAAGCTAGGGGTGGACCAAACGAGGTTCTCCAACCCCAAGCGGGAAGCTAGGGGTGGACCAAACGAGGTTCTCCAACCCCAAGCGGGAAGCTAGGGGTGGACCAAACGAGGTTCTCCAACCCCAAGCGGGAAGCTAGGGGTGGAACAAACGAGGTTCTCCAACCCCAAGCGGGAAGCTAGGGGTGGACCAAACGAGGTTCTCCAACCCCAAGCGGGAGGCTAGGGGTGAAACAAACGAGGTTCTCCAACCCCAAGCGGGAAGCTAGGGGTGGAACAAACGAGGTTCTCCAACCCCAAGCGGGAAGCTAGGGCTGGACCAAACGAGGTTCTCCAACCCCAAGTGGGAACCTAGGGGTGGACCAAACGAGGTTCTCCAACCCCAAGCGGGAAGCTAGGGGTGGAACAAACGAGGTTCTCCAACCCCAAGCGGGAAGCTAGGGGTGGACCAAACGAGGTTCTCCAACCCCAAGCGGGAAGCTAGGGGTGAACCAAACGAGGTTCTCCAACCCCAAGCGGGAAGCTAGGGTTGGACCAAACGAGGTTCTCCAACCCCAAGCGGGAAGCTAGGGGTGGAACAAACGAGGTTCTCCAACACCAAGCGGGAAGCTAGGGGTGGAACAAACGAGGTTCTCCAACCCCAAGCGGGAAGCTAGGGGTGGACGAAACGAGGTTCTCCAACCCCAAGCGGGAAGCTAGGGGTGGACTTTCGAGGGAGATTTTTTTCTGAAAGGCCTGCAATCCTTTATTCATCAAAACTGTGAAGAACAACGGGGTTTCGAAATTTTACATGTAATATTTTTTGAGTCGCGCGACGTTCCATGTCTTGCTCAGTGTCCCGGGCGCGACTTCTTCTCCGAGGAGGTAGGGTCCTTCCCAGTTAGGGTCCAATTTGCCTCCTTCGGTGCGTCTCAGAACGAGGTTACCTGTGACCAAGAGGCGAGGTCTGACCTTCTTGTCGTGATATACGGCGACACGTCGCTTGTATTCCCTAGAGCGGAGGTCTGCCACCTCACGGACTTCGTACCGGAATTGCAGTTCGACCCTGAGGTTGGCTTCGTTTTCTTTTTCGTCGAAGTTATACACCCTTGCCGATGGGATTAGGGTTTCTACGGGAACGAGTGCCTCCGCCCCGTAAGTTAGAGCGAAGGGTGTTTCGCCCGTTGCGCAGCGCGATGTTGTGCGATACGTCCAGAGGACGAGTGGGAGTAACTCGGCACAGCGGCCTTGTGCCACGCCCAGGCGCTTTTTTAGGTCTGTCAAGATGCGTGCGTTGACGTTTTCTACCTGACCATTGGACTGGGGATGGGCCACGGAGGAAAATTTGAGGTAGATGCCCAACTCAGAGCAGAAAGCCCGAGTCTCTTCGCAGTCGAATTGGGGGCCATGATCGGTCATGATTGTCATGGGGACACCAAAACGGCAGACGAGGTTCTTCCACCGGAATTTGCAGACCTTCGCCCTGGTGATTTTTGCCATGGCCTGTGCTTCGATCCACTTTGTGAAGTAATCGACAATGACCAAAATGTATTACACCTGGGCAGCAGCTTTGGGGAAGGGACCTAAAATGTCCATTCCCCACATCGCGAATGGGCATGGTGCGTGAATGCTGCGGAGAGGGGCCGTCGGGGTGTGTTAGAGGTTCCCGTGTTTCTGGCACCCGACGCACCTTTCGACGTAAGCCTTTGCGTCTTGTCGGAGAGTGGGCCAGAAGTATCCCAAGTGGACGATCTTGTGTGCCAAAGACCTCCACCCCGGGTGTCCTCCACAAACTCCCTCGTGGGACTCGTAGAGGACGTGGTCCGTGGTCTCGGGTGGTATGCATAGCAAGTTGGGTTCAGCGTAGCCTCAACGGTAGCGGGCAGCTTGCATCTTTAGTTTCCTGGCCAGCGCGGGGTCCTCTGGGAGGATGCCGCTTTGTATATACCTCGTTACTAGGAACCTCCAGTCCTCGGTCCTTATGGACAGGACCTCACTATCAACGCTTCGTGAGAGCTTTCTCTCTACCATCACGCGGTTCCCCACATCCAAGGGAAGCGCGGAACCTAACCTGGCGAGGGCATCCGCATTTGTGTTTGAGGTCCGCGGGATTGACTCTATCGCGAAGGTCTCCAGGCATGAGACCAAGGCCTTCACTTTTGCTCGGTAGGCGGGCAGAAAACCTGTCCTAGTGTCGTATTGGTCGTTGAGTTGTCGTGCCACCAATTCGGAATCTGTGTAGACCCTGATCTTGCGGGCTCCGCTAAGTAGCGCCATCTCGATCCCGGCGATCATGGCCTCGTACTCGGCGTCGTTGTTGGTGGCATCAAAGGCGAAGTTGAGAGCGTACTCCGTCTCGATTGAGGGGCCAACGAGGAATACTCCGGCCCCGCCACCGGCGTCACATCGCGAGCCATCAACGAACACCTTCCATTCGTCCGAGCTTGTGTCTGTTTCGGGGAAGGTGACCTCTACCATAAAGTCGTCGAGGGCATGTCCCTTCATTGCGGTCCTCGGGAGATAACTGATGTCGAACTCGGAGAGCTCGACGGCCCACTTTGTCATACGCCCGGAGAGGGCGGGCTGATGCAGGATTTGACGGAGTGGGAGGTCCGAGAGGACCTGGATGGGATGTGCATGGAAGTATGGGCGTAGACGCCTTGCGTGGTCACTACGGCCAGTGCCATTTTCTCTGTCGGGGAGTATCGTTGCTCCGCAGGCTGGAGCACGCGACTCACAAAGTACACTGGGTGCATGGCTTCTCTTGTGAGCACCGCGCTGACTGTCTCGGGGCTCACCGCTACATACAGTTACAGGTCTTCGCCCGCATGCGGAGGTGACAGGGTGGGGAGCTTGGTGAGGAAGATCTTTAACTCGGAGAAGGCAGTCTCGAGTCTCTCGTCCCAGACGAACTTGTCATTCTTTTTTAGGGCGGCAAAGAATGGGAGAGATTTGTCTACTAAACAGGAGCAAAATCGCCCCAAGTAATTTACAACGCCATTGAGTCGTTGCACCTCGGTTCGAGATCGGGGAGACCTCATTGCGAGGATAGATTCTATTTTGGCGGAGTTGACATCGATCCCGCGTTCGCTGATCATGAATCCCAAAAACTTCCCCGAAGATACGCCGAAAATGCATTTCTCGGGGTTCAGGCTGTGCTGGTGGTGTCCGAGGGTAGTGAAGACCTCGTCGAGATCAACCAGGTGCTCCTCGGGTCCCTTGCTTCGTACCACTATGTCGTCAACGTAGGCGGATACGTTCCTGTCCAGGTGGTCTTTGAAAACCCGATCAATGAGGCATTGGAATGTGGGCCGGCGTTTTTGAGGCCAAATGGCATGACCTTGTAACAGTATGTTCCCCGCTGGGTGATAAAGGACGTCTCCTCCTCGTCACGAGGATTCATCGAGATTTGTTTGTACCCTGAGTAGGCGTCGAGGAAACTCAAGACCTCGTGCCCCGCAGTTGAATCTACGAGTGCATCGATCGAGGGCAGAGGGTAGCTGTCTTTGGGACATGCATTGTTGAGGTCCTTGAAATCTACACACATCCGCCACTTGTCGCTGGCCTTTTTGACCAATACGACATTGGACAGCCATTTCGGATATTGGACCTCACGGATGAAATCTACGGCCAGCAGCTTGGCCACCTCTTCATTTGCGGCGGTTGCTCTTTCTTCGTTCATTTTTCTTCGACGCTGCACCACGGGGCGAATGGCAACGTCGATGTTCAGGGAGTACTGGGCCAATGTCTGAGGCACACCTCGGATATCTTTTGCAGTCCAGGCGAACACGTCGCGGGACCCAGCAAGCAGGGCTTTTAGTGACGTCGCTGCATCTCCAGTGAGGCAACCCCCGAGGTAGATCTTCTCGAAGTTGTTTTCGAAGGGGGTAATCACCATTCTTTTTGCCTCGGGGTGGGTATTGTGAAATCCCAGACCTCGAGATCTGCTTCCCCTGAAGCTTCTACCATAAACACGGAGCATTTTTGTTTTGTCGAGGTCATGTAGCAGACGCGGCCCTCTTCTTGGTTTCCCTTCACCTCTCCGACACCTCCGTTAGTGCGGAACTTCATTTTAAGGTGGTAGATGGAAACCACCGCCTGGAACTTCATCAAGGAGACTCTCCCGATGATTGCATTGTAGGCCAAGGGTAGGTGCACCACCGTAAATTCTATCACCTCGGTTCTCGTTGTCGAGCCAGTACCGAGGGTCATCCATAGGTCTATGAGACCAGCGACATCGACCTCGTTTCCCGAGAAGGAGGTGAGCTTCCCAGCGTAGGGCCTCAAAGATGTCGCGGAGATCCCCAGCTGCTCGAAAGCACCAAAATACATGATGTCCATGGAAGAACCCGTGTCCACCAGTATCCACTTTACTATCTTTGAGCCCAATTGAGCGTGTATCACCAGGGGGTCGGAGTGGGGCATATGGAGTCCTTCGGCGTCCTCGAAGGTGAAAGCCATACCTACGTGGGACCGTGAGGTCTGCGTCACGCTGTATACCGAGGGCTCATGGTGACTTGCCCTCGCGTATCTCTTTCTTTCTGCCTGGCTCGAACCTTCCAGCGAGGGTCCACCCGAGATGGTGTTGATGTATCCATCGGGCACCGCGGCTTGTCCAGAGCGCGACTGCCTCGCCGGAGCTTGTTGCTCTGCGTTGCTTGGTCGGGACCGGGTTGGTTCCTTCTACACGAGGTTGGCCCCCAACGCGGGGTTGGCGCGTTTTTTCTCATTTGGGTTGTAGGAAGGGCCACCTTTGCCCTTGTAACCTCGTGGCTTCCCGCCGAAGCAGCTCCAACCCCCACCGCCACTCCCGCGGTTGTCGTATCGGTTGTTGTTCCTATTGTCGTTGTTGTTGTTGCCTCTGTTGTTGTTGTTGTTGCTTTTGTAATCGGCGCGCCGGTCGTGAGTTTGCGTCATGTACGCGTCCCTCGTGGCCGGTGCAGCCACTTTAGCTTTCCCTTTAGCCTCGGTCACGATTTCCTTGTCGGTCCTCGGTCGCGAGCTCTGGATGGCAGCGTCCTCGGCGTAGACCTGCGCCGTGATCCGAGCACACCGACTCTCATACGTCGTCGGATTCTTGAGAAAAATGCGACACTTGAAATCCCCCTGGCGAAGGCTGCCCATGAGGATGTCTCGCACCGACGTCTCGTCGATCTGTGCGATCTCTGCGACCGCGGTGGTGAACCTTGTAAAAAATGTACCCAGCTTCTCGTTTTCTCCCTGCTCAATGCCGCGGAGATCGCGCATGTTCTTCTTGCGCTTCCTTGAGCCGTTGAAGTGCCCGACGAAGGACTCGCATAGCTGGGAAAACGAGGCTATTGACTCGACCTTAAGGCTGGTGAACCACGTCATTGCCGCCTTGTCCGGAGTGGTCGGAAAGATGCGGCAGAAAATGGCGTCATTGTATGAGTTGACGTTCATCTGGACGCGTAGTTTTTTATGTGGTCCTCGGGGTCGGCCGTGCCGTCGTAGAGTCCCATTTGCGGCCAATGGAAACCTTTGGGCATGTGTGCCTCCTGGATCTCAGGCACGAAGGGATTCTTGTATCCACTCTCGACGGATGGGCGAGCAGATTTTGATTTTGACCTTGCTAGAGGGCGTGGCGCGCTTGCCGCTGTTTCGGACAACTCCGTGTCACGCCTCTCCGCACGTCGTGAACGGGATTGCGAGATCTGCATCGGATCTCAGGAGGGTCTCTCCGTGGTAGATCCGTTGGTGGGCGCCTCCTGCCCCGGCATATAGCCCGGGACATACGCGGGCACGTACTCGGAGTGAGGTTGCCCCTGGGAGGGAACCGGGACATATGGGGGAGCTTGGCCCTGTTGGTACTGCCCGTAACCCGGGTAGGGATACGGGTTGAAAGGCGCGCCACCCTGTTCATACCCCTGGAACGGGTATGGGTTTTGTGGAACGTTGTATGTCCACCCCGGCGGAACCACAAAAGGGTACCCCGGGGGACCTGCCGTTGTCCAAGGAGGGTTCTCGGCCATGTTGTCGGGATGTTGGGGGAAGAAATTGTTTGGGCAAGCCATTTTGAGGGGTTTTTAAGGAGTCAAGGTTTCCACTAAACGGGAGGCTGCTTAGGATGAAGAGGGTTCCCACAGACGGCGACAATGATGAAACCCGAAATAACAGCTACGCTACGAGACAAGGAACAAGATTATTATATTTGAGTGCAAACACTTGCTCCTTTATTTATGATTTTCTCCGTGGTAACGAGATTACAAACCTACAAGGTTGACGAACAACTTTGAGAATTACACCTAGACCTCCTACGAGGTTCCGAGATCAAACCTAAATGTGGCGAGGTTGACTCTAAAGCAAGGTAGATTTGGGTACGAGGTGTAGAGAGCTTTGTGAGGTTTTGTAGCGAGGTCTTTGGTGTGGGCGAGGTCCCTGTACGACTTGGGGTCTTTTTGTGGACTTCTCCTGTCTGTAGCGAGGTCTTTTGACGATGTTTCTATCACGTCGATCTTCAACAAGCAAGAGAGTTCTTGAGTTCAAGTGGTTTTTCGACCCCCTCTTCCTATGAGGTTCTCCTCTATTTATAGAGAATTGGAGAGCCGAGTTTAGGCCAAGGTTCGATGTGGGATGCTCGAAAATAGGGGTTTTTGATTGGTCCGGGGACGAGGCCGCTTGTGATTGGTTCGGGAGTGAGGTCTCTTGTGATTGGTTCGGGAATGAGGTCGCTTTTGATTGGTGTGAGTGGGCGGGTGCGTTAGTAGAGTCGGTGACGAGGTCGAGACCTCGTCCCGGGTAGTTGGGAGACCTCGCGAGGGCATGAGTTTTGTTTTAAATAAATGAAGGGTATGGATGTGGGTCCCTAAATTGCCCTTGGGAATTCCTCTGGGCCCACTTGTTCTTGGTACCCCGGGCCCACTCCTTGTTTTACTGTTTTGGACATCATCACTATCTATCTCATCTTCTTCAACTAGTATTGATTCGCTTTCGCTTACAAACCCTAATTAGCTATTCTGATCCAAAGTCTCAACTTTTGATTCAACTATGAATGAGAATTTCCTATCAACTTTCATTTCAAGGATTAAGAACAAGAGAATAGATTCATGCAATAGAAACAATCAAGACATAATCACAAACAAGCACAACCATTGTTGGGTTTAACCCCCAACCTTAGATAGAGAAGACTACTCACAACTCATAACTAAGAACGACTTAATTAAGTAAAAGAGAAAGCTTAAATCTTTGAATCCAAACAAATTGTTCCTCCACAATCTCCACTCGTCTCTCCCTCTCACGCCTCCTCTCTCTCTCTCTCTCTACTCTCTACTCCTACCCTAAACTAGGTTAATTGAGGGATAAGAAAACTAAGACTAGACAAGGGTTTATATAGAGAAAACTAAAGCTATCTATAAGGAGATAATATCTCTAAAAGATATATCCCTTAAACTATCTAAAGACAGAAAAGATAAAAGATAGAAAGTATTTTATGCGCCAAGTCGGGTTTTTCTGCTGACACGGAAGCCTCAGTACCGACCCCATTAGGGTTGGTAGAACTTTGCTGAATTCTCGACTTTCTTCTTTGTTGAACACCTCGTTAGAAAACATGTTCACCTCGGTATCGATCCCTGCTGACCTCGGTATTGACCCTCACAGGGTCGTTATCGACCCTCTTCAGCACTTCAAATAGCTGAGAGTAAAACTTCAGTAGCGGGTTCGTTACACCTCGATTTGACTCGATTCTTTTTCCTATAGCTTTGTAACAAGTTTCTCTACTTCTTTCTTAGCTTGAACTTGATTCTTCACTTATTTACGGACTTGATTCTTTAAGCTTTTCTTCGACTTCTCATCTTCCTCAAAAGTACTCTCCTTTGGTTTTTCCTTGGTTTTTGCTCCTCTCTTCAAATATGCTCCAAACAACTCCAAAACCTATAAAAACACTATCAAAGCTTTTGTAGACTCCATATCTTCAGAAAATATGAAAACCTACACAAATGACTCAAAACAAAACACAAAACTAAAGAAAAAGACTCAAACACACAAAAACACACCCTAAAAATATGACTAAAAAGGCGGACATAAGTACCACCTCAACCACATGATTCAAAAGAATTTGGTGGCGTGCTTAAATGCAAATTATGTATGTTGTTGCTTGCCCTTAGTACAAGACATTGCTATAATTAATATCATATTCATTACATATTTTGGTGATTTTGTTTGAGTTTAAATGTTTGAATATCAACTTTTTTAAATGATCATGTCATTTGGTAGCCTATTAACTCAAATGGTAGAACAATGTACATGTGCACATAGATGTGGGTTTAAATCCCACATAGGCTAACCCTTCGTACAGTTAATGTCTTTTGGATCATACGAGTTGTTCTTTTGGTTCATTTCTTTATAAAGTAAGTTTCATAATATTTCTTCTTATGATTTATAAATATTGTTTCATGCCTTTTTGTTTATAACTAATTGTTCGTTTGGTTCATGTTTATCTAACCGTAGGTTCATCAAAAGTTCATCTTATGGTTCATGTCTTTTAGTTCATGATAGTTATTATTTTGATTCGTGTCTTCTGGTTCATGATAATTATTCTTTTGGTTTATGTTTTTGTAAGCTAGGTTCATAATAATTCTTATGGTTCATGACTTTTAATTCTTAATAGTTAATATTATAGTCCATATCTTTTAAGTCTTACTAGTTATTTTGGTTCATGACTTTTGTTCTTTTAGTTCATGTTTTTATAAGCATAAGTTTACAATATTTCATCTTACAATTTTTAGTTCATAAAATTTGGACTAATGGTTCATGGCTTTATACAGTCAAGTTCATTACAATTATCAATAAGGTTTATGAAATTTAATACTTGTTATTTGTGTCATGTTTTTCTAAATGATATTATGTTGGTTAAAGTCATTATATGGTTAAGTTTATAAAATTGTCGTTAAGGTTCATAAAATTTAATTCATAATACTTGCTTTTTTTATATTTAATCTAGTAAATAAATCGTATTTTGTGGGTTCATGTCTTTATATGATTAGGTTCATAACAATTATCAATATGGTTCATGAAATTTAATTCACAATACTTGTTACTTGTGTCATGCATTCTAGTTAATCAATGGTATGAGTTAATGATTTGGTATGCTAGGTTCATAATTTATGAACAATTGGTAAAAAAAAGTGCTCTAAACACTAAGTTGACCATTTGGGCATTTTGTCGAACACATGGTGGACGATTAGATGTGCATTGGCCATTAACCTTTGTTTTCAATCAAAAACTTGAAATTGTAAAGCAAACCATACACAACGTTCATATGTTTGATTAAAACCAATAAAAAAATAAGTCCAAAAACACACAAAGCATGTAAATCGTAGTACAAAGCTCTCAAATTTGAAAAAAAAACCTAATGTAAACTTGAAGAGATCTATAACAAAATTCATGAAGATAGACAAAAAATTGGGGTCGAGATAAAAAAAAGCGAATCAAATCAGAAGAAAAAGGGACAACAATTCTAGAAAAGAATTCAATCAAAATGTGTGAATGAAACTCCACGTTGAATATGAAGAAGATGCCCCTTGTAACTTTTGTTCTAATTGAATGGATAAAAGTCAAAAATGCCCCTCCGTGTATATTATTACTTGAACACTTGTGTTGATCATGACCGTAGATGTATCATGATCGAACGGTTAAAATTTGCTCGCATATTACACCCTAATAACAACCCTCATCTGATTGTGATTATATATATATATATGTCAAAGTCAACAAGATAAGTCAGCTAATTACATATAATAATGTATATGTATATGTTGGGACATTGTTGGGACCTCTAGTTCTAAACAACGGATCAACGATGTAATTCTCTTAAGTTTTGATAATGACAAACACCATAGGGAACTAATGTGGTTTGTTCAAGTATTTCTAAAGAGCACAGGTACAGCCAAGAACTCCTATGAATGACCAAAAGCCACTGCAGGCCACAATGAAGAGTTTCCATCAAGGGAACTCTGAAGAGGAAAGCTCCCATGAAGTTTCATAGGAACTCCCAAAAACAATCAAAAGAACACAAGCTTACAACGATGAAGAGTTTCCATCAAGGGAACTCTGAAGAAGACAGTTCCCATGACATGGGAACTCACATGTGAGGACAACGACCGTTCAGCGCAGATCGCGGGATTCTGTCTCAAACAGCCCGAAGGAACAGTCTGAGGATCAGACTGTCACGCTTCATCCAACGGTCCGATTGATCCAAGAAGTTGACCCAGTTCAAACCAAAGTCACATGTGAAGAAAGTACAACTTGGGTATCAAGCAAAGGTATTTTGGACACAAACGAAAGATGCGACTGCCCAAGCTCACTTGGACTATAAAGCCAAATGAATAGTACTCGGATTGAGTACTTCTCCCAGAACTCACAAACACCCACACCAGAGAAAAGAAAGAAAAGGAAGAGAAGTCCCCGCCGACGAGTGTGTGATCTCGACGACGGTGAAGCCAAAGTTCCCAGGAGCAAGGGAACTGAGAAGTCGGTGTAAGGTTTGAGTTACTAGTGTTTTGCTGTTGTGAGCTTAGGAACTCAGTTGAGAGGATTTACTAGTGTTGCTAGAGTTAGGAAGAACTCGTAGGAACAAAGAAGTGTGAATCCGGCTGTGTAACTAAGAAACAAAGCAATTAATATAAGTAAGTCATTCAAAATCCTCCAAGCGGAGGTAGAGGTTTACCCATACAACTAGTTGGTTGTAGTGGGGTTCCTCTATAAGGGAACTGTGTTCTTTACTGTTTTTATTACTTGCGAACTGTTTACTTTCGCTGCCTTGGGAACAGCTTAACTGCCAATTCCCAAGCTCTTTGCTAACGTTTACGATCCAACAATTGGTATCAGAGCTTGCGCTCTAGATTTGTGTTAGCATCGCAGGTATCAAATGGCTCAGGAACTTACTCAGGTGGGGAACAACACGAGTAAGCCGCCAAGGCTTATTACAGGAAGATTTGAAAGCTGGCAACGCGACATGAAGGATTGGATGCGCGGCCAAGACTACCAAGCCTGGTGTGTTATCAAGAGAGGCAACTTCGAAATCGATCCAGCTATAGTCAACGACCTCTCAAAGTGAGGACCCAACGAGTACAAGTGCATGGAGGCAAACTACAAAGCCAAACAGTACCTAAAGAGGTCCATGTGTGTACAAGATTGTGACAGGGTTGCAAACCTTGACACAGCTAAGGAAATGTGGGAAGCCATCCAACAAATGCACGTTGGGAACTCAGATCTCAGAGAAGATCTTCAGATGAATGCAAAAAGGGAGTTCTACAACTTCCAAATGGAGATGGGAGAGTCCGTCGATAGCTACCAATCCCGATTTGAAGGACTTTGCACTAAAATGGAGGGATTGGGGATCACCAAAGAAGAAATCACCCACAAGATGAAGGTCCAACAGCTCTTCAACGGATTGACTGGAGAATGGGCAAACGAGAGAGCAATGTTCAAGGAAAATCCAGAAAATCGAACACTCATGCTCCATCAAGTGTTTGGAAAGCTAGTGGGACACGAGAAGAGAAAGATCGATGACAAACTCGAGCTCATCGAGGGATCGCACTCAAGATCGAGAAAATGCTCAAATCAACCCAAGAACAACACGAAGACTCCGAAGAAGAAGAGGATGAGGAGCTAGTTCTTGTAACAAAGGCTCTTCGAAATTTCTACAAAGGGAAGTCTCAACGGAACAGTGGGAACTGGGGAAAGGGACAGAGTTCCCAAAGAAAACCGACAGAGAAGGATCTCTCAGATGTGACCTGCTACAAGTGCAACAGGAAAGGACATTTTGCGAAGGAATGCCCACAGGGAACTGATGGCCGGAAGCAAGGAAAGAAGGCCTACATCGCTACCTGGAGCGATGATGAAGACGAAGATCCCGAGTCATGGGCACTCCCAGACATGTGTGGCATGGCCATAGGAGAAACCACTGGGGAACAACCTAGTGAGGTAACCACTGAAACTGTTCTTGACTCTTTAAATAATTATGAAAAACCTGAGCTGTTGAAAATTCTTTCAAGTCTTGTCAAAGATAACATAAAACTACAAAACAAGTTGGAAAAACAAGAACACATAAATTCTCAATTAGTTGGTCTTGAGCCCTGTCCCAACTGCATATCCCTTCTAGAAAAACTCAAGATCCATGTGTCTCGCATTGTAGATCTAGAAAGAGAAATCAAAACTCTAGAGAAAGATGAGAACACCCTCTTGCAAAACCTGAGTAAGACTCCCGAACATCTTGAAGCCTCTAGTTCCCAAATTAAGTTTGTCCCAGCCAGACATGGCATAGGATACAAAGGTGAGTGCTCCAAGAACGGAAAGTCACCCCTGAGCGAACATGAGATCCATGAGTGTAGGGCCTTAGAACTCCAGTGCGAGAAACAGAAGAATGCTCATCTCGAGGAGAAAATTAGGGTCCTAGAGAGTGGAAACAGTGGTGAGAGAGATTATTATACTGGGAACTCCGGACATAGAATCTATGTCAAAATTGCTAAGGGGAACGGGTCTCGTGTGTACAACAAGGAAACCATGGATAGGAACCGGATCCAGAGACCACACCCAAAATACTACTTGGGAGAATACTATAAGACGTGTTGGCACTGTGGTGCTCATGGACACTACAAGGATGCATGTCCCAAGAAGAGAGCCCAAACCCCTAGAAACCATGAGTTCCCAAACAAACAAAAACGTCATGCTAATCACCAAAGGAACTCCAACTCTCAAAATTCTAAAGACATCAACATTTCTGACTATATCTTGAATGAAAATGTTTTCCCTTGCAAGGGACCTGGCAAGAGTCATCTTGCCTGGGTCTCAAAACATTAACTTTTCCTTGTAGGCGGCAGTGAGAGGGAACAGTACATGGTTCATAGATAGCGGATGCTCGAACCATATGACAGGAAACAAGGATATCCTCATCTCACTCCACACTCATGCCGAAGGAGGCCACGTCTCATTTGGCAACAAAAACAACGGAGAGGTTATTGGAAAAGGAGAAGTGCTGCTCAATAGATCTATCAAAGTTAGCAACGTAAATCTGGTAAAGGATCTGGGATACAATCTGTTGAGTGTCTCCCAGATGTGTGATCAAGGGAACAACATCGTCACTTTCGACTCAGATGAATGTCTCGTCATCAACAAGAAGACCAACAAAGTAATTCTGAGAGGAAGAAGATACAACAATGTGTATGTGGTGGATACCAACTTTGAACCACCAATGAAGTTGTGCCTTGCGAGTTCCCAAGATGACACGGAACTCTGGCATCGAAGACTGGGACATGCTGGTGTAAATCAAATCCTGAAGCTTTATCTACAGGATCTGGTCATTGGTCTTCCACGGATCAATCTCGAAGGAGTCAAAATGTGTGAAGCATGTGTTTGAGGGAAACAGACCAGGAACTCCTTTAAACCCAAGAAGGTGGTGAGCACAACCAGGTCCCTGGAGCTAATTCACATGGATCTCTGTGGTCCCATGAGAACGGCTAGCTACGGTTGAAAAAGGTACATGTATGTTTTAATTGACGATTTTTCAAGATTCACCTAGGTTATTTTCTTGAAGGCAAAATCACAAGCATTTGAAGAATTTGAGCCCTTCATCAAAAGAACAAAAGTAAGCTTGGGGCTAAAACTGAAAGCAATCAGATCTGATCATGGAATTGAGTTTCAAAACTCAGAGTTCCTGAACTTCTGTGAGAAAAATGGGATCTCTCACAACTTCTCAGCTCCTCGCACTCCTCAGCAAAATGGAGTGGTCGAGAGAAAGAACAGAACTCTGGAGAACATGGCTAGAACCATGATGATTGAAAGTGGAGTTCCTGAGTACTTCTGGACTGAAGCCATCTCCACAGCTACGTACATCCTGAACCGAGCCATGACAAGTCCCCTGATCAACAAGACGTCCTATGAGCTCATCAAAGGGAGAAAACCAAACATCTCACACTTGAGAACATTTGGTTGCACATGCTTTCTTCACAATAACGGCAAAGACAATCTTGGCAAATTAGACCCCAGAAGCGACGAAGGGATCTTCCTGGGATACTCATCACAAAGCAAGGCTTACAAGGTCTACAATAAAAGGACCAAGAAGATAGAGGAAAGTATTCATGTCGTCTTCAACGAAAAGTCTGTAAAGATGGGAACCGAGACCCAAGGGAAGGGAACTCTGTTCAAGCTAGTTAGACATGAAGACGATGATGATGACGATGATGAGCCAAGAAAAAGGGATGAAGACTATCCAAGTGCAAGCAAAATTCCACAACCAGGGAACAACGAAGAAGGTCCAACTCTCACTGATCAAACCTCCCTCGAGGCTCCCTCCTCCGAAGAACTACAAGACACCTCAAACTCTCTCGAGGTTCCCTCTTCAGGAAACAACTCTGTTGTCCCCCAAGACAATACTCTACCAGAATCAAGTATTCAAGGGGAACAAAGAGGGAACCTGCCAGAAATCTCTGAAGAAACATCAAATGAAGAAGCTGAAGATGAGAGTTCCCATGACAAAGAAACACCAACTGAAGATGACACACATGCAAGGGAACTCACTCATACAAGAACCTTTCAACAAAGGAAGGACCACCCCATTGAAAACATCATCTCCTCTTACGATAAAGGTGTACAAACTCGTTCCTCTCTCAATAATTTTTGTGCTTTTAACGCGTTTGTTTGCATGGTGGAACCCAAAAATATCAAAGAAGCCTTGAAGGACCCAGATTGGATTCAAGCCATGCAAGAAGAACTCCACCAATTCGAGAGGAACAAAGTTTGGAAGCTAGTTCCTAGGCCCAAAAACAAGAACATCATAGGAACTCGATGGGTCTTTAGGAACAAGCTCGATGATACTGGGGCTGTAGCAAGGAACAAGGCTAGGTTAGTGGCACAAGGCTACAGGCAAGAGGAAGGAATTGACTACGATGAGACCTTCGCACCGGTTGTCATGATCGAGGCCATCAAACTCCTAATCTCCTATGCAGCTCACAAGGGATTCAAGCTTTATCAAATGGATGTGAAAACAGCCTTCCTCAATGGACATCTCAAGGAAGAAGTGTATGTGGCCCAACCTCCAGGATTCGAAGATGAGAAACTGCCCAACCATGTCTATTTTTTGGAGAGGGCCCTCTACGGACTCAAACAAGCTCCCTGAGCTTGGTATGACAGGTTTGCTCAATTCCTCTTGTCCCATGGGTACCTTCGCGGTTCCATAGACAAGAATTTGTTTCTAACGAAAGAGTCTAACGACATTTTGATCGTGCAAGTATATGTTGATGACATTGTGTTTGGAGCAACTAACAAAAATCTTGTAGAAAACTTTAAGGACCTCATGAGCAGTGAGTTTGAGATGAGTCTCATTGGGGAACTCACGTTCTTCTTAGGACTCCAAATATCCCAAACCAAGGAGGGAACAAAGATTCATCAACAGAAATACATCAAGGAAATGCTCGTGAAGTATGGGATGGAACATTCCAAGCCCATCGACACTCCCATCTCTCCAAATTCAAGGCTCAACGCGAATGAAACAGGTATTAGTGTGGACCAAAGGAACTATCGAGGTATGATCGGGTCCTTTCTCTACTTAATAAATAGTAGACCTGATATCATGTTCTCCGTATGTCTTTGTGCTCGCTTTCAATCTAACCCTAAGGAATCACACCTGAAAGAGGTGAAGAGAATTTTCAGGTATCTCAAAGGGAACGATAACTTGTGCCTATGGTATCCAAGGAACAGTTCCCTTGAGCTCATTGCATACACAGATACAGATTTTGCAGGGCACTTGGTTGATAGAAAGAGCACATCAGGAATGGCCCAGTTCCAAGGGTCATGCTTAGTCTCGTGGGGATCTAAAAAGCAAAACTCAATGGCACTCTCCACAGCTGAAGCCAAATATGTGGCTGCCGCATCGTGCTGTTCCCAAGTTCTATGGCTTAAGTCACAACTCCAGGATTACGGTATGTCTTTTGGCCCAGTTCCCATACTTTGTGACAACACTAGTGCCATAAACATTTCCAAAAATCCTGTGCATCACTCTAGAACTAAGCATATTGATATAAGGCATCACTTTCTACGTGACAATGTTGAAAGTGGGAACATCTCGATGGAACACTGTAGAACTGAAGAGCAAATTGCGGACATTCTTACCAAAGCTTTAGACAGACGTCCCTACCAGCGTTTTCGAATGCTTCTAGGGATGATAACTCTAAACTAAACAAGTCCCTGTTTGTCTCTCTCTCAATGCCTGACTAGTTTATCTAAGATTGCATGATAGGGAACTTGGATTTATTGCTTTCACTATGCCATGATTATTAGTCTAGAGAAAAATGTGTACAAGGGAACCTTATTTCTTTCGGTCATAAATGATCAACCAGAGTTCCCTTTATCCCACTTTACAAGCCACTATGACGGTTGATCACATAACCAACCCTAAGCTAGGGACCAGACAAACGCATCTCATGAGCCAAACTATTTCCATTATCGAGTCGAAAATCGTCTAGTTCCCTTTGAGTTCCATAGCCCCACAAAAGGATGAGTGTGAAGTTTCCTTAACCACTTCACTCTCCCTGACCTTGATAAGATCATGGGAACTGATGCGTCTACAAAGGGAACGCTGACTCATCTACAAAGAAAAACCGTCACTTGGGAAGCGGACTTTTGTGTTAGAAGCTCTGAAACGCTAAGGGCCAAGTATTCAAATTTTGAAAAGGACTTCCCAAGAGATCGTGACGCGTGTCCAGAGGCGTGCTAGAGAAGTTGAAACGACGCCCCACGTTCATTGGGCAACGGTTATCGAGGTTACTCCACTTCCCTTTGTACCCCTCGTCTCCCCTCTCCCCTTAAAACCCCCATTTTCCATTTTTGGGATCTTATTCCATCTTCCATCTCTACAACTCTTCTTCTCAACATCCCTTTCACTTCCTTTTTCAAGAAACCTCCAAAACCTTCAATAACCCTACAAAAATGGCCCCTCAACACACCTTTGCCCAGATCAAAGCATGGGTACATGCCAATCCTCGCATCCTCTTCATCTCTCAACTAAAAGAGATTGAGCAAGAATCGGACCCAACCATGAAGGATGTTCTTATCCAAGGGCTATACAATCAAGTAAGCCCCTTCTTGCCCCCTCCTCCTCCTCCGGCCGACGAAACTGTCGCCTGGACTTCTTCCTCTTCCGAATCTCTTCCTCTCCCTCCTTCAAACACCAACACCTCCTCCGGAGTTGTCATCGTTGACAACTTCGGAGACGCTCGCCCTTCCATCAACGAGAAACCCCACAAATCCAAACACCGCCATTCATCCAAACGCCGTCACTCCTCAAAAGACCCCTCAAAACCCAAAAAATCCAAACATTCCCACGACCCATCCAAATCCAAAAAGCGTAAACACTCTGCAGCCTCTGAATTCTCGGAGCCCAGAAAGAAGGCTTTCTTCAAGTTTGAGGACTACTTGAACTACTCCAAGGAGAGTTCTCGTGCTCCCAGACCTCCTTTCCCTTTCCCTTCCGACGATGGGACCTCTCAATCCCAAAGTCTACTCCCCTCTTCCTCCTCTCTCCCTCCTCTTCTAACCGAGGGACCTCCCAAACCTCCTCCCACAAAACATCCACCTCCTCCTCCACCACCTCCTTCAGTTCCCACCTCCAAGGGAACTCCACCTCCCCAACCTTCTTCACTTCCTCCCGTTCCCATAACTACGGGATCTCCAACTCCACCTCCACCTCACAAAACTCCTTCTCCTCCCTCTTCACCAAAACACATCTCCACCTCTCCCATTTCTACTTCGGGGATCTCTACTCCCCAAGTCACCACATCCCTTCCTCCCCCATCCACACAACTCTCGACCCCTCTTCCTTCTTCTCTCTCCCCTCTTCCATCACATCCCCCACCACCACCAAACTCCCCTCTCCCTCACCATCCAAAAGTACCGTCGCTCTCACCTCAGACGACGACGATCTTCCTCTCTTCGCGGTCATCGAGAAACTGACCAAGGACCCTCCTCCTATCATCATGGGAACTCTGGAGGAGGAAGCCCAGCTCAAGGCAATCGAGGAAGAGCTCAACCGGGACCCCTCTGAGCACACAGTCTTCCAAGGGACAAAGTCCCCAGAAAAGGTGGCTCCTGAAGAGCCCACGGAGCGAAGGGACCTCGCACCAGCTGGGGGTGCTGAGGCAACAACAAGTCATCCTGAAGATGACGCGGAGGGCTCAACATCGAGCTCCTCCGAGGAACAAGGGACCTCCCAAGATGAGGTCGAAGAAGAAGAAGAAGCTCCAGCTGCTAAGGAGCCAACACGAATCCCAACACCTGGACACCAAATGGTGGTGTCCACGAGTTCCCAACCACCAAGGGACCGCGTGCTTATGCTTGAAGCGGCTGCACCCCCTCAGCAGAAAGGACCTCGCACGGTCTCTAGGGGGAACACGTCAAAGAGTACTACAAGGAAGGGGAAAGGGACCTCTTCCACGAAACACCATGTGGATGAACGTCGGAAGCTCCTTCCTCCGCTCATCATCTCTGAAGACGTGTTAGCTGACAACGGTTTAGGGGAACTGTGGGACCTGATCAAGGCCCAGGGCAAGGAGAGACTCTGCCAAGAGACTGTGAGTGTAGATCCCTCACAAGTGTGTCAGTTCTACAACAGCTTAAATATCACCAACGACTGCACTCAGGGAACTCTCTCCCATGAAGGCGACGAGTTCATTTTTACAACGTCGACAATTTGCCTTCAACTCCAGGTCCCCGGCCAAGGGCTCAATGAGTTTCCCAACAAACTCTGGGGGGGACTTCAATAGCGTTGAAGTGTACAACACTATCTTTGAGGGTCGGGTTCCCTCCAAAGTTCCCTCGACGCACCATCTCTCCTTGGTCGCCAAGCTTGCTCACCAGTTCATCATCAACGTGGTGATCCCTCGCCAGGAGAAGCGTCTGGTCGTCAACATCCCTGATGCCATCCTCCTCTATCACTTCCTCCTCAAGAAGCCCATCAACCTTCCCAGAATCATCCTTGAGCACATGGAAAAGTGCATGGCCTCTAAGTCCCATTCCCTTCCCTATTCTGGGCTGATCAAGAAGCTCCTACAAAAAGAGGGTCTCTACGACGCCTCTCGAGACGAAATCGAGCTTGGAAGGGAACTGGACATTTCAGTTGTCCAGAAGATGAGACACTCTGAGCCCGTAGAGGAGGCGACTCAACTAGAGTCTGGTGCACAAGAGGGGAACTCTCCAGTGTTGCTTCGCATTGCCAACACCCTCGACCAGATCGCCAGGGACCAAGCAGTGTTGGCCAGAGGACAAGAAAAGCTTACACAAGTCCTTACGTGCCTCTGTGACACCCTGTTCCCTCAAGACCCATGATCTCTCCCTTCTTCTCCCCTTCAATCCAAAATTGACCACAAATTGTACTTGGGTTCCCATTGTATATATTATCTTAAGTAGTGAAATGGTCTTTATTTTGATTGTGTGTTCCCTTCTTTCCTATTATTTCTTTGCTTGTTTTCGATGATGTCAAAAGGGGGAAAGACAAAAAATGCGAGATGAGTTAGAAGTTTAAGTTATCACAGACCACGCATAAGCTAAGGGGGAACAATTGCATAAAAAGCTTAGTAAGAACTAAAGGTCTCATCAGAAGTGGTTCCCTAAATCTAAGTGTTTCACTAAAAGTGACTTCCTTTAGGAACTCATCAGCATATCATTCATTGAAATACTTGCATTTTTGTGATGGGTTTGTCATCATCAAAAAGGGGGAAATTGTTGGGACGTTGTTGGGACCTCTGGTTCTAAACAACGGATCAACGATGTAATTCTCTTAAGTTTTGATAATGACAAACACCATAGGGAACTAATGTGGTTTGTTCAAGTATTTCTAAAGAACACAGGTACAACCAAGAACTCCTATGAATGACCAAAAGTCACTGCAGGCCACAATGAAGACTTTCCATCAAGGGAACTCTGAAGAGGAAAGTTCCCATGAAATTTCATGGGAACTCCCAGAAACAATCTAGAGAACACAAGCTTACAACGATGAAGAGTTTCCATCAAGGGAACTCTGAAGAAGACAGTTCCCATGACATGGGAACTCACATGTGAGGACAACGAGTTCAGCGCAGATCGCGGGATTCTGTCTCAGACAGCCCGAAGGAACAGTCTGAGGATCAGACTGTCACGCTTCATCCAACGGTCCGATTGATCCAAGAAGTTGACCCAGTTCAAACCAAAGTCACATGTGAAGAAAGTACAACTTGGGCATCAAGCAAAGGGTATTTTGGACACAAACGAAAGATGCGACTGCCCAAGCTCACTTGGACTATAAAGCCAAATGAATAGTACTCGGATTGAGTACTTCTCCCAGAACTCACAAACACCCACACCAGAGAAAAGAAAGAAAAGGAAGAGAAGTCCCCGCCGGCGAGTGTGTGATCTCGACGACGGTGAAGCCGAAGTTCCCAGGAGCAAGGGAACTGAGAAGTCGGTGTAAGGTTTGAGTTACTTGTATTTTGCTGTTGTGAGCTTAGGAACTCAGTTGAGAGGATTTACTAGTGTTGCTAGAGTTAGGAAGAACTCGTAGGAATAGAGAAGTGTGAATCCGGTTGTGTAACTAAGAAACAAAGCAATTAATATAAGTAAGTCATTCAAAATCCTCCAAGCGGAGGTAGAGGTTTACCCATACAACTAGTTGGTTGTAGTGGGGTTCCTCTATAAGGGAACTGTGTTCTTTACTGTTTTTATTACTTGCGAACTGTTTACTTTCGCTGCCTTGGGAACAGCTTAACTGTCAGTTCCCAAGCTCTTTGCTAACGTTTACGATCCAACAGTATACATACATGTATATGTATATGTGTATGTATACATAAACGCACAAGATTAATCTAGCGATCTCGTAGTTATTCCCTAAAATAATTTTATCAAAAGCCTAGGGTCAAACCCTAATAAATACTTAATATAGAAATTAACTAGGTTCTAAAACTCTAATCGAAAAAAATATTCGAGTATTACATGCTTAATTCCAATCAAAACACGTCACCAACTTAATTGTTGGTCTGACTTGAAATGAATTCAAGTGATATTTGTGGAGTAAAAACCAACTAGAAAAATAAGGCAAAATGATAGGATTTAAACAAGCACAAACAAGAACTTTAGTGCTAAAATCAATTACTTAAATCTTGATAAACTTACTTGAAATAGCTCTAATACCACATGATGTATCTCGACCTAGGATCGAAATGAGTTATAATTCAAGCAGCCTCCTTAAGCCCTAGCGCGATTCACATAATCGGATCTTTGAATTTGGTGCAAGTTTCGGTTAAGTTTGGACTCAATTTAAAGCACACAAAATAAGCAACCTTAAGTTGAACAAGATCAACTCAAACACTTGGGATAAACTCACCTAAGGCTAAGCAATCTGATGTTAATAAACTCGCAAGGATAAGACTAAACTAAATAGGGAATCTCTCCACATTAGGGCATTTAACAAGACATGTTTCATCTCAAATTTGGTTGTCTAAAATAAGAAAATGCATGTTTTTATATAGAGAAACCAAGGCACAAAAGATCCTTAGAGAACAAGGCAATAAAAGGCCCTTGGACGCCCTATTAGGGTCTGTTTGGATTGCGCATTATAATACAAAATACAGACTTTTACATTATAATGTGCGATTCAAACAAGCCCTAATGGTTGAAAATTGATGAACTCACACGAAGAATTGCGGCCAGTTGAATGCACAACCAAATGAATAGTTTAATGCACAACCAAATGAATAGTGTTGTTATCAATTCTTGAAATTTGGAATTTAATGCACAACCTAATTGAAAATTTCTTTTGTATATGTCAACAAATTCATACTTATTTATTGATGGATAGTTTTCTTATCGATTATTGACATGGTTAATAGGTGATAGTGGTCAACTATAATTTTAACATTTTAGCATATGAGAAATTTGTTTGAAATGTCAGTGGTTTTATTCTATTTTTTGTTTCATCATTTGTGATGACCAAAGTGAGATCTCTCCTCTAATTTCTAAATCACTCCCTCTTTCGAGCAAAGAGAAGTAAATCCTAACGTCGTCTTTTTTTATTATTACTAGAGGAGGACTATGTGCTCCACACAAACGGATGTATCGTAGACTCGATTAGCCTAAATAACTTTTAGTGGAAGAGTTAGAACTACACACAACAAAGTAAGAATGGAACCGAAAAATCAACAATGGAATACACATCCTTGGGTATCTTCTTGTGGTTCTTCTCAGCCTCAAGCTTCCTTAATGTTGTTGTGCTAATCTTTTCTTTTTTCATTTCCTCTGACACCATATCGACAACTTCAATCAACAAATCAAATGCATCAACTCTGTAAGCATGTTAAGAGCATTAAGAGATACATAACAAGTCCCATAAAAACAAGTTTATAAAAATTTTCCGCAATAATATGTTTATAGAAAAGAAACCTTCAACTATGACAATCCTTTCTCAGTATCATCAGTAGCCAAGTTCATTTCCTTTAGCACAATAAACAATAAATGTTAATGGTTCTAAAGAGATGCCATCCTCGATTCACCATGTTTAGATTGCCTGACATAAGAACCAAAATTATAAAAGCTATTTCGTAGTCATTATAGATATCAGAACAAACAAACATATTATATATAATATCACCTTGCTTTTGGAGTTCCTATACCCACTTTTTGGCACGTGAAAACGATTCCTATAAACAATTTCCACAATTTAACTTAATGAGAAGCAAAATCCAAGAAATAATAGGTTGTTTTTATGGCATATTTGGCTCAAACTAAAATTAACAGTAAATAACAAAACTAACATACATTTTAGCTTCATAATATAAAAACTTGTAGCATGCATTAACAAATTCCATATGTTAGACGGCAGTTCAACACACTAAAAATTGATACATGTCCAAAAATGTTCAATCCTATTCCATACATAAACTCCAAATTAAAGTAGGCAAACCTTTATTATGATCCAATAACTGCTCAGAATATCTTAAATGTAGAATTGGCCAACAAAAAGGTAAAGAGAAGAAAGAAATAGAACTAATAGCAGAAGTGGTGTCAAAGACTATGATGTCCATGGTTGCACCTCTATAATACATGGGAGCTAGGCTGTGATATCTCTCATGTCCAACAGTATCCTATATCTCAAACTTGACTGTAGCATCATTCACTGCCAATGTCTGCTAGAAGAAATCCACCCCTATGTTCGATTCTTATACAAAGAATTAATTGCTACAAGTTAATAGCTTCGTGATCAAACAGTCTTGACCTGATTACCCCATAACCTAAAATCCCTAAATTCCAAAAATCATATCTATGTTTGAGGCTTTGAGCATAAAGAAATCCCAAATCCAAGCTAAGTTAGATCGGATGAGAAATAAACATGAAATTCGAGGAATTGACCTTTGATGAATATGAGGACGTGACTGGATTTGCCAACTCATTATCACGAAGCCTAAATATGAATGATTAATTGAGCAATTCCATGACATGTTCAACTCTTTATCAAGATCATCCAGCAAGAAAAGTTAAGTACTTAAGATAGGAAGAAAATTTTGCCTTGGAATGAAATGCATTTTGTGAAAGCATTTTTTATTTCTAAGATTTACATCTCTCTAGATATTAAGTTGTACTCCCTCCGTCCTAATATGATTGTCCAAAAGGACTAAAAGCTCGCCAATTAAGAAAAAAAAACAAGTACACATTGGGGATTGAGCATTTAATGCTGCAGTAGTGTAAAAGAGAATAAATGGATTTTTTATTATAAAATCTGCACTTATCCAAATGCTTTACAAACAACCAATAGGAATCAAGATTTACTTTACAAAGAGCCAATAGAAACTCAGTATTTGAATCACACGGATTCATCTTTTTCCAAACTGAACATTCTTCCATAAAAGCTTCTTCCACATTCATTACAGTCATTTACTCCACCCACAAGCATTTACTCTACCTTAAACATAAAAATCTTAAATTAAATTTGCATCACTGCCTGATTTGCATGGCTTCAGCATTCGATTTGAATCAAGATCCACTTCCAGAAGAAGATGAATTTCATAATGGAGAGTTTGGCTTTGATCTAAACGAGCCAGTTAGGGACATGGAAGAAGATGGCCTTCTTCATCAACTCAACCAAGAAAGTCATCATCACCCAGAAGTAGAGAGTGAACCACCAGCAACAGGGCATCATCAACCTAAGCAAACCAGGCTCAGCAGTGAACAAAAAGCTCATATCTTAATGAGACTTTTACAAGCTTCAACAATGGGACAAATTCCATCAGCTGCATTCTCAACTGTTGCACAAGAGTTTAAGGTGTCAAGAAGGACCATACGCAGATTATGGAACACATCCATGCAACAAGAAAATGCAATGCAAAGGCCCAATGTAAGTACAAAGTACCACAATTGTGGTAGAAAGAGAATTGAAGTTCAATCTGATGCAATTAAAGAAATACACATGGGGGACAGATCATGCATAAGGGACTTAGCAAGCAAGCTGAACATGTCAAAGAGCACAGTGCATAGAATGGTTAAAAGAGGAGCAATAAAGCCACATACTAATCCACTCCATCCTGGATTAAAAGATTCAACTAAAAAAACCAGGCTAGAGTGGATATTGAGTCTACTTCAAGGGGGGACAGCAGAGACTAAGAGAGAATATTATCCCATGTTTGATTTCGTGCATATAGATGAAAAGTGGTTTTATTTGAGCAAAAAGTCTCAAAGAGTATATCTAGCACAGAATGAGAGGGGCAAATACAAAGCTGCAAGCTCTAGCAAGTTCATACCCAAAGTGATTTTCACAGCTGTTGTAGCAAGACCAAGGTTCAACTCAGAGGGACAATGCACTTTTGATGGGGAAATAGGCATATTTCCATTCACATACCAAGAGGCAGCAAAGAGAAAATCAAAGAATAGAGACAAGGGGACTGTTGTGACAAAGCTAATTGAATCAGTCAACAAAAAAGTCACCAGGAGCATGCTCATAAACCAGATTGTCCCAGCTATAAAGGCAAAATGGCCACAAGATGGAGCTCACAAAGTCATTTTCATTCAACAAGATAATGCAAGGGCCCACATCACTCAAAATGATGCAGAATGGCAACAGGTTTACAAACAAGATGACTTCACTTTCATTTTAGTTCAACAACCACCCAATAGCCCTGATTTAAATATTTTAGATCTAGGGTTTTTTAGAAGCATTCAATCTTTGATGCACAAGAAGATACCTCATACTATTGATGACATGTTAGGGGCTGTACATGATGCTTTTTATGAGCTAGACCCTAAAACTTTGGGGAATGTATGGATAACAATGCAATATGTCATGAACGAGATACTAAAAGTGAAAGGAAGCAATGATTATGACTTGCCACATGTTAATAAGAAGAAATTAGCAAGTCAAGGGAATCTGCCAAGTCAAATCAAGGCACCCATGTGGGCTGTTATGGCAGCTTGGGACTTAGTTCATGGGATTGCACAAGAAGCACAAGCAAACCAAGGCACATCAAATCAAGAGCAAGCACAAGCACAAGCAGAGGAAGACAATGAAGAAGCAACAAGTCTTTGATGCACTAGAAAACAATCAATGTATATATAGGAAAGTAAGTGAAATGTATTTTTTGTAACTAACTTTTGTGTATATGGATATGTAAAATGTATCCACTTTTTGGGGACTTAATGAACATGTGGCAAGTCATCTTTCAGTTATTACTTCAGCATTGATTAAAAGAAAAAAAAAGGCTAATCTCAGATGTCCCCATAACCATCATAGACACAACTCCATCCACACCACTTTAACAAACAAAGGCCTCATTCAGCATGGAAACTGGTTTCCTTTTGTATGTCAAAGTAGTGGAGATATCCAGAAATTGCATCTCAGTTTTAATAGACTTCATCATCGATTAAAAAAAAAGAAGCTAATCTCAGATGTCCCCATGACCATCATAGACACAACCCCATCCACACCACTTTAACAAACAAAGGCCTCATTCAGCATGGAAACTGGTTTCCTTTTATATGTCAAAGTAGTGGAGATATCCAGAAATTGCATCTCAGTTTCAATAGACTTCATCATCGATTAAAAAAAAAGAAGCTAATCTCAGATGTCCCCATGACCATCATAGACACAACCCCATCCACACCACTTTAACAAACAAAGGCCTCATTCAGCATGGAAACTGGTTTCCTTTTGTATGTCAAAGTGGTGTAGATATGTAGAAATTGCATCTCAGTTTTTAGTGGACTTCATCATCGATTAAAAGGAAAAAAAAGCTCATCTCAAATATCCTCATAGCATCAAATACACAACAGGTTTCAGTACACATCATCATTGCTTAGTGAAAGGAAAACACATAAACTGTCGCAACATCATACAGTTGACTCATTCAATCACACAACATCACATGACATGAGAAAAATTGCATGCATCACACAAGCAGCATCACACAAAATACAAGCAGTAAACAATACATGGAAATCACTCCATCACACAAAAGAAAAAAAATACAAGCAGTCACAACACCACAAGCAACAACATCAGTCATCGTTCACACACCACATCAGGACAAACAAGACTTAGCATCCAATACACCAACAAATAAAATGCCATCAGTAAACAAGATTTAGGGACAAGAGGACTTAGCTAATCATCTGATTCAGAATCTTCAGAATCAGGAACCACCGCACATTCATCATCACCTTCAGGGGACTTAGAATCATCATCTTCGGCCAAAGGCTCACCATTATTCGGGGACGCATGAAGCTCTTGCTCAACACAGTCTTCATCGTCTCTGGGATGCAAAACTCCCTCGACAGAAGCTTTAGAATGTTGGGCGCTGAAGGAGTGATTTCCATCACATTCATTCCCCCAATCGCACCTTGGATACTCAGAGCAAGGGAGTGAAGTGGAATCGCCATCATCAAGGGGACAATCAAACTCATCGTTAAAGATATCCAAACTCATATCAAACCCTTTTGAAGTTGCAAACCCCAAATTTCTCAGAGAAAGCACGAAAATGGAGACCGAGCAAGATCTGAAAGCCCTAATTTCCAAATCCGGGGGACTAGATGCGATTTTAACAAAAAGCAAGATGAGGGTTTCAGATTTGGAGCGTGAGGGGACGAGCTTTGAGAGATTGAGAGAGGAGAGCGTGAGAGGATGAGTTTTTGAGCAAGAGATCTCACGTTTGAGATTATGAACACCAGATTCGAGCAATGAGAGAACGAACACCAGATTCGAGAAATGAGAGAGCGAGCACCAGATTCGAGCAATGAGAGAACGAGCACGAAAACCAGAGGATGAGCAAGAGATCCGAGAGAGGAGAGCGTGAGAGATCGATGTAGATCTAGGGTTTTCAGTTGGAGAGAGAGTATGAACAAGTTGAACAAGAGAGGCGTTCAATGAATAGGGAGCTAAATGGAAGAATCTCAGATTTTAAATGGGGGTGGTTGGGGCATTAAATTAGGGTTTTCAGATTTGGATTGGTAGGTTTGGGTTGGGTTTAGATTGGATTGGGCCATATTGTGTTGGCCCAATAGATTTTGGGTTTTGGGCTAGTTGGTTTTGCACGAATTTCGAGGTCAGATTTCAAGTTTAGTTGGGTTTCGAGTTTTTTAAGATTTCGAGGTCGGGTTTCGGGTTTAGTTGGATTTCGGGATTTTTTGAATTTTGATGTCATGTTTCGTTGGATTTAAGGTTTTTTGGATTTCGATGTTAGGTTTCGGGTTTAGTTAGATTTCGGATTTTTTAGGATTTCGATGTCGGATTTCGGGTTTAGTTGGATTTCGGTTTAATTAGGGTTTCGATGTCGGGTTTCGTTGGATCTCATGTTTTTTTGGATTTCGATATCAGATTTCGGGTTTTATTGGATTTCAGGATTTTTTGATTTCGATATCAGGTTTCGAGTTTCAATGCATTTTTAGAAATTTCGGGATAGCTTTCACGAAGTAATTTGCTCGGGTTGAAATTTGATTTATAGATGTGGGATTAAAGAGATGGGTTGTTTAGATTTGATGGAAATAAAAACAATTGGATAATTTATGTAAAAGATGATGTAGAGTAAGGATAATATGGGAAGGAAAATATTTCTATAAAAGGAAAGAAACATGTTTGGACAAACATTTTGGGACGACCGAAATGGAAATTGGACAAACATTATGGGACGGAGGGAGTATCTAATTGATAAATATATGCTAGCTATGAGTATATTAAAACATCGGTTTCATAATGATATAGTGAGTTACCTATGCTCCTACGACTAGAGGTGAAATTATTACAAAATGTTCTTTCCTATTTTTCTAGCAATTACTATCAGATTTTTTTCTGTGAAACTTGTGAGATCCTTTTAGAAATAGCTTAATGTTTTATAGAGTTTCATAGGCTTTTTCGTGGCCTTAATATGCTAAAATCAATTTAATATTATGATAATTCATAACAGGTACAACAATGCCACTCAATTAGTTTAACATGGAGTGTGTATGCTTTTTGCTTGGTGAAAGGTCGAAACAAGGCCATAATGCCAAATAAATGAACTTTTAAAGATATGCAACAAAACAATAAACAATTTATTTTGTTCTCAACATGATGAAGTATAATATATCTAATAGGAAGCAGATACCCAAAAAACAATAAAACTCAAGCACGATTGTACTCGAAATGCAAGTGTAACATATATACTAAGAGTCTAAGCCCAACCGCACAAACAAAATACAAATCAATTGCCTAAAATAAGCCACTTTTGTAACCCTGAATCTCAAATCGATCAAGTCTCTCAGTAACCCTAGAGTTGATTAACTGTGGAAACCCATATGCTAGAGCAGAAGCCTTACCTAGAGAGATCCAATCTTGTACCGTCCACAAGAATGGGTCAAAGACATGGGGCGCTGAGAAGAGCGAGGAAGCACCAAGAAGGTGAGAGTCTCCGACTTTGTGGTGGCGGGGGCGGCGGACACGACCGAGGAAGGAAAAACCACCGAAGATAGAGACGGAGAAAAAAAGCGAGGGAGAGAAGAGGGGTTTGATACAGGAAATACAGATCAACAAAGAGGGAGAGTAATTCAAGAAAATCTAAAAGCAATTTAGGGGAATAATAATAGTTTAATGGACATGTGAATATGGAGGCGGGTCAAAATCCGAAATACTGTTCATAAGGGAAGTGGTTTTTTCTATAGGTTTTTTTATTTTTGATTAGATAACTATACTAGAGCATCCATTACATATGAGAATGTTAACAATTATAGAGTTAGATCAACAAACAGAGTTTGTGATATCTAAAACAAAGATATCAGGTATTATCCTACGGTCTGTTGTGAAATATTGGGAGAGAGAGACTTGAGAAAACTGAGAAATCTGAACTGATTTCGTTGATTCTTTACAATGAATTATACAGCTTATTTATAGCCAAAGTTTTGACTTGCATGACAAGTTCAGCCGTATAAAGCTGAAAGAAATTGAATACAATGATTGACGTAATGATTGTCATGCCTAATAAAACAAAGCTGCCTAATAAAACAAAAGTGTGTAAAAGCGTGCACAATGATGAATACTCATCTTTCAGGACTTTATCTCTTAACACTCCTCCTTGAGTATTCATCCTTTCATTTGGGGTTATCTATATGCTGCCTCGTTAAAAACCTGACTAGGAAAAAACCCATTGGGATAAAAACCATAGCACAGGGAAAAAGAGTACAACTTGTCTTATACGCTTTCATAGTATTGCCTCGTTAAAAACCTTGTCAGGTAAAACCCAATGGGAAAAATCCTGAACGAAGGGAAAAAGAGTGTAATGCGTATAATTCTCCCCCTGAAATCAACGTACTTCTCGAAATCTGCGCATTCCGATCTTGTACACAAGTTCTTCAAACTTCTTAGGTTGTAAGGATTTTGTGAACAAATCTGCAACATTTTGACTTGATCGTATTTGCTGGATTTCGATCTTGCCCTCCTTCTCTAGATCATGAGTTGAGAACAATTTTGGCGAAATGTGCTTTGTTCGATCTCTTTTGATATAACCCCCTTTGACTTGTGTGACACATACAGAATTGTCTTCATATATCATGGTTGGATTGCCTATAATTGATCTAATTTTGCATTCTTTTTTAATATATCCAATCATTGATCTTAACCAGACACATTCTCTTCCTGCTTCATAAAGAGCGATAAATTCTGCATGGTTTGATGATGTAACAGTAAGTGTTTGCTTTGTTGACTTCCATGAGATCGTTGTGTATCCATACGTGAATACATAACTATTTTGAGATTTTGCTTTTTGCGGATCTGATATATATCCTGCATTTGCATATCCAACAAGAGCAGCATTTGTATTTCTATGATAATATAACCCAAGGTCATGCTTGATTCCGTTCCAATGTCTTCTTGTTGGTAATGAGTTGTATCTTGATAACAAACTTACAACAAAAGCAATATCTGGTCTTGTATTATTTGCGAGATACATTAATGCACCAATTGCGCTTAGGTAGGGGACTTCAGGACCGAGAATTTCTTCATCATCTTCTCGAGGTCTGAATTGATCATCTTGTACACTAAGAGAACGAACAATCATGGGTGAATTCAATGGATGTGATTTGTCCATGTAGAACCTTTTCAAAATTTTCTCGGTGTAATTTGTTTGATGAATGAAAATTCCATCAGTCAAATGTTCAATTTGTAAACCGAGACAAAATTTGGTTCTTCCAAGGTCTTTCCTTTCAAATTCTTTCATCAAGTATTTTGCAATATTTTCAAGTTCATCGGATGTACCGATAATATTTAAATCATCAACATATACTAAAATAATAGCGAATCCATTTTTGGATCATTTGATGAAAACACATGGACAAGCGACATTATTTTGATAACCTTCTTTAAGAAGATATTCACTAAGACGTTTGTACCACATCTTTCCAGATTGTTTCAGACCATATAATGATCTTTGTAATTTTATAGAAAACATGTCCCGAGATTTTTCTTTATATACCTCGGGTAGTTTTAATCCTTCAGGAACTTTCATGTAAATATCACTATCAAGTGATCCATATAAATATGAAGTTATGACATCCATAAGCCGCATTTGCAGTTCCTCTAAAACAGTTAGGCTAATTAAAAATCTTAATGTAGTTGCATCAACTACAGGGGAATATGTTTGCTCATAATCTACCCCGGGTATTTGAGAAAAACCTTGGGCAACAAGTCTTGCCTATATCTTACAATTTCGTTTTTCTCATTATGCTTTCGTATAAATACGCATTTATAGCCTACTGGTTTCAAGCCCATTGGTGTGGCTTTATTGGGCCAAAAACATTATGCTTTTCAAGCGATTTTAATACAGTTTGCATAACATCTTTCTATTTGGGCCAATATATCGTGTCTAATACAACACTCATCAATAGTTTGTGGTTCGATGTCATCATCATCAATCACTATTTCGGTGGCAACAGAGTATGCGAACACCTATAATGTATTTCATGTTCTACTGTATTCCAGAATAGACAAAATTTACTGCAATTTCATAATTATCAATGCTTTTGTCACTATTTGGAATAGTTTCCATTTTGTTCTTATTCGGAGCATTCTCCGTTTTGTTTTTATCCGAAACAGTTTTTATTTCTAGCACATCTCCTAGATTTCCGGAGGTATGTTCTCCCACTGAATGAGAAATTGGTGCAACTTCATTTTCATTATTCTGTCGCGTATTCTTTCATGGTTTTAGATCTTTTGATCCAGGCGGACGACCGCGTTTTCGGCGCGCTATAAATTCATTTTCAAGACTCTTATCTAACTGTCATGTAGGAATTTCAATTCTCTCAAGGGCATTTACAGCTGGCACATGTGACTTTATCACTTTCTTTGTGTTTGTAAATGAGTCAGGCAATTGATTTGCTATACTCTGTAAATGTACAATCTTTTGTACTTCTTGTTCACACATTTTTGTACGTGAATCAAGATATAATAATGATGAAACATTCCAAGTAATTTCTTTATGTCCTTTTCCACCAAGATTTGGAAATTCATTTTCATTAAAATGACAATCATCAAATCTCGCTATAAATAGGTCACCCGTGGTTGGTTGAAGATATCTAATAATTGATCGGGATTCAAAACCAACATATATTCCCAATCTTCGTTGAGGACCCATTTCTGTAAATGGTCGTGCTGATAACATGTTGTGAAATATTGGGAGAGGGGAGAAAACTGAGAAATCTGAACTGATTTCGTTGATTCTTTACAATGAATTATACAACTTATTTATAGCCAAAGTTTTGGCTTGTATGACAACTTCAGCCGTATAAAGATGAAAGAAATTGAATACAATGATTATCGTAATTATTATCATGCCTAATAAAACAAGGCTGCCTAATAAAACAAAGTGTTTATTCTAACTCATGCCCCTAAAAATGTTACTAATAACCAAAATGTCTTTATTTTTTAAAATTTGCATCAATATCCAAATAAATGAAGAGAATACTTAAAATAATTACAACAATGCCCAAAACTATATTTTTTTTTAATTTCTTCTAAAAAACTAAATTCATTATTCCATTTATTTTTTTCACTTTAGAAAATATAATTTGGTTATTAATAATTGTCAACTTGTAGTGATATATATATTTAACATTCTTACTAATATGAAATATATTGTCACTAATCGAGAGCCCCAAAATTAAAATTTGAAAAAGAACAGAAATTAGATTCAATTAACGAAACTTCTTGATGAGGATGGTTGATGGGGAGAAGAAGATTTTGGGGGAAAGAGCCATGTTCGAAGGTGGCTAGCGACGTCACCAGGCGGGGAACGGTGCCAGAGTTGTCGGCAGCGGCTGCACAATTGGTGGCGGGACGACGACACAACATCTCCTCAAGAATTGCTAACTATCATTCACAAACTAGAGCCGGTAAAATGTAGTCGACAGGCTTACTTCGTCGGTACTTGGCGGAAACTAAAAGGCACGGCGTTAGCCGAAAGTGGAGACGGTTGGAAGCCGAAAACGTCCTCTACCAACTGTCGGCAGTTGCGATGGATATCGGTATCATACGGCAGCGCTCGACAACGTCAAAATTGGTTCGTCGCCAATTTTGAAAATCTGGGCAAAATCAGTTCGGGCCTTAAAATTTTCAATTTGGCTCGATTCTTGAATGGTTTTTCCATAATTGATTGAGTACTATAATAGATCACCTCTTCTTCGAAATTTAGCAACTTAAATCACAAATTTTGGTTGAGAAACGAGTTCACAATCGATTTTTGAAGTTTCCACTAGAATTAGGTCAAAACAAGGGTTTCAGGTTTCTTGCATTAATCAACGATGATGGATGGTGTTCGTGACTTATGCCTTTTTTGTTTAATTTTTTCTTAATGGATTTAAGATATTTTTAAATCAGTGATTTAGAACAAAAACAATAAATTAGATGTAAAACACTTTTTCAAATATAAGAAAATTGATAATGATGCAAGTTTTTATAACAACAATGCCCTTAAAAGACCCCCTTGCTATTTAATCCAAATAAGGATATATTTTTTATTATCAACTTTTTTAGGAGTATTTATGCAAATTTGCCTAAAATAAAAGCGCGTAAAGACGTGCACAATGATAAATACTCACACCTCTTTAGGACTTTATCTTTTTTTTTCGATCTCTCGCTCGGTTCGATTAGCCGGGGCCAATCTACGTCCGAACCGGGTACTGCAGAGGTCCATTGCTGGGGGCGACCCTCCCAATTCAATTTTTTCCATACACGCCGCCAGGAAGATTCGAACTTCGAACCTCCTGAACAAAGGCTTAAGGAGCCAAACACCTCATCCCTCTAGACCAATTGGTTATTGGTTTAGGACTTTATCTCTTAACACGATCTTTTTCGATTTTCATACAAGTGGTGAAAATAACCGATTTCATTGATGGTTTGGACTCGGTCTTTTTGGGCTTAGTGTTGCGGCCCATTACTTGCCAAATCTGGAAGGAGCCGAAGTAAGGCAGCCCGTAACGTTTTTAAGAAAGCAACTATTTAACTTCCCAGTGCCCTTTTCTCCGCCCTCTACTGCGTAGACTAGGGTTTTGGTGTTCTGAGGATCTGTATTCTGGTTACACTTGCAAACACCAAACCCTAACAATGGCGGAACAGGTTCCTCTTACTCTCTCTGTGTTCCTAGATTCTAAAATTCAACTTTTATTAACTGTTTTTATGTTCGTTTGAATGTTTGTGTAGACCGAGAAGGCCTTCCTCAAGCAACCAAAGGTGTTCCTTAGGTAGTCTCAGTTTCGAGATCTATTTTTCTATCCCTTATTTTGCTTTTGGTGATTTTAATCATCATCCATTGACATTTTGTTGTTGATTTTGCAGCTCGAAGAAGAGTGGGAAGGGGAAGAGGCCTGGAAAGGGAGGAAACAGGTTCTGGAAGAGCGTTGGACTTGGTTTCAAGACACCCAGAGAGGCCATTGAAGGTTTGGACGTCGTCACTTACTCTTTGACTTAAAAAATGCTGACTTATGTAGTTGATTTGATATGTGCTAGATGCACATTAGCTTTCGAGGTTGGGAATTTGTCCTTATTACCTTTTTAATTATGTATGTGGCGTTCTGATTTCTCAATTGCAGTTTGCAATGCTTCTAACGCTGCATCAATTGTACTTTGTTTGGAATGAGCGGCTTTGCCTTTTTCAGCGCTTCTGTCATGTTCAGTTTGTTGCTAGGACTATGACTATCTATTCTGTGTTTCTATGTAAATAGGAGCTAGGACAAGTAATTTGGGATTGGATTTGTTAGTGTAGTCACTAATCAGAAATGAGTCACAACTAAATCCTGTCTTGATTCAGCTGTTATTGAGTGTTATTAAATCTTGATTCTGTTGGCAGTTTGATCAGGACAGATGTAATCCTTAATTCATTCGGAGCAAAACGAACCTAATTTAGTTATATAGGCATTATAAGTCCTTTTTTAACACAAAATAAGTACATGTAATGTGGGAAGCTCTTATATGTCTGTACAATAGATAAAGAACACTTAGACTTTACTCCATGCTCATCAGTGTTGGAAGTTTATTCTCATAGTCCTGCATATACTACATTGAAACATGTCATGTTGCCTCTTGCTGTGCGAGTAATGTTAAATTCTCCATGTTTGATGAATAAATGACCTATACAAGAGCATTTACATTTTCTTGCTGAGACTGTTTCAGCAATATTTGTTGTGGATCATGTATATTTATGATTGATAGGAAAGTTGAAATCATTCTTCATTGTCTGCTCACTGTATATAATTGCTGTTTGGGTTTCTTATTTTTTTATATGTATGTTTCATTCTATATGGTTTGTTGGGAAAAAAGGAAATAATTTTACATATTTTTTTTCTGTTTCTTAGGTACATATATTGACAAGAAATGTCCTTTTACTGGCACTGCCTCTATCAGAGGCCGCATCCTTACTGGCACCTGCCACAGTGCAAAGATGAATAGGACCATCATTGTGCGGCGTAATTATCTGCACTTTGTGAAGAAGTATCAAAGGTCAGTGAAGTTAGGAGTGATTCATTTCATTTTCTTTTCTGATCCATCTTTTTGATCCCTTTATACATGGTGCCTACTATCAGGTATGAAAAGAGGCATTCGAACATTCCAGCTCATGTCTCTCCATGCTTCCGTGTGAAGGAGGGAGACCATGTTGTTATTGGCCAGTGCAGGTATGCTAACTGTCTATGAAGGAAAATAACTTTTGTTCTATGAAGTTATGTAGTTGGTTTATGGTTATAAATTTCTTGTACCTGCAATTTTCAGGCCATTGTCCAAAACCGTTAGATTCAATGTGTTGAAAGTTATTCCTGCCGGTTCATCTGGTGGTGGTGGAAAGAAAGCATTTACTGGGCTGTGAATGAAGATCTCTAATGGGAGGAAGGAAAATCACGAGTCCTAGTGCACTACCAATTTTCCAATTTTCAAACCTTGGATGTTTTTATTTACTCTTGGCATATCTATATAATTTACATTTTTTGTTCATTTGAGCAACTGTAGCATTGGATTTTTAATGATAATCTACTTTTATTATTGAGATCTTTTGTTTGATCTAGCCTTCTGCACCATTGATGTGATGATTGTCTTGACAAAAGAATTTATGCCTTGATGGGATTGTGGCGTGATGCTCAAGCCTATTCAAACTAAATGTGAAATCTCCTCTGTTTGTGATATTTGTGCCAACAATAAAAAAAAATTAATCAGGGACCATAAGAATCCTGAAATGGATAGCATTTGTTGTCACTAGATTATGTAATGTCAAGTTTACGGTAAAACCTGTCTTGTTGAAGAACGCCCTACAAGCTGATGATTATCTCGATTAATCTCAAGGATGGGATCTGCATCTATTTCTCATGTTTCTTCTGCTCATAATCCTCCTACCATGTTTCTTCTTCCGAATTGATAAGAGAGACTAGGAGACAAGTGTTGGTATGGATTCCTTACATTAGGAAATTACTAGAAACAGTAGAAACTGACGATCTTAATGCCACGTAGAGCGTAAAAATTACAAAGTCAATACAAGGATGAGCAGATTAAACTTTATAGCATAAACTAACTCTTGTATAATGGGTACATATACTGAAATTAGGATTCATCTGTATATACCGCAAGTGTATTTCTGTCAAGTGGAGCTTGTTGCCAATGCTGAAGCTGCCTCCTTGTACAATTGTTGTCTCATCTCCCTCCCATCAGGATTCCCAGTTTGGTATGTTACTTGTAGCTTCATTCACCATTTTTACCAGTGTTACCTGTAACCATCAGAGATACTTGGCATAAAACCAAACTAGTTCTACAAGGGTTGTTGGTATTCAGATCCTCATGGTACTCATCATTGGTCGGTTACACAAATCTTGCTAAAATGTTAATTTACCTCTACTCTGTTGCCCTTATTGTAAGTGACGGTATTCTAATACAAGTTCAGAAATGACAACAAAAGCAATTGTAGCGGGAGAAGGTAAAAGTAGGCATACCACACTCTCAGGGACACCAGGTGGAGGAAGTGGGAGGTTTCTCGGAGGCTTAACGCTGGTATAGGATCTCTTGTCAAACCTCCATTCCCCTATCTTTCCATACGTTAATTTACCCTACAATTGAAATATGACAAAATTATAGTTTATGATAAAGGAATGCTCAAGATACCCCATAGCCACTCCACAAAATTAATGGAAGACGTTAAAAGAACAATACATGCACATGGAACAGGTAAAACACATGATAGAAAAGGATTGTAAAAGGGAAAAAGATGAAGGGTTTTAAGAATTAAGAACAAGAAGAAAAGAAAATTAGCATTAGGACAAATAGCAGAATGCCGTGGCATGTTTGCAGCGTTATAAAATGAATCTTTTGACTACATTATGCAGAAAACACCCACATGAGATAGAATAAGAACTTCTTTTCATACCTTCATGTCATAGTCACACCCGTAAGTATAGTGTATGATGTACTTGTTCCCAACTTCTGTGTCCCAAGGGGGCTGGATTAACATCACAACAAAGTTAATCATTACATTTCGTAGACACTATAATTCTCAGGATCAGTTCAATTCACTTTTTATTGACAATTGCATGGAATGCAGAAGTTTAGCACAAGTCAAAGAACGTTTATTTTATAGTTTGTTGGCACGTTTATCATATGCTGATTTAATATTGAAGATACTTATTTGGTGATTGATTTGAACAGGCATCTGTTTAGAAATTTTATCCCAGTGTCTTATCAGCATCTGAAAATGTAATCTCAAAGTGAGCTTACATTGAAATAATCTCTGCATGTATATATCTTTGCATATCTATGGTGAGAAGCTTTTGTCTGGGAAAACAACGTCATTCTCCGATGAATACCACTCAAACAAGAATCTCGTTTGAGGAGACCACTCTAGGTAAGAATCTCACCAAGAGGAATTTTGTTGAGAAACGCTCTCAACGACTCTTTCCATTCACTCAAATCTGAAGCTGTACAAACTGACCTGACTCAACATAAACAGAGGACTTAACGTTAAAACTAACCACTAACCACTAACCCCATAAAATGAGTAGTACTCCTAAACGCTAACTGCTCCTAGACACTAATCCACTAACTGACTTATAGGAAAACAGACTTTGTCTCTAAAACTAACTCTCCTAGCAGAAACTAACCTATTAAACGACAAAAGCAATAATTAATTAATGACCTGACTGAAATAACATGAAATTAAATGACTAAGCTGGAATCCTATCATTCTCAGTGGATTGTTATAGCCCCATCCCACATCTTTGCATTGAGTATTGAAGTATAGAAGATACAAACAAAAGATAAAGACAAATAACCTGAATCATGAAATCCTTGTACAAGATGTTTTTCACTCCATGTAGAGCAGATGCAACGGCATAGGCATACCTGTGCATGCATAAATTGGAAAGCAAGGAATTGCAAGTTTTAGGATCTGTTTGGTAGTTATTACTCCAGACAATAGGAATGAAAATTTACAATATACTAAATTACAATTGCAATAGTTTCAGGAAAGAAAAGTGAAATATTACTCAACAATTTAAATTTAATGCATCGCTGCCTACTTATTTCAAAGACCTAATCAATACCAATGCTCTTCCTTGGTAATAAAATTTGTTGGACTTGAGTCCTTGAATCAACCACATTACCATATTAGCCTATTAAGCTAATCTTTATACTCTTTTAGATTTGTTAGATATGGAAAAATTTTTATTTCCATTCTTATAGTTTATCCCTTAAAAACAAGTAGTAGAAAACAATAAGACTATTTGCGAGAAAAGGTAAGAGTTTACATCTCAAGCACCCAGCCAAAGGATTTATCAGTTTCAGGGTCCTTTTTCATTGCCAAGGAAATATTCATCCAAGTAGGTGCTATCTTTGAAAGAGCTCCCTACAATAGTGTAAAAAGGAATGTAAGAATTTTTATCACGTAGATATTCTGGCAAACATCAAGGAAAAGTGTCCAACAATACCTTTCCAACGATGACAGGGGAGTTCCCAATAGGATCAATGTCAGTTATTGGACCTTTCTCCAATGGGAAATACTTCCGCAAGACAGACTCAAATTTTTTAGGTTCAATATAGAAGAATGGAAATGCAGCTCCTAGTCCATCACGAGATAAATTTGGTATGGGTTTCACAATAATATGATCTGGCTCCGACATCAGTATGTAACTGCAAAATTGCAAGTGTAAATTTAGCACGTCCAACGTAACAGTACAATATAGAGGACCGTCCAGATTTATGAACTAATATGAAGGTTTTAGTACTTACTCTTCTTTTATATCTGCTTCTTTAAGCCATTGTACAAAGGCCCAAGGTCTATTCAACACTACATATCCCTGAAAGTTCAAAGTAAGGCGACTTACCAAATGGAAATCTATCCACACATAGAAAGAAAGACAATAAGATCTGCATATAGAAGTTATTGCACTGGCATCATCCCTGCCTTACATCCAATTTTGTTAAAAAGCACATCAAACATTGATGCAAGCACAACGAGCTCATATTTCTTGAATTCCACAGTGGCTCAAAAAATAGCTTTTCATTAACTCCTTTCCACAATGTCTAAACTAATTGTCTATTTACTTGCACATCGTGCTCTTACTACCAATAAAATTCTCCTACTTCATTTAAACATGCAACCTCCACTCTTCCAACAAGTGTAGTCTCTGTTGTATCAAGCGCTCATCAATCAAGTTTCTATACCGCTCATAAAATATCAGTTCTGAGAAAAATTCTGTCGGCTTATACTATTCTTGTAAAATAGAGTTTATACAGTCTTTCAATTCTCTATTTCAGGCTTTACTTCATTGTGATTCATGAGATAATCATCCTTTTTCTAAAACATAAACACCAATGCTATGTTCAGACTTCAGAGCACAAAAATGATCATGCCCGGTTTCGAAAATTGGTCCCAACCAGTTCAGTTACTGATAGTCTACATTCTTGTCCAGTTTAGAGACTCTCGGATGTTGCCTATTCAGTTCTGCAGCATTCAATGCAAATTCTCATCTCTAGTTTCAAATTATTGTAATTTCATATGTCCATTGAGCTTATTTGCAGCATGAATAATGATTTGGTAGAGAAAATCACTAGCTTAGAGAACAGACAAGCAATCCAAACTGCACAGATAGCTCAGTGAAAGCAATTCACAAAACAATATGAGCCAATGTTGCCACTCCAAGTCACTGGCAATAATGGATCTCAACCCCCATATAGCTTATAGCTCCACGAGAACAAATTGCTCAATTCAAACGCATAATATACCATCACATAATCAAATTCGCCAAAAACTAGCATTTTAGAAAACAATTCCAAAATCCAACAAAACTGGAATTGGGATTTTAAGGTCCGCTTAAGAAAAAGATCAGACAAAAAAACCCAATTATTTACCTGATCAGTTCCAGGAGGGAGTGGCTGGGCAACGAAGGTAGGGATCTCATCCATATACTTGTCGGGCTTACCAGAATGCAGAATTCGGGTAAACCCGCCCATCTCGGAGCCTGGTTGAACCTTGCATTTCTTGAACCAGTAGTACATGACCCTGCACTGCCAAGTGCTATAGACCGAATCGGTGGCCGTGACAGCTGTGTGAAACAGCCTCTTCTTCCCCTCCTTCCTCGTCTGAGATCTTTCAAGCGGCATTCTGATTACCGGGTCATCCACCGATGGGTTTCCAGGACCAGGAAAATCTTGCCTGAGCCTGAGGGATGCATTCGGGGAGATGGCAATGTTGTATGTGATGAGTGCCACTGAGAAGATTATTAGAAGGGTTTTGAAGAAATTCCCAAAACCCATCTCTCTGGATTTGAGAGTCTTCGGCTACTCTTTTCTTCTTATGTGCGTCAAGTAATTGGAGGAAAGGGGAGCAGCTGGTGAGGAGGTGTTGGTGGCGAAGGTTGAAGGCGATCGTTGACTTGCCAGAAGCCAGCCAAGGACACATGTTATTGAACAAAATATTCAGAATGTGTTTATAAGGGCACAAGGAAGAAGGATGAAGACACAGATCATTTACAGTGCCAGTTTGCTGGGCTTGGGAAAGACTCAATTTTGATTGTTGCTTGTGGGTATGGCCCAATGTGTTTTGGCTTCAAAGTTCATCTACCACTCTCTTTCCTTGCACTTTTTATTACGAATGTGACCCGTTAATAACGTAATATTATGCCAGACTAATCTATCTATCTATATATATCTATATAACCTATAAAATACTAACCTCTATTGACACATTTATGACACATCTAATTAAACACACTTTTTATATAAACAATGTCATTTTTAACATGAGAAAATAAAAGAATACACTTAATTTATTCATCTTTAGAACATCTATATATAAAATTGAAAAGATAATGTCACCAAATTAAAAGTATAATCAAGTCATCAACTAATATTTTTGACATGTTTTGCACACATCACAATATATAATTTTGTCTTTTGATTAATAATCATTTTTTTGTGCCCAATTATATATGATAATTGAACAAGAATGTTTATAGGCATCAAATTCTAAACCAATTATGTACTAATTAAAATTAGGTCATTTTTATCCCCAATTGTTTACAAATTGATTGGTAATTATCTTTTTTTTTTGTCTCCAATTATTTACACCAATCAATATTCTAAAGAAAGTGTTGCCAATTATCTTATTTTGTGACCTTTATATACAATTATGGTTAATTAGGTTTACCAATATATAAATGTATTTATCATGGTATTCAATTTGATTCTTTGGCCTTAAATTTAATATGAACTTAATCGCCCCAATTACTTAAATTCCTCATTCATGCATGACTGTTCATGACTAGCCAACATCCAATTTCAAACCAAGAAATGTAGAGTTCATTATTTTGTTAGATATAATTATAATTTTTTTATATACTATGCATATTTTGTTCATAAACCTCTTCCATTATTTAGTTAAAATTGAAAAATAAAAAGCCAATTTATAAATATAATTAATAGGTTAAGGTTAAATTTTTTTAATTATATCCAATTTCTATACCATAAATGTTATCTGTAAATTTATACAAACAATATTGTTTGTAAATATTTGTTCATAAACTTCTTCTACTATTTAGTTAAAATGAAGCAAACAAAAATTCAAGTTATAAATATTAAACAAAATTGTAAAAGTTCAAAATTTTCAAATTCTAATTATGTCCAATTTCTATATTATAAATGTTATTGGCAAATTTACACAAATAATATTGTCTTTAAATATTTGATCATAAAATTCTTCTGTTGTTTAGCTAAAATTGAAGCAATTAAATATTCAAGTTATAAATATTATAAATAATATAAAGGTTAAAAAACTAATCTTGTCCAACGGACGGGTTAAGCCCCTAGTAAATTATATAAAATTGTACAAATCCAACTCATAATGAAACATGAATGAAAAAACCCTAGCCGGAAAACTCTCTTTTTCTGATTGGTTTCTTTCACCCACCGATAATTGTAACTTCTTGATCCTGATCCACCCATGGCTACTCGTCGGGTCGGCATAAACCGGCGAAGTCGACATCCAACGCTATGGATGTCGATGTTGTGCAAAACTCAACTCAGAAGACTCAAAACTTCTCGTTGACGAATAACCGATTCCCGGTGCTAGGGTCGGATACTACTCTGGGAGTCAATGCTCCCATGTCTTTTTGGGATATGGTGGGAAGTAACACGGAGAAACATCATGACCCGTTGGGGTTGCTGCGAAGGAGCGACATGACCTCTATGATATGGACGATGATGTAACGTCGGAGGAGGAAGACCTAGATTGCCCTAGTGTCATTTTAACGGCCTAGGAAAAACAACGCCCACACGCTCCTTGGTCAAGGGCCTTAATTATTCGTATGTTTGACAAGGGACTGGGTTACAAATAGCTTTGGCGTAGTTTGGAGGCAAAGTGGGCTCTTACAGGCACTTACTCGCTAATTGACATTGGAAATGATCGATATATTATTCAGTTTGCCAACGGGGATGACTACGACCATGTCCTCACTCAGGGACCATGGATGATCGGTGACAACTATCTAATGATTCGTCGTTGGACGCCCTATTGTTGCCCGACTAGTGATGCGACATCGGTTCTCACTGTTTGGGTCCACATCTCTGGCTTGGGACTTGAAAACTCCGATGAACAATGCCTTCGATGCCTTGGGAAATTGATTGGAAAAGTGGTTAAGGTGGATAAAACTTAAAGGATGCAAAACGGGGGCAGTTTGTTCGTATTGGAATAGAATTTGATCTTGGTAAAAAAAAAACTTTTATCGAAGCTTTACTTTCGTGGGCGTGTTTGGAGAGTCCAATACGAAGGGCTTCGGATGGTTTCCTACTCATGCAGCAAAGTCGATCACACTATGGACAGTTGCCTGAATAAAGTGAGATATGAAGAGGAACCAATGGCTGAAGAGAATGTTCCTGCAAATCATTCCAAAGAAGTTGTTATGCAGAAGGAAGATAAGGAACCCACTTTTGGCCCTTGGATGCAAGTTAAGAAACCTATTAGGCACCGCCCACCTCCACTACCAGTCGCAACATCTGGTACCCTTGAGATTATCTCACCTAATGTGAATGTGCCGGCAAGCCCAATAGAGCCGTCCCGGGGGCCAAACCCAAGATCGACAAGAAAGGGCAAGGCATCGAAAACGGTTTCGAGGGTTACGCTATTCAGTTTGTCTGAGGAGGAGATTGAACTTCACGCCAATGCAAGTTCAAAAAGTCATCCAACGCCAAATCTGGAACCGAATATATGTTCTACTAGTGAACTTCCAAAAAATATGGAGGTGTCCCCACAAGCAAATCTTCCAAGCAATAATGGGAAAAGAAAAATCCGCTCCTCAAAATCCAAAAGGGAAAAAGATCTTCTAGGATCACGTTTTCATCCTTTTGCCAAACCGTGGACCCATGATTCTGCTAAACAAGACCCGAAAGTGGTAGAAAGTTTCTCTTTCCTATTAATAAACTAGGATAAGACCCCAAAACCCGACGGACAAGCAACCATAAAAGGTTCTTCTTTTTCGCCAATATCGGTTGAGCCTTCTGATAATGTTCGTAACCTTAGACTTACGAAAAAGCTATGTGAAATCCACTCGGAAGATAGCCGAGTATAGACAGTCTATTATTCCTAAAAACCCTAACTTGACGCTAACGATGACAAAGAAACAACCCGAGCGATCTGATGGAAATTTCACCTGTCCAACGCCGACGTGTTTGGTACCAACAAAGTTTGCTGGTCTCCAACCACCGAACGGATCCGTTCCAGTTCTTTGCCCCCGCTTGGTAGACAAACTGAGAGTCGACCTCCTTTCAATGCAAATGGACACGATTCCGCTTCTATACAGATTTTCAATCACACTGGAAATTCAGGCAATGATTCGACGGTTCTTTGAGGCTGCTTACTCTTTTGCTACGTCTTTGACAAGCCAGGTTTTGCCTTTGTTTGATTTTTTGAACTACTCTCTGGTTTCTATGGTTAGTCTCAATTGTCTTATTTGGAGTGTTCGTGGTGCTGGTAGTGCACACTTTTTGTCAACTATTCAGGAAGTCATCCGGATGTATAAACCTCTTGTTCTTGTCCTCGTTGATCCCCATATTAGTGGGGAACAAGAAGACCTTGTGCGCCGATGAATTGGTTTTGATGGAACATTGAGGGTTGAAGCGGATGGTTTTGTGGATGGAATCTATATCACGTGGAGGACTTCAGAAGTGAAATTGGAACCTCTTTCTCTCCTCCACCCACAATATATTACAGTGGAAATTTCGAGGTCAAATGAAGAACTTTGGCTCTTCTCTGCAGTTTATGCATCTCTTGATGCTACTACTAGAATGGAGCTTCGACATGAACTTGAATCTTTTGCCCTTTCACATAATTGTATGTGGGTTCTTGCAGGCGATTTTAATGCCACCTTGCAAGCTAATGAACGTACTACGTCTTATGTGGGATAGATTAACAATTAGCGTTAGTTTCGGGACTTCTTTGATGAACTTCAACTAATTAATCTAGGTTTTTCTAGGACCCCTTATACATGGCAGACGGGTCGATCAACGCTCATACGTAAAGCGGCTCGACTGGACCATGTAATCTGTAATGAACTTTGGAGAGTCAGGTTTCCTAATGCATGGGTTCTCCACACTAGTGCTCCTCACTCGGAACATTGCCCTTTGATCCTCCACATGCAATAACTCTCCATGTAGAATCCGAGGAGGCAACCTTTTCGGTTTTAGGCGGAGACATTTTCCCGAGTTATTGTCGTCTTAACTAAAGAACGAAACATTCTTTAAAGGAGTATTAGAACTTTCTTGTCTCCTCACTATTTTGAGAGGATCTTTGTGTCTGTACTCCTACTCTATCTTGGTACTGCCCTAAGTTTTTCCTATTTTCGGGGACAAAAATATTTTAAAGGGGGATTGTTGTAATACCCACTATTTTAATAAAAAGAAATACTAAATTTAATTATTTCATTAAAATAACAGGTTACTTTTTACTATTTAATTAATATTTATAAACATGAATAAAATTTAACATGATGGCAAATAAAATTAATTTAATTTAAAAAATAAAATCTATTATCCGTTAGCATTAGAGTTGTCAAAGTTGACCTAACCCATTAACCCGACCCGAACCGCCCGATAATTTTAGGGTCAAGACCCAAAAATTTTAACCTGAAACCCAAAATTAACTGAACCCGAAACCCGTTAGGATGAAACCTAAAACCCGTTAGGTTGACCGATTTAGTATATTTATTTAATTTTTTTTAAATTGAAACATATAATATATTTTGTTATTAAATACAGAAAAATAATATATTATAATTAAATGTTATTATTTGATTAAAAATTCATTTTAATAATCATAAAAAAGATATTTTAGACTCGTTGGTCAACCCGACCCGACTGACCCGTGACACATAACAAAAACCGAACCCGAAATGACCGAACCCGCCCGACCCGACACGATTGACAGGTCTAGTTAGCATAGCATTTTATTAAAAATGGTCAAGGGAGGAAAAGTAAAAAATGCAAGAGGTGGGATGCAAATCCCCAACTTCATACACCCTCTCCACTTAAACACTCCTCCTACACCACTATGTCATCATGTAATTCTTGCATCCTAAAGATTATTTTTTTCTCTTATTTTCCTTATCCCTAGAAGCTTCCAAAGTTCCAAATGCATGCAAAAGGGGACTTGTCCCATCAACAAGAGGGATTGGTGGCATGTCTTCCTCTTACACTACCTTCGCACCTTCCAACGCCTAGGTGGGACCTAGATGGAGCTAGCGGAGATTTTTAGAATAGTGCCGAAGCCACCAGGGGTGCCGCCACTAGTGGTGGTGTTGCTCATTGTTGTTGTTGGTCCTCCATACCGAGGAAGAAGAAGAAGTGTTGATTTGGGACTATTTGCTTAGTGGGTTGTTGCTTGGTTTAAAAAAATAGGCCTATTAGCATTTTTTATTAAGAATTAGGGAGCATCCTTCAAGGGGGCCTTAGAGCATCCTTGCGGATGAGAACTAAGAGTTCTGGGTGAGTCTTTATACTCGCTGCAGGGAGACTGTTGCCCAATTTTGCAATGTTGTCGGCCAAGCATTTCGATCCCTAGAAATATGGTTAATCGTGACATCCTGGTTTCCATAAATGGAGACAAGGATATCAGCAATTATAAGCTCAATTTCCCAAGGGCAATAATTTTTCCCTTGAATGGCATTAATGACTTAGAGATTATCTCCCTCAATTTCCAATTTCATGAGATTTGTATTCTTCATATGTCGGATTGCTTCCCGAAGAGCGAGAGCTTCAACCTTGAGGACGAAGATTTTACCAAAGGACGTTGTCATGATGTCTATTACATTACCAAAATGATTCCTTATAATGATTGCTCCTACCGTATTACCATTAGACAACTTAGAAGCATCAACATTAATTTTTATGTAGCTTGGTTTTGGTTTTTGCCATTTTCTATGTATGTTTGATTCATTTCTTCTCTTTCTTGATTACAAATTTCGTGTGGTTTTTTCATCTTCAGTACAATGCGCAGCCTTTTCCCAATTTTTAATTTGATTTTGAATATAGCTTGTCAAATCTGTAATGCCATCACATTGGTCATGTTGAAAAATTAATTTATTACACTGATACCAAATGCTCCACCATATAACAACCAAACATGTGAATTCCTTTTTTCCAAGATTTTGATAAAGGTCGTTTAGAATTGTTCTTGGCGTTTTATTTTGGGGATCATATCCTTTAGTGATATTTGCAATATTTGTGTTCACTTTATTTACTATGTAAATCATATATGGACAAGTTGCAAGTAGGTGAGTTGTATCTTCATGTGTACATTGACACAATGCGCAACCTCTCGGTGTTACGATTTGTTTGTCTCTTAGTCTTGCTTTCGTAGGGAGTCCATTATTGTCAACTTTCCAGAGAAAATTTTTAACTTTCGGATACGTATTGAGTTTCCTTATCCAATGATTTATATCCGGTGTTTGTCTTTCTACGTTTGTAAGTAAATCAACTACAGAGGAGGTAGAAAACCATCCATTTTAACTTGGAGCCCAATATAGCCTATCTTGGATATAATTATCTAGGATTAGAATTTGTTCAACAATGTCTTCCGGGAGGATTTGTATTAATTCATCTATTTTCCATTTATGGTCACTGGTTATGCAATTATCAACTGTTGCATTTTCATCAACCATCATTGGATTTTTGGCATGAGGGAGAAGCAGACCTCCAAGTTGCCACTTATCAATCCAGAATTTGATCATTTTTCCGTCTCCCACTTGCCATATAAGACCTTTATAGAAGTCTTTTCGCAGTTGAATGAGTTTTTTCCATTGCCATGAGCTACTTGATTTTAGTTTATATGTAAATAAGTTGTCATTTCTAAGATATTTTTGTGAAATTATCTTAACCCAAATATTATTTGGTTTTGCTATGATTTTCCAGAGTTTCATTTGCAAAGCTTTGTTCATATGTTCAGTTTTCCTAATTCCTAGTCTGCCTACCTCTTTCGGCTTACAAATCCTATCCCATCCTACACGTGGTTTATATTGTCTGAGAAGAAGCACCTATTAATTCTATCCATCTCTAAACGGACATAGGAAGGTAGCATAAAGCTTTGCATTACATAATTGGGCTTTGTAGCAAGGTTAGATCTAATCAAAGTCGACCGACCTTCATGAGATAGTGAGTTTGCCTTCCATTTGATAAATTGTTTTTGAGCATTTCCAATGGACTCTTTAAATGTGTCTTTATTAACTTTTCCACTAATTATCAGGCATCCTAAGTATTTTTCAAGGTTTGTCATTGTTGAGATTCCAAGTGCTTATTGAGCTATGTTTTTCTGTTGGGTAGTCATATTTTTGGAGGGTTGAAAAACTGATTTGTTATAGTTTACTTTTTGTCCAGAGATGTTGCAAAATTCATCAATAATTGTCTTTACTTTAATACAAGAGCTTTGTGACACTTTAGCGAAGATGATAATATCGTCTGCAAAGGCTAGGAAGGGGATACGAATTCCACCTCTAGCTATGGGAAATCCTATAGAATTTTTATCTAGTTCACTGGTAATTTGTAGCTTTCTAGAGAGGATTTTCGCTTCTATAACAAAGAGAAATGGTGATAACGGATCACCTTGTCTAAGTCCACGTTCCGAGGTAAACAATTCAGTGGGTCCATTATTGACAAGAACTGAAAATGAAACAGTGCAGACACACACACTCACGAATCCAACCTATAATTTCCTATCAAACCCAAATCTTTGTAGGACGTCTAACAGATAATCCCAATCTACTCGATCATACGCGTTCTCCATATCTAGTTTGATCGCGATCCATCCATCTTTATTTTTACCGTTTCTGAATGAATGAAAGATCTCATGTGCAATAAGGACATTATCCTGGATGGCTCGGTTTGCAATGAAAGCCCCTTAAAGGGGATGGACAACTTTGCTTATTACTTTTTTCATCCTTTCCGTTACTATTTTGGATATGATTTTGTATATAGTTGAGCATAGACTAATCGGCCTATAGTGGTTAGTGGACTTGGGGTTATCTATCTGAGGAACAAGAGTTATGAAGGTATGTTTGATTTGTCGTAAGATTTTTCCAGAGTGAAAAAAACTTTTCACTACTTTGATTATCATCAGGCCCACAATGTCCCAATATCTCTTGTAAAATTATGCACTCATGTTGTCCGGATCTGGTGATTTATCAGAGCCCAAACTCATTACAATATTCTTGATTTCTTCATTTGTGATGGCACTTGTTAGATGAATGTTATCTTCCTCCGTTAGTTCTTTGGTTATTAGAATCAAGAAGTCATTAGCATTATTTATATTTGTTGGTTGTTTTTTAAACCTTCTTTTGAAATCCTCTCTAATTTCTTGTCGGATGTTATTTGTTCCAATAATTTGTGTGCCTTCATTTGTTACAATTTCCTTAACCATTTTTCGATTACGCCTACCACTTGCAATCTTGTGAAAGTATCCAGAATTAGCATCAGAGAGTTTAATGTGTTTTGTCTTAGCCCTTTGTTTCGAGTAAACCTTATGGAATTTAAGAATACAATCCTTTTTATGCATTAACCAGAGTTGTTTTTAATAACATTTGGCTGGGGCGAGACTAAAATACTTTTATGCAGTTCTACCAACTCATCCTCTATCTCCTTCAGTTGTTCAAAAATGTTGCCAAAGTTGTGAGTATTCCAGCGTTTGGCATGTTGTTTAAGGAGTTGTGTTTTTTTGACTAGTTGGAACATATTCGATCCCGTATATTGGACTCTCCAAGCTCATCCTCTATCTCGTTAGCAACTGTATCATACATCCATATTTTTTCAATTTTAAAGGGTTGAGCTTTGATCATTTCTTCATTGCTTAGTTCCACCGACACTTTAAAATGGTTCGAGCTAGTGAAGGCATGGTTTCTAGTACAAATACTTGGATACCGTTGTATAATACAGTTGCTAACGAGAACTCTATCTAATTTTTCGTAAATATTGTCAATCTCTGTTTTGTTTTTTCTCCATGTAAAGGCATCCCCAGAGGTCAGAATGACTTCAGGAGACAATCATTTTTAAAGTTGATTAATCTTTCGAACCTTCCTGGATTAGGGAAAGCACCTCCCTTTTTTCATTTGGCTCCTGAATTTCATTCAAGTCACCTATCGTAAGGATAGGAAGTTTTATATTTTGGAGTGTTTCTGTTAGATGTTTCCAAAACACCTCTTTGTCCCCTGCTTTAGGGGGGGGCATAAACTAAGCATATGGCAATTGTGTTTTTCGTAATTAGGTGGTAGTATTTTAAAATGACATACCTTTGTTCTTGTGCTATGAAAGTGATTTCTTCGTTGATGAGTTGATGCTCCTCCCAAAAGACTACAATATCTCCTGCTCGACCAACAACTAGTAACCAGAGAATATTATCAAACCCGACACGTCTCCAGACCTGATCACTTGGAAGTGTTTCCATCTTTGTGTCAGCTATTGCCATAATTTGAATTCTCTGAATTTTACAGTAGGAATCTAGTTCCGGCCAAAATGATTTTCGACCAATCCCCTCCAAAATTCGATTTTCATGGTCACTTAATAGTTCTTTGGGCAACACCCTTCCCCTTTCAAATCCATACATAAAATTGTTAAGCTGATTCATCCTATATGTGTTCTCCAAGTGCTTATTACAACCCCTTCCACAGGCCTGCTTATAAATCTTATTCTCCATTCGTTTCTATCTAAAAACCGCAGCAATCACGACATATTCATAGTGCTTAATAACATCAGTTTGATTTTGGATCTGTATCTTGTTCACGCTTCCATTTAGAGAACTCTTACATTTCTCATTTCTCAAACATTTTTTCATAATAATAACAAATTCTACAATACCTCAAAGTGCTTTACAATTCTAATTTTTTGAACTAGATTATGTAGCATGTATGCTCCCTTACAGAGCTGATATACACACCAATAAAGTTCCATTTCCACTTTTGGTTTATTTGCTTCCCTTCTTGTTGTCGTTTCAGCTGGTTTTTCTTTATTCCTTTGAAGTCATTTCTGTTTTGTTGCTTCATTGAGACATGTAAAAGAGAGCACCAGTATGTTCTTCTTTGTTCCATTGCACTTTGTTCCTTTTTGCATCAACTCAACTTGGTATAAACATCAACAATGTTACAAACCTCAGAAATGATATAGCACATATGCACAGTACTCCACCTATTTTTACAATTCACACACTTATTAATTTTGTTATTGACAATCCTATTATTTTTGTTGTAGTTACATGTGTTTGCTTGCATTGTTATATAAGGGAATCTAATCAGAGACAACAGAACAACTCTCTTTTCATACTGTTGTATATGAAAGTTTCTAAGACCATCATTATTTTTCTTAATCATATCTATATTCCAGAAGTTGATATCAACCAACTTTCTTTCCTTTACCTTTCTCCATGTCAATAATAAGCGGTCATTAGCAAGATATAAACTAGTACATACTATATTATATTTCATAAGCATATCAAAAGCATTATCAAAGTACATATGCAGCATTATCAATTTCATGAACCAACGACCTGTATGCTTGAACCTAGAGGTCAAAGCATGACAAAATATATCAGGTGGCAAGTGCATCATTTTCAAGCATTCATCATTTCCCTTGCATTTGCATACCATCCCCATCCCTTTTCCAACATTTCTACTCACGACATACCTACTAGCAAGATAAAAAATACACCATAACAACATAGCAAAAGAGGCCTTCATCAAGCCATAAGTAGCAAAATATTAATAATGGAGCTATCATAAAGTGACTACAACAATTCATCTTATTCATAAGTTTCATGTACAGGTTATGCAAAAAACATGTTCTAACATAAGCGTTATATAATCATGTCTTCTTTTTGCACCCAAGTAAATAGATAGTAATATGCAGGTTAAGTTTATGGTTATATTTTCTCTTCATAGCATATTCCTTTCCTGTAAGGTTTTTATTCTTCCACATTTGCCAAATCCGACACAGGTTCCCTTTCTTAAGGTTGTAATTCCTTTCCCATAGACATATAAAACAAGGCTAAAAGTACATATTAGTCTGCAACATAGTATTAGCATAAATCAAAGCCAACACATCTAACTTGGTTCTTCCCTTATTTTTTCCTTTCATATACCCCAAAGGGCCAGCCCCATTAGGCAAAGATGGTTTGCTACCCTTTAAGGTCGAGATGACCATGGTAGACGGAGACTTAGGCAAAGTATGAGCAAGGTCATACTCCTTTTGTTCTTTAGAGAAAGAGACATCAGCACATATTACCTTCTTAAAGGTTTTTCCATCGTTCTTGACATTATCATTTGGTTTCTCCATGAGATCTTCAAGTAAATTAGAGTTCCAGATGTAAGTAAAATATTTTGTAGAGATATAATTGAGAAGAGAAAAGATGGAGCATGTGAATGTCGAGACAGTTAGTCCCCAACATTCCCTTATATAGGCATAAAATAGGCAACATTCAGAAACAAGCACATAAAAAATTAACAATTCAAGATTTAACAAGGAAGGATTCAACTTGGAAAATCTCAGTCTTTGAAGATTACTCTTGTAGATCCAGAGGTGGGATAGAATCACCTACCTTAACCGCGTTGTTTGTCTCCAGTCCCAAAGAAAGCGCTTCTCAAGGAGGCGTTCTATTCCTTCCCTCGTTCTTCCAATGAACAACCTTGCACAATAATTCACCCACCCTCTCCACCAGATTCCTCGTTTCTCCCGTGGGTATTTGCCCCTTCGGCTCCATTAAGAAGCCATCAAAGGAGCACACCCCTGCCATCGCTGGTCTACTCAAACCCATTGCTCGTCTAGAAGGACACTCTAGGGTTAGAAACCTTTTTTTTATTCGCACAAATTCGGGGCTTGATTCACCAAAAAAATTTCTCAAAGGGTTTAGGAAAATCATTACAATACCTCAGCAGGATAGAGAAGAAGAGGATTGATTCAAAGATCGCAAAGATTTGCAATCAAGGGTTTCTGATTTGGGGGATTAGGTACCGCTTGTCAGCAGGGGCTCGAAAGAGAGGGGATAAGGGTTTCATTCTCATCACTATTCTTACCATCAAGTATATTTATAGGCCTATTAGCATATTTTTTTATTAGGTAAGGTTTAGGAGACACTCCAGTCAAGGAGGGTGTCCTAGAGCATTCTGACGGATGAGAACATTAAGTTCTGGGTGGTTTCTAATAACATCGGTAGAAAAACTGTGGCCCTTTTTGGCAATTTTATCAGCCACAACATTGCACTTCCTACTGACATGTGAAACTCGAACCGACTGAAATTCTTGAATAGAAACAAGAATATCAGAAATAATCATCTCAATTTTCCAAGGACAGTTTGGGTAACCTTGGGCTGCTTTGATTACTTGTAAGTTATCTCCTTCGAATATAACTTTCTCATATCTTCTTTTTTTTCGCTTCTCTCACGCCATCCCTTAATACTAAAGCCTCCGTCATAATTATCGAATTTGTCCATATTGTCTTGTTACCACATCTATTACACGTCCCTCATGGTCTCTTATAGCTATTCCCCCTGTCGATTGACCGTTAGTTAGTGTTGATCCATCAACGTTAATTTTCATGATTCCTTCTTGTGGTTTTTTCCACATTTCTGTTTTCCTTTGCTTCCTCCTTTTGTACTCTACTTTCTCCTTGATTTTTTCCTCATCTTCTACCCATTGTTTCGCTCTTTCCCAATTTTGTAATTGAGTTCGGTTGTAGAGTGGCAAATCTTGTATAAACTCATTTGGGGCTAGTTAGAACACTAATTTATTTCGTTGGTTCCATATGCTCCACCAACTTAATGCAAGAGTCGTGAAATCCTTTTCCCCTATGAGTTGGTATATTTCGCTTAATATTGTTTTTGGTGTTTTATTATCTGTGTTATAACTCCTCAATAATGTTTCAATTTTAGGGTTTATCTGCTTTGTCACTAAGAGAGTATGTGGGCATTTGATAAGAAGATGAGAAGTGTCTTTCATGGTACAATTACACATTAGGCAGCCTGCTGGTGTCATAACATTTTTTTCCCTGAGTTTGGCTTTGGTGGGTAACCCGTTGACGTCAATTTTCCAAAGAAAGTTTTTTACCTTTGGAAAGGTGTCAAGCTTCCATATCCAATGGTTGATATTCATCGTATGGTTTTCTATGTTTGTTATTAACTCTATGGCTGAGGCCGTTGAGAACCAACCATTTTTACTAGGCGTCCAATACAACCTATCTCTAATAAAGTTATCAGGGATAGAAATGAGTTCTATTTTATCCACAATATCTCTCGGGAGTATTTGTCTTAGTTCACTTATCTTCCATGTTTGGTTGTTTCCAATAAACTCCCCAACTTTAGCATTTTCATTAATATCGGTTAAATTAATTGCATGCTTTCTTAAAGGTTCTCCGATGGCCCAATTATCTGTCCAAAAGTTAATGGTTTGTCCATCCCCAACTTGCCATCTAAGACCCTTCACAAACTCTGGTCTAAGGCTCATCATTCGTTTCCATTGCCAAGATGTGTTTGACTTCACTTGATAAGAGAAAAAATTATCATTACGGAAATACTTTTCCTTTATAATTCTAACCCAAATATTGTTAGGTTCTGCTAGAATTTTCCATAGCAGTTTCATCCGATGCGCTTTGTTAATATGTTCTGTCTTCCTAATTCCTAATCCTCCATGTGTTTTGGGTTTGCATATTTTATCCCATCCTACCAATGGTTTATAGCGTTGGTCTTTGTTCCAGAAAAAACATCGGTTAGTTCTATCCATCTCCTCGTGTACCATTGAAGGTAGCATAAAACTTTGCATAATGTAGCTAGGCTTTGCCGATAGATTCGATCGTATTAGTGTTGTACGACCTTCCTGTGATAGGGAGTTCGCCTTCCATTTAGTTAGTTGAGCTTAGGCTTTTCCAGCTGTGTCTCTGAATGTTTCTTTGTGTACACTTCCATTAATAATGGGGCATCCCAAGTATTTTTCTAAGTCCGTCATCGTAGTGATGCCAAGCGTTTGTTGTACTTGTTGTTTTTGTTGGTTGTTTATGTTTCTTGAGGTTTGAAAGGCCGATTTGTGATAGTTTACCTTTTGTCCCGAGATTGCGCAAAATTCTTCAATAATTTGTCGTATCTTAGCACAAGATTGTTGGGATGCTTTCGAGAAAATGATATACCCTCCGCAAATGCTAAGAACGGGACCCGAGTTCCACCACGTGCTAAGGGAAACCCAACAGAGTTTCGTCCACCCTCACTTGTTTGTTGTAGTTTTCTTGCTAGTATTTCAGTACCGATAACAAATAGAAAAGGTGACAACGGGTCTCCTTGTCTAAGGCCCCTTTCTGGAAAGAACGGATCCGTTGGGCCATTGTTAACAAGGACTGAGAAGGAGACTGTGCAAACACATTCTCGTACCCATTCCATGAATTTTTTATTGAATCCAAACTTCTTCATGACAGTAAATAAGAATTCCCAATCTACTCGGTCATACGCTTTTTCCATGTCCAATTTAGCGGCAACCCATCCATCTTTAGCCTTGCTACCTCTAAAGGAATGAAATATTTCATGTGCAATGAGAACATTGTCTTGGATTGCTCGATTTGCCACAAAGGCCCCTTGGAGTGGGCGGGTGTATAATTTTGCATATTACTTTATTAAGTCTCTCGGTTATGATTTTCGAGATTATTTTGTATATTGTTGAGCATAGACTTATGGGCCTATAATGATTAGTAGAGCATGGATTATCTCTTTTTGGAATAAGTGATATGAATGTATGCTTAATTTGTTTAAGCATTTTACTCGAATGAAAGAAACTTTTAACAACCATAATGATTGAGGGTCCTACAATGTCCCAATATTTTTTTATAGTATTCTGCAGTGATTCCATCCGGTCTAGGCAATTTATCCGATCCAATTTGCATTAGAGCTGCTTTGACTTCTTCATTTGTTACTGGTTTCGTTAGATTGGCATTATCTTCTCCAGAAATCTCTTCTGAAATCAGTTCCAAATATTCTTGGATTAGTGTTCTATTTATGGGTTCTTTAGAGTACCTCCATTTAAAATCATTTCGTATTTCTTCTCTGATGTTCTCAGCACCCACTATTTGTGTACCTTCATCTGTTCTTATTTCCCTTATGTGCTTCCTATTTCGCTTTCCACTTGCAATCTTATGGAAGTATCATGTGTTCGCATCCGTCAACTTAATATGTTTGGTTTTCGCCCGTTGTTTCCAATATGTTTTGTGATAATATAGTATAAATTCCTTCTTTTTAATCAGACGAAGTTGTTGTTGAATCACTTTGACTGTGGGGAAATCAGAATTTGTGCTTGAAGATCTACTAGTTTGCTTTCTACTTCTTTAAGTTGTTCAAAGGTGTTACCTAAGGTTCTTTTGTTCCATTGTTTCGCATTTTTTTTTAAATAATTGAGTTTTCTTGACTAGCTGGAACATATTCGATCCTGGCGTAACCAGTCTCCAAGCATGCTTCACTATATTTCTGAAGTCTTTTCTAAGCATCCACATTTTTTCCAGCTTAAATGGTAGTGCTTTATTTATTGTATCATTGCTTAAATCTACCAAAATCTTACAGTGGTCTGAAGATGTAAAGGCATGGTTAGTGGTTTTAATGTGTGGAATATGCTGTAATATAATATTACTGATCAGTGTTCTATCTAGTTTTTCGTAGATATTATTTATCTCTGTCTTGTTTTTCCTCCATGTAAAATGGTTTGCGGATGACGGAATCTCCTCTAGTTCACATTTATTTTTGAAGTGTATCAATCTTTCGAACCTACTTTGATCCGGATAAACTCCTCCCTTTTTCTCTGTCGGGTCTTGAATCTCATTAAGGTCCCCCATTACTATAGTTGGTAGGTATAATTTGATCAAAGTATTCGATAAGTTTTTCCAAAAAGCGTCTTTAAGATTTTCTTGAGGAGGCGCATAAACTAGGCAAAGTGCAATGGTAATTTTTGTAGTTAGATGTGTATATTTGAGAATAATATACTGAGGTTCTTGCATTAGCAGTGAAATTTCTTCATTGATTAACTGGTGTTGTTTCCACATTAGTCCAATCCCTCCCACTCTACCTTCCGTTGGCGACCAAACAAAGTTATCAAACCCTGCTCTTCTCCATACTTGGTCACTTGGGACTTTATCTGTTTTTGTTTCATCTATAGCCATAATTTGTATGCGTTCAATTTTACAAAAGAAATCAATCTCGGGCCAGAAAGATTTTCGCCCAATTCTCCTACGATTCCAATATCCAATCTTCATAACAACGTATATACCAGAGGTTTCTATGGGTTCCCATGAACCTAATCCGTATCCAGGTTGATTCATCAATGTTCTTTATAGAATTTGTCTGTATTCTTCCAGATATGATCGTCTCATTGTATTGTTTTCTTTCAATGACCTGTTTGCTTTCTTTATTTTCATCCTCATTCTTAACCCACATACATTCATCAATTCCATTACAGTTTGTTTCTCCTTCCATACTACATCTTTTACTATCCACCTCTAATGGCATGTGCGCATATATTCTGAAATATAAACTCTATTTTTGTCCTAAAATAATAGCAGTCCTTTGTACAATATGTAAGTTCAATCTAAAGTTATTAAATTGTCTTTTGGTTTGATATTGCTTCAGCGAAAACAAAACCTGTATTCTAAATGAGTAATTACATTTTGTGTTGTCGGCAGTCTCTTGATTGTTGTTTTTCCCAACGTTTTCCTGGTTTTTGCTCTTGTCTCTTTCCTTGTGGTTCTTTAATCCTGTAGTCTGAGATTGTAATTGCCTTATCAAAGCAGCTTCAGTTTTCCCTCTTTCCATTGTTGTCCTGAATTTCACTATCCACATATAAACATTTACATCAGCACAGGCTTCCATATCATTTCTTAAAAAATAGCATCTAACTAGCTTTTGCGAATAAATACAGTAGCACACCTTATCTAATTTTTTCCTCCTTGTGCCAAACATTATCATTTTCAAAAGAGTAATAGTAGTTCTAATAATGGTTCTAATATTGATGAAACAGGAGTATGATGGCCGGATGATGGTGCAAAGAGATCGCCACGAGAACCCAATGAATTCCGACAACAAACACCACGCAGATGACCCGTCTTCAACTGGATGGATCTTCCTCTTCCGAACTCGGAATTGAGTGATTCCAATTCGAGAAGTTATATCTCTGAGTCTAGTTTAACCCCTCAAAAGTTCAGACCTATATGATGAGTGGATTGAAAGATATCTCGATTTTACTGAGGGGGTGCAGAAACCACCGAGATGGATGATGGATCGAAATGGAGAGAACAATGGGATATGGATGCTTGACAACTTGGATATGACTCACCAAGCTCTCAAACAAACTAAGATGCTCGAGATTGTCGGATATTACTCACCAACAACTTGAACAACGAGAATTGAACGAACAAAAACAAGAACAAGAACTTGAATTGAAAGATGCAAGGAAAGTAAGCAACAAGGCTTTTCGTTCAATCTCCCGAGAATGAGGAGGAGGAGGCCGACCTTAAACCTAACACAAAGCCTTACAAAATGAACCCCCTCACTTAAGGAATTTACGTAAATTAACCCGAAATCCCGAAAACTTATAAAGTGTCCTTAATCGTCAAAAAAGTCACTTGTCGGAACACGAGTCAAAAGGAGACTCCAACCTTCTTCTTTATAAGCCTTTGGAAACTTATGATCCATGAGCTCCTCCTTGATCTTGTCAAGCATTGCCCTAGCATGTTCTCTATTATGCGCCCATAATAGAGTGTCGTGCCTTGACTCGGCTCCTTAGCGCCTCGGACACCGGCCTTGGATATGTGTCCAAATGAAGACTCTCCCTTGTCGTGCAAATTGGACTTGTCTTTAGGGCTGGAATCTTCACTCAAATCATGGGGCCATGACTCGGTAGATCGAATCACATCATCATCCTCCCCTTCAAAAAGATTCGTCCTCGAATCTATCAAGCCTTGTGAGCTCAACAAAGAAGGTAGGGCTTCTAGCTCCCTTGGTGTGGCATTCTCCATGACAAAGACATCCTTCTTGGCCTCCACAAGAAAAGGAATGTAATCACCACTTTGAGTGACTAAAACAGCCTCGTCCTCCTCATGGAGCAAGAAGGGCAAGCATGAAGGAATCATAGGAAATGCATCCATCCATGGTGTAGCCAACGAGTTCATGGAGCTAGGAGTGATGGTAGGACGATGCTTGATTTTAGGAGACAATTCCACAACTTTCTCCTCTTCTTGCAATATGTGCATCATTTCTATTGGACACTTGATGGTAATGAGTTGTTCCAATCCATGGAAAGGAGTCTCTCTTTTTGGTTGTTCTGTGTCACTCATCACTCTTTGTTGGACGAAAGTCTCCTCCCCTTTACAAGGGGTCGTCCTCGAACCTTGATCCTCTTCTCGTATATCCTTGATCTTCACCACTTGAGGCACTTGTGTCCTCTCGTCCAGCCCTAGGATTTGGCGCTCCAAGGCATCCATGCGTGTCGCCAAAGCTTCCACGGATTGTTGCATGGATTGTTGAAAAGTTTGTATCATGGCAGCCACCGAACTAGTGGACGTCTCCTCAACTTGTTCCTTATTCTTGTCATCACCTACACTTGTCATCGTAAAAACAAGGCAAAGATCAAGGTATAGAGGTCACACGAATTAATCACCAAGACTTGTCTGAGATGAAAATCCGATAAGTTGCAAGTAGGAGATGACCAACAAAATGGAACAAGAAAAGCTCAAACATAATAACACAAGATGTATCGTCTTTGTGTCGTTCCCGGATCCTAGCACCGTAACCAACAACAAGCATGTAATGATATAAAGGGGTTAAAAGAAAGCTAGATTATGGACTCAATTCCCACGTTTTTACTCAGCCAAATTCAGCAAGACACACTTAAATCAAGCACTAAAGGAAGACATTAATCAAGCAACAAATGCACCCTTTCAACTACCAACTTTTGATAACTCTTTTGAGTGTTCTATTGGAACGTTTTTTGAGCATGGTTGGCAGCCATGGCTGAACACACACTCAGCCAAGACAACCACAAGATCAAGACAAAGCAACGACCACAACAACACACAACAAGGACACTATGGTCGCACACAACAACACATCGCAGCCAATAAAGAGTTCGAACCTAAAACTTGCAACAAATGGAAATTCAAGGTCGGAACAAGGTTTAGATGGCGATACCTTCGCGTGGATCTGATACCACTTGATTAAACAGTAGTATGATGGCCGGATGATGGTGCAAAGAGATCGCCACGAGAACCCAATGAATTCCGACAACAAACACCACGCAGATGACCCGTCTTCAACTGGATGGATCTTCCTCTTCCGAACTCGGAATTGAGTGATTCCAATTCGAGAAGTTATATCTATGAGTCTAGTTTAACCCCTCAAAATTTCAGACCTATATGATGAGTGGATTGAAAGATATCTCGATTTTACTGAGGGGGTGCAGAAACCACCGAGATGGATGATGGATCGAAATGGAGAGAGAACAATGGGATATGGATGCTTGACAACTTGGATATGACTCACCAAGCTCTCAAACAAACTAAGATGCTCGAGATTGTCGGATATTACTCACCAACAACTTGAACAACGAGAATTGAACGAACAAAAACAAGAACAAGAACTTGAATTGAAAGATGCAAGGAAAGTAAGCAACAAGGCTTTTCGTTCAATCTCCCGAGAATGAGGAGGAGGAGGCCGACCTTAAACCTAACACAAAGCCTTACAAAATGAACCCCCTCACTTAAGGAATTTACATAAATTAACCCGAAATCCCGAAAACTTATAAAGTGTCCTTAATCGTCAAAAAAGTCACTTGTCGGAACACGAGTCAAAAGGAGACTCCAACCTTCTTCTTTATAAGCTTTTGGAAACTTATGATCCATGAGCTCCTCCTTGATCTTGTCAAGCATTGCCCTAGAATGTTCTCGAGTGATGCGCCCATAATAGAGTGTCGTGCCTTGACTCGGCTCCTTAGCGCCTCGGACACCGGCCTTGGATATGTGTCCAAATGAAGACTCTCCCTTGTCGTGCAAATTGGACTTGTCTTTAGGGCTGCAATCTTCACTCAAATCATGGGGCCATGACTCGGTAGATCGAATCACATCAAATATGTTCATTATCTTTAGTGATAATAATACAACAACAAAAACCTGTAACAAACATAATTTTCCAAGATTTTGTAGGATTCCATAAATTAATAGCACGTACCACATGCCAAAGACTATGTTCTTTATCTTCGAAATCAATGGGAGTCTTACAAACTAAATAAAGCATGACATTCCAAATAATTGCAAAATATAGGATAATCATTGCATACTGAAATAACATCAGATCATAGAAATTGGAATACTCAGATTTCTTACTTGTCCTAATATACTTAGTATAAAAAAGAGTTAAACTATAAGACCTTAATCTTTGTATTTCATGATTGACTCTAAGACTAGTTTCTTTATTTGGTTCTAGATCAATACCATTATCACGTGCCCTTAAATAAGTCATTCTATTCATATTCATCAAAGTAAGCATTCCAATTAGATAATATTCATCACAGATTTCCTTGGCCATTCTTATATCATAGCAATTAGCATAATATATAACAGCTTCATACATATTACAGGAGATCATGGCAGAACCACCCCAATGCTTGAATTGCAACTTTAAGACTAGGCAAATTACTTGAGGTGGTTTTCCCATCATTCCTACAAACATGCAATTCTTTAGAGGGCCACCTACGGTCATCATGTCAATTTTCCTATCGTCTTTTCCTTTCTTAGGCCCCGAAGGTCCTGCCTCATAAGGCAGATTTTCTTATCCATTTTTGACTCCACGTCGTTGTTAAGGGAAAGCCGAGTTTAAGGCAAGTGGATATTCTCTCTTGTACCTTTTTAAATTCTTCATTTTTGTTAAGGATATTCTTATTCTGTGTTGGGAACTACTTGCTTGCTAACTAAATAAACTTAGGATTTATTTATTGTTAGATACAAAGACTTATTATTACTATTATTGTTCATTCTACGCTAGTACTAAACTTAGGTCCGATTGTTTGTGGCCTTGTTTGTTTCAATCTCTTTTCGAGATTTGTTGTTGACTAGTATAGGACTAAGGATGCGGGAAGCGGGTTGCGCTAACATCTCTTTATAACCTATCGAGGGGTACGACTAACTACCCTCTCTTACCTCGATATTTGGATCATGATCTCGTATTCGCTCCTCTATGAGGGGGAATACTACACTCTAGCTAAGTGTTGGAACTTCTTTCCCTTTCGTGGATCAAGACTTCGTAGCCCCCACACCTAAAAATCGTCAAATAAATGCAACAATTTATAACTTAATAAAGATAAGTGCCTAGAGCACAATAATAATTGAACCAAGTTGGATCGAGTACAACTTGGAAGGTCCGTTCTTGCTCTCGGCTTTAAACAATCGTCTTCCAATCTAAATGCTTATTCGGGCTTGTCAAGGTAGGCTTGGTACTTAAGTGCCTTCGTGGCCACCTCCCCATCCGAAGCTCCGAATCTGAGGAGGTTGGTTACGATTTGATAAAGTCAACGGAGGCTTTCGAACAAATTTGGCTCCGAATCTCAAGCGTATTCATACTCATAAAGGAACTACAATTTTAATAGTATCATTCTCCTTGTAAAATAGCATATCTCTCTTCAAGATAAACAAATTTCCGTTCTTATTAAGATCCACATAAATGGTGGTGTTCTCAAAATATCTCATCTATTAGATCATGGCAGAACCACCCCAATGCTTGAATTGCAACTTTAAGACTAGGCAAATTACTTGAGGTGGTTTTCCCATCATTCCTACAAACCTGCAATTCTTTAGAGGGCCTCCTACGGTCATCATGTCAATTTTCCTATCGTCTTTTCCTTTCTTAGGCCCCGAAGGTCCTGCCTCATAAGGCAGATTTTCTTTGCCACCCTTTAAGGTCTCATGGACCATGGTAGGCATTGGTTCAGTTCGAGAATGAGAGGACTCAATCTCATCATTTTCTTTAGAAAAAGCACCACATCTTTTGGTTTCCTCAACCATAGTGGGCGGATTGTTCATAGGTTCAGTTTGGTCAGAACTACTTAGGTTCAAATGAGGGTTTTTCTCAAAGTAAACATCATTCCATGAATGTTTCTTGCCTTTCTCCATATTACCCAATCGACTCACACCCAAAGTTAAAGCATCAGATTGCCCAATCAGTTGATCACTAAGGTAGTTTATCACATTTCTATTACTTACAATCATGAACCAGACAAGAAGGATAATAAGATGTGAGTAAAAAGATTCCCCAAAACAGGTTCTTTTATAGGCAGAAATCATGATTTTCACCAATTGTTCAAAGAAACGGATCATTAATAAAGAGAACAAAGAAGGAATACACTTGTTGAAAGGAGGAAAGCTTGCTCTAGTGACCCATGAAGAGCAGTACGCCGGAGAGGACCGTCTCCGCCAGCAAGGCCTCGCCAGAAGGTAGACACTCCCGGAGACCTAGGGAGACAAACTCCCCATGTTGTCCCAGATGCAGCGAGAACGACACCGGTTTCGTGTCTCAAGCCCAGGCAATGAATTTTAGAGTCGCCGATGAACATGACATTCAAAATTCCGCATCTCACGATAGCAATCTAGCAATTGCCGACCGGAAACGAAGTAAAAACCGCTTGCTCCAGAATCTTTGATTTGGATTTCAAATTAGAAACAAGATTGAGAGATTTAGGGTTTGGGAAACTCCCCCAAAAGGGGCAAATTTTTTGGACAGGCCTCAAGAATCCCATCAAAGAGGGAAAATAACCATGAATAGAGGATTGTAATGTAGAATTTTCTTTCAGTTTCATGCTTTTTGTGGTCAAATCTGGGCTTTGGGGTTTCACGTAGAGGAGAAGGGGTGGGGCGGCAGAGGAGAGGGTTTTCAGGGTTTCGGGTCTTCATTCTTTTTTGATGGCTCATGGTTATAGGCCTATTAGCATTTTATTAGCCCATTAGAATTTCTATTAAGGAAAATAGAAGGAATTTATCCCAAAAGTCCGCCCACCTCAATTCGCGTGCCAATCTCGTTCCCATCTCGTATCGATACAATTCCCGACCTATATTTATTTATTATTTATATTAAAATAATTTTTAAATACATATAATATTTATTAAATTCAAATTAGATAAATATTACAAATGGGTTATTACTTAGGAATTTATGAAATAAATTTAAATCCAAGCTCATTTAGATAATGTATAATTTTTATAAATGTGTAAATGACCTTATTATTAGATAATAATATAGGAAATATTATTATTAAGTATGCTAAACTAAATTATTAAGATAACAATTTAGATTAATTCCTTATTCATATAAAATACAATTATATGGTTTAAAACTAAGAAATAAAATAAAGGATTATAACATATTTCATTTTATTATATTGTACGTCCTCAGATTATTACGTCATATCCCCGATTACTTATCCATTTTTGACTCCACGTCGTTGTTAAGGGAAAGCCGAGTTTAAGGCAAGTGGATATTCTCTCTTGTACCTTTTTAAATTCTTCATTTTTGTTAAGGATATTCTTATTCTGTGTTGGGAACTACTTGCTTGCTAACTAAATAAACTTAGGATTTATTTATTGTTAGATACAAAGACTTATTATTACTATTATTGTTCATTCTACGCTAGTACTAAACTTAGGTCCGATTGTTTGTGGCCTTGTTTGTTTCAATCTCTTTTCGAGATTTGTTGTTGACTAGTATAGGACTAAGGATGCGGGAAGCGGGTTGCGCTAACATCTCTTTATAACCTATCGAGGGGTACGACTAACTACCCTCTCTTACCTCGATATTTGGATCATGATCTCGTATTCGCTCCTCTATGAGGGGGAATACTACACTCTAGCTAAGTGTTGGAACTTCTTTCCCTTTCGTGGATCAAGACTTCGTAGCCCCCACACCTAAAAATCGTCAAATAAATGCAACAATTTATAACTTAATAAAGATAAGTGCCTAGAGCACAATAATAATTGAACCAAGTTGGATCGAGTACAACTTGGAAGGTCCGTTCTTGCTCTCGGCTTTAAACAATCGTCTTCCAATCTAAATGCTTATTCGGGCTTGTCAAGGTAGGCTTGGTACTTAAGTGCCTTCGTGGCCACCTCCCCATCCGAAGCTCCGAATCTGAGGAGGTTGGTTACGATTTGATAAAGTCAACGGAGGCTTTCGAACAAATTTGGCTCCGAATCTCAAGCGTATTCATACTCATAAAGGAACTACAATTTTAATAGTATCATTCTCCTTGTAAAATAGCATATCTCTCTTCAAGATAAACAAATTTCCGTTCTTATTAAGATCCACATAAATGGTGGTGTTCTCAAAATATCTCATCTATTAGATCATGGCAGAACCACCCCAATGCTTGAATTGCAACTTTAAGACTAGGCAAATTACTTGAGGTGGTTTTCCCATCATTCCTACAAACCTGCAATTCTTTAGAGGGCCTCCTACGGTCATCATGTCAATTTTCCTATCGTCTTTTCCTTTCTTAGGCCCCGAAGGTCCTGCCTCATAAGGCAGATTTTCTTTGCCACCCTTTAAGGTCTCATGGACCATGGTAGGCATTGGTTCAGTTCGAGAATGAGAGGACTCAATCTCATCATTTTCTTTAGAAAAAGCACCACTACTTTTGGTTTCCTCAACCATAGTGGGCGGATTGTTCATAGGTTCAGTTTGGTCAGAACTACTTAGGTTCAAATGAGGGTTTTTCTCAAAGTAAACATCATTCCATGAATGTTTCTTGCCTTTATCCATATTACCCAATCGACTCACACCCAAAGCTAAAGCATCAGATTGCCCAATCAGTTGATCACTAAGGTAGTTTATAACATTTCTATTACTTACAATCATGAACCAGACAGGAAGGATAATAAGATGTGAGTAAAAAGATTCCCCAAAACAGGTTCTTTTATAGGCAGAAATCATGATTTTCACCAATTGTTCAAAGAAACGGATCATTAATAAAGAGAACAAAGAAGGAATACACCTGTTGAAAGGAGGAAAGCTTGCTCTAGTGACCCATGAAGAGCAGTACGCCGGAGAGGACCGTCTCCGCCAGCAAGGCCTCGCCAGAAGGTAGACACTCCCGGAGACCTAGGGAGACAAACTCCCCATGTTGTCCCAGATGCAGCGAGAACGGCACCGGTTTCGTGTCTCAAGCCCAGGCAATGAATTTTAGAGTCGCCAATGAACATGACATTCAAAATTCCGCATCTCACGATAGCAATCTAGCAATTGCCGACCGGAAACGAAGTAAGAACCGCTTGCTCCAGAATCTTTGATTTGGATTTCAAATTAGAAACAAGATTGAGAGATTTAGGGTTTGGAAAACTCCCCCAAAAGGGGCGAATTTTTTGGACAGGCCTCAAGAATCCCATCAAAGAGGGAAAATAACCATGAATAGAGGATTGTAATGTAGAATTTTCTTCAGTTTCATGCTTTTTGTGGTCAAATCTGGGCTTTGGGGTTTCACGTAGAGGAGAAGGGGTGGGGCGGCAGAGGAGAGGGTTTTCAGGGTTTCGGGTCTTCATTCTTTTTTGATGGCTCATGGTTATAGGCCTATTAGCATTTTATTAGCCCATTAGAATTTCTATTAAGGAAAATAGAAGGAATTTATCCCAAAAGTCCGCCCACCTCAATTCGCGTGCCAATCTCGTTCCCATCTCGTATCGATACAATTCCCGGCCTATATTTATTTATTATTTATATTAAAATAATTTTAAATACATATAATATTTATTAAAGTCAAATTAGATAAATATTACAAATGGGTTATTACTTAGGAATTTATGAAATAAATTTAAATCCAAGCTCATTTAGATAATGTATAATTTTTATAAAATTGTAAATGACCTTATTATAAGATAATAATATAGGAAATATTATTATTAAGTATGCTAAACTAAATTATTAAGATAATAATTTAGATTAATTCCTTATTCATATAAAATACAATTATATGGTTTAAAACTAAGAAATAAAATAAAGGATTATAACATAATTCATTTTATTATATTGTACGTCCTCAGATTATTACGTCATATCCCCGAGAACTTATCCATTTTTGACTCCACGTCGTTGTTAAGGGAAAGCCGAGTTTAAGGCAAGTGGATATTCTCTCTTGTACCTTTTTAAATTCTTCATTTTTGTTAAGGATATTCTTTTTCTGTGTTGGGAACTACTTGCTTGCTAACTAAATAAACTTAGGATTTATTTATTGTTAGATACAATGACTTATTATTACTATTATTATTCATACTACGCTAGTACTAAACTTAGGTCCGATTGTTTGTGGCCTTGTTTGTTTCAATCTCTTTTCGAGATTTGTTGTTGACTAGTATAGGACTAGGGATGCGGGATGCGGGTTGCGCTAACATCTCTTTATAACCTATCGAGGGGTACGACTAACTACCCTCTCTTACCTCGATATTTGGATCATGATCTCGTATTCGCTCCTCTATGAGGGGGAATACTACACTCTAGCTAAGTGTTGGAACTTCTTTCCCTTTCGTGGATCAAGACTTCGTAACCCCCACACCTAAAAATCGTCAAATAAATGCAACAATTTATAACTTAATAAAGATAAGTGCCTAGTGCACAATAATAATTGAACCAAGATGGATCGAGTACAACTTGGAAAGTCCGTTCTTGCTCTCGACTTTAAACAATCGTCTTCCAATCTAAATGCTTATTCGGGCTTGTCAAGGTAGGATTGGTACTTAAGTGCCTTCGTGGCCACCTCCCCATCCGAAGCTCCGAATCTGAGGAGGTTGGTTACGATTTGATAAAGTCAACGGAGGCTTTCGAACAAATTTGGCTCCGAATCTCAAGCATATTCATACTCATAAAGGAACTACAATTTTAATAGTATCATTCTCCTTGTAAAATAGCATATCTCTCTTCAAGATAAACAAATTTCCGTTCTTATTAAGATCCACATAAATGGTGGTGTTCTCAAAATTTCTCATCTATTAAATTGTTGATAATTGCTATATTACCAACTCTTACCCTTGATAAAATCCATTCTCACTTTCTTAGTCTCCTTAGACTAATTCGTTTATTTTTCTCTCCGCACTTTTGCTTGGTATTTCTCGCCCCTTGCGAAAATTTCATACAATAGAAGAGTTCAACAAATAATTGAAGACAAAGGCTCAAGGATTTGAAGGAAGGAGAGGACAAGGCGTTTTCCAAATTTTTTCTTACATTATGGATCCCACCTAACATTTCAAGAATAATATATGTTTATTCCGCTGCATAACTACTTTAGCATGTGTAGGGTTGGACATTATCCGAGGGTGACCACCCACCCGCTTCACCCGACCCAATTATACGGGTGAAAAACTATAATGAAGCGGGCGACGGATGGGTCGGGTGACGGGTGAAACGGGTGACGGGTCGGATATGGGTGAAAATTTACATCCGTTTAACCTGACCCATCACCCACTACCCGTTGTACCCGTCAATCATCCGTAAAAATTTATCCTAAGTTAAAAATAGGATTAGTTTTTTCCTTAAAAAGTTTGGGACTTTTGGGCTTTTTTTAAAAAAGTTTGGGATTTTTTTAAGATATTAAAACTATAATGGAATGATGACCTATTCCAGACCTAATTCTCGTCTCAATTATGTGAATGTAAATGTTTTTTGGCTTTTTGCTAAGGGGTCTGAATGATGATTTTTGCAACATATGTGAATCTTGGGTAGAAAATGTTTGAGAATATCCTAATTATCACATGAGGAAGCAAATTGTTACATTAACTTTTTTTATATTAATTTTGAAATTTTATAAAAGTTTATTGTAATTTTAGAATTCGCGGGTGACGGGTCACCCGCCTCACCCGCGGGTGACGGGTGGGTCGGATATGGGTGAAAGGTTTTGCGGGTGATGGGTGGGTTGGTGATACAATTTATTTCGCGGGTCGGGTGATGGAAGTTCTTCACCCACCCATAACCCGTCCCATGACCAGCCCTACATGTGTTAATAAAGTTGCAATAACTCTAATTAAAGTCTAAAGCTTTTGAACACTTTTGATATTATGTAATATCTTTGAAATTCCACATTATTATTTGTATCTCGTTACCTTAAAATCATTGGGTGATTTTAGATGGGAAAAATCCGAGGTCACTGGGAGTAATACCCATCGTTGCAAAATAGGGGTGTTATATGCTTGAGGTCCTAAGTCTCGAGCTCGTCTGTAAGCTTCGTTATGGGTTCTGGACTCAATTAATTAGTCTCGATCCATCTCATCTACCTTTTATCACATCTTCAATCCAATTTGTGATTCGTAGTAGGGAAACACGAAAGGCAATACCTTTCATCAGATTTGAAAACATAGAGCATAAGCTTCACATGATCTCGTCCGGTTCATTTTGATATCGTATAAACTCTACGAATCTAGTAGAGAATCAATGAAAATTTCAAGACGCAACAACACCTATGATGCAAGGAATAATAGACTTACATCATGATATCTTTTTCTTCCTCATTCTGATTTTGGTTTTCGTATTGTTGGATCGTAAACCGTTAGCAAAGAGCTTGGGAACTGGCTGTTAAGCTGTTCCCAAGGCAACAGAAGTAAATTAAGCGCAAGTATTAAAAGCAGTAAAGAACGCAGTTCCCTTATAGAGGAACCTCACTACAACCAACTAGTTGTATGGGTAAACCTCTACCTCCGCTTGGAGGATTTTGAATGACTTACTTATATTGATTGCTTTGTTCCTTAGTTACAACAGCCGGATTCACACTTCTCTGTTCCTACGAGTTCTTCCTAACTCTAGCAACACCAGTAAATCCTCTCAACTGATTTCCTAAGCTCACAATAGCAAAATACAAATAACTCAAACCTTACACCGACTTCTCAGTTCCCTTGCCCCTGGGAACTGCGGCTTCACCGTCGTCGAGATCACACACTCGCCGGCGGGGACTTCTCTTCTTTTTCTTTCTTTTCTCTGATGTGGGTGTTTGTGAGTTCTAGGAGAAGTACTCAATCCGAGTACTATTCATTTGGCTTTATAGTCCAGGTGAACTTGGGCAGTCGCATCTTTCGTTTGTGTCCAAAATGCCCTTTGCTTGATGCCCAAGTTGTACTTTCTTCACATGTGACTTTGGTTTGAACTAGGTCAACTTCTTGAATCAATCGGACCGTTGGATCAAGCGTGACAATCTGATCCTCAGACTGTTCCTTCGGGCTGTCCAAGACAGAATCCCGCGATCTGCGCTGAACGGTCGTTGTCCTCACATGTGAGTTCCCATTTCATGGGAACTGTCTTCTTCAGAGTTCCCTTGATGGAAACTCCATCGTTGTAAGCTTGTGTTCTCTTGATCATTTCTGGGAGTTCCCATTTCATGGGAACTTTCCTCTTCAGAGTTCCCTTGGTGGAAACTCTGCATTGTGAGCTTCTGTGGCTTGTGGTCATTCATGGGAGTTCTTGGATGTACCCTGCGTTCCTTAGAAATACTTGAACAAACCACATTAGTTCCTTATGGTGTTTGTCATTATCAAAACTCGGAGAATGACATCGTTGATCCGTTGTTTAGAACCAGAGGTCCCAACAATTTCCCCCTTGACAAACCCATCACAAAATATGCAAGTATTTCAATGAATGATATGCTGATGAGTTCCTAAGTATGATTTTGGGGAGTCACTTCTAGTGAAACACTTAGATTTAGGGAGCCACTTCTGGTGAGACACTTAGTTCTTACTTAGCTTTTTATGCAATTGTTCCCCCTTAGCTTATGCATGTTCTGTGATAACTTAAACTTTTAACTCATCTCGCATTTTTTGTCTTTCCCCCTTTTGACATCATCGAAAACAAGCAAAGCAATAATAAGGAAGAAGGGAACACGCAATCAAATTAAAAACCTATTCATTACTTAAGAAAATATGTACAAGAGGAACATTTTTTGTGATCATTTTTTGATTAAGGGAAAAGGAGAGGGTAGATCATGGGCTTCGTGGGAACAAGGCATCATAGAGACGCGTCAGGACTTGTGTAAGCTTTTCTTGTCCCCTGGCCAATGCGGCTTGGTCCCTGGCAATCTGATCGAGGGTGTTGGCGATGCGGAGCAAAACCTGAGAGTTACCATCTTCACCAGATTCCAGTTGAGCCGCTTCCTCTACAGGCTCTGAGTGCCTCATCTTCTGGACAACTGAGATGTCCAGTTCCCTTCCAAGCACTATTTCTTCCTTAGAGGCGTCGTAGAGACCCTCTTTTTGTAGCAGCTTCTTGATCAGCCCAGAGTAGGGAAGGGAATGGGACTTGGAAGCCATACACTTCTCCATATGCCCAAGTATGATTCTGGGAAGGTTGATGGGCTTCTTGAGGAGGAAGTGATAGAGGATGATGGCATCGGGGATATTGACGACCAGACGCTTCTCTTGGCGAGGGATCACCACATTGATGATGAATTGATGAGCAAGCTTGGGGACCAAGGGCATATGGTGAGTCGAGGGCACTTTAGTGGGAACTCGACCCTCAAAGATGGTGTTATACACCTCGGCGCTGTTGAAGTCGCCCCAGAGCTTGTTGGGCAACTCGTTTAGTTTAGAGTTATCATCCCTAGAAGCATTCGAAAACGCTGGTAGGGACGTCTGTCTAAAGCTTTGGTGAGAATGTCCGCAATTTGCTCTTCAGTTCTACAGTGTTCCATCGAGATGTTCCCACTTTCAACATTGTCACGTAGAAAGTGATGCCTTATATCTATATGCTTAGTTCTAGAATGATGCACAGGATTTTTGGAAATGTTTATGGCACTAGTATTATCACAAAGGATGGGAACTGGGCCAAAAGACATACCGTAATCCTGGAGTTGTGACTTAAGCCATAGAACTTGGGAACAACAAGATGCGGCAACCACATATTCTGCTTCAGCTGTGGAGAGTGCCATTGAGTTTTGCTTTTTAGATCCCCATGAAACTAAGCATGACCCTAGGAACTGGGCCATTCCTGATGTGCTCTTTCTATCCACAAGGTGCCCTGCAAAATCCGCATCTGTGTATGCAATGAGCTCAAGGGAACTGTTCCTTGGATACCAAAGGCACAAGTTATCGTTCCCTTTGAGATACCTGAAAATCCTCTTCACCTCTTTCAGGTGTGATTCCATAGGGTTAGCTTGAAAACGAGCACAAAGACATACGGAGAACATGATATCAGGTCTACTAGCTGTTAAGTAGAGAAGGGACCCAATCATACCTCGATAATTTCTTTAGTCCACACTAATACCTGTTTCATCCGCATTGAGCCTTGAATTTGGTGAGATGGGAGTGTCAATAGGCTTGGAATGTTCCATCCCATACTTTATCAACATTTTCTTGATGTATTTCTATTGATGAATTTTTGTTCCCTCCTTGGTTTGAGATATTTGAAGTCCCAAGAAGAATGTGAGTTCCCCAATGAGACTCATCTCAAACTCACTGCTCATGAGGTCCTTAAAGTTCTCTACAAGAGTTTCGTTAGTTGCTGCAAAAACAATGTCATCAACATATACTTGCACAATCAAGATGTCTTTAGACTCTTTCTTTAAAAACAAAGTCTTGTCTATGGAACCTCGAAGGTATCCATGGGACAAGAGGAATTGAGCAAACCTGTCATACCAAGCTCGGGGAGCTTGTTTGAGTCCGTAGAGGGCCCTCTCCAGGAAATAGACATGATTGGGTAGCTTTTCATCTTCGAATCCTGGGGGTTGGGCCACATATACTTCTTCCTTGAGATGTCCATTGAGGAAGGCTGTTTTCACATCCATTTGATACAGCTTGAATCCCTTGTGAGCAGCATAAGCAATTAAGAGTCGGATGGCCTCGATCCTGGCGACTGGTGCGAAAGTCTCTTCGTAATCGATTCCTTCCTCTTGCCTGTAGCCTTGTGCCACCAGTCTAGCCTTGTTTCTTGCTACAGCTCCAGTATCAACGAGCTTGTTTCTAAAGACCCATCGAGTTCCTATGATGTTCTTGTTCTTGGGCCTAGGAACTAGCTTCCAAACTTTGTTCCTCTCGAATTGGTGAAGCTCCTCTTGCATGGCTTGGATCCAATCTGGGTCCTTCAAAGCTTCTTTGATATTTTTGGGTTCCACCATTGAAACAAACGCGTTAAAAGCACAAAAGTTATTGAGAGAGGAACGAGTTTGTACACCTTTATCATAAGGGGAGATGATGTTCTCAATGGGATGGTCCTTCCTTTGTTGAAAGTTTCTTGTATGAGTGGGTTCCTTTGCACTTGTGTCATCTTCAGTAAAGGCTTCCTTTTCATGGGAACACTCATCTTCAGCTTCTTCATTGAGTGTTTCTTCAGAGATTCCTGGCAAGTTCCCTCTTTGTTCCCCCTGAACACTTGATTCTGGCAGGGTATTGTCTTGGGAAACAAGAGAGTTGGAGGTGTCTTGTAGTTCTTCTGAGGAGGGAACCTCGAGGGATATTTGACCAGTGAGAGTTGGATCTCCATCGTTGTTCCCTGGTTGTGGAATGTTACTTGCACTTGGATAGTCTTCATCCCTCTTCCTTGGCTCATCATCGTCATCATCATCGTCTTCTTGTCTAACCAGTTTGAACAGAGTTCCCTTTCCTTGGGTCTTTGTTCCCATCTTTACAGATTTCTCGTTGAAGACGACATGTATGCTTTCTTCTATCTTCTTGGTCCTCTTGTTATAGACCCTGTAAGCCTTGCTTTGTGATGAGTATCCCAGGAAGATCCCTTCATCGCTTCTAGGATCGAATTTTCCAAGATTGTCTTTGCCATTGTTGTGGACAAAGCATGTGCATCCGAAGGTCCTTAGATGGGAGATGTTTGGTTTTCTCCGCTTGATGAGCTCGTAGGATGTCTTCTTGATCAAAGGCCTTGTCATGGCTCAATTCAAGATGTATGTAGCTGTAGCGATGGCTTCAGCCCAGAAATACTCAGGAACTTCGCTTTCAAGCATTATGGTTCTGGCCATGTCCTCCAAGGTCCTATTCTTTCTCTCGACCACTCCGTTTTGCTGAGGAGTGCGAGGGGCTGAAAAGATGTGAGAGATCCCATGTTTGTCACAGAAGTTAAGGAACTCTGAGTTTTGAAACTCAGTTCCATGGTCAGATCTGATGGCTTTTAGCTTTAGCCCCATGCTTACTTCTGTTCTTTTGATGAAAGGCTCGAACTCTTCAAAAGCTTGTGATTTTGCCTTCAAGAAAATAACCCAGGTGAATCTAGAAAAATCATCAATTAAGACGTACATGTACATTTTTCCACCATAGTTGGCTGTTCGCATGGGACCACAGAGATCCATGTGAATTAGCTCTAAAGGCCTGGTTGTGCTCACCACCTTTTTGGGTTTGAAGGAGTTCCTAGTCTGTTTCCCTCGAACGCATGCTTCACACATTTTGACTCCTTCGAGATTGATTCGAGGAAGACCAATGACCAGATGTTGTAGATAGAGCTTCAGGATTTGATTGACACCTGCATGTCCTAGTCTTCGGTGCCATAGTTTCGTATCATCGTGGGAACTCGCAAGATAAAGCTTCATTGGTGGTTCAAATTCTGTATCTACTACATAAACGTTGTTGTGCCTTCTTCCTCTCAGAATCACTTTGTTGGTCTTTTTGTTGATGACTAGGCATTCGTCTGAGTCGAAGGTGACAACGTTGTTCCCTTGATCACACATCTGGGCAACACTTAAGAGGTTGTATCCCAGATCTTTCACCAGATTGACATTGCTGATTTTGATTGATCTATTTAGCAACACTTCTCCCTTTCCAATTACTTCTCCCTTGTTTTTATTGCCAAATGAGACGTGGCCTCCTTCGGCATGAGTGTAGTAGAGTGAGATGAGGGTATCTTTGTCTCCGGTCATATGGTTCGAGCATCCACTATCTATGAACCATGCATTGTTCCCTCTCACTGCCACCTACAAGGTAAAGTTAGTGTTTTGAGACCCAGGCAAGATGACTCTTGCCAGGTCCCTTGCAAGGGAAAATATTCTCATTTAAAACATAGTCAGCGATGTTGATATCATGAGTGATTTGAGATTTGAAGTTCCTTTGGTGATTAGCATGATGTTTTTGTTTGTTTAGGAACTCACGGTTTCTAAGGGTTTGGGCTCTCTTCTTGGGACATGCTTCCTTGTAGTGCCCATGAGCACCACAGTTCCAGCACGTCTTATAGTATTCTCCCAGGTAGTACTTTGGGTGTGGTCTCTGGATTCTGTTCCTATCCATGGTTTCCTTATTGTACACCCGTGACCCGTTTCCCTTAGCAATTTGGACATAAAGTCTATGTCCAGTGTTCCCAGTGTAATAATCTTTCTCACCACCTTTCCCACTTTCTAGGACCCTGATTTTCTCCTCAAGATGAGCATTTCTGTTTCTCACATTGGAGTTCTAAGGCCCTACACTCATGGATTTCATGTTCACTCAGGGGTGACTTCCCGTTCTTTGAGCTCTCAGTTTTGTATCCTATGCCGTGTTTGGCTGGGACAAACTTGATTTAGGAACTAGAAGCTTCAAGATGTTCGGGAGTCTTACTCAGGGTTTGTAAGAGAGTGTTCTCATCCTTTTCTAGAGTTTTGATTTCATTTTCTAGATCAACGTTGTGAGACACATGGGACTTGAGTTTTTCGAGAAGGGATATGCAGTTGGGACAGGGTTCAAGACCAACTAATTGAGCATTTATGTGTTCTTGTTTTTCCAACTTGTTTTGCAGTTTTATATTATCTTTGACAAGACTTGAAAGAATTTTCAACAGCTCAGGTTTTTCATAGTTATTCAAAGAAGCAAGAACAGTTTCAGTGGTTACCTCACTGGGTTGTTCCCCAGTGATTTCTCCTATGGCCATTCCACACATGTCTGGGAGTGCCCATGACTCGGGATCTTCGTCTTCATCATCGCTCCAGGTGGCGATGTAGGCCTTTTTTCCTTGCTTCCAGTCGTCAGTTCCCTGTGGGCATTCCTTAGCAAAGTGTCCTTTCTTGTTGCACTTGTAACATGTGACATCTGCGAGGTCCTTCTCCGCGGGTTTGCTTTGGGAACTTTGTCCTTTTCCCCAGTTCCCACTGTTCCTTTAGAGCTTCCCTTTGTAGAAGTTCCGAAGAGCCTTTGTTACGAGAACTAGCTCCTCATCCTCTTCTTCTTCGGAGTCTTCGTGTTGTTCTTGAGTTGATTTGAGCATCTTCTCCATTTTGAGTGCGATCCCTCGATGTGCTCGAGTCTGTTCCTTATCATCGATCTTTCTCTTCTCGTGTCCCACTAGCTTTCCAAACACTTGATGGAGCATGAGAGTTCTATTTTTTGGATTCTCTTTGAACATTGTTCTCTCGTTTGCCCATTCTCCAGTTAGTCCGTTGAAGAGCTGTTGGACCTTCATCTTATGGGTGATTTCCTCTTTGGTGATCCCCAAGCCTTCCATTTTGGTGCAAAGTCCTTCAAATCGGGACTGATAGCTATTGTCAGACTCTCCCATCTCCATTTGGAAGTTGTATAACTCCCTTTTTGCATTCATCTGAAGATCTTCTCGGAGATCTGAGTTCCCAACGTGCATTTGTTGGATGGCTTCCCACATTTCCTTAGTTGTGTCAAGGTTTGCTACCCTGTCACAGTCTTGTACGCACATGGACCTCTTCAGGTACTGTTTGGCCTTGTAGTTTGCCTCCATACACTTATATTCGTTGGGTCCCCATTTGGTGAGGTCGTTGACTATAGCTGGATCAATTTCGAAGTTGCCTCTCTCGATAACACACCAGGCTTGGTAGTCCTGGCCACGCATCCAATCCTTCATGTCGCGTTGCCAGCTTTCAAATCTTCCTGTAATAAGCCTTGGCGGCTTACTAGTGTTGTTCCCCACCTGAGTAAGTTCCTGAGCCATTTGATACCTGCGATGCTAACACAAATCTAGAGCAAACCAGCTCTGATACCAATTGTTGGATCGTAAACCGTTAGCAAAGAGCTTGGGAACTGGCTGTTAAGCTGTTCCCAAGGCAGCGGAAGTAAATTAAGCGCAAGTATTAAAAGCAGTAAAGAACGCAGTTCCCTTATAGAGGAACCCCACTACAACCAACTAGTTGTATGGGTAAACCTCTACCTCCGCTTGGAGGATTTTGAATGACTTACTTATATTGATTGCTTTGTTCCTTAGTTACAACAGCCGGATTCACACTTCTCTGTTCCTACGAGTTCTTCCTAACTCTAGCAACACTAGTAAATCCTCTCAACTAAGTTCCTAAGCTCACAACAGCAAAATACAAATAACTCAAACCTTACACCGACTTCTCAGTTCCCTTGCCCCTGGGAACTTCGGTTTCACCGTCGTCGAGATCACACACTCGCCGGCGGGGACTTCTTTTCTTTTTCTTTCTTTTCTCTGATGTGGGTGTTTGTGAGTTCTAGGAGAAGTACTCAATCCGAGTACTAATCATTTGGCTTTATAGTCCAGGTGAGCTTGGGCAGTCGCATCTTTCGTTTGTGTCCAAAATGCCCTTTGCTTGATTGCCAAGTTGTACTTTCTTCACATGTGACTTTGGTTTGAACTAGGTCAACTTCTTGAATCAATCGGACCGTTGGATCAAGCGTGACAGTCTGATCCTCAGACTGTTCCTTCGGGCTGTCCAAGACAGAATCCCGCGATCTGCGTTGAACGGTCGTTGTCCTCACATGTGAGTTCCCATTTCATGCGAACTGTCTTCTTCAGAGTTCCCTTGATGGAAACTCCATCGTTGTAAGCTTGTGTTCTCTTGATCATTTCTGGGAGTTCCCATTTCATGGGAACTTTCCTCTTCAGAGTTCCCTTGGTGGAAACTCTGCATTGTGAGCTTCTGTGGCTTGTGGTCATTCATGGGAGTTCTTGGCTGTACCCTGCGTTCCTTAGAAATACTTGAACAAACCACATTAGTTCCTTATGGTGTTTGTCATTATCAAAACTCGGAGAATGACATCGTTGATCCGTTGTTTAGAACCAGAGGTCCCAACAACGTCCCAACACGTATCAACAAAGACAAACGGACAACTTGATTGTCAAAGTTTAGTCTACACTAAACAGGGAAATTATGGGAGAGAAGAAACCCCACACAACCCTTACAATCCTTTGATCGTGTAAAACTATGGAAAAAACAGAATGTCCAACTATTTACACGAGATCCCAAACTAAATAACGATAATAAGAGGACTAAAAAGAGAATATTAAAAGCAAGGCTAAGATAGGACTTAGCCTATACACCGTCATCAAGCTTGACTTGGAAGAGCAAAGCCAAGCTTGCGAGAAAGAAAGAGATGTTGCGCTCTTAAGGCTTTGGTTGGAGCATCAGCAAGTTGTAGAGTGGAACGAACATGGCTTGGTGGCAATGAAGCCTTCTTGTACTAGTTCACGAACGTAATGGCAGTCGATTTGCATGTGCTTTGTTCGTTCATGAAAGACCGAGTTTGCTGCGAGCTATCTTGTTCTCTATCACATTGTAAGGGAATTGGAAGAGGAATGTTGACATTGAGATCCTTTAATAATCCTTCTAGCAATGCTAACTCACTGGCAGTTTGAGACCTTTAAAATAAAATATTATTTATATTGTCGTTTTTTTCGACGTTTTGGGATTAAAATTTCGTCGTTTTGCGTTTCAGAGTAACATGGTTGTTAAATTAGTTTGTTTTTTATTAGTATTTTTTTTTATCCGGTAAGATTTAGGACAGTCCAAGTACCACTTGGACTAGCTCAGAGCATCCTTGAACGGGTGAGAACTGATACAGTTCTAGAGAAATAAATGTTTTTGGTTTCGTCATCGGTGGGTGTCGAACCGGTGACCTCGGGATTCTTCTCGCAAGGCCCAACCAGCCCGACTGGGCTACTCACCCTGGTTGTTAAATTAGTGAGCCCAAAATTATTATTATTATTATTATTATTATTATTATTATTATTATTATTATTATTATTATTATTATTATTATTTTAAATTAGATTTTTTTTGAAATTCCTAATACAGGATTTGCCAATTACTTGTCGGATCTTTGGGCTATGATGTAATTGCAAGATTTCATCTTTTATTATAAGAATTCTGGGCAGAGCTCGATAGACTTTCGGGAGTAGGTTGGATATTTGGAAATGTTCCACAAATCCGCCATGTCTTGTTGGTTTCTCATCATTGCATGTTCAGAAATCGTCGAAGATGTCCATATATTGCCATCACGCATGATGATCCAGCAATATCTTCCTAATCCTAATCCTAGCCTTTTCAAGGGACCACCCACCTTCTGAGTTCTGATCCTTCCTTTTTATCTTTCTTCTTCTTCTACTCGTAAATTTATGGCTTCACGAGATTTGATGGGTTGCTTAATTTGACGCTCTTCAACTTCAATTCTTCCCCTGGAGGACCCCTGCTGCAAGCAAACCATTGCCAAAAACTATCATCTCATGATCAGAAAACAAAACAACAATTGAAAATGCCGAGTGTTGAGCACTCGAGTGTATTAAAATGGATGATATGTAGCTTGTATTGAACCCAAAAAAAAGGTTAAACCTGTTGAGTGTTGAGTTTTTAAAAAGAGAAGAATATAATGATTAATAGCACAAATATACGTCTACATATGAGAAGTAATGAGGGCTTACCCCCAAAAGAATTTATGAAATAACAAGGATTATATATTATACGTATGCCTCTAGGGTCTTCTAGCTTAGATTAGCTCTAGATTAACTTCAAAACCGCCTAATCACGATTCAGAGGCGCCAGCTCCTCCTGACTTTTTGTCAGGTCGACCAACAAATTTGCTGCCGTGTAATTACAAACGAAGAATTGAGTTCTTATGGGGCAGGATTTTGCTGTTGCTAGCTCCTTGCTAGTGTTTTCCCGGGAAAACTGTCCTCTTCAGGCATCATGTTTAGATCCGGGAGCACAAATGAAGCTCTCTCGATTGAGGCTTCATTCATGTTTTGGTTTTGGTTTTGGTTTTGGTTTTGGGCTGGACACGAGTCGTGAGAGTCAGAGGCATGTGAGGAGTTCCAAGGAGCAGTGCTCGAGGTTGATGCCTCCGTCTCACACGCATTCTTCTCTTCCTGCTCGGGTTTGTTTACAGCCGGATGATGTGAAAAATCCAGCTGCACAAACAAATAAGAAGAATATTTAGTACTACTCACCTTAATTATAGGAGAGACGGATCCAAACAGATGATGCCTAACCTTAATTCTCTTCAACTTATCATTTAATGATCTCTCTTCTTCCAATTTATTCCGTAGTGTGTCCAGTTCCTGTTAGATTCCAAGGAGAATATCCCATTTAACCACCAGCTATGCCATATGTATCCATCAGATACGTATGAACCAAAAAAAGGCTGTACAATACAGGGATTTTTCTTTTAAAAAAGAATATTATTTGGAGAGCGTGTTTCAAACTTACCCTCTTCAAATGAGTCCTGTCCTTCACAAGGGAACTTTCTTCCTCTTTAAGTTCAGCAAATGTCTGACAAATTCAATAAAAAGCGTGTTAAATTTCTGACCAATTCCTGCGTATGCATAATTGTTATTGTTGACTAGTATTATGAAAGATTAACCATAAATAGTACGGAGTAATTGATATACTAGAAAGAGAACAAATAAGGATCATGCACAAAAGAGGAAAGGCATGTAAGAAAAGTTTGTACCTTTTTCCTTCTAGGCCTCTTGGTACCAGTGGTGGAAGTGGTTGTTTCATTTGCAACAGTAGCCTGAACATTCACAGCAACAAATTAAACGACTTTGACAATTATGCCAAACAAATCGAAGCAAAAAACACAAAACCAGGAGGCAAGAGCCCTAAATCTGATCATGAGCAAGCTAAAAAGACTAGGTACAGTAGAGATGATGACGCATCAGAAGAGGATAAACTAGAATTAAACAAAGAAATAGGTAGAGCACAACCTAACAAAAACATAACATCACTTGGTGCCCGTCATGGGCCACAATCAACCCAAATTCAACAAAGTAAACAAAAATATCTTATCAAAACTGAAACTTGTTTACCCGAGGTGATGATTTAGACTACCCAAGGATTGAAACTGTCAACCAATCCCATGAGCTCCCTATTGGATAAACTTAAGAACACAGAACACCTCTCGAAATATTAATATGCCTCTCACTCTGAAAATACTAAAAGCCGATAAAGCCCCACCCCTCCAAGAGGATGGACCCTACATTACAGGCCACCCACCCCTCAAGTTGCTGGCACAATGGACGGTCTCGATTAAGAGAGTTTTCAAATCCGGTAAACGAGATCAAGAATACATAGAAAGGGCACCATTGATAATTGGATTCACAAGAAAAGAAAAATTGCTATCTAACAGACGGTGGTACTAGTACTACTAGTAGAAGAAGGGAAACGTGGTGACTCCCCATGGGACCCACAAACCGAACTCGTGTATCATCGGCGGCCAACTCCAACAACCGCCTCAACCCCATCACGTGGATGTCACGTGGTGGGGGAGGATTCTTTTCTTTTCTTTTTTCAAATTTGAACCCGGTCGGTCATGTGATTGACTACGCTCCCTTACGCGTGAGATGAGGTAGTCGTCGTGCCTTCTTTGTCAATTCTCTTCTCTTTCAGATCTTGTAGTATTTCACATCATCTTATACATTCAAAAAAAATGCAGAAATTGTTTGATTTAAAACCGCAAAGGCACGAAGAGAACAAATGGGAAAAAGCGGGCGGCGTGACACGACGATCCCTTTGACCCATCTTTAATAGTTGAAAAAAACGAAGAGAAAATTTAAAAAAGAATCTTCATTTCCAACTGGCAATCGGAGCTATAAATAAATATTAAATCTTTGTATTACGAAAGAAGAAAACCAAACCCAATTGAGAAAAAGGGTAGGGTTTGAAGATGGTGGCCCGGGTGGTGGGTTGAAGCACGCTGGCATGTAGGGCCCAATCTCAGCCGCCCACACCAAACTCCATATGGGTGCGCGCACACCGGATTAAAACCCTCCGACTCCGCGAAACAAAACAGATAGAAGAATGAAAAGGAGAAAAGAGAATTCCATTTAACTATTCCAACAAATAACCCCGTAATAAAAGAACATAACAAACCACCAAACCAAACGCGGACCTAACGCCCACATAACCCCACCCTTTTCCGGGGCCCCACATCCACATACCCCCCAACTCCTATCAACTGGGACCCGCCTAAGTATATCTCCAACAGATTTTGACTACAATGCCCTTATGAAAGGACATCCCAAGCCCCGTCAACCCTTCCGGGGGCATTTTCGTCAGTTGACTCTTCCACGGAGGGAGCCCGGTGGAGTAAAAGAGGGGCAACCCTCGAACTGCTTTTGGGTTGCCGGGAAATTTCCTTGCGCGGTGGCGGAGGCCCGCCCCCTTGGAAAGTGGGAGGACACTGCCCCCAATGGGCCCCACAAACCTTAACTTTTTTCCCTTATCTGACAAAACTGTCCTCCGAATATTAAACTGCTCGATTCTTTCCATAAATTTTATCCAGGAGGACACCACTCTCTCACCCTCACCTTGGTTGAATCCGGCCGGGGAGAGGAAAAACAAAAAGTTATCATGAAAAAAAAGCAGAAATATAAAATAAAAATAAGAAAATGAGAATGATAGGTGGCCGGGAAAGAAGCCACAAATCAGAAAGCGTGAACACGCAAAACTCTTTCTCCACGTCCATAAAGCTCATGCTTGTCACGTGACTCATTGAGCTTTTCGGGGAGGCTGTTTAGGTAATTTTCTGTGTGATTGAACCAACTGCCGACGACGGCCCTAACAAGTAACAACCAGCGGAGGAGGGCGTAACGATCCTGCTGGCAGGGGTAATTTGGGAAATGAAACATAGCCAACCAGATTGGAAGGACTGAAGGGAGACCGGGTCTCCTCGACGGAAAGAACCACCAAAACCACGCAAAGAGAAAACTGATCGGCAGAGATTTTTTTGACAAACCTTGGATCTGACGGCAGAGAATAAGCGATCGGACGGCCTGCTGGAATCCTCGTAACCGTCGCTAGGCGAGGCACCGCAGCCGGCGCTCCACGAGAGCGGAGTGGTGGGGCTCCGCCTGGTTTTGTCCCGATCCTTCTTCCCCGCCGACGCCGAGGCAGCGGCCGACTTCGAGCGCGGATGTCGCGTGCCCCAATCAAATGGCGGGAGCGAGGCGAGCAGCGCGGCCACCGCGGCTCCGGCCTGCCTGGTGAAAGCGGAGGGGTGTGGATCTGATTCCTTGAGGCGGAGGAGCAGCTCCGCCACCATCTTGTCGTCCGCCATAGCCGCCCGCATCCACTCGTCCTTCATCAGAACAATCTAAACTCCGATTGAGCCGCCTCGAAGGGGGGAGGGTGGAGTTGTTGGGATGGGGAAACAGAGTGTATAGGAGAGGGAGAGAGAGGGGTGGCGGAGGAGAGAGAAAGGTAATGACGAAAACGTAGAGGGGATGAGTGTTTGTGATGTGGGTAGGTTTTAATTATGGGGGGTGTTGTGCTTGTGAGAGGTGTGGCAAAAGCAGCGTAGATTCCAATTTTTCTCCACTTTTTTTTTATTTCTTCTTTTTTTATTTCTCGATTACCATATCCCCTCTCACATTCCCTCTTCCTATCTCTCAAACACACGAAAAAGCTGGGGCCCAGGTACTTGCCAGATGGCACTGACATCTCACTGAATGGCGTTTACTTTTGCCCACACTTCACTAGGGTTTGTCCTACGGAGCACTGTCTTTTTCACTCTCTCTCCCTGTTGTGGCCGATAATGGGCTGGGCTTTTAGTTGGGCTGCAATTTTTTCATTGGGCTAAAGCTCCAATTTCCAAGCCTAAGCTGTGTTTTTTTAAAAAAAATTAAAAAACGAGAATTGGATCATCCCATTGGGTAGGGTGGACTCGGCGCAGAAACGATGAGAAAGAGTCAATGCAAGGGACAACGCTAATCAAAGTTCAGTGGATATTTCATTGCTTATTATTCTAATATTTTGTGATTGACTTACTTGATGTAGCCTATAATAGACGCTTCTTACATTTGTTTGTTGATTACGAAGATCGTTACCAAATATGGAATCAATCAACATATTTTTTTTTAAATCTAAAACAGTTGATATATAATTTTGTAATTAAATATTTATATTCCAGTTACCATTTTTTGACAATAATTTTTTTTATTAATTCTCTATGGATTTTCTTATACTATATAAACTAGTTGATGTACCCGTACTCTGCACGGGATTTTCAATAGTTGTATGATATACTTATTGTAAATAAGTACTTTTTTAAGTGAATATTAATAATTATTTTCAAATAATTGAATTTTCAAATAATTAAATATAACTTAACGTTGATAACTTCATATAATTTAACTTTCAAATACTAAATAGAATAACCAATAAGAAAATATGTTTAAAATAACTATAAGACTAAAATAAGAAAAATATGTTCGAAATAATGTTTGAGAAAGAAAATTCATATTGTAATATTGCAATGATTTGCAAACAACTTAATTTTTCTCTCCGTGCTTCAATGTTTTTTGGAACTGGAGGTGAAAAGTTGATCTTTTGTAAATTTGTCTCCATTATCATCATATAGGAGGATCTTTCATTTGAACACTTAGAAGGAGTAAGTGGTTCATTCAACGATACATTGCAGTATAGTTCGGGCTCAAATGCGGTTTGTGGCCTAGTTAAGGTGATGACAAATACGATAGATGGATTCAACTTTAATTATATTATATTGATATTAACTGATAAGAAAATATTTACATAATTTGTATTATACAAATTTTAACAGAATTTTTTTATATAAAAAATTTCTACATGATGACATTATTGAAAAAAATTCTATATGATAAATCTTGTTGAAATTTCTACGCATTTGAGAAAATGAAGATTAATCAAACTTCATGCTACACTGATAAATCTATATATACTATGCTACGATATTCTAAATGAAACATGTTATTGAATCTTTTAAAATCTTGTCGTTATCAATTGTACCGCTTAAATAATTTATATTAGAAAATTATCTTATTATTTTTCACATTTGGGATATTTATTTAGTGAATGAGAAGAAAAAATAATCTTGAAACTATCGGATGTACACATATATTTAAAATGAGTTTGGTTCAAATGAAAAAAAACTCTTATCCTGAAAAATGAAGAGAAATGCACTTTTCCTAGTTCGTAGTGCACTTTTCCTACTTTGAAGTACACTTTTTCGCATTTGCACTTTTCGTACTTTGTAATGCACTTTTCTTATTTTTTGTAGTACACTTTTTTGAATTGCACTTTTTGTAGTTTGTAATGCACTTTCCGTACTTTATAGTGCACTATTCATTTTTCAGGATAAGAGGTTTTTTCATTTGAACCAAACTCTATTTAAAATAGAAACAATCATTTTTTACATAAAAGTTCAAAAACTATTTTTGATCGCGAAATAAAATTATTCAATATATATTGATCTTACAAAGTTACGTGCAAGTTAGATATTGTTTTATGAAATGATTTCATATAAATTGATCTTAAAAATATAATTTTTTAATAATTACTTTAGAAAATTGACCTAAATAATTATTTAAAAATACAAATTGAACTACTCATTAAGAAAATATAAGTAGTGAAATGAAATGATTTATAGTGGAAATATAATGAATTGCTAATGATAAATGAAAAAATATATTGGCATACTCATCTTTTTTATGGTTTAGGATTAGTTTGAAAATAATCTGTTAGACCCATACCTTCATTAAGGTTTGAAAAAGTAGAAATAATTTAGGCCCACATTATATAAGGTTGTAAATTCATTTAAAACACACACACATATATATATTTGATGTAAAAATATATTACACATATATATTACAACAATTTAGTATATACATATATATTAATTTAGTATATAGATATATATTAGGCAAATTTACAAATAAGTTTTATGTTATTATATTTTTTTTCTTTGAATTAACCTTTTCCACTATATCTAAAAATATATTTTTGTAGATACTACGAACAGGAAAGGTAGGTTGTAATATGACAAATCACCAATAAGTAAAGTGATCTAATTAAATAGTATTTGAAAATCATAATGTGGTAGAATTAAGTAATATTTAAAGATTTAGATGGGCAAATTAGTAAATGTAAAAATTAATTTGCTTAGGTGGCATAGTTAAATGATTAACAAATAGGATTGAGTGATTCGACTTTACTTATAGTATATTGATTAAAGATATTTATACCCTTATCATCATTTTTTTTTTCTTCTAATTATCATTTTATAGTTGATAAAAGGAGAAGAATAATAGCTCGTTAACCTCTTTTATGTATTGTTCAAGCTTAAATTTATCAATAATGACAAATTGTCGAGATTGAAGTCGACAACTTGAAACGTCCAAAACCCATGTTGATGCAAGTTCTCTTCTTTTGGCATTACTTTATATAAATAAATCTCTAATAAATGAGTAAACATAAGGATATAAAGGTCTTTTTTTTTTACAAAAATAGGATTGGGTGGTTATTTGAAAGTTTTTTATTTTTATGGGTGGTTTTATGAAAATTAGCTTTTTAGGGGTGGTTAATTAAAAGCTTTTTGTGTTTATGGGTGGTTTTGTGAAAATTAATAATGATTAATGAAGAGCATATTTCTTACTAAATTTTAAGATCTCTTAATATACTTGTATATTAGTAACATTATTATATTCAATAAAAAATTTCCATAATGAATTATGCTCCTAGCACAACTTGCCAAATTTTAAGATCTCTAAATATAATTTTATATTAATAATATAAGGAATATTATTATAATATAAGAATTGTAAATATTTAAATAAACGAAGGGCAAAGAGGTAAATGAAAAAAATTAAAATACCTACATGGCATAGTTAAGACGACGACAAGTTAGATAGAGACCCGGTCGTGACATGCACGACTATGACTTGAAAAAAAATTATGTAGGAATTGTACTCGTCGATCGAATTTTATATAAACTTATTCGATAAAATAAAATATTTTCCTCAATAAAACTTTCATTGTATATTAGAGATATTATGTATGGATAGTTTTATACTTGCCATTGAAAAAAAATAATGATACATATTAAAGATGATGATGTACAATTATATAATATTTAAATTTTGTCCATAAAAAAGTAATAGATCATTGTATATTAATAGAAATAGTAATATTATTATATTTTATATTTCTAAGGATTGTAAATACTAAAAAGATATATTTCTAATGATTGTAAATACTAAAAAGAAGAAAGGATAAAGAAGTAAATTTAAAAATTAAAATACTTATGTGGCATAGTTAGATGAGTGATAAATAGAATAGAGAGATTTGAGTTTAGTAAGAGTATAGATATTGATTTTTAATGATTCTTCTATCCATAAATACGATAATGTATCTCATGGTGCTCAATTTAACCAAGGTTAAATCAGTAATATAAGATCGAAAAGAAATACAAATGACATAATAACTATGCGCGTATAAACTATACATATATGTGCATGTCGTACATGATTTGAAATGCATGGCCACGTGGGCTTTTATGCACAACATTTATGTATATGTTTTCGGAAATGATTAAGCAAAGCTTTGGCCCAAATTCAAGATAGTCATTGGCTTGGTTTAAGATATCTCCAACAATTTCTCTAAATTTTAGTACTCCAAAATAGAGAAGCAAAAGTAGAAATACACTTGAAGCAGGGCGGGGTAGGAAATGCGTTCCCATCCCCTATCCCCGAATACTATTATGTCCACCATCCAGTGCCGTCCCTGTTTAAACCCTGCGGGGAACGGGGCGGGGAATCCCCGTCGGTTATCGAGTTATTAACGGGGGTCCGTTTATTATAAAATATTTTTTTTTTAACTTTAGAAAAGATTACAAATATCAAATTTAATAACATAAATTTTAACTTTCATTATATAATTTGTAGATATATATAAGCTTTTAAGTTAAAAACTATAATTATATTTAAAATCTATTTTTATTCTATGTTTAATAAAAAAAATTAAAAAAACATATCATGTATATATACTGGGGATTCGGGGTGAATAGTACGTTCCCCGTCCTTGCCCCGTTTTAAATTGGGGATACGAAAATGATCCCCGTCCCCGCCCCGTTCCCCACCAAGTCGGGAAATCTGGGGCGGATCCCCGTCCTCACGGGTTTTTTGTTCAAAAAACATTTATTACTTTTATTTATATGTTGTAAAAAACTATACAATATTTATTATTTTTTTACTAATAAGAAAATAAAAATATCATACAATCTTATCCTAAAAATAATAAATTATTTTTTATTTGACTAGTAAGAAAATATGAAGGTCATCTAATGTTAGTTCAAATGAAATTAAATAAAATTATAGAACTAATTTTCTTATATAAATCCCATCCTTTTGTTATGTCATATACACATTTTTTGTTTTCCCATCTTTGTCTCTTTGAAATTAGTTTTTTGTCTAGTCATTATTTGAAATTATACCTTGAAAATGATCGGCTCAATTCCTTTTATGTTGCATGCAATTCAATACTATTTTTTTTTATATTTGGATACAATCATCTATATTGTACAATCAAAACAAAGTGAGAATTGATTCTTCCATCATCTTTGCTATGTTCAATTTTGTCCCATTCTTACATATGCATTATAATATCAATTGAGAATGCTCTTTGTCAAGTCCCAAACGATATCAATTAAATAAAAAAATCTCACGTATATTTAATATGCTATTCAAAATAAAATTGATCATTGCATACTCCATCAATTATAACAAAATTATAATTCTTCCAATATGAATTTATAGTAGTATCTTAATCGTTTGGTGATTTTGTGACTCGTAAAATCGACTTGTAAATCCAATTAAATAAAAAAACCCACTACTTTAGTGATATCAATTAAAAAATCTCACTATTATCAATTGAGATGTAATTTATCTTTTTATAAAAAATAAAAATAAAAATGGAGAATCAAATTTCTAAATGGAGAATTCTCTATATTTAGGGAATGTTCACTAGTTTTTCCATCTTACTCCATTATAGTGAATTAGATAGGGAAACTGTTGGGGCAAAAAATGGACCAAATTCTCCAAATGCACAATTCCCAATAGTACGAGGAAGCTGCTAGAGATGGCCTAAGAACAAAATTAACCAGCACTAAAGTTGCATGTGTTGGGAGCTCAACATAAGCTATAAAAAATGTACATATAATTAGCTTGTGGGCTATGACACTATCAAATATAAATGAGCATCCCACATCGATCACATTCACATAAGCAAGTAGATGGACAACAGTATATGTAGGATTATTAGTATGTTTAGGTCGTCGACCTCAACTAAGTCGTCGACCTCAATGTGTATGCAGCGAAAATTGATAATAAGAAAGACTTACTTGGCACGATGATTTTTTTTATAATGGAAACACTTGCTCAACGAATTCTGTTGATCAAGTATGAAAACCACTCTCTTCCAAGTTCTCGCTTGAAAGGATTAAAAATCATAACTTGCTTTATTAATACTTTTGAAGATGTTTACAAGAACAACCTAGATCTAACCCTACTTCCCATGTATGCAGCACTCGTTTAAACCAAGTAAAGCCCTATTCTCAATTTAATATCAAGCCTACGAACTCTCTTCTTCTTTCGAACTCTCGAACACTTTTTTTCTCTTTCTCAAAATGTAGAGTATGAGTTCATGCTATTCTAACCTAATTTCTAGGTTTAAATGAAGGTTTATTAGATGTGTTAAGCGGAATTTCAGATCAAATTAAACATCTAATCGTAGGATCTTCATGCATAATTAATGATCAATCATTGTTCATAGAAGATACATGTTGATGCATTAACTGGAACAAAAGGAGGAAACAAACGAGAAATAAATCCTCAAATGCGACTTCTCTATTTGGTCCACACGACCCGGTCAAGATCGCCTTTGACTTCGACTACTAGGACGAAGAACAATGGAGAGCACGAAAAATGGAGAGGATAAAAGCTAGAAGGAATCATCCATCCTTGAGGAGAGTCAAATCACATTTAAATATATCTCACACCAATTGTAACCTCTTCTTTTTAGATAAGGAATAATGAATTTTGGAGGAGTTACAAAACCTTTTCATTTGTAACCTTCATCCAAAAATAAAACTCTTTTCATTCATTATTTATTTATTTCAAAAATAAATCTTATCTCATTATTATAAATTAGTATATATCAAATATACACTAATAATAAAATCATCTTTCATTTTGATCTAGTCCGTCAACTCTAAGTGTGTGACCGCATAGGACCCGTTTACAATAGCCATGAGTTTAACTCGTTTAACCCCATTAGTTGTAGTTGGCTTCTAGCAAAGCACTACGACTTCTAAAATAATCGAATTGAATATCTCTTATTAATTGTCCTATTCCAAGCTTAGTCATTGCACATTAGATTAAGGACACAATTCCTTCATTAAATACATGAAAACAAGGTCAATTAGAAAGATATTATCTTCCAATTCGGTTATGAAAAGATAATATATTCCTAATCTTACAAATACCATCCTAAGTAAATAATATGAAACAATAAGATATGCTTAGGGTACAAGGCTATCTTTGGCGCCTTATATAAATTGAGAAGATAATCTCCTTAACTAGAATATCTTGATTAGATGATCTTCAATATCACGCGCATCTTCATGATCTTCCCTGTTTGTCTTTCTTTCACGTTGGGAACGTGACTCACGTTGGTGACACATTTCATAGACTCGAAGCCGACCACGTCACTTGCATTTGGAATCATCAAAATCAAAGCTTCAACTTTTCTAACATTATATATAACAAGGGAATGTCTAACGGTAGAAGCTGGAAAACCTCTCCGACTTAAGATCTTTTCTTGTTACCTAGATTCGACGTGTTTGATCTCCGAAAGGTATTGTGCTATTTACGGTATAAAGTCCAAAAAGCTTTATTTGTAAAGAGGGTAACAAAATAATCAGATGAAGGGTGGAGAGCATGAATAATCTATGTACAAAAATCATTTTGTTGTACAAACTCGAGAGTTAATATTCATAAATTCTCGTACTTAGCGTGCTTTTTTCGAATTTCAACATTAGCGCTATCCGCGGGGACTAACTCTCCCTATCCGATCTACTCTCATGTAACAATCAAGTAGGTACACTCTCCCCCCATTTGTCATGCTCATAAGGCGCATTCACATAAGCAAGTAGATGGACAATATGCGAGGTCTTCCTAGTAAGCCAATTTGTGCGATCCTTCATACGTGATCGAGATCATTTGAAATGGCTAGCATGTGAGCTTATCTTCCAAGGCAAGATAAGTGTGATTTTCTTCCAAGGCCAACTAGCGAGAACATTTGAGAATCTAGTCAACGAGGTCTTTTGAAGACTAGTTTTCAAAGGTAGAAAAGGAAAAAAAATTAATTTAACTAGCAAGGTCAATGAGCGGGATCTACTTCGAGGCAAACTGCATGGTCTTCCTTCAAGATTGGCCATTGTGCAGTTTTGACTCGGCACAATTTCATGATGGGGCTCGAGCTCGGTAGTCGTGCTTCTCCAAGGCTAACTAGCAAGCACTTTATTCATGGCTGGATAGCGAGTGGTTCTCATTGTAGGCATAAGAAGTGTGGTTACAATCAAAGTCGTTCGTGTTGGGCCAAGGCAACACCGAACTCCAACCTCCTGCTCGATCGTCTAAAATTTGTGAACTCTCCTATGTGGGGGCATTGATTCCATTATGGAGGTGAATGAGGGGCATTCATAGCTCACCCCGGCATTGGCGATTGGCTCGATATCCTGTTAGTGTTCTAAAGGTGGTCCTCATAATCGACTCTTCAAGGAGCACATGGCTTTGTGACAGGCTGAAAATCATTGATGCCAAATTAAAAAATAATCCCTAACTACTTAACTAGTATAGTCGGTAAGTCAGGGTCGAACCCAAGAGACACTTATATCCCAAGTAATTACTATTATCAACACACAAAAGTAACAAAGGGAGGATTTTGGATTGTAATTCTAAAACTAGGGAAACTAAAGCAAACAAAGCATGCAAACAAGCAAGGCAAAGGTTGAGTTCTTATCAATTGGGAAAAACAATCCTATTCAAGCATCTACTTTCATCATCAAGTTATTGATCATTGATTTCACACAAATTATTCTCTTTGGTTATTCCTATCCTGATCAGATATATAATATGATAACGAGACATGCGAGCTTAATATCCAAATAACACATAAAACAATCATGAATCACAAGGACATTAGCAATGAGAACAAGGATAAACATGATACATGCAATTGAATTGTAACGAGTCAAACAATTAACATGCATTCAAATCTCTTTCTCAAATGTTTTAGTCCAAAGAGTCCTAAACCAATTGAGTTGCTACAAACATTAGGTTTTACTACGAGAAAACCTAAATCTAGCAATAGAGAGTATCAATTCCAACAAAGTGATCAATCAAGTATGAAATCAACACAATCAATATGGAATAAGCACAAGAGAATAGAAATAACCTGTAAGGAATAAATTTGAAGAAAAATCTCACAATAAACTTGAGTCTGAAAGCTTCAACTTAAATAGAATCAAAGGAGTTTAGTTCTTGATAAAGAGAGAATACAAAACAAAAGTAGAATAATGGAAATTAGTTCTAAGAGATATCCCAAAACAAAGTCTGAAACAAGGTTTAAATAGCCAACTAGAAAACACGAATAAGAAGAAAAGAAAAATAATATAATAAAATAGATACATAGGATGATACGTATATGCATTATGTATATGTGAATGCAGAAAAAGCAATACCATGGATCCAATAAGCACTCGGCTTTGCGACTGCACGTTGATCCGCATAAAAGCTCGAAGCACTAATCATGTCATTACTTATTCGATGTGCGGGTCGTGATCCTCTAGCCCGGCACACCCTTGGTGTCGAATCTCGATATTTTGCCTAAGCTCGAGAATATAGCGTGTTGTCGCCTTGACCAAGCAGAGTTTGTGCACGGTTGCCATATATGTCATTTATGGCACCGTTGAATTGCAAGCACCTCTTCCATAGTTTTAAAGTCCCATATAACTTCATCCGACATTACACGAGACTATATTTGGTGAAAGCCTCTACTCCAGATATTGTGCATCGCACGTTCGTGGCCTTCTTTGCAACATCGAGCGTGATCTTCGGACCACGACAGAAGTGCATAGTCCTTTCCAAGGCTAGATAGCTAGGCCAAGTTGCAAGATGATGATCATCTAGTATGGCTTCAATGCGTGTCCCGCGCGCGCATTGTTCTTGCTACAAACATAGGGAGCTGAAGTTCTTTGCATGTGGGGGATTGGTCTTCGTTGGTTTCATCATGAGTAGACTATGGATGACATGACTATAATGTCTGTATGGACATGATCATCATGATAGACATGGTGACACGTTGGCACCTTCCCAAATGTGAATTTGTTGATGCTGAGGAGGCTTGGGCTCCTTTAGTGAGTGATTACGCAAACTGGGCCAAACATTAGCTTTTGGGCCGATGCTTGCTTTTTAAGCACCACTCCATGAAGGTCCATCCAACAAGGGGCTTGAAAATTCCGAATTGGCAAGAATCGGCAAAGCACATGAATTCCAAATAAAACAAGGCAAGGTTGGATGCGGGACATGCTTAACATTTGAAAATTTTGCATGATGCATGCATAGCGCTCATGGCCATAACCTCCGTTCCAAACATCAGACGTTGCAAGGCCCCAAAATGAGATACACCTCATTAATTCGCTTCGATTAATTGAATTCCATACGATACATAATTAACTGAATTTTTAGCTTAGGTCTAATTGTAGAATGAATCAATCCATAGAGCTAGGGCTGTAAATGAACCGAGCTGTTCGTGAGAAATTCGGTGTTCGGTTCGGTTAAATCTTGTTCGTGTTCGGCTCGATTTGTAAATAAACCAAGCTTGTGCACAATTTTAAGGCTCGAAAGATAAATGAACCGAGCTTGAGCACAAGATAACTCGGTTCGTTTACTCATGAGCAAACTCGTTTATATGCTCAAGAGAAAGCTCGATTATACACTCATAAAAAACTAGATTATACGTTTATGATAAGCTATACTTACTATATATATTATTATTATAATATATAGTTTGTGTTAAATTACATAATTTTGGTGGTGTTTCATAAATCACATAGTTTAAATTTGAGTTTCAATTGCTTGTATAATTAATAAGTAAACAAATTGTTCACGGATTTGTTTGTCGAAGAAACTAAACGAGTGGTTCGCGAACAAACTCGAGCTCGACGAACATTTAAATGAACGAAACTCAAACAAAATTTTAAGCTCGAACCAAGCTCGCGTTCGAGCTCGAGCTCGAGCTCATCTATTTTTAACCGAGTCGAGCTTGAGCAACGCAAAGCTCGACTCGACTCGATTCCATTACAACCCTACATAGAGCTTCCAAGTTGGAGCATGAAAAGCGTGGAATTTGGTGGCTTGCAAAGTGGAGATCTTCTACACCTTTTGGCGGGTTTTGTAAACCGTGTTTGTTAGATCCGGTTCTCTTTACATTACTTTTAAATAACGGTTTCCAGTTTAGTTTTGTTTTTGTACCGACCGAACTATATAAGGCCCCCTTTCTTATTTCCCAAGCTCTTAATCGAACAACGAGTGAGCTTCTCGAATGCTCTCTATGCTCGTTTTTGATTAAATATAGAATGTCTCAATCTTGTGATTGAGCATGGTTTTGATCAATTGTGTTTGTTCGATTTTCAGTTTATCAAAATCTCACACGGTATCAGAGCATAGAGGTTTTGATAACCTTTCTCTTCAGTGCTCTTGAGTATGTTGGGATTTTGGGTGTTCTTTCACACAATTCGTTGCGAGTTTGAGTCGATCTAGCTTGTTACGGTTCTATTGACTGAAGATGACAAAGGAGCTACAAGAACAACTCAAGGAGATGCGATACAAGGAGGTGATGCAGGTCGCGAACATGATTGACCCACTTTTGCTAAGCAATTCTGACTTCCCGGGGATGTCCTTAACCACACTTGCTTTCGATGGACGGAACTTTTCTGCTTGAAGCAGGAAGATCCACCGCGCTTTGATGGCGAAGATGAAGCTTAGCTTCATCGACGGTACGGGAATACGACTAGCAGCAGGTTCAACAGATTTTGAACGAGGTGCGATTCGATGGTGGCCTGTTGGATCCTAAACTCGATGACAAACGAGGTGTCTAGTAGCTTCATGTACACCAGATCTACTAGAGCCTTGTGGGAAGAGATCTGTGAACGATATCGACAGAACAATGCACCTATGATATTCCAATTGAAGCCGGAGTTGTCGCAAATCTCACAAGGTAATTCATCCGTGACTCACTACTTTTGTAGGCTTAAAAGATGCTAGGATGAATTGTATGATTTGACAGATTTGCCTACTTGCTCATGTGGAGTTGTTGATAGTTGTAAGTGTAACTTGGTTGCTAGGGTGCTAGAACTAGATAGTCAAAACAAGGTGATGGAGCTTTCGATGAAGCTAAACAATGAATATGAGCATGTGAAGAATCAGATTATTTCTATGGATCCATTGCCAAATATAAGCAAAGTATTCCAGATTTTTTATAGGTGTTGAAACTCAAAAGCAGGTAACCGGAACTGTCAACATTGAAACCTCAACTTACATGGCTTCTCAAGGCAATAATGGGAGAAATGGCAATAGAGAGAATGATGCAGGAAGAGGGTTTTCAAAATCAGGACACAACAACTCTTTTGGAGGTGAAAAGAGGGATTTCAGGAGAACTAGAGATAAGAGGGTATGTTTTCATTCAAGGTAGAGGTTCATATTAAGGAGAATTGCTTTGATTTGATTGGATATCCAGATTGGTTTAAAGGCAAAAAGATGAAAAGAGGAGGAAAACGGGTTACTAATGTTGAAATAGATAACCAAGGCCATGTGGAAACACCATTGGATCATGGTGATAATGGAGACCAGAGATCAGGTATGGAACAACATATGGTGCAAGCTGTTAATACTCTCCAAGAGGTGATGAAAGCATTCAGGTCAGAAAAGGGCATTCACTGTTGAAGTCAGGGGAGGAAAAGAAGCACAAAGTGGAAGAGGAGCATCTTGCAGCTACGGAACCAAAGGAGGCAAAGGAAACTTCCATTTCGCTGCTATATCAATTTCAGTATTAAATGTGATTCAAAATACAAGTGAAGACTGGATAGTGGATAGTGGAGCATCTAACCATATGACTTCATTTCTTGAGTTGTTGATTAAACCAAGAACTGTACACTATCCAACACACATAATTTTGCTAGATGGTAGTACCAAATCAGTTCAAAGTAGGAGATGTGAAAATAAATGATAAGTTGATATTGAAAGATGTGTTATATGTTCCTGATTTTTAGATACAACTTGTTGTTTGTAAGCAAGTTGGTATCTCAGGGAATTTTGGATGCACATTTTTCACAAGGAATATTGCATTCTGCAGGACCATTTCACTAAGGAGAATGTGGAAGAAGGGCAAGGCTTAGGATGGTTATTCAGGATAAAGGCTAGATGCATAGAGAGGAAGACACCTACAAGTTTAAGTTTTCCTAAAGTTTTGTTCAATCAAAGAGATACTCACAGTTGTTATGTTGATAAAACTCTTGACTATGTTTTGCTTCACAAGAGATTAGGACATATTTCTGCTTCTAAGATGGATCATATGCCTTGTTTTAAGGATTTATGCAGTAAAGGGTTCATTTGTGATACATGCTCTTAGCTAAGTTCCAAAAGTTGAGTTCCCCTCCAAGTATGTCTTATGCTTTACATAATTTTGATTTAATTCATGTGGACTTGTGGGGTCCATACAAATCAAGTGCTTTCAATCGAGAGACGTATTTCCTTACTATTGTGGATGACTAGAGTAGAGGGACATGGGCTTATCTTGTGCTTAGAAAACAACAGGTTAGTGAGATATTGGATGCCTTTATTAGGTATATAACAAATCAGTTTGGTGTCAAGGTCAAAGTTGTGAGAACAGATAATGGAAGCGAGTTTGTGAATAGGGAATGCCAAGGAATGTTGTCTGATCATGGAATAGTGCGTCAAAGGACAATGAGCTACATGCCAAAGCAGAATGGTGTGGTTGAAAAGAAGCACATGCATTTGCTTGACACGACAAGAGCACTGAGGATACATGCAAATTTGCCTCACCATTTATGGGGTGAGTGTGTACTTACTGCAACTTATATAATCAACAAGATGCCTAGCGCCATACTAGTATGGAAAACACCCTATGAAGTGTTGTTTTCCAAGGAACTAGATTATGACAATTTGAGGGTATTTGGTTGCTTGTGTTATGGATACAAGGCACCAAAGCCAAGTGACAAGCTAGAGGAAAGAGGAAGAAGATGTGTTTTCATTGGGTATCCACCAAATGCAAAACGGTACAAGCTTTATGATCTAGAGAACAAGGCAGTTTTCTACAACAAAGATGTGGTTTTTCATGAGCACATTTTTCCATTTTCATCAATGAGTGAAGAAGGGAAGCAACTAACTTCTGAAGCAACCTTACAACCAATAGCTAATGATGACGCATATGAGTGTCTTTTATCAATTGCAACAGCGGGATTGATCAACTTAGGAAGCCATCACCAGACTTCAGTAGAACCTTATGTTGATCCTAGCATTAATCCAGGTTTAGCTAGTTCTTTGAGTCATGTGCAACCTCATGATGCTGGGTCACCTATGCTGCCATTAGAGAATCAGAGAAGAAGAGTCAGAGTCAGACAAACACCTTTGTGGCACAATGATTATGTAGTCAATGTTGTTCAAACAGAGTATTTCACCTCTTTAGCCAATGTCATGAGTGTAAAGAAGCCTCAAAATTTTAAAGAAGCACAACATGATCCTAAATGGCAAGATGCCATGAATGCAGAACTTGAAGCATTGGAGAAAAATGGGACTTGGTGCTTAATAGAATTGCCACATGGAAAGCAAGCTATCAAGTTGAAATGGGTTTATAAAGTAAAGTTCAAGCCAAATGGAGAAATTGAAAGATATAAGGCACGCTTGGTGGTGTTGAAAGGATTCAGTCAGAAATTAGGTAAGGACTATAGACACACTTTTTCACCAGTTGCTAAAGTTCCAACTGTGAGAATGCTCATTGTCATTGCAACAACAAAAGGTTGGAATTTACATCAACTTAATGTAAATAATGCTTTCCTACATGGAAGGCTTGATGAGGATATCTACATGGAGATTCCCAAGGGATATAGTGGAGGTACACAAGGACAAGTATGTAAGTTGGAGAGATCCTTGTATGGATTAAAACAAGCCTCCAGACAATGGAACATGGAGTTGAGTGGTTTTCTCATGGGCTTAGGCTATGAGCAGTCACACTCAGATTATTCTCAATTTGTGAAACAGAGAGGTGATTCAATGACAACAATGTTGGTTTATGTAGATCACATCCTCATTACTGGAAATGATATTGAGGAGATACAATCTGTGAAGAATGCTCTACATCAATAATATACTATTAAAGACTTGGGCCTAGCTAGATACTTTCTAGGCATCGAACTGTATAGAGATGACAAGGGAGTGGTCCTTAGCCAACAAAAGTATATCAGTGACATTTTAACTAGTTGTCACATGGACAACTGTAAACCATCTATGGTTCCTCTGCCAACAGGATTAAAGCTAAGGCATGATGAAGGAGAGATTTTTGGTGATGTAGAGAGATAAAAAAGAATGGTAGGCAAGCTCTTGTACCATTCACTCACCAGACCAGACATCTCTTATAGTGTGCAACACCTTAGTCAATTTGTGGCTCAACCAAGACTTCCCCATTGGCATGCAATGTCTCATGTTCTCAGATATTTGAGTGGCACTTGTAGACTTGGCTTGTTCTATCCAGTGCAAACTTCTTTCAAGTTGACAAGTTTTTCATATTTGGATTGGGCTTCATATCTTGCAACGAGGAGATCCCTATCATGATATTGCATATTATTGGGACATTCTCTAGTTTCATGGAAAACTAAAAAGCAAAACACTGTCTCAAGGTCTTCTATAGAAGCATAGTATCGTAGTATGGCTTCAGGATCAAGGTTGGATGCATAGAGAGGAAGATACCAACAAGTTTAAGTTTTCCTAAAGTTTTGTTTAATCAAAGAAATACTCACAGTTGTTCTGTTGATAAAACTCTTGACTATGTTTTGCTTCACAAGAGATTAGGACATATTTCTGCTTCTAAGATGGATCATATGCCTTGTTTTAAGGATTTATGCAGTAAAGGGTTCATTTGTGATACATGCTCTTAGCTAAGTTCCATAAGTTGAGTTCTCCTCCAAGTATGTCTTATGCTTCACATCATTTTGATTTAATTCATGTGGACTTGTGGGGTCCATACAAATCAAGTTCTCTCAATGGAGAAACATATTTCCTTACTATTGTGGATGATCACAATAGAGGGACATGGACTTATCTTGTGCATAAAAAACAACAGGTTAGTGAGATATTGGATGCCTTTATTAGGTATATAGCAAATCAGTTTGCAGTCAAAGGTCAAAGTTGTGAGAAAAGATAATGGAAGCAAGTTTGTGAATAGGGAATGCCAATGAATGTTGTCTGATCATGGAATAGTGCATCAAAGGACAATGGTTTACAGGGCAGAGCAAAATGTTGTGGTTGAAAGGAAGCACATGCATTTGCTTGACACGGCAAGAGGACTGAGGATACAAGCCAATTTGCCTCACCATTTATGGGGTGAGTGTGTACTTACTGCAACTTATATAATCAACAAGATGCCTAGTGCCATACTAGGATGGAAAACACCCTATGAAGTGATGTTTTCCAAGGAACCAGATTATGACAATTTGAGGGGATTTGGTTGCTTGTGTTATGGATACAAGGCACCAAAGCCAAGTGAAAAGCTAGAGGCAAGAGGAAGAAGAAGTGTTTTCATTGGGTATCAACCAAACGCAAAAGGGTACAAGCTTTATGATCTAGAGAACAAGGTAGTTTCTACATCAAATATGTGGTTTTTCATGAGCACATTTTTTCATTTTCATCAATGAGTGAAGAAGGGAAGCAACTCACTTCTCAAGCAACCTTACAACCAATTGCTAATGATGACGCAGATGAGTGTCTTTTATCACTTGCAACAGCGGGATTGATCAACTTAGGAAGCCATCACCGGACTTAAGTTGAACCTTATGTTGATCCCAGCATTGATCCATGTTTTGCTAGTTCTTCGAGTGACAAGCACTTTATGTCGCGGTAAAAGCACTATCAAAGAAATATCCTAACTTCCTAACCAATGTATAGTGGAAGCAAGGGTCGAACCCAAATAGACTCATATTATTTGTATTTAAATAATATTACTAGGTTAAAGGTTTTTTTTTATGATCGTAAGCTAAAAATCTAAGTAATTAAAACAAAGCAAGTAAAGCGATTAAAGATTCAAATACGGAGAAAAGTGTCCAACTAGTTTCGTATCCATTGCATACATGAGTTTTGATCCTTGATTATTCTTATTTCGATTTCTCTTTACTAATCTATTGTGAATTTATGGATTCAAGCTTAAGGTGGTTATTAATATACACCGTCTTTATTAACATTTTAACCAATTAACCTAGAAAACTTTCTATGTCAAGTTGATCATGCAATTAAGTTCAAAGCATTCAATAGAAACAATAATCATGAAATCCACCGTTATTCATGAAGTCTTGTGATTAAATTCTCCGCCTTTGATTAACCTTATTCAACTGTCTATAAGTTTAATCAAAGGATTCATCCATGAATAACCAAATTCCACCGTCTATTTAATTATTCTAGTTGTAATTCAACCTAGAAATAGAATAGGTGATCAAGCTATTATAATCCTAAGTGAATTTAATCAATCAAGCACGGAGAGATTCAATCTAGTCAAGGTAAATTGAAATAATTCAAATCTCATAAACAATCATGCATACAACTTCAACTAACTAGTTGGACATGGGAAAATAAGCTAGAAATTGACATTAAAGAAGAATAAAACTTACAAGAGTCAAATTTCTCTTCAATTGCAAATCTAGGGTTTTGTCTCCCACAAATCTCCAAATTGAAAACTAACGTAGAACACAAGAATAATAGATAGCATAGCATAATCCAAAGCAACCCTAAGAAAAGTATTTATATCATATCTAGAAACATCCAAAAATACTAACAAAGTCGGCCCAAAAGATAACACGAAGCCCGAAGTCAGCGTCGGATCAACGCGCCAAAGCGCGGTTTGGATCCCCCAAAGCGTGGTCGTGGAATGGCTACTCTGCCCGTGTTTTGCCTGCAACAACTCTAGTGACACTTCAGAGGCTGTTTTGACCCCCTTCGAGTTTGAATTTGGAAACAGAGTAAAAATATGAATTGTAGATCTTCGAGTTAGCTTTCCAGTGATACCAAGTTCAGCTTCATCCGACCTCTATATCTCCAAAAACAAGCATTTCAAGATATAGGTGTCAAAATAAGACTCCAATGCATGACCCAGGTTTAAGCGTTTTTATCCCCCAAGCTCTTGGGACTTAGTTCTTTCAATCTTCACTTGTATCACTCTAAGCTTCATCAAACTCCACCATAGTCCACTAAACTTCGTCCTGTCCACGCTTCATATCCACCATGCTTCACCTTCCAACCTGAAATAAAGCACACAAACGCGTATATTCTGAACTAAACCGAAACAAAACTAAACTACAACTTAAAGCAAAACTTAGCAAAAAATGCATAAAACGGGAATAAAAACATGTTCTAAAACCTATATCTATATGCTCTATCAAATTCCCCCATGCTAGAATCTTGCTTGTCCTCAAGCAAGACATAAGATCAAAACACACCACAGAAATGCAATCATACATCCATCTCAAATCAAACAAGCATTTCACATATAATAAAAAACCCGACCAAGACTTCCTAGCATGCATTATAACAAGCAAAAAGCAAAGACCATTCTTCCATTCTAGACCTCACCAAGGTAAATGTGTTTGCACTCAAACTCTCAAGTGTTTAAAGGTATGTGTTTCACTCAAAATCAACCATGAAACTAGACTACCATAAGCTTGCATCAGAGTTATAAATCTCCACCGTTGGGGATCAAACACATAACAAAAATCATGAGGTCTTTTTAAGGGTTGTAATGGGGCCAAGGTAAAGAGAAATTTGGAAGAGATCAATTTTTGGCTTGTGGTGCTAAATCCGTGATAAAAGACTAATCTTAAACCCAACTCAACACTTTCTTTTCTTACTTCTCCCAAACTCTTTTCTTCTTCAACTCCATACACACATTTAAACTCTTTGTTTCTTTTTTTTCCTTAGCCTCTTCTTCAACTCTTTCTTTCATTTTATGAAGACTACTTACAGGTCATATATGAACAACATTTGGTTCGCCAGATCCGGGGTGCGAGGTTTCTAGCTTTAAGATTGGTGAGGAGCGAGGTGTAGAAATTGGTCGAACCTTTTTGCGAGGATTTTTTCTTGCGAGGAACATTTCCGCGAGGCTTGATACTTAGGTATTTCTCTTGTTACGTGCGCGGCGACCTCTGGGCCTGTTTCTCCGTATTTCATTAAGAAGCATCTAAGATGCATTAGGCCCATTAAGCCTTTCGGGAGTGGGGGGAGGCCCATGTTCGCCTTCTTTAAATGCATCTTCCTCACGCCTCCAAACATTTTCATCTTCATCTTCTTCCTCTTTGAACACACTCTCTTTCTCCTTTGCTCTTCCAACCTCCGGCGAATAGTCGACGGTTTCTTGGCGGTTTTTAGACGGTTTCCTGGAATGCTACTGCTACTCCGTGCGAATCTCCAAACAAGTAAGTGTCTGACTCCCCTCCTTGTGTTTTGACATTTTTCCTTCTTCGTCGTCTCACGCCCTAGCTGAGGGACGGTTGTCCTCTGGCGTTTCGCGCCGGTGTCACGGCGGCGAAACGGAAGTGGTGTTGGCGGTTTTGGCGACTTTTTTCGAGTTTTTCCTTCGGCGTGTTTGTTTGTTGCTTTCTCCTTTTATCGCTTCGTGTCCTAGTGGGGAATGGGTGCGCCGATGTCATGGCGGCGAAACAGAGGGAGTGAGGGTGGCGCTGGTTGTTTCGGTGATGTCCTCGAGCTCTTCATGCGTTAGCCACTGTTGAGCTTCTTCGCCGCCCTTGCTTTCAAATTTCAAATTCCTTGGAAAGCCAAACGTCATGATGCTTGACCGATGGGACGTTTGGCCTTCCAATCCGCTGGCTTCTACTCTTTCTCTCCGACTTTTGGCGCTTCGCCTTCTCCCTAGGACGTCCTATCTGTCAGAGTAGCCCTAGGGTGCCACGTGTTCCCTCCCTGTTATCACCTCGCATTTTCTTTCTTTTGGAGCTTTGTTTGATGTCTCAAAATCTCTTCTTTTCCAGGTGTTCGCCTTTCGTGGCCTGGATGTCGCTCTTTCATGCCTAGAGGAAATTCTTCGAGCCCCCCACCTGGCCTCGCGTTCAAGGTTCAAGAGAGGTTTTACTAGGAGCTTTCTAAGACCAAAGGGAGTGTCGAGACCAGTGATTCTCAGAATCCGAAGTCTCCCTCGCTTGTCTTTAGAGACCCTTCTTCTAGCAACTCCGACATCTCAGTTAGCTCGTTCTTCCCTCGATTGCGCACATCTTCTGGGGTTGAAATGGCATCGTCTTCGATTTTTGACGAGGAGGTTGTCGAATCTGCTGCGAGGTCGTCCGACTCCAATGACCTGGTTAGTTTCTTTGCGGAGCATATTATCGATGCTGTGTCGAGCATCCAGCCCATCCTTGAGGAGCGGATACCCATGTCCCCGAACCCCTCGACAGTGATCTGTCTGCCCGAGGGGGGCCCGACGATCTTGAAGCGGGGAGACCTCGAGAAGGTGGCACGGGATTTCCCTTGGCCGGAGGGGGTTGAGTTGGCACTTCCCGAAGGGGAGGGCTGCTCCCTAGCATTGTACGAGAGATGCGTGGTTGTGCACCTGCCCAGTCTCCAGTCTGGCTTCTGGTTGCCGCTAGCCCGACACATAGTCAATTTCTTGTGGGCCATGCACGTCTACCCCACGCAATTGTTCCCCAATGCGTGGAGGCTTTTGTGTGCCTACACTATTTGGAGCCACGAGCTCGGGGAGGAGCCGAACCTGGACGCCATGTCGAGCTTATTCATGGCGCGACGAGAACACGAGTCCTGCCTCGTCATTCTGAGTTTGCCCGGGCTAAAGATCACCACTACCCCGTCTAACGTTGGTCATTGGAAGGACAAGTGGTTCCCGGTCCGGGATCTCACGAGGAGGTATCTTAATTTCCCCACGGCTCCGGACAACTTTGTCTGACCCAAGGGAACGCAAGACGCCGTAGAGCTCAAGGCTCGGTTGGCACCGGTACGCCAGGCACCGTATTGGGAGTACCTGGCACAGGACCGGCTTGAGCGGACCGGCCTGAGTCTTACCTTTCCACCCCGCGAGGGTGAAGAGGGTAAGCCATTTTTTTCATTAACTCTTAGTTGCTTATTATTCTGTTTTTGGCTTAGGCTACCCGCGGCGGCCTAAACCTCGCTTATCTAGTGATGATCACGAGCTTTGCTCGGATCATGCACTCTTTGATTGTTTGCAATGATCACGAGCCTCACTCGGATCACGCATTTTTTGATTGTTTGTGGCGAACCTTTCCCCATTTCTTTCATCTAACTTGTTTTTTTTATATTTTTGCAGTGGACCTTTTCAACGCTCTTGCTTCAAGGGCGCAGAGGAAGAAGCATGCGGCCTCCACCTCCTAGGGCCCGCGGGCCCCGAAGGGCCCTATCGTAAAGGAACCGACACCTCTGGGGAGGCCGCCAGCCTCGCTACCGAAGCCAACAGCCTCCGCGAAGGCCGTAGGGGTTAAGATTATGGGGGGAGGGGCATCCAAGGGAGACGCTGCCCGAGCGGCCTCCCACGCCCCCCGAGGGTCCGACGATGGGGCCGGACTAAAGCGCAAGGATGCGGAGACGTCGCCCTGCAAAGAAAAGAAAAAGAAACACAAGGGGGACAGCTAGCGCAGCTCCTCGGGGAAGGAGATCGTTCCCAACCGCGAACCCGCGAGTCGGGTTCTTTCCTCCACCCACCCACCCACCCACCCCGACCGAGAAGTTCCACTACCCCGGACCATCCAAAGGGGCACTCAGGAAGTAGAAGAGGGAGGATTGGAAGGAGGGGATTGCGTGGGAGAACAAACTTTCCGAGGCAGCCCTCAATGACGAGGCCCTCCGCTATTCGGCGATGGTATGTCCGCTTTGTTTTTGTAAGCCTTGCTTGTTTGCCTCATGCTTTTTCTTTCCTGATGTATCTTTTGATTTTTATTGTTCTTAGCATCACTTCTTCGAGAACTACAACTGTAGTCGCATCAGCCTCCTCCAGAGAAACTTGGACTGCCTGGAGGCGAAGCTCGAGGCTCGCGACGCCGAATGCATGAAGAAGGAAAAGGACCTCGCGGAGGCCACGAGGCGGACCCAGGCTGCGGAGGTTGCGGCGGCGGACGAGGCCAAGGAGGAGGCGAAGAAAGCCAAGGGGGAGGAGAAGGCTAAGGAGGAGGCGGAGAAGGCCAAGGGCCTGGTTGGGGATCTCAAGGCCGAGATCGAGGACCTCTTGACCAAACTCTCCGCGAAGCATAACTTCTTCAGGGAGAAGGAGTCGGAGCTCCGTAAGGTCGAGGAGGAGAACAGAAGCCTTCACGAGTGCGTCAAAGAGCTTAACAAGGAGGTGGAGGCTACGGGGTCTAGGTACGTGTCGTCTGCCGAGTACAAGGAACAACTGTTGAGCAGCATCGACAAGATGTACCGGCAGGCCATTCGTGCGGGGGTAAAGCAGGTGGTTGCGAAGTATGGGCACATAGACCCTCGAATCGCCTTCTTTATCCCCAACTATGGGTTGACCATGGGTGAGGAGACCGGGGAGGAGCCCCAAGGAGAATGCGAGATCTTCCTTGACAGCTAGGATGGGGCCGCACCGAATGAGAGTACTGAGGCGCCCACCGCGGGGGCCTTTGGTCAGGGAGATTCGGACCTCGCCACCGGAGACCTCAACCCTGCGCCAGACGTGCCTACCCCCGTCCCCGAGGTGATCATTGCTTCTCCCATTTGCCAAGTCCCCATGGACCCCGCCGCCGAGATCCCAAAGTAGTGAAGGGTGCCCGCACTTGCAGTTTCTGTGTTTGTTTTGTTATTGTTATTTTGGTGGCCCCTCTTGGGTCTGTAATTATGACATTCTGGTCCTTGTTGCCTTATTTTATGCAATTTTCTTTCCTTTCTTCGTTTGTGGTTATGTTGAGTGTGTGTTTTTTATTGATCCAATTTATTATATCCCGATCCAACCACATGGTCCGAGTGCCGCAATATTTATGGTGTTCTCGGGCCACATTGGGCGTTTGTTACATGCCACGATCATGAGCCTCGCTCGGATCGCGCATGATAGATGTATGCCACGATCATGAGCCTCGCTCGGATCATGCATGTTAGATTGTATGCCACGATCACAAGCCTCGCTCGGATCATGCATGTTAGATTGTATGCCACGATCACGAGCCTCGCTCGGATCGCGCATGTTAGATTGTATGCCACGATCACGAGCCTCGCTCGGATCGCGCATGTTAGATTGTATGCCACGATCACGAGCATCGCTCGGATCATGCATGATAGATTATATGCCACGATCATGAGCCTCGCTCGGATCGCGCATGATAGATTATATGCCACGATCACGAGCCTCTCTGGGATCGTGCATGTTAGATTTTATGTCACGATCACGAGCCTCTCTCGACTCGCGCATGTTAGATTGTATGCCACGATCACGAGCCTCGCTCGGACCGCGCATGTTAGATTGTATGCCACGATCACGAGCCTCGCTCGGATAGCGCATGATAGATTACGTGCCAAGATCACGAGCCTTGCTCGGATCGCGCATGTTAGATTGTATGCCACGATCACGAGCCTCGCTCGGATTGTGCATGATAGATTATATGCCCAGATCACGAGCCTCGCTAGGATCGCGCATGATAGATTATATGCCACGGTCACAAGCCTCGCTCGGATCGCGCATGGGTGTTCTGATTGTCTCCGATCCCAAGCTGGAAGCGAGCGATGGAATTGAATTTCGTAAAACCGAGAATCTCCAACCCCAAGCGGGAAGCGAGGGGTGGGATTGAACTTCTTAAAACCGAGAATCTCCAACCCCAAGCGGGAAGCGATGGGTGGAATTGAACTTCTTAAAACCGAGAATCTCCAACCCCAAGCGAGAAGCGAGGGGTGGAATTGAACTTCGTAAAACCGAGAATCTCCAACCCCAAACGGGAAGCGAGGGGTGGAATCAAACTTCTTAAAACCGAGAATCTCCAACCCCAAGCAGGAAGCGAGGGGTGGAATTGAACTTCTTAAAACCGAGAATCTCCAACCCCAAGCAACAAGCGAGGGGTGGAATTGAACTTCTTAAAAGCGAGAATCTCCAACCCCAAGCAGGAAGCGAGGGGTGGAATTGAACTTCTTAAAACTGAGAATCTCCAACCTCAAGAGGGAAGCGAGGGGTGGAATTGAACTTCTTAAAACCGAGAATCTCCAACCCCAACCGTGAAGCGAGGGGTGGAATTGAACTTCTTAAAACCGAGAATCTCCAACCCCAATCGGGAAGCGAGGGGTGGAATCGAACTTCTTAAAACCGAGAATCTTCAACCCCAAGCGGGAAGCGAGAGTGGAATTTAACTTCTTAAAACCAAGAATCTCCAACCCCAAGCGGAAAGCGAGGGGTGGAATCAAACTTCTTAAAACCGAGAATCTCCAACCCCAAACGAGAAACGAGGGGTGGAATCGAACTTCTTAAAACCGAGAATCTCCAACCCCAAGTGGAAAGCGAGGGGCGGACTTTGCAAACATAAAACCGAGAATCTCCAACCCCAAGCGGGAAGCGTGGGGTGGACTGGTGCAACGAGGTTTTCATTTCTGAGACAAGATTTTAAAATTCCACATAACCCTTTATTCACGAAATTTTAGGAAATGGTAAAGAGTTCGGAGAGTTTACATGTAATATCTTTTGAGCCGATTGATGTTCCACACGCGTTTTGCTCAAAGTGCGGCCTTCGCTATCCTTGAGCTTGAAGGCTCCGGGCGCGACTTCCTCTCCAAGGAGGTATGGACCTTCCTAGTTAGGATCTTGTTTGGCACCTTCAGTACGCCTCAAAATGAGGCTACCTGTGACCGAAAATCGGGGCGTAACCGTCTTGTCGTAATACACCGCCACGCGTCGTTTGTATTCCTTGGAGCGCAGGGCTGCGACCTCGCGCAGTTCGTCTCTGAACAAAAGTTCGATCTTGAGGTTGGCCTCGTTCTCTTTTTCATCGAAGTCAAAAACCCTTGCCGAAGAGACTAAGGTTTCTACGGGGACTAGCGCTTCTGCTCCGTAAGTTAGAGCGAAAGGCGTTTCCCCCGTTGCGCGACGCACAATGGTGCGGTATGTCCATAGGACGAGTGGGAGAAGCTCCGCCCAGCGACCTGGTGCCATGCCCAGACGCTTCTTTAGATCGGACAGGATGCGGGCGTTTACATTCTCTACCTGGCCGTTGGACTAGGGGTGGGCCACGGAGGAAAACATGAGGGTTATGCCCAACTTGGAGCAAAAGGTCCGAGTTTCTTCGCAATCTAATTGGGGGCCATGGTCAGTCATGATGGTCATGGGGACCCCAAAGCGGCACACGAGGTTTTTCCATAGGAAGTTGCAGACCTTTGTCCCTGTGATCTTTGCCATTGCCTCTGCCTCGACCCACTTCATGAAATAGTCGACGACGACTAGTATGTACTGCACCTGGCTGACAGCCTTGGGGAAAGGCCCTTGGATGTCCATCCCCCACATCGCGAAGGGGCATGGTGCGTGGATCGAACGCAGACACGAGGTCGGGGTGTGTTGGAGGTTTCCGTGCTTTTGGCACCCGTCACATTTCTGGACATAGGCCCTCGTGTCCTGCCTGAGAGTGGGCAAAAAATATCCCGAATGGGCGATTTTATGCGACAAGGTGCACCACCCGAGGTGGCCATCACAGACCCCTTCATGCCTTCGTACAGGATGTGTTCCGCAGCCTCGGTTGGCACACATAGCAAGTTGGGCTCAGCGAAGCCCCGACATAGAGCCAGCCGCCGATGTCGCAATAGCGGGCCGCTTACATTTTGAACTTTCTAGCCTCTGTGGGATCTTCAGGGAGGACGCTGCTTTCCACATATCGCGTGATTCGAACTCTATAGTCCCCGACTGTGATGGAGAGAATCTCGCTGGTTACACTCCGCGAGAGCTTCCTTTCCACCATCACGCGCTTTCCTACTTCCAAGGGGAGGGCCGATCCCAACCTCGTGAGTGCATCTGCTTTTGTGTTTGCAGCTCGTGGGATGGACTCTACGGCGAAGGTCTCTAGGCAAGACACCAATACCTTAACTTTTTCTCGGTACGCAGGCAGGAACCCCGTTCGGGTGTCGTATTGTCCGTTCAACTGCCTCGCCACCAACTCAGAGTCGGTGTAGACTCTGATCTTGCGGGCTCCACTGAGGAGCGCCATCTCTATCCCGGCAATCAAGGCCTCATACTCGGCCTCGTTATTGGTGGCATCGAAGGCGAAGTTAAAGGTGTACTCTGTTTCAATTGAGGGACCGGCGAGGAATACGCCAGCCCCTCCCCCGGCATCACACTGTGAGCCATCTACAAAGACCTTCCATCAATGTTATTAGAATCGGGATCCCACCTTGGATCGGTGAGGGGGGGGTTGGATCGGATCGGTAGGATCGGATCGTAGGATCGTAAGATTCTACAAATTTAAGTAGATACGCTGTCAAATTGATACGACATAAATAATAAATGCATTATAAGTAAAAAGAATGATAAATATAGATGATTTAAAGCGTAAAATATCGATATTACAAAGTTAAAATGATTTAACAAGTTTTCTTCGTAAATATCGTACATTGTCTAAATAGTACAAGAAAAATGATAGGTTTTTTAGCATGAAAATCAACAAGCCAAATACAAATGTCTTCATCGTAACCAAAGTTCCTATCGTTAACACAATCAAAGCTCACCGTTCTTGAAGTTCTTGTCCATGTTCCCATTGGTAAGACCATACAATATCACCGTCATTACAAGTAATTAGCAACCAATTACAACTTGAGTGACTGAATGTTTAGTGTTTACAAGTAAATCGGTAAAAAAAATTATAAAAAATAATAATTAAAGACGTTGATTATATCCTTTATATTTTGAATATTATACCAATTTTAAGTGTAGGGTTGTGTGGTTTCATACTTACATGATTCATCAACAACATAATTAATCAGCAATTATATTATAGAAAAACTTTAATTAAAGATATTGATTATTTCATTTAGTCAACGATCCCACCCGATCCCACCCGATCCTAGACCGATCCCACACGATCCTAAACCGATCCTACCACTTTTACCTCACTCGATCCCATACCGATCCCACCCGATCCTAGACCGATCCCACCCGATCCCACCGATCCTATCCGATCCCATCCGATCCTAGACCGATCCTACCACTTTTTCGATTCTACCTCCGATTTGGATCGTTTTAGCCAAACAGGATCGTAGGATCGTACGATCCTACGATCCGGATCGCGATTTTAACAACATTGCCTTCCATTCCTTCGAGCTTGCGTTAGTCTCGGGGAAGGTAACATCCACGACAAAGTCGGCGAGAGCTTGTCCCTTCATTGCAGTCCTAGGGAGGTAGCTGATGTCGAACTCGGAGAGCTCGACTTCCCACTTCGTCATCCACCCCGAGAGGGCGGGCTGATGGAGGATTTGCCGAAGTGCGAGGTCGAAGAGGACTTTAATAGGGTGTGCTTGGAAATAAGGGCGCAAGCGTCTGGCGGCGGTCACAACAGTCAGGGCCATCTTCTCCACCAGGGAGTATCGTTGCTCCGCAGGCTGGAGCACGCGGCTTATGAAATAGACAGGGTGCATAGCCTTTCTGGTTAGCACCGCGCTGACTGTCTCTAGGCTTACCGCTACATACAGCTGCAAGTCCTCGCCCGCCATTGGTGGTGACAATGTGGGGAGTTTTGACGGGAATGCCTTCAATCCGGAGAAGGCGAGCTCTAGCTCCTCGTCCCAAACGAACTTGTCGTTCTTCTTTAGGGCGGCGAAGAAGGGCAGAGATTTATCGGCCAAACGGGAGCAGAACCTCCCCAGGTAGTTCACGACGTCGTTGAGTCGTTGTACCTCAGTGTGAGATCGTGGCGATCTCATCGAGAGAATTGATTCAACCTTGGTGGGGTTCACATCGATTCCGTGTTCGCTGATCATGAAGCCCAGGACTTTCCCGATGACACGCCAAACATACACTTCTCGGGGTTCAGGCTGAGACGGTTGTGCCTGAGGGTTGCAAAGACCTCAGCGAGGTCAACCAGATGCTCTTCAGGGGTCTTGATTCGGACCAAGATGTGGTTGACGTAGGCCGACATGTTCCTCCCCAGATGGTTTTTAAAGACGCGGTCGACGAGGCGTTAGAAGGTGGCCCCCACATTCTTTAGGCCAAACGACATGACCTTGTAGCAGTAGGTCCCTCGTTGCGTGATGAAGGACGTCTCCTCTTTGTCACGCGGGCTCATCAAGACTTGATTGTATCCTGAGTATGCGTCGAGGAAGCTCAATACCCCGTGCCCCGCGGTTGAGTCGACCAGCTCATCGATCAAGGGCAAGGGGTAGCTGTCCTTGGGGCAGGCTTTGTTGAGGTTCTTGAAGTCCATGCACATTCTCCACTTTCCGCTGGCCTTTTTTACCATCACAACATTGGACAACCATCTCGGGTACTGGACCTCGCGGATACACCCCGTGGCCAGCAGCTTTGTCACCTCTTCATTCGTGGCGTTTGCCCTTTCCTCATTCATTTTCCTTCGTCTTTGCACCACGGGGCGGGTGGTAATGTCGACGTTTAAGGAGTGTTGGGCCACGGTTCGTGGGACTCCGCGGAGGTCCTTGGCGGTCCAGGCGAACGCATTGCGGGATCTGGACAGCAAAGCCTCCAGCGATGCCGCTGATTTCCCGGAGAGACATTCTCCCAAGTAGATCTTCTCGGCTTCATTTCTGAAGGGGGTAATCACCCTTCTTTCTGCCTCGGAGATGGGGACCATGAAGTCCCGGACTTCGAGGTCAGCCTCGCCGGGAGACTCTACCATGAACACCGGGCATTTCTGTTTCGCCGGGGTCGCATATCAAACGCGACCCTCTTCTTGGTTGCCCTTCACCTCTCCAACCCCACCGTCGACGGGGAACTTTATTTTTAGGTGGTAGATAGACACCACCGCTTGGAATTTCATCAAGGATACTCTCCCGATGATTGCATTATACACCGAGGGTAGGTGTACCACCGTGAATTCCACCATCTCGGTGCACCTCATGGAGCCGGTGCCCAACGTCATCTAGAGGTCTATAAGTCCTTCAACATCAACCTCGTCCCCTGAGAAGGAGGTGAGCTTCCCAGCGTAAAGTTTTAGGGAGGTCTCGGAGATGCCCAATTGTTCGAAAGCGCCATAGTACATGATGTCCACGGAGGACCCCGTGTCCACCAGCACCCGCTTCATCATTTTTTATTCTACTTGTGCATGCACCACCAAAGGGTCCGAGTGTGGCATGTGCAGACCCTCGGCATCTTCAGAGGTGAAGGCCAGCCCTATGTGAGTCCGCGAGGTTTGTGCGACGCTAAATACCGAGTCATGATGGCTTGCCCTTGCGTACCACTTTCTTTCCGCCTGGCTTGATCCAACCAGTGAAGGTCCACCCGAGATGGTATGAATGTACCCACCAGGCGTCGTAGTTTGCTCGGACCGCGCCTGCTTCGCGGGAGCCTGCTGTTCGACGTTGTTAGCGTTGGCTTAACTCAGGTCTTGCGGCACAGTATTTTCTCCCAAGGAGGGGTTGGCATGTCCCTTCTCGTTTGGGTTGTACAAAGGGCCGCCCTTGCCCCTATAGCCTCGCTGCCTTCCGCCGAAGCAGTTCCAACTACCACCGCCACCACCGCGGTTATTGTTGCGGTTGTTGTTGTTGTTTATGTTGTTGTTGTTGTTGTTGTGTTCCTGTTGCTGATGTTGTTGTTGACAGGGTTTTGGGCCTGCGTCACATACGCATCACTCGCGGCAGGCGCGGCCACCTTCGCCTTTCTCTTAGCCTCGGCGACGATTTTCTTTTTGGTCCTCGGTCGAGAGATTTGGTTGGTAGCGTCCTCGGCATACACCTGGGCCGTGATCCAGGCGCATAGGTTGTCGTACGTCACCGGGCACTTCAAGAAAATGTAATTCTTGAAAGACCCTTGGCACAGGTTGCCCATGAGGGTGTCGCGAATCGACGATTCGTTGATATGCGCGATTTCTGCCACCGCGGTTGTGAACCTCATAAAAAAGGTTCCCAGTGACTCGCCCTCTCCCTGCTCGATACTGCGGATATCCCGCATGTTCTTCTTGCGCTTCGATGAACCGCTGAAGTGTGCGATAAAGGACTTGCACAATTGAGCGAACGAGGCCACAGACCTAATCTTGAGGCTTATGAATGTTGAAGGATTTCTTGAACAAATAAATTTATATTCAAGACCCCGCTAAGTATAGCGGAGTCAGGTTCGTCCACGGGAATGAGAATAGTGCTAAAGATTAGTTGATAAACTACGAAAAGCAAGAAATAACAAGCGAACAACGCCAAGACCGAACTGAAGGGGGTCGTGCACGACCCTATGAGGGTCGGTCCTAAGCACACAAACACACACAAACGAACACAAACGAAATCAAGGGTTCGAGCAGGACTTTATGGGTCGAGATCGAAGTAAAGACACGAGTTTTAATCAATATAAAAGACGAATCCTAGGGCTAGGGCTACCACAACAACAATCATACATGCTTCCAACAAGAATTCACAACTATCATGCAATCTAGATCATAGAAGAGTCAACTTTCCCAAACAATTCAAGTTATTCAATCGACTTTCGCAAATTAAACAACTTTCTATCTATCCTTCAACCTAGGAATATCAACTTTCGCAAATAATCCTATTAGAACTAATCAAGCAATCAACTTTACATTTTTGCTTTTAGGTTAATCACAAGACATGCCTCAACTGTCGCAAAGGAGTCTAGCACAAGATAGATAGATATGATCTTCAAACATTCAAACTACGAATTCATATTTTAGACATGCATGATTGTTTTGGGTTTTCACCCAACCCTAGAATCTAAGAAAACTACTCACTCATATCAAAGAGAGAAGAAGACATCATTAATCCAAACCAAAATTAAAATTAAACTAAAAGAAGTCTTACAAATAGTCTCCAACTTGTTCCTCAAGTCATCCTCCAATGCCAAAAAGCGGAATAAAAATCGAACTAAAAACCGGAACAACCCTTAAACTAAGGGTTTTGCCTCCTTTTATAGAGAAAAAGAGCCCTAATTAAACTAGGAATCAAGATAATAAACCTTCCTAAAATCAAAAGATAGAATATATAACAAAAGATCACGGAATAAAGTGAAGTCGGCGCCTTGCACGACCAAAGTGGGTCGTGCACGACCCTCCAAGGGTCGGTCCTGAGGGCTTGATTTATCCTTGGGTCGATCAAGACTTGGGTTGGCTCGTGCACGACCTCTGTTGGTCGATCTTGGCTTATTCTTGCTCGTGTACGACCTCCTTTGGGTCGATTTCACTCCTCTTTTTGCCTTTTTTTCTTAGCTTCTCCACTTATAGCTCGTCCACCTCCTCTTGCAATACCTTAAATTCTTCTTTTGAGCTCCATACGCCTACAAAAAGATATGAAATATGCGTAGTTTCCGAATCTCAAGGAAATGCGAAAACTAAAGCAAAAAAGACTCAAAAACATAAAACTCTATTACGAAAACCGACTAAATCTAATCTATCTAGACACTATAAACCTACCTAAAAAGCGGATATCAAAATACCCCATACTTAGACTTGCTTGTCCTCAAGCAATAATCATGCGAAATCAAGACCAATAACACAATCTTCAAGCATAGCCCTTGTCAAAACATTTTAAACACAAGTGAAAAAGTAGACAAGCAATTTTAACGTCATCACACGTGTATGAGTCTCAAGCGTAGGCAATCACAATCCAACCTCACAAGCGATATTAATGTGTTTCTCTCAAGTATCATGTGTTTAGGCTATTAAATCAACTCTCAACTCAATCTTTATGCAACATCTACTTTAACATTGAGACTTATATCACCAAACTCTCTACCTAGAGAAGTCAAGACACATCAATCATCATAAGAAATTAGGCTCAATGAAATCTTCATAGAAGACTCCATTCGGCCGGGTTGTAATGGGGCTCGGTAATAACATTAGGTAGGGAGTTATTTGGCCATGTGGTGCTAAATTATATCCGGGAATCAAAGACTCCTAAAAACTCACATAATACCAAAACACTCAAAAGATAACCAAACTCACCCGTTTCTTTATACACTTTTTCTTTCACTTACCCATTTATCCCAACTTAATCTTACTTACAAACACTAAGGAAAATTTGGCTCATGCACACTTTCACTATTCAGCTCTTTTTCTTTTTTCCTTTCTTTTCCTCCCTTATGATCTTCATTTTTTTTCTATGGAAGGCCGATATCGATTTCTTCTTTTTTTTTCTTCAACTCTTTTGGAAGTGCATTCAGGAAACCAAAATCCTTTTACATAACAAACTGCAAGATCTTTTAACTTTACCCAACCCAATATTACCCCACACTTTGAACCAATCAACTCACTCAACAAGATCATCACAACAACCAATACTAAGTCCTAATCCCCGAATAGGGTCAAGCTTATCTTGGCTAGGGAATAATTTTGTGGAGCTAAAAAAATAAGGCTTAAGGCTCAAATTGGATTCAAAAAGAGGATAATGTAACGGTCGATAAAAGAGAGGATAAAAAGTGGCTTATGAAAAATAAGTTCTTAATCATAATTAACATGCATGAACGAACTCATAGCGGCTTCAAGAAATAGATAACCATATCAATGACAAGAGATATATATGCATAAAGAGAGCAATTCACACAAGAAAAAGAGGAGGGATTTTAGATGATCTCCCTATAAGGCCAAAATTCCTCACTAGGTAAAAATTTTTGTTGGATTGCAACTACTTCTACATAAGACACATATGATCAATTTCATCACAAGTCAATTTTCGCAATCAAAAGCAATTTCTCAAGACTTGGACTATACTATCCAAATATGCCAAAGGAATTATATGATAAGCATGAAAATTAGTTCTCATCATAGGACATCTAAGATGGAGCATTCGTCTATCCTAAAACAAACAAATAAATATTTTTGGATTTTTCGACATTTTTCAATTTTTTTAATTTTTTTGATTTCTTTTTCGTAACAAAACAAACTAAAAAACAAACAAGCAAAACCAACACAAAAGACAAACCAACATAAAAGACTCAATTATGTACACCATGTGAGATTTCTTCTTCCCCTACCCCATACTTAAATCATGCAATGTCCCCATGCATGAAAAATGATATGAAAAAGTAAAGAGATAAGAAGAAGAAAACTCACAAAGAACTCTTGAAGCTTGGAAAAGTGGTGGAGCTCATCATTGTGAAGGTGGAGGTCGGCGACTGACGAGCACTTTTACGTGGCTATAAAAGCACTGTCAAAGAATTATTCCTAACTTCCTAACCTTAGTAAAGTGGAAGTAAGGGTCGAACCCACAAAGACTCGAAATACTTGTATTTAAGTAATGTTACTAAGTTAAGGGGCAGATTTTATGATTGTAAACTAAAAATCTAAGTAATTAAAACTAATTAAAACAAAGCAAGTAAAATGATTTAAGATTCAAATATGGAGAAAAGCGTCCAACTAGTTCTGTATCCATTGCATACATGAGTTTCGATCCTTGATTATCCTTATTTCAATTTCCCTTGACTAATCTATTGTGAATTTATGAATTCAAGCTTAAAGTGGTTGTTAATATACACCGTCTTTAACAACCTTTCAACCAATTAACCTAGAAAACCTTCTATGTCAAATTGATCATGCAATTAAGTTCAAAGCATTCAATAGAAACAATAATCATGAATTCCACCGTCTATTCATGAAATCTTGTGATTGAATTCTCCGCCTTTGATTAACCTTATTCCACCGTGTATAAGTTTAATCAAAGGATTCATCCATGAATAATCGACTTCCACTGTCTATTTAATTACTCTAGTTGTAATTCAACCTAGAAGTAGAATAGGTGATCAAGCTATTATAATCCTAAGTGAATTTAATCAATCAAGCACGGAGAGATTCAATCTAGTCAAGGCAAATAGAAAGAATTCAAATCTCACAAACCATCATGCATACAACTTCAACTAACTAGTTGGACATGGAAAATTTAGCTAGAAATCGACATTAAAGAGGAATCAAACTTACAAGAGTCAAATTTCTCTTCAATTGCAAATCTAGGGTTTTGTCTCCCACAAATCTCCAAATTCTTCAATAGCATAAAACTCAAGAAAAAGATAGCATCATCCCAGAATAAAACCTAAGGAAAGTATTTATATTATCTCTAAAAATATCCAAAAACATAAACTAAAGGCAGCCCAAAACATCCTCGCGGAAGCCCAATCAGCGTCGCTTCAACGCGCCGGAGCGCGGTTTGGTACGCCTGAGAGCGCGACCGCGCTATGCCATGTTTGGCCGCGCTCCGGCCGCAATATCTCGAGCCTTCCAGTGCGGTCCTAGCCTTCACTGTGCGCTTTGGCTCTTCCTTCCTATCTTGTAATTCTTGCCTCGAGTCTTCTCTCCAATGCTCCCTATGCATCCCGAGGTCCGGTGCTAAGCCTTTCATCCACCATCTTCCACCTTCCGACCTACAATTATGCACAAAGACGCGTAGATTCCGAACTAAACGAAAATAAAACCTAAACCAAAACTTAGAACGAAATCCTAGCTAAAAATGCATATAACGGGAATAAAAACATGCTCTAAGACCTATACCTATATGCTCTATCAGCGACGGGGACGGAATGGCGGATACGCTGGTAGTACCCACTCATCTCGATCCGGGTAGTTCCCTTGGTTCCAATGCATGTAGCTCTCCATATGAGCCCAACGGTAATCATTCATCTCTTGTTGAGCATCATAATACGTCTGGAACTGCTGGAAATCTTGATAATGCTGGTCCAACACAAACCGGGTTTGCCTTTGGTCCTCCATGATGGACGCTTGCCCCCGCATCACGGCCTCGTGTTGTTGTCATTGATCAACCCTCATAGCCGCCATATCCCGAGCCAAGTAAGCCATGTCATACACTAGAGCCTCATCTTGCTGCATTGGCTCTTCATTTCTGGGACCGGTGTAGGCATCCGAGGATGTCCCGAACTCATAAGTTGCCCCAAAAGTAGGTTGGAAAGGTGGCATAGGGGGCTGGAACGGACCTGTAGGGTCGTGCACGAACTGCTGAGCTGGCTGGAATGACCGTGTTGGGTCGTGCATGGGGGTCTGGTACGACCCAGATGGTTCGTGCTCGACCCCAGTGGGGTAGTGCCTGAGGGGGGGAGGGGCTTGCAAGGTAAGAATTTCATACCCAAGCTCGGGACTCGGATAGCGGCGGGCGCGTATTCTCAAAGACTCATCATGCTCGGGCCGATCTTTCAAAGAATACCTCCTATTAGACTACACCTCATACCAAGTTGGCAAATGGAGGAAGTCAACCTTCTCTCGAGTGATGACAACTGTGTTGCCATGGAAAGTGGAGCAGTACTGGTTGGGAGCATCGGGGTGCTTCTCTATTAGCTTTGCATTAATGAGGAACGGGATGTCCACAAATATCGGCTTCTCCCCCGAATAAACTTTCATGTTGACCCCAAGGTTATGGGCAAGCCGAGCAATCATCCCTCCAAAGTAAACCGAGTTCGATTTGCCCTTGTAATCCTCCACACTCTTCATCCATTCAAAACCAATGTTGAGAGGCTCGGAGGAAGAAAACAACATGGTTCTCAGCATGTTTACCTCCTTTTTGTTTGGGCGAGACAACTCGGTCCTTGGGAAGACCGTGCTCCCAAGAATGCGCGGAATAATCCTGAAGAGTGGGTTGGGGAGGTCCTTGCTAACCAAGTTGTGTAATCTGTACTCCCGAACCCCGGATAGATAGCTCCATGTCTCTAGGGTCTTGTGCTCAACTTTGTCATCATAAATCGGGTTAGGGAACCCGAATGCATCGTTGAGGTCCTTCAAGGTGAACTTGAACCATTTGTTGCCAAGTTGAAATTCCATCTGGCCACCGGTGTGAGGACTCTTGATTTTAGTGGAGAAGGTGGCCAAGAACTCACAAGTGAGGATCGGATAATGGTGATTGTTCCACTTAAGCAAATTCTCGCCCCCAATGTAAGAGAAGGCCTCCATCAAATCATCATGAATGTGAAGGCGTTGCCCATCCTCCTTGCAATGCCATCTTGTTTTATGCTTCAAACCAAGGCAAGTATTGAATGTTTTCCTAAACTCGGAGGCCAGTTGGCACTGGTTAAGCTCAAGGTGATCCCCCTTCTTTGACTTTTTAGCTGGTTTAGAGGTTGAGGCCATGGTACCTAGATCAATCAAACACAAACTCCACATAATCCACCCCATACTTATTCAAAGGCAAGTATTGCAAGCATATCAATCAAGCAATTCACAACGAAGGCGAGACATGATGTATAAGGAAGTGATCATGAAGCATGGATCAAATCTCAAACCTAGCATACAATACTTGACAAAACACCACATAAATATACTAAATAAGCTATGGCACGACCCAAAAAGGGTCGTGCATGACCCCTTAGGGGGTCGGTCCTGAGAGCTAGATTATTGGTTGGGTCGTGCACGACCCACTTTGGGTCGTGCACGACCACCTCGTACTATTCATCGTCTTCAACCTTCACCCAAAATTCGATTCTAGCCCCAATTGGCACCAAGCATCGAAATTCAACTACCATAACCCATAAAATTCGAATCTAAACTCACCCAAGCATGCACAAATAAAAAACAACACCCATTATGCAAGCAATTTCCAAATCTCAACCCTAAATAAAAAATTCCAAATAATGCATATCCAACCCCAAAAAATTCAATTTCAACCAAGAATAATCACAATCAAGAGTAGAGGGTTAGAGATCCATACCGAAAATCCAAGCTAAGAGTAAGAGAAGTGGAAAATTGGGTCGATCTCGACCTAAATCTTAATTTGGGTTGATTTAGAGCTCGTGTTCGAACCGGATCTGGGTTCGTGAGTGGCCTGGTGGCTCAGCAGTGGCGTGGTGGTGGCGAGGCGGTGGAGATTTGAGGGTGTTGGTGAGGTGGTTGTGTAGTTTGATGAGGATGAGAATGAAAGAGCAAGAGAAAGGCAATGGAGGCTAGGGTTGCAAGGGTCGTGGTCGATCAGAAATAGAGGGCATAAAGTCGGTTTTGGTTTTTATTAAAATTTTGGGATAAAAATAACTTACCTCTTTGAATAAGGGTAGATTCGGAACATCCGACTAGGGTCGTGCACGACCCATATAGGGCCTTGCTCGACCCCCTGGGAGTGGTCGAAAATTACCTTAAAATTGCTCCTTATGTAAAGTCGTTTTTTCCCATCTTTTTGAGCTTGTATATGAAGCTTATGACCCTGCAAAAATCCCTCAAAATTCTATTCCAAACAAAAGTATTCTATCCTAGTCTAAGGAAGGTTAGAAAATTCTAATAAAATAAAATAAATAAAATAAAAATAAAAATAAACTAACTAAAGACCGAGTTGCCTCCCGTAAGCGCTTGTTTAACGTCATTAGCTTGACGACTTACCTTAGCTCAGTCTGAGGTGGTGAGAGCCCGTGTGGCTCGGATTCTTCATCGAGTTCCATCTTTGCATAGTACTTCTTCAAGTGATGCCCATTGACTTTGAAAATCGCTCCGCTCTCGTCTATAAGGTCGACCGCCCCATGTGGATAAATGTGATGAACTGTGAATGGTCCACTCCATCGAGTTGTTAGCTTTCCGGGGAAAAGTCGGAGCCTAGAGTTGAAAAAGAGTACTTGGTCACCGGCTTTGAAGACTTTTGGAACAAGCTTCTTATCATGCCACTTTTTGGTTCTCTCCTTGTAGATCTTGGCATTCTCATACACCTTGAGTCTAAATTCCTCAAATTCTTGCAAGTCCATGAAACGTTATGCTCCGGCCGCATCGAGGTCCATGTTGAGCTCCTTGAGAGCCCATAAAGCTCTGTGTTCAAGCTCAACGGGAAAGTGACATGACTTGCCTTACACCAAATTATAAGGAGTGGTGCGGAGTGGCGTCTTGTAAGCGGTGCGGTATGCCCAAAGTGCATCATCAAGCTTTGAAGACCAATCTTTTCTTGACCGGGATACCGTCTTCTCCAAGATGCTCTTTATTTGACGATTTGAGACCTCCACTTGACCACTTGTTTGAGGGTGATAAGGTGTTGCCACCCGGTGAAAGACCCCGTACTTGGTCAAAATAGCTTCAAAGCTCCTCTCAATGAAGTGTGAGCCACCATCACTTATAAGAACTCGGGGGACTCCAAAACGAGGGAAGATGTTTGATTTCATGAACTTAGCAACCACCCGAGCATCATTTGTTTTTGTGGCAATGGCCTCCACCCACTTGGAAACATAATCAACCGCCACAAGGATGTACTTATAAGGACCCGATGAAGGGAAGGATCCCATAAAGTCTATCCCCCATACATCAAAAAGTTCGACCTCCAAGATACCCCTGAGCGGATTCTCATTTCTCCTAGTGATGTTTCCGACACGCTGGCACTCGTCACACCTTGTCACAAACTCATGTACATCTTTGAAAAGCGTTGGCCAATACAAACCGCTTTGAAGAATCTTCGCCTTGGTCTTGAATCCCTTAGCATGGCCTCCCGTTGGTAGAGTGTGGCAATGGTGAATGACGCTCTCAATCTCATCTTCCGGAATACAACGTCGAAAGATGTGATCGCTTCCTTGCTTGAACAAGTAAGGATCATCCCAGTAGTAGTGCTTGACGTCGTGGAGGAATTTCTTCTTGGCTTGAGGGGTTAAACCCGCCGGAATCTCGCCTCCTACAATACAGTTAGCAAAATCCACAAACCAAGGGGTCTTTGACCCACGTAAAGCAAGAATCGAAGTAGGGAGGGAAGATAAAGATGGTAGATCATTAGAACTTGAATGAACCGAAAAGGATGAAGAAGACTTACCTGCTCGACCCTGGGAGAGGGTCGTGCACGAGCCATTTGGCTCATGCTCGAAGGCTCACTCGAGGGCAGGGGTCATTCTCGACCCTACTGTGGTCGTGCTCGACCCTATGATGATCGTGGCAAGGTCAGTCCTGAGAGGTCCAACCTCTGCTGGGGTCATGCTCGACCCTGACAGGGTCGGTCCTGAGGCCTTGGGTTCTCTACCATCCTTGTCTCCATGTGGCTCATTGTTTCCTTGCAAAAGAGTCTCATCGGGGCGTGTGTCATTGATGGGGATTGATCCACCGGACTCCTTAATATGCTCAAGGGGCAGTCTTGATAGGTGATCCGCTACTAATTTCTCTGCTCCCTTCTTGTCTCGGATTTCGTGATCGAATTCCTACAATAAGAGCATCCAACGAAGCAACCTAGGCTTGGTGTCTTTTTTCGCCATTAGAAATCTAACAGCATCATGGTTAGTATAAAAAATCACCTTAGAACCTACTAAGTAAGAGCGAAATTTCTCAAAAGCAAACACCACGGCGAGAAACTCTTTCTCGGTTGTGGTGTACTTACTCTGGGCTTCATCAAGCGTCTTACTTGCATAGTAGATGGCATGAAGCTTCTTGTCCTTCCGCTGCCCAAGAACCGCTCCTATGGCATAGTCACTAGCATCACACATGATTTCGAAGGGAAGTGACCAATCCGGTGATTGCATGATGGGGGCCGTCACGAGGGCTTTCCTCAACCTGTAAAACGCTTCAAGACAATATGGAGACATGTTGAACACTACATCTTTCATTAGTAGGTTAGTCAATGGCTTAGCAATATTAGAAAAGTCTTGAATAAAGCGTCTATAAAAACCCGCATGCCCCAAGAAACTCCTAACGTCTTTCACGGAGGATGGAGGAGGCAATTTTTCAATAAGCTCAATTTTTGCCTTGTCCACCTCAATCCCTCGTTTAGACACTAGATGTCCTAAGACAATTCCCTCTCTAACCATGAAATGACATTTTCCCAATTAAGCACAAGGTTAGTCTCCTCACATCTTTTAAGGACTCTAGAGAGATTAGCAAGACATGAATCAAAAGTGGAACCATAAACTGAGAAATCATCCATAAATACCTCCACTATTTCTTCAATCATGTCGGAGAAGATGGCCATCATGCATCGTAGAAAGGTGGTCGGGGCATTGCAAAGCCCAAATGGCATCCTTCTATAAGCAAATGTCCCATATGGACAAGTGAATGTCGTCTTCTCCCGATCATCGGGGTGAATGGGAATCTGCTGAAAACCACAATAGCCATCCAAATAGCAAAAACAATCATGTTGGGCTAAGCGTTCTACAACTTGGTAAATGAAGGGGAGTGGAAAGTGATCCTTCCTAGTGGCACTATTAAGTTTCCTATAGTCTATGCACATTCTCCACTTAGTGGTGGTCCTAGTTGGAATCAACTCCCCTTTTTCATTTTCAACAACCGTCATTCCCCCTTTTTTTTGAACTACATGTACGGGGCTAACCCATTTACTATCGGAGATAGGAAATATGATAACGGCATCTAGCATCCTAAGATTTTTCTTCTTCACTACCTCTTTCATGTTAGGGTTTAGCCTACGTTGATGCTCAATAGTGGGTTTATGATCATCCTCCATATAAATCTTATGCATGCACAGTGAGGGTGAAATACCACTAAGTTCCTCTAATGAATACCCTATGGCTTTCCTATGGGTCCTAAGCACATCAAGCAATTTGTTCTCCTCTTCCATACTCAAGTTAGTATTAATAATGACGGGAAGAGTAGAATTAGGACCAAGAAAAGCGTACCTCAAGGAGCGGGGGAGCTCCTTAAGCTCAGGATTAGGCTCGGGCAAGCTAACTTCCTCCTCATGCTCCGCTTTAAGTGCATCCAAGTCAAGGTAGGGCTCCTCTCCATCGTCCAAGAGGGTCGTGCACGACCCTTGGAGGGTCGGTCATGAGACCCCAAGAACGTGTGGTAGAGGATCCCAAGCCAGTAATGTCTCCGTTGGGTTGTTGCACTCAATGTAGTCGGAGCGAGTGTATAGCATCTTGACCTCCTCATGGCTTGACTCCTTCATAGTTGGGTTGAACCGAAACTCAACCACTTCTTCTCCAATGTTAAAGGTGAGAAGACCGTTCTTGACATCAATGATGGCTCCCGCTGTGGCTAAGAATGGCCGTCCGAGAATAATGCGCACCACGGGATCCTCAGGCATCTCCATCACTATGAAATCGTTAGGCACAAAGAACTTCCCTACTTGAACCGGGAAATCATCTACCACTCCCGTTGGCTTGATGCACAACCCATCCACCATGTATAGCCTCATGTTCACCGGTAGTAATGGCCCCATGTTGGTCTTGGACCAAATTAAAAGTGGAAGCAAGCTTGTACTAGCACCTGGATCACACAAAGCTTTGAAACGGTAAGCTCCAATACCAATTGTAATAGCAAACTTACCTGGGTCGCCTAGCTTCTCGGAAAGCTCCAACGATCTCACCTCATTTGTTAGTTCCGACATTGATCGCTTCCTAGATAAAATCTCCTTCAAGAATTTAGTATAAGCAGGCATTTCATTCAAAGCCTCAGCGAAAGGAATGGAAAGATTTAAGCCTTGAAGCAACTTAACAAAGCGCTTAAACTTACCTTCCGTCGAGTCCTTAGATTTCTTAGAAGGGAAAGGAAGTACCTTAGATGGAGATTGAATGGAAAGAGAAGGGTTAGATGACTTACCTGGCGAAGGGTGGTCGATCTCGACCCTTGGAGGGTCGATCGCCTCTTCTTCTTCGTTAACAGCCTCCTCAAGAACGACCTTAGAGGGGGTCGTGTTCGACCCTAAAGGGGTCGCGCTCGACCCAGTATGGGTCGTGCTCGACCCTAAGTGGGTCGGTCCTGAGGCTTGTTCCTCCTCTTTATTCATGGGTGGCTCGGGCAATGCTTTGTCACTCCTTAGGTTCATGACTCGGACTTCACCGTCGCTTGGTCGGCCTCTAGGATTCTCGTCGGTGCGGCCCGGAAGTTGTCCATGAGGTCTCGGGATTTGAGTAGCTAGTTGGCCAAGTTGGGAATCTACGTTCTTTCTCCATGAGTCAAATTCTCCCAACCTTGCATGAACACCTTTCATCTCGGCTCGGACTCCGTTGATCCCGTCTCGGACGCCATTGATTCCTTCTTGCAGCCCTTGCACCCATGATGGTGGCTCTTGATAGCCCGGAGGACGGTAGGGAGGGGGACGCTGCTCTTGTTGAGGGGGTTGCTTGTATTGGTCATAATTGGAATTGCCCCAAGACGGTTGAGCATTGTTCCTCCCTGCATAATTGTTTTGGTTCCTATAGGAACCTCTCATGTAGTTTGCCTCCTCTTAAGCCTCGGCGGCTCGTACTTGCTGCAAGTAAGTGCAATTGGAAGTAGTATGGGAGAAAGACCCGCATTCTTGACAAGATTGAGAAGATTTAAAGTAACTTGCTTGCTTTTTCAGACGGTTGATCTCATCTTGCATGAATTGGAACTTCACATCCCGATCAACCACATCGGATTGTGGCTCATACAGCTTCCTCTCCGTCGGCTTAGCCTGTTGGGTACCATACATGGCATCAAAGTTGGTTAGTTTATTCAATAACGCCCATGCCTCATCTGGAGTCATCTCAATGAACCCACAATCAGTGTGAAGGTTAATGCGATCCTTGGTAGCCGCATTAATGCCTTGAAAGAAGATCTCTTGGAGAACATAGGGAGGTTGCCCATGAGTAGGGCATTGGCGTAGAAGCTCTTGGAATCGTTCCCATGTCTCCATAAGTGTCTCGTTGGGAAGTTGATGGTAGGAGGTGATGCGCTTCCTAAGCTCAGTTGTTTTCGGCGGTGGAAAGAACTTGGTCATGAATAAATTATGCAACTCTTTCCACGATGTAATAGACCCGGCAGGCTTTCCAACCAACTTAAAGCTTTTCTTGTAAGAGACCACTTAAAAGCCTTCAAGAGAACATATTCAAGTGCGACATTGTCAGCAGAAATGGTGTCGCATAAATCAATAAAGTTCTTAATATGCTCCATGGGACATTCAGTGGTTTTCCCTTCAAATTGAGAACACTTTATTAAGGATATGAAATGAGATTTAATCTCAAAAGTGCGGTCGGTCTCCGGGACCACTATCGCCGATTCGGGCACCCTCAGTTCTGGGTGCATGTACTGTTTGGCATTACTTGGGATAGAGTTCAGTTGCTCATGGAATCGCTGCGCAGCTGCAGCCTAAGCGTCTCGTTCTTCTTGCAGGCGCTACATCTGAGCGCGGAGTTCCTCCATTTGTCGAGCAAGAGTCTCAGCGTCGGCCATTGCTCGTTGTTCTCTCAAACGTCGATGGAAGGATCTTTCGGGTTCGTTGTCGTAGTCAATCCCAAAAGCTCTCCTTGAAAAATGAGATGGAATACACTACGAACAAAGACAAAGAAAACAAAATTAAAAAACAACAAAAGGGTAAGGGCTAGTCCCAAACCCAAATATCAACTAAACTAGGCACTATTGCACACTCCCCGGCAACGGCGCCAATTTGTTGAAGGGTTTCTTGAACAAATAAATTTATATTCAAGACCTCGCTGAGTATAGAGGAGTCAGGTTCATCCACGGGTAAGAGAATAGTGCTAAAGATTAGTTGATAAACTACGAAAAGCAAGAAATAACAAGCGAACAACGCCAGGACCGAACCGAAGGGGGTCGTGCACGACCCTATGAGGGTCGGTCCTGAGCACACAAACACACACGAACGAACACAAACGAAAGCAAGGGTTCAAGCACGACTTTATGGATCGAGATCGAAGTAAAGACACGAGTTTTAATCAATATAGAAATACGAATCCTAGGGCTAGGGCTACCACAACAACAATCATACATGCTTCCAACAAGAATTCACAACTATCATGCAATCTAGATCATAGAAGAGTCAACTTGCGCAAACAATTCAAGTTATTCAATCGACTTTCGCAAATTAAACAACTTTCTATCTATCCTTCAACCTAGGAATATCAACTTTCGCAAATAATCCTATTAGAACTAATCAAGCAATCAACTTTACACTTTTGCTTTTAGGTTATTCACAAGACATGCCTCAACTGTCGCAAAGGAATCTAGCACAAGATAGATAGATATTGTCTTCAAACATTCAAACTACGAATTCATATTTTAGACATGCATGATTGTTTTGGGTTTTCACCCAACCCTAGAATCTAAGAAAACTACTCACTCATATCAAAGAGAGAAGAAGACATCATTAATCCAAACCAAAATTAAAATTAAACTAAAAGAAGTCTTACAAATAGTCTCCAACTTGTTCCTCAAGTCATCCTCCAATGCCAAAAAGCAGAATAAAAATCGAACTAAAAACCTGAACAAAAAGCGAAACCCTTAAACTAAGGGTTTTGCCTCCTTTTATAGAGAAAAGGAGCCCTAATTAAACAAGGAATCAAGATAATACACCTTCCTAAAATAAAAAGATAGAATATATCACAAAAGATCACGGAATAAAGTGAAGTCGGCGCCTTGCACGACCCAAAGTGGGTCGTGCACGACCCTCCAAGGGTCGGTCCTGAGGGCTTGATTTATCCTTGGGTCGAGCAAGACTTGGGTTGGCTCGTGCACGACCTCTGTTGTTCGATCTTGGCTTATTCTTGCTCGTGTACGACCTCCTTTGGCTCGATTTCACTCCTCTTTTTGCCTTTTTTTCTTAGCTTCTCCACTTATAGCTCGTCCACCTCCTCTTGCAATACTCCAAATTCTTCTTTTGAGCTCCACATGCCTACAAAAAGATATGAAAGATGCGTAGTTTTCGAATCTCAAAGAAATGCGAAAACTAAAGCAAAAAGACTAAAAAACATAAAACTCTATTACGAAAACCGACTAAATCTGATCTATTTAGACACTAAAACCCTACCTAAAAAGCGAATATCAATGAACCACGTCATCGCGGCCTTCTCCAGTGTGGTCAGGAAGACGCGGCAGAAGATGGCGTCGTTGTAGGAGTTGACGTTCATTTGGACAGCGAAATGCTTCACATGCTCCTCCGGATTCGCCGCGCCGTCGTAAAGCCCGATTTGCGGTCTATGGAAACCCTTGGGCATGGTCGCACTCTGAATCTTGTCCACGAATGGGGAAAGGCTCCCTGCCTCAACGTGATGACATCGTGATCACGACTTTAGGGTGTGCATCGCGCTCCCCGCCGTTTCAGACAAATCCGAGTCCTGCATCCTCGAGCAACGTGAGCGGGATCTCGAGATCTGCATGGGGTCCCGGGAGGCCTCTCCGTTGACGAGTTGTTGGTCGACGTCTCGCACCTCGACACATGCCCGAAGACGTACGCGGGTACGTACTCGGAGTGGAGTTGGCCTGGGGCGGGTACCGGGACGTACGAAGGGGCGAAGCCCTACTGGTATTGACCATAACCCGGATAGGGATATGGGTTTGGGGGAGCACCGCCCGACTCATACCCCTTGAATGGGTAAGAGTTTTGTGTTGCATTGTACGCCAACCCCGGAGGGACCACGAACGGACAACCCGGTGGTCCCGTGCTCATCCATTGCGAGGTTGCGGGCATGTTATCGGGGTGTTTGGGGAAGAAGTTGTTTGGACAGGCCATCTTGAGGGTTTCAAAAGCCAAGGTTTGCACAAACCGGGAAACTGCTTAGGATGAAGAGGTTCCCACAGACGACGACAATGATGAAACCCGAAATAAACCAGCGCTAGAAGACAAGAAACGGGATTACTTTTATTCGATTGTGCAAACACTTGCTCTTTATTTATTATTTTTATGACGAGATCACACGTCACGAAGTTACAAACAAACGAGATTACACTTATATCCCCCAAGAGTATTCGAGATCTCGATCTAACAAGGTTCGAGATCTCCTAGTCACTACGGGATTCTATCGCCAACAGGCCGCTTAACGAACTCTAGTGGCGAGGTTGAGGAATTTGAGTTTGAGCGCGGTGATTGTGGCATGCGAGGTGATGCAGCGAGATCTTTGGTGTAGGCGAGGATTCTTTGTGCGACTTGAAGTCTTTTTGTGGACTTCACTTATCTGTAGCGTGGCTTTTGACGATGATTTAACACGTTGATCTTAAACGAGCAAGATAGTTCTTGAGTTCAAGATGTTTTTCGACCCCTTGCTACCTACGAGGTCCTCCTCTATTTATAGATATTTGAGGAGTCGAGTTTGGTGTTTGCTTGATGTGGGATGCCCGAGATCAGGGCGTTTGATTGGTCTGGTTGTGAGGCAGCTGATTATTGGTTGAGGGGCGGTGACAGCTGAGTGGTTCAGACGGACAGGGGTGTCAGCTTTTGAGCAACGAGGTCTAACCTCGTTGCCGAGGTTTCAAGGCCTCGCAAAGGTGGGGATTTGTTTGCTTTAACTTGAGATGGGTACGGTAATGGGCCCCGAATTTAACCTTGGGAGTCCCATCGGATCCGTTATTCCTCGTACCCCGGTCCCACTTCTCATTTCGCCATTTTGAGCACCATCAAGTATGAAAAACCTCAAATAACTAATCATAACTATAACCTAGAGCGGAAGTTAAAATAATTATTAAACGACACATGTCACTTTTAGATTGGACCACACCATCTCTTTTTTTTTAAATAATTTTATTTTTGGATATGATAAATTCTTATCCATGTTTTTAGAACATAAGATAGAAAATATCATTATTAAACAATTTTTTATTTTTGGATATGATTAGACCTGTCAATCGGGTCGGGTCGGGCGGGTTCGGGTTCGGTCATTTCGGGTTCGGTTTCGTTATGGGTTACGGGTCAATCGGGTCGGGTTGTAACGGGTTTTCGGTCGGTTCGGGTTGACCAGCGGGTCAAAAATTTCCTTTTTTTATGATTATTAAAATCAATTTATAATTAAATAATATTATTTAATTATAATCTATTATTTTTCATTTATTTTATTAATAAAATATATTATAAATTTTAAAATAAATTTTAAAAATTCTATAAATATACTAAATCGGTCAACCCATGGGTTTCGGGTTTCAACCCAACGGGTTTCGGGTTCTATCGGGTCCGGTTGATTTCGGGTTTCGGGTTCAAAATTTCGGGTCTTGACCCTAAAATTATCGGACGGTTCGGGTCGGGTTAGCGGGTTCGGTCAGCTTTTGACAGCTCTAGATATGATAGATAGGAAGATCATTAGGATATTTTTGTATGCTTTCATACAAATTGTAGAAAAAAATACTTTTGCACATATCGATTTTTAAATAATTATTTTTAGAAATGATAATGTTTTCGTAAATAAGATATGTATAGCTTTTTTTGAAATATCATTGTCAATATGAATTTAAAAAAATTTAACAATATCATTAAATAATACAGTAATTTTACAAGTTTCTTAAAATATCCTTACTTATATCAATTTTTTAACAGTTATTTTTATAAATGATAGTTTTTTTATAGATAAGACACATAAAATTTTGTTTAAATATCCTTGCCAATATCAATTTAATAAAACTTAACAAATACAAATAAATAATAAAATAATTTTATAAAATCTCGTGCCCTGCACGGGAACTAAGACTAGTATTAATCTGCGTGTGTGTCGCACGCGACCCTTTACTAGTATGATAAATATAAAATTCATACATAACATTATATTAATTAACATAAATAAATAAAAAAAATATTCAATAAACACTCGTGTCTAAGGAATGAGCATGCACATTTATTTTTTATAAATAAATACAAAACGCTGATAAAAAAGTTTAACGGCCTAATTTTCTCATACAATTCGAAAAGAAACTCTTCAAACGATACAATTACTGAAAAAATTATGTTATCAAAGCCAGTGGTGAATTCAGGATTATCCGAAAGGGAGGCGTGAAGGAGTTGTCTCCTTTAATCTAATGTGCAACGACTAAACTTGGAATAAGATAGTTAATAAGAGATATTCAATTGGGTTATTTTAGTAGTCGTAATGCTTTGCTAGAAGCAACTACGACTAATGGGTTGAAACGAGTTAAACTCATGGCTATTATAAACGGGTCTTATGTGGTCAGTCGGTCACACCCTTAGAGTTGACGAACTAGATCAAAATAAAAGATGGTTTTATTATTATTATTATTATTATTATTATTATTATTATTATTATTATTATTATTATTATTATTATTATTATTAATGTATATTAGATATATACTAATAATAATGAGATAAGATTTATTTCTGAAATAAATAAATAATTAAGTAGGGTACAATGAATGAAAATGAGTTTTATTTTGGATAAAGGTTACATATGAAAGGGTTTTTAACTCTCCTCCAAAATTCATTATTCCTTAATTAAAAAGGAGAGGTTACAATTGGGGATGGGAGTTATATTTAAATGGGATTGACTCTCCTCGTAAGGTTATGATTCTTTCTAGCTTTTATCCTCTCCATTTTGGTGCTCTCCATTGTTCTTCGTCCTAACAATCGAAGTCAAAGGCGATCTAGAGCAAGTTCGTGTAGATCAAGTAGAGAAGTCATATTTGAGGCTTTCCTTCTGTTTCATTTCCTCCAGTTCACGCATCAACAAGTATCTTTTATGAACAACGATTGATCTATTGGCTAGTATTGGAATATATTATGTATATTTAGTTGCCTTTTATGTATTATATGTATATTTGGTTTCCTTTGTTAGTAGTTTAGGGTTAGTTGTAGACTTGTATGTAAACGTTTTTACGTTCAATATCAAATCAGGGTTTTCAGGCCACACAATTCTTTATGGTATTAGAGCAACGGAGAATTTTCTGATCCAAACCCTAAAACAGGGCCGCTTCTTCACGCAGGCTACTTCGTCCCGGACTTCCACCGATTCCTTTGATTTTGTCAATATGTTCTTCGTTCTTAATCGGCTATTACAATCATGCCGGGAAAGGAGGAGAATCTGAAACCTAATTCACCTTTTTACCTTCATCCGTCAGATCATCCCGGGATGAAGATATGCCCCGTCATTCTTAAGGGAGACAACTACCAAGAGTGGGAGTTGTGTATTCGCAATGCATTCAGAGCAAAGCGGAAACTCGGCTTCATTCACGGTACGATTATGAGGCCTTATGACTTGGATGGCATGGACGATTGGTGGAGCGTTAACTCCATGCTTGTTGGGTGGATAATCCAATCCATCGAGGAATCCGTACGATCCACAATCACGTATTATGACTCCGCTAAGGAGTTATGGAAGGATTTGAAGCAACGTTTTTCGGTCAAAAATGGACCACGGGTTCATCAATTGAAGACGGATCTTGCTCGATGTGTTCAAAGCGGCAAGAGCTTCCTTGATTATTGGGGATCTTTGAAGCGTATATGGGACGAGTTGTCCAATTACGAGAGTTTAAGGTGGTGCACTTGCGGCAAATACGAGTGTAAGTGGGCCGAAGAGATCACTCGAGAGCGCGAGGAAGAGCGGATTCATCAATTTTTGATGGGTCTCGACGATGTGTTCTCGACGGTTCGATCGCATATTCTAGCACAAGAGCCTTTGCCCAAGTTGAGTAGGGCATATGCTATGGTGGTTGCTGATGAACGCCAACGTACGATGATTGCGGGTCGTGATACGCGAGTCGAGGGCAGCTCCTTCGCTGCACAGGGCGGAAAACAACGGCGCCCGGATCAGGGTTTTGATCGGGCTGCTGGGGCATCTGGTTCGCGTGATTCAGGGCTCGGCAAAGGAGAGTACAGGCATGGGCAAAATCGCCCTCAATGTTCTCAGTGTAAAGAGATTGGGCACGATGCTCGATCCGGTTTCGAACTCATCGGATATCCGTCGTGGTGGAGTGTCGATCGCATTGCATTGCACAAGGCGAAACTGGCGGCTGGGACTGATGCAGCGTCGGATCGTGGCCGAGCCCCTGCTGACAGATCGCGCGGGCGTGGGCAGGCGAACGCTGCGCAAGGTGCGGACTCCGATTCAGCGTCGTGCAGTAATTTCGGGCACTATACAGCCGCTGATAAGGCCGGGACAGGTTTATCAGATTCACAATTTGATAGGTTGGTTAGTTTAATGCAACCTCAATCCAGTGCGTCGGCAATACTCCTGGTATGTTTTCTACTTGGATTTTAGATACTGGCGCTTCTTTTCATATGACGGGAGACTCATCGTTGCTTGTCGGGCTGGCATTGTTCATTTCAGTGATCGTCTTATTCTCCATAATGTTTTATATGTGTCTCAATTGACGTGCAATTTGATTTCTTGTGCTCAACTGTGGAGACATCAGAATTGTGTTGTGACAATAACTGATAAGCTGTGTATTTTACAGGATCGCACTACGATGACCTTGATTGGAGCGGGTGAAGAGCGAAACGGGGTCTACTGGCTACGTGTGGCAATTTCTCCAGCGCTTGCTTAACGGATTGAGGCCGACTCTACAGCCCTTTGGCATTCCCATATTGGTCATCCTTCCCTTTCTGTACTTCAGCATTTACCTAGTGTCAAAATAAATGGTCAATTAGATCCTTGTGATAGTTGTCATAGGGCTAAGCAAACTCGATCTATTTTTCCAATTAGTCAATCGTATTCTGAAAATTATTTTGACATTGTTCATTGTGATGTATGCGGCCCTTATCGGACCCCTATTGCTATTGGTGCACGATATTTTTTGACTTTGGTTGTTGATTTTTCTAGAGCAGTTTGGATTCATCTTATGGTTCATAAAAGTGAGGTTGGTTCTTTACTTGCAAATTTTTGCGCTATGACACTTCGTCAATTTAACAAACAGGTTAAATGTTTTCGTAGTGACAATGGGACTGAATTCACTTGTATGCGCTCGTTTTTTGATCAAAATGGGATCAAATTTCAAACCTCTTGTGTTGGAACTCCTCAACAGAATGGCAGGGCAGAACGTAAACATAGGCACATTTTAAATGTTGTTAGAGCTTTACGTTTTCATGCTTCTTTACCATTAGTTTTTTGGGGGGATTGCATTTTGACAGTTGCTTATTTAATAAATCGGACTCCGACTCTCTTACTTCAAAACAAAACTCCGTTCAAAATCTTGAACGGGCGACCTCCCTCTTATGGTCGTTTGCGTGTTTTTGGATGCTTATGCTATGCATCAACTGTACCTCGAAATTCTGATAAATTTGCTTCTAGAGCCAGGAAATGTATTTTTTTGGGATATCCCAAAGGTCAAAAAGGTTGGAAACTTTATGATTTAGAAACAAATGATCGCTTTGTATCTGCTGATGTTACATTCTATGAAACACAATTTCCTTTTCAAGCCTTGTTACAGCCTACTGATAATGCACTTTCTAGTGCAGAATTACCCCCGTCCGCTTTTGATGATATCCATGACCTCAATTCTATTTCGCAGACAGACGTCAGGGGGAGTGGGGTTCAATCTCCTTCTGATTCTGTTCAAGAGCCTGTCCTTAGCTCCACAAATGCCCCACCACAGACAGATGTCAGGGGGAGTGGGGTTCAATCTCCTTCTGACTCTGTTCAAGTCAACTCTAATTCTAGGACCACAATGGCCCCATCGCAGACAGCTAATAGGGGAGGTGGGGTTCAATCCTCTCCTGTTGTTGTTCAAGAAATTCGCCATTCTACCCGTGATTGGACTCCTTCTGTGAAGTTAAGAGGCTACATTTGTAACACTGTGCATAGTTCTGTAACCCCGACGTCTCTTTCATCTCAACCGTCCAGGTCGTCAGGTACATTCTATCCCATAGCTAATTATGTTAATTGTTCACGTTTTTCGCCTGGCCATGTTGCTTTTATTGCTGTTGTTCAGTCTATTCCAGAGCCTACTTCTTTTGTTGCTGCTGCTTCTGATCCATTATGGCAGGCTATTATGCAAGCTGAGATTGATGCTTTAAAACGGAATGGTACATGGACACTTACGGATCTGCCTGTCGGAAAGAAACCCATTGGATGTAAGTGGGTTTATAAGGTCAAGTACAAGTTTGATGGTACAGTTGAGAGGTACAAGGCTCGGCTGGTTGTTCTAGGCAATAATCAGAAAGCCGACATTGATTACAAGGAGATGTTTGCTCCTGTTGCCAAGATGGTTTCGGTCCGTACTTTTCTTGTAGTTGCTGCTATTCGTAATTGGGAGTTGCATCAGATGGATGTGCATAACGCTTTCCTTCATGGCGATCTGCATGAGGAGGTGTATATGCGTCCTCCTCCAGGATTTTCGAGTGCTTCTAGCAAGTTTTGTCGTCTTAATCGGTCTCTGTATGGACTTCGTCAGGCTCCTAGGAACTGGTTTGCTAAACTTGCTACTGTTCTTCGCAGGTTTGGTTTTACTCAATCTCGTGCTGATTATTCGTTGTTCTCTTATTCTCATTCTAGTGTCTGCCTTTATGTTCTGGTCTATGTGGATGATCTCATTATTGCTGGGAATAATTCTATTGACATTGCTAAGTTTAAAGCACAATTGAGTTCCTGTTTTCACATGAAGGATCTTGGTTTGCTTAAGTAATTTCTCGGTATTGAGATAGCTCGTTCTGCTGAGGGATTGTTTTTGACTCAACGAAAGTACACTCTTGATATTTTGTCTGAGGCTGGATTGCTTGGCAGCAAGCCGTGTGAGTTCCCTATGGAACAGAATCACAAGCTTACACTTTCTTCTGCGTCGTTGTTTGAGGCACCTGATCGTTACAGACGGTTAGTCGGGCGTCTTATTTATCTCACGATTACGCGTCCTGAGATTTGTTTTGTTGTTCATACTCTTGCCCAGTTTATGCAAGAGCCTACTATTGATCATTGGGATGCTGTTGTTCGAGTTCTTCGCTTTCTTAAGGGCCACCCTGGTTAGGGCATTCTCTTGTCTTCTGCGGGCAGCTTAGATCTTACTGCTTATTGTGATTCCGACTATGCGACGTGTCCTCTTACGCGTCGTTCAGTTACTGGGTACTTTGTTCAGCTTGGTTCTTCACCGGTTTCTTGGAAGACAAAGAAACAACACACTGTCTCCAGGTCCTCTGCTGAAGCTGAATATTGTGCCATGGCAAGCGCCTGTTGTGAGCTTCTGTGGTTGAAAGAGTTGTTGCGTTCGCTTGGCATCTTTCATTCTGCTCCTATGCGCTTGTTTTGTGACAGTCAAGCGGCTCTACATATCACTGCTAATCCGGTTTTTCATGATCGGACAAAGCACATCGAGGTTGATTGTCACTTTATTCGGGATCTTCTTCTTGCTGGGACGATTGCTACTACTCATATTCGCACTCATTCCCATCCTGTTGACCTCCTCTCTAAGGCCCTCGGTTCACGACAGTTTCAATTACTTTTGGGCAAGTTGGGGATTCGTGATACCCATGCTCCAACTTGAGGGGGAGTATTGGAATATATTATGTATATTTAGTTGCCTTTTATGTATTATATGTATATTTGGTTTCCTTTGTTAGTAGTTTAGGGTTAGTTTTAGACTTGTATATAAACATTTTTACGTTTAATATCAAATCAGGGTTTTCAGGTCACACAATTCTTTAGCTATGCATGAAGATCTATGATTAGATGTTCAGAATTGTTCTGTTATTTCCGCTTTAAACGTCTAATTTTCCTTTAAGGCGGACTCTCCTTGGTTCCACCTCAGCCCATGCTTAGTCGCCCCCACCCAGCTAGTGGGGTCGGAGCGCGCGGACCTCCAAATTTCACTATGACGTGTCGCTGCTCGGACAACCAGCCCCCCTTACCCCGCGTAAATCAGCCATTGATCAAAACCTTATTTGTACAACGTTTATATTTAATTAGTTTGTAACTGTTAATTTGTATATAAACCAAAGATAATGTGAACATCACATATAAATTGGCATTCCAACCCAAAATCTTGGTGAAATACGTTAACCTTATATACTTTTGACTTTTAGTTCGTAATTGTTTTTTAATGTGAGATTTTGTATTTAAAGAGGCAGTGTGAATTGAACAAAGATATTCGTCAACTAAACTAGCAAATTGGACGTTGCACGATCGAAATAGGAGAATATATTCGGATGGCGCTTATCATTAATCAAATAACATATAATTTATTATTCTAAGATTCTAAAGTATTTTATTATTTATATTAATCAAATAATAAATATTTATCATTTATTATTCTAAGATTCTAAAGTATTTTATTTTCTTATTAGTTAAATAACATATAATTTATCATTTATAAGTCTAAGATTTTAAAATATTTTGTTTTCTTGTTAGTCAAATAATAAATAATTTCTTATTTATTAGGTAAGATTCTATTATATTTTATTTCCCTATAAGTCAAATAAAAAATAATTTATCATTTATTAGGTTAAGATTTTAAAATATTTTTATCCATAAGTAAGATAAAATTTATTAATTATTAATTAAGTAATGATTGTGTGAATGAAATAACAAAAATGTTGATATTTATATGCAAAAATGTAAATATTTTATGTCCTTATTAATCAAATAAAAAATAATTTATGATTTATTAAATTAAGATTGTAGAATATTTTTATTCCTTATAAGTCAAATAACAAATAATTTTTCATTTATTAAGTTAAGATTCTAAAATAATTTTATTCCTTATAATTAGTCAAATAACAAATAAATTATCATTTATTAAATTAAGATTTTAAAATATTTGTTTTCTTAAAATTCGAATAATAAATAATTATCATTTATTAGGTTAAGATTCTATAATATTTTATTTTCTTATGTAAGTATTAAATGTTCTCCAAAATAGAGAATCTGTTGGAGTTGGGCTGAATTTTTTTTGGAGAATATGGCAGTTGGTTCTCCATTTTGGAGAAAATTATGGAGAAGCTGAATTTTTTTTGGAGAATATGGCAGTTGGTTCTTCATTTTGGAGAAAATTATGGAAAAGGCGTTGGACTTGCTCTAAGTCTTTGTAGTTACTTCCAACTGTACAACTTAAGCGTTCAAGAATATCAGCCACGGCCGAAAGTTATTAAAAAAGCTGATGCTTTCATTTATTCTTGGAGAATTCCGCTGGGTGTCCTCCAAATTAAGGTAATTTCGTGTGGTGTTCAGACTTTTTTAATTTTGCATCCGGTACCCTTACACCTTGTTGTATACATTCCTTACCGTGCCTTTTTTTTTTTCTGTTTTTGTTCCAACTGCAAGGGAAATTTTGAAAGAATATTATTGATGGTGGTGTTTTGGTAACAAACCTAGTTTTAGGATGGTTGTATGCGGTTATATTTTTTATGGGTGATTTGTTTGGAAATGAGGTAAATTAAAGGCGTGTGACGGAATTGATGACGTGGTTCGGGGGGGCAGTGTTTAAGAGGAGCGTCATCTAGAAGCTTTGGTTGCCTTGCGCTGCAGCCACCGATTTCCCAAATTCCCAATTCCTTTCTTCGATAGAGAGCAATCTTCATCTCTCTCTATAAATATAAATATAAATACGCTCTCTCCTCGCGGGTTAAATCTGCATGTAGAGGAGGAATCATCAAATCAACAAGTCATAATTCATAGTTAATATGAACGAGCCCAAGTACGCGTACCCTTATCCTCCTGCTCAGCCTCAAGGTAAACTGGTAAATTAGTTGGATTTTGGTTTGATTTCATTTCATTTACTGATGGAGTAATAGATCATAACACTGATGTAAAGATGGATGATGGATTTGAACAGGGTACTATCAGGGGCCGTCGGTGATGGCACCGCCCCAGTACGCAGCTCCGGCGCCGCAGCCGCAGAGGCAACGGGATTCCTGGAGGGGTGCCTGGCGGCGCTCTGCTGCTGCTGTCTCTTGGACGAGTGTTGCTGTGACCCCTCCCTTATTTTCGTCACCTAATTAATTACTCTGCATGCTTCTCAGATCAGCTCCATCAATATATTATATATATGATATGTGATGTTAATTAATGTCCTCCGCATGTCGCCGTTGTACTGCTAGTTGTAACCGGATCGAGTTAATGTCAATTAGTAATGGATTTGCTGCCTCAATTACTTATCTCCATCGTTCCTGTAACCGTGTAGGCTTCCAATATGCTTATTCCTCTGTTAGATGACGAAATAATTCCAATTCGCTCGCTGCGTCCAAAAATGCATGCTTGATCAAGTACGTTATATGCGGGACATGGACGCAACTTGACCATATTATTTACATAATCACAACCATTTTTTTTTTCAAAAATATGCGTATAAATCACAAAATTTGACTGTGGTGTATATTTTCCCCCTTTGTAAGTAAAAAAACAAGCTACAACAGCTCGCTTGATCCGAACCCCGAACCCTTTGTTTTAGGTAGAGGTCTTAAATTTCATCAACTCTATAACTACAGGATGAATTGATAACTTCTAGAGATGTGACATTTAAACATCTCCATCGAAGAGGTTTGAATCATACAAAGTACAACATGTGCTCAAATTCTACTCTCAACCCCTTGAGTTGCATAGACAAGTCAGACGAGCATATAGCAAACGCAAGTCAAAAAACAGAATTCAAACAAGAAACCAGTTAATCAAAGCTTTAATGTGGCAAAAGAAAACAAGGATGTCTGGGTTATATGGTAAAAGTTGTCTTATCAATCAATGCTAGCAATACTAACACCAATCTAAGATGCAAAAGAAACCATGTCAAACCTTCACATCTCTGAATTGGCCAGCCAAAAAGTAAAATCCAAGTAGAAATATCCATAACAATAAGCAAATACAAGACAAGCAGGCAACATAGAATGTCGAGCATTGAAATAGGCTCAACTTTCCAAAATCACAAAGCTTGACATCTAACTTACATAGCTCTCACTGAAAAAGTTTAGAGTACAAAAATAGAGTGCAAGGCCAACATAACAACAGTGTGCTACAATAAGAAGCAGTCGACAATAACAAGCAGAAAATAATCAAAGGGAAGGGGAAAAAATCAAACAAATCCATTTGGGTGGAAGGAAATTCACAGAAGAAAAGATGCCACAAATAAAACTAAGCAAATTGTCGCCACAATCAACCACAATAATCAGTTTAAGAATCCAAAACAACATGCATTCCACAAGAAATTCTAACATCACGGATCATTATACATTTATGCATTATTGACTCATTACAGCTTTCCTCGTTCCATCAAAATATCACTAAGAATACTATAGAAGTACAAGGATAAGCCACAACAATTTAATTATCAGAAGAGTGCCACAGTAAAATGGAGCATGACTTAGAAAAAGGGTGCTCCATTGCAAGACAACTAAATAAGCCAGATATATTTGAGCACTCCATCCTAGCAAAAGAAAGGAGGCTAAGAAGATTGAGAAGCATAGTAGGAGTAGAATAACAACGAGGGGAAATCAAAAGCTTGCCATTGCTTGAATATAACAAAATTCAGAACAACAAATATCGAAGAAATCAAATCTCATGGGTTCAATCGCTTGTCATTACTCGGATATACTACAACTGTAGTCAAGGGCTTTGAAACTAATACGAAGCTAATTCGAAAAGATTGTTTCTTGGAAGCTGGCGATGCACCTCAGAATCCAAGCTTAGTACGGCGCCAGTGCCTGCGCTTTGCGTTGTATCTGAAATCCCCACCAACGAAAGTATAATGGAAAAAAAAAACAGATTTCAGTCCCGGATTCTAAAACCGAACTTCTAACGTTTACAGCCATCAAAACGGGAAAAAAAAATCAAAATCGAATCCAGAAATAAGACTTACCTGATTGTATTGTCGGTACGCATGCGAATCCAGTAGGGGATGGGGCGGTTCTGGCGCATCTTCTTCCCCAACTTCTTCTTGATCATGAATGTCTTGTGGGAAGGCTGCCATTAGAGGAAGCAAATTCAGAAGATCTAACATAAGGACGCGCAAAGCACCAGAGAAACGAGCATAGACTGCTATTTTACCATTTTCGACCTCGGAAGAGCGGGTAGGGTTTACGGCGAGAGAGGACGATTCCAATGGACACCAGGACCAAACCCTAGAAAATGTGCAAGTGCGCAGGCTTTTTTAATTTATATTGAGAAGAAGATGCGGAATGGGCTACCAAATTGAAAATGTAGGACCTTCATTTCTGTACGTGGACCACAAATTACGGCCCAATCTCCTTATATTCGTATGATCGATTGGTGGGCTATTTATAGATAGTCAAGTCCCAGACAATTTTTCACGAGATTGGAACCAAAAATTGCAGAAGAGAATGCTCCATCCAACTTGTTCATAACCGATTAAATTTTTTTTAGGAAAGAATTAGGTCGATACAACTCAACATAGCGTATTTTTACAGATAAGAGAATGAAGTCCTAAATGGATCTGAATCTGATTGACACTAAATGTCTCACAGGTCAGCGATCAAATTCGCTACTTTATTTCAGTCACGTGGTGTATGTAGAAAACGAACCACCTCAAAGGACTGTAAATTAATCAACGTATCGACAATTAGCATTTCAACTAGGTAGACATACCCGTGCGTACGCACGGGGCATATTTTTTACTTGTCGACCTGTAAAATTGCATTAATGTTAAAAATATTCTTTTTATTTTGAAAATTATTGAGATTAAAATTAAATTAATGGAATTATAACAAAATATTTTTAAATTTAATTTATTCCATTTAACTTTCCACCTCAAATCTCAATGTATATAATATTTCGATCTTGGATTTTTTTAAGTTGACTTGAAACTATTATAAAACATATAAAATTAGGATATATATATATATAGATTGGGGATCAAATGAGAATTATTCTTATCATGTAAAATGAGAACAATTTTCATCCGTTGATTTTGTGAGATTAAGGGTCTGGATGGGCTGCTATCAACACTCACACTCCTTTGTTTTTTAAAGCTTAAAGGGTACTTTTGTCATTTTACAATTCTTTTATTTTTAATTTTACCTTTCAGCCCTAAATTGCTCCTCCCTCTCCAAGTGAACAATGGCAACGACGACGTGATGAACAACGACGACGACGTACGAGATCCCCAATCTTAATCTCGATCCCCTTTTCGATCTCGATCTCCCTTTCGATCTCGATCTCCCCTTCGATCGATACATACTCTTATTCTAACTTGAAGACACAATGAATTTAGGTAAGTGGTTATGAAGAATGCTTAAGAAGAGTTTAGTTTGGTAGATGATTTGTTGCTCTCAAATAATTCCTAAATTTGTTGTTGTTTATGGTTCTTTGTTGCTTGAGATCATGGAGAAATGTGTTGTACTCTTGGTTTTGGGATTGGAAACAAAATTTTATACAAACTAGAATCTAAATTTGTATGCTTATTTGATTGCACACAAAGTGTTTGATAAAATGTCCCAATGAACATGTTTTGCTAAAATGACTTTGAATATTGTTTTTACTATTCTAATTAGTGAATATGAAGATAATGTAGACAAATTGCAAGACCTTTTCATGTATTGATGATGTTTTAGTGTTCAAATCCCCCTTGTGAATAAAATGAATGCTTGCATATGATGCTTAGTATGCTTTGTTGAATATGATGTTTTTGTGTATATGTCTATGCCTAGTTATCCACATTGACTAGTAGGATATTATTTTCAATAAGCAATTAGTATCTTTGTGACCTTTGTTAGATCGATTCACATAAAATTCATATTGTTATTTTATATGAACCGCATTATTATTTTCAGTGAACCTTCCTGTTTAATATTATGAACCAAAATGACAATATTTGTGAACCAACTGAAAAACGGTATTTTGCACATTTTTACTAGATCTCTTCTTTTTCTCCTTTTTTATTGTAGGTCGTTCATCAAGCTCCGCTCAACCTAATTTGTCTAATTCGGATAATGATGATAGTATTGATGGGGTTCAATTGAAGGGTCTTGATAATGATGTTAGTGTTGATGGAGTTCATCAAAATCCGGTCATCCTAACATTTGAAGTAAACTAATAAATATTGTTCATTTGGTTTCCAAATCCACCAAAAATGACCAAATTTGATATAATTTATGTCAAATACTATTGTCATTTACATGAACCGCATTGTGATTTTCAATGAACCTTATAGTGTAATATTATGAACCATAATGACAATATTTATGAACCAAAAGAAAATTATTTTTTTTTCACATTTTTATTGCCCATTATGTGTTCCATGTTGCTTATAAATTAGCTTAATTTTTTTTTAATTGTAGGTTGTTCATCAAGCTCCGGTCATCCTAGCTTGTCTCATTCGTATAATGATGCTAGTATTGATGGGGTTTAATTGAAGGGTCTTGATAATGATCAGAATGTTGATGGAGTTCCATTGGATGATCATGATGAAGCTAGTGACACCTACATTCTTCACTTATCACAAGATTGGTCTTATTTCATTCCCAAGATTGAACATTGAAGTTCCAATTCTCTATTTGTCTTTTTAGTAGTTGTTATGTTTTTTGAGGATTAAGTTGTCTATTTTTATGTTACTTTGTGTTTGACAAATCATTTTGTTACATTGTAATTGCTTTTAAGGTTATTTTTTACTTCACATCGAACCCAATGAGTTGAATGTCTTCTTTACAAACTTTATGCATTTTCTGTTAAATGAACTGATTATTTAAAATCCATGAACCTTCATGTTGAACACTATGAACCTTCATGTTGAACGATATGAACTTTTATGTCGAACACTATGAACCTTCATGTCGAACACTATTAACCATGTAATTTATGAACTGTGTAAGTAATCAAGGATCAATCTTTTACATTGTTTTCTCAAAATTGACCCTTTCCATTATGTAGCACCTGTAGTGATTTCTACTACTTCTAGTTAACTATTGCAATAACAATGTAATTTAAAATCATAGGTAGTATTCAATCAACATACAAGTATAAACTGAAATAACAAGTACACTTAAAAACACATGAACCAACCTTTAATGTACTTTGAACCAAAAAAACAAATATCATGAACCAAAATTACAACTAGTATGTATGACTTAAAAGACATGAACTGTAAGATGAACTATTGTGAACCAAACTTTAATTTACTATGAACCAAAAGAACTAATGTCATGAACCCAAAAGACATGAACTTTAAGATGAACTAATATGAACCCGAGCTTACAAAATCATGAACCGAAAGAAGAGTTATAATGAACCAAAATATATAAAGCGTTTATAGAATTAGCCTATGTGAGATTTGAACCCACATCTATGTGCACATGCACATTGCTCTACCATTTGAGCTAATAGGCTTTTAAAGTGATAAATGATTTTACACAAACACCACATCATATGCAAGCAATGTGATTTTTCTCTTATAACCCACAAAGTAGAATGCAACAAGACAATCAAATATTTGGAACCTTGATTGGATGAATCAAGGAAGATGAGGCAAATAATATATTTTCAGCAATTTGTTAGCCTTATATCAAACATCTGCAACAACGTTTCTCTAAGCCACAACCATGGCTGAATTTGCTTGATACATTTACTTATTACAATTACAGTTGAGCAAATCAAACACATTCAAAATCCTCAAGGCTGAATAAAATAGGCAGTATTCAAATGAAACAAGTCAAAATAATTCCTCCGACAACCTTTATCAGTATTCAAATAAAAGGTGCTAATTTTGTAGAAGAACAAGGACCTTCTTTTCTCCAGAATAATTAGGATATGCTCTTGACATGGCAGCAACACTGAAGAAAACAAATTGTTGATTAGTTCACTACAAACAGACATATTTACCTGCAAGATAAAGAGCATTACTAGAAAAGGACAAAATTCAATTGAGAAGGACAAGTTCATACCGATCAATTTTGGAGACAAATTTGTTGACTTTGATGAGACAGAGAAGATACGACTCATACGAATTCAAATCGATCAAATTTAATGAATTTATAGAAACAAGATTCAATTGAGAGGTACGAGTTCAAACCGATCAAATTTGGAGAAGAATCTATAGACTTTGACGAGGCGGAGAAGATATGCGCGCCGTCTGTGCTACGTTCTCATTCACCCTTTGATCCTTCCTAGGGTTGTTTGAAGGTAAGGGAGAAAGGTTTGCAAAGAAGAGAGGGTATTTTTGGAAGATTCTATTTTTTTCTTCAAAATTACACTCCGTGCCATTTGTTAATGAATCCCCTTATATTTCTCTCTTTTAATCTCCGCCCTTGATTTATAGAATCCAATGGCTAATCTTTGTTCTCATTTCTCACTATAAGCATTATTATCACTAGATCTCCCTAGATTTAAGTGAGAGAAAACAGCATAAGTTTATAAATTCAATATGTTATATTTTTTGGTATACAAATAGAAGTTAAGGACATATAATTTTTAAATATCAGATGCATGTAAATACATGATTTGGAGAAACTATCCAATAAATGATTTGAAGACAAATTTACAAAAATGTAATTCATCCCTTTTTATCAAATAAATTATTATTGTCAATTTCTTCGATTCAATATTATTGGTGATAAGTGTCTTGTTACAACAATTAGAGATAGAGATGTGAGCATATACTACCTATGAATTTAGAAATAATAATCTATAACATGAAAGGAGGAAAATTATTTATTCATTCATATGTTTGATAAAAAATAATATAAAAAATTATATGTGAAAGTGTAAGAGAAAATCTATCATTGCACCAAATACACATGAGGTGAATGAAAATCAACATATAAAATAACACAAAATAAAGAAGAGATAAATTTAAAGAAACAAAATTTACTTTGTACCTTGTAAAATTACAAATGAAAATCAATAGTGATCAACTCACCTAACCTAACCAATTGATAATCATGAATAGCTCCTCTCTCATTTACACATAAATATGGTTGTAATTAGATGTATTAAATGTGGATAATAAGTGCACATATGAGAATAAGCATCATAGGAGAATTTCTATGTGTACATAGAATACAATGAGTCAAAAATACACATAAATATGAGTGTGATTAGATGTATAGTAAATGTGGATAATAATATACATATGATAAGAATCTTATGAGAATCTCTATGTGTACATTCATATTATATATTAAAATATTTATACTAATTGTTAGGTTTTTTGACAAAAAAAATTGTTAGATATTTTGATGGAAATATGTAAATAATATATGTTAAATTTATAATTTAAAATATAATATATGTTGAATTATATAATATCCACTATCATGAAATTTTTGAAGATTTGTAAATAAAATCTATATTAGAAAAGTTTAGTTTTGGCCAAATATATATGTTAATACATAGAATATATAATGAGTCAAATATACACATAAATATGGGTTTAATTACGCGTAGTAAATCTAGGTAATAAGTATTCATATGAGGATAAACATCATAGTAGAATCTCTATGTATAAGTGTACATCCACATTATGTATTAAAAATACTTATAACCAATATTACATTTTTAGACCGAAAAAAACATGTTATATGTTTTGAATGAAATATTTTTTAAATTTGCATTTTAGAATATAATGTTGAATTATATGGTGTCCAATGTCCACTATCATGGAATTTTTTTAGGGTAGTAAGCAAAAACTATTATAGAAAATTTACTTTGAAAAAATATTTTTTCCTTGTTGCATTTGATAGAATTGTTTTTTTATAGATTTTAGCATGAGTCATTGGGTTATTAAAAGTATTTTCAGTCCATGAACTTTAGACCTTTTAATACAATTTCATGGCTTTAACCATTGAGCTAAGGAGATTATTTTATCATCTAATATAATTGACATTATAAAAAATGAGATGATTTTCATAAATTAAATATGTATAGCAAATGCACCTTGTACATAAATTTTAAATGTTACTAGGGGACAGACCCGTGCATCCGCATGGGACAGGTTTTTTATTTGTATTTTTTTTGAAAACGCTCTTTTTAACAATGATTATCAGGATTGTTCTTTATAAATTTTTATTGCACATGACATATACGCATTTATTATTTAGGTATATATATATATCACTATAAAATGTTAGATGCTATTATATCCCCTAAAATTAATATTTGTATAAATTTATTTCATAAAAACTCTGTAACTGTTTTCTAATTAAAATTATAGTTAATTAGTTATATAAATTTTTTGACCCATAATTATCTAACAATTAAGGTGAAGAGTCTTAACCGATGGATTGCAAAAGCGTTTGAAAAATAATTTAATGATAAACAATGATGACCATATAGTGTAGATAAGCCTATGGGTATTTGTAAATTATTATTAACTTTTTTGTGTAGTTTTGGATCAATTATATAGTAATTACACGATTACGTTATGATCTTCATAAATTTTTATTGCATATGATGGGATAATTTTTTTATATTCCCATTTAAATTTGCATGACAATTTTCTTGTATTCTTTATTTTTTTGCTAATCTATTAAATTTTTTTGGCTATTTTTCATTAATAGCGTGGAGTATGTACATAACTTGGTTAAAGAGTAATATAATAGAATTTTGTTGAAAAAAAATATACCAAAAATAAAAATTAGAGAACCTACAACTCAAATGAAACCGCAAACATTAAAATGACCATAAGTAGGAGCGGGAACAGAAAATAATAATACAGTTCTTAGATTTTTCATCATATTATAAAAAGGTAGAAACTATACTATAAGTAGATAATTTTAAAAGTTGACTATATTTTACCTCTTCAATAATTGAAGATGGAGAGCTCGATTCGATTAAGTGCTTTAGCCATTGAGCACTATATTCTGCCAAATGAAGCGAGATACAAATAAAAGGTCGATAATATTTTTAATATTTAAGATTTAAGATACACTATCTAATATATAATTGATAAGAGAATAAAAAACAATGATAATAAAGAAATAAAAATTAAGAATGCATACCTCATGAACGTTTGCATTAGTGACTTGACTAAAGAGGTAGAGCTAATCTAGAAGATGCCTCCTTTCACTTGTATGGTATTACTTATAGGCAAAATGAAAGTTTAAGTGTTTATAGCTATGATTTTTAACCAAAATTAGTCTTAATAGTGGAAGCATAAAATTAATAAATGTTTTTCTTTTAATCTACCTATGAAACGTTTTTATAGTCATTCTTAAAGCTTAAAAATGTTATGCTAGAGAATTAATGGGGTCAAATAAATTATCATAATATTTGCATGATTAATGAAAAGGGGAAATTTGGTCTGACTTGGAGTTATAAAATTAATTTCAAGAATTCAATAATTGTTACAAAAACGTTATGCTAGAGAATTATTAGGGTCAAAATTAATTAACATAATATTTGCATGCATTCTAACCTCTTTTTTTTTTTTGTAGAATGCATTTAAACCTTGTAATGAAAAGGTGAAATTTGATTTGACTTGGAACTATAAATTTGATTTCATGAATACAATAGTGTCAACATTCATAAGAAAATGAAAGGATTATTATATTTGTAATCATATAGCATCAATTAATTCTAATAAATAAAAAAACATAGTTGTTTTTTCGTTAACATCTTTTTCTAAAAAAATACTAGTGTTTTTAGTATTTAATTTGTTACAGAGCATATTATATATAAAAATATATGGTTGAATTGAAATTATAACAATATAAATATATGAACATTTATTTTCATTTTTATAGTTTTATTTATTGTTATTTTTATTATATTAAAAATAAGATTGTTCAACCTCAAGCTTCAAGAACTTCAATATGTATGTAGTAATTTTTTTCTCTTATTTTTTTTCTCATATTATATTTTTGGATTCATGATAATAATTATAATTATGTATGTTACGTATTTTTAATGTACTTATTTGTGAAAACTCTCTCCCTCATAGCATATTGTATAAATAGTATGCTAGCAAATATATTGTATTCTAGCTTTTTTGGCAATGAATATCATAATTAACAATTTTTCATATAAAATATACATTGTTGTGAATTATGATATGAAAGGATTTTATTTTTAAATTCTTTTTTAAATAGTATGTAAATTGATTGCAAAAAATATATGTATTATAGATATGTGTAATAATATGGTATATATCTATTTTATATATACACATTTTCAATATGTCAAATGATCTTTATAAACTTAAATGCATCGCAAGCTCATTAATTACATACAATTTATTAAGGAGAAAAATATAAAATATATACAAAATATTTTGATTGAATGGGCATGTAATTTAAGGATTAAGGATTTATTAGACTCAATAAATGTGGGCATGTACACAACTTTATATATGTAGTATAGATTTTTAAATAGTATGTAAATTGATTGCAAAAAATATATGTATTATAGATATGTGTAATAATATGGTATATATCCATTTTATATATACACATTTTCAATATGTCAAATGATCTTTATAAACTTAAAATGCATCGCAAGCTCATTAATTACATACAATTTATTAAGGAGAAAAATATAAAATATATACAAAATATTTTGATTGAATGGGCATGTAATTTAAGGATTAAGGATTTATTAGACTCAATAATTGTGGGCATGTACACAACTTTATATATGTAGTATAGATATATATATAGATTATTGATTTTAACTAAAATTTTATTTAAGAACTCAATATAGTAATTAGTTGAAATGAGACTCAAAACTCATTTATTATTTTAATATTTAAAATAGGAATTTTCTTGTGATTAAGTGTATTAAATGTGGTCAAAATTATTTTGCAATAATAAATATATAGGTGGATTTTTTTAATAAAATGGATAGTGAATCATAATCAAGTGCATTAAGTGTGATCATGTACACAAAATTATATATGTATTATAGATAGATTTGTCAGGGGCAATATCTACTTCCTTTTAAAGCATTTATGACAATGAGAATGTCTCCTTCAATTTCAATTTTTGAAATATTCCTAGCCCTAGCTTCACAAACAGCGTCATACATTCCCTTGGCCTCAGCCTGAATGACGTTCCAGCTTTCATTTGTCGTAGCATTCATTGTGATCACTCTTCTGCAATGGTCTCTAATAACATATCCCGTCGTTGCCATCCCATTACCCTTTTTTGATCCGTCAAAATTAATTCTTGCAAAACCCTGAGTTGATTTAGTCCGGCCATTCCTTCTTTTTTCCATTTTTCTTTTTTATTGTTCCAACTTTAGTAGAAAAATTTTCGTGTCTATTATATATCGTTTGCGCTTTAGTCCACAAATTTATCTATGATTTTATAAATCCGTCTATAGTTCTTGCAGTTCCTTCAATTGGTTGATTGAACGTAGTTCTATTTCTATAGTACCATACACTCCACCAGGCAATAGTTAGCTTCGTGAATAGTGACTAATTCAATTGTTCTTTTAGTCTATGTATAATGGTCATTATGGAGTCATTATTTGGCCCAAGTTGCAAAATTCAGTTAACAATATTCTAGTCAACTTTAGCTAATGTAGTTAATGTAACAAAACAATCTATCAACAAATGTTTTGCTATTTCCCGTTGGTTCTCACGTAGCGGACATTCTGCAATTACAAACACATGTCCTTGAAGTAATTGATCTTTAGTCGGAAGTCCTTTTGCAAATATTTTTTGTCAGAAATATTTAACTTTTGGCGTTACATTTAACCGCCATATCCACATAAAGTCAAAATCTCTCATGCTATGTTCATGTGATACGAAGGATGAGGCTGAGTGAGTAGAAAACCATCCATTCTTACTTAAGTACCAATATAGACGATCTGTAATTGCATTCTTTGGAATCAGTATATACGCAATTTTTCTCACCTATTGATATGCACAATTATATTGTGTATTTAGGAGGAGTTTTAGCATGGATTTATGGTTATTTTAGGTGTTTTATATGCTATTTCCATCTAGGAGAAACAAGACCCGAAGATGCATTAATTTGGAGTTTTAAAGCTGGATTGAAGTAGTCTGAAGATCGCGTCCTGGTGCTGGCGGCGACCGCCGCCTACCGGGCGGCGCCCGCCGCCTTTGGTGATCAGCGCATCCGAGTGTTGCCACGTGTTATATTCTGATTGGCCATATCTTTATCAGTTTTATTCCGAGTTTATGTATTTTTGGATAGACTTTTTAGACCTAGTTTGATATATTAGGTTTTAGAGAGTTGCATCTCTCATTCGTACACTATTATCGTATTTTCCATTCAGAGTTTTTAGCTTTCATGGAGAACTAAGCCCTTTTGCTTAGTCAGATAGTTTGAAGCATCGTTTGACTTTCAGTTGTGAGATTTCTACTCTTTATCTATTGCATGGAATTATTTTACTCTCTTGTTTGAATTGTTTATGTGATTGATTTCAGCAATTTCTAGGGTTGTTGATATTGAATCTCAATTGCTAGATCTAGAGAAATTACTGGTTGAGTTTCTCTATTTCATAGTAGCAAACTACATTGTACTAGTATCTGGTTGTGCTAGTCTATTGTAGAAGAGAGTTAAATTGCATTCTAGTATAAAAGCTGGTTGTTTTATGCTAGATTTGTATCCTGATTATATTCCTAATCTTCATGTTGCTTTTGAATTGAATCTTGATAGTTTCAGGGTTATTCAATTAGTTAGGATTGATAGTATCTGGTTGTGCTATTAATTATCTTTGAAAAGGAATTGGAATTCCATATGCATGCGATATTGAGTGAATCGATGATCAACTTGTCATACGAATGTGGATCTCTGGTTGACTAAGTGTTTTCCCTAATTTGATAAAAACTCCAACTTTATTTGCTTTGATAGTTTTTGCATTTTCAATAGTTAGTTTAATTCTAAAAACCCCTTTTACTTTAATTGACATAAAATTCACATAAAAAGATAAATCTCCTCCCCGTGGATTCGACCCTTACTTCCCTAAGACTACAGTCTTTAGGTTGTTAGGACTCTTTTGCATAGCCGTGATTTGCACGACCATTTCACGCCTATCAAATTGGCGCCGTTGCCGGGGAGGCAATAATTATCTTTTGTGTAATTTTTTGTGCCAATTTTGGTGTGAACCTCTCTTATGGTTCACACCCGTGCTACTAATAATTCACCACTTGTTTTTGATCCAGAAATTGAACGGACTCTTTTCAGAACTCGTCGAGCTGTTCGTGCACTACTGCAAGGAATCCGAACAATGGGTGAGCGAGTTACTCTTGAGAGCTTGACAGCTCCTAATCTGAATCAGCCTACGCGTGCAGTGCAATTCCCAGCCCTTGGTGATGGGGTGAAGTTTGAGCTCAAGACAGGAGTAGTCCATTTACTCCCAAAATTCAACGGAACTCCACTTGAGGATCCCATTCAACATCTTGATGAGTTCCTTGATGTTTGCACCAGCATGTTTCCCTCTGATATTACTGAAGAACAGATGAGGCTGAGAGCGTTTTCTTTTTCTCTGAAGGAATCCGCTAAAGACTGGTATCATGCTCTACCCCCTGGAAGCGTTACTACTTGGGTGAACTTGAAGAAGTTGTTTCTGGACAAATACTTCCCTGCAATCAAGTCCAACCAAATCAAGAAGCAGATCTGTAACATAGAGCAATTCCCCAACGAGTCGCTTTATGAATATTTTGAGCGCTTCAGGAAGTTGGTAAAGAGCTGTCCCTACCATGGTTATGCTAATCATGATCTTATTCTCTATCTCCATGGAGGACTCCATGAGGAAGATAGGCGATTGGTCAATTCCTCTTGTGGTGGAAACATCATGAAAAGAACCTATGATGAGGCTCTAGACATCTTTTCTACGCTGGCTGATGAATCTAGGCAATATACGGGAAGAGGTTCTAAAAACTTGTCAGCCGCCAACTCTCACTCTAAAATTGATCAAGCTGACTTTGATGTGCTGAAAGAAGAAGTGAGGCGGTTGAAGTTGAAGGGTACTGTTCAACAGGCTAAGGCGTGTGGAATATGTAATGACGTCTTTCATCCGACTGATTCATGTCCTACACTACAAGAGGAAGTGAATGCAGTTGGAGGGTATCAAATGAAGCCAAGAAATGATCCCTATTCAAACACCTACAACCCTGGCTGGAAAGATCATCAGAACTTCAGGTGGAGAGAGCCTGAGTCAAAGCAACAAGACCAGTTTCAACAAGTTAAGCCATATGTGCCAAGGCCTCAAGGACAGAATCACAATACCGCTACTTCTTTGGACAACATGATGAAGATATTGGTGCAAAGTAATCTTACTCTTCAAAATAATATGGCTCAACATCAAAATAGTATGGCTCAACTGACTCAAAATCAAACGAAGTTCCAAGATACTACATTAACCAGCATTCATAACTTGGAACGACAAATGAGTCAAATCTCTGAAGCTGTAAGCAAACTGGAAGCAAGAGATTCGGGTAAACTTCCTTCTCAAACAGAAGTCAACCCAAAATATTCGTAATGTCAGTGCTGTTACTTTGAGGAGTGGGAAACAACTTGAAGGCGGAACAGTGAAAGAGTCTGTCGACGACAAGGGCGGCGACCGCTGCCAGGATAGCGGCGCCCTCCATAAATTCGAGCTTGGCTACGACACAACTGAAAATTCGAGCGGCGGGCAAGAAATAAATGGCGGCGACCGCCGCCTGGAAAACGGCGACCGCCGCCCAGAAGGCGGCGACCGCCGTGACGGTGATCCAACCGAGGCTGTTTTTTCCGAAAACAGCGGCGACCATCGCCCATCTGACGGCGACCGCCGCCCATTTGCTGAAGCCTCAGATGAAGAGAAATCTCCAGTTCTCTCTGAATGGAAGCCAGTTGCTCCGTTTCCATCTGCATTAAAGCGTACAAAGCCCTTGAAGCAGGACAAAGACATGTTCGAGATGTTCAGAAACGTTGAGGTCAATATTCCTCTCCTTAACTTGATCAAGTCAGTCCCACGCTATGCAAAGTTCTTCAAGCAGATGTGCACTACAAAGCGGATTCAGGACAAAAACAGCAAAAAGAAGGTGAAGGTAAGCGAGCATGTTTCAGCTGTATTTCAAAAACGCTTACCTAAGAAGTGCGGAGATCCAGGTATGTTTACTATCCCTATTACAATTGGAGGTACTAAAGTTGACAAAGCCATGCTAGATTTGGGTGCTTCCATTAATGTAATGCCTTCTACTCTCTGTGAATCTCTGAAACTTGGACCTATGCATGCAACTAATATCTCTATTCAATTAGCTGATAGGTCTAATGTTCGTCCTATAGGGTTAGTAGAGGACGTTTTGGTTATGGTTGGTGATCTTACTTTTCCTGCTGATTTCTATGTGCTCAAAATGGAACATGATGATCATGCAATCCCTATTCTGTTAGGGAGACCTTTTCTGAAAACTGCCAATACTAAAATCAATGTGAGCACTGGATCTTTAACCATGGAATTTGATGGTCAAATCATTAATTATAATATTTATGAAGCCATGAAATATCCTTCTGATGATCACTCTGTCTATGCTATTGATATGCTTGAGCCTGTGGTACAAGATGTTTTTGATGAAAATCAACTAGATGATGTGCAATCTATTATTGTTGATTCTAGTTTGGATTTTACTTTATCAACTGATATACATGAGATTGTAAACGAGATGGATGCTTATTACAAGCTTCCTCTTGAGCCACTTGGCAAAACTCCTTTACCATTAACCCTGCCTAGGGAAAAGCTGCTACCCTCTGTTGTGCAGGCACTTGTGATTGAGTTGAAGCAACTCCCAGACCACCTCAACTATGTATTTCTTGGAGACAAGGAAACATTACCAGTGATCATCTCCAGCAAGCTCACAAAAGATCAAGAAGACAGGCTAGTGGCAGTTCTAAAAGAGTACAAGACAGCAATTGGTTGGACCATTCCTGACATCAAGGGAATTAGCCCCACCACTTGCATGCATCGTATACTGTTGGAAGGAGAAGAGAAGCCATCTAGACAACCACAGAGGCGTTTAAATCCACCTATGATGGAGGTGGTGAAGAAAGAAGTTCTAAAACTCTTGCAAGCAGGTATGATTTTCCCTATCTCTGACAGCAAGTGGGTTAGCCCCACACAGGTTGTACCGAAGAAAGGAGGAATTACAGTGGTGGAGAATCATCAAGGAGAATTGGTCCCTACAAGACTGCAGACAGGCTACAGAGTCTGCATTGATTACCGCAAGCTGAATGCAGTGACTAGGAAGGATCACTTCCCCCTTCCTTTCATTGATCAGATGCTTGAGAGATTGGCAGACAGAGCATTTTATTGCTTTCTAGATGGGTATTCAGGCTACTTTCAGATAGCCATTGCCCCTGAAGATCAAGCCAAAACAACTTTCACTTGCCCATTTGACACTTTTGCCTACCGTCAGATGCCATTTGGGTTGTGTAATGCTCCTGGGACTTTCCAAAGGTGTATGGTAAGCATTTTTTCTGAGTACATTGAGAATTTCATTGAGGTATTCATGGATGATTTTACTATACATGGGGATAATTTTGATGCATGCCTAAATCACTTAACTCTAGTTCTTGCTAGATGTGTTGACACTAATTTAGTGCTTAATTCTGAAAAGTGTCACTTCATGGTAGAACAGGGTATTGTACTTGGTCATATAGTTTCAGCTAGGGGTATTGAGGTCGATAAGGAAAAGGTTGAAGTAATTCAATCTTTGCCCTATCCTACTAATGTGCGCGAAGTTCGTTCTTTTTTAGGCCATGCAGGTTTCTACCGCAGGTTTATTAAGGATTTTTCTCCAAGATTTCAGCACCCCTGTGCGAACTGTTGAAGAAAGACATGTTGTTTGAGTTCACACCTGAGTGTCAGGCAGCCTTTGATGATCTTAAGGCTCGCTTGACAAGTGCCCCAATTATTCAGGCTCCTGATTGGTCCAAGCCCTTTGAAATAATGTGTGATGCTAGTGACTATGCGGTGGGGGTTGTGCTAGGCCAAAAGGAAGCCAAAGCTTCTCATGTGATTCAATATGCATCAATGACCCTGAATGGTGCACAGAGGAACTACTCTACTACAGAAAAGGAGATGCTTGCAGTGGTATTTGCACTTGAGAAGTTCAGACCTTACCTCCTTGGAACAAAGGTCATCATATATACTGATCATGCTGCCCTGAGATACCTACTGACAAAGAAGGAAGCAAAGCCAAGATTAATTCAGTGGGTCCTATTGCTTAGTGAATTTGATATTGAGATCAAGGACAAGAAGGGTGCTGAAAACCTGGTGGCTGATCATCTCAGCAGAGTTGTTCAAGTAGAGAGCACCCCTAAAAATTAGATTCAAGCAAGTTTTCCAGATGAGTCCTTGTTCAAGATGAGCACCATAGAGCCATGGTATGCAGACTTGGTGAACTTCCTCAGCACAGGTGAATTCCCTCAACCTTTCAACAAAGCTCAGAGGGATAGACTACGAAGTACAGCTAGATTTTTTGTCTGGGACGACCCCTATCTTTGGAAGCACTGCTTTGACCAGGTAATCCGCCGTTGCATTCCAGAAAATGAGGTAAATTCTCTCCTTACACTTCGTCATTCTGGAGCATGTGGGGGACATTTTGGGGTTCAAAGAACTGCTAGAAAAGTACTTGATGCAGGATTTTGGTGGCCTACCATCTTTAAAGATGCACACAACTACTGTAAATCCTGTGACAGGTGCCAAAGAGTTGGAAACATGTCCAGTAGGGATGAAATGCCCCAAACTAGTTTAATTTTTTGTGAAATATTTGATGTTTGGGGTATTGATTTTATGGGACCTTTTCCAAACTCTAGTGGGAATATTTATATTTTGCTTGCGGTGGACTACGTTTCCAAATGGGTGGAAGCGAAGGCCACCAGGACCGATGATTCTCGAGTTGTTGCAGATTTCTTGAAGTCCCATATTTTCAACAGGTTTGGAATTCCCAAAGCTCTCATAAGTGATAGGGGAACTCACTTTTGTAATAGGACAATTACTGCCCTGTTAAAGAAGTATCATGTCAATCAAAGAGTTTCTACTGCCTATCATCCTCAAACGAATGGCCAAGCTGAGGTATCAAACAGAGAGATTAAATCCATTCTGGAGAAGACTGTGTCTCCTAGCAGAAAAGATTGGAGCCAGAGGCTTGATGATGCATTATGGGCCTACAGGACAACTTACAAAACACCTGTTGGTATGTCACCTTTTAGGTTGGTTTTTGGTAAGGCATGTCACCTCCCAGTTGAGTTGGAACACAAGGCTTATTGGGCTATCAAGAAGTGCAATTTACAACTTGAAGAAGCAGGGGAGCTTAGAAAGCTCCAATTACAGGAGTTGGAGGAGGCCAGGATTGAAGCTTATGATAACGCTATTCACTACAAAGAGCGGACTAAGGCTTGACATGACAAAAATATCTTGAGAAAGGACTTCAAAGCTGGTGACAAAGTCCTTTTATTTCAGTCTCGCCTTAGACTCTTTCCAGGCAAGCTAAGATCCCGTTGGGCAGGGCCTTATGTGATTGCTCAAGTCTTTCCCTATGGTGCAATTGAGCTCTATGATTCCAAAACTCATGCTTTATTCAAAGTAAATGGTCAAAGAGTGAAGAAGTATCATGAGGGATTTACCAAGGACACAATTGAAGAGGTTGTCCTAACAAAGCCCGACGCTAAAGACTGATGAATTGGCATTACGTCGAGCCACGACGTTAAATAAGGCGCTTGTCAGGAGGCAACCCGGCCTAGGTAATTTCTTGTTCTTCTTATTTTCTAGTTTAGTTGTTTTTATTTCATTTTTTCCTTTTGTTTTTGGGTGAACTAATCTGCAGGTCGAAAAAAGGACGCCACGGATAAGGCGGCGACCGCTGCCTTGGTAGCGGCGCCCGCCATTAATTCGTCTCAAAGTGGCTTAGCTACGAAGTGGTGAGCGGCGACCGCCGCCTAAAAACGGCGACCGCCGCCTACCAGCGGTGACCGCCGCCCAGACCGTACGGTTATTCATCTTTTCCCCTTTTAAAAAATAAAAAAAAAATAATAAATAATAAAAAAATAATAAAAAAAAGAGTGCTGAAAGAATAAAAACAGAAAGAGGGATAAGGTGAGTCATAAAAAAAATTGAGGGTTTAAAAAATAGAGAGTTTTTACAAGGAAAACAAAAAAGAGAGAGGAGAAAGTTCAATCTCAGATCCACCTCGGATCCGGGTAGATCCGACCCGTTCAAGACCACCAAGTGCCCGTCGTCGTTCGCTCGCCACCAGTAGCAGCGACCGCCGCCCGAATCTCAACAACCAACGCCGCCAGATCTATCGAAGAGTCGAAGAAATTTCAAAGCGGCGACCGCCGCCAAGAACAAGTTCATAGCGGCGACCGCCGCTTGCCCGCCGCTTGCCCGACGCCAAGAATTTCGCTCGCTGCTGCATTTTTCGCGCTCGCCGCCCTCCTTTTCCGGGTATTTCTGGCCTTTGCTTCTCTATTTTCGGTTCCTTTGAGCATTATAATTGCTGAATATGAGTACTAGAAAGCGTGGTGCTTCTAGATCCGCTCAATCTGAAATTTATGAGGGGCGGAAGAAGAATGTGGATGAGAAGGAGTTTGTCTCTACTATATTTCTTGATCCTGTTTTTATGAGCGAGTCAGGCCTAGAGGAATGTACTAGGCGGATGTTTGATCATGGAGGGTTAGGCAATTTTTACTTCAAGAATGCTCCTACATATCCTAAGTGGACTAGAGAGTTCATCATTACTCTTGAGGATGATCGTGATGCCTCTAGGATTACGTTTCGGTTAATGGTTCTCCGCATGTTTTGAGTTATGATGATCTGGATATGGCGTTTGGTATTACCAAACGGCCTTCTGCAGCGGATGATTGGACTGCTGCGAGTGCTCAGTTTACATTTTGGGATCAGTCCACTGGGTCTACTCCATTTGATTCTAAGGGAGGAGAGAAAAATTATAAATGGTCACATCCTTCTCTTTGGTTAGCTCACAGGGTGCTTAGGATGGCTTGGTTTGGTCATTCTGAACCAAACAAGATCAATCATCCTGACTTGGAGGCGGTGTGGAGTTTGACACCGAAGTGTACCTTGGTGAAAGACTGGAAGGCTCTATTTTTATCAAGCTGTAAGAAGTGTAGGAGTGATAAGAAGGGCAAGATTGCTATAAGCGGTATGGTTTCTCTGATTGCTGAGTTGTTGGACATTCCTTTTCCTCCTCCAGCTGAGAGGCTTTCTGCTCGTTACACTTATGATAAGAGGTTTCTGAAGAACGCTTCAGTGATTGCTGATGCTGGGGATCATATTGATTATCTGTTTGGTCCTATGGGTGCTTATAAGATTCGCTTGCCCATTGATGGTCTCCCATTTGGATCTGAGTATCATCACTTTGATCTCAGACGGTTGGCTATTGCTGTGAGAGCTCCTGGTTCTTCTTCTTCTGCTCCACAGGCTCCTCCTCCATCTACTTCACAGTCTATTCCAGAGACTGTTCCACAGGGCGATACTGTTATGCATGAGGATGTTCCTGGTTCGAGTATTCCTATTACTTCTGGAGTTGACACTGGTCTGAGCTGGCAGGATGATATGATGCGCTAGATGAGCAGGCTTTCAGTCCGCCAGGATGAGATGTTTACTCAGCAGTCTGCTTTATCTACTTCTATAGACCGGATCCATCAGTTTTATCAGGACCAGTCTCAGTTTTTTCAGCAGCAGACTAGCTATTTTCAGCAGCAGGCTCAGTTTTTCCAGGGCGTGTGGCCCAATTATCCCTCATATCCTGACTATCCACCGTATCCACCACCACCATCTGATCAGTAGTGGTATTATTCTCTACTTCCCCTTTATTTTATCTTGTCTTTACTACATTGAGGACAATGTGTGTTCTAAGTGTGGGGGAGTTGGAATTATATTACTATTGATATGCTATAAATAAAAAGAATTAAAAAAAAGAGCCATAAAAATTGAAAAAAGGCGAATAAAAATCCTGGGATAGACTGAAAACCCGAAAGGGCGGTCTAGGTAATAAGCAGGTAATTTGGCAGGCACTAGGCCTTGGCAAAAATAGATTCAGAGTGGTGTGAGTTGGTGAGTCCATTATTGAAAAATGAAATGAGAGTGTTAGGCGAAAACCTGAAAAGGCGCCTAAGCAAAATGAGTGAAAGAAAAAAAAGTGTTTTATGACTATCTTTTTACCGGCGCAGGAGACATAAGAAGTGGAGTATAGGAGTGTTTTGGGTAGGTTTTCATTAGGAGGTATAAGGTGTAGATTTATGAAAACTTTCACTCTCTTAGTTGGTGTTTTTGATGGACTTGTTAGTAGTTAGTTTTTGGTGGTATGATGTTTGATGTTTTGATGGATATTGAGGATTGTTTGGTGGTTTGAGTTGAGCATTATGTTGCTTTGATGTTGATGATGATTTGCTCATTTATGTTGATGCTAAGTGGGGTAGGTAGTTGGAGCTTATTTGCTATATGTGTTGTTGTGTAGGTTGGGTGTTGAGCTTGCATGAGAATGGTTTTATTCCTCTTTGTAAGCTTCCTTGCATTTTGATGATCTGGGGATTATAGATTTTATGAGTGATAGTTTTCTGAGTCACTCAGGGACGAGTGAGATTCAAGTGTGGGGGAGTTTGATATGCACAATTATATTGTGTATTTAGGAGGAGTTTTAGCATGGATTTATGGTTATTTTAGGTGTTTTATATGCTATTTCCAGCTAGGAGAAAGAAGACCCGAAGATGCATTAATTTGGAGTTTTAAAGCTGGATTAAAGTAGTCTGAAGATCGCGTCCTGGTGCTGGCGGCGACCGCCGCCTACCGAGCGGCGCCCGCCGCCTTTGGTGATCAGCGCATCCGAGTGTTGCCACGTGTTATATTCTGATTGGCCATATCTTTATCAGTTTTATTCCGAGTTTATATATTTTTGGATAGACTTTTTAAACCTAGTTTGATATATTAGGTTTTAGAGAGTTGCATCTCTCATTCGTACACTATTATCGTATTTTCCATTCAGAGTTTTTAGCTTTCATGGAGAACTAAGCCCTTTTGCTTAGTCAGACAGTTTGAAGCATTGTTTGACTTTCAGTTGTGAGATTTCTACTCTTTATCTATTGCATGGAATTATTTTACTCTCTTGATTGAATTGTTTATGTGGTTGATTTCAGCAATTTCTAGGGTTGTTGATATTGAATCTCAATTGCTAGATCTAGAAAAATTACTGGTTGAGTTTCTCTATTTCATAGTAGCAAACTACATTGTACTAGTATCTGGTTGTGCTAGTCTATTGTAGAAGAGAGTTAAATTGCATTCTAGTATAAAAGCTGGTTGTTTTATGCTAGATTTGTATCCTGATTATATTCCTAATCTTCATGTTGCTTTTGAATTGAATCTTGATAGTTTCAGGGTTATTCAATTAGTTAGGATTGATAGTATCTGGTTGTGCTATTAATTATCTTTGAAAAGGAATTGGAATTCCATATGCATGCGATATTGAGTGAATCGATGATCAACTTGTCATACGAATGTGGATCTCTGGTTGACTAAGTGTTTTCCCTAATTTGATAAAAACTTCAACTTTATTTGCTTTGATAGTTTTTGCATTCTCAATAGTTAGTTTAATTCTAAAAATGTAACACCCCAATTTCACACCGGGAATGTCACACACCAGTGACCTCGGATTTGAAGTCCGAAGCCACCCAAGGCTTGAATCCGAACAATTAACTCAATTAATCATAATAAATAAAAGAAAAACAAAGCATAATAATGGATAAAAATGTGATAGATTTTTTTTTTGAACTTCTCCTTATAAAGGAGAATAAAACCATACAACGGAAGATTCATGAAATGTTGTATTTGAAATTACATCAAGATGATAACACTTGCGCCTGTACATTATCTAGGAATGAAAACCCTAGACACATTTAACTTAAACTCAAAACATAGTTGACCTTGTAACTTTTGACAGAAATCCAACTGCAGCTCGTCCCATCTTCAACATACTTCTCACAACCTGATTGGAAAGATCGCCTGATGTGCCGCGACGAGAAATACGGTTGACACCAGCCGACCATGCAAGGAAAATAAACGGTCGGGTTAGTCTTGTGACAGACTAAGCAAGTGGGTTTTCTAAGGTGGTTCCTATTTAGGAAGAGAGTATAACTACATGGATCGAAAACAGAATTAAAGCCGGTCGAAACCCAATAGCTACATCCTTTTAGGAAAACGTTATGAATTTTCTAAGAGTTAAGAAAAGACCATCACAAAGGTGACGACTCACAGACTTTAATGCAGATATGTTGGGAACGTTGTTACACACAGAGCGTTATAGTCGGTTCATTAAACCCTCGTTGACCCCGTGCACCTCAACCAACCTCACCGCACACGTGTTGTGCGAATTCAGATTGGAACCAGATGACAACGGAACCCGAGAGCGAGGACGGCTTTCCATTTTGTACCGACCATCCTGTCCGTATTAATTTGTGTACGAGTACACTTATCTGAGTAAATTTTTAAGCGTTAAATAATAATTCCACTTGGATTATTAGGTACTTTAATTACGAGAGACAAAGTCTCGGTGTACTACTTTACGATATACAGGCACCTACGTCCATTGGCACTTTAAAGTGCGAACGCCCCTCAGCGGTTGAGGGGTATGGGTCATGACCTTAGCTAGGGTTTTAAACAAAGCGACCTAGCGAGAATTAAACATTATATAATATAAGTCATAAGACTTTGTGTTTTGCTCCTTACAGTAGAACTTTAAATAATATACACACAACAACACAGAGCAATAAGGCTTACATCCATAACTAATGCAACCTAAAATATGACTATGAATTACAATCGTTAAATCTAGGAATGTAAAACAAACCTATGTTCAATTTTATTCACACAGAGATTCCCAACATATATTTAAAACATCATGATATGAATCATGCGTAGAAACGAATGCGAAAATAGAACCGATTTCACTTGCCTTAGGAATAACGATGACTTGATGGCGAAACGCACACTCGTAAACTACAAACTTGGATTTGTTCCTGTTTCAATCAACCACAAAATAAATTACCGCCAATTTATTTTGTAACCCAACGACGTTGATTTAGGAACTATGGACACGACTAAGTTTATATAAAATATAAACTTTACATGTTGTATTCATAATATTCTAGTTTTTAACATAACTAGGAATATGGTTATAAAAACATTATTAAATTTTATAAGAACTACAAATCATTTTTATTGTAAAGGTTAATATTTTTGATACTTTGAAATTCACTAAAACCAATATAAAAATTAACTAAATATATTCTTATAAAACTTAACCTTATTTTATTAAATAAAAACAAATATCCAAAATACCATAAATTACCCAAAAACCAGGGGAGAGTCGGATGGGTCGGGTCGGGCCCGCGGGCCTCGGCCATCTCTTGCCACTCTTAACCACACGACGTCACCATCTCCCTCCAATTCGAGCATTCAATGCCAAAATCAACCTATCCCGCCATTCAAAGGTCAAGAACGTGAGCAGAAAATTGACTACCAAAAAATGTATTGTTTGAATCAATTGATTGAGGGTTTTGATAGAACATGTCATGGGATTCCGGAACATTTTTCGGATCGAAAATCCGTTGAGAAATGAATGAGTTATGATCATTTGAAATTTCGAACCAAAGGTTGAAGATGAAGTAAGACGTGTTCAATCCATTTTATTTTAATTACACAAACAACCCCTCTATTTTTATAAAAGTGATAAAAATACCCTACTATCTTAATCTTTATACTTCAAATAACTCCTATTAACATCATATGAACTTTACTCTACTTTATTGCTTAAACTTTATCTTTAAAAACATTTCTATAAGTTTTAGAAATATTATTACAACACTTCTTTATGTTTTGTTACTTATAATTATTCTTTTATAATTTTAACTAGTAAATAAGACACAGATTATTAACGGTTACATATTATCATATTATAATAATAATAAGACCATAAATCTTATGGCTCATAATTAATATTTATATGAGGAATAATTTCTGTAACCTTTAAATATGGTCTTAACTAAACAACTTATAACATTTAAAATGTTATAAAGTAACAATATCATGAAAATAATATATATAAAATATTTTATTATATTGAAGGGAAAATGTAAAGCAAAATTACATGTTTACCCTTATAAAAATGAGAGATATTACAATAGTACCCCCTTAAAAATAGTTTCGTCCCCGAAACTAGCTTAAACTCAACTAGGAAGTTCCTACGAAAAATAAGGGTCATTACAATAGTACCATCTTAAAAGAGTTTCGTCCGCGAAACTATCTTTAACTTAACCAGGAAACCAATACGAAAATGTGGGTCGTTACAATAGTACCTTCTTACAAGAGTTTCGTCCACGAAACTAGATAAAGACTAATTAAGCACCAGATCATTTTCGCTCTTAACCTTGTGGCTAACTTCAACCATAACTACATCTTACAAGATCGAATCTTGTTTGAATCGCCGCTTCATTAAGTAACATGAAGACCAACAACCAGGACACAAATAGTGAATTCGAGTACTATACAAGGATTTAGCATTAAATTGATATTATAATTATTGTGTTGTATTCAACATAATATGCTCTACAAACGAAGCTGACATGCTTCTATGGAAACCCAATGGATGTGAAAGGCATAGAAGAAAACCATAGGTTAGTTGAGATAAACTGATGATATTGGACTTGTAATTAACGACTAGGGATTTAATAAACAAGAAGGGTTTGTCCCTACCGACATCCGTCTAGCAACAAATTGAAATTTTAATACGAGAAAGGAAAGATGATTTCGAATGAATTTAAACAAAAGTTCTGGATGGAAAGAGTAACCTTAATCAAACCGAATCATATAAATTGACTCAAGTTTCAAATACTTATAGACTTAAATGGTTCGAAAAGATAAATTATCTAATTTTCTTCAAAGTCCATCAACAACATTTATAGCTTGTAGAAGAATAGTTACAAAACCACTATACTCAAGCGCACACCAAAGTTGGTAAACATTATGTCTTTAAAAGTCGAACACATTTAACAACTATGCAATTTGATATATTACATAAACATATTTGTCCTATAAACTTAGGCAAAACTATAACGAAATATATGGTGAATTATCACACCCTTGAAAAATAAACTCATTTATGAAATATTGATTTGATTTGTTTACACAAAAGCATAGTTTTTCTTTTGACAATTCTTTAGTCAAAATCTTTATACAGTTCAATCCCCAAACTTTGACTTATAAAATTAGAATTCAACTTTTGAAAATTCATTTTATCAAATCGACTCTTAAGGAATCAGGTGACCGTAATCCACCATGTGATCAGGATGGGGAACCAAGCCAACCTAACCCTTTACTAGATTTTCATAGGAATAAGACATGCGATCTTGCCTTACCATGTGATCAGGATGGAAGACAAAATACATTTTTACTCACCACCATGAAATTCGTAGAGAAAATTTTAAAATTTTAAAATTTAACAAAAGAAATAGTATTGTTTCAAGAAATCCTTTATAAGGCCCAAATGAAAACCATGAAACCTCACAGTTTTTTTTAAACCACTAAGATCGACACATTGGCATCTAACAAAATTCGTAAGGGTTTATAAAAGAAGAGTAATACATAAAAACTTGAAACACCCAAGTACTAAAAGATCAACATACGAAGCCAAACATACTGTACATAGTCAAAATCCTTTGACAATATAATTAGTGTCGAAATTCAAAAGGTATTTGAAACAGATTTTTTTTCCAACCCCCATGTACATTAAGACTAAGTTTTGAACATATCGTAGACTGATAGAAATTTCAAATTTTAAAATTGGGAGGTAAAAATATCTTACATTAATTTCCAACTAATGAAGAATATCTCATAAAAACTTAGAGAAATTTTCATCTTAAAATCTTTCTTATGCTCAATTTAACCTTTCTTGAGAAAAGAGTTTTATACTTTAGAAATTTCAAACGAACCATTTCTGTAAAAATTATTAAACTTATAACTTCGAATAATGAAAAACAAAAGTCACTCTCAAATTCTTCTTTAAAAAAATCGTCCTGGCACACAAACTTTTAAAGAAACGACAAGTATGGAATTCTTCTTTTATGCAAACTTTTAAAATCCAAGCTATTAAGATGATCACGGTCTTCAAAATTAATTTAATTGAATGTCTAAATAAAAACTTATCCAATAAAAGGATTTTTTTATTTCATAACATTACTTGGCGAAACGTTGATCGCCCTCTCGGATGCGAGGGTCAAGAGATACAATTTATAACCCGACCCCGTTGTAGTACGTGGTGGGTGTCGAACACTCGGAAAGTCTACTCGATCGATGTGCCTAGATACTAGGAAGCTAGAAAGGAGAGCATAAAACAAAGGAAAATAAAGAAAACAGTCGGGACCGACACTGAGGTCACGTCGGGCCCGAGGTTGGCGACAAGAGGAAGTCGGGACCGACACTGGGTAAGTCGGGCCCGAGGTAGCTGGGGATGTCGAACTCAAAGATTTTAAAAGTAGATCTTGGGCTTTTGGGTTCCTTCCCTAGTAGATTAAGGCTTTTCCACCCCAATTCAGGCAATGAGTGATGATCGGACTAGGATCGAGTGCTTTCGCCCTCGTTCCAACCACATCTACACCTCGATCCATGGGGAAATCCCCTTCGAAGCAAGGTCTTGAGATTGACACATGTTCACTTTCGCTACTTTGCCAATCTCAAGCCTTGATTCCCGACTTTCGCAAGGAATTGTAGCTCGATGTAGAGTGGGTTCCTTAGATCAAACACTCAAGGCTATGGAATTGAGGTTTCTAGCCTAAACCTAGCTAGGGTTTTCCCCCATAACCCAAGATCAAGGAGATCTACTCCATGTGACAAGCAAAGAAAGCAATCAAATCAATAGAGAAAGCAATCATCATAATCAATCTCAAATCAAAGCAAAGTTTCATTCAAATCCAAAGCAATCCACAAATACAAATCAAGGGTTTTCAAATCCACAAGATCAAAGCAAATCAAAGCTAAACAATCAACAAAACCTCTCAAGTCTTCCTCCTCCTTGGCCGATTCTCTCTCTCTTCCTCCTCTTCTCCTTCCTCCTTGCTCTCCAAGTATCCTCTTGGCTCCCTTGGAACCCCCCTTTTCTTGTGTGTGTGAGGGAACCCCTTCTTAGAAGACAAGAGGGCCTTTTATAGATTAGATGAGGGGCAAAAGTGGAAGTTCACAAATTCGTGCCTTGGAGCCCAAGTAGTCCGGTGACCGACTCGGACCGACACGGAGGAACCTCGGGCCCGAGGTACTGTGCAACTCGGTCCGAGGTTGGAAACTTCAAAGTCGGGCCCGACGTTGTTGCATCTCGGTCCTGACCTCGTTCCACCTTCTTCTTAGTTGGCTTCTCTTGTTCTTCTTCATGGCTCGCTTCTCTCTTTCCCGCTTTAGCTCGGCCTTTGCTCCATGTCTCGACCCTCCTTCAAATTGATCCTCGATTCATGCCAAATTACCTACAAAACACATAAAAGGTGCGTAGTCTCCGAATCTCATAGAAATGCGGGAACTAGGCTAAAAAGGAACAAAACGCACAAGAAAAGGGGAAAAAGAAACATATTTACAAAGGAAATCACATATGAAAACACCACCAAATAGAGAGACATCAAAATACCCCATACTTAAACTTGCTTGTCCTCAAGCAATAACAATGTAAGCAAGACCGAAACATAATCTTCAAGTAAAGCCTCGTATGAAAACACATTTTAAGCACAAGTGATCGATATTCAAGCAAGATTACATCATCACACGTGATTAAGTGTTCCAAGGAATAAAGTCAATGCAACTAAGCCTCACTTTAGGGATATGTGAATGTGTATCACTCATCATGTGTTTGGGTTTAGCAATGAACACTCAAGCTCAAAAATCATGCAAGTAAGGACTTTACTATTGAAGCTAATATCACCAATTCCTCCACCTAGAGATGCCTAATGCAAAGTACACAAAGAATTTCGAACTTGGCTCAATGGAGGTCCTCAAAGAGGTTCCATTCGGCCGGGTTGTAATGGGGCTTTTGGTATTTCTCAAGGTGGGAATTATTTGGTCTTGTGGTGCTTATAATGGGGATTGAACAACCTAAACTCTCACCAATTTCACCAAATCCCACAATTACTTTCACACTCACCCAAAAGACTTAACATTTTCCTTTCAACCCAAAATTTCACTTAACATTCCACTTCATCTTTGCTCTTATGCTTTTTGTTGGATTTTCAACACTTTCTACATTTGGACCGACTTTCTTATGACATCGGGCCCGATGTTGCTTGTAACTCGGTCGGACCATTTTCTTCACTTAAGCTCTTTGCTTTATTCCACTTTACATTTCCAACATTTTCTTTCTTCCTTTTCTTTCTTTTTTTTTTTTTTCCATTTTGTACAACAAAGATGCACTACCCACATGATTCATAACACCATTCCTTGCCCTTAAACCCAAGAGAATCTCAACTCTTCAAATACAATCCCAACCTCTCTTCTAAAGTCCAATCCCATAAGGGTCAAGTCATATAAGGCTAGGAATAATATTTTTGAGGAGTTTCAAACAAAGGCTTAGGCTAGAACGGGGCTACAATCAAAGGATTAACTTCATGGTAGGATATGGAACATTTATGTGACTAGAAGAATAAAGTCCAAAATCAATGTGACCATGCTAGGACAATTCTCATGACGGTCTTGAAAAATAGATAAACACCACAATAGCAAGTTTTACTAAGCATGAATGAGCTAATTACACAAGAAACATGAGGGATATGCAAATATGATCAAGCATCCCTAAAATGGCCAAAAATCAATCTCACGAGGGTCACTCATACTTAGTTGCATAAGAACTCATCCTAAAACTCACATGCTCAATAAAACAAGCAAGGTATCATGATCATATCAAAAGCAACATCATTTTTAGAGGCTAAACTATCCAAAAATATGCAAAGGAATTTACATGCTCACATCATCATTAGCTTTTATTTTGGCAATCTAAGATGGGAATTTCTAGTCCAAAACCTATAAAACACAAAATCTTTTTGTTGTTTTTTAACACAATTTTTCAATTTTTATGGATTTTTTTGCAAAAACTTTCTCTAAAACCAAAAACTCAAAGACTCAAACATTCCAAACACAAACTAGAAACACAAACTAAATATCCTCAAAATAACAAACAAACATAAACAAGTGAAATCATGAACACACTTACCCCCACCCCATACTTAAAATTTTTGATGTCCCCATCAAACAAGGAAATCAAAACTTAAAAGCAAGAGAGAAGAGTATGAAAAGCTCACAATTTCTTATTCTTCAATGGCATGTATAGGATCACTCGAAGGGGTTGTCACGTCTACGTCCTCTTTGGAGCCTTGCTTGCCGCTCCCTCTCGTACACTTGCTCTTGGTAGAAGTCTTGTGGTGGTGGTTGGAGTTGAGGCTCCGGGCGTGTCCATTGGTCCTCACGGGAAGGGAAGTTCCCGCTCATCCACGTGTTGTAGCTATCTTGGACTCGCCACCTTTGGTCTTCCACCTCCCTAAGCTCCTCTACCTCTCGTCTAGTGTAGCCGAGGGCTCGGTTCATCTCTTGTTGGGTAACTTGGAAAGAACTTTGTTGTTGAAGCATTTGTTGTTGTTGTTGGTACATTTGTTGTTGTTGGAGATTCACTTGATGGACCTCTTGGAGAACATTCTCTTGTTGAAGTTGGAGATGAGCCATTTGGTTGGCTAAGAAGGACATGTCCACCGGTTGTTGTTGCTCGGGAAACACCATTCCCGGACCGTACCATTGGGCATAGCCTTCATAACCGCCACCTTGGAATTGCTCTCGCCTTGTACCGCTCCCTTCTCCTCGTTCATAATGCCTCGGGACCTCACCACCATGGAATGAAGTGGACCGACGTTGGGGAAAGTCGGGCCCGACTTGGTGTGTACCTCGGTCCTCTAGTGTTGGAGCTTGGTGCGTGGCTCGGAGGTCCGCCATCAAACCTTGGAAGCGCTCATCTTCTTCACCTTGCCCTTGATCGACATCCATGTCCTCCCCACGAGGTGCAAACACGAAGTTGTCTTGGTCGGAATCCGGTGTAGATGGAGGGGAATTAAACCGAATGTGTTGGGATTGTTGTCGCCGCCCTTCTCTTGCACCTTCGAGGTCACCAAATGAGTGTGGCTTGCCGGCCCACACTTGGTACCAATTTTGATACCGAGAAAGATCATAGAAGTTGTGCACTAACCGGATCGACACACCATCATAGTTTGAGTGAGGGGCCAAGGAAATCATGTAGAGCTTCTCCTTGATGATGTTGGCCTTCTTGAAATACTTCATGTTCATGAACTCAACACCATTCGGAGCCGGAGAATACTTGTCAAGATCAACTCCTAGACGCATGGCGAGCCTTGCTATCATCCCACCGAAGTAGATCCAAGAGGAACTTTGGAAGTCCCGCACCATCTTGACCCACTCCCATGCAAGGTTCATGGGCTTCTTGGTGTTGAAGAGCATCTCATGGAGCAACATGATCTCCTCCTTCATCGACTTGCTCAACTCATGACGAGCATAGATTGCACACCCCAAGACTCGCACCATGACCCGAAAAAGAGGGCTAGCAATCTTGGTTGTGGAGGCGCCCTTTTCCATCTCACTCTTCCCGGCCACATGACGCCACACTTGGTTCACCTTCTCATTGTTGACGCCGGCCTCTTCTCTTGGGCATGGAAACCCGAAGTAGGTAGCCAAATCCCTAAGAGTGAGATTGTGGTCCTCGTTGCCCAATCGGAAAGTAATCGCCCCTTCCTCATCCTCCACATTATCATAAGTGCACTCGAATGTGGCCATAAATTCCGAGGTGAGGGCGGGGTAGTGAGTGTTGTTCCACCTTAGCATTCCATTAAGACCGATGTGGGAGTAGCATCTTGGAAGGGCTTGATCCATGTCCATCTTCCTCACGGCTTCCCAATCAAGCCACCTCGTGTGGTGCTCAAGCGCCATATATCTTTCATAATTCTCCACTTGCTCATCATCCTCCAAATAGACATCATCCAACTTCGGCTCTTTCCTCGTCTTCTTGGACTTCTTCCTTGGCCTTTCCACATGAGAGGATGAAGCTCTTGTCTCCATTGTACCTACACACATCCAAACAAAAGGATCCAAGATAAACTCCATACAACCCAACAAAAGCACTCATCAACACACAACAACATTCCAACACAAAGGGAACCCCATACTTAGTCTCTAGACTCACATGCATCTCAATCCAACATAAATCATCATGGACATCTTCTAACAATAGCTAAGGAAATAATCATTCTACATCATGATTAGGCTATAGCCAACAATTAAACACATGAATCCACATGATATCACAAGAAGAGAGCAAAAACAACTAGGATCGACTTCCAACCTATGTCGGGCCCGACGTACTCAACCTCGGTCCGACATGTTGGACCGACTTCCACACCTCGGGCCCGACTCTCCTGGGCACGTCGATCTCGACCTAGTTCATGCTTCGACTCTAACCTCAAATCAACCCAAATCATTCTATCATGCACTTAAATTTCAAATTCAACCATCAAACATCCCTAATCGAAGTTCTAAATGGATCTAAGCATGCATAAACAACTTTAAAGCTCAATTTCACAAATCATGCAAATCCACCATTGATGCTAAAGCTCAAGCTCTCAATCAAACATGGCATTACTCAATCTACGCAATGAAAGCACAAAATTTTCAAAGAAATAAGTAGAGATCGAGTAACACATACCGGATTCGAAGAGTATTTGAACTTTTGAACAAATAAGCAACTTAGAACTCAAATTTCCTAGATCTAGATCTAGATGGGGGACGAAGGACTATATTGAACTCGAGATTTCTACTTGGATTCGGGTTTGGGAGGCCTTTTTGTGATTGGAACGAGATGAAGTGGGATGGATGGGGATCGAGTATGGTGAGGGTAGGGCGGCCGACTTTGAGAGTTTTTGAGGGAGAGGGGTTGTATTTTGGGAATGGTAGTTGATGATGAAGATGATAGGTAGGTGGGGGGGGGGGGGTATTTAATGGGGGAAAGGGACAAATTAGGTCAAAGGCAAAATTGGCATTCCAACTAGTCGGATCAAGTTGGACCGACTTCATGGACCGACGTCCCTATGTCGGGCCCGACTTACCTGGTCTCGATGTGGGAGTATTCGGGTCGCCAATTTTACTCCATCCTCATGCAACTTCTTTCCCATATTTCCATTTAAATATTTCACCTCAAATCCTACACAACTTTGAAGGATGCACAACACCATAAATCCACAAAACACTAGATAGGGATTGGTTAGAGAAAAGCTAAGCTATACTAAGAAAATCAAACTAAAATTACGAAAAGAAAGCTACTAGCTCGGGTTGCCTCCCGAGAAGCGCTTGTTTAGAGTCACTAGCTTGACTTCCTAACCTCAACCTTATGGCGGGTGAAACACGGTGAATTGCTCGCCATTGTTATGCCCATTCCTATTGCCTTCATACCCATAAAACCACCAACGATGGTCCACATAGGCATGGCTCTCCGATCTCGGTCCTATCTCATCATACTCCTCCAACGGATGAGATTTCTCCTCCTTGCTTGCTCCATCATGTTTTTCTTGTCCTACAAAATAGTCATCCAAAGTATTCCTAGGAGATTCTACCAATTCACCTTTTAAATCACTAAGGCATATATAGGAGTCTCCTAGGTCATCATTCAAATCACTCAAGCAAATGTAGGAATCAAAATTTTGGGAAGAATTGTGATCTTTACCAACATTAAAAGGATATGAGTAAGGATACTCTTCATCTCCTCTTGAGCTAGCATTGTTCCTTGACTCATCTTGATCCTTAAGTTGCTCCAACAACTCCCTCACTTGTATTTGTTCATTGAAGCTTTCATCACTCCTTAAAGCAACAACCTCCCTAGCAACTTCCACTTCTTCACGTTCTATCTTGGCACTCTCTTCAAGCTTAAGAATGGCCAAGGCGTCCGGCTCATTCAAAGCTTTGTTGAAGTGGAAATCTACCTTCTCTTCCCCAATCTCAAAGGAGACCTTCCCGTTCTTGACATCGAACCTTGCCCCCGCCGTAGCTAAGAATGGTCTCCCTAAGATTATTGGAACCAAGGGATCCTCATGCATGTCCAAGATCACGAAATCATCGGGGACAAAGTACTTTCCAACCCGCACCGGAACGTCATCCAATATTCCTTTGGCCTTGATGATGGAACCGTCGGCCATGGTTAGGGACATATCGGCCGGCTCCATTTCACCCAAATTTGCTCTTCTCCAAATGCTAGCGGGCATCACCGAAACACTTGCCCCAAGGTCACACAAGGCTTGGAAATTTTTAGACCCCACACCAATGGTTATAGCAAAGCGACCGGGATCTCCTAGCTTTTGCGGTAACTCCAAGGTCTTGACCTCATCTTGCATTTCAACTATGGACCTCTTCTTGCTCAAAATCTCCTTTAAAAACTTGGCATAGGATGGCATCTCGCTCAATGCGTCGGTGAACGGGATGGAGATGTTCAAGCCTTGCAAGAGTTTGAGAAACCTCTTGAACTTGTTCTCAACAACATCTTTCGGCTTCTTCGAGGGATATGGAAGAATTGTTGCACCTTGAATCTTGCTTGGATCAACTTCTTTGGACTTCCCTACTTCAATTGCAACATTTTCTGATTGGACCGACTTGGGCACCATGTCGGGCCCGATGTTGTGAATCTCGGTCCTGGGCAGAGGAGTTGGATCGAGGTCTGTGTACGTCGGTCCCGAGTCGCTCTCAACCTTGGTCCGTGGTGAAGGAGTCGATCTTCTTGCTGGGTCGACTTCGGGGAACGTCGGACCCGACTTGCTGGGTAAGTTGGTCCGACTCTCTTCACTCTTCTTAGGCACGTGTGGCTCGGGTAGGTTTCGGCCACTTCTCAATCCAATTGCCCGGACTTCATTTTGATTGTTTTGAGCTCGAGGATTCTCCTCGAGTCGGCCCGGAAGTCTCCCATTCTCTCTCGGGGCTTGAGTCGCAATTTGGGCAAATTGATTGTCGACTTGCCTCCTCCATGCACCAAACTCATTGAATTGGGTCCTCATCTCCTTGAACCCATCTCTCATTTCTTGAGCAAATGTTTGTAACTCATTGAATCCCGGTGGTCTATATGGTGGTGGTGGCGCCCTTGGCTCGTTTTGGTTGAAGTTGTTGTTGTAGCTTTGAGCTTGACCGTTGTTCCACCGGCCATTGCCACCATTGTTGAAGTTGCCTCTTCCACCGAAATTTCCTCGAACATAGTTTGCCTCCTCAATTCGCTCGGCCAAGCGCACTTGGCTCTCATTCGGACAAACTTGTGTAGCATGTGCAAAGGATCCACACTCCTCACAAGCTCTAGCATTTTGCTTGTAGTAGTGGACTTGCCTCTTAAGCTTGCTCACTTCACCTTCAAGGAATTGGAGCTTCACATCCCTATCAATGTCTTCTCCCTTTGGATCATATAACTTCCTTGCACCTTCACCTTGAACTTTCACTTCCTTGCTAGCTTGACTCACCCCATACATGGCCTCATAATCAAGTAGCTCCCAAGCTTGATCCGGTGTCAAGTCTATGAACCCACAATCGGTGTGGAGATTGAGCTTGTCCTTCGTTACCGGATTGATGCCTTGGAAAAAGATGTCTTGAAGCACATATGGTTGTTGGCCATGAGTAGGACATTGGCGCAACATCTCCTTAAAACGGTCCCATGCTTCGAAGAGAGGCTCATTCGGACCTTGTTGAAAACTTGCAATCTTCCTTCTCAACTCGGTTGTCTTTGAGGGCGGGAAGAACTTCATCAAGAAGGCATCATAGAGTGTCTTCCAAGTTGTGATTGACCTAGGAGCTTGGCTCTCGAGCCAATGTGTGGCCTTGCCCCCAAGTGACCATTTGAACGCCTTTAGAAGCACATACTCCAATGTCTCTTCGTCGGTAGAGATCGTCTCACACATGTCCACAAAGCGTTTGACGTGCTCTATGGGACACTCGTGTGGACGGCCCTCGAATTGATCACGCTTGATGAGGGAGATGAATTGCGTCTTGATCTCAAAATTCTTGGCAACCTCGGGAAGCACAATAGCCGGCTCGGGTACCCTCAACTCCGGATGCATGTATTGGCGTGCATTCCGGGGTAGAGCGTTGAGTTGAGCCTCGGCTCTCATCCGTTGCTCCCGTTCTCTTCTTGCCACCTCCTCTTGATTGTCCCTCTCAAGTTGCAATCTAGCCATTTCGGCCCTAAGTTGAGCCAACTCCTCATCAATATGGAGAGCTTGATTCTCCATCCTTTTCCTTCTTCGGGCTTCCTTGAGAATACTTTCCGGATCACTCAAAAACTCAAGCTCAAGTGTTCCTCGGGAGGAACGCGCTAGCATACACCTATGAAACAAAAACACAAACCAAAACAAATCAAAAACAAACAAAGGGTTTGGGCTATTCCCTCACCCAAATCACTACCAAAACACAAGAAACTAACCAAATTGGCACTCAATGCACTTAGACTTCCCCGGCAACGGCGCCATTCTTTTTGATCGCCCTCTCGGATGCGAGGGTCAAGAGATAGAATTTATAACCCGACCCCGTTGTAGTACGTGGTGGGTGTCGAACACTCGGGAAGTCTACTCGATCGATGTGCCTAGATACTAGGAAGCTAGAAAGGAGAGCATAAAACAAAGGAAAATAAAGAAAACAGTCGGGACCGACACTGAGGTCACGTCGGGCCCGAGGTTGGCGACAAGAGGAAGTCGGGACCGACACTGGGTAAGTCGGGCCCGAGGTAGCTGGGGATGTCGAACTCAAAGATTTTAAAAGTAGATCTTGGGCTTTTGGGTTCCTTCCCTAGTAGATTAAGGCTTTTCCACCCCAATTCAGGCAATGAGTGATGATCGGACTAGGATCGAGTGCTTTCGCCCTCGTTCCAACCACATCTACACCTCGATCCATGGGGAAATCCCCTTCGAAGCAAGGTCTTGAGATTGACACATGTTCACTTTCGCTACTTTGCCAATCTCAAGCCTTGATTCCCGACTTTCGCAAGGAATTGTAGCTCGATGTAGAGTGGGTTCCTTAGATCAAACATTCAAGGCTATGGAATTGAGGTTTCTAGCCTAAACCTAGCTAGGGTTTTCCCCCATAACCCAAGATCAAGGAGATCTACTCCATGTGACAAGCAAAGAAAGCAATCAAATCAATAGAGAAAGCAATCATCATAATCAATCTCAAATCAAAGCAAAGTTTCATTCAAATCCAAAGCAATCCACAAATACAAATCAAGGGTTTTCAAATCCACAAGATCAAAGCAAATCAAAGCTAAACAATCAACAAAACCTCTCAAGTCTTCCTCCTCCTTGGCCGATTCTCTCTCTCTTCCTCCTCTTCTCCTTCCTCCTTGCTCTCCAAGTATCCTCTTGGCTCCCTTGGAACCCCCCTTTTCTTGTGTGTGTGAGGGAACCCCTTCTTAGAAGACAAGAGGGCCTTTTATAGATTAGATGAGGGGCAAAAGTGGAAGTTCACAAATTCGTGCCTTGGAGCCCAAGTAGTCCGGTGACCGACTCGGACCGACACGGAGGAACCTCGGGCCCGAGGTACTGTGCAACTCGGTCCGAGGTTGGAAACTTCAAAGTCGGGCCCGACGTTGTTGCATCTCGGTCCTGACCTCGTTCCACCTTCTTCTTAGTTGGCTTCTCTTGTTCTTCTTCATGGCTCGCTTCTCTCTTTCCCGCTTTAGCTCGGCCTTTGCTCCATGTCTCGACCCTCCTTCAAATTGATCCTCGATTCATGCCAAATTACCTACAAAACACATAAAAGGTGCGTAGTCTCCGAATCTCATAGAAATGCGGGAACTAGGCTAAAAAGGAACAAAACGCACAAGAAAAGGGGAAAAAGAAACATATTTACAAAGGAAATCACATATGAAAACACCACCAAATAGAGAGACATCAAACGTCACTTATGTAATAACTAATTGAAAGGGAAAATACTTGGATCGGCCTAAATCAATAAGGCGTAAGATGGTTAAATCATTTGACAACCATCGCTTCGATTAAGACTTTGGATCAATTGATCGAGTATAATAACAATGTCCCTCTCGAGATTATGGGCCTCAGACATTAGAGTCTAAAGGCACACGAACCACCTTCTAGGAAAGATCATAGACTGGATTAGTATTTCCCAATGACCCGAATTTCTACTATAGAGAAAATTAGAGAAACACAAGTCGATAAACTTGTATCGGCTTTAGAGAATGATAGGATGCCATATGGACGGATCCATGTGAGAAGTATCGTAGTTGAGCTTGCAGTGGTTTGAAAATGACACTATTGGTTTTTTCAATGAACTAACAAACTTATTCTTGATCATTATGATCTACAAATTTAAACTTCATAATTTGAACTTATCTTAAACTCAAAATTGACAATAGAATCATAACCTTATTTTCAAAAGAGAACTCAATAAAAAATCTTTTAAACCAAAAACAAAACATAAACTTTATATTTCATAAATAATTCAAATAGCACAACCTAACTTAGACGTTGAAGCACATTTAGACATTTTAACCAAAATTCATGAGCGGAAGCTATTCAAAACACTTTTGCGGAAAACATTAGTGAAAATAATTTTGAAGATTCTCCAACCTAATAATAGGCGAAGGATCCGAAAACCATTGCTCTGATACCATAATTGTAACACCCCAATTTCACACCGGGAATGTCACACGCCAGTGACCTCGGATTTGAAGTCCGAAGCCACCCAAGGCTTGAATCCGAACAATTAACACAATTAATCATAATAAATAAAAGAAAAACAAAGCATAATAATGGATAAAAATGTGATAGAATTTTTTTTTTGAACTTCTCCTTATAAAGGAGAATAAAACCATACAGCGGAAGATTCATGAAATGTTGTATTTGAAATTACATCAAGATGATAACACTTGCGCCTGTACATTATCTAGGAATGAAAACCCTAGACACATTTAACTTAAACTCAAAACATAGTTGACCTTGTAACTTTTGACAGAAATCCAACTGCAGCTCGTCCCATCTTCAACATACTTCTCACAACCTGATTGGAAAGATCGCCTGATGTGCTGCGACGAGAAATACGGTTGACACCAGCCGACCATGCAAGGAAAATAAACGGTCGGGTTAGTCTTGTGACAGACTAAGCAAGTGGGTTTTCTAAGGTGGTTCCTATTTAGGAAGAGAGTATAACTACATGGATCGAAAACAGAATTAAAGCCGGTCGAAACCCAATAGCTACATCCTTTTAGGAAAACGTTATGAATTTTCTAAGAGTTAAGAAAAGACCATCACAAAGGTGACGAATCACAGACTTTAATGCAGATATGTTGGGAACGTTGTTACACACAGAGCGTTATAGTCGGTTCATTAAACCCTCGTTGACCCCGCGCACCTCAACCAACCTCACCGCACACGTGTTGTGCGAATTCAGATTGGAACCAGATGACAACGGAACCCGAGAGCGAGGACGGCTTTCAATTTTGTACCGACCATCCTGTCCGTATTAATTTGTGTACGAGTACACTTATCTGAGTAAATTTTTAAGCGTTTAATAATAATTCCACTTGGATTATTAGGTACTTTAATTACGAGAGACAAAGTCTCGGTGTACTGCTTTACGATATACAGGCACCTACGTCCATTGGCACTTTAAAGTGCAAACGCCCCTCAGCGGTTGAGGGGTATGGGTCATGACCTTAGCTAGGGTTTTAAACAAAACGACCTAGCGAGAATTAAACATTATATAATATAAGTCATAAAACTTTGTGTTTTGCTCCTTACAGTGGAACTTTAAATAATATACACACAACAACACAGAGCAATAAGGCCTACATCCATAACTAATGCAGCCTAAAATATGACTATGAATTACAATCATTAAATCTAGGAATGTAAAACAAACCTATGTTCAATTTTATTCACACAGAGATTCCCAACATATATTTAAAACATCATGATATGAATCATGCGTAGAAACGAATGCGAAAATAGAACCGATTTCACTTGCCTTAGGAATAACGATGACTTGATGGCGAAACGCACACTCGTAAACTACAAACTTGGATATTTTCCTGTTTCAATCAACCACAAAATAAATTACCGCCAATTTATTTTGTAACCCAACGACGTTGATTTAGGAACTATGGACACGACTAAGTTTATATAAAACATAAACTTTACATGTTGTATTCATAATATTCTAGTTTTTAACATAACTAGGAATATGGTTATAAGAACATTATTAAATTTTATAAGAACTACAAATCATTTTTATTGTAAAGGTTAATATTTTTGATACTTTGAAATTCACTAAAACCAATATAAAAATTAACTAAATATATTCTTATAAAACTTAACCTTATTTTATTAAATAAAAACAAATATCCAAAATATCATAAATTACCCAAAAACCAGGGGAGAGTCGGATGGGTCGGGTCGGGCCCGCGGGCCTCGGCCATCTCTTGTCCTTCACACGCAGCAACATCCCAAAAAAAAACAGAGGCAACTTCAATAGACTCGTTCTCGATGGTCCGACAACGGATTGAAGCATGGTTGGTATCCCTAGAACCGTATTGAAGTCTAGTTTACAGTGGTTCAAACGGATCGTAAAAATGTTGCAAAACGAAGGAGATATTCACGTTTTACTAAGAGTATGTCGTTCAGATTTTCTGGGCATAACTTGAGTGTTCAATCGAGTTTTGGAATACATTAGAGGGTGAATTTGGACGTGTAAATATAGGTTTTTGTAGGGAATTTTGTGTAGAATATGGATCTGGTTTCGGATTTAATTTTCGTTGAGTGTGAAAGGAGAAAGATCTCGAAAACCGAGCCTTGCTCTGTTTTGTTTCGAACAAGACAACCGAGCTTTAAGCTTAATTTCGGACAAGATTGAGAGCGTTTTTGGAGAGGTTTTCTGAAAAAAAAATGTGTGTGACAACGTGTTCTACGGAATGGAATTTTATAGTTCTCAAATCGACCTAGAAACGGCTTCTCAAATTGAATTTGAGTCATTAACCCCAAAACGAGCGTTTTTGCTCAAATTAAATAGATTTGAATGTTGTAACGGCCCAATTGACTCCGACTAATTACCTCATTACACACTCTTATCCACTCTTAACCACACGACGTCACCATCTCCCTCCAATTCGAGCATTCAAGGCCAAAATCAACCTATCCCGCCATTTCAAGGTCAAGAACGTGAGCAGATAATTGACTACCAAAAAATGTATTGTTTGAATCAATTGATTGTGGGTTTTGATAGAACATGTCATGGGATTTCCGGAACATTTTTCGGATCGAAAATCCGTTGAGAAACGAATGAGTTATGATCATTTGAAATTTCGAACCAAAGGTTGAAGATGAAGTAAGACGTGTTCAATCCATTTTGTTTTAGTTACACAAACAACCCCTCTATTTTTATAAAAGTGATAAAAATACCCTACTATCTTAATCTTTATACTTCAAATAACTCCTATTAACATCATATGAACTTTACTCTACTTTATTGCTTAAACTTTATCTTTAAGAACATTTCATAAGTTTTAGAAATATTATTACAACACTTCTTTATGTTTTGTTACTTATAATTATTTTTTTATAATTTTAACTAGTAAATAAAACACATATTATTAACGGTTACATATTATCATATTATAATAATCATAAGACCATAAATCTTATGGCTCATAATTAATATTTATATGAGGAATAATTTCTGTAACCTTTAAATATGGTCTTAACTAAACACTTATAACATTTAAAATGTTATAAAGGTAACAATATCATGAAAATAATATATATAAAATATTTTATTATATTGAAGGGAAAATGTAAAGCAAAATTACATGTTTACCCTTATAAAAATGAGAGATATTACAAAAAACCCCTTTTACTTTAATTGACATAAAATTCACATAAAAAGATAAATCTCCTCCCTGTGGATTCGACCCTTACTTCCCTAAGACTACAGTCTTTAGGTTGTTCGGACTCTTTTGCATAGCCGTGATTTGCACGACCATTTCACACCTATCAAATTGGCGCCGTTGCCGGGGAGGCAATAATTATCTTTTGTGTAATTTTTTGTGCCAATTTTGGTGTGAACCTCTCTTATGGTTCACACCCGTGCTACTAATAATTCACCACTTGTTTTTGATCCAGAAATTGAACGGACTCTTTTCAGAACTCGTCGAGCTGTTCGTGCACTACTGCAAGGAATCCGAACAATGGGTGAGCGAGTTACTCTTGAGAGCTTGACAACTCCTAATCTGAATCAGCCTACGCGTGCAGTGCAATTCCCAGCCCTTGGTGATGGGGTGAAGTTTGAGCTCAAGACAGGAGTAGTCCATTTACTCCCAAAATTCAACGGAACTCCACTTGAGGATCCCATTCAACATCTTGATGAGTTCCTTGATGTTTGCACCAGCATGTGTCCCTCTGATATTACTGAAGAACAGATGAGGCTGAGAGCGTTTTCTTTTTCTTTGAAGGAATCCGCTAAAGACTGGTATCATGCTCTACCCCCTGGAAGCGTTACTACTTGGGTGAACTTGAAGAAGTTGTTTCTGGACAAATACTTCCCTGCAATCAAGTCCAACCAAATCAAGAAGCAGATCTGTAACATAGAGCAATTCCCCAACGAGTCGCTTTATGAATATTTTGAGCGCTTCAGGAAGTTGGTAAAGAGCTGTCCCTACCATGGTTATGCTAATCATGATCTTATTCTCTATCTCCATGGAGGACTCTGTGAGGAAGATAGGCGATAGGTCAATTCCTCTTGTGGTGGAAACATCATGAAAAGAACCTGTGATGAGGCTCTAGACATCTTTTCTACGCTGGCTGATGAATCTAGGCAATATACGGGAAGAGGTTCTAAAAACTTGTCAGCCGTCAAGTCTCACTCTAAAATTGATCAAGCTGACTTTGATGTGCTGAAAGAAGAAGTGAGGCGGTTGAAGTTGAAGGGTACTGCTCAACAGGCTAAGGCGTGTGGAATCTGTAATGACGTCTTTCATCCGACTGATTCATGTCCTACACTACAAGAGGAAGTGAATACTATAACCACCCTTATCTGCCAAGACCTTCCAAGAATTGGTTCTGTAGTCGCATTAATTTAGTCCACTGCCATATTTCTGCTTTGTGAATATGTGAACAAGTTTTCTCACCCATGAAAGTTATTATTCGTCACCCGTCCATCCATCCATCCATTCATCATCGATTATACGTTATGAGATTGGACCCAAAAATTATATATGCAATGCATAAAAAACACAAAACTAAGTATAAAGATAAATTATGATCTAAAATTCAACCTACTAAAATATAAAAAAAAATAGCTTAAATTGTTGGACATCTAGTTAAGTGGTAAAGCTTCCATGGTAATAACTTGAGGTCTTTGTTTCGATTCTCATGAGCAATGTTCATCACTTTGAAAAAAATTGTTTAAATTGATGAAATATTCCAGACAAATTCATTACATTAAGATAAACTAAAGAATAAACTCAAGTATATATATATATATAATTAATTGGTGAGATCTTTTTGCAGTAGTTAATACCTATAAAATATCCTAATTAGCCAAACTTAGTAAAGTTGGAAAACAATGGTCGATCTCATAGAGGCTCGTGTATTTATGTGTTACTTGTATGCCAAATAAGAATATGAAGGGGGCTTCGATTGTGTTTTTAAACTAAGTACTAATGCAAGAATGAAATATAAATGCAATTGTAAATTTGGCTAAGTGTTCGTTTTGCATGGACACGACCACGACAAATTTTCTTGGGTTCGTCGTGTCCAAGGATGACCTTAGAGTGGATGAAGACAAGATACACGCCATTCGAGAGTGGCCCACCCCCACGACCCCGACTATGGTTAGATCCTTCTTAGGCCTCGCGGGGTTCTATAGGCGATTCATCAAGGACTTTAATTCCATCATCGAGCCACTCTATAACTTGAGTAAGAAGGCGACCACTATTAAGTGGATGTCACACCATGAGGACGCCTTCGTGTCCTTGAAGGATGCCCTTTTTCGCGCCCTAGTCTTGCAATTGTCGGACTTTACAAAGTGATTCAAGATCGAGTGCGACGCCTCTAACTATGGCATAGGCGACATACTCCTTCAAGAACAAAGGTCGATGGCCTACTTTAGCAAGAATTTGGATGGTTCGACATTGAATTACCCGACTTTCGATAAGGAATCATATGCTTTGATTCAAGTTCTTAAGGCATGGCAGCAATACCTTTGGCCAAGCGAGCTCGTAATTCATACGGATCACGCGGCCTTAGCGTATCTCAAGATTTAAACGACTCTAAACCGACGCTATGCTTAATGGGTTAAGTTTATGGAGACATTTCTTATGTCATCGCCCACAAAAAGGGTTAGGAGGATGTCATTGCTGACGCCCTCTCCAAAAGGTACGTCCTCTTAAAGCACCTTCAAACAAAGTTGCTTGGGTTCTCCTTGATTAAGGACATATACATGCATGATACCTTTTTTAAGCCTGTCTTGGAGAACTTGGTAACTTCTCGAGTTCATTTGTCCTATTTTTTGGACAATGGGTATCTTTACCGGGTCGAGAATCTTTGCATTCCAAGCTCTTCGATGAGGCACCTTTTGCTCAAGGAAGCTCATGACGGTCAAGTCCACTTTAGCATAGCCAAAACCTTAGCAGAACTTCGTGAGCATTTCTATTGGTCATACATGGTCAGGGATATTAACAAGTATTTCAAGGCTTGTGTGTCGTGCCAAACTTCGAAGGCCCGGTCAAATCCATACGGTCTCTACACGCCTCTACCTATCTTGGAAGCCCTATGGGGAGATCTTTCCATGGATTTTATTACGGGACTTCCCTTGTCGAGGTGTGATAAAGATTGTATCTTTGTAGTTTGGATCGTTTCTCCAAAATGGCCCACTTCATTGCTTGTAAAGGGAAGAACAACGCAACCGAAATCCCCAATTTGTTTTTTGACCACGTGGTGAAGTTACATGGTATTCCTAAAACTATCGTTAGTGATAGGGATACCAAATTCCATAGCCATTTTTGGAGAACTCTTTGGGGGTAGCTAGGAATACAACTCATGTTTTCTACTACTTATCACGCCCAAACCGATGGTCAAACTAAGGTAACCAATCGGACCTTGGATACCCTTCTTCGGGCGGTACTCAAATCAAACCCACATCGGTGGGAGGACTTATTATCTACCGTTGAGTTTTCTTATAATAGGTCCTTAAAATCTGCGATGAAGAATATGCCCTTCGTGGTCGTCTATGGGCGTAATCTTCACTCGCCCCCGGGTTTGGTGTCGCACCCACTAAAGACCGGCAAGCACATCGACATGACCAACCATGCCGACGTCGTGCGTCTTGATGTTCGTATTTTTAGTATAGTTTTTAAGTGTTTTTCTTAGTTGTTTAGCTTAGTATAGATGAGTTTTAGTGTTTGTTTTGTATATTTTTGGATAAGTTTGCACATTTTGTGAAAAGTATGGAAGCTACTCTTTTTTTTTTGTTTTTTCGTAGGTTTTTGGAGCAAAATAGGAGCATTCCGAAGAATTTGAGATAGAGAGGAGATAGCGAAGCATGGTCAAGCTAAGAAAGGAATGAAGACGCTTTAAAAGATCCTAGGAAAATCCAAAAGAGGCTATGAAAAAGTACAAAAGATCAAGCAAAAATAGGCTCGATACCGACCCTATGAACTCGGTACTGAGGTTTGCAGCAAGACAAATCGAGAGGAATTCAGCAAAGAACCTATTGACCCTGACAGGGTCGATACCGAGGGTCCCCTATGTTGTTAGGCGCACCGACTTCGAGATTTTTATATTTTTATTCCGTAATCTTATTAGTTTAGGAAGTTCTATTTTTATGGAAACTTTATAAATAACTTTTCTAGAATAAATACTTTGTTTTAACCTAGTTTTAGAGTGAGTCAGTTGGAAAATAGAGAGAGACGTGTGAAACTTCAAAGACGCTCTTCTCTCTTGTTTTTAGCTTTCTAGATTGTTTTGGAGATTACTTGGAGAAGAAGTTTGTGTTCTAAAGACTGGTTTTGAGTTTTAAAGTCAAGTAAGCTTTGTTTTGTTTTGTTTTGTATGATGTTCTCTTTTAATCTTATTGTGTACTAAAGACAAGCAAATGGAGGCGTTACAGGCTGACCGAGATGCTACTATTGTCGAAGCCGAACATGAACGAGTAAACAATAATCATTTACAAGAACAATTGAACGCTATCCCGAGGAATGCCAAATAATATATGCATCTGGAACTGAGGGTACCAGAATCAGCAATAGTGCTTCCTGAGATAGAGAAGGCCTTTGAGATTAAATCTCAGTTTATATCCTTAATAAAAAGGGCTCAGTTTGAAGGGAAACTAACTGAGTGCCATATGGAACATATTCGAAATTTTATTGATTTATGTGACACCATTGCTGTTGATGGTGTTTCCTTAGAATATGTCCAACTAAAAGCTTTTAAATGGTCTCTTGCAGGTAAGGCTCTAAGCTGGCTAGAAAGCTTACCTCCTAGACCGGTAAGGACGTGGAGAGCCTTGCATGACTTGTTCATGACTAAGTTCTTCCCTCCTGCTAAGACTATGGAGTTAAGGAAGTGTATTACTTCTTATCACCAGTTGCTTAACGAGACATTTATGGAAACATGGGAGCGATAGGAGATGTTGAGGCAATGCCCCACCCACGGACAACCACAATATGTCCTACAAGAGATATACTTTCGGGGTATAAATGTTGAGACAAAGAACCCCATCAACTTGCATACTGCTTGCAGTTTCATAGAGATGGAGCTTGATGAGGCATGGGCATTACTGGACAAATTGACCAACTACGATGTCATGTATAGGACCCAGCAGCCGCCCCAGCCTAAAAACTGTCTCTACATTCCAAACAAAGAAGACGTTGATCCCGATGCTAAAAATCAATTCTTACAAGATGAGATCAACCGTCTAAAGAAACAGGTAAGTTTTCTAAAAACCTCTCAACAATGTCTTGAGTGTGGCTCTCATGCCCATAGTATTGCTGCTTGCACTAACATTAAACAGGCTAGAGCTGCTAAAACATATGTTGAAATGAATTATATGAAAGGTCAATACAGAAATCCACCTGCTAGTTATGACAGGCCGAACAATTATCCGACTTGGGGAAATTCCAATCAAAATCAAAACTATACATCCCCTCCACCGGATAGACGACCCGCATCCTATAGACCTCCAGGTTACCAAGAGTCACCTTCATGGGTTCAAGGTTTATAGGAGGGCATTAATGGAGTCCAAGCAAACCTCAACAACCAGATGAAATGATGGGGAGAGTTCGAGAGTTGGAAAAAGAGTGTTGACTCACAATTGTGTAACCTTGCTGCACAAGTTCCAAGACCTCAAGGGAACTCCCGGGCCACCCCGACAAGAACCCGAGAGGAATAATAGTAGTTGTACACCTCCGGATTGGAAAGACACTACCAGACCGTGCTGAGGCCAAGGACAACAAGGTCGTTAATGAGGAAGATGCTCCAGCCAGGCTTGATAGCGATCCTGACCTCCCTATACTCAGCGGGGGTCTTGACTACAAATTTATTTGTTGTCAAAAAACCCTTTCAACACGTCTCCTCCACGAGCGCACCCGTATCCAAGTAGAACGCCGTGCCAACCAATACATTTTCCAACACAACAAGGGGCGTTGTAGGATGGTTCCAACCCGACAATCTAGTTTGGCTCCACCTTCAGAAAGATAGATTCTTGGACGCCCGCAAGACGAAGCTGCATCCAAGAGGTGATAGTCCCTTTCTAGTCTTCGAGCGCATCGGGGACAATGCTTACAAGATCGACCTTCCAAGCAAGTACATTGTTCACTCCATGGTCAATGTCTCTTATCTCTCTCCCTTTTTCGAGCCCGCTTTCTATGATGGGGAAGCAAAGTCGTTTCCCACTCAAGAAGGAGGGTAATGCGACCCCAACCATGGGCGTCACGCAGGAGGAGGTCGCCATGTCCCTACGCTCGGATGTCTCAATCACTCGAGCCTAGACTCGGGCCATACCCGTGGCCACCCAGTCCATCGTGACACGCACCTCAATGTGCCACGGTGATCCATCCCGTGTACCAAGATCGGTCATCCTCGTCTCCATCGGCTTCACGGACGCCCCACACCATAGGCCAAGGCCTCGACACCCCCATCCTCGGCGTGCCACTTCAGCATCGTGCCAGCGGCGCCGCACAACCACGCCACTAGAGGTTCCTTGGCCGTGTGCGCCCGCGCACCTCTGCCACGACACACTCTGTGTGTCCGCCTCGTGTCTTAGCCATTCTGTGCCACGCCGACCATGTCCTTGTCCTTGTTGCAACACTCTCGTCGCCTTGGCCACGACACCTATCTATATTTACCTATTTTTAGTATCTTTTTCATTCCTAGACTTTCTAGTTATGTTTTGTTTGTTTTAGCATGTTGTTTTATAGGCTTATGTGACGGTGGACCTAGTTTGCACAATGGCCCTAGCCGCCACTTATGTAACCTTAACCCTAGTTTTGGACACCTCCTTTATAAGGAAAATTCAGCCTCCATTACTAGGTTATGCATATTTTTATAACGAAACTATGTCAAAACTTTGCTCCACTTTCGTTTGTGCGTCAACTACTTCTCCAACCTCTCTTTCTCTCGAGTTCTCTCCCTTGAGCACTCGTTTCTCATCTCTTGCTAGAATCTTACACAAAGAACCTCAATTTCAATCAAATCCGTTTCCGCATTCTAGAGACTTAATACGTATCAAGTTTCAAGATTTGACACGTACTCGACCCCTTTTGGAGACGAATTCGCATCACCAACTGTTCAATCTAGTCTTGAGTAAATGAAATTGTTCATCCTGACGTGCCTAAAACGCATTGAATTCGTCGTCCACGTAGCCTCTCAAGCCTTGGTAGCTAGTGTTGATGTGAGATGTAAGATCACTATACCGATGTGCATTGTGAACCTGTATCTTTTCCATCATCGTCATCATCTAAGCAAACTGGGGCTCAAAGTAAGCATAACCTCCACCGAATATCCCAGCCACATCAGTGGATTGGTCATCCTCCTCCTCATCATCCTGGACTTCCTCCTCAACTTGGAAGTCCTCATCATCACTCTGCTAAGCCTCTTCCACTTCTTCCATTTCTTCTTCCTCTCGCACAATCATCTCTCTAGCTTTTCTTGCACTTCTCCTTCGACCCATAACCATTTGCATGTCTAAATCCAATATCAAGCACATGCACTCTCCAAGTCTCGACATGTTGGCTCCCGATCTTCCACTCAAGGCTCCTAGGGGCCGGAAGTCTCATGACCTTCTCGGTGTCTCCTAGATCCCATTAGTAAGAATTCTGCTCATGGTATAAGACTCTTATGTTGTTTGAACATTTTGAAATCTATGGGCCTTGCCGGTAAATAAATCACATAATACCCAAGATCAATGCCAAAATGACGAGCAAATTGAGTGACAATGCCCCCAATAGCAATGGCTCCAAATCATTTGTGACTATTTAACTTGACTCAAGTAGCTCATCAACAACCCACCCAAGTTCACTTCATTCTGGTCCAGACTAGTACAAAGGATTACCAAGTCCTTCGTAGGGGCCTTTTTTACTTTAAAAATCTATTTTTCTAAATTAAATAAATTGAAACTTTATTATGACATATTTATTTGAGTAAATGAATTCATTAGAGATGGCATTTGATAAATTCGTAACTAACAGAAATTTATTCATAAAACCCGATCGTTCCAATGTGCGTTCCAAACCGACTTCGGTCTGTTTGCAAACGTGTCGGATCATTTAAAGAAGGGATCTAGGTGGGATTTTGGTAGAGATTTTCCACTCACTTGATGCCTATTTTATTAAGTTAATTTCCTTTCCCTCTCGCACCCACATGAGTAAGATTTGATCATGATTAACTTGATACTCCACTTACATGTGTTATTTGGCTATTAAAGCCTTCTTTCACTTCAAAGACACACCATTCTCTACCACTTCCTTTCATCCTTCAAACCTCTCTTCTTTGAACTTAAAGCACTCTTTTTTTCTCTCCTTAATAGCAAGAAAAATGTGCGGGCTCGTCCCGAACATCTCTATAAAATATGTCGAGTGGTATGGCAATACGCCCTCCCTTCCGTTGACAATTCGTTATAACTCACCGAGTGTTACGGTCGTAACCCTCTCTTCTCTCTGTATTATCGAGTGGTACGGCCCACCACCCTCTCTTCTCTCGGTAATTCAGATCATGATCTTTTCCGCTCCTACTCGTTGGAGGGATGTCTACACCCTAGCTAGGTGTCGGAACTTCGTTCCCCTTAAGTGGACTCAGCTCTTTCATAGCCTCCACATCTTTAAAAGTCTTTAATGTTATGCAAGTTTTGACACATAATAAAAATAAGTGCTAGTGCACATTAAAAGACATCAAAATCGGGTCGGTCTTAAAAGATCAACTCGGTTCTCGGTCCGACAAGGGCGTGAGAGGTTTTCTAGAAACTGGTGGGTAGTTAAAACGTTCCCAACATAAATCTACTCTAAGACATTCTACATCTCGTAGTTCATTCTTCGGTTTAGAGTATCTCATCTCGAGATTTACTCATTTTCGTCCTTAAGCTCCACCTAAAGTTCGTACTCCTCAAGACACTTATCAAGTATCTCTTTATTATAATTTGACAATTTACCAGACTACCCTTCAGAATCTCCATTCTCGCTTGCTTAGTCTTCTTAGACTAACTCTGTTTTTCCGCATTTTTGTCTAATATTTCCCGCCCTTCACGACAAATGCCAGATTCTAGGAAACTCTTGTCGAAAGCGTAAAGACGAAGATCATTCACGTTGAAGGAAGGAAGGTCGGATTCTCTCAAGGTTGATGTTTTTGTTCATTTTTGGATTCACTACGCTTTGCAAGAACAAGGTTTTATTAATTCCTCTGCTTAAATTCTATCATGTTGTTTTGAAACAATTCAAGATGTAATGACAATATTTAAAGTGTCAAGTTTGAGCACCTTTTTATAATATGTATTATCGTTAATTATCCGCATTGTATTTAAATTTAATACCTTACAAAGCCTTGGGTGACTTTGAACGGTAAAATCTGAGGTCATTGACATCCACAAATTGTATGAGCTAGGAAGCTCCAGAAGATGCAGATGGCGGGATGAGAAATTGGAGAAGCCTTTTCTCTTGAAGCCTTGTATTCGAGTTTCCATGTGATCTAAACCCAAAAATCATCTCCTAGCCAATAGGCTTTACTCTCATAGCGGTAAATGTGTTTGTCATTACAAGGAGGACAACCAAAGAGGGTGTTGATTCCATTCAAGATAATCTTCCTCCTTACTTCTCTCAACCAAAATATGCACTCACTGTCCTCACTCCTAGGGCCTTTATGCAACTTAGTCATTAAGGTACTCAAGAATTCCAAAGTTAGACCATGTAGGTCAGTTCCTAAGTTGCATGAATTGCTAGAACTGCAAGGATTGGCCCAACTTCTTCAATTCTCTAGTCAAACCCAAAGAATCCATCAATTCCCACTCAATATACCGATTAGGCTTCCAGTCCTTCTTCAGATAATCAAAATTTTGAAGATAAGAACGTTCTCTCAAAGTAAAGCGGTAAGACTATGGGGTCTCCTCCTAACCCTCGTTGGTGGAACCAAGTAAACCCCAAAATGGCCTTTATGGGATGTTGAAGCCCCCATCAATTATTCTTCTCTTAGGACCCATGAGAGCAACGATCATAAATTACCTACACAAAACACAACAATAAGCACAATTTGTTGTTCAAGATAGGACAACTACAACAAAATACTAGAGAATCAAGCAAAATCACTCAATCACTCTCTTCCCCTTACCAAGAACAAATTTATGCAAACAATCCTAAGGTTAGTCTCAAAACTTCAAAATAACTCAATTAAAACATGAAAATAACATAGAATCATGCAATAAACGAGAATTCATGAAGCAAATTTGCAAATTGCGACCTAAAACATGCAAATCTAAGAGTTCTATGAAACCATAGATCCAAAAATTAGGCTAGATATTCAACAAATAAAGAGAGAAGAAAAGTCAGAAATCTTACTTGAATCCGGTAGATTTGTTGTTTCCTTGCTTGAATTTGAGTAGAAAAGGAGCTTGAAAGCACAACAATGGAGGAAGAAGAGAGGGAGAACAATGGAGGAAGAAGAACTCAACGAGAACTTGGGTTGGGAGCACAATAGGAAGCGCGGGCAAGAGCACGGGTATATCGTTGAAATTTACGAAAATGCGACTAGTGCATAAAAGCACAGTCGCGTTCTTAGTGCCAAGCTCGCATTATCTCCGTGTAATTCTATCGTAATTGTGCATGTTGGGATCCAAGAATGCAATCGCGCTTTTGTGGTGTCCTAAACCATACTTTACGACATGCTACTCGAACTTGACATTCCTCAAAAAATTGCATATATTTTTTCTTTTTTCTTTTTTATAGAGAAACAAAATGCAAACTAAACTAAACTACACTAATTCTTGGGTTGCCTCCCAAGAAGCGATTGTTTAACATCATTAGCTTGACGCATTATCGTTCATGAATGATTATAGCTTTGGAATTCAACCTTCTTCCCGTCGAATCCCATCCTCAAAATTCCTTGAGGGGATGTCTATCTTGGTGTTGTCAGTCTTCAAAACGGCCTTCCGGGTAACATAAAAGGCTTGTCATCATTCGGTCCCATATTCAAGATTAGAAAATCAGTTGGAAAAACCAATGAGTCCACTTTCACCAAAACATTTCAAGTTTTCCCTTTGGTCTAGCAGTGAAATGGTTCGCCAACTCAATAATGGTCTGAGTCTCTTGCAAAGGACCCACATCAAGCTTCTTGTATAAAGAGTAAGTCATGAAATTGACTGATGCACCCAAATCAATTAAAGCTTCATTGACCTTGGTGTTGCTGATCTCACATAGGATGGTGAACATGCTAGGGTCACTGCACTTCTTGTGCATTTGCTTTTAAAACACAACAGACACATGTCCTTTTTCTTTCACATAATTTTTACTCTTTTCCTTTTGGTTTCTCTTGACCATACAATGTTCTTTCAAAAACATAGCATAGTGAGGTACTCTTTTTCAACAATGGAATATTCACCTTGCATTTGCTAAACATCTGAAAGAGTTATTTATAATTTTTCAGCTTCTAGGCCTCTTTTAGAGCTTCCGAGAATGGTGGGACAAGTTTATACTTGTCGGAGAGGCTCTTGAAGGGCTCGCATCTTCACTTGAAAGTGTGGGCTTAGGCCTCAAGAATGCGGTCATGTTTTGTCCCGGCCTAGCCCGCGTAATCACTTGGTGCTCTTTGTTGGAAAAGCGTGGTTCAAGACGGGAAAGTGCGACATGTTCTCTTGTTGATGCGACCTTGCCTAGGGTCAGACACAATTCTGACTAGTTCGAGGCGCCCGAGACCATGCGTCCCCCTTGGATTAGGACTTAGTCTTATTTTATATATTTTCCTATTTTTAGCATTTTTCTATTTATGTCTTTCCCGTTTTGGTTGTTGCTACGTTTAGTATTGTCTATTTATGGCTTTTTTGGTTTTGGACGTTGGACCTTTACTTGCATGTAAACCCTAGTCAATTATCCTTGTTCCTAGTCAATTAGTTAGTTAGCCTCTATATAAGGGGCTCCAGAACTCATTTTGTATGCATAATTATAATTCGAGATTACTAGTTGAGACTTTACTCCTACTTTTCTCGTTTGTGTGTTACATTCCCAACCTATCTTCCTCTCGATCATCTCTCCCTTGAGTTGATGAATTCTTATCTCTTCTAATTCGTCAAACCCCTTCTCAAATACCTCGTAGTTGAGACCCAATATGCAATCAAAAGTCAAAGATCCTACGCGCACTCGGATCCTTTTAGAGACAGATTTGCATCACCTGCCATGACCGTGCTTTTAAGCCTACTTCTCGTCCTCTTCTTCTTTTTGCCCGTTATGGCCTACTTTTCACAACGGTCTCAACACAAATCCGTTATGAACTGAGATTAAGCTCACATTTTGCCTCGGGTTGAGCTTTGTTTGAGATGGAAGTTTGCTTGAGTCTTTGGCCTCCAATTTACTCATAGTATTAGCAATTTGACTCTCTTGGCTCTCCAAGTTCTGAATACTTAATCTTATCTCATTGAATTCTTCATCGTGGTCATGCTGTGTGCAAGAGTTCTAATCATCTCATATGTGGACAACGAGGGAGTCTCATTGTTCCCTTGAGGTCTAGGATTGCAAGTTGGTCTATATGGAGGTTGACCACCTTGTTGATTATATTATTGATTATTCTAGTTCTCATACCTCAAGTTAAGATGATCCTTCCACCTTGAATTATAGTTGTTGGAGTAGGGATCATAGCTTGGCCATGGTGAGCCATAGCCTCCCACCGTATTCACATTTTCTTGTGGCTCATGGAGTGTAGAAAACACATCAGTTGGATGCAAACTATCAGAAAATATTCCATATGTCTTCACCTATTGCCTTCCACCTGATTGCATCAATTGCTTCATTATATTTTTCAGCTCAAACATCTCTTTTTCTAATGATGAATTGACCACAACGGCATTCGCTGATCTAGAGCCAGATGCCTTGTTGAATTGTCTTGAGCCCTCAGACAAGTCGATGAATAGCTCAAATGCCTCATCAGGGGTTTTATTGAGAATGGTTCCCCACATGCAACATTGACCATCCATCTCTCATCATCCAAGAGGCCTCCAAACAAATACAAGATAAGATCCTGATTTGAATACCCATGGTAAGGACAATTGGAAATAATCTCTTAAATCTATCATAGTATTTATACAAGGTCCCATTTGAGTGTTGCTCAATGTTGTTGATGCTCTTATTCAGACTGTTAAGCCTTGTAGCTGGTAAGTATTTCTCCAAAATTGCTTTCTTCATCTTGGCCCATGTATCAATGCTCCCCGGAGCCATGTAGGAGAACCAATAATTGGTCGAATCCTTAAGAGAAAAAGGAAAGATCGTCAACTTGATTTGGTCCTCAGTGACTTTTGTAAACTTCATGCTTGTGCAAACGACTTGAAATTCAGATAAATGCTTATTGGGATCCTCACCACTTGGCCCATGGAATTGGGGTAGAAGGTGTATTAACCCATATTTCAGCTCAAATTTGACCCCATCTGTCAACTCAGAGAATAGCACCGCTAGGGGTTGTTGTGTCAGATTTGGTGCAGTCAGTTGTCTTAATGTTTGGTCACCCATCTTAATTGGTTTAGTCTCTTCGAGATCAAACGGTAATGCATGAAAGTGATAGCGAATCTCCTTCCTTAATCTAAGAATTCTCCAAACAATATCTGGATCGAATAACAAGGGAGATAAATTAGTGTCACGGGTATGAACCATAAGACATGTTTATAACCAATTTAGCATGAAAATAAACACATAAAGAGTGTTGAGTCTCCATCAACCACGCCAATTTTGGTGAGGGATTTTACAGTCGTGAATACCTACCAAATATCCTAACTAACCAAACTTAGTAAAGTTGGTAATCAATGGTCGATCCCAAAGAGACCCGTGTATTTATGTGTTTAATTGTAAGCCAAATAAGAATATGAAGGGGAGTTTTGATTGTGTTTTTGAACTAAGTACTAATGCTGGAATGAAACATAAATGCAATTGTGAATGTGAAAATAAAGTATGAGAGGAATATGTGAAACTAATTAATATCCATTAGAATCTTTGAATTGATCATTCATTCTCTTGATTACCTTTTCTCTTGAGTAATCTATAGTGCAATTCTATTCCGAACTTTAATTCTAGTTATTAGAACTATCAATCTAACAACCCTAATCACTTAACAACCTAGAAGACCTTCTAAATTTAATTAAACGACAACATTAAGTTCCAAGTATCAATAGAAACAAACATTTAGAGCAAACCAGATATCTAAGGGCCCATTTGGTATTGATATCCTGATATCTGATATTGGGTCATATCTTGTGTTTTGTATGAGAGTATATGTGTTTAGATATGGTATCGTGCCATATCTTGTGTTTGGTATGAGAGTATATGGTTATCGGGCCATATCCTTGATATCAAAACAGGGCAAGTTCCATGATATTTGATATACCCAAAAAAGAGGTCTAGAAGTTGATATCTGATATCCGATATCGATATGAATGATATCTCATATCCGATATTGATACTGATACCGATACCCAATATCGATACTGATATCTGATATATAATATCGATACCAAACGAGCCCTAAGTGATTTATGAATTTATTCCCTTCTATAACGGATTAACAAATGTACCCGACCGGGTATAAACAGTTATAAATTCTACTTTATCCAATCAACTATAACCGAAAATTAATCAGATTTAGTTGTAGCCTAGCAAGACCCGGTCGTGCCATGCACGACTATGACTTAAGAATTTTTTATGTAGGAACCGTACTCGTCGATTGAATTTTACATAAACTTATTCGATAAAATAAAATATTTTCCTCAATAATTATAAGCGAAAATTATTATAATATGTAGGAAATGTAAGAAAATAGTTAAAAATAATAGTATTTATTTAGTTATAATAGCATAGATGATTTAATTTTTTGAGTTAGACAATATTATTATAATATACAGGAAAGTAAATAAGGAAAAAAAAATAATATTTCTATACTCATTAGTTGAACATGGTAAGTATTAATAATAAATGAAGTAATTTATTATAATAGTTCTTGCTATTGAAAAAAATAACGTATGCTGATGTATTTCGATAAAAAAAAAGATGTCGATGTACAATTATATAATATTTAAATTTTTCGATAAAAAATAGTAGATCATTATATATTAGAGATATTATGTATAGATAGTTTCATAGTTACCATTGAAAAAAATAATGATATTGTTAGTGCATAAGTATGGAAGAGTTGGAAGAAAAGGTGGAAAAGAGGAAATACATCTCTTGATTGCAAAGTGAAAAAAAATGATGAAGATGAAAAGTTTGTGCAAAGCAAACGAAAAAGTTCAGTTTAATTGTTAGTAGTCTTCATAAGGCAAAGAAAGAGTTGAAGAAGAGGCAAAGAAAAAAAAAGTGAAGAAAGAAACAAAGTATATAAAAGTGTGTATGGAGTTGAGAAAGAAAAGTTTGGGAGAAGTAAGAAAAGAAAGTGTGTTGAAGTTGAGTTTAGGATTAGTTCTTTATCCCGGATTTAGCACCACATGCCAAATATGATCCCTTCCAAATTTCTCTTTACCTTGGCCCCATTACAACCCTTAAAAAGACATCTTGATTTTTGTTATGTGTTTGATTCCCAGCGTTGGAGATTTAGAACTCTGATGCAAGCTGATGGTAGTCTAGTTTTCATGGTTGATTTTGAGCGAAACACCTACCCTTAAACACTTGAGAGTTTGAGTTCAAACATAATCTACCTTGGTGAGGTCTAGAATGAATGAATGGTCTTTACTTTTTGCTTATTATAATGCATGCTAGGAAGTCTTGGTCGGGTTTTTGATTATATGTGAAAAGTTTGTTTGACTTGAGATGGATGTATGATCATTTATGTGGTGTGTTTTGAATTTATGACTTGCTTGAGGACAAGCAAGGGTTAAGCATGGGGGAATTTGATAGCTTGCATATAGGTAGTGTTTAGAATGCATGTTTTCGTTTCTTTTGCATTGTTTTAGGTAGTTTTAGTTAGTTTCTTTAGTGTCTTAGAGTGTCTAGGAATTTTGGGTTTTTGCACTTGTTCTATGTTGTTTTACAGGTCTTCAAGTGAACAAGTGTGAAAGGAATGGAAACGAGAGAAGAATGCTTGAATTCGGGCCATCCATTGGAGTTGCTGGTTCAACACCTCTGTCTTGTGAGAGCCCGTTCGGGAGCTATATTGGTCTTATGAAGTTGAGTTTGATATCATTGGAAACCTAATCCAAAGAGTTACAATTCATGTTTTTACTCCGAGTCCAAATTCCAACTCAAAGTGAGTCAAAACTGCCCCCGAAGTGTTACTTGAGTTCTGAACCGAGGTGTTGGCGGCACCCGCCGCCAACCCAGCGCCGCCCGCCGCCCCTGCCAACGTGGAGATCCTTTGGTCGACACGTGTTTTATTTCTATTGGCTCTTCCTATGTCAGCTTTAATCCGAGATATATGTATTTATGGATAGACTTTTTAGACCTAGTTTGATATATTAGGTTTTAGAGAGTTGCATCTCTCATTCATACACTATTATCATATTTTCTTTTCAGAGTTTTTAGCCTTTCATGGAGAACTAAACCCTTTTGCTTAGTCAGACAGTTTGAAGCATCATTTGACTTTCAGTTGTGATATTTTTACTCTTTATTTAATGCATGAAATTATTTTTCTCTCTTGTTTGAATTGTTTATGTGATTAATTTCAGCAATTTCTAGGGTTGTTATTGAATCTCAATTGCTAGATCTAGAGAAATTACTAGTTGAGTTTCTCTATTTCATAAGTAGCAAACTATATTGTACTAGTATCTAGTTGTGCTAGTCTATTGTAGAAGAGAGTTAAATTGCATTCTAGTATAAAAGTTGGTTGTTTTATGCTAGATTTGTATCCTGATTATATTTCTATTCTTAATGCTGCTTTTGAATTGAATCTTGATAGTTTCAGGGTTATTCAATTAGTTAGGATTGATAGTATTTGGTTGTGCTATTAATTATCTTTGAAAAGGAATTGGAATTCCATATGCATGCGATATTGAGTGAATCTATGATCAACTTGTCAAATGAATGTGGATCTCTGGTTGACTAAGTGTTTTTCCTAAATTGATAGAAACTCAAACTTTAATTGCGTTATTTGTTTTAGCATGATAGTTAGTAGTTTATTTCATAAACCCCTTTTTACTTAAATTGGCATAAAATTCACATAAAAAGATAAATCTCCTCCCTATGGATTCGACTCTTACTTCCCTAAGACTACAGTCTTTAGGTTGTTAGGACTCTTTTGCATAGCCGTGATTTGCACGACCATTTCACGCCTATCACCAAGCTAGGAATATTCCCCCTTTTTCAAGTTTAATTCCATCATATTTAAAGGATAGAATCTTCCATTAAGTGGCACAACTACCATATCTTTAATAATAGGAAAAGAAAGAAAGATGATAATAAATGCGCAGTAATTTAAGAAGTACTTTTTATAACGAAAATAATTATGGTAACTATGTTTTTTATACCCGCTCACAAATACATATTAAAGATGATGATGTACAATTATATAATATTTAAATTTGTCCATAAAAAAGTAGTAGATATTTGTATATTAATAGAAATAGTAGCGGAGGTTAAAAAAATTATTAAACAACACATGTTGCTTTTAGATTGGACCACACCACCACTTTTATTAAAACTAATCTTTGGCAACATAATTAAGTTTAATATAAAGATAGTGTAATGTACATACAATCTTATCTCGCTATAATCAATGGATACAAAATCTCATTCTTAATTTAAAAAGAATAATCTTTATTTTTGGATATGATAAATAGGAAGATTATTAAGATATTTTTTATGCTATTGCTTTTAGATTGGTTCACACCACCACTTTTATTAAAACTAATCTTTGGCAAAATAATTAAGTTTAATATAAAGATAGTGTAATATATGTACAATCTTATCTCACTATAATTAATAGATAGAAAATCTCATTCTTAATTTAAAAAAAATCTTTATTTTTGGATATGAAAAATAGGAAGATTATTAAGATATTTTTTATTCTATTATTAAGATATTTATTTTATTTTTAGATAGAATGCATATTCTAGGATTATATAATTAAGTTTATAAAGATAGTGTAATGTACGTACAATCTTATATCACTATAATTAAGTTTATTTTGAATGGTCCCATGTATATAATAAATTGATAAGTTTTATCTTATTACTTATCTATTTTCATAATCAAATAAATTATCATGTTTTGGATATTAATTTAATTCATAATACTAATAAAATATTATTTTTTCAAATAAACAGCTTTTTATAGTTTATTGATCTTAAATATTTATTAAAAGTTAAACGCTCGATCAATGAGAAAAAGTTAAACGCACCGATACCTTGATATCAAGAGCAATCTCGTGCTAATATTGTGTTATAAATTTAGAGAGATTTGGGAGAAGATGAGAGATCAGAGATGTCTTATTAGGTCACCATAGGGGCCTTTATATATAGAGAATACAAGTCTTAATGGATAAGCCCAAAACTAGGGTTTACTATATAATCTAAATATAATAATATTATAACACCCCCCTTAGATGTACATCACTAACCGCCTCGTTAAAAACCTTGTCTAGAAAACCTAATTGGACAAAACCAAGACTAAGGGAAAAAGTGCAGTTATGATTCTTCTTTTCAACATGAAATATATTCTCCTTGCTTGACTGAGTTGAGCATCTATCCCGCCTTTGAGTTGAATCTTGTAATTTGAGAATGCTTGACGATATGTACTTTAGTTGATCAGTCCATGCCGAATTCTCTTCATATATCACTATTGATTCCTCTCAACTTGATTTATGGATGGATTAAAACTCCATTTCTTCACATATCTCGAACTTCAGGCCGAGATTGTCTCATCATAGACCTTATATGACGAAATGCCTCATTAAAAATCTTGTTTGGAAAAATCCAGTGGGATAAAAACCAAAGCCAAGGAAAAAAGAGTACAGTTGTGGAATAATGTTCCCCCTCATTTAAACATACAATCTTTATGCAATAGATTTATTCCATCATGGACTTTTGTAGAAGAATTGGTACTTCTGGACCAATAATATTTATTTATGTTTAGGGAGACAATAACTCATTGTCATATAAAATGACATTATTGAGGTAATGAAGCAAGGTACAATAATGCATCTTTTGTATTGAGATATGGTATTTCAAGACCTAATATCTCTTTCAATTTCTGATCAGGGGTGAAATTAGTAATCTTACCACCATTAGTGTACTGAATGAATGTGCTTCCACAAAACTTAATGGGCCCTTTATCCCATTTGTATGCTCTAATTGCAGGACGAGACATTACTTGATAATTCTTAAGTCCTTTATTTCAAAATTCTCCTTTCATGTAATCAGTTGCTAATCGGACCTCTTCTAGAGTTCTAATTATATTTAGACCATCAACACGAACAACAATGACTGCATAACCTGACTTTGTCCTTTGTATGAACACACAAGGACGTATTTGTTCATTCACAAACCCCTGCCTTAGTAGATACTCGCTAAGGCGGTTGTACCACATTCTGCCTGATTGTTTCAATCCATAAAGCGACCTTTTAAGCTTAATGGAATACATGTGACGTGGCTTAAATGCTTTAGGCATTTTCAATCCTTTTTGGATTTTCATGTATATGTCGGTGTCTAATGACTCATATAGGTATGTTGTTACCACATCCATGAGTTGCATTTTTAGACGTTCAACAACGACTAAAGCAACAAGGAACCTGAGTGTCGTTGCATCCACTACTGGTGAATACGTTTCCATGTAATCCACTCTAGGTTTTTGCGAGAATCCTTGTGCAACCAATTATAACAGACCGGTTTTGCACTTTCTAGTGTTGGAACTACATGCCCAAAAACACCTAGTTTGTTTAACGAATCCAATTTTGCTTTCCAGCTTTCCCAACCATTTCGATTTCGACATTCCTCCATTGTTTGGGGATTATTGTCATCTTCTCCAATAACTTTTATGATAACTGAATAAGCAAAGATATTTTCCCTATATCCTATACCGATACCTACATAATTAATCGAAATTTCCAAATTGTCGCTTATATCATTTTCTTTGTTTTTAGAGTCTTTAGATAGAATCTCTTCATGCATTCTATCTTCGTGTTTATTTCCAGTTGACATATCATTCTTTTGGGATGTTATTGGCTTTTTCCTCTTCTGGGGAATGTATCCTTAAAGCCAAAATGCCTTTAATGCTTGAAGCATGCTTATGTGTTGGTTTGGAGTTACTTCTGGAATCTCCAAATGAACTGGTGCATTTTCAGTTGATGTTTGTGACTTAATCACTTTCATGACATTGGTAAATAGCATGAAGCTATATAATCCCCTAAACATCTGGTTTAGTTATACAATTCACAAAACTCCTGCTTTAGCTTTCTTTGGATAACAAATTGCATTCCATGCATTCTCTTCTCCCCCTAAAGTTGGGATTTTTCACCTCGCCAAAGTGATACATTTAATACCGAGCAATATATTGATCACCGCTTTAAAGACCAAGATATTCTTTAAACAACAAGGACCCAATCCTCTTGTTCAATCCCAACTTTCTTTAATGTGTGGCACTACTAAAAAATTATATGGGGGTGGAGGACATATATAGCATTTCCTTTAGGAGAATTTTCTATAAGCGGTCGGTCTTGTTGAATTAAATAGTCGATATTCATATTCATGACCCTATTTAACCACGACTCCTCTAGGTCGCGTATGCCATGTATAGCACTTGCATGACTATCAATTATGAGCGCATTATTGACGACTCTACCTGGGTCGTTTTGTGAATATGTGTGAGAGCTATCCAATGCTCAATCACTACACATATTGATTTATTCCATTCTCCTCCATTTCCCTTGGAACCAATGGGTTGAGGCATCTTTCAATATTATGATAATCCACAATGGTCCACATGTGATTTAGCTAGTCCTCTTATATCACTTGAATTCTGTCAAGGAGCATATGATACTTTATATTTACTTGACTTATACTGGCCTTGTTACTAGTTTACTAAGAGCACAAGCCTTTCAAGGTCATTCTTAGGAAGAGACTTCAAGTCTTAAGATCTTTCGGTCCTATACCGATCATAAGCATTATTATTTCACTTGAGTGACCAAGTTAATCATGCCACAAATATATCTTATCATTAACTAACTTCTAGTTAGTGAGATTACATTATTCAATGGGATATACTCTTCTAGATTCATCATAATCTTCACACCAAAATTTGCGCATGACTGGTGAAAACTTCTGATTTTCAAATATTGTGTGGTGTGACACCTTTGAAAATGTCCGTGATCCATACAGAAATTTGGGAGCTCATCAACTCATATCAAATAAATTGTTATCTTCATATCAAAATTAGATGCCTCAAAATGGATGCATTCAGAACTTCAATTTATCTAGACCGGTCTCCACACTTATGCCTATAAGGTGTGGTTTTTGTACAACTAGTACAAGACTAATGATCAATTACATCACTTATGGGATATCCCTTATCTTAGATGTTCTTCTGGACATCAAATTAACCCACGACATCCTAGCTATAAGTCATAACCATGACTAACGGCCACAGGCGTAATATACCGTAACCTCTTTCACAACCTCTTCTAGAGGAGGCATGCTTCCGGCATGCAAGAGGCTGGTCAAACATGACCTTGAACTTCTAGTTCATGCTTGGTAGGTGGTCATTTAGACATGGTTCTGAATATTATGACGACACACATTCCTTGTACTACTTCTAGAGTACATGTCATATTTCTTGTACTACATCTAGAGTACATGGTTTGGTATGAGATCTCTTAACTCTCCAAGAGTTTATAACGATCTCTACTTGTCAAAATTCGATTCTTCAAGCTCGAATGGAGTTGATGATATGAAAAGTTACATTATAGCTTAGCACAAATCTACTGGAATTTGAAGTGCTGCATAATTCCCCCAAACATCTTATTTATCAACTTTAGGTGACAATGAATAAGTTATCTCTTAAACCATTATCATTTACTTCGAGATATGAATGTTCTTCTACTTCCAAAAATGAAATTTTCTCATCAGTTATTACAAGAAGTAATAAGTTATGTATGTAAATCCACTTATAGGGATAATACTCTTATGTATTGGAGATGATCATTGTCACATAAATTTTATCATCTTCTTCAAGAAGTGATATTTTCTATCATTAATCACTCCAGGGAGTAATGAGATTTATTATATCATCTCTTCGAGGATGATTTCAAATTCTCTATTGGGACATACTAGCATCTACTTAAGGAGATGACAAGTTTTAACTTTAAAAGCAAATAAAAATGTATATAAGCAATAACATAAATAATTAAATTGAAAAATATAAATAAAGAAATAAAGTATCATAACATATTGTCAACTTCTGGTGAAAAGAGAGTGAATACGAAGTCTTCTAGACTTCTTTCAATCACATACTTCAGGATGTGATTATTCATAAGATCTTTCAATCATATACTTCAAGATGTGATTTGAATGAGACCTTTTAGTTACATACTTCAAGATGTGATATCCATGTGGGTATTTTATTATCTACTTCAAGAGATAATATTTGTCATTTGAATTTTATCGTCTACTTTTGGAGATGTTTCTTTTTCAATTTGCACATGAATCATGTCATTTACTTCACGAGACGACTTTATTATCACCACTCATTCCAAGGAGTAGGAACTTTCATTATATTCATCTACTTCTGGGGATTGATTCAATTGTTTCATCCACTTCGAGGGATTATTTGATTTGTTTCATCCACCTCGGGGGATGAAAATTATCACTCCAAATCTAAAAATAGAAAAATTCTTTCATTCACTTCAGAGAATGAGAATATAAAATAGGTTGTTTCATTCGCTCTAGGGAATAATAATTATCACTCCTAGGAATAAAGTTTTCATTCACTTCAAGGAATGAAGATTATCACTTCAAAGATAATCTTGTTTTGTACATTCAAAACATAATTAAGTATAAATGAGAATGCTAAATAAATAATATAAGAGTAGTAAAATAAATAAAGTAATTCATTCACTTCAGGGATACATATTAATCTATCACTTCAGGGATCCAATGAAGAAAAATTATCACTTCAGGGATAATATAATCTATGTATATTCAACTTTACAATGGGAAATAATCATCGCTTCAAGGATAATTTTATTTGTGAATTCAATTCCTCGGGAGGAAATAATTATCGCTTCAGGGATAATCTTATTTTTAAATTTAACTCTTCGAGAGGAAATAATTATCGCTTCAGGGATAATTTTATTTTTAAATTCAACTCTTCAGAAGGAAATAATTATCGCTTGTAAATTCAACTCTTCATGAGGAAATAACTATCACTTTAGCGATAATACAATGGTGTTCCAATCACTTTAGGGAATGGAAATAATCACTTCAGGGATTATATATTGATGTTTCATTCACTTTAAGGAATGAAATTTGTCGCTTCGAATGTAATATGATCTTAATATATTCAACTCTTCAGGAGCTGAATGATCGAAAAATTATTGCTTCAGGGATAATTATTGTGCACCTCTTCAAGAGACGAGGGGATGATTTTATTTGTCACTCTAGGAACAAATTTATTGGTAATACATAAGCTTAAAAAAAGATTAAGGTACAATATTAGTATTTATGGTCTTATGATCACACCAAGACAATTTATGTACATATTCATCAAGGAGGAAGAATCATGATTTATTAAAGCTAATTTAAAAGTAATGGAAGGGTTAGTAAAAAGGATTCATGAGCAACACGAAATATAACTGTAATTAACATGGTCATGCGCTCGATCAATGAGAAAAAGTTAAACGCACCGATACCTTGATATCAAGAGCAATCTCATGCTAATATTGTGTTATAAATTTAGAGAGATTTGGGAGAAGATGAGAGATCAGAGATGTCTTATTAGGTCACCCATAGGGGCTTTATATATAGAGAATACAAGTCTTAATAGATAAGTCCAAAACTAGGGTTTACTATGTACATCTAAATATAATAATATTATAACAATTCTTACAAAATGTACAAAATATGAATAATATATGGGTAAGGATTTGGTGAGAAGGAGCACTTATATGCAAAATGCCAATAATATATTGGTAGAGATTTGACGAATTATTCGCGTATTTTTTGGAAAAAAACAAATACAGGGGACTTAATTGTGTAGATCTTGTATTTTTTGAACAAAAATGACATAATTATCTCAATCCATGGTAGAACCTATTAGAGATAGGATCTTGTCTACGATCTCAGTTGTGTTTACACATCTTATGAGCCACTTTTACAAATTCTAGTGCATGTATTTTATAGGGTATTTTTAGCCTAAAAATAGGGGGCTGATAGCATTCTAGTTGAAAAACATATTTTTATGCATGGCTAACCTCACCGCCTCCCTCTTCCTTCCACCGATTTGTGAGTTGGCTCGATCATTGACCTATATTGACCATCATTGACCGACGTTGACCTAACAAGTGACATCTAAAGAGTCTTGATGAAAAAGTGTGCCATCAAAGAGCCTTGATGACAAACAAGTGTCATGAAATGGCCTTGATGATAAACAAGTGTCATCAAATGGCCTTGATAACAAACAAATGTGTCATCAAAGGGCAGTGATGACATTCATTTGTTTGTCATCAAAGGCCTTAATGATAAGCAACCGTCATCAAGTGTCATCAAAGTTCTCGACCCTTAAGAAAAAGTGATCAATTACAATCCCGGGGAGTACACACTTCCAATACTAGTTAAGGAGAAGAGAAAAGTAGTTGTCATCATAGAAGCATTAGGTAGAACCCATTGGTAACATCTGTTTAAGAAAAAAGGGAACAACAAGAACCTACAAGAGAAAATCATTAAAGATATATAGAATTATGAAGATGAAGTTCATATAGGAAGGAAATCTTAGTTCTAGGAGTGTAATTACCAATAGAAAAAAGGATAGAGGAAGAATGATCTTGATATACAGCTTGATAAAAAGACTAAAAGGACATTGATTGCGAATATAGTAATGTAATTGAGAAGTCAATAAAATGTGGCAAGAAGTGTTCATAAAAATTTCAGTATGTGAAGTTTCGTTCTCCCAACCCTTTGATGTATACAAAGAATCAACCTTGTAAAAGATACAAAGGATTAACTGTAGACACACAAAGAAGAGGAAGAAAAGTTTAAAGCAGATAAATAAACAGAAGAAGAAGAAGAGATTAAAGGAAGAAGAAGCACCTTGCCAAGATACTAGCCAAGAGACTACAAACCAGAAGTGGAGACAAAAAGCAAAGGACACACACCTAAAACTCATAAGAAAGCACCAGAAAAGCAGTAAAAACTGCTTACTAAAAGGACAAAAAACCTGCACAACAAGGAACAAAGGATAAACAATATGGATTAGAGAATAATTATATGCAACTTGAGACACCAAAGAAGAATGATACAAGAATAGAGAAGATGTCAAAAAGCAAAAGTAGTAAAATAAAAAAAGATAGAACAAAGGTTAGAAAAAGAAGTAAAACTAAAAAGTAGACACAAGCAAAACATTAAGAAGAAGAAATGTAGGTAAACTATAATAGCATAAATAAGACAAAAAAAAGAGAACTAATCATAATTTGATAGATAGTTGTCATATAAGATTCAATAAAGGAAATTTCAGTCTTCAAACTGTCTAAAAAGCACAAGAGTTTATCCTTACAAACCACAAAAGGAAGAGAACGAACTAGAAAGATAGCTGGAAGAAAAGTTTGAGTAAATTAAGGAGAAAACATGACAACGAGAAAAGAGAGGGATATATAATATAACATGGAGAATGCACGTTGGCTATCACAGTAGAAGAGGGAAATCAAAACATCCTCAACAACCAATACTCGAGCACAAGAACATCTAGAAAATAGAAAGGGAAAGACCTCTGAGTAAGCAAAACAAGCCCACAACTCATAAGCACAACAAGGACCAGGCAAGAATTGTAAAAAAGTAAAAGGACAACAAAATCAGATCCAAGAACTTACCAACCCTAAAATTTCACTGAAAAGGTTAAGAAAAATTTGAGGAGCTAAATTGATCGAAATGTGATAAATATTAAGGGACGTGTTGGATTCATGCGCACACATGCGCGAACGGGTCTAGCACACAAGCCCATGGGGTTCCATCCTAAAACCAATTGGCAATAGGAGGAGTAACCCAAGGGTATATATGCTAGGCAGTTTCTCTTTATATTTTAGATGTGGGATACATATTATATTCTCAACACGCCCCCTCAAGTGCAACTGGGTCCGCCAATTGACACTTGGACATAGAAGATCGATAATGGGCCCATGACCAGGGGTGACGAAGCAGATGTACTAGCACAAGGACGATTGATGCGACGGCACAAGGGCGGCCAAGAACGAGGACAAATATGACTGAAGCGGCGACACAAGGGCGGTCGAGAACGAGGACAAATGCGGTGGCACGAAGGACCGAACCGCTCTGATACCATGATAAATATTAAGGGACGTGTTGGATTCATGCGCACACATGCGTGAACGGGCCTAGCACACAAGCCCATGAGGTTCCATCCTAAAACCAATTGACAATAGGAGGAGTAACCCAAGGGTATATATGCTAGGCAGTTTCTCTTTATATTTCAGATGTGGAATACATATTATATTCTCAACAAAATGAGAGAAGACCAACAACGATCTTGTATCAAAGAGAAAGACGCGGATTTACCTGAGAAATGCAAAGAGAATTTGGGGAAGAATTGGACTAAAACAAGGGAACCAAGCTCCAATAAAGGAGCATTAGGGCTGACACAAGAAAAAGGAAAAAGAAAAAGGCTTAGTGGCTCACACAAAGAGGCGCATTCTCTTTATAAATTTGCTTCTTAGATAAGTTGACAACTTGTTTTTTGAGTGTAAATATTTAAACCCAATGCTCAAGACACTTGAAATGGCTATTTTTCTCCTACCAATAGGCCATCATTCATTTCATGTCAAACAATTTACCCTTGCTTTATTTACTAGTAAAAATAATAGAGTTTTTTGTCGGAAACCACCCTTAAGATAGGTCATATTTCACTTAACCACCCGCCTAATAACAAATTGCCGGAAACCACCCATAAAAACAATTCCGTCAAAAATTGACCACCCTTGGCCCATCTCCCGTTAAAATTCCGTTAAACTACGTTGGTGTTGATTTTTTTTATAATTTTCTTTTCTTTTCTTACTTTATTCTTTCTACTAAATACCTAAAAAAGGCAATTACCAATTTTTTTTTGCCCAGATTCATCAATTTGCACCACTCGATGCATAAAAATCTCACACAGTTTTTTCCCAGATTCATCAATTTGCCCCACTCGATGCATAAAAATCTCACACAATTTTTTCCCCAGATTCAACAATTTCCTCGACACATAAAACAATCTCACCCACTCTTCATTATCTCCCAATTCTATCAACGTCGTGACTCCCCACCTCCACCACCGTACTCGTCGCCTCCATTCACGCCATTATACACCGGCCCGTCCCGATTAATCGCCGGAAGCCATCGCAGCACCGCCTCCTTCTTCCTCTGTTTTTTCTGGTACAACATCGAAGGGGCTGGGGAAGATGATTTCGGCCAGCGACCGCCGACTATCTCGGGGCTCCGTTTGATGCTTGCGTCCCTCAGGAACACGCACTCCAACGGGCAGATCTAGGCTTGGTCTCGCGGGGGTGTGGCAGGCAGATCTAGGCATATCGGGGCTTGGTCTCACGCGGACAAATCCAGGCAGTTGGTGTGGCGGGGTTTGGTCTTGCGGGGGCTCGGGCCGGCTTGGGTCGGGGCAGTTCAAGGGTCTCGGAGAGAGACCGAAGATCTAGGCTCAGGTGAGGAGTGGCTTGGAGCATAGAAGAACAGATCCGGGATCAGCGGGATCGGGCGAGGGAAGTGGTACGAGGTTGGGCTCATATATGGGCTCGGGTGCACAGATCTGTTCGGGAGGGCTTGTTCAGAGTAGCCCGTTCATGGTTGATTGAAGATGGAGGCATGAGGGGATAAGAGATTCATGTTTCTAGGTTTTAATTAGGAATTTTTGGCTAGAGAGGGTAGATTTTAATTAGGAATTTTAGTTTGATTTTTTGGCAAAAAAAATTGGTTTGATTTTTAATGAAAATAAAATAAATTAGGAATTTTATTTTAATTTTGCATTTAAATAAAAACAAAATATTGTATCTAACGATTTGTTAACGGAAGTCCGAGGGCGGGTGTTTAATTGTTAACGGAGACAGGTATAAGGGTGGTTTGCGGTAATTTGTTATTGGACGGGTGGTTTTCTCTAATATGACCTATTATACGGGTGGTTTCCGACAAAAGAAAAAAAAAAGAAATGATGGTGAATTAGATTTATGGGAATTTCCGGTGGGTACCCCTCAAGTTTTTACATTTCCGGATGGTGCCCAGGAAAAAAAGTTATTCCGATCAATGCCCCTGAACTTTTTAACTAGTTCGTTTCGTGCCCTTAACATGCTTCTCCTTTAAAGTCCGTTAGATTTGCAAAAAAAAATAAATAAAAAACCCGAAAAAGTTAGAATTATTTTACAAAATCTGTATGGTACAGAGAACGAAGGCAACGGCCAACGAAGAAGAAAGAACGAAGGAGAAGAGAAACGCGAGTCAGCGACCAACGAAGAAGCAAGGCCAACGAAATCCTTCACGGGCGGCGGACGGACGGCTGGCGGTCGGAGAGACGGGTGGACGGAGGCGGGCTGCCGACAAGCAGGTTTGTTTTACTACGATTTAGGGCTTTTTGCAATTGAGGGTCTAAGATTGAATTTAGGGCGATTTAGAGTATGATTTTGTTGATTTCTTCCCCCATTAGATGTTTTTATGGTCAATTTGTGTGATATCTGATTTTGATTTGAAATTAGGGCTTGTAATTAGGGTTTTGTGATTGAGGGTCAAATTCATAAGATTTAGGGTAGGAATGTTTATGGATTTGGCATATATATAGTCATTCAAGGAATTCTTAATTTTTCTAACCAAAAAGATTGGATTAACAAAATGATTGGATTTTTCTAAATAGTTTTACACCAGTGAGTGCATCATTGGATTGTGTTGTCGACATGTTTTTTTAATTAGGAAGTGTTTTTCATAAGCCTCGTTGCACTCAGTGAAAATCAAATTAGATTTCTTATTTTATTACTTCTTTTCTTGTTTAATTTGAGGGTGCTTCATCCACTTGGTTCTAAAAAGATTCCTACTATACTTGCCCATATGCTGCCATAGCACATTATTGGCAATGAAATGTTAGAATAGTTCATCTAGGTAATGATTGAAGGATCAAAAATCAGCTTCCTCAAAGCTAATGCTCTAAAAATCAGCTTCCTCAAAGCTAATGACCAAATCACTTATTATTGAATGCTTTTCTTCAGTTATTGTTTCTTTTTAGTTGGTGCTATTTGTTGATGCTGAAAACTCATTGTTTTTTGTGGAAGCTAAGTTCTTACGATGGGCTAGTACGATCTTTTGTTGGTGTGTCTTTGGGTTGTCCTCTTTTTTGTCCTAGATATACTAAGAGGTTTGCACTTTGTTGGTTTTTTAATATTTGCTGGTTCTTTTGTTGTTCTTAAAGTTGAAATCACTTGTACAACTTTCTTGACAAATAGCCTATTAGCTCAATTGGTAGAGCAATGTGTTTATGCACAAGGATGTAGGTTCGAATCCTACATAGGCTAATGTGATTTTTTAAGAATAGGTGTATTCACAAACCGGACTGCAAAAGCATCCATTCTATCTTGGAGCAAATAAACAAGAGGAAAAAGGTAGATGCTAAGACTTTGATCACATTGAGATTGGTATCATTTTGACAGTAAATGACATGACATTGCAGTGTTTGAATCCACATTAATAATAGAGACATTGTTATCATAATTACCTTTATATGACAATGTATTTGTATCAGTTAGTAATTTTCTTTTATGTGATTCACCTTTAATAGAAAGGCCATGAATCCCATGATATAGAAAGGTCACCCCATCAGTATTCAGTAGTAAGAAGTCAAATAAGAGAAAAAACTAAAACAAATGGAAAATGACCATCAAGACATGTTGAAACTCAGCATATCATTTTGATCAAGAAATACTATACTTTAATCAAGAGACATATATTAGCCTACGTGGGATTCGAACCCACATCTTTGTATGCATAATCATCGCTCTACCAATTGAGCTAATAGGTTATTTGTCAGAAGAGATACCCTTGTAATGCAAACAATTTTTTCCTCTCAGTCCTACCTTTTAACAATTCTGATTCCTTTTAGACATTACTATTTACTAGAATGTAAGACAAGCAAAGTAAGAAAAGATCAAACATAAATTGTAATTTAAAGTTAAAGCTAACTATTTTTTCTTTTAGACAAATCTCTTACCTCTAACGAGCATGGATTCCCGAGCATATGTTAATAGCTAGTCAATTTAAACTCTTCACTAGTTTTCTCAGGTGTTCGTTAACGACGGTTGAATTTTAAATATACCAAACCCTAATTTCAAATCAATAAAATTTAAGATACAAATCAACTAAATTATACTCTAAATCACCCTAAATTTCAATCATCAACACACCAATTGCAAAAAAATGCCCTATATCGAACTGAAGCATACATGTTGTCGCTGCCGCTCGTCCATCGCCGCCTGCCCGCCCGCCAGCCTCCGTCCGTCCACCGCCTTCTATAGAGTTCGTTGTCCCTTACTTCCTCTTCCTGATGGAGGTCGTCGTCCCTTAATTGCTTTCTTCCTCTTCCAGATGGAGGTCGACCGCGATGGACCAGATTTATTCCTTCGTTCTTCTCCTCCGTAAAAGAACATATACTGATTTGTTTTTTTAAGCTAAATATCCTTTAAATCTTTTTCTTTTTTTAACAAATCTGACGGAGTTTCAAGGAAAAATGATGTAAGGGCACGGAACGAACTAGTTAAGAAGTTCGGGGGTACCAATTGGAATAATTTTTATCCTGGGCACCATTCAGAAAAGTGAAAAGTTGAGGGGTACCAACCGGAATTTCCTTAGATTTTTCTTAGAAAGGCTGAATTTCCCATTTTCCTGGTGCGGTTTTACGCTACGCGGAAACGGTGCGTTTTGGGTGTACCCTGGTTCTCCTCGAATTTGCTCTTTGGAGTTTCGCAGTCGCTAAAACCGGCGACTAGAAGCCGAAGAGCGGAGCCCAGAGTCTTGGACGAAGCACTCAACAGAAAGAGAGTGAGATTGAGAAGTCCAGAAATGCTGAGCTACAGACAATTTTCACGGGCAAGACAATGGCTTCACACACTTGGGATTAACTCTCAACGAAGAAGAGGAAGAAGCTTTTCTGCTCTTCCGCAAGCCGCCCAAAACGACGATGTTGAAGACCAGGTATTTTCTCTCTCTAGTTCCCCATCTGGTTTTCAAATACGTTTTGTGTTGTTTATTTGTGTTTGTGTGTTGAATCTTCAGGTCTACGTTGAAGGAAGAGCTATTTCAAGGGCTGCCATTCTCAATAGGCCTTCCTCTCTTAATGCTCTAGACACTTCTACGGTTTGTTGTTGTACCTAATGTGTTGCTTAAACTTGGATTGATGTATTTTGGTTTGTAATGTTACATCTATTTCATTTGTGCTGTGATTTTGTAGGTTGCTAGGCTTAGGAGGCTATATGAATCATGGGAAGAGAATTCAGATGTTGGGTTTGTAGTGATGAAGGTGCTAGCATTTGAGTTTCCGTTACCCCTTGTCTATTTTAGGTTTACAGTATTTGAATTGAAGCTAAGCCGTGTATTCTCGTTGTTTGAAGGGAAGTGACAAGGCTTTTAGTTCTGGTGCTGATGTTGTAAGCCTGTATCAATTAATGAATGATGGTGAGTTTCTGGTCTCATCTGTTTCTAGCCCTTTCCCTGCTTAGATGGGTTGCTAACTTTATGCAAAATATCTTCTTGATGGCAGGCAAAGTTGAGGATTGCAAGGCTTACTTTGACACTCTTTATAGATTTGTCTATCTTATGGGAACATATTTGAAACCACATGTAAGTGATTTGTCAGTTTTTATCTATTGGGGAAACATTGCTAAATTTGCTCTTGTATGCTTACTTAAGGATTGGTGGCATCAGCCTTTATTGAATAGTTTTGTCTTTGGACCCTGGTATACATCTGCAGTCAATGAAAAGAATTGTGTTCTTCTCTTTTTGGTGTGAACGGTGTACACTGACCAAAGATTTTGAAAAATTTCAAGTATGATTTATTTTGGAACCTCATTGGATTGATATGGTTCTTGTTTTGAAACTTGCAGCTTTTTGTATGCTTAAGGGTAGCAAGATCTGAACTTTATTTAGTAATTTTGTCTCTGTACCTTAGAATACATCAGAAATAACTGAATTCTTCTCTTCTTGTGGTGAACAGAGTAGACTACCCAAAGCTGTTGGAAATTTTAATTATGATTTATTATGAAATTTTGTTACATTCATGGACACTTGTGGTTTCATACATCTATAAAATAACTCCGGGCAAAACTTGTAAAATCCATGTACAGGGTAGTTTATTTTGGTAAGCAAGGTCATATACTTGAGTTTAAGTCAATTTCTTTTTTCCAATATTTAGGTGGCTATTTTGGATGGAATGACAATGGGGGCTGGAGCTGGAATTTCTCTGCCTGGAATGTTCCGTGTGGTGACTGACAGAACAGTATGTTGATAATGCTCTTTTCTGAACACGTTGATACTGCTGTTCTCTAGTGAGAACTGTGTACAAAACCAATATGTTTAAAGCATGTTCAGTATGGTGTTGAGTTGTTATGTTTCAAAGAAAAAAAATCTGTATATTGTAAACAATTTGTTATCTTGTTTCAGTTGGTAGTTTTGCAAGTTAGTCAATGTAGGAGCTATCTACTCCATAATTATGAGGAAATTTCACATTTAAAAACAAAAATAGAAGAAACCAAATGCTAATTCTTACATTTCAGTAATTAGTATAACCATTCTTTATCTTTTCCTCCTAGTATGATGTGGAATTAACCATGCTATGCGGTAATAAGCACTTGCTAAGATGCAAAAAGCAATTTCTGAGATGTAATAAGCAATTGCTAAGGTGTGAGACTGGCTGATGCTAATCCTCTTATAATACTTTGAATCCAAAGCAGGTTCAATGATGGTATATATCAGTGTGTATTAGTAAGTTGCCCTTTGAAAATTTATTGCTAATTTAAACGAGTAGTAAAAAATAACTTATTCATTTCAGCAAACCCTGTTTACTTTTGTTTTTATTGTTAGCATGTTTGCACTTTAATATCGATGGAAGTTGTCAATATATGTAAAAAATATTTATTTATCATTTTTTGAAAAAATAATGTTTTGTAGTTTGATAAAATTGGCTGCAAGTTAAAAATTAAATTAATTTGCAGGTATTTTGTCATCCAGAGACTCAAATAGGTTTCCATCCAGATGCAGGAGCCTCTTTTTATCTCTCCCGCCTGCCTGGTTATTTAGGTAACTTTTCTCTGGGTGTATGGATGATCATGCATGTGAAGACTTTCATTCAGTAGTTATCTGAATTATCTGATAAGTGACAGTAAAAGCCAAGATATGTATCATTTGGATCTGAGTATTAGCTAGTGCTATCATTTTCATGTACAGTTAAGACTTTATTGTACATAACTACATATCTGAAAGAGCATCTTGGCTTGTGATGTGAAAGTGGGGCTTGAATTTATATTGTTGGCTATGAAAAGTTACACAAACAAAAGCCAAAATGCCAAGTTCTTAGGTTACACAATGTCATTACAGGCTTATATCTTATGTGGAATTCTACTAGTGAAATAGAGGGAGATTAATCCTGTATGCCAGATACCTTGAATTTTGCTGTGGGTTTGAATCTTATTTTGTTTTCTGGAAGGGCCATGTTAGAACCTTATGCATGAATGGCGATTGGCTAAAGTCATTGTGTCCAATGTCTGATCAGAAGCAATGTTTACTTTGTAAACTCGAGGGCATTCTGTCATATCATATGCTGACTGGATTTAATGATAGCAACATAAAATTGTCTATTTCAAGTTTTATCAGCAAACACATGTTAAAGAGGCCAACTTCATACTCTTAATTGTAGCCATTTTGTTTGCGGGAGAGCTTTGTATAATTTGTGTATGCCTTTCCTTGGTTCTAAGACAACTTCATGTACTGTAAGAATTTTAATGAAGCTATTTATATTCCTGTTGTCATTGAATTATTTAACCTCAACCACAATAGTTGGAACCAAGTAATGGCTTGAGTTTTGAGTTTTGTTTCTTCTATGCAGGGGAATACTTGGCATTGACAGGAGATAAGCTTAATGGTGTAGAAATGATTGCATGTGGCCTCGCAACCCACTATGCACTGAATGCGGTCTGTTATCTGTATGCCAAAATAATTTCATGTCATATGCTAGAAAATTTTGCTCCTAACTAATAGCTTTGCAGAGACATCCTATGGTTGAAGAGCGCCTCGGTAAATTGATGACAGATGACTCTACTGTCATAGAAAATTCTCTTGCACAATATGGTGACCTTGTCTACCCTGATAAAAGCAGCCTCCTTCACAAGTAATATTCACATGCCACTTGTTTTATTTGAAAAGCGCTCTTTCTTTTTGAGCCAAAATCATGGTCATGCTTCATAAACTTGTGACATTTTACTTGTTTATCAAGTTATGTAGGACAGTATTTTATTAAGATAGAGATTTCTGGAAGTGTTTTTGATGCATGTAGGCAGTGCTCTAAAAATCCCGCCTAGTCCCCGTTTGGGCCCTGCCTAGGCGCTGGAAGGCCCCAGCCCGTCTAGCCTTTCAGCCCGCCTAGGCGCTTGTGTATCTATGCTACCTAAGCAGCCATTTAGATCACCTAGGCATCTGATACGATTTCAGCAGCTAAAGCTAAGCCTTGGAAGTATTATACAAGGAAGAATAAAAGCATGATTAGTATTTCTAGGCGTCACTCGTCCACTGTGATAGATTTATATCCTAAGAAAAGTGAAATATATATAATAATAAATACAGCTCTTATTATTATGATTTATCTTCCTATGCTGCTAAATTGGGTACTTTAACATAATATAGCTCAATAGTTCTGAGATGTTTTCTTTTTTAACTTATAATAGTGATATGCTGACGTACTTTTTTGTCTGTTGCAGAATAGAGACAATCGATAAATGTTTCGTCCATGACACAGTTGAAGAAATCGTTGATGCTTTGGTAAGCATGAGTTTATTTCTGTTTACCACCCATGCTTGGAAAGAAATCTATTTATGAAGATATAATTTAAAGTATTGAAGGCGGAGGACATTAACTATAGCACTTCCAAGGGGTGAAAATTGATAATATAATTGCACTAATTGGAGTTCTATAGCAATAAAAAAAGATATATCTGATCAAGAAAAAAGCCCCCCCTAGTCATGCTTACAAAACCTTTTTACTTCCTTCGTTGTTTTGATCAGGAAAAGGAAGCAGCCGAATCAAAAGATGAATGGTGCTCTTCTTCCCTTAAGAAGCTTAAAGAAGCCTCTCCATTGAGCTTGAAAGTCTCACTAGAATCCGTATGTTACTACTGTTTCCTTCACGTTTCTTCCAATTCTTGTCAATTATCCTGAAACCTCATACAAAAAATGGCTTGTACAGATTCGAGGTGGCAGATACCATCCTCTTGATAAATGTCTCTCTAGGGAGTACAGAATATCACATAATTGGATCTCCAAGACAGTTTCTAATGACTTCTCTGAGGTACCTCAACTTATTTTCTCTACTGAGAATTATGTTGAACAAATGTGTAGTTTTAGTTTTGAAACAAGATTACTCTGTTTCGTCAACAGGGCATTCGGGCAAGATTGGTGGACAAGGACTTTGCTCCAAAGGTAAAACCCTAAATGCTGAATTCTAAACCTTCCATTGATACATGTTTTGATGAAGTAGAGCGAGTCTTTATTGGTCTTCTGCAATCTTTATGATGCAGTGGGATCCTCCTAGCCTTGAAGATGTAACAAAGGACATGGTGGATCATTACTTTTCCCCACTGAGTGAAGCTGAGCCCGAGCTAGAGCTACCTGTGGCATTAAGAGAGCCCTATATGTAATCTCTTGCGCGAGATGGAAATTGTTGCTGGCAATTTTGGAATCACCCTAACTTTCTATGTTTAGATTAATGGATGAGATATATAGCTTTTGCTTGTGTATTTTAACAAGCATTTATTTTCATGTATTATTAAATTGTTGTAAAAGCATATATGGTAGGTGTCTCTTGCCATAACTCAATAATTTTCCCCAAGGAGCAAAGAAATTCTAGATTTAGTGTTAATATGGCGACACATCTTTTTTAGTTTTTGATAAGGTAAGAATTCGAAGTACCAAAATGCTTGGTAATTCAAGAGGCCGTAGGAAAAAAGGACGGCCATTAACGGCTAGGTGAGTAAAAACACAAGCAAGATTACAAATCCCGAAAAGTAAGAACAAGGAAGGATTTGGGATCGGGGTGAGTAAAGTAGTAAAAACATAATGTAGAAAGTAACAGGTCAACCCATCTTGGGCATGCGAAATGGACATATGACGTTCCTTTCATTGAGATGAAGGATCTTTAAAAGAATCGAAGCACCAAACGACATGGCCTAATATCTTGACACATCTTTGTCATCTTCCTGCATTTGTAGTAGAAATGATCTAGTCAAGTTTAAAATGCAGATATGTTAGGTTGGGTTTTGTCATTTTCTTACCCCCGAGTAGGTTTTTTGGGTTTCGTCTATTTTTGTTGCATCAAATACAGTTGGTGAAAAAAAAATATTGAAGCTCACAAAAGGGATGGGTGTCAATTTTTTTGAATAAAAGAGGTGATTCATTTTTTATATAAGAATTACTAGTTACAAACAGATTTAGGAAAACCTAGAGGTTGCTTGAGTCTCCTAAGCCTATCTTAGACAACCATCTCCTCTATTACAATTCTTCTATTTAGCTTTAGTACTATTTCTCACATGATTAATCACTAGTCTAGCACATTCTTCAGCATTATCGGAAAAATATTTTGCCTGTATCAGTCCTCCAAGCAGAAGCGCTATCTTAGAAGGACTTAAAAGAGCGGTTCTGTTGAATCCCTCTCATTTTATTATTGAGGGAGACAATTTAACTCTTATTAATTTTTTTTATAAAATATTTGGTAGGTGCCTTGGGAAATCCAATCTATTGTAAACAATATTCGTCACTTTGTTGCTTTTATTCCTTGTGTGGTGTTTTTTCATTGTTTCAGGGAGTACAACTCAGCGACGGATTTCCTCGCTCGTCGACGTTTTATTTTTTCAGATCTTTCTTTTGCAATTAATAATTTTTCCCCATGATCGTTGTTTGATCCTTTGGATTTAGCTAGTTTCAATGTTTGGTGCCGTGATCATCCTCTGTTATTTGACTTTCTAAAGATCATCCGTTGTGATGATTTAAGCTGACCTTGTATTTTTACAGGCAACCTAGTGTTGGCTATGTAATGAGCTAGTAGCTCATTTCTTCAAAAAAAAAAAACATTACATTCCTCATACTATTTTTTTCTATTTCTAGTTCTCCATATGAAGTAGGCTATTATATTGCTACATGCCTACATGTAGCCCATACATTAAACATGGAAATTTTCTTTCTTCTGAATGCATCTCGTTGCCTCCATCCAATCTTCTAAGTTTTAGTACCTTCTGCCAAGCTTAGCAGCCCATGACAACACTTTGCTGAGCACATCCTTGGAGAACTTGTAGTTGAACCACAAGTGACCCCATGCTTCTTGCTCTCTGCCTCCACATAGTTCACAATGATCATCATCCAGGATGCTCATTGCCTTGAGCATGTCTTTAGTATGGACTCCTTTGCTAATTATCATCCAATTGGAGAATGAAATCCTAAGGGTATTAATCTTACCTGGCTACCTCAGTCCACTTATTCCTTCCACTCAAATACATTGTCTTTCTCTTGCAAACTATAATATAGATTTCTCCAATCAAACTTACCACCTCTTGTCATGACAAATGCTTGTCTGTCATCATGTTCTAATGTCTCCTTGATTTCTTCTCTTACCCTTATCACATTCCTCTATATAGCACTTGAAGTAGTTTTACACTCTATCTTCTAGAAAATACCTCCTCGAGCAAAACAAAATTGACCTACACATGCCAAATTGAAGTTGATTATAATAAGATGTCATATATCAATTGTGTGAAGCTAGCTTTGTTCCATGAGAGAAATTTTTTAGGCCAAGTCTTTCACACTTCGGTCTATAAACATTCTTCTCCAAGTGATAAGTTCCAATTTCTTAAGCAAGAAGCGGACATTTTTACAAATGAGTTTTTTTTGGGTAAGGAGCCATCTTACATAATAGTAAGGAATTTCTTCAACCTTTATATTTTAATATTAATGAATATGAATTTCTTAGAATTTTAATTTAATAAAAAGTAACTTCAAATCTGATCAACTTTCACTTTCTTTTACTGTCCATCACATCTATATTATCGTTGGTTTTTCCTCTAATACACATTAGAAAATCCATTATTATATTATAAATGAATAATTGATGCATCGATTATGAACAAGTATTGTAATATTGTTGATCAAATAATTTACTTAAGTTGTATAGTATTTACACCTCGCTGCAACCGAACAACTACCAATTCAGAAATGAACAATTAATTCATCGTAACCACTTATAAATACCAATGAACAACTAATAGCTGACAATGAAAGATTAAATATTTAATATGATAATTTTTTTTGTTAGAAAAAATAGCCAAATCAACGTCTTAAAACATATATAACCCCCTGAACTTGTGCCAATTTGTCATAGACATTCCACCTTTGGTTTGGACCTATTGAACACTTGAACTTATGATTTTGGACCTATTGAACCTCTTTTGTCTAACGTGGCATTGGGCGTGAAATTAACACTTTCATAAGCGAGTGATTCCTTTGCAACATTCAAATGATAAGATGACATGGAAATAAAAAAATAGCCATCAGTCGACACCTTCCCTCTCATTAATCCCCCATTCTTCTCATTCTTCTCACCATTCTTTCACACACTTGTCCATTCTTCTCCCCATTATTCTTCATTCTTTATCTCAATTTCGCTTATTTTGGTGTTAGGCAAGACAATATGATGTCTTCATCCATTTCGAGTGGCTATTGGCGGACAAGGGGATGACCAAATTTCGTATTTCCGGCGTGCATGTGCTGGGATGTAGCAGCGGTGAGGCATTCATGAATGGAAATGAATCCTGGGAGGCAGTTTTTTGGTTGTCCTAACTATGGAGTAAGTCAATTGTTTGAATTTAGCAAGAACCCTAAAATTTGAGGCTTTGGTATAATTGGTTGAAAATCCTAAATTTTGGGATTTTTGTGAAATCGCCATTATTAATGTAATGCCTTGTTGAATTCCTTTTAATAAATCCAATTTTTAGGTTTATCATATTTGTTTTGAGTGCTTATGTGGTCCGTTATGTGGACCGTTATGTGGACTTCTTTTTATTACGTGGCCCATTTGTATATATTAAGTGGATATATCATTTAGCACGTGAAATGCACAGTACAGATACGGGGCTCAATAGGTCCAAACCAAGGTGGGGGTGTCTATATGATATATTGACGCAAGTTTAGGGGGCTGTATATGTTTTAAACATGAACAAACCATCTAATCCTCGACTCTATGAGCTTGTCACATAAATTGGCCACTCCCACCTTGCTCCTAATGACTTCATTCCTAATTTTGTCCAATCTCGTGTGCCCACATATCCACCTCAACATCCTCATCTCTACTACCATCAACTTCTGCTCATGCGCCTTAGTAGTCGGCCAACATTCTGCCCCGTAAAGTCTGGCCGGTTTAACCACCGTCTTGTAGAAATTGCCCTTAAGCTTGAGTAGGACCTTTCTGTCACACAACACTCCAGACGCTCCCCTCCACTGCTGCCAACCTATCCGTATTCTATGTCTAATGTCCTCCTCGACGCTCCCATCACTCTGCACAATTGAGCCTATGTATTTGAACATCTCCTTTTTCGCTGTGATCTCTCCTGCCAAACGTACTTCCTCATCTGACTCCACATACTGGCTCAACTTAAACTCTACATACTCTATCTTAGTCGTACTCAACTTAAAACCTCTGTCTCGAGTTTCTCTCTCCATGATTCCAACTTTCTGCAAACATCCTCCCTAGACTCGTCCACCAACACTATGTCGTTGGCGAAAAGCATACACCACGATAACTCTTCTTGGATCTCCCTCGTCAAAATATCCAGAACGATAGCAAACAGAAAAGGGCTCAAAGCCGACCCCTGATACAGTCCGATCCCTATCTGGAAGAACTCAGTGCCCCCCCCCCCCCCGGGGTGCAGACACTAGCCAACTAGCCCTTATACATGTCCTTCAAAATTCTGATATAGGTCCCTGAAACCTCTCTCGCCTCCAAACACCTCCACAACAACTCTCTAGGCACCCTTTCATAAGCCTTTTCCAAATCAATAAAAATCACGTGCAAGTTTTTTCTCCTCTCTATGTATATGCCTCTACCATCCTTTCGATAACATGAATAGCCTCCATAGAAGACCGCCCTGACATAAAACCGAATTGGTTGTCCGACATTGTGACTATTCTCCTTAGCCTAGCTTCAATCACTTTCTCTCACAATTTCATGGTATGACTAAGGAGCTTAATACCCATGTAGTTGCTGCACTGTTGCACATCCCCTTTGTTTTTGTTCATTAAAATCTGGCTGCCGAGCCTCCACTCCTCTGGCATCTTTTCTGTGCGAAAGATGACATTGAAAAGTGGCATAAGCCATTCTATACCTTTCATCCCAACCACTTCCACACTTCCACTGGGATCTCATCTGGACCTACTGCTCTCTTGTTTCTCATCTTTCGAAGCGCTTCTTGCACCTCGATTTTGGAGACGCGTCTGACGAAAAGGCACTCTAACTGGCTCCTTGGCTCCCCTGCTTCTACTGTCGACATGTGACCCTTATTTAGAAGACTGTAGAAATACCTTTGCCAACGTTCTATTATTTGATTATCCTCAACTAGCACACTTCCTTCCTCGACTTTTATACACTTCACTATGTCCAAATCCATGCTCTTTTTCTCCCTTGCCCGAGCCAACCTGTACAACACTCGCTCCCCTCCTTTTTCTTCTAGAGCTTTGTACAACTCCTCGTACACCTTTTCCTTTGCAATTGCCACTACTTTCCTCGCTAACTTTTTTGTCACTTTATAATTTGCCCAACACGCTTCTCTGTCTCTGTCACTGCTTTCCACCCACTTTCTGTAACCCAACTGTTTGCCCTTAACCTTCTCTTGGACCTCATCATTCCAAGAGAAGGTTAAGGGCAAACAGTTGGTCACCCATATCTACAATCTTTTTAAATCTCCTGCTAGAAAAGAACAATTTATCCTCTCATCATCAGAAGCCACAACTAATATATTCTCTCTCGTTATCACCTCCTTCTCCTCCACCTCTACCACTGACAAGCCTTTAATTTGCGTAGCCTCACTCCACCTCCTCTCCTCTATCTCCTACACGAACCAAAGCAACCTCTCCCAAAGCTTGAACCTGCCACCCTGCAATGCCACTGAGATCTCGACTCCTCCGCCCGTGCCGCCTTCACCTCGATGTGGCCATCACTGTCTTCCTTCTTTGCTTCCAAAACACCAATTTCTCTTATTATTTTTATTCTACTATTCAAATACAAAAACCCAAGCCCTAGATTTTGAATTTGTGAATGTTTTCTTACTTGGATTTGAAGAACCACTGAACAAGATACAAAAACCGCCGATACTTTCAACCAAAGTCCGAACACGAAATACCAATTCATATCCTTAGAGAAATCAGATCGATCTTATCATTCATTCATCCACCTTGTTCTTTTTTCACACAGAAAATGGAATTTTTTTTTTACGGTATTAATTAAACAAGGATATCTTTGTAGTTTTCTTAGAAGTTAATGGGAAATTTAACAGAATTGTGGACATGTGTGATATTTTGTAAACATAATATATTACGGGTGATTTGTTGAAATTTTGAATTTTACTAGGGCTGGGCAAAATCCGGTCCGGACCGGATTTTTGGACCGGACCGGATTTTTGGACCGGACCGGATTTTTGGACCGGACCGGACTGGGAGGTATCTCGGTCCACCAAAAATGAAGAGCCGGTCCCCGGTCCGGTCCGTTCCAATTCCGGTCCGGTCCAGGTCCGGACCGGCTTTTTGTATTAGTGGTAAAAATTATATTTGATGTAAAAAATATGTATAGTTATATTATAAAATATGTATTAAAAATACAAATTTAATTTTTATATGATAGTATATATAGTTTTTTTTATCAAAAATAATATATTTTATAAATAAATAAAATTTTTTTTATTAAAAATCATATATTTTAATGATAAAATAGCTGTTCGGTCCAACCCCGGACCCGGTCCGGTCCGATCCAATTTTTTCAAGAAGTCGGTCCCGGTCCAATCAGGTCTAGTCTTGGACCGTTGCCCATCCCTAATTTTTACGGGTGGTTTTGTGCACAAACCCATAATTTGTCGATGGTTTGTTGAATATTTATTAGTTTATTGTTGGTTATTAGATGTTCATTGGTGTTTATTAATGGTCATGAGGATGTAGTTTTTCATTTACAAACGTATTTTTATTCAGATGCAGAGAAGAATAAAAACTATACCCAAAGTGTGAATATTTCGAGGGTAAGTGCACAACAAGTCAAGAATGCAACTACATAAAAAAAGTTGAAAATATTTTGAGCAATTTTGCCTAATAATTTCTAAAAACTATTTTACAAAGCAAAATCCCTAATAAAAATCACCTCCATGGCTTCATGGGCAGCTAACCAGCAAGAGATTTTCTGATAACATTCATTGTTAGCACTTAGCAGCTAACAAGCCAGAGCTTCTAAAAACGTTCTAAACAGACTTTGTCTTAATGCCGCAAGAATACGGGTTAGATTGAAATTTGAACATAAATTAAATGTAGGTGACACACACTACAAGTCATAAAACATGGTCTACCTTTACATAATTATTTAGAATAAGGGTTAAATTGAATGATGATGCATACATATTTGTAAGGTGGTTCCTGACATTATACAAACAGAATAAGTTTATATGCCAAAAAGAAAGGCGTTTACTTACAATAAGCAACGACAGGTGATAAATATATGTTTGCAGAGAATACGCTTAACTGCTAAGCAATGGCTGTTAATCTCTGTAGTAGATGAAGACAAATGTGTTCTGGTGAATCTGTAGCGTCTGAATCATTAATACAATTTACTATATATATTGCTACACAGCATCAGCAAGACTTGAGCTCTATACCGATGCTGAGAAGGGTGCGAGCAGATTCAATCATCTTATCGCTGCCCTTAGCAGCATCCGCGGATTTCTCTGAAGGCGTTGCATTGACAGAAGAACACTGAGTTGTGCTGCTGGTGGAAGAATAGTGCTTCTTTGGAACGGGTTTGTCATGGTCATGTTTGCCCTCATATTTAAGTATTGTAGCTGTTGAGTTATCTGTGGCCTTCTCCACATGCTTGCGAGCAGGGCATCCAGCACATGTGCATCTGTAATAGCTCCTTTGGATGGAAAGATGGGAAATAAGTTCAGGAGAGATGCATAAAAAAAAGCACATTAATTGACAATCAAGTTCAATTTCCCGGGGCTTCACTTACTTAAGGTAATGAAAATTCTAATGGAAAATATTCCTTGAAACTAATAAAAGAAGAAGAAAAACATTCTCACAGCTTTCACAATTGAGAAGCTAAATAAAGGAGGTTAATGGTAATTGGTCTTTCTATCATAGACCCAAGAGCATAGGTTAAGAATCCATATTGAGAAGCTATTACCCTAAGTTAGAAAAGAGATTCAAAAATCCTGAATCAATTAAATCTAGATAAACTTTTCTAGATTTGGATTTTTATCCCCTAACCAAAAGATGAGATCTCAACAAAGGAAAACTGTATTGCACCTGGGATTGGTGTTCCCCTTCACCATCTTTTGCCCATATTTGCGCCATCTATACCCATCAGCTGAGATACCAACATCCCCAGTTGTATGTACAACTACTTTTGTCTCCTTGGGAGTTTTCTGAAGGTGCAAAGAATGTGCCCTTGCCCGATCTTTCATCCTACACTAATATAGATCTTTAGGACATGGAAAAATCCAAATATTGCAGCAACGTTTACTATTATGTAAACAAACCTTCGTTTCTGCCCACGTGGGGCAATGATTCCCTTCGTCACATCTGTCATAGTATTTTCATTCGCATCAATTGATCTATTAGGTTCTTCAGGAAGTGGCAATGGCTGTTGGACTATAGCACTGTTCAAATAAAAGTTGCACAAAACAAAGTCAGCTAAAACCCACAAGAAACCCGAAAGATCACCTAAATACTACTTACCATTGTACTAAATTTGTTTTCTTGTCATGTTGCTCCTCCACATCCATATCAGTAGTAGCATGACAATTACTTGATTTCTCTGGTTCAGATCTATCATCCACCGACATGACTTGATCATTTACACCACTAGCAGATATACTTGAATCAGCAAGCTTCTTATTTGCAGAAAGAGTATCAGTATCAATCTTGAAAATAGGCATAGCATCTGTTGTATGTGTCTTGGGACTCTTTTCTTTAACCTTTGTTGAGGGATCATGGTTATGTTGACCCTTATAGTCAACCCCAATGATGCAATGGAATTTATCAGCGTGCTGAACTTTCTTCTTAGCGTGACAGCCAGCATGTGTACACCTATAGTAACTCCTAAAACTATCAGAGCTCTTCACTTGCTTTTGACCGTATTTTCTCCAGCTATACCCATCTGAATTTGGAGTCTTGGCAACATCATTGACAGGCTTATTGATTTGTTTGGATGAATTTCTCTTACCCCCTTCCTCATCATCTTTTTTCTGAGGTAACACAGGAGCTGAAAACATGGGTTTATTATTTGCAGCGAGTTGAGAGTTTGCAAACTCCACAGGATGTTGTATCTGAGCAGCTTTTGCTGTAACACTTGCCAAGGCTTCTTGATGAGACATTCCAAATTGCCCCTGATCAACAACCAAAACGTTACTGGAGAAAAAACTACAGCAATCAATTACTGTGAAGGACTAGTTGAATTGTAGAAAAGATAAGGCAGACACTTGATTCCAGATGAACTCGAAATTCCCAATGCAAAAGTTTGGTCAGATGAAAGATATCTTTTCAAAACTTCACAGCTGATGGATTATATGTTGGTATAGAATCACAAACTACCCTCATATATGGGAATATAAGATTAAAAAAACTTAAGAATCAATAACTCAAGTTTGAAGCCTAGATGGAGCCTTTTGGCCTTCCCCTTGCATATTAATGATTACTCTTGTTAAAAAGTATACTGCCAATCATCCACAATCATGCTTCACAGATGAATGTCAGTTTTATTCCGAAAATGAGCCTAAAAGATAAAGAATTTATGCTTACTACAATGAACAAGACACATGGCACCGTGATGATTACAAAGGCCACTGGTGTGACAAGCACTGAATTAGTCTAACTATGTGGTGTGGACATGATAATACCCAAGAGTGAGAAATGACAAGATTTCAGCAAATTGGATACGGAAAGCTACACGGTTGATTGGACTCTTTTGATTAGAGAGGTTGGTTGAGAAATGGGAAGAGGAAATACAATGTAGAAAACTCCAATTTCTACCTCCAAAAGCAACACAGTATGGAAAGAAAACAAGCGTATTGGTAAAAAGTAATAGACTCTAATTGGGTTACAAGCAACCCCAAGAGCATAATCAGAATCTCAAACAAATAAACCCCACATTGACAGCCAAGAATTTCAAGATTACTAAACAGGACGCCAAACAAACACCTTTGCAGACCTGTTGCAACTTTAGCAGCTGTCATCTTTTCCACCCAACTCAAGAACCCCCCCCCCCCCCCCCCCCCCCCCCCCCCACACACACACACACACACACACAAACACAAAAACAAAAAAAAGGAACGGGTGACTAACAATTCACTGGAAAAATTTCAAATTATAGCAGGAAACAATTGACAAGGAAAGAGGAGAGGAGGAAAATTGGCAAATACCATGAAAGTGACATTTTGGAGTAAAGGGTTTGGTGGGTGGAGTGAAGAAGAAGAAGCAGAATTCGCAGCCTTGACGACGCCCTCCAAGAGAGCAGAGAACGAAGAAGGGTAATTGTATTGCCGAGTAGCAATTGGCGTTGGATTGAGCGGAGATTCTTTGGGGGTTTTGTGGTCTTCTTGTGTTGGCGAAGCCATGGGAAGTAACTATGGAAGGGGGAGAGAGAGAGAGAGAAGTGACAAACGTTTTAATCTCGGGAAGGGGGTTTTGTGCATGGAAACTGTTACGTTTTGGGGGCAGAGAACAGAGAAGGTAGGGAGAGATGGCTAAGGGAGAAGGAATTGAGGAGACGGAGTGGGTTTACTCTTTGACTGCAGTTGACCTGGCGGTTGCTTTTTAGAGTCTCCAAGACTCCAACATAGATGTAGGAATTAGGGATGATTAATAGGGGGAGTTTTTTTGGCTGTGAGTATGAGAGAGAAATTTTTTAATGGGGATGATAATAGGGGAAGCTCTTGTTAAGGGCTGATTAATTATATAACGGGCGATCGATGCGCCCATGTCAGATTTTCGGGGCGCCCAAGTCGGTCACCTCGACCGACTAAATGGGGCCTCGGAAAGTGGATTGTAGTCGGTCGCCTTGACCGACTATATGGGTGTTTTAAAAAAAAAAAAAAAGTAGTCGGTCACCTCGACCGACTACAGCTAGTCGGTCGAGGCGACCGACTATCCACCCGTTTGGAATTATTTCCTAACGGGTGGATTTCGTTCTCTATATATACCCAACTACACCAAAATATATTTCAATCTTCTCTAAAAAATCCACTTTCAGAATTTTATCGAAATGGCGAATTGGTTGATTACAAAATTTAATGTAAGTTAACTACATATTTTTAAGCAATTTATTAAGTTTTTTCCGTTAAATTCATACGATTCGAAATTATTCTCTAAATATTTCGTAATTTTACGTAGTCGTTGATGGTGGGAGGGTCAAAACCACCGGCCCCATTTGATTTAAACGAGGAGTATGTTGATGACGACGATGGAGGATATGAGGTTTCAAATGAGCACAATTACGACGTCGTTTGTAATCTAGAATCAAATCAGGTATGTAAATGTAATTTTATGAAGTTTAGAAATTAAGATAAAAAATTCTAATTAGTATTTATTATTATTATAGGTTATTCAGTTTCCAGATTTTTCTAATTATTTTGAAAATAATTGTGAGTGGGAGGAACGAGATCATATGATACAGTGGGCCCGTAAGATAGGGAGAGGGTTAAACATTGTACTCACCATCAAAAACTCTTGGCCGGCAAAGATTAGTTTGGGATGTGTATTAGGCGGTGAGTACAAAGCGGGGAAAAAAGGCATACCGCGTAAAATGGTTAAGAATTTAGGTGCCGGTGATGAGCTTAAACCTCGTCCTCGTACTAGAAAGAAGGGTTGCCCATTCGAGTTGATAGGTTGGAGGGACAGAAAGACCCAGAAGTGGCACTTAAGGGTGGAATGTGGTAACCACAACCATGACCTTTCCACCAGTTTAGAGGGCTATCCGTTTGCGGGACGACTGACTAAGGACCAAAAGATTGATGCAAGAAATATGGCTTTGGCAGATATAGAACCTAGGAAATCCATGACATTCCTATTGGATAAGTATCCAGATATGGTCACATCAATGAAGCAGTTGTATGATTTTCGATACGATGTGTTTAAAAAGGAGATGAACGGAATGGGGGTGAGCGAATTTGCGATTCATTTCTTAGAGTCTAATCAATACTATGTCAACTACCGAAATGCGAAGGGTAGTCGTAAGGTACTAGACATCTTCTTTGCCCATCCGAAGTCGATCCAGTTGCTGAAGTTGTTCCCTTACGTCGTTGTGATGGACTCGACGTACAAAACAAACATGTAAGTCGTTTTATTACCTATGATGTAGTAGTATATTGAAGTACACGCATTAAATCTCATTGAATTGACATTGTAGGTACAACATGCCTTTGTGCGAAATGGTTGGATTTACATGCACCGGCAAGACTTTTTGTATTGCTTTTGCGTTAATGACAAGGGAGATTCAAGACCACTATGAATGGGTGTTATTCCAATTGAAAGAGGTCTATAAGCTGGTTGGAAGAGAGCCAGAAGCCATACTGACCGATCGGGATATGGCTGAGGTGAATGTTGTCGATAACTTATTTCCCAAAGCCAAACATATGCTTTGTTGGGTGCACATCCAACGCAACTGTAGAGCATACGCGTTGGCAAATGGGTTCAAGGATAAGTCGGCGGACTTTTTTGCGAACAAAGCGTGGGAGCTATTCTGTTCGACGACCATGTGGGAGTACGAGACATGACTCCAAATGGTGAAAGAAGTCGTGGAGCCAATTTTATTTACATATCTCCAGAAAACTTGGCTCACCCTTTGGCGCGATCGGATTGTGAGGGCATTCACCGACCACCGCTTCAACCTTTTTACGAGGACCACAAATAGGTAAAAATAAGTTATTTTGCCACTCATTCGAATTTACTAATTTGGGTTTTAATTTCCAAAGTTTTACAAAATTGTGTTTTAATATCCAAATTTTTGTAGGGTCGAGTAACAACACTCAACGCTGAAGGATTACTTGGGATCATCTGTTTTGGGGTTCAGTGCTATAGTGAGGAAGATACACAATGCGGTCAGAATCCAGGTTATGACCGTACGGGGGCAGATGGAGATGGATCGCACCACTGTTCCACTTGCCATCTATCACATGGCCGAACCGTTCCGAACGGTATTCTCTCTCCTCCCAACGAATGTATCCAACAGTTGTATAGGTCATTTGTTCGATCATATTAGTGCCCCTCTGAGTCCGGAATGCGACGATAAATGGTGGATTGCCCGTGGCCTTCCGTGCCCTCATCAAGTTCGTCAATGCATTGACCGATGTACGCCTATTGAGCTTTCAATGATCCATCCTTTTTGGAAGCAATTAGTATGGGAAGGCCTTCCGATGACATCGCCCGAGGATGATTGCATAGAAGATGACGATGCTGAATGGGAGAAGATGATAGCAGACTACAATGCAGGCACGATGTCCAAACGGGTGTAACGTGAGGTGATCCGCGATTATCGTAAGCACAAGGATACTAGCACATTGGAGGAACCCGATGGTGAAAAGAAGAAGGGAAGACCTAAGAAGAAATCGAAGGTTCAAGCAAGAGGGTTGACTAGATTGGAGCATCTACAACAACCACCTCCCCAGCGCAAAAGGGCTGTCAAAGGTGCTCATTCTATGCCAGGGACAACATTTACATCGATCCCAACAGTTGATGAAGAAGAGGAAGATGTCGAGACTGAGGAAGATGCATACCCGATTTTGCCTCCCACCGCGGGAATGGGGTTTATTCCACCGAAGGCCCCCCCCTCACTAGCGACTTTGGAGGATTACATCTCATAGATCATGTACCTCCTTTCATGATGTCATACATCGCCACTGCGCATGATGTTCCAGGAGATGGTCATTGTGGATATAGGGCGCTCGCTTCTCAGATGGGGTGGGATGCGAGGGATGGATGGCAGCGTATGCGATGGGAGCTTGTTTTACTCAAGCCTAGATCGACCCACCAAAGAACAAGCTCTCAGGCACGACCTTATAAGGGTCGTGCACGACCCCATCAAGGTCTAGCTCGACCCATCTAAATTATAAAGCTTCAGGACCGACCCTTGGAGGGTCGTGCACGACCCACTTTGGGTCGTGCATGGCGCCCACTTCACCTTTATTCCGAGATCTTTATGGATATATTCTATCTTTTATTTTAGGAAGTTGTTTTTATCTTGTTTCCTAGTTTAATTAGTACTCCTTTTCCTCTATAAAAGGAGGCTAAACTCTTTGTTTTAGGGGGGGATTTTTAGTAGAACTTAGTGTGTTTGTTTGGGAGAAGACTTGGAAGACAAGTTGGAGAAAATTGTAAGACTTCTTTTTCGTTTAATTGATTTTTCGGTTTTATTATATGATGATGTCTTCTTCTTTCTTCTCAATGAGTGAGTAGTCTTCTTAGATTCTAGGGTTGGGTGAAAACCCAACGCGATCATGCATGTCTAAACTTGAATTCATGACTTGAATGCTTGAAGATCGTATCCATCTATCTTGTGCTTAATTCCTTTACGAAAGTTGAGGCAATATATTGCAATTAACCTAAAAGTGAAAGTGTAAAGTTGGTTGCTTGATTAGATCTAATAGGATTATTTGCGAAAGTTGATATTCCTAGGTTGAAGGATAGATAGAAAGTTGTTTAATTTGCGACAGTTGATTGAATAACTTGAATTGTTTGCGACAGTTGACTTTTCTATGATCTAGATTGCATGATAGTTGTGAAATCTTGTTGAAATCATGTATGGTTGTTGTTGTGGTAGCCCTAGCCCTAGGATTGCCTTTTATATTTGATCAAGTCTAGTTAATTTGCGTCGATCCCGACCCACCTAGAGTCGTGCACGAGTCCTTGTGTGTTTGTGCCCCTTCGTGTTTATTTTGCTTTTCTTAGTTTATCAACTAATCTTTGGCCCTATTCTCATTCCCGTGGACGAACCTGACTCTGCTATACTCAGCGGGGTCTTGAATATAAATTTATTTGTTCAAGAAACCCTTCAACAATTTGGCGCCGTTGCCGGGGAGTGAGCAATAGTGCCTGGTTTAGTTGATATTTGGGGTTTGGGACTAGCCCTTACCCCTTTGTTTTTATTTAATTTTGTTTTCTTTGTTTTTGTTCGCAGTATATGCCATCTCGTTCTTCCCGGAGAACTCTTGAGATTGACTACTACAGCGAACCTGAGAGGTCCTTCCATAGACGTTTGAGAGAACAACGAGCAATGGGCGACACTGAGACTCTTGCTCAACAAATGGAGGAACTCCGCACTCAAATGCAGCGCTTACAAGCGGACCGAGATACTCAGGCCGCCAATGCGCAGCGATTCCAGGAGCAACTGAACACTATCCCAAGGAATGCCAAGCAATACATGCACCCAGAACTGAGGGTGCCCGAATCGGCGATAGTGCTCTCGGAGATCGACCACACTTTTGAGATTAAATCTCACTTTATATCCTTAATAAAGCGTTCTCAATTTGAGGGGAAACCCACTGAATGCCCAATGGAGCATATTAAGAACTTTACTGATTTATGTGACACTATTGCTGCTGATCGTGTCTCATTTAAATATGTTCTCTTGAAGGCATTTAAGTGGTTTCTTGCAGGAAAAGCTTTGAGTTGGTTGGAGAGTTTGCCACCAAGGTCAATTACAACGTGGAAGGCTTTGCATGATTTATTCATGACCAAGTTCTTTCCACCGGCAAAAACAACGGAGCTTAGGAAGCGCATCACCTCCTACCATCAACTTCCAAACAAGACGCTTGTGGAGACATGGGAACGATTTCAAGAGCTTATACGCCAATGCCCTACTCATGGGCAACCTCCCTATGTTCTCCAAGAGATATTCTTTCAAGGCATTAATGCGGCTACCAAGGATTGCATTAACCTTCACACTAATTGTGGGTTCATTGAGATGACTCCAGATGAGGCATGGGTGCTATTGAACAAGCTAACCAACTATGATGCCATGTATGGAAACCAACAATCTAAGCCCATAGAGAGGAGGTTGTATGAACCACAATCCGAGGTGGTTGATCGGGATGTGAAAGTCCAATTCATGCAAGATGAAATCAATCGTCTGAAAAAGCAAGTAAGTTACTTTAATTCTTCTTCATCTTGTCAAGAATGCGGGTCTTCCGCCCATACTACTTCCAATTGCACTAACTTGCAGCAAGTGAGAGCCGCTGAGGTCTATGAGGCCAACTACATGAGAGGTTCCTATAGGAACCAAAACAATTATGCAGGGAGGAACAATGCTCAACCATTTTGGGGAAATTCCAATTATGACCAATTGAAGCAACCCCAACAAGAGCAACGCCCCCCTCCCTACCGTCCTCCGGGTTATCAAGAGCCACCATCATGGGTGCAAGGGCTGCAAGAAGGAATCAATGGCGTCCGAACTGGGATCAACGAAGTCCGAGCTGAGGTCAATGGAATACGAGCTGAGGTCAATGGAGTACGAGCCGAGCTTACTACGCAAATGAATGGTGTTCATACAAGGTTGGGAGAATTTGACTCATGGAGGAGGAACGTTGATTCCCAACTTGGACAACTGGCTACTCAGATCCCGAGACCTCAGGGATAACTCCCGGGCCGTCCCGAAGAGAATCCTAGAGGCCAAGCAAGAAATGGTGAAGTCCGAGCCATGCACCTAAGAAGTGGCAAGGCGTTGCCCGAGCCAACCGAGCATAAGGAGAAGGAGCAAGCCTCAAGACCGACCCCTTCAGGGTCGAGCACGACCCCCACAGAGGTTAGACCTCTCAGGACCGACCTTGTCACAACTCCATTAGGGTCGCGCACGACCCCCTTAGGGTCGCGCACGACCCCCTCAAGGGTCGTTCATGAGGAGGCTATTAACGAGGAAGAAGAGGTTATCGACCCAGCTGGGGTCGAGCTCGACCACCCTTCGCCAGGTAAGTCTTATAACCCTTCTCGTTCCATTCAATCTCCATCTAAAGTACTTCCTTTCCCTTCTAAGAAACCTAAAGACTCAACGGAAGGTAAATTCAAGCGCTTTGTTAAGTTGCTTCAAGGCTTAAATCTTTCCATTCCTTTCGCTGAGGCTTTGAATGAAATGCCTGCCTATACTAAATTCTTGAAGGAGATCTTATCTAGAAAGCGATCCATGTCGGAATTAACAAATGAAGTAAGATCGTTGGAGCTTCCCGAGAAGCTAGGCGACCCAGGTAAGTTGAGATGACTCCAGATGAGGCATGGGCGTTATTGAATAAACTAACCAACTTTGATGCCATGTATGGTACCCAACAGGCTAAGCCGACGGAGAGGAAGCTGTATGAGCCACAATCCGATGTGGTTGATCGGGATGTGAAGTTCCAATTCATGCAAGATGAGATCAACCGTCTGAAAAAGCAAGCAAGTTACTTTAAATCTTCTCAATCTTGTCAAGAATGTGGGTCTTTCTCCCATACTACTTCCAATTGCACTTACTTGCAGCAAGTACGAGCCGCCGAGGCTTATGAGGAGGCAAACTACATGAGAGGTTCCTATAGGAACCAAAACAATTATGCAGGGAGGAACAATGCTCAACCGTCTTGGGGCAATTCCAATTATGACCAATACAAGCAACCCCCTCAACAAGAGCAACGTCCCCCTCCCTACCGTCCTCCGGGCTATCAAGAGCCACCATCATGGGTGCAAGGGCTGCAAGAAGGAATCAATGGCGTCCGAGACGGGATCAACGGAGTCCGAGCCGAGATGAAAGGTGTTCATGCAAGGTTGGGAGAATTTGACTCATGGAGAAAGAACGTAGATTCCCAACTTGGCCAACTAGCTACTCAAATCCCGAGACCTCATGGACAACTTCCGGGCCGCACCGACGAGAATCCTAGAGGCCGACCAAGCGACGGTGAAGTCCGAGTCATGAACCTAAGGAGTGACAAAGCATTGCCCGAGCCACCCATGAATAAAGAGGAGGAACAAGCCTCAGGACCGACCCACTTAGGGTCGAGCACGACCCATACTGGGTCGAGCGCGACCCCTTTAGGGTCGAACACGACCCCCTCTAAGGTCGTTCTTGAGGAGGCTGTTAACGAAGAAGAAGAGGCGATCGACCCTCCAAGGGTCGAGATCGACCACCCTTCGCCAGGTAAGTCATCTAACCCTTCTCTTTCCATTCAATCTCCATCTAAGGTACTTCCTTTCCCTTCTAAGAAATCTAAGGACTCGACGGAAGGTAAGTTTAAGCGCTTTGTTAAGTTGCTTCAAGGCTTAAATCTTTCCATTCCTTTCGCTGAGGCTTTGAATGAAATGCCTGCTTATACTAAATTCTTGAAGGAGATTTTATCTAGGAAGCGATCAATGTCGGAACTAACAAATGAGGTGAGATCGTTGGAGCTTTCCGAGAAGCTAGGCGACCCAGGTAAGTTTGCTATTACAATTGGTATTGGAGCTTACCGTTTCAAAGCTTTGTGTGATCCAGGTGCTAGTACAAGCTTGCTTCCACTTTTAATTTGGTCCAAGACCAACATGGGGCCATTACTACCGGTGAACATGAGGCTATACATGGTGGATGGGTTGTGCATCAAGCCAACGGGAGTGGTAGATGATTTCCCGGTTCAAGTAGGGAAGTTCTTTGTGCCTAACGATTTCATAGTGATGGAGATGCCTGAGGATCCCGTGGTGCGCATTATTCTCGGACGGCCATTCTTAGCCACAGTGGGAGCCATCATTGATGTCAAGAACGGTCTTCTCACCTTTAGCATTGGAGAAGAAGTGGTTGAGTTTCGGTTCAACCCAACTATGAAGGAGTCAAGCCATGAGGAGGTCAAGATGCTATACACTCGCTCCGACTACATTGAGTGCAACAACCCAATGGAGAAATTATTGACTTGGGATCCTCTACCACACGATGTTAGGGTCTCAAGACCGACCCTCCAAGGGTCGTGCACGACCCTTCTGGACGAAGGTGAGGAGCAATGCCTTGTCTTGGAGGCACTCAAAGCGGAGCTTGAGGAGGAAGTTAGCTTGCCCGAACCCACTCTTGAGCTTAAGGAGCTCCCCGACTCTCTGAGGTACGCTTTTCTTGGTCCTAATTCTACTCTTCCCGTTATTATTAATGCTAACTTGAGTATGGAATAAGAGAATAAATTGCTTGATGTGCTTAGGACCCATAGGAAAGCCATAGGGTATTCATTAGAGGAACTTAGTGGTATTTCACCCTCTTTGTGCATGCATAGAATTTATATGGAGGATGACCATAAACCCACTATTGAGCATCAACGTAGGCTAAACCCTAACATGAAAGAGGTAGTGAAAAAGGAAATTTTGAGGATGTTAGATGCCGGTATCATATTTCCCATCTCCGATAGTAAATGGGTTAGCCCCGTACATGTAATTCCTAAAAAAGGGGGGATGACGGTTGTTGAAAATGAAAAAGGGGAGTTGATTCCAACTAGGACCACCACTAAGTGGAGAATGTGCATAGACTATTGGAAACTTAATAGTGCTACTAGGAAGGATCATTTTCCACTCCCCTTCATTGACCAAGTCCTAGAACGCTTAGCCCAACACGATTACTTTTGCTATTTGGATGGCTATAGTGGTTTTTGGAAGATTCCCATTCACCCCGATGATCAGGAGAAGACGACATTTACTTGTCCTTATGGGACGTTTGCATATAGGAGGATGCCTTTTGGGCTATGCAACGCCCCAGCCACCTTTCAACGATGCATGATGGGCATCTTCTCCAACATGATTGAAGAAATAGTGGAGGTATTTATGGATGATTTTTCAGTTTATGGTTCCACTTTCGATTCATGTCTTGCTAATCTTTCTAGAGTCCTTAAAAGATGTGAGGAGACTAACCTTGTGCTTAATTGGGAAAAGTGTCATTTCATGGTTAGAGAAGGAATTGTTTTAGTACATCTAGTGTCTAAACGCGGGATTGAGGTGGACAAGGCAAAAATTGAGCTTATTGAGAAATTGCCCCCTCCATCCTCCGTTAAAGACGTTAGGAGCTTTTTGGGGCATGCGGGTTTCTATAGACGCTTTATTCAAGACTTTTCTAAGATTGCTAAACCATTGACTAACCTACTAATGAAAGATGTAGTGTTTAGCATGTCTCCAGATTGTCTTGAAGCGTTTTACAGGTTGAGGAAAACCCTTGTGACGGCCCCCATCATGCAATCACCGGATTGGTCACTTCCCTTCGAGATCCTGTGTGATGCTAGCGACTATGCCATAGGAGCGGTTCTTGGGCAGCAGAAGGACAAGAAGCTTCATGCCATCTACTATGCAAGTAAGACGCTCGATGAAGCCCAGAGTAAGTACACTACGGTCGAGAAAGAGTTTCTCGCCGTGGTGTTTGCTTTTGAAAAATTTCGCTCTTACTTAGTAGGTTCTAAGGTGATTGTTTATACTGACCATGTTGCGGTTAGATTTTTAATGGCGAAAAAAGTCGCCAAGCCTAGGTTGCTTCGTTGGATGCTGTTATTGCAGGAATTCGATCACGAAATCCGAGACAAGAAGGGAGCGGAGAACTTAGTGGCGGATCACCTATCAAGACTACCCCTTGAGCATATTCAGGAGTCCGGCGGATCAATTCCCATCAATGATACACGCCCTGATGAGACTCTTTTGCAAAGGAACAATAAGCCCCATGGAGACAAGGCTAATGAAGAAGTCGAGGCCTCAGGACCGACCTTGCCAGGGTAGTGCACGACCCCAACAGAGGTTGCACCTCTCAGGACCGACCCTGCCATGACCATCACAGGGTCGTGCACGACCCCCTTAGGGTCGAGCACGACCCCCTTAGGGTCGAGCACGACCCCCTTAGGGTCGAGCACGACCCCCTTAGGGTCGAGCACGACCCCCTTAGGGTCGAGCACGACCTTTGCCCTCGAGCTAGCCTTGGAGCACGACCCAGTTGGCTCGTGAACGACCCTCTCCATGGGTCGAGCAGGTAAGTCTTCTTCGTTCTTTTCGGTTCTTTCGAGTCCTAATGATCTACCATCTTTTTCTTCTCTCCCTACTTCTATTCTTGCTATACGTGGGTCAAAGACCCCTTGGTTTGCGGATTTTGCTAACTATATTGTAAGAGGCAAGATTCCGACGGGTTTAACCCCTCAAGCCAAGAAGAAATTCCTCCACGACGTCAAGCACTACTATTGGGATGATCCCTACTTGTTCAAGCAAGGAAGTGATCATATATTTCGACGTTGTATTCCAGATGATGAGATTGAAAGCGTCATTCGCCATTGCCATACTCTACCAACGGGAGGACATGCTAAGGGATTCAAGACCACGACGAAGATTCTTCAAAGTGGTTTGTATTGGCCAACGCTTTTCAAAGATGCCCATGAGTTTGTGACAAGATGTGACGAGTGCCAGCGATCCGGAAACATCACTTGGAGGAATGAGAACCCGCTCACCGGTATCTTGGAAGTAGAGCTTTTTGATGTGTGGGGGATAGACTTTATGGGACCCTTCCCTTCATCGAGTCCTTATAAGTACATCCTTGTAGCGGTTGATTACGTCTCCAAGTGGGTGGAGGCCATTGCAACAAAGACAAATGATGCTCGGGTGGTTGCTAAGTTCATGAAATCGAACATCTTTCCTCGTTTTGGAGTCCCCCGAGTTCTTATAAGTGATGGTGGGTCACATTTCATTGAGAGGAGCTTTGAAGCTCTTTTGACCAAGTATGGGGTCTCTCACCGGGTGGCAACACCATATCATCCTCAAACAAGTGGTCAAGTGGAGGTCAAACCGTCAAATAAAGAGCATCTTGGAGAAGGCGGTATCCCAGTCAAGAAAAGATTGGTCTTCAAAGCTTGATGATGCACTTTGGGCATACCGCACCGCTTACAAGATGCCACTCCGCACCACTCCTTTCAATTTGGTGTATGGCAAGTCATGCCACTTGCCCGTCGAGCTTGAACACAAAGCTTTATGGGCTCTCAAGGAGCTCAACATGGATCTCGATGCGGCCGGAGCAAAACGTTTCATGGACTTGCAAGAATTGGATGAATTGAGGCTCAAGACCTATGAGAATGCCAAGATCTACAAGGAGAGAACCAAACAATGGCATGACAAGAAGCTTGTTCCAAAACACTTCAAGGCCGGTGACCAAGTTCTTCTTTTCAACTCTAGGCTCCGAATTTTTCCCGGGAAGCTAAAGACTAGATGGAGTGGACCATTCACGGTTCATCACATTTATCCACACGGAGCGGTCGACCTTATAGATGAGAACGGAGCGATTTTCAAAGTCAACGGGCACCGCTTGAAGAAGTACTATGCAAAGGTGGAAACCGATGAAGAAATCCGAGCCACATGGGCTCTCACCACCTCAGACTGAGCTCAGGTAAGTCGTCAAGCTAATGACGTTAAACAAGCGCTTTCGGGAGGCAACCCGGTTTTTAGATTAGTTTTATTATTATTTATATTTTATTTTATTTTTAGATTAGATTTTTCTAACCTTCCTTAGACTAGGAGAGAATACTTTTGTTTGGAATAGAGTTTTGTGGAATTTTTGCAGGGTCCTAAGTTTCAAAAACGGGCTCAAAAAGACGAGCAAAAACGACTTTACATACGATGCAACTTTGGGTATTTGTTCCACCTCCTCTCCAAGCTTCCAAGAGTTCTTTGTGAGTTTTCTTCTTCTTTTCTCTTTACTTTTTCATATCATTTTCATGCATGAGGACATTGCATGATTTAAGTTTGGGGTAGGGGAAGAAGAAATCTCACATGTTGTACACAATTGAGTCTTTTTTGTGTTGGATTTGTTTGCTTGTTTGTTAGTTGTTTTGATTAAGAAAAAAAGCTTCAAAAAAAACCAAAAAAATTGAAAAATGTTGAAAAATTCAAAAATATTTCTTTCTTTGTTTTAGGATAGAAGAATGCTCCATCTTAGATCTCCTATGATGAGAATTAATTTTCATGCTTATCATATAATTCCTTTGGCATATTTGGATAGTATAGCCTAAGTCTTGAGAAATTTCTTTTGATTGTGAAAATTGACTTGTAATGAAATTGAGCATATGTGTCTAGAGTTGAAGTAGTTGCAATCCAACAAAAATTTTACCTAGTGAGGAATTTTGGCCTTATAGGGAGAACATCAAAAATCCTTCTTCTTTATATGTGTGATTTGCTCTCTTTGTGCATTAATCTCTTGTCATTGATATGGTTATCTATTTCTTGAAGCCGTTATGAGATCGCTCATGCATGTTAATTATGATTAAGAACTTATTTTTCATAAGCCACTTTTTATCCTCTCTTTTACCTACCTTTACATTATCCTCTTTTTGAAGCCAAGTTGAGCCTTAAGCCTTTTATTTTTAGCTCAACAAAATTATTCCCTAGCCGAAATAAGCTTGACCCTATCCGGGGATTAGGACTTAGTATTGGTTTGTGATAATTTTGTTGAGTGAGATTGCTTGGTTCAAGTGTGGGGTAATTATGGGTTGGGAAAAGTAAAAAAATCTTGTAGTTTGTCATGTAAAAGGAGTTTGGTTCCCTGAATGCACTTACAAAAGAAGTTAAAAAAATTGGCCAATCTCCCACAAAGGAAAAAAATGAATATCATAAGGGAGTAAGAGGAAAAAAAATAATAAAGCAAAGTGTTGAAAGTGAAAGTGTGCATGAGCCAAATTTCCTTAGTATTTGTAAGCAAGATAAGTTGGGATTTAAAAGGGTTGAAGAAATAAGAGTTTGAGCATAATGATGAGAGAGTTTTGGTATATGTTCTTTTATGAGAGTTTTTGGAGATGTGTGAGTTTTTAGGAGTCTTTGATTCCCGGATATTATTAGCACCACATGGCCAAATATTTTCCACACCTATTTGTCTTTACCAAGCCCCATTACATCCCGGCCGAATGGAGTCTTCTATGAAGATTTCATTGAGCCTAAGTTCTTATGATGATTGATGTGTTTTGACTTCTCTAGGTAGAGAGATTGGTGATATAAGTCTCAATGATAAAGTTGATGTTGCATAAAGATTGAGTTGAGAGTTGATGTTAATAGCCTAAACACATGAGAGATGAGTGAAACACATTAAAATCCCTTGTGAGGTTGGATTGTGATTGCCTATGCTTGAGACTCATATATATGTGATGACATTAAAATTACTTGTCTACTTTTTCACTTGTGTTTAAAATGTTTTGACAAGGGCTATGCTTGAAGATTGTGTTATTGGTCTTGATTTTGCATGATTATTGCTTGAGGACAAGCAAGTCTAAGTATGGGGTATTTTGATATCCGCTTTTTAGGTAGGTTTTTAGTATCTAGATAGATTAGATTTGGTTGGTTTTAGTGCTTGAGTTTTATGTTTTTGAGTCTTTTTGCTTTAGTTTTCGTATTTCCTTGAGATTCGGAAACTACGCATCTTTTATGTCTTTTTATAGGTGTTTTGGAGCTTAAAAGAAGAGTTTGGAGCATTGCAAGAGAAGATGGAGAAAAGCACTCAAGTAAAGTCATTTAAGATCAAGTTTGAGCTTAGAAAGAGATAGAGAATTTCGTTACAAGAACATAGGAAAAAGAATCGAGTCAATCGGAGTTGTAACGAATCTTCTATGCAAGTTTTACTCAAGCCTAGATCGACCCACCAAAGAACAAGCTCTCAGGCACGACCTTATAAGGGTCGTGCACGACCCCATCAAGGTCTAGCTCGACCCATCTAAATTATAAAGCTTCAGGACCGACCCTTGGAGGGTCGTGCATGACCCACTTTGGGTCGTGCATGGCGCCCACTTCACCTTTATTCCGAGATTTTTATGGATATATTCTATCTTTTATTTTAGGAAGTTGTTTTTATCTTGTTTCCTAGTTTAATTAGTACTCCTTTTCCTCTATAAAAGGAGGCTAAACTCTTTGTTTTAGGGGTTTTTTTTAGTAGAACTTAGTGTGTTTGTTTGGGAGAAGACTTGGAAGACAAGTTGGAGAAAATTGTAAGACTTCTTTTTAGTTTAATTGAATTTTCGGTTTTATTATATGATGATGTCTTCTTCTTTCTTCTCAACGAGTGAGTAGTCTTCTTAGATTCTAGGGTTGGGTAAAAACTCAATGCGATCATGCATGTCTAAACTTGAATTCATGACTTGAATGCTTGAAGATCGTATCTATCTATCTTGTGCTTAATTCCTTTGCGAAAGTTGAGGCAATATCTTGCAATTAACCTAAAAGCGAAAGTGTAAAGTTGGTTGCTTGATTAGATCTAATAGGATTATTTGCGAAAGTTGATATTCCTAGGTTGAAGGATAGATAGAAAGTTGTTTAATTTGCGACAGTTGATTGAATAACTTGAATTGTTTGCGACAATTGACTTTTCTATGATCTAGATTGGATGATAGTTGTGAAATCTTGTTTAAAGCATGTATGGTTGTTGTTGTGGTAGCCCTAGCCCTAGGATTGCCTTTTATATTTGATCAAGTCTAGTTAATTTGCGTCGATCTCGACCCACCTAGAATCGTGCAAGAGTCCTTGTGTGTTTGTGCCCCTTCGTGTTTATTTTGCTTTTCTTAGTTTATCAACTAATCTTTGGCCCTATTCTCATTACCGTGGACGAACCTGACTCTGCTATACTCAGCGGGGTCTTGAATATAAATTTATTTGTTCAAGAAACCCTTCAACAGTGTAATCAAAGTAACTAGTCAATTGCTTTAGGTTTTCTCTTAAGTCATTGTGATATATAAGGATGAGCTGAGTCACCTTATCTACAAAGAGATAAGGTTGACCCTTATCACATATTGAATCGTGACCAAGTTGAATTCAAATCCTAAAAATGTCTTCAAAGAGATAAGTTGAGCCTTATAACATGCGAAATAATGAAAAT